>HG995266.1:20000-2720000 GCA_905332985.1 Mimas tiliae | reverse complement strand
TGCTGCGTACAAAATATCGATATTTTAACTGTAATTTTATCGACAGATTGTGGTCGGCGCTGCAGTTCCTCTACTGCATACCTGTTGGAGACACGCAGTTTACCGTTGAGTAAGTGATACATATGTATAAATACACCCAACAGTCACACACATAGTCCTGACCCCACACTAGGTTAACCTGTATCGTGGATATCAGCAACTACGAGGGACTTGCCAACCCACAACACCCAGACCCGAGACAAATATTTGTGGATAATACCAACATTTGTCTCGGTCTGCTAATCGAATCCACGGTCTCTCGCTTCGCAGCCGGCTACTCGCCCACTACGCCACGGAGGCTATCAATTATCACACTAATATTATAAAGAGGAAAGATATGTATTTTTGTATGTAACGAATAAACTTAAAAACTACTTGACCGATTTCAAAAATACTTTTGCCGTTAGAAAGCTGCCGTATCACTGAGTAACATAGGCTACTTTTTATCCCGGAAAAGGCCGTTCACGCGGGCGGAGCCGCGAGCAAAGGCTGGTATGTTATAATCAACACGCATCCCTAGTGTTGACGACGCTCACGCTGATCCTCTGATATGTGAAACTAAAGTAGAAATATTAGTTAAAAAAATTGTATACTATATGATGTCCTATGTACTCACCTATAATTGCAGCCCTTACCCTGCAAAATCGATGAAATATTAATTGAGTATTAACTAATTGATATTAATATTGCTGTAGACAAAACTGTCTACAGCAGACAGTTTTGTCTACAGCATGAATGGGCCGGCTCGTCCGGGTCGTTACAACTGTCTCACAGAAAACCGGCGTAAAGTAGCAGCTTGCTGCTGCGTTTCGTACGGTGAGTGAGATATTCGGAGGCCCAAATTCCCCTCCCCTTCCCAATCCCTTAATCATCCTTTTCCTAAAAGGTCGGCAACGCGCCCATGATTATTTTAATACTGTAGGCGTACATGGGCAGTGGAGATCACTTACCTTCAGGTGACGCACTTGCTCGTTTGCCGTCCTATCTCTCTATTCTAATAAAAAGTAACTGGCGCCGCCGCCGCCGCTGCCGAAAGCTTGTCACGCTATCTCCTCCGAAACCGCTGGGGGTATGGGGTCGAGACCGATACCAATCGATGTAGAATAATGTGGGGAAGAAAGTAACATATGTCTCATATTCGTCGGACTTTAAGTTTTTTTTTTATTTTATGTTTTGTGGAAAAACATGGGTAACGCCCCTAGTGCAATAAAAAATTCTTAAGTGACTAACAGATTATCATCAAATATAAATTAGAATCATCTCGATTAAACTAGAATTTTATCAAGAAAAAGAAAACCCGCAATATTAATAATATTTGGTCACCAAAAGTTTCTTCTATATATCAAGCATTTTATGTCTTCTCAGGGAACTTTTTGGTGAAGGCCTACACTGGGCCGGGTGCACCATCATAGCTCTGCTCGGTCAGCAGCGGCGGTTCGAAGCCCTGGACTTTTGCTATCACATCCTGAGGGTGCAGCGGGTCGATGGAAAAGACGAGCTCGTCAAAGGGATTGTGAGTTTTATTTTTATACACGGTGTAATTGGGTATTTTACAAGGTGGTAGACATCGAAATAAGATGACAAGAAACGTAACTCAAGCAAAAAAATTACCCCACCAAAACTCTGTGCAAGGGAGCAGGGCTATAAATTATAAAAGTCTGTGCATAATAATCTCTAGTTGCCACTTAATACGTTTAATTTTTTGAGCTGTGCAGAACGTCGTATCTCAATTTAGAAATGTAATATTTAGACATTACTTTTATGAAATGTAGTTGATTTTGAACATTCATTAATTTTTGTTGCGTGTATGAGTGTTACGTGTGATTTTACCTTTGCATGTGTAAGTAAGTGGAGCCGTATTTTTGGCAGATTCATATGAGAGTTATCATTCTAGTTATGTTATTTCGATGTTGGTAGGTCCCTCGTATGCGAGAGGCCGTCTGGGTTGGTACCACCGCGCCGTCTATTTACTACAAGCAACGGTGTGTAAACACTGTTGTATTCGATGACGGACATTGAAGCCAGTGAAGTTACTGGGCATTATGAGACTTATGTCTCGGGGTGACGAGCGCAGTTCAGTGACATGCAATGCTTTCAAAGTTCTGTGTGGTGTTGCTTCTGTTTATGAGCAGGCGTGACGCTCACCATCAGACGAGTGACTTGCTCGTCTCCTCATTCAAGCTAATAAAAAAATGTGTGCAATTCACACGTGATAGAAGTGAAACCTTCTAAAATGTTGGCTTCAAGATAATGAGACGAATGAAAAATTTCGGGAAGACAATAATTGTAGGTTTTAGTAATGATCATAGTGATACAAAGTTTGATAATTATTTTTACTTTTTATTCGTATATATTACATAGATTGTTGTTGTGATGCCTTTTCTCAACCTTTGTACCACGCATGCGCGCACAACTGTATAATGCTTCCTATAGCATATCATTTTCTCCCACGTTAAATCTTATGAATTTATATGTGTCTGTCTCTTTTTCGTTTCATCGACTTTCAAGTCACAACGATGCTAAAGAAATTTCAAATAAAATGTGTTCTCCACAGCCTCTGAAACGAATGGTGGACCGCATCCGTCGTTTCCAAGTGTTGAACTCTCAAATATTCGGAGTGCTGGCCCGCCATCTGTCCGCTGACGAGGAGAGGGCTGGAGTGGAACACGTGAGATGCTTTCCACCACCCTCGGCTCCGCAACACCAACTTGGCTAAGTGACATCTAGCGGCGATAAGAGTTAAACGAAAAAAAATCTATTGGGCCGTCTATTAATCACATACATACGTACATACACATTCACGCCTATGTCCCATGGAGGTAGGCAGAGACTATTGAGTACCACAAGCTACGATCATGACACACCTCTTTTGCCTCTTCCACATTCATACATCTTCTCATACATTTTCGTCAGTTGAGGGTACTCGTGACGTGCCTTTTTCGGAGAATATCATTAATTTGATCCGCATATGTTCTCCTCGGGCGCCCTCTTCCGTTCCTCCCATTCACATTCGCACGATAAATACTTTTCGTAAGTCGACTTTCATCCATCCTCTCCATATGCCCAAACCATTTCAGAGGGGCTAGCACGGAAAACTATCGAAATCGTAATGTAAAGGTATCGAGGGCTCGATAGATAATTCCTTAAATATCATTGGTCTATATTCCATATAAATTAGTTTATTTTACGTACGATAGAGGCGCTGTACCAAAATCCCATAGAAATTGTTGTCGATGACAGCTCGAATAACTTTCCGCAAGTTTTCCGTGCTAGCCCCTCTGCATACCCTTTTCGATCCTAGTCACCACATCATTCTTCAACTTACAGCTTTTTCTTCTATTAATCACGAGATGTTTTTTACCATTTTAACCATTAAAGGGATGGTGTAATCATTCATAATCATATATTGTATACACGCCGCCTTGCGTTTTAGAAATCGCGCGTTTGACGAAAAAAAACATACACGTGATATCTTACTACACCCCCCCTGTCCCCTTGTGATATTTCGTGATTTTTGCTAAATCATCTCCCCCCCTTTTCAAGCGTCACGTGATTAATGGACGGTACCTATTCTGTTCTGACAAAATTAACACTAAAATTAGTGAGTTAGTTTTTTTTTATAATTAATTTTTAGATGATGTACTCAATTCAAACGGTGTCCTGTCACAACTTATAACAGCTAAATTAAATTAATATATTATTAATAAAAAATAATTGAATTAAAGTAAGCGAAAGTAATTCTGACTCTGTTTTCACGGCTAAATTGCTGAAAGAATTTTAATGAAATTTGATAAGGAGATAGGTTATATCCTAGGTAAGGATGTAGGGTACGTTTGTCCCAGAAGAAGACATTCACGCGGGCGGAGCCACGAGCAAATGCTAGTAATAAATAAGTATAATTTCTTATTATAACACATTTATAGATTTATAATGGACTGTATTAAATAAAGAAGCTTTAGATATAATTATTGATTTATTTAGACTTTAATTGGGGATGTATACGTTACAAATTGATATCAATCGATATAAACTGATCATAATCGATACAAAACGATATAAATCTATATAAACTGTTCATAATCGATAGAAATCGATTACAATCAATACAAATCGATTAGTTATTATTGTAAGAATTGCGTTGACTTCTAAGAACATTCTGAGAAATATGTGTAAAATTATGTGTAATATAACTTATGCTGAATTTGAATGGGAGTTCTCAAATGATATAAAAAATATTTTAATTGTTGCTATTTGTATTCTTTAAATTATCTTATGATGCTAAACAAAAGAAACTAGATTTTTTTTCCTGTCACGGCAAACTGACCACACTGGACTTGATGTTAAGTACATACAGTGCAGTGTAAATATAATGTCGACCATCAAGACATTGCCTCCTTCGACGGCCGGCAGAATTATGCCTGAATTCACTGGACTGCCTAGGTGGCGCAGTTGTAATGCGTACGCGTTACGACTGAGCCTGACGCTGAGGTCTCTGGTTCGATCCCCGGGTCGGGTGATATTGTGTTTTTCTATTACGAAATGCTCAGTATCAGCCCGGAGTCTGGAATTTGTGCCCCATTGACGATAGGCTTATCACATCGTGGGACGGAAACAAGCTGGGTGGGACGTGGGAGCACTAGTTTCACCTCTGCATACTTTTTCAGAGATAAACGTTTAAGTTATGGTTAGCATAGAGATGCGAATGAAAATGTATGCTGTTTATATCGATTTAAAGAATATTTCAACATTTAGTAATCCTTATATTGATTAGTAGGTAGAGTTAAGTAAAGAAATAAAAATGTAGGGTCAACAAAAAAACTTGTAAGGAGTATTATTAAAATATTGTATATCGTCGTTTAGCTAACAACACCGCGCAAGTTAAATTGGCTTAGTTTTCAGCAGAGACATAAAACTGAATATTTTTTATGAACATGTGTGATGTAACCAATAACTTTAATGTATACTACTAGACAAGCTGCGTTGTACATAGAAATTGTACCAGTAAGTTGCGGTCAATTGACCGTAACTCAATATCACCATCTCACTTTCTCTCAACTAGAACCCATATCAGAAATTGTACCACTAAGTTGCGGTCAATTGACCGTAACTCAATATTACCATCTCGCTTACTCTCAACTAGAACCCATATCAGAAATTGTACCAGTAAGTTGCGGTCAATTGACCGTAACTCAATATCACCATCTCACTTTCTCTCAACTAGAACCCATATCAGAAATTGTACCACTAAGTTGCGGTCAATTGACCGTAACTCAATATTACCATCTCGCTTACTCTCAACTAGAACCCATATCAGAAATTGTACCAGTAAGTTGCGGTCAATTGACCGTAACTCAATATCACCATCTCACTTTCTCTCAACTAGAACCCATATCAGAAATTGTACCACTAAGTTGCGGTCAATTGACCGTAACTCAATATTACCATCTCGCTTACTCTCAACTAGAACCCATATCAGAAATTGTACCAGTAAGTTGCGGTCAATTGACCGTAACTCAATATCACCATCTCACTTTCTCTCAACTAGAACCCATATCAGAAATTGTACCACTAAGTTGCGGTCAATTGACCGTAACTCAATATTACCATCTCGCTTACTCTCAACTAGAACCCATATCAGAAATTGTACCACTAAGTTGCGGTCAATTGACCGTAACTCTATATCACCATCTCACTTTCTCTCAACTAGAACCCATATCAGAAATTGTACCACTAAGTTGCGGTCAATTGACCGTAACTCAATATTACCATCTCGCTTACTCTCAACTAGAACCCCTATCGCGCTCCCTGTCTGTGAGCTGTCAAACTCCCGCGTTATGTGACGCAATTTTACTTGTAAACAGCCCGTCTAGTAGTATACATTAAAGTATTTGGATGTAACCAATGTATATAGAACTATTTGAATATCGTGCTTTTTATGGTTAATTTAAATTTTTGTGTAAATTTATTGGATACGCGGCAAAAACAATTATCCAATGACAATATCACATGGCATAATAATGACTGCCTCGGTGGCGCAGTTGTAATGCGTACGCGTTACGACTGAGGCTGACGCTGAGGTCTCGGGTTCGGTTCCCGAGTCGGGTAAAGTGGTATTGGGTTTTTTATTACTAAAAAGCTCAATATCAGCCCGGAGTCTGGAATTTGTGCCCGGTATGGCGATAGGCTCGCCCCCTATCACATCATGGGACGGAGATACGCTCGGTGAAATGTGGGTACTAGTTACACCTCTGCCTACCCCTTCGGGGATTACAGGCGTGAGTGCGTACAATATCACATGGCCACTTTTCGAGTTACGCGGTGTTGTTAGCTAAGCGATATTCTGATTTTTTTCATTATTATGTTATTATTCCATATAAATAGTTTGTAATTTTTATAATACATAATATTTAAAATGCTTTGGTTTTTTTTAAGTAAACATTACCTGTGCCTCAACCAAGAGTTTGTCTCAGTAATATCGCTAGTGATGACCTAAAATATTTACGACTGAATGAATGACAAACTCAGTGGCGCCTCTAGCGGATGCGTGAGAAACTAAATTTTGTCATACAAATATCGCTAGCGATTTTACTAAGGCCTCCACTATCGTATGACGTCATATATGATCCTATGCTGTGAAATAGGACCATAGGAAATATGAAGTTTATGTTGCTATTACACTGTCATACATTTCTCATATATCTATGAGCGATAGAAGTAGGATCATTTTTATATGATAGTGGAGTAGCGGCCTCAGTAAAATCGCTAGCGACCACCTAAAATATTTATATGATAAACTCAGTGGCGCCTCTGGCGGATACGTGAGCAACTAAGTTTTGTCATACAAATATTTGAAGTCGTCGCTAGCGATTTTACTAAGACAAACTCATGGTTGAGGCACTCGTCTAGGCCAAAGTTCAATGCTGGCCTAATTCCGACCGTGACCTTCGATTTTTTTACAAAATTTAGAACTTTCACTTTACAAAAAAAATGAGAATAGTCCTATAATTTCTAAATGACTGAGCAGATTTGCTTCAAACTGCCTGTGGCGTAGTTGTAATGCCGTACGACTGCTGTGCTGGGATCCCCGGGTCGGGTAAAAGTGATATCGGGTTTTTCTATCACGAAATGCTCAGTATCAATCTGGAGTCTAGAATTGTGCCCGGTATGGCGATAGGCTCGTCCCTTATGACATCATGGAACGTATATAAGTTCGACGAAATGTAGGTAAAGGTACTGGTTATACAGGTAGGCAGACCTCTTCGGGGATTACAGGCATGAGTGCGTATGTATATGTATTTTCTTCAAACATAAATAAGAATAAACGATTAAACTAGGTACGAGACTATCCCGCCCACACACCCGCCACTAGACAGTATCCTGTAAGCCAGTATCGACAATGGCAAGCATAATATTTCGACACCAAGCAATGAAGCTCGGCGAGTCTCTGGGAATGCGAAGCTGGGAATGAAATTAATCAAATAGAAAATCATACTAATATTATAAATGTGAATGTAAGTTTGTTTGTTACGCTTTCACGCCTAAATCATAGAACTGATTTTGATGAATTTTGATGTAGAGATAGATGGGACCCTGGAGACGGTTATAGGCTACGTTTCATTTCGGAAAAGTCTATCCATGCGGAGACGCGAGCAAAAGCTAGTGTTATATATTTTTTCCACTTCCCTCCGTAGCAAAATGGAGACAAAATACTGAACTAAAAGAGGTAAACTCAAGTGTAGGACATTTACAACTGTATAAGTCAGATGTAAAGCATGGATGTTATATAATGCGTCCTATCATGCGAGCTGTCAAACTTTATTCCAATAGTAGGTATGGCAAAGACGCCGGAATGCACGGAAATGCATTTTTTCCTTCTAGGCATGTCGAAAATGCAAAACAAGTATCGATTTATATCGTATCATAATTTTTAAAAAGCACCAATATTGATTTTCTTTATTGAAAATAAAACGACATACCGATATATCGGTTAAACATTTGGATGGCCTTTTTTGCATCTAATAAAAAATTGCTCCACATTTTATAGAATTCTATTTTAAAAATTACGATTAAGATATGATTCGATACACAATATATCGCTAAAAGTATCGATAGAGCGATATTTTTCAACATCTCTATTTCCTACATTCGCGCGCGAGCAAACAGTTCTTTCTAAGTAGTCTGTGGATTTCACGCGCTGCAAATTAAATTGTGTTTGAAGTGTTTGGAGTTCGATTCCCGGCTTGTGAACTGTGTCTGTTTGTGATATTGCTTTGTGTATATAATATCTGTAAGATTTTTGTGCGTTTTAATTTGGAATAACGAAATAATTAACTAATTATTTCCTGGGTAAGTACATTTTATTTTTATTCGGAGGGTATCTTAAAATCAGTTCAGACCAAAGACTTACTAGACGGGCTGTTTAGAAGTAAAATTGCGTCACATAACGCGGCAGTTTGACAGCTCACAAAAGGGAGCGCGATATAGGGAATCTAGTTGAGAGTAAGCGAGATGCTAGTATTGAGTTACGGCCAATTGACCGCAACATAGTGGTATAATTTCTATGTACCGCGCAGCTTGTCTAGTAGTATACATTAGGCTTTGGTCCCGATTACAAAGTTGATTGTTTTTTTCAGATTGTTATTATTTAGTTCATTCTATATTAATTTGTTGCGTTGTAATACCTTGTTCGGATCTTTTTCTTCCATCTGCCCTATCCCACTCGCAGTGGGGTCAGCGCAACATGCTTTTTAACACATATAAAAGATTTGGCTTGTAGTTTTTACGACGCCTACCTGGCGTCCCCCCTGGGGGCTGAACCTACTTAATGTCAGTTCATAATAAAGTTCATAATGATGACCCGCCGAATCAAGGACCTGTATCGGAGCCGTAAATCGCGAATAATACTGGCATCGCTTAATACCTACTTTTTCTAGTTGGTACATCCCCTCATATACGAGAGGCCGATAGATAATACCGCTTTATCAATATAAGCCGCCAAGCAGCAGTGTGTAAGCAATGTTGTGTTTCTCGTTTGAAGAACATTGAAGTGAAATTATTGGGCATTGTTAAACTAAACAACCTATGTCTCTGGTTGACGAGCGCAGTTCAGTACCATGTAGTCTTCATAATTCGAACTTCTGATTGATATTGCATCTGTGTATGGTAGTAGTGACGCTTACCATCAGGCGAGCGACCTGAAGGCCAATTCTCGTAATATTAAATGTTCAAAATATCATCCCGATCTAGTCTCAGCGTCAAGAAAGTTGAAAATGGCATTCTCTTAAACCAATAATCAACGTCAAATACACTTAGCTTTAGCAGTAGCATTCTACCGTTTTGGCTTCAGTAAACTTTTATTCTACATTCAATCTCATGACGATCTATATTCACATTTGACGTTGATTATTGGTTTAAGAGAATGCCATTTGCAACTTTCGTGACGCTGAGACTAGATCGGAATGATATTTTGAACATTTAAAATTACGAGAATTGGCCTGCTGCTCGTCTCTGTCATTCACGATAATAAAAAACAAAGCCGCGACATTACAACGAATTTTTAGCGAAGTTTCGACGTCGTCGCTTGTTTCGCCCGATAAATCAAAGCGTTTACAATGTCCAGAACATCTTCATCCGGATTACACACACGCCAAACTGACTTTATCAACATTCCAAGATTGGCCTAGTTCTACTATTATAAATGTGAATTTTTGGATGTTTGTGAGTTTGTGAATTTGGATGTTTGTTAGTCAATCACGCCTTAAGTGTAATAGTCTAAGATCCCGCTGCAAGATTGGTGCGTTCATCGATTTTTTGTTTAAAACCAAATTTTTATGTTTATTTATAATTAGGAGAATATATATTTACTAGGGTGTCTATCAAAATTTGGCCGCCATTATTTTTAATTAAATTATTTTTAATTGATTTTTGGTAAAAAATTTCGTTTATTTCATTTTTAAATAAAATAACGTCTACATCACGGTAATTAATATAAAGATTCTAAAAAATCACGGTTGCCGTTGTGCACCTGACCGCACCTCTTTGCAGCCAGGTGTACGTTTATAACGTATATTTATTAATTATATGTCAAATTGAAGCTAATTTTTTTCTATTATTTATCATATATGGTTGCTTAATTAAATCTGGCCGCAAATAAGAGTTACTGGCTGTTAAAGATGATAAATATTTAAGGTAGAGTGAAAGAGAGTTAGCGCGTAACGTCATTTGTCAGACAAGGACAGCGGTTGCCGGCTGTGCGACGCTTTTAAGCCATTGCGCATGCGTCGCAGTCAAGCAGTCCTTGCTTCAGAAGTCGAGGCAGCTGCTGGCCAATTTCTCGGCCGGTGTAAGGACTGTCGAGGTTGTTAACTCGGTTCTGAATGATTGGGTCGACAAGCGGCACGGGTCACTGACCTTCCGGCTGGTGCAGGTCCTTTCGGGGCACGGTTGCTTCGGGAGGTACCTGTGCCGGATAGCCGGAAGAGCCGAAACACCAGTGTCACCACTGCATCTGCGACGAGGACACCGCACAGCACACTCTGGAGGAGTGCCCCGCGTCGGCAGTGCAGCGTCGCGAACTCATCGCAGAATTAGAGGACGATCTCTCGTTACCAGCTGTGGTTAAGGCCATGGTCGAGAAAGACAGGGAACGCGATGACCGCCTTCTGCGAAACAGTCATGTCGCGGAAAGAGGTGGCGGAGCGCGAGCGGGAAATAACATCCCAGCTCGCTATCCACCTCCGAAGGGTCATGCGCAGGAGGATGCGGGAGGCACTCCTACCCCCCTGACAGAGGCCTGAGCGGCGGACACGTGGAAGTCCGTCGTCCGACAGTTAAGGCCTCGAGGTGACGCGCGCGGCGTGCCCGCGCAAACTTCTCGAGCGGAGCAAAGAAGTAGGTGGATAACTCCCCCATCAAGAGTACAATAGCGTCCCCACAGCTCCGACCGAACAAGCGCACCCGGAGGAACACCGTTGGGTTTTACTCCTTGGGAGTCGGACATAACCGCCCGACTGACCACGCGGTGGGGCGGTACCCATAAAGGGTTTCCCAACGTTAATAAAAAAGGGTCCGCTTTCCGATCATGATTTGATAGATGTGGTATTATATGGTGCGACCCGCCGCGCCGTCTGACCCCCACAACCCGCAACGGTTCGCCAAGTTTCGCCATTCCTCGTCCGTTAATCAGCTGAGTGTACCACGTGCAGATGACGTGACTTTGGGTCTAAGATGTTGGTGGTCCAATTGCACTCCCTTTTTAAGTGAAACGATAAAGGTAAATAAAACAAACGTATAAAATTTCAGTTTTATATTAAGATCTTAATCTATGTTACTCTAAATTATTCTAGACCGATTGTTAAAAGTAAAAAAGTAAATCTTACATTATATATTTTACAATACTTTCGCATCACACTAAATTACAACTTCCATATGCTATTTACAAGGCGCATTTTGCATTTCTTATGACAGCTGTCTAAATGGCGGGTCAATGACCCACTATGCCAGCAAAATCCCAATATTTAAAACTTGCTGTCCCGCGAGGTTCCACCCGCAACATATACCTACCGGGCCCAAATGTGAATCTAAACCATCCAGGGACCCACTCGAAAATACACAAAAATTCATCGAAATCGATCAAGTCGTCTTTAAGTTTTAGCGAAACTAACGAACAGCAATTGCTTTTTATATATAAAAGACTAGCTGTCCCGTGTGGTTTCACCCGAAACATATACTAATAGTGAGCGCTCGATAGCAGCGTCACCTAGCGGATCAAATTGTAAATTTTATTCATTCAGGTATCCACTCAACACAGACATAAATAAATCATCAAAATCAGTAGAGCCGTTTAAGAGTTTTTGCGACACTGACGCCCAACAATTGATTTATTTAAATATGGTCTGTATGAGAATTTTTATCAGTATACTAATGATATTTCTTTTCATACAGATGTCAAAAGAATCTGTTTAAACATTTGAATTATTTATTTAAATGACTTAACATTGACAAAAACTGTTTTAACATAACCAATTTAAGTCACGGGAATTCTTACATTATAAATTTTGACATCTGTCAAAGAGAAATGCACAATGCAAGTGATGGCGGGCGGAGGAGAAAAACTTGTGGTAACTTATATAGATGTGAAACAGACTCCGTGCTGGACCAACGAGCCGAGAATTTGAAAATTATATGCGACCTGCGCTTTTTGAAACATAATTTCTATATTTTTACATTGTTCTCTTACACTACAAACTATAGCAGAATATACAGTATGTAACAAAAACCCTGTCGGCCCTTTTTGGGTCGTGAAGATATTCATAGACAACTTAATAAAAATTGTTAAATTAAAAAAATAATAAACAGAAGCGAGATATTGTCCTTACACAGGTAGCTTAGAAAAATGAACATATTTCAAAAATGTTATTTACATCTGAATTTTTGTGTATTGACGAAGCGCGGCTCGTTTGATGTACGTGGACGCCGCAACTTGCTATCTCGCTCTGGCTCATATACAATCAATCGAAATAAGGTTTACATACAATAAATTAAATAAACTTTAAATAATAAATACACTATTTTTATAGTCCAATTTTCGTATGCGAGTTATATCATTAAGTTTGAATATCGATTCTGATATCACAGTTAAAACGCCCAACAGGGTTTTTGTTACATATTGTATAAGTGGGTGTATGAAAACCCACGAGACATTTAATTCCCGCACGGAGCAATCAACTTTCATATTTCAAGATTCGCCATTTTGAAAATATTATTTAGCATTTTTCTCGAACGCTTACCGCCAAAGCAACCGGCGTTTTAGGCTACGTTAACTAAGCAAGTGATATGGCTCACTTTTGGGTCATTTTATACAGCACTTACTGGCCAAGTGTTGGCTAGTTATTGCTTATTACGCTATTGTTAAATCTGAAATCGGTCATTAATGCCTACAGTGACCTAGATTAGAAATTTTGCAAAATTCGCCGGCAAATATAAATAATACCCACAGCCTTTGTACCAACTCAGCTCGGTAAATAAAAAAAAAACTTAAAGAAAAATGCTTTACCCGTCGCCATCTTAAATTACTTAACAATAAATATAAATATGTATTTTTTTATTTTTCATTTTTAAAAAGCTGTAATTACATTGCACCTCGCTCGACCACTGCTCGGACTTACGACTAAATTATTTACTACAAATGTTGCGATCAAAGCAATAAAAGGGCACCATTTGTTTGCGGACATGACCCACAACAGCGTTCAAGTACGAAATAATATATATTTTTAAAATAAATAAATATACGAAATAAATTATCCGATATTTGGTTGTAAAAATATGATTCATGATGTTTTTTTGTAAAATGTTTTTAAAAAACCTTTTTTTTATCGTAGTCGATTAATAATAATGAAAAAAAAACTATAAAAATCTGTAAAAAAATAGAGGATAAATTATTATTGAATTAGAAGCACAAATGGATAGTGTCGTTGCGTATAATAGATAAATTTTTTTTAAAATATTATATACCAGGAGAAAAATACTCGCAAAAATAAGTAAAAATCTTTATAGAATTTGTGGTTTGATCAAATGAACCTCATTTATGGGCAACCAACTAAGGATAGAGTCCCGGGTTAATTAAGAGTTATAATTAAAAAAACTCACTGGGTGTCTCTTAAACTGAGTAATTGTATTGGATTTTAACCCAGATACTTGTATACCTTAGTTTTAACTGGTATTCTGTATGATTTCATATTCATCTTACATTTTAGTGAACGAATCTAGGTCACTAGATGAGGTCAAAAACCATAGCTCAAATATATATTTTAAAATTCATGTGAAAAAACTTTTAATGGCTATATTTGAAAAATCTAATATTTGTACTTTGAATTCGAAATATAATACATTTTGTGTGTGGCAACTTTCACTATGTTATGGAGATCGGGGATGCCAACTTTCACTAAATATAATAAAAAAAGTATAACAGATAAATTAGTCAATTATAATTAACTTATATTATAATTTGTATTTTGTGTGTTAACAATTCTTGTCTTTCAACGATTCTAATAAGTTATTATTAAAGAAAACACAGTCATTGAAGCGATTAAACAAGATTTATAAAGTCAAATTTTGTATAAATAAAAAAATATACAATACAGATAAAAAATCTATAGAACAATACACTGGGTCAAAACTGACTCACTGACAAGTTTTCCCTTTTCTATGTATCATAATTTTTACAACCAATTTAAAAAAATTCTTGTTGCTTAAACTATTATTTTCATACATCTATATTAAAAAAATAATTTTATTTCGCATCAATAAATATGATAAGAGTTTGCGTATGTGGTAAGTACAGTTTTTTAATCGGCTGAATGACGAGACGAGCAGGTCGCTCGTCTAATCGCACGCCTGCCTTTTAACAGAAGCAATACCACACAAAAGTTTTAATTACAAAACACTGCATGACACTGGACTGCGCTCATCACTTTTTACAAGTTATACAACGTGTTACAGAAAGGTGTGGTCAAATATAGTGGCAACGTATAGTGTACGATATAAGTATTATACAATGTTTTACAAAAAGGTGTGGTCAAATTTAACCAACGTATAGTGTACGATGCAAGTATTTCACATAAATAGAGAATTTCTTTTTTATCGACTTTTTTGTCGATATTCGACTTGCAACTTTGGACAACACTACATGTACAGCTGAGCTTTTGTCTCACTCCAGCATTGTTATTCTCGTACACACACTTCACTCAATTCATAGAGATGTGATCGATATTGTCGATCCTAATAAACGAGTAATTACTATTAGCTCGAAATTTTTGTATGTCTATATTTTGTTAAGATCCGAAACATAAACACTCACTGTCAGGTGTATGTAACGGCCCTTAAATATGACCACACCTTTCTGTAACACGTTGTATAATACTTTATTGCATCGGTTTGAAGCTATTAAGGACTTTATACGTAGTTAAATACTCTGTATTACGCCATATATCATACTCTTTATTTATTGCGAGTGGGTCAGTCCATCCTAACTTTGCCAAGTTATTATCAGTTAGTAATAATAATGTTTATATATAAAACTTATTGCGATTTCTCGATGTCACAGACACCAGTTTGTTTAAACTCTACGGTTTATCAGTCGAGGCATAGACATATGTCCGTGTGCCCATAGACAATCGTGTTTTTGAATTTCACAAGTGATACACAATTGAGCGTTGTTTGTTTTTTTTTTATGTAAAATCAACGACTGCTGTTTTGTAAATTGCATTGAGTACTGAAATTTATATTGATAATTGATATATTTTTTAATAATTTCATTTATTTGGTGAATATAGTCAAAAACACGGTTGTCTCTAAGCGAGATAAATTTTTTTAACACAAAAATCCTAATCAGCGTCTATGATAAATGGAATTATTCTTTTCTATCACATATCTTTTTGAAACACAAAATTTCGAGTTGTCTTCGTTTTTTACGAGTCGATTTAGGACTGTCGCTTTTAGTGATGCAATCTATACCTACGCAACGATTGCAACTGGCAATTTTTTTAACATAATAGTTTTGTGCCAGCATAACAATGGTAACTGATGATGAATACTATTTATTTAGTTTCTTTTTTGGATTGCACCACCGCCAAAGCTGTTTAAAATGGCTCTAATGGTAGAAATTATACTACTCGTTGTTCAAGGTGATGAAAAAAATCTACCATTTTCTTATTTTACTAATATTTTACAAAACTTTTGAATACAGAACATTTTTAAATTATATTATTTTGTTAAGATTTGTAAAACATATATTTATATTATGCCATTTCATTTTCACAAAAACACGTTATTTTCAATTGATTTAGACAAAAGCTGATATTTTTTTTTATTTTATACCATGTGAAATTAGTAAAGAAAAAATCTGTAGGAAATAAAAAACTAAAAAAAAAACAGCTTTTGTAAAAAAAATATTAAAGATGTCTTACGTTTTGTAACATGTACTTTACGAATGCGATCAAAAAAGTATTAAAAATACTTTTTTTTTATTACTTGTGGTAAAATAATTGAAATTAAAATTTTTAACGCCAATCGGCGAATAAGCCTTTTCGCATTCGTAAAATTACCTGTTATTAAAATTATATAGGAATAAGTCAAAAACTTATCTTTTCTTCCCATGAATATTTAAAAGTGTCAATTCTGTCATAAACTAAACATAACTAAAATATAGTTTACTCCTGACTAATGAGTGGTAAAAACTAAAATTGCGACATTTAGTTAAGTTTAGTTTGACAAGACTGACATATACTGTAGATTAACATACAGGACACTGGATTGCCTTTAAAGCCGGACTGAATTAAACAAATTTGTTACAGTTTCAACGGATGACTACAGAATTGACATTAAAGGTAGTTTTTTTGAGTTTAAAAGGGAAAAAAATATTTTTGTTGTGATATTCACTGTATAATTTTTCCTTTGCGTTGAAATTTAAAAATTGTTTGTACTTTCTGTATCTATTAGGGACTTTATACATAATATTTTGTGTAAAATCACTAAATTTATATTCGTATGTCTTAAACTGAAAAAAATATTTTAATGTCAATTCTGTGGTCATCCGTCTAAACCAAAACTAGAATTAATTCAGTAGTTTTGAATGATTTATGTTACATTCAAGTATATGTCAATTATAAACAGATCACCTCCAAAAGGTACCGCATTAGAAACACGCAAGCAGAGTGGACTTCGAAATTCGGCGTGCGTGCATGTTCGTGAAATCCACGAACAATTTTCATTATTTTAGTGCATAGCAATATAAAATATATGACAGCAAAGTTCGAAATTCGGAGTGCGTGCATTCTCCTAAATCACATCAGCGCCCGGTTTCTGAAAGGCTGATCAAATCAACATTCAACTAACAGAACTTTGAGTTAACATCGCTGTCAAATCAATTCGAGTTGCTGAAACGTTATTTAGTGAAAAAAATATAATATTTGATCTCTCTTTACTACCGTTTGACATACGATTTTTCATATTAATTTGAATGTTATGTTATCTAACATGTGTGTCAAGTCAAAGGTGTTAGTAACGCTTCTAGGAACTGAATTTCGACTTGACATGAGATTTGACATTTGATTAGTTAATTTAACATTGATAAGCCTTTCAGAAACCGGGCGGAAGTATGTGAAATCTTGTTTGTGTGTTATAGTGTGTGTGTGTATGCACATACATGCGGTACGGAGGTGTCGTGACGTCACTGTCAAATCAATTGTCACTGCTCGTAGTTCTTAGCTTTCCTGTCGACGTCATCGTCTGAGGTTCTGTTCATTGGGTGATCTGAAATGACGATGCAAATTGTACTTTATTTATATAGATTTAGGGTTGGATTTTCAAAGTCTGATAATTTTTTAATTGCCATATCGACAGAAATGGCAGCTTGCCGTTGTATATCATACGTTGAGCGAGGTTTCCGGAGGCCCAAATCCCCCTCTCGCCTTCCCTAACCCTATTCTTTTCCTTTTAGATCGGCAACACAAAATTCTTCTGATATTATAGTTGTTCACGGACGGTGGACATCACTTACTAACAGATGACCCGCTTGCTCGTTTTCCGACTAGTGCTATAAAAAACGCTTGTCATACAACATAATTAACATCAGAGTCTCATAATGCCCACAACGGTGCTTACACACGGCTTGGCAAAGCCAGTGGTACCTAGTCCAAAGGGCTAATTGCTAACGAGAGATGTACCACCAGAACTGATTTGCTGGTAGTGGTACTTTGTTTTTATTGCATAGGCCTGCAAACGAGCAAGTGGGTCACCTGATGGTAAGTGATCTCCACCACCCATATACGCCCACAATACCAAAAGACTCATGGGCGCGTTACCGACCTTAAAGGAAAGGGATAATTAAGGAATTGGGAAGGGGAGGGGGATTTGGGCCTCCGGATATCTCACTCACCGTGCGAAACGCAGCAGCAAGCTGCTACTTTACGTCGGTTTTCTGTGAGACAGTGTTAACGACCCGGACGATCCGGCCCATTCATGCTGTAGTGTCTACAGCGTGGCTCTACCACTCGTAAATGATGTGCACTACCACTTACCATGATGCTGCATTTTGGGCACAAGCACGACATTCCCGTCGGCGGCTTGTTGCAAGGAGAACTGGGACGACGACAACGGCTGGCCTTCGCCGTCGCGGAGATTCTAAAAAAAACATATGCCTTTAGATACATCTACATTTAGCCGAGCGTATCTTTGTCCCATGATGTGATAGGGGGCGAGCCTATCGTCATACTCCGGGCTGATACCGATCATTTCGTAATAGAAAGACCCAATATCACTTTTAACCGACCCGAGACCTCAGAACAGCAGTCGTACCGCGTAAGCATTATAACTGCGCTACCGAGACAGTCGATACTTTTTTATGATGCCAAAAAGGTCCTCCAAATGTCAAGTTGATTATTTGTTTTTTATTTATTGAATTATTGAGGGTTTATTGCACAATACTCAAGTGAGATTTAACCACAAATTAGTGTATAAGACAGTTACTTTTGAAGCTACCTCGTAGACATCTTTCTTCCTTGTATACAACGTGTTACAGAAAGGTGTGGTCAAATTTAAGCAACGTATAGTGTACGATATAAGTATTATACAACGTGTTACTGAAAGGTGTGGTCAAATTTAAGCAACGTATAGTGTACGATATAAGTATTATACAACGTGTTACAGAAAGGTGTGGTCAAATTTAAGCAACGTATAGTGTACGATATAAGTATTATACAACGTGTTACTGAAAGGTGTGGTCAAATTTAAGCAACGTATAGTGTACGATATAAGTATTATACAACGTGTTACAGAAATGTGTGGTCAAATTTAAGCAACGTATATTGTACGATATAAGTATTATACAACGTGTTACAGAAAGGTGTGGTCAAATTTAAGCAACGTATAGTGTACGATATAAGTATTATACAACGTGTTACTGAAAGGTGTGGTCAAATTTAAGCAACGTATAGTGTACGATATAAGTATTATACAACGTGTTACAGAAAGGTGTGGTCAAATTTAAGCAACGTATAGTGTACGATATAAGTATTATACAACGTGTTACTGAAAGGTGTGGTCAAATTTAAGCAACGTATAGTGTACGATATAAGTATTATACAACGTGTTACAGAAAGGTGTGGTCAAATTTAAGCAACGTATAGTGTACGATATAAGTATTATACAACGTGTTACAGAAAGGTGTGGTCAAATTTAAGCAACGTATATTGTACGATATAAGTATTATACAACGTGTTACAGAAAGGTGTGGTCAAATTTAAGCAACGTATAGTGTACGATATAAGTATTATACATCGTGTTACAGAAAGGTGTGGTCAAATTTAAGCAACGTATATTGTATGATATAAGTATTATACATCGTGTTACAGAAAGGTGTGGTCAAATTTAAGCAACGTATAGTGTACGATATAAGTATTATACAACGTGTTACAGAAAGGTGTGGTCAAATTTAAGCAACGTATAGTGTACGATATAAGTATTATAAAACGTGTTACAGAAAGGTGTGGTCAAATTTAAGCAACGTATATTGTACGATATAAGTATTATACAACGTGTTACAGAAAGGTGTGGTCAAATTTAAGCAACGTATATTGTACGATATAAGTATTATACAACGTGTTACAGAAAGGTGTGGTCAAATTTAAGCAACGTATAGTGTACGATATAAGTATTATACAACGTGTTACAGAAAGGTGTGGTCAAATTTAAGCAACGTATATTGTACGATATAAGTATTATACAACGTGTTACAGAAAGGTGTGGTCAAATTTAAGCAACGTATAGTGTACGATATAAGTATTATACAACGTGTTACAGAAAGGTGTGGTCAAATTTAAGCAACGTATAGTGTACGATATAAGTATTATACATCGTGTTACAGAAAGGTGTGGTCAAATTTAAGCAACGTATATTGTATGATATAAGTATTATACATCGTGTTACAGAAAGGTGTGGTCAAATTTAAGCAACGTATAGTGTACGTTATGAGTATTATGCAACGTGTTACAGAAAGGTGTGGTCAAATTTAAGCAACGTATAGTGTACGATATAAGTATTATGCAACGTGTTACAGAAAGGTGTGGTCAAATTTAAGCAACGTATAGTGTACGATATAAGTATTATACAACGTGTTACAGAAAGGTGTGGTCAAATTTAAGCAACGTATAGTGTACGATATAAGTATTATAATATATATCAGTATGTAAATTTATTTACACCTGTCATATTTTATTTGGCAAGAGACATTTACTTTTTAATCTAATAAATTCATATTGATAAGGCGGACCCTGGTCTTAAACCGGGATAACGCCAGGCTGAAAGAAAACAGTATTCGGTCAGTACCTACCTGAAACACATGCCTGTAGAGCGTCGCGAACCGTTCCTTGAGTCTCTGCCTATCCGCCAGCAGTGCGGCGCGCTCGCGTAGTGTACGCTGCTTGCGGTCACGTACTGTACGCACTTCGTCCGCGAGCGACGTGATCTGGTCCAGTTTACGTTTGCGACAGTTTTGGGCGGCCACCTGAACGACAATGTCATAATTGAAAACGAAAATATATATTTTTTCTTTCAAATTTTATTTTGGGGCATTTTACCACAAAGACATGCCAGCCCCATCATGCCCCAATCTAACTTAATAACAATAAACGTGAGATATTCATTTATGCAAAATCATGCCAACTAGAAAAAATTAAAATATTTATTGAATCCATTTTTTTTTTTTATTAGTTTGAATGACAAGACGAGCAGGTCGCTCGCCTGATGGTAAGCGCCACGCCTGCTCATAAACAGAAGCAACGCCACACAGAACTTTAAATAACAAAGCACTGTATGAAACTGGACTGCGCTCGTCACCCCGAGCCATGAGGTGTTAGGTCTCATAATGCCCAGTAATTTCACTGGCTTCAATGTCCTTCAAACCGGAACACAACAGTGCTTACACACTGTTGCTTGGCGGCAGAAATAGACAGAGCGGTGGTACCAACCCAGCCGGCCTCTCGCAAACGAGGGACCTACACCACCTTGTAAAATGTTATACATCATTTAGATTCAGTCAAATTTTAACTCTACCGCCAGTTCGGAATGCTGTTTCTTTAAAGAAGAACGGACAAGAAACTCTTACGTTGCTCTTTTTTAAAATTAATTTACAATATTTGCACTACGATAATACAATTCATTTTGAATAGAGTTAGAGCAGCTCAACTTATACCAATGAGGAACATTATCAAGTAAAATAATGAATTATTATTGTACATGATCCTCATAAGTACGATGAATAAATAAATACTGCAAAGATACATACGCACTCACGCTTGTAATCCACAGAGGTGTGATTTAATTACTGGGCATTATGAGACTTAACACAATCCTGGGTGTATTTAAGGACACATGGGACTCTTCCATGTTCCGTAGATGGATTAGGCTAGAAGTTGCTTCTGTTTATGGGCTTCTGGCATTTCCCATCAGACGAGCGACCTGTTAGTCTCTTCACTCAAGCTAATAAAAAAACAACTCACCTTATTCTTTCCCCTGCGTCTTATATCCCTTATAAGGGACAGCTGTGCCTCGCTGAGGTCGTGCTTTGATAGTCTCTCGTTAAATTCATCCATCGGTAGATTTATTATATCCTGCACTTCTAGTGGTATACCTGAAACAATATCATACCAAAATTATAAATGTGAATGTAAGTTTGTTTGTTACGCTTTCACGCGAAAACTACTTAACCGATCATCATGAAACTTTGTACACATATTCTTGGAGGTACAAGAAGTAACATAGGATACTTTTTATGAACAAAAAAAGTTTGTTTGTTACGCTTTCACACCTACATCACTGAACCGATTTTGATGAAATTTGATGTAGATAGATAGATGGGACCCTGGAGACGGTTATAGGCTACGTTTTATTTCGGAAAAGTCTATTCACGCGGGCGGAGCCGCGAGCAAAAGCTAGTAGAAAATAATAATGCTCTGTTAGTTGAATATTCATTTGACCAGCGTATCAGAAACCGGGTGTTATACAAACTATTTTCAAAAGTAAATAAACTCAAAAAATCGTATTAAAAAGTTAAAAAAATCTTTGGAGTTTGTGCTATTGTAGTTGAATAATTGATATCACCGATTTTTTTTAATATTTTTATTTTAGCTGTTCAGTTTTTTTGACTCGGTTTTTTTAATGAGTTATTTTATTTATATTAGTAAAATAATCATAAAAAACTACGCATAGATGTCGAAGTTTCAGCCTTTCAACTAGATTTAATTTGTATTGTTTTATATTTAACCAGTTAATCACTATCGAAATAAACCCTATCTCTATTACAAAAAAAAACCATGCAAATCGGTCCTTATTTGCCATAGTTATGCATATACATAACAAATTACAGAGGACTTGAGAAAGTCCTTTTTCCACACTTAAAAATCGGGGTAATGTTGCTATTATTTACGGACAGGCGTTAACCATCAGGCGAGTTATCTGCTCTTGAATTAATGCTATAAAAATACTCAGACTGACTGACTGCCTCGGTGGCGCAGTTGTAATGCGTACGCGTTACGATTGAGGCTAACGCTGAGGTCTCGGGTTCGGTCCCCGGGTCGGGTAAAGTGGTATTGGGCTTTTCTATTACGAAATTCTCAGTATCAGCCCGGAGTCTGGAATTTGTGCCCGGTATGGCGATATGCTCGCTCCCTATCACATCGTGGGACGGAGATACGCTCGGCGAAATGTGGGTGTACCGGTTACACCTCTGCCTACCCCTTCGGGGATTACGGGCGTGAGTGCGTATGTAAAAATACTCAAGAGTACGTTAGAGTTTCATAATTTAATGTTAATGGCCAATTGACGCGAGGCCAAAAGATCATGAAATAAAAGACAATAGAGTGCTCACCGAGTGCCTTTGCCCTCTTCTCGTCTCTGGTCAAGTGTTGCCCGCTGCTTGTAGCTGACGACCCGCCGTCTGATATGCTGCCGTCCGTCAGCCGCCGCACTGCGCACAGACAACACTTTTTTAAAATTTGCATACATTGGTATGCCGGGGTAGGCAGAAGGGTATATAACACACCCACGATTCACGGATCTTGTTTTTATTCTAATATTATAAATGCGAAAGTGAGTTTGTTTGTTACGCTTTCACGCCGAAATCGCTGAACCGATTTTGATGAATTCTGGCACAGAGATAGATGGGACTCTGGAGTCGGTTAAAGGCTTTTTATCCTGGAAAAGGCTGTACACGATAGCGAGCATTATCAGCATTTTCCGAGCCAACCGCGAGTCAAGACTAGTTTTTCAATAAAAAGTATAAAAAAAACAGCGAGCTACTTGGACACAAAACGGCTACAAAAAAATAGTTAAAATGATAATTATTCAGCAAAATATTATTCCAAGTCATTAACATAGGGTTTATCATCAGAATTCCCTATAGTGGCCTTAACAGAGTGCAACTTGGCATCCATTGTTTCGTAAAGCCTCTAACCTTCTCCAGGTATTTTTAACCCCTAACTTAAAAGAAGGGCATTGTAAAAGGGGGGAGGAGGGTCAAAGATATGATGTAAAAAAGACCTCTGTCTGTAATCTGTCAGTGGCATGGTAGCGCTTAAACGAATGGACCGATTTGAAAAAGGTTTTTTTATTTGAAAGCTGGTTTAATCGAGATGGTTTTTAGCTGTGTTTGAAGAGAAACTGTTCACCCGTAAGTTACAGATAGTTTTCTAATTAACGTGGAAGGTTTTTAGCGGTCTGGTAGATCACCAACAGTTGTATCATGGCCGTTCCCAATATTCTATAGACAGATTTGCTTACTGGCATTAAAATTTTGTCACATTTTGTACGGAAGATCTGTCAAAATACTATCGATAGTAAGGAAATCTATCTTTATATAGAATATGGAACGGGCATTAGTATTTTTATAGCGTTTTTTTTTATATATACTAATACACCCTGTATTCTCATTAAGGTGTGACGTCATCACTAGCCCGCGATTTTTTGTTGGCTTTGTGAAAATTGCATCTAATTCTTTCAACATAATATCGATAAAAATAGTTACATTATGGTTGTCATATTTTTTTTATACTCATCTTACTTATAGCTCACAGTTACCGAATCTATGGTTGGATATAGTATTTATTTTGTTTTTATCTTATGAGTGGTAAAGCCACGTTGTAGACACTTGTATGGGCCGGCTCGTCCGGGTCGTTACCACTGTCTCACAGAAAACCGACGTAAAGTATCAGCTTTCTGCTGCGTTTCGTACGGTGAGTGAGATATCCGGAGGCCCAAACCGCCTCCCCTTCCCAATTCCTAAATTATGCCTTTCCTTTAATGGTGGCAACGCACCCATGATTCTTTTGGTATTGTGGGCGTACATGGGCGGTGGAGATCACTTACCATCAGGTGACCCACTTGCTCGTTTGCCGGCCTATACCATAAAAAAAACTTTCATAAACTGCCAATGTCTGTCGTACTTTATTTTACTATCACAGCGATGGTTTTTTTTTCTTTATGTTACAGATACATAGTGATTTTATGTTTACGCGAATATTACACGTTGAAATAAAACTAGATTATACGGATTTTATCGCGGATTTTAAAATCCGTATAAACTAGTTTTATTTCAATGTTACACATACATTTGTATATGTTTTTGCACTCACCTCTTTTGTCTCTGACGGCGGCGGGTCGTTGTTCAGCCGCGGCGAGCGGTGCGCTGTATGTATGGTTGTGCCTCACACGTTCAGGGGTTGCGTATGAAAAGCGAGGGGTCGGCTGCACGGGGCTCGGGATTCCGGTCTGTAACAATTTTTGGAACATAAAGAGATTGTAAAAAATAATCACTATTTGAGTTCGAAGGACCAAAAAATATCACTTGATTTAACGGTGAAGGACACATCGTGAGGAAACCTGCATACCTGAGAAGTTCTTCATAAGAACTTCGAAGGTATGTGAAGTCTGCCAACCCGCATTAGTCCAGCGTGGTGGAGTAAGGCCTAACCCCTCTCATTCATTAGAGGAGGCCCGTGCCCAGCAATGAGACGTGTATAATACATTCATGCCTGTAATCCTCGAAAGGGTAGGCAGAGGTATAAGTAGTACACCCACATTTCGCCGAGCGTATCTCCGTCCCACGATGTGATAGGGGGCAAGCCTATCGCCATACCGGGCACAAATTCCAGACTCCGGGCTGATACTGAGCAATTCGTAATATAAAAACCCAATATTACTTTTACCCGACCCGGGGATCGAACCCGAGACCTCAGCGTCAGCCTCAGTCGTAACGCGTACGCATTACAACTGCGCCACCGAGGCAGTCAAGAGATTGTAAAAAATAATCACTATTTTAGTTCGAAGGACCAAAAAATATCACTTGATTTAACGGTGAAGGAAACATCGTGAGGAAACTTACATACCTGAGAAGTTCTTCATAAGAATTTCGAAGGTATGTGAAGTCTGCCAACCCGCATTAGTCCAGCGTGGTGGAGTAAGACCTGACCCCTCTCATTCAGTAGAGGAGGCCCGTGCCCAGCAGTGGGATGTGTACAGTGTAACAGGGCTAGTATAATTTACCTGTAGTAGTGCATGGCTGGAGTGTGCAGTGTTCAGGTCCAGCGCGGGCTGTAGACTCGTCACATGTGGTGGGGGCAGCTGATGACGACCACCGAACTCTGTAGGGGGAATACATACATACATAGACTCCGGCCTGTTTCCCATAGGGGTAGGCAGAGACAACGGATTTCCACTACGATCCTTGCATACCTCTTTGGCCTCATTCACTCTCATTACATTTTTAATACATGTATTAAAAATAACCTATCATTTAAATCATTCAATTCGTCATATCACATTCGCAATATAGAGAAAGAGAGAGACAAAGTTACCACTCTTCTTCATCCACCTGCCTTTATCCCACTTGCAGTGGGGTCGGCGCAACATGCTATTTACATGTTACAGAGAGATTTAGCTTGTAGTTATTATACACAGACCCACATCATCATCATTATCACATAAGGGACGGAGATACGCTCGGCGAAATGTGGGTGTACTGGTTACACCTCTGCCTACCCCCTTCGGGGATTACAGGCGTGAGTGCGTATGTATAAATACACCCAACAGTCACACACATAGTCCCGACCCTACACTAGGTAAACCTGTGTCGTGGGTATCAAGAACTACGAGGGACTTGGGGTCACACAACAACCAGACACGAAACAAATATTTGTGGATCACACAAACATTTGTCTCGGTGCGGGATTCGAACCCGCGGCCTCTCGCCTCACAGCTGGCTACTCGCCCACTGCGCCACGAAGGCTATCTATAAGAAGTTATCACTGTCTCACAGAAAACCGACGTAAAGTAGCAGCTTGCTCATGTGTTTCGTACGGTGAGCGGGATATCCGGCGACCCAAATCCCCCTCCCTTAATTATCCTTTTCGTATAGGGTCGGCAACGCGCCCATGATTCTTCTGGTATTGAGGGCGTACATGGGCAGTGGAGATCACTTACCATCAGGTGACCCTCTTGCTCGTTAGCCGGCCCTATGCTATAAAAAAGGTTTGCAATTAAACATTATTATATAACCGTTGAATTTTTTTATCTATCTAAATGACGAGACGAGCAGGTCGCTCGCCTGATGGTAAGCGTCACGCCTGCCAATAAACAGAAGCAACACCACACAGAACTTTGAATTGCAAAGCACTGCATGGCACTGGACTGCGCTCGTCATCCCGAGACATAAGATGTTAAGTCTCACAATGCCCAGTAACTTCACTGGCGTCATTTTCCTTAAAACTGGAACACACTGCTGCTTGTAGTAAATAGACGGCGCGGTGGTACCAAGCCAGACGGCCTCTCGCATACGAGGTACCTACCACTTAGTTACATATGATCTCTGTACATACCGTTGTGCATGTGCAGGTTGTCGTGATGATACGCTTGTTCCGGACATTCGTATTTGACCGGGGCCGGGCGTGGGGCTGGTACAACATCCATCGGTGGGGCTGATTGTTCCTGGAAATTACAATATAACATAAATTTACGACATTCAAAGAGGTAGGCAGGTAGGCAACTAATGCTGTACCCACGTTTGACCGAAGTTATATCCGTCCCATTATGTGATAAGGGACGAGCCGATCACGGTTTATGAGTGGTAGAGCCACGCTGAATGGGTCGGCTCGTCCGGGTCGTTACCACTGTCTCACAGAAAACCGACGTAAAGTAGCAGCTTGCTGCTGCGTTACCTAGGGTGAGTGAGATATCCGGAGGCCCAAATCCCCCTCCCCTTCCCAATTCCTTAATTATCCCTCCTTTCCTTTACGGTCGGCAACGCGCCCGTTATTCTTTTGGTATTATGGGCGTACATGGGCGGTGGTGATCACTTACCATCAGGTGACCTACTTGTTCGTTTGCCAGCTTGTGCTATAAAAAAATCCATACCGGGCACACATTCCAGATTCCTGATACTGAGCATTTCGTAATAGAAAAACTCAACATCACTTCTACCCGACCCGGGGATCGAACCCGAGACCTCAGCGTCATCACTGCGCCACCGAGGCGGTCGTGATATTTATAAAAATAGAATATTATATAACATTGAAATAAAACTAGTTTATACGGATTTTATCGCGGTTTAATTTTTACAGTCTCTCCCGTGTCCACGAAGGCTGAAAAGCTTTCGAAACGTCGGGACTAAAATAAAATTAAACCGCGATAAAATCCGTATAAACTAGTTTTATTTCAATGTGTAATATTAGCGTAAACATAAGAAATCAGAATATTTTAATTTCTAAACTGACCTGAAAGCATCTTTTCCCAAACATGTGATGTTTCTTCTGCGGTTGATGGGAAGCAGATCTGTCCCTTCCGTATGTACTCTCGTATGGACGGAATTTTGAACTGTATGACATAGAAAATAAACACTATTTTAGCATACATTGAAAAAAAAGGAAATCACTAGGCATAATGAGACAGTGGCTGATCCAGAATTTTTGTTTTTTGTGCTTGACCCAAAGTTAAAATTAAAAAAATTGAGATTAAACTATACCTATTTAAAATGGAATAAGTAAGGATAAGCGATGAAAATTATATTGTAAGTAGTACTGAGAAAGTACGATAATATCAAGACTGATTTGAAATTTGTCAGTGGACCCAAATGCTTGGGGGAGGGGGGCCTTGAGCCCCTTAAAAGAGGCCGTAACCCATGAGTTTGTTTCGGCATTTCTTCTCATGGCTAGCCCCGAAATGCCGTCTTAAATGTAATGTAAAAAATGATTGACATGTAAAAGTGATATTTATGATCCAATTTACAGAATAAATGATTTGAATTTGAATTTGAATTTAACCGTCCAGTGGCTTAATGTTTGTTTGTGTATACGTTGATTTTTAACGATTTAGTTTTTATATTGAATAAATCTTTTTTGTTTGACTTATTGATTCTTATTAATTATGTGACATCAAAACATTTTTCCTATGTAAACAATAATTGTACGTTACTACTGTTATAAAACCATTGCGCCTTTTTATTTGTATGTGTTAATTTTCCTATTTTTTTTTTTTTTTTATTAGCAATAAATAACAACACAGAATACAATCATACATATAATTTTATGTATCATATAATTTTATGTACTAGATCGTCTTCCTAAACATATGCCCTAATAGAAAAACAGTGCGGAAATGACAAACTAAGACAAATTAATTAATATTGTTAATCTATAACAAAGAGAAGAGTAAGTCAAGAAAAAAATAAATAACTGAACGTTTTACACCCTGCTTACTTTATTATATATTTAGTACTACGCAAAAATGGCCCTGCCTTGCTGTTCATAATGTCAAGTGTGCCATCTTTATCGTAAAGTTCATTGTACAACCGACACATCCGTATGATAGGATTATAATAGGATGTGTTATTAGCAAACACGCGCAGTGTAAAGATGTTTGGATTACGGATCCTATAATTTGTGTTAAAATTTAATAAGGATAGTAGTTCTGGGCAATCTATTTGCGAATGA
Source organism: Mimas tiliae (assembly GCA_905332985.1). Classification (NCBI taxonomy): domain Eukaryota; kingdom Metazoa; phylum Arthropoda; class Insecta; order Lepidoptera; family Sphingidae; genus Mimas; species Mimas tiliae. Next base: position 2,690,928 of record HG995266.1, on the reverse strand, counting down.
ATGATTTTATGCAAGTATATTGCTACTATTTGCTTGAGATAGTCTGACATGTGATGGTATCTTTAAGTATCTATGCATATATTTAATTAATGTAAACGTTAGATTCTCATTCTATAAATGATGTATACTACTAGACAAGCTGCGCGGTACATAGAAATTGTGCCACTAAGTTGCGGTCAATTGACTGTAACTCAATATTACCATCTCGCTTACTCTCTCTCTCTCTTATCGCGCTCTCTGTTTGTGAGCTGTCAAACTCCCGCGTTATGTGACGCAATTTTGCTTCTCAACAGCCCGTCTTGTAGTATACATGAAAGTCTTTGGTTTGCAATGTAGTTTTATTCTCCGAACCCATCACGGTGGTACAGTATTAAGCTCCGACGCAGCACTTTGCCGTTATCAGCCAGACAGGACATGCCGTGATGTGCTGTCGCCAGAGACCACCAGTTTAGATGCATAGTCCCTCATTTTGTATTAGAATAAGTAGTTTAAGTAGTCTTACATCGAACTCTGTAAGCGCGGGTCGTATTAACTAAAATACTCTTAGACGTTTTCAGAGGTCATTTCTCGCACGCACTCTCAGACTCTGGAATGAACGTCCCTCCGCGGTGTTTCCTCTGCGCTACGATATGTCCTTCAAACAAGGCTTAAAAAGTATTTCCATTTGTGCCCCTGGCATTGCCAATGTCTATGGGCGACGGTGACCACTTACCATCAGGTGGGCAGTCAGCTCGTTTGCCTTCGAAACCCAATAAAAAAAAAGTTAACCCGAGTCATCTATTATTTATAAACCGTTGCTACACTCCCGAAATTTAACTATGTTGATGTGCTAAATAAATAACTTCACGGTATAAATTAGCCAAATGTCGAAGGACGCAATGTCTTGACGGTTATCATTTTATTTGTACTGCACTGCACACATCGGGTCCAGTGTAACCATTTGGTATGGATCAAAAAAGAATCTGCTATATTCACCTGTGAAATTCCTGCGCCGAATCACTTCCATCACACCATTCTCCATCTGAAAGCGATGGCACCCGCTCGGATCCCATCGAAGATACTGCACTGTCCGACGCTGAATCGCGCTCTGCTGAAAATCAAGAATACAATCAAAACTTTGTTAACCGACGATAAAAAACGGAGGAGGTTTTCGATTCGACGCGTATACACAATGTGTTACAGAAAGGCGTGGTCAAATTTAAGCAACGATATAAGTATTATACAACGTGTTACAGAAAGGTGTGGTCAAATTTAAGCAACGTATAGTGTACGATATAAGTATTATACAACGTGTTACAGAAAGGTGTGGTCAAATTTAAGCAACGTATAGTGTACGATATACGTATTATACAACGTGTTACAGAAAGGTGTGGTCAAATTTAAGCAACGTATAGTGTACGATATACGTATTATACAACGTGTTACAGAAAGGTGTGGTCAAATTTAAGCAACGTATAGTGTACGATATAAGTATTATACAACGTATTACGGAAAAGTGTGGTGAAATTAAAGTAATATACAAGTTGTGCAGCACAGACGATTACAAGTGCATAGTGGACAGTTATAATAGTTATATACTTCGTTATTGTGCTACATAGACAGTAAGTGTAAATAGTGAACGTTTATATACTTTGTTATAGTGATTTAACAGTTACAGTTCCAATCGTGATTATGTTTTAACAGTTCTATTTGTGTAGTGTTTATAAGTGTCTAGGTCTTTAGTGTTTTAGTTATTTTAAAGTGTTTACAGTTACAGTTTTATTTGTTGTACATACAGTAGTATGTTTTGTTGAATAATTATTTGTATTATGTGTTTTTAATTTAATAAACAGAGGGGTTCTTCTCGTCGGTATAGCCGGTGGCTAGGATAGGGAATTCCGCGATATTTTGTCCTTTTCTGACACATAGGTCCATCTCGCTCCTTCGCTAAGTGAAACCTCACTATGCGTTGGAGCGAGATGGAGCTGAATTTTGTATAAAAAGCGTGCAAATTCTTTCAGCGACACAGTTTACAGGAAGATTTCGGGCTGAAGAAAAGTAATGGAAGAATAGTAACCACCAAAAGTACCAAAGGGGGGCGTGGCTTTTACAGTTTAAATTCAGTGTTTTCTTTCCTATACAGTCCACTCTCACAGACAAAGCAATTTTCATTGCGCTGTATTTTCTTTGATACAGTTTCTGCCCGTACTGGCCTTCCGGTGCCTTTTGTACATATACGAAATATTACAGTATATGTATTGCAATTTTCATTGCAAACCACCAGTACATAAGGGCCTATAACACATACGTACACACATACCACTTACACAACACCCAACGTACGGGATACAGTAAAGTCCCGTACATTTTGGTCACTTCGAGCGCCGGATAATTATATAACCGGTCTACAGGTAAGTGGTACTAGCGTCGAATTCCTGCAAGAATCAAGATGCCGGTAACAAGATCTCGTCACAACAGCGTACAGCGTCAACGTTCGGCTACCGTTTCTGCGACCGCCTCTGCCACCGAAACCACAGAACAGACAGAACAGTCGGCGAGCACAGGCACCACAGGCACAAGCGCCACCGTAACGGAGACAACACAGGCGACGGGATCTCAAGACATCACCGTACAGGAAATCGCTATCCAAACAGAAGTCACGGCCGAAGCCACGGCCGCCGCCCCTCAAGAGCCCGTCCATACAGAACGCTGCAAATCGCACCGAACCAAGAAGTCGGCGCGTACAGTCAAGCTGGCGCAAGCAAAAGAAGAACTCCTTCGTCTACGCATAGAGCTTGCCGCCACCCGCATTGCAGCGATGGAAGCGGAGTCTGAATCCGATAGTGAAGAATCCATATCGGATCGACAGACAACGCATCGAGTCACAGAATGGCTTGATCGAAGCCAACGGGAAGTGTTGGCAATAGAAGCGCAGCCGCAATTAATTCCGCCGATGCAGAATGAAGCTACGGTTACAGTCGCGCACCCAGAAGCCACGCCCCCCGAACCCACAGTTACAGTAGCGACGCCGCGCGTCGTCGAGCCGCCGCCCGCTACTGAAATACAGCAACAGAACATCGTAGCGCCGCCTCGTGTTATCAAGCCGTCGCCCGCTACGGAGAAACAGTACAGTGTAGCGGAACCTCGTGTCGTCGAATCGTCGCCCGCTACAATCAACTTAACAGAACTTGCGTCAGCGATCGCCCTCGCCGCAAGAACACCGCACCCGCTGAACCGACAATTCCACGAGTTGCCTCAATTTAGCGGTGCGCATCAAGAATGGCTGTTATTCAAGGCAGCATTCAGGGATTCAAAAGGATCATACACAGAAACAGAAAACATCGCACGCCTGCGGAAAAGCCTCAAGGGACTCGCCAAAGAAGCCGTCGAGAGCCTACTTATCTACGGCGCGCCTACAGAAGAAATCCTTCAGACATTGGAAACTCGCTTCGGACGACCGGACGCGATCGCGGTAGCCGAATTGGAGCGGCTACGCACACTGCCACGCCTCACAGACGCGCCTCGGGAAATTTGTACATTTGCAACACGCATCGCGAACATCGTCGCAACATTGCAAATGCTAAAGAAGAGCCATTACCTCTACAATCCGGAAGTAACAAGAGCGATCGTCGACAAGCTTACGCCCGCGTTACGATACAGATGGTTCGATTTCGCAGCAGTGAACTCCGAAGATGAAGCGGACCTACCTAAGCTCTCGCGTTTCATGAATACGGAAGCGCAGAAATGCAGCCCCTACGCGAATCCGGAGGCAACAACGCGCACCACCGACACTGAAGCGAAAACGCAGCGAGTTCCCAGGAAACAGAAAAGTTACACAGCGGTGGATCAACGAAGCGAATCCACGTGCCCGGTATGCGGAAAACCCGGACACAAGACAGAACAGTGCCACACGTTCAAAGAAGCGGACAACAACGCGAGGTGGCAACTCGCCAAAGAAAAACAACTTTGTTTTGCGTGTCTTCAACATAAAGCGAGGACTCATCAATGCCGGGCAAGAAAGTGCGGAATCGACGGATGCATAAGAAGTCATCATGAGTCGCTACACTTTCGACGCAAGCCTACAGTAACAGCTGAAGAACCCAAAAGTGAAGTGGTCACCAGCACGTGGTCAGCGGTCAAGTCACAATCCTATTTGAAAATCATACCAGTGCAAGTGTCCGGGCCAAAGGGGAAAGTCGACACTTTCGCCCTACTCGACGACGGATCGACGGTTACACTCGTCGACGGGGACATTGCAAGACGCACCGGAACCAAGGGGCAAAGTGAGCCACTTCACATCGAGGCATTCGGCAACGCGGAATTTGAAGCGACGAACTCCCAGCGCGTTCGGTTAACGCTACACGGAGCTACAGACAGTCATAGTATACAGGCGCACACGATATCGAAACTTCGTGTCGCACCACAGAAGATCGCCGCTTCGGATCTCGCAGGTTGCACGCATCTCGTCGACATCGCAGCTCAGCTCAAGTACGCGAATGCTACACCCGGCATACTCATCGGTCAAGATAATTGGCACTTGTTGCTCGCTTCAGAAACACGTCAAGGAAGACGCAATCAACCTGTAGCGTCGTTAACGCCGCTCGGGTGGGTGCTCCACGGCTCAAGAACGCGTTCGCTCGGACATCGATTACACAGAGTTCATCACCTTCGGCGCATTGAAGACGACATGGACGAACAGTTGCGACAGTACCTCGCCATCGAGTCTCTCACCATAGAACCGAAAAAACCGAAGAGTGACCCCGAAGAGCGCGCACTTGTCACACTACGGGAGTGCACACACCGGCGGGAGGACGGCCGCTATGAAACAGCGTTATTATGGAAAAACACAGATCTTCCGATGCCACAGAACAGGGAGAACGCCTACAAGAGGCTTCTCAACACAGAGCGCAAGATCGACAGGGATCCGCGCCTACAGGAAAAATACAGCAAACAGATGTCCGCGCTCGTTGAAAAGGGCTACGCCGAAGTCGCTCCAGTCTCCACACAAAAGGGCAAGACATGGTATCTTCCGCATTTTCCAGTCATCAACCCGATGAAGCCGGACAAGGTGCGAATCGTACACGACGCGGCGGCGCAAACCCGAGGTGTCTCACTCAACGATCACTTGCTTACAGGACCGGATTTGATCCAATCATTACCGGGGGTGATTATGAGATTTCGTCAACACCCCATAGCGGTTACAGCAGACATTGCCGAAATGTTTATGCAAGTGAAGATTCGTGCTCAAGACAGGGACGCGCTTCGATATCTGTGGAGGGGCGATGCAAGAGGCGATGCAGACGTCGTCGAATACCGCATGACTTCACTGATATTCGGCGCGACATCTTCCCCGGCAACGGCAATTTACGTCAAAAACGTCAACGCCGAAGCATACAGAGACAGTCATCCCGCAGCTTATCGCGCAATCGTGAAGAATCACTACGTCGACGACTACTTGCAGAGCTTCCCCACAGTTGAAGAAGCGATACAGACATCGGTCGACGTGCGCGACATACAGAAAAAGGCTCACTACGAGCTACGACAGTGGGCGTCGAACTCGCCGGAGGTACGCCGAGCACTCGCTACAGATGAAGACAGACAGACTACGTGCCTACACGACGGCGCGACTACAGAACGGGTACTCGGACTCATTTGGAGATGCGCTACGGACGAGTTAGCTTTCAACCTAGACCTAGCGCGCCTGCCTCCCGGAGCGATCGACAACGACGCGCCAACCAAGAGAGAAGTTTTAAAGATCATCATGTCTCTCTTTGACCCACTCGGACTCGCCGCGCCGGTGACATCAAGAGCCAAACAGCTACTACAGGAGATATGGCGACGCGGAACCGGATGGGATCAACCGATCGACAGCGACTTGAGGACACAGTGGACAGATTGGATCGGCTATCTCAAGCGACTCGCTAACATACGAGTCCCCCGAAGTTATCTACACTACAGTCAAGCCGTCCGCCTCGAGTTACACACCTTCGTCGACGCGAGTGAAGTCGCATACACCGCTGCGATATACTGGCGTATCACAACATCGGACGGAGAAATACACACATCGCTCGCGCTCGCGAAAGCACGCGTCGCGCCGCTCAAGTTAATGTCAATTCCACGTTTAGAATTGCAAGCAGCCGTAATGGGAACTCGTATGGCGGCCGCGGTCGTCGAGGAACACGATCGCAAGCCCGACGCGAAAACTTATTGGACAGACAGCAAAACAGTTCTCACATGGTTGCGAAACGGAGCCCGCGCATATCGTCCATACGTCGCGCATCGTGTAGCGGCAATAGAGGAACACAGTACAGTAACAGAGTGGAGGTGGGTCCCCACCAAATTAAACGTCGCGGACGACGCTACGAGGGATGTACCGCAACATATAGACAGTGAACACAGATGGTTCACAGGTCCGGAGTTTCTGCGCAACGACCCGGACAAGTGGCCTACAGAAACTACAGCTTCACCGATCGAGACCGGCGAAGAAAGAACATTGGTGGTACAACGCAGCCCTCTACACTCGCTCGCTGCAGCGCTACCGGCAGTCGATCGTTTCTCCAAATGGGAAAAGTTACTGCGGACTACGGCGCGCATCCTGCAATTCATTGATCTTTGTCGGCGCACAACAGCGTCGATAAATTACAAGAGAAACAAGCGGAACAAAGAAAAGGATGCAGCGTGGACAAAGCTGCCGGCAAAACAGACAGCGCGCGTACCCCGCGCAACACAGAAAGTCGCGGCATGCGACAATCAATATCACGCCATAGATGGCACACTTTTACGACGCGCGGAAACGTTGCTGATTCGACGGTGTCAACAGGACAGCTTCACCGAAGAAATTGCGACAATCAGCGGTGGCGGCATACCTCCGGCGCAGAGTCGTCTACACAACCTGTCAACAGAGGTAGTGAACGGAGTGCTTGTCATCAAGTCTCGCATACAAGCAGCGCAAGATGTCCCGGAATACACCAAGAGGCCTGCAGTACTCGACGGGAGACATCCCGTGGCTCGTCTCTACGTGGACTACGTGCATCGAACCTTACACCACGCAGGCGTCGAGACTACGCTCAACGAGTGCAAACAGCGATACTGGATTGTGCGGCCGCGACCTACAGTGAAAGCAGTGATACACGAATGCTTGATATGTCGCATTCGGAAAGCATTGCCGCCGACGCCGTCTACAGGGAACCATCCAGCGTGCCGTCTGGCACATCATCGACGTCCGTTCACATACACCGGCGTGGATTACTTTGGACCGCTAACAGTAACTATAGGGCGATCCACACAGAAGCGGTATGTGGCATTGTTCACGTGCCTGACGACACGCGCGGTGCATCTGGAAATCGCAGGGTCTCTGACGACCGACTCTGCAATCATGGCTGTAAGAAGGTTCATCGCGCGGCGCGGCGCTCCGACCGAAATCTGGTCGGATAATGGTACTAATTTACAGGGTGCTGACAGGGAGCTACGACGCTCCATCAACAGTGCAACGAGCGGCGAGGTCAACCGACGCGGCATTAACTGGCGCTACATTCCCCCTAGCGCCCCCTTCATGGGAGGAGCGTGGGAAAGGCTTGTCCGCAGCGTCAAGACAGCGCTCACTACAGTACTCCACGAGCGACACCCGTCGGAAGAGACTTTGGCAACCCTAATTGCCGAGGTCGAACATGTGGTCAACAGCCGACCGCTCACACACGTCTCCGTTGATCCCGATGATCCGGAGGCGTTAACTCCGAACCATTTCCTGCTCGGAGGCTCCGCCAACGCGGTGGCCCCGGGCGAATTCGACGACAGCGACGCAGCAGGGCGCAGCCACTGGCGCGCCTCGCAGCGCCTCGCCGACCTCTTCTGGGCTCGCTGGATGCGCGAGTATCTCCCGGAGCTCCAACACCGGCGGGAGCCTCACGACCGAGGACAACAGCTGAGCAACGGGGACCTCGTACTCATCGCCGACGGGACGCTGCCGCGGAATGTGTGGCCGCGAGGCGTCATCTCCCACGTCTACCCTGGACCGGACGGCGTCGTGAGAACAGCGGACGTGCGAACCAACAGTGGAATCCTGCGGAGACCCGCCAAGAAGCTGGTCATACTCCCGGTGAAGAGCGAGGCTGCACGGCAATAAGTTCTGCGCCGTCGGCCCAGCGACGACGCACGGCGGGAGAAATGTGCAGCACAGACGATTACAAGTGCATAGTGGACAGTTATAATAGTTATATACTTCGTTATTGTGCTACATAGACAGTAAGTGTAAATAGTGAACGTTTATATACTTTGTTATAGTGATTTAACAGTTACAGTTCCAATCGTGATTATGTTTTAACAGTTCTATTTGTGTAGTGTTTATAAGTGTCTAGGTCTTTAGTGTTTTAGTTATTTTAAAGTGTTTACAGTTACAGTTTTATTTGTTGTACATACAGTAGTATGTTTTGTTGAATAATTATTTGTATTATGTGTTTTTAATTTAATAAACAGAGGGGTTCTTCTCGTCGGTATAGCCGGTGGCTAGGATAGGGAATTCCGCGATATTTTGTCCTTTTCTGACACATAGGTCCATCTCGCTCCTTCGCTAAGTGAAACCTCACTATGCGTTGGAGCGAGATGGAGCTGAATTTTGTATAAAAAGCGTGCAAATTCTTTCAGCGACACAGTTTACAGGAAGATTTCGGGCTGAAGAAAAGTAATGGAAGAATAGTAACCACCAAAAGTACCAAAGGGGGGCGTGGCTTTTACAGTTTAAATTCAGTGTTTTCTTTCCTATACAGTCCACTCTCACAGACAAAGCAATTTTCATTGCGCTGTATTTTCTTTGATACAGTTTCTGCCCGTACTGGCCTTCCGGTGCCTTTTGTACATATACGAAATATTACAGTATATGTATTGCAATTTTCATTGCAAACCACCAGTACATAAGGGCCTATAACACATACGTACACACATACCACTTACACAACACCCAACGTACGGGATACAGTAAAGTCCCGTACACAAGTATTTACAAGTACCAAAACAGATTTCATTGCTAGAAAATTCTATCTTCAGACACATTCTATCTAACATAAATAAAGCATTTTTTATCGATGATTAAGAGCAATAAATAGTACCGACTCAAAATTGGTTTTTTTTTTTTTAACCACCTCCCATGTACGCCCACAATACCAAAAGCATCATGGACGCGTTGCCGACCTTAAAGGAAAGGGATAATTATGGGAATAGAGGAGGGTGGGGATTTGGGCCTCCGGATATCTCACTCACCGTACGAAACGCAACAGCAAGCTGCTACTTTAAGCCAGTTTTCTGTGATGCAGTGGTAACGACCCGGACGAGCCGGCCCATTTATGCTGTAGACAAAACTGTCTACAGCGTGGCTCTACCACTCTAACAGAGCTACAGATGTTTTTTCTAATTTACGTCTGGTGTTTATAACAATTACAAGGTGGTAGGTCCCTCGTTTGCGTGAGACCGGCTGGGTTGGTACCACCGCTTTGTCTATTTCTGCCGCCAAGCAACAGTGTGTAAGCATTGTTGTGTTCCGGTGTGAAGGACATTGAAGCCAGTGTAATTACTGGGCATTATGAGACTTAACACACTATGTCTCGGGGTGACGAGCGCAGTCCAGTGTCATGCAGTGCTTTATTTAAAGTTCTGTGTGGCGTTGCTTCTGTTTATGAGCAGGCGTGGCGCTTACTATCAGGCGAGCGACCTGCTCGTCTCGTCATTCAATCTAATAACATAAAAAAATAAAACATTAGGTTTCTTTTTGCGGTAAAAAATATACTTAATATACATACCTGCCATCATCATGTGTGAATGATTATGATGGGGGGCGTGGGGGGGCCCAGCCCCGTCCAGCATTCGCATCGTGTACATGCCTGTAACAACAAAAATATTGTATTGTACTCACGGCTGTAATCTTCGAAGGCGTAAGAAATGTAACCAGTACCTACACCCACATTTCGCCGAGCTTATTTCCTCCCCATGATGCGATAGGGGGCGAGCCTATCGCCATACCGAGCACAATTCCAGACTCCGGGCTGATATTAAACATTTGGTGATAGAAAAACCCATTATCACTTTTACCCGACCTAGGATCAAACCAGAGACCTCAGCATCAGCCTAAATCATAACGCGTACGCATTACAACTGAATCACCGAGGCAGTCATATAATAATAATAGCCCTGTATTATACACATTCCAGTGCTGGTGCTTCTTCTACTGAATGAGAGGGGTTAGACCTTAGTCCACCACGCTGGATTAATGCGGGTTGGCAAACTTCACATACATTCGAAATTCTTACAAAGAACTTCTCAGGTATGCAGGTTTCCTCACGATTTTTCTTCACCGTTAAAGCAAGCGATAATTAACAATTAATTCACACGTAACTTACAAAAATCAAAGGTGCATGCTCTTGGGGCTGGTTTCGAACCTGCGACTTTCGTCTCTACAGTCCGTACTACTCCCCGTTGAGCTATCGCTGCTCTGTGAGGCAGTCATTGTATACTTTTTATTTTTAATGTTATTTATGAGAAATGTAATATTTAAAAATGTAAAAAATACAGAGTATACAATACATAAATAAATCTCTCTATTCCAAAAAAAAGTAACTGGCGCCGCCGCTGCCAAAAGTTTGTCACGCTATCTCCTCCGAAACCGCTGGGGGTATGGGGTCGAGACCGATACCAATCGATGCAGAATAATGTGGGGAAGAAAGTAACATATGTCTCATATACGTCGGACTGTGGAAAAACATGGGCAACGCCCCTAGTTACATAAGAAATTCTTTTAAAATTAATAAAAAATGACCTAATCTACATGATGCCACATATACACAGTGACTTATCTAAAATGACATATTTTTGGTGACGGGGTTATCAACCGAAGCGGAATTATCCGGTGTTATCATATTGGCGACAAACAATACTTAGTAATTTTATTTACCAATGAATCAATTGGTTAAATTAAACGATAATGTGTTATATCCATCGAAATAAGATAACTAGAACGATAACTCTCGTATGAATCTGCCAAAAATACGGCTCCACTTACTTACACATGCAAAGGTAAAATCACACGTAACACTCATACACGCAACAACTATTAATGAACGTTCAAAATCAACTTTATATCATAAAAGTTAATATCTAAATCGAGATACGACGTTCTGCACCGCGCAAAAAATTTGACGTATCAAGTCTCAACTAGAGATTATTATGCACAGACTTTTATAGCCCCGGCTCCTTGCACAAAGTTTTAGTGGAGTAATTTTTTTTGTTTAAGTTACGTTTCTTGTCATCTTATTTCATGATTTTTTTTATTAGCCCGATTAACGGAACGAGCCGGTCGTTCGCCTATAAATAGTACCGAAGAGTCTCTACCAACATCTTCAGAAGCTCTCAATTGGCGGTTGGGTCAGGAGTCAGATGCAGAAGGCAGTATTATTAAATTATATAACTATATTATATACCCAACAGTCACACACATAGTCCTGACCCCACACTAGGTAAACCTGTATCGTGGGTATCAGGAACTACAAGGGACTTGCCAACCCACAACACCCAGACCCGAAACAAATATTTGTGGATCACACCATTTGTCTCGGTGTGGAAATCGAACCCACCTATAGGTAAGCACCACGCGATTGTGCTATGGAGCAAGCAATGCTTGAAATTTTTCTGGTGGATATAATTCGGAATGAAGTCATCCGCCAGAGACCATTGCTGCTTAGCGGCAGAAAGGTAGAGGTACCCCACCACCAGCAATATTGCACAATATTGTTCGTATTTATCAAGATAATATAGTTTTATCGCAATAGCTTTCGATTAGTAAACCTTTCTTACATTGTCAAAATATTGATAACATTATTGCAGCATGATTGTATAGGATAAATGAAGTCATTCATGTACTTATAATGCCACGCTGTACACAGTTATCTCTTTCCTTCGTCGTCGTCCCAAACATGTTTTGTCAGCTCCCAACGACTCCATCACAGTCGCTATCGAAGCAGCTCTTTCCTTGCCCAATAGGAATCGCAATAATAATACGCGACCCCGACATAGGACACGCCTGCGAGTCCGAACAACTCCTACAACTGGCCCTCGGCACAATAATGTGCAGAGGCGGCCCTAAACTATACTCTATAGCGATTGCTCAAGCTGAGGTCTGAGCCTTCTAAAAGGCGCCTCTGTGCTTAATCGCTACTAAATACACTATACATATTTCTGGCTAGAGCGCCATAAGCGCCGGCTTCATTGTCAGGTGAAGCTGTAAAAGCAATATATGCTAACGGCACAAATCCGTTCGAAAAAATACAGTATCTCTACAGCCCATTTTCCGGCTCGATCACGTTGTTACCAAAAAAAGCTGACGTGGCCAGCTTGATGGACTAAGGTCTAACCCCTCTCATTCAGTAGAGGACTATTTGTCTAATTCTACCGCCAAACAACAGTGTTCAAGCAAATACTTTAATTTATACTACTAGATAAGCTGCGCCGTACATAGAAATTGTACCACTAAGTTGCGGTCAATTGACCGTAGCTCAATATTACCATCTCGCTTCCTCTCCAATTAGAATCTTTATCGCGCTCCCTGTTTGTGTGCTGTCAAACTCCCGCGTTATGGGACGCAATTTTACTTCTAAACTGCCAGTGTAGTAGTACCTATACATTAAGTCTTTGTGTTCAAGCAATTTTGTCTTTCGGTTCGAAGGAGATTGAAGCCAGTAAAATTACTGAGCGTTATGAGACTTAATAATTGGGGGGGGTGACGAACGATTTCACTAACGATAGTGCTTATGACAATATACATACGCACTTTCGCCCATTATTTCCGTCGCATGATGTGGCAGGGGGGAGCCTATCGCAATACCGGGCACAATTCCAGACTCCGGGCTGATACTGAACATTTTGTAATAGAAAAACCCAATATCACTTTTATCCGATTTTTATCGAATTCGCGACCTCAGCGCAGCAGTCGTAACGCGTACGCATTACAACTACGCCATTGAGGCAGTGCTTATGACAAGTCAGTACAATAATAGAAGACAGATAAGTTTAGAGGCAGTGATAGCTCAGTGGGCAATGGTACGGACTGTTGAGACGAAAGTCGCAGATTCTAAACCAGCCCCAAGTGCATACACCTCTGACATTTCTAAGTCATGTGTGTATTAATTGTTAATTATCACTTGCGTTAACGGTGAAGGAAAGATCGTGAGGAAACCTGCATACCTGAGAAGTTTTTCATAAGAATTTCAAACGTATGGGAAGTCTATCAATCCGCATTAGGCCAGCGTGGTGGAGTAAGGCCTAACCCCTCTCATTCAGTAGAGGAGGTCCGTGCCCAGCAGTGTGACGTATATAATACAGGGCTGGTATTATTATTAAAAGTATATAGTATCAGATATCCTCGGAATTCAGAAACCATATCATTTTATGTATAAATAACAAACATATCATCATCAAGAATACACTAGGAAATAACACTGAATCAGTTTATTTTTTTACATTTTATGATGCTAGTATCTAGTACTGCGAGGTTGATGGTGTTTTACAAGTTTATGAGTGGTAGAGCCACGCTGTAGACACTTTTGTCTACAGCACGATTGGGCCGGCTCGTCCAGATCGTTACCACTGTCTCACAGAAAACCGTCGTAAAGTAGCAGCTTGCTGCTGCGTTTCGTACGGTGAGTGAGATATTCGGAGGCCCAAATCCCCCTCCCCTTCCCAATCCCTTAATTACCCCTTTCTTTTAACGTGCCCATGATTCTTTTGGTATTGTGGGCGTACATGGGCGGTGGAGATCACTTACCATCAGGTGACCCACCCTGTATATTGGCACGCGGCACCGCCCGCGTGAACGTATTTTCTGGGACCAAAAGTACCCTGTGTTTCCCCAGGATATAACCTATCTTCTTAGTAAAATTCATTACAATCCGTTCAGCGGTTTAGCTGTGACACGTAACAGTCAAACAGGTGGTAGGTCCCTCGTATGCGAGAGGCCGTCTGGGTTGGTATCACCGCTTTGTATATTTCTGCCGCCAAGCAGCAGTGTGTAAGCACTGTTGCGTTTCCGTTTGAATGACATTGAAGCTAGTGGAAATTACTGGGCATTATGAGACTTAACATCTTATGTCTCGGGATGAGGAGCGCAGTTCAGTGCCATGCAGTGTTCTGTAATCCAGAGTTATGTGTGACGTTGCTTCTGTTCGTGGCAGGCGTGACGTTTAACATCAGCTGAGCGACCTGCTCGTCTCGTCATTCAAGGAAATAAAAATAACAAAAGGTGGACAAAGTTACCATCGCATTTATAATATAAGCACAGTCTAGGAATCCATAAAGACGTCCAAAGAGGACGTTTCGACAGAGCAAACGTGCTTGAGACGCGGGTGGTGTATATTGATTTTTATTTCTTATTTTTTTGTTTTTTCTCCTTTACAATCATCGAAATAAGATAACTAGAACGATAACTGTCACATGAATCTGCCAAAACTACGGCACCACTTACTCACACATGCAAAGGTGTTAGTTACCTCATACACGTAACAAAATTTAATGAACGTTCAAAATCAACTTTATTTCATAAAAGTTAATGTACAAATATTAAATTTCTAAATCGAGATACGACGTTATGCACCGCGCAAAATTGATGTATCAAGTGTTAACTAGAGATTATGAATATTTTTTTATGAATTGATGAATGAACGAGCTGCACAGACTTTTATAGCCCCGCCCACTTGCACAGAGTGTTGGGGGGTCATTTTATTTGTTTGAGTTACGTTTCTTGTCTTATTATTTCGATGATTACAGTGAGTTGTCCATTGTAATAACGAATCAGAATCCTTTCTGGCACATTTGTTTAAGTGAGAAAGCCTAGGAGAATGATAATAATATTTTCAACATCACGCAAGGAGATGATTCTAAATTCATCTGTATTTTTTAATGTATATTGCGATTATCGCCGCGGAATGTTGACCGACTTTGATTACTGTATGAGGTTTAATTCGAAGGTGATTGCATATAAATACTTTCGATCTACACGTAGTTACCTACAAAGGGTTTTTTTTATTAATCTTCAAATTAATTTGAAATCTGTTTACATTTTTTTAAAGTTCCCGCCACCCCAATAACCATTTTCAAAGTATGTCTTACCATCGTAAAATTTGTAAAACGGGTAGTAATCTGGTTCCCTGTATAGTATAGGTCTAAACGACGTCAGCGGGTAATATGGATGCGGGTACTGCAAACTCGCTACCGACAGATCCATAATAATCCCGAAAAATCCCTGCGATCCTCTTCAATTTCTCGTTTTTATATCAATAATCTCGTAATATACGTTCATCCGCGTCTCGGGACGATAATATTTCTTTCTTGTAAAGACAATTCCGTAGATATTGGTAATCTTACCCCATTACGGCAGTATTCATTCTCAAAACTACCAACATAACAAAGCGAACGTGACGTTCCTCTTTTAAAAGTTCGTGCAATTTGAGCTCCTCCAATATCAGTCAATCAGCGCTCCGCCGCGTCCATAGATAATATTTTATCATTGTTTTTTTTTAATCAGAGTGATATTGCGCTTTACAGCTGTAATTTTCTATGACGCAATGGCAAACAGCGTTTGTGTTAATGCAAATAACACATTTCCATAATTCTAATGTACACAAACAGACGACTTTCTATTGTCTTCTTATCTCTTACTGAGTAAACCAAGATATAATTCATGATGGGTCAAAAAACAATCTATACTTAAACGACCAGAGACAAAAGTTGTAACGTTTCAGAACACTAACGGATACTT
This sequence comes from Mimas tiliae, assembly GCA_905332985.1. Lineage (NCBI taxonomy): Eukaryota > Metazoa > Arthropoda > Insecta > Lepidoptera > Sphingidae > Mimas > Mimas tiliae. The sequence continues at coordinate 2,675,159 of HG995266.1, read as the reverse complement.
TCGTTAAAGAATCGCACGTCGTCCTTGTACGGCGTAAAGCACAACAAAATCTGCATAAGCAAATAGATTCTTCGGAATGCACCTTTCTACTCTTGACAGTACGGACGTTCAAAAAGAATGGCATAAGTAGGCTTTTTACTAAACGTTCAAACCGAAAACTACTTGATTATTTGATAGCACTTTTTAAATATAGTCAACACTGGCTGTAATAGAGTCGCTAAAAATCACGTTCGAAATTCAAAAATATAAAGCCAATAATTTGAATTAGAAATTTAAAGTCTTTTTTTAGATTTTTTTTCGTTTGAAATTTGCTACCGTCCTTTTGGCACAGTTTTCTCCTGAATTTTTAGAACTTGAAGATGCCTTGCTTCATAATAAAGAAGTTAGAGCGATATGATCGACGGCCCATGATGAAAACATCGATTGTATTTCTATTAATTCTTGCGTACACAATTTTTTATTTCACTTTTATAAAAGTTCCACTTGCATAACCAACTATTATTTTGCAAAGAATATTGTATTCGCTGCACAAGCCGCCACACTGCGTGGAAACTTGAAGAACAATGCTTGGTACCCCGACAATAGCTTTTAATAAAACGTTATAACGTAAACACAACCGTTATCAGTTATTTGCTATTTAGTATTTGCACAATGACATGTGATTACCAGTGTCAACACCGCTTCAAATATAGAACGCGATTGTTCGATATTTTAAAGTATGAACACAACTGCGTCACAGACACTTTTCGAAAACAAATCCAGTTTATTTAAAACACTTTTCGCACACAATCGCTTTTCAAATATCTTTGGAACGCGTTTCATTTTTCGAATCGCACCAAGTTTTATTTTCGAATATCGCTACACTTCCGTTCTTTTTTTAAAAACTTCAATATGAAGACTAATAATCGTACTGCTCCGTCCATAGTGCGAACGCGCGCGTGCGCCGATTGTGACTAATCCGTATGTTTTTCGATAGCGATAATGTGACGTCAATCAGGTCAACTTAGCAAGCTGATAACAAATATTACACACGATATTCGCGATGTACGCACCTTTTTAGTAATTAAAGTAGGCTGCCAGTTTGTCTGTCTTAGCCTTAAAGACGCCAATAAAAAGGGCTCGTAGACAGGATAAACGTTCATTGTTTTAAACAAGAACAAGGTGGTAGGCTCGTCGTATGCGAGAGGCCGTCTGGGTTGGCACCACCGCTTTGTCTATTTCAGCCGCTAAGCAGCAGAATGTAAGCACTGTTATGTTCCGGTTAGAAGGATAATGAAACCAGTGAAATTACAGGGCATTATGAGACTTAACATCTTGTGTCTCGGGATGACGAGCGCGGTCGAATGCCATGCAGTGGTTTGTAATTTATAGTTCTGTGTGGCGTTGCTTCTGTTTATGGGCAGGTTACCATCAGGTGAGCGACCTGCTCGTTTCGTCACTTAAGCTAATAAAAAAAACTGCGTGTCTTCATGTTTCTGAGGGCTGTCATCTATCGACAGCAGTTGTCAAGCTATGTTACGTTGTACGTAATTTCAATCACTCTTTTATTAAGACCAATAAGATTGATCACATCAGTATTCATTATTACGAACTACACTCACTTTTAAATAAAATAAAGGTGAAAAACGTGTACGTAATTCTACGGAAATATTACGCAACTTCTAATTTAAACACAGAATAACACCAGAAAGAGCGTGTGTGCTGAAGACGATACCATCTTCTAGGAGCACTTTAAAGACTTGATTCTCGGGTTTTCTATATATGAACTTGGCTTAAAACAACCGATGAGCCTCTTGTAAATTATTATCAGCTGTTCCAACATAAAACACCAATTCATAATACTTGCTTTTAGTTAAATACAATATATTTAAAAAATATTATATTTCCTTTTTTAGATTATGGCCCCTTCGATTTTCGATGATTTCGCCAATGTCAAGTATTAAAATAGTAATATCTAAAAATAAAGATCAAAACGTAGACATCTTTAAAACGATCCTCAATTGTTAGTCCAAAAATATACTCGTAATAATACTTCAGAAATTACCGATCTGACTGCGTAAAATAAATTTTAACATTTGACAACTATTTTTTAATTTTAAATAATCCAAAATTGAAATGAAAGGGGGTCTAAAGTATCACTGTTTATCATTAAGTATTGTCCAAAATTGCAAGTCGATATCGACATGTTACTCGTTTGATACAAAAGAAAATTCTATAACTATTCCATAAAGCTGTGGAATAGTTTGCCGGCGCACGTGTTTCCTCCTTTCTATAACATGGGATCCTTTAAACGGAGCGTGAAGAAGCAATTAAGCAGGCCGGCATAATTATGCCGATCTGCGATGGATTCAGTGTCAATCGTTGGTCGACAGTATTCATGGATTGCGCTACACTTACCATCAGGTGTAGCGTAGTCACTTTGCCGAGGATAAAAAAATATGTGCTAAAAATACAATTTGATTTGGAACTATGGGGGATGAACGACTTATATCGTACACTATACATTGCTTAAATTTATCTACACCTTTCTGTAGAACGTTGTATATTATAGTACTGATAGTATTACATTCAGTGTAATAAAACGAATATTGCGACAATACTATAATTATTACACAATATTATTTAAATAAAAACCTAAACGTTTTGCCTTGTATTTAATCCTATCAAGAACTAGATACAAGTTGATAGCGGTTTTGTAGGGAAAATCTTTGTCAATTACTTATTTATTGCTTATTGGTTTCACCCGCGAGTTATATTACTGCTCTGCTCCCGCGTTTTATACAAAGACAAACACCCTATTACCCCCCTTAAATGTAAATTTCCAATAATCCTTTCGTAGCGGGCATGTGTATTACATAAACTATCATCTGAACGAATTTCATAATACTAGCTTTAAAAGTTGTTGAGATAGCGTGATTAATCAGTGAGTCAGTAGTATTTCGTCTTTATACAACGTGTTACAGAAAAGTGTGGTCAAATTTAAGCAACGTATAGTGTACGATGTAAGTATTATACAACATGTTACAGAAAGGTGTGGTCAAATTTAAGCAACGTATAGTGTACGATAGAAGTTTTATACAACGTGTTACAGAAAGGTGTGGACAAATTTAAGCAACGTATAGTGTACGATACAAGCATTTCATTCCATGTAGTCCCAAATCCAATTGAATTTCTATGACATAAATGAAGCATTTTCTTTTTATAAGAGTATAAGAGAGTATGCCGTTTCTAGAGATAAAAAAAGGTGATTACTAGGCGTGTAGTTATGCTTAGAGATTGTGTAGAGATAATACAAATACTTATAGTGATAACATCAGTCTTCTATGGATTAATAGACTAGTAATTAAAATACACTTGTAATTTTAGATTTTTTGATTCATGTCAAATTTTCCACCTACCCTTATGCCACTGCAGTGGGATGGCAAAACGCTTTTTAACACATGTTACAGAAAGATTTGGCTTGTAGTTTTTACGACCGGCCGCCTGCCTGACGTCAACACCTCTGTGGAGTCAAGTCAAGTCAATTGATCAAATAAAATAGAACCGTATGAACCTGGTATAACGCACGCGAGCCAAAGACCTTCAAGTATATCATACGTCGCAATAGTAAATTTTATTTTTTTACAATTTTTGTACAAACAGGGTATTAGTACAGTTGTAACATAATTCTGTTTGCGTCTGATATCAATTACGGTATGATAGAGAGAAATATCCGTTTGTTTATCAGGAATCTTTTTATAATAACATAACAATGTTTCTCCCCAGAGGTTTTGACGTTAGGCATGTGGCCGGTCGTATACACTAAAAGCCAAATCTTCCTGTAACATGTGTAAAAGCATGTTACGCCGACCCCACTGCGAGTGGCATAAGAGCAGGTGGAAGAAAATAACACAGTGTTATTTTCAACCCCTGACAAATGAGTAGTTGGCTAGATTTCTTTTGTATTTAAATCAATAAGTTACGTTGCTCAGACGACGAAAACTTTGACGTCACTGTGTAAAATGTTCCTTATGGTGCTCGCGTGCAAGCGAGATAGTGAGATATCCCTACTATGCACCCACTTTACCTCATACCAACATTTAGAAGTCATAACTGCGGGCACTTTTCTTTCAACCAATTTTGATTGTGTTTTAATAAAAGGGTTTATTTTGCGTATCATTTTCTGTTGCTTATAAAATAATGTATAAAATTCAATATAGGAAACTACCCTAATAGGGGTGTTGTAATTGACCCCTGGCACGGTGATGTGAGTACACAGAATCTGATGTTAAGTACAGTGCATAGCAAATATAATATCGACTGTCAAGAGACATTGTGTCCCCCGACTGTCGGCAGAATTATGCCTAAGTTACTGGATATACACTAGCTGACCCTGGAACGCTACTCGCCTGAGCAAGCCACTATGGTTTTTCACCATGTGTATTGTTATTTTTATTTTTTTGAATGTCGAGACGAGCAGTTCGCTCGTCTGATTGTAAGCGTCATGTCTGCCCATATACAGAATCTACATCACATAGAAATTTGAAATATAAAGCACCGTATGGCACTGGACTGCGCTCGTCATCTCGAGACATCTTGTCGTGGCAGAGCCATGCTGTAGACAATTTTGTCTACAGCATGAATGGTCGGCTCTTCCAGGTCATTACCACTGTCTCACAGAAAACGACGACGTAAAGTAGCAGCTTGCTGCTGCGTTTCGTACGGTGAGTGAAATATCCGTAGGCCCAAATCCCCCTCCCCATCCCAATCCCTTAATAATCCCTTTCCTATAAGGTCGGCAACGCGCCCATAATTTTGGCATTGTAGGCGTACAAAAGCGGTGAAGATCCCTTACCATCAGGTGACTCACCTGCTCGTTTGACGGCCTATGATAAAAAAAACGACTTGCACGAGAGCGGAATCGCGGGCAACAGCTAGTTGTAAAATATACAAGAGTCTATTTCAGTTCGTTGTTACGGCGTTATTTTATCATTACGGCGTTACAAAAGCATACACACATTGATGCCGTTGTAAGTCGTTAAATGTGTACAGACTTAACGCGGCTGTAAAATTATATAGTGAATAACGATGACGAAAAGTTTTTTCGGGGTATTTCAGCGCGTGGAACTTTTCTACGTGACTCGCATGATGATAACATTGAAACTGCTTTAGTGCTGCTTTAAATGTCAGAAAGTGTTTTGCTGATTTCATTGTAAATAGGCATGTGGTAAAATGTAAGCAACGTATAGTGTACGATATAAGTATTTTACGATGTGTTACAGAAAGGTGTGGTCAAATTTAAACAACGTATAGTGTACGATATAAGTATAATACAATGTGTTACAGAAAGATGTAGTAAAATTTTAGGGTAATTCATGCACCTTACAGTGTAAATAGCTGTATTTTTTTAACAGACTGATTTTTTACAGAATGTATTATTTGAATGTGTTAAAATATCGATTTTAAATGTATTATTTTGGCCGATATTTTAACAAATAATATAATTAAGAGAAAGCGAAAATTAAAACGGGGACGGAACACTCGGTGCACGTTTACGAAGCGCATTTGACCAGTATTTAAATACAACTGAATGGCAAGACGAGCAGGTCACTCACATCATAAACAGAAGCAACTCGGAACTTTTGTTGAGTGGTAGAGCCACATAGGCAGACAGTTATATTTATTATATGTACGCACTCACGCCTGTAATCCCCGAAGGGGTAGGCAGAGGTGTAACCAGTACACCCACATTTCGCCGAGCGTATTTCCGTCCCTTATGTGATAGGGGGCGAGCCTATCGCCATACCGGGCACAAATTCCAGACTCCGGGCTGATACTGAGCATTTCGTAATAGAAAAACCCAATACCACTTTACCCGACCCGGGGATCGAACCCAAGACCTCAGCGTTGACCTCAATCGTAACGCGTATGCATTACAACTGCGCCACCGAGGCAGTCATATTTATTATTCTATTATATATGCCTTTAATGTACTCGTAAATGGCTTCAATTTCCTTCAATCTGGAAGGACAGTAATTACGCACTGCTGTGACAGAAATTATTAACGAATATAACATTTAAATCCATCGCTTGTTCCTTTTTTATTTGTACGTTACTTAATCTGCTATCAAGGCCGTGTGTGATTGTAGATTGTTTTTTATATTTATCAGTGACGTAAAGCCAGATTATAATTTTAAGATTTCTGTGGATTGTAGAGAAAGAACGAGTATTTGGGGAAGAGTGCCGAGAATTCTATGCAAGGGGGCGGGGCTATAAAAGTCTGTGCAGATCGTTCATTATTCAATTCATAAAAATTGATTTATAGTTTCTAGTTGATTCTTAATACACCAATTTTTTTCTCAGTGCAGAACGTCGTATCTCAACCTAGAAATTTAATATTTAGACATTAACTTTTATGAAAAAAAAGTTGATTTTGAACGTTCATTAATTTTTGTTGGGTGTATGAGTGCTACGTGTATTTGTAAATAAGTGGAGCCGTATTTTGGCAGATTCCTATAAGAGTTATCGTTCTACTTATCTTATTTCTATGCACTATGGAGTATGAAATACTTTTATCGTACACTATGCATTGCTTAAAATTATCCACACCTTTCTGAAGCACATTGTAGAGGCAGTACAGACAGGGGCGACGGCGTGGCTTCTATAATAGATTTGCATTGGTACCATTTGGATCCGGAAACAACCTTTTTTATAGCATAGGCCGGCAAACGAGCAAGTGGGTCACCTGATGGTGAAAGATCTCCACCGCCCATGTACGCCCATAATACCAAAAGACTTATGGGTGCATTGCCGACCAAGGATAATTAATGGATTGGTAAGTGGAGGGGATTTGGGCCTCCGGATATCTCACTCACCGTACGAAACGCAGCAGCAATCTGCTACTTTACGAGGGTCTTCTGTGAGACAATGGTAACGACCCAGACGAGCCGGCCCATTCTTGCTGTAGACAGTGTCTACAGCGTGGCTCTACCACTCACACACAAGTGTCTACAGCGTGGCTCTACCACTCACACACAAGTGTCTGCAGCGTGGCTCTTCCACTCACACACAAGTGTCTGCAGCGTGGCTCTTCCACTCACATACAAATATTTTTTTTATATTTTCACTATCGCAATAATGTTTTATCAAAAGCGCCTATCATGGCGCACGTGGAACGTCAGTTGCTAAGGGAATTGTATTGGTTTTTTTTAATTGAAATAAAGATGACAGCGTTATCAAATATAGCATAATAAAGCGGCAATAACGAGCCAGCATGGCGGATTATGGCCTATCTTCCTTTTTATTTACATTGTTACTGCCTCGGTGGCGCAGTTGATTATGCGTACGCGTCACGACTGCTGTGCTGAAGTCTCGGATTCGATCCCCGGATCAGGTAAAGTGATATTGAGTTTTTCTATCATGAAATGCTTAGTCTCAACCAGGAGTCTGGAATTGTGCCCGATATGGTGTAAGGCTCGCCCCCTATCACATCATGAAATAATTAAATGAAATAGTTTTATTAATCATGTAGGCAATTAAAATAGCGCTTATGTTAAGTCAGTACAAAATAAAGAAACTTACGTATATATTAGTTGATATGATTTCTATACATAACATACATAGGATCATTAAAATACACTCATGGGACGGAAATAAGCTCGGCGAAATTTGGGTGTACTGGTTACATCTCAGCCTACCCCTGCGTGAAATACAGTCGTGAGTGCGTACGGCTACAAAAGAATCTTTTGTCAGTTCAAAATGGCGTCGACGGTAAACACAAGGTATTAGAACGCCTGTACCACTTATTTACATCTCTGTATAGAAATATGTTATCATCTGGAATTTTTTATCATATCTCGACCGGTTTGAACTAGATAAAATGACAATTGTCGACTTTAAAAGCCTTTGGAGAGAATTATTACTATAGTACATAACGACTTATCAGAACTGGATATTTCTAGTCAACAGTAACTTTAGGCCTCAGCTGAGTAGAGGTTTAACCAGTACACCCACATTTCACCGAGCGTATCTCCGTCCCATGATGTAATAGGGGGCGAGCCTATCGCCATACCAGGCAAAATTCCAGGCTCCGGGTCGATACTGAGCAATTCGTAATAGAAAAACCCAATATCACTTCTACCCGATCCGGGGATCGAACCAGTCTCAGTCGTATCGCGTTATGCATTACAACTGCGCCACCGAGGCGTTCAAAGATGTTAAAATATTGTGTTGTACTTTTGTACGGAGTATATTAGAATACGGGTCACACACAGGTTTCGAATGTGAGATTTAATAAATACATCATCGAAATAAGATGACTAGAACGATAACTCTCATGTGAATCTGCCAAAAATACGGCTCCACTTACTTATGTATAACATACAAAGGTAATTAATCACACGAAACACTCATACAAAAATTAATGAACGTTCAAAATCAATTTTATTTCATAAAAGTTAATGCCTAACTATTAAAATTTCTAAATCGAGATACGACGTTCTACGCCGTGCAAAAAATTAGATGCCGTATTAAGTGTCAACTAGAGATCATGAATATTTTTTTATGAACTGATGAATGAACGAGCTGCACAGACTTTTATAGCCCCGCCCCCTTGCATAGAGTTTTTGTGGGGTTATTTTTTTGCTTGAGTTACGTTTCTTGTCATCTTGTTACGATGAAATACATATAGAGGAAATATTCAAAAAAGGTTCCTTTAATATGTTTTTATAAAACTAACTACTAATATGAGTGACGACTATTTAAAACTGTGCTAAATTCCACCTCATACCCTTGTATGAACGACGTGAAATATCTAACTACCTTCAAAACACTTTCATCTGGCGAGCAAGTAGGAACCCTAAATATAGTATGTAATCGCACGATTTTGGAATCTTTGATGCTAACTTGGTGACAGTGAGGAGAGTGCTGAGCAAAATTATAATATATTTCTAAAAAAAATGATATTTGATATCACACCTGTAATCCCCGAAGGGGTAGGCAGAGGTGTAACCAGTATACCGACATTTCGCCGAGTGTATCTCCGTCCCACGAGGGGGCGAGCCTATCGCCATACCGGGCACAAATTCCAGATTCCGGGCTGATATTGAGCATTCCGTAATAGAAAAACCTAATACCACTTTACTGAGACCTCAGCGTTGGCCTCAGTCGTTACGAGTATGCATTACAACTGCGCCACCGAGGCACTTTAATTGTCTAATCAACGTAGATTGGTGCAGAACTACACTAACAGATTTTGATAGTTCTAATTCATAATTATTTAATATTGCTAATGCCCGTTTTCACCATCAATCCCTAAGTTTAGGTGAGCCCCTAAGACATTTAAATTGTTAATTTTGTTTTCACCATCACTTAGGGAACACCTATGTTTCTAAGGTGGCCCTTAACTACGTGAAAACAAACTTAGGTAAGGGATAGATTTAAGGAGTTTCTTAGGTTAAGGGACCCTTATTTAGGAAGTGTTTGAAAGTACTGTTATACATGTACTATGTATGGGACCTCCCTGATGCAGACATTAGTCAGCAAAGTGTCGTATGATAGTCGTGAGAGAGCATTTGGACATAAGTCAGTCAATCACAAGTTTTAAGAGTGATCACTCGCCTTTTTTATTTCAATTGTAAAACCTAAAAGTAAAATAAAAGTGTTATTTTTGTATTTAATCTTTTTTTTAAAAGAGAATACAACGATCCCGTATAACAATACGTTGGTTTTTTTTTCGAATGCATTTGTGCTGTTAGCTTATATTACTTTTACAGCTTCACCTGACAATAAAGCCGGCGCTTATGGCGCTCTAGCCAGAAATATGTATAGTGTACTTAGTAGCGATTAAGCACAGAGGCGCCTTTTAGAAGGCTCCGACCTCAGCTTGAGCAATAGCTGGGGAGTATAGCTTAGGGCCGTTTCTGCACATCATTGTGCCGACGGTCAGTTGTGGGAGTTCTTCGGACTCGCAGGCGTGTCCTATGTCGGGGTCGCGTATTATTGTTGCGATTCGGGTTGGGCAAGGAAAGAGCTGCTTCGATAGCGACTGTGATGGAGTCGTTGGGATCTGACAAAACATGTTTGAGACGGTGACGGAGGGAAAACGGGCTTTAGTCTTTCATATCATCACACGGTATATAGTTCCTTATACTTAAAGCGTTTAATAGTGAGGACCTGAAATTGGCTATATGTTACATATTACCTTTATTCATAACTAGCTTTTGCTCGCGGCTCCGCCCGCGTGAATAGACTTTACCGAAATAAAACGTAGCCTATAACCGTCTCCAGGGTCCCATCTATCTCTACATCATATTACATTAAAATCGTTTCAGTGATTTAGGTGTGAAAGCGTAACAAACAAATAGATATATTTTTTTTTCATAACTAGGGGCTTTGTCCATGTTTTTCCACAAAACATAAAATAAAAAAAAACTTAAAGTCAGACGAATATGAGACATATGTTACTTTCTTCCCCACATTATTCTGCATCGATTGGTATCGATCTCGACACCATACCCCCAGCGGTTTCGGAGGAGGAGGAGCTTTTGGCAGCGGCGGCGGCAGTTACTTTTTTTTTGAATAGAGAGAAAAGTATCCTATGTTACTTCTTATACCTCCAAGAATATGTGTACAAAGTTTCATGATGATCGGTTAAGTAGTTTTCGCGTGAAAGCGTAACAAACAAACTTACATTCACATTTATAATATTAGTATGATGTATTGTAATGCTGCTGGTACTCAAATAAATAAATAAAAGCCACATACCTTCGTTCATCGCCATGTCCATGAGCTGCAGGTCCTCGTCATTGAGTATGGACTGCAGGAACCCATCCTGGTTTCCAGGAGGAGGTGGCATCTCCGCTGGCGTTGAGTTTTGCTGCAAATAAATGGGTAGGGTTAGACATAATATTTTTTTTATCCTAGCTAATCTACACTTGATGGTAAGTGTAGCGCAATCCAAGAACACTGTCGACCAACGACAGACGATGTGTCTATCGTAGGTCGGCAAAATTATGCCGGCCTGCCTAATTGCTACTTCACACTCCGTTTAAAGGACCCCATATTATAGGAAGGAGGGAACACGTGTGCCGGTAAACTATTCCACAGCTTGATGGTCCGGCAGAAGTAAGATTTTGCGAACTTTTTAGTTATAGCCGATCTATCGGAAGGTGGTAGGTCCATCGTATGCGAGAGACCGTCTGGGTTGGTACCATCGGCAACGTCTTTTCCTGCCGCCAAGCAACAGTGTGTAAGCACTGTTGTGTTCGATGAAGGACATTGAAGCCAGTGAAATTACTGGGCATTATGAGACTTAACAATTTACATCTCGGTGATGAACGCAATCAAATGCTATGCAGTACTTCATAATTCAAAATTCTGATTGGTGTTGCTTCTGTTTATGAGCAGGCGTGATGGTAACCATCAGGCGAGCGACCTGCTCGTCTCGTCATCTAAAGGTAGATATAAAAAATCACCTGATAGTAAATCCCCTCATGCTGTTGAGGATGATGAGCCGACTCCACCTTGTAAGCACCTTCCAGAGAAGCAGCAGCACCTGGAAGAACAACTTAGTTATAACAACAGTCATACATTGAAGATTGACGAGAAAAAATATAGATGGAGAGTGTTAATGGTACAGTTGGGAGAGGAAGGCCTCGGCGAACTTTCATAGATCAAGTTGGAGATATTCTCGAGAAAGGCCAGGTCAGGAGTACCCTAAACCGACGTGCATGTATGAAAAATGTAATGAGAGTGAATGAGGCCAAAGAGGTATGCAAGAATCGTAGCAAGTGGAAATCCGTTGTCTCTGCCTACCCCTATGGGAAACAGGCGTGAGTCTATGTATGTATGTATTCATTGCACCATAGAGGAGATCGATGTCGCGGAGATGACGATGCTGCGGTGGATGTGCAACGTTACACGACTAGAGTGAGTTTTGTAACTGGTAGAGCCACGCTGTAGACAATTTTGTCTACAGCGTGAATGGTCCGGGTCGTTAGCACTGTCCCACAGAAAACCCGCGTAAAGTAGCAGCTTGCTGCTGCGTTTCGTACGGTGAGAGATATCGGGAGCCCCACATCCCCCTCCCCTTCCCAATCCCTTAGTTATCCCTTTCCTTAAGGTCGGCAACGCGTCCATGATCCTTTTGGTAATGTGGGCGTACATGGCCGGTGGAAATCACTTACCATTAGGTGACCCATGTGCTCTTTGACCGGGCTATGATATAAAAAAGAAACGATCATATATGTAACGAGTACATACGCGACAGCCTTGGTATCCGTGACTCCTGATAAACTTCAAGAAAATAGCTTAAGGTGGTTCGGTTACGTTGAACCCTCTCGAGTACGACGGTCGCAAGCGCTTGTACCAGAATACGATCCGTGTATGTAAAACGACATACACACATATGCACTCACGCCTGTAATACCCGAAGGGGTAGGCAGAGGTGTAACCAGTAGACCCACATTTCGCTGACACATAATGTGATAGGAGGCGGCGAGTCTATCGCCATACCGGGCACAAATTCCAGACTCCGGGCTGATACTGAGCATTTCGTAATAGAAAAACTCTATCACTTTCACCCGACCCGGGGATCGAATCAGAGACCTCAGCGTCAGCTTCAGTCGCAACGCGTACGCATTACAACTACGCTACCGAGACGGTGTGAAACAACCCGTAAATATAACTACACCTTTCTGTAGCACCGTTGTATATACTGACCTAGTACCTTTTCGGCAAACGCAAGATACACGCCTACCTTTTTAACAAACTTTAAAAGGTTCTCAATTCGGTGCGTTTTTTTGGGTTTTTTTTAATGGATGTATATCAATTTCTCCGCCAATTGTGGACCGAGTTTTGTTCGAAAAAAAAAACACTCGATAGGGTTTATCTGCGATGTGGTCCCATATAAATTTGTTTAAGATCTGATGACGGAGTACGGAGTAAAAAAATAAAATTCCTCCACGGACAACAGTACACTCGTCGGGATTGTGTTATTGTATTGGAATTTACATGATATTGCTGTAACTACCACTAAAAATTGAAGTCGGTTTCTAAGTTTTGTTAAACGTTATGTTATTATAGTAATCATTTAGGTACCTATATTTTTTTAGTAATGCTATTTTTTGTGCTGTTTTGTTACATAATTTTGTATTACGGTGTATCAAAAAGGTGTCGATTAAATATTTTTCTTTCTTTCTTCTTTTTTTTAAGTCCAAAAAGGAGCCAAATATATGATTCTTTCTTTCTTCTTTTTAAGTCAAAAAAGGAGGCGGATAAATGTTTTTCTTTCTATCTCGTTAATTTTAAGTATGATGTCTTACCACGACTGCCTCGGTGGCGCAGTTGTAATGCGTCGATCCCGGGTCGGGTAAAGTGGTATTGAGTTTCTCTATTACGAAATGCTCAGTATCAGCCCGGAGTCTGGAATTTGTGTGCGGTATGGCGATAGGCTCGCCTCCTATCACATAAGGGACGGAAATACACTCGGCGAAATGTGGGTGTACTGGTTACACCTCTGCCTACCCCTTCAGGGATAACAGGCGTGAGTGCGTATGTATGTTTCTCTTACCATATGCATCAGGATGTTTGTCGGCCACAGGAGGGACAGGCGCGTGCGGTGCATGGTAGTTGGTCGGGTATCCGCCAGCCGCGCCGTGAGCACTGCAAATAAAAATAACAATTTAATGGTAATAACATCGAAATAACATGTCAAAAAACGTAACAATGAGCAAAAAAATTACCCCACCAAAACTCTGTGTAAAGGGGCGGGGCTATAAAAGCTCAATCATCAATTCATAAAAAAAAATTACGCGGTGTAAAACGTCGTATCTCGATATAGAAATTTAATATTTAGACATTAACTTTTATGAAATAAAGTTGATTTTGAACGTTCATTAATTTTTGTTGCTGATAGTGTTACCTTTTCATGTGTAAGTGGAGCCGTATTTTTGGCAGATTCATATGAGACCTGTCGTTCTAGTTATATTATTTCGATGGGTAATAATATATCATTCTTTCTACCTGGCGTTGTCCCGGCTAGTGCCAGGGTCCGCCTTTCCACTAAAACGCCTCCACTTCGCCCGATCTTGAGCATCCTCTGTAGTAAGACCATTGGCTCTCATGTCTCCCTCCAATATGTCAAGTCAACGCTTTTTGGTTCGTCCACGGATTCCAGTGGTACGATTTGGCACACGCATTTGCAACCGACGTAATTCTGTAGTTTTCTCAGAACATGACCGAACCACTTTGAGAGACTCCTGAAGTTTATCTTTTTTTTATAGTATAGGCCGGCAACGAGCAAGTGGGTCACCTGATGGTAAGTGATCTACCGCCCATGTACGACCACAATATCAAAATAATCATGGGCGCGTTGCCGACCTTAAAGGAAAGGGATTGAGAAGGGGAGGGGGATTTGGGCATCCGGATATCTCACTCACCGTACAGGAATATAAGTCGAATGATTATTCACAAGGACTCAATGATAATAATTACCCAATGTTATGAGGGTGCGGGTGCTGATGGTGGTGGTGATAATGCTGGTACTGTTCAGGCGGTGGTGGTATTGTCAGCAGCGAAGCTAGATCTTGCCACCGTTGCTCCACCGACATCGATCGCATCAACGACTGGAATAAAACAAAACAAATAATTAAATAAAAATAATAAATAATTAAATAAGACTGCCGCGGTGGCGCAGTTGTAATGCGTACGCAGTACGACTGAGGCTGACGCTGGGTTCTCGGGTTCGATTCTCGGATCGGGTAAAAGTGGTATTGGGTTTTTCTATTACGAAATGTCTAGTATCAGCCCGGAGTCTGGAATTGTGCCCGGTATGGCAATAGGCACGCCCCCTATTACATCATGGGACGGAGATACGGCGAAAGGTGAGTGTACTGGTTACACCTCTGCCTACCCCTTCGGGAATTACACGCGTAAATGCGTATTGGCATTGATTGGCCCATTTAAAAATAAAATTAAGTTATTTGTTTTTCACAATATTTAGTTTACGTATTTCACATATTACATTTCATTTAAAAATAATTTACTTACTTTACTTATCTTATAATTTATAATAATTATTACATTATTATGACATTGTAATTTTTTTGTGTTAGCTGTAAAAGGTAAGCTCATGATTTGTTACTTAATTGTTTTTTATATTATGTTAGTAGTGTGTTTTACCTAATGGTATTGCTATTAAATAAATAAATAAATAAATGTAAATAAAAATAAATACATACTATATAAAATGGTAATTTAAATAAATAAATGAACCCCGTATAAGGTTAAGTCGTTCGGAACTTAGTACCGCTATACGCCGGTAGAGGCGCTAGTAAGTGTTGAGGGATATTTTATAGATGGCGCTACTTTAATGACCAAAGTTGTGTTAAACTTAGCGCCTGTTTTATAATATTCAAGTAAGATTTCAAGAAGATTCAGTGTAAAGAACTAAACGACTCTTGTAATACTGCCATTTTGACATTAGTTATTTAATGGTTGAATATTCAAAATTCAAAATATTTATCTAATGTAATTAGAAGTACAGATCTACTTTAGGTTACTCAGAAATTTGTTCGCCCGGACTCGCCCTATTATTTATTTCAGGGCGAAACTATTTCCATCAAGAAATTTCGTATTAGTGGTAAGTAAACACATGGTGTCACAGGCCAAATCAACTCGAAATTACTGTTAGATTATGCATCATATTTCACATAATAAAAAGATAAACTTCCAATAAAAAAACCAAAGCATCAAACCGTTATCGTTAATTTCTTTACAGCATTTGTTAACAAACAAAAGATATGAAAGTCGCCATATTTGCGGTGGATTTCGCGCCAAAGTTCGAAAGCGACCATAGACAACGTTCTACGAGACGTTCGATTTTTGAATATCATCACATTTTGTACAAGTCATGGCTATTAGAAATTACAAAATTCGAATGCGGTAGCCGATGAGATTTCACGGAAATGTATTAATTTGTTAAAGTAAATAATTCATCATAAAATAATTTACGTTGCACCGGAAGTTTGACGTGAAATGATCAGTTTGTATTGTAACAAGTTGCTTCCGGTTTAATTTTATGATAGAAATGAATCTACACTTAGCTAAAATAAAACTAAAAGACATTTTTTTTATTAGCTTGAATGACGAGACGAGCAGGTCGGTCGCCTGACGGTAAGCGCCACGCCTGTTCATAAACAGAAGCAACGCCACACAGAACTTTAAATAACAAAGCACTGCATGACACTGGACTGCGCTCGTCCCCCGAGACATAAGGTCGCAGAGCCGCGAGCAAAGGATAGTCTTAAATAAAGATAAATAACTTCGCCACAATGTTCAATAAGTTTAATAGTACCAAAGTCTTTAATGTATACTACTAGCGGGCTGTTTAGAAGTAAAATTGAGTCACATAACGCGGGAGTCTGACAGCTCACAAACAGGGAGCGCCATAGGGATTCAAATAGAGTGTAAGCGAGAATATTACTAGACGGGCTGTTTAGAAGTAAAATTGTGTCACATAACGCGGGAGTCTGACAGCTCACAGACAGAGAGCGCGATAGGGATTATAATTGAGTGTAAGCGAGATGTTAATATTGAGTTACGGTCAACTGACCGCAACTTAGTGGTACAATTTCTATGTACTGCGCAGCTTGTCTAGTAGTATACATTAAAGTCTTTGGTCTTTACACATTAAATGCAAAATTATATTACTGTTCTCAATTTTTTACACTTGGTATGATTAATCACAATTATAACTGCACTTACGAGTGGTAGAGCCACGCTGTAGACAATTTTGTCTACAGCATGAATGGGCCGGCTCGTCCGGGTCGTTACCACTGTCTCACAGAAAACCGGCGTAAAGTAGCAGCTTGCTGCTGCGTTTCGTACGGTGAGTGAGACATCCGGAGCTCCAAATCCCCCTCCCCTTCCCAATCCCTTAATATCCCTTTCCTTTAAGGTATTCCTTTGTATTGTGGGCGTACATGGGCGGTGGAGATCGCTTACCATCAGGTGACCCAATTGCTGGTTTGCCGGCCTATACTATAAAAAAAAAAAAAAAAAAATTGGACAGCGTTTCCACGGAAGAATTCTAAACACGACTAAGTTCTCTCAATTGATAATGCACCCTCTTATATACCTTAGCACATCACCTCCACCACATCTCAATCTTACTATCTACCCGCTTTACATAGTTATTCTCCTGAGTACCTTCACTAACATTAATAAACGGTGATATTACTATGAGGTAACACTACATACAAGATTTCTTTTCACTAGGATTCTAGCATCTCTGAAGTGAGACCGTTGACTCGTAATGGCTGGCACATGCGTCATACTCGTGAACGGGTGCTGCTTGTGTGGACTGGTCTGCTCAGACTGTTTTGCTGGTTATATAACACATTAGATATCTCGTCTTATTTCATAGTCATCTTCGCAGTATTCATTTATTCATCGTACTCATGAGGATCATGTACAATAATCATTATAATTTCATTATTTTGCTTGATAATGTTCCTCATTGGTATAAGTTGAGCTGCTCTAACTCTATTCAAAATTAATTGTATTATCGTAGTGAAAATATTGTAAATGAATTTTGAAAAGATCAACGTTAGAGTTTCTTGTCCGTTCTTCTTTAACGAAATTGCAATCCGAACTGGCGGTAGAGTTAAAATTTGACTGAATCTAAATAATGTATAACATTTTTATGGATTCAATAAATATTTTCATTTCAATGTCTCCTTGAAATAATCAAACCAGCGCTTTTTAGGCCGTTGCACGATACAAATTGAGCCAATAGAGACTCATATATACACGTATATATGCATCACATGCACTGAAGTAGGTAGCCAAGTACATACTAGATCACCCACATTAAATCATTTTAAAAAAACTCACAAACCGTTCTAATAGACAAACATTGCGGTGAAACGCGCTGGCCAGTACGACATAGTAAACAAAAACTACTCTTGTCTATGCTCGTGCGCTTGTCTTTGGCTGTATGTTTGTCAACGTTGTTTGTTTTAGATGTTTGCGCACCGGCACGCGAGCAACGGTGGCTGTTTAAAAACTTAATGTTCTAAATACGAGTATTTGAATTTGGAATTGGTAAGAATTATTGTAAAACACATAGATAAAACTGCCTCGGTGGCGCAGTTGTAGTGCTGCGACTGATGTGCTAAAGTCTCGGGTTCGATTTCTATCTCTAAATGCTCACAGTTTCAGCCCAGAGTCAGAAATTGTGCCCTGTACGTCGATAGGCCCGCCCTCTTATACATCATGAGATGGAAATAAGCTCAGCGAAATGTGGGTGTACTAGTTACACCTCTGCGTACCCCTTCGAGGAGTTCAGACTTGAGTGGGTACGTATCTATGTATCATATACAATATGTAACAAAACCCCTGTTGGGCGTTTTAACTGTGATATCAGAATCGATATTCAAACGTAATGAAATAACTCGCGTACGAAAATTTGACTGTAAAAATAATTATATTTATTTTTTATACTTTATTTATTTTATTGTTTGTGAACCATATTTCGATTGATTACCTCTGCAAGAGCGATGACTCGCAGCCAGAGCGAGATAGCAAGTTGCGGCGTCTACGTACATCAAACAGGCCCCGCCACAGTCATCACAATCAGCTGTTCATAACTTTTCAGATAAAAATAACATTGTTTAAATATGTTCATTTTTCTAGGCTACCTGAAGGCCAATTCTCGTAATTTTAAATGTTCAAAATATCATTCCGATCTAGTCTCAGCGTCAAGAAAGTTGCAAATGGCATTCTCTTAAATCAATAATCAACGTCAAATGCACCTAGCATTAGCAGTAGCATTATACCGTTTTCGCTTCAGTCAACTTTTATTCTACATTCAATCTCATTTCGATCTGTGTTCACATATTTGACGTTGATTATTGGTTTATGAGAATGCCATTTGCAACTTTCTTGACGCTGAGACTAGATCGGAATGATATTTTGAACATTTTAAATTACGAGAATTGGCCTGCTGGTGTAAGGATAATATCTCGCTTCTGTTCATTTATTTTTGTAATTCAACTATTTTTATCAAGCTGTCTATATGTCTAGTTTCACGACCCTAAAAGGGCCAACAGTCTTTTGTTACATACTGTATATTGTCCGTGGTCCGTAATTCCATGTCACAACCACTTGACAAATGGTGTTATAACTTTCACCACGGTTAAACAACGGGTTTTTTTAAATTGCCCTATACGTTTAAAACATCCAAGTACCACTGTAATTTGTAATGTTAAGTGTGAATGGTTCCAACATAAGCTTACGTCTGTATCATCGACGGGTTAGGCAGCGATGCAACAGCACACCCGCAGTTCATCGAGCATATGATAGATGAAGAGCCTATCGCCACATCGGACACAAATTCCAATCCTGAGCGACTCACTCTACTTCTCTTCACTAGGTGGTAGGTCCCTCGTATGCGAGGCCTGCCTAGGTTGGTACCATCGCTTTGTCTATTTCCGCCGCCAAGTAGCAGTATGTAAACACTGCTGTGTTCCGGTTTGAAGGACATTGAAGCTAGTGAAATTACTGGGCATTATCAGACTTAACACCCCGCAACGCAATAATAATACGCGACCCCGACATAGGACACGCCTGCTAGTCCAAAGAGCTCCCACAACTAGCCCTCGGCACAATGATTTGCAGAGACGGCTCTAAACTATACTCCCCAGCGATTGCTCAAGCTGAGGTCTGAGCCTTCTAAAAGGCGCCTCTGTGCTTAATGGCTACTAAATACACTATACATATTTCTGGCTAGAGCGCCATAAGCGCCGGCTTTATTGTCAGGTGAAGCTGTAAAAGCAATATAGGCTAACAGCACAAATCCATTAAAAAACAAAAGGTGTTGCAAAGTTAATATTCACTCACTCACGCCTGTAATCCCCGAAGGGGTAGGCAGAGGTGTAACCAGTACACCCACATTTCGCCGAGCGTATTTCCGCCCCTTATATGATTGGGGGCGAGCCTATCGCCATACCGGGCACAAATTCCAGACTCCGGGCTGATACTGAGCATTTCATAATAGAAAAACCCAATACCACTTTACCCGACCCGGGGATCGGACCCGAGACCTCAGCGTTAGCTTAATCGTAACGCGTACGCCTTACAACTGCGCCACCGAGGCAGTCAAAGTTAATATGGAAATAATATTTTTGTCTTCACCACACGCGGGTAAAGTACTCGTAACATTCAGTAAATATGTTATTCTTCAAGTACACCAGTATATTCTCGACCTTGCGTCGTTCTCAAGGCGCATGGACATCGCACATAGTTATTTGCGACACGCATACGTCCCGGCTAATTGCGCACGTGGTGTGTCGCCGGCCTAATTGCTGGTCGCTGGTACTTCACGTGTCGTTCGCTTAGATGCGACATTAAATATGTCACACATAACGTTTTTATTGCGTTTTACACTCACGCCTGTGATCTGCGAAGGGGTTTGTAGAGGTGTAACCAATGAACCCACATTTCGCCGAGCTTATTGCCGTACCATGATGTTATCACCGGTAGCGAGCCTATCGGGTACAATTCCAGACTCCAAGACGATACTCAGCATTTCGTGACAATAAAAACCCAATATCAATTTTACCCGACCTGGCGATAGAACTCAAGACCTCAGCACAGCAGTCGTACCGTGTACGCATTACAACTGCGCCACCGAGGCAGTCTAGCCTTTTTATCTATCTAATATGCGATGGCAATAAACGATATTAGTTTATATATTCTTAAGATTGATACCGAAAAACAATCAATCAAACTGGATAATTCCTACGTGTGTCCTCAAATTTCTATTCTTATTGGCTCATTTGTGGGATCGATCCAGAACCTCAATCTAAGAATAGGCCGTTAATCAATTTCTCCACTAAATATGAATCTATTTTATGGTTTTGAAGTGTAAGTTGAAGTGTGTGTTTTTTGTAGTGTCTTCTTTAGGCGCGTTGAGCACTTTTTGGGTGAACAAAAATCATGGAAGTCGCGTCATCGTCACAGAACGCTTCCCATGAGCTATATGTATACTGTGTATATATGTACATAGATATACCTCCGTGCGTTATTAATATACAATTAAATTGGTCATTAACACTTCTTTACAAACCAAAAATAATAATGTAATAACTCGACGATACAATTCACAAGTTACTTAGTTTTCACTTCTATCGGCAGTCCCCAAAGACTGCCCCCGCATGTTTTTAATTTTTATTCGGTTTGCCTGCCGGTAAGAGATTTGATGATATATTGAAAGGGAAAAATCGTAAACACCCCAAAAAATAACAACAACTATGATCAGAATTTGCATCACGATTTGGATTTTGTATTGGATTGTAATAGCTGAACCTAAAAATCTCCCCAGAGGGGTTGATGTCAGGCAGGCGGCCGGTCGTAAAAAACTACATGCCAAATCATTCTGTAACATGAATTAATTCTGCCTAAAAATCTGTACTTACACTAAAAATAACAAAACAAGAAATGTCTAACTTAACTACTCAGAACGTAGCTATGTTATGTTACTTAATTCACTTTGGGATCAAAAACAAATAAATTATCTTTTAAGTTATTGTAACTTAATCACAGAAGAGATTTGAATTACGCTGGATGTAAGTCGGTTACAACGTTTTTTTTATAAAACTAAACTAAAGATACGATCTTCGAAATGCGTAAAACCTCTTTGCGTAAAACATATTTAAAAGTTGCAATTCCATTTTCAAATCAAATCTCGCACATTCAAACAATTGTCAAACCAGAACTGGCTATTTGGGCAAAGTAACAAAAATCATACAGCCAAAAAAACGGAAGCAATTAATACATACTATTTAATTTACTAATAACAGAGCCAACCATAGAGTATAAATATAATATCTATGGAACTCTTGTATCACAACACCGTATTATCAAATTACTGCTGTATATTTAGTGTCATTATGTATTAAATTGATATTTGTCGTACGTTTTTGAACGCGGTCATGTCAAGGTCTCGAGTTCTGTTCCCGGGCTTTGTAATTTCGTTAATTGATAGTACAGTCGGCATCATTATTCATGTTACTATTTCTTTTATCATCGAAGGAACAAGTGGTCACCTGATATAGTAAGTGGTGAACACCGCCCTTAAACATGCAAACACAAATCATGTAAACTAATCTATTTTTTTTTAAAAGCCCGAACGACGAATCAAGCATGTCGCTCGCTTGATGATAAGCGCCAACCAAGCCAATGAAGCTCATAAATATACACCACATCACATAGAACTTTGAATTTCAAAATACTAGTACTGGACTGACACATCACCCGAGATATAAATGTTAAGTCTCATAATACCCAGTAATTTCACTGGTTTTAATGTCCTTTAAACCAACAACAGTGCTTACACACTGCTACTAGGCGGAAACAGATAAAGCGGTGGTACCAACCCAGACGGCCTCTCACATACGACCTACCAGGTGTAGCTTAGTCACTTTGCCGAGATAAAAAAATGCAGTGTTTTGTAATTCAAAGTTCTGTGTTGCTTCGGTTTATGGTCAGGCGTAGCGCTTACCATCAGACGAGCGACCTGCTCGTTTCGTCACTCAAGCTAATAATAAAAAACGGTCTTTCGCATACGAAGAGCCTACCACTAGTAAAGTTGTGTTGGAAACTACTTTATAGATATTTTACATGACTGTACTTCAAACCATCATAATTTTGAATTCTCACAAAAACACGTTTAATGATTTTTTACTTTGCTTCTGTTCAGATTTGTGAGACAAAAAAAACAACTCAATACTTCTCTGTTGTTTATAAAAAAAAACCATAGACTGTAAAACCATGTCGTCCTAGGTCAATTTCCGTCTTTATATCATCAATGTGGGTATTGAGTATAGTAGGTTTTTCCGGCTTTTTCGGATTCTCGGTATCCCGGAAAAAAATAATCTCGGGAATATTAAATATCTTTACGAAATACCAAATTTTGATATACTTAAACATCCACATTACATACGCACTCACGCCTGTAATCCCCGAAGAGGTAGGCAGAGGTGTAACCAGCACACCCACATTTCGCCGAGCGTATCTCCGTCCCACAATTACCAGCAGAATTTTAAAATGAATTAACGTATAAAAGCGCCCGTAGTGGCCGAATTACTTAATAGACGATTTTATTATATTATCTATGTACATTTATATTATAAAGAGGAAAGATTTGTATTTTTGTATGTAACGAATAAAACTAAAAACTACTGGACCGATTTCAAAAATTCTTTTGCCGTTAGAAAGTTACATCATCACTGAGTAACATAGGCTACTTTTTATCTCGGAAAAGGCCGTTCACGCGGGCGGAGCCGCGAGCAAAGGCTGGTGTATAATATATTTGAAACTCACCTGATACTCGTGGAATTCCATCATTTTGTTACAATTTATAATAACTAACACTAAATAAAAAAAATATTGCACTTATATCAGACTATTACCACAATAATGGTGAATATTGCACACGTTTAAATCAGGTACCACTGGTGTTATAACATTATAAAAACCAATCACATTGTCTCTGGTTTTTTTTTTTTTTTTTTTTTCAAAACAGTCCACGGATAATATCTCGAAGGATAATTTCACATTATTTCTCAGTTATTTTTGAAGCACTTCAACTTATTTTAATACTAAAATCTAGGTTTTATGTTAAAATTGCACTGACCCTATAATAAACTGTAATTAAAATTACATTGTCTTATGTTTATGCGTTAGTCTAAAATCAAGTCATCCTATGCCTTTTGACAATTAGAAAATAAAAATAATAATTTTTTGTGGCATATTGAACAATTACAGTCCTATGTGCATATTAAATAAATAAAAAAGCAAAATCACTGTCCTTGGACTATAATCGGTTCTAATTTCAAAAATCACTTCGCACACTGGCCGGAAAATTAAAAAATCACATAATTCAAACGGGCGCCATATTCCATCTGTCACGGTGACAGCCCGCGCTTTTCGCCATGCTGTGAGCGCGGTACGCCGTCGGCGCAACGACTGTCCAGCTTTACCGTTGCTGGTCAGCGAGAAAAAAAACACATCACATGCAATATGTCGGTGTGAAATCGGCGGAATTGCCGCGGCCCGGCCGTCTCGAGACGGTTTCTAACGGTTCGAGTAAAGAGGTACAGAGAGTTACCCGTTTGCTTTCTTTGGCTTTTGGCGTAGGGATGGGAAAGCGCCGGCGGAGTCGACAAAAAACACGATTCATATATTTTTATTAAAAATTCAGATTTAAGAGTAAATGTGCTATAGAGATACATCTACGGTTCATCAAGTATATTTCCGCGCTAAAAACAATGATACCAATCCGAAAAATCGGACTAGATACGAATTCCATTTTCCGAAGTTGAGAACATCTCAAGTACAAACCATCATTTCATATTCGGATCCGATCTAATGCGTACTATTTTTTTGGATTTTAGTCACGTTTAGGTAATTTTGCATAATTAGTAAAGTGTGTGCTATAATCATTCTGATTGATCAAAATATCGATAAAAAAGAGATATTAATTATTCTCCAATTCATATTTTTTATCGGTTCTAACTCGTCACTATTCACTAGACTTTTAATTGGTTGAAACAAAAAATCAAATTTATACAAATAGTATTCTTCTTAAATCTCAAAATTGCGACTTCCAAATCAATTCATTTAGTCTGTAAATAGGATCATAAACATCACTTTTACGGGTCAATTACTTTTTTAACCTAGGGTACTTTAACGTCGGCATTCCGTGGCTAGCCATGAGAAGAAATGCCGAAATAAACTCATGCGTTATGGCCTCTTTTAATGTCCAGACAGAAATTATGCAAGTGTTATATACAGAAATTCCCGGATAGACCTTTACCAACACCTCAAAAAGATCCTGGCCATTTACCAAGTTTTCCGTACACACAAAAATTATGAGTAAAAAAAAGGAAAATACATAAATTCAAATTTCGAACGTCACGTACGCCCGGCACTAGTATCACGGCGCGGTCCGTAGAGAGCGCACGTCGTAATTAGAGATGCGGGGTTCAATTCAATTTCGATTGTGGAGCTCGTTTGATTGATTGTGCCCGATGTACACGGATTGAACAGTTATGAGTTTTTAATTTTTAGTCGAAAGGCCGAGTACACGAGCGTTTATTTATTACAATAGTGTAGACTCCACACTGTGGAACAACTAATCGAATGTTTTTCTTGCAAGGGTTATAATATAAATAGGAGATATCCTGCTACTTATTATAAATGTGAAAGTTAGAATGGTAGAGCCACGCTGTAGACACTTTTGTGTACAGCATGAATGGGACGGCTCGTGCGGGTCGTTACCACTGTCTCACAGAAAACCGGCGTAAAGTAGCAGCTTGCTGCTGCGTTTCGTACAGTGAGTGAGATATCCGAAGGCCCAAACCTAATCCTATTTATATTTCGTCAAGAAAAAGTCCGCAGTCAACAATCACAAACTTTATCCTATAATGAATTTTCGTATAGTTTTTTTTTTTTTTTTATCAGATTTAGAGACGAAACGAGCAGGTCGCTCGCCTGATGGTAAACGTCACGCCTGCTCATAAACAGAAGCAACGCCACACAGAACTTTAAATAACAAAGCACTGCATGACATTGGACTGCGCTCGTCACCCCGAGACGTAAGGTGTCAAGTCTCATAATGCCCAGAAATTTCACTGGCTTCAATGTCCTTCAAACCGGAACACAACAGTCCTTACACACTGTTGCTTGGCGGCAGAAATAGACGTCGCGGTGGTACCAACCCAGCTGGCCACTCGCATACGAGGGACCTACCACTTTGTAATTATTAACAAATATAATTTTATGTACAACTGTAAAGCTGTATGTGAGAGTGAAAGCTCAGTACCGTAGTGGAGCTTTCGCACGGCAACGACACGATGGCGACACGATATCGGACCTTGTAAAGACAAACCGTTACTAAACGAAAATATAAAATTAAACAACAACTAGTTTATACACGATATTGCATTTAGCCAGCAAATTTTATTTAGTTTTGTAACGGTCAAAATTAGCGCCATCTACCTCTAAAAGTGTAAAATTCATAGTACAGTTTACGTAATTTAAAAATGGCATTAGTAACTCGATGCTTGAAAAGTTTCGTTTAGTAACGGTTAGTTTTTTAGGTGTGATATATAATTTACCATTTTGAATGCGATAAACTGTTTGTAAAACGAACTCATTTGTAAATGTTATGATATTGTTTTAAGTTTTTTTATAATAGGCCGGGCTGGCATACGAGCAAGTCGGTCATCTGATGTTAAGTGATCTCCACCGCCCATGTATGCCCCCAATACCAAAAAAAGTCATGGCAGCGTTGCCGACCTTAAAGGAAATGGATAATTAAGGAATTGGGAATGGGAAGGGAATTGGGCCTCCGGATATCTCACTCACCGTACGGAACGCAGCAGCAACCTGCTATTTTGCGTCGGTTTTCTGTGCGATAGTGGTAACGACCCGGACGTGCCATTCATGCTGTAGATAAAAGTGTCTACAGCGTGGCTCTACCACTCAAATTGTTTGTTTGTTAGGC
Organism: Mimas tiliae; assembly: GCA_905332985.1. NCBI lineage: Eukaryota > Metazoa > Arthropoda > Insecta > Lepidoptera > Sphingidae > Mimas > Mimas tiliae. The sequence continues at coordinate 2,648,608 of HG995266.1, read as the reverse complement.
GTTCATCCTTAAATCGCTGAACTGATAACAAATTATTACTTGACAGCCTCAGTGGCCCAGTAGGCGAGTAGCCGGATGCGAAGCGAGAGGCCGTGGGTTCGATTCTCGCACCAAAACAAATGTTTGTGTGATCAACATATATTTGCTTCGGTTCTGGGTGTTGTGGGTTGGCAAGTCCCTCGTAGTTGCTGATATCCACGATACAGGTTAACCTATTGTGGGGTCAGGACTATGTGTGTGACTGTTGGGTGTATTTATTATAATTCACGGCAAGTGTGAACAATCTTTCTTTATGGTACAAATTGCGGAAAAAAATCTAGGTCTAGGTAAACGTAATGCCTAGATTAAACGTGGACTAACATACAAACTTCTAATATGATAAAGCGTTACATTCTATGAAAAATTTCTCTAGTTTCCAAGGAGGAAAAAATTATAAAGAAATACAACTGTTAGGTAAGTTGAATATCATGTCAGTGGTCTAGTAGTTGTTTTTGAATTGTGCGGTACTGAGTTCGAGTCCCGCGTGTTATATTAGGTGTTGCAACAGTCTGCAAAAAAAGGACTGCCGCGGTGGCGCAGTTGTAATGCGTTACGACTTACGACTGACGCTGACGCTGAGGTTTCGGGTTCGATCCCCGGGTCGGGTAAAAGTGATATTGGGTCCTTCCATTACGAAATGCCAGTATCAGCCCGGAGTCTGGAATTGTGCGCGGTATGGAGATAGGCTCGCCCCCTATCACATGGGTGTACTGGTTACACCTCTTATATCACTTTTATCCGACCCGGGGATCGAACCCGAGAGCTCAGCACAGCAGTCGTACCGTGTACGCAATATACAGTATACATTCGATAACGGTATTTACCGTTATAGGTATCAATAAATACATGTTTTAAAATTATTATGATGTACTTATTGAATATAATATAATTACACACAAACATACATCTATACAACTAGTACTGTAAAGATGAAAGTTGTAAAATTGTAGGAAATCGTACCGTATCATATGTTGCCGTTAGTAATTTACTTGGTCCATTTTGTGAAACATCCAATCTCATAATGAATAATCAATAATAAATAGATTAAAAATTATAAATAACAAAATAGAATGTATTAATTAAAAAAAAAATAAGAAATTCATGTTGAGTAGATATCTAATTTTAATTTAATTTATATTTTAATTGAATGTAACTTTTAATTTAATTACACATATTATTTACAAATGCAATGCATGCCTATGATCTGTATGATTACATTGTACCTCATTTTCATAATGTAAATATGTAATTTTAATTATTATGTAATTATTCTGTTGGTATGCTAAATAAAATAAAATAAAAATAAAATAACTGTATTTTTGTTAACTAGATTTTTTGACTTGACTTAGCTCTAATAGGGTAGTCTCCTATATTGAATTTTATACATTATTTTATAAGCAACATAAAATGATACGAAAAAGAAACCCCTTTATTAAAACACAATCAAAATTGGTTCAGAAATGTGGCCGCAGTTAAGACTTTAAATGTTGGTATGAGGAAAAGTGGGTGCGTAGTAGGGATATCTCACTATCTCGCTTGCTAGCGTGCACAATAATGAACATTTTATACAGTAACGTCAAAGTTTGCGTCGTCTGTCATTTGACAATTACCCCTTCTATATAGGATTTGAATGGCTTTTTACTTATTTATTTTTGGTCCGATTTATAAAATTCTTTCTGCAGTTGATTTTGAGTTACGTAACTTATCGATTATATACTAAAAAAAACTATTCAACTACCCTATTGTGTGATTAAGTTTATTGGCAACCCAGGGCAACACGAGATAATTTTGTAGACTGGTTTTGTCGTGAAAATATAGTTTTATCTGGTTATCTATGTCTATCGACGCTTACATGGTTATATATAATACTTGTTGTATAAGAACCCATCCTGTCCTGTCAATATTTTCCTCTAAAAATATTTTTTGTCGGCGCGAGAATCAAACCCGCTACCGGGATAAAAATTAGCAAATATTTTTTACCAGGTCATGGCCTATCTGTGTACCTAAGTTCAATCAAATAAGTCCAGTACTTTTAGCGTGATACAGGAACAAATAAAAAGATATTTTTTTTTAAATCTTCACGCATGTGCCAGTAATTTTGATTGTAATGTGGTAAATATTAAATAACAGATAAATCAATGCCATTCTTTTTCTCTTACTATTCCTTCTATTTATCTAATTTCTCACTTAGTATTTATACCACAGGCAAAGTAATAAGTTGGTAAGGTTATACCAGAATATAGATTGAATTTATTGAAACCACCGATTTCATAAACATTACTATGAGGCCTCATAGTGCTCACGAATACATAGGGGCGATTTCTGTATGCGTGATTGGTCCGTTTTCAGTGCTAAATAACAACTGGCGAACCACATATGCAGTATACCGTATGTGTATAATCTACGCATTACAAAGAACTCACTTCAGTGTTGTTCTTGAATACAACTGTAAGGGTTTAAAATACCAATAATCGACTTCCATTTCCATGCTTAAAATGCTTGCTTTACGCATATAATACATTTTTTTTACGTAATAGGCTCGTGTTTGGCCACTATCACGCCTGATGGTGAGCGATGATGTGGTCTAGTTGAAGCACGCTTGCCTAGCAAAAAAACGAAACTTTAATTAGTGATTTCTTAGGTTTACGCGAAATATTACACATTGAAATAAAACTAGTTTATATGGATTTTATCGCGGTTTAATTTTTATTTTAGTCCCGACGTTTCGAAAGCTTTTCAGCCTTCGTGGTCACGGGAGAGACTACTGTACTTGTCAAAAAAATATATTTTTTTATCTAGCCATTTCTCACTATACCTTTACTTCGCACAGTGCCTACAACCGTACATGGACCGCTGAATAGACCCGTAATTATTGACCTCTGAATCTATAGATATTCGATAATGATGCGAAAGTAGACACACTTCGCCACAATAGCCCGGCCGCGATCCTATATTGTAAACTAGCTGTTGCCCGCGGCTCCGCCCGCGTGAATGCCTATTCCCAGGATTAAAGTAGCCTAGTGGGCGCCCCCGGTGAGAAACGCGCTTGACAAAAATACTAATGTCGCTATTAAAATATAAAGGGTTGTATGTATTTTTTAATGCTGTATCATAAAAAAATAAAAACAAATTATTTTGTCTAAAAAATAAAAAAATAAATTTAGGGGTGGACCACCCTTAACATTTAGGGGGATGAAAAATAGATGTTGGCCGATTCTCAGACCTACCCGATATGCACACAAAATTTGATACAAATCGGTCGAGCCGTTTCGGAGGAGTATGGGAACGAACATTGTGACACGAGAATTTTATATATTAGATGATATACAAGCGTTAAAATATACTCTTTTCATTATGGTACAGGGGTATTTGATTATGTTTAATTTTTAATACATATATACAGACTCACGCCTGTAATCCCCGAAGGGGTAGGTTAGGTGTAACCACCCAGATTTCGCCGAGCGTATCTCTCATGATGTGATAGGGGCCGAGCCTGTCGCCATACCGGGCACAAATTCCAGACTCCGGGCTGATAATGAGCATTTTTACACGCACTCACGCCTGTAATCCCCGAAGGGGTAGGCAGAGGTGTAACTAGTACACCCACATTTCACCGAGCGTATCTTTCATGATGTGATAGGGGGCGAGCCTATCGCCATACCGGGCACAAATTCCAGACTCCGGGCTGATACTGAGCATTTTTACAATACAAAAACCCAATATCACTTTACCCGACTCGGCATCGAACCCGAGACCTCAGCGTTAGCTTAATCGTAACGCGTACGATTACCCCCCCATTTAAATTAATAGAAGAAAATTTGTTCGTTAGCATTAACCACACTATTTCACTGTTCACATAGGACTTTGCCTCTATATAAAATTCCCCTGTATTCCTTAGTTTTAAAAATAAATAACTCCTAAGATTTGGTCGAGATACATGTTTAATTGTAGCATTTATATAGAATAACGCATAATCAATCCTTACACCACTCTATTCTGAGCTGCGTATGGTTTAAAATCGAGTGGCACCGCGCGTAAAGCGCAGGCCACACCGCGAGCTATGCTAACTTCGTTTAGCACCTCTGTAGTACCCGAAGGGGTAAGCAGAGAAGTAATCGGTACAGCCACTTTTCGCCGAGCGAATCTCCGTCCCTTGATGTGATAGGGGGCGAGCCTGTCGCCTTACCGGACACTATTCCAGACTCCGGGGCCGATACTAAGCATTTCGTAATAGAAAAACCCAATATCACTGTTACCCGACCCGGGGATCGAACTCGAGGCCTAAGTGTCGGCCTCAGTCGTAACGAGCAAGTTGGTCACCAGATGGTAAATGATCCCCACCGTCCATATGTGCCCACAATACCAGAAGAATCATGGGCGCGTTGTAGAGTTTAAATAAAAATAGAGTTCCATAAAAATATTGTAAAATTTATAGTTGCCCAGTGTATTTTGACGATGCTATGTATGTTATTTATACATAAGTTTCTTTATTTTGTACTGACTTGTCATAAGCGCTATTTTAATTGCCTACATGATTAATAAAACTATTTCATTTCATAAAGAAAAGGAATAATAGAAAGGTCAAAGTCCTGATATCTCACTCACCGTACGAAACGCAGCAGCAAGCGGCTACTTTACGTCGGTTGTCTGAGACAATGGTAACGACCCGGTCGAGCCGGCTCATTTATGCTATAGGCAAAACTATTTACAGCGTTACTCTCAATAAACGGTGCACGCTAAGTTAGTTTCGCTTAGCTTAGCTTGCGGTGTGGCTTTCGCTTCATTCTAGATTAGACTTCTTTGATTGTTATGTTAATAAGTTAAAGGTATATTCGGCTGACTGCGTTCTAATTTAACTGTTAAACGGTATGTTTGTTGAACAATGGTATAGTCCAGTGATAGACAAACTCATTACTTATTATAATAATACTAGCCCTGTATTATACACGTCCCACTGCTGTGCACAGGCCTCCTCTACTGAATGAGAGGGGTAAGACCTTACTCCAACACGCTGAACTAATGCGGGTTGGCAGACTTCACATACCTTCGAAATTCTTATGAAGAACTTCACAGGTATGCAGGTTTCCTCACGATGTTTCCTTCACCGTTAAAGCAAGTGATAATTAACAATTAATAAACACATAACTTAGAAAAGTCAGAGGTGTATGCACTTGGGGCTGGTTTCGAACCTGCGACTTTCGTCTCGATAGTCCGTACCACTCCCCACTGAGCGATCACTGCTTTTTTTCATTACTTATATAAATAAAATAACGTTTAACAAAACTTAGAAACCTACTTCGAAATAAAAACACTGAAAAGTCAAAAATAACAAATTCTATAGGTCTCTTTAGAGTCGGTGCATGTGTCACTGCCGGTCAAATGAAATAGGGTAGTTGACTAGTTTTGTTTAATTATTTAAATCAATAAGTTACTTTACTCAAAATATATTGCAGAAAGAATTTTATAAATCGGACCAAAAATAAATAAGTTAGAAGCCATTCAAATCCTGTGGAAGGGGTAATTGTCAAATGACAGACGATGCAACCATTGACGTCACTGTGTAAAATGTTCATTATGGTGCACGCGTGCAAGCGAGATAGTGAGATATCCCTACTACGCACCCACTTTTCTTCATACCAACATTTAAAGTCATAACTGCGGGCACATTTCTGAACCAATTTTGATGGTGTTTTAATAAAAGGGTTTCTTTTGCGTGTCATTTTCTGTTGCTTATAAAATAATGTATAAAATTCAATATAGGAAACTACCCTATTGCACCGACTGCAGGCTGGTACGACCGCGACGTTTATTTCTGTTAAACTACCGTGTGTAAGCGCAAAAACTTTAATGAATACGCACGGTTGTGTTTCGGTTTGAAGGACATTGAAGCCAGTGAAATTACTGGACATTATGAGACTAACATTTTATGTCTCAGAGTGACGAGCGCAGTCCAGCACCATGCATTATGTAACACACAATTCTGCGAGAAAAAGTTAACTATAAAAAAAGCAATTTCAAATAATTCAAAATGAATTTTGATGCCATCCAAACACCCATTAGCGGTCAAAGAAAAAGAAAATGCGTGAAAAAAATAACAGACTATTAAAATTTAAAGATGGTGGAAAAAAATACATTTTACCTGCCTCCCCATGGCTGTCATCATATCGTTTGTCAAAATATTGTATTGTCATGTTAGAATGGTAGAAAAAATAACCACCGAGCTTGTCAATTTGATAGTCTCGTGAAGGCCGGTATTCGATGTCCAAGTCGGGTATTTTTTTTTATCGCAGAGGTCGGCAAACGAACAAGTGGGTCATCTGTGGGTAAGTGATGTCCACCGCCCATGAACATGCACATAACCTGAAGAATCATAGGCGCGTTGCTGACCTTTAAGCTCCGGTGGCTTAGGATATGCAACACCAGGTGATTACGTTTTTTTATTTTTTTTATTAGCTTGATGACGAGACGAGCAGGTCGCTCGCCTGATGGTCAGCGCCGCGCCTGCCCATAAACAGAATCCACGGCCCACAAACTTTTAATTATAAAGCACTGCACGGGACTGCGCTCGTCACCCGGAGACATAAAATGTTAAGTCTCATATTGCCCAGTAATTACACTGGCTTCGATGCCCTTCAAACAGGGCTCACACTGCATCTTGACGGACACACGAGCAAGTGGGTAACCTGATGGTAAGTGATGTCCACCGTCCATGCACAATACCAAAAGAATCATGGGCGCGTTGCCGACCTTAAAGGAAAGGGATTATGAAGGGGTTTGGGCCTCCGGATATCTCACTCACCGTACGAAACGCAGCAGTAAGCTGCTACTTTACGCCGGTTTTCTGTGAGACAGTGGTAACGACCCACGTACATGCTGTAGACAAAAGTGTCTACAGCATGGCTCTAACTACCCCATGTGTATTATATAACAATTTGTCACTGCATCGCAGGTGGGCTCGCCTGTCCACCCCATATAAAAGCATCGTTTGTCAATCTGTCTGTGTTGTACCGACTGATGTTTCTTACAAGAATTCTCAACCGACTTCGAAAAAAGAGGACTCAATTTGTCTATTTTTTAAACGCGTCAAAAGAAACGAATTCGTATATACATATGCACTCACACCTGTAATCACCGTAGGGGTAGGCAGGGGTGTAACTAGTACACCCACATTTCGCCGAGCGTATCTCCGTCCCACGATGTGATAGGGGGCGAGCCTATCGCCATACCGGGCACAAATTCCAGACTCCGGGCTGATGCTGAGCATTTCGTAATAGAAAAACCCAATATCACTTATACCCGACCCGGGGATCGAACCCGAGACCTCAGCACAGCAGTCGTGCCGCATCCGCATTACAACTGCGCCACCGATGCAGTCAGTTTTAAATTATACAATTAAAATAATAACACTTATTATAAAAAAAACACTAGTCAATTGTTTTGTAATTGAGAGCCTACGTGGCGCAGTGGGTGAGTGGCCAGCTGTGAAACGAGAGGTCGTGGGTTCGATTCCGTGACTGAGACATTTTTTTCTATCCAAGCACTCCTAATAGTAAGGAGTTATTATATTATTACAAGTTGATAGGTCCCTCGTTTGCGAAAGGCCGGCTGGGTTGGTACCACCGCTTTGTCTATTCCTGCCGCCAAGCAACAGTGTGTAAGCACTATTGTGTTCCGGTTTGATGGACATTGAAGCCAGTGAAATTACTGGGCATTATGAGACTTAACACCTTATGTCTAGGGGTGACGAGCACAGTCCAGTGTCATGCAGTGCTTTATTATTTAAAGTTCTGTGTGGCGTTGCTTCTGTTTATGAGCAAGCGTGGCGCTTACCATCAGGCGAGCGACCTGCTCGTCTCGTCATTCAAGCTAATAATGAAAAAGTTTTATTTTTCATTATTAGCTCAGCAACATGAGATGATGAGTTCCAGACGTAAATACTTAAATAGTTTTAGAAAATCATACTAATATTATAAATGTGAATGTAAGTTTGTTTGTTACGCTTTCACGCCTAAATCACTGAACCGATTTTGATGTAGAGATAGATGGGACCCTGGAGACGGTTATAGGCTACGTTTTATTTCGGAAAAGTCTATTCACGCGGTCGGAGCCGCGGGCAAAAGCTAGTAATATATAAAACACATTATGCAATCCTATAAATTTTGAGGGTTGCCCTCCATTTTTCTTGGATCCTATCATCAGATTCCTGATTTGGTGCCAATGGGACGACACCTGGGAAGTATACCCTTTTAAACAAAAAAATAACGTCTCGAGTCGGTCCAGGCGTTTACGAGTATGAGTGGTAGAGCCACGCTGTAGACACTTTTGTCCACAGCATGTATTGGCCGGCTCGTCCGAGTCATTACCACTGCCTCAAATAAAACCGGCGTAAAGTAGCAGCTCGCTGCTGCGTTTCGTACGGTGAGTGTGATATCCGGAGGCCCAAACGAGAGGTTTTCCCTTCCTAATCCCTTTCCTTTAAGGTCGGCAACGCACCCATGATTCTTTTGGTATTGTTGGTTGCGTACATGGGCGGTGGAAATCACTTACCATCAGGTGACCCACTTGTTCATTTCCCGGCCTATGCCATAAAAATAAAAAACAAACGAAGTACATACATAAAGATTCCGACGAATTGAGAACGTTCCTCCTTTTTTGAAGTCGGTTAAAAAAGATTAACTGATGATTTCCGATTCTAAGATATGATGGCGAACTATGAAGGACAATGAGCAACTCTGAATAATGAGTTTTGAAGTCGGATTTGAAGTTTTTAAATACTATTCCTATAACAACAATCAAACTTACATTCCGACCAAAACTTCGTATATATCTTTAATTTATCAAAATAATTGAACATGCGACCGAGTTTAACCCCTATCAAATTGTGATAGAGTGTAATTTAAATATGATTTTATTACAGAAAGTTTGATGCGGCGAGATGAAAGGCACTCGGAGATGCTTACTAATGACGTGGTTAGGGATGGCACAAAAGCAAAATTATATAGATAAACTAGCTTTTGCTCGCGGCTCCGCGCGCGTGGACTATCTGTGTGCCAAATTTCATCCTAAACTATTCAGACGTTAACGCGTGATTGACTAACAAAAATACAAATTCACAAACAGCCAAACTTTAGCATTATATTAAAACCATGAAGACTGCCTCGGTGGCGCAGTTGTAATGCGTACGCGTTACGATTGAGGCCAACGCTGAGGTCTCGGGTTCGATCCCCGGGTCGGGTAAAGTGGTATTGGGTCTTTCTATTATGAAATGCTCAAAATATCAGCCTGGAGTCTGGAATTTGTGCCCGGTATGGCGATAGACTCGCCCCCTATCACATAAGGGACGGAAATACGCTCGGCGAAATGTGGGTGTATTGGTTACACCTCTGCCTACCCCTTCGGGGATTACAGGCGTGGGTGCGTATGTATGAACCATATTTTATATGTACCCAAGTGTCAACCCTATCTTACATTGACCCTAGCGGCCGCTATCGGATGGACGGTCTTTTTGTTCAAAATCACTGATCACAGATTAAACTGAGTCTAACTTTCCTTTGAATCACAAATAGTATGTACCATCCTTTTGACATAGATGCATTCGCTCGGATGTACAAGTAACAGGGTAGTTGACTAGATTTTTTTAATTATTTAAATCATAAATTTACGTTACACAAAATCTATTGCAGATTTTGTTCAATAAATCGGACCGAAACTAAATAATTTAGAAGCCATTCAAATTCTGTAGAAGGGGTAATTTTCAAATGACAGACGACGCAAACTTTGACGTCATTGTGTAAAATGTTCATTATTGTGCACGCGTGCAAGCGAGATAGTGAGATATACCTACTACGCACACACTTTTCCTCATACCAACATTTCAAGTCATAACTGCGGGCACATTTCTGAATCAATATTGATTGTGTTTTATTAAAAGGGTATCTTTTGCATATCATTTTCTGTTGAATATAAAATAATGTATAAAATACAATATAGGAAACTACCCTATTATAGAGGTTGAAAAATTATTGCAGATGCACTTTTTTATTAGCTTGAGCGACGAAACAAGCAGGTCGCCCATAAACGGAAGCAACGCCACACAGAACTTTGAATTAGAAAGCACTGCATGGCATTGGACTGCGCTCGTCACCCCGAGACATGAGATGTTAAGTCTCATAATGCCCAGTAACTTCACTGGCTTCAATGTCCTTCAGATCGAAACACCACACTGCTTGGTGGTAGAAAAAGACAACAGAAGGACAATTCTCGTAATTTTAAATGTTCAAAATATCATTCCGATCTAGTCTCAGCGTCAAGAAAGTTGCAAATGGCATTCTCTTAAATCAATAATCAACATCAAATGCACCTAGCATTAGCAGTAGCATTAGCAGTAGCATTAGCAGTAGCATTAGCAGTAGCATTATACCGTTTTGGCTTCAGTCAACTTTTATTCTACATTCAATCTCATTACGGTCTACGTTAACATTTGACGTTGATTATTGGTTTAAGAGAATGCCATTTGCAACTTTCTTGACGCTGAGACTAGATCGGAATGATATTATGAACATTTAAATATACGAGAATTGGCCTTCTGGGCGGTACGAACCCAGACAGCCTCTCGCATACGAGGGACCTACCACCTTGTAAGATGTACACGGAATTGGACTCTATTACTCTTCTACCGGCCTCTACTCTAAAAAAACGCGTTGGATTACGAACCTCCCGCTTTTCGAAGTCGATTAAGGATACAACGATACATATGACTGCCTCGGTGGCGCAGTTGTAATGCGTACGCGTTACGATTGAGGCGAACGCTGGGTCTCGGGTTCGATCTCCGGGTCGGGTAAAAGTGATATTGGAATTTTATTTTACGAAATGTTCAGTATCAGCCTGGAGTCTGGAATTTGTGCCGGCTATGGCGATAGGCTCGCCCCCTATTACCTCATGGAACGGAGATACACTTGGCGAAATGTGGGTGTGGTTACACCTCTGCCTACCCCTTCGGGGATTACGGTGTGATCCGTATGTATAAGTGCGTATGTATCAAACTTTTGATCAAAACGTCGGCAATAGCGCAATTATAAATATACTTGGTGGGCTGCAGGGCGGCGTCTCGCTCGCCCGTCTGTCTGTCACGTGATTAAGCGGTTTTCAATCGATTATGTATTACGATTATAATTGTATCGCATTGAAATCGGCCCGACTGTTTCAAGTCATTGCATTTGAGAGCGGTTTTGTGCGAATTTATATGGCAATCCTGTGAGAGCGCTGTTCTACCAGTTTACAATGAACCTAAGAAATACACAAGGTAAGCACCACTACTAATCATACTAATATTATAAATGTGAATGTAAGTTTGTGTGTTACGCTTTCACGCCTAAATCACTGAACCGATTTTGATGAATTTTTATGTAGAGATAGATGGGACCCTGGAGACGGTTATAGGCTACGTTTTATTTCGGAAAGTCTATTCACGCGGGCGGAGCCGCGAGCAAAAGCTAGTAATCTAATAATCTCTAGTTGACACTTGATACGTCTAATTTATTGCGCGGTGCAGAACGTCGTATCTCGATTTAGAAATTTAATATTGAGACATTAACTTTTATGAAATAAAGTTGATTTTAAACATTCATTAATTTTTGTTGCGTGTATGAGTGTTACGTGTGATTTTACGTTTGCATGTGTAAGTAAGTGGAGCCTTATTTTTGGCAGATTGATATGAGAGTTTTCGTTCCAGTTATCTTATTTCGATAATTTCTATACACATATTTTTTATGTTAAAGAATGTTAAAGATTAGTGTAAACATGAATATGTTTTGTGTCCCCACGTACACGGTAGCTGAATATATTTTATCATTGTTTACTTTATAGTGATGGGTGATGCCATTGGTTGACGATGTCGATATATTTTTAAAGTTTTTTCTACCATCAAAATAATTAATATTTTGTTTTCGCACGGATTTTGTCTTTCGAATGAAAGTCAATGTAAGAAGGTACATGTTAATTAATTGTTAATTATCGCTTGCTTTAACGGTGAAGGAAACATCGTGAGGAAACATGCAAACCTAAAAAGTTCTCGATAAGAATTTGAAGTCTGCCAACCCGTATTAGACCAGCGTGTTGACTAAAACTTAAAATCTCTCATTCTGTAGAGGAGGCCCGTGCCCAGCAGTGGGACGTGTATAATATTAATATAGGCCTAACATATTCAAATTCAATACAGTATATATGTAATAAAACTAGTTTATACGGGTTTGATCAAAGACTGTGTCTCTCTGACCACGAAGGATGAAAGCTTTCGAAACGTCGGGACTAAAATAAAATTAAACCGCGATAAAATAAATCCGTGTAAACTAGTTTTATTTCAATGTGTAATATTCGCGTAAACATAAGAAATCAGTATATATTTTGATAAATTAGCATATTCTGATCATCTGATACATTTCAACTCTTATACAAAACTTTTTAAACAAAACATGTGTTTAATTTTTTGTAGGAACACTGCATTTGTCGATCTTATCGATTCTGTCACATCACTACACAACTAATTTCGCCCAACCGTTCGATGCTGGAATGTTGTCAAGTGTTTACTTAGGCCCGCACTCGAATCGGTGCAACTCACAAATTGTTACTGATTTTTGTATATTTTTAATCAGTTGGCATGTCATATGGACGGGGCTAAGGTGTCGAACGAAATAAGTCGAAAAAAAAAATACTATAGAATGAAATAGTTTTTTTTTTAGGTGGTGATAATTCCATAAGATTTTCGAAGGTATGTGAAGTCTGCCAACACGCATTAGTCCAGCGTGTTGGAGTAAGGTCTAACCCCTCTCATTCAGTAGAGGAGGCCCGTGTCCAGCAGTGGGACGTATATAATACAGGGCTAGTATTATTATTATAAGTAATGAGTTTGTCTATCACTGGACTATACCATTGTTCAACAAACATACCGTTTAACAGTTAAATTAGAACGCAGTCAGCCGAATATACCATTAACTTATTAACATAACAATCAAAGAAGTCTAATCTAGAATGAAGCGAAAGCCACACCGCAAGCTAAGCTAAGCGAATAGGTGGTGATGAGTAGCACATACAAGCGAAATTACATTAGTCCCGGACATCATGTAATAAAAGTAACGTTTAACAAAACTTAGAAACCGACTTCAAAATAAAATAGACTGAAAAGACAAAAATAACAAATTCTATAGGTCTCTTTGGAGTCGGTGCCTGTGTCGCTACCGGTCAAATTAAATTGCATATAGAAATTCTAAGTTTTGTTAAACATTATTTTATTTTTCAATATTTAGTTACTGCAGTTTTGGTAGTTACAGCAATATCATGTAAATTCCAATACAATAACACAATCGCGACGAGTGTACTGTTGTCCGTTGAGGAGTTTTGATTTTTTTACACCGTACTCCATCAGATCCTAACCAAATTCATATGGGACCACATCGCAGCTAAACTCTATCGAGTGAAATTTTTTCCAACAAAATCGGTCCATAGTTGGCGGAGAAATCGACGTACATAAAAAAAAGCAAAATAAACGCGCCGAATTGAGAACTTTTGAAGCCGATTAAAAAGAAGCTTCCCTTACAAACTCATTTAAAAATCGTGTCCTACTCAACACTATACGCGAGACCGTCTGGGTTGATACCACCGCTTTGTCTATTTCTGCCGTAAAGCAGCAGTGTGTAAGCATTGTTGTGTTCCGGTTTGAAGGACATTGAAGCCAGTAAAATTACTGGGTATTATGAGACTTAACACCAGATGTCTCGAGTGACGAGCGCAGTTCAATGTCATACAGTACTTCATAATTCGAAGTTCTGGTTGGTGTTAATTCTGTTTACGGGCAGGCGTGACGCTTACCATCAGGCGAGCGACCGGCTCGACTCTTCATCTACTAAAACTACTAAAAAAAATACTGCAGAATCCATATAGTTTTAAATCGATAAAAAAATGGAGATACGTTACAAAAATTCACTAAATTCCATTTATTTTTTGTTGTAAACCAAGCATAGACAATTTGTCCATTTAAACACAAGTAATTGTCAACTATTATGATTGATGCGGTGCGACTGTCGATGTGATTGGCTGAGACAGTGCGGTTAAAAGCATGAGAGGCAGCGAGAGCGGGCAGCGTCCCGCTAGTGTTTGTAGTTAGGCGGAAAATTAATATCTATATTTTATTTTAAAAGCAGTGATATCTCAACGGCGAGTGGTACGGACTGTCAAGACGAAAGTCGCAGGTTCGAAACCAGCCCCAAGAGCATACAACTCTTTTCTAAGTTACGTGTGATTAATTATTATTAATTATCACTTGCTTTCACGCCTAATTCGCTTGTGATGAATTTTGGTACAGAGATCGATGGGACACTGGAGACGGTTATAGGTTACTTTTATCTCGGTTATAAGCTAGTTTATATCCCAGTTTTAGGCTACTTTTAATCCTGGAATGGGCTGTTCAAGCGGGCGGTGCCGCGAACAAAAGCGCTATATAAAAAATAATAGTTTAAAATATTTTATTGTAAAACCAACATATATATATTCATTTTTAGTTGGATTTTCTACAAAAACATGTTTTTGAGTTTTTTAAACTATTGTTTATTTTCGATGATTTTTAATAAAATTGAAATTAATTAATTAAACTAATTTAATGTTATGAATTGTCACCGGTCCTTGATAAGTATGCCAAATTTCGAGTTAATCCGACGTTTTGAAGGGGGTCAAAATCATGTTCAAAGTTTCCGTTACATACAAACATACATACATACGTATGAAGCTAATAAAAGCGTATTAAAAACCCGCTGATCGCTCAAAACACAGACCTAACAACGTGTGTGGTGGCTTTAGACGTGTGATCCGGTGACATCGCATCATTAATCAACACTTAGTTAGTCCCAGGTCGTTGTTTTTTTGGCGGCCTTCAAGTAAAAAAATATGTAACTCTTGATTTCGACGAGATTCGGTAATATTTGTGGTGAGTTTGTTGCGAGAAACAGTGATAGCTCAGCGGGGAGTGGTATGGACTGTCGAGACGAAAGTCGCAGGTTCGAGACCAGCCCCAAGTGCACACATATCTGACTTTTCTAAGTTAAGTGTGTATTCATTGTTAATTATCGCTTGCTTTAACGGTGAAGGAAACATCGTGAGGAAACCTGCATACCTGAGAAGTACTTCGTAAGAATTTCGAATGTATGCAAAGTCTGCCAACCCGCATTTGTCCAGCGTGGTGGACTAAGCCTAGCCCCTCATTCAGTAGAGGAGGCACGTGCCCAGCAGTGGGACGTATATAATACAGGGCTAGTATTATTATTATTGTGAGAAAGTAGATAAGTATGGAATCATTTTTCAGAGTGGTAAAGCTACGCTGTAGACAATTTTGTCACTTCGACCGGATCATTACCAGTCAGAAAGTCACAGAAAACCGACGTAAAGTGGTTTGCTGCTGCGTTTCGTACGGTGAGCGAGATATCCGGAGGCTGAAATCTGCCTCCTCTTCCCTATTCCTTAATCATATCTTTTTTAGAGTCTGCAATTCGCCCATGACTGGGTGTAAATGGGTGGTGGGGATATCATCATTAGGCGACCCACATACTCGTTTGCCGGCCTATGATATTAAATATTTTCTAACCCCGAGAAAAAAGTGGAGTGGGGACTGCCTCGGTGGCTCAGTTGTAATGCGTACGCGTTACGATTGAGGCTAACGCTGAGGTCTCGGGTTCGATCCCGGGGTCGGGTAAAGTGGTATTGGGTTTTTCTATTACGAAATTCTCAGTATCAGCCCGGAGTATGGAATTTGTGCCCGGTATGGCGATAGGCTATCACGTCATCGGAAGGAGATACGCTCGGCGAAATGTGGGTGTGTACTGGTTACACCTCTGCCCACCCCTTCGGGGATTACAGGCGTGAGTGCGTATGTAAAAAAGTGCGAGTGTTTCATCCTATTGTCTGAACGAATGAACGAAATGTTTGAATGCGACTTTTTGTTTGAAATCCAGTTCATCCAGATTGGTCTTGGCTGAGTTTATAGAAAATTGCGATTTTTCCTTTGACAGTACCTATTATTAATAGGGTAGTTTCCTATATTTAATTTTATACAGTATATTATAAGCAACAGCAAATGATACGCAAAAGAAACCCTTTTATTAAAACACAATCATAATTGGTTCAGAAATGTGCCCGCAGTTATGACTTAAAATGTTGGTATGAGGAAAAGTGGAGGGATATCTCACTATCTCGCTTGCACGCGTGCACTATAATGAACATTTTACACAGTGACGTCAAAGGTTGCATCGTCTGTCATTTGACAATTACCCCTTCTACAGGATTTCAATGGCTTCTATCTTATTTATTTTTGGTCCGATTTATAAAATTCTTTCTGCAATAGATTTTGAGTAACGTAACTTATTGATTTAAATAATAAAAAAAATCTAGTCAACTACAATAAAAAGAAATACAATAAAACCCTATACGGATGAATTTCTTGATGCTTCTTCTCAGAACATTTTTTGAGTGGCAGAGCCACGCTTTAGACACTTTTGTCTACAGCATGTATGGGCCGGCTCGTCCGGGTCATTACCACTGTCTCACAAAAAACCGGCGTAAAGTAGCATCTTGCTGCTGCGTTTCGTACGGTGAGTGAGATATCCGGAGGCCCAAACCCCCTTCCCTTCCCAATTCCTTAATTATTTCTTTCCTTTAAGGTTAGCATCGCATCCATGATTCTTTTGGTATTGTGGTCGTACATGGGCGGTGGAGATCACTTACCATCAGGTGATCCACTTGCTCGTTTGCCGGCGTATGCCATAAAAAAAAGAACAAAAAAGAAAAAAAATCCAAAGCACCGGTAAAATATTGACATGACATACAAAAGTTCCATTGGCGTCCTAATTAAAAGAGGATTTAAAAAGTTCGTGCATCTTCGTGCAATGCATGAAGTATATATAAATGACGTACCTGATTGTGGTAGTGCGCGAGCGGGTGATGCGGCACGTGCCGCATCGCCGGGTGCAGCATCGCGCCGCCCTCTCCGCCGCTGCTGCTCCCCTCTACCGGAGGCTGCACAACAACATACAACATTTTTGTTTCTTTTTTATCCTGGCTCGGCAAAGTGACTACGCTACACCTGATGGTAAGTATAGCGCAATCCATGAATACTGTCGACCAACGATAGACACTGAATCTATCGCAGATCGACAGAATTATGCCGGCCTGCTTAGTTGCTTCTTCACACTCCGTTTAAAGGATCCCAAGTTATATGAAGGAGGAAACACGTGCGCCGGCAAGCTATTCCACAGCTTTATGGTACATAAACTTAATACGTTTACACATACACACACCAACAGTCACACACATAGTCCTGACCCCACATTAGGTTAACCTGTACCCACAGGAACTACGAGGGACTTGCGATCCCACCCAGACTTTATTTTTATTTTTATTGCCTAGATAGGCAGACGAGCAGACGGCCAACCTGATGGTAAGTGGTTACCGCCGCCCATGGACCTCAGCAATGCCAGAGCACAGCCAAGCCGCTGCCTACCGTTAAAACTCGAAACAATTATTTGTCTCAGTGCGGGAATCGAACCCACGGCCTCACACTTCGCTGCCGACTACTCGCCCACTGCGCCATGGAGGCTGTCAAATAATACTAGCCATGTATAATACACGTCTCACTGCTGGGCACGGGCCTCCTCTACTGAATGAGAGGGGTTAGGCCTTAGCCCACCACGCTGGACTAATGCGGGTTGGCAGACTTCACATACCTTCGAAATTCATATGAAGAACTTCTCAGGTATCAGGTCTCCTCACTACGTTTCCGTCACCGTTAAATCAAGTGATAATTAACAATTAATACACACATAACTATGTTTTTTATGGTAGACCCACGCTGTAGACAATTTTGTCTACAGCATGAATGGGCCGGCTCGTCCGTGTCGTTACCACTGTCTCACAGAAAACCGGCGTAAAGTAGCAGCTTGCTTCTGAGATTCGTACGGTGAGTGAGATATCCAAAGGCCCAAATCCCCCTTCCCTTCCCAATCTCATATTATACCTCTCCTTTAAGGTCGGCAATACGCTCATGATTCTTGATGCGCTCTGATTTTGTGGGCAGTGCAGATCACATACCATGAGGTGACCCACTTGCTCGTTTGTGGGCCTATGTTATGTGTATGTAGTTACCTCAGCGGGTTCATTCTTGGTCTCGGCCTCGTCACCGAGTTCCACCAGCTGCAGAGCCTCCTCTAGCAGATCGAAGCGTGACTCCTCGCTGTTTACGAGCTCACCTGGCAGCTCACCTTGGATCACGTATTCACCTGCAACAGAAATGGCGATTAAGAAACATTTTCACATACAAAAGAAAGAAATAAATAAAATTTATAATTGGAGCAATATGAGTGTTACAAAAAAAAAACATAAAAATTATCAAACAAGTAAGTTGCTCCAACAACATGACCCATCATTCAGTTATATGCTGTAGTACGACCAGAAGGCGAATTCTCGTAATTTTGAATGTTCAAAATATCATTCCGATCTAGTCTCAGCGTCAAGAAAGTTGCAAATGGCATTCTCTTAAACCAATAATCAACCTCAAATGCACCTAGCATTAGCAGTAGCATTATACCGTTTTGGCTTCAGTCAACTTTTATTCTACATTCAATCTCATTACGGTCTACGTTAACATTTGACGTTGATTATTGGTTTAAGTGAATGCCATTTGCAACTTTCTTGACGCTGAGACTAGATCGGAATGATATTATGAACATTTAAATATACGAGAATTGGTCTTCTGGGCAGCACTGCAGTGCTGATTTTCAACAATTACCGATTTACAGAATCACAACATAAGATTTAAACGAACTTCCATTATACCTAATATTATTTTAAACAAGAGAATACTTCAAAGAAATTATTTTAACACTCGCCAAACTCCCGAGAGAGTTGTAAACAACTTAATTGTCCTCACCAGCCACTGTTACAAGTTAACCTTTTGGAATTCTATAGAATATTGCCGTTATATATTTCATTGTATGGTTATAAAGAGCCGACTTTCTTACATTGTTAATTGTTAATTTAATCCCTTTTAACCAAGTTATAAAACCTATCTTCAGTGGAAATCCGTTGTCTCTGCCTACCCCTAAGGGACGCAGCCGTGAGTCGATGTAATCCCCGAAGGGGTAGGCATTTCGCCGAGCGTATCTCCGTTCCACGATGAGATAGAGGGCGAGCCTACCGCCATACCGGGTACAAATTCCAGATTCCGGGCTGATACTGAGCATTTCGTAATAGAAAAACCCAATACCACTTTACCCGACCTGGAGATCGAACCCGAGACCTCAGCGTTAGCCTCAATAGTAACGCGTACGCATTACAACTGCGCCACCGAGGCAGTCAGTCAGTTTCTTTAATAATGTGTGTCTAAATTAGTAAATGTTTATTTGATTTATAAACCAAATGGTAAAATATATAAAAAAAAATGGAAACGACCTACGGCTGAGTTTCTTGGCGCTTCTTCTCAGACCAGTGGGCATTTCCGAAGCACCGGTCGATTCTTAATTCGACGTGTATTTTGCCCTTGGCGGACTAATTATTGAATAAATGATTTGATTAGATTAGAGCTACCGCGTGATGTGATTTTCTGAGTGGTAGAGCCACGCTGTAGACAATTTTGTCTACAGCATGAATGGGCCGGCTCGTCCGGGTCGTTACCACTGTCTCACAGAAAACCGGCGTAAAGTAGCAGCTTGCTGCTGCGTTTCGTACGGTGAGTGAGATATCCGGAGCCCCAAATCCCCCTCCCCTTCCCAATACCTTATTATCCCTTTCCTTTAAGGTCGGCAACGCGCCCATAATTCTTTTGTATTGTGGGCGTACATGGGCGGTGGAGATCGCTTACCATCATGTGACCCACTTGCTCGTTTGCCGGCCTATAATAAAAAAAATAAAAAAAAAAATAACTCTTAGACTGTCGACTGAGCACTGATCTTAGAGAACTGGAGACTGACTGGCTGACTGTGGGCAAAACGAGCTCCCATTATGGCAACGACCTCCTTTATACGATTTATCCTGCCACTATTTTTTCGCACCATTATTATTTAAATATACCCGACTCTATTTTCTTAGACACTCAACTAACCAATAAAAAGCGAATACCTTACAATATATTTCCGCCAGCTAAAATTACACTTAAACACAAAGAAATGTATACTATTAGACAAGCTGCGCGGTACATAGAAATATTGTACCACTAAGTTGCGGTCAATTGACCGTAACTCAATACTACCATCTCGCTTATTCTCAACTAAAAACCGCTATCGCGCTCCCTGTTTGTGAGCTGTCAAACTCCCGCGTTAAGTGACAATTTTACTTCTAAACAGCCCGTCTATTAGTATAGATTAACGTCTTTGCTTAAACAATAAAAATATCTTTTTTTTTTTTTTATAGTATAGGCCGGCATACGAGCAAGTGGGTCACCTGATGGTAAGCGATCTCCACCGCCCATTTACGCCCATAATACAAAAGAATTATGGGCGCGTTGCCGACCTTAAAGGAAAAGGATAATAAGGGATTGGGAAGGGGAGGGGGATTTGGGCCTCCGGATATCTCATTCACCGTACGAAACGCAGCAGCAAGCTGCTACTTTACGCCGGTTTTCTGTGAGACAGTGGTAACGACCCGGACGAGCCGGCCCATTCATGCTGTAGACAAAATTGTCTACAGCGTGGCTCTACCACTCGAAAAATCATCATGTAGCATTCAAAATAATATACGAAATAATTACACTTGTAAATCACTCATAACCCGTTAAAAAATTACAAAAACCATAAATTTTATTTTTCCAAAAAAGAAACCGCAGTTACACGGGAGACATAGAAACATTTAACCCTTTGTTCGTAACTGACCACTGGTTAGGTTAACCCTTTTAAGATTGTATTGTACTGCGTCGGTAATCTCTTTAGGTGCGGGTCTTAGCGACCGCTTCGTACAGAAGCTGAGACAAGGATTGTAAATCAAATATGGACAAAAAATATATGGTAATTGTGGGCTTATTCTGAGTTTCAAGAAATGATAAAACATTAAAGTAATTTTAATAGACTATGGTTTTAGTAAGACGGTTTGGACATGTAGAGAGGATGGATGAAAGAAGATTGACGAAACAAATATACATGGCGAGTGTGAATGGTACAGTTGGGAGGGGAAGGCCTCGGCGAACTTTCATAGATCAAGTTGGAGATATTCTCGAGAAAGGCCAGGTCAGGAGTGCCCTATACCGACGTGCATGTATGAAAAATTTAATGAGAGTGAATGAGGCCAAAGAGGTATGCAAGGATCGTAGCAAGTGGAAATCCGTTGTCTCTGCCTACCCCTATGGGAAACAGGCGTGAGTCTATGTATGTATGTTTTTAGTTTTAGAAAATTAATCTTTCCAAAATTTCATTACAAACACGCATATATCATAGTATATATTCGACAGTCTCCGTGGTGTAGTGGGCGAGTAGCCGGCTGCGAAGCGTGATGCTGTGGGTTCGATTCGCAGACCGAGACAAATGTTGGTATTAGCCACAAATATTTGTTTCGGGTCTGGATGTTGTGGGACCGCAAGTCCTGTTCCTGATACCCACGATACAGGTAAACCTAGTGTGGGGCGAGGACTATGTGTGCGACTGTTGGGTGTATTTATTTATTTATTGATAGAAAAATGGAATAATATTTTATCTTAATATAAATTATTAGTTTATTTTTAATTTGAAAGGCACCAAGCTTACTTTTTAAAGGTACCATTTATGCTTTATGAAAATTAATGTTTCATAAATTTCAATTGACAGCTTTCGTGACGCAGTGGGCGAGTATCCTGTGTAGCGAGAGGCTGCGGGTTCGATTCCCGCACCGAGACAATGTTGATCCACAAATATTTGTATCATGCCTGGGTGTTTTCTCCCCAGAGGGGTTGACTTCAGGCAGGCGGCCGGTCGTAAAAAATAGAAGACATATCTTTTTGTAACATGTGGGACAAGGGCAGGTGGGAGGAAGGTCACAGTTTGTGAATATTTGAAATGTAAATTTTTATCGAGATTTTTTTTCTATGGTCTAAGGATTCGCTGCTGCATGTTAAAACACTACCTATACAGTAACTAAGTATTTTTAACACATATATAGTCGAATGACAAACTAAAAGTGTGGCAATACGATTTTGATATCCCAAATGCCAAATAATTGTAAAAAAAAAACATTCATTTTTAAGTTTTTTTAACAATTAAGTTTTTTATCGTTCCCCCTGTATGTGGATCTATTATTGATACCACCATACTGCAACACCCAGTATAATATAGCATTTTGTAGCCCAAAAACATTTATACATCAAATTAAAATGCCATAGCAAAAAAAAAACGCCTTTTCACGTCCCGACCCACCAATTTGCAATCGGACAGAAATAAAGATAACACAATCGTGAAAAAAATAACAAAATCGACATAATCTAGAGCACTTAATCTCTAAAGTTAACACTTAAGCGACGACGCGGACAAATTTGTGCCCGAAAAAAGAAAAAAATGCCAAAAAAAACCCCGCCCACAGTGGCCACAATTTGACAATTGCGGTGCGAGACAATAATGGGTTTTGGGAGTTAATCCCTCTTTTGTGTTGCGGGGTACATTCGGCCCGTGGCGACATGTTTTTACATGAGTAACGAACGCGAGTGTTAACGGGTTAGCATATTGATGGCCAGAATTTTAAATGTATTTAATTGTATTATTGAAAAACTTTTTAACAAAATTAAAAGACTAAATAAATAGTATAAAATATTTCAAAATATTATTTACTTTTCAATTTTTAGTTGGATTTTCCATAAAAGCGTGTTTTTTAGTCTTTTTTAACTATGATTTATTTTTATTGTTTTTATATAAAATTTTAATAAATTAATTTCTTTTTTTGAATTGTCATCAGTCCGTGATAAGTATGCCGAATTTCGAGTTAATCCGACGTTTTGAAGGGGGTCAAAATCAAGTTCAAAGTTTCCGTTACATACAAACATACATACATACGTATGAAGCTAATAAAAGCGTGTGAAAATTAAAATAAACACTTTTGAGTCGGTGCTATTGCAATGCAATGGTAGAAAAGTAGAGTAGGTAGAAAGGAAGCCCTTCGTCGACGTCCCAAACATGTTTTGGCAGACCCCAACGACTCCATCGCAGTCGCTATCGAAGCAGCACTTTCCTTGCCCAATCCGAATCAATCTTTAGACCATAAAACAATTTTCAGCTTATTTTCTTTTTCAGACTATTTTAACTATGTTAAAAGTTACTATTTCACTATTTTAAGTAAAATAATTATGTAAATCGGTACATAAGTGATGGAAGTTTAAATATTTCATCCCCGGTTTGCCCCCTTAGGGGTGGAATTTTTTCTTTAAATTAAAATGGGACCAACTTTGAGCTGTACTCTTTTGAATGATAATAAATCATCCAATTCGGTCCACATTTTTTTTATTGCCCTATGTATACAGACGAGCAGACGGCCCACCTGATGGTAAGTGGTTACCGCCGCCCATGGGCCTCAGCAATGTCAGAGCACAGCCAGGCCGCTGCCTATCGTAATTTACTATGTGTATTATTTATTTGGCGGAACTATGCGATTATACAAACAAAACAATAAAAGCGTCTAATTTAGTAGCTCCGCCGTTTTTTTCGTAGGTAGAAAAAATGTTTAAAAATACTTCTTTATTGCCTCATTGATCCAGAGTTAGCGTACTTAGGCTGACAAACCGTGAGGTCCTGGGTTCAATTCCTAGGTCAGACAACCAAAAATTATTTCTGAGTTTTCGTTTCAAAAATCATCTTGCATTTTCCGGGATTCGAATTTGTGTCCGGCATTACGATAGGCACGCATCTATCACATCATGGGATGGAAAAGCTCAGCGAATTGAAGGTGCACTAGTTGCCCCTCTGCCTACACCTTCGTGGATACAAGCAGCAACATTGTCATAATAAAAGCTCATCGAGTCATCCTTTATTCCGAGAATATTTTTCTCAAAGCCGTACATCAAAGTAGTCATGGGCAAATTTTTAAAAAATCAACCCACACATAACGCTCTCCGATTGGTCAACCGTGAAGGTCCCGCCAATATGGCGTCATTGTGTTTTTTTGCGCGGGAAATAATTAAAAGCGAATTGTTATTTATACCCCAGGTCTCGGGTAAATCGATTCGCCATATCGTAGATTGTTTTTGTCCGTTTTATTTTCGTCATACGAGGAAATCGTTATTCGTGGATGTTTTGTTTGGTTTTTCATTTTATTTTTCCCTATATCAGTCACTAGCTTTTGCTCGCGGATTGGCCCCTGAACGGCCTTTTGCGGATAAAAAGGAGCCTATACGCCTCCGTGCCTCCTTGGTGCAGTGGGCGATAGCTCGATTCCCACATCGGGACAAATGTTGGTGATATCCACAAATAATTGTCTCGGGTCTGGATGTTGTAGGACCGCAAGTCCTTCGTAGTTCCCGATACCCACGATACAGGTTAACCTAGTGTGGGGTCGGGATTATGTGTGTGACTGTTGGGTGTATTTATTTATTTTATATCCTAGCTCCGATCATGGTCTACCTGTGTGCTAAGTTTCATTTGAAACCGTTCAGCTAGTTAGGCGTGATTGTCTCACAAACATCCAAACTTTGTCATTTGTAACAGTAATAGAATTGATACGGTATTCCAATCGCAGAGAGCCTAAATTGAACTAACTTGACGAGGGGGCGTGAGCCACGATGGAAAGCATTAATCCTCCTGATATTTCACTCATTGTACGAAACGCAGCAGCAAGCTGCTACTTTACGCCGGAAGAAAAGAAGAAGTACCTATGTTGTGTTACACATTTGACTTCATTTTTTTTATTAGCTTGAATGACGAGACAAGCAGGTCGCTCGCCTGAGAAGCGCCACACAGAACTTTGGAATACAATACACTGCCTGGAATAGGACTGCGCTCGTCACCCCCGAGATGTAAGTTAAGTCTTATAGTGCCCTGTAATTTAACAGCGCTTAACAAGTTGTAGCATTTATAAGCTGAGATGTGACTATTTACGGCCTCACACAAATGATTAATAGGCATTCTTTGCCTATTATACCCGTTAGACTATTGTAATTGTAAATTATGTTGTAAATTGTTCTCTTTTTGTTTTTTTTTTATAGTATAGGCCGGCAAACGAGCAAGTGGGTCACCTGATGGTAAGCGATCTCCACCGCCCATGTACGCCCACAATACAAAAGAATCATGGGCGCGTTGCCGACCTTAAAGGAAAGGGATAATTAGGGATTGGGAAGGGGAGGGAGATTTGGGCCTCCGGATATCTCACTCACCGTACGAAACGCAGCAGCTAGCTGCTACTTTACGCCGGTTTTCTGTGAGACAGTGGTAACGACCCGGACGAGCCGGCCCATTCATGCTGACAAATAGTCTACAGCGTGGCTCTAACACTCGTCACTTAATTTACAGTAGGTATTGTAGCCAAGCGATGTAATTAGTCTTAGGTATTAGTGTGAGATACCGTAATAAATACATTTCTTTCTTTAATTACACTGGCTTCAATGTCATTCAAACCGGAACACAACACTGCTTACATTCTGTTGCTTGGCGGCAGAAATAGACGGTACAGTGGGACCAAACCAGACGCGCATACGAGGGACCTACCACCTTCAGAGCCCTTTCTTATCAGCCAGTAAACCGCACCACAATGTTTCTTTATCAAATACAGATCGAACAACTGGTAACAGTTGCATAATAGTTTTGTCGGTCCGTGTCGGCCTTGGCAATGGACTGCGCCACGCCGAAAGTGTACGGCTCAATGTCACGTCCGTCTGTGCTATTGTTCGGTTTTTTTGTAAAGTTCGGTGGTATTTAAAGGGCCTCGTGGGTAACTGACAGAAATACAACTAAAAATGAGTATCACAAGGTTTATTTTATGGCACAGGCCGGCAAACGAGCAATTGGGGGTCATCTGATGGTAAGTGATCTCCACCGCCCATGTACGCCCACAATACCAAAAGAGTCATGGGTGCGTTGCCGACCTTAAAGGAAAGGGATAATTAAGGAATTGGGAAGGGGAGAGGGTTTCGGCCTCCGGATATCTCACTCACCGTACGAAACGCAGCAGCGTGCTGCTACTTTACGCCGGTTTTCTGTGAGACAGTGGTAATGACCCGGACGAGCCGGCCCATACATGTTGTAGACAAAAGTGTCTACAGCGTGGCTCTACCACTCATAAGGTATGCGAAAGGCCACCGCTTTGTCTATTTCTGCCGACAAGCAACAGCGTGTAAGCACTGTTTTGTTCCGGTTGGAAGGACTTTGAAGCCAGTGAGTTATTGGGCATTAATGGTATTTAACAACTTGTGTTTCGGGGTGACGAGCGCAGTTCCGTGTCATGCAGTTTGTAATTCATAGTTTTGTATGGCGTTGCTTCTGTTTAGGGGCAGTCGTGGCGCGTGCCGTCAGGCGAGCGACTTGACTCTATCTACTTATGGCCGTTCCCAATATTCTATTTTTTTTTTTTTATATAAGATTGAATGACGAGACGAGCAGGTCGCTCGCCTGATGGTAAGCGCCACGCCTGCTCATAAACAGAAGCAACGCCACACAGAACTTTAAATAAAGCACTGCATGACACTGGACTGCGCTCGTCACCCCGAGACATAAGGTGTTAAGTCTCATAATGCCCAGTAATTACACTGGCTTCAATGTCCTTCACACCGGAACACAACAGTGCTTACACACTGTTGCTTGGCGGCAGAAATAGACAAAGCGGTGGTACCAACCCAGCCGGTCTCTCGCAAACGAGGGACCTACCACCTTGTATCTATCGACAGATTTGCTTACTGGCAGTAAAATTTTGACACATTTAGTATGAAAGATCTGTCAAAACACTATTGATAGTAAGCAAATCAGTAGGCCTAGTACGAGCTACAAATACATTCACAGTTTTCGAATTCGTATAAATTTACTACCATCGAAGTGTCAAACTAGTAATTCATACGGTAATAAAGGAAAGAATCAAACACATTTCATATTAAATTAATATGAAATAAAATTAACCGTATTATTAATTTTAATTCATCATAGTTCCCACTAGTGGCTACTGATACTTGACGTATGGAGAGAAAACGAAAACTTCCATCGTTTAGGACAACTATTATAACTTGTATTAGGCCTACTGACGATAGATAGAATATTGGGAACGGCAATTAGTAAAAGTTTTCACAGCGCTTCGACGCGTGTTTATAAGAACGAGGCTTGCAACAAGCATTTTACTGTAGCCAGCGGCTTGTCTGTCCCCCTGGCGTTGCTGAAGTCCTTGGGCGACAGTAAGCACTTACCATCACAGCTCCATCAATATTTTCTAATCTCTCTATTAAAAAAAAAGTAACTGCCGCCGCCGCTGCCAAAAGCTTGTCACGCTATCTCCTCCGAAACCGCTGGGGGTATGGGGTCGAGACAGATACCAATCGATGCAGAATAATGTGGGGAAGAAAGTAACATATGTCTCATATTCGTCGGACTTTCAGTTTTTTTTTATTTTATGTTTTGTGGAAAAACATGGGCAACTCCCCCCAGTGTATAAAAATAAACTAATTTAATGTAATTGCCTAGTGTATGATGATGCTATGTATGACATATATATCTACATATGTTGATAATATGGTTTCTCATGCCTAAATACCTTGCTTTTATTTTTGTACTGACTTGTCATAAGCGCTATTTTAATTGCCTACATGATAAATAAACGATTTTATTCTTTATTTATCTGCCTATGAAGGCCTATAAAAAATACAACCCAAAATGGCTCCTTCATTGCAATTAAAATAATTACACTCGTGGTTAAAGTAGAATTATTATAATCGATCGATTCAAATTTCGATACATAAACCGCCATTTTGTAAGTCTCGAGGGAAAAATTTCTTCAAATTATATACATGGCGTATCAAAGAGTCCGACCGACGAAAACCTCTAAAAAAAACACCCGACAGTCTCACGAAAGGACCGGTTCGTAATTTAAAAATGATTTAAATTAAAAAAAATATATTGCCATCTCCTTTGTAGACGCCAAGCGTAAAAGAGACAACGCGGGCCCAATTTAAATTTGGAATGCGCTGAGGACGGAACGCGTAGCAAACTTATGTTTGCGGTCGCCAGTGGCGCCAGTGTCTTCGCGTGTATTTCAGAATGTATGGGGGAAAGGTTAGTTCCACATTTCGTCGCGTGCAAAGGTAACTTTGTCGTATTAATTTAAGCAAGATGGCGGTGTTTTAATGGAGGAAGATTGGCACAATTGTTTTTATTGATATTGATGGAACGTGATTGGTCACGGACCGATCATTTACAATTACGATTCGTTCGGGTTTATGTATATTTTGTATATAGGTAAATTATTTATACATACATACATACACACACACTCACGCCTGTTTATACTCGATGGGGTAGGGCGTAGACTGAGGAGTAACCAATACACCCACATTGGGCCGATCGAATCTCCGTCCCATGATGTGATAGGGGGCGAGCCTATCGCCATATCGGGCACATATTCCAAACTCCGGGCTGATACTGAGCATTTCGTAATAGATAAATCCAATATCACTTTTATCCGACCTGAGGACCGAACCCGAGACCTCAACGTCAGCCTCAGTCGTAACGCGTACGCATTTCAACTTCGAAATCATAAATAAATACACCCAACAGTCACACACATAGTCCTGACCCCACACTAGGTTAACCTGTATTGTAGGTATGACGAATTAAGAGGGGCTTTTTATAGCATAGGCATACGAGCAAGTACGCCCACAATACACGAAGAAAAATTGGCGCGTTGCCGACCTTAAAGGAAAGGGATAGTTAAGGGATTGGAAAATGGAAGGGGATTCGGCCCTCCAGATATCTGTCACCGTACGAAACGCAGCAGCAAGCCGCTACTTTACGTCGGTTTCCTGCGAGACAGTGGTAAGGATCCAGTCAAGCCGACCCATTCATGCTGTAGATAAAATATCTACAACGTGACTTTACCATTCACGCTGTGGACTTATGGTCCCACAATACCCAGATCAAATATTTATGGATCACACATCCATTTTTGACAGCCACCGTGGTGCAGCGGCAAGTAGCCGGCTGTGAAACGGGAGGCCGCGGGTTCCAATGCCGCGCCGAGACAAATATTTGTTTCTGGTCAGGATGTTGTGAGACCGAAAGTCTCTCGTAGTGCCTGATACTCACGACACAAGGCTTACTGTGGGGTCAGGACTATGTGTGTGACTGTCGGGTGTATTTATTTATTTGTCTCGAGGATCGAAACCGCGGCCTCTCGTTTGACAGCCCTGTCAAAATGGCGGTACCGAACCGTTTTTAAATTACACTCCCACGTCCGACCTTCTGGATTGTTAGTTTCAACGTATTTTTTTACTCCAGCCCTCTTGAGACCTCTAAAGCGTGGGTTGGTTACAGTTTTTTATTTGGAATTGTATTCTGTTCACTTTGAATTTTAACATGACTCAATGTTCACGATTTTATAAACGGCAATCGAATCGAATCGAAAAAAGGCATCGAAATAAGATGACAAGAAACGTAACTCAAGCAAAAAATGACCCCACCAAAACTCTGTGCAAGGGGCGGGGCTATAAAAGTCTGTGCAGCTCGTTCATTCATCAATTCATAAAATTGATTCATGATCTCTAGTTGACACTTAATACGTCAAATTTTTTGCGGAATGCGTGCAGAACGTCGTATCTCGATTTAGAAATTTAATATTTAGAAATTAACTTTTATGAAATAAAGTTGATTTTGAACGTTCATTAATTTTTGTTGCGTGTATGAGTGTTTCGTATGATTTTACTTTTGCATGTGTAATTAAGTGGAGCCGTATTTTTTGGCAGATTCATATGAGAGTTATTTAGGTAGAAAGGTACTTTGCCTGCGTATGAAAGGAATCTGTAGAATTCATTCAAACGTAAATTGCAATTAGTATTTTAAGGAAATTGTATTAATTCCTGCCTCGGTGGCGTAATTGTAATGCGTACGCGTTACGACTGAGGTTGACGCTGAGGTCTCGGGTTAAATCCCCGGGTCGGGTAAGTGATATTGAGTATTTAAATTATGAATTGCTCAGTAACAGCCCGGAGTCTGGAATTGTGCCTAGTATGGCGGTAGGCGCGCCCCCTATCACATAAGGGACGGAGATACCCTCGGCTCGAAATGTGGGTGTACTGGTTACACCTCTGCCTACTCCTTTGAGGATTACAGGCGTGAGTACGTATGTATGTACGTGGGCTTTGCATTTCTTCAATATAGACAATATTCGTCTCGGCGCGGGAATCGAACCCTCCTTTTTCACAGTCGGCTACTCGCCCACTGTGCCTCTGAATCAGTAAGAATTACACCGCAACTCGCTTACTTAGCACAGATTTCACAGATAAAGTCAGAGTAAATTGATTTCATATTGTACTGGGAGAGTGTTTGCAATATTTTGACGTGACACCCGTCATGTGTGATTGATTGTGTGGCAGATCGATGTGTCACTTGGGAGTTGCGGCTGCTTAAAGCGGGTTCATACGACTCAATGTTGGTTCAACTGACTTGAATCCACAAAAGCTGCATTTTTGTTGATGTATTCGATTGAAAGTGTGTTCAGACGGTTCAAATCGCATGCAGTTTAGCAGTTGATCAACTAAAATGGAACCGTGTAAACTTGTTATTATATACATCATACGCGGCACAGTGGAAGAGGAGAGGCTTTGGTATAATAGGCCATGGTAGCGAGATTCATACCAAGACATATATTTGTAAGGGAAAAAACACCCAGACACGAAGCAAATATTTGTGGATCACTCAAACATTATCACTACCCAATATCACTATTTCCCGAACCGGGGATCGATACCCGAGACCTTAGCACAGCAGTCGCATGCGCATTGACAACTGCACCACCAAGGCAGCGTGGCTAGTACTTTTAAAATTTATAAGCAACGTACCTACTACTGTCTCACAAGCGATATGAAATTAAAGCTTGCTGTTGGGTTTCGTACGGTCTAGATAGGTCTATGAGATACCCAGAAATTAACTCGAGCGCGCGTTGATGTCTTTTATACCATCAAAATAAGATGACAAGAAACGTAACTCAAGCAAAAAAAAATTACACCTCCAAAACTCTTTACAAGGGAGCGGGGCTATAAAAGTGTGTGCAGCTCGTTCATACATCAATTCATAAAAATTGTTTCATGATCTCTTGTTGACACTGAATACGTCTAATTTATTGCGCGGTTCAGAACGTCGTATCTCGATTTAGAAATTTAATATTTAGACATTAACTTTTATTAAATAAAGTTAATTTTGAACGTTCATTAATTCTTGTTGCGTGTATGAGTGTTACGTGTGATTTTACCTTTGCATGTGTAAGTAAGTGGAGCCGTATTTGTGGCAGATTCATACGAGAGTTATCGTTCTAGTTATCTTATTTCGATGTTTTATACACACAAGTATTCCTGTTCAATGTAACTTTAAAAAAATATATATTATTAGTGGTAGGTCTTTAGTATACGTAAGACCGTCTGGGTTGGTACCACCGCTTTATCTATTTACTGCCAGCAATAATGAAGCACATTTAAGCCAGTGAAATTACTGTACATTACGAGATTTAACAACTTATGTATCTGGATGATGGACGCAGTTTAGTGCCATGCAGTTTGTTGTAATTGAAAGTTCTGCGTTTATTTTTTATTGCATAGGCCGACAAACGAGCAAGTGGGTCACCTGATGGTAAGTGATCTCCACCGCCCAAAATACCAAAAGAGTCATGACCGCGTTGCCGACCTTAAAGGAAAGGGATAATTAAGGCATTGGGAAGGCGGGGGGGTGGGGATTTGCAAGCTGGAGCAAGCTGCTACTCTACGTCGGTTTTCTGTGAGACAGTGGTAACGACCCGGACGAGCCAGTCCATTCATGCTGTAGACAAAATTGCCTACAGCGTGGCTCTACCACTGTGTGTGGTGTTATTTCTGTTTTTGGGCAGGCGTGGCGCTTAACATCACTCGAGTGACTTGTTTCTGTACTGGCTGTGTAAGGTCTTGGTCAAGAGCGATATGTCGTTGAATGCGATGACTGCTTTCAGCGAGTCAGTCAGTTAGGAAGGTAGAGGCGGAGCTCGAGCGGGAAAACATCCGTCGCCGAAGAGTCACGCGCAGAAGGATGCTGGAGGCACTTCTACCTGTTTAATAGTGGTCTGGGCGACGGACACGTGGAATTCCGTCACCCGACATTTAATGCCTCGCAGTGTTTCCGCATGAATCTCGTCTGAGCAAAGAGGTGAGTAAAAAACTCCTCCATCACCTACCGACCGGCGAGGCCCTCTACATGGGCCGGCGCCGTCGGGGCCGCGTAAGAGTAAAAAAGCGTACCCGCAGCCCGACCGAACAAGCGTACCCGGAGGAATATCGTTGGGTTTTAGTCCGTGGGAGTCTGACATAACTGCCTCGGCCGGCCATGCAGTGGGCCGGTACCCATAAAGGGTTACTCATCGTAGAAAAAAGGCTATCGCCGATTTTAGTAACATACATACGCACTCACGTTTGTTATCCCAGAAGGGGCAGGCAGAGGTGTAACTAGTACTCTTACATTTCGTCGAGCGTATCTCCGTCCCACGATGTGGATGTGTGTGATAGAAAACCCCAATACTACTTTACCCGACCCCGATCGACCCCGAGACATCAGCGTCAGCCTCAATCGTAACGCGTACGCATTACAACTGCGCTACCGAGGCAGTCAGATTTTAGTAACACCGAACTATATAGAACCTTACTTTTATAAACTCATTATGATCGATAAAACAATAATGAGTGTAGCCATGTGAAGCGGAGTTTTTTTTTTCGAATGGTAGAGCCACGCTGTAGACAATTTTGTCTACAGCATGAATGGGCCGGCTCGTCCGGGTCGTTACCACTGTCTCACAGAAAACCGGCGTAAAGTAGCAGCTTGCTGCTGCGTTTCGTACGGTGAATGAGATATCCGGAGGCCCAAATGCCCCTACCCTTCCCAATCCCTTATTATCCCTTTCCTTTAAGGTCGGCAACGCGCTCATAATTCTTTTGTATTATGGGCGTACATGGGCGGTGGAGATCGCTTACCATCAGGTGACCCACTTGCTCGTTTGCCGGCCTATACTATAAAAAATGTACTGTTAACATATATTGCTTTTACAGCTTCACCTGACAATAAAGCCGGCGTTTATGGCGCTCTAGCCAGAAATATGTACAGTGTACTTAGTAGCGATTAAGCACAGAGGCGCCTTTTAGAAGGCTTGAGCAATCGCTTGGGAGTATAATTTAGGGTCGTCTTTGCACATCATTATTTTCTACCGAGATCCGCCAGGTCGGTTCATAATGATTCATAAAAGGTAAAATACGTTTTTTTTTAAACTATTAGGTATAAATGTGAAAGTTTTGATGTTTGTTAGTAAATCACAATTTAACAGCTAAACGGTATTGGATGAATTTCGGCACACAGGTAGATCTTGACCTGAACTCAGACATAGACTGCTTTTTATCATGGAAAAAGCGGGCGGAGCCGCGAGCAAAAGCTAGTATTTTATAGTTTTTAAGCGCAAATATGTTTTAAAGATATTTTTAACGCTCTTCAACTGAAACTTTATTTAAACTGTTTGTTTAAATTCTGAAAAGCATATCTGATAAGACAGAAGCCGTCTCAAAAGGCTTTCGGAACTTTGTACGGGTCAAACATGACAAAAAGTTTCTAAGAAATATCCCAGAAGTAATATTTGTAACCCAGTTGACTCAAAAAATGACTGATAGTGAATAATATAAAAAAAAACCTTCACACGCGTAACGTCATTACAGTTTAATAAAAACGGAAACAATGCTAAGATTATAGTTATGCGCTTAGGCAATCTTCGTCTATTACTGCAATATGACGGCATGATGATGACCTTATAAAGTTTAGTTACAAAATTATAATATGTATTTATTTGTCCCTTCAGTAACTTGACCAATCTCGGATGGCCGGATATTCATTGCATATTCGTACTGAATCATAAAAAACGAAGATAACCGAAGCGCATGATTTTAATTTTCGACTGTAGTTATTTTTAATGTGTTTAAGTATATCATTCAAATGAAAAAGAACGTAAGATAAAAATACGGGTGTGTATAACGAATCAGTTTTTCTCCAATTGTTAAGCATTTACTAAACACATTGTCCGTTTAATGGGTTAATTAAATAACCTAGATTAAGTAAGCGTTATCATCGATAGTAAAGCCAGATCGATTGAAAAAAGCAATATCGATCAATGAGAGAAAAAAAACAAAATCGATTCCAAACATACCAAGCACTGGCCACCGAGAAAAAAGCACTTTAAAAAAACAACACTGTCACTGTCCGGCTTCGAGTGAAATTGTCAATTCTTTTTTTAATCACACACAATGACTGCGGAATACTTGTTTTATGCCTAGACACACTTTTTATAGAGAGCAGAACGCACTGTCTTCAAATCGCCAATAGCCAACGGCCAGTATCACTCGCATTTATTTCAGTTCATATATTTTTAAACGTGGAACAAATTCCTAGGGGTGAGGTAAACGTTTTTTTGAGCCGAGGCAAGGATAATATTCCTGACAGCCTCGTCCGCGGTGCTTTCGCGTCTGGAATGGAACCTTTTTGTCCCGATGTTAGTTTTTTTTTTCACATTGTCCGCCGACCGGTATTCGTGGCCTACCAACGCCTACGGGCGGGGTTCAGAGGCGAATGCGTTGTGTATATTTGTCTCTTTCTCTCGCATATGCGATGCGTGTGTTAGAGAAGGACGGGTATATGTAGAGTGGATTTGAAGGGATTTGTATATAATATGTGTTCAGTTAAGGATAATGATATCGATTGTTGGGCCGTTTGATGATCCTTCCGATTTACCTACAGTTTTAATGATAAGTTGAATAAATCTTCCTTTTCTTATAATAAATAATCCATTTTCCGATAAATATACTATATTATTAATGTTTATTATGTATTTCATATAGTAATACAATTTTTTTTATAGCATAGGCCGGCAATTCAAGCGAAGCAATTCATTCGAAGCAATTCGAGCAAGTGAAAACTACAAGCCGAATCTTTCTGCAACATGTGTTAAAAAGCATGCTCCACCGACCCCACTGCGAGTGGGATAAGGGCAGGTGGAAGGAGATTAGCTTAAATAACGAGCTTAGCAGCTTGCCTGCCCGTAAACAGAAGCAACACCACACAGAACTTTGAACTACAAAGCACTGTATTGGACTGCGCTCGTAATCCTGAGACATAAAATTTAAGTCTCATATAGCCCAGTGATTCACTGGCTTCAATGTCCTTCAAACCGGAACACAACAGTGCTTACACACTGTTACTTGGCAGCAGAAATATACAAAGCGGTGGTACCAACCCAGACGACCTCGCGCATACGAGGGACCTACCACCTAGGGGCTATCAATGGGTGGACTGCGCTGGGCAGTAGTGGACAACTCTGCAAGGTGTAAATCTGGTTGAGCTGGCCACGACGCCCTACACACGCGTCTGAGCTGCAGCCGAAACCTCAACGGTGGAGATCATCTCCCAGGAGATGCAGATATCTAGCCAAGCCGACGCTATACAGGCAGCAACACCTTAACTGGGATTAAGGGTGAAATGGTTCCATTAACGTGAGCCGATCACCCATCTGTGCAACTTGCAGGCATCCCTACCATAAATACATACCACCTAGTATCTTTGAAAATCCACATATAAAACCACCCTTAGTGGCTTGTTTCTTCGATTCGCGTTACATGGTCAGCTAGTACACTAGCTAACTATTCAGTAAAATCGAAATAATTTAAAATAAAAAAAAAAAACAACGTTGCAGTCTTTGGGGACTGCCGATAGAAGTGAAAACAAAAAATATCGTATAATAACATGTTAAGTCTCATAATTTCACTGACTTCAATGGCCTTCAAACCGGAACACAACAGTGTTTACACACTGCTGTTTGCCGGTAGAAATAGAAGTTGCGGTGGTACCAACCCAGACGTCCTCTCGCATACAAGAGACCTACCACCTAATTATTATTATTATCTATTGTACATATTGTTGTAATACGTCACGTAACTTGGTATACACTGTCTATTGATTCCGTGAGACGTGAGGCCGTGGGTTCGATTCCCGCACCTAGACAAATGTTTGTGTGATCCACAAATATTTGTTTCGGGTCTGGGTGTTGTAGGTTGGCAAGTCCCTCGTAGTTGCTGATACCCACGATACAGGTTAACCAAGTGTGGGGTGAGGACTATGTGTGTGACTGTTGGATGTATTTATTTATTTATTCCCGAAACGCGACTCACCGTATACTCATGATGACGGGTTTTTAATCTTAGTCACTACCTCGGTGCCAGACTGCCTCGGTGGCGCAGTTGTAATGCGTAAGCGGTACGACTGTTCTGCTGAGGTCTCGGGTCCGATTATCGGGTCGGGTAAAAGTGATATTGGGTTTATCTATTACGAAATGCTCAGTATCAGCCCGGATATTGGAATTGCGCCCGGTATGGCGATAGGCTCGCCCCCTATCACATCATGGAATGGATATAAGCCCGGTGAAACGTGGGTACTGCACTAGTTGGACCTTGGACGCAAGTGGCTCACCTGATGGTAAGTGATCACTAAGTGAATACTTAGTATCATCCCGAGGTCTGGAATTGATTAGATTTTTTCAATTGGTAGAGACACGCTGTAGACAGTTTTGCCTACAACACTAATGGGCCGGCTCGACCGGGTCGTTACCACTGTCTCACAGAAAACCGACGTAATAGCGGCGTGCTGCTGCGATTCGTACGGTGAGTGAGATATCCGGAAGCCCAAATCCACTCCCCTTCCAATCCCTTAGTTATCCATTTTATTTAAAGTCTAAACGCGCCCATGATTCTTCCGGTATTGTAGGCGTTCATGGGCTGTGATGTTCACTTACCATCAGGTGACCCACTTGCACGTTTGCCGACATATGCAATAAAAAAAGAAGAAAAACGCCACACTGCCCGTATACAGAAGCAACACCACCCAACACTTTGAATTACAATCTGAATGTCACTGGACTGCGTTGGTCACCCCGAGACATAAAATGTTAAATCTCATAATGCCCAGTAATTTCACTGGCTTCAATGTCCTTCAAACCGAAACACAAAAATGTATACAGTTGCTTGTCATCACAAATAGATCCTGGCTTACTTACTTACGATAGTCTCATAAAAAAGGCGCCAAAATAGACGTACAGCCGAAAAGTTCCATATTCAAAACCGCTGATCGATGATGACTGGCGGCCATCTTGTTGCAGTCATGGTGACTTGAAAATGTCCGCGTTTCCGAACGTAGTGAAAGTGCCGCGTTTTTTTGTTACAACTAGTGTACAGTTTTAGAGTGTGTTTAGATACGTAATTCAGACTTCTTACGGTGTTCTAAGTGTTAGTAAGAATTTTCTATTTTTTATGCACCCAGGCAAAGGAATGTTGAACATACTTTTTAAATTTTTATTTCGTCGATTAGGCTAAGGAAGCTCTAGTTACAGACGGTTTTATTTCATGTTTATGAAATATAATTAAAATTTTATCGTGCACTTTAAAATTTTCTATGAATTTTTATTTTTATCAAAACTAATGAAATCATAGAACTGTTTTAAATCTAGACTCTTGCCCTTATTGTACCTATAGAGATTTGCTTTTCGCATCGCGCCATAGTCTACGGAGTAAAAATGTATGATATATTAATTTGATTTATTCTTGACATTGATCGCAAAGGTAAGCATAACACAATATTAAGTGTCGCTCTCCAAAAGGAACCTTTGGCCCAGGACTGGTCTAGTCACGGTGACGTCATAACGTTACAGTCAAGTCATCGCCGACGTGCTTTTTGCCGCCAAACTTCGTTTTCATTTGACCATTGTGCAGTCGAGTGTTTGATCTTGAAGTGTTGAGTTACTAGCATTATGATGTATCTGCCTTTGACATGTCACTGGCATTGTAGAAAAACAGTTGAGTTCAAATAAATAGAATGTCATT
The DNA here is from genome assembly GCA_905332985.1 of Mimas tiliae. Lineage (NCBI taxonomy): Eukaryota > Metazoa > Arthropoda > Insecta > Lepidoptera > Sphingidae > Mimas > Mimas tiliae. The sequence continues at coordinate 2,610,486 of HG995266.1, read as the reverse complement.
CTATTTTTACCTCGATAATTATATAAATCAAAATACTGGCCAGTAAATAATTTAATCGTTGCTACACAAAGAATGGCATTCCAATTTTATAAATAAAATCACAAACTGGTCAGTAAATAATGCATTTTAATATTTTATTAAACGGTATGGAACGGAATGTAATTTAATTTCACTAATCCGAACAAATTCCATTTTGGAATATACAACAAACCTGTGTCAATACGTTCCATATTCGAACGCCAACAAAGAGCGTTACACAACCATTTCCATCGCCTTTTGTTTTATACCACATACAACACAGCATTTTCAATAACGAGCTCTAAATTTTAGGTAATAAGGTTGAAAATACGATACAACAGTGCGTTAACTTACGACCTTTTGATATTAAAAGCGTATTTATTGATTAGTAACCGAGCCGACCAATCGCAAGCGTTCTCGTCACAAAATGGCCGCAAGGGTAGGTCTCCCTTGGAAAATATCCATCTAATTTATTACGCATTGTGTAAGGGACCGACATTAATCTTTTTCTGCCTTTTATTAATGGTCCCCGCCCGCGGGCGCCTGTTTTATTTTAATGAAACGCGCCGACGCGACGCGGACGGCCCGGATGGTTTTCCCGCGCGTTTCCTGCGGCGCCATGTTGGATTTTGAATCAGGTTCGATTTTTGAAACTTTTTCTAAAATGCTTATGTAATTTACCTACATTGTCTAATCTGGGGATCGAAAGCCTACACATCTGCGATTGACAATAACTTTTACAACTATTCCGTCCTTCCGTCAGTTCATCGTCGAAGATGGCCACGGAAGTGTATCTGGGTAGGTACCACCGCTTTGATTATTTCCTTTATCCACGAAGAGGTAGACAGAGGTGTATCTACAGTTCGCCGGGCTTATTTACATCCCATGATGTGATAGGTGGCAAGGCCTATTGCCATGTTGGACACAAATTCTATGCAATGTTCCTAGGCAACTTATCTACACTAATATTATAAAGATTTTCTCTTTTTGTATGTAACGAATAAACTTAAAAACTACTGGACCGATTTCAAAAATTAGACCGTTAGAAAGCTACATTATCACTGAGTATCATAGGCTATTTTATCCCGGGAAAGGCCATTCACGCGGGCGGAGTCGCCAGCAAAGGCTAGTGTTCGAAATAATCAAATCGACAATTCAAACAAAAATAGTTTTTTTGTGATTCCGTGACCTGAGATTTGTACCCAGCACCTGAGCAAGCTTACGTACCCTACCATTAGACCAACAAGGCGATGCTTAGGTACAAAATCCCATCCCGGGAAACAAACCCACGACCTTCCACTTAACTTAAAAAATATTACTAACATTCACAAATCCATCCAACACAACAGACAGATGATATGAAACACAAAAGCAATTTTTATTAAACAAAAAACGAAATATTATTCCCAAGTTATAAGAATGCATTTTGGAAATATTAATCAAAGACCAAACGCCGGTACGATGACTTGTAAAAGTGGCCGAAAAGAGCCGATTTGGGGGTTTTTTTTGTCGCTGCCACATCAACCAGTTCGGTTTGACCTTTCCTCGACAGTCGACACTGTATTATATACGTCCCACTGCTGGGCACGGGCCTCCTCTACTGAATGAGAGGGGTTAGGCCTTACTCCACCACGCTGGACTAATGCAGGTTGGCAGACTTCACATACCTTCCAAATTCTTATGAAGAACTTCTCAGGTATGCAGGTTTCCTCGCGATGTTTCCTTCACCGTTAAAGCAACTAATAATTAACAATTAACACACACATAACTTAGAAAAGTCAGTGGTGTATGCACAGGGATTTTGGCCTCCGGATATCTTTTTTTTTTTTTTTTATAGTATAGGCCGGCAAACGAGCAAGTGGGTCACCTGATGGTAAGCGATCTCCACCGCCCATGTACGCCCACAATACAAAAGAATTATGGGCGCGTTGCCAACCTTAAAAGAAAGTGATAAGGGAATGGGAAGGGGAGGGGGATTTGGGCCTCCGGATATCTCACTCACCGTACAAAACGCAGCAGCAAGCTGCCACTTTACGCCGGTTTTCTGTGAGACAGTGGTAACGACCCGGAAGAGCCGGCCCATTCATGCTGTAGACAAAGGTTTCTACAGCATGGCGCTACCACAAAAAAGTATCTCTTTTTTAAGCCATTTAAAAGCTCTCGACGGTCAGAAAAATATATTTAATTTAAACAGCTGATTAGAAGGCCAATTCTCGAATTTAACTGACACTGCGACTGAATTTTAACCTAACTGAGATTAGATTGTGATTTGACTAAAAATAGTATTCTGCTCCTCTTTTATTTCAGTCCGGTGTTAATATAATCTCATCTCGATGTCATTGCAATCTCAATTCAGTCACAATTTTGACGTTTATATAAGGACATGTGTCACTTAAAAATGTTACTTTTAATCAATTTTTGATCTCATTTCGATCTATGTTAACATTTGACGTTTATTTATATTGGTTTATGAGAACACCATTTGCAATTTTATAAATTTGGTTAAGATCTGAAGGTCAATCCTCGTAATTTTAAACATTCAAAATATCATTCCGATCTAGTCTCAGCGTCAAGAAAGTTGCAAATGGCATTCTCTTAAACCAATAATCGACGTCAAATGTGAACATAGATCGTAATGAGATTGAATGTAGAATAAAAGTTGACTAAAGCCAAAACGGTATAATGCTACTGCTAATGCTAGGTGCATTTGACGTTGTTTATTGGTTTAAGAGAATGCCGTTTAAAATTACGAGAATTGGCCTTCAGATAACAGAGTACGGAGTAAAAAGCATAAAACTCCTCAACGGACAACAGTACACCCGTCGCGATTGTGTTATTGTATTGGAATTTACATGCTATTGCTGTAACTACCACTAAAAATTAAAAAATAAAATAAGTTATGACAAAATTTAAAAACTAACTTCAAAATAATAACCACTGCAAAGTCAAAAATAACAATTTCTATAGGTCTCTTTGGAGTCGGTGCGATTCTAAAGACGTAGATACATACATACGCACTCACGCCTGTAATCCCAGAGTAGGCAGAAGTGTAACCAGTACATCTACATCTAGCCGAGCGTATCTCCATCCCATTATGTGATACGGGGCGAGCCTATCGCCATACCGAGCACAATTCCAGACACCGGGCTGATACTGAGCATTTTGTAATAGAAAAACCTAATATCCCTTTTACTCGACCCGTACGTACGCATTAGAACTGCGCCACCGAGACAGTCTATAATTAACAGAAGGTTCATTTTACACTGGTAGTTTCAACCACGCCATTATAACCTCAAAAACGTGTCCTTACCAACGTTTTAAAGATAATCGAGTTTTGTTATCGAATTTTTTTCGTCGATTCTTTGTTCCATTTATTTTTACGATGAATAAATTTATACGTTGAAATTGGTTTTAACTTTATAAAACTTTTGGTATACAAGAAAATGGGTGTTTAGAAATGATTCCAGGTTATCAACGTTTTTTTTATTAGCTTTAGACTGAGACTGGCAGGTCGCTCGCCTGATGGTAGCCTGCCCATAATCAGAAGCAACATCAACCAGTCTCGGACAGCATTCCGCTCGTCACCCTGAGACAAGGTGTTAAGTCTAATAAATATACACACATACAGGTAGACAGAGGTGTAACCAGTACACTCACATTTCGCCGAGCGTATCTCCGCCCCACGATGTGATAGGGGGCGAGCCTATCACCATACCGGGCACAAATTCCAGACTCCGGGCTGATATTGAGCATTTCGTAATAGAAAAACCCAATATCACTTTACCCGACCCGGGGATGGAATCGGCGTTAGCCTCAATCATAACGCGTACGCATTACAACTGCGCCACCGAGGCAGTCATGCCTATCTACTTACGAGTATGAAATAAAATTAAAAAATAACTACAAAAAGCCCAAGCTCCACGATAGAAGTGGATTCTTATATACGCATTATATCGTTTATTGAATGTACAATGAAAACCAGTATAATGAGACCCCTCGTACCAAATCCTTTTTGATAGAAACGTTATGTTGAACAGTGGCTCTCAACCTATAGCCCGTACACATACTAAGTTGTAGAGCAAAATAAATTAACTTAAAAAAAGATTTTAACAAAACTTAAAAACAGAGTTCAAAAAATAACTTTGAGTGGTAGAGCTGGCTCGTCCGGGACATTACCACTGTCTGACAGAAAACCGGCGTAAAGTAACAGCTTGCTGCTGCGTTTCGTACGGTGAGATAATTTTATACGAATTCGAAAACTGTGAACGTATTTATAACTCGTACTAGACCTACTGAAAACCGAAGCCGCTTTATACAGTTGGAAAAAACAATCGCACGACGTGACCTGACATTTTGTTATTAGCTTGAATGACGAAACATGCAGGTCGGCAATGATGATAAGCGTCACGCCTCCGGATAAACAGAAGCAACACCACACTAACTTTGAATTACAAAGCACTGCATGGTATTAGACTGTGCTCGTCACCCCAGGACAAATTGATAACTCTCATAATGCCCATTTTAATGGCTTCAATGTCCTTTAAATCGAAACACAGCATTGCTTACACACTGTTGCTTGAAGCAAACAGAAAATGCGGGTGGTAACAACCAAAACGGCCTCTCATATACGTCGGAACTTTTTTCGAATGGATTTGTGCTGTTAGCCTATATTGCTTTTACAGATTCACCTGACAATAAAGCCGGCTCTTATGGCGCTCTAGTCAGAAATATCGTGTATTGAGTAGCGAGTAAGCACAGAGGCGCCTTTTAGAAGGCTCAGACCTCAGCTTGAGCAATCGCTGGGGAGTATGGTTTAGGGCCGTCTCTGCACATCATTGTGCCAAGGCCAGTTGTAAGAGCTCTTCGAACTCGCAGGCGTTTCCTATGTCGGGGTCGCGTATTATTATTGCAATTCCGATTGGGCAAGGAAAGTGCTGCTTCGATAGCGACTGTGATGGAGTCGTTGGGATCTGCACAAAACATGTTTGGGACGACGGAGGGGAGGAACGAGGGACCTACCACCTGTCCTTTAGTCTTGTACATCTAACACCCCTTAAAATATCCTAAGTGATATTTGAAACACCTAAACACCGTACAAAAGTTTGAGAACCGCAAGAAAATCCATAAATAATTGTAATACAACAATAAATATAATTAATGGTCGTATCCTGGGGGAATTGAGATGTTGGTACAATCATTAATCATATCACAAAAGCATTGTATGTATGCAGGTGGTATATGGCTTGTAGAGTTCCTGCATTTGACTACAACGCTTGCAGTCTTCGCGTGCCCTTACAGTATATACTTGCTAGTTTCTATACACATTTTCGTACTGCAATGTATTGTCACTTGTCTCTCGTCCGGGTCATTACCACTGTCGTACAGAAAACCGGCGTAAAGTAGCGGCTTGCTGCTGCGTTTCGAACGGTGAGTGAGATATCCGGAGTCCCAAACCCCCTCCTCTTCCCAATTCCTTAATTATCCCTTTGCCTTTAAGGTCGGCAACGCACCCATGATTCTTTTGGTATTGTGGGGTACATGGGCGGTGGAGATCGCTTACCATCAGGTGACCCACTTGCTCGATTGCCGGCCTATACTATAAAAAAAAAAGACAGTCCTACAGAAATCGTTACTTTTGACTTTTCAAGAGTTTTTATTTTTAAATATTAAAGCTATATTCCGTCGTAGTTACTTATTACCATATTTTTTGTCGAAATTCGAAATCTTTGAACGCAGTCCGCCCCAAAATCGCTGAATCACTAGAGTAATGATATAAAACGCACTGGGGGAGGTCACAGACGGTACTCCCGAGGGAGTTACGTTTTTGAAAGACTACATTCGGTAAAGTTATGAATATTTCTATGAAATAAAATTTTGAGATTTCTTTTGTTTAAGGCGAATATTACACATTGAAATAAACTAATTGACCGCCTCGGTGGCGCAGTTGTAATGCGTGCGCGATGCGACTGCTGCGCCGAGGTCTCGGGTTCGATCCCCAGGTCGGGTAAAAGTGTTATTGGGTTTTTCTGTTACGAAATGGTCAGTATCAGCCCGGAGTCTGAAATTGTGTCCGGTATGGCGAGGGGCTCACTAGCTATCACATCTGGCTTCCCCAGTTGTAAATGTCCTTGTACCTGAGGTTAATGCCTCCTTAGTTCATTATTTTGTCTACCGCTTTGCTATGGAGGGAAGTGGACAATTATTATTTCCAACTCCTCCTTAATTTTCTATTTGATTAATTTCGTTGCGGGACAAAGACAATTTAGCATTTCCAGAGACTCGCCGAGCTTCACTGCTCGGTGTCAACAAAAATGCGTGCCACTGTCGATCCTGGTGCACAGGAGTTACAGTGGCGGGTGTGTGGGCGGGATAGTCTCGTAGCTATCACATCATAGAACGGAAAGGTTTACAAGGTGTAAATATATATTTTATTCAATCTCTATACCCTTATATCCAAGGTGGGATGTATCTAAGCCAAAATGATGATATTTACAAGGTGGTACTCGTAGGTCCCTCGTATGCGAGCGGCCGTCTGGCTTGGTACCACCGCGCCGTCTATTTCTACCAAGCAACAGTGTGTAAGCACTGTTGTGTTCCAGTTTGAAGGACATTGAAGCCAGTGCACTTACTGGGCATTATGAGACTTAACATCTTATGTATCCGGGTGAGAAGCGCAGTCCAATGCCATGTAGTGTTTAGTAATTCAAATTTCTGTATGGTGCTGCTTTTGTTTATGTGCAGGCGCTTACCATCAGGCGAGCGACGTCACACAAGCTAATAAAAAAAAGCTCGGCAAAATGTTGGTGTACTGGTTATATATGTACCTCCTTTCGAGGATTACAGGCGTGAGTGCATGTATGTATTTCCGATAGTGAACTTTCTATTGACAAAACCTTTATCAAAAACATAAACGCCATAGTTTTCAATTCAATAAAAAAAAAACCCCATTTCCGCCCTTCACCACCCCTATACAGCAGCCCCTTATATGCCGCAGTATATAAGGGATGTAATGTATAGGGGTCGTTATTGTATCGGGGCAATCATCCCTTACTTTAGGGTAGAATTGTTTGATTTGAAAGCGGCACGAGTGCAATATATTTATATATTTATATTTATCTATATGACTATCTATTTGCCCATGTTTTTCCACAAAACATAAAATAAAAAAAAAACTTAAAGTCCGACGAATATGAGACATATGTTACTTTCTTCCCCACATTATTCTGCATCGATTGGTATCGGTCTCGACCCCATACCCCCAGCGGTTTCGGAGGAGATAGCGTGACTAGCTTTTGGCAGCGGCGGCGGCGCCAGTTACTTTTTTTTAGAATAGAGAGATTTTGGAGATATTTTAAGAATATATAAATACTGCTTATTTTTCATTTTATCTTAGTTACATTCACTGCGTGTATTATAACAGTCGAAAAAAAGCTTAAGATCTAAAAAAAAAATATTGCATAGGCCGGCAAACGAGCAAGTTGGTCACCTGATGGTAAATGATCTCCACCGCCCATGTACGCCCACAATACCAAAATAATTATGGGCGCGTTGCCGACCTTAAAGGAAAGGCATACAATTAAGGATTGGGAAGGGAAGGGGGATTTGGGCCTCCGAATATCGCACTCACCGTACGAAACGCACCAACAAGCTGCTACTTTACGTCGGTTTTCTGTGAGACAGTGGTAGCGACCCGGACGTGCCGGCCCATTCATGCTGTAGAAAAAAGTGTCTACCACTAAAAAACCTAACAAAATAACTAAACAATTTTGAGTCGGTGATACTCTAGTTTAATAGTCAGTCAATAATTGATACCATCGATTCAAAATAAACTAACTTCTATGACTTAGCAGTGATATCTCAGCGGGGAGTGGTACGGACTGTCGAGGCGAAAGACGCAGGTTGAAAACCAGTCCCAAGAGCATACATCTCTGACATTTCTAAGTTATGTGTGTATTAATTGTTAATTATCACTTGCTTTAACGGTGAAGGAAACATCGTGAGGAGACCTGATACCTGAGAAGTTCTCCATAAGAATTTCGAAGGTATGTGAAGTCTGCCTCGGTGGCGCAGTTGTAATGCGTACGCGTTACGAGTGAGGTCAACGCTGAGGTCTCGGGTTCGATCCCCGGGTCGGGTAAAGTGGTATTGGGTTTTTCTATTACGATATGCTCAGTATTAGCCCGGAGTCTGGAATTTGTGCCCGGTATGGCGATAGGCTCGCCCCCTATTACATAAGGGACGGAAATACGCTCGGCGAAATGTGGGTGTACTTCGGGGATTACAGGCGTGAGTGCGTATGTAAGTCTGCCAACCCGCATTAGGCCAGCGTGGTGGAGTAAGGCCTGACCCCTCTCATTCAGTAGAGGAGGCCCTTGCACAACTGTGATAATACAGGGCTAGTCAAAGACTTATACCATAGACGGGCTGTTCAGAAGTAAAACTGTATTGCATACGCGGCCGGCGAGGCGGGAATGACGTCTAAGGCGTGGGAGCGAGAGGAGTTGAGAGTAAGCGAGATGGCAATATTGAGACGGCTGTTTTGTTTGGTATTAGTTTTCATTCACAATAAATGACTTTTTCTATCTAAACCAATAAATAATATAGTTACTTCAGTAAAATAACTTCAAACTGAATGAATAATATATGCACGTAAATAATGACAATGTTTTATGGCTCACAAAAAACAATTTCGTGTTAGTTTATTGAATTTAACGTTCGCAGCTATTCAAACAACAACTGCTCTTGTCGCTCACTCGCGGGCGACTAAATGAGTTGCGGTCAATTGACCGTAACTAAGTGCGCAATTTTTTTTGTACCGCACAGCTTGTCTAGTAGTATGCATTAAAGTCTTTGGGGCTAGTATTATTATTATTATCTATGACTTACCCGTTTCAGTATCGATGGTGTATGCGAGTCCGACCCATGGATCATCCTGACAAAAAAAAAACACATTACAATAAGGTAGTTGAATAGATTTTTTTTATTATTTAAATCAATAAGTTACATTACTCAAAATCTATTGCAGAAAGAATTTTATAAATCGGACCAGAAATAAATAAGTTAGAAGCCATTCAAATCCTGTAGAAGGGGTAATTGTCAAATGACAGACGACGCAACCTTTGACGTCACTGTGTAAAATGTTCATTATGGTGCACGCGTGTGGCGCAAGCGCGATAGTGAGATATCCCTATTACGCACCCACTTTTCCTCATACCAACATTTAAAGTCATAACTGCGGGCACATTTCTGAACCAATTTTGATTGTGTTTTAATAAAAGGGTTTCTTTTGCGTATCATTTTCTGTTGCTTATAAAATAATGTATAAAATTCAATATAGGAAACTACCTTATTTCACTATATATAGACAAACTAAGAACGTTCGTCTGTTACAATACCAACTCACCTCCTTAATATCAGAATCGAGTAGAGACTCCTTCACCTTTTCGATCTCTTCTTTCTCCTTCTCTGCTTTCTCATCGTTCTTCTGTTGCAACTTCTGTTCCGCTTTCTTCAGCTCATTGTCAATCTCATCGCTAAGAACTTTGGTGGCGTGAGGACCCTCCTATACAAAAATTACGCAAGGATGTAGGTATTATGTAATTAATAATGATTTATTATGTATGCAAGGATCGTATCAAGTGGAAATCCGTTGTCGCTGCCTACCCCTATGGGAATACCCCTGTGGCCAGGCGTGAGTCTATGTTATGTTTTTTTTTTTAATTACCATTCATAATTTATACCTCGATGCAATTATTCTTTGAGGTAGTTCCAATATTTTCTTCTTACAAAGACATCATACATCTTCCACCTGCCCTTATCCCACTCGCAGTGGGATCGGCGCAACACGCTTTTTAACAAATTTTACAAAAGAATTAGCTTGTTATTTTTACGACCGCCCGCCCGCTTGACATAAACTCCGCTGGGGAAATGTCATACCCATAACACACTAGCTTTTTTTGCTCGCGGGTCCACCCGCGTGAACGGCCATTTCCAGGATAAAAAGCCTATATTCTGATCCAGGTCATGGTCTACCTGTGTGCCAAATTTCATCCAAAACCGTTCAGCTGTTAAGGCGTGGTTGAATAACAAACATCCAAATTCACAAATATAGGTACAAACATTTAAATTTATTGTAAATAAATAAAATAAATACACAACAGTCACACACATAGTCCCGACCCCACACTAGGTTAACCTTTATCGTGGGTATCGGGAACTACGAGGGACTTGCGGTCCCACAACACCCAGACCCGAAACAAATATTTGTGGATTAGATAAACACTTGTCTCGGTGTTGGAATCGAACCCACGGCCTCACGCTTCGCAGTCGGCTACTCGCCCACTGCGCCACGGAGGCTGTCATTATAGCAGTAGGATTATTATAACGGGGGTGCAGATTTGACAGACCAACACCGGTATCATATCATATTATATACATCGAAATAAGATGACAAGAAACGTAACTCAAGCAAAACAATTTACCACACCAAAACTCTGTGCAAGGGGGCAGGGCTATAATAGTCTGTGCATAAGAATCTCTAGTTGACACTTGGTAGGTCAAATTTTTTGCGCGGTGCAGGACGTCGTATCTCGATTTAGAAATTTAAAATTTAGTCATTAACTTTTATGAAATAAAGTTGATTTTGAACGTTCATTAATTTTTGTTGTGTGTATGAGTGTTACTTGTGATTTTACCTTTGCATGTGTAAGTAAGTGGAGCCGTATTATTAGACATATAAGAGTTATCGTTCCATTTATCTTATTTCGATGATTATAGGTCCTTAGCCATGTTGAAGAAAATTTGTTCAGCCATTCGGTAAATACAAGTTCTTTTGGAAATTATTATATAACACTCTTTTCACCAACAGATCACATCGATATTTTTAAGGCTAACATGTGATCTTATTTGTTGCACGTTCTGTTTTTTTCTTTGCAATGTTAGAAGGAAGACAATTAAAAAAAAAACTGGAACTGCTAGTCTGTTTCAATATTAGGTCCAACACGAACCCATTAATGTAATAATTAGAACTATATTGAAAGTTACTGCTTTTATAAGACAATAACACCCTTTAACCAGCTAAGGTCATGGCTACGCCACAGAACGCTTGAACAACATGCAGATCAATGGGCAAACACCAGTGCGTGCAGACAATCCCGGGAAACGGTGCCACACCCGGATGCACGTTTAACAAAGCGCCTGCTATCCTTAGATAGGACATCCCTACGCATAATCGTAGGCAATATTACAGGGCATTGCCCACTTAACAAACATTTATATGTTCTAGGTATAACCGACAGCCCCCTATGTAGGGGATGTCTGTCGGCTGATGAAACAGCTTCACACGTCATCCTGGAATGTGAAGGTGTAGCTACACAACGGGCGGAAATCCTCAATACACCGAGGTCACTCCGAGAAGCCTGTGGAGACACCAGGAGGATCCTGCGCTTCTGGTCGGAGTTAGGCTGGCTAGATCTCTAGCCGGCGCAAACTTCACGCACAATGGCCCGACATTCAACGGGCTAAGTGCGGAGAAAAGGAGCCCACAATCAAATCAAATCAAAAGACAATAACAAAAATAACTCAACAACAATTTAATGACATTAATCAATATTTAAATACAGGACCAACATTTTCATAATAGGGTATTTGACTCGATTATTTTTATTATTTCACTCATTATGTTACGTTCCCCAAAATCTATTATTGAAAGAACTATATAAATGGAGTCAAAAATAAAAAAGTTAGAAGCTATTCAAATCTGCTGGAAGGGGTAATTGTCAAATGACGGAAAAAGGATGCACTACATGTCGTGTGACGTCACACGACAGGTTACTCCATTAGTGGTGCACACGTGCGAGAGAGACAGTGAGACTTTCCCACTACGCATCAACCTTTGCTCATACCAATATTTAAAACATGAACTGTCGCCTAATTTCTTACTCAATTTTAATTCTGTTTTCGCAAAACAGTTTCTTTTTCGTATTATTGTCGGGTGCATCTTAAATAATGTATAAAATAATACATAGTCAAATACCCTATTGAGACTATACGTATTTGAATTTGGAACTTACCAGTTGAACAAGACAATATAACAAATAACACGTAAACAATTTCATATTATTCATTTTTAAAAAACGGGACCAACAGTTTCATAATTGGGACAAACTATATTTGAATTTGGAACTTACCAGTGGAATAGGATCCTCCAAAGAGAAGCCCATGTCGACATCTTGCTTCCAAAGTACTTCGATGAGGTCCATGTCCTGAGAAAAGAAAAATATATTAAAATTCGTACCGATTAGCATATTTTTATAGGGAAGGGAACGAACGAGCAAATGGGGTCACCTGATGGTAACTGTCGCCCATGAACATCTATCTACAATACCAAAGGAATAATTTGTTTATTTTTATGTGCTTGAATGACGCGACGAGCAGGTCGCTCGCCTGATGTTAAACTTAAACTCTGGATTACACAATACTATATGGACTGAATTGCGCTCGTCATCCAAAAATTTCAGAAAAGATTAAACTCTCTTGATGAGCACTATGAGCTTAGTTATTACGACCGACCGCCACCCTGACGTCAACCCCTCTGGGAAGAAAACACCTAGAGAACTATTTTCTTGTATATATTTTATGGTCTGTCAATATTTGGGACAAGATTTTTTTAATATCTCAACTTGACGGTTTACTACAAAAAAGAGCGGTAAAAATACCATCTCACGCCTTCATCTTGATAAAATGGCGCCCGTTGTAATAGCATCTTATCGTAATTTAAAATCTGTGTTACATCCAGCGATATCCGTTTCATCTAAGCGAAATGTGAGAATAGACAAATGTTGACGAACTGTAAACATTATGTTTTAGTGTCTTTGGTTTTTATTTTTTTACTAGCTTTTGCTTGCGGCTCCGCCCGTGTGAATGTCACTTTCGGGATAAAAATGTACCTAAGTAGCCAAAGTTAATGCTTATTACATCAGCTATCTGCCAGTGAAAGTCCCGTCAAATTCGGTCCAGCCGTTCCAGATGTTAGCGTATTCCTTTTATTTGTGTATTGAGGGTGTCTGGGAAAGCAACGTTGGGTACACTGAAATAATAATATAATGGTGCAATATAGTTGTGGAAGGGTAGTTAAATGGTATAAAAGAGGTTGTCTCCACAAATGGGGGTCTTTTGCCCGCAGTCAGTCAGACAGTCTCGAGTTCACTAAGATCAGTGCTCAGTCGATATAGTTCATTACGCGGTAACTCTGCTGGTTTACTATTCGGTTCTAGTTCTTTTAGTTATAATTAGAGAACGGTCTCTAGAGAATACTGACATGGGGTTTGTGGTCTGTAAAGCATTAACATTGAAAAAGTAACCAATAAACTATGTATTCAAGTAATAACTGACGTTTGATATTGTCTCCGTTAACACAGAAATTAGCCGGAAGTGTAACTGTAACTGTAAAAAAGTGTAACTAGTACACCCACATTTCGCCGAGCGTATCTCTGTCCCTTATGTGATAGGGGGCGAGCCTATCGCCATAGCGGGCACAAATCGGACCCCGGGCTGATACTGAGCATTTCGTAATAGAAAAACTACAATATCACTTTTATCCGAGCCGAGGATCGAACCCTAGACCTCAGGGTCAGCCTCAGTCGTAACGCGTACGCATTACAACTGCGCCACCGAGGCAGTCGATTAACAATGTCAGAGCATAATTTATCATGAAATAACCATGTGTTTAATTGATTATATCGCAAAATTATCTAATTTGTTCTCTATTTATAGCAAAATAAAATGTTGCAACATGCAATAAGTATAATTATATTATGATTATTACATTATTAACATTAAAATAAAAATAGATACAATCTTACACGTCGTATTAATTGTCTGAGGTAACATTTTCTTGCCTGCCAACTTTAAGAAATAAAAATTATGTCAAAGTGACGTTTATCAAATAAGCGGGAAATTGCGAAATATAAATAATAAAATGTATAGATAATATAATTCATAACATATTCAATAATGTGTACCCATTTTAATACATAACACACGACAGGAAACTAGTTTTATTATAAAATACCGCGCCATCTTTAATTGGCTTAATACAAAATTAATAACTAATCTCTTCGTAAATGACCATACCGCTGGCCGGTTATAAAAATGAAAAAAATATAAACATCTCAACACGGCAAAAACCACCTTCCTTCTTGCGACTAAAGTCCATAGTTCAATAACGACGAACACAAGATCGATTTCGATTCGAAAATTCAAATATCGAAATTACACGACTGATTCAATAACAAAACGGCTTACATCACACACACAATCACCTCGAAAACAAACCTCTAACAATCTACTTTGGAGTCGAAGATCCAATGCGCAGCAAGTTCTCCCGCCTAAGTACAGAACCACGCACTAGGGGTCGCCGCGAACGTTCCGACACAGCGGGATAATGCTTTTTTTTCTTGAATACATTGAATGTAGTTGACAGGTTTTTGATTGCATTTCATTTACGGGCCATATTGATACCTTATATACTTACCGGAGATACAGATTAGGGTATATTATACATTGAAATAACGGTGCATTTAATATAATATACATATAAAAATTATCAGAGCTCAACCAGACTTTCATGTAGGTATACTACTAGACAAGCTGTGCGGTACAAAGAAATTGCGCACTTAGTTACGGTCAATTGACCGCAACTCATTTAGTCGCCCGCGAGAGAGCGACAAGAGCAGTTGTTGTTTGAATAGCTGCGAACGTTAAATTCGATAAACTAACAGGAAATTGTTTATTGTGACCCATAAACATGGTCATTATTTACGTGCATATATTATTCATTCAATTTGAAGTTATTTTACGGAAGTAGCTATATAATTTCTTGGTTTTGATCGAATAATTCATTTATTGTGAATGAAAACTAATACCAAACAAAACAGCCGTCTCAATATTGCCATCTCGCTTACTCTCAACTCCTCTCGCTCCCACGCCTTAGACGTCATTCCCGCCTCGCCGGCCGCGTATGCAATACAATTTTACTTCTGAACAGCCCGTCTATGGTATTAAAGTCTTTGAGCTCAACCGAACAAGCCACGAGGTCAGACTGATGATGAATATGTCATAAGACCAAGATTAAAAAGATTTCGCCGAGCGTGTCTCCGTCCCTTAATGTGATAGGAGGGGAGCTATCGCCATACCGGGCACAATTCCAGACTCCGGGCTGATATTGAGCATTTCGTAATAGAAAAACCCAATACTACTTTACCCGACCCGGGGATCGAACCCGAGACCTCAGCGTTAGCCTCAATCGTAACGCGTACGCATTTCAACTACGCCACCGACGCTGTCAACCAATATAATGCAGGCCTTTGAAAGATCATAGGTACCTAGAGACCAAGCCACCAAGCAGCGATGTTGAAGCACTGTTGTGTTCCGGTTTGAAGGACATTGAAGCCAGTGAAATTACTGGGCATTATGAGACTTAACACCTTATGTCTCGGGGTGACGAGCGCAGTTCAGTCTCATGCAGTGCTTTGTTATTTAAAGTTCTGTGTGGCGTTGCTCTGATTATGAGCAGGCGTGGCGCTTACCATGAGGCGAGCGACATGCTCGTCTCGTCATTCAAGATAATTTAAAAAAAGAAAAGAATGTCTCCTAGCAGATTGAGGTTCAAGACCGACTTCATCCGTCAGCTCACTAACGCTAGTTTTGGCCACCCCGGAGCTTTTGCGAATTTTTTGCTGAAACCGAAACTACGGCCCGACCCTAATGTCAATATTTCAAAGTTTCGCTAACAGTGTATGTAAATGATATACTAACGCCATCTATATTTGTGAATCTTAACTTAGTATTATAGCCTTCTCAGTAACTACTAACTTGTGCTGCTGTCTATCGGTTCATAAATAAATTAATTTACAAGATTTGAGAACAGCGCCATCTATTCCATCAAATGTGTATTACAAGCTTTAGTCACCACTGCAAAATATTGCTGCTACTTGACAACAGATGCCGCTACCAGAACACATAGTTACGTAAATTCCCACATTTATTTTAAGTAGACAAGGAAAATAGTCTCTCAAATATTGTAAGACATTTATAAAGTTACAAAACATGGTTGACATCTTTAAATAGACATGAAATCATAAAATTAATTATTGTTTCACCAATAATGTTAAATGGTGAAAACGAGACATGTTTAGTTCCGGAAAATATTGATAGATGGCGTTGTCCGACCGCATTAGACTGTTCTAGAAAACACGTGCTCTCAAGGAGAACAAGGTTTTCGCACTATAGCCAACAAGGTCGCCAGCGGTCAAGGCTCAGCAAGGTCAAAATTCGTGAACTAAATATATTACACCTACATTTTGCGTAAGCCGGGCTCAATTCGTCATCTAACGCTTTCACACTCACTCATGTTCTATGCAGCCGTCCTCTTTCCGCGATGTCACGTGACCGCGTTCACATATACACAGAGATTTTGTTTGTTGAATGTTTTTGAAGCAATTTTTTATTTTGCTTTTTTATCGTATACATATTTGATAGATTCCGTGACGTAGTGGAACACTATGCCGCTGGTTTCGACTGCGAGTTAAGGATACTATGACGTTCTATGATGCGATGAAAGGCGATATTTCTAAAACGTCATCTAGACACACTAAACACCCGCTTTCTGAAAGGATGATGAAATCAACATTCAAATAACAGAACTTTGATTTGACACCGCTGTCAAATTAATTCGAGTTGCTGAAACGTTATTTAGTGAAAAAAAGCATAATATTTGATCTCTCTTTAGTACCGCTTGACATACGATTTTTCATAATAATTTGAATGTTATGTTTACTAACATGTGTGTCAAATCAAAGGTGTTGATCACGCTTCTAACAACTCAATTTCGACTCGACATGAGATTTGACATTTGATTAGTTAATATAACATTGATCAGCCTTTCAAAAACCTGACATTAAAACTGGTTTTTGATAAGTGACCGTGGAAATATAATTTAATTAACACATGGACCTTTGCACCATCGTTACTGTAGTGTATGGCTGGCTATTGAGGGTATCGCCACTATCAAGTACGGTAGACTTGATAGTAGAAAACACCCATATTTTTGGATCACACAAACATTTGTCTCGGTGCGGGAATCGAACCCACGGCCTTTCATTCACAGCCCACTCGCCCACTGCGTCACGAAGGCTGTCAATATGGCTTTTTATATAGTGTTATGAACAATATTTATCTTCCCTAAATGAAAAATTTCATATGCATAATAGAATGAAACTCCTAAAATTATTTCAAAAATGCGTGAGAGACAATAATTGCGGATAAAAAATAGTTAGGCGCTCATGAACAACTTTCATCCCCTATTTCACCCTCGTTAGGACAAAAGACAAAAGGTAACCTATGTCCTCTAGGAGTCAAGCTTCAACCAAATTTCATCAAAATAGGTGCAGTGGTTGAGCCATAAAAACGTGATATACAGACAGACAGAATTACTTTCACATTGATAATATTAATATAAAAACCGACACAAGATAAAAACACTAAAAAGTAAAAAATTGCCATTTCTATAGGTCACTTTAGAGTCGGTGCCTGTGTCAAATAAATAAAATTGCACCGACTCCAAAGGTTTCTGTAGGTCATACAGAAATTGTTATTTTAGTGTTTTTATTTTGAAGTCGGTTTCTAAGTTTTGTTAATACTTATTTTATTTATTTATTTTAGTGGGAGTTACAGCAATAGCATGTACATTCCAATATAATAACACAATCGCGACGAGTGTACTGTTGTCCGTTGAGGACTCAGTCATCAGCAGGCTACGATCATTTTACGTTGTCGCTAGCGATTTTACCGAGATAAACTCATGGTTAAGGCACAGATCTTAACAAATTTATATGAGACCACATCGCAGCTAAACTCTATCGAATGTTTTTTTTCCACAATCGGTTAGATTTTTGTATTATTTAAATCAATAAGTTACGTTACTCAAAATCTACTGCAGAAAGAATTTTATAAATCGGACCAAAAATAAATAAGTTAGAAGCCATTCAAATCCTGTAGAAGGGGTAATTGTCAAATGACAGACGACGTAAACTTTGACGTCACTGTGTAAAATGTTCATTATATGAGATATCCCTACTACGCACCCACTTTTCCTCATACCAACATTTAAAGTCATAACTGTGGGCACATTTCTGAACCAATTTTGGTTGTGTTTTAATAAAAGGGTTTCTTTTGTGTATCATTTTCTGTTGCTTATAAAATAATGTACAAAATTCAATATAGGAAACTACCCTATTGGCGGAGAAATCGATAAAAAAAAGGAAAAAAAACCGTGCTGAATTGATAACGTCTTCCTTTTTTGAAGACGGTTAACAATATAAATGAATAGTATGGAGTATGGACAGATAAATATATTATTAAGTAATAAACTAAATATATAACAATAACAAATATTTGATAATGATAATGAAATTGGCGATCGCGTCACGCAAGGTCAACCACCTGGCGCGGGTTCAACGCCCGATTTAGGACACATCTATAGTCAGGTGATTTAAGTCCTCGCTGATCGCTGCTAGAATTGTTGGGAATCGAACTTTAAACCGCAAATTGTAACTTAAAATTATAATAGACTAGCTTTTGCTCGCGGCTCCGCCCGCGTGATTAGACATTTCCGAAATAAAACGTAGCCTATAACCGTCTCCAGGGTCCCATCTATGATCTATCTCTACATCAAAATCGGTTCAGTGTTTTTTAGCTTCAAGATATTTCGGGAAGAGGCTAATTGTAGGTTTTAGTAATAATCATAGTGATACAAAGTTTGATAATTATTTTACATTTTATTCGTATATATTACATAGATTTATTCAGACTCAGAGCTTACATTTTCTATAAATGATACAATGAAGAATTTTATTATAAAAATGATGTAAAAACTCTACAAACGTATAATACGTACACGTATACAAAACACCACGGTTGTTGTGATGCCTTTTCTCAAGCTTTGTACTACGCATGCGCGCACAACTGTATAATGCTTACTATCTCATTTTCTCCCACGTTAAATATTATGAATTTATGTATCTGTCTCTTTTTCGTTTCATCGATTTTCAAATCACAACGATGTTAAAGTATCAGACCGGAGTTTGGAATTGTGTCATGGGACGAAGTTTTTTTTTTTTTTTTACTAGCCCTTTATTATATACGTCCCACTGCTGGGCACGGGCCTCCTCTACTGAATGAGAGGGATTAGGCCTTAGTCCACCACGCTGGCCTAATGCGGGTTGGCAGACTTCACATACCTTCGAAATTCTTATGAAGAACTTCTCAGGTATGCAGGTTTCCTCACGATGTTTTTCCTTCACCGTTAAAGCAAGTGATAATTAACAATTAATATACACATAACTTAGAAAAGTCAGAGGTGTATGCACTTGGGGCTGGTTTCGAACCTGCGACTTTCGTCTCGACAGTCCATACCACTCCCCGCTGAGCTATCACTGCTTCTTCGATACGCTCGGCGAAATGTGGGTCTACTGGTTACACCTTTGCCTACTCCTTCGGGGATTACAGGTGTGAGTGCGTCTGTGTGTACAGCATTAGTACATGAAAATTCAATAAATCCTAAAGCCAAGTTCCAACCGATGCCCCCGTCTAGCTCCCAAAATCCAGACGAAACGGTCGATGCTCTGCAGGACGATGGACTCACGCCTTGTTTCCTAGATGAACCCTGAAGGGTATACGATTTATTTTTGAAGTGAAAACTTCTTTAGTCGCGTTGGGCACTTTTTGGTAGGGGGAAATCTTATGGGTTCGCGTCACCGACATGCTCATGACGCGCAGCGGCGCGTTAGACACTTTGTTGGATAGGTGAAATGCTAAATGAAAAAGTTCAGTTTTAAAGTTGAAAAGAGAAAAGTTCAATGTGTATATACTGTGCATTGTTGAAATAGTGTTTGTTTGATTATTATTTGAATCGTTTAGTTGTAGAATCATTGTGCAGTACAATAGTGAGTACTAAAAAACTATATAAACATGCATATAATTGTTGCTCGGAGTGTTAATAGATGTAAAAACCAGATTGATGTTGATATTTTTAATTGAAACATTATGAAATTTCAAATTTGAATACTAAAAGTTCTAAGTTTTCACTTCTATCGGCAGTCTCTACAACTGCCATTTTTTTTCCTTTGTTTATGGCTTCGCATTATCATGCATTTCGCCAACGGCAATATGATATATTTTCTAGTCTTCACAAGAACGTGAGTGGTAGAGCCACGCTGTAGACACTTGTCTACAGCATGAATGGTCTGGCTAGTCTGGGTCGTTACCACTGTCCCATAAAAAACCGGCGTAAAGTAGCAGCAAGTTGCTACTTGCCGCCAGAAAGCTTATTCCCTCCAATTATGTGATGAGGGTCAACGCCTATCGCTATACCGGGCACAATTCCAGACTCCGGACTCGTACTGAGTATTTCGTAATAGAAAACCCCAATATCACTTATACCCGACCCGAAGATCGAACCCGAGACCTCAGCACAACAATCGCACCACGTACGCATTACAACTGCGTCACTGAAAAGGTACTTTAAATATATTCTCAGGGATTCACTTCAAATACTGAATTTAACTATCAGAAGGCCAATTCTCGTAATTTTAAACGTTCAAAATATCATTCCGATCTCGTCTCAGCGTCAAGAAAGTTGCAAATGGCATTCTCATAAACCAATAATCAACGTCAAATGTGAACATAAATCGTAATGAGATTGAATGTAGAATAAAAGTTGACTAAAGCTAAAACGGTATAATGCTACTGCTAATGCTAGGTGCATTTGACGTTGATTATTGGTTTAAGAGAATGCCATTTGCAACTTTCTTGACGCTGAGATTAGATCGGAATGATATTTTGAACGTTTAAAATTACGAGAATTGGCCTTCAGAAATATATTATCGAACGTAAAATTTGATATATTTATCGGTCCATACAATTTATATTTACAAATGGCGCTGTAACAACATTGTTTACTCGCGTCTATGAAAAGGAAAGTGGTTGGTCTAACACGTGTAACTAATATTGCGTCGCAGTGTACCATTTTAGAGCTAGATCTAGGCGACTTAGTGCATACAACGTGTTACAGGAAGGTGTGGTAAAATATAAGCAACGTATAGTGTACGATATAAGTATTATACAACGTGTTACAGAAAGGTGTGGTCAAATTTAAGCAACGTATAGTGTACGATATAAGTATTATACAACGTGTTACAGAAAGGTGTGGTAAAATTTTAGGGTCATTATACAACATGTTACAGAAAGGTGTGGTTATATTTAAGGGTCGTTACATACAACTGACAGTGAGAGTTTATGTGCCGGATCTTAGCTTATCAAAATATAGACTTAAAATTTCACGAAATTTTAATCACTCGTTCATTACTATCGATATTAAGCTCAGATGATTTATCATTTAGTTTTGTCCAAAGTTGCAAGTTGAATATCAACATATTACTTATTCAAAAATAAAGAAAACGCTTTATTTATTTGCTAACAATGCAATAAGATTTGGACCTTGGTGAAATACTTTTATCGTACACTATACGTTGCTTAAATTTGACCACACCTTTCTGTAACACGTTGTATAATACTTATATCGTACACTATACGTTGCATAAATTTGACCACACCTTTCTGTAACACGTTGTATAATACTTATACCGTACACTATACGTTGCATAAATTTGACCACACCTTTCTGTAACACGTTGTATACACTTTACAGTAAGTACCTATGTACTATATGTATATATAATAAGAATAATAATTAATTTAATACAGATTAAATCCATATTTTTATATTAAATAACATCGTAATAAAATAACAATCTAAAAGTGACGTCATGAAGAATAAGAAGTCAAATAAAATTGGAATTTAAATTAAAAGCCGTATTCAGAATCGTCTTTCATTGAAACATGTCTCTCGTAGCAATGCCGGAGGAAAGGGCAGTCGTAAATTCGTGCTGTAGACTAAACTGTCTATAGTGTGGCTCTACAAATTTGGTTGCCTAATTCCACGCTTATATCCCTAAAGGGGTAGGCAGAGGTGCAACTAATGCTGCATCTACGATTCACCGAGTTGGATTCGATCCTATGACAACAGGTGGTGATTCTGTGTACGATTTGAATCTAAAATGAAAATTTTAATTGCCCGCCCTGGGCAATTTTAATTGAACCCAGTACACCACGGTTTCTAAAAGAAACACTAGATTTCGTATCGAAACAAAACTCAATCAATCTGGCACGACGCCCGCGCCATCACCGGATGCATTTTCGCAACACGTGGCGAAAAATCGAAAACGAATTACGCATTCGGAATACGTGTTTCTTGTGACGAATGCGCAATCGCGTTATCAGTTACGCATGCTGGGACTGTTGACCCTGTTCTTGTAAATATTGGATTCGTGACCGGATAATTTCGCGTATTTGGATCGATTTTTAACCTACTTCAAAAAAGAAGGAGGTTCGCAATTCGGCGCGTATTTATTATTTTTTTTTGCTTTTTTATGTATGTACATTGATTTCTCCGCCAATGGTGGACCGATTTGGTAGGAAAAAAATTAACTCGACAGAGTTTTGGCTGCGATGTGGTCCCATATAAATTTGGTTAAGATCTGATGATGGGGTACGGAGTAAAAAAAAAACCCTCAACGGACAACAGTACACTCGTCGCGATTGTGTTATTGTATTGGAATTTACATGCTATTGCTGTACATTGAAGTCGGTTTCTAAGTTTTGTTAAACGTTATATTATTGAAGAGACTTTCGCTTGAATGGCAGTTAAGGTACATTTTGAGGTCGATCGTCCATCGATACGGAGTACGTGATTGGTGTGGCGAGGCAGTCGACAGCGACACTTTTTTTCTGGCATAGTCCGATAATCGAGCAAGTGGATCATCTGATGGTAAGTAATGTCCACCGCCCATGTACGCCCACAATACTAGAAGAATCATAGACGCGTTGTCGATCTTAATAGTCTAAGATCCCGTCAGACAACGACCTTCACGGAGATGTTTATTCGATGAAAAGAATTTGTCTAATAATCAAACCGGTGAAATGTTTAAAAAAAAATTCTTTTTATTTATTTTTTAATCATATTCTGAACTGAAGTTTGTTAGGCAACCCATATGCAATATATTTACTGACATATTAAATTAAATATAAAATACGTTTCATCAAATAAACATCTCGGTGAAGGTCGTTGTATGACGGGATCTTACACTATAAAGGAATGGGATAATTAAGAAATTGGGAAGGGGCGGGGGATTTGGATCACCAGGTTTCGCACACACCGTATGAAACGCTAAAACTACGACCGGGTCGTTACCACTGTCTCATAGAATACCGACGTAAATTAGCCGCTTGCTGTTACATTTCCAATTCTTTAATTATTTTCCTTTAAGGTCGGCAACGATGCTTCTGGTATTGTTGGTGTACATGGGCGGTGAAGATCACTTACCATCAGATGACCAACTTGCTCATTTGCCCCAGACGGTCTCTCACATACAAGGAACCTACCACCTAGTATGTAGGTGATGTAGCTACTACTACTAAACATGAGGTACTCGATCACAGTACCACCCGTTATCAGCGGTCACAAAAACATTTGATAACAACAATCATTGTCAAGTACAATGAATTAATTGGATTGATAACGTAAGAAATGCTAACACTGGATACGAGAGGGGGTGAATGGACGATACACCGGATTTTGAACGACAGTTTGATGAGAAAGTCACTGTAACGCCCGGTTTCTGAAAGGCTGATCAATGTTAAATTAACTAATCAAATATCAAATCTTATGTCAAGTCGAAATTGAGTTGCTAGAAGCGTGATCAACACCTTTGATATGACACACATGTTAGCTAACATAACTTTCAAATTAATATGAAAAATCGTATGTCAAACGGTACTAAAGAGAGATCAAATATTAGAATTTTTCTCACTAAATAACGTGAGTAAAGTCAGTAACTCGAATTGATTTGACAGCGGTGTCAAATCAAACTTCTGTTAGTTGAAAGTTGATTTGATCAGACTCAATTCCAGACTCTGGGTTAATACTAAGCAATTCATAAAAGAAAAACCCAATATCACTTTTACCCTACCCGGAATCGAACCCGAGAGCTCAGCGTCAGCCTCGGCCGTAATGCGCACGTATTACAACTGCGCAACCGAGGTAGTCTACGTATGTTATAAAGAATAGAATTTTCAGAGAACAATATGAAATATGTTTTAATCGAACACTTAAAACCACACGAAACACAATTATGTTTTAATGAATTTAAAGCATATCGAAATTCATCACGAATTTAATGTTAAGGAAATTATTCATACATAATTTAAGTTTTGTTTCAAATGGCATTGACCTCTTAAAATATTATACAGAGTCAGATAGAGTCTTATATTATAAGACTTGAACATCTTGCCTAGGGATGACGAGCGCAGTCCAGTGCCATGCAGTGCTTTAAAATTCAAAATTATGTGTTGCTTCTGTTTATGGGCAGGAGTGGTGCTTATCATCAGTCGAGCGAACTGCTCGCCTCTTCATGTTCATATCAATTTTCTGCCGGACGTATGGGCGTCAATTAAACGCCACGCCTGTTCATAAACAGAAGCGCCACAACATAGAACTTTGAATTATAAAGTACTGCATGGCCCTGGACTGCGCTCGTCACCCCGAGACATAAGGTGTAAAGTCGTATCACGATTTAGAAATTTAATATTTAGACATTAACTTTTATGAAATAAAGTTGATTATGAACGTTCATTAATTTTTGTTACGTGTGATTTTACCTTTGCATGTGTAAGTAAATGGAGCCGTATTTTTGGCAGATTCATATGAGAGTTATCGTTCTAGTTATCTTATTTCGATGGCTCAATCAGTTGGGATGGAATCCACCACACATATTATAACAGGTAAAGTTAAATAACAGCTCGTAAAAAATGTATCACTTACCTCTTGTGTCAGTTCATCCCCAGTATGATGGCCCTCATCAGGCTCCATCTTCACATCAGGCGATGATGCATCCATCTCGCTCACACCGCTAGAACTGGCGGTGAAACTGGTGCTAGCTCTCTCCCTCTTCACATCCAATACCAATTCCTCTTCAAACATTGGCGCCAACTCGTACACTTCAGCGTCCAAAGGTTGGTTGTCGATCAGATATTGTTCTAAATTACCTTGTTGCTGTTTAACATCTAATTCTAAATCATGTTTCAAGTCTTTAACATCGTCGAACAAGTCTCCATAGTCTTGTAAATCAGCCATGTTTTGATGGAATACAGAGTCTTCTTCCAAATCCATCTTTTCAGTCTTAGCAGTGAAATACGGTACGTAATCGATAGCATTATCATTATAAAATACTTCATTGTCCGTTTCCTTCTTGACGTGCACATCAAGGATTTCAGCTTCCGGCTCCTTTTTGATCTCCATATCGTTGGGTTGCACTAGGAATTCGTTGACATCGAATGATCTGGTAGCTATTTCGGCGAAGACATCCGTGTGGTTGTCGAAATAATCAGCCGATAGTGTCACCACAGCATCGGGCGTGACAGAATCAGTGGATTCGTTTTCAGAATCATCGGTGACTTTGATTTCTTGCGCGACGTTGTCATCGGCGGAGACATCCTGGTCTGACGTCTCGTCAGCGACTGCCAGGGGCGCGGTGTCAGTGGCCACGTTTAATAAATATGTATGAATTGGTCGACGATAATGCCACGTCCGGTCATTATTTAGACTTTGTCCATAACGGCCCAGGGAGTTCAGCTCCTCGAACAACTGTCTCTCATAGTTGATCAAGATGTTGTCCAGGGATTTCGGATGGACGTACCTCGGGCGTATGAGGGTCCGAGCTTCCTGTTCGAGGGACCAGTCCGAGCCGTTGGAGATGTTCAGCCCGGCTAGGAGTTGGGTGTCTCCTTCTAGGTAGTCGTTCGGGTCGACTTTTAATAAGCTCAGCACCAGAGCGATGCGCAGCAGCTCGTCACCGTACAACTTCTTCAATGCAATCATTTTAAACTAAATTGAGCACTATTGAGATCTTTGAAACATAAAAAAGCGCAACGAGCGCTATATCCGAGTCCTTCTCTTACTATATTTCGCTTCTACCCTCCTCTTACGTTTGTCTGGAGACATTTTGGTCTAACTTCACTTCCCCCCCGCGCACTGTTCCACTAGATAACACATTTTGCCGGCCATTAAGACACTGGAGTCACAGTTTCTTGGTACACGGCCAATATTGACACTTTTCGCGGAAAATCTCTATCTGGTCACCTTTACACTGCAGCGGGTTAATTCGGGGAGTTCTACAGCGGTACAATCTAAATTACAAATGACAAAGTTTCTATTCTTTTAAACACATTAAAATTAAATCGGATTTACGAATTCAGTTAACCCTTGACTCTGCATATATTACGTCGGACGAGATTCTGAAACACGACCGTAAATGTTCACAATCAATGTTCAAAATCACTTGGCAGATGTGAATAGATCGATTCGAAAAATTTCAAACGCTTGCGTGATCGATAATTGGTTACGAAAAAAAGGTTCTGTTATTAAAAATAGTCACATTCGAAATTCAAATTAGAAAACACTAAAAGTGCGTGATATAAAAACAAAAAAGTCTTTGTTTACGTTCAAAATACCAAAAGTACTTATTAAAAACATAAACATCGGTGTTAAAACGTGCTAAAATTAAAAACGCACAAACAATTCACTCAACAGCTGACCGAGACGTCAAATAAAGAATACACGTATTGCGAACACAATATTTTTGTTTACACTGCAAAATTATTTGCGGTCAGTCACATAATATCGTTTGCAACAGTTTATAAAATCGATAGAACAGAATTTAAAAAACGAATGTCAATTTACAGAACGCGTGTTCGAAATTTAAATAATTCGCGTTTTCTTTGTTTACGTTGCGAGGCGACGCGGCAGCTTGCAACGGCGCGGTACGTACAACTGCGAGCGAGCGACGCACGATGTGCTGTCTGCAGTCTGACTAACACGACCAAATTACCTTGATCTCTCATTTCTATTATCTTAAAAAGACTGATAAGTCATCGCAAATTGGCTGTTAAAGTTAGGTCATCATGATCTTTGTTTCAATTTTCTTTTGTTGAGGAAAATAACCTTTGAATGTTTTTTATGTTATCAATTGTAAATTATGGTATTATTATCACATTGTAAATGTTAATTTAGTGGCAGAATGGTCGTGAGATCTTTGCCTATCGTCATGATTACGATTCAATTATCAGTAATACCTACCCGTGTATCGAATGTGTTGTTATTTTAGCGTTCCGTAGCCATAAGGCAAAAACGGAACCCTTAGAATTTTGGTATGTCACAGCGATATTACTCGGAGTCTATTAGCATTATTTGGATGAAATTTGGACGCTAGGTGTATTCTATGAAACGCTACATAAAGGTGCAGTTAAATTAATTTTTTTTTTGGCAGTGGTTCTTCATACGTATATTATGTAACTGAGAGATTGTTTTTCCATTGCAAAAAGGCTTGTGTGGTATTTATTTAGTTTTAACATAGTGTTACAGAACAAAAAAACTTGACAGAAAAAACTATAAACTAATTACTTGTAAAAAAAGATATTTAAATAGAGTGTGACTGCCTCGGTTGTGCTGTTGTAATGCGTACGCGGTACGACTGCTGTGCTGAGGTCTCGGGTTCGATCCCCGGGCCCGGTAAAGGTGATATTGGGTTTCATGAAATGCTCAGTATCAGCCCGGAGTCCGGAATTGTGTCCGGTATGGCGATAGGCTCGCCCCCTATTACATGGGACGGATACGCTCGGCGAAATGTGGGTGTACTGGTTACACCTCTGCTTACCCCTTCAGAGATTACAGGCGTGAGTACGTACGCATGACGATAGGCTCACCCCCCATTACATGGGACGGTAATAAGCTCGGTCGGTTGTACTGGTTATACTTCTGCCTACCCCTGGATTATAGGCGTGTTTATGTATTAAGATAAGCGTGGATATGTGCATAGCATTCAGATGACTTACAAACACTGTAAGGAGGAAGTGTTTTCAATTTATTATTAGATAAAATTGTATACACTATTTTGTACGTTTGAATACTTATTTATAAACTTTTTGACTATTTTACTATAGAGCCACGCTGTAGACAGTTTTGTCTACAGCATGTATGGGCCGGTTCGTCCGGGTCGTTACCACTGTCTCACAGAAAACCGACGTAAAGTAGTAGCTTGTTACTGCGTTTCGTACGGTGAGTGAGATATCCGGAGGCACAAATCCCCGTCCCCTAATTATCCCTTTCTTTTAATGTCGGCAACGCGCCCATGTTTCTTTTGGTATTGTGGGCGTCCATGGGCGGTGGAAATCACCATCAGGTGACCCACTTACTCGTTTGCCAGCCTATGCTAATATATAAAAAAACTCTATACTAGATTTCGCTCGTTATTTATAGATCACACGTCGACTTGTCTCGGTGCGGGGTTCGAACCCCGTCCTTTCATTTCACAACCCGCTGAGTGGCACAGTTAGAAATAAGTAAACAAAGAGTTGTACGGCATGTACCAGATGTTATATATACTTATATATACAGGTTGTCTGTCCATTTAAGCGCGAGTGATTCATTACGAGGTCTTGCCTTGTATAGAAGTGTGTTGGGAACACATGTCACTGTTACTTAGCAACAAGATTTTTTTATGGGAACGTAAGTAGTAGGCCCCTCGTATGCGAGGCCGTCTGGGTTGGTACCACCGCGCCGTCTATCAACTTCAAACAGCAGTGTGTAAGCACTGTTGTGTTTCGAAGGACATTGGAAGCCAGTGAAATTACAAGGCAATCCTTCTAACCGGAAAACAACAGTGCTTACACACTGTAGCTTGGCAGCAGAAATAGACAAAGCGGTGGCACCAACCCAGACAAGCTCTCGCATACGAGGGACCTTACCATCTTGTATTTTATTACGATTATAAATGTAAAAGTTTAAAAAAATCTGTGTTTGTGAATTTGGATGCTTCTTAGTCAATCACGTCTTAACGGCTGAACGGTTTTGGATGAAATTTGACGCTCAGGTAGAACATGACCTGGATAGGATACTTTTTATCCCGGAAAATGCCTATCACGCGGACGGAGCCGCGAGCAAAAGCTAGTATAAATGAGTACCAGACGCAAATTATGCGTCCCTATAAAATTTGAGGGTTGCCCTTGATTTTTCTTGGATCCAACCATCAGATCCTGTATTGGTGCAAATGGGACCACCTGGGAAGTATACTCTTTAAAACAAAAACAAAAAAATCTTGAATCGATGCAGGCGTCTTCGAGTAATATGTTACACTAAAAAAGAGATTCCGACGAATCGAGAACCTTCTTTTTTCGGTTAAAAGGAGCTTAGATTTGTTCTTGAATACAGGCCTTAGTGTAGTATATTGCCTTTTATAGCACGTAGTTTATCGCAAGGACTAAATAATCCAATCCCCGCTATGGTTAACCTAGTGGCATGGCTAGAATTCCTAGATACTAGCTCACCTCGCTGTCTAGGGCATAAATCTACACTAATATTATAAAGACTACCTCGGTGGCGCAGTTGTAATACGTACGCGTTACGATCGAGGCTAGCGCTAGTCTCGGGTTCGATCCCCGGCACGGTAAGTAAAATGGTATTGCGTTTTTCTATTACGAAATGCTCAGTATCAGCGGAGTCTGGAATTTGTGCCCCGTATGGCGCTAGGCTCGCCCCTATCACATCGTGGGACGGAGATACGCTCGGCGAAACGTGGGTGTACTGGTTACACCTCTGCCTACCCCTTCGGGGATACAGGCGTGAATGCGTATAATTTTTAAGGTGTTACACCCAAATCATGAAGTTCTACCGTTTCTTTGTGGTAGCTCTCTGCCAGGGGTCAATTTAAACTGGTCGCGTATTTGGATGACCGCCATAGGGCGAACGGCCTCCATCTCTCAAAGACTTCAGAACAAAAACGTTTATATGCATAATTTCTAAATATACTTTCACCTCGGGCCCGTTACCGGCGAGTATTTTGAGAATTATAATTATTTCGACTGCTTAACCTTATAATACTTGACTATAGGGAGCATTTGTATAACTGAACCACGTTAAAATTTCATATTACACGCTTTGCATCACAGGGTATCTAGCGATTATTATCAGATATCAGCCTGTGTTTTTTTTATTGTTAATTATCGCTTGCGCTAACGGTGAAGGAAACATCGTGAGGAAACCTGCATACCTGAGAAGTTCTTCATAAGAATTTCTAAGGTATGTGAAGTCTGCCAACCCGCATTAGGCCAGCGTGGTGGACTAAGGCCTGACCCCTTTCATTCAGTAGAGGAGGCCCGTGCCCAACAGTGGGACATATATAATGCAGGGCTAGTAGTAAAGTAGTATTAGCTTGAATGACGAGACGAGCAGGTCGCTCGCCTGATTGTAAGCGCCACGCCTCCTCATAAACAGAAGCAACGCCACACAGAACTTTAAATAATAAAGCACTGCATGACACTGGACTGCGCTCGTCACCCCGAGACATAAGGTGTTAAGTCTCATAATGCCCAGTAATTTCACTGGCTTCAATGCCCTTGCTTACACACTGTTGTTTGGCGGCAGAAATAGACAAGCGCTGGTACCAACCCAGCCGACCTCTCGCAAACGAGGGACCTACCACCTTGTAAAACTCTTGTGTACTCTTAAAATAAGATTTCAATATGGAAACAATTTTCGTTCATTTTCACACTCTCGAGTATTCTTGTAATACCTACTGAGTGGTAGAGCCATGCTCTAGACACTTTTGTCTACAGCATGTATGGGCCAGCCAGTCCGGGTCATTACCACTATCTCATAGAAAACCGGCGAAAAGTAGCAGCTTGTTGCTGCATATCGTACGGTGAGTGAGATATCCGGAGGCCCAAACCCCCTCCCCTTCCCAATTCCTTAATTATCCCTTTCCTTTAAGGTCGGCAACGCACCCATGATTCTTTTGGTATTGTGGGCGTACATGGGCTGTGGAGATCACTTACCCACGTGACCCAATTGCTGGTTTGCCGGCCTATGCCATAAAAAAGATTACTATAGTGGCGCCAATCAGCTTGTGGAATTAAAAAGAACTAATAAATATCATTAATTTTCTAGTGGCAACATTTTCATTCGGTTCAGTAGTCAAAATAAATCTTCTTAGGACTCCAAGCTCTTCTTAGGAATTATTTATACATATGCACTCATGCCTGTATTCCCCAAAGGGGTAGGTAGAGGTGTGACCAGTACACCCACATTTCGCCAAGCTTATTTCCCACGATGTGATAGGGAGCGAGTCTATCGCCATACCGGGCACAAATTCCAGACTCCGGGCTGATATTGAGTATATCGTAATAGAAAAACCCAATATCACTTTAACCCGACCCGGGAATCAAACCCAAGTTCTCAGCACAGCAGTTGTAATGGGTACGCATTACAGCTGCACCACCAAGGCAGTCTTATTTATAGGCAACATTGTTTATATTTATTAATTAAATAAATAATAAATAAATAAATACACCCAACAGTCACACACATAGTCCCGACCCCACACTAGGTTAACCTGTATCGTGGGTATCGAGAACTACGAGGGACTTGCGGTCCCACAACACCCAGACCCGAAACAAATATTTGTGGATTAGACAAACATTTGTCTCGGCGTGGGAATCGAACCCACGGCCTCACGCTACGCAGCCGGCTACTCGCCCACTGCGCCACGGAGGCTGAATTATTATAATTTTCCTAAAAATTGCCAACATACTTTACGCATTGTGTAGCGCCACTTTCTCTTGTAACGCACATTTTGGCCACTAAAACTAACTTTCGCGGAATTCGCAGACTTTCTATATTTTGGCGCACAACTAAATCATTTTTACCGCCATTTTTAAACGTACGCACTCACGCCTGTAATCCCCGAAGGGGTAGGCAGAGGTGTAACCAGTACACCCACATTTCGCCCAGCGTATCTCCGTCCCTTATGTGATAGGGGGCGAGCCTATCGCCATACCGGGCACAAATTCCAGACTCCGGGCTGATACTGAGCATTTCGTAATAGAAAACCCAATACCACTTTACCCAACCCGGGGATCGAACCCGAGACCTCAGCGGTGACCGCAATCGTAACGCGTACGCATTACAACTGCGCCACCGAGGCAGAGGCACCGCCATTTTTGTTGTGCACTTAATACTTTAAAAATCATTGGCGTAATGGCAGTAACCTCTAGAATGAATTTCGTTTTACGACCGTACACAAATTTGCTAGAGTGGTAGAGCCACGCTGTAGACACTTTTGTCTACAGCATGAATGGGCCGGCTCGTCCGGGTCGTTACCACTGTCTCAAAAAAAACCGGCGTAAAGTAGCAGCTTGCTGCTGCGTTTCGTACGGTGAGTGAGATATCCGGACGCCCGAATCCCCCTCCCATTCCCAATCCCTTAATTATCCCTTTCCTTTAAGGTCGGCAACGCGCCCATCATTCTTTTGGTATTGTGGGCGTACATGGGCGGTGGAGATCACTTACCATCAGGTGACCCATTTGCTCGTTAGCCGGCCTATGTTATATAAAAAATAAAAAATTGGAAAAAACTTTTTAATAATAATGAAACTCAGTCAGTCTGAAAAACTGAAAAGCAAAAAGAACTTTGCCCCTAATCTAATCTGGCTAATTTTGAGTTGATGATATTGACACAATTGATTAGATTTAGTTTAGATTTGATTTTTTTCATCATGTTGGCCCGCTAAACTTGAAAGTTTTTTTTTATTTTTTTTATGGCATATGCTGGCATACGAGCAAGTGGGACACCTGATGGTAAGTGATCTTCACAGCCCATGTACGCCCACAATACCAAAAGAATCATGGGTGCGTTGCCACCCTTAAAGGAAAGGCATCATTTAGGAATTGGGAAGGGGAGGCGGTTTGGGCCTCCGGATATCTCACTCACCGTACGAAACGCAGCAGAAAGCTGATACTTTACGCCGGTTTTCTGTGAGACAGTGGTAATGACCCGGACGAGCCGGCCCATACATGCTGTAGACAAAAGTGTCTACAGCGTGGCTCTACCACTCATAAAAATAAAATTGAAAAAGAAATTGCAAAATATAAAAGAACTAAGTGACCCGTGAATCTTCTTTCTCCTGCCCCTATCCCACTCGCAGTGGGGTCGGCGCAACATGCTTTTAACACATGTTAGAGAAAGATTTGGCTTATAGTTTTTATGACCCGCCGCCTGTCTGACGTCAACCCCTCTGGGGAGAAAAAACCCAGACCCGAAACAAATATTTGTGTATCACACCAACATTTGTCTCGGTGCGAGAATCGAACCCATCGCCTCTCACTTCACAGCCGGCTACTGCGCCACGGAGGCTGGCGCTGTTATTGGCGCAACTGATAGCACTGTTATTTGCTATACGTTATATATATTGCTATATGTTATACGTATAATTTTAAAACATTTGTCTATTTTAAGTTAATAGCAGCAAACATAAGCTTTAAAATAGTGTTTGAATCATTAAATTTGGTGAAGAATTATGGCGTAAAGACTAAAAAAACACTTTTCATAAATAATATACAGAGAAAACAAACTCTATGTGACCTTGCACCTACTTTGAAGATGAAGACTAAATTTGTTACGTGTCCAAAACTTTCCGGATTGGCTCTTATCCTAAATGCGCGGGAATTCTAAAATTTCCGGATCCAAATAGGTAACATCGCTCCACACAAGAAATAAATATTTAAAATCGCAACTTGCTTATTTTTTTTTATTGCCTATATAGACAGACGAGCAGACGGCCCACCTGATGGTAAGTGGTTACCGCCGTCCATGGACCTCAGCAATGCCAGAGCACAGCCAAGCCGCTGCCTACCGTTGAAGGAAAACTCTTTTTAAACCTCGCTTAAAGAAGGACAGGTCATAACGCTCGGGAACAACGATGCATGGAGTTCATTCCAGCTTATTCTCTATGAAACGAATATTACAATAATAAATACACCCAAAAGTCACACACTTAGTCCTGACCCCACACTAGTTAAACCTGTATCGTGGGTATCAGGAACTACGAGGGACTTGCCGTCCCACAACACCCAGACTCGAAACATTTTTTTGTGGATCACACAATCATTTCTCTCAGTGGTGCGGGAATCGAGCCCACGGCCTCTTACTTCGCAGTCGACTAGGTACTCGCCCGCTGTGCCACGGAGGGATTCGTATATAACAACGATATGGTACCAAATATAAATTGAAACATCGTACTAAAGCAGAGCCACACTGTAGACAATTCTGCCGACAGAAAGCCAAAAAACAAAACATTTTTTTTTTGCATGACTACCACTCAAATATCAAATGCCGTCAAATGTATGGCACAAGAAGGCGATGATACCGCCAGGCAGAAATAAAATAATTCAATTATTCAAACTATCCAATACTCACTCGAATACATTATCTGTAGCGGGCAAGAAACTTTACGCAAAATGGCGTCCGACCTTGAACTTTTTGGCGGGCGCGCGAGAAAAATACGCGAGCCGTGATTTATGGCGGGAATCCGTGTGCAATGAATGTGTTCGGATGTATTCGGGAATACGAATGCTGTATAGGATGTTGACAGAAATTACGGTACAACAGTATAAACGTGTAAGTGGGTCACCTGATGGTGAGTGATCCTAACCACCCATAAACACATTGCCGACTTTAAGGGAAAGAGATAATTAAGTAATTGGAAAGACGTGGGAGATTTGGGTCTCAGACTGTGTCCTTGTAATTGAGTTGATAGAAGCGTGATCATCACCTTTGATTTTACACACATGTTAGTTAACATAACTTTCAAATTAATATGAAAAATCGTATGTCAAACGGTACTAAAGAGAGATCAAATATTATTTTTTTCACTAAATAACGTTTCAGCAACTCGAATTGATTTGCCAGCGATGTCAACTCAATGTTCTGTTAGTTGAATGTTGATTTGATCAGCCTTTCAGAAACCAGGCGTAAGTGTAGCGCAATCCATGAATACTGTCGGCCAACGATAGACACTGTATCTATCGTAGATCGGCAGAATTATGCCAGCTTAATTGCTTCTTCACACTCCGTTTAAAGGATCCCATGTTATAGGAAAAACATTAATGAGAAGTAACAAAACTAGATCCAACACAAACTCTACCCTTACCATATCTTCCGATACATTCTGTGCGAATCGATCCGCGCCGTATTATCTAGTTAACCTTAGTGAAGCATTCGCAAGGACTTCCACACTGCCATTAAAGCGATAGTACCATTACATGACTCATTGAGGTTTGTCACCAAGTACTGGCTTGGGTTTATAAATAAATACACTTAGCATTATCTACATTTCATAATAATTGAATGTATTATCCACTTAAAAATTTAAAATACATACGCACTCACGCCTGTAATCTCCGAAGCGCTAGGAAGAGGTGTAACCAGTACACCCAAATTTGCCGAGCGTATCTCCATTCCATGATGTGATTTCAATGTACCACTCAAATGCATTCCATACCACTCAATACCACTGGCGCTGTTGTAATGCGTACGCGTTACGACTGAGGCGGACATTGAGGTCTCGGGTTCGATCCACGGGTCGGGTAAAAGTGATATTGGGTTTTTATATTACGAAATGCTCAGTATCAGCCCAGAGTCTGTAATTGTGTCCTGCGATAGGCTAGCCCCCTATCACATCATGGGAGATACGCTCGGCGAAATGTGAGTGTACTGGTTTCACCTCTGCCTACCCCCTCAGGGATTACAGACGTGAGTGCGTATGTACCACTCAATTCATTAGCAACTTAAGGGTGGGCGAAAGGTAGCCATTGCGTTTTAAAAAGACCATTATATATTTCTGGAAACACTCCACGAAATCCGCCATAATTAAACATGAAAGAAGGAAGTTTTGTTAACATTACCCACGGTCAGAATCAAAATAGCACAACCTTCAAATATCCGATGCACTCTCCAGAAATGTACGTAAATATTATTATAATACGTTTATAGGGGCATAATGAGGTCTTTTTGCTCGTAAATGGCTCAGTGTTGGAAGCCAGAGGCATGCTGTTTACATAGGTCATGTTTCGCTATTTATAAATAATAAATAAACCCAACAGTCACACACATAGTCCTGACCCCCACACTAGATTAATTTTATTTTATAATACACAATACAGATTACAATTATTGCAAAGATATGAGATAAAATTATACAGATATGAACTAGATTGTAGTGCAAAAAATATGTGTACATAGAAAAGTAATGTAGAAGAGTGTTAGACGTAATAATCTGTATATGTGTAAACTCACTATCACTTCTTGTTCAATAAAGATAAATAACTTAGTCAGGATGTTCAATAAGTTTAATAGTCTTTAAAGTCAAAATAATATTACTGTTCACAATTTATTAGACTTAATTATTCACAATTCTAACTACACTCGGACAGCGTTACCACGAAAGAGTTCTAAGCACGACTAAGTTCCCTCAAATAATAATGCACCCTCTTATATACCTTAGCAAATCACCTCCACCACATCTCAATGTTATAATCTACCCGCTTTACATAGTTATTCTCCCGACTACCTTCACGAACACCAACAATGGTGCGATTTCCAGCTATTACTAATGTGAGGGTAACACGTGGGTATCAGGAACTACGAGGAGCTTGCCCACAACACCCATACCCGAGACCAATAAAAATAATAAAATAAAAATAAATAAAACACCCAACAGTCACACTCCTGACCCCACACTAGGTTAACTTGTATTGTGGGTATCATGAACTACGAGGAACTTGCGGTCCCACAACACCCAGACGCGAGACCAATATTTGTGGATCACGCAAACATTTGTCTCGGTGTGGGAATCGAATCTACTGCCTCTCGCTTCGCAACCGGCTACTTGCCCTCTGCGCCACGGAGCTGTCTAATTATTTTTGAACCCTCGTGCCAGGGGTTCGATGCCGTGTACAGTCTAAAAAGTGCTGACTTAACGTACTAACAGACTGTGAGATTAAGTCGATATCCGGAGGCCCAAATGCGCCTTCACAATCCTTTATTTTTTTCCCTTGAATGACGAAACGAGCATGTCGCTCGCCTGATGGTAAGCGTCACACTTGCCTATAAACAGAAGCAACAGAACTTTGAATTATGAAGTACTGCATGGCACTGAAATGCGCTCGTCATCCTGATACATAAAAAAGTTTCATAATGCCCATTAATTTCACTGGCTTTAATGTCCTTCAAACCGGAACACAACAGTGCCTACACACTACTGCTTAACGGCAGAAATAGATAAAGGAGTCGTACTAAGTACTAACCCAGACGGCCTCTCGCATACGAAGGAGCTATCACCTAATAGAGATGCCAGAATCATTTAAAATAATGTCCAGTAATAAAAAACATCAAAAAGGACAACATTAAATTTTTAAACAACATAATATTTTGCCAACATTTCATTTGATAAACCGATGATACTCTGAAATTGGGACGTTCAGTAAGATCTCGTATAAATATGCCGAAAACAAGGTCATGTACAGGGGCTGACCTGGCCTAAATATTGCGGCTTTGTTCGCATAACACATACATCAAAAGAGCTACAATATATTCTGACTGACGGACATCAAGGCCTAGGTCAAACCTAGAATTATTTATTTGATCATTACATACTAACGCCCGGTTTCTGAAAGGCTGATCAAATCAATATTCAACTAACAAAACTTTGAGTTGACATAGCTGTCAAATCAATTCAAGTGGCTGTAGCGTTAATTAGTGAAAATATATATATATATATATATATATATATATATTTGATCTCTCTTTAGTACCGTTTAACATAAGATTTTTCATATTATTTTAAAAGTTATGTTAGCTAACATGTGTGTCAAATCAAAGATGTTGACCACGCTTCTAGCATCTAAAATTTCCAAAGACCCTAATCCCCTTATGCTATAAAAAAACGCGTCGGTATTAAGAACTTCCTATTTGGAAGCCTTCATAATGGAATTTCAGGGAAACCAAATTATACAATTTGCTTTTTTTTATTGGCTTTCTAGATGACGAAACGAGCAGGTCGCTCGCCTGATGCTAAGCGTCAAGCTGGGTATGAAGTACTGAAGTACGCTCACGAGACATAAGGTGTTAAGTCTAACAATGTCCAGTAATTTTAATGCTTGAAGAACAAAGAACCGAGTCGAGGAGCCACCCACACGCTCCAGTAGGTACAACGACCAGCTCGAGTCAATGTGATGATTCAGGCACGACCTTCGCAAAGATCATATGCGTTTTGATGATGTATTTTTAAACGAAAAATCGGCGGCGGAATCTACTGTTCCGTACAGTCCAGAAGAGATATAAAAAAATGATACAAGTCGGTCCCTGCACACTGGCTGGGTTAGAAGAGGCATTATCAAGAGGAAGATTTAATTTGGGGGTTAGGATACCTCACTCACAGAACGAAACGTAAAAGCAAGCTGCTACTTTACGTTGGCTTTCTGTGAGACAGAGGTAACAATCCGGTCGAGCTGTGGACAAAACCGTCTATAGCGTGGCTCTACCTAAACCAAAGTTAAGTATTTTCATTTGCACCATCGGCTTCGGACATTACAAGCGAATTACGGTTTCGGCATTCGGACAACATGACTTCGCTAATTAGCACATTGATATGCAAACAATGATGTAATTGGACAGTATCGAGTATATATTGATGGTCGTTGACCCGTCACCGGATACTGTGTGACTTCAGCCGTAAATTGTAACTTAATTGACAATAAGCTACGTTTTCCAAAATCTATTATCTAAA
The DNA here is from genome assembly GCA_905332985.1 of Mimas tiliae. NCBI lineage: Eukaryota > Metazoa > Arthropoda > Insecta > Lepidoptera > Sphingidae > Mimas > Mimas tiliae. The sequence continues at coordinate 2,571,618 of HG995266.1, read as the reverse complement.
GAATAATTTAAATACATACGCACTCACGCCTGTAATCCCCGAAGGCGTAGGCAGAGGTGTAACTAGTACACCCACATTTCGCCGAGCGTATCTCCGTCCCACAATGTGATGCGAGCCTATCGCCATACCGGGCACAAATTCCAAACTTCGGGCTGATACTGAGCATTTCGTAATAGAAAATCCCGATACCACTTTACCCGACCCGGGATAGAACCCGAGACCTCAGTGTTAGCTTAATCGTAACGCGTACGCATTACAACTGCACCACCGAGGCAGTCGGCAATAATTTAAATCAAGTAAAAAAATATATAAGTCAGAATCCATTCGAATCTGCTTGAAAGGGAAATTGTCTAATGAGGGAAAAAGGATGCACGACATACATTGTTACGTCACAAGACAGGTCACGCCATCACTGTTCTAGGAGCGAGGGAGATAGCGAGATGTTCCCACTACTCGTAGTAATGGCAATTAATGCTATTACGATTTAATTTCATTAGCATGTGAATTCTCGTGTCTTAGCACGCTAATCATTCGTGCTAATGTTATTTGCTAATATGACACAATAATGTAGTATTCCCGCGGGTGCGAAGGGGATAGCACGATGCCACCGTTGCTGCGACGCACTAATACACGAATTACGAAGCGACGAATGAATTCATACTTCACATAATTTCGCAACTGTATTCAATTTGCTAAATGCTAAACAAAACTTCGCATGCAATAAATTATTGCGAATGTTAATTAATCCGATACTAGTTCCCAGTGCGCGCCCACCTTTACTCCTACCAATATTTAAAACTTTTTTTTATAGCATAGGCCAGCAAAGCAAGTGGGTCACCTGATGGTAAGTGATCGCCACCGCTCATGTAGCAATACCAAAAGGCATGGGCGCGTTGCCAACCTTCAAAGAAAGGTATAATTAAGGGATTGGGAAGGGGAGGGGGATTTGGCCCTCCGCATATCTCACTCACCGTACGAACGCAGCAGCAAGCTGCTACTTTACGCCGGTTTTCTGTGAGACAGTGGTAACGACCCGGACGAGCCGGCCCATTAGTGCTGTAGGCAAAACAGTCTACAGCGTGGCTCTACCACTCAAAAAACGCTTTTTAACAAAGTTACATAGTCAAGAAGGAAAGTATATTAAATTTCTAAATCGATGTCAAAACTAGTTTTTACGGATTTTATCGCGGTTTATTTTTATTTCAGTCCCGACGTTTCGAAAGCTTATCAGCCTTCGTGGTCACGGAAGAGACTGAGTGACTGACTGAAAAGTTAAATGTATATAACTGTCAACAAACTTTTTAAATAATAGAAAAGAATATATAATTTTTAAATGAAGGTAGGCAATGTAACATTAACTTTTCGAGACGACCTACACCTCAGTCTCTCCTGTGACCACGAAGGCTGAAAAGCTTTCGAAACGTCGGGACTAAAATAAAAATTAAACCGCGATAAAATCCGTAAAAACTAGTTTTGTTTCAATTTCTAATCAAAACAATAATTTTAAAACGTAAAAGTATTAATTTTTGTATAATGTTCAAACGTCCTTGCCTCGCACCGGGTCGGTGGGGTCAACGCACCTATTCATTACGTCCCAGCCGAAAATAAACGACTGAGTGAAGAAAAAAAATGCAAGCTTTTCCGTGTGTTTACTAGACGAAAGGAGATGTCATATACTCAAGCCTGTATTCCTGGGACAGAGATGCAAACTTTGCTTTGTGAGTGGTACAGTCACGCTGTAGACAGTTTTGCCTACAGCATGAATGGGCTGGCTCGTCCGGGTCGTTACCATTCTCACATAAATAGGGCGTAAAGTAGCAGCTTGCTGCTGCATTTCGTACGGTGAGTGAGATATCTGGAGGCCCAAACTCCCTCCTCCCCAATCCCTTAATTATCCCTGTCCTTTACGGTCGGCAACGCGCCCATAATTATTTTAGTATTGTGGGCGTACATGAGCGGTGGAGATCACTTACCATCAGGTGGCCCACTTGCTCGTATGCTCGTATAATACTGTTCATCACAGTCAATATTTATTGCACAAATCCAAACCACTTTTATACAACAAACACAACTTTAAACTTGTTTAGGAATTAATTAAAATCGGAGATCGACTGCACTGTGAGAATTCCCGCCAAAATTCGATATTTTGTTTAATATACACCATATTAAACAAAACAATAAATTAATAATAACAATAACACCCGGTTTTTGAAAGGCTGATCAAATCAACATTCAACTAACAGAACTTTGAGTTGACATCGCTGTCAAATCAATTCGAGTTGCTAAAAACGATATTTAGTGACCAAAAATATAATATTTTATCTCTCTTTAGTACCGTTTGACATATGATTTTTCATATTAATTTGAGTGTTATGTTAGCTAACATGTGTGTCAAATCAAAGGTGTTGCTCACGCTTCTAGCAACTCAATTTTGAATTGACATGAGATTTGACATTTGATTAGTTAATTTAACATTGATCAGCCTTTCAGAAACCGGGCGTAAGACTGCCTCGGTGGCGCAGTTGTAATGCGTATGCGTTACGATTAAGCTAACCCTGAGGTCTCGGGTTTGATCCCCGGGTCGGGTAAAAGTGATATTGGGTTTTTCTATTACGAAATGCTCAGTATCAGCCCGGAGTCTGGAATTTGTGCCCGGTATGGCGATTGGCTCGCCCCCTAACACATCGTGGGACGAAGATACGCTCGGCTAAATGTGGGTGTACTGATAACACCTAACCTACCCCTTCGGGGATTACAGACGTGTGTGAGTGCGTGCGTAATAAATTAATGCTACTATCGACAAGTGATGATGATGTAAGTGTATTGTACACATGATTCATTCCAATGATTCATATACTTTTGGAAGTTAAGACTCGTTTAATAATTTATATTGGTCATTAAAATAAAACTAGTTTATAAGGATTTTATCGCGGTTTAATTTTTATTTTAGTCCCGACGTTTCGAAAGCTTTTCATTCAGCCTTCACGGGAGAGACCACCGGTCAAAAATTAAACTGCGATAAAATCCGTATAAACTAGTTTTATTTCAATGTGTAATATTCGCGTAAACCTAAGAAATCACTATAGGTATATGGGTAGTTCTTATAGTGCGCTTAATTATGCGCTCTTGTGTAGAATTTTGGTGCGCTCAAATCATAGCTCCTTAATTTTTAAATATTTCTGATTTATTTTAAATCTGGAATAAGGAACTAACTGGCTTCAATATGGGCACTGAAATTCAGCTAGATTGTAAAATATCTTTTTGGAGAAAAATGCCTAAACATGAGCAAAATTGTCACTTTCCTGTGGGGCGATTTTACAAAACGCAAGTTGTCTACAGACATAATACGTAAAGTAAGACATATAAATGAAAGATATTATATGTAATCACACTAACAATTAATAAAACTTTGCTAAAACGTAAAAAGAAGTGGCGTGTCTCCCTAATTTTAGTCGATTTTTCATCATAGAATAGGGGCGACACAAATTGTGTATCACATTCCTGTCAGCTAAAAACCGTGAATAATACCAATAAATTGAATAATGAACGCTATAGTCAGATTTCCGAGACAAAGTACGTAGTAAAATAAGTTCACTGCCGCTTAAAGTTCCGCCTAACAGCCAATCAGACAGTCGCCACGAAGATCTCGGCGACCGCAAACGCGTTCGGGTCAGACAACTTCTCACTTGTATGGTATTTACGTAAACAATATTTGGATTTCTTAAATATTGTTTATTATAATTTATGTCCAAAATGACTAATCTGAGAAAAAAAGAAATTTCTGGACATTCAATAAAGAATAAAATCGTTTATTTATCATGTAGGCAATTAAAATAGCGCTTATGACATTCAGACATAAAAATAAAAGCAAGATATTTAAGCATCAGAAACCATATTATCAACCATTATGTAGATATACATATCATACATAACATCATCAATAATACACTAATGACTAGGCAATTACACTAAAACAGTTTATTTTTATACATTCACAAGGTGGTAAGGTCCCTCGTTTGCGAGAGACCGGCTGGGTTGGTACCACCGCTTTGTCTATTTCTGCCGCCAAGCAACAGTGTGTAAGCACTGTTGTGTTCCGGTGTGAAGGACACTGAAGCCAGTGTAATTACTGGGCATTATGAGACTTAACACCTTATGTCTCGGGGTGACGAGCGCAGTCCAGTGTCATGCAGTGTTTTATTTAAAGTTCTGTGTGACGTTGCTTCTGTTTATGACCAGGCGTGGCGCTTACCATCAGGCGAGCGACCTGCTCGTCTCTTCATTCAATCTAATAAAAAAAAAAAAAAAACATTGAAAATATTTTTGTTATTGTAACAAGAGTCGATATGGATCATGGGCATAGCCAAAACGTCACGTGTTTTAAAACTACCACCGGACCCAAAACGACCTAGCCATGAGAAGATCTAGTTAGTCTAACTCAGTGCAGCAATATTTATAGTTTTCATTGTTATTATTACTTATATCCATTGTGATTACATACATACGCACTCACGCCTGTAATCCTCTAAAGGGTAGGCAGAGGTGTAACCAGTAAACCCACTCTTCGCCGCATCTCCGTCTCATGATGTGATAGGGGGCGAGCCTATCGCCATATCGGGCACGAATTCCAGACTCCGGGTTGATACGAGTACTAAGCATTTCATGATAGAAAAACCCAATTTCACCTTACCCGACCCGGGAATCGAACCCGAGACCTCAGAGTTGACCTCATTCGTAACGCGTACGCATTACAACTGCGCCAGCGAGGCAGTCATCATCCATTGTGATTATTTGTGGAAAATCATTTTATCCATATTTAATCGAGGTGCAATTTCAAAAGTACAAAATAAAAATGAATTTCCCGGGCTAGTGCTGATTGTCCACCTTAAGGTCAAATATTATTAGACCCTCACGACATTTCCAAGGAATTAGGTCACATGAAATCTTAAAATTTCTTAGTATTCAGGTCACACAATTTAATCTAGATTCTAGCACATTAACGCAGTTTGTGCAAATAACTTTCATTGCAATGCCAACGGATGCGTATGCGCCTAACACGCGCTGCGTTCTATTTTTAAACGAATGCATCATGTACGGCGCACACAGTCAGTTGAGATTGTCAGTTTTTATTGAATTACGACTGAACTAAAGAGACAGCCACACCAAAACGGTTTTTTACTGCCTGTATTTATTTATTTTCTATACCATAGGCCGACAAACGAGCAAGTGGGTCACCTGTTGGTAAGTGATCTCCACCGCCCATGAACGCTCACAACAACAAAAGTATCATGAACACGTTGGAAGAAGATGGAGTTTTAAGCCTCCGGATATCTCACTCACCGTACGAAACGCAGCAGCAAGCCGCTACTTTACCTCGGTTTTCTGTAAACAACCCAGTCGAGCCGTCCCATTCATGCTATCGACAAAATTGTCTACAGCGTGGCTCTACCATCAATAACTGACTAGTAAACCACAGTATCACCGACTCAAAATTGTTGTTTTACATACATACTTACTCACGCCTATAATCCCGAAGGGGTATGCAGAGGTGTAACTAGTACAACCACATTTCGCAGAGCTTATTTCCGTCCACTGATAGGGGGCGAGCCTATCGCCATGCCGGGAACAATTCCAGATTCCGTGCTGATACTAAGCATTTTGTGATAGAAAACCTTAATATCACTTTTACCCGACCCGGGATCGGACCCGAGACCTCAGCACAGCAGACGTAACGCGTACGCATTACAACTGCGCCACCGAAGCAGTCAGAACTGTTGTTTTATTTTAGCATTTTAATTATTTCAGTCTGTTTCATTTTTTGTTAAATAAAATATTCATCGCAGTTTTATGATAAAACCGTCTGAATTTCAAAACACATCGGAACCTTTTAATATCAGGTAACAATATAACGTTCAAAAATATAACAAAAGATATAACTTTTGTAATGAAGACTTGTAAAGTCACAGACTTTTAAAATACATTAAAAACTGCGTCATTACGTGCCCCATTTCAGTTTATTTTAGAATGAAACCATCAACGGTTGTACTTTTTTAAACGGGTTTATTTCGAGCATTCTTTCATTGAGTAACGACAACGAGTTGATGGCGAAATTACCTCTTCATCCTTCAACATTTATATAGCCTTTAAATAACCCTGTCCATCGAAATAAGGTAACTCTCATATGAATCGGCCAAAAATACGGCTCAACCTACTTACACATGCAAAGGTAAAATCACATGTAACATTCATACCCTTACAGTACATACATTACATAAATCAACATACATACAAATTTGGTAGAAGAGGTAATTATTAAATGACAGGTGAACGACGCACGTCCGATAATGTGACGTCAATGTCAATGAGATAGTAACATGTTCCCACGCACCTAGTTTTGCTCATAGTATTATTTAGAATATTAATTGCCGCCTCCTTTAAACCAATTTTTCCGGGACAAAATATATCTTATGTCCTTCCCCAGGATATAAATATCCTTACCAAATTTCATTAAAATCGGTTCAGCCGTGAAAACGTAACATACAAACGGACAGAGTTACTCGTTACTCTCGCATCCTTACTAATATTATAAATGCGAAAGTGAGTTTGTTTGTTACGCTTTCACGGCTAAATCGCTGAATCGATTTTGATGAATTTTGGTACAGAGATTGATGGGATCCTGCAGACGGTTATATGCAACTTTTATCCCAGAATTGGCGGTTCATGCGGGCGGAGCCGTGAGCAAAGCTTAGTTTATAATATTAGTGTAGAATTTGACAGCCTCCGTGGCGCAGTTGGCGAGTAGCCGGCTGAAAAGCGAGAGGCCGTGGGTTCGATTCCCACACAAATTCGTGTGGATCACACAAACATTTGTATCAGGTCTGTGTCTTGTGGGTTGGCAAGTCCCTCGTAGTTCCTGATACCCACGATACAGGTTAACCTAGTGTGGGATCAGGATAGTCCTGTGTGTGACTGTTGAGTGTATTTATTATTATTATAAAGTAGTGTACTTTTAGAAGTTACGTGTGACGAGTATTATTAAATAAATCAATACGATGGTATTCACTTTGACTCGTAGTTTATTGGTAACTTTTACAATGTTACTGCTTTACAGACCACAATGTCAGGATTCTCAAGGGACCGTTCTCTAATTAATTATAACCAAGACAACTACGACTGAATAGTAAACCGACAGAGCTACTGCGTAATAAACTCTTGGACTATCGATTGAGTACTGATCACAAAGAACTAGAGACTACATTGTTTTCTCAGACACCCACAATAGGGTAGTTTCCTATATTGAATTTTAAACATTATTTTATAAGCAACAGAAAATGATACGCAAAAGAAACCGTTTTATTCAAAACACAACGCCCGCAGTTAGGACTTTAAATGTTGGTATGAGGAAAAGTGGTTGCGTCGTCTGTCATTTGACAATAACCCCTTCTACAGGATTTGAATCGCTTCTAACTTATTTATTTTTGGTCCGATTTATAAAATTCTTTCTGCAATAGATTCTGAGTAACGTAACTTATTGATTTAAATAATAAAAAAAAACTAGTCAACTACCATATTCACCAATAAAAAAGGAATATCCTAACAGTACAGATTGAAGCATAGGCAACCTACACATGACATTTAATTCACTGATAAGATTGACATCATGCAGTCAGTTCAATCCAATATTTTCTGCATCGTATTACGCCGGCCTTATTTTGTGGATTAGTCATGAGCACACATCTATATTCTTGAAGGGGTAAGCACTAAGCAACAGCCTGAGAATTACATCCGTACCATCATTTTCAATCGTCTACAGCAAGAATGGGCCGGCTCGTCCGGGTCGTTACCACTGTCTCACAAAAAACCGACGTAAAGTAGCTTGCTGCTGCGTTTCGTACGGCGAGTGAGATATCCGGAGGCCCAAATCCCCTCCCCTTCACAATACCTTAATTATCCCTTTCCTTTAAGGTCGGCAACGCGCCCATGATTCTTTTGGTATTGTGGGCGTACATGGGCGGTGGAGATCACTTACCATCAAGTGGACCACTTGCTCGTTTGCCGGCCTATACCACAAAAGAAAAAAAAAGTGTCGTTGTAACGAGCGCAGTCGAATGCCATGCAGTGCTTTGTAATTCAAAGTTCTGTGTGGTGTTGCTTCTGTTTATAGGCAAGCGTGAAACTTACCATCAGGCGAGCGACCTGATCGTTTAGTCATTCCCGCTATAAAAAAAAAAGTCACCATGCACCATCAAAGTGGTAGAGCCACGCTGTAGACATTTTTGTCTACTGTATCGTGGGTATCATGAACTACGAGGGACTTGCGGTCCCACAACACCCAGACCAGAAACAAATATTTGTGCATCACACAAACATTTGTCTTGGTGTGGGAATCGAACCCACGGCCTCTCGCTTCACAGCCGGCTACTCGCCCACTGCGCCACGGCGGCTGTCTATAAAAAGAGTATGATTAAAAAAAAACCCTGTATATAAATACCTCGGTAGCGCAGTTGTAACTTGTAATGCGTACGCGTTACGACTGAGGCTGAGGTTTCGGGTTCGATCCCCGGGTCGGGTAAAAGTTATATTGGTATTTTCTATTACAAATTGCTCAGTATCAGCCCGGAGTCTAAAATTGTGCCCGGTATGGCGATAGGCGTGCCCGGTATGGCGATAGGCTCGCCCCCTATCACAACACGGGACGGAGATACGCACGGCGAAATGTGGGTGTACTGGTTACACCTCTGCCTACCCCTTAGGGAATTACAGGCGTGAGTGAGTTACTTTATAAATATATAACATAAGTACAGCTTGTGAAGCACAAATATAGCTTGGCATTGCCTTGACCCGCTTTCCATAAAAGTATGGGATTATATTAAAAAAGGTTGCAGTACAAACATATGTATAATATACAAGTTACGATTTCTTATGTTTACGCGAATATTACACATTGAAATAAAACTAGTTTATACGGATATTATCGCGGTTTAATTTTATTTAAATCCCGACGTTTCTCACGTGACCACAAAGCCTGAAAAAAAAATTAACCGGGTCTAAAATAAAATTAAGCCGCGATAAAATCCGTATAAACTAGTTTTATTTCACAACATTAAAAAAAAAAAAAAAAATTTTTGGCTCGGTACGGGAATCGAACCCGTCGCGTCGCCTCTCAGATCTCAGATCAGATATTATATTATTGAAGTCCAAAATAGTATGTCCTAGGCATGGACTGCTGATATATTTGACAGCCTCTGTGACGTAGTGGGCGAGTAGCCGGCTGTGAAGCGAGAGGCCGTGGGTTCGATTCCCGCACTGAGACATATGTTTGTGTGATCCACAAATATTTTTTTCGTGTCTGGTTGTTGTGGGTTGGCAAGTCCCTCGTAGTTCCTGATACCCGCGATACAGGTTATTAACCTAGTGCGGGGTCAGAACTATGTATGACTGTTGGGTGTATTTATTTATTTATATTTACTAGCTGGTAGGTCCTTTGGAAGCGAGAGGCTGTCTGGATTGATAACACCGCTTTGTCTATTTCTGCCGGCAAGCTGCAGTCTTTAAGCACTGTTTTAATTTGAACGACAATTAAGCCAGTTAAATTACTAGACATTATGATCACTTTAACTCATAGTTTATTGGTTACTTTTACAATGTTACTACTTTATTCCTAACCTCATGTCAAGATTCTCTAGAGACCGCTTTCTAATTAATTATACTAAAAAAACTAGGGCCGAATAGTAAACCAGCAGAGTTACCGCATAATAAACTCTTGGACTATCAACTGAGCACAGATCTTACTGAAACTGGAGACTGACCAACTGACTGCGGGCAAAAGGCCTCCAGTTATGGCGACAACCTCTTTTATACCATTTAACTACCCTACCACAACTATATCGCACCATTATTATTTAAGTGTACCCAACGTTGCTTTCTCAGACACCCTCAATATACCAATATTAACAGAATACGCTAACAATCGTATGTCTTGTTTGTCAAGCGCGGTCCAATACCATGCAGTACTTCATAATTCGAAGTTGGTGTTGCTTCTGTTTATAGGCTAGCGTAGCTGTTACCTAAAACCTGCTAATGTCGTCATTAAAGCTAATAATAAATAATTTTTGAGTGGTAGAACCACGCTGTAGACACTTTTGTCTATAGCATGTACGGGCCGGCTTGTGTGGGTCATTACCACTGTCTCATAGAAAACCGGCGTAAAGTAGCAGCTTGCTGCTTCGTTTCGTATGGTGAGCGAGATATCCGGAGGCCCAAACCCCCTCCCCTTCCCAATTACTTAATTATCCCTTTCCTTTAAGGTCGGCAACGCACCCATAATTCTTTTGGTATTGTGGGCGTACATGGGCGATGGAGATCACTTAGCATCAGGTCACCCACTTGCTCATTTGCCAGCCTATGCCATAAAAAAAAGCTAATATATTAAACTTTGTATAGGTAATTCCTACATGTACCACAATTAAGCACAAAATTTGGCCCAATTTACACTACAAACAATCTTTATGCACTTCTATGACAATGTTATTATACATAGCATAACGTAAACACAGTGCAGTGATGCAGTGTAATTCAGTGTTGTTGAACAGTTTTAACGTTTATGGACAGGCATGGTGCTTAGCATCAAGCAAATAGCACACTTGTCTTATCAGTCAGGCAAATAAAAAAAACTGGAGAGCAATGATCAGTATGTCTAACTTGACACTGGCATAATGTCTAACAAATGCCAGTAAAAAAAGAAAGAGCAGTATTGTTTTGAACCAGCCTAAGGCTAATGGCAGACTAGGCTGCATGGTTACGAACCTTTGCCTTTTCCTTAAAAAAAAACCAGCCTAATGAAGTTGTATGCTCATAAGAGCTAATAACAGTAAATGGCAACAAATGCTACATATTGGAATAACAATAATAAACAAATGCTACATATTGTTACAATGTTTCCTAAAATTACTAAATATTAATTTATTTAAGAGTTTAATTATATGTATTCTCATACCTAGACAAAACAAAAAGTTTATTATGTAAATTGTTAATACAAATATTTAAACTGTATTTATTTTTAATATCTTTATAAGTAGGTACTATGTGTTTATTAGGAAATAAATTTATTCCAACTGGAAAATTTCTAATACACAATAACATTACTTTCTTATTCCAAATTATTCAGATATAAAAAATGTTGTTTCATGACAATTACCATAATATTTTAAAGTTTTCATATGCATTGCATGTTCCTGTGAACTAAGTTGCGAGTACTACAGCTGTCTCTGTCAAACATGTAGAAAGGGTTTCTAATAAGAGAGATAGAATATAGGTCGTGCAAACCCTTTAGGTAACAAGTCAAATAGTGTATATATTTCCTGTTATGATAATGTTTTGTTTAATTTATTAATCGAAACACTAACAAAAAATCTTTAATCAACGCTAACGTTGTTTTCAATACGCCGAAACTTGTCGCGAAGTAACAGAACCTTTTTTCCGTATACCCTGCAAGGTCGAATATACTGTTTAGAGGTTACAAAAATTATAAAAATTAACTCCGATGCAGTGTTACGCTTCGTTACCTGTTACAACGGAAGATAGTCGAAGAAAACGTGTAAAAGTTTCTACGAAAACCTCTATCCACCGAAACGCCACAAAATACACTAACAAATTATATCACAACACACTCGCAACTCGCGGTAAGCCGGTATACAGTGCACCGAACGCAATTACGAACTTTGTACCGAGGTTTATACTTTAATGATTATTTAATTTGTTATTTAAATGAAAAAAACAAGAACGCACGATTCACTAAACGGCCTGCGACTGACTTCCGATCGAACTAGGCACCGCTACACGTCACACTGACGTTTGTAAGAGACAGAGTTATGTGTTAGATAGAAACAAAAGAACCGATAGTACAGCTGCGCGACTGATTACGAGAGGTTACCTCATTATTCATTACCTTTGCCCTTAAAATTACGACAAGTATAAATTATCAATAACCGTAAAATAAATACCGCGTTTAGAGCTATATATTGCATCGCATCATATATTTACAAAATAAATTAGATTATAATATTTCGTAATGCTGCCATCTAGTGTCTAATTGTCGAACTATTACAAACAACTACTCCTACTTGTCCTGAGATGGTGTTAAAATGGATACAAGTTAGAAATGTAGCAACTAGCATGTAACTAAATTAAATACAATACACATGAATCTTAGGCATATGCCCTTTGTATTAAATAAGTTATGTACATAAATTGAAATAAACAAAATCAAAAAGCTAGTTTTGCACGGAGGCCACGATAGGTCTCTACCGGTGCTTCGCTAATGCCCGCAGGTCGGAGAAGAAGCACCAAGAAACTGAAGGTCTTTTGAATATATTATTTCATTGTATTTTTATACTATTTCCTCATAAAATTGACGTTTCATATTGTGATAATTTGAAATAATATTTTTTGCATGAAATTTCATATGAATGATGAAAAAAATAAAATTGAATTCAAACTAATGACCATCTAAGTAGATCTGAAAGAACAGCACTCGTTTACGAGCATGACGCATGTGCCATCGGCCTCCTCGACCATGTTACAGTGGTCAGTAACAAGTGGCACACGATACCGCGCCACCATGAGTTTGTCTCAGTAAAATCGCTATCGACGCGACGTAAAACAATTTTATGACAACATTTCGTTTCTCACGTATCCGCCAGAGGCGCCACTGAGTTATTAATATATTTTAACGTACATGTAACATGACGTACATACAAGTAGTGTTAAAAGTATAAAAACCTGAAGCCAATCATAAGTTAAATTAACATTGATTCATAGTAAACTTTGGATGCAGGAAACTCAACATAGGTACCTCGGTACGAACTCCTCTGACAATTATTGCGCAATAATTATAAATATGACGTAATGATTGTCAAATCGTATCTCGACTATACATTCATGGTATAAGGTCCCCATCATAAATTAAAAAAAAACTTAAACAGGCTTAGGTAGGTACCTATATCGTACCTAAGGCTCGTATTCACAAACAACACTCAAATGAGTTCTTTGCAAGTGTAAATTTTTGTGAACATGATGGGTCCGTTTTTGTGTAGCGCTAAAAATGGACCAATCACGTATACAGAAATCGACACTATTTCGTGACATTAGTTCGTGAACACTGTGAGATCTCCTATTATTGTTTATGAATACGGAGGTAAGATACCGTTGACTTACCTAAGATACCATCGTCGTAAGACATAAGTAAGCAAAGAACAATCGTTAGTCGTCAATCACGGCAGCTTTAAATTGATTTTAGCGCCATCTGTTGCCCTTTCTAGGAATCTATAATGATTATCTTTTTTTGTTTTATTTTGTTTTCGCGGGGAAAAATGAATATCAACATTGCCCCGCCCCAGGAGGTGGCGGGCAGTGTTGGACTTACCGTGAACCCCAGCGTAAAGTACAAAATATGTAGTATAAAATATATATCGAACAGTTTCCCTGATTTTATCACCTTTATGACCTAGGCAATGCCTAAGCCGCTACGATCTAGTCATCACGTCGGCTAAACGCATAAAGAGTGCGAGCTTTGAGAAGAAAAAAGGAAACTTTATTCTGAAATTATTTTGAACTAAATTTTTCACCTACCTTGGTCAATTTGTTAATCTCGTTTGTTTCGCGGATAAAGACATTCCTTTCCACTAATTGAGTAGTAAACTAAACCACTAAAACATCCGCTAGCCACTAGATGGCAAAATTTACACACCAGCGGCGGGTCCAACCCACCAAATCTAGAGATAATTTCACTAAGCTGGGAACACTGGCTGTACTTTTTATGAGTGGCAGAGCCACGCCGTAGACATGTCTACAGCATGTATGGGTCGTCAGTCGTCACTGTCTCACAGAAAACCGGCATAATGTAGCAGCTTGCTGCTACGTTTCGTACGATGAGATGACATAACTTTCAAATAAATATAATAAATAATAAATAGTTTTCCGAATATATTAAAATAAAATAAAATATCCGGAGGACCAAACCTCTTCCCAATTCCTTAAGTATCCCTTTCCTTTAAGGTCGGCAACGCACCTATGAATATTTTGGTATTGTGGGCGTACATGGGCGGTGGAGATCACTTACCATCAGATGACTTGCTCGCTTGCCGGCCTATGCCATAAAAAAAAGTTCCATTTTCTGCCATTTCACAGTGAACTTGGTACATCTTTACATTATGTTTGTGTCAAGTTAGTATAATTTGACTTACTTGAATGTTATTGTGCTTTCTGTTGACATCAGCCAGGTCTTCAGGGTCTGGACTGAGACTTCTCATAGTCGGCATCACGTCCTCTAACATTTTGCGACTCCCCCGTACTGTGGGCAAAAACGTTTTATTTAGTTTTTAATCGCCTTATAAAGCAAAGATTATATATATTTTTTAATATACGTTCGCCAGCCTACGTTGCGTAGTTGGTGATTAGCCGGCTGCGAAGCATGAGGCCGTGGGTTCGATTCTCGCAGCGAGACAAATGTTTGTGTAATCTTCAAATTTTTGTTTCGGGTCTGGGTGTTGTGGGACCAAGTTCCTCGTAGTTCCTGATACCAACGATACAGGTTAACCTAGTGTGGGGTCAGAACTATGTGACTGTTGGGTGTATTTATTTATTTAACTCCGCCAAATATGGATCGATTTGGATAGTTCTTTTTGTATTCGATAGGTTTTACTGCGGTTGTATTCCCATTTAAAATGAAAGGAATAATTCCACCGCTGGGGGGTTAAATTGGGGTTGATTTATGCACTGATTATAATAATTCTCAATATACAATATATAAGAGTGGTAGAGCCACGCTGTAGACACTTGTGTCTACAGCACGAATGGGCCGGCTCGTCCGGATCGGTACCACTGTTTCACAGAAAACCGGCGTAAAGTAGCAGCGTGCTGCTGCGTTTCGTACGGTGAGTGAAATATCCGGAGGCCCAAACCCCCTCCCCTTCCCTATCCCTTAATTATTCCTTTCCTTCAAGGTCGGCAACGCACCCATAATTCTTTTAGTATTGTGGGCGTACATGGGCAGTGGAGATCACTTACCATCACGTGACCCACTAGCTCGTTTGCCAGCATATGCTATAAAAAAAAAACTAATATCAAGAGAATACGCTAACAATTACAGGGGAGACAACTGACTATTGCACGGAGGGCACCCGTTAAAGATCCCGTTGAACATCCACCGTAGCTTCCTCTAATATAGCTAGCGCTTTAGGGCCTTCCGCGGAATCGTATCCCCCCTAGGTACGAAATGTCACAGGCCTTCGTTATTGATAGATTGATAAAAAGATTATAATCCGATCCTACTATCTCTCTATTCTAAAAAAAAGTAACTGCCAAAAGCTTGTCACGCTATCTCCTCCGAAACCGCTGGGGGTATGGGGTCGAGACCGATACCAATCGATGCAGAATAATGTGGGAAGAAAGTAACATATGTGTCATATTCGTCGGAATATAAGTTTTATTTTTAATTTTATGTTTTTTAGAAAAACATGGGCAAAGCCCCTAGTCATAAATATGAAAGTTTGGATGTTTGTGAATTTGGCTGCTTTTTAGTCAATCACGTCTTAACAGCTGAACGTTTTTGGATGAAATTTGATACACAGATAGACCATGACCTGATTTTTTATAGACCAGCAAACGAGCAAGGGAGTCACCTAATGGTAAGTGGACTTCACCGCCCATGTACACAACACCAGAAACATATGGATTAATGCTACTTTTTATCCCGGAAAATGCTATTCACGCAGACGGAGCAGCGAGCATAAGCTAGTGTGTAATATTTCCATGCTTGGTTGCTGACACCGTTGTTGATAAATGTGATAATATGTTATCATACTTCCTTTTAGCGTACGAGCGTTTTTTTATCTGTAAATATGTTTTACGATTGAAGTATTTCAAGGTCTAGGTATGAAAATGGTATTAATGACGTTACGTTTACAAAGTAATAGGTCCTTCTTAAGCGAGAGGTCGTACATACATACATACGCACTCACGCCTGTAATCCCAGAAGAGGTAGGCAGAGGTGTAACTAGTACACCCGCATTTCGCCGAGCGTATCTCCGTCCCATGATGTGATAGGGGGCGAGCCTATCGCCATATCGGGCACAAATTCCAGACTCCGGGCTGATACTAATAATTTCGTAATAGAAAAACCCAATACCACTTTTCCCGACCCGGGGATCGAGCCCGAGACCTCAGCGTCAAGCCTCAGTCGTAAAGCGTACGTATTACAACTGCGCCACGGAGGCAGTGCTGTGTGTAAGCACTGTTGTGTTCCGGTTTGAAGGACATTGAAGATAGTGAAATTACTGGGCATCATGAGACTTAATAACTTATGTCTCGGGGTGACGAGCGCAGTCCAGTGTCATGCAGTGCCTTGTTATTCAAAGTACTGTGTGGCGTTGCTTCTGTTTATGGGCAGGCGTGGCGCTTACTATCAGCCAAGCGAGTTTGTCACGGTAAAATCGCTAGCGACGACTTAAGATATTTCTATAAAAACCTCATTAAATATATTGATTCAAAATAAAGTTATTTAAAGGTACTATTGGACAATTATGCCTTTATTAATGAAATATGCCTGTACGAATTTTGTTTCGGTGATTTTATACTCCTTATCATAGAATGATTGTCATATTTGTCTAATCCACAAATATTTGTTTCGGGTCTGGGTGTTGTGGGACCGCAAGTCCCTCATAGTTCCCGATACCCACGATACAGGTACCTAGTGTGGGGTCGGGACTATGTGTGTGACGGTGTATTTATTATTATTGTTATTTTTTCACTCTCATACTGCACGAAAATTACTGTTGATATATGGATTTTGCAGGGCTTATAACATTCAAATATGTTATATTATGAAATTCTGTTTACGTACAAGCATAAGCAACGGTAAGATAAATAAATATTATGCTAAATTTTCAACGTATAATGTTAATCAATGGAGTAATCTCCCCGAAACGTTGTACGGAAAAATAGCGACTAGCATATAATCGGATACGCCTGCCATCTATTTAAAAAAATATAGCAACAATGGTAAACATGTTACGTAACCAGAATGATAGATGGCGCTGATAACATTATCTTTTATTTGTCTAAAGTACAGTATCTACAAAAATTAATATTATCATTCTTAATTATCAGATGTAATGCCTACAAATTCAAGTTGTGGTATTTGCATTTGCACGCGCCTCAAGAGCCATGCTGTAGACTGTTTTATGTACAGCATAAATGGGCCTGCTCGACCGGGTTATTACCACCTGTGTTATTACTCTAAGTTACCACCAAAGACTTTAATATATACCACTAGACAAGCAGCGCGGTACATAGAAATTGTTCCACTAAGTTGCGGTCCATTGACCGTAACTCAATATTGCCATCTCGCTTACTCTCAACTAGAACCCTTCTCGCGCTCCCGGTCTGTGAGCTGTCAAACTCCCGCGTTATGTGACGCAACTTTACTTCTAAACAGCCCGTCTAGTAGTATACATTAAAGTGTTTGATTACCGCTGTCTCACAGAAAACTGACGTTTCAGCAGCTTGCTGTTGCGTTCCCCTTCACAATCCCTTAATCATCCCTTTCCTTTAAGGTCGACAATGCGTCTATTATTATTCGGGTATTGTGAATATTCATGGTAGATTACTTACCATCAAGTATACACTTGCACGTTTACCGGCCTCTCCCAAAGACTTTGATGTATAGGTACTAATAGACAAGCTGCACGGTACATACAAATTGCGCCACTAAGTTACAGTTAATTGACCGTAACTCAATATTGCCATCTCACTTACTCTCAACTAGAACCCCTATCGCGCTCCCTGTCTGTGAGCTGTCAAACTACCGCGTTATGTGACGCAATTTTACTTCTAAACAGCCCGTCTAGTAGTATACATTAAAGTGTTTGGCCTCTCCTACAAAATGATCCCCCTTCTATGTGTGCATGACTCGTATATAGCGTAACATATAGATGAAGTCACTTTTTCCATCTCTTTTACTTCACAGCGAAAGATACATTAAAATACACTTAGTGTGAAAGAAACCTACTTATTTTTTGCCCTTATCGCTGTTACTATTTGACTCCAAGTTTGTGCAGACAAACATAGGTGTTCGAAACTATCCTAATTCCTAATCATACTAATATTATAAATGTGAATGTAAGTTTGTTTGTTACGCTTTCACGCGAAAACTACTTAACCGATCATCATGAAACTTTGTACACATATTCTTGGAGGTATAAGAAGTAACATAGGATACCTATTATGAAAAAAATAATCTATGTGTTTGTTACGCTTTCACGCCTAAATCACTGAACCGATTTTGATGTAGAGATAGATGGGACCCTGGAGACGGTTATAGGCTACGTTTTATTTCGGAAAAGTCTATTCAGGCGGGCGGAGCCGCGAGCAAAAGCTAGTATTTTATATAATTATAGATTTCTGGTTATGTAGTTATCTGTTCTCACATCACAAAGTATCTGAAAGTGCGTGCGGCGTATTTTAAAAACCATAAAAATGGTTTAGTGCTGCATTTTAGAATGTAAAAAGTGATCTCATACGGTTACACGGTGCCTATATCTATACTCTATCTATAAGTGCCTCTGTCTACGGCATGACTACTGCAAAGATAAAGCAGGGTGTATATTTAACATCTCGATTTCAAACTGTCATTGTTTGCGTGCAAGTAATTGTCAGTCTATCTAGGGCGACCTTTAATCCATGGGAATTATGTCGTTCAAACAGATAGACGTTGATCACATACTGTTTATGCACGTAACTGGTGCCAGATACCATGTTTAGCCTTGGTACGTAATGTATATTACGTGCCTAGGTGGTATATGTAACTTGCCGAGGCGATGCCAGAAATCACCTCGGTTCCTCTGCCTAGAGGCAAGATATATATTTGCTGGAGGAGTTAACACATACTCCCCCCTTGACGTGCTATTACAGCGTTGCATTGGAGGGGTTTCGGCGTGTTTCTTTTGAGAGGTCCCGAAACCCTTCCATAGTGCAGATGGCGACAACCATGGTGGTTTATAGCCGGTAAAAATCCGGCATAAGTACCCGTCTATCTTCTTTTAAGGTGGCCGGGAATCCAAGAGGATTTTCCCCATGTAAAAAAAAGGTAAACTCCGTGGCGCAGTGGGCGAGTTGCCGGCTGCATTATATATTTGTGACTTTTTTTAAGTAATTTATCTCAAACGCTGGAGACAGGAGCGCAATTATCAAGTTTTTGCCCCGATTCGAAAAAATCGTAGATCCTGGGCTGGTAATAGCTTATGTATTGTTTGTACATCCTTGACATGAAGCCATGAACTTCGGTTCTCTCATCGATCGAACGGTTAACTATGTATATTAAATATGTAGGCCTAGTACGAGTCACAATTATACGTTCACAATTTTCGAATTCGTATAAAATTACTTCCGTCGAAGTGTCGAACTAGTAATTCATACGGTAATAAAGGAAAGAATCTCTTGAAAACCAAATTTCATATTCGACTAATATGAAATAAAACTATCCATATTATTAATTTTAATTCATCATAGTTCCCACTAGTGGCTACTGATACTTGACGTATGGAGAGAAAACGAAAACTTTCATCGTTTTAGAAAACTATTAAAACTTGTACTAGGCCTAATGATATTCAGCCAAGAATTGTGACGATTATTATTATTAAAGAAATTTTTACGGCCTTTTATAGCAGAGGGAAAATAAAGACTGCCTCGGTGGCGCAATTGTAATGCGTACACACTACACAGTATGACTGCTGTGCTGAGGTCTCGGGTTCGATCTCCGTGTCGAGTAAAAGTAATGAGTTTTTCTATTACGAATTGCTCAGTATCAACCCGGAGTCTCAAAATGTGCCTGGTATGGCGATACAGAAATGAACTCGGCGAAATGTGGGTGTACTGTTTTACAACTCTGCCTAACCCTTCGGGGATTACTCGCGTACGTATTATGTCACAAATGTTTTCGCTGACATATTTGTAGTGCGGCCGAACTCTGTTAACTCTTCCTTGTATTTATCAATAGGAAATTGTAAATGCTGTTATCTATCCGATTTGACAATGATACCGCCGCGCCGTGGATAAAGCGAATTTGATTAGAACCTAACATACTCGTAGCACAAGGTGGTACCACCGCGCCGTCTATTTATGCCGCCAAGCAACAGTGCGTACGCACTGTTGTGTTCCGGTTTGAAGGACATTGAAGCCAGTGAAATTACTGCGCATTATGAGACTTAACACCTATGTCTCGGGGTGACGAGCGCAGCCCAGTGTCATTCAGTGCTTTGTAATTTTAATTTCTGTGTGGCGTTTGCTTCTGTTTATGGGCAGGCGTGGCGGTTAGGTACTATCAGACGAACGACCTGCACGTCTCGTCATTCAGGCTAATAAAAAAACAACAAGCTAGCACTAGTGTGCACTCACACAGACACGGGGTCGAATGGTAAGTACTTGGGGTCGAATGGTAAGTACTTGGGGTCGAATGGTAAGTACTTGGGGTCGAATGGTAAGTACTTGGGGTTAGACGGTAAGTACTTGGGGTCGAATGGTAAGTACTTGGGGTTAGACGGTAAGTACTTGGGGTTAGAAGGTAAGTACTTGGGGTCGAATGGTAGTAGTTGACTAGATTTTTTTATTATATAAATCAATAAGTTACGTTACTCATAATCTATAGCAGAAAGAATTTTATAAATCGGACCAAAAATAAATAAGTTTGAAGCCATTGATTGACATGCTTTTTAACACATGTTACAAAGTTTTTACGACCGGCCGCCTGCCTGACGTCAACCCGGACAAAACCCACACAAACCAAAACAAATATTTGCAGATCACACATATATTTGTCTGGGTGCGAGAATCGGCTTCATAGCCGGCTATTCGCCCACTGCGCCACAGAGGCTTCATGATTTTATTGCCTGATGGTAAGCGACAAGACAAGGCTGCACGGTACTTGGGGTCGAATGGTAAGTACTTGGGGTCGAATGGTAAGTACTTGGGGTCGAATGGCAAACGTACTTGGGGTCGAATGGCAAACGTACTTGGAGTCGAATGGTAAGTACTTGGGGTCGAATGGTAAGTACTTGGGGTCGAATGGTAAGTACTTGGGGTCGAATGGTAAGTACTTGGGGTCGAATGGCAAACGTACTTGGGGTCGAATGGTAAGTACTTGGGGTCGAATGGCAAGTACTTGATGTTAGACTGTAAGTACTAGGGTTCGAATGGCAAGTACTTGGGGTCGAATGGCAAACGTACTTGGGGTCGAATGGTAAGTACTTGGGGTCGAATGGTAAGTACTTGGGGTTGAATGGTAAGTACTTGGGGTCGAATGGTAAGTACTTGGGGTCGAATGGCAAGTACTTGGGGTCGAATGGCAAGTACTTGATGTTAGACTGTAAGTACTAGGGTTCGAATGGCAAGTACTTGGGGTCGAATGGTAAGTACTTGGGGTTAGACGGTAAGTACTTGGGGTCGAATGGTAAGTACTTGGGGTTAGACGGTAAGTAGCTAGCTTATTTTCGTCCTATAATAGGGGGCTAATATATGATAGGCTACTATCGCCATACCCAGCACAAGCCAGTTTCCGGGCTGATACTGAGCATTTCGTAATAGAAAAACCCAATATAACTTTTACCCGATCCGGGAATCGAAGACGAGACCTCGTAACGCATACGCATTACAACTGCGCCACCGAGGCAGTCAAAATGTTACTATGTAAAACAATACGCAATTATGTCTAAAATCCGTGTTTAAAGGAAAATACAGACTTAGGTATAAGTTATAAAACACGATTTTCCTGCGATTACTCATTCGTAACGGGTATGTACACGGGTTGATATTACCTAGTTCAACTTACATGGGTTTGAAACACCCATATCATTAACGTCAGGTTGTCTGCTACAACCTAACCTTTAATCATCGCGCTCGCATCTGTATGATCATTGCTTACATCCTGTACTCTCTTTTCTTTTATTTTATAAGTATTATTTTTGTCCAATTTAGCATGCCGTGGCAACTTGTAATTAAGACAACATTTAGCATAAGACATCTTACCTATTGTACGAAATACTCTTGATCGAATAAATAAATACTTGAATCAATAAAAACTGTATTTTTTTATACCATAGGCCGGCAGACGAGGACCTGGGTGACTAGAGGGGCGAGCACGATCAACTTACGAATAAAGTTTCGAATCGAGAATTGTATTTGTATGAAGGTTGAAACAATTTTTTGACATTTTGATACGTATACGTTCTCGCAAGATATTCGTGCGAGACCCTTTGGTATTAAGTGATCTCCACCGCCCATGTACGCCAACAATACCAAAGAATTATGAACGCGTTGCCGACCTTAAAAGAAAGGGATAATTAAGGGATTGGAAAGGGGCATTGGGCCTCTGGATATGTCACTCACCATACGAAACGCAGCAGCAAGCCGCTACTTTACGTCGGTCTTCTGTGAGACAGTGGTAACGATCCGGACGAGCCGGCCCATTCATGCTGTAGACAAAAGTGTCTTCATCGTGGCTCTACCACTCAAAAAATAGTCACGTGAACTATTGTCGGATAACACGTAACACTCATACACGCAACAAAAATTAATGAATGTTCAAAATCAACTTTATTTAGTAAACGTTAATATCTAAATATTAAATTTCTAAATCGCGATACGACGTTCTGCACCGCGCAAACATTTAGGCGTATTAAGTTTCAACTAGAGATCGTAAATCATTTTTTATGAATTGATGATTGAACGAGCTGCACAGACTTTTATAGCCTCGCCCTCTTGCACAGAGTTTGGTGGGGTATTTTTTCTTCTTGAGTTACGTTTCTTGTTATCTTATTTCGATGACTGCATAGCACTAGACTGATTGATATTATATAGAGATACTGTTTTTAAAAGTATAGTTGGCCATCCTACCTGGAGTTAACAGCTGTTTGGAAGGTGACAAGGTTGAGGGGGGACCAGGGTTAGCTTGTAAAATATAACAATACAATTCTTTAAATAATTAATAGCAGTTTTTGATATAATATGCACATCTGTATACACAAAGTGTTTTCATTGAAAGTAAAATTATAAATTTCGGCGCGAATGCTTATTATATTTCTTATTCTTAATCAATGCGACGAGCTCCTTCACTGTGCAGTTTTAAGAAACAATTAAAGGAATATTATCTCTCGTCGCAACAATAATCATTTTTGTTTTATTTCTCCTTAAATTATTATTGTAATTATCTAATATATAAAATTCTCGTGTCACAATGTTCGTTCCCATACTCCTCCGAAACGGCTGGACCGATTTTTATGAAATTTTGTGTGCATATCGAGTAGGTCTGAGAATCGGCCAACATCTATATTTCATCCCCCTAAATGCTAAGGGTGGTCCACCCCTAAATTTTATTTTTTATTTTTCAGACAAAATTATTTGTGTTCAATTTTTTATGATACAGCATTAAAAAATACATACAACCCTAAATTTTCACTCTTCTACCATCAACCCCTATTTTTAATAGTCATTTTAGTATTTTTGTCAAGCGTTTCTCACCGGGGGCGCCCACTAGGCTACTTTAATCCTGGAAATAGGCATTCACGCGGGCGGAGCCGCGGGCAACAGCTAGTATAGGTATATAATTTATCTATCTTTATTTTATTTATATTTGGCATTTTATGTATAGGTTATTTTATATTTATTAAGATATGTATTATATGTATACGCAGTACTACACCCCCAATTATTATTATTTTTCTTTTGCTACCGAATCATCCTAAGGTTGTCTGGAAGAGATTGCTATTAACGATAAGACCGCCAGTTGTAATGCGTACGCGTTACGATTGAGGCCAACGCTGAGGTCTCGGGTCGATCCCCGTGTCGGGTAAGGTGCATAGTCGTTGGCAGATGATAAAATCAGGCGAGCAACCTGCACGTCTCGTCATTCAAGCTAATAAAAATAATATAAATCTTGCGCTTTTATAATAGTAGTGTGATTGCAATGCAACAGACATCACAAGTTAATCAATGACGTGTCATTGGAGGCTCATAATAAATAATCATAAGCAATCAATAAGGTCACTGCTACCGGCTACGCTTGTCGCTTTCTCAATGGTATATTTTAATTATATTAATAATAGCATTCCTACCATCGAAATAAGATAACTAGAACGATAACTCTCATATAAATCTGCCAAAAATACTGATGTTTCTTCTGGTATTGTGGGCGTACATGGACGGTGGAGATCACTTACCAATAGGCGACACACTTGCTCGTTTGCTGACCTATGCTAAAAAAAAATTTAATCTAGCGAGCAAGCGATAAATCGACACATTTAAAGAGTTAGAAGTGTGATAAAATAATGAAAATCGCCGAGAGGTTATTTCGCAACCTATCAATTTGGGATTCGAGAATTAGCGAACATATGTTAACAAGTACGGTAGGTCTTTCGTATGCGAGAGGCCGAATGGGCAAGTTACCGCTTTGTCATTTCGGCCTCCAAGCAAGTGTATAAGCAGGGCGCGCCCAATTTCGCATAAAATTGATTTTCATAATGTTGATACACCTTTGCCATAAAGATTTTTTTGCATAATAGGGTAGTTGTCTATTTTTTTTTTTATTATTTAAATCAATAAGTTACGTTACTCAAAATCTATTGCAGAAAGAATTTTATAAATCGGCCCAAAAATAAATAAGTTAGAAGCCATTCAAAGCCTGTAGAAGGGGTAATTGTCAAATGACAGACGCCGCAAACTTTGACGTAACGGTGTAACATTTTCAGTATGGTGCACGCGTGCAAGCGAGATAGTGAGATATCCCTACTACGCACCCACTTTTCCTCATACAAACATTTAAAGTCATAACTGCGGGCACATTTCTGAACCAATTTTGATTGTGTTTTAATAAAAGGGTTTCTCTTGCGTATCATATATATAAAATTCAATATAGGAAACTCCCTATTGTTAGAGGGTAAGTACTTGGGGTTAGGTGGAAAGTACTTGAGGTCGAATGGTAAGTACTTGGGGTCGAATGGTAAGTACTTGGGGTTAGAGGGTAAGTACTTGGGATCGTATGGTAAGTACTTGGGTTCGAATGGTAATTAAATGGTGAGTAGCTTGCCGATTCCCGCACCGGGACAAAATGTTTGTGTGCTCCACAAAAAAATGTTTCGTGTCTGTGTGTTGTGGGTTGGCAAGTCCCTCGTAGTTGCTGATACCCACGATACAGGTTTACCTATGGTGGGGTCAGGACTATGTGTGTGACTGTTGGGTGTATATATTTATTATAGTTAGTAGTAGGATTCCAATGCAACGAACATCACAAGTAAATCAATTGCTTGTCATTGGAGGCTAGTTATTATGAAATAACTAATCATAAGCAATCGATAAAGCGATAAAGTCACTGCTACATTTTTTTTATAGCGTAGGCCTGTAAGCGAGCAAATGGGTCACCTGATGGTAAGTGATCTCCACCGTCCATGAACAATACAATATAAGGGAAAGGGGATTTGGGCCTCCGGATATATACGTGTATATATATAAAAAAATTGTGGGTCTGTCGAACCAGTGCCCACACTTCCCTGAAATTTACATGAAAAGCGTGGCTGTCACATGTAAGTACTTGTTAAAGACCCTATGAATTTAGAAAAAAAAAACAAAAACAATTCAAGTACGTATTTTTTCCGAACTATAAAGTTGTTTAGAATGAAATTTTCACTTACATTTTGTGGTATCCCAGTGTTTCTATCTGGTCCCCAATACCTCTTATGGGTAAGTATGATGATAAGTAAGTAAGTAAGTAAGTGAGTAAGTAAGTGAGTAAGTAAGTAAGTAAGTAAGTAAGTAAGTAAGTAAGTAAGTAAGTAAGTAAGTAAGTAAGTAAGTAAGTAAGTAAGTAAGTAAGTAAGTAAGTAAGTAAGTAAGTAAGTAAGTAAGTAAGTAAGTAAGTAAGTAAGTAAGTAAGTAAGTAAGTAAGTAAGTAAGTAAGTAAGTAAGTAAGTAAGTAAGTAAGTAAGTAAGTAAGTAAGTAAGTAAGTAAGTAAGTAAGTAAGTAAGTGAGTAAGTAAGTAAGTAAGTAAGTAAGTAAGTAAGTAAGTAAGTATAATGCCCAGTTGATACACATGTGTTAGAAGTTACGTGTGACGAGTATTATTATATAAATCAAAACGATGGTATTCACTTTGACTCATAGTTTATTGGTCACTTTTACAATGTTACTGCTTTACAGACCACAACCCCATGTCAGGATTAATCTCTAGTTAATTACAACTAAGAATTGAATGGCAAACCAGCAGAGCTGCCGCGTAATGAACACTTGGACTATAGATTGTAAACTGATCAACTAAGCGTCTGAGAGTCTGGAGGGCTCCAGTTATGGTGACGATCTCTTTTATACAATTATCCACCCTTCTACAACTATATCGCACCAATATTATTTCAATGTACCATGGCGCAGCGGGCGAGTATACGGCTGCGAAGCGAGAGGCCGTGGGTTCGATTCCCACACCAGGACAAATGTTTGTGTGAACTACAAATATTGGTCTCGGGTCTGGGTGTTGTGGGACCGCAACTCCCTCGTAGTTCCTGATACCCGCGATACAGGTTAACCTAGTGTGGGGTCGGGACTATGTGTGTGACTGTTGGGTGTATTTATTATTATTTATTATCTTTATTTTTCTTAGATAAAAAATAATAATACTAGCCCTGTATTATACATGTCCCACTGCTCGGCACGGGCCTCCTCTACTGAATGAGAGGGGTTACGCCTTAGTCAACCACGCTGGCCTAATGCGGATTGGTAGACTTCACATACCTTCGAAATTCTTATGGAGAACTTCTCAGGTATATTAGGTTTCCTCACGATGTTTCCTTCACCGTTAAAGCAAGTGATAATTAGCAATTAATATACACGTAAATTAGAAAAGTCAGAGGTGTATGCTCTTGGGGCTGGTTTCGAACCTGCCATTTTCGTCTCGACAGTCCATACCACTCCCCACTAAGCTATCACTGCTATTTCTTAGATACCCTCAGTTAACTAATAAAAAGGAATTACTGCTAATACATGTTTATATATACGGATAACACACCCAACAGTCCCACAACGCCCAGACCCGAGACAAGTATTTGTGAATCAGACAAATATTTGTCTAGGTGCGGGAATCGAACCCACGACCTCACGCTTTGCAACCGGCTACTCGCCCGCTGCGCCATGTAGGCTGTAAATGTCTTATAATTAAATGTAATAAGTATTTAAAAATGTAAAATAAAACACACGCATTCACGCCTGTAAGGGGTAGGCAGAAGTGTAACCTGTACACCCACATTTCGCCGAGCGTATCTCCGTCCCATGATGTGTTAAGGGGCGAGTCTACCGGGCACAATTCCAGACTCCAGGCTGATACTGAGCATTTCATAATAAAATAACCAATATCACTTTTACCCGACCCGGGGGGATCGAACCCGAGACCTCAGCGTCAGCTTCAATCTTAACGCGTACGCATTACAACTGCGCCACCGAGGCAGTATTTTTATGTATTTTAATAAATGTTTTTTGGTTCATAAGTGTTGTCAAGGAGCGCCATATTATTGTTTTATTTATTAAATTCAAATTCAAATCATTTATTCTGTAAATTGGATCATAAATATCACTTTTACATGTCAATCATTTTTTATGCTACATTATATTTAAGACGGCATTTCGGGGCTAGCCATGAGAAGAAATGCCGAAACAAACGCATGGGTTACGGCCTCTTTTAGTGTCCAGACATTGTTTTACAGAATTATGCGAGTGTAATGTACAGAAATTCCTGGATTGGCCTTTTTAAGAAATGGCCAAGAGTATACCAGACATACTTGGCACTCGCACTCACAAAAAAAAACAATAAATTAAATAAATGTTATAAAAATTTAAAAAATCAATATGTCAGTATTGCCTTAAATACTAATATTGCGCCAATAGAGCAGTCAATATTAAACAATATATTATATAAAAGAAGAGACCTAGGTACAGCCAATTTTGTAAGGAGTGAGCGGCTCAATTCCAAGCTGTTTTGTCTTCCAAGTAATTAGAAAATTATATTAACGTCATAATGTATTATGATTATGATTTGGTTTTCAGATTATGATATAATATAGATAAAGCTATAAGGAAGTTTGGTGCATTTTTAACCAACGATAAAAAATTTAGGTGGTTCTCAATTCCACGCATATTTTTTAATGTATAATCACGCATAACTCCGCCAAATGTAGACTGATTAAGACTTTTCATTCGAATAGTTCAAAGTTGGTCCCATTTTAATTTCAAGATGAAATTCCACCCCTAAGGGAGCGAAAACGGGAATAAAAGGCTAAAACATCTATATGTACCGATTTCGATAATTCTTTCCCTAAAAATAAAAACTTTTTTACAAATATAAAACGGACTCAAAAAAAGCGAAAAATATTAATAAACAATTTTGAGTCGGTACTTTGAATCTTAATCCATTATATTAGTTTTTTTTTCTGTAAGTATTCTTCTGCCGACATTCTGGGAGAAATCAGACTATTCGTAAAACTATTACAAGCCACGAAATTCGAAATACCTATCTCATAAATTGTGGTAAATAAACTTTAAAATACCTATCAAGCCAGATAACGTAAGTTTGCGTCTTAAAACTCGCCATCATTAATTATCTTTTTATGCATGATTATAACAGATATAAATAGCAATACACAATATATTATGTCGGAGGCGCAGTTAGAACTCAAGGTCGCACGTACGACAAATCCCGTACCTATAACATCAATAAAAAAAAAATAAGAATGCTTTGTACTACGCTTTGTACAAATCAATGGTATTCTTAATTCAAAATTGTATTTCCCATTTACGTCATAATATGTGCAAAATTGTAATGTCAAACGTAAATAGGTATTCCGTCACACTCGATTTGCCCGTGCGCAAGAAAGATAAAAGATATTATTAAAGTTCAACAGGTCAGAATGGTTGATTAACAAAATAAATTAACATCGATATCGGCACCATCTACTAGTCTTAAGCATTTGTATTGCATAATAGAAGCCAACAATGTTTATTTACGTCATTTTTTAAAACTTTCACTACGCACAACAGAGACAAAACAGGAAAACATAAACCAATAACATACCTGTTTAAAAAATCCAACAAAAAATCAATCACAGCACTATCACCACGTAATGATATATTCCAAATTCACAATTAAAAAATAAACAATAACCCCGCCGAGTTGAAAACACGCGCAATTAGTACGCGAAACGTGGGCGCAAGGCCGATGCAATTTATCCGTATTATAATCGGTAGCGAACGCGCACTAAGGCAGCTGTTGCCTGACTGACTGATGATGGTCATTGGCGACCCATGTGAGGCGTAAACATATTATTGACGATGTGATAATGAGTGATAACATATCTCAAAGAAGTTAGGTGGTGGAAAATAAGAATGTTATGTCTCGTGTACAATTTTTGTACACGCGAAACGAAAATTCATGTTTCGAATTATTGGCGACAGATGGCGTTACTAATAATTTCGTCGCTTATTTTTTGTTTTTTTTTTTTTATTAAGTACAGTGCCAATAATGAATACCCAATCAAATATTGTATTTTATATTGAGTAAATGGGTCACAGTAATTGATCTTAACCGCTCATGAAGGAATGAATCACCCACAATTTGCGGAGGATCTTGAGTGTGTTGCCAATGTTATAGGAAAGGAATGGGAATTGGGAAAGGGAGAGAAAATTAGGCCTCCGGAAATCTCTGAAACATGAAAAATAAACACTAGATCCAAGAGTTACTGTGCTATACTTGGATACAGCTTGAAACGTAGTATGCATACACCCCGGACCCACGATTTTTTCGAACGGAGTCAGAAACTTGATAATGGCGCCCCACTCTCCAGCGTTAAATTACTTAAAAAACGAAAAGAAAAGAAAATAATGATGCATAAAGGGCCTGTGTGGCGCCTTTTTCTTACAAGTCGACGGTGAGCCAACCAGGCTTCCTTATGCTAGACGCTTTGTGGAGCAAGTTTTTATTTTTAATCATATTAAATAATTATTTTGACGCCCCCTGAAACTGCCGCCCGAGGCGGGTGCCCTCGACCGGGCTTTGATATAGCATATACATACGCACTCACGCCTGTAATCCCCGAAGGGGTAGGCAGAGGTGTAACCAGTACACCAATATTTCGCCGAGCGTATCTCCGTCCCATAATGAGATAGGGGGCGAGCCTATTTTCATATCGGGCATACAAGACTCCGGGCTGATACTGAGCATTTCGTAATAGAAAAACCCAATATCACTTACCTGACCCGGGGATCGAACCCGAGACATCAGCGTCAGCCTCAGTCGTAATGCGTACGCACTACAACTGCGCCACCGAGGCAGTAGTTCACTATATTTGCTAATAGAAAACATTTTGGAGCTATGAACGAACCCAATAAAAACATTTAACTCATAACATATATAGTTTACTTATAACATCGTTTCTTGGAAAGCCGATTATCCTGTTATTTCTGCATTAAATGATGGTGACTCATACAAATTTTACGAACATACAATAACTATAAGCACACCTCATAAATATATTGTACTTATGATCGTGTAAAACTAAGTTTTTTTTTAACAAAATTATTAACCGACTTGAAGATAAAATTACGATACGAGCAGGTCACTCGCCTGATGGTAAGAGCCACGCCTGCCCAATGGCGGATCCAGGATTTTGGTTTTGGAGGGGCTTGACCCAAAATTAGAATAAAAATAATTGAGAATATAATCTACCTACTTAAAATGGAATAAGTAAGGATAAACGATGAAAATTATATTGTAGGTAGTACTAATAAGGATATACATACGCACTCACGCCTGTAATCCCCGAAGGGGTAGGCAGAGGTGTAACCAGTACACCCACATTTCGCCGAGCGTATCTCCGTCCCTTATGTGATAGGGGGCGAGCCTATCGCCATACCGGGTACAAATTACAGACTCCGGTCGGATACTGAGCATTTCGTAAGAGAAAAACCCAATACCACTTTACCCGACCCGGGGATCGAACCCGAGACCTCAGCGTTGGCCTCAATCGTAACGCATACGCATTACAACTGCGCCACCGAGGCAGTAAGGATAATATCAAGATTAATTTGAGATTTGTCAGTGAACCTAAATGCTTTTTTTCTTGAGCCCTTATTTCATAGTTTTTTTTTTGTTTATTATGGCCTCGCAATTCCATTCATATAGTCAATTACAAGTATACAATATATTTTTAAGTATTTATAAGAATGATGAAACTCCGGTGTGGCCAATTTCATAGTCTTGTTGGAGTTTTGGTGTCAATTCAATTCATAGACGATTTTCTCCAAGCGGATCGAACGACCTAGTTCGATCAATACACTTGGTCAGAAATCACCTAAATTTAACAATTTAAATGATTCCATACACTGTTCATCACCGTCAATGTTGATTGCACAAATCTAAACTATTTTTATACAACAAACAACTTTAAACTAGTTTAGGAATAAATTAAAATACGTATCGACCCATCAAAATAAGATAACTCTGATATAAATCTGACAAAAATACGGCTCCACTTACTTACATATGCAACAAAATTAATGAACGTTCAAAATCAACTTTATGTCATGTAAGTTAATGTCTAAGTATTAAGTTTCTAAATCGAGATACGACGTTCTGCACCGCGCCAAAAATCAGACGTATTAAGTGTCAATTAGAGATCATGAATCCATTTTTATGAATTGATGAATGAAGGAGCTGCACAGACTTGTATAGCCCTGCCCCCTTGCACAGAGTGTTAGTGGGGTAATTTTTTTGCTTGAGTTATACAATGTGTCTTGTCATCTTATTTCGATGTATCGACCGTGCTGTCAGAATTCCCGCCAAAACTCTTTCCCATAATTTTTATGTTAAAATAAAACAAAATAATTGCTGGTTCTCTACATTATAATATATTTTTTTTTTATATTTCGTTCAGTTATCTTCACTCATATTTAATTATAAATAATAAATAAATAAATACACCCAACAGTCAAACACATAGTCCTGACCCCACACTAGGTAAACCTGTATCACGGGTATCAGGAACTACTAGGGACTTGCGGTCCCACAACACCCAGACCCGAGACCAATATTTGTGGTTCACACAAACATTTGTCCCGGTGTGGGAATCGAACCCACGGCCCTCGCTTCGCAGCCGTCTACTCGCCCGCTGCGCCACGGAGCTGTCATTATGTTCATTATGTTTTAGTTTTGTAGAATATTTAAGTGAAAGTGTTTTTGTTTTATATGACATATATAATATATGACATATATAATATATAGTCCTTTAGGTATTGATTTTAATATTAAATATTTATTGATTTTCGCTGATAATAACGGTGTTACATTATATGCATGTTGTGACACCTTAAAATATTGTGCATTTGAATTTTATATATACCTATTGTTTTTTAGAAGTAAGATTTATTAATGTAACAACTAAGTACTGGTTGTCCAAATAAATTCTACTACCAAGTCTCAATAGACCAACCATAGTGCAAGTCCCAGAACTTTTTATACGACCTAGTGGTACGTATGGTCGGTGAGAAAATCTTCCCCTTTTCCATCATCTTCATTCTTTTCTTTTGTTCTCTACGGATCTTCTTCTCTATTGCTTCTAATCTCTTGTTGTATTCTGCTATAGCTTTTTCCTTTTCGTCTTCTGTCCGGTTGCCTAGCGTACTTTTTTCTGCAACAATATATAAAATAAAAAAAACACCCAACAGTCACACAAATAGTCCTGACCCTACACTAGGTATACCTACATCGTGGGTACCAAGAACTACGAGGGACTTGCGGTCCCACAACACCCAAACCCGAGACAAATATTTGTGGATCAGACAAACATTTGTCAAGGTGCGGGAATCCTACCCACCGCCTCTCGCTTCGCAGCCGGCTACTCGCCCGCTGCGCCAGGGAGGCTGTCGCAACATATGGGTTTAAGTTGGAAGTCAAAATGCCATGGCTATTATTAACCGTCGAAAAAATAATAATGTATAATAAATACACCCAATAGTCACAAATATATTCATAACTCCAAATTAGGTTAATCTGTATCGTGGGTATCAGCAACTACGAGGGACTTACCAACCCACAACATCCAGACAAGAAACAAATTTTGTTGTGTTGTGGGACCGCAAGTCGCTCGTAGTTCCTGATACCCACGATACAGGTTTACCTAGCATGGGGTCAGTAGGTACTATGTGTGTGGCTGATGGGTGTATTTATAATAATGTGGGTATACTTGAAATAAAACTAGTTTATACGGATTTTATCGCGGTTTAATTTTTATTTTAGTCTTTTTAGTTGGTCTTTTGGGTTCCGAGACCAACTGCCAGACCTCAAGATACCGTGAGCTCTTTCTGCGTAGATCGGACTAGTGTCAACTAACTTTTTTTAAAATAATTAAAAATAAATGTATAGGAGTTTTGGCGGGAATTCTGACAGTGCAGTGTCTCTCTTATTTTAATTATTTCCTAAACTGGTTTAAAGTTGTGTTTGTTGTATAAAAGTGGTGTGGTTTTGTGCAATAATCATTATCGCTGATGAATAGTGTATGGAAACATTGAAATAAGTGAATTTAGGTGATTTTTGATCAAGGGTATTGTCGACCTTGTGCTTTCGATTCGCTTGAAGAAAGTCGTCTAAGAAGCATTGCACTGAAAGGAATTAACACCTAAACTCCAACAAGACCTTGAAATGGGCCACACCCCCGTTTCATCGTTCTTGAATATATAAGAAAAGAATATAACTAATGACTTGGCAGCATGGTCTCTGATCTTAGCCGGTTCCTTAAGGAACAAACAAACAAAAAAAAAAAAAAAAATGTATAATTTTAAAATGAAGGTAGCCATTGTAACATTAACTTTTCGAGACGACCTACACCTCAGTCTCTCCCGTGACCACGAAGGCTGAAAAGCTTTCGAAACGTCGGGACTAAAATAAAAATTAAACCGCGATAAAATCCGTATAAACTAGTTTTATTTCAATGTGTAATATTCGCGTAAACCTAAGAAATCACTATGTGGGTATACTGATTTCATCTTTGCCTACCCCTTCAGGGATTACATGTGTGAGTGCGTATGTATTATACTTGTAAACTTACCAGCCACATCATCAGCAAAAGGCCCTTTGCTCCGATAATTCTTATATTTATTTTCAATTTCATGCATCATATTGCACAAATGGATAATATCTGTACTTTGAAAGAGTATGTTTGTATAAATATATAACATGTAGGTGGTGGGTGCGAGATTTTGGCCCTGATTGAACTCGAACTTCCTCTGGATCAAGTGGTACAGTTCGAGGATGATCTGGTACTTGAAGATTATCTCGTGTGTGACGTAACCAATTTCATATTCGACATTGTCGTAGTATATGTAACGAATTTGGTAGTATTTGCGTAGATCTAACATACTGGAACAATAACACCCATATACATTAAAGTTTTTATAGCACAGGCAAAGGAGCAAGCGAGTCATCTGATGGTAAGTAATCTCCATCGACCATGTTACACAAAACCAGAAAAAACATGGATGCCGTCCGTTGCCGTCCTTAAAAGAAGGGGATAAAGGATCGGGAAGGGGAGGGATATCTCTCTCACTGTACGAAACGCCCGCCCCAGATCTAGGGGGGGGGGCAAACAGGGGTAAAACCGGGGCTGCGAAACACAGTAGTAATCCGCTACATAACGTCCAGTCGAGCCGGCCCATTGAAGCTGTTGATACAACCCAACCCAGCCTGAGAAAACCCGGTGAAACAAACTCAGTGGGCTTTCTTTACCACTGGATACTACGCGGCGCGATCCAGTCCTGAGAATATTCAGGTAGTCTATCTCAGTGGCTTATTTTCGGTTAAATTTACTAGGTGGTAGGTCCCTCGTATGCGAGAGGCCGTCTCGGTTGGTAGCACTGCTTTGTCTATTTCTACCGACAAGCAACAGTGTGTAAGCACTGTCGTGTTCCGGTTTGAAGGACATTGAAGCCAGTGAAATTACTAGGCATTATGAGAACATCAGCATATGTCTTGGGGTGACGAGCGCAGTCCAGTGCCATAGTGCTTTGTAATCCAGAGTTCTGTGTGACGTTGCTTCTGTTTATAGGCAGGGTGTGGCATTTACCATGGCGCGACTTGTGAGTGTAGAGCCACGCTGTAGATACCTTTGTCTGCAACATGAATGGGCCGGCTCGTCCGGGTCGTTACCACTGTCTCACAGAAAATCGACGTAAAGTAACAGCTTGCTGCGTTTCGTACGGTGAGTGAGATATCCGGAGGCCCAAATTCCCCTCCCCTCCCCAATCTTTTACTCATCCCTTTCCTCTAAGGACGGCAACGCGCCCATGATTCTTTGGTATTGTGGGCATACATGGGCGGTGGAGATCACTACCATCAGGTGGACCACTTACTCGTTACCGACCTATGCCATAAAAAACTTGCAAATCACGTAATTGAAAGCAAATAAAAAAAAGAAATCATCTAAATTGGAATTTCTTAGGTTTACGCGAATATTACACATTGAAATAAAATTAGTTTATTCGGACTTTATTTTATTTAAAATAAAAATTAAACCGCTATAAAATCCGTATAAACTAGTTTTATTTTAATTTAAATGGAATTTTAGCAGAATAATAAACACTTACGCATTTCGATAGGTTGTGGTCAAATAATAGCAGACACGAAGGAAAGCGTTATCGTCTCCAAAATGACGTAAGTCATACCACCATTCCCATTGCAGATATTGACGCTGTTGTTCAGGATTCATCTTCGTCAGGTTAGTGAAGTCTGCATTATAATCAAATGTGGTGTACAGTTAGCGAGTGTACAAACACACTTTTGATGTTATAAGATAGTATTTCTAATCGACTTAAATAACGAGGTTTTCAATTCGTCTGTATATTCTTTATAGCATAGGCCGGGAATCGAACAAGTGGGTCACCTGATGGTATGTGTTCTTCACCGCCTATGAATGCTCACAATATCGGAAGAACTAAGTTGCCGACTTTTACAGGAAAGCGATGATTAAAGGATTGGGAAGGGGAGGGGTTAAACGCACCAGCAAGCTGCTACTTTACGTCGGTTTTCTGTGAGACAGTGGTGTAGAACCGGATAAGCAGGCCATTCATGACAAGACAAAACTGCCTACAGCGTGGCTCTACCACTCTGAAAATATCTCCTTCTAAAGGTTTTATTCTGACAAGACAAAATGCCAACTTACGAGTAGTACGATTTGTACTATTGGAAAGGTTATTTAATGTATCTTCGGTAAGATCTTTATCAAAATCCGAAGTATCCTCATTAGGCGGCGGTTCAACTTCAGTGGTAGGTTCCGGCATGGTGGTATAATCAGCATCGGTAGGCAAGGTGTCTATCTCATGCTACGTTCCCCAAGTAAAAAGAAAGAAAAAACATTGAGTGTGAAGAAGCAACTAAGCAGGCCGGCATAATTCTGCCGATCTGCGATAGATTCCAGTGTCTATCGTTGGTCGACAGTATTCATGGATTGCGCTATACTTACCATCAGGTGTAGCGTAGTCACTTTGCCGAGCCAGGATAAAAAAAAAAAAAAAAAAAATATTTGGTGCAACACAGTTAAGAAACAAAAAGAAAAAATAGCCTCCGTGGGGCGCGGTGGGCGAGTAGCCGCTTACGAAGTGTGAGGTGGGGATGCGGATGTGGATCACACAAACATTTGTCTTGGTGCGGGAATCAAACCCACGGACTCTCGCTTCGCAGCCGGCTACGATGTGTGACTGTGATGGCCTTCTTCTGCGCAAGTTAGACGGTTCCATGGGGATCCTGTAATACCTGGACTGCTGCCGGTACCAAGCCTGGGCTGTGTCTTTATTGCTTTTCTCCTTTACGCCTTGACAGCCCTCTCACAATCAGGAGGCTCCCGGCGTTTACTGCAGAACGAGGTGTCCCTTCTGCTCACCGTCTCGTAGTCCACCAAGAAAATATACAAAGACTGCCCACCCCCACTGTATCGTTGTGACCCACAATTAAATTAGTAGTCTCTTAAGTCAGGTAGAGGATACCGTGGTAGAATTCTTCAAATCCGAAAATCAGCGTTGTTGACGTTGCTTCTAGGCAACGTTGCAGCATTAAGCCAAGTGTTAGCTTATTCTTGTGTTTGTGTCCTTTGTTGTAAGTGTGGAAATAAATGCATTTTTCTTTCAATTTTCTTTCTCAAAATTCTTTCTTTCAAATGCCCCCAATCAGGTATTCAACTAGTCTTGTCCAACGTACCTAAATGACAGGTCCCTTATATGCGAAAGGCTTTCTGGATACCACTGCTTTGTTTATTTCTGCCGCCAAGCAGCAATGTGTAAGTACTGTTGCGTGTCGGATTGAAGGACATTGAAGCTAGTGAAATAACTGGGCATTGTGAGACTTAACATCTTATGTCTCGGCGTGATGAACGCAGTCTAGTCTTATTTCTATGTATATCGATTTCTTCACCAATAATTGACCGATTTTGTTGTCAAAATACACGTTTATATACTTACTTCTGTTGGGTTTGAGGTGATTTCTGGTGATACGGTTGTAGTTTCATCATCTGGATCGGCTCTCATTGTATTTATTATAACTGAAAAGCCTTTATGTTATACAGGATATAAGAGGCAGCCATGTGGTAGAGACCTTCAATACCTATCGATTTAACCTCCATGCAGGTGCCTTATTCTCCACTAGCTTTTGCTCGCGGCTCCGCCCGCGTGAATTGCCTTTTCTGGGAAACAAAGTAGCCTATAACCGTCTCCAGGGTCCCATCTATGTCTGTACCAAAATACATCAAATTCGGTTCAGCGATTTAGGTGTGAAAGCGTAACAAGCGAAGTAAACGAAATCACTTTTGGACTTATAATATTAGTATTTTTTGACTGCTTCGGTGGCGCAGTTGTAATGCGTACGCGTTACGGCTGATGCTGAGGTCTCGGGTTCGATCCTCGAGTCGGATATAAAGGGATATTATTGGGTTTTTCTATTACGAAATGCTCAGTATCAGCGCGGAGTCTGGAATTTGAGCCCGGTATGGCGATACGCTCGCCCCCTATCTCATCAAGGGACGAAGATCGGCGAAAAGTGGTTGTACTGGTTGCACCTCTGCCTACCTTCGGGGATTGCAGGCGTGAGTGCGTATGTATGTATTTGTATTAAGTATGACCGCACAAACACGTACCACATATTTTAAGTTAACTGCATGAAATCAGGGGCAATTCCCCATGACCGACGCAACCGCGTTACTCAAACTTCGCGAAATCAGCATTGAATAGCTGATAACAAGCACGTAACAAACTTTTTTTTTTCTTTTTTTTATTGCATAGGCCGACAAACGAGCAAGTGGGTCATCTGATGGGAAGTGATCACCACCGCCCATGTACGCCCACGATACTAAAAGAGTCATGGACGCGTTGCCGATCTTAAAGGAAAGGGATAATTAAGAGATTAGGAAGGGGAGGGGATTTGGGCCTCCGGATATCCCCCTCACCGTACGAAACGCAGCAGCAAGCTGCTACTTTACGTCGGTTTTCTGTGAGACAGTGGTAACGATCCGGACGAGCCGGCCCATTCATGCTGTTGACAAAATTGTCTACAGCGTGGCCCTACCACCTCAATGCGTTAATACCTAACTCCCTTTAACACATCCTCTTCCTAATCTCTTAATTATACATATCCTTTAAGATC
Organism: Mimas tiliae; assembly: GCA_905332985.1. Classification (NCBI taxonomy): domain Eukaryota; kingdom Metazoa; phylum Arthropoda; class Insecta; order Lepidoptera; family Sphingidae; genus Mimas; species Mimas tiliae. Next base: position 2,532,862 of record HG995266.1, on the reverse strand, counting down.
GACAACAGACCCATGATCCTCTGGTATTGTGGGGTTCATGCAGTGGCGGAGCCAGGATTTTGGTTTGGGGGGGGGGAGGCTTGACCCAAAATTAGAACAAAAAAAATGATAATATACTATACCTACTTAAAATCGTGTTTCAAAAGTAGACAGGCTGATGCAATCGTCACATTGGCATGCCAGGATGAAAAGGTGCGTCATAAACATCGAAATAAGATAGCTAATTTTCCAAAAATACGGCTCTTCTTACTAACACGTGCAAAGGTAAAATCACAAGTAACACTCATACACGCAACAAAAATTAATGAACGTTCAAAATCAACTTTCTTTAATAAAAGTTAATGTCTAAATATTAAATTACTAAATCGAGATACGACGTTCTGCACTATGCTAAAAGTTAGAAGTATTAAGTGTCAACTATAGATCTTGAATATTTTTTTATGAATTGATGAATAAACGAGCTGCACAGACTGCTTATAGCCCCGCCCCCTTGCACAGAGTTTAAGTGGGGTCATTTTGCTTGAGTTACGTTTCTTATCATCTTATTTCGATGGTCATAAAGCCTAAAACTCAAAATAAGTACTTACAAATCATAAGGTATAATAATAAACACTTCATTGAACCTCTCAACTGTACAAATATAACATAGATCATAAATTGTCAAACGTTTGAGTATAATTTCTTATTACTTGATAATTGTAATTAGGTAGTAAATATAATTAAAAATGTAGGTATTCAAGTTTTTTATAGGTTTCTTGGGTATTAATCGATTTAATTAATTATGTGTTAAAAAAAAATTAATCACTCGTTTATTATTATCGATAAGATCGATCATATCACTATTAAAAGAAAACGAAAGTACTTTATGTCCTAGCAATTTATGGATTTGGAATATTGAAATACGGGAAGTGGAAATTGAAATACTTATATCGTACACTATACGTTGCTTAAACTTGACCACACCTTCCTGTAACACGTTGTATACAATATGTAACAAAAACCCTGTTGGGCGTTTTAACTGTGATATCAGAATCGATATTCAAACGTAATGAAATAACTTGCATACGAAAATGAGAATATAAAAATAATCATATTTATTTTTTAAACTTAAATTAATGTATTGTTTGTAAACCGTATTTCGATTGATTACCTCTGCAAGAGCGATGACTCAGAGCCAGAGCGAGATAGCAAGTTGCGTCGTCTACGTACATAAAACCGGCATCATTCAGCTGTTCATCACTTTCAGGTGTAAATAACACTTTTAAATATGTTATTTTTTCTAAGGATAATATCTCGCTTCTGTTTATTATTTTTTAATTTAACTATTTTTATTAAGCTGCTGTCTATCTTCACGGCCCAAAAAGAGCCAACAGCGTTTCTGTTACATACTGTATATCTAGTGCATCTTCATGAAATCGATTTCCCTAATCTTCGATCCCCACGCCTTCTTCTCTCCATCCCTCCATTTCATCACTCCTCCGCCTCTTCTCCTTATGTCTTTTGGTTTACGCTTTTTTCTGAATTCATTCTGTTTTTTTTCGTATTCTCTTCGTTTCTCTTCGTGCTTTTGTAATATATCGTAGAACATGTTCTGTTGTAGTCTTATTTGATTATAGTCTCCTTCTAGAGGATAAAATTATCTTTGTTTGATTTAAATCGGTCTATTCGTTTACGCCCTACTATGTCACTGACAGATACACGCGCACGTACGCTCGCACATACACACACGCACACGCATACAGACAGACAAAGGAGCCAATCATATAATCACTAACCCTATATTATACACGTCCCACTGCTGGGCACGGGCTTCCTCTACTGAATGAGAGGAGTTAGGCCTTCACATCCACCCTAGTGTGAGGTGGCAGACTTCACATACCTTCGAAATTGTTATAGAAAGCTTCTCAGGTATGCAGGTTTGACAGGCAGGAGTTTGACAACTCACAGACAGGGAGCATGATAGGAGGTAGAGTAAGCGAGATGGTAATATCGAGTTATGGTCAATTGACCGTAACTTACTGGCACAATTTTTATGTATCATTGAAGTCATTAGTTAATAATACGTTCATTAATGTTATAACTGAACAAGGAATGCCTCGGTGGCGCAGTTGTAATGCGTACGCGTTACGTTGAAGCTAACGCTGAGGACTCGGGTTTGAACCCCGGCTCGGGTAAAGCAGTATTGGGTTTTCTATTACGAAATGCTCAGTATCAGCCCGGAGTCTGGAATTTGTGCCCGGTATGGCGATAGGCTCGCCCCTATCACATTGTGGGACGGAGATACGCTCGGCGAAATCTGGAGTGCTAGTTACACCTCTGCCTACCCCTTCGGGGATTACAGGCTCACGCCTGCGTATGTATGTATAAAGAACAAGATAGAAATAACTTAATATCAGCCACTTGCTCGTTTGCTCTGCTATAAATAAAATAAGTTTTAACCAAACTTGGAAAAATCGTCAAAAATAGTTTCTATAGGGTTCTTTGGAGACGGTGCAATTTTATTTGGCCGGCAGCGACATAGGCACCGATTCTAAAGAGACCTTTAGAAATTCTTATTTTTGACTTTGAGTGTTTTTATTTTGAAGTTAGTTTCTAAATTATTTTAAATCTTATTAACTGAGTTCAAAAAAGGAGGAGGTCCCCAATTCAGTGCGTTTTTTTTTCCATTTTAGTGCAAAAGCATATAAACTCCAATACAATAACACAATCGCGATGAATGTACTGTTGTCCGTTGAGAAGTTTAAATTTTTTACTCCGTACCCGTCATCTGATCTTAAGCAAATTCATACGGGATCACATCGCAGCTAAACTCTATCAAATGAGATTTTTGCCAATAAAATCGGCCCACAATATCCGGAGAAATCGACGTACATACACAAGCAAAAAAAGAGCCCAATTAAGCACCTACTCCTTTTTTGAAGTCGGTGAAAAAGTTATACTCAAGATCCTGTAAGTTCTAGAACTTACGAACAACGTGATACGAGTTGAGGTGGTAATAAACATCGTAAGTATTTCTCATGAAGTGGGTCATATTCGTAAGGGTCCTGTATATCTCCAGCATGTGCTTGTAGGAGTCCTGGATGCCAGCTGCTATGGCGCCGAGCTCGTAGGTGATGGTGTGCATGTATTTCTCCTGGATCTTAGCGGCTTGGGTCAGCTTGTAGTCTGCGTCTAGGAAATTAAAAACTCAACAGGATTAGTTTGTAAACCTTGTTTCAATTCAATTTAAAGCAGTACCAAATCTTCTTCTTCCACCTGCCTTATCCCACTCGCAGTGGGGTCGGCGTAACATGCTTTTAACACATGTTACAGAAAGATTTGGCTTGTAGTTTGTTACGACCGGTCGCCTGCCTGACGCTAACACCCCTACCATAGCAGTATAGGTATAGCAGTACCAAATAAATTTTAAAATTAAGATACGCACTCTGTATAAAATGGGAGTTTCCTATGTTGAATTTTATACATAATTTTGTAAGCAAAAAAATAGTACGCAAAAGAAACTCTTTTGATAAAACATAATCAAAATTGCCTCAGAAATGAGCCCGCAATTATGACTTTAAATGTTGCTATGAGGAAAATTACACTATCTCGCTTGCACGCGTGCATCATAATGGTAATTTTACGGTGACGTCCAAGTTTGAGTCATCTGTTATTAGACAATTACCCCTTCTACCAGATTTGAATGGCTTCTAACTTATTTATTTTTGGACCGTTTTTTAAATTCCTTTTTGCAATAGGTTACGGGTAACGTAATTTATTAATCTTGATTTTTTAAAAACTATTCCAACTACCCTATTTTAATCATTAGTTTATTACGATCGATCACATCACTATTAAGAGAAAAAGAAAATGCTTTATTCAGGTATGCCCTAGAAATGCACCTTTCTGTAACACGTTGTATAATACTTATATCGTACACTATACGTTGCTTAAATGTGACCACACCTTTCTGTAACACGTATAAAAATTACCCAGCCTTGAAATCGAAACCACTTGCTAACCTTTGACAAGCTCTCCAGTCATGTTAACTAAATGTGCAGCTATCAGATGTTCTGCCCATGCCGGCCATTCGATTGGTTCTGGTGGGTGAGGCTCCTGACACCAGGAGATATACAGCAACGCTGGAACAATGTCAGATGGTAAGCGCCACATCTGCCCATATACACGAGCATCACTTGGAATTTTGAATTAGGTATAAACTGTATGACAATGCTCTGCGCTGAGATGTTAACGCCTGATTTCTGAAATCAGTCAAATCTCATGTCAAGTCGTAATTGAGTTGCTAGAAGCGTGATTGATTTGACACACATTTTTGTTAACATAACTTTCAAAATAATATGAAAAATCGTATGTCAAACGGTACTAAAGAGACATCAAATAGGTATTATTAATTTTTACACTAATCGATGTTTCAGCAACTCGAGCTGATTTGACAGCGGTGTCAAAATCAAAGTTCTGTTAGTTGAATGTTGATTTGATCAACCTTTCAGAAACCGGGTGTAAGTCTTACAACGTTCAGTAATTTCACTGGATTTATGGCCGTTCCCTATATTCTGTCTGTCTCTAGTTTTGCTATACCGGCGATAGAAAATTTTATCTATTTTCCGTTTTACCGTCCCAATAAACTTACTAATGATAGGTAATCCTATTCTTCATTTCTGTCTACCGATGAGAGGACTGATAGCTGACAACAGATATACAACACTATGAAAATGACAGTTCAAGCGTCCCAATATTTTTTAAGTGCTATCTGTCGATAAAGTTATTTAGTTTTTTCTTTATCGGTAGATTTTGACCGATAAACAGATATCCTCGGCTGTAAAAAAACGAAATAAATAACGCATTTTGACAAAAATAGCCATGAGTATACAAGGCTTACATGGCACTTGCACTGCAATACAAAAAATAATGCACCGTTTTGTTAATTAAATTAAGTGCAAGAGACATATTAATATTTGTTAATTCGAACAAAATAATTCCCCACTTCAGTAAAATCCCCCAAATACGCTTGGGATTTTCGTTCAAAGGACTTGTATTCAGAGCCGTAATTTATTGACAGTAAAACGTTTCGTTATTACATTGTGTTTTGCAATATAATAAGTATTTCTCGATATTATTATTTCATTTACAGTGGTAAATAATAAGAATTATAGATAAATGTTCAATTAAAACTTATATTTCTAATCTAAATCATATCTTCATATTTTCTAACATAAATTAAACAATAGTTCCTCTTTCTCAGCTTGTATGAACATAACGCACAAGAGGGCCCAGATAGACTGCCTATCTATTGCTATCATAGTATCCGACGTGCCTATCTAAAAAATAGGGATGATTCCAAGCAGTAGATAGAACAATACGGATGTTTGACGATAGCTATTTATCGTGAAATTGAAGATTAATACTGGGAACGGCCATAAATGTCCTTCTAACCGAAGACAATTACAGTGCTTGCACACTGTCATTTGATAGCCGAAATTGACAAAGCGTTGGTGTTTACCCACACTCAGTAGAGCATACGAGAGACCTACCATTTAGAAAATAAAAGTTACTTCAGTAAAGTTGTTGAGTCTTGTTCCTATTTTTTTTATTAGCGTTAATGAATGATGTTGTATGTATGGAATGTAAGTGGGACACTAACATCTTAGACGCAAAGCCAACTTCATCTGTAATGTAATTTATCTATATCTATACAAATATTATAAAGAGGAAAGATTTGTTTGTTTGTTTGCATTGAATAGGCTCCGAAACTACTGAACCGATTTAAACAATTCTTTCACTGTTGGGAAGCTACACTATCCCCGGGTGACATAGGCTACTTTTTATCCCGGAAAAGGCCGTTCACGCAGGCGGAGCCACGAGCGAAGGCTAGTTAATAATAAATTAATTAATATAGGTACTTACATAAAGTAAAAATTATTTTCACTTGAAGCATTGTTTCATTATTGTACAAGAGTTATTCAGCGTCTGAAAAAATACATACACACTCATGGCTGTAATCCCCGAAGAGGTAGGCAGAGGTGTATCCAGTACACCCACATTTCGCCGAGCGTATCTCCAACCCATGATGTGATAGGGGAGGACCCTATCGCCATACCGTGCACAATTCCAGACTCCGGGCAGATACTGAGCAATAATTAAAAATACCAATATCACTTTTACACGCCCCGGGGATCGAACCGGAGACCTCAGCACAGCCGTCGTATCGCGTATGCATTACAACTGCGCCACCGAGACAGTCGTATATTATAATATCTGCTTACATTAAGAACTACAATTTGAACACATTTACGCACGTTTTTACAATCGTTTAATGAAGTACTTCTGTTAAACATAATTACATATTAGTTAATTATACACATCGTTAATTTAAGTTTCTTTAAATGTAATATCAGGAAAACCTCTGAACATGAAACATTTTACTTGTTTACTTTTGTATTGTAAGTATTGCTTTATGTTCATACTACTCTTTAGACAGATTTTCCCACAACTGGCCCTCGGCACAATGATGTGCAGAAACGGCCCTAAACTATACTCCCCAGCGATTGCTCAAGCTGACGTGCTTAATCGGTACTAAATACACTATACATATTTCTGATAAATTTTCTGGCTAACAGCACAAATCCATTCGGAAAAAACAGATTTGTCTACAGCATGAATGGATTAGCTCGACCGAAGCCTCTTTGCCCCGCCTAAAATTGACATGAAGTGGTTTGCCGTTTGGGTTTCGTACGGTGAGTGAGATATCCGAACACTCAAACCTCCCCCCCCCCCCTTCCTAATTCGTTTTACTTTCCTTTAAGGTTGGCAGCACTTCCATGTTCTTCAGGTATTGTTGATGTTCGTTAAAGAGATCCCCATTTTCCGTACCATAGATTTGACGGTATTTGGTATAATATGTGGGGACCCGCCGTCTGATCCCCACAACCCGCAACTGGAACTAAGTTATGTGTGTATTAATTGTTAATTATCAGTTGGTGAAGGAAACGTCGTGAGGAAATCTGCATACCTGAGAAAGTCTCCATAAGAATTTCGAAGGTATGTGAAGTCTGCTAACCCGCATTATTCCAGCGTGGTGGTTCGTGTGTAATACAAGGCTGGCCTTATTACAAATTCAACCTTTTTTCGTCAGGTTATTTGGCTTCAGCTCAGACACCCCTTCCGGAAGATGAACTCAAATCAGCTTTGCTCATAATCAACTCTACAGTTGACGTTATACATAATACAGATGAAAAGATATCAAAATTACACTATATTAGGCAGGTACGTACTAACGTCTGGTTTCTGAAAGGCTGATCAATGTTAAATTAACTAATTAAATGTCAAATCTCATGTGAATTCTAAATTGAGTTCAACAACTTTGATTTGACACACATGTTAGCTAACATAACTTTCAAAATAATATACAATATTGTGCAGCACAGACGATTACAAGTGCATAGTGGACAGTTATAATAGTTATATACTTCGTTATTGTGCTACATAGACAGTAAGTGTAAATAGTGAACGTTTATATACTTTGTTATAGTGATTATTATGTCTTAACAGTTACAGTTCTAATAGTGATTAATATGGCTTGACAGTTACAGTTCATATAGTGAATATTATGTTTTAACAGTTCTATTTGTGTAGTGTTTATAAGTGTCTAGATCTTTAGTGTTTTAGTTCTTTTAAAGTGTTTACAGTTACAGTTTTATTTGTTGTACATACAGTAGTATGTTTTAGTGAAAATAATTTGTGTTATGTGTTGTTAATTAAATAAACAGAGGGGTTCTTCTCGTCGGTATAGCCGGTGGCTAAGATAGGGAATTCCGCGATATTTTGTCCTTTTCTGACACATAGGTCCATCTCGCTCCTTCGCTAAGTGAAACCTCACTATGCGTTGGAGCGAGATGGAGCTGAATTTTGTATAAAAAGCGTGCAAATTCTTTCAGCGACCCTCCTCCGATCTGGACACTCCTCCGATCTGGACATACTATTCGGTATGAGTGAATCCGTCCTCGTGGCGGGTGACCTCAACGCCAAGAGTACGCTGTGGAGTTGCAACTCGACAAACGCGAGAGGCAACTCCCTGGCGTCAAATCTTGAACGAATAGGCATGGACATGCTAGTTCCCCCCGAACCCACATACTACGCACATAACGGACGTCACCGACCCGACATACTAGACGTGGCACTCGTAAAGAACGTATGCTTGCGCATGCGTTCCATACGGGTGCTACAAGATCTAGACTCAGACCACAGACCTGTGATTATAGAGTTTGTCCCCCACTTACAAGGCCCCTCAGACACAGGTCTTGTTAACAATCCTCCGATGATGAAGGTGAAAACGGATTGGCGCCAAGTTGGCGCCAAGCTCGCGGACACCTCCTCATCATCCAGCGATCTCGTAGCCATTCCCGCCAATATCGTCACTCCTGAAGAGACGACGGTCGCGATTCATCACTTCACCAACCACCTGAGCAACGTTGTGAGCGAAAGCTCCAGGGAGGAGCCGGAAACTGTTCGCAGTTACTGGCTCGTCCCTGACGATGTGAAGGACTTGATGAGGAGACGAAACGCGGCCATGCGCGCATTCATGGCGGACCCCAACCCGGATCGGCGGCCTCTGTTGTATCACCTCCGCAAGGAGGTGAAACGACGCCTCAAAGAGGTCACCGATTCGAGATGGGAATCCCACCTGTCCGACATTAGGCCGACGCACAAAGCGTTTTGGCAACTATGCCGTCACTTCAGGAGAAAAGATATGGCCACCATGCCTCCGCTCAATCGTCCGAATCAACGCCCAGCGTTTGATGACGACGAGAAAGCCGAGTTACTGGCCACCTGCCTGCAATCTCAATGCTCGCTCGACACGGTTCCCGTAGAACAGGAACATCTTGTTGCGATCGATAGTTACGTCGACAGTAGGAATGCGCTCTCTGCGTCCCCGCCGCCGACGCAATCGCATACGCAGTCCCAATCCGCGCGTCCAATATCCGACGTTATCGTCGTCGACCCGAATGTCGGCGACACGCCACTAAACTTTACCCCCCTCGAACCGGTGACGATCGAAGAAGTCAAGTCTCTGGTCAAGGCGCTCAAACGCCGCAAAGCCCCCGGGGGCGACGGCATTCACAATAGAGTCCTTAAAATGCTCCCCAGCCATCTGCTGGAAATTCTTACTGCCATTTTTGAGGCGGCCCTTCGCAACAGTCTCTTTCCACAACAGTGGAAGGAGGCGGTAGTGATAGGGTTCCACAAACCTGGCAAACCCGCCACCGAACCGACATCTTATCGTCCCATTAGTTTGCTCAGTACCCTGGGTAAGATGTATGAGCGCATCGTCCTCGAGCGCTTAAAATCTTTTGCCAAATCCCACCATCTGCTCCCCGAGGAGCAGTTTGGATTCCGCGAGATGCACAGTTGCGTGCATCAGGTGGTCCACATCACGGATCACATTCTCCATAACGATCATAAACTCAAACTCCCCACCGGAGCCCTATTTTTCGATGTCGAAAAAGCATTCGACAAAGTGTGGCATAACGGCTTGCTTTTCAAGTTGTACTCCATGAATATGCCCATACAGCTCGTGCACATCATACGAGACTTTTTGTCGAATCGCTCTTTTCGATATCGTGTGGAGGGAACTCTCTCTTCCCGACACACCATCACGGCTGGAGTCCCGCAAGGCTCCGCCCTGTCCCCATATCTCTTTTCGCTGTATACAGCAGACATACCGCGTCCAAAGAACGCCCATCTGGCACTCTTTGCTGACGACACGGCAATCTACGCTTCACGTAGAAAACCGGCTGAGGTGACTCGCCTCTTGCAAGCCGCCGCCGACGAACTCGGCGTATGGTTCCGCAAGTGGCGAATCACCATCAACCCTGCCAAAAGCGCCGCGATCCTCTTCTGTAGGAATCCCCGTCTTACGGTTCCAGCGCGGAATGTCACCATGCACGGCGTGGCCATTCCCTGGACCAAGACAGTCAAATATCTAGGAGTGACCCTTGACCAGAAGTTGACCTTCGTCCCACACGTAAATGCGGTCCGTGCGCGAGCCGCATTCGCGATAGGCCAGTTATTTTGGCTCTTGAACAAAAAGAGTCCAATGTCCGTACGCAACAAGATTAGGATTTACACCACTTGTATTAGGCCGATTATGACTTACGCATCGCCGGCGTTCGCTCATATACCCGAAAATCGATTTAAACGAATGCAATCCCTGCAGAATCGTTTTCTGCGTAGGGTCATGGGGGCACCGTGGTACGTGCGTAATCGCAACCTCCACGTAGATGCCAATTTGCCGACAATCAGGCAAGTCACGAAAGTGGCTAGCAAACGTTACTTCGATCGCGCCGCGCATCATCCGAACACGCTCATTCGTAAAGCGTCGATTTACACTCCCTTTGATCGCGCAAAGTGGAGACGACCGCGTTCCGTCCTCACAGATCCCGACGATGCGACCACCGTGGCCATCCGAGAGATGGAGGAAGTTCTCACCCAAATACACTCCACAAGACCGTCATTCCGTCCTCGCCGAAGAGGACCTCGCCGCGCTCCCCGAAGCACCCCCGACCCTTCGACCGGCCCGCGTGCCGATGAATAACGATAAAATAGATTATAAGTAGGTTATAATATATCCCCAAACCACCAATCGCAAATGTCTTTGCCCTCTTCCAGTGGCCGTCCTGAGCCGAGGTCCGTATCCCCCATTAGGGGGGATGCCCTCAGCGAAGGTCACTTAAATTTTAGGGCTGGAGTGCCTACAAGCATTCGCCCGAAAGTCCGGTGACGCTGACAAAAGCCGACTCACGGTCAGGCTATCAGCATTCGTCCAAACAAAAAAAAAAAAAAAAAAAAAAAAAAAATTCAGCGACACAGTTCACAGGAAGATTTCGGGCTGAAGAAAAGTAATGGGAGAATAGTAAGCACCAAAAGTACCAAAGGGGGGCGTGGCTTTTATAGTTTAAATTCAGTGTTTTCTTTCCTATACAGTCCACTCTCACAGACAAAACAATTTTCATTGCGCTGTATTTTCCTATGATACAGTTTCTGCCCGTACTGGCCTTCCGGTGCCTTTTGTACATATACGAAATATTACAGTATATGTATTGCAATTTTCATTGCAAACCACCAGTACATAAGGGCCTATAACACATACGTACACACATACCACTTACACAATACAAACGTACGGGATACAGTAAAGTCCCGTACAAATATCGTATGTCAAACGGTAGTAAAGAGAGATCAAATATTATTATTTTTTAAATCAATCTAAATAATATCGTTTCAGCAACTCGAATTGATTTGACAGCGGTGTCAAAATCAAAGTTCTGTTAGTTGAATGTTCATTTGACCAGCCTTTCAGAAACCGGGTGATAGATAATTTTGTCTAATACTACAGTTGCTAGAAGCGTGATCAACACCTTTGATTTGACACACATGTTAGTTAACATAACATTCAAATTATTATGAAAAATCGTATGTCAAACTGTACTAAAGAGAGATCAAATATTATATATTTTTCACCTATTAACATTTCAGCAACACGAATTGATTTGACTGCGATGTCAACTCAAAGTTCTGTGAGTTGAAGGTTGATTTGACCAGCCTTTCAGAGACCAGGCGTAAATTTTTATAAAACAATCTGAATACATTAACTGAAACCATTATTTATACACATAACATACATTATACATAAAATAAATCAAAATATCTCCCATCCATTTCTCACACGCATACGAGAGTTACGCTCACCGGCCAACGGAACGGGACCAGCAAAATATAACAACAGCCAGACGCAAACCATATCGTTAAATGAATGTTCTTGTACCTTCATTCCACTTGCAGGATAGCGTCAACACAGCCCCGTTCGAAGTTGGCTATCTAACCTACACACTTCAAGAAAAATATAGAAAAATGGTGGACAAATTCAACACTAGTACCTATATGAAACAACGATTGTACTTGATGGAACTTGTCCTCATTTTAGAGGAGATAGAGCGACATTATTGGCAGGTAGGCAATAAACATCTTGACTTGAAACAACAGCTATATGTAATAAAACTAGTTTATACGGATTTTACTGCGGTTTAATTTTTATTTTAGTCCCGACGTTTCGAAAGATTTTCAGTCTTCGTGGTCACGGGAGAGACTGAGGTGTAGGTTGTCTCGGAAAGTTAATATTACACGTTGCGTAAACCTAAGAAAACAGCTGTATGGTTTTGTTTGTTGCTGTCTGACACTAATCAGTACAAAATATATTCATTTGTCGTGGTGTAGCTTGAACATGGTCAAAAACAATGAGAGTACATACATGATTGTCATGAAATTGACAATGACGCGCGCTGACTGCGTTGCTAAACACTGATATCACAGTTACAACGTCCAAAAGGGTTTTTGTTACATATTGACAGCCTCCGTGGCACAGCGGGCGAGTAGCCGGTTGCGAAGCGTGAGGCCGAGGGTTCGATTCCTGCACCTAGAAAAATGTTTATGTGATCCACAAATATTTGTCTCGGGTCTGGGTGTTGTGGGTTGGCAAGTCCCTCGTAGTTCCTGATACCCACGATACAGGTTTACCTAGTGTGGGGTCAAGACTATGTGTGTGACTGTTGGGTATATCTATTTATTTATGTAGTACCTTACCTACTATTTTTCAGGTTGAACACATATCGAACATGATGCATGAAATAGAAAGAAAATATAAAGTGCAAACTGATTTGCATATGAAATTTGACTACGAAGCCCATGGGTCGCCCACACACTACCATGGCGAGCCGACTGTACATACCACGTCAAGAACCAAGAGACTGAAGGTCGACAAGTTGTTACAGGAAAGAATGAAGCCAACCACAGCAAAAACCACACATAAATGGTGGGATTTGGATTATGGATGGGAAATAAATTATTTTTGGTGAATGTTTTTCTTTTCTTTTTTGATAACGAGTGGTAGAGCCACGCTGTAGACAATTTTGTCTACAGCATGAATGGGCCGGCTCGTCCGGGTCGTTACCACTGTCTCACAGAAAACCGGCGTAAAGTAGCAGCTTGCTGCTGCGTTTCGTACGGTGAGTGAGATATCCGGAGGCCCAAATCCCTTATTCCTCCCCTTCCCAATCCCTTATTATCCCTTTCCTTTAAGGTCGGCAACGCGCCCATAATTCTTTTGTTTTGTGGGCGTACATGGGCGGTGGAGATCGCTTACCATCAGGTGACCCACTTGCTCGTTTGCCGGCCTATACTATAAAAAAAAAAAAAAAGACAGAACCTTGGAGGAACTTAGCCCTTTTTTTAGACTTCGTCAGCTAAACGGAGCATTTATTATTTTGTAATGTCGGTCTGTCCGTCTGTCTTAGAACCCTTAATACATGTAGGGTTTACAACAAGCTACACTACAAACTAAATCTTTCTGTAACATGTGTTAAAAGCATGTCGGGTCGACCCCACTGCGAGTGGGATAAGGGCAGGTGGAAGAAGATGGCTATATTATATAAGAACCAGAAGAAATAGTATCTGCGACCTATTAGAACCACCTACGTGTACCTCTGGAAATCTCACTTAGTCACTCACTGTATGAAACGCAACAGCAACCTGCAAGTTTACATCGGTTTCCTGACAGACAGTGGTAACAACCCGGCTGAGCTGGTCCATTCATGCTGTAGACAAAACTGTCTCAACACATAATAATAATAATACTAGCCCTGTATTATATACGTCCCACTGCTGGGCACGGGCCTCCTCTACTGAATGAGAGGGGTTAGGCCTTAGCCCACCATGCTGGCCTAATGCTGGTTGGCAGACTTCACACCTGCATACCTTCGAAATTTTTACGAACAACTTCTCAGGTATGCAGGTTTCCTCACGATGTTTCCTTCACCGTTAAAGCAAGTGATAATTAACAATTAATACACACATAAGTTAGAAAAGTCAGAGGTGTATGCACTTGGGGCTGGTTTCGAACCTGCGACTTTCGTCTCGACAGTCCATACCACTCCCCGCTGAGCTATCACTGCTTGTTAACACATAGAAAAATATTTTTCAGCACAATTCTATTTGAATGAACATCGTTAACAATACTTAATCACCATTAAATCTTAATGGATTTTAACACTTCCAACGTTAATGAATGTGGCTACTAAAAACAAGGTGCATGTTTAAAAAAATGTTACCTATCCTACTCACGATTTTATGTGGTAAGTATCTATCAATAAATCGCTTCCTTCCTTACCGATCTTCATTGCCACTTCAGCTATGAAGTGACACTTTTTTAGGATCTCTCACCTTGTTTTATTTAAAAGATAATTCACTTCGTCACAACGTTCAACAAGTTTATTACCCTTTAACATAAAATTATTACATATTCTAATTGTATTGGTCTTACGGGATAGTCCGCAAGTCACTTATGGTGACTACTGAAAACCAGTGCTGTGCCCTGTCTTGCCCAATACAGCAACATGCTGAGTGGTCACCTGCCTGTCACAGCCACGGCATGCAACTGCTTCCTTTTATTAGTTCAAGTAGTTACTAATTATTTTCCATTGACTCCTAAATTCTAGCAAGTAGCGCTTGTTGTGGCGAATAAATTATTTTTTCTTTTCTTTCTTTTACACATCAAATACAAAATTATATATCACTTCACAAATTAGGTTTAATAAACTTTATAACGCGCCCATACATCCCGTAGGTAAAACTTTATAGTACGTAGGACCCGCGAGGGTGGGGGGCCTGCGGGCGGGCGGGGGAACGCCGCCGCCGCGGACTGCGGTGCGCTTGCGTCACGTACACCGTGAGTAGTCGGCCGCGAGCTCAGCCGCGAGTAGTTATGTTTTTTTCATATAACGTATGTTGCGTCCCTTATGTACCAAGTGTATAAGTATACGATATAATATATACTTACTTCAATACATGGGCCATGTGTTTTCTTTAAATAACTTATATACGTTATAACTTTGAAATAAAAATAGTTTATACGGATTTTATCGCGGTTTAATTTTTATTTCAGTCCCGACGTTTCGAAAGCTTTTCAGCCTTCGTGGTCACGGGAGAGACTGAGGTGTAGGTCGTCTCGAAAAGTTAATGTTACATTGCCTACCTTCATTTTAAAATTATACGTTTATTTTTTTATACTTGTTAAGACTAAGTTCTAAGCTCGACTGAGTTAATATTTAACTCTCAATTAATAACTTACCCAATAGGGTACGTTAGGGTGAGGAATACCTCACCAACCACCTCTACCACACCGCACAATTCTATATCTACCAACTTGATACAGTTATTCTCCCTAGTACCTCCAATACTCGTAACACCAATAAACGGTGCTATTACTTTTTTCCTTATTAGTCGAAGGCAGGCGAACAGACGCCCCATTCTCCCTGACACCATACGACACCGTCACGACTCGGTCTTGCTTGGACGCGAATAAAATTCAGACTTCCTTCTCACTCTAGTGGCATCAGCAACTGGCCAGAAATCATACCGAGCTCATGATTTCATGGGACAGACTGATAAGGACAAATTGAAGATTCTCGCATTAGCTCTTCTGAAGGACGCCAAGCTGAAGTTGCGTCAGGTTGCGGGGATCAAGGATGAGCATGGTGTCAATATTGCTTTTGACGTTGGAGTTATTATTGGTAAGTTTTTTTTATTGACTACCTCGGTGGCGCAGCTGTAATGCGTATGCGTTACGACTGAGTCCAATGCTGAGGTGTCGGGTTCGATCCCCGGGTCGGGTAAAAGTGATATTGGGGTTTTCTATTATGAAAAAGCTCAGTATCAACCCGGAGTGTGGAATTTGTGCCCGGTATCACATCATGGGACGGAGATACGCTCGGCGAAATGTGGGTGTACTGGTTACACTTCTGCCTACCCCTTCGGGGATTACAGGCGTGAGTGCGTATGTCTTTTTTATTCTTATACGAAAAATTACATGTTCGTAACAACAGTCCAAATATAATGACGATGAGATGTTTTATCTGACTGAGATATCCGGAGGCCCTTCGCAGTCCGTTAATGGTCCCTGTCTTTTAAGGTCAGCAACGCGCCCTTGATTATTCCGGTATTGTGGGCGTACATGGATGTTGCAGATCACTTACACAGGAGACGCATATGCTCGTTTGCCGGCCTATGCTATTAAAAAACCTCCGATTTTCTGAAGAAAACCGCATCAAAACTGTATTCCTGCAGCTATCTTGCAGCATAAATGCATAATGTCGGCATAGACCCTTAAATAACGGATTGTCCCACAGGAATCCTCACCATCAAATAAATTTTAGGTCAAATTCGTGAAAAATACAAGCGAATGCTGGAGACTTACCGCGAGGCCCGAGATCGGTTTACTAACAGGACCTTGCTCCAAGGACCTGGGGTCAAGGAGCTACGTCCTCTCCACTACATCGTCAGCATGGAATTGGTACACATGAGGGAAGTGGATATCGACAAGTTGGTACATGTCCTGGAGACTATCCCGAAGAAAATCCTGGAGAAGGGCAGTTCGCCGTTCGTCAAGGACGTCAGGCCGCCTAAGATGTTGAGGAGTGGGGGTATGTAGTTAGTGTTTGTATCGTACCAAGGTTCGGAAATTCAAGCTTTTTTATTAGAGTTTATTAGGGATTATAGGAGAGTTGAATTGATTTTGTTTATTATTGAAATCAATAAGTTACGTTACTCAAAGCCTATTTCAGAAAGAATTTTATGAATCGGTCCAAAAATAAATAAGTTAGAAGCCATTCATATTGTAGTAGGGGTAATTTTCAAATGACAGATGACGCAAACTTTGACGTCACCATTTAAAATAATAATTATGGTGCACGCGTGCAAGAGAGATAATGAGATATCCCCACGCACCCACTTTTCCTCATCAAGATTTAAAGTCATAACTGCGGGCTCGTTTCCGAACCATTTTGATTGTGTTTTGCGAATTATTTTCTGTTGCTTATAAAATTCAATACAGGAAACTAACCTATTGCTCAAAATCGGGCGAAGCGGAGTGGTCTTAGTAAGTAGAAAGGTAGACTCTGGCACTAGGCCGGGATAACGCCAGGCAGAAATAATGACATAGACTGCGCACGTCTTGAAACCTGCATCTAATTCCGTTCCATCCATACTTTCACATTCATAATATACAAAATTCAACACCCCCCGCTCTCCTTTCGCGAGTGGAATTTTACAAACATGAGAAACATGTGGCTCATTATTTTTAATAGGTAATAATTGTACTCTATTTCACCGTTCTTCGTTCTATAGAAAATTATTATATTTTTAAAAATATTTTTCCTAGATTCCCAACTCGCGGTGCGTATAAAGGAGGAGGAGTTGAAGAGCAAGTACAGAGATGAGTACACGATGAAGAAGCTCGGTATCAACGAGACTGGGTGGGCCTGGGACATCTATTCTATTGCTTGAATAAATGTAATAATATTTTAGTTTGATCTTCTTCTTCGACCTGCCCTTATACCACTCGCAGTGGTGTCGGCGCAACATCCGTTTTAACACATGTTACAGAAAGATTTGGCTTGTAGTTTTTGACGTCAACTCCTCTGGGGAGAAAACACCCAGACCCGAAACAAATATTTGTAGATCACACAAACATTAAGAACCCGCGGCTTTTCGCTTCACAGTTGGCTACTCACACACTGCGCCACGAAGGCTGTAATTTAAGCTATTTTGATATTACAAGTTTTTTTAACCTCCGCCACAAAAGGGGATGTTATAATTTCGACACCTTTATATGGGTGGCGCCAATTTGGAAAGGCCTATGTCCAGTGGACGTGAGTTTAGGCTGATGCTGATGAATATAAACGAAAGGACCGATGCGAATGCGGTTTTCTTTGTTATATTCTTTTTTAGTCGAGATGTTGCTTAGCTATGTTTGAAGAAAATCAATTCAAGTATTTAGAACAGATCGTTTTCTAGTTCATTTCGGGGGTCTGTGCACAGGCCTTCCCTACTCATGGGTTAGACCTTAGTCCACCACGCTGGACTAATGCGGGTTGGTAGACTTCACATACCTTCGAAATTCACACGGTGAAATTCCCAGGTATGCAGGTTTCCTCACGATGTTTCCTCCACAATTAAAACAAGCGATAATTAACAATTAATACACACTTAACTTACAAAAGTAAGGCTCTTGTTGCTTTACTTGCGACTATCATCTCGGTAGTCCATACCACTCCCTCTGATCTATTGCTGTTATTTTATTTATCAAGTAATATATACTTAGGCATTAGAGGAAGCCTTCAGACATATTCAGCAGTGGACGTCTTGTGGCTGATGATGATAGATTTAAAGAATTATTCAATCATTTTATTTGAAAACATGTTTAATGCAATCCCATCCAATTTACCAAAAGTAATCAATCTCCCATCCGTAGTCGATCGGCCACCATTTATTGTATTTTTTCTTCTCAACTGGCTCGTATGTCTTGATCTTCATCTTCAGGTACAACTCTCGCATCTGCTTCATCCTTTTCTTTTCCATCTTCATGTGAATCTTTCTTTGTCTCTCATTATCTTTTATCCATTGTTCGTGTTTTAATACCTCATCTAAATCTACTGGGCTCAGCATTTCTCGAAATTCTTCTATGTAACTGTTAAATAAATACATACATAGTATTAAATTACAAGCACCTTTATAAATTACATTATACTTTACATATCTCATATTATACAAAGTTCCATTCGATAATCATTATCTCTCTATTCTAAAAAAAAGTAACTGGCACCGCCGCTGCCAAAAGCTTGTCACGCTATCTCCTCCGAAACCGCTGGGGGTATGAGGTCGAGACCGATACCAATCGATGCAGAATAATGTGGGGAAGAAAGTAAGATATGTCTCATATTCGTCGGACTTTTTATTTTATGTTTTGTGAAAAAACATGGGCAACGCCCCTAGTCATAATATATTTAAGATAAAAACGTTAATATTATTTTCTTCCTCCCTTTGTCTCTCTCATAATATATATATATATATATATTTACATCCCTAAATCACAAAATATAAACACTACACTAAAAATTCTTCATAGCTAATTAATTTTTTATTTATTTATTTATTAAGATTCGCCAGTGGTTGTTACACAAAACTTGTACAATACTTAATTACTAAATTATGTTTCTATGCAAGGTGTACAACCTTTTAAGGCAAATACAACATGCAAAGTGTTATTTGGATAAATATACAGTAATACAAATACAGTAGATATTATGATTGCCCAGAAAAAGAGTGTCTACTTACTACACAGTTGATACACAGAAGACAGACAAGAACTATTCAACTAAAGCTGACCTGCACGACGATCCCAAATCGAGATTTACCAAACTTATTTACTTATGTCAAATTTTCATACTATTGAAATCTCTGGTTTAGAGGGTTAAACTCGACCTAAGGACCGTCGCACAATTTTAAAAATAAATTATTATATTTAGTAGTTTTATCATAACCACAGCGGTAATATTTTTGTATGACCTTTGTAAACCAGTTATTTGTATTATTTAAATTTCCTCGATACAGGCTTGCCGAGTGAGAAAATTAATGGAAACTGTTATAGTCAGCATATGTTTTGTCAGCAAAATACTTATAAATTGTTTTCTTTACATTGTTCAACCTGTTTTGTTAGTTTTTTGCTGTAATATTTTTATTTTTTCTTTTCATACACATTCACGCCTGTAATCCCCGAAGTAGTCATCATTGATAGTAGAACCTGCAAATTTGATCGTACCACTCTCCGATGAGCCATCGCCGCTTTCTGCATAGGTACCTAATAAAGAGATGTTCTATTGAATTGGTGGCATACCTATACTTTTTAGGTATTTCATGGGCCATGTTAACCAGATGGTATATTTCGAAATACAGCTTCTGTATTAACTCTGTTCTCTTCAATGTGGCGTACACAGTATCTGCTTTGTATTCCATTGGTCTTTTCACATGTTCCACCATCTTTTTATACCTGTAATTGTCAATAGGGTAGTTTCCTATATTGAATTTTATACATTATTTTATAAGCAACAGAAAATGATACGCAAAGGATAACCTTTTATTAGAACACAATCAAAATTGATTCAGAAATGTGCCCGTAGTCATGACTTTAAATGTTGGTATGAGGAAAAGTGGGTGCGTAGTAGGGATATCTCACTATCTCGCTTGCACGCGTGCTCCATAATGAACATTTTACACTTTGCCGTCAAAGTTTGCGTCGTCTGTCATTTGATAATTACCCCTTCTACAAGATTTGAATGGCTTTTAATTAATTAATTTTTTGACCGATTTATAAAATTCTTTCTGCAATAGATTCTGAGTAAAGTAAATTATTGATTTTAATAATAAAAAAAATCTAGTCAACTACCCTATTGTCGCTCTCTCTAACTACGAATGAAAAAGCATGAGGAAATCTGCATACCTAAGTTCTACATAACAATTTCAAACTATGTGTCTGCCAACCGGCATTAGGCCAGCGTGGTGTACTATGGCCTTATTCTTCTGTCAAATAAAATAAAAGCTTTTTCTTATGCTCCTATGTTTAATTGTTCGTTATCCAAACACGCTTTTTAGTCTGTACGACCGAAACGACTATTTTAAGGCAATTTTTATTAGGTAGCCGTTTCAGGATTTTTCAGATTTATTTTCATACTGGGCTTTATGAGACTTAACATCTTTACGTCTCGGGGTGACGAGCGCATTCCGGTGCCATACATTTGTAACCCCAAGTTCTGTGTGGCGTTGTGTATGTTTATGGGCAGGTGTATCGCTTACAGTCAGGCGAGCGACCTGCTCGTTTCGTCATTCAAGCTAATTAAAAATAAATACAGCAATAGCATGTAAGCAATCGCGACGAGTGTACTGTTGTACGTTGAGGAGTTTTATTTTTACTCCGTACCTCGTCATCAGATCTTAACCAAATTTATATAGGGCCACATCGCAGCTAAACTCTATCGAGTGTTTTTTTTACCAACACAATCGGTCAACAATTGGCGGAGAAATCAATGTACATACATAAAAATCGACGTAAAGTAGCAGCTTCCTGCTGCTACGTTTCGTACGGTGAGTGGGATATCCGGAAGCCTAAATCCCCTCCCCTTCCCAATCCCTTTCCTTTAAGGTCGGCAACGCGCTCATGACTCTTTTGGTATTGTGGGCGTACATGGGCGGTGGTGTTCACTTACCATCAGATGACCTACTTGCTCGTTTGTCGGCCTATACCTACAATGGAAAACCTCCTCCTGTTTTGAGTCGGATAAAAATAAAAATAAATTACCTTTCAATAATCTCCCCCATAACATACCCTTGTTCATAATACGGTGACTCTTCAAACATGAACCTCATGGGGTTCAATTCCGTCGTCCTCTTCTCAGCGTCTATCAGGTAAGTCCGCATTATTTCTAGAAGTCTATCAGGTACTACCTCGCTCATCTCCCAGTCTTTAAACTTTTCCTTATTGAAGTCTTGGTCTGGACATGATGGGGGTGCCAAGACTAATAATGAAATGGTTATAAGAATAACCAAAAATAAAACGTAAGTAGTAACATGTTTTGTCAGATCCCAACGACTCCATCACAGTCGCTATCAAAGCAGCACTTTCCTTGCCCAACCCGAATCGCAATAATACGCGACCCCGACATAGGACACGCCTGCGAGTCCAAAGAGCTCCCACAACTGGCCCTCGGCATAATGATGTGCAGAGACGGCCCTAAACTATACTCCCCAGCGATTGCTCAAGCTGAGGTCCGAGCCTTCTAAAAGGCGCCTCTGTGCTTAATCGTTACTAAATACACTATACATATTTCTGGGTAGAGCGCCATAAGCGCCGGCTTTATTGTCAGATGAAGCTAAAAAAGCAATATAGGCTAACAGCACAAATCCATTTGAAAAAAAAAAACTATAATTTATTTAGGAATTGTTTTTTTTTTATTGCACAGACTTTTGCCCAAGATAATTATTTTTTGGACTCTCGCATATATTGTCTAATATTATATTTTGAAATAAAACTAGTTGATACGGATTATATCGCGGTTTAATTTTTATTTTAGTCCCATTTTTTTAGTCTTTGTAGTCACGGGAGTGACTGTATTTATTTCAATGTGTAATATTCGCGTAAACGTAAGAAATCATTAATATTATATTATTATGTACTTACATAATAAAATATACAGATATACTTCTATCCATATCTCATACTTTATCGTGGAGAAAACCTTAAAATGTTTAATATTTCCCGCCATTTTCTTACTCACTTAATTTAAATTATAAATTGAAATATGCTTTAATTTTAAACTCTTTATAGCGGACCTGGGCATAGATTTTTGGATTTAAATTATTCATAAGTAGACCCGTATCCAGAAAGTTTATGGGGGTCGAAACCCACGATTGTCTATAATATCTAAGGATTTATTCACTTTGAATTGAAGTTCTCTGGTAGAGATCGCTATTAGCGAAAAGATCGCCTATTGTTACTTAACTTAAGCGAACGAAGATAATCGTAAATCACAAGATAATCGTATTTTAGTGTGGCCAATTCTCGTAATTTAAAATATTCAAAATATCATTCTGATCAGTTGCAAATGGCAATAATCAACGTCAATTGAGAACGTAGATCGTAAAGAGATCGAAAGTAGGATTAAAGTTGAAGCCAAAACGATGGCCAAAACGGTATTTAGCTAACATTTTTAAATGACACATGTCTTTATATGTATAATCGTCTAAATTGTGACTGAATTGAGATTGCAATGACATCGAGATGAGATTATATTAACACCGGACTGAAATAAAAGAGGAGCAGAATACCATTTTTTTATCAAATTTAAATCTATTCTCAGTTCGGTTAAAATGCATTCGCAGTATCAGTTATATACGAGAATTGGCCTTCAGGTTTATGGGTGATTGTTGGGTATAGTTTTGAACAGACTCCAAAAAAACTCAATTCAGCACACTTCTTTTTTGTTAAGTACATTTTCTCTTTGATATTTTTGTCTGCACCACTTGAATGTTATCGTGGATCCGGCTCTGCGTAAATGTTTTTCTAATTTACTATTAATAGCTCTTATGCTATCGATAGGCTATTAAAATGTGTAAATGTTAAAAAATAACCGCGTTTTGCACGTACCATCGCACGACAGGATTTGCGGGCTTGATACGCAAGTCGCAACACCCGATAGAAATATCATACATTTTAACTTTTGAAATGATGTGTGTATTCATTGTTAATTACCGCTTGCTTTAACGGTAAAGGAAATATCGTGCGGAAACCTGCATACCTAAGAAGTTCTACATTAAAATTACGAAGGTGTGTAAAGTCTGCCAACCCGCATTAGGCCAGCGTGGTGGACTAAGGCCTAACCCCTCTCATTCAGTAGAGGGCCGTGCCTTGCAATGGGGAGTGTATAATACAGGGCTAGTAAAAAAACAATATGTATTATTATTTAAGTAATGGCGCCAATTACTTGCTCATATTGTTCTAACACTACAATAGGGTACCTACGCGTGAAAGAACAATATTCTTACTTCATTGTTGAAGGAACCGCAATAGTGATGTTCTGCTGGAGTTTGTGGTACTCGGTGGTGGGTCCCTCGTCCGCGTCTCGATAGGTAACACCAGTTTGTCTATTTCTGCCGCCAAGCAGTCGTGTGTAAGCACTGTTGTGTTCCAGTTTGAAGAATTTTGAAGTCAGTGAAATTACTGGGCATTATGAAACTTAACATCATGGGCAGGCTTGACGTTTATCATCAGGTGAGCGACCCAATGAGCTCGTCTCTTAATCAAAAGCTAATACAGAAAGCTAGAATTCGAAACGGCAGCGTGTTACAACTCTACCTATATGGAGTTGGCCCAAGTGACATCACACGATGCCGGTACTGTAATATGACGTGCTATTATATATATTTTAAAGAAAACACATTTTACCATTAGTTAAATATACATTTATTCGAAATTACAATATCTAATTACTTTATCACACAAATCATAAAGCCCATCGAGTAAACATCTTTCACTCCAGCACATTCCTCACTATGGACCACCAATCACAAGTCGGCAGGCGGCACAGTTGAGAACGAATAGAATCTGTTAAATTTGAATGTTTGAAAATCGAACTGGCGTTCGACAACAGCGCCAACTGCTAACTGAGGGTCCTACCATACTTGGACAAAACCGAAACGTATCAGCCATCTTCGTATTCTATTTTCAAATTTATTCTTTGAAAATACAACATCGGCGATGGTAATTCTGTTGAAGTATGGCAAGACCGATAAACATGGTGATCTATTCACAAAAGACGAACAACTCGTCAACACCAACTTATGAAAGCGTGTGACGTAACAATACGTCATATGTCCGTTAGGACGCCATTTTGTTAAAAACAACAAAAATAAGTAACGTTTGCATGCTCATATCTTTGAAACATAAATATTTTTATTGATTTCTATTGTGTCGGTAGGTAGATCATAGATACGAGAATTTGATAAATTTTAGCTCTATATCTTACGTATTTATTGTACTTTAAACGTTCAAAATATGGTCAATTTTCACTGGCATTTTAGTTATTTGTATATAAAAATGATATATTCGTATACCAATGAAAGACAATGTTCTAGAAAAACGAAATACTATTAGGCGGAATACTAAGAAAGGATAGGGATATATGTACGTAATTTTTATTTTATTTTCGTACTGGCTAGCGAATCTAATGGTAGCTCTTATCATAAATCACTCGCTCCATCAATCTTCGCTACACTCTATTACGAACAGAATACGATAAAAAAACTGAATGGCACGATTACCATCAGCCGAGCGACCTGCTCGTCTCGTCATTCAAGCTAATAAAAAAACTTATAACAACTTTTTTTGTCTGGGTTTAAAGTAATTACCCTTTCACGAAGTTCGGTAAATAGTCAGCACAATTTTCATTTTACCTATCAGATAATTTCCAATATTAAATTTCAAACATTGACCCCCTAATTTGCTTTTTGTATCCACGCCTACCTTAAATTAGTGGGAGGGTATCTGAAACATATTTGTACCCAACTGGATAGCGACAACATTCCGGGGCCATCAGTGTATATTCAGTATTATACAACGTGTTACAGAAAGGTGTGGTCAAATTTAAGCAACGTATAGTGTACGATATAAGTATTATACATCGTGTTGCAGAAAGGTGTGGTCAAATTTAAGCAAAGTTTAGTGTACTATATAAGTATTTCATCCCCCGTAGTACCAAATCCGATTGCATTGCTAGGACATAAATTAAACATTTACTTTTTTATCGAATTCGTAGCATGTCGATATTCGATTTGCTTTTGATAACACTAAATGGTAAACAGTTGATCTTTTCTCTCACTTCAGCATTGTTACTCTCGTTCACACACCTCGCTTAATTTATAGGGATGAGACCGATCTTAGTAAACAAGTGACTAAAATTAGCTTGAAATCTTAGAATTTCTAGACTTTGATAAGGTACGATACATAAACACTCACTCTCAGATATATTTAACGACCCTAAAATATGACCACACCTTTCTGTAACACGTTATATACCTCAAAGCCCAGTAATTTCACTGGCTTCAATGTCCTTTAAACCGGAACACAACACTGCTTACACATTAGATTCTTGGCAGCATAAATACTAGAAGAAAACAGCATTCATATTAGTCCATTCTATGTAACGGTTCGTTTCGGTTCTAGCATACTTCATAATAAAGTCTTTTTACACACCTCCTATTAAACCTTCGTTTATACTTTTTCTTAAATACTTATAATTTTAAATTTAATTCTCTAGAATATTTTGACAGAGAGCGGACACATGAAGATCACACTGAAAAGCTAAATGCACAAATCATCTTCTTTGATAAATCTTTTCTGCATTTGTGTAATAGGAAATACATACTATTGTTTTATGTTTATTCTACTATGCCATAGTGGTAAGACACAGTCACCCAAAGACAGACAAAGGGGTCATGTAACACCCTTCTTTTTTGTCAGGGGTTAAAAACAAAAACTCTGGGATTATTTGGATGTAATCGAAAAAGATAATATTTTTTTAGACATAGTCCAAACATAATACAATGCAAACTAACGGTATAAGTATTCAAATACCAAGCAACGAAATAGACTCTGTATATACTTCACGTACATACATATGCACTCACGCCTGTAATCCCTGAAGAGGTAGACAGAGGTGTAACCAGTACACCCATATTTCGCCGAGCTTATTTCCGTCCCATGTGACAGAGGGCAAGCCTATCGCAATACCGGGCATTCCAGCCTCCGGGCTGATACTAAGCATTTTGTATTAGAAAAACCTAATACCACTTTTATTCGGGCCCGGGGATCGAACCCCGAGACCTCAGCACATCAGTCGTACCGCGTACGCATTACAACTGTGCCACCGAGGCAGGCAGTATTTCATTTTTACAACACAGAGTCGTGTTTCACAGACGCCAAATCTTCACTAAATTGCTGCGGCTGGCATCCAAATATGCGGAGTGTAGCATTCAGTAGCTGCATCACTCTTCCAAAAAGCGACTTTATCGCCACGACTTGCATTTGTATTGGCATTGATTGGAGCGTTCGGAAGCAGCATCAAACTTCCGAAAAGCAACAAAATTGCCGATAGCCGATGCTTAAAGTAGCGCGATTGCCATGTCCCTTTTGTCGACGAAAGACAGCTTCAAATATACTAATACCTACAAACTCGCCAAGTATGTATGCAAAGTTTGAACACAGATTTGCAATTTGCCATGTAGAGTCGGTTTTTCACATCAAAGATAAAAGCTTAGGTGGCCTGCCGCACTTAGCTAGTACAAAGCAAATTCTAATACAAAATATAATGTGTGTGTGCAAATATTTGAACACTAATCTGTTACGTGTATTTGCGTTCCTATTGGGCACACAAAATGTATTTAACACCCGAATACTGAAACGCTATTCAAGCATTTAATATAGTTTAGCCACTCTTAGCTGTCAAAATTGTATAAGAATAAGTGGCCGTTAGCTGTCAGACAGTCAAGTAGCGTTACAGTATTCGCATGTCAATATTTTAAACATGTGTGTCCAAATGTTGCTCACGTATCTCGCGCCGCGCCGGCAGTAGGCGATGCGTCAACGCTCACTACATGCAGAGGCGACGTCGGCGACCGCCGAGGGCCTCGCGCCATAGGGGCCTCGTAAGAAAGTTATACGAGTTATTCGTATTTATTTCCGTACGCGTCAGTAAGTAGATTCCGCGCACGATATTCGGGGAATCTCCGAATCGTTAATTTTGTATTGTTTGTGTAATTAGCAACAATTTACAATACTCATTACATTAATGTATAATTTGTCTCATTTAATTGAAGGGTTTTTTTATTCTATTCTATTTTTAGATTATGGCTCCATCGATTTTCGATGATTTCGCCAATGTCAAGTATTATAAGAGAAATATCTAAAAATTAAGATCAAAACGTAGACATCTTTAAAAAGATGCTCAATTGTTAGAGAAGGGTTTTTTTCTAACTGAGAAATTAAAGAGGCCTCGCAAAGCTGATGTCGCCGACGTCCACGTTAGGCCTAGCGCCGATTGCGACTACATGACTACACCCCGATTCAAATAAATTTAATGGCGACTTCAAATTCAACTGCACCACCGAGGCAGTCCGAGGCACCGAGACTTGTAATGCGTACGCAGTACGACTACTGTGCCGAGGTCTTGGCTTCAATACCCGGATCGGTAAAAGTGATATTGGGTTTTTCCAACCCAAAATGCTTAGTATCAGCCCGGAGTCTGGAATTGTGTCCGGTATGGCGATAGGCTCACACATCATAGGACGAAAATAAGCTCAGCGAAATGTGGGTGTACTGGTTATACCTCTGCCTATACCTTCGGGGATTACAGGCGTGAGTGCGTATATATGTAAATTCACGTTGTAGAGTACTTTAAGTCGAAACAGATGTTACAGATGACGCTCAAAATGTTTAGCAACGCTGTCAGCGCGCGTCATTGTCAAATTTAGAACATGACCATCGTGTATGTACCCCTCATTGTTTTTGACCATGTTCAAGCTCTGCCTACCACGACAAATGAATATTTGTACTGATTAGTGTTGCTACCTCGACAGTGTCAAAATCATCGTACCCGATGGAGCCACAATATAAAATTGGATTACCCGTGTATGTACCCGTTTGGAGAGAACGCTGATAAAAGTCCAGCGTCATTGTTCAACAACCTAGGTTATATGTTTAGCAACATGTTTCGCGCCATTTGGCTCTAATTCAAAGCTGCCAGTAAATAAAGTCCATAAAATTATACAAAACTGACCTTATTGATACATTTTACATCACTACATTTTGGGTGACGGTTTATTTAAAATAGGATACAATCTGCCACCCAATTATACAGTTTTTGTATCTAATCTTATAGTCATGCTTTCATTTTTTTTTATTGACTTTCGAAGGCTAACGAGCTGACGGCCCACCTGATGGTAAGTGGTCACCGTCGCCCATAGACGTTGGCAATGCCAGGGGCACAGCCAAGCCGATGCCTGCCGTGGAAATACTTTTTTAAGCCTTGTTTGAAGAAGGACATGCCATAGCGCTGAGGAAACACCGCGGAGGGAAGTTCATTCCAGAGTCTGAAAGTGCGTGGGAGAAATGACCTCTGGAAACATTTTACACAAACAAATATTTTACACAAATGTATTGTATGGATACCTAAAATATCTTAAACTTATCTACCGACACAATATAATGACACAGCATATAGCGATAATAAATTTACAAAATAACCGAAACAGAATAAAACAAACAATTTCACAACTCACTTCTTAATTTAAAACTGGTCAAAAAACGACGTTTTTGTAAAAAAAAATACGTAATTTTACAAATATTCTACGTATTGTGATATTTTAAATATCAATTTCATTTTAAAAAATATTATTAATTATTTTAATAAACATTTCAACAAACTTAACATGATGATTGCTGGAGAATATTAGTTTTTTTTTGTATGTAAACTACAGTACACGTTTACGCATATCTATAATTATAAGACTACGGTAAATTATGAATATAGTCTCAAGACTACACCAAATTATTAATGTAGTCATAAGACTACATTTGGTACAATGTGATTTAGTCTCAAGACTACATAAAATTATAAATGTAGCCATGAGACTACACTTCATTATCTATGTGCCGTCATAATACTACATTTTCAGTGATCAAAATTTTGTCTCTTTATGCAACCGGAACACAACAGTGCTTACACACTGCTGCTTGGCGTCAGAAATAGACAAAACGGTGGTATCAACCAATATGGTCTCTCGCATACGAGGGACCTACCATGTAGCCAGGATTTCTGCGCAGAGCCTCCTTGAAAAACTTAATTTCTAAGGCCGAATTTGTAAATTCGTAAGAAGAATTTGTAATTAATTAATAATCAATTGAATTTGTATCTTACGTAAGTGGCTTACATTTAAGTTTCCACCAGCGCGCTTAACATAGAAAGAAAATGTTATAGACTCATTATCCTGCCCTATCGTATGCACTTTACGGCACAAACGAAAAAAGTCGATATCGACAAAGATTTCTCTCTCACGTGCGAGATATTAATATCTCATGGGCTCGTGCTAAAAGAGTTGAACGATTCTTAATCTCACATATACAATATGTAACAAAACCCCTGTTGTACGTTTTAACTGTGATAAAAGAATCGATATTCAAACGTAATGAAATAACTTGCATACGAAAATTGGACTATATGTATATACTGACCGGTAGGTACACCGCGGCCAATCCATCTTCCATCACATTCGGTATCTAAATAGTTTCTCACTTCCCGCGCGAAATGCAGCGACGCGCCGTCATGTTGGAACCACAAACTGGAGCGGCTATCATCTTTAAGAACTCTCCAAGTAGCATGTGGTTTACGCAGAGTTCACATCCCACAGATCGCGTACTTTGCGTAGAATCTTCCATGCAAGGATTTGTCTGCTGTTCGATGTTATCGTCGTGCATGCTAGTATTGTAAATAAAAGCTTGAACATATGAAGTGTAGTCCCATGACTACACTTCATTATCTATGTGCCGTCATAATACTACATTTTCAGTTATCTAATTTGAGTACGACATCGTACACAAACTAAATCACTCGCGACGGTTACCTAATTTTACAATACTAGTATTATATCCGCCCAGAAACAACATTCCCGGGTGATTAAATTATTTGCGAGCGGGCAGTAGGCGGCATTGTTCAAAGGGCTCGTCGACGCGTGCACAACATGCGATGTTCTTTGAGGAATTGAGTCGGGCCGCTTTCTACCGATTCGTCAAGAATTCAGATGTGAGTAACATTTTATAAATATATGTATTCATTTTTCTAAGGTAACTGTGTAAGGATAATATGTCGCTTCTGTTTATTATTTTTATAATTTAACTATTTTTATTAAGCTGCCTATATATCTATCTTCACGACCCAAAAATGGCAACAGGTTTTTGTTACATGCTGTATACAACTTACATTCAAATGAAAATTTCAGTGAGCGACTTACCGATTCTGTTTATATTAGTAATTTCTCTGTAAGTCCACTTACGTGAGGAAAACTTACAAAAGTATTTTTGGCGCTTCTATTTAAATACTAAAGGTGTTCTGATCATTCTTACCCAATCTATATATATACACCTTGATCAATTTTGATGAAATTTGTGTAAATAGATGGGCCATTTTTTAGATTAACTAATAGGATAGAACACACACAGACCTTTTATATTTTAATCACACATACGTAGCTGACGAAAGCTGCTGTTTAGATTACATTTAAAATGAAATCGATATTTAAAAGTAATATTCTACATGTGTCAGACGACAAAAACAAAATACCAATTCGATAAATCGACATCTATGATTTGTTTTAACACTTAATTAGCTTTTATATATTTTTTGAATTTAATACATAGACACGGACTGCGACAGTCCACTACGACTTTTAGTCGCACGGCTAAAAATAGATGCGACTAAAAGTCGTCCGGCAGTCGCAAGCACCGCCAACACTCCTTAACTATTATAAAGTTCTGAACATGAATCTTTCAAACGATTAACTGTACATAATATAATTAATATTAATCTTTTCCATTGTTTCTATACAAGTACAGTACAAAAGTCCGTATTTTTTTTAATTTCAATTAATTTATTAGCATTATTCGAAGACAATTCCAAAAAAGACACCTTACAATTTGTTATACGTTAGTGATTTTTTTAAGAACGCGTTAAATACAAAACAAAAAAAACTATTTCTCAGTCCGTCATGTACACCGGTCGACTAAAAGTCGCCAACGTTTTGAGATCACAATAAAATCGCATCGCTTATACAAACTTTACCATAATGTATAGTGGACTTTTGTATATTGCTTCTACTACTAAAGGTATGTGCTAAAAATAAATAAATTCACCTATTTTATTTTTACACGCATCATCATGTTTAGTTTACTTTATACTTTTTTTTTATTAGCTTGAATGACGAGACGAGCAGGTCGCTCGCCTGATGGTGCATAAACAGAAGCAACGCCACACAGAACTTTAAATAACAAAGCACTGCATGATACTGGACTGCGCTCGTCACCCCGAGACATAAGGTGTTAAGCCTCATAATGCCGAATAATTTAACTGGCTTCAGTACTTACACACTGTTGCTTGGCGGCAGAAATAGACAAAGTGGTGGTACCAATCCAGCCGGCCTCTCGCAAACGAGGGACCTACCACCTTGTATACAGTGATAAAATAAACATGTAAATAATTTTTAAAGGACATTAGAACGCTAGTTAAAATCAGCTAACGCTCGGTATTTACGAACGTCCGACATGCTTAAGGGGCGCGAGCACGTGGCAAAAAACTAAATAAATTTATCCGCAATTTTTTTTTAGTAGTATTGTGTCCAGAATCAGCAGCACTACCACTTGTCTTAGTTTTCAGAAGCGTCCCCTTACACCCAGTATTATAATTAATTTATGAAGTTCATTATCACCGTACCATACCATAGTAGTCATATTGTTTTGCCGTAAACACAGTGTATGCGGTACATAAACACTGACTTTTAAGTGTACGTAACGACCCTTAAATACGATCACACCTTTCTATATTTTTAATATCGACTTATGCTACAAAAATCGTAAGTTCTGCGGTATAATATTGGAAAGAAAGAAAGAAAAAAAGAAAACTAATTTATTTGTCATAGACAACGACACACTTAACATACGCATGTACAAAACAAATAAAAAAGAGAACAAAAACATAAATAGCTAAATATTACGCAGTTGCATGTCGTGAACATGACAGGTGGGTGACCACTCAGCATATTTGTGTGCTGTGGCGCAAACCGCAACACAGTTGACAGCCTCCGTGGCGCAGCGGGCGAATAGCCGGCTGCGAAGCGAGAGGCCGTGGGTTCGATTCCCACACCGAGACAAATGTTTGTCTAATCCACAAATATTTGTTTCTGGTCTGGGTGTTGTGGGACCGCAAGTCCCTCGTGGTTCCTGATACTCACGATACAGGTTAACCTAGTGTGGGGTCAGGGCTATGTGTGTGACTGTTGGGTGTATTTATTTATTTATTAGTTACTGATTTTCAGTGGTCACCCTAATATATTGGCGTCATCTAGTCTGCAGTAAGTATATGCACGGTGTTTACGGCAAAATAATATGAGCATTAGCGGTACGTTATTAATTAATACACTTCATAAATTAATTATAAACTGCGCCATCGAGGCAGTCACTGATTGTAATGCATACGCGTTACGACTGAGGCTGACGCTGAGATATCGGGTTCGATACCCGGGTCGGGTAAAATTTATATTGGGTTTTTCTATTATGAAATCCTCAGTATCAGCCCGGAGTCTGGAATTGTGCCTCGTATGGCGATAGGCTCGCCCCCTATCACATCGTGGGACGCAGATACGCTCGGCGAAATGTGGGTGTACTGGTTACACCTCTGCCTACCCCTTCGGAGATTACAGGCGTGAGTACGTATGTATGTATATAATACTGGGTGTAAGGGAAACTCTTCCGAACTAATAGGGGTGATAAGGCTGGTGATTACGGACATGATACCATTGAAAAAAAATGCGAAATAAATCTAACTATTCTTTTTACGATCATGCGCCGGTCGCCCATCACTAACGGCAGTTAACCCCGAGCGTCAGTTGATTATTTACCAGCGTTAAATTTGTCTGTTAAAAAACAATGCAAATTAATGTTTTAACGATATGATATGAATAACTGTTGTATTTGTCTATATAAAGATGATGCGTTAAAAAAACGGCAGTTTTATTACGCATTTTTTAGTAGTAAGTATCAATGTCCGGAATCGCCAACACTAACACCTGTTCTAGTTAAATAAATAAATACACCCAACAGTCACACACATAGTCCTGACCCCACACTAGGTTAACCTGTATCGTGGGTATCAGCAACTACGAGGGACTTGCGGTCCCACAACACCCAGACCCGAGACAAATATTTGTGGATCAGACAAACATTTGTCAAGGTGCGGGAATCGAACCCACGGCCTCACGCTTCGCAACCGGCTACTCGCCCGCGGCGCCACGGAGGCTGTCAAGCATTCTCGGAAGCATTTCCCTTACACCCTTTATATTGACATGAATTATATAAATATATATGGCAAATTGTCATACGTTTGGCATAGCTTTTATAAATTAGTTTTCACTTATAAAATATACAAAAATCCACTATACATTGGAAAATATAAGGCTTAATTGAATACAGCTTTTGCCTTTTGATTGTCAAAATATTTAAAGACCTTTTTTGTTTTTCCCCTTTGTATCTGTAAGATATTCAGGTAGTCCCAGTGAATGAGCGTGTTGGGGCGTACAAATTTTTTGAGTAATCTTAAGTTGGACTCTTTTATCGTGGTACGGCAGTGACTGTACTATACTCTCACGATCTTATTATAAAATATGCGTGGTAGACCCACCCTGTAGACACTTTTGTCTACAGCATGTATGGGCCGGCTCGTCCGGGTCATTGCCACTGTCTCACAGAAAACCGGCGTAAATTAGTAGCTTGCTGCTGCGTTTCGTACGGTGAGTGCGATATCCGGAAGGACCAACCCCCTCCCCTTCCCAATTCCTTAATTATCCCTTTCCTTTAAGGTCGGCAACGCACCCATGATTCTTTTGGTATTGTGGGCGTACATGGGCGGTGGAGATCACTTACCATCAGGTGACCCGTTTGCTCGTTTGCCGGCCTATACCAAAAAAAAACAATGTGAATTATGTTTAAGTTCATCAGTATAGGTACTGAGTTGATACAAGAGACATTAAAATTAAACCACATATATTACACGTGCTCAGTCCCGATTCTAAATTGTCTAAAAATAGATGTAAAATAGCTCATCAATAATAACATAATTTATAAAAAAAAAACACTGCCAATAATACGGCAACGTCGCTCATTTGTCCTGAGTTCGGCGAGAGCGGCGTCGCTCGGGCAAAGCGGAGCGTATTTTTAACAGACTTCAAAAAAGGAGGAGGTTCTCAATTCGGCGCGTTCTTTTTTTATGTATGTACATCGATTTATCCGCCAACTGAGGCCGATTTTGATGGAAAAAAAATCATTTGATAGAGTTTAGTTGCGATGTGTTCCCATATAAATTTGGCTAGGACCTGATGACGGAGTACGGAGTAAAAAAAAACTGTGTTTTTTAATTTTGAAGTCGGTTTCTAGGTTTTGTTAAAATTTATTTTATTCATAAATCGAATGTATGTAGGTAGGGCAGATACATCATACATGATTTAAATAAGCAAAAACTAAAAGAAAATCCTGTGACTAAACTACTGCTATCTATTTAAATTACTTTTTTTGTAGAGTCTGAAAATGATACATAATTTAAGTGGTTTAATTTTAATGCCTATCTGTTGTATAAACTTTGTATAATGAATAATAGCAACTAGTAAGTTTGTCTTGGTTTTTAATAAATCCGTCATAATATTAGGGGTGGGCGCGTATTTTTGGCGCCAAACAAACACGGACCAATCACGTGTACTGAAATCGACACAAGCTCATTTAAAAATCTTGTCCAACTCAATATTACTATATAGACACGCCACACGAGACACGTTGTAGTACTGCGTGTTTGAACAGCAAATTAATTTGTAATCGCTATTAAGCGATGGCTATCCAAGTTTAATAATTGTTAATCAAAAGAAATTTATCTTAAAAATATTGTGACAATCAAAAAGTTATTTTTCAATAAATATATTAAATATAGGGTACTGGAAATTACAAAAATTAAAGGTATTATTTATATAAGGGAGTGTAAGTGGGGCACCAACATCTCTGGTACAAAGTCAACCTCATCTGCACGTGGTACACTCTGCTGATTAACGGACGAGGCAATGGCGAAACTTGGCGAACTGTTGCGGGTTATGGGGGTCAGTTGGTTACGGTCTGCTCCGGGTTAGGTTAGGTAGAGCTTGTTATTTTTTATTTTTCACTGTGTCGTTGGCGCTGTTGTAACTTGTAATGCGTTCGCGTCATGACTACTGTGCTGAGGTCTAGAGATATTGTGTTATTCTATTTCGAAACCCTCAGTATCAGCCCGGAGTCTGGAATTGTGCCTCGTATGGCGATAGGATCGCCCCTTATCAAATGGGACGTAAATAATCCCTGCGAAATGTGGGTGTGATGTTTACACTTCTGCCTACCCCTTTGGGGATTACAGACGTGAGTGCGTATAATTTATTTATTATTTTGTATTTCTTATTTTTCAGCTAGCAACATGTATAGATAGACAAATAGAACGGTTATTCGCATCATATCGTTAAAATCATTTAAATTGTTTTTTATACAGAAACATAACGCTAGCAAACAAATCAGCTGACGCTCGGGGAGAACGGCCGTCAACATGTTCGATGGCGCGTACGCTTGAATTTAAAAGAATAGGTAGATGTAAAAGGCGATTGTTTTCAGTGGTATCGTGTCCGGAATCATCAGCACTACCAACTATCTTAGTTTTTGGATACGTATCCCTTACACCTATTGACACACTCACAGACGGACAAAGGAGACAAACTTATAACACTCCTTTTTTTACGTATGTTAAGATAAACTGCCATAAGATAGGACTAGAGGAAACGAGACCGGTTGGTCAGACGATTAGTCGATCAGTAGGTCGATAGGTCCATCGATTCATGAAAATTGAATATAATAAAATAGCTAAAATGGTACTAAAATATACATAATTCTTCTTAAAGCGGATTCACATGTTTCGATTTTATTTGATCAAATGACTTGAAACAACAAAAGCTGTATGGTTATTGTTGATCCATGAGTATGTACAGACGGTTCAATCGCAGCATGCATGGATTGCAGTTAATCAACCAAAGTTAAATCGTATGAACCCACTATCAGGGCTGAATTTCGATCTCTAAATAAAAGTTATCAAATACAATTGTATGACGGCTAAATACAAAATTACCACACTGACAATATAAACAGAGAAGCGTACGTCAAATTGGTACTTCTTAAATTAGCTGATTAATGCGTTAACTGGCAGATAAAATTTATTAGGACAATAAAAAATCGGCCCTTAGTCATTATCAAAATAAGAAATTGTTATAATTTCCAGTACCCATATTTTTTTATGTTGACAAATTGGCTTGTAATGTATGTATCACCGGTGACTCATATATTTATATCTCTGATTCGTCTCTCAATTTTTAAAGCATTATTTGTTTACTAACTTTGAAATATAATTCTTTTTATAAACGCTGGTATTAATAGTTTTCGAGAAGCGTGTTAGACACGAAAGATTCAGAATACGTACATAATCATACCAAGCAAGCCTATTGCCTTTTTCATACTATTATTATAAAGATAAATATCAGGGAATAAATATTTTAGTGACTCACATTACACATTTTAACTAGTTAATAAATAAATAAATGAATCACCGATGAACATTTATATCCTACCCGCATCGTTTGAAAATCGCAACCAGCCAATAATAAAACCATTATATGGTCACCGGTGACTTAAAAACAATGTGGATCACCGGCGACTCATACGTCCAATTATGTATACGGTCACGTAAAAATTAAGTTTCGCGCCATACTACGACGTTTTAGACGCCGATGATTTCCCATTTTTGTTTAAATTACCATACAAATACAATGATTGGATATCGTCAGCATATAATACGTTGTAATATGGCGCAAACCTATCATGGATCCAGGTCCGGATCCAGGACGAAAAACTTGAGGAATTTCCAAGAGTCAAGTACAACTGAAATACTTTCTTTGAAACAATAAAATTACTTCCCATAAATCTACCAAATAATACCCAAGGCGAGGCTTAAAAAAAATTGCCCCATCTAACCAATCCCTGGATCCAACCTTTATCACCGGTGACTCATACCGTAAGTCAAATTTATCTAGCCGACCTGCCCGGTTTCTCACCACAATGACAATCCTCAGTGATCGAGTCGAGCGATACCAGGCTCTCTTGTGACGTTCTCAGACAAGCCCTACATCTGGAGTCGACGGAATTTCCGCTCTGAGAATTAGCATCTTCGGAAACTGATTCCAGACTTCGTAAACTCTCTACAGAAGTCAATTTATATGATCTTCGGAACTCCGCTATTTCTTCTTCGCTCATATTCAAAGCTAGAAGTGAGTCACGAGCCATTTTGCCTAGAGAAGATACTTTTTTCTTTTTCTTTGATAGAATTGAGTCTATTTTTGCTAATGGGCATGGTTTGTTCAGGCTTTCTGGTAAAGATTTCGGGCTAGATCCACTTCTAGTGCGCAGTTTCGTCCGTCTTTCGGGTATGTCACGCGGTGTAGTGCTTTCTGGCACTTTGAACACTATCGTTTTCGGCTTAGGACTGGCTTTCTCACCTTCGTTACTCAACTGCGATAAGTCTTCTAAAGAATTAGATTTTTTCAACTTAGCTCTCTCTGGTATCACTGGTGAGGTCTTAAGTCCTTTTATTTCCTTTGCTGTGAAGACCTCTGGTACTTCGATTGCCTCATCAATTATCAATTCTGGTGATAAATCTATTATTTCTTTCAATTCTGCCTCCTGTAATTCTTGAGCTAGAGAACTCTGGGCTTTTAATTCCTCAAATTCTTGATTTTCAAATATTAAGTACGAAAGAGCGTCTTTGCCTAAATCTACCGCTTCCATATCCTGTGCAGTATTTTCTTTCCTCTCACTAGGTTCTTGTAACGTCACTGGCTTCTGGTCACTATCATCATCGATGAAATTCAACTGGATGTTGTTATCGGCCGCTTCATCACATGTTTCGTCTATTGTCGCTATCGGTGCCAAATCACTTTGGATCTTATTGTCATCGGGTTTGACTTCAGCTGTGTCTAACAACGGTGCTGTGACTTCCCATACTGCGTTGACAATTGGCTGGTTTTTCACTTGTCTTTCAGCCAACTCAAAAGCCAAAGCTTTTGTGTTACTCATACTTGAAGTCAATGTATTTTCTGGGCTAATATTCTCTTTTATTCCTCGAATTACTTTGCTAGGCAATTTGTCGACAGGATGTCCCGTTTCGGGACTGCTTTGCTTATCCAAAGAATTTTCAGACCCAGAAGATTTAAGCACAGCGGCGAAAGACCTAGGTCTTACCACATCAGGTTTCAAATCATCGAGTTTAACCTCTTTAACAGTTTCTGCATCCGGTTCTTCACCGGAATTCTTATTATTATCACCCATTTGGGCAGTTTCACATACATTCCTATTCATATCGTTGGGCTTTACGAGATCTGTATCACTGGCTCTATTACCATTAGAACCGGTGTCACTTTTTAAGCTTAAAACTAAACATTTTTGTACTAAATTGTCATCGGTGGTGTGGGTAACTTTTTTCTCCGCTTCAGCAGTCTCGCTTTCCGAAACTTGAGTGGGGAAGGATTGGAATTCGCTTAAGGTATTATCCGTATCTGTTGATGGGGTTTTACTATCCAGTTTTCTTGAAAAAGACTCATCTACAAACGATACTTGGACCCGTTCAGACAAAGTTGAGTCTGTAGCTTCAGAAGAACTGTCATCTCTGTCATCTTTATCTTTTTCTACTGTACTTCCCCATGACCAAAATGAGCTGGTTAGAGACGAGTCTTTCCTTGGAGGCGTGTTAGAACTGAATTTCCTCTCATCATCGCTCTGAGTTCTTGAAAAGAGACTTGTGGGATGCTGGAACAGGCTTAATAACTTCTCCAAATGCGAGGGTTTTGTATCCCTATCAGGATCAGGTCTTGGTATATGAAAGCTCGAAGATGGAGCCACCCAAGATATCTTCCTCATACGGTCCAAGCCTTTACTCTTCAAAGCTGGAACATCTAAAAGACTGGAAGCTCTTTTCGGAGACGATGTTAAAGTCTCTTGTAGTGGAAAGCTGTCTTTTTTAACAGTTTCCTTCAAGCTAGAGTTGTTCGTAAGAGTGCCTTCGTTAGACGAATTATCTTCTTTATTCTCTGATGGATGTTGGAGAGAATACTCTATTCCAGAATCAGCTGACGTAACCATTAATTTCTCCTGTCTTGCTGATTCTAATGAACTGACACTAGCTTCCAAACTAGATAGAGAATCATGTATTTTTGTTATTAAACCGAATATCGGCGAAACACTCTCGTTAGAACTAACTGATGTATTTAAGAAGTTATTCACTGGTGTCACTTCACTAGTTGATTCTATACTGCTTTCAGTCGAGAGTCTGACATTGGATTTTCTTCTATCCAACTCTGAATCCGATTCTATAGACTCCTGTATTATTATAGGCTTCGTGATAGCCTGTGGGTGATCGTTAAGGCTTTCCACAGAGCTTCCAGACACCTCAAGCGACGAACTACTGTCACAAAACGGACTTCCAGTCAATCGCTTGTTCATCAGTCGCGAGACCTCCAAATCCGGACTATCCAAACTCGATTCACTTTTATTTTTCTTAAGAACTACACTATCTCGTATATTAGCAGGTACATTTTCAAATTTATTTACATATTCGCTAACTAAATCTTTTTTATTCTTCGTTGATAAATCGCGCATCTCCTTTATTATATTACCTAAGTCTTCGGTCAGAATTTCTATCTGCTTCATTGCTGTGTCTTGCTTTTTTATATCATCTATATTAACGAATACATTATCATTATCATTTCTGACCTCATTCTTGACCGTTACTTCAATTTTTACATCAGTTTTTTGATTGTCATTAACTTCAACACACTTTGAAACTAGATTAGTTTCAAATTTAAGTATATCACTTGTAACTTCACTGCGAGTCACTTCAGTTTTGTCTTTGTAACACTTCACCACGTCACTGTAAGTTTTTTCTTTCACTAAACTGTCTTTTACACTATCAGTCTCACTAACTTTAATCTCGAACGGCGATTCCAGTCTGGACTTAATTTCAGACACTATTATTGCAGATCTGGGTATTTCTGGACCAGGTCCTAATATGATTGCGGTATTTTCAGGTACTGTAAGTACTGTCGGAACTTCTTTGGTCCCAATTCGAGCCACATCAAACTTATCACTCACTTTCACCTCACCAACATTTCCAATCATAATTTTCTCTGACTCAACAATAGTTTGGCTTGCTACATCTTTACCTTTAACAATTTCTTGAACCCCTGCACTTTTGGAACTTTGGCTAAGTCCACTCGAAACAGTTACTTTTGGGACTGGAACAGGATTTGAATTTAATTCTTCTGTCTCAATCCTTGACATTTCTGTTTTTAAACCTTCGTTAACTGGAGTAGGTGCAACAAAAGGAAGTATTGTAGAAACTGGGTTCGCAGAAACAATCTTAATTCCAGGTCTATCAGGATGACTTTTAGTAAGTGCAGTTACATTAACTACGATATTATCTGGAATTTTTGTTTCTGTTTCCTTAGCCATATCCTGTGCGATATTCTCTGCAACTACACTTTGTATAGTAGTACCTATTTTATCTGAATCGTGTATAGATGTGATTATACACGGTGTGTCAATTTTCACAGAATCATCCTCTACATTTGTAGTAGTTATACAAGGTGCTTTAGAAACAGCTTGTACATTTGAAGCAAAACAAGGTGCTTCAATTTTCACAGATTCTTGCACACTTGTAGTGGTTATACATGGTGTTTTAGAAACAGCCTGTACGCTTGTAGTGACTATACATGGTGCATCAATTTTCACAGATTCATCCTTTACACCTGTAGTTATACAGGGTGCTTCAATTTTATGTACACTTGTAGTTATTACACATGGTGTTTCAATTATTCCAGTTTGTACAGACGTTATTGTGTCTGGTACTTGACTGTGTACCACAATAGGTTTCACTGGGCTTTCTGCACTACTGGTACTATCAGCTCTTTCTGGATAGGCGATCTGTGGTACTGGTGATGGTGACGGTGACGGTGACGGTGAAGGTGAGGGTGATGAGTGGGTGGGATTGTACATGGTGTCGTAGTTCCTTGTGACTGAGAAACGCGAGGTGCTGCGTCGAGGTTGTGTCGCTGGATGGACTTGGATTTGAGGTGGTTCTGCTACCTGGAATTTAAAACTGTTTCTGTCATATTTTGACAGCTCAAATTATTTTATTTATTGGAGTATCTTTTCGGTTGACAGATTTTGTCATAACTGGGTCCATTAATCAATACATACTATATAACAAAGTATAACAAAAAATATTTAAAGGAGTGTATCAACCATCGAAATAAGAAAACTAGAACGATAACTCTCACATGAATCTGCCAAAAATACGGCTCCACTTACTTACACATGCAAAGGTAAAATCACACGTAACACTCATACACGCAACAAAAATTTATGAACGTTCAAAATCAACTTTATTTCATAAAAGTTAATGTCCAAATATTAAATTTCTATATCGAGATAGGGCGTTCTACACCGCACAAATAATTTGATGTATTAAGTGTCAACTAGAGATCATGAATCAATTTTTATGAATTGTTGAATGAACGAGCTGCACAGACTTTTATAGTGAACACAGAATTTTCCCCTTGCACAGAATTTTGGTGGAGCAAATTTTTTTGCTTGAGCTATTTTTCATCATCATCATCAGCCGCAAGACGTCCACTGCTGAACATAGGCCTCCCCTAATGCTTTCCAGGCCGACCTGTTGGAAGCGGCCTGCATCCATCGGCTTCCTGCAACCCTTGTCTCGAGTTACGTTTCTTGTCTTCTTATATGGCTACGGTATATGGTATCAACTTACCTGTACCACTTTGAACCTCGACGGTGTGGAACAGTATGTGGGTCTAGTTGGTGTCGAAGGACTCGAACTGTCTGTAGAAGATTCCCTGTCTGGTGTCACTCGCGTCACCTGCAAATAGAACATGGATTTTTTTAACACTCATAGATGCTTGTTTTTAAAGCAAAGGCAATCAATCATGCAAGTGGGTTACCTGATGGTAAGTAATCTCCATCACCCATGTACGTCCAGAATACCAAGAGTCATGGGCCCGTTGCCGATCTTAAAGGAAAGGGATAATTAAGGGATTGGAGAGGGGAGGGGAATTGGGCCTCCGGATATCTCACTCACCGTACGAAACTCAGCAGCAAGCCGCTACTTTACGTCGGATTTCTGTGAGACAGTGGTAACGACAAGAGCCAGCCCATACACGTTGTAGACAAAATTGTGTACAGCGTGGCTCTACCACGCATTTTCACACATTCCATCAAAATATTCTCGCCAGTGGATTCCAAATCTTCAAATTCAAAATTTTACTTTATTCTTAGATGTTTACTATCCGTTACAAACTTATTTGTTAATTATAAGCAAGTTATGTAACTAAAATTTATTAAATATTTATATGCTTCAGAAGCAGATTTCGGCGAACCTTACTACTGTAACCTAAGACCGATGTATGTACCCGATCTCATAAATAAACATTTTGAATTTGAATTTGAATTAGGTTACAGTAGTAAGGTTATATTATATATATCTCAATTGAGGTCCGGATTATAGAACAACAATCAAGTTAGCTCTTTGCTAAGTGTCGATTTCAGTAGACGCGATTGGTCTATTTTTGGGGCGCTAAACAACTTGAGTGTTGTTATATAATACGCGCCTAAGTCTCCACGGTTCCTGCGATCGTTTAGGGTTGTAAGTTTGAGCATTTTGAATCACTTGTGTATATAGTTACTAGCGTTTGCTCGCGGCTCCATCCGCGTGAATAGACTTTTCCGAAATAAAACGTAGCCTATAACCGTCTCCAGGGTCCCATCTATTTCTACATCAAAATTCATCAAAATCGGTTCAGTGATTTAGGCGTGAAAGCGTAACAAACAAATAGATATATTTTATTTCATAAAAAGTATCCTATGTTACTTTTGATACCTCCAAGAATATGTATGTGTACAAAGTTTCATGATGATCGGTTAAGTAGTTTTCGCGTGAAAGCGTTACAAACAAACTTACATTCACATTTATAATATTAGTATGTATGTACTGACACAGAACCGTGAGTGCGGCACGGGGCTGCCGGCGGGCGAGGGCGCGGGCGACGCTGCTGGCGACGGCGCCGGGGAGCGCAGCCGCACTGAGCGACGCTCCTCCTCGGGACACAGCGGCGTCTACCCACAAACCACTCACGTTACATTACATATACAATACTAAATATCGTGGAAATCCGTTGTCTCTGCCTACCCCTATGGGAAACAGGCGTGAATCTATGTATGTATGTATGTACATATACAATGTGTTACAGAAAGGTGTAGGTGTTTAACGGTAGGCAGCGGCTTGGCTGTGCTCTGGCATTGCTGAGGTCCATGGGCGGCGGTAACCACTTACCATCAGGTGGCCTGCCCGCTCATCTACCTACCTAGGGCAATAAAAAAAATAAAAAAAGGGTGTGGTCAAATATAAGCAACGTATAGTGTACGATATAAGTAATATACAACGTGTTACATAAAGGTGTGGTCAAACTGCCCCAGTAGTCCAGTGCGCACGCATTGCAACTGAGGCTGACGCTGTGGTCTCGGGTTTGATCCCCGGTTCGGGTAAAAGTGATATTATTTAGTTAGTTCCCGGAGTCTAGGCTCTCCCCCTATAACATAATGAGACGGAAATAATGTCAGCAAAATGTGAGTGTAGTGGTGCCACCTCTGCCTACAGTGGTGAGTGCGTATGTATATGTGCATACGTTGAGCGCGTGCGCAGTGTTGCAGGTGAGACTGATCTTGCGATGCTGCAGGCGGTGCGCGGCGCCGGTGTCGTCGCACTCGTTGCGCTGGCACAGCGCGCGTACGGAGAGCGTCAGACGCGCTACTAGCGCCGGCTCCGACTCCACGCCCTCAGCGCTCGGCACACCCGACTCCTCCTGTCACGAACAAAATTTACTTTTTACAATAGGTTTTTTGTAACGTTATTTTTTTTAAATTATGAAAAAAAGCAGTGATAGCTCAGCGGGGAGTGGTATGGACTATCGAGGCGAAAGTCGCTGGTTCGAAACCAGCTCGAAATGCACACACCTCTGACTTTTCTAAGTTATGTGTGTATTAATTGTTAATTATCACTTGCTTTAACGGTGAAGGAAACATCGTGAAGAAAGCTGCATACCTGAGAAGTTCTTCATAAGAATTTCGAAGGTATGTGAAGTCTGCCAACCCACATTAGTCCAGCGTGGTGGACTAAGGCCTAACCCCTCTCATTCATTAGAGGAGGCCCGTGCCCAGCAGTGGGACGTATATAACACAGGGCTGGTATTATTATATAGTTTTTTTCAAATTATAACAAAATTAACTATGTCGTTGGCCTTTGCCCTCGTATGCGAAAGGCCATCTGGATAGGTTTATCTATTTCTGCCGCCAAACAGCAATATGTAAGCACTATTATATTCCAGTTTAAAGGACATCACAGCCAGTGAAATTACTGGGCACAGTGCTATTATTTAAAGTTCTGTGTGGCGTTGCTTCTGTTTATGAGCAGGCGTGGCTTACAATCAGGCGAGCAACCTGCTCGTCTCGTCATTCAAGCTAATAAAAAAAAAACCTACCCAG
Source organism: Mimas tiliae (assembly GCA_905332985.1). Classification (NCBI taxonomy): domain Eukaryota; kingdom Metazoa; phylum Arthropoda; class Insecta; order Lepidoptera; family Sphingidae; genus Mimas; species Mimas tiliae. The sequence continues at coordinate 2,487,888 of HG995266.1, read as the reverse complement.
ACAGTGTTCGACACACGAAGGACCCACCAGCTATTTATCATACTACACTATGACATCACTCACCACAGGATCGTCGAGGTCCATCTGCGTCAGCGTGGTGTTGTCCTTCATAGCTGTCAGTATGGCTTGAAGACCCGCGCTGCCGAGCCTGTTGTCTCGCAGATCTAACCTCTGTCGGAAAATGTACAGTTGACTGACGGTAAATATTGTGGATTGATGAAGTATTATTATGATTGTTTTGAGTATGATATGTATTATATGAGTTTACGCGTGGTAGGAGCCACGCTGTAGACAGTTTCGTCTACGGCATGAATGGCAGTGAGTTAATGAGTGAGTTTGTGAACGAGTTAGTGAGTGAGTGAACGAGTTAGTGAGTGAGTAAGCGAGTAAGTGAGTGAGTGAACGAGTTAGTGAGTTTGTGAGTTAGTTAGTGAGTGAGTGAAGTAGTTAGCGAGTGAGTGAGCGAGTAAGTAAGTGAGTGAGTGAGTTAGTTAGTGAGTGAGTGAACGAGTTAGTGAGTGAGTAAGCGAGTAAGTGAGTGAGTAAGCGAGTAAGTGAGTGAGTAAGCGAGTAAGTGAGTGAGTGAACGAGTTAGTGAGTTTGTGAGTTAGTTTGTGAGTTAGTTAGTGAGTGAGTGAAGGAGTTAGCGAGTGAGTGAGTGAGTGAGTGAGCGAGTAAGTAAGTGAGTGAGTGAGTTAGTGAGTGAGTGAGTTAGTGAGTGAGTGAACGAGTTAGTGCGTGAGTGAGCGAGTAAGTTAGTGAGTGAGTGACCTGCAGCGCGGTGGAGGCTCGCAGCAGGTCGGCGAGCGGTCGCGCGGCGTCGGGTCCGAGGCGCGCCGCCTGCAGCCCGAGCGACACGAGCGCGCCGCCGCACAGCGCGCGGACCCCTTCCGCGCCCACGGCGTTGCGACCGATGTTCAACACACATAGCGATGATGATGACCGCTGCAGACAAAAAGACAAGCCATCCATCATTTCCAGCCTCATTCTTACCAAAACTCTTATATATCTTAACATTGCCTTCGTTTTCTCCATTGCCTCCATCTTAGCAGATCATAGCACTGCGTCCGTTTTAGCTAATACATACGCACTCACACCTGTAATCCCCGAAGGGGTAGGCAAAGATGTAACCAGTAAACCCACATTTCGTCGAGCGTATCTCCGTCCCATTATGTGATAGGGGGCGAGCCTATCGACATACCGGGCACAATTCCAGACACCGGGCTGATACTGAGCATTTCGTAATAGAAAAACCCAATATCTAATTTACCCGACCCAGATCAAACCCAAGACCTCAGCGTCAGCCTCAGTCGTAACGCATACGCATTACAACTGCGCCACCGAGGCAGTCTTAAATGGACGCTAAGATTATTTACTACTCACCAACGCTTTACTAAGATGTGTAGCACAGTTCCTAGTGAGCTGATTGTTCCACAACACCAAGTACGCTAAACCGCGTGCTTCGTGACTGCCCAGTACTGACAAAAAAAATAAAAAATAATTAAAAATGCATGTTTTTACCCGCATGTATGTATCCAACAGGTTACAGAAAGGTGTGGTCAAATTTAAGCAACGTATAGTGTACGATATAAGTATTATACAACGTGTTACAGAAAGGTGTGGTCAAATTTAAGCAACGTATAGTGTACGATATAAGTATCATACAACGTGTTACAGAAAGGTGTGGTCAAATTTAAGCAACGTATAGTGTACGATATAAGTATTATACAACGTGTTACAGAAAGGTGTGGTCAAATTTAATCAACGTATAGTGTACGATATAAGTATTATACAACGTGTTACAGAAAGGTGTGGTCAAATTTAAGCAACGTATAGTGTACGATATAAGTATTATACAACGTGTTACAGAAAGGTGTGGTCAAATTTAATCAACGTATAGTGTACGATATAAGTATTATACAACGTGTTACAGAAAGGTGTGGTCAAATTTAAGCAACGTATAGTGTACGATATAAGTATTATACAACGTGTTACAGAAAGGTGTGGTCAAATTTAAGCAACGTATAGTGTACGATATAAGTATTATACAACGTGTTACAGAAAGGTGTGGTCAAATTTAAGCAACGTATAGTGTACGATATAAGTATTATACAACGTGTTACAGAAAGGTGTGGTCAAATTTAAGCAACGTATAGTGTACGATATAAGTATTATACAACGTGTTACAGAAAGGTGTGGTCAAATTTAAGCAACGTATAGTGTACGATATAAGTATTATACAACGTGTTACAGAAAGGTGTGGTCAAATTTAAGCAACGTATAGTGTACGATATAAGTATTATACAACGTGTTACAGAAAGGTGTGGTCAAATTTAAGCAACGTATAGTGTACGATATAAGTATTATACAACGTGATACAGAATGGTGTGGTCAAATTTAAGCAACGTATAGTCTTGGGTCTTATCAAATTCTAGACAAACAAAAAAATTACGCCAGCTTTTTACGTATTATTTATTACAATGGATAAGATAGATCACATGCATATACATTAAGTAAAGTGCCTGAGCGAGAATAACGATGCTGGCGTGTGACAAAAGTTGTTTTTCATTTAGTGTTGTCGAAAGTTGCAACTAGAATGTCGAGATGCTATTCAATCAATAAAAAAGCATATGCTTTTAATAATATGTCCTAGTAATGCAATCGGATTTGGTACTACGGGAAGTGAAATACTTATATCGTACACTACACGTTGCTTAAATTTGGTCACACCTTTCTGTAACACATTGTATAACATCACACTACAACCCACGGGAGCAGAGCAGTTAAATGCACGCGGGTGAAACCACGAAGAACAGCTAGTAATATATGTTCACACATGAGTTCCTCCCATGTCTCAACTCAATTCTAGCACAAATTAAATTGACTCACAAGGACAGTTATTGGGTGATATGGGCGAGGTGGCAACTGAGGGTGGAGTCTGCGCTGCCTGTTCTACCAGCGCATCGGCTATGTGGCCCACGCCTGCGTCCTGCAACAAATTATATTTTTTACATCTATCTATACATGGAATCATAACTCAAAAAATTTCGGACGCTGTTAGTATAGCTAACAAAATATAAGACAATAGTTTTAAAATAGAAAATAAAATAATATATAAGTAAATATAATAAAATAAAAGTGATACGTAACTGCGAGCCGAGCTGCGAACCGATGTACGAACCGACTCATGTATACCTGTATCTGGTTGTTGGACAGGTCGAGCAGTTGTATCGTGCTGTTGAAACGTAGCAGCGAGCCGAGCTGCGAACCGATGTACGAACCGACTCATGTATACCTGTATCTGGTTGTTGGACAGGTCGAGCAGTTGTATCGTGCTGTTGAAACGTAGCAGCGAGCCGAGCTGCGAACCGATGAACGAACCGACTCATGTATACCTGTATCTGGTTGTTGGGACAGGTCGAGCAGTTGAATCGTGCTGTTGTACCGTAACAGCGGGCCGAGCTGCGAACCTATGTACGAACCGACTCATGTATACCTGTATCTGGTTGTTGGATAGGTCGAGCAGCTGTATCGTGCTGTTGAAACGTAGCAGCGAGGCTAGCTGCGCAGCATCCGATGCAGACAGCCGATTGTCGCCTAGTCGAAGCTCTCGTACTGAACTATTCGATTTCAACGCTATCACTGTAACAGAAAGGTATATTCGTTTTAATATTTATAAAATTCTAAAGCGCGTAAATATTGAGAGATATTGACTTGCACCAGATTGTGTTAAAACTTAAAATATGGTTCAATGCAATCCAAGATTTTACATTATTTTTCAAGAGACTAAAGAGTGACGGGAGCCGTAGAGCTGTTGAAGTGACGACCTTCAACCGGCCATAGAGTTTGACCTACCCAGGCGGTGTCTTGCACACAAGACCTACCGATGTAAGGTGGCCGTTACTGACCGAGACACAGCAGCGGTTCGCCGCACAGCAGCGCTCTCTGCAGACAGAGCGCCCGCACGCGACACGTGTGCGGACGCAACGCTCGCGCCAGCACCGGCGCGTGACACTCCTCCAGACCGCTCTCGCTCACTTCCAACTCGGACAGCTCCGCGCTCTGGAACAATAACAAATTATAATAATAATAATACACCCAACAGTCACACACATAGTCCTGACCCCACACTAGGTAAACCTGTATCGTGGGTATCAGCAACTACGATTTGCCAACCCACAACACCCAGACCCGAGACCAATATTTGTGGTTCACACAAACATTTGTCTCGGTGTGGGAATCGAACCCACGGCCTCTCGCTTCACAGCCGACTACTCGCCCGCTGCGCCACGGAGCTGTCATTATGTATGAAAAAGTTATACAGTATGTAACAAAAACCCTGATGGCCCGTTTCTATGTCGTGAAGACAGACATATAGACAGCATAACAAAAATAGTTGTGACTTGTAGTGACTGCCTCGGTGGCGCAGTTGTTATGCGTATGCGTTACGATTGAGGCCAACTCTGAGGTCTCTGGTTCGATCCCCGGGTCGGGCAAAGTGGTATTAGGTTTTCTATTACGAAATGCTCAGTATCAGTCCGTTGTCTGGAATTTGTGCCCGGTTACACCTCTGCCTACCTCTTCGGGGATTACAGGCGTGAGTGCGTATGTATTAATTATTCGACGGTACAAATTTTAAAAGCGGCATATTTTGAATCTCTGCAATCTTAATTCACATGCGGCATAATCAATCGACCGCAAAATTCAATGAAATCGAAAATGGAAAGCCGTCAAAATTTTATGAAAAAAAATAAGCTGTCATCATTTTGACGCGTGATAATTATGACGTACCTTCTTGATCATTCTAGAAGCAGCCTGCCACCCCCTGATGCCGAACTTCCTCGGCCCACTGATGGCCATTATTGTAGCGCTCTCGTAATATTCTATCATGTCGAACAGCGCCTCCTGTGAACAAAGGTTTAATTGTTTTTAAAATATTTTTTATAACATATGCCGGCAACCAAGCTAGTTGGTCACCTGAAGTGATCTCCATCGCCCATGCATATTCAGAATACCCAAATAATTGTTGGCGCATTGCTGAACTTAAAGGGCAGGGATTGAGAAGGAAGGGGGTTTCCGGCATTACCTTCTTCGAGTGTTGGTACAACTATGCCGACTAGAAATAATGTACCAAGTTTTTAACTTATTTTTCTATATGTAAAAACGATAAAGGTACAAGGTTTTTCTTATAGGATAGGCCGGCAAACGATCTAGTGAGTCACCTGATGGTAAGTAATCTCCACCGCCCATGTACGCAATACCAGAAGAATCATGGGCGCGTTGCCAACCTTAAAGGAAAGGGCTAATTAAGGGATCGGGAAGGGGATGGTGATTTGGGCCTCCAGATATCTCACTCACCGTACGAAACGCACTAGCAAACCGCTAATTTACGTCAGTTTTCTGTGAGACAGTGGTAACGACCCGGTCGAGCCGGCCCATTAGTGCTGTAGGCAAAACTGTCTATAGCGTGTCTCTACCAAAACACGGTACGGTATGGGCCTTCGACTAGGATCCCAGATGGTCAGTTAGGCTCTGTCAGATCGTATACATTTTTAGACCATCAAAATGACATTCAAAAGCCCCCCTTCTCCCCGCCACTCACCGCTCCCTCGTCGTCGATCTCCGCATGCTCGATCTCAAGCCTGCGGAACTGAACCTTGGACAGCAACGCTTCGAGCGCGTCGACCGGTGCCGTCCCTAGTAATGCGCATTCGGTGAGAGCCAGGCGGGGCGCGCGCGTCGCACCGCCGATCGATGATTCTGGCAGTTCCTGAAAAACAATTATATACATGATAATATAATGAAATGAAATAGTTTTATTAATCATGTAGGCAATAGGGTAGTTACCTATATTGAATTCTATACATTATTTTATATGCAACAGAAAATCATACGCAAAAGAAACCCTTTTATTAAAACACAATCAATATTGCTTCAGAAATGTGCCCGCAGTTATGGCTATAAATGTTGGTATGAGGAAAAGTGGGTTCGTAGTAGGGATATCTTGCACGCGTGCACCATAATGAATATTTTACACAGTGACGTCAAAGTTTGCGTCGTCAGTCATTTGACAATTACCCCTTCTACAGGATTTTAATGGCTTCTAACTTATTTATTTTCGGTCCGATTTATAAAATACTTTCTGCAATAGATTTTGAGTAACGTAACTTATTGATTTAAATAATAAAAAAAAACTAGTCAACTACCCTATTAAAATAGCGTTTATGAATTATAACAAGTCAGTACAAAATAAAGAAACTTATGTATAGAAATCATATCAACTAATATATACATAACGTACATAGCATCGTCACAATACACTGGGCAACTATAAATTTTACAATATTATTATTATGTAATAGTCCAGAATTATCCTTTTTATGGGTCGATATGTACCATATGCATTACCGAAACAGCACGTGTTTTAAAACTACCACCGGATCCAAAATGACCCAGCCTGAGAAGACCCGGCGAAACAAACTCAGTGGGCTTACTTTACCACTGGATTTTACGCGGCGCGACGCAGTCCTGAGAACATCCAGCTAGACAAACTCAGTGGGCTTGTTTTTGGTCCGGTTTTTCAATCTAAAATAATTAGGGAAATACAAAGTCCTATTTTTGTTTTAAGGGTGATTGATACGGACCGTGTGTATCTGCAAATTGTTGTTTTAAAACTGCCACCGGATCCAAACGCGACCCTGCCTGAGAAGACCCGGTGAAACAAACTCAGTGGCTTGTTTTTGGTCCAATTACTATAATCTCAAAATAAATTACTTATCAATTGAAAATTGCCAATTTTTATATTTACGTGATAATACTACATACAAGACCAGAGCGCTTCTGTGTCTTGGCTACGTTTTGGTCACCTTTTTGGGGAAACGCGAGGGTCAGGTCTTTGCAATTACATATAGACGAAGTTGTCAAGACGAACAACTATAGGAACCATCGAGATAAGATATGGGCCGGGTCCGGGTCGTTACCACTGTCTCACAGAAAACCGACGTAAAGTAGCAGCTCGCTGCTCTGTTTCGTGTGGTGAGTGAGATATCCGGAGGCTAAATCCCTCCCCTTCCCAATCATCCCTTTCCTTTAAGGACGACAACGCGCCCATAATTCTTTCGGTTTTGTGGGCGTATTTGGGACCCACTTGCCTGTTTCCGACCTATGACATAAAAAAAATTGGGCCTCGTAGTGAGTGCGAACGCATAGTGGCGATTTCTGTACACTTCATTGATTAGTTTTTGGCGCTAAATATAAACAGACCAATTATGTACACAGAAATCTACACTTAGCATAGAGCTCATTTAAGTGTTGTTCTGTTTTTTTTTTATTGATTTGTGCTGTTAGCCTATATTGCTTTTACAGCTTCACCTGAAAATAAAGCCGGCGCTTATGGCGCTCTAGCCAGAAATATGTATAGTGTATTTAGTAGCGATTAAGCACAGAGGCGCCTTTTAGAAGGGTCAGACCTCAGCTTGAGCAATCGCTGGGAGTATAGTTTAGGGCCGCCTCTGCGCATCATGATGCCGAGGGCCAGTTTTGGGAGCTCTTTGGACTCGCAGGCGTGTCCTATGTCGGGGTCGCGTATTATTGCGATTCGGGTTGGGCAAGGAAAGTGCTGCTTCGATAGCGACTGTGATGGAGTGGTTGGGATCTGCACAAAACATGTTTGGGACGACGACGGAGATACGGGTCTAAAATTATAACTCACTCGTATTTGTTGCAGAACAGATTCGATAGGATGCGTTTTGTGTCTCCTACACGACTCGAGGTACTCCGCGGCGAGCTGCGCACGCGTCGTTGACGGCACTGTAACAAAACGAAACAATATATAATTACTTTTATGCGCAGTAGAGACACAGTTTTGTCTACAGCATGAATGGGCCGGCTCGTTCGGGTCGTTACCACTGTCTCACAGAAAACCGACGTAAAGTGGCGGCTTCCTGCCGCGTTTCGTACACAGGCCCAAATCTTCCTTCCCAATCCCAATTCCCAACCCCTTAATTATCCCTCTCCTTTAACGTCAGCAACGCGCCTCTGATTCGTTTGGTATTGTGGGCGTACATGGGCGGTGGAGATCACTTACCATCAGGTGACCCACTTACTCATTTGCCGGCATTTGCTATAAAAAAAAATTGCCTTATAGTTTTTATGACCGGCCGCCTCCTGACGTCAACCCCTCTGGTAAGAAAACACCCCTACACGAAACAAATATTTGTTGATTACACAAACAACTTAGAGTACTGAATCGAGTGTGGGAATCGAACCCGCGGCCTGTCGCTTCACAGCCGGCTACTCGCCCACTACGCCACGGAGGCTGCCTCTGTTTACATATGCATTTAAAACACTTTATATTGAACCTCCTTTTTTGAAGTCAGTTAAAGATGACGCAATACACACGCGAGATCCACAGACAGATTTCCAAGAAACCAAATCCACGTTCAATACCTTAATATCACATAAAATCAGTATAGATGATGTCATATGGCGACCCGGTGATCTTATTTGGGACGTACGAGCGAGACAGATGTATAACGATCCCTTTCCCACATTCAGAATGTCCTATAATATGAGGAAATTATTTGTGCCAGTTCTATTTGGGTGTATTTTGGAGTTTCGAATATATTGCAATAGTGTAATTAACTAGATATGTAGATAGATAAAAACGTTTTGGCTACAAATAATACACTGTATATACATAGACAACAGACAAGTATACATCCATTTGTGAAATATTGTAGACCCAATCAGGCCCCAGCTCAGCAATATGCAATGCTCCAAGGAGCAAAGCGCTGGTAATTCTTCTGGTATCTGGTATACATTTCTTAACAAATATTTATCTACTCCAAGTGGCATTCTCAAACATGGAAGAAAAAGAAAATCACAAATATATATAAGTTATACATTATACAATTAGGACTGTTGTAATGCGTACGCGTTACGATTGAGGCCAACGCTGAGGTCTCGGGTTCGATCCCCGGGTCGGGTATAGTGGTATTGGGTTTTTCTATTACGAAATGCTCAGTATCAGCCCAGAGTCTGGAATTTGTGCCCAGTATGGCGATAGGCTCGCCCCCTATCACATAAGGGACGGAGATACGCTCGGCGAAATGTGGGTGTACTGGTTACACCTCTGCCTACCCCTTCGGGGATTACAGGCGTGAGTGCGTATGTATGTATGTATTATACAATTAGCGACATCATAATGTTACAGAGCGCCAAGATTGTTACAAACAAAAATAACTTATTAAACATACACAGATGCAATTTATTTGACAGAGGTACCCAACCATAGATTTTGTACATTAGATTATGTACTTGATTATGCACAGAGTTTTGGGGAGGTAATTTTTTTGCTTGAGTTACGTTTATTGTCATCTTATTTCGATGCTTGGATAGAACAAAATTATCGCAGACCGCGTTAATTAATGGTCAGACGAAATAATATAATATAATAATACTAGCCCTGTATTATATACGCGTCCCACTGCTGGGCACGGGCCTCCTCTACTGAATGAGAGGGGTTAGGCCTTAGTCCACCACGCTGGCCTAATGCGGGTTGGCAGACTACACATACTTTCGAATTTTTTATGAAGAACTTCTCAGGTATGCAGGTTTCGTCACAATGTTTCCTTCACCGTTAAAGCAAGTGATAATTAACAATTAATACACACATAACTTAGAAAAGTCAGAGGTGTATGCACTTGGGGCTTGTTTCGAACCTGCGACTTTCGTCTCGACAGTCCATACCACTCCCCGCTGAGCTATCACTGCTAGTGACGAAATGATGATCGTGATCACAGACGAAATAATTTGGTTTAAAACACCTGACAAAAAAACCGTGTTATAAATTTGACCCCCCTAGTCTGTGGCATTGAAGCGCTTAATATACCGATAATATGCTTTTTTTCTAATTGAAAGCTGGTTCAATTGCTATATTATTCATTTCACTATAGGTGATAAGTCTCTCTTATGCGAAAGGTCGCCTGGGTTGGTACCAGCCCCGGGTCTATGATTTTTCCGAACCGGGGCAGTAACTTGATAGTGGCGCCATTCACTCTAGCGTTTGAGATAATTTACTTAAAAAAAAAACTAACAGAACTGTGTGGCGCATTTTCTTACAAGTCGACGTTGAGCCAACCAGGCTTCCGCATGCTAGGCGCTTTGTGAAGCAAGTATTTTATTTTAAATCATATTATATTGGTAGAACTATTACCCATGAGCACTCTGAATGAACTGAGCCAGCGTAACCACGTAGTAATGTATTCGAGACTGGTGACTGATTACCGAGAACCAACAACACACAGAACCCAGAGAACTGAGAGAACTGAGAGCACGCGCAGTACTCACAGTACTGAGCTCCCTTTTTTTTTTATAGATGGTCGCTTGCTGATAGCCTGACGAGAGTCGGCTTTAGTCAGCGACACCGGACTTTCAGGCGAATGCTTTAGGCACTCCAACCATAAAATGTAAGTGACCTTCGCTGAGGGCATCCCCCCTAATGGGGGATACGGACCTCGGCTCAGGACGGCCACTGGAGGAGGGCAAAGACATTTGCGATTGGGGTTTAGGGGGATTTATATACTAATTATAATCTAATTTGTATTGAGCTCCCAATAACGGAGCGCTCTCTTATAAAGCAACTGTCACCCCACCAGGCGTACAACTTGTTTACTACTTGTACGGCTATTATTTCAATCTACCCGGCATTACAATCTCGGACACCTTCATTATCAATCGATAAATGATAAATAGGGAGTCCCCAACAAGTCTGGTGTTGCGATCTATCAAATGTTGCCCAACAATATTATGATTTTAGCGCCCCCATGAAACAGCCGCGGGTGCCCCGGTTTGTGCTCAATAGATCTGGGCCTGGTTGGTACCACCGATTTGTCTATTTCTGATAAGCAGCAGTGTCTGTGACACACTCAGTCAAACACTGTTGTGTTTCGAATTGACGCCAATGAAGTTACGGGGGATTATGAGACTTATCTAATGTATGGATGAAGAGTGCCGTCCAGTACCGTGCAGTGCTTCGTAATTCAAAGTACTGTGTGGTGTTGCTTCTGTTTATAAGCAGGCGCTTACCATCAGGCGAGCGACCTGCTTACCTGTCACGTCATTCAAGCTAATAAAAAAAGATGGTTCTGAAAAATATCGCCCTAATATCCATTCAATACCATTAAGGACAAGCGGTACAACGGGTGACCTTGGGCGACCGTCCTCCAAGAGGTCAAGGGCTTCGCAATTCACTATAAAAACATTGTAGTAAAAGTTTACAAATATGATTTCTTATGTTTACGCGAATATTACACATTGAAATAAAACTAGTTTATACGGATTTTATATGTTTCGAAAGCTTTTCAACTCTTCGTGGTCACGGGAGAGACTAAACGTCGGGACTAAAACAAAAATTAAACCGTATAAACTAGTTTTATTTCATAGTTTACATACCCATTCACGCCTGTAATCCCCGAAGGGGTAGGCAGATGTGTAACCAGTACACCCACATTTCGCCGAGCCACATTTTAAAGTTTATAAATATTATAATCTGCCTCAGTGGCGCAGTTGTAATGCGTACGCGGTACGGTGCTGAGGTCTCGGTTTCGATCCCCGGGTCGGGTAAAGTTATATTGCGATTTTCTATCACGAAATTCTTAGTATCAGCCCGGCGTTTGAAATTGTGCCCGGTATGCCGATAGACTCGCTCCCCATCACATCATAGGACGGAGATACGCTCGGCGTTTTTTTTTTTATTAGATTGAATTACGAAACGAGCAGGTCGCCCGCCTAATGGTAAGCGCAACGTCTGCCGATAAACAGACACAATATCACACAGAAGTTGGAGTTACAAATCACGGCATGGCACCGGACTGCGCTCGTCACCCGGACACGTAAAGATGTTAAATCTCATAATGCCCAGTAATTGCACTGGCTTCAATGTCCTTCAAACCGAAACACAACAATGCTTACACACTGCTGTTTTGCGGCAGAAAAAGAAAAAGCGGTGGTAAATATAGTGGCTCTCCATACATGTAATTGAGGGGAAGTTGTTTTATTTTATAGCATAGGTCGGCAAACGAGCAAGTGGGGTCACTTGATGGTAAGTGATCTCCACCGCCCATGTACGCCCACGATACCAGAAGAATCAAGGGCTGGTTGCCAACCTTTAAGGAAAGGGATAATTAAGGGATAGAGAAGATTTGGACCTCCAGATATCTCACTCACCGTACGAAACGCAGCAGCAAGCTGCTACTTTACGCCGGTTTTCTGTAAGACAGTGGTAACGACTCGGACGAGCCGGCCCAATCGTGCTGTAGACACAAGTGTCTACAGCGTGGCTCTACCACTCTAAAGTTTGGTTGCTAGGCATTTCACACGACATGCCTAGCAACCAAACTTTATTACAACTTGTATTATGAAACTTACATTGAAACGAAATAGTTGCTAATTAACAAAATATCTTATATAGTATTTATCGATACATGGCGGATGTTTTGCGACCTTGGACCCCGTGACCTTCACCTTAGGGTCAAGGTCAGACGCACATTACAATTTTACTACAGCGTGGGTGGGTGTTTACTATTGTAGAGCCACGCTGTAGACAGTATTGTCGACAGAAATTTATAATTTAACTGCCTCGGTGGCGCAGTTGTAATGCGTACGCGTTACGACTGAGGCTGACGTTGAGGTCTCGGGTTCGATCCCGGGTCGGGTAATAGTGATATTGGGATTATCTATCACTAAATGCCTAGTATTAACTCGGAGTTGAAATGCTTATTAACCTGGAGTTTACGCACTCACGCCTGTAATCCCCGAAGGGGTAGGCAGAGGTGTAACAAGTTCACCCACATTTCGCCGAGCGTATCTCCGTCCCATGACAGGTTAGGTTATATACCGGGCACAATTCCAAACTGCAGATTGACACTAAGAATTTCGTGATAGAAAACCAAATATAACTTTTACCCGAACCGCGGATGGAACCACAGACCTCAGCACAGCAGTCGTAACGCGTACGCATTACAACTGCGCCTCCGAGGTATGAAATTGTTTCCATGTCTAGGGTAAAAGTGGGGGGGATACTGAGGCATACCCACACTCTGCAGTAAATGGCTTACACTTTAGCAGGTAATTTTGGCGCGGCGCGTGTTTGCGTACTTTACATCCTGATTCCTCATGTCTGCCACTACCAATCGGAGCTGGATGAACGCCAAACACCTTGTTAATATGAATTATTGCTCAGTATATTAATATGAGTAGATTCACACGTTAACAAAGTTGATTTGTTTATTATTAGGTTATTTACGAGTGGTAGAGCCACGCTGTTGACAAATTTGTCTACAGCATGAATGGGCCGGTTCGTCCGGGTAGTTACCACTTTCTCACAGACAACCGACGTAAAGTAGCAGTTTGCTGCTGCGTTTCGTACGGTGAGTGAGATATCCGGAAGCCTAAATCCCCCTCCAATCCCTTAATTATCCCATTCCTTTAAGGTCGGAAACGTGTTTATGATTCTTCTGGTGTCATGAGCGTATATGGGCGGTAGAGATCACTTACCAGGTGACCCACTTGCTCGTTTGCCGACATATGCTATAAAAATAAAAAAGTTTGTGACTCTACATTATAATATAAGCTTTGTATTGTTTCTTATCAATCTAAATGAAGAAGCGAGCGGATCGTTCGCCTGATGGTAAGCACCACGCCTGCCCATAAACAAATGCACAATGCACTGTTAATTCAATATTATTATTAAAAAAATAAGATTTTTTTAGCAAACAAAGTATATTATAATGTAACAGACTTTCTAATGGAGCAGCAGTTTAGTTAAAGTAATTCCTGACTATTATTATTATTATTATTATTACTAGGGCCTTTGCCCATGTTTTTCCCCAAAACAAATAAAAATAAAAGTTAAAATCCGACGAATATGAGACATATGTTACTTTCTTCCCCACATTATTCTGCATCGATTGGTATCGATCTCGACCCCATACCCCCAGCGGTTTCGGAGGAGATAGCGTGACAAGCTTTTGGCAGCGGCGGCGGCGGCCCCAGTTACTTCTTTTAGAATAGAGAGATATTCCAAATTGCCTCGATTCCAAATTGACTGCCTCGGTGGCGCAGTTGTAATGTGTACGCGTTACGATTGAGGTCAGCGCTGAGGTCACGGGTTCGATTCCCGGGTCGGGTAAAGTGGTGTTGGGTTTTTCTATTACGAAAATGCTCAGTATCAGCCCGGAGTCTGGAATTTGTCCGGTATGGCGATAGGCTCGCCCCCTATCACATTAGGGACGGAAATACGCTCAGCGAAATGTGGGTGTACTGGTTACACCTCTGCCTACCCCTTCGGGGATTACAGGCGTGAGTGCGTATGTATGTATGTAGATATTCCAAATTGTATTAATTGATTATGCTTGTACTGTTTTAATTTTTTCTTCTGTGATTGTGATTTTAATTTTGCATGCCTATGCTTGTTCAAATATGGTTGAGCTATAATGTTACCATCATGTATATGTACCCATATTTGCATATTAAAAATATCTTCAACTTTATCTTCATTGCATGGCACTGGACCGCTTTCATCATAATACCCGTGACAAACGTGACAACATCAAATGGAACACGTGTTAGATGGAAGGGGGGTTACTATCTGGCACTCGTCCATTTCACACGTGAAACAAATTTAATGATACACCAGTTTAAAAACATTGGCCGAATAATAAAACGCTTTTGATATGATATACATATATGATACTTAATAGCAGTGATAGCTCAGCGGGGAGTGGTATGGACTGTCGAGACGAAAGTCGCAGGTACGAAACCAGTCCGAAGAGCAGGCACCTCTGACTTTTCTAAGTTATGTGTGTATTAATTGTTAATTATCACTTGCTTTAACGGTGAAGGAAACATCGTGATGAAACCTATATACCTGAGAAGTTCTCCATAAGAATTTCGAAGGTATGTAAAGTCTGCCAACCCGCATTAGTCCAGCGTGGTGGACTAAGGTCTAACCCCTCTCATTCGGTAGAGGAGGCCCGTGCCCAGCAGCGAGACGTTATATACAGGGCTAGTATTTTTAAACTTTTGACAGCTATATGAAAAATAATAAAGGTAGAGGTCCCCAATTCGTTTGTATTTTTAACCGACTAAATAAACGAGGCCGGTCTCAATTCGGCGTGGGTAATATTGGGTTTTTCTATTACCAAATGCTCAGTACCAGGCCGGAGTCGAATTAGAAAAAAAATCGTTTCGGTAACAAGGGGGTGAAGTGTCGGGGATGAAAGATTCAAAATTTCTCATTTATGCACCGATTTTTCACTAATAATAGTGAAATCAAGACGAGCAGGTCGCTCGCCTGATGGTAAGCGTCACGCCTGCCCATAAACAGAATCAACACCACACAGAACTTTGAATTACAAAGCACTGCATGGCATTGGACTGCGCTCCTCACCTCGAGACATAAGATGTTAAGTCTCATAATGCCCAGTAATTTAACTGGCTTCATTGTCCTTCAAACCGGAACACAACAGTGCTTACACACTGCTACTTGGCGGCAGATACAGACAAAGCGGTGGTACCAACCCAGACGGCCCTCTCGCATACGAGGGGCCTACCACATTGTATCATATTATATTATGATTTTAGCGCCCCCTGAAACTGTCGCCCGGGGCGGGTGCCCTAGATTGCCCCACCCCCTAGATCTGGGCCTCATCTGAAAAATCCACGTCCAAAACTCGCGCAATCACTCTTCACCTGCACGACATTGCACTGAGCGTGAATCGATCACCGACCGCAGGGTTATCGCACGTTTTTTTGTTGTTGTTCCACAGCAATTTAAATACAATGTTTACGAGTGGTAGAGCCACGCTGTAGACAATTTTGTCTACAGCATGAATGGGCCGGCTCGTCCGGGTCGTTACCACTGTCTCACAGAAAACTGGCGTAAAGTAGCAGCTTGCTGCTGCGTTTCGTACGGTGAGTGAGATATCCGGAGGCCCAAATCTCCTCCCCTTCCCAATCCCTTTCCTTTAAGATCGACAACGCGCCCATGACTCTTTTGGTATTGTGGGCGTACATGGGCGGTGGAGATCGCTTACCATCAGGTGACCCACCTACTAGTTTGCTAGCCTATACTATAAAAAAAAAAACAATGGTAGCTCCGCACTGTAGACAGTTTTGTCTACAACATGAATGAACCTATCGCCATACGACATATTATATAAAAGATATAAAGCTTTTATTCAGACAGCCTCCGTGGAGCAGTGGGCGAGTAGCCAGCTGCGAAGCGAGAGGCCGTGGGTTCGATTCTCACACCAAGACAAATATTGGTCTGATCCACAAATATTTGTTTCGGGTCTGGGTGTTGTGGGTTGGCAAGTCCCTCGTAGTTGCTGATACCCGCGATACAGGTTAACCTAGTGTGGGGTCAGGACTATGTGTGTGACTGTTGGGTGTATTTATTTATTTATTTTTATTTATTCCCGGATTTTTTATCTTGAATGACGACCACGTCGCTCGCCCGATAGTAAGCGTCACGCCTGCCCACAAACAGAAGCAATGCTACACAGAACTTTGAATTCTGTGTGGCGTTGCTTACCTGACCTGGCTGTGCTCTGGCATTGCTGAGGTCCATGGGCGGCGGTAACCACTTACCATGAGGCGGGCCGTCTGCTCGTCTGTCTATCCAGGGCAATAAAAAATAAAAAACAAAGCACTACGACATTTATTAGGGTTTTTAGTTTCCTATATTGTATTTTATACATTATTTTATAAGCAACAGAAAATGATACGCAAAAGAACCCCTTTTATTAAAACAAAATCAAAATGATGCCCGCAGTTATGACTTTAAATGTTGATATGAGGAAAAGTGGGTGCGTAGTAGGGATATCTCACTATCTCGCTTGCACGCGTGCACCACAATGAACATTTTACACAGTGACGTCAAAGGTTGCGTCGTCTGTCATTTGACAATTACCCCTTCCACAGGATTTGAATGGCTTCTAACTTATTTATTTTTGGTCCGATTTATAAAATTCTTTCTGCAATAGATTTTGAGTAACGTAACTTATTGATTTAAATAAAAAAAAATCTAGTCGACTACCCTATTCACACCTAGCGGGGCAAGCGTAATGATGCTATTGAAAGAATCGCCTATATATAATACGCAACGTTAACCAGCTTCGTGTCAAGGTGCTTGCTTCGTTGTGTATCGTCTACACTAATATCATAAAGAGGAAAGATTTGTATTTTTGTATGTAACGAATAAACTTAAAAACTACTGGACCGATTTCAAAAATTCTTCTGCCGTTAGAAAGCTACATTATCACTGAGTAACATAGGCTACTTTTCATCCCGGAAAAGGTTGTTCACGCAGGCGGAGCCGCGAGCAAAGGCTAGTATTTAATATAATATGGGATCAATGAAAACATTTATTTGAACAAATGGTGTGATATTACTGTTACTCTTTTTTTACCAGTCCTGTATATACGCACTCACGCCTGTAATCCCCAAAGGGGTAGGCAGAATTGTAACCAGTACACCCACATTTCGCCGAGCGTATCTCCGTCTCACGATGTGATAGGGGGCGAGCCTATCGCCATACCGGGCACAGATTCCAGACTTCGGGCTGATACTGAACATTTCGTAATAGAAAAACCCAATATGACTTTTACCCGACCCGGCATCGACCCAGAGACGTCAGCCTCAGGCGTAAGGCGTACGCATTACAACTGCGCCACAGAGGTAGTTGTCATCCGTTGACTCCGTCATCAGATCTTAACCAAATTTACATGGCACCACATCGCAGCTAAACTCTATCGAATGTTTTTTTTTTCAACATTAATAGTTTTCGAAAATATATAAATAAAACACATTATGCGTATTCGATTTTTCTGGGATCCCATCATCAGATGCTGACTTGGTGTCAATGGGACCACCTGGAAAGTATACCCTTTTAAACAAAAAAAGACTCACAAATCGGTCCAGGCGTCTTCGAGTAATCGGGGAACATAAATAGAAAAAAAAAACTGATACCGACGAATTGAGAACCCCCTCCTTTGAAGTCGGTTAATAAAACAATATACTGATGACCGCAACACATATAATAATGTAAAGTGTTCAAAGAGTTATTGCGTCAGTTCGATTCCGGGTAATTAACACAATCATTATGACCGCCGCGCTGACAATTGAATCGTTTTTGCTGATGTGCCATCATCAAGGCATAGTTGTTAGTTTATTTTTATTGCGCACGTCGGCAAACGAACACGTGGGTCAGCTGATGGTAATGATCTCCACCGCCCATGTACGTAATACCAGAAGTATCACGGGCGCGTTGCCAACCTTAAAGGAAAAGGATAAGGATGGTACCAGCATATGGTTATACCTGTGCCTACCCCTTCGGGGATTACAGGCGTGAGTGCGTATATATTATTTTACAAGGTGGTAGGTCCCTGGTTTGCGAGAGGTCGGCTGGGTTGGTACCACCGCTTTGTCTATTTCTGACATCAAATAGCAGTGTGTAAGCACTGTTGTGTTCCGGTTTGAAGGGCATTGAAGCCAGTGAAATTACTGGGCATTATGAGACTTAACACCTTATGTGTCGGGGTGACGAGCGCAGTCCAGTGTCATGCAGTTCTTTGTTATTTAAAGTTCTGTGTGGCATTGCTTCTGTTTATGAGCAGGCGTGGCTTACAATCAGGCGAGCGACCTGCTCGTCTCGTCATTCAATCTAATAAATAAATAATAAATAAAATATGTGTTACTCTGCCCAAACAAATGGAGAAGCTCCTGTACATTGTGTTTCAATTGTTCTACTTCGTTACAGTATATTATGGACTAAAAGATGCGACTACTTCTTCACATCATTACGCCTACATCCAAACTGTTCTAAGAAATGATACAAATCTGTAAAATCGTCTGACCGTTTCTAGGAATGCTAACATATACTATTTATACTAAACTATAGACGAACTAGGAGGAAAACAATACAAACATACATGCGCCGCGCAGTCTACGCGCTCGTATCACGCGACGCTCCCATTGGTCAACACATGACACCCCCTCCCTCCCGCTGCCGTTCTCGTAAGAAGTCACTCTGCATCGTCCAATGACATACAGTGCATATTAAAAGAAAAAAATAATTGCTGCCAAGTGCCAATGCAATTGTTGGCCATCTATATATAAATATAAGAGCGAAATACCACTGACTCACTGATTAATCACGATTTCTCGAAAACTATTGAAGCTGGGATCATGAAATTTGGTCAGATGATAGTTTGTGTAATGTAGACGTCAGCTAAGGAGGGATTTTTGGAAATTCCCATTTTAAGGGGGTAAAAAAGCGAAATACCACTGACTCACTGATTAATCACGATTTCTCGAAAACTATTGAAGCTGGGATCATGAAATTTGGTCAGATGATAGTTTGTGTAATGTAGACGTCAGCTAAGGAGGGATTTTTGGAAATTCCCATTTTAAGGGGGTAAAAAAGCGAAATACCACTGACTCACTGATTAATCACGATTTCTCGAAAACTATTGAAGCTGGGATCATGAAATTTGGTCAGATGATAGTTTGTGTAATGTAGACGTCAGCTAAGAAGGGATTTTTGGAAATTCCCATTTTAAGGGGGTAAAAAAGCGAAATACCACTGACTCACTGATTAATCACGATTTCACAAAAACTACTGAAGCTGGGATCATGAAATTTGGTCAGATGATAGTTTGTGTAGTGTAGACGTCAGCTAAGAAGGGATTTTTGGAAATTCCCATTTTAAGGGGGTAAAAAAGCGAAATACCACTGACTCACTGATTAATCACGATTTCTCGAAAACTATTGAAGCTGGGATCATGAAATTTGGTCAGATGATAGTTTGTGTAATGTAGACGTCAGCTAAGGAGGGATTTTTGGAAATTCCCATTTTAAGGGGGTAAAATGGGGGTTTGTACGTTTTATGAAACTTTTTTATGAAAAGGAATACCATTGTGAAAGCACAAATATAGCTTATAAAAAATAATGAAACATGATATTCACATTTTTTGAAAATTCCACTTGCAAAAGGGGAGGTGTTGAACTTTGTATGAAACTTTTTTATGGAACCGAAAATGACTGTAAAATTAAGCACAAATATTGCTTATTAATAATAATGTGACACGTATTTAACATTTTACGCGGGCAGAGCTGCGGGTAACTGCTAGTCTATTATAATTGTTTGTACATTGGCTCGTGCGTTTCGTACGATAAGTCACGCATGAATCGGAGGCCCAAGTCCTCTCCCCAAAACCCCCTTTCTTTTCTTCCCTAAAAAGTAGGAACGGGTCCATGATTCTAATATTGTGGGAGTTCATGGTCGGTGGAAGACTTCACTTATCATCAGGTGACCGACTTGAGTGTTCGCTGGCCTGTGCTATAAAATAAATCAGTTTTAACAGTCCAGCTGCCGATCAATTGAAATTGCACCGCTTCAAGGAGACTTGTTGAAGTTGTTATTATTGAAGTCATTTTTTTAATTTTTGTTAAAACTTATTTTATTTTTAACTATGGCATGCAAATTCCAATACAATAATAGCGGTGACTATCCGTTGAGGAGTTTCATTTTGTACTCGGTACTCCGTCATCAGAGGGCCAATTCTGCTATTTTAACTGACACTGCGAATGAGTTTTAACCGAACTGAGATTACATTTTGAATTAATTAAAAATATGGCATTCTGCTCCTTTAAAAATTCGATATCATCTCAGTTAAATTGCATATAAACTGTGAATTCGATCAACTTTCAATGTCTTTCTTTTGTTGAAAATATGGCTTCGCATTATTATGCATTTCGCCAATGACAAGTATTTTACCGAATTTTACGTATCAGCTGCCATAGACTAAATTCTAGAAATTAAAAATGACCTAAGCGACAAAATCAATGTTACCAACTCACAATAAAATACCCACAATATGACTAATTTCAGTGATTAAAAAATTACGTAACTGGAGGTTATGATTTTTTAATTAATAGATTTGACTAATTCCATGTATTTTATTTATTTCATTAATTTATCTATTCCATGGCATAACTGAAGGAAAACGGCACAACAGCACCACTCAGGCAGTCCTTTCCGGAAATAACCACAATCGCGATTATTTTATTGAAATTTGAAATTCTACCGAATTGCGGTTTTTTTATTTTGCAACACTGCTGAGGACATATCTATACTAAATAAAAATTGTGCGAGAGTTTTGGCGGGAATATTGACAGTGCGATTGCTCTCATAATTTAATCTACACTAATATTCTAGAGAGGAAAGTTTTTTTTGTATTTTTGTATGTAACAAATAAACTTAAAACTACTGGGCCGATTTCAAAAATAATTTGGCCGTTAGAAAGCTACATTATCACTGAGTAACATAGGCTGTAAACTCATTTCTAATACTTTACTGGAATAACGAGCACACAAAGTCGCACAATTTTGACTACTTTTAGTTGCTTGCAGTAAAAGAGAATAAAGTTAACTGAATTTGTCTGCAGTTAACTCACAGTCACTTCACCTCAGTGTTGCCAAGTCAGATTTTTGAAAATACCGTGTTGTCCACATTAAAATACGGCATTTGCGTCAAAAATACAGTGCTTGATGGGAAAAAATACAGTCTATTTTACAGTGCAATAAAATGTCATACAAAAAAGGAAATAATTAAATTATTAAATAAAATATAAATTTATTATAAACTTTATATCCTAAACTAACTTAACATTTTATTTGTATATATCGATCGCTGCAGAAATGGATGGCTGCGATGATGATGATATCGGTTTTTTTTTTTAATGTGTTTAATCAGAGTTTTATGTATACTACTAGACAAGCTGCGCGGTACATAGAAATTGTAGTATAATAAATTGTAGTATAGTAAATTAGTTGTATTACTAAGTTGCAGTCAATTGACCGTAACTCAATATTATCATCTCGCTT
This sequence comes from Mimas tiliae, assembly GCA_905332985.1. Lineage (NCBI taxonomy): Eukaryota > Metazoa > Arthropoda > Insecta > Lepidoptera > Sphingidae > Mimas > Mimas tiliae. The sequence goes on along the minus strand of HG995266.1, from coordinate 2,465,937 downwards.
ACTCTCAACTAGAACCCCTATTGCGCTCCCTGTTTGTGAACTGGCAAACTCCCGCGTTATGTGACGCAGTTTTACTTCTAAATAACCAGTAGTATACAATAATACTACGAAATTTTTATTGTAAAAAAATACTGTGTCTCCATATAAGGTATTTATAAAAATACCGTGTCCAGTAGATGGCATGAAAATACGGCAGATCTGCTGTAATTACAGTGCACTTGGCAACACTGCTTCACCTTCAGTCACATTTCGTTCTCAATATTTTGACGTTTGTCTGTAGACGAAATGCATTTTATATAGTTAAGTGTCTCACAATGGACACTGGCGAAATCACCAATCTACGGTGGAGCCAAACACAATTAAAAGAAGAAGAAGATAGTTAAGTGTCAAAATTGTTACCAGAATGCCGTTTTGGTTCAGTCAACTTGTATTTTTGATATCATTGCGTTCTAAGTTCTTGAATATTGGTTTAGCAGAATACCATTTGCAACTTTCTTGTCGCTGAGATTAGATCGGAATGATATTTTGAACAATTAAAATTACGAGAATTGGCCCTCTGATCTTAACCAAATTTATATGGGACCACATCGCAGCTAAACTCTTTCGAATGATTTTTTTTCTAATAAAATCGGCCCACAATTGGCGTAATAATCGACGTACACACATAAAAAAGCAGAAATAAAAAACAACTCGCCGAATTGAGAACCTCCTCCCTTTTTGAAGTCGGCTAATAAAAAGTGTACTTGTTGACGTAACTATAAAAATATGCACTCACGTATCACCGAAAACTATATCACACGATGAGCTAATATTTTAACATGTGAATGTATGACATTGATAAGAATGTAAATAAATGATTACGCGCGAAATAATAAAGATACGATATAAATATACTTTGTACCAGAATATATTAAACTAACTCATCGAAATAAGATGAACGCAAAAAAAAAATACCCCACCAAAACTCTGTGCAAGGGGGCGGGGCTATAAGTCTGTGCAGCTCGTTCATTCAACTCATAAAAATTTATTCATGATTTCTAGTTGATACTTGATACTTGTATTTTTTTGCGCGGTGCAGAACGTCGTATCTCGATTTAGAAATTTATATTTAGACATTAAATTTTATGAAATACAGTTGATTTTGAACGTTCATTAATGTTTGTTGCGTGTATGGGTGTTACGTGTGATTTTACCTTTGCATGTGTAAGTGGAGCTGTATTTTTTGGCAGATTCATATGAGAGTTATCTTATTTCGATGCCTACCACCTAGTAAATATGTTAGAGACATGATAATATGTCTGTCTGTATGTCAGACACAGAAAATGTTTATCTAACCTTGGTCAGTTGATAAAAATGTAATAATATGTAAGCATATGTAATATTTACTGACGGCCTCGGTGGCGCAGTTGTAATGCGTACGCGTTACGATTGAGTCCAACTCTGAGGCTTCGGGTTAGATCCCCGGGTCGAGCAAAGTGGTATTGGGTTTTTCTATTACGAAATGCTCAGTATCAGTCCGGAGACTAGTATTTGTGCCCGGTATGGCGATAGGCTCGCCCCCTATCACATCGTGGGACGGAGATACGCTCGGCGAAATGTGGGTGTACTGGTTACACCGCTGCCTACCCCTTCGGGGATTACAGGCGTGAGTGCATATTGTTATTGTATGTAATATTTATTAATGTCACATGCCTCAAGTATATATGTACCAAGCTAACTGTGAACTGAAGGGCGTCGCTACCGTCGCTCAGTGTTGCCATTTTACGAATAATTATTATTCATCATGAGAGATATTTTAGGTGTTATGACACATAATACACCACAAGATGTTAGACATCTCATATGCGAGAGGCCGTCAGGGTTGGTACCACCGCTTTGTCTATTTCTGCCGCCAAACAACAGTGTGAAAGCACTGTTGTGTTCCGGTTTGAAGGAAATTGAAGCCAGTGACATTAATGGCATTATGAGACTTAACATCTTATGTCTCGGGGTGACGAGCGCACTCCAGTGCCATGCTTTGCTTTGTAATTCAAAGTTCTGTGTGGTGTTGCTTCTGTTTATGGACAGGCGTAGCGCTTACCATCAGGCTAGCAACCTGCTCTTTTGTCATTTGTCGGTACTAGTGGGTCCAGAGGGGGGCTAAGGGGCTCAAGCTCTCCCAAAAAGCATTTGAGTCCACTGACAAATCTCAAATTAATCTTGATACGAGTATTATCCTACTTTCTTAGTACTACTTACAATATAATTTTCATCGCTTATCCTTACTTATTCCATTTTAAATAGGTAAGTATAGTTTATTCTCATTTTTTGTTTATTCTAATTTTGTATCAAGCCCCCACACCCCCCAACCCAAATCCTGGAACCGCCACTGTTTGCCGGCCTATGCTATACAAAGAAATATTGTGAAACAATCTATATAATGTCTTATTTAATACATTCATTAACTAAATAGCAGAAAGTTAAGCAATCCTTCATTCATAATGGAAAAATTATAAAAAGTTATTAAGATAAACAAAAATAAACTCTAGATAAAAATATATCAATCGATAACAAATTCGGGACGAATAGCCTAAAAATAAGCAATAATCATACTCATTATGAATGTGAATGAAGTTTGTTTGTTCCGCTTTCACGCGAAAACTACTTAATGGATTATCATGAAACTTTGCACACATATTCTTGGAGGTATAAGAAGTAACATGGGATACTTTTTATGTAAAAAAATTATCTATTTATTTGTTACGCTTTCATGCCTAAATCACTGGACCGATTTTGATGATTTTTGATGTAGAGATAGATGGGACCCTGGAGACGGTTATAGGCTACGTTTAATTTCGGAAAAGTCTATTCACACGGGCGAAGCCGCGAGCAAAAGCTATTCGATTATATATCAATGATTTCACGTGGAACGCTAATCTTTATAAATAACTAGCTGTTGCCCGCGGCTCCGCCCGCGTGAATGCCTATTTCTAGGATTAAAGTAGCCTAGTGGGCGCCCCCGGTAAGAAACGCGCTTGACAAAAATACTAATATCGCTATAAAAAATAGGGGTTAATCGTAGAGGGTTGAAAATTTAGGGTTGTATGTGTTTTTTAATGCTGTATCATAAAAAAATAAAAACAAAAAAAAATGACTAAAAAATAAAAATAAAAATTTTGCGGTGGACCACTCTTAACATTTAGGGGGATGAAAAATAGATAAAAGCCGATTCTCAGACCTACTGAATATGCATATAAAATTTCATAAAATCGGTCGAGCCGTTTCGGAGGAGTATGGGAACGAACATTGTGACACGAGAATTTTATATATAAGATGGTGCAGTTTAATGTGGCGTGATAGCGCGAGCCAGCGAAGGATAACGCGCAGAGTACTCGTGCAGACGATGAGACGCGACGACGCGCAGACGACCATCAAAATAACATGACAAGAAACGTAACTCATGCAAAATAATTACCCCACCAAAACTGTGTGCAAGGGGGCGGGGCTATAAAAGTCTGTGCCGCTCGTTCATTCATCAATTCATATAAATTGATTAGTCTAATGCCCGTTGCAGACGATGCGCAGTAGCTTGCGCAAGTACTAATAATTTGTAACAAGAATGAACTGGCGCCAGTACTGACGGCGTCGTGTTCACACGATGCGCAATGCGAGCTGCGCGGGGTTGAGCATGCGTAGCGGGGGAAAACGGGTAGTACTCGCGCAAAGATCAGAGTGAGTACAACTAAGCAACTTGCACTCGCACTTTTACTAAGCAAAATATGTTCACACGATGAAACTTTATGCACAGTATTAGTACTTGCGCAAGCTACTGCGCATCGTCTGCAACGGGCATAATACACACGTAACTTAGAGAAGTCAGGTTTCAGTCAAAGTTCATAGTGCCTTAGCACTATGATATCACACATATAGAGTACAGACATTCAAACACGTTACGCGTGTATCCATGATACATGCACAAGGTCGACGGTATCAAACAGGCTTAGATTACGAGTTTTTATCAATGGAATCAACTGTCACATGTTTTTACCAAAATTTGTGTGCTCGTATTTTAAAAATATACATACACACGCACTCACGCCTGTATTCCCCGAAGGGGTAGGCAGAGGTGTAACCGGTACACCCACATTTCTCAGAGTTTAATAATTGTTTGTATTAATTGTTAATTATCGCTTATTTTAACAGTGAAGGAAACATCGTGAGGAAACCTGCATATCTGAGAAGTTCGACATGAGAGTTTCGAATGTATGTGAAGTCGTCCAACTAGCATGAGGCCAGCGTGGTGGACTAAGGTCTAGCCCGTCTCATCAGCCTCGGATCGGGCTGAAACTGAAGTGGGGCCCCCTCTCTCCAGAATAGAGTTTTCATTTATCTCGACTTTGAGATAAATGACTTAAAAAAACTAAAATAAGATACAAAAATGATGCACAAAGGGCCTGTGTGGCGCCTTTTTCTTACAAGTCGACGGTGAGCCAACCAGGCTTCCGTATGCTAGGCGCTTTGTGGAGCAAGCTTTGTTTATTTTTAATCATGTTATATTATGATTTTGGCGCCCCATAAAACTGCCGCCCGGGGCGGGTGCCCCGGTTTGCCCATAGTTCCGGATCCGGGCTTGCGTCTCATTTAATAGAGGAGACCCGTGTACAAGCAGTAAGGTAAGTAAAAAAACGTCTAGCGACCAGCAACAAACATATCATATTTGTCGTAACAGATAATTTGTACAACACAACAAAAACAACATAAAACAGCTGATAACCGACCGGTGTCGAGTGCTGAGTGCTGATAAATAATCGCAACTTCCTCGTCGCCATGCAAATATAAACGTAAACATGTATAACTGCCTCGGTTGACGCTGAGGTCTCGGGTTCGATCCCCGGGTCGGGTAAAATTGATATTGGGTTTTTCTATTACGAAATGCTCAGTATCAGCCCGGAGTCTGGAATTGTGCCCCGTATGGCGATAGGCTCGCCCCCTATCACATCATGGGACGGAGATACGCTCGGCGAAATGTGGATGTACTGGTTACATCTCTGCCTACGTCTCATATAGCTCAGGATTTTACTGTCATCAGTTTTCTTCAAACCGGCACACAACAGTAGGCCTAGTATGAGTTGCAAATAAGTTCAAAGGTTTCGAATTCGTATAAAATTACTACAGTCCAAGTGTCAAACTAGTAATTCATACGGTAATAAAGGAAAGAATCGTTGAAAACCAATTTCATATTTGCCTTATATAAAATAAAATTAACCATTAATTTTAAGTCATCATAGTTCCCACTAGTGGCTGCTAATACTTGACGTATGGAGAGAAAACGAAAACTTTCATCGTTTAGGAAAACTATTAAAACTTGTACTAGGCCTACAGTGCTTAAACGCCGCTGTTTGACAACAAAACAGACGGCGCGGTGGTACCAACCCAGACGGTCTCTCGCATACGAGGGACCTACCACCTTTGTTTTTTTAATCATTACATACGCATCCCTTAGTGCGCGATATTCCAGGTTCAAAACGACGCGTTTATTAATAGCGGCGTGTGTTAAATATAACGCCTGGCCGGTATTTTCCTATGTTTTCACCTACCGCAAGTGTTTTTGGCAACTGTTTACCCGTCAAGGTGATTATCGGGTAATGTGTACACGTGTTGAATTGGCATAAACGTAATAAAGGTATAGTAAATGTATAGTAAAATGTGTGATCCACAAATATTTGTTTTCGTGTCTGGGTGTTGTGGGACCGCAAGTCCTTCGTAGTTTCTGATACCCACAATACAGGTTAACCTCGTGTGACTGTTGGGTGTATTTATTAATATTAACGGAACTTTTAACTTTTCTCCCCAGAGGGGTTGACGTCAGGCAGGCGGCCGGTCGTAAAATCTTGTGTTAAAAAGCATATTGCGCCAACCCCACAGTTGTAATGCGTATGTGTACAACTCGTAGTTGCGACTGACGCTGACATCTCGAGTTCGAACCCTGAGTCGGGTAAAAGTGATATTGGAGTTTTTTATTACGAATTGCTCAAAATCAGCCCGGAGTCTGAAATTATGTCCGGTATGGCGATAGGCTCGCCCCCTATCACATCATGAGACGGAGATACGCTCGGCGGAATGTGGGTGTACTGGTTATACCTCTGCCTACCCCTACGGGGATTACATGCATGCGTTTGTATGTATGTATTTAATCTAAAACAGTAATTGCCAGATTAACAAGAATATAAGTAACAATTAGTACAACCGCTAACATTTAAATTTATAGAGATATAAAAAACAACTATTACAATTGCTAACACTTGATACCTATAGTCAAGTCCGATTCGAGCAAATCCTATGTCAGATCTTTGTTAGATCGCGATTTACCTACAACTGCCAATTCAAAACATTGTGATCATAAATAAAGTTTGCCAAATTTACAAAACTAGTGCGTTATGCTATATAGTGTGCGCCAACACCGTTCATCCCATCATCATTTAACACCCAGCAGATATGAATGAAACTATGCATTTTCTTTAAGCCAATAATGCATATACACGGTGTTACAGAAAGGTGTGGTCATATTTAAGGGTCGTTACATGCACCTGACAGTGAGTGTTTATACATCGTGTTACAGAAAGGTGTGGTCATATTTAAGGGTCGTTACACACACCTGACAGTAAGTGTTTATGTACCGGATCCTATCAAAATATATATTCTTATGTTTAACGCTGATTAAATATTATATATATATATACAACGTGTTATAGAAAGGGGCGGGCAAATTTAAGCAATGTATAGTGTAGGGTATTGGTATTTTATCCCCCATAGTAGCAAAGCCGATTGCATTACTAGGACAATAATTATAGAATTGTAACATGTCGATATCGACTTTCAACTGTGAACAACACTAAATAATAAACAGTGATACTTCAGACCGCCTTTCATTAAATTATTTTTTAATTAAAAAACATTAAACAGTTGTCAAATGTCAATATTTATTTGACGCAGTCAGTTCGGCAATTTCTGATTTTATGAAGTATGTTTACGAGTTCAAAAAATATGTTGTATTTGACTAAAAACAAGTATTATGTATTGGTATTTTGTGTTGGTGCAACTGATAATAGCTTATAAGAGGCTCGTCGACTGTATTAAGCCAAATTCGTAGATGGATGACCCGACAATGAAATCTTTATAATACTTCAGAGGATGGTAGCTATATCGTCTTCAGCAAACAGTCTATTTCAGGTATTTTGTGTTTAAATTACAAGTTACGTACGTATGCCCGTAGAATTAAGTAAATCTTATTCAAGTTTATTAAAAAGTGAGTGTCATTCATTATAATTAATAGTGATGTCATCAATCTTATCGATCTTAATAAACGAGTGATTAAAATTAACGTGAAATTTAAGGATGTCTTGGTTTGAAATGATCCGGTACATAGGTACTTACTATAAGGAGTGTGTAATGACCCTAAAATATGACCACACCTTTCTGTAACACGTTGTATATATATATATAGTATATCAATATACGCAATCATAATTATCTTGGTGAGGTAGGTGCTGAGGTTAGTTTATTGCTTGCATCTGTATTGTGTTTTTTTTTTGTTTTGTTGTTATTTCCAATAAAGTAGCTTGCATGTTTAGTTTAACTGTTAATGTAAGTGAATGCTATATATATATAAATAAATAAATTTCAATATTGATACTAAATTACAATATTATAATCATTCGTCTATTACGCCTATAAATGAAGTGAGTGAGAGAGTATAGCAATGCTGGTGTGAGACGAAAGCTCAGTTGTTTTACATTGAGTATTATTTATTTATAATGCCACATTGTACATTAGACACTTAGTAAATCTAAAAAGACATTATATATCGCCCATTATATATACCCTTATCGCTCAGGGAAATTATTCAAAGTTACAAGTCGAATATCGACACGTAACTCATTCGATAAAAAGCAAATGCTTTCTACATGTCCTAGCAATGCAATTTGATTTGGTACTACGAGGAGTGAAATACTTACATCGTACACTATATGTTGCTTAAATTTGGCCACACCTTTCTGTAACACATTGAATTACAAAGCACTGGACTGCGCTCGTCTCGTCATAAGTTGTTAAGTCTTAATGTCTAATAATTGCACTGGCTTCAATTTCCTTCAAACTGGACTACAAGAGTGCTTACAGAAACAGACAAGGAAGGAGGACTCCGCCGTCTGACATCATTGTAGCAACTGCCGCGAGGACACGGCACAACACACCCTGGAGGAGTGTCCAGCCTGGGACGACGAGCGCAGCGCTCTCAGAGCAGTCGTCGGAGGAGATCTGTCGCTGCTGGCCGTGGTGTCTGCCATGGTCGGCAGCCGGAGGTCTTGGCGAGCGATAGCCTCCTTTTGCGAGTGCGCCATCTCGCAAAAGGAGAGTGCCGAGCGGGATCGTGAATTCCACCACGGTATCCCCTGCCTGTCGTAAGAGGCGACTAATTGGGGTCATCGGGGGTCGCGGGCGCGCAGCCGGGGGCTGTCGTAGCGCCCATTAGTGTACATTCGTACGTGCGACCCCGAGATGGACGTCAGCACGGGTGGTCGGCCTCGTGTCTGCCGTTGACGCCGAGGGCGTCCTTCGGTGCGCGGGGGCTTCTAAGCCCCCCGGCAAGGAGACGCGCCGCTAGGTGGCACCGCGCAGGGGCGGTTCCGGCAGCAATCCTTAGCTTCTAAGGATATCCCGGGGCCGCTCCACATGCGCCGAAGGAGGCCACCGCGGGGTTTTAGTTGGTATGCCGGTGTAGGGTGTATATATGTGTTAGGGACTCGGCCCAGCGGTCGCCCGGATTTACCATCATTCCTGGGCGGCTTAACGTTGGGTCGTAAGACCGGTGAACCCAACATAACCGTTCCGCCTTCCCCCGGGGCGGGGCGTTAGCAATAATTCACTAGCAATATACACTAACCTAACCTAACCCAAACGACCTCTTGGACACGAGGAACCTACCAATTTGTGAACACATATCTGCTTATAATACGATCTTTTTGGGTCATCCACGGGATCGTATCCCTGGCCCAAGCATTTGCGACCGACATACTCCTGTGGCTTCCTTAGGGATCGAGCCCGCGCCCTAGCTTAACAGGCGGCTACTACACCACGGAGGCTGTCAGTGAATGTATCACGGTGATAAGCCAAAATCTTCTTTACCGTATGTGATCATAGTTTAATTTTAAAATAAACTTAATACCGATGAGATCACTGTGGTTAGTCACTGTGTTGAACAACTTAGCGAAAAAATATATTACCTCATATATTGATTCTATCACCCGGTTTCTGAAAGGCTGATCAAATCAACATTCAACTAACAGAACTTTGATTTTGACACCGCTGTCAAATCAATTCGAGTTGCTGAAACGTTATTTAGTGAAGAAAATATATATTTCACATCAATTTAGTACCTACCATCTGACATACGATTTTTTTCATATTACAATTTTTAAAAAAACATACATACGCAATAAGTGGGTCACCTGATGAGAAGTGATCTCCACCACCCATGTACGCCCACAATATCAAAAGAATCATGGGCGCGTTGCCGACCTTATAGGAAAAGGATAATTAAGGGATTGCGAAGTGGACGGGGATTTGGGCCTCCGGATATCTAACTCACTGTACGAAACGCAGCAGCAAGCTGCTACTTTACGTCGGTTTCCTGTGAGACAGAGGTAACGACCTGGACGAGCTGGCCCATTTATACTGAAGACATAAGTGTCTACAACGTGGCTCTACCACTCTAGGTAGAGGTGTAACCAGTACACCCACATTTCGAGCTTTTGGGGGCGACAAGTCTTGTGGATTGGAGGTGTTTGGAGAATTCCACCACAGTATACCCTGATTGTCGTAAAAAGCGACTAATAGGTCCCATCGGGGGTCGCGGGCGCGAAGCAGGGGGCTGTCGTAGCGCCCTTTGCACTTAACATTCTAGAACGTGCGACTCCGGGATGGACGGCAGCACGGGTGGTTGTCGTTAACGCCGAGAGCGTCCTTCGGCGCGCGGGGGTTTCTGAGCATGTGGAGACGGGCTGCAAGGTCCGCGCAGGATCGGTTCCGGCTGAAGACAAGGCGCTTCTCGCCTCGGGAACCCGGGGCCGTCCCTAATGCACCTAAGATGGCCACCGCGGGGTTTTTAATTGGTATTGCCGGCGTAGAGTGTATATAGTGTTAGGGACTTGGCCCAGCGGACGTCTGGATGTTTTACATGTCTTAACGGTGGGTCGTACGGCCGGTTGGGTCGAACATAACCGTTCCACCTCCCACCGGGGTGGGGCTGTAACATCGGAATAAGATAACTAGAACGATAACTCTCATATGAATCTGCCAAAAAATACGGCTCCACTTACACTTACAAAGGCAAAATCACACGTAACACTCATACACGCAACAAAAATTAATGAACGTTCAAAATCAACTTTATTTAAATTCAAATTCAAATTCTTTATTGAATCCATAAAATGTCATAGATCATTTAGATTCAGTCAAAATTAATAAAAGTTAATGTCTAAATATTACATTTCTAGATCGAGATACGACGTTCTGCACCGCGCAAAAAATGAGACGTATCAACTGTCAACTAGAGATTATTATGCACAGACTTTTATAGCCCCGCCCCCTTGCACAGAGTTTTGGTGTCATTTTTTGCTTGGGTTACCTTTCTTGTCATCTTATTTCGATGGGCTGTAGTAATAAATCGCTTTACCCCGCAACAAAAAAGAGAGTGGGTTTTTTCCCCGCGGGAAACAAAAGGTATTAAAAGGTATATATTTAATACAATGACAAACTTGAAGATCTAGCACAATGAAATCACCGGTTGCTTAGCAACACGTGACCGCGGCCCGCGAATCATTTTGGCAGCATTTCAAAATCGTCCCGTTGCTCCATTGTCTGATGGTTTGCTTTCCTTGTGTGATATCATAAAGGGTTTCATTTGTTTTTTTTATAAGCTTTAGATGAAGAGACGAGCACATCGCTCGACTGATGGTAAGCGTCACGCCTGCCATAAACAGAAGTATCACCACACAAAACTTTTAATTACAAGTGCATTGCATTGGACTACGCTCGTCACCCATAGACATAAGATGTTAAGCCTCATAATGCCCAGTAATTTCACTGGCTTCAATGTCCTTCAAACCGGAACTCAACAGTGCTTACACACAGTTGCTTGGCGGCAGAAATACACGGCGCGGTGGTACCAATCCAGACGGCCTCTCGCATACGAGTGACCTACCACCTTGTACACGTCAGTAAAGTCGAATGAGTAAACGTAAATACGCAAGCAGGCATTACAATCCATATTGCAGTAAATATTGTGTTTGTGTGCCATATTTAGAATAACGAGCGATTAAACAATAACATAAAATTCATTAATTCCGTAAAAAAATGTACAACATTAATGAGGAATATATTGTTTATTGTTTTACTGCAAAGGCCGACAAACGATCAAGTGGGTCACCTGCTGGTAAGTGATCATCACCACCCATGTACGCCCACAATACCAAAAGAGTCATGGGCGCGTTGCCGACCTTAAAGGAAAGGGATAATTAAAGGATTGGGAAAGTGAGGAGGATTTGGGTCTCTAGATATCTCACTCACCGTACGAAACGCAGCATCAAGCTGCTACTTTACGTCGGTTTTCTGTGAGACAGTGCTAACGACCCGGACGAGCCGGCCCATTCATGCTCTTAACAAAATTGTCTACAGCGTGGCTCTACCACTCGTAAAACATCGTATCGGTGACTGCCTTGGTGAGGCACCTGTAATGCGTACGCGTTACGACTGCTGTGCTGAGATCTCAGGTTCGATCCCCGGTTGGGTGAAAGTGATATTGGGTTGTTCTATTACGAAATGTTCAGTATCAACCCGGAGTCTGGAATTGTGCCCGTGGTCAAATACATAACTCCCAACCAGAAAGTAGCTGTGGTTGATGATATTCCATTCAATAATTGAAGAAAGGAAGACAATCAGTAACAGATCACAATTAAATTAACAGTAAAAACCATTAATGGTTTTGGTATTTGAGCGTCGTGACTGTGACATTTAGCTGACTACTCAACTGTGCTGTGACACACAACACAGCGCTGATTTTCAGTGATCAGAAGTGGATCCAGTTCCGACATAAATTCCTCCGTCGTCATCCCAAACATGTTTTGTCAGATCCCAACGACTCCATCACAGTCGTTATCGAAGCAGCACATTCCTTGCCCAACCCGAATCGCAATAATAATACGCGACCCCGACATAGGACACGCCTGCGAGTCCAAAGAGCTCCCAGTACTGGCCCTCGGCATAGTGATGTGCAGAGGCGGCCCTAAACTATACTCCCAAGCGATTGCTCAAACTGAGGTATCAGTCTTCTAAAAGGCGCCTCTATGCTTAATCGCTACTAAATACACTATACATATTTCTGGTTAGAGCGCCATAAGCGCCGGCTTTATTGTCAGGTGAAGCTGTAAAAGCAATAAAGGCTATAAGCACATATCCATTCGAAAAACAAAAAAAAAGCCTTCTGTTGCATTTTGTACAGTGAGTGAGATATCCGGAGGCACAAATCATCTTCCCCTTCCCAATCCCTTATTTATCGCATCTATGATTCTTCAGGTATTGTGGATGTTCTTGGACAATCACTTACCATCAGGTGACCCACTTAATTGAGTAATACGGCCTATACTATAAAAAAAGTACCACATCACATTGCATTGATTTTGAGAAAATTATGTTTAAAGTTTGACTTGTACTCACAAGTCAAACTAAATCACTCTTGGTTAAATTTACTTAAGCCCGGTTTCTGAAAGGCTGATCAAATCAACATTCAACTAACAGAACTTTGATTTTGACATCGCTGTCAAATCAATTTGAGTTGCTGAAACATTATTTAGTGAAAAAAATAATAATATTTGATCTCTCTTTAGTACCGCTTGACATACGATTTTTCATATTAATTTGAAAGTTATGTTAGCTAACATGTGTGTCAAATCAAAGGTGTTGATCAGCTTTTAGCAGCACAATTTCGATTTGACATGAGATTAGTTAATTTTACTTTGATTAGCCTTTCAGAAACCAGGTGTAAATGTTATTACATTTACATGCCAGTTTGTGATCTTCAATTTAAAACTTAGACATATTTATAAGTTTTTTTTTAATTCATTTAAATCAATTGTTAAGATAATACAATTGTTTGTGAATCATCAGAGCTCAATTATTTTAAGATATCTTATATGTGCTAGGATTACCTCAGAGGCGCAGATGTAATGCGTATGTGGTACAACTGTGCTAAGGTCTCAGGTTCGCTCCCTAGGTTGGGAAAAATTTATGTTCTAGCAAAAAATGCTCCGTATCAGCCCAGAGTCTGGAATTGTGCCCATCATGGCGATAGGCTCATATTATATCAAGGGACAGAAATAAGCTCAGTGAATTGTGTGTGCACTGGTTACTGGCTTCAGAATTACTGGTGTGAGTGTGTATCCTATATGTAACCTATATGTACCTATATGTGTGGGTTGGTTTTTACATACATTTTATGTCAGATATCAATGGATCTTGAGCTGCTTTTGTCGAGCAATAATATATCATGTAGAACAAATAAACGAATAAAGCATGTTACTCTATGGTACCCATCAAATGAAAATTAATGTACATCAATTTCTCTACGTAATTGTGGACAGATATTGAAAAAAATCATTCCCAGAGTTGAGTTGCAATATAGTCCCATGTAGATTTTGTTAAGATCTGATGATGGAGTACTGGAGTAAACAAAAACTCCGCAACTGATTACAGCACATTCGCCACAATTGTGTTAATGTATTGGTATTTACATGCCACAGATTAATCGAAACTTAAAACTTAAAAAAAAATTACATTGAATAGTCAAAAATAAAAATTTGTAGAGGTCTTTTTGCGAGTCTTTAGAGGTTTATTTTTACAGCAGATGATTTTAAACAAAATATTTCCATAGGTATAATAGATAGGAATTTAGAAATATTTGTACATAGATATCTTATTATCATTATTACTTACGCACATACGCTCTCACGCCTGTAATCCCCGAAGGGGGTAGGCAGAGGTGTAACCAGTACACCCACATTTCGCCGAGCGTATCTCCGTCCCACGATGTGATAGGGGGCGAGCTTATCGCCATACCAGGCACAAATTCCAGACTCTGGGCTGATACTGAGCATTTCGTAATAGAAAAACACAATACCACTTTACCTGACCCGGGGATCGAACCCGAGACCTCAGCGTCGGCCTCAATCGTAACGCGTACGCATTACAACTGCGCCACCGAGGCAGCATTATTATCAGAGATATTCAAGAAAAGGTTCCTAAAAAAATAATAATCCATGGTATAATGAAATATAGTTTTGTTTATGCCAACTGTACTGCCTGTGCCTGCATTTATATGTTTTTTATTAAGTTTAATAGGGTTATTAAAATGGACTTCGTCACATATTATTTATTAATGCAATGAAATGTCTTAATTTAATTTAAACATTTTTCATGGATGATTAAATAATTGTAATGTTTTTTTCTGGCAAAGAATAAAAATACAGCCGTATTAGCAAATCACGGTCGTAAAAAATACCTGTGGACAAATTGTTGTACTTTGCCAACATCATATTTTTAATTTGGGCTCACTTACCATCGTGCCAAGGGTTGGCTGGCTCAAAGTACTGAGTGACCAACTGTCCCTCATCAGGGAAAGTCACTGAACGCGATGGTTTCTTTTTTTTCTTCTCAAAATCATTTTGATGAGTACGGTCACAGTTTTTCTGTACTACTTCACTTGTCTTAGGACTGGCGTTCGGGCATGCCGTGTCTTTATCAGGATCGGTAGACATATCTATCGCGTAAACTACTGTCTAAAATCACCACAAACGACCACATTAGCAAAGAAATACACATTAATCATATAACAGAACTGAAATCACTTTATCACCACAGCACACGCACGAATCGATCCAATGTTTTCAAAGCGTACACCTAGTTAATTCACCGGCCATTACGCATTTTTTTCGGGTTTCCAATGAATTTTTTTACAACAATTTTTTTCTTATTGTTCGTTTCGAATCAAAACATTCCGCACCTTTCATACACCGTTTGCCGCCATATTGGATTGAACGAGACAAAAGGAGGGTTCGTGGATTTTCCCACATGGGGGCGCCACATCCGTTCAGTGTTGCCATTAAATAATTTATCAAGCTGCTCACCGCGCCATCTAGTACTAAGTAGCATTATTAAATTGCAGGTTATCACTTCAGATATTCAAAATACTATTTAGTTCACTCTATAATCGCTAGGTGGCATTAAAAGGTAAACGAAACCAAATTATTTTCTCTTAGCTCCAATAGCGATCAATGATCATTGATTCTGCTCTCTTATGAAACCAGTAGGCCAACCATGAGTTTGTCTCAGTAAAATCGCTAGCGACGACGTAAAATATTTGTATGTAAATGGAATCGAACCCACGGCCTCTCGCTTCGCAGCCGACTACTCGCCCGCTGCGCTACGGAGCTGTCAATTATTTTCTTTTAGCTAAAATAGGTAAGTAGGTACTTAAGAAGGCAGACGGCATATTATTCATAAAGTTGCCACATTTTGGGCTAAGTGAACTATTGTAAGAAAAAGGCGCCACACAGGACCTTTGTACATCATTCTTTTATTTTCTTTCAGTATTTTATCTCAAACACTGGAGAGAGGGGTGCCACTATCAAGTTTCTGCCCCGGTTCAAGAAAAACGTAGATCCGGGACTGTGTGTATGCACTGTTGTGTTCCGGTTTGAAGGACATTGTAGCCAGTGAAATTATGAGACTTAACATTTTATGTCTCAGGGTGACGAGCGCAGTCCAATGCCATGCAGTGCTTTGTAATCCAAAGTTCTGTGTGGTGTTGCTTCTGGACAGGCATGGCGCTTATCATAAGGCGAGCGACCTGCTCGTCTCGTCATTCAATAAAAAGCAAACAACATAAAGGTAACTAAATTATTTATTAAACTCAACATCACTTCTGTACACTCACAAACTTAAAACTACTATCTTTGTATATCTTATTTGTAATATTTTGTATAAATTTGTCATGAAATTATGTT
Organism: Mimas tiliae; assembly: GCA_905332985.1. Lineage (NCBI taxonomy): Eukaryota > Metazoa > Arthropoda > Insecta > Lepidoptera > Sphingidae > Mimas > Mimas tiliae. The sequence goes on along the minus strand of HG995266.1, from coordinate 2,449,843 downwards.
TATTGTAAAATTTCACTTCATGGACGACAAGTCACTTATAATTAATCGGTTTTCTTATTTTTTCGAATGGATTTGTGCTGTTAGCCTATATTGCTTTTTTAGCTTCATCTGACAATAAAGCCGGCGCTTATGGCGCTCTACCCAGAAATATGTATAGTGTATTTAGTAACGATTAAGCACAGAGGCGCTTTTTAGAAGGCTCAGACCTCAGCTTGAGCAATCGCTGGAGAGTTAAGGGCCGCCTCTGCACATCATTATGCCGAGGGCCAGTTGTGGGAGCTCTTTGGACTCGCAGGCGTATCCTATGTCGGGGTCGCGTATTATTGCGATTCGTATTGTGCAAGGAAAGTGCTGCTTCGATAGCGACTGTGATAGAGTCGTTGGGATCTGCCAAAACATGTTTGGGACGACGACGCAGGAATTATATATACATACATATAATGTCAATATTGTGTGTACGGGAAACGCTTCAAAAAACAATACAAATGCTAGTGCTGGACATTATATTACTAAAAATCGTGAAATAAAACTGCCTATTGATTTTATAGTGATTCCTTAGGTTTACACAAATATTACACATTGAAATAAAACTAGTTTATACGGATTTTATCGCGATTTAATTTTTATTTTAGTACCGACGTTACGAAAGCTTTTCAGCCAAATTTCAATAGAGAAGATGGTTGGAAGCTTGCACAAGCCTGGGATCCAATTATACATTTAATTAAATCGGAACCCAAAAGACCAACTGCCAGACCTCAAGACACCGTGAGCTCTTTCTGCGTCGATCGAACTAGTGTCAACTAACTTTTTTTTAAATTTACAACAAATGTATAATTTTAAAATAAAGGTAGCCAATGTAACATTAACTTTTCGAGACGACCTACACCTCAGTCTCTCCCGTGACCACGAAGGCTGAAAAGCTTTCGACACGTCGGGACTAAAATAAAAATTAAACCGCGATAAAATCCGTATAAACTAGTTTTATTTCAATACCTATTGTTTTTACCTATCTATGTCCCGTTAAACACAGCAGTCCAATGCCATGCAGTGCTTTCTAATTCAAAGCCCTGTGTGGTGTTGCTTCTGTTTATGGGCAGACTTACCATCAGGCGAGCGACCTGCTCGTCTCGCCATTCAAGATAATAAAAAAAAATGTTTTTCGCCCCTAAAACAGTGCTTACTCGCATTATAACTGTTTTGCATTGTTTTTCTCCCTTTCTAAGCGTTTATATATTATTTATATTTTATTGTATAGTGTATATTTTACCGAAGAGTCTGAATGTAAAAATATAACAATTTTAGAGAACTAAAAATATTTTAAGGCCTCAATTACATTTGTAAGTTATACTTACGTGAAAACTGCGTAAGTGGCTTACATATACGTTTACACCTTAAGAAAATTTTAGATCTGATAATTATTTATGTATATTTCACAATTCACAGCTTACGTAATTTTATTTTTACAGTAAAAAAAACTTACGTTATTAACTGACGTGAGTAACTGACACATTCAGAGACGATCTTCATTTTTTTAATTCATTTATATTTATAGACGTAAATTTCTGTACTTAGTAACGGAATTTAGAGATTTTCCTGTACTCAGTAACACATTAACTGACTGGGTGAGAAAATAACCGAGTTTTAAGTAATGACTGATATAAATTATGTATGTACTTAACATCTCGGAGTGCGGCAGTTAAAGCTACAAATGTAATCCAAACCTTAGGACAATGAACCTTAATTGACTTTTACGCCCGTATTCAAGAACAATACTAAAGTGGGCTCTGAGCTAAGTGTAGATTGCTGTATACGTAATTGGAACATTTTTGTTTAGCGCCAAAAACGAACCAATCATGTGTACAGAAATCGCTGTTATGCGTTTGCGCGCGCTATGAGACCTCATAGTAACGTTGATAAATACGGGAGTTAGCTTTTTATCATTAAAAAAGGTAAATCAATACGCGTACCACATGCATAATAGCTTTAGAATAATTCAAATATGACAGAAATGCAAACAACTCGCATTTATTTTTGTCTCCGACATACTAGTGATAATCCTATTACCTAAAAAAACAATAACCAAAGACCATGACCAGAGACAACGCGGTTTTGTTTCATAAACAATTTTATTTTATTCTATACCACAAATAAACATGACCATACAATAAATATGACTTCACAAGATCAAATTACATTTTCCCTAACTTCACAAGATCAAATTACATTTTCCCTAACTTCACAAGACCAAATTACATTTTCCCTAAATTGTCAGTCAGGACATGTAATATTGTATATATAAATTACTTAATTGTTTTATTGGTTTAATAAACGATCTTCGTTTGATTATCCAGATCAATCCCAATCAATCGAACTAAGTCTTTTGTACGCGTGACATTCAAACTGTATTCTGATTGGCTCATTTGTGGAATAAATCCGGAGATACAATCTATGATCGTTAATTCGACAGTTTATTAATATCTGTAGCATATTTTTTCGGCCGACACAGCAATAGGGTAGTTTCCTATATTGAATTTTATACAGTATTTTATAAGCAACAGAAAATTATACACAAAAGAAACCCTTTTATTAAAACACAATCAAAATCGGTTCAGAAATGTGCTCGCAGTTATGACTTTAAATGTTAGTATGAGGAAAAGTGGGTGCGTAGTAGGGATATCTCACTTGCACGCGTGCACCATAATGAACATTTTACACAGTGACGTCAAAGTTTGCGTCGTCTATCATTTGACAATTATCCCTTCTACAGGATTTGAATGGCTTCTAACTTATTTATTTTTGGTCCGATTTATAAAATTCTTTCTGCAATAGATTTTCAGTAATGTAACTTATTAATTTAAATAATAAAAAAAATATAGTCAACTACCCTAATACAACTGACGATGTTGTCTCTGGACATTACAAATATAGAAGTGTTACTTCAACCTACAAATATATATATTTGTAAATAATGCTTACAAATTATTTAAACTTTATGGCATTACGCTTTGCCTAATAAAATCGTACAATTGTAATATTTTGGACGTTTACATATTTTTAAGTTGGAGATTATAGACCTTTTAACGTAAGCACAATTACTAAAATATGAAAGACTCCAATATTATATTTATGTGATGTATTTTTTTATAGATATTTGTTTTCATTTGAGCGCTGTTTGTATGTTTTTTATAGATATTTGTCTTCATTTGAGCGCTGTTTGTATGTTTTTTATAGATATTTGTCTTCATTTGAGCGCTGTTTGTATGTTTTTTATAGATATTTGTCTTCATTTGAGCGCTGTTTGTATGTTTTTTATAGATATTTGTTTTCATTTGAGCGCTCTTTGTATGTGTTTAAAGACACTATGGTTGTCTCATGTGTGTACGTAATAATAAGTACCTATAGGATCCTAACATGTACTCCAATGTCACACAAATAGTTATAATCAAAACTACAGTAGCACGATTAAACTTGCACCTCAGTAATCTTTGTATATCGTCGCTTAGCTAACAACACCGCGCAAGTTAAATTGGCTTAGTTTTCAGGGGAGACATAAAACTGAATATTTTTTATGAACATGTGTAATGTAACCAATGAGTTACGCGGTGACACAACTATTTGAATATCGTGCTTTGTATAGTTAATTTAAATTTGTGTGTAAATTTATTGGATACGCGGCAAAAACAATTTATCCAATGACAATATCACATGACTAATTTTCGAGTTACGTGGTATTGTTAGCTAAGCGACGATATTTCATACATTTATACGCACTCACTCTGTACTCCCTAAAAGGGGTAGGCAAAGGTGTAACTTGTAGACTCACATTTCCCAGAGCTAAGTAAGTGGTAGACAAAAGTGTCTACTTACAAGCACTCCCAGAAGATTATGTTTTTTGTTTTTTTTTTTATAGGATAGGCTGGCAAACGAGCAAGTGGGTCACCTGATGGTAAGCGATCTCCACCGCCCATGTACGCCCACAATACAAAAGAATTATGGGCGCGTTGCCGACTTTAAAGGAAAGGGATAATAAGGGATTGGGAAGGGGAGGGGGATTTGGGCCTCCGGATATCTCACTCACCGTACGAAACGCAGCAGCAAGCTGCATTTTTATTTAAAAATACTTACGTTAAAACGCCCATATACTAACCCATTTGGAATATAGTAAATATTTCATTAAAAGATTAACAAATCTACATATTATATATAAAATAATTTTTGGTCTTCATACGTAAGTATATTCATATATTAGTAATATTATTATTATTTTTAAAACAATATTTGAGTAATTGTCAATAAGGTTTTCCACAATATCCGTTTCGATTTAATCCGCCAAATAACGCAATAAACAATTAATGGCATACAATAAACGATCTCCTTAAGGGTCCGTAGCCTAATGCTTATGGTCCATATCGACCCATAAAACAGAAGAAAAAAAATACTTAACAATTCTGATAGCAGTGATGGCTCAGTGGGGAGTGGTATGGACTGTTGAGACGAAAGTCGCAGTTTCGAAACCAGCCCCAAGTGCATACACCTCTGACTTTTCTAAGTTATGTGTGTATTCATTGTTAATTATCACCTGCTTTAACGGTGAAGGAAACATTGTGAGGAAACCTGCATACCTGAGAAGTACTCAATAAGAATTTCGAAGGTATGTGAAGTCTACCAACCCGCATTAGGCCAGCGTGGTGGAGTAAGGCCTAACCCCTCTCATTCAGTAGAGGAGGCCCGTGCCCAGCAGTGGGACGTATATAATACAGGGCTAGTATTATTATGTTTTTTATTTTATATTATTAACAATTCTGGAATATAATAAAAATAATGTAAAATTTATAGTTGGCCAGTGTATTTTGATGTGTGTATGTTATGTATACATTAGCTGATATGATTTATATACATAAGTTTCTTTCTTTTGTACTGACTTGTCATAAGCGCTAGTTTAATTGCCTACATGATGAATAAAGCTATTTCATTTCATTTCAATGGTAAAAACGGAACCCTTATAATTTTGTCATGTCAGTCTGTCCGTAAGTCACAGACATTTTACTCGAAGATTATTAGCATTATATTGATGAAATTTGGACGGTAATTGTATTCTATGAATCGCTACACAAAGGTGTAGTGGAATTAAGCAAAATAATTAGGGTGGCTCTCCATACACGTAACTGAAATGATTTTGGTTCCTTAGGTTTACGCGAATATTACACATTGAAATAAAACTAGTTTATACGGATTTTATCGCGGTTTAATTCACGCGGTCTCTCCCGTGTCCACGAACGCTGAAAGCCTTCGTCGGGACTAAAATACAAATTAAACCGCGATGAAATCCGTATAAACTAGTTTTATTTCAATGAGATGATTTTTCTTCCATTGCACATATACATGAGTGGTATCTCTGAATAGGTCTTTCATTTAATTCGTTTCAGGTCTGGTAGCTGTGGGACCAAAGTCCCTCATAGTCGATACCCACGATACAGGTTAACCTAGTGTGGAGTCAGGACTATGTGTGTGACTGTTGGCCGTGTATTTTCTTTATTATTTATTGGGTTATTTGGCAGATAAAATATATTCGAACATTGAAAAAAAGTCCCTTAATATATTGGTCCGATAGTAACTTACATCTAGATGAGAAATTTTCTTAAATGGCGCTATTTTCTACCGCTATCCCGATCAGGTGCGTATCAAGGCAGAGGGTCGTGGGAGTTGTGTCCACTAATAACTTTTTTTTACTAATTTAACATATAAGTAATGTTGTGTAAGAGGACCGCTTCCGAAGCCGAAACGCTAAAAACCAATTACCTTAATATAAACTCAAAACACTATCATTTTGCTGTTTACTCGCCATTTTGGAAACGTAAGCCGCAATGTAAAGCGAACTAATGCTAATGTCGGGGTCAATAATCCACGCGCATTACCGCGCTCCAAAACTCCAAAACTAGGCATATCGCACCGTGTGCCGCGCTACACAGCTGATTCCGAGCGTCGTTTTTTTATTAGAGTTACATTACGTTACAAAAAATAAGATTATAATTGTTATTTGAATATAACGTCATTGTATTTATTGGTCTAAACCAGACTGTGCGTGAAATTATAAAAAAATAACATATTACGCGGTTTTTTTAGCGGTATCGTCTCTGTAATCACCAGCACTACCACCTATTATATATCCAGATATCGGAAGCGTTTCCCTTACACCAGGTATGTAAAGATTTTGCAAACCGCATTACCAAAAATGGTAAATTTCTAATTCGAAATTCCATTTTATACATGAATTTTGTTTATTTTTTAAATTACCACAGTTTAGAGTTTTGTACCTTAAGTCTGTCAACGGAACATTATGTCGTGTGTCCATCTTTCTTTGCATATTTTAAAGGCTCTTTTCAAACGTAATATATAGCAAATTTCCACAGAATATAGTGTTTTTATGGCGGATATCGTAATAAATAGTAAAATTAAAAATTTCAGATACAGGTGTTGTCATTACTTTACCGTTTTTCAGCGGTCCCTCCTCCCGAGTATACGGAATTATCACAAAAATGGCGTTTCTTTCTTACACTCGTAATATTACTAATATATTATTGTGATATATCAACATGGGTCACTTAATTTCTTTCTTTATTTTCAAGTCCAATACTCCATCTGTAAAAAAATATATACTTAATAACTTAATACTAGCCCTGTATTATACAACGTGTTACAGAAAGGTGTGGTCATATTTAAGCAACGTATAGTGTACGATAGAAGTATTATACAACGTGTTACAGAAAGGTGCGGTAAAATTTAAGCAACGTATAGTGTACGATATAAGTATTATACAACGTGTTACAGAAAGGTGCGGTCAAATTTAAGCAACGTATAGTGTACGATATAAGTATTATACAACGTGTTACAGAAAGGTGTGGACAAATTGAAGGATCTTTACATACACCTGACAGTGAGTGTTTCAAATCTTATCCAAATCCAGACATCTTAAAATTTTACGCTAATTCACTCGTTTATTAGGATCAATAAGATTGATCACATCCCTAAAAATTAAGTTAAATGCCTGAGAGAGAATAACAATGCTGGACTCCAGCAGCTGGAGTGAGGCAAAAACTCAGCTGTTTATCATTTAGTGTATCATTTTGTCATTTTATCATTTTGTGTGTTATCCAAAGTTGCAAGTCGAATATCGACATGTTACTCATTCAATAAAAAAGAAAATGCTTTATACAGTATCAGCCCGGAGTCTGAAATTGTGCCCGGTATGGCGATAGGCTAGCCCCCCTATCACATCATGGGACGAAGGTACGCTCGGCGAAAAGTGGGTGTACTAGTTACACTTCTGCCTACCCCTTCGGAGTGGCAGGCGTGAGTGCGTATGTATGTATGATTTAGTCTCTTACCATCACCGTGGTCGTATACAATCCTTCGTGGCGCAGACTGCTTCCTCCCATGGCCTCTTCGCCTGCCTTCTTTAACAGATAAATTTAAAACCCCCTCCTCCTTTCCCAAATACACCCCTCCCTCCTTCACTGAATCTTCTATGAAAACCGTTTTGGCAACAATTTTTTTCTCATCACTTTTGAATATATGGTTTACGCTTTGCGAAACAATTTTATCGATTCGACATTGAAAAATGTCTGTGTCGATTTTGTTTTTTATTCCATTGACGCTATTTCCTTTGGGTGTGTGAGATTCTGTAGGTTCAATTTGGGGTACTTCCTCGGTGTCGCATCGTTCTTGGAGTATCTGTAACGTAAATAAATCAGTCACACACATAGTCCTGAGCCCATACTAGGTTAACCTATATCGTGGGTATCAGGAACTACGAGGGACTTGCGGTCCCACAACACCCAGACCTGAGACAAATATTTGTGAATCAGACAAACATTTGTCTCGGTGTGGGAATCGAATCCACGGCCTCTCGCTTCGCAGCCGGGTGTGAATGTTACTATTATCATTCTTTCTGCCTGGCATTATCCCGGCTTAATGACAGGGTCCGCCTTCCCTTCATGATTTGACAGCGGATTTGGTATTATATGGTGCGACCCGCCGTCTGACCCCCACAACCCGTAACGTTTCGCCAAGTTTCGTCATTGCCTCGTCCGTTAATCAGCAGAGTGTTACACGTGCAGGTGACGTTGACTTTGGACCCGATACGTTGGTGCCCCACTTACACTTCTCATAATTGTTCTGATCCAGGATTCTTATTTCCGAGAAATCCAGAGTAACTGAAAGAGACTCGTACCGGATACTAGAGAAGCGGGGATCAAGCATAGGCGGACTAACGAGCAAGTGGGTCACCTGATGGAAAGTTATCTCCACCGCCCATGCCACCCTATGCCAGAAAAACCATGGGCGTGTTGCCAAACTTAAAGAAAAGCGACAATTAAGGATTGGGAAGGTGAGATATGGACATCCGTATATCTCACTCACCTTACAAAACGCAGCAGCAACCCACTTTATATCAGTTGACAGTGGTGATGACCCGGTCAGGGGCGGATTCGGATTTATGCAAATCGATGTTCGATTAGAGAACCAATGATTCTGTCGTAGCGTCGAACGACCGTCTTATGACCAAAACGATGAACAACGGTTTATGACGTCACATGAACTTCAATAAAACCAATTTATATGAATTAATAAATGCCGCCCGCGGGCGATTAATCTGAATGGACTGAACGCCGGCAGAGTTGATGAAGTTCGGCGAATTAGCCGGTACCACCCCTGGCCGGATTCGTGCTGTAGACAAAACTGTTTACACGACTCCACCACTCACCTGCAGCAAGTACCGTCGCAGCGCCACACAGTGTCCCCGCACGCTGTCCCGCCGAGCCGCGAGCTGTCTCCTCTCGGACAAGGCGTCGTGTCGACACGCACGCACCGCACGCAACTCGCGGTTCAGACGACGGAGGTGCTCCACGCTACGGCGACGGCTGTTCTGTGATGCTAGCTGAAAGGGAAAATAAATAGTTTTTTTTGTTTTATGGCATAGGCCGGCAAACGAGCAAGTGGGTCACCTGATGGTAAGTGATCTCCACCGCCCATGTACGCCCGCAAAACCAAAAGAATCATGGGTGCGTTGCCAACCTTAAAGGAAAAGGATTGGGATGGGGAGGGGGTTTGGCCTCTGGATACCTCACTCGCCGTACGAAACGCAGCAGCTAGCTGCTACTTTACGTCGGTTTTCTGTGAGACAGTGGTAATGACCCGGACGAGCCGGCCCATACATGCTTTAGACAAGTGTCCTCAGCGTGGCTCTACCCCTCGTTAGTTACGATTGGTCACGCCATTACGGTTCTCAAGTGCGAAGGAGATAGTGAGATTTTCCACTAAGCGTCACCTTTGCTCGTACCAATTTTTACTGAACAGGGATAAAAGTTTTTACCAATTGAAATAAAACTAGTTTATACGGATTTTATCGCGGTTTAATTTTCGCTTTGAAATGAAAAGCTTTCGAAACGTCGGGACTAAAATAAAAATTAAACCGCGATAAAATCCGTTTAAACTAGTTTTATTTCAATGTGTAATATTCGCGTAAACCTAAGAAATCACGCTTTCACGCCTAAATCACTGAACCGATTTTGATGAATTTGAATGTAGAGATAGATGGGACCCTGGAGACGGTTATAGGCTACGTTTTATTTCGGAAAAGTCTGTTCACGCGAGCGGAGCCGCGTGCAAAAGCTAGTAATCTACCCTATTGCGAAACTCTCTTTAAAACCTAGGTGGTAGGTCTCCATTCGATAGTCCACTTGCTTAGGCACCACTGCTTTGGCTATTTCTGTTGCCAAGTAGTAGTGTGTAATCGATAATTAATCATTGCTGTGTTCCAGTTTGAAGAATAATAAAGACGGGGAAATTACTGCGCATAGTAAGACATGACATGATACATCGACAGCCATCGACAGTAGATCCGCTGTGAAGCGAGATGCCGCGGGTTCGATTCCCGCACCGAGACAAATGTTTGTATGATCTACAAATATTTGTTTCGGGTCTGGGTCTTTTCTCCCTAGATAGGTTGACGTCAGGCAGGCGTCCGGTCGTAAAAACTACAAGCCAAGTCTTTCTGTAACATGTGTTAAAAATCATGAGACGCCGACCCCACTGCGAGTGGGATAAGGACAGGTGAAAGAAGAATAAGACATGACATACTGACTGCCTCGGTGGCGCAGTTGTAATGCGTACGCGTTACGATTGAAGCCAACGCTGAAGTCTCGGGTTCGATTCCCGGGTCGGGTAAAGTGATATTGGGTTTTTCTATTACGAAATGCTCAGTATCAGCCCGGAGTATGGAATTTGTGCACGGTATGGCGATAGGCTCGCCTCCTATCACATCGTGGGACGGAGATACGCTCGGCGAAATGTGGGTGTTCTGGTTACACCTGCCTACCCCTTCGGCGAATACAGGCGTATATGTGTGATCATTTGCCATCAAGTGATACACTTGCTCGTTTACCGGCCTATGATATATAATCTTTATATATAACTAGCTGTTGCCCCTGGCTCCGCCCACGTGAATGCCTATTTCCAGGATTAAAGTAGTCTAGTCGTATCAAGCGAGTCCCGTCATCGGTGTGAGAAACGTGCATGACAAAAATACTAATATCACTATAAAAAATAGGGGTTGATGGTAGAAGGATGAAAATTTAGGGTTGTATGTATTTTTTAATACCACATTATAAAAGAATAAAATTTTGTCAAAAAAAAAAAAATTGGCGTGAACCACCCTTAACATTTAGGGGGATGAAAAATAGATGTTGGCCTATTCTCAGACCTACCCGATATGCACACAAAATTTCATACAAATCGGTCCAGCCGTTTCGGAGGAGTATGGGAACGAACATTGTGACACGAGAATTTTATATATTAGATAACACACTAAATGAAAACAGATGAATTTCCACTGCAGAATAATTATAATTCTCGCTTATGTACTTCACTTACTTAACAGGGATGTGATCAATCTTAGATATCAATCGAGTATAAACGAGTGATAAAAAGTAGCATAAAATTTTAGAATGACTTAAATTTAAGAAGATCCACGTAACACGTCGTATATTATTATTGTTTCTATATCAATACATAATACAACAGACAAATGTGCGTGGTATGAACGCGGTATGTAAAAGGAACCGTTGTGGTCTGCGGAACCCGACACCGTCGAACATTCTCACGCTACTAGCGTTCACTGACTGCCAGCTTGCGAAATGTTTAAATGATTATTTTATTTGTACGATATTCTTTGGAGATAAGGCCGGTAAACGAGTATGTAGGTCACATGTAGGTCACACACTGCTGCTTGGCGGCAGAAATAGACCAAGCGGTGGTAACAACCCAAACGGCCTCTCGCATACGAGAGACTTACCACCTTGTAAAAAATAAAGACAGATAAATTGAAAACCTTTTACTTTGTAAAGCTTTTTGAAAAAATTACGAATCGCCACCTTGATCTTGAACCTATGCATGTGACAGATTACATCCTAAACATTATATGGTTTACTAGCTTTTGCCCGCGACTTCGTCTGCGTGAATGCCTATTTCCAGGATTGAAGTAGCCTAATGGGCGCCAGCTGTGGGCGCGGCATGGGGGGTGATCGCATCAAGTGAGTCCCATCATCGGTGTGAGAAACGCGCTTGACAAAAATACTAAAATGACTATTAAAAAATAGGGATTTGTGATAGAAGGGTGCAAATTTACGGTTGTATGTATTTTTTAATGGCACATTATAAAAAAAAAACATAAAAAAAAAATTGGTGTGGACAATCCTTATCACTTAGGGGTATGAAAAATAGATAGTAGCCGATTCTCAGACCTACTGAATATGCATATAAAATTTCATAAAAATCGGTCGAGCCGATTCGGAGGAGCATGGTAACTAACATTGTGATACGAGAATTTTATATACTAGGGGATTTGCCCATGTTTTTCCACAAAACATAAAAAAAAAAAAACTTAATGTCCGACGAATATGAGACATATCTTACTTTCTTCCCCACATTATTCTGCATCAATTGGTATCGGTCTCGACCCCATACCCCCAGCGGTTTCGGAGGAGATACCGTGACATGCTTTTGGCAGCGGCAGCGGCGGCGCCAGTTACTTTGTTTTAGAATAGACGGATAAGATAACACAAACTTACCCTGTTCTTTATCCGTCTCCGCAGCCCCTTGAGGAAGGCGAGATCATCCTCGTTAAGTTTGAGCGCATGCACTCTATCCGAGTACTTGCAAGTCGGGAGCCCAGCTACTTCTTCCACTGTCATGTTGATGCCCCTTGCTGGACCAAAAATAAACGTAGGCTAGGAGAGGCATCTTGATTTTTCTAGTTTCGTTTTTATAACATAGGCCGGCGAATGAGCAAGTGGGTCCTCTTATGGTAAGTTATCTCCATCGCCCATGTACGCCCACAATACCAAACGAATAGGGTAGTTGACTAGATTTTTTTAATTATTTATATCAATAAGTTACGTTACTCAAAATCTATTGCAGAAAGAATTTTATAAATCGGACCAAAAATAAATAAGTTAGAAGCCATTCAAATCCTGTCGAAGGGGTAATTGTCAAATGACAGACGACGCAAACTATGACGTCACTGTGTAAAATGTTCATTGTGGAGCACGCGTGCAAGCGAGATAGTGAGATATCCCTACTACGCACCCACTTTTCCTCATACCAACATTTAAAGTCATAACTGCGGGCACATTTCTGAACCAATTTTGATTGTGTTTTAATAAAAGGGTTTCTTTTCCTGTTGCTTATAAAATAATGTTTAAAATTCAATATAGGAAACTACCCTATTATGAATGTGTTGTGATACCGTGCGTTGTAACAACATGCTACAGAAAGGTGTGTTCATATTTAAGGGTCGTTACATACACCTGGTAGTGAGTGTTTATGTACAGGATCTTAAAAAAAATAGACATACTAAAATTTCACTCAGATTTTTTTTATTGCATAGGCCGGCAAACGAGCATGAGGGTCAGCTGATGGCAAGTGATCTCTACCGCCCATGTAAACCCACATAACACCGAGCATTTCCCGTGTACTGGATCTTATGAAAATCTTGACATCTTAGAATTTCACGCAAATTTATTACAATCGAACACATCTTCATAAATAACATGAAGTGTGTGAACAAAAATTACAATGCTCGTGTGAGACAATCAGCCCCGGATCTAGGGGGGCAAACCTGGGCACCCCTGCAGGCAGCAGTTTCAGGGGGCGCCAATATCATAATATAATATAATTAAAAATAAATAACTTGCGCCGCAAAGCGCCTAGACTTTGGAAGGCTGGTTGGCTCACCTTCGACTTGTAAGAAAAAGGCGCCACACAGGCCCTTTGTGCATCATTCAATGCCAAAATTTAAATCTAAATTTTGAGAGAGAGAAAGTAGATCTATTCTATTTTTCTCGGGTATATAATTTCATGTCACACAAATGAAAATGTTCTTATTGACACATTCACGAAAAATGACAACCATACTATATTTGTGAGTGTTTATCTCAAACTCTGGAGAGAGGGGCGACACTATGAAGTCTCTGCCCCAGTTCGAAAATAATCGTAGGTCTGAGGCTGGAGACAATCGTACAGCTGTTTATCATTTAGTAAATGAAAGCTGCAAGTCAAATATCGACGTTACTTATTTACTAAAAAAAGAAAACTCTTTATTGATGTCCTAGCAATGCAATTGGATTGGGTACTACGGGGAGTGAAATACTTATATCGTACACTAAATGTTGCTTAAAATTGACCACACGTTTCTGTAACACGCTGTATATTTATAAACATAGAAAACTTTTTCACAACATATAAATTCAATCACCAAATATTAAAAGTTTCAAATACTGCATTTTATTGCCATTAATTGAACCTTATACACAAAATGTCATACAATAATACCAATAAACTATGTAATGAAACATAAGTACAGTCTAATAGTATAAAAAAATGCGCAAATGTGCGTCATTATACTATCTCAACTTACCTGTTGCTCTAAGAACTTACTTCTTTAGAATAGTTTGAAGCTGTATTTAAAACGCTTACCATCCAAAATTTCCTGGTCCAGTTGATATGAGGACGTTTGCTTTGCATTATCGTCCATTCTTCATATTTGTGTTGTTGTTATAAAACGATTTATTTTGTTAAATTCTTACGTATTCTACGACATTTTAGGTTAGCCCCTGTCAGATACTGTCACTGCTGTCACTTGTCAGTCAAATGTCAATTGTCATATTAAATAGAGATGAGGGTAATAAAATCAAGAAGTATTTTATGGTCGTTTTAGGCGATACCATGATGTCATCGGTAAAATAATGTGGGGCAAATTCTACATTCCCGTTCTAGAATCTGTGCTAAAGATTAGTTGTTACTAACCGACAAATAGATATCGCAATTCCCAACAATGAAATGGAAAACATAGCATTATACATTTTTGGTCAGAGAAAAAGAAATCGTTATATTATTTAATCTCCTCCATGGAATTGTGAAACTTATGTTCCATCTGCTACCCCAGATATGTTTGTAGCAAGGTCATAAATATTTACTTCTGCTCCGTGCACCCTTTAACTCCTTGAAGAAAATTTTTACCTACTCTGAAACCAATCTGGTATGTGGCCATAACAATATGTATAGGCTTTTTTGTAATCAGTGCCGGTGAAGCTGCCGGTCAAATGAAATTGCACCGAATCCAAAGCGACCTATAGAAATTGTTGATTTTGACATATCAGTGTTATATTTTGTTGATTTTTAAGTTTAGTCAAAACTTTAATTCGATTAATTTTCTGTTTCGTTTATAGTGCTTTACTAATTCAAGCAGAGACGAATAGGGTATTACGATATATAGACTATCGATAATTCGATATATTTCGATCCTCGGCTATCCCTGGCACATAAGTGCCAAATGAATGACATAAATATTTCATTTTGTTTTTGAGGAATGCGGAGCCGGTGATTACAAAATTTAGATTTTTCTCGATTTATTTCGAAATATACACGGGTAAGTCTTACAAGATGTATTACACTTTTATCTAATGATTTATTTGCGTGAAATGTGATTGGGATCCGTTGTTTAATAATAAACACATGTTCCGGAGTGTTATGGATTGTTGTGTCCGATTTTGGCTAGGCAAAATAACATGTGTTTTTTAATACATGATTGATTTTACATGACTTAATTAAAGCGAATAATCGATATTAATAATTATTTGTGTACTAGCAGCTTTTGAATTGGTTCGAAATAAGTTTGACAGAAGCTTAATCCGTGTTTTTTGTGTACCAAAGCTTCCTAGTTTGGTCAATCGGTTAAATTTAAAAAGTGCTTTACGAGCGCGTCCTTGACTTCCTTTCAATGAAGCATGTAGTTACGGTATTCTCAACTTGTAAATATAAACTACTTTAAACTATATTGTGTACTAATTTATTTTATATTTTTGTTTAATAGTAGAATTTACAATACATCTATAACATGTCTTTTTCATAGTATATTAATTAGATTAAATAATAGGAAAACCAATTTATGTGTTCTTTGCTAAGGCTCCATAGCACGTTGGTCCATTTGCAGGCATGGATCCAGAAAGGGGGAAGGGGGCAAATACTCCCCATTGAGACAAATAAAACTAAGTACTTTATTACCCTTACCAAACTGCCAACCAACACATTAATTAATTATATATTTTTAAGATTAGGGCTCTGTCCCTAAGGATAATTTCGCCAACATCAAGTGAGGCAACAACTTAAGGAATAAAAATTTAATAGGACCCATTTAGGAAATGTTTGCTTAACAAATGACATATAGTTTATTAGCCACTGACAAAAAAGAGGTGTGTTATAAATTTGACTCCATTGTATATCTGTGGCATTGTAGCACCTAAATAAATGGATCAATTTGGATGTGGTTCTTTTTATTTGTACACTAGTTTGAGATAGTTTTTAGCTATGTGAAGAAAATTTTTTATTGTTACAAAATTACAGATCTTTTTCTAATAGATGTCAGGAATTTTTAATGGTTAGGTTAGTAGTACATTATAGTTAATGTGGTTACATACAAGGAAAAAGAAACAGTTTTCCTGTAATAGGTGATAATGCATACAGCTCATGATTTTATTCTATTAATGGCACAATACAGAATGAGATTAAATAAATAATAGATTATCTATTTATTACTATTATAAATGTGAAAAATTTTATGTTTATGAATTTGTCTTTGTTTTTTTTTTGTATAGGCCGGCAAACTAGAAATAGAATATAATTGCGTTAACTTTTTATTAATAAATTATTTTTTTGCAGCAATATGGCAGCACGGGGAAGGAACTTTATCAAGAATCAAGACTGGGATCCCATGAGAGAGGACTTTAATAATACAACATATGACGCACAATACCCTGATGATGATGCAAGGTGAGGTATTGGTGTTTTTTTATAGAGTCAAAAAAAGGGGATGTTCTCAATTCGGCGCGTTTTTTTTTTCCTTTTTTTATGTATGTACATCGATTTCTCCGCCAATTGTGGACCAAATATGTAGAAAACAATTTCACTCGATAGAGTTTAGAATGTGGTCCCATATAAATTTGGTTAAGATCTAATGACTGTGTACGGAGTAAAAAAATAAAACTCCTTAACGGACAACAGTACACTCGTCGCGATTGCTTACATGCTGTTGTTGTAACTACCACCAACATTGAAGTCAGTCTCTAAGTTTTGTTAAACGTTATGTTATTATCGCTTGAAAAAGAACACTGGTACTCCGGGAGTGCTGACAGAAGTGAAAACTTGAACAATTACGTTATGTTTTGAATCGTCAGGACTTCTTTTGTTTTTTTCCATTCGAAAAGTTCCGATATGAATATATGTATATCCTAGTTGAACGTATATACACAATATTTATATTAACAATGTATTTCAACCCAAACTCAACTCTCGTGTAAACAGGGTCAATATAATATGTAGATAGTTTTTTCCCATCTCAAAAAACGCCCAACGCGAGTGCGCCATACCGGGCACAATTCCAAACTCCGAATAGAAAACCCCAGTATCACCTTACCTGACCCGGGGATCTAACCCGAGACCTCAGCACAGCAGTCGTAACTCTTCGTCGTCGCAAGTCTTTTGCAACCATGTGTTAAAAATATTGCGCCGACCCCACTGCGAGTGGGATAAGGGCATGTGGAATGAAGGAAGGGTTTTAAGAATAATTTTCTTTATGTCCTAACAGTGAAGGAGTGCAGCTTGATCATTGCCGTCTCTACATAACGAACATTCCAAAAGGTCTTAACGATGAAGGCCTCAGAGCAGCTTTCGCCAAATTTGGAACACTCCTGGAGGTGCATGTTAGTAAAGACCCACAGAAGAGATATGGTTTGGTGTCATTTGAGACGGCCAGGTAAGTTATAGGGTATAAATAACAATAATAATACTAGCCCTGTATTATATACGTCCCACTGCTGGGCACGGGCAGCCTCTACTGAATGAGAGGGGTTAGGCCTTAGTCCACCATGCTGGCCTAATGCAGGTTGGCAGACTTCACATACCTTCGCAATTCTTATGAAGAACTTTTCAGGTATGCAGGTTTCTTCACGATGTTTCCTTCACCGTTAAAGCAAGTGATGATTAACAATTTATACACATATAACTTAGAAAAGTCAGAGGTGTTGGCACTTAGGGTTGGTTTCAAACCTGAGACTTTCATCTCGACAGTCCATACCAATCCCCGCTGAGCTATCACTGCTTACAGGGTATACATTGATAGTATTATTTTAGGTCTGGATGTTGTGGGACTGTAAGTGCCTCGCAGTTCCTGATATCCATGATACAGATTATCCTAATGACATACAGGGATCAGCGTTTTTTTTAATATCATAGGCCAGCAAACTAGCAAGTGGGTCATCTGATGTTAAGTGATCTCCACCGCCCATGTACGTCCTCAATACCAGAAGAATCATGGGCGCGTTGCCGATTTTAAAGGAAAGGGATAATTAAGAGATTTGGAAGGGGAGGGGGATTTTGGGCCTCCGGATATCTCACTCACCGTACGAAACGCAGCAGCAACTTCGGTTTACGTCAGTTTTCTGTGAGACAGTGGTAACGTTCCGGACGAGCCGGCCCATTAGTGCTGTAGACAGAACTGTCTACAGCGTGGCTCTACCACTAATACCCACTATTTATCCCGGAAAAGACCGTCCACGCGGACCTAGCTTCTTGACAAAGCTGGTAATTAATAATAATAAATTTAATTTGTCCACAGTGAGGCCAAATTGGCCATGATGAAGATGAACAGGACTGGGCCGCTGAATTTGAATATGTCAATAGCTCATAAGGTAAGCAGTTTCATAAGATTAGTACAACTTTTTATCCCGCACCCAGTGGGGTCGGCACTACATGCTTTGGTTTGTGCGCATAATGTCCTTTTCTCGACAATATGTTATACATACGCACTGACGCCTGTAATCCCAGAAGGGGTAGGCAGAGGTGTAACCAGTACAACCACATTTCGCCGAGCGTGTCTCCATCCCATGATGTAGGGGGCGAGCCTATCGCCATACTGGGCACAAATTCCAAACTCCGGGCTGATACTGAGCATTTCGTAATAGAAAAACCCAATACCACATTTACCCGACCCGGGGATCGAACCCGAGACCTCAGCGTTCGCCTCAATCGTAACGCGTACGCATTACAACTGCGCCACCGAGGCAGTCTCGTCATCGAAAATTAATAAACAAAAATTCCTTTTTACGCAGCCTAAGAGACCTGACAGACAATGGGAGAATAAAGATCAGAGAAGTAACACGGCCAGTGGCAGAGAGAGGAACAGTTATAAGGAAGATACAGCGAGTGTTGGTAGCAGAGGAAAATATTCCAGGTGAGTTTACTAAACACAGTATTTTTACTGATAAAAATTTGTATTAAAAGCATCGAAATAAGACAACTAGAACGATGACTCTCATATGAATCTGCTAAAAAATACGGCTCCATTTACTTACACATGTAAAGGTAAAATCACACGCAACAAAAATTTATGAACGTTTTGAACTTTATTTCATAAAAGTTAATGTCTAAATATTAAATTTCTAAATCGAGATACGACGTTCTGCACCGCGCAAAAAATAGATATATCAAGTGTCAACTAGAGATTATTATGCACAGTCTTTTATAGCCCCGCCCGGCCCCCTTGCACAGAGTTTTGGTCGGGTCATTTTTTTTGCTTACCGGCAAATAGTTTACCGACACATGACTTCTTTCCTTCTAATATTGTATATTAGGGGATCCTTTAGACGGAGTGTGAAGAAGCAATTATGCAGGCCGGCATAATTCTGCCGACCTACGATAGATACATATTCTGCCGTTCGTAGTATTCTTGGATTGGGCTACATTTACCATCAGGGCAGGTTAAAAAAAAATACATACAATGAAAACTAGAATTATTGCTTCTAGAGATTAAATGTACCCAAATTACTAATATCAGAATAAAATAGTTGCATAAAATAATTCTAGAAGTAATATTTATAGCAGATCATTGTTATTATTCTATGTATTAAATAAGCTATCCATTGTTATTATTGGCGCAAAACTATTTTTAATGGTAATTAAAATGTGGAAATTAAAAAAAAACAAAAGTAAATTGAATTTCGCGGGCTAATGCTGATTTTAAATTAAGCTTATGGTGAGCTACGGCCTACGAGATCCGGTCATCTGTAGACTGTACAGTGTACTATACAGCGGATTTGGTCCGGCAGAATAAATCCGAAGTACGCTCCATACCTACGAAGTTTTAATTTAGCATTTTTAATTTGGCTGTTTTATTGCATTTCCTTTAATTACTTAGGTCTCGGTAAAAAAAGAATGTTTATCAAATCGTCAAATACCGTTTAATGATTGGCCAATGTCCTTTTAGGACCGTCTGTTTAATTTAGAATGCAAAGCGTGCTATTGGTTGGTTTATTTTTGCCGGTAAAATACAATACATTATGGCCGCGTGAGCTCCAGAGCTTGTTGTGCGAAAGTTTTCTTTCAAAATTTTCACAGTACTTTAGAACTTTTCAGTGAAGTTTACCGGGTGATATTTGTCCAGTTTGTAATTAGAAGTGTGTGTGGAGTAAAGTTTTATATAAGTTTGTTGTATTTCCAATCGGAATATTACGAAGTCGTAATTATGCTTCTCAACAAATATTTTTCGTCGATGCAGCAAAACGAACCGTAAGTTACATTATTTGTACAGTTTCTTAGCTATATTCAAACTATTATCGTGGTTACAATATTAATATTGTACTTGGTTGATAATTTGATGTCTGCACCTACCCACTTTTATTTGGTAACAGAACCACGATGAACGATTCGTTGTTAGATTAATTTTCGCGAATTAGAACAACACTCATTATTCTGTAATATATTGTTCCAATTTTGTTGATTACACGAAGTACATTTGGTTGATTAACTTAGACCTATGGAAGATAATTCTTATTTTTTTAATCGCGGGTAGAATTACTTAGAAAAGGAGGTTCCGTATTCGATCTGCGATGTCGATCCATAGGTGGGTACCTATTTTACGTATTTTTAACGATTTCTTAAAATCTATAGAATTGTCATGATTCATTCACTAACTGAATCTACATTACGTATTGTAAGGGGAAGATTTGGTACTTACATAGGTACTTACCTATTTATTGCATAGAGTTACCATTCTTATGTATAGAGTTATATGTAGAAACGTACCTACATATCTTTAGACTATGTCGTCAATATTATATTTTATGTACTTTACCCCATACCACCGGCATTTCTTACGGATTTTGATGATTCTTTAGTAATAAGTCTTGAAAAAATTCTTGAGGTTAATTTTTATTCGTGTGTCTGAATATCGCTCGGCCAAAAGCTTTGTTTATTGTTTGTGAATTGTGACCGGCGCGGCCGGGACAGTGAATTACGATATAGGCAGTTAGTAATTCCGCGAAAGCTGACAAGTGACAACGTTGAACGGACTATTGTTGAGGTAATATTATAAAAACTTTGCTGAGCGTTCGATCCGCGTCTATGTCCCGGTGATTTTCAAAGTTTTCGTATCTTGTGATGTTGTGGCAAAGACTTTAATGTATACTACTAGACGGGCTGTTTGGAAGTAAACTTGCGTCACATAACGCGGGAGTTTGACAGCTCAAAGACAGGGAGCGCGATAGGGGTTCTAGTTGAGAGTAAGCGAGATGGTAATATTGAGTTACGGTCAATTGACCGCAACTTAGTGGTACAATTTCTATGTACCGCACAGCTTGTCTAGTAGTATACATTAAAGTCATTGTGTTGTGGTGTCTTTTGTTAAACTTTTGTTTTTCATAACTTACATCATAAAGGTAACATACAATGTCTTCAATATGTACTAGGCCGGCTGCGCGGTACGTAGAAATTGTCACGCTAAGTTACTGTCAATTGACCGTAACTCAATATTACCGTCTGTCAGCTGTCGAAACAGCTCAAAACGCGTCGAAGTCCATTGAAAATAGTTAAAGCAAGCAAGTCCCCTCATGGTTTCTGACTTCCCTGATACAGGTTTGCCTAGCCTGGGGTCAGGACTATTTGTGTCTGTTGTGTGTAAAATTGTATAAACCATTTTCTATTGTTACAGAAAAGAGGAGACTTTTAACGGAGATGGTGAAACTGTCAATGGCTTTCCCGTAGAAGAGGATAGTAATATGGTAAGTGTATACTGTAATAGAAAGAAAGAAATGTTTATGGTCATCATAAGACCTGCAACAAATATAATGCAGTATGTACACAATAAATTAATATTCAACTAACTTAGTGATTTCTTAGGTTTACGCGAATATTACACATTGAAATAAAACTAGTTTATACGGATTTTATCGTGGTTTAATTTTTATTTTAGTCCCGACGTTTCGAAAGCTTTTCAGCCTTCGTGGTCACGGGAGAGACTGAGGTGTAGGTCGTCTCGAAAAGTTAATGTAACAATGGCTACCTTCAATTTAAAATTATACAATTATTTTTAATTATTTAAAAAGTTAGTTGACACTAGTCCGATCTACGCAGAAAGAGCTCACGGTGTCTTGAGGTCTGGCAGTTGGTCTTTTGGGTTCCGATTTAATTAAATGTATAATTGGATCCCAGGCTTGTGCAAGCTTCCAACCATCTTCTCTATTGAAATTTGGGTGTTTCTTAATTTCAATAGCCTCGCGAATCATCCTAGGTAGGAATCGGTGTTCTTTGGCAAGGATTTGTGGTTTGTCAAATCTAAGGTAATGTTTGGAGCCTTCATCTGAATGTTCAGCAACTGCAGACTTCGTAGAGCGTCGTCGTAAAATTAAACCGCGATAAAATCCGTATAAACTAGTTTTATTTCAACTAACTTATTGGGTTTTTCTATTACGAAATGCTCAGTATCAGCCTGGAGTTTGAAATTTGTGCCCGGTATGGCGATAGGCTCGCCCCCTATCACATTGTGGGATGGAGATACGCTCGGCGAAATGTGGGTGTATTGTTTACACCTCTGCCTACCCCCTTCAGGGATTATGTCAACTAACTTACAAATAATATTAAAACTATACAGTTGTATGCCTTCACGGTGACAACAGGAGACCAGCTCAGCATAATACTGTGATTATGTGGCGAGCCACAACACAGAGCTGGTTTAGCAATAGCTTGGTCTGCAATAGCAGGTTCACAGCATTGAATATTAGTTGATCAACTGCTAGATTGTGTGCAATTTGATCTTTGTGAACAGACTCAATCGAATTGAGCAATAAAATTCATACAATAGTGTATCACACTCATTTTTTTTTATTTTTTCAATAAGTTACATTCCCCAAAATCTATTATCGAAAGAATTATATAAATAAAATCAAAACTAGTTAAGATTTTAGACATTTCAATCAGCTGGAATGGGTTGTCACTTTTTTTTATATTATAGGATGGTAAACGAGCAACTGGATCACCTGATGGTAAGTAATCTTCACCGCCTATGTACGCCCACAATATCAAAAGGATTATAGGCCGAGCTAAAAGGAAAGGAATATTAAGGGATTCAACGCGTCAACGCGCCCATTTTTCTTCTGTATTGTGGGCGTACATGGGTGGTGGTGATCACTCACCATCAGGTGACCCGCTTGCGCGTTTGTCGGCCTATGCAATAAAAAAACACTGCCAAATGTGCCACACTAAATACGTAAATCAAGTGATGTTTTTTTCGACAGACTCTCACAGACCCCCTGGACGCGAGTCTGAACCTTGAGCTGGAGAATCTGAAGCTGGAACAGCTGAAGCTGCGCGAGGAGCAGCTCATGTGCAAGCACCGGATGCTGTTGCTCAAACAAGCTGAGAAGAAACCGGTGAGTGGTTGCATTTCACGGCGTGAGGCCGTGGGTTCGATTCCCGCACCTTGACAAATGTTTGTCTGATCCACAAATATTTGTCACGGGTCTGGGTGTTGTGGGTTGGCAAGTCCCTCGTAGTTCCTGATACCCACGATACAGGTTAACTTAGTGTGGGGTCGGGACTATGTGTGTGACTGTTGGGTGTATTTATTATAATTATTTTAATTTTTTTTTATGTGGTCGAGCCAAGCTGTAGACACTTTAGTCTACAGCATCAATGGGCCGGCTCATCCGGGTCGTTACCACTGTCTCACAGAAAGCCGACGTAAAGTAGCAGCTTGCTGCTGCGTTTCGTACGGTGAGTGAGATGTCCGGAGGCCCAAATCCCCCTCCCCTTCCCAATTCCTTAATTATCCCTTTCCCTAAATGTCGGCAACGCGCCCTTAATTCCTTTGGTATTGTGGGCGTACATGGGCGGTGAAGATCACCTACCATCAGGTGAGCCACTTGCTCGTTTGCCGGCCTATACTATAAAAAAAAAAAAAAATAATGTACAATGCTTCCTATCTCATTTTCTCCCATATTAAATCTTATAAATTTATGTGTCTGTTTCTTTTACGTTTCATGGTCTTTTTATTTCATCGATTTTCAAATCACAACGATGCTAAAGAAGTTTTCACTTCGAAAAAGATCCACCCTGTTGACAGTTTTGTCTACAGCGTGACCTATTATAAATGTGATCCAATTTTGTTTCAGGGACATCAAGGTTCTGGCAACACTAGATGCATCCTGCCGGATGGAAGGATTGTTGTAAGGAATGTCACTGAACGGTGAGTTACTAAATTATTGTTAGTGTTACTGCCTCGGTGGCGCAGTTGTAATGCGTACGCGTTACGATTGAGGCTGACGCTGAGGTCTCGGGTTCGATCCCCGGGTCGGGTAAAGTGGTGTTGCGTTTTTCTATTACGAAATGCTCAGTATCAGCCCGGTGTCTGGAATTTGTGCCCGGTATGGCGATAGGCTCGCCCCCTATGACATCGTGGGACGGAAATACGCTCGGCCAAATGTGGGTGTACTGATTACACCTCTCCCTACCCCTTCGGGGATTACAGGCGTGAGTGCGTATGTAAATAATTTGATTTTCTTGAGCAGTCGTACCGCGTACGCATTACAACACCACCGAGGCAGTCTACGTTTTATCTGAAATAACTGGAAGAATTTCCAAGCGTGAACCCCAAATATATTTTTTTGTGTACGGGTGTTGTGGGACCGCAAGTCTCTCTCAGTACCCACCATACGGGTTAACCTAATGTGGGGTCAAGACTATGTGTGATAATAGGGTAGTTTCCTATATTGAATTTTATACATTATTTTATAAGCAACAGAAAATGATACGCAAAAGAAACCCTTTTATTAAAACACAATCAAAATTGGTTCAGAAATGTGCCCGCAGTTATGACTTTAAATGTTGGTGTGAGGAAAAGTGGGTGCGTAGTAGGGATATCTCACTATATCGCTTGCACGCGTGCACCATAATGAACATTTTACACAGTGACGTCAAAGTTTGCGTCGTCTGTCATTTGACAATAACCCTTCTACAGGATTTGAATGGCTTCTAACTTATTTATTTTTGGTCTGATTTATAAAATTCTTTCTGCAATACATTTTGAGTAACGTAACTTATTGATTTAAATTATAAAAAATATCTAGTCAACTACCCTATTCATGGATATATTCTTTATTGTAGTTATTTTTTTTGTAGTGGTTTGGAGAGCCGCGATGCCGACGTCAGTTACGGCACAGGCGCTGGAGATTCGGTAAGTTCAATAAATATTTTGATATAATTATTGCATAGCATGGCAATTACCACGGTGCTTATAAAGGAGAGTGAAACGTTTATTTATTTATTCTTACCGGGTGAAAGGGGATCGCTTCCTAATCCGAAACGGTAATAAAAAATTACATACGTACATACATACGCACTCACGCCTGTAATCCCCGAAGGGGTAGGCAGAGGTGTAACCAGTACACCCACTTTTCGCCGAGCGCATCTCCGTCCCACGATGTGATAGGGGGCGAGCCTATCGCCATACCGGGCACAAATTCCAGGCTCCGGGCCGATACTGAGCTTTTCGTAATAGAAAAACCCAATACCACTTTACCTGACCCGGGGATCGAACCCGAGACCTCAGCGTTAGCCTCTTTCGTAACGCGTACGCATTACGACTGCGCCACCGAGGCGGTCATATAGTCATTATATTATTATATACCTGTTTATATATATTATGTATTATTTTGTTCATCTTTATTAGATCACAGTTGCATGTTTGTACATTTGGGATTATTTTTTCATAAAACTGTATGTATTTGCATTTATTTAATATGTTTTGTTTGAAATTGATTTATACTAGAGACCATGAAATAGCGGATATGAGTATATATCGATATATTCTATCTATATTGTAGTTATTTCTTTATTCTAGGCTATCCAGTAGTGTTGCCAGAGTCATTTTCTTACAGAGCGGGACTTGAATGAATAGGTGAAAACAAAGTGATATATTTTTTTTTCTGAAGTCACTCGAGCATGACTAGTTTTTTATGCTATTATACCTGGCGGCTAAAAAGCTGGACGTTTCGACAAAAGGGGGACATCTGGCAACACTACTACCTAGGCCGACATACATTATTTTCTTTGATATGTAAATAGAAACTAAGTTGATAAAATAAATATATAGTACGATTTCAAATATGCGCAATCCTCGTTTGTCATGGAAAACTATGCTGATTCTTAGATTATGTAAATATTTTACCCTTAAGTGCTGTATGAGGTGCGGAACATTGTTTGCATATTCGTATAAAGTCTTATAAAACAAAGACTGCTGAAGCGCCATAACTTTCCGTAGTACTGTAAAGATAGCCATGGTCCAATTAACTAACATTCTTTAGTAATGAGAACATAATGGAGGTTCGATTCCCGCATCGAGACTATTGATTCCGTTCCTTGTACTATTAGATTATAGTCTGGTATAGTTTCGGATACTCAGGATTCTGGAAATGTTATAGTTGGAGTTGTTGTAATCAGTACTATGTTTGAGATTCTGTTTATTCATTATATTGGTAATTTGAACATTAACATGTTCGGTTATTTAGAAAATTTTACGTTTATAATATTATGACGATGGAAATTAGTAGGAAAATTACTGTCTGACATTACATACAAATATTACAGTTCCTGAACATCAAAAACACCGCTAACTTTCAGCCTTTTAAGACTTAAAATCAGGTCAAAGTCTCGAATGTCACGAAATTAGGCTAAGGACCCAAAAAAAATAATCGAAAAGGCGACAAATCTGACGAGACATTTGTCTGCAGAACAAGACGACTCTCTGCTCGTGCAAGACCGCGACCAAGTCGAAATGTTCCTGGGAAGTGTGCTCCGACGGAAGTAGCACCCCATCTACTTGCATCCTATGCTCTGAGGACCACAGTGTCAAAGATAAGTCAGAATTAACCAGTAGAGTAACTTCCAGACGGGACACGGTCAGCAAAAGATCAGACGCAACGAGCAACAAATTTGATACGAAACATCAGAAAAGTGATGAAACGTGCGATTTGAAGTTTAGCGATTTTTACACTGATTCTGAAGATGAAGACGAAACTAATAGGCTTATACAGTTAAGGAATGCTGATTATATGGATATAGTTGAGGGTGATTTGAAAGTAGTTGTAGCTTTGGCAGGATATCCAACATCTAGGATGCGTTTGAAACAAATGGAACAGTTCCAGAAATGTTTGAACGATATTGTCAGTATGCAAGTAAAGAATGGTCTTCTCAAACGGCCTCCTATTTTCATAGATTACTATCTAAATCGTGGTGCTATAGTATGCATATGCAAGGACTGTGAGACTAGAGATTGGGTTGTTAGAATCTCTCCAGGGTTACAGGAACGTATCGGTTACAATTTGGTGTTACTCAAAGCGAAGGTTAAAAGGTTATGTCTTGCTGTCTTGAAGATTCCTCAAGTTTGCTGGCCTACAACAGCTAAGGACGCGTTCAAACTGTTACAATATTTCAATCCTACATTAAAAACTCACATGTGGAAGATCTATTCTCAGAAAATTATAGATGACGTTGAATGTACTTCATTTTTGATAGATAGGGTATCTGGAGAAATAATTCGAGGACCTACATTCAAAAATGTGATAGATTATGAACAAATGGAGTTTGAATTGACTGGATACACTGAGATTTACTACGAATGTCTTTTATCAAGCATGCAGGAAGATTTGAGTAGTGTTGCGTCCAGGGTTAAACTTCTAGTAGAATTGAAATCAGAACAAAATACACCTAGAAATGCATCAGATGATTCGAAACATCCAGCGATTGAGGAAAAAGAAGTAAATAATAATGAATTAATAGACTATGATGATGCAGAAATGACTGTTGTTGTAGAAGAAGCCGATGATTCTGAAGATTTTGATGTTAAAAAAGGACTAGAAACATCTTTACGCAAAGATATTCTACAAAAACTTAAAGACGTACAATACCTTGGCGAGAAAGATGAAGTTTTGGTGTGGTCTGATGAAACAAATGACTATACAAGTGATACGGAATTCACTGAAGTTATTAAAAATGAGGAAGAGTATATTGATGAAGCAGAGAAAATAGATTCAACATCATTCGTTAATGTTTCTGACAAAACTGAATCGATATCTGATAGTACATTCAATCTGATTGGTCGAGGAAGCAACTTACATATCGATAGTAACAGAGGAATCGCATATCATAGAAGAACGAATTACTTGCACGTAGAAAATGAGCTGAAAGTAGCTATTACTTTAGAAGGGTACCCGCAAAATAAACTAGAAGGTACGCATATACGTCGTCTAAAACATTTATTCAAAGACTACATGCACAAGGACATGAAATTACAAAGATTTTCTAACTTGATCATCCCGACATTCCAGGACATATATTTGTCAAACGGAGCTGTGATATATATTTGTGATAGCTTAGAAACAAAAGATTACTTAACAGAGGTTTTGCCAAAGTTTATTAATTCCACAGGTTTAAAACTAACGTTTAGAGAAATTACAAGTTTGGTAAGGTACACTAGAATCGTAATGCGATTGTCTAAAGAACTAGCTCATGTGGAATCTACGAAAATTTTACAAAAACTGCAAGAAAGGTATCCTAACTTGAAGCCTGAGTGTTGGAAGTACTATTCTGATGTCGCTGGTAAACAAAAGCGACAGTTTGGAGTCGATCCACAGTCTCTCCAAGTAATGAAGAGTGACGACTTTGATGCAACTTACGAAGGTGAAATTTTAAGTTTCCGTATCATAGATAGGCAGAAACGAGACGTTAGTTTTGAAGAGAAAGCGATTGTAAAAGACGATAAGAAACATCAGGCTCTAGTGAAAAATATGTACGTTCCCATAGATACTGAAATAATGAATGCCCCACTCACCAGAATTAGGACAAGTCATTATTCAGATATAATTCCAGACGATTTAAAACTGTATTTAGGTCCGTCTAACTACCCTGAATGTAGAGTTGATGAAACACTATTTCATACTATAAAAAGAGCTTTGGAAGATATTGTTTTCGAAGCGGTTGAATCTAACGAGTTGGCAGACGAAAATGTACCGAAAATTCACGATGTTTATTTATTTGATGGTGTGATATTCATCATATGCCAGGATATTGCATCTAGATTATGGATCGAAGATGCGGTTCCAAAAGTAAATAATAAGTTGAATTTACAGTTGAAATCTACAGAATTTCGTGGCGCTGTTGGTATTATAAGTATGGTTGTTAAAACAGAGAAAGATGTTGAACAAGTAATAGATACATTGCAAAGTCAAAATCCACGACTTCGTACTAAATATTGGAGGAAAATAAGCATTGCTCGTTCTAAGACTAAACTAGATGTAGTCTTACAAATTGATAAATTAAGTGCTCAAGTGATCACTAGCAAAGATTTTAACAAATGCATAGGGGAAAACGCTGTACAATTCAAATTGGGACATTTGCAGTCTCTAATAAAACCGAAATGTAGTTTAGAAGAATTGACAAAGAAACACATTAAACGAGAAAAGAAGGCTGCTGGTAAAGTGAAAAAGGAAATACTGAAAAACGTCACAAAAGAGCACGTTTCTAAAAGTGTCGAAATCGTTGAAGTTAAAAATGAATTGAAAAATGTTATTGATTACAAATTACGCACAAAAAAAGACAATAATGAAGATATTTCCGATTTAGATCCGATAGTAATTGAACCAGATACAAATTCGTCTAAAAGTTTTGAAAACGATACGCAATTGAAAGACAAAACCTTTAAAGTTGTTCTCAAAATTCCTGTAAACATACTGCCAGATAACATAAACGATGTTAATATTATTTTTGATCTTTTGGAGGACAAAAATCCGGGACTTAATACGGAATTGTGGCAGGTGTACACAGAAACAGAGTACCCTAGTAACGGTAAATTCATATTGTATGTTGATAAACAATCTGTTTCTGTTATAAAAAGCAAGGATTTCTCTTCATACATCGGTGGTGAGAAGCTGAAGTTTTATTTCTAATTTTAAGTTTGTCGCTTGTCAAATTCAACGAAAACTATGCAGCTATGTTTGCTTCCTTTATTCAGTCGCAACTTGAACCTTAGGGTTTGTTTCCATTAGTGAGTTTCTCGCGACATTTTTGTAATTGATTTATTGTGTACATCTAACGATATAATAGCAGTATTCAAGTTATATTTCTCTTTAGTACTGCAGATGTTTTCGCATCTGTCTTATTGCAAGAAATATTGAGTCCTCATAACCTTTGGTTTTTTTCCGTAAAGTTAAAGACGAGAAAGAATATTATTCTTAGTGTGTTCTGTAGTGACATTGGTTACTATTTGTAAAACATAATATTTTCTTTCACTCGCTATTGCTATCTCATTTAACTATTTGTAATTAATGCGTCTAAACAGTCGCCGCGTGAAACTTACTAGTGGAGTAGGCCCCTTATAGTTTTGTAGGCGTTTTGCTTAATTTTATTTACCGTTACTCTAATAGCTGTTAAATGTCTTAGTTTTAGTTATTTTTAACGTTTTTCATTACCATGACATTCCCTTGCATTTATATCAATACTCGGAACCCAAGTTAGCCCAACGAATTTTATCGTAAAATGTCTGTGATATTTTAAATAGTAATTATTATCAAGAACAGGTTATAACCCACCGTTTGTATTATGATCGAATTAATTATACGATTAAAATTTAAAATCGATTTTAAAGTAACATTTTTAGGTATTTGATTAAAAAAATACTCGTTTGAAAGGTCTCAATTTTGGCCTGGAACTAAAGTGGTCTATGAAACAATAATAATATGTTGAGTTTTTTAAAACTTTAATTTGATATAGGCCTTCGAAGGTAGAGGAGCTGACGGTCCACCTGATGGTAAGTGGTTACCGTCGCCAAGCCGCTGCCTACAGTGAAAATCCTTTTGAATTTATTGTAAGCTTATTAATTAACGAATAAATAACGAAGATTACGTTATTTTGGTGCAGAATATACAACGTGTTACAGAAAGGTGTGGTCATATTTAAGAGTCGTTACATACAACTGTCAGAGAGAGTTTATGTGCCGGATCTTAGTTTATCAAAATAAAGACTTAAAATTTCACGCAATTTTAATCACTCGTTTATTACGATCGATATTAAGCTCAGCTGTTTATCATTTAGTTTTGTCCAAAGTTGCAAGTCTAATATCGACATATTACTTATTCGAAAATAAAGAAAATGCTTTATTTATTTGCTAGCAATGCAATCGGATTTGGTACTATGAGGGGTGAAATACTTGTATCGTACACTATACGTTGCTGAAATTTGACCACACCTTTCTGTATCACGTTGTATAATACTTATATCGTACACTATACGTTGCTTAAATTTGACCACACCTTTCTGTATCACGTTGTATAATACTTATATCGTACACTATACGTTGCTGAAATTTGACCACAGCTTTCTGTATCACGTTGTATAATACTTATATCGTACACTATACGTTGCTGAAATTTGACCACACCTTTCTGTAACAAGTTGTACCTATACATATGCCATTTTTTATATCTAAGTTCAATAATGCTCATAGATGTATATCGTCATAACTGTTACATAGACCACTTTAGTTCAGCCTAGTTATCATGAAATGATTCTAATGAGTGTATATTTCTGGTGTTGCTATTACAACCGGATTCTAAAAGGCTGATCAAATCAACATTCAACTAACAGAACTTTGATTTTAACACCGCTGTCAAATCAATTTCGAGTTGCTGAAACGTTATTAATGAAATAAAAATATATGATGTCTCTTTAGTACCGTTTGACATACGATTTTTCATATTAATTTGAAGTTATGTTAACTAACACGTGTGTCAAATCAAAGGTGTTGATCACGCTTCTAGCAACTCAATTTCGACTTGACGTGAGAATTGACATATGATTAGTTAATTTTACATGATCAGCCTTTCAGAAATCGGGCGTTAATCTATGTGCGGCTAATGGCCGTTCCCTATATTCTGTCTATCGCAAGATTTGCTTACATAATGTGTCAAAATTTTACGGTCAGTAAGCAAATCTGTCGATAGACAGAATATTGGGAACGGCCATAAATCTCAAGTATAATCAATGGCAGCTTGTCAAAAATATATGTTAACCTTATACAAAATGCTAGAGCTAGATTTACCTTGGTATCATTAATGTAGATTGATTATCTTACTATACCAATATTTTTTCAAGTTGTATCATTGATTGACTTATACTAGTTGTATCAAATCTTAAAACGTCTTTGTTTTCTGTTTTCTACATGCTTTCTCTTCCACGTCTACTTTGAGCAACTGTTCAATATTTTATTTCAATTTGGTACAAATTAATACTTAGCTTATGCCATTATAGTATTTTCTTTTTATTTCCATTTGTGTTGCACCAAATAAACGTCTTTTTTTTGCTTCACATTTAAACCTATAATGTATCTTTTTCCTCGTGTTTTGTCCTTATGATACAGCTATTAGGAAGAGTTCTGTTAAAATATACTACAGTAGGCCTAGCACGAGTTACAAATACGTTTATAGTTTTCTAATTCGTATATAATTACTACCGTCGGAAGTGTCAAACTGGTAATTCGAATGGTAATAAAGAAAAGAATCTCTTGAAAACTAATTTCATATTCGACTAATGTGAAATAACATTAACCATATTGTTAATTTAATTCGTACGCATTACAACTGCGCCACCGAGGAAGTTATATTATACATGTATTCTCGAATAATCACAGTGTTTAACGCTGCTATGACCTTACATTTGTAAGTAGTCTTTTACTTTATATTTCTCAACGCTTCAACGGTAACAATTTGTAAATTTTATATAAGTTTTGTTATTTGTAGGTATTGTTTCATTTATTTTCTACTATATAATAACTATTGTTAAATAATAGTCATTGTTTTTTTGGTCTCTAGTGTAATGTCGATTTAATTTTATGAATAAATTTGGTTTTAATTTTTAGTTGTTTTTTGTTTTTATATATACTTATTTTTTTCTAAATATGTATATAATAAGATGTATATATATCACTACATCAAAATACTAAGCAACTTTACGATACTTATAAAACGCTCACATATACAAACACGCACACATGCACGCACGCACACACGCACGTACACGCACACAAAATTAAGCTCATTTGAAAAATCGTTTCAATTAATGCATTAAAAACATTTTATATTTAATTTTTCTGACTTTCGTTGGACATCGTACTATTTAGTACAATCACATCAAAATGGTATGCTCACAATATCACTTTTAAATAATTATGCTTTGGTTTCGTAACACTATCTTAAGCTAATGCTTGCATTTTATTAACTTTTACTTATTGAAAAATAGTTCTAAATGTATTTTTATAAGTTTACAAATCGTCGTTGATATCACAATTCGTTCTATGTTATTTTGTATATTTTTTTATTTCGTTGTTGTAAATCTAATTAGAAATAAAATAAATCATTACAATTATTTAACAAGCCTGTAAAACCACTATTGCCGCAACGCGATAGTTTCTACAAATAAGTGTTATTCGCCTCTACTATAAAGTGCGCCAAAACTGACATGAAACGTATTGCAATATCAACGACGAAATGCTGATTTATGAACGTTTATTATATCCCTCGTCTATATATAGAAAGTCTTGTAGAACCTCGACCTATAGTCCTCACGTAAGTGTTGGTCACCCTCTTCAATATACACACAGAACGTGTGAGGATGCTGTTGACAGAACGAGACCAGCCTTTCCCAACCTTTTTCAAAGGCGGACCTCTAGCACCCCCTTATCGTGATGCGCGGATCGATCGCACTATTGCTTTCAGAATTTTAATTTTGTCTGCAGACCCTATCGAAATAACATAACTAGAATGATAACTCAATTAATAATGTAATTGTTTTGGGGGGGAGTTTATATCGACCAAGTCGCTCCCCCTTTTCTTTACCTGTCTGTAAAATGGCTTATGTATGAAAACCCTACGAAGGCCGGAGGGGGGCGCTGTCACTTTCGAGTTTTCGACAGCCTCCGTGGCGCAGTGGGCGAGTAGCCGGCTGCGAAGCGTGAGGCCGTGGGTTCGATTCCCGTACCGAGACAAATGTTTGTGTGACCCACAAATATGATTCCCGTACCGAGACAAATGTTTGTGTGACCCACAAATATTTGTTTCGGGTTTGGGTATTGTGCGACCACAAGTCTCTCGAAGTTTCTGATACCCACAATACAGGTTAACATAGTGTGGGGTCAGGACTATGGGTGTATTTATTATTATTATTTATTTATGAAAAAAAAATTACACCTTGTGCATTGGTGTATACGTTTTTGCATCACTCTTCTACGTCTTACATTCCGCAAGAGGGGACTAGCTATTGCGCGCGAACTTATTTGTAGGTATGTTCGCCTCTTAATGAGAGCGGCATGAGAGTAACAGATATTTTAGTCTATCATACACGGGGTATAATAATATACAGTACTACGATTTAACTTATGCTCTTCTGTAATGTTTGTTTTTGAACGCGTGTGACTATGATCAAATCCAGAGGTTCTCAACCTTATCTGGGGCGGTACCGGCTAATTCGCCGAACTTCATCGTCTCTGCCGGCGTTCAAGTCCATTCAGATTAAGCGCCCGCGGCCGACATTAATTAATTCAAATGGATCGGTTTTATTTAAGTTCATGTGACGTCATAAATCGATGTTCATCGTTTTGGCCATTAAACGGTTGTTCAGCGGTACGACAGAATCATTGGCTCTGTAATCGAACATCGATTTGCATAAATCCGAAGTTTGTCGAATTAGCCGGTACTGACCCTGGTCATCGCCCCCTTTAGAACAAAAAAATCCAATGCCCCGTAGTTCATTATATTTATTTGAAAAATTTGTTAACTATAGTTTATAAACATTTTTAATTCATATTGTAAATAAATATTTTGGTGCTAATAACTTTTACGGCAATACTGTACATGCGTTGTTTGTATGTGTCGATTTGCTGCTTTGCATTTATTGTTATGCCACGAACAAAACTAATTATTTTGCTGGCCTTATAATACATAAAATTAATATTCTAAATTCTTCTATCGTGTATATTTTTAAATGTCAAAAAAAATAAACCCGCTCAAAAAGTTTGCTACCATTACAGCAGCGTCTGTAGCCTCCATAAGATCTTTACTTGTATTCTAAATTTAACATAGCAAATATACAATGGGGTATTCACTTCAACACTTTCAACTTTGGGGGTGTTAGTTGTGTTTGCCTGTAACTGGGTACCATGTTATGTTTGTTTGTAACATAATAAGTTGTATATGTACACCCATTGGCGATCCATAATAAATAAATAAATAAAACAAACATACACATCAACTTTATACATTATTTTATATACAACAACCAGTACAAAAAATGTTGTTTTGTGAAAACAAAATTAAAATACCCGTCATTTGACTATTACCCCTTCCATCGGATTTAAATGACTTCTAACTTATAAAATGTTCACAATAAATTTTGGTGAACGTAACGGTGCTGCGTTGCACCGTTCTATTCACCGTATTATAAGAGCAAACACTAACGTTAGGATTTCTTAGTCAATGATGATGCTTGACCGATATTAGCCAGCGTATAATAAACACATAAACAAGTGGCGACTAAATGTGACGCAGCACACAATGCCGGCACTACATCGCGACGCTTGCCGCCAGTGTGTTGCGTGCGGAGTGATCGCGGATCAGTTCTACGTTCGGTGCGGCGTTGCACCGTTATATTCACCGTATTATAAGAGCAAACACTATAGTTAGGATGACAGTCATGACTACAATGCTTGATGCTTGCACGATATTAGCCAGCGTATAATAAACACATAAACAAGTGGCGACTAAATGTGACGCAGCACACAATGCCGGCACTACAGCGCGACGCTTGCCGCCAGTGTGTTGCGTGCGGAGTGATCGCGGATCAGTTCTACGTTCGGTGTGGCGTTGCACAGTTATATTCACCGTATTATAAGAGCAAACACTATAGTTAGGATGACAGTCATGACTACAATGCTTGATGCTTGCCCGATATTAGCCAACGTATAATAAACACATAAACAAAGTGGCGACTAAATGTGACGCAGCACACAATGCCGGCACTACAGCGCGACGCTTGCCGCCAGTGTGTTGCGTGCGGAGTGATCGCGGATCAGTTCTACGTTCGGTGCGGCGTTGCACCGTTATATTCACTGTATTATAAGAGCAAACACTATAGTTAGGATGACAGTCATGACTACAATGCTTGATGCTTGTCCGATATTAGCCAGCATATAATAAACACATAAACAAAGTGGCGACTAAATGTGACGCAGCACACAATGCCGGCACTACAGCGCGACGCTTGCCGCCAGTGTGTTGCGTGCGGAGTGATCGCGGATCAGTTCTACGTTCGGTGCGGTGTTGCACCGTTATATTCACCGTATTATAAGAGCAAACACTAGTTAGGATGACAGTCATGACTACAATGCTTGATGCTTGCCCGATATTAGCCAGCGTATAATAAACACATAAACAAAGTGGCGACTAAATGTGACGCAGCACACAATGCCGGCACTACAGCGCGACGCTTGCCGCCAGTGTGTTGCGTGCGGAGTGATCGCGGATCAGTTCTGCTCACGGTGCGGCGTCACGCCGTACTGTTCGCCCAGATGCCAGAGGCGGGACTGGAATGACCGCCATAAGGCCGTGTGCCATAATTTAGCTCGGTGAGTTTTTTGTTTTACTTGATACTAGATTAAAGCCCGGATACTGAAACGCAGCTTTTTTTCTAATGGTATAGGCCGGCAAACGAGCAAGTGGGTCATCTGATGGTAAGTGATCTCCACCGTCCATGTACGCCCACAATACCAAAAAAAGTCATGGGTGCGTTGCCGACCTTAAAGTAAAGGGATAATTAAGGGATTGGGAAGAGGAGGGGGTTTGGGCCTCCGGATATCTCACTCACCGTACGAAACGCAGCAGCAAGCTGCTACTTTACGCCCGTTTTCTCTGAGACAGTGGTAACGACCTGGACGAGCCGGCCTATACATGCTTGTAGACAAGTGTCTTATCCATCCTATACCCATCTATTTGACGGCTGACTGTCTAACAGCTACTTATTTTCATACAATTTTGACACTTATCATGTTTAACACGATCTTAGTATAAACGTAGTATAAACTAGTTTTATTTCAATGTGTAATATTCGCGTAAACCTAAGAAATCACGATCTTAGTTTCAAAATTCGGGCGTTAGTGATGTAAAAACCTTACCGACTTGAAAAGGTCTTCCTTTTTTTAAAGTCAATGAAATGGATATCTAAACCATATATAACTGAAGGAAAATATGGTTTTTTATTAGTTTGATTGACGAGACGAGCAGGTCGCTCGCCTGATGGTAAGCTTAACGCCTACACTTATATAGAAGCAACACCAAATACAAGTTTGAATTATAAAGTATTGCATAGCACCGGACTGCGTTCGTCACTGACTGTGTGACCCACAAATGTTTGTTTCTAGTCTGGATGTTGTGGGTTGGCAAGTCTCTCGTAGTTGTTGATACCCACAAAATAGGTTTAACTAGTGTGGGGTCAGGACTATGTACGTGACTGTTGGGTGTCTTTATTTATTTTTTACAGTTTATCATCCCTGGGGATTGACGTAAAGGACGCACCGGATCTTGTAAGGTAAACCATATATACACTATCACGATTTAGGGATATTAAACTGGGTGTAAGGGAAACGCTTCTGAAAACGAAGATAGATAGTAGTGCTGACGATAACAAACACGATACCGCTAAAAAAAACCGCGAAATAAGCAATATACTATTTTTGCATTTTTCACGCACATTCTTGTTCGGACTGATAAATACAATGACGTTTTATTTAAATAATAATAAATATAGTATTTCTCTTAACAACGTTATGCAAAGTTAATAAGAAAATCAGCTGACGCTCGGAATCAGCTATGCGGCACGCAGCAAGATGCACCTACTGAGTATTGAAGCTAATGCGCGCGGATTATTAACCTCTACTTTGGAATTACTACGCATTACATTGCGGGCTTACGTTTACAAATAGTCAAGTAAAGGAATAGTGTTTATTGTTATTAACATTTCAGCTTCGGAAGTGATACGCTTACACCCAGTATAAACTCTACTATTAAAACCTTCCTCCTTTCTAGCCATCTTAATTCTTCCAACAAGCTTCCTGGCTAGTCTATGGTGTCGCATTTAACACATTAACCATTCTTGTAGTAGTTAAAAACAAAGTTGTTAATCAGTCTTTTTTCTACATGCCCTATCTTTCTGCCTGGCATTATCCAGGCTTAATGCATGGGTCCGCCTTTCCATCATGATTTGTATATTATGACGCGACCCGTCGTCTGACCCCCATAACCCGCAACGGTTCGCCAAGCAGAGTGTACCGCGTGCAGGTGAGGTTGGCTTGGCTTGGAGCCTAAGATGTTGGTGGCCCACTTACACTTTTGCCTTAAAATATATATAAACAAACCTTTCTTTTCAACTACCCCCATTTTTTGCAAAATAAT
Organism: Mimas tiliae; assembly: GCA_905332985.1. Taxonomy (NCBI): domain Eukaryota; kingdom Metazoa; phylum Arthropoda; class Insecta; order Lepidoptera; family Sphingidae; genus Mimas; species Mimas tiliae. The sequence continues at coordinate 2,411,414 of HG995266.1, read as the reverse complement.
GAAATCTATCATGAAGGATTTCTATCACTTTTCTAATAATTACCACCGTACTTGACAAGCGTTACCACGTAAAAGTTCTAAGCTCCACTGAGTTCCCTCAATTAATAACGCACCCTATTATATACCCCACCAACCACCTCCACCACGCCTCCCAATCCTATATCTACACACTAGATATAGTTATTTTCCAAAGTACCCTCTATTATACCCATCGAAAAAGGACCACAAGAAACTCAAACAAAAAAATGACCCCACCAAAACTTTGTCCAAGGGAGCGGGGCTATAAACCTCTGCATAATCATATCTAGTTGACACTTGATACGTCTAATTTTTTGCGCGGTGAAGAACGTCTTATATCGATCTAGAAATCAATATTTAGACATTAACTTTTATGAAATAAAGTTGTTTTTGAACGTTCATTCATTTTTGTTGCGTGTATGAGTGTTACGTGTGATTTTACCTTTGCATGTGTAATGGCCGTTCCCAATATTAATCTTCAATTTCACGATAGATAGCTATCGTCAAACATCCGTATTGTTCTATCTACTGCTTGGAATCGTCCCTATTTTTTAGATATGCACGTCGGAAACTATGATAGCAATAGATAGGCAGTCTATCTGGGCCCTCTTGTGCGTTATGTTCATACAAGCTGAGAAAGAGGAACTATTGTTTAATTTATGTTAGAAAATATGAAGATATGATTTAGATTAGAAACATAAGTTTGTAGCGTGAAGGTTATACATATCATCCATTCGTTTGAACTGTGCGACTCCGCCGCGGTTAGGCCTTCGACGCGGCTCGCGCGCATCACAAAGGAGCCGCCGCGAACCGCCGTCTCCCGCCGTGTTCGGCCTACGTGACAAAACACACTGACACGGCGCCCGCTCCGCAGTCCGCCTCATGCCATCGCCGCAGATACACGCTTTATTTTGTTCCCGCGCTCGTTCCCTCACCTAAGTGTACTGACGTTTTTTTTTTGTAATTTCTCTGTCACTAGTTATTTGTTGTTCTTATATTTATATTAAAAGGTAGTTTCCGCGTAATCGTTTTTTTATTACGTCGAACTCCTACACTGGCGTCCCAACTCGTGGCCGATCTATGTTTCGTGTTTTCGTGCATAATAGTTACGCTAACGAACACACGTGGAATCAAGTGCTGAGTGTCAGTAACTTATTTAACATTACCTAAACATTAAACTGTGTTTGTGTTATAATCATGCCGCGTACACGTCGCGATAGACTTTCTGTGGATGCCGAGAGCAGTCACGACAGGTTGAACTCGTACGAGGAGCGGCTGGAGCCTTTGTTATCGGCGTTTGCCCGGGCTCAAGCTCAATCAAATCGGGAGCTCATCGAGTCCTTGTTGGCATCACCCGCCGTCAACCGTGGTCCAGTCAGTCCGGCGTCATCGACATTATTGGGGTCCGCGGGCCAGTCTACGAGTGGAAACTTCGCGAACTGTACGGCGCGTTTCAACGGGAATGGATCGAAGCGGGACTCGGAAGTTTTAAAAGCATTCATCGACGCTATTACAATATATAAAGAGTGCGTCAACATCAGTAACGACCATGCGCTCCGGGGCCTACCCATGCTGTTGGAAGGGGAGGCCGCTGTGTGGTTTAGAGGTGTTAAAGCATCCATAACGTCATGGGATGACGCCCTTAATCGTCTTCATGGAATGTACGGTGTCGCAAGACCGGCGTACAACATTTTCCGAGACATCTTCGCGTCAGAGCAAGGCACTGAACGGGCCGAAGTTTTTGTGGCTCGCCTGCGTGCTCATATATCTAAGCTGCCGTACCCAGTGGAGGAACGCATGCAACTAGACATGATTTATGGTCTCTTAAATCACGAAATAAGATCACGCCTCTCACGAGATACAGTGCACAACATCGAAGAGTTGATTAGCAAAGCACGTTATATCGAGGACACTCTCATGGAAGTGTCACCGGCATCATCATCGTGCTCCGGCAACGCTTCGCGTTCTCCTTGCGTTGGTAGTGCGCCTGCGCCGAGCCCGCGTTCCACGCGCGTTTCGGAACACACTCAGCCCTCCGGTGCCGCCGCGCCTGCCGCACCGCCGGCCACGCGGAGTACCCAGCACACGCCGAGCTTATCGACCGAGGTGGTAAAACCCTCAAGTGCAGGTAAACCCTTTTGTATATACTGTCGTAAAGTGGGACATAATCGTGATACGTGTATAAAAATGAAAAAGAAAAGTGAAGTGTCTAGTAGTGTATCGTGTTACGGGTGCGGTCAAGTGGGGGTCATCCGCCCCAATTGTAATAAATGTAATACCGCGTTATGTGAATCTGAAACTTTTTCATGTTGTAATGTCGAATCTGTACCTACTTGTGCATGTTTCTCATTTTGTAAAGACGGATTGCGGAGTGAGCAACCGAACAATTCGGGCGTTGCGAGTGTCGACCAAAGCGGTCGTCCTATTTTATATATCGAGATTTGTGGTTACTCCGGTACTGGCTTAGTTGACACGGCGGCCAAACGCTCCATCGCGGGAGCTTCGCTTTATGCGTTATTACATAAATTAAAACATCCTTTCCGCGATAGCGTCATGTCGGTCAAACTCGCGGACGGAGTCGTACAAAAACTTAATGTAAAACTCGCAGATGTAAATGTAAAGCTCGAACGAACGGATATAGTAATAGGAACTACGTTCATTATTTTTCCGCACGCTGTTAATAATGAAACCCTTCTAGGTATTGATTTTCTGCGTAAAGCGCGTATAGTTATTGATATTCATCGAAATACTTGGTTCACAGCTGATCGTCCTCAGGTCATTCACAACTTATATAGTGAAACCTCTCGTAGATCCGTAGGGTGTGCTTCCGCGGATGTTCTGAGGATTGACGAGGGTACGATGCTGTCACCATCGGAACGCGCTGAACTTGCTATAGTTCTCGAGGAGTATGAAAACGTCTTTAAGGAAAGGGGAGGACCAACACCTTTCGCGGAACACCGAATAGAAACTGGTGACCATCCTCCCATCGCTGTTCTTCCTTACCGTCTTACTCCAGCTAAAAGGAAGACTACAAAAGACAAGACTCGTCAGACTGCAGAAGTTTACATTCCAGGTGACTTAGTCTTGCTGCGTAGTCACGTATTAAGTAACACACGTAAGGGAGTTTCGTCAAAACTCGCCCCGCGTCAAGATGGACCATATGTCATAAGGAAGAAAATCAGTCCAACGACCTATATCCTTGGACATTGTGAAAGCCCTGACAATGCCTTGGGCAAGTACCACACTGCGGATCTCCGTCGCTATCACGCACGTGAAGACGATCAGCCTGAACCGGTATGTCCAAAGAGACCTCGTGGTCGTCCGCGTAAGAAACGCGTCTCCTAGTAGGTATCACAATCTACTTACACAATCTAGCTACTTAGATTCTTTGTTTTTTTTGTGGGTTGTAATTGCTAATTTTGTGTTTGACCTGTCGTGGGGGCACTGACTAGGTCAAAAGGGGGAGAGTGTAGCGTGAAGGTTATACATATCATCCATTCGTTTGAACTGTGCGACTCCGCCGCGGTTAGGCCTTCGACGCGGCTCGCGCGCATCACAAAGGAGCCGCCGCGAACCGCCGTCTCCCGCCGTGTTCGGCCTACGTGACAAAACACACTGACACGGCGCCCGCTCCGCAGTCCGCCTCATGCCATCGCCGCAGATACACGCTTTATTTTGTTCCCGCGCTCGTTCCCTCACCTAAGTGTACTGACGTTTTTTTTTTGTAATTTCTCTGTCACTAGTTATTTGTTGTTCTTATATTTATATTAAAAGGTAGTTTCCGCGTAATCGTTTTTTTGTTACGTCGAACTCCCTACAAGTTTTAATTTAACATTTATCTATAATTCTTATTTTTTACCACTGTAAATGAAATAATAATAACGAGAAATGCTTATTAAGTTGCAAAACACAATGTAATAACGAAACGTTTTACTGTCAATACATTACGGCTCTGAATACAAGTCCTTTGAACAAAAATCCCAAGCGAATTTGGGGGATTTTACTGAAGTGGGGAATTATTTTGTTCGCATTAACAAATATTTATATGTCTCTTGCACTTAATTTAATCATCAAAACGGTGCATTATTTTTATTTATGGGAATTTTAGAATTTTTTTATATTTTCTTTTAGATTTTTATATAATTTATTTAGTTTTTTGTATTGCAGTGCAAGTGCGATGTAAGCCTTGTATACTCATGGCTATTTCTTCAAAATGCGTTTTTTATTTCGTTTTTTTACAGCTGAGGATATCTGTTTATTGGTCAAAATCTACCGATAAAGAAAAAACTAAATAACTTTATCGATAGATAGCACATAAAAAATATTGGGACGCTTGAACTGTCATTTTCATAGTGTTGTATATCTGTAGTCAGCTATCAGTCCTCTCATCAGTAGACAGCAATGAACAATAGGATTACCTATCATTAGTAAGTTTATTGGGACGGTAAAACGGAAAATAGATAATTTTTTCTATTGCCGGTATAGCAAAACTAGAGACAGACAGAATATAGGGAACGGCCATAAGTAAGTGGAGCCGTATTTTTGGCAGATTCATATGAAAGTTATATTTATATTTATCTTATTTCGATGATAACACCAATAAACGGTGCTATTACTAATATGAAGCTAACAAACATAATATGTAATAACATTGTGTTTAGCATTGCCCCCGCGCCACCGCTCCGTAGACCTCGGTCCCCAGCTATTGAACGTGATGCAGCACGGAACGATGATGCCGGAAGCGACAGAGGGAATAAGGTTAACTTTTATTATATGATTTTTTATTTTACAAGCAATTGGGCACCTGATGGTAAGTGATCTCCACCGCCCATGTACGCCCACAATACCAAAATAATCATGGGCGCGTTGCCGACCTTAAAGGAAAGGGATAATCAAGGGTTCGGGAAGGAGAGGGGGATTTGGACCTCTAGATATCTCACTCAGCGTACCGCAGCAAACTGCTAGTTTACGTCGTTTGTCAGTGAGACAGTAGTAACGACCCGGGCGAGCTGGCCCATTCATACTGTAGACAAGTGTCTACAGCATGGCTTTACCACTCGAACAAGAAAAGATAAAAGTGATATTGGATTTTTCTTTCACGAAATGCTCAGTATCAGCCCGTAGTCTGGAATCGTGCCCGGTATGGCGATAGGCTCGCCCCCTATCACATCATGGGACGGAATTAAGCATTTGCTGGCCTATGCTATAAAAAGCATGTCCGTCATTTTGAAGTGAACTTCTTTAGCATCGTTGTGATTTGAAAATCGATGAAACGAAAAAGCGACAGACACATACATTCATAAGATTTAACGTGGGAGAAAATGAGATAGGAAGCATTATACAGTTGTGCGCGCATGCGTAGTACAAAGCTTGAGAAAAGGCATCACAACAACCATAGTGTTTTGTATACGTGTACGTATTATACGTTTGTAGAGTTTTTACATCATTTTTATAATAAAATTCTTCATTGTATCATTTATCGAAAATGTAAGCTCTGAGTCTGAATAAATCTATGTAATATATACGAATAAAATGTAAAATAATTATCTATTTTTGTATCACTATGATCATTACTAAAACCTACAATTATCCTCTTCCCGAAATTTTACATTCGTCTCATTATCTTGAAGCCATCATTTTTGAAGGTTTCACTTTTTTTTTATTAGCTTGTATGACGAGACGAGCAGGTCGCTCGCCTGATGGTAAGCGCAACGCCTGCTCATAAACAGAAGCAACGCCACACAGAACTTTAAATAACAAAGCACTGCATGACACTGGACTGCGTTAGTCACCCCGAGACATAAGGTGTTAAGTCTCATAATGCCCAGTACACTGGCTTCAATGTCCTTCACACCGGAACACAACAGTGCTTACACACTGTTGCTTGGCGGCAGAAATAGACAAAGCGGTGGTACCAACCCAGCCGGCCTCTCGCATACGAGGGACCTACCACCTGTGTCACTTCTACCACGTGTGAATTGCACACATATTTATTTTTTTCAGAACTACCGTCAAGGAGATAGAAACACTAACGCGGTTAACCGATTCAACCAGAGGGGTAATGTCCCGTTCAATATTAAAAATCAAGAAGGCAGACAGAACTTCAAGCCGCGAGATGACAGTGAAGGAGAAAATAAGAGTGAGTACTGTTTATAATGAAAAAAAAGTTCAAATAAGTTCTCGAATGGAGGCCACGTACGGGCAAGCGCAACAGAGGACAAGGTGGTTTTACAAGGTGGTAGGTCCCTCGTTTGCGAGAGGCCGGCTGGGTTGGTACCAACGCTCTGTCTATTTCTGCCGCCAAGCAACAGTGTGTAAGCACTGTTGTGTTCCGGCGTGAAGGACATTGAAGCCAGTGAAATTATTGGGCATTATGAGACCTAACACCTCATGTCTCGGGGTGACGAGCGCAGTCCAGTGTCATACAGTGCTTTGTTATTTAAAGTTCTGTGTGGCGTTGCTTCTGTTTATGAGCAGGCGTGGCGCTTACCATCAGGCGAACGACCTGCTCGTTTCGTCATTCAAGCTAATAAATAAAAAATAAATCAAGATTTAATTTTTATTTTATCTCACAGACCAAACACCCAACAAGAACTTGCCACGCAACGACACTCCGAAACCAAAGCCGAAAGACAATCTGGCGCATAAGTTCAGAACGCCGAAACCTACGAGAGATGAGAACGAACGGAAACCAGCGCCTGTTGAGGAAATTAAACATCCAGTTGCAGAGGTTAAACATGCGCCCGTGGTCAAGGAAGTTAAGGAAGTCCCGGTCAAGACTGCGCCTGTAGTCAAGGAAGTTCCAGCGAAGATTGCACCTAAAGTTGTGCCTAAAACGTGAGTAGTTACATATACAGTTTTTTTTGGCTTGAATGACGAGACGAGCAGGTCGCTCGCCTGATGGTAAGCGTCACGCCTGCTCATAAACAGAAGCAATGCCACACAGAACTTTAAATAACAAAGAACTGCGTGATACTGGACTGCGCTCGTCACCCTGAGACATAAGGTGTTAAGTCCAATAATGCCTAGTAATTTCACTGGCTCTGCTGCTTGGCGGCAGAAATAGATAACGCGGTGGTACCAACCCAGTCAGCCTCTCGCAGACGAGGGACCTACCACCTTGTAACAATTGTAGATAATCCTAAATAAATAAATAAGAAGTGGCCTTGAAAGTTTAGAAACCACAGAACAAGAGCGTAATAGTTTTAATATCTAGTCCTAACCATCGAAATAATATGACAAGAAACGTAACTCAAGCATAAAAATACGCCACCAAAACTCTGTGCAAGGGGGCTAAAAACTTTTATGCAGCTCGTTCATTCATCAATTCATAAAAATTTATTCATGATCTCTAGTTGACACTTGATGCGTCTAAGTTTTTGCGCGGTGCAGAACGTCGTATCTCTATTTAAAAATGTAATATTTAGACATTAACTTTTATGAAATAAAGTTGATTTTGAACGTTAATTAATTTTTGTTGCGTGTATGAGTGTTACGTGTGATATTACCTTTGCATGTGTGTAAGTAAGTGGAGCCGTAATTTTTGGCAGATTCATATGAAAGTTATCGTGTTCTAGTTATATTATTTCGATGGTCCTAACGGATAATTTTTGTTCCCAGCTACCTCATAGAAACCCTGTCGGTCGGCGATTCAGTTCTGGTGTCAGTTGACGGCGACGCGACAGAATGTCGAACATCACAACCCGGATACGTGTGTCTCACCATGCACGAGAACTACGAAGCAGACTACCAGAAGCTGTGCGAAGACTACGTGCTCGACTGCGAAGCTGACACTACCGAGCTGATGTAAGTATTTCAGTTTGTTAAAGTATTTTTTTTTTTTTTTTGTATCGGCCTGCAAAAGAGCAAGTGGGTCACTTGATGGTAAGCGATCTCCACCGCCCATGTACCGCCCATAATACAAAAGAATTATGGGCGCGTTGCCGACCTTAAAGGAAAGGGATAATAAGGGATTGGGAAGGGGAGGGGGATTTGGGCCTCCGGATATCTCATTCACCGTACGAAACGCAGCAGCAAGCTACTACTTTACGCCGGTTTTCTGTGAGACAATGGTAACGACCCGGAGTGTAGGCGATAGGAAATAATGTCGATTGCGAAACTAATGACATAGCGGTGATCTTCCACCCCTGCCCTTATCCCACTCGCAGTGGGATACCAAGGTCGTGGGTCCCTCGTTTGCGAGGTCAATACAACCGCTTTGTCTATTTCTGCTGCCAAGCAACAGTGTGTAAGCACTGTTGTGTTCCGGTTTGAAGGACATTGTAGCCAGTAAATATTATATTATAATATATAATATTCAGTATTATTGACAGCCTCCGTAGCGCAGCGGGCGAGTAGCCGGTTGCGAAGCGTGAGGCCGTGGGTTCGATTCCCGCACCTTGACAAATGTTTGTCTGATCCACAAATATTTGTCTCGGGTCTGGGTGTTGTGGGACCGCAAGTCCCTCGTAGTTCTTGATACCCACGATACAGGTGTACCTAGTGTGGGGTCAGGACTATGTATGTGACTGTTGGGTGTATTATTATTATTATTATGTATCTCCTGAAAACGTAAGTCAATTTAATTATTGTTAGCTAAGCGACGATAAGCAAACATTTTCATACATAATACGGTAACAGATCTCACGGTCACGCGCCGCGTCCTATAAGACGATGGCTAGAGGCATTAAAGGAGGACCTTAAACTGAAAGGATCACCGGATATCCAGAAACTTCTAAACACGACGACAGAAAGGTAGATCACACGTTTCAATAAGAAAGCAGACCGAATATACGTTCTTATTTATTTTATTCTATAATTCACAATACAGATTACAATATGGTAGTTTCCTATATTGAATTGTATACATTATTTAAAAGCAACAGAAAATGATACGCAAAAGAAACCCTTTTATTAAAACACAATCAAAATTACTTCAGAAATATGCCCGCAGTTATGACTTTGGTATGAGGTAAAGTGGGTGCGTAGTAGGGATATCTCACTATCTTGCTTGTTCGCGTGCACCATAATTAACATTTTACACAGTGACGTCAAAGTTTGCGTCGTCTGTCATTTGACAATTACCCCTTCTACAGGATTTGAATGGCTTCTAACTTATTTATTTTTGGTCCGATTAATAAAATTCTTTCTGTAATAGATTTTGAGTAACGTAACTTATTGATTTAAATAATAAAAAAATCTAGTCAACTAACCTATTATTGCAAAGATATAAGATAAAATGATACAGTTATAATCTAGATTGTAGTCCAAAAATATGTGTACTTAGATAAGTGATATAGAACAGTGTTAGACGGTACAAATATGCAAAGGCCGACAAACGTGCAAGTGGATCACCTGATGGTAAGTGATCACCACCGCTCATGTACGCCCACAATACCAAAAAGAGTCATGGGTGCGTTGCCGACCTTAAAGGAAAGGGATAATTAAGGGATTGGGAAGGGGAGGGGATTTAGGCCTCTGGACATCTCACTCACCGCACGAAACGCAGCAGCAAGCTGCCACTTTACGTCGGTTTTCTGTGAGACAGTGGTAACGACCCGGACGAGCCGGCCCATTCATGTTGTAGACAAAATAGTCTACAGCGTGGCACTACCACTCGTTAAAAACATATAAAATTATATGAAACAGATTAAGTTACCAATAAACAAAGTGCTAATTGAATGAGCAACAAGACTCGGTGCTGGTGGTGATGAGTCCGGGCCATCGAATTTGGGATAGGGGACTTCCTTTAGTGTTCTAATGTATGATGCAAATGTAGGAGTGAAGATATCGAGTTCTAAGTTAGTTTTAGATAGATACACTGTAATACATCATTTTACATAGATGACAACAAATAATATACCCATTTTTTTCTCTCCGGCCAAAAGTAAATGATGCTATCTCTTTCCATATTGTTGTTGCTACTAGTAAAGCGCAGTCCAACGCCATGGTGTGCTTTGTTATTTCAAAGTTCTGTATGGTGTTGCTTCTGTTTATGGGCAGAACATTGCCATCAGGCGAGCGACCTGAGGGGCTAGCACGGAAAACTATCGAAATCGTAATGTAAAGGTATCGAGGGTTCGATAGATAATTCCTTAAATATCATTGGTCTATATTCCATATATATTAGTTTCTTTTACGTACGATAGAGGCGCTGTACTAAAATCTCATAAAAATTGTTGTCGATGACAGCTCGAATAACTTTTCGCAAGTTTCCGTGCTAGCCCCTGTGCTTGTTTCGTTATATCTGGCTTATAAAAATAATTAAAAAAACATACGGTTCGTTTTTTCTTTATAATAATAATAATAAAATTGTTTATTGCCAAAAAAATTGAATAATATTACAGGTATCTTAAAAATAATAGTACAGACAAAACAAACAAAAAAATGGCAAAAGGACATGGCTCAGTTGATGCTGCCTAGGGCGGGAACCCCAAGCAGCGCTGATTTTCAGCCATTCCTGACTCCCTTAGGTGTTGTGTTTATTCACATGCTGTGTGAGTTTTGTATGTGGTCATAATTGTCACCATATTTTAAAGTATTATTCGGTCTGTTTCCTGTTACACGTTTGTGAGTTACATGCACAGTGGCGCCATCTATTGGACGTGCTTGGTGTTTGTGCTTTGTATACGTAACGCGACCACACGCCGCTTAATGTCACTGTTTACAATTTTTTTTATATAGCTTCGTTTTTTTAGCTCATTTTGACTTGTTTTACTTTTCATGCACACAGTGGTAGCAATGCTATTGTCATCCAACTAAACTACAAAAAAAATAAGTTGTTTTTAGTTTAGTTCGATTATAGTTTTATGATAACGTTTTTAACAACGCTCAGCAACGGTTGAGTTAACGTTAGTCGTGTTTACAACGCCTATAAAAAACGTGTTGTGACGTAGTGCTACATTTAAAGCGCATAAGTTTTTTTATGACTGCCTCGGTGGCGCAGTTGTAATGCGTACGCGTTACGATTAAGCTAACGCTGAGGTCTCGGGTTCGATCACCGGGTCGGGTAAGAGTGGTATTGGGTTTTTCTATTTCGAAACGCTCAGTATCAGCCCGGAGTCTGAAATTTGTGCCCGGTATGGCGATAGGCTCGCCCCCTATCACATCGTGGTACGGAGATACGCTCGGCGAAATGTGGGGGTGTACTTGTTAAATCTCTGCCTACCCCTTCGGGAATTACAGGCGTGAGTGCGTATGTATGTATATTTTTATAAAAATATTCAACACGTGCGTGCGAGTTATGTCATAAAAGTATTCAGTGCTTTTAAAACGAAATGCTTTGTCATGTCGTTGGTAATATGCGATATCATTGTTTTTAGCAGAAATCAACAAACAATCATATATTTATATAAAAAAAACAAAAAACTTATTTAAGCGCAGATACCAGCTAAATATAAGTAAAATAGCAGCCAGTTTGTGCTATATTTTTTCATCTGCTATTTAAATAATATGACTGTATATACCACGTGTAAGGGAAAAGCTTCCGAAGACGAAGACCAGTGGTAGTGCTGGTGATTACAGAAACGATACTAAAAAAGTCGCGAAATAAGACTATGTAACAGGCGGGTGCGAGATACGGCCGACTCGACAAGAGGTCCGCGTATGCGTACGCAATTAGCGAGCGTAAGCGTACTGTGTATGTATGGAGGCCCGGAAACGTGCACTCCAGTACATACAAGTAAATAACGCTTAGTATCCCGTACTAGCTTCTTACTAACTCTTAACTAGCTCATAACTCCGATTAGATCTTAACTCTTAGCACACACTGACAATTTTTTTTTTTTTTGTTTGAACGAATGCTGATAGTCTGACCGTGAGTCGGCTTTAGTCAGCGTCACCGGACTCTCGGGCGAATGCTTGTAGGCACTCCAGCCCTAACACTGACAATATTTTCCCGCACTACTTATAATACACTTGCGTTGTAAACCATAGCGCGATGTAGTTTTGCGTGAGCGACATCTATTGAGCGCTGTCGTAAACGTATATTGATGTTCATAGTGTTACAACTATACTTTTTTAATTTCTTACACACTCTTGTTTGGACCATTGAATAAAATGACGTTTTATTCAAATAAAAATAGAAATCGTATTTCTCTTAAAACCAATAAAAATACAACTGACTCTGAATCACCTGTGCGTCGCGGTATTGGCGCGCGGGTCATTAACCCCTAGTTTAGTATTAGCAGTATTAGTACGCTTCACATTGCGGGCTTACGTTTCCAAAACGACAAGTGAACAGCAAAATAATAGCGTTTTTCGTTTATGTTAAAGTAGTGTTTTTTTTACCGTTTCGGCTTCGGAAGCGGTCTCCTTACACCCGGTATAACAACAGCGTGATAACTCTATATTTTGCTATCTTAGATTTTATCTAATAAATAATGTTATGTAGATTGAAAATTGCCCCTAATTTATACAACGTGTTACAGAAAGGTGTGGTCATATTTGAGATTCGTTACATACATCTGGCAGTGACAGTGTGTGTAACAGTGTGTTTATGTACCGGATCTTATCGAAACCAAGATATCTAATATTTTAATTTTTTTGAAATACACCCAATATTCACACACATAGTCCTGACCCCACACTAAGTTAACCTGTATCGTGGGTATCAGGCACTACGAGGGACTTGCCAACCCACAACACCCAGACACGACACAAATATTTGTGGATCACACAAACATTTGTCTCATTGTGGGAATCCAACCTACGGCGTCTCGCTTCGCGGCTGGCTACTCGCCCACTGCTCCACGAAGCTGTCAAATGCTAAATTTAAGCACTCTTTATTACGATCGATAAGATCGATTACATCACTATACATTAAGTGAAGTGTGTGCGCGAGAATAACAATGCTCAAGTGAGACAGAAGCTTAGCTGTTGTATCATTTAATGTTCAATGTTGCAAGTCGAATTATCGACATACTACTCATTTATAAAAAAAAAAATGTTTTATTTATTTCCTACCAATAAAATAAAATGTTGAATTACTGGCAATACTTGTATCGTACACTATACGTTGCCTAAGTTTGACCACACCGTTCTGTAACACGTTGTACTATAATTTAAAGGAAGGAGATTTGGGTCGTCATATATAGCACCGTACCAAACGCAACAAGCAAGCTGTTTTTATGTCAATTTTTGATAATATCTTTACAGTTTAACTCCAGGAGTGAGTCTGTCGTACCTGAACCCTGAAGACGGTGGATGGTATCGCGCTCGCTGTCTGAACCCGACCACCATAGCTTTACTGGACAGTGGGAAGGTCGTACAACTGAAGCCCAGTGATAAACTGAAAAGTCTGCCCGCCAAGTATCAGGAGATACCGGAGTTCTGTTGTATATTAAACGCTAATGTCGAGGTAAATAATCTGAGCTTTTTTATATGGCATAGACCGGTAAAAGAGCAATTTAAATTTTAATCATTCGCTTATTGCAAGCTATAAGATCGATTACATCACTATAGATTAAGTGAAGTGCGTGAGCAAGAATAAAAACTTGTGCTGGAGTGAGAAAAAAACAAGTTGAATATCGATATTTCACTCATTCGATATAATATCGATTGAAAACGTTTTATATGTCCTAGCAATTTAATCGGATTTGGTACTACGGGGGAGGGGGGACGTAATACTTTTATCGAACACTATTCGTTTAAATTTGAACACACCTTACTGTAACACGTTGTATAATACTTATATCGAACACTATTCGTTTAAATTTGAACACACCTTTCTGTAACACGTTGTATAATACTTATATCGTACACTATACGTTGCTTAAATTTGACCACACCTTTCTGTAACACGTTGTATAATACTTATATCGTACACTATACGTTGCTTAAATTTGACCACACCTTTCTGTAACACGTTGTATAGTACTTATATCTTACACTATACGTTGCTTAAATTTGACCACACCTTTCTGTAACACGTTGTATAATACTTATATCGTACACTATACGTTGCTTAAATTTGACCACACCTTTCTGTAACACGTTGTATAATACTTATATCGTACACTATACGTTGCTTAAATTTGAACACACCTTTCTGTAACACGTTGTATAATACTTATATCGTACACTATACGTTGCTTAAATTTGAACACACCTTTCTGTAACACGTTGTATAATACTTATATCGTACACTAAACGTTGCTTAAATTTGACCACACCTTTCTGTAACACGTTGTATAATACTTATATCGTACACTATACGTTGCTTAAATTTGACCACACCTTTCTGTAACACGTTGTATAATACTTATATCGTACACTATATATACGTTGCTTAAATTTGACCACACCTTTCTGTAACACGTTGTATAATACTTATATCGTACACTATACGTTGCTTAAATTTGAACACACCTTTCTGTAACACGTTGTATAATAATTATATCGTACACTATACGTTGCTTAAATTTGACCACACCTTTCTGTAACACGTTGTATAATACTTATATCGTACACTATACGTTGCTTAAATTTGACCACACCTTTCTGTAACACGTTGCATAATACTTATATCGTACACTATACGTTGCTTAAATTTGACCACACCTTTCTGTAACACGTTGTATAATAATTATATCGTACACTATACGTTGCTTAAATTTGACCACACCTTTCTGTAACACGTTGTATAATACTTATATCGTTACACTATACGTTGCTTAAATTTGACCACACCTTTCTGTAACACGTGGTATATTTTATGATCCTACATTTGTGTCGTTATTTATCAGGTCGGATCTAATCTCAAATGCACGCTCGTATCGAAGACTCCCACCGGTTACAAGGTGACCATCCAGAACGTGGACACCGGCAGTGAAGTGGGAGGTGGTGACGTCACCAGATGGTCACCTGAGGTCGAGTATCCGGCCGAAGCTGCCCCATCCGGTAAGTTTTTTATGTATTGTACATCGGTAAAGTAGCAAGTGGGCCATTTGATCGTAAGTGATTTCTGTTGCTCATGAATATTCACAATAGCAGAAGAATTGATATCTGGGGTGTACAGTGCTCACAAATCACAGTAAAATACATCCCATGTTACTAAGGGATAATTTAGCTTTCTAACGGTGAAAGAATTTTTAGAATTGGTTTATAAGTTCCACACATTATTAGTTCTAAAACAAATCGAAATACAAAATCGTTATTTGCGAGTCTGTGGTCACAAATTGCAGTAGGCTATGTTACTCAGGGATAGTGCAGTTTCTTAATAGTGAAATAATTGTTAAAATTGGTTCAGAAATTACTTCTTACATGCAAACAAACAAATATTTCCTCTTTATATAATGGGGTAGATAAAGAAAACCTACGTAAAGTAGCAGCTTGCTGTTGCGTTTCGTACGGTGAGAGATATCCGGAAGTCCAAACCCCCTCCACTTCCCAATTCCTTAATTATCCCTTTCCTTTAAGGTCGGCAACGCACCCATGATTCTTTTGTAGATGGGCGGTGGAGATCACTTACCATCTGGTGACCCACTTGCTCGTTTGCGGGCCTATGCCGTAAAAAAAACCCGCTGCTTCTGAGTTTTGCCAGGAATTCTGACTATTTTAATTATTGACGATGATGAACGGTGATTTTTGACCAGAGACATTGATCAACCATGGTCATTTTGTCTGATTGGAAAAAAACATCTAAGAAGCATCGTACTGGAAGGAACTAACACCAAGACTCCCAAGATTTTGAAATCGATCATATCGGCCTTGGAAATTAAAAAAATAAGAAATATTACGTATGACGAGGTTGTATGGCCTAGAACCCTTTGCCTTCCCAAAAATCTACAATAAAAAAATACGCACTCACGCCTGTAATCTCCAAAGGGGTAGAGGTGTAACCAGTACACCCACATTTCGCCGAGCGTATCTCCGTCCCTTATGTGATAGGGGGCGAGCCTATCGCCATACCGGGCACAAATTCCAGACTCCGGGCTGATACTGAGCATTTCGTAATAGAAAAACCCATACCACTTTACCCGACCCGGGGATCGAACCCGAGATTTCAGCTCAATCGTAACGCGTACGCATTACAACTGCGCCTCCGAGGCAGTCTAAAAAATAATGTATACTATAATGTTTGTATGATAGCACTGATAGAAATGCAGTGATAGCTCAGCGGGGAGTGGTACGGACTGTCGAGACGAAAGTCGCAGGTTTAAAACCAGCCCCAGGAGCATACACCTCTAACTTTTCTTAGTTACGTGTATATAAATTAATTAAAACTTGCTTTAACAGTGAAGGTAACATCATGAGGAAACCTGCATACCTGAGAAGTTTTTCATAAGAATGTCGAAGGTGTGTGAAGTCTGCCAACCTGCATTAGTTCAGTGTGGTGGAGTAAGGCCTAACACTCTCATTCTCTTCTCTCAATGTTTGTGTGAACCACAAATATTGGTCTCGGGTCTGGGTGTTGTGGGTTGGCAAGTCTCTCATAGTTGCTGATATCCACGATACAGGTTCACCTAGTGTGGGGTCAGGACTATGTGTGTGACTGTTGGTATTATTATTATTATTCAGTAGAGGAGGCCCGTGCCCAGCAGTGGGACGTATATAATACAGGGCTAGTGTTATATATGATTGTATTATCCGACAGCGTTATCAGCTCAGATTCCCTCTGTGTCTCGTCCGTTATTGGAGTCGGGCGCGCGCGTGTTGCTGACGGACGCGTGCGGCGCGCGTGTGTGCGTGCGGCCCGCTCATGTACACGCGCAGCGACTGTTCGACGCCGTGCTGCAGGACGTCGTGCTCTATGGAACCGCGGGTAAATCAAACGAGCAGGTGGGTCACATGATGGTAAGTGATCTCCACCGCCCATGTACGCTCACAATACCAAAAGACTCATGGGCGCGTTGGCAACCTTAAAGGAAAGAGATAATTAAGTAATCGCAAAGGCGAGGAGGTTGGGGCCTCCGGATATCTCACTCACCGTACGACACGCACCAGCAAACTGCTACTTTACGTCGGTTTTCTGTGAGACAGTGGTAACGACCCGGACGAGCCGGTCATTGATGCTGTAGACAAAAGTGTCTACAGCGTGGCTCTACTACCCTTTCCTTTAAGGTCGACAACGCGCACATAATACTTTTGGTATTGTAACCGTATATGGCCAGTGAAGATCACTTACCATCAGATGACACACTTGCTCGTTTGCCGGTTTATGATATCATACTAATATTATAAATGTGAATGTAAGTTTGTTTGTTACGCTTTCACGCGAAAACTACTTAACCGATCATCATGAAACTTTGTACACATATTCTTGGAGGTATAAAAAGTAACATAGAATACTTTATGAAAATAAATTATCTATTTGTTTGTTACGCTTTCACGCCTAAATCACTTAACCGATTTAGATGAATTTTGAGGTAGAGGTAGATGGGATCCTGGAGACGGTTATAGGCTACGTTTTATTTCAGAAAAGTCTATTCACGCGGGCGGAGCCGCGAGCAAAAGCTTGTAAAAAATAAATAAAAAACCATTACCCTTTGAACACGAAACCCTAAAAATAAAAAAATACTAGTAGTCGGATTGCACACTTTCTCCTAATTTAAAATCAGTTAAATGCAGATTATTTAAATTTTAACCTGCTATTATTGTTACAGCGACTCCACTGAAAGAGCCACCGTTGCAAGGACAGACTGTGGTTGGAAAATTTACGGACGGGTTGCACTACCGAGCTTTATGTCGACGCACCAACGTAAAGCAGAACAAATATCAACTGGAATACATTGAATACGGTAAGTGGGGGGAGGGTTCATAATGGTATCAGATTTATGAAGTGAAAACTTCTTTAGGCGCGTTGAGCACTTTTTGGTTGAACAAAAATCATGAAACTCGCGTCATCGTCACCGAACGCTTCCCATGAGCTATATGTATACTGTGTATATATGTACATAGATATACCTCCGTGTGTTATTAGTATACATTATATATACAATATGTAAAAAAAACCCTGTCCGATCCGTGAAGGTGTTATTAGGTATCGAGATAAAGTTCTATTAATGTAATCCTTTATGCATAAACAGTAAAAAAAAATACCCCAAATAAAATTCATTAAAATTTAATTACACAAGAAAGTTTACATGGCAATACAGGGGTGGTGGTGCGGCGCGCGACACAAAAGAAAAAACAAAAGACTATATAAAAATATTAAAAATATATGGTGGAGCCGCCTAGTGTTCCTCTAGGTTGACTTATCGGCGTGGGCATGGTCTGGGTGGAATTGATTATCCAACCTGCTTGGCGCGAGCTAGGCGTATCACCTCCTTGGCCGCCGGCCTCGTTTGCGTGCTCCGTTGATTTGATACGGGCAGGCAAAATCACATCATTTTTAAAATCACTTTGTTTTCAAATCTCTTGTCATTATTCTAAAAAATTACTTTCATCTTTTACTTTTCTGTTTCGGTTTTCTTCGCACTCGCGAGTTACCATATCGTTTAATACACAATTCTCTCATTTATACTTGACTTTCACAACACGAACACATTATGCACCGACACCAGTCGTCATAGTTTTGTTTCGTCTCCACCATCGACTTCGTTACGCTTCACCCGGCGCACGGCCCGTGGAAGATCAGCAGAGCGCTGTCTGCGAGCTGCCTGACGATCGCGAAGTGGTGTGCCCGGCTCTGGACTGCAGGTTGGTGGTACACTTTTTCACGCAGACCAATACCTTCGTTGTGCTCGCCTAGAGGGAACGTATAGGTGGTTTTGCTCGACCGAGGCCCTTGGCTCGTTTCGTGGTTGGGCTATTTACACGCCCAATCATAGTTTGAACGTGTATTCGCGTTGGCGCTAATAGTTAGTTAGTTTTTCAAAAACACAATTAAACGATATGGTAACTCGCGAGAGCGAAGAAAACCGAAACAGAAAAGTAAAAGATGAAAGTAATTTTTGAGAATTGAAAACGAAGTGATTTTAAAAATGATGTGACGTATGCCTGCCCGTGTCAAATCAACGGAGCACGCAAACGAGGCCGGCGGCCATGGAGGTGATAGGCCTAGCTCGCGCCAAGCAGGTTGGATAATCAATTCCACCCAGACCATGCCCACGCCGACAAGTCAACCTAGAGGAACACTAGGCGGCTCCACCAATATATATACTACAGAAACACGTGACGGCGACGACGGTGATGTCACACTTTGAAAATTTACTAAATTTTAGGGAATTTCGAGTAATTTGGGTACTAATAACGTGCATTTTGATATACAATAACATTTTCATTTTCATGAATAATATATTATTTTTATTTTTCCCGGTAATATCATTGGGATACCTTTATGCCGCTTTCGGATCGGACAGGGTTTTTTTACATATTGTATATGTACAATTAAATTGGTCATTAACATTTCGTTGCAAACCAAAAATAATTCAAATATAATAATATAATAGCTTGACGATACAATTCACAAGTTACTTAGTTTTCACTTCTATCGGCAGTCTCCAAAGACTGCACCGCATGGTTTTATATTAACTTGTTACTTTGACGGATGACCGTTATTGTGACCATTATTTCACCAGATCTTATCCTATCTTCTGGCATTGTAGGTGTTCATGGTGGAAATACTTATCATTAGATTACCCACTTGCTTGCGTTTTAACTGTGACATCAGAATCGATATTCAAACGTAACGAAATAACTCGCATACGAAAATGAGACTATAAAAATAATTATGTTATTGTTTGTGAATCGTATTTCGATTGATTACCTCTGCAAGAGCGATGACTCGGAGCCAGAGTGAGATAGCAAGTTGCGGCGTCTACGTGCATCAAACGCGCCGCACCGCGTGCTCGCCCGTCTACGTCAGTACAACACATCAGTCAGCTGTTCATCACTTTTCAGATGAAAATAACATTTTTTAAATATGTTCATTTTTCTAAGCTACCTAATTAAGGATAATATCTCGCTTCTGTTTATTATTATTTTATTATAACTATTTCTATTAAGCTGTTTATATGTCTATCTTCACGACCCAAAAAGGGCCGACAGGTTTTTTGTTACATACTGTATTTTTCACCGTACATGGCTGTGTGTTCTAAAATTGGAGAACTACATCTGGATAAATCTGTAGTTCATGGGAGCTGGGCATTAATGTTTCATAATTATCCTGGAAAAACTTTCACGCGGGCGGTTTATAAATACATAAATACACTCAACAGTCACAAACATAATCCTGACCCCACACTAGGTTAATCTGTATCGCGGGTATCAGGAACTATGAGGGACTTGCGGTCCCACAACACACAGACACGAAACAGTTATCTATGGATCACACAAACATTTATCTCGGTGCGGGAATCGAACCCGCGGTATTTCGCTTCGTAACCAGCTACTCGCCCACTGTGCCTGTGAAGGCTATCAATAAATAAATATTAAATTTGTGTCAACCAGGCAACATCGAAGTGTCAAGACTGGAGATGTTATACCCGTGTCCCCAAGACTACGACTTGGTCAAGGTGCCGGCTGTCGCGTCAATATTGATGCTTGACGTCGACATCGCGTTGACGCCCGACGCTACAAAATACCTTGAGGAATTGAAGGATGTGGAAATGATACTGGTAAGCATCGGTAGTTATGACATGTGATTGACTGCTTTGCACAGTTTACAGCGTTGGATCAGCTCGACTGGGGAAGTACCACTGCCTAGCAGAAAGCTGACGTAAAGTGGCAACTTGCTATTGCTTTTTTAACTGATGAAAAAATATTTTTTTAAATGTAGTCATTTGTAAAAAAATGCCTCGGTGGCGCAGTTGTAATGCGTACGCGTTACGACTGAGACTGACGCTGAGGTCTCGGGTTCCATCCCCGGGTCAGGTAAGAGTGATATTGGGTTTTTCTATTACAAAAATACTTAGTATCAGCCTGGAGTTTGGAATTATGCCGGGTATGGAGATAAGCTCGCCCCCTATCACATGGGATGGAGATACGCTTGCCGAAATGTGGGTGTACTGGTTACACCTCTGCCTACCCCTTCGGGGATTATAGGCGGGAGTGCGTATGTATGTAAATAAAACCTATTCTACGTAATCCCATTCAGACGCTACCAGACGGCGCTAAAACAGCTCCGAGCGGTAGCGTCGCTTCACTAACAGTGGTCGCAACCAACGAAAATGTACAGAAGAAGGTGTTGGAACTGTCCACACCAGACTGGAAGAAAATTGAAGAGAGGGGCGGCGACGTTATCGGTAAGTACTACGTTGTAAATAAAAAAAAATTGACAATTGTGACATTGAAAACAAGTGTTCAAAAGCGGCATTGTCTATAAGTAACACACTGCCCATAAGTGATTCTGTCCATAAGTAACACTGTCCATAAGTGACATTGTCTATAAGTGACATTGTCCACAAGTAACACTGTCTATAAGTGACATTGTCTATAAGTAACACTGTCTATAAGTGACACTGTCTATAAGTAACAATGCCTATAAGTAACACTGCCCATAAGTGATTCTGTCCATAAGTGACATTGTCCACAAGTAACACTGTCTATAAGTGACACTGTCTATAAGTGACACTGTCTATAAGTAACAATGCCTATAAGTAACACTGCCCATAAGTGATTCTGTCCATAAGTGACATTGTCCACAAGTAACACTGTCTATAAGTGACACTGTCTATAAGTAACAATGCCTATAAGTAACACTGTCCATAAGTAACACTGTCTATAAGTGACACTGTTTTAACAACTTTATCTCGAGCTGACGACCGCAGTTCAGTGCTATGCTTAGTAATACGAAGATCTGGTTGGTGTTGCTTCTGTTTATGGCCAGGTGTCACGCTTATCACCAGACGAGCGATCCGCTCGTCACTAGAGATCATAATTTTTAACCATGTTTTTTTACAGAAACCCAGTGCATAATGTACAATGAATTAGAATGTGTTGAACTACCCGCGGCGGGTTGTACGTTCGAGATACTCGATGTCAGTCTATTGGGGGACGGCAGCGTGTCGGCGTGCCAAAAGGACTTGGCGCATGCGCAGTACGTCGCCACGCATCTCACGGAGAGGGTAAGCAGAATAACTGTAAAAAAACATTTTAACCGACAGATAATTCAGACAGTGTCCTTTGCGTAGTGGAGGAATGATCGGTTGTGGAGCGAGAGGACGTGGATTCGATCCGCGCGCTGGGTTCAGTGGACTTTATATATGATGGTAACTTTTATCGTCTGTATCACGGTGAATGCTCTGAAGAATTGTTTGACCTTATCCCTTCCTCACCTTTCCTTAATAGAACCACGCGTGCTGGCTTGCGAAACCATAGCTTCGTGGTCTCTTCCATCCCGGCTCGGACCAAGAGGTTCGCAAAATCGTATTTCTGTCGGACCATAAAGCTGTGGAATAGTTTGCCGGCGCACGTGTTTCCTCCTTCCTATAACATGGGATTCTTTAAACGGAGTATGAAGAATCAACTAAGCAGGCCGGCGTAATTCTGCCGATCCGCGATAGATTCAGTGTCTATCGTTGGTCGACAGTATTCATGGATTGCGGTACACTTACCATCAGGTGTAGCGTAGTCACTTTGCCGAGCCAAAAAATCTCCACCGCCCATGTACGCCCACAATACAAGAATCACTGGCGCGTAGCCGACCTTTAAACAAAATAATAAATAAGGGTGAAGGAAAAACATCGTGAGGAAACCTGCATACCTGAGAAGTTCTTCATAAGAATTTCGAAGGTATGTGAAGTCTACCAACCCACATTAGGCCAGTGTGGTAGACTAAGGCCTAACCCCTCTCATTCAGTAGAGGAGACCCGTGCCCAGCAGTGGGACGTATATAATAAAGGGCTAGTAAAATAAGGGATAAAAAAAGTTGGCAACAACCGTCTTAGTTATATCTTGGTTGAAATTATCCTTATATTATAATATCCTTACCTCCGGTTTCTGAAAGGCTGATCAAATCTACATTCAACTAACAGAACTTTGAGTTGACATCGCTGTCAAATCAATTCGAGTTGCTGAAATGTTGTTCAATGAAAAAATTTATACTATCTTATGTCTCTTTAGTACCGTTTGACATACGATTTTTCATATTAATTTGAATGTTATGTTAGCTTACATGTGTGTTAAATCAAAGGTGTTGATAACGCTTCTAGCGACTCATTTTCGACTTGACATGAGATTTGACATTTGATTAGTTAATTTAACATTGATCAGCCTTTCAGAAACCGGGCGTTAGTGATTGAAATTCGGCTCTAAGGAAACATGATAATTTTTCTTACAGATGGCGGAATATTGCAATAGCGAATTAGGGCGTCAACCATACTTGCCTAAACCGGAAGAATTGTGCATAGCGAAATGTCCACCGAGTAAGTTAACTTTACCTTTAACACAACTTCCATTCATATCAACAGACATCGTACGTAACATACACGTCCTACCAGCACAGTCATAAAAATATTATGAATATGTTGGATGATAGTGGTGCAGTTGAATCGGCTTTTTTTTTACCGGCGAAACAAAAGGTGGAGCTTCTCAATTCGACGCGTATTCTTTTGTATGTATTACCACGCATAACTCTACCAAATGTGGACCGATTTGGATGATTATTTTTTCATTCGAAAAGAGTATAGTATAGAGTAAGAGTATAATTCGAAAGTTAAATCGAAGATGAAAGACTTAAAAACTGAAAAGCCGAAAGTGATCATAAACAATTTTCAGCCCGTCTTCCTAGGGATATGGAAAAAGTATCGATACTTTTGGTATCGATATTTTCTGGTATTAGTACTTTTTAAGAATTATTGTATCGCTTCCAATAATTACTACTTAGTTCTAAGGCCTAATGCAAAATACTTACTAATTTTTTTCATCAGTTGTGTTTCGGTTTTAAGGACATTTAAGCCTGCGAAATTACTGGGCATTATGATACGAGCGCAGTTTAATGCTCTATGTGGTGCTACTTTTATTTATGGGCAGGCGTGACGTGTACCGTCAAGCGAGCTGCCTGCTCGTCTCAAAACACCAATTTCAGTCGTGCCTAACTGTTCATAAATACAGGTTAGAATACATACTCACTCACGTCTGTAATCCCCGAAGGGGTAGGCAGAGGTGTAACCAGTACACCCACATTTCGCCGAGCGTATCTCCGTCCCACAATGTGATAGGGGGCGAGCCTATCGCTATACCGGGCACAAATTCTAGACTCCCGAAACTAAAAATAGAAAAACCCAATATCACTTTACCCGACCCGGGGATCGAACCCGAGACCTCAGCGTTGACCTCAATCGTAACGCGTACGCATTACAACTGCGCCACCGAGGCAGTCGCAGGTTAGAATCTAATACATTTAATCCGTCATCAGATAAACAATGGTTCCGAGCTGCGTTTCTGGAACAACAGAACGGTCCGGGCGGTGACAAGGCCAAGTTGCTGTTCGTGGACACAGGTTACCTAGGCGTGGTGGCCGTCAACCTGATCAGGAAGATGGTGCCCGAGTTTGTGAAGGGGTTGCCCGCGGTCGCCTCACATTTGGAAATTAAAGGTACGTAAGAGCCATTTGCGTTTTTATAGCCTAGTTAAGTAAAGTTGCTTATTTTTCCACCCGCAAATAAACGAGGGGTGTATGACAATAGTTTGATCCTTTTTTAAGCCCCGACGGACCGCCTTGTCTATGGGTGTTTTTTTTAGTTCCAAAGGTAATTAAGTCGAGACGGTACTTAAAGTTTGTCTTTTCTGATGTTTTTTTAATAGCATAGGCCGGCAATCGAGCAACTGAGTCACCTGATGGTAAATGATCGGCCATGGCCGCCCACAACACTAGAAAAATCATAGACGCATTGCTGACATTAAAGAAGAGTTATAATTAAGGAATTGGCAAAGGGAGAGGAGCTTTGAACATTTGGATATCTCACTCACCGTACGAAACTCAGCAACAAGCCGCCACTTTAGGTCGGTTTTCTGTGAGACAGTGGTAACGACTCGGTCCAGCAGGCCCATTCATGCCGTCTACAGCGTGGCTAGCAATTTTATCGAGAGTTTTTACGGCTAGGTTATCTGGTTTGAGAGTTACTGATACCCATGACAGATACTTTTAAAAACAGATAATACAGATAAGTACAATCGAGAGTTGAATTCACATCGAGTAGATGTCAATTGATTTAAGAATTTAAGTTGAATATGTCCATGATTGCCTGTAAAATTGAACATCAGTTTTCTGAATTAAAAAAAACGATAAGTGTATTCGGTGACTGTAACCATTTAATTCTAGATTTCCCGCCAAACGCCACACAAGACATGCTCTCGAGAGCGAGACAGTTCATGAAGATAGACGAGCAAGGCCGCGGCGAGCTGCGAGTCACGAAATGTGTGAAGGAAACCGATGGCTTGTATACAGTAGAGGCTAAGGACTTATTACTCGCCATGGTGGGCAGGAAGTAAAGAAAATCAAATATCGATTCAAATATGTCCGAATATGATAAGTCGATTTGTAGCAAATATTGTATTCTATCGAAATTTGGACCGCGATTGCGTTATTTATTTATAGTCGATAAGTTGCGTAACTCGATAGGTAGACTTTCATCTCGATTTGATCATCTATTCACAATATTCGATAAGCTGGCTAACCTACCGAGTTAGTCATTTATTTGTTTTTTTACATGCCAATTTTGATACAATACAAAATTTGTTGTACGTTTTTTTTGTTAACATATTCACAATGACAACAATCGTTTGACATAGGCAAAGTGTCGACAAACGTCACCTGGACTTAATTAAAATATCGATGTTTGTCGATACTGGATATCGATAAAAATTAACGTTAAATGTCGCCTTTGCCGGTCACGACTAAAATATTGATTACAATCCACCATTATCGACACTTGGTATCTACAATAGATTGTTGTCATTTTCTGTCACACAAGAATATCGATAGATGCCTAATGTAGATGTTACATCGATAAAAAAATATCGATAATTGTTATTAAAATGACAAGTTAACTGTACGTTCATTGAGATGATGTAATACGCTAACATTACATTAGTTTATAAGTTTAGTGTTAAGTATTAGTAAAGAATAGTTATGATTAAACATGTTATGTTTATATATATATAATAAGCGACTCGTATCTAAGTATAGATAACGCAACCCATTCTTACACACCATGCTGAGTTGTATACATAGTGTATACTCTATAAATTTCATTACCAAAAACCGACTCCAAGTTGGCTTTACTTTTTTGGAATTAGGATGGCATTCATCAATATAGGATGTCATGGAGTCATTGAGGTACTCTCAGCGAGTCGATCTTGGTTTACTCTCATGACAGCCGCAGTGGGCGAGTAACCGGCTGCGAAGTGACAGGCTGTGGGTTCGATTCCCGCACCGAGGTTAATATTTGTCTGATCCACAAATATTTGTTTGGGGTCTGGTTGTTGTGGGACCGCAAGTGCCTCGCAGTACCCGAAGCGTCTGGATCGTTCTAGAAAATTATTGATTTTGTATGTATATTTTGTACGTGTTAAGACCAAAGACTTTAATGTGTAGTATACACAGTAGACGGGCTGTTAAGAAAAATTGCGTCACATAACGCTGGAGTTTGGCAACTCACAGACAGGGAGCGCGATAGGGGTTCTAGTTGAGAGGTGGCAATATTGAGTTACGGTCAATTGACCACAACTTATTGGTACAATTTCTATGTACCGCGCAGCTTGTCTAGTAGTATACATTAAAGTCTTTGGTGAAGACACACCGCTACCCTCTCTCTCTCTCTCTCTCTCTCTCACGCAACATACGCTTGAAGTGAACGGTTGTGTTTCATTGTGCTCCCGAATAAACGTGAAATAAGGACGCCCAATCCAAGACTTATCATCCTTGACAACAGATGGCGCTGTTAGATCGTGAGTATTTATAAAAAAAATATTTCTGTTACTTGATAATACATGGCGTTATTGTCTATAGATTTACTTTGTACTGACCGGCACTACAATTAGATAGTTGAAGAGTCGTATCAGTTTGAAGTTGGTATATGGAAGAAATATATTATTTTCGAATTTAATTTCAACCTTTAAATGTTCCCGCATTCGACATAGGTAATGCAAATTTTTCACAACTTATAATTTCCTTCCGCTTTCCGAACGAGTCAATGTTACGGAAAGTAAAAAACAGAATATATTAATATTCCCATTATTATTTTTTTAGTTTATTCCAATCTTATGGCTACTTTTACAGGTTAGCTACCCTAATGCAGTAGCATCGACTATTAACCTAGATACCGTTTAATAAATCTACTTAAGTATATGATTATCTTATGAATATAAAAAAAACAAAACCAAAAATAACCACGATTATATATCTATCTATCATATATATTTTGTTTACCCTGTTTGTAACATATGACCACGACCGCTATCCTTGTGAATTCATTCAGAGCACAGTGAAATATGTCCGTTATGGTTTAATCCCAATTTGGTGTTGAAATGTGAAATGTTTTATTACGTGAATCAAGAGAGGATTATAAAAAGGTATACCTTTACGGCAGAAATTAATAAATCCAAACTTCCCAACCGAAATCTCCAGATCGGAATCTGAAATTATAAAAAAAATAACCTATGGACATACTTTATTATGATTTCGCTAGTGGGATCGGTTTGGAGATTTCGACCGATCGCTTATTAATTTCGATAATTTACGGTTTTTATTTTATCTGAATTTACCGAAAGACTGTAGCGTCGGTTTTCGATGCGGTACAATTTTTTTTGCTAAACTGAAAATGACAGTAAAAACATAATAATTCTTTATTCAAATAGTGTTTTACAAGAACTTTTAAATCGTCTATAAAAGTTTTCCATTTCATTAATTTCATTATTCCACTCGAGATTTGTTGTATATTTCTCGTATGTGATTCATATTTCAATTTCTTGTGAATTTCTTCCCAAATTTTTTAAAGAATCTCATGAGTTTGATTATTCGATGGGATTAATTTTGTAATCTTTCAGACTTCGTCTTGGCATCGAAAAGTTCTTCAAACTTTTCTTGTGACTTTTTTACTTCACAATATTTGAAAGAATCTCATATGAGTTTGATTATTCGATGGGACTAATTTTGTAAACTTCATTTTCAAATATTTAAATATCAGTTGAAGTTCTGGTAAATATTACCATTATAAATCGTTCGATTCCCTTTTTTATTGCATACTTTACCGAAAGACAGTAGCGTTGATTTTCGATGCGGTACATTTTTTTTTCGTTAAACTGAAAATGTCAGTTAAATAAATTTAAAATGACATTTAAAAAATAACCATTCTTTATTCAAATAGTGTTTTACAAGAACTTTTAAATCGTCTATAAATGTTTTCCATTTCATTAATTTCATTATTCCACTAGAGATTTGTTGTAAATTTTCTCGTATGTGATTCATATTTCAATTTCTTGTGGCATTTTTACTTCACACAATTTTTGAAAGAATCTCATGGGTTTGATTATTCAATGGCATTAATTTTGTAATCTTTCAGAGTTCGTCTTCGCATCGAAAAGTTCTTCCAACATTTCTTGTGACGTTTTTACTTCACAATATTTGAAAGAATCTCATGTGAGTTTGATTATTCGATGGGATTAATTTAGTAGCCTAAATTTTCAAATATTTAAATATCAGTTGAAGTTCTGGTATATATGATTATTTAAAAAATCATTATATTCCATTTCTTTATTGCATATTTTACAGAAAGACAGTAGCGTCGATTTTCGATGCGGTACAATTTTTTTCGCTAAATTGAAAATGACAAAATAACAATTCTTTATTCAAATAGTGTTTTACAAGAACTTTTGAATTGCCTATAAAAGTTTTCCATTTCATTAATTTCATTATTCCACTCGAGATTTGTTGTAAATTTCTCGTATGTAATTCATATTTTTATTTCTTGTGAATTTCTTCACAATATTTGAAAGAATCTCATGGGTTTAATTATTCGATGGGATTAATTTTGTAGCCTTAATGTTCAAATATTTAATTATAGTTGAAGTTCTGGTAAATATTATTACTTATTCCAAAAATTCAAAAAATAAATATTCCCCTTCTTTATTGCATTGCCTCTGTACTACATCAAAATTGGCAGTACTGGCATCCGAGCCAGTGAAGACAGTTCAGAGTCTAAATATTGGGGGACTAAGTCCCTTGTACTTGATACAACCTCACTTCCTAATGGGGTCAGACTGTATGGGGTATAATGACTGTAGGGTGTGTTTATTCTCTCAAAATATAATCTGAACAGATGTTTGGATTAAATTTTTATTGATCGGAGACCAAAACAATTTCTATGATTTATCCACATCATTTCCAAGAAGTTTAATGTCAAGCAGAAGACTGTTTGTAAAAACTAAGTCAGATTATTTCTACATGACTGAAAAGAAGTGGTGTGCTTTTCCACTTTGTTTAATCTTACTTTCTTTCTACCCGGCGTTATCCCGGCTAGTGCCAGGGTCTGCCTTTCTACTAAGGTGTCTTCACTTCGCCGGATCTTGAGCATCCTCCGTAGTTTTGATTTGATTGTGGGCTTCTTTTCTCCGCACTTAGCCCATTGAATGTCGGGCCATTGTACGTCATCCTCTGTAGTAAGATGGTTGGCTCTCATATCTCTCTCTAATTCGTCAAGCCAACGTTTTTTGGGCCGTCCGCGGGATCGTACTCCTGGTTCGATCTAGCTCAGGTGTTTGCGACCGACGTATTCCTGTGGGTTTCTCAAAACTTGACCGAACCATGAACCGATTTAATAATTGAATAATAATAGTTTATTGTTAACAATTTTATATAATTTTTTCCATGCAACTTTGGCATCTGAATTACGACGCCCTGTATCTCAGGTCTTCCTCTATCTTTGAAGCCAATGATTAATCTGTGTGGTATAACTTTTATTCCATTCTTTAAATTAGTATGGACAATTTATTGACTGCCTCCGTGGCGCAGTGGGCGAGTCGCCGGCTTTGAAGCGAGAGGCCGCGGGTTTGATTTCCGCCCCAAGACATGTTTGTGTGATCCATAAATATTTGTGTCGGGTCTGGGTGTTTTCTCCCCAGACGGGTTGACGTCAGGTTGGCCGGTCATAGAAACTGCAAGCCGAATCTTTCTATACCGTGTTAGGAGGCATGTTGCGCCGACCCCACTACGAGTGGGACAACTACTTCAAGTGAAGTAGAAACAGCTACATTTTCCACGACCAATCTTCCTGGTCTATTTCACAATTTGTTAATACATTTTTTTCCACTTCATTTATTTACAAATCCACTTCCGATTTACGGGGATTTTCAAAGACAAAACTCGGGTCAAGACACTTCCAAGTTCTCGTGATTTCTTGGGATGGGAATCCGGGAAAATATTTAGTGACGGCAACCCTTACAACTTATGTTTTACACGTGATTTCTAATATGATGTCATGTTCTTGCCTCATTTTCTCGATTTTATTTCATCGCCATTTGCTATCCTGCATAGAATATATCTTTATTTCATTGATATTCAAAGATTTTTGATTTAAATCTGCGATATTTACTTCTTCTGAAGAATACACAGTTTCCATTTCCACTTTTATATCTACAGTTGTTTTTCTGGTCGCAAGTTGACAGGACCAGTTTCATGATTATACAGTTGGTTTTCTTGTTGAAAGTTGGCAAGAGCCATTTCATAATATCTACCGTTGCTTTTCTTGTTGAAAGTTGACATGAGCTATTTCATAATATCTACAGTTGCTTTTCTTGTTGAAAGTTGATATGAGCTATTTTATAATATCTACAGTTGCTTTTCTTGTTGAAAGTTGACATGAGCTATTTCATAATATCTACACACATCAATACAATACTTCAGCACCATCTTTTCTTATGTCTTTTGGAGGTGGTGGAGCTGGAGAACCTTTTCTTTTTTTAAATTGTAATTCTTCTTCTAGTACACTGGTACTAGGACGCCCTCTTTTAGCTTCTTTGGTGGTTCCTCTGTTGCATAGCACAATTGACAACTGACAACTGCGTTTTGTTGTACGCAATAGTCGCTTAAAAAGTTGCCAGCAACAACAAATTTACAGTACAAGGGTTTTGAGTACATTTTTGTTGACTAAATATTATGATTGAAATTTCCATCATCATGCAAGGAAGGGTTAACTAATTAAATGTCAAATCTCATGTCAAGTCGATATTGCGTTGCTAGAAGCGTGATCAACACCTTTGATTTGACACACATGTTAGCTAACATAAATTTCAAATTAATATGAAAAATCATATGTCAAACGGTAGTAAAGAGAGATCAAATATTATTATTTTTTTCACAAAAAAATCACGTTTCAGCAACTCGAATTGATTTGACAGCGATGTCAAATCAAAGTACTGTTAGTTGAATGTTAATTTGATCAGCCTTTCAGAAACGGGGCGTTAGTGTTTTAATTAAGTTAGTTACTAATAAATAGACCTTTAAGTGCCGCATTCAGATGTCAATAAACTTTAATTGTCAGTTAACCATTTCATTTATTTTCTTTTTATGTACTCATGACGAAGCATATGTCGTAATTGACAATAAAGTTAATCGACGGCGCAAATGCAGCAATATCGTAAGCTTTTATTATTGATTTTGTAACTTATGTTTCTATAAGTGTTTCCCTTATCTTTAGGTATTATTCCATATTATTCATTTCCTCATGGCCTGGTAGTAGTGTACTTAGTCTAAGCCGCTGATGAGGTACTGGCTTCAAATCCTAGGTTGGGTAGTCGCATGGGCGTCACAATTTAATTCGAAGAATAATAATACTAGCCCTGTATATAACGTCTTGCTGTTGGGCACGGGCCTCCTCTACCGAATGAGAGGGGTTAGACCTTACTCGACCACACTGGCCTAATGCTGGTTGGCAGACCTCATATACCTTTGAAATTCCTATGAAGAATCAACCTATCACATTGTAGGACGGAAATATGCTCTGCAAACTATAGTTGCACCAGTCGCGCCCTTGCCAACTCCATACATGCATGAGGGTATGTGATTTCTTATTTTTTTATTACTATTTTTTGCATATTTGATGTATAATTGATAAAAAATAGTGTTCAGTAGGGTACGACTTTAAAATTAGTTTGTAAGAGTCTCCTCTTTTTTGTACTGAGCCAGTATAAGGTACAACTTCAAATGAGGCGTGGCGTCTTGAAGCTCACTCGCTCGTTCTTACTCTTTCACGTACGCTGCCCGCGTCATGGGAATAGTAACTGAGTAACGCGACATAAAATTTGAAGTAGTACATGAAAAAAAATTGGGGCACTCTTACATTATATCGTCATGTACGAGACAAATGTAATTAATGCCTCTTGTAAGTCCTACTCAACATTAAGAAAAAAGACAATTTGGTTTACTTTAAGGTGTAACTGTTTTTTTGTCCGTTACAAAAAATATTATAACATATTTAGTGATTTATAAATCATTTATTGGGGATAATTTCTACTGAAATATCTTGCATCATACATTTTTCCTTAATTGTTTAAATTATAAAATATCAATTTGATCATTATAGTTTTTATACTCATAAGTCATACTTTTTGGTTCATTCATCAGTCAGTTATAAAAAACATATTTTTGTAATAATTACAAATAAAAAAAATTGTTCGAATTCATTGTTTATTTATTTTCTCCTTGATATAAAAAGCTAATAGCTAAAAAATATATATTATAAACAAAACAGCCTCCGTGGCGCGGTGGGAGAGTAGCCGGATGCGAAGTAACGAGGCCGTGGGTTCGATTCCCGCGCCGATACAAATATTAGTGTGATCCACAAATATTAGTTTCGGGTCTGGGTGTTGTGGGACCGCAAGTCCCTCGTAGTTGCTGATACCCACGATACAGGTTAACCGAGTGTAGGGGTCAGGACTATGTGTGTGACTGTTGGCCGTGTATTTATTTCAACTAAGTTGTATGTTTGTTGATGGATTCGATTGGAAGACAGACAGACATCCTTTAAAAGGAGTGTGAAGAAGCAATTAGGCAGGCCGGCATAATTCTGCCGACCTACGATAGATATAGTGTTTGTGACAGTTTTGTCTACAGCACGACAGCCGACTGGACCCGGTCGTTACCACTGTCTCACAGAAAACCGGCGTAAAGTAGCAGCTTGCTGCTGCGTTTCGTACGGTAGTGAAGTATCCGGAGCCCCCCGACCCCATCCCTCTCCTTTAAGGTCGGCAACGCACCCATAATTCTTCTGGTATTGTGGGCGTACATGGGCGGTGGAGATCACTTACCATCAGGTAACCCACTTGCTCGATTGCCGGCCTATGCTATAAAAAAGCATGCACTGTGGGATGATACAAAGACTTGAATGTATACTACTAGACGAGCTGTTTAGAAGTTATATTGAATCACAACGCGGGAGTTTGACAGCTGACAGAGGGAGCGCGCGATAGGGGTTCAAGTTGAGAGTAAACGAAATGGTGCAATTCCTATGTACCGTCCAGCTTGTCTAGTAGTATACATTCAAGTCTTTGGAATGATAGCATAATAAAACCAATAGTTATCTCTGTCTCACTTTAATACGACCAGTAAATTTTACATCAGACAATTTTTCATACATTATTTCAGGACTGACTGGCCGCTCTTCAAAAGCCCTTTTAAAAGACCTTATAATGCTCTCCTTATCGAAAAACTGTTGATCATTTTTGTAATTCTTAGACATGGCTGTTAAAGTCGTATCTACCCAAGCTTCGTAATATGGCTTTGTATGATGGTTGATTGAAGTCGGTGCCCATTTGGCCACCTCGGTTGGCGGCGATCGGATCCGGCGTGTGACCGACATATCGGGTGACGTGACATGCCTTTTAGCCCTACGACATTTATCGGTTTTCTTCATTACCGGTTTTTCTTTCAAACTCACTCTACTAACAGTTGTTTTAACTTTCGGTTTTAATGATGTTTCGACAGTTTTTGATTGTTTCTTGCTAACAGTTGGTATGTTGATATTTATAGGCATTGTTGGCTTCTTTTTGTGGTCGATAAAAGTGACTGCTTTAAAAATTCTCATAGTATCGTTCTTGGACATAATTGTTTTTATAACCGGTTTTCGTCTTATCGTTTCATGTTCCGGTTTTGAGTCAGTTTTACCAGAGTTTTTGGAGTTGTTTGAATGACTCTCTTTTACTTTTGGTGTGTCAGTTTCAATGTTTAATGCTTTTTTTATGGTTTTCTCAGCTATAACAAAATATATTTGTGTAAATCAGTTTTATTTTAGTTTCGGCTTGACGCCAGGGTCCGCCTTCTCGAATCATACATTTATTTGTATTTTTTGAGTGGTAGAGCCACGCTGTAAACAGTTTTGTCTACAGCATGAATGGGCCGGCTCGTCCGGGTCGTTACCACTGTCTCAGAGGAAACCGGCGAAAAGTAGCAGCTTGCTGATGCGTTCCATACGGTGAGTGAGATATCCGAAGGCCCAAATCCCCCTCCCCTTCCCAATCCCTTAATTATCCCTTTATTTTAAAGTCGGCAACGCGCCCATGATCGTTTTAATACCGTGGGCGTGCATGGGTCGTGTAGATCACCACCGTTAGGTAACCGACTTGCTCGTTTACGGCCCTATGGTATAAAAAAAATATGGGGCGACCCGCCGTCTGACTCCTAGAACCCGCAACAGAAACCAAAACGAAAATAATAACCGAAAATAAATTCCGACCATGAAATCGCAAGTAAAAGTTAGTTTACCCTCTAAAATACGCTTACCATTTTTGCTATCTTGTTTATTAGTTTCATTAGGTTTGCTTATATCTGAGTTTATATGATTCAAACTTCTTAACGACAGAGTATACTTTTCTCTGATGCTTTTCTTGTCTTTTGCATCCAAAGTCTTTACTTCACTGGCTTTGTTAACTTTTCTCAGAGAAGCATCCTTACCGATATTGGTATAGTGTTTCTTATCGCCTTTCTTTTTGTCGTTTACCGATTTTTGTACCGGTTTTTGAAAGGAGTCGCCGCGGTCCGGCGGAAATGATTTATCGCAATTAACTTTGCCAAATGTTGGTTTTCTTGTATCACCGCTTTCTTTTATACCTTTCACCGTTTTCCTTTCTTCGTATCTTTTGTTTGATCTGTCCATTAATTTTTTGAAAATTAATTTGCACTGAAATTTTTGTGACGTGTTCGGAAATATGTTTGTCAAATTACAAAGCGCCATTTGCCAACCAGTTTCTTCTTTTTTATAAACACCAAAAAGTTAGCTATGTTTAGGTATAGGAACTTTTTAGAATATTGTGGGAAAATCATCGAAATTGGGGAAATTACCTAAATAGGTTGCGATATTAACATTATAAGCCCTTGTAATCACCTAAGACAATATATAGGTAATGTAGCTCTACCTATGCTATATAATACATGTAGGTACCAATACCCTTCTACCCAAATACCTACTTTAATTATCCAACTGAAATGATTATTCTTGATAAGCAGGCATGTTACCTGCTCCCATAGATCATAGCACGATTTACTTAATATAAAACTTCCGGAATAAATCTCCCTATTCTAAAAAAAAGTAACAGGCGGCGCCGCCGCCGCTGCCAAAAGCTTGTCACGCTATCTCTTCCGAAACCGCTGGGGATATGGGGTCGAGATCGATACCAATCAATGCAGAATAATGTGGGGAAGAATGTAACATATGTCTCATATTCGTCGGACTTGTAAGTTTTTTTTAAATTTTACGTTTTGTGGAAAAACATGGGCAAAGCCCCTAGTTCTCTAAAAGATAGTGAAAACTGCATCTAAATCCGTTGCATAGTTCAGGAGAAATAAGCGGACAGACAGACGGACGCAGATAGCGACTGTAATGTATTGATTAATCGGCTACAGCTCGCTACAGCTAATCGAATTAGAAAGTAAACATGTCAACCGTCATTGTCATTTCAAAATTATCAAAACATATAATGAATTTTTTAAACTTTAAATAAATATGATACTTACGCCTTGTTTTCTTTAATACCAATATCGCTAAAGTTATAAAGACTCTGTTAGTATGGAAAAGCAGGCACCAAAAATAATGAAATCAAAGTCATCGAATAGTACCGTTAATACAAAAACCGATAAAAATAATAAAAAGAGCAAAAGTAATGCCGAGTTCCAGCCTAATGTATTGAAGAAACGAGGCATGTATGTAGAGAAGAAGATTATGAAATCAACTAATGATCCAGGTAACACTCATTTAATTAACTTTACGTACGAGACTGCCTCGGTGGCGCAGTTTTTTTTATAGCATACGCTGGCAAACGAGCACCTCGGGTCACCTGATGTTAAGTGATCTCCACCCCACATGTACGCCCGCGATACCAAAAGAATGGGAATGGGCCTCCGGATATCTCACTAACCGTACAAAACGCAACAGCAAGCTGCTAGTTTACGCCGGTTTTCTGTGAGAAAGTGGTAACGTTCCGGACGAGCCGGCCCATTCATGCAGTAGACAAAACTGTTTACAGCGTGGCTCTACCACTCAACGCAGTTGTAATGTGTACGCGGTATGACTGCAGTGCCGAGGTCTCGGGTTCGATCCCCTGGTCGGATATAAGTGATAGGTAGGTATTGGGTTTTTCTATTAGGAAATGCTCAGTATCAGCCCGGAGTCTGGAATTTGTGCCCGGTATGACGATAAGCTCGTCCCCTATTACATCATGGGACGGAGATACGCTTGGCGAAATGTGGGTGTACGGGTTACGCCTCTGCCTACCCCTTCGGGGATTACAGGAGTGAGTGCGTATGTACGAGATTATTCTAAGCGTACGAGCCGCAGCCCGCAGTCATAGATGATGATATGATGAGTGCGGCTTTATTGCGGGTAGCTGTTAAATTAAATAAACACATAGATAATAATATTAATTTCAGTAAACAGCCCACCAAAAGAGAAGGCACCTCCCAGACCACGGCCAGGTAGCAAAAGATTCCTCACTTCTGTTCTTACAATCCTATCCAAATCAACCACGGGCACCCAACATCCAGAGTCAGAAAATCCAATATCATCAAAAACTCGCAAAAACAATCCAGAAGCTACCGTTGAAAAACGCGCCAAGAGAAAATTCAAATCTAGAATATTGAATAACATAGATGATAAATTAATAGTTCTTCAATCGACAAAAGATATAATTAATACACCGTCCGTATATTCCGAAAGAAGTCAAGATACTATGAAAACAACGTCAAGGCTTGCAAGAAGCGATATGCTACAAAAAATAGATAAAGCTATCGAAGTAGATGTGAAAAAGGGCAGAAAAGATAAGAAAGTTACTATAGACGAGCCAGTAACGCTGGTGCAAGATAAAAAGGATCCAGCAATATATAACTTTTTCGTAGATTTATTGCAGACTACGTTTAGCACTTGTAACATAAATACACCAACCGCTGATATGAAGAAACCTAGCAATTCCAAAATGAATTTAGCTATCAACGAATCTGTTGCTAAGAAATTGAATGTCATTAAAGAAATAGAACCTCCGCGAGGAAATGAGAAAGTGAAAAACTTATGCTGCGTTGTAGACGAAAATTGGAGTGATGGTGATTTAACAGATCCTACACCGCCGCCTGTTACATATTCCAAAATCGATTTATTACCAAAACAAAGGTACATAAAGCATAAAAGACCACAATCTTTAAGCACGAGAGTAATGCTACCTAAAGCTTACAGCGGCTTATATCCACGCAAGAAATCATATACAGTTAAAAATAAGAAAAAAATCGTATTAAACCTTCTTAAAAGAGAGCTACAAATGGATGTGGATCCGTTTTTGGAACCACAGAACCTATACCAAGCTTTACGAAATTTAGCAAGAAATAAGAAAAAGTATCAGAAATCTATACGTTTCACCAAATTTGAGAAAAGTGATGAATGTATATTTAAACAGAAGAAAATTATATCACCTAGTAATATGAGGAAGCGAGCCGATAATGATCTAAAATCTATGAGAGACGATTACACGAATAACTACGTAAAAAGACATGCGATGGAATACCAGAGCGAGGAATCACGACATTCCTTAGAGGTATTTGATTACGACTATGAAATCGATCAAAAAAGGCACAAGGAAAAGATTTTTTTTTACGCGCGCCCTTCTGTTTCTATAGATCAGAGTAGGATAAACGAGGACTTCATTCAAGTGTCTGAGGATTTTTACGGATTGTATTGAAGCAAAGATTGTATTTAAGTTACAAATCAAATTCAACCAATAAACTTACTAGATTTTTTGACTGGACTCACATATTAGCGTTTCAGCTTCTGTGGCGCAGCTGGCGAGTAGGTAGTAGCAGGTTCGATTCCAACACCGAGACAAATGTTGGTGTGATCCACAAATATTTGTTTCGGGTTTGGGTGTTGTGGGTTGGCAAGTCCCTCGTAATTCCTGATACCCACGATACAGGGTAACCTAGTGTGGGGTCAGGACTATGTGTGTGACTGTTGGGTGTATTTATTTATTTATTCATTGCTTGGTGTGGAGACATGCGTGCCACTGTCGATCCTGGCTTACAGGAGTTACAGTGGCGGGTGTGTGCCACTGTCGATAAAAAATGAGGTGTGCTATATGTATTAACAGACAGTAGACACACACAGCTATTATGCCCAAATGTGCTGAACTATCTATTTCACAACAAAAATGTCCAATAATATAATACACACACACGCATGTAACCCCCGAAGGGGTAGGCAGATGTGTAACCAGTAATCCAATTCTGCGTATCCTAGAAATAGCCTCTCGCTGTAAAATCGTAGCCTGCATTAATGGGCGCAATTAATTAGGGGCAAGGGTGGGCCCTGCTTACCTTAAAACCCCTAGAGACCATTTCTAGCTACGCCAATGGTCTCATACACAACTGAACGCTTGAAAGCGTGTCTATGAAATAGATCAGCCCAGCTGTAGATTTTACATTATTTATTATAATTAATATTTTGGAAAGGTACAGTCATTAAAAGATATATATTCATAATTATACATTTATCCAACTTAATATTATAAAAAATCGGCGGGTATAGAGTATTTGACTCGATTATTTGTAATATCTTAGTTATTAAGTTCCCTAAAATCTATTATATCGTAATAATTATTTAAATCAAATCAAAAAT
Source organism: Mimas tiliae (assembly GCA_905332985.1). Classification (NCBI taxonomy): domain Eukaryota; kingdom Metazoa; phylum Arthropoda; class Insecta; order Lepidoptera; family Sphingidae; genus Mimas; species Mimas tiliae. Next base: position 2,372,370 of record HG995266.1, on the reverse strand, counting down.
AAACGTAGAGGAGGAGGTAGATGTCAAATGACGGAAAGAGGATGCACGACATGGTAGTTTACGTCACAAGGCAGATCACGCCATTACGGTGCACGCGTGCGAGGGAGATAATGAGATTTTCCCACTACGCACCCACCTTTGCTTGTACCAATATTTAAAACTTACTGCGACATCATTTTTTAAACACTATTTTAATTATGTTTTCGCATAATAGTTTCGTTATTCATATTATTGTTGGATACATATAAAATAATGTATAAAATTGGACATAGTCAAATACACTATGTATTAAAAACAGCTTCATACTGGGCCAAAAGGTTGTACAAAAATAGTTTTGGTATTTTCTACCTTATCTATCAACTTTTTGTTCGACTTACAGGGCAAGGAGTGGGTCAATTTATCTTATATTTCGATATATTTGTGCTTTATTGTATTTTAGAAGGGGGGCGGGGTAAATATCTAATGTCGGGGTGACCAGCATACCGCAGTGCCATGCAATTCTTTTTAAGGTCGAATGTCAGCAGTCAGTACTAGCCCGCGATAAATTTTGGTTTTTCTGAAAATTGCAGCTCGATCCTTCGACTAAATATGGATAAAAATGATATTTATCGATATTTAATCGAAGGATCCAGCTGTAATTTTCAAAAACCAAAATTAAATTGAATGTCGCGGGTTAGTGTTGATCTTTCACCTTATGTAAAGTTCTAAGTGATGCTAATGTCTTAACTTAGTATAGAAATTCGGTAAATTTCTGGATCAATTCTAAAAACTTAACATTAAATAATTGAGACAAATATAGAAACAAAAATGTTAACAATAAGAAATATAACATAATAATACTCTTTTCAAGATGTAACAGAAATCATACTTTTAATTTGCTAGCAATATACTAGAAATCATTATTCATTTTCTCTTACCTGTCTTTTATCAAATGTGACATTTTAGCCGACTTCAAAAAAGGACGAGGTTCTCAATTTGGCGCGTATAATGTATTTGCCTTTTATGTATGTACATCGATTTCTCCGTTTATAGAAAAAAAATCATTCGATAGAGTTTAGCTGCGATGTGGTCTCATAAAAGTTTGGTTAAGATCTGATGATGGAGTACAGAGTAAAAATATAAAACTTCTGAACTGACAACAGTACACTCGTCGCGATTGTGTTATTGTATTAGAATTTACAGCCATTGAGAAATAAAATAAGTTGCCTGTGTTGCTGCCCGTCAAATAAAATTCCACCGAGTCCAAAGATACCTATAGAAATTGTTATTTTTGATTTTCAGTTTTTCTATTATGAAGTTGGTTTCTAAGTTTTGTTAATTTCCTTATATAATTAAGATAAAACCTTAATTTTGTTTCAAATTGCTTTGACTTTAAGTTTTATATTTTGTCAATAATTTATATATTTTAAGAGATTATTAATAAGTTTTTACTTGATTAAATGACCTTTACTTTTGGACAGGTAAGAGAAAATTAATTATAATATGATTTTTTTAAATAGTATACATAAAACTAAAATTAACAATTCAACTTTTAAAACTCGCAAAATAATACTATGTTCTACTACACATTCATTTTCATAATAATAATGGATTGTTTGACAGCTTCCGTGGCGCAGTTGGCGAGCAGCCGGCTGCGAAACGAGAGGCCGTGGGTTCGATTCCAGCCGCGAGACAAATGTTTGTGTGATCTACAAATGTTTGTTTGAGTCTGGGTGTAGTGGGACCAAGTCCCTCGTAGTTCCTGATACCCACGATACAGGTTAACCTAGTGTGGGGTCAGGACTATGTGTGTGACTGTTGGGTGTATTTATTTATTTATTTTTAAGTAATTAAATTAACATACTCATGTTAAATTTAATTAAATTATAAATGTGTCAGTGTATTAGGCAGAGAGCTCGAAACCAGCTGTGAAACGAGAGGCCGCGGGTTCGATTCCCGCACAAATATTTATTTTGAGTGTGGGTGTAGTGAGACCCAAAGTCTCTCGTATTTGAAAATAATATTTCCAACTACCTATCTTTTTAAATGATTAATTTCGTTGCAGGATTAAGAGAGCTTCATTGCTCGGTGTCGAAATATGCGTGCCACTGTCGATCCTGGCTTACAGGAGTTACAGTGGCGGGTGTGTGGGCGGGATAGTCTCTAGTTGATAATAATCACAGTGTGGGGTCAGGATTATGTGTGAATGTTGGGGTGTATTTTTATTTACAAATGGAATATTGTAAATTTGCAATACACTATAATTCATTTTGTGCAAAGACTTGAATGTATACTACTAGACAAGCTGCGCGGTACATAGAAATTGTACCACTAAGTTGCGGTCAATTGACCGTAACTCAATATTACCATCTCGCTGACTCTCAACTAGAACCCCTATCGCGCTCCCTGTCTGTGAGCTGACAAACTCCCGCGTTATGTGACGCAATTTTACTTCTAAACAGCTTGTCTAGTAGTATACATTAAATTCTTTGATTATTATTATTATTATTATATGTTTAAACCACACTAGCAGCTATTGAGCTGATGCGTGGTTTTATTTTGTGACTTAATTTGATAGCTTATTTTAACATGTATTTTATTTGTAAAAAGACCTTACTTTACTTTAAAATCAGCTATTAAAAGCTATGTTTTGAGATAGACCGAGATAAGGAGGCAGCGACATACATAGACTCACGCCTGTTTCCCATGGGGGTAAGCAGAGAAAACGGATTTCCAGGTGTTGAGATTTAGGGAAGTAAGACAAACTAATCTTACTCATAGCAGTCGCGCTCCAAATGAATGCTGCTTTGGATCCTTTTGGCGCGATTGTCTCTCTATGGCTACTCTACTCCATGATTTTCTAGCAATTTGTCTAATGTAAGGTCTACCTCTCTTTCTGTGACCTTCCCTCAGGTAACTATTATAAAAATATTTGTACATAAATTGTACATGTACCATCAAACGCATGCCAATAAATGCTGTATTTCTTTCAGAGGCATTTAGTTTTCAGAGGCGTGTGTCGCTGTTCCTGACTAGCATCGTGCATCTCTTCTCAGTTTACCTTAAAATGTACCTTTAACGTCATTTAATTATGTATCATTCAATTTGAATGACAAAATCAGATTATACAAAAAAAAATCTGTAACTTTTTACATTACAATCATTAGTCTTTTTATGGTTCGTTCAGTGGCGTAGGTTCAATTTCTTTAACCGTAACTGTTGTATTTAACTTCTCCTTGTCGTCAACAGGAAGTACAGCCTCAACTTGTGGTGTATGAAAATTGTGTGTAAAATTCAACACAGCTACTTTCTTTGGCATAGCTATTAGTACGGTATGCCCTGTAGAGCTTTCCATTACATCTACCATTAATATCGGGCACATAGAGAGTACCGGACAATCATATCTCTCCATAAAATTGTACTGCTTTATCGGTTCTGCATTGAATATGTCAAATTCACCATTAGTATATGGAGCATAATATATGCGCAGTACTCCCCAATTTGATCCGACAAAGTATACGTCTTGGTAAGCTCGGATCGTTACTATATCACGTAGGGGACCTTCCCGGATGTTGTGGCTTAAGATGTACATCCATTGTATGTATATCCTCCAATCGAGTTGCTCGAAGAAGTTATATTTACGTAGTTGATGCAACAAGTTCGTATTTGGGCCCAAACAGCATTCGAAGACCAACGCTGTGCCCTCAAGAGTGTATATATTCCTCTGGAAGGTTAATATATGCACGCTTTCGTTCGTGGTACCCAGACACATGATGCAATCGTCGGATTTCTTCACAAATTTCCCCTTCATCTCCCAGTGTTGTAAGTTACATAAGAAAATTTCATCATCCAAAGTAACATAGTACAGTTTGTGATTTATCAGTATAAACGTTTTTACATTGTTAAAAGTTATACTATTTGGTGTTTTTGTTGGAATCAATTTACGTATTACGAACAGATGGAGATGGAAATTCATTAATATCAAGTATTCGTTAGTTTCGGTGTACCTTGAGAAGTCCCCGTGTATGACGCCGCGTCGGGACCGTGCCAGAGTCTCTATATCATAGTAATCAATAGCTCCTTTTGTGTGTATCCCTATGGAACCTTCCTGCAAGATTTCGAAGCCGCGTATCTCTTGGCTGATGATAGATGCGGACGCAAACTCGTCTCTAGTCTCCACAGCTTTATATAACAGACCCCATGTGCATAAACTCCTATATAATTCGTACCAAGGTATCTCTGTTCTGGTTTTGTCACGCGCACGCTGACAAATCTCTTTAAAGTCGGTTTCACAGTTACTACACCATAAATAATCGTGTTCAACTGTCCAGTCGATGATTGTTTTCCATCTTGAACACACCTCTCTGCATTTCATAAGCCGTCGGCCTGGTAAATAGGTGAAAATGTATAACAGAAGTTCGGTCGGGAACATAGACAGATGGGAGGTGTTTACAGCGTCCTCGTTCATGTTTGGCTCGATTTTTGTGTATGAGGAAGCGTGGAATATGGTACAGTACGTGTTTTAATTCAATTTCATAGCACGAAATAAGATGTGTTTATTTTGCGCTGTTTATTTTTCAGATCAATCCATTTATTCCGATTTTTTACTTACTGACACTTGCGAATTTGACTTGACAGTTGACAGCACACAAAATTGATTTTTTTTTTTTTTTTTTTGTTTGTTTGTCCATAAAGAACCGGCTAAGATCAGAGACCATGCTGCCAAGTCATTAGTTATATCTTTTCTTATATTCCAAGAACGATGAAACAGGGGTGTGGCCGATTTCAAGGTCTTGTTGGAGTTTTGGTGATAATTCCTTTCAGTTCAATGCTTCTTAGACGACTTTCTTCAAGAGAATCGAAAGCACAAGGTCGACAATACCCTTGATCAAAAATCACCCAAATCCACTTATTTCAATGTTTCCATACACTGTTCATCATCGTTAATGATTATTGCACAAAACCACACCACTTTTATACAACAAACACAACTTTAAACCGGTTTAGGAAATAATTAAAACAAGAGAGCCACCGCACTGTAAGAATTCCCGCCAAAACTCCACACAAAATTGACATTGACATGGTTTGGTTTTTTTGTTCCAAAAGGAACCGGCTAAGATCAGAGACCATGCTGCCAAGAGATTAGTTATATCTTTTCTTATATTCCAAGAACGATGAAACAGGGGTATGGCCGATTTCAAGGTCTTGCTGGAGTTTTGGTGATAATTCCTTTCAGTTCAATGCTTCTTAGACGACTTTCTTCAAGAGAATCGAAAGCACAAGGTCGATAATACCCTTGACCAAAAATCACCCAAATCCACTTATTTCAATGTTTCCATACACTATTCATCATCGTTAATGATTATTGCACAAAACCACACCACTTTTATACAACAAACACAACTTTAAACCAGTTTAGGAAATAATTAAAACAAGAGAGCCACCGCACTGTAAGAATTCCCGCCAAAACTCCTGACATTGACATTTGTTTGTGTGTTTTTTATGGCATCAAGCATTGAGTTGCTGTGAACGTTACTTTAATTGCTGTTTAAATGTAAACAGTAAACACAGATTACTATAATAGGAGATGCTAATGCAATCTATGCATCAGTTGGGTATCGGGCTCATGCAAAAAAAATACAAAATGTAATGAGCTTTATATAAAAGTATCACGTCTTTAACACGGAAGAGCTAGCGACGATTAACATTTTATCGATATTTTTTCAACAGTCAACATCCGCAGTCAGTGTCGTATGTCGTTTCTTTTTAATCTATCTTGCACAGCTTATGAGCATTTTCTAAGTACTGATTCAGATTTACTGTTTTCTTTAAATTACTTACATAACAAAGTAAATGCGTGTAAAATAAAAATATTAGATCAGAGACAGTGTATAATTTATAATTTATTTAATAATAATATTTTATAATCCCATAATTCACACATAAGTGATCAGATGGGTGATATTCTTGTTTCCTTTGCCACATCAAAAGTGAATTTAAAAAATCATAACGAATTGTTTTGTTTTGAATTTGAAAGAATTTGTAAACTTTTCAATTTTTATCAAAAGTTAATGAGTTTTCGTATGATTAGCGAAAATTTATCATAATGTCTGCTTTCAAAGCGTTACAAGATATATGCCATAACTTCGAATGTGAATTACGACAAGTTGCACAAGAATTACATTCGGCTAAAATTGGAGACTCTTTCGAAGATTGCATTACAAAGAAATTACGAGATTTATCATTATTTTCAGCTAAACTAAAACTTCTACGTGCAAAATCTCTTTCTTGTAAGTATTTTATAATCATGTTAATTCTACTGCAGGCTCTAAAAAATCTATTGCTCCCACGTCAATGAATCTAATCGGAAACTAGTAGACACAAGATTTCTTTATTTATAACTATTATAAATAAAGAAGTTATGATTATATTAATAATTTAAGGGGGAATGGTATCAGATATTTTTCCCTGTATGCGTAGTGACCAAGACATGGAGAAGACATGGCGCCGTAGACATGGAGAAACACTAACAATGGTGTGTTCCGGCGAGTGCTGCCACGGTCAGTCGGTGTAAATGGTGTTTATTTTGGCCGGTGTAGCTCTGGTGACCGTCGAAGGGCACTATGTCTTGTCATTCTACATTAAATTCGGACTGTACTGATCATGACTTACTTTGAAAAAAAAAAACTAATCAAAAACATAACATTCACACAGTGGCTACTGGCGTTACATAGCCAAGTAAGTTAATACATAAAAAATATGATGGTAATACATCACTCTGGCCTCACTGAAATACAAGTCCTGACCCTGAGATTGCATTTTTTTATTATTTGTTTTTTTTTGTTCTTCCATCAGCGTTCAAAGCTTTCATCAGATATGCTAGGACTATAACTTATTATTATTAGCTTGAGTGACGAAACGAGCAGGGCACTCGGCCCCTGCCCATATACAGAAGCAACACCATACAGAACTTTGAATTATAAAGCACTGTATGGCATTAGACTGCGCCTGTCACCTAGAGACATTATTCATTTCTTTCTATTCCTTTCATATCCCTTAACTAAGTTTGTTTTCTCATAGTTAAGGGCAACCTTAGAACCATAGGTGTCCCCTAAGTGATGGTAAAAACAAAATTAATATTTAAAATGTCTTAGGGCTCACCTAAAGTTAGGGATTGATGGTGAAAACGGGCATTAGTCTTTTATTTCCAATTTTATCCATTAAGAAAAAAATCCCTTACAAATTTAAATGGGAATACTTCCCACTGCTATATATGGGTCTCTTCTGCTGAATGAAAGTTAAGCCTTAGTCCACCACGCTGGCCAAATGCGGATTGGCAGACTTTGCATACATTGCATACAGGTACTTTGCATACAGGTTTCTTCTCAATGTTTCCTTCACCGTTAAAGCAAGCGATAATTAACAATGAATACACACATAACTTAGAAAAGACAGAGATGCATGCTCTTGGGGTTGGATCCAAACCTGCAACATTTACCTCGACAGTCTGTACCACTCCCGGCTGAGCTATCATTGCTAACTGTAGATAACAAATGTTTTTTTATAGTGTCACTATGCTACTATTTTTTCTACCTCGACATTGGCAAAATCACCGTACTCCGTTGGAGCCACAATATAAAATTGGAAATGTTTTTTTACAGTAACGCCACAGATCATAGAACAGGCTAAATCAGAGTTGATATTAAAAGAATATGGTGAAGAGGCGAGTGCTAAAGTCTTAGAACAGGCCATGGTAAAGACACTTACACACACTCATGCTGTGAAGACCCTGCTGACTACGCCAGATGAGAAGTTAGATCCGAAGATGGTAGAGAGGAAAGAGTAAGTACCAACAGTGGCATATTTTTACCCAACTACAAAAGAAGGGTTATGTTTTTCGCGCGAATCTTGTATGTATGTTTGTTTGTAAATTTGAATAAATATTTTGTACACTCATCAAGGTGTAAATTATAAGGATAATTAAATATAGTCAATATTGTATAATGTGTGTGTGTGTGTGTGTGTGTAACAGCCTCTTTGGTGCAGTGGGCGAGTAGCCAGCTGTGAAGCGAGAGGCCGCGAGTACGATTCCCGCACCGAGACAAATGTTTGTATGATCCACAAATGTTTGCTTGGGGTCTGGATGTTTTCTCCCCAGAGGGGTTGACGTTAGGCAGCCGACCGATCGTAAAAACTACTAGCCAAATCTTTCTGTAAAATGTGTTATAAAGCATGTGGCGCCAACCCCACTGCGAGTGGGATACGGGCAGGTGGAAGAAGAAGAATATTGTATAATGTGTTCTTTCAAACAATTAATTGCAGGAAACTCGTGAAAGCCCTGTCAGATTATGGTACAATGGAGACTCATCTCCGTCACATGGAGTCGGTGCTCAAGGAGAAGCAGACCGAGTTTATGGCAGTGAGAGAGCAGTGGGATACAGAGCTCTCAGACCTGAGGGACATGAGGGAGGAAGTGGCGGATGAAGATGATGTCGATACCAGTGGACCTTTGTACTCGTTAGTATATATATTTATATTTTTTATAGTATAAATAGAGTCTTGACTTACAAGCATGTAGCTTAGTTCAAGATGCATAGAAAATAATGTCCATCAGTTTTGTTTTTCATGCTAATAAAGAATTATTATTATTATAGGCCGGCAAACCAACAAGTGGACCTGATGGTAAGGTTGTCTGGAAGAAATCGCTATTTGCGATAAGACCGCCCATTGTTTCACCCTTACAGTATGATCCTCGTTTTATAAGCTACCTACTTTATTTAGTGTGCAATAAAGAATATTCTATCTATCTATCTATCTAAGGCATCACCGCCCGTGTACGCCCACAATACCTAAAGAATCATGGATGCGTTGCCAACCTTAAAGGAAAGGGATAATTAAGGGCATTGGGAAAGGGAAGGGAATTTGGGCCTCTGGATATCTTACTCACCGTACGAAACGCAGCAGCAAGCTGCTACTTTTCGCCGGTTTTCTTTGAGACAGTGGTAACGACCCGGACGAGCCGGCCCATTCGTGCTGTAGACAAAAGTGTCTACAGCGTGACTACCACTCAAAAAATAGTATTGTATCATATACGCACTCACGCCTGTAATCCCCGAAGGGGTAGGCAGAGGTGTAACCAGTGCACCCACATTTCTCCGAGCGTTCCCATGATGTGATAGGGGGCGAGTCTATCGCCGTACCGCGCACAATTCCAGACTCCGAGCTGATACTGAGCATTTCGTAATAGAAAAACCCAATATCACTTTTACCCGACCCGGGAATCGAACCCGAGACCTCAGTGTCAGCCTTAGTCGTAACGCGTACGCATTACAACTGCGCTACCGAGTCAGTAAGTAGTATTGTTTCACTCTTTTTTTAACAGTTTGAATGACGACACCAGCAGGTCGCTTGTCTGAAGGTAAACCTGCCCATAAATAAAAGCAACACCACACGCTTTGAATTGATAGTAGCGGATCCAGGATTTTGGTTTGGGGGGAAAATATATAGTTATTTCTTATGTTTACGCGAATATTACACATTGAAATACTTTAATGAACTAGTTTATACGGATTTTATATAAATGAAAAAAATTAAATTTATTTTTTCAGGAAGCTGAATAAATACGTGGACAAGTTGGAGATGATGAGATGGTTGCTCGGTCGGCTGGTCACCACTCGTGGCCACAGGGACTGGCTCGCGGAGCCACGCCAGGCATTAGCCGCTTTGAAACTGGCCAGAACTGTCAATACAGTTGAAATGTTTACGCACTCCACGTGATTGGATGGATACACAGCCCGGATCTACGATTTATTCGAATCGGGGCAGAAACTTGTTAGTGGCGCCCCCCTCTCCAGCGTTTGAGATAAATAACTCGCAAATATATAAAAGGGTAGTTGACTTGATTTTTTTTATTATTTAAATCGATAAGTTACGTTACTCAAAATCTATTGCAGAAAGAATTTTCTAAATCGGACCAAAAATAAATAAGTTAGAAGCCATTCAAATCCTGTAGAAGGGGTAATTGTCAAATGACAGATGACGCAAACTTTGACGTCACTGTGTAAAATGTTCATTATGGTGCACGCGTGCAAGCGAGATAGTGAGATATCCCTACTACGCACCCACTTCTCCTCATACCGACATTTAAAGTCATGACTGTGTGCACATTTCTGAACCAATTTTGATTGTGTTTTAATAAAAGGGTTTCTTTTGCGTATCGTTTTCTATTGCTTATAAAATAATGTATACAATTCAATATAGGAAACTACCCTATTGTTCGCATTTTTTGTGAATGGGACAATAAGAATCCTTTAATAAATTTATATTTTGTGGTGTGGGCATCGAAATAAGAAGGCAAGAAACGTAACTTAATTTAATCTTTCCATATTATGTGTTCGAAAGCATACAGGAATTTGGGCTTCATAATGCGAGAAGCCAGAGATTTTAACAACTTAGCAGTTGTGAAGGGTTTGTATAACGCATTGGTGAGGAGCCAGTTAGAAACGAGTGCCATCATCTGGAACCCCCATGAAGTTAAATATAGCTTTATGGTGGAAAAAATCCAAAACAAATTTACCCGTTACCTGTACTTGAAGCAGTATGGAGTATATCGTTTTTATCCATATCGGATACTATAAATTAGAAGTTAGGCGTGATGGGGCACTAGCTAAATATGTGTTTGAGATTTTGGGAATCTAAACAATCCATCAGTATTCGCTTCGCTGAACTTACTCGTCCCCAACACCAGGTTGCGCCTTAAGGTTAGACGGGCTTTTTAAAGTTCCGTCGACCCGCACTAAAGTAGCTAAAGTGGCTCCAGTTGTAAGAGCCATAAATATAGTAAACGACGTTGGGCAGAGAATAGATATCTTTGATTGTTCATTGGCGGAATTCGTAAAGGTAACTATAGAAATACTCACTAATGTATCAACTATATAATGTAAATTGTATAACAATATATATTCAAAAGGTTAAAGTTATATATTATACCAAAAGGTTCGCAAAATCATATTTCTGTCGGACCATAAAGCTGTGGAATAGTTTGCCGGCGCACGTGTTTCCTCCTTCCTATAACTTGGGATCCTTTAAACGGAGTGTGAAGAAGCAACTAAGCAGGCCGGCATAATTCTGCCGATCTGCGATAGATTCAGTGTCTATCGTTGGTCGACAGTATTCATGGATTGCGCTATACTTACCATCAGGTGTAGCGTAGTCACTTTGCCGAGCCAGGATAAAAAAAAAAAAAAAATCGCATTGGGTGTAAATCCTGTTATGATTGTATTGATACTGTAATAAAATAAATAAATAAATAAACTCAAGCAAAAAAATTACCCCACCAAAACTCTGTGCAAGGTGGCGGGGCTATAAAAATCTGTGCAGCTCGTTCATTCATTAATTCTAAATATTGATTTTATGAATATCTCTAGTTGACACTTAATACCTACGTCAAATTTTTTGCGCGGTGCAGAACGTCGTATCTCGATTAGGCATTTAATGTTTAGACATTAATTTCTATGAAATAAAGTTGATTTTGAACGTTCATTAATTTTTGTTACGTGTGATTTTACCTTTGCATGTGTAAGTGGAGTCGTATTATGGCAGATTCATGTGAGAGTTATCGTTCTAGTTATTTTATTTTTTTATGGATATATGTGGTGTTATAATTAATCAACATTATCAACGATTAAAACAAACTTGTTTTCAATTGTTTAATTAATAAATGACAATAAAAAATATATTTTGTAAAGAGGATTTTTTTTATTCAAGATGTACAGCTTTTCTATCTGTCGGAGCATATTGTGCCTGATACCAGTTCATCGATGGTGGCCCTAGAAAAATATGAATTGTTATAGAAGAATAGCCTTTTTATAGTATAGGCCGGCAAACGAGCAAGTGGGTCACGTGATGGTAAGTGATCACCGCCCATGTACGCGCACAATACCAAAATAATCATGGGCGCCTTGCTGACCTAAGGTCGACCGGGTCTAACGACCCACTGTCGACCCACAGTGGTAACCCACTGTCTCACAGAAAACCGACGTAAAGTAGCAGCATGCTGCTACGTTTCGTATGGTTAGCGAGATATCTGGAGGCCCAAACCTTCCTTCCTTTCCAATCCCTTAATTGCCCCTTTCCTTTAAGGTCGGAAACGCGCCCATGATTATTTTAGTATTTTGGACATACATGGGCGGTGGAGATCACTTACCATCAGGTGACCCACTTGCTCGTTTGCCGGCCTATACTATGAAAATAAGGTAGCACATCGGCAGTGGTACGGACTGTCGAGATGAAAGACCCAGGTTCGAAACCAGCCGCAAGTACGACGTTTCTAAGTTAGGTGTTTATTCATTGTTAATTATCGCTTGCTTGTAAAGGAAATATCGTGAGGAAACCTGCATACCTGAGAAGGTTTTCATAAGAAAGTCTGCCAATTCGCATTAGTCCAGCGTGGTGGACTAAGGCCTGACCCCACATTCAGTAGAGGAGGTCCGTGCCCAGCAGTAGGACGTGTAAAATACAGGGTATTATTTAATATTGTTACCTATACACAAAGAAGTTGTACTCGCTAGTATCAAGTCTTGAGTAACTGAAGCGCGGTAGAGTGTTCGCCAACACCCATACTTCGTCGTTGCTTATGTGTAAATCTGGAAAAATAGAAGCGAAAACTCAGTAACTTGTGAATTGTATCGTCGAGCTATTAGATTATTATTTTTGGTTTGTAAAGAAGTGTTAATGACCAATTTATATACAACGTGTTACAGAAAGGTCTAGTCTACTAATAACGGACTGCCTCGGTGGCGCAGTTGTAATGCGTTACGACAGGCTTGACGCTGAGGTCTCGGGTTCGATCCCCGGGTCGGGTAAAAGTGATATTGGGTTTTTCTATTACGAAAAGCTCAGTATCAGCCCGGAGTCCGGATATGGTGATAGGCTCGCCCCCTATCACACCATGGGACGGAGATACGCTCGGGTGTACTGGTTACACCTCTGCCTACCCCTTCGGGATTACAGGCGTGAGTGCGTATACTAATAACGCAATTTTTGGTTTTTAAAGAAGTGTTAGTGACCAATTAAATTGTATATATATAATGTATAGTAATAACGTACGGAGGTATATCTATGTACATATATACACAGTATACATATAGCTCATGGGAAGCGTTCAGTGACGATGACGCGAGTTTCATGATTTTTGTTCACCCAAAATGTGCTCAACGCGCCCAAAGCTTACACTTAAAAAATAAAACAACGTGGTAGGTCCCTCGTATGCGAGAGACCGTCTGGGTTAGTACCACCGTCTATTTCTGCCGCCAAGCAACAGAGTGTGCTTCAGTTGTGATCCGGTTTGAAGGACATTGAAGCCTTATGAATGAAGAATTATGAATCATAACTTATGTCTCGGGATTACGAGCGCAGTCCAGTGCCATGCAGTGCGTAATTCAAAGTTCTGAATGGCAGTTCAGTTTATGGGCAGGCATGGCGCTTACCTACTATCAGGCCTGCACGCAGTGGCGGATCCAGGATTTTGGTTTGGGGCTTGGCCCAAGGCCCCAAAATAAATAAATACACTCAACAGTCACACACATAGTCCTGACCCCACACTAGGTAAACCTGTATCATGGGTATCAAGAACTACGAGGGACTTGCGGTCCCACAACACCCAGACCCGAACATATATTTGTGGATCACACAAACATTTGTCTCGGTGTGGGAATCGAACCCACGGCCTCACGCTTCGCAACCGGCTACTCGCCCGCTGCGCCACGGAGGCTGAAAATTATAATGAACAAAAATGAGAATATTTATACCTACTTAAATGGAATAAGTAAGGATAAGCGATGAAAATTATATTGTAAGTAGTACTAAGAAAGTAGGATAATACTCGTATCAAGATTAATTTGAGATTTGTCAGTGGACCCAAATGCTTTTGGGGAGAGGGGGGGCTTGACCCCTTAGCCCCTTCCCCCTGGATCCGCTAGTGTGCTGGCATACGGCAAACATGACCAGCCCAGTTCCACTTGAGGCTTGCGGCCTTCATTTGTGATTTGAGTTTTAGAACGATGTATGGTGTTTCTAATTCTATCAGAAAGTCTGACTCTCAGTATACGTTCCATTGCTTTTCACAGCGCGGCTTTACCACTCAATTTTTTTTATTGTATCCGTCGGCAAACGAGCAAGTGGGTTACCTGATGGTAAGTGGTCTCCACCACCCATGTACGCCCCCAATACTAAAATAATCATGGGCGCGTTGCCGACCTTAAAGGAAAGGGATAAGTAAGAGAATGGGAAGGGGAGGGGATTACGGCCTCCGGATATCTCACTCACCGTACGAAACGCAGCAGCAAGGTGCTATTTTAGGCCGGTTTTCTGTGAGACAGTGGTAACGAACCGGACGAGCCGGCCCATTCACGCTGTAGACAGAACTGTCTACAGCGTGGCTCTACCACTCAGAAATCTTACCGCAAGGATAGCTCAACCGCATGCTGTCTTTAGCTAAAACAGCTATGTTAGCCGGTTTTAGCAGTTGAGCGGTGTTCCAACAAGTTAGTGCGCTGCGTCCGATCTCAGCGTAGAACATTATGTTCGTGTCGGCGTGATGAGAATGCATAGTAGATTGACTATCTTCACCGCGCTCCCCTACGATCTGAAATAGAAAACTTTAAATAAGTACAAATAAGCTTGATGACGCAACGAGCTGGTCGCTCGCCTGATGGTAAGCGTCACGCCTGCATATAACAGAAGCAACACCACACAGAACCATTAGTCCCTTGTAGTTTCTGAAACCCATGATACAGGTTAACCTAGTGTGAGGTCAGGAGTATGTGTATAGCTATTGGGTGTTATTGATCAGCGAGCATTGGTTATCTTTAAATGTATATTTAAACCAAAGACTTTCATACCATAGACGGGCTGTTCAGAAGTAAAATTGTGTTGCATACGCGGCCGGCGAGGCAGGAATGACGTCTAAGGTGTGGGAGCGAGAGGAGTTGAGAGTAAGCAACATGGCAATATTGAGACGGCTGTTTTGTTTGGTATTAGTTTTCATTCACAATAAATGACTTTTTCGATCAAAACCAAGAAATAATATAGTTACTTCCGTAAAATAACTTCAAATTGAATGAATAATTTATGCAAGTAAATAATGACAATGTTTTATGGGTCACAATAAACAATTTCGTGTTAGTTTATGAGTATGTAAATGAGTTGCGGTCAATTGACCGTAACTAAGTGCGCAATTTTTTTTGTACTGCACAGCTTGTCTAGTAGTATACATTAAAGTCTTTGAGCAACACCAATTGTCATTTTGCACGTGTTCCGAACGGGTAAACAAGTGACTCCCGACGATCACCACACTACTTCGGCTATAAAAAGGCCGCCCGCTGCAGTGGCGCGGTCATTCGTTTGTCAGCGTTCGTAGTGAGAACGTCTATACTGTGTAATACTTGTAATACATATACGCACTCACGCCTGTAATCCCCCGAAGGGGTAGGCAGAGTTGTAATAAGTAGGTACACCCACATTTCGCCGAGCGTATCTCCGTCCCACGATGTGATAGGGGGTGAGCCTACGGCAATACCGGGCGCAATTACAGACTGGGCTGGACTGAGTATTTTGTAATAGAAAAACCCAATACCACTTTACCCGACCCGGAGATCGAACCCGAGACCTCAGCGTTAGCAATCCGCGTACGCATTACAACTGCGCCACCAAAGCAGGGCATGGAAGCCAGTGAAATTACTGAGCATTATGAGACTTAACATCTTATGTCTCAGGGTGACGAGCGCAGTCCAATGCGATGCAGTGCTTTGTAATTTAAAGTTCTGAGTGGTGTTGCTTCTGTTTATGGGCAGGCGAGGCGCTTACCATCAGGCGAGCGACTTGCTCGTTTCGTCACTCAAGCCAATAAAAAAAACTTACAGAATATAGCGACCAATAATCCGATCCTTGTATAGCTGTTTTATTATTGAGCACACACGTTGAGACGGCAAATTCATGGTAGCTAATAAGCGGGTGGAAGTACGCCGTGTTGCACGCATTACCAGTCTTCTTAATAGTTATGCTGAAAATGCCGTCGCTCCATTGGAAATTTTGTCCTGATATTTAAAAAAAAAACATCATTTAAGTGCTTTTTTAAATTGTAGGTACTGTTAGGCGTAGGTAAAGGAATCTTTAAGTAAAGGCACCGTGTAACCACGTATGAGATCACACAATCCTTGTTTGAATCGGTTTTTACATTCTAAAATGCAGAACTAAATTTTTATGGTTTCTAAATACACTGCACGAACTTTCAGACACTTTTTGATGCGAATACGTATTTATTTTTATAAATATATAGTTTCGGCCACCAATGTTTGACTCCACAAACTTGGAGTCAAATAGTAACAGCGATAAGGCCAACACATAAGTATTTTTTTCTTTTGTAAACTTAGTGTATTTTAATAATCTTTCGCTGTGATGATAAGACATGGGAAACATGACTTCATCTATAGGTTACTCTATCTATGACTTTTAGGATTAACATTTAGATATTGTTTTTATGAAGGTATCTGTGATACCACTGAAAGCGCCCTCCCTATAAAAGCGCTGTGCCTTGGCTGTACAGCTCAGTCGTTCTTTGGCTCGCGTACGTGTTGGTTGTCAGTAGTGATCACGGACATCAGGTAAGTGTTGAATATTGTTACTATTTTTATTGTTTGCCTTTCATTGATTATGTGTTTCATTTATAAATGCTTGGTTAAAATTTGCATAAAATCAGTTATTAATAATTAGTTTGAAATTAGATTGCGTTGTAAAACAAAAACAAGTTTTAACGAAACTTATAAAAATACTTATTGCACCGACTTCAAAAAGACCAAGTTTTCTTAAAACTTATTTTATTTTTCAATTTTTATTGGCAGTTATAGCGGTAGCATGAAATTTTCAATACAATAACATAATCGCGACGAGTGTACTGTTGTCCATTGAGGAGTTTCATTTTTTACTCCGCACTCCGTCATCAGATCTTAACCAAATTAATATGGGACCACATCACAGCTAAACTCTATCGAGTGTTTTTTTCCAATAAAATCGGTCCACGATTGGCGATTGAGAAATCGATGTACATGTATAAAAAAAGCAAAAAATAAATAAAAAAAAACCCTCGTTTTTTGAAGTCTGTTAAAAAGAAAACGGCGTTCTGTACATTTTTATTACCATAGAATAATCTGTGTATTTTTTACAGATTTTTCTTGTGCATAGCAAATTATACTTTCCAAATATATAATACAAAAGGAAAATGACCAAAATTGCATTCCCGAGCTAAATGTGAGTTCCCAATGCTGTGACAGTTTACCGGACTGAATGGCGTCACTGACCAAATCTCAGGAGGCCAATTCTCGTAATTTTAAATGTTCAAAATATCATTCCGATCTAGTCTTAGCGTCAAGAAAGTTGGAAATGGCATTCTCAACCAATAATCAACGTCTGTGCTGTGCGCATTTTTTTTTTTTTTTTTTTATCCTGTCTCGGCAAAGTGACTACGCTACACCTGATGGTAAGTACCTATAGCGCAATCCATGAATACTGTCGACCAACGATAGACACTGAATCTATCGCAGATCGGCAGAATTATGCCGGCCTGCTTAGTTGCTTCTTCACACTCCGTTTTAAGGATCCCAAGTTATAGGAAGGAGGAAACACGTGCGCCGGCAAGTTATTCCATAGCTTTATGGTCCGACAGAAATATGATTTTGCGAACCTCTATAGGTACACTTTGTTGGATGGGTGACATATTGTGCAACATTAGGGCTGTGTATAATCTTATAAGTGAAATTGAATGGATTTAGTGAAAAGTTTAATGTGTATTACTGTGCATTGTTGAAATAGTGTTTTGTTTGATTATTATTTGAATCGTTTAAGTGTAGAATCATTGTGCAGTACAATAGTGAGTACTAAAAACCATATACCTATTCACTTCTATCGGCAGTCTCTACAAAGCATAGGCCGAAAAACAAACATCGTTTAAAAACACGAGTTACCAGTTGGTGTATTCGCCGCTGGTATGTCGTCATCTTTGAACTGATAGCGCAAGATTTGTGTGTCCGAATTTAAATCGAATATTACTATCGCAGGAGGTTGTATTTGCTGAGGATTTTCTGAAACAAAAAAAATATTTGGCCCCTCGTATGCGAGAAGTCGTTTAGGCTGGTGCGGTGGCTTTGTCTATTTCTGCCGGCAAGCAGCAGGTTCACATTTGGTGGAGTTACGCGTGAATCTACGTAAGCTATGTGGTCGATGGCGTGAACATACATAAAAAATAGTATATATTTATGCACTCACGCCAGTAATCCCGGAAGGGGTAGGCAAAGGTGTAACCAGTACATCCAAATTTCGCCGAGCGTAGCTCCGTTCCGTGATGCGATAGGGGCAAGCCTATCGCCATACCGGGCACAATTCCAGACTCCGGGCTGATACTGAGCATTTCGTAATAGAAAATCCCAATATAATTTTTCCCCGACTCGGGGATCGAACCCGAGACCTCGGCACAGCAGTCATATCGCATACGCATAACAACTGTGCCACCGAGGCAGTCCTACTATTATATTTCGTTTAATATACTATGTACAGTGGTTGCTATCCATTTGGGCTCAAAAATATATCAAATACTCTCACACCCTTCCTTCCACCTGCCCTTATCCCACTCTCAGTGGGATCGGCGCAACATGCTTTTAACAATTGTTACAGCAAGATTTCGATTGTAGTTTTTAGGACCAACCTGACGTCAACCCCTCTGGGAAGAAAACACCCAGACTCTAAACATATTTTTGTGGATCACACAAACTTTTGTCTCGATGTGGGAATCGAACACACGGCATCTCACTTCACAGCTCGCTACTTGGCGACTGCGCCACGGAGGCTTTTTTATTAGCTTGAATGACGAGACGAGCAGGTCGATCGCTTGATGGTAAGCGCCACGTCTGCCCATAAACAGTAGCAACGCCACACAGAACTTTGAATTACAAAGCACTGCGTGACACTGGACTGCGCTCTTCACCCCGAGACATAAGTTGTGAAGTCTAATAATGTCCAGTAATTTCACTGGCTTCTATGTCCTTCAAGCCAGAACACGAAGTGTTTACACAATGTTGCTTGGCGGCAGAATTAGACAAAGGCCATCATTTAAATACTCTTCCACCAATAAAGCAAATAAATTTTTTCGTACCAGGTATCTCCAAGAGTCCAGTGTCTACCATCCATAGTCTCCCGCACTGATCCGCTCGAGTCCGGTACACTGAGGTCAACATCCTCGCCTGTCTTATATCCGGGTATGGTTTCAAATCGGGGGACTTTGACCCTTGGTTTAAATCTACGTAGTTCAGTGTTGATGGTATTCCTAAAATACGAGATTAATTAGAGAGAAAACGAAGCCAGGTAATAATAATAATAATGATAAAAATAGCACTTTTCAGATCTTAATAACTCTAGAAATATAATAGTTTTTGTTATGAAATTTTGGTATTTAGGACCCTTATTATACATGCTTTATTTTAAGTGGGTAGCTCTAATAGTTTTTTGAGTTTTGGGAGGGTCGAAAGTAGCTCGAAATGGTTCGTGTAAATATACACACGCCCGGTGCCTCACCTGAACTTTACATCGTGTTTCTAGATCATTTGCAAGTGATCTTCACCGCCCATGTACGCTCACAATACCAGAAGAATCAATCAGAAAATCAATCAACCAGAAGTACCAATATACAAGTAACTTTCAGCTATACTTACCATATCTGCGTCTGGGGACAGTTATAAACACTCTATTCCCCACTCTTTCTACTCCCATGGGAACATTGTTGTACTGTATGAAAAATGCGTGTGATTGGCTTACTGAAATTAATAAAATCAGAAGTTATTTGTATATACATACATACTTACTCACGCCTGTAATCCGCGAAGGGGTAGGCAGAGTGGTAACCAGTAAACCCAGATTTCGCCGAGCGTATCTACTTCCCATGTGATAGGGGGCAAGCCTATCGCCATACCGGGCATAATTCCAGACTCCGGGCTGATACTGAGCATTTCGTAATAGAAAAACCCTACCTATATCTCTTTTACCCGACCCGATGTCATTGAAATTTAATGGCCAATTAAAGGTAAATAAAGCACCAACTCAAGATATTTAGCATTTTGAGTCGGTTTTATTTCGTGAGGAAACCTGCACCTTAGAAATCCCTCCCCGCTGAGCTATCACTGCTTTTTAGTTATTTAATCAAGCTCTGATATATACAATACTTACAATTTGTTTGTGGGCTAGGTTGCGATGATTTAGGTCCTGAAATATCCATATTTATTTTATTTTTGAGAACAAAATGCAATATTTATAAAATGGTGAATATTCGCTAAACAATTAAAGAATGATGAAGAAATAAAGAAAAGTAAGAAAATAGGAAGATACTCAACTGTATAAATTCCATCTCGGTATCACACGAGAGTCCAAAAGAGTATACTCTAAAGGAAAAGAAAAATATTATAGAAAGAAGTGGAAAGGAAAATATGAAAAGATAAGAAAAATAATAGTTTTAATTAAATGATTATGAAGATATTTTACACCTGATTTCTTATATTTACGCGAATATTACACATTCAAATAAAACTCAATTTATATTATCTTAGACTTGACAAACCACAAATCTTTGCTAAATAACACCGATTCCTACGTAGGATGATTCGCGAGGCTATTGAAATTAAAAAACACCCAAATTTCAATAGAGACGATGGTTGGAAGCTTCCACATGCCTGGGATCGAATTATACATTGTAGCGTGATGTTTATACATATAATCCATTCGTTTGAACTGTGCGATTCCGCCGCGGTTAGGCCTTCGACGCGGCTCGCGCGCATCACAAAGGAGCCGCCGCGAACCGCCGTCTCCCGCCGTGTTCGGCCTACGTGACAAAACACACGGCGCCCGCTCCGCAGTCCGCCTCATGCCATCGCCGTAGATACACGCTTTATTTTGTATTCGCGCTCGTTCCGTAACCTAAGTGTAACTAACGTATTTCTTTGAACTTAATTTGACTGTCACGAGTTTATGTTTTTTTATATTAACAGGTAGTTTTCGCGTAATCGTGGTTTTTATTACGTCGAACTCCTACAACATGTAATTAAATTGGAACCTAAAAGACCAACTGCCAGACCTCAAGACACCGTGAGATCTTATTTCGATGACCGTGCGCTTTTTCTGCGTAGCTCTGACTAGTATAAGCTAACTTTTTAAACATAGTAATGCCGAGTGATTTTACTGACTTGCTTCATACCGAAACACAACAGTGCTTACACACTGCTACTTGGCGGCAGAAATACACAAGGCAAGGACATTGAAGAAATGAAATGAAATAAAATAGTTTTATTAATCATGTAGGCAATTAAAATAGCGCTTATGACAAGTCAGTACAAAATAAAGAACCTTATGTATAGAAATCATATCAACTAATGTATACATAACATAAAATATAGGTACTATGCAACTATAAAAATAATATTTTTATTGTGGAATAGTCTAGAATTGAATAGAAATTACTGGGCATTATGAGACTTAACGTCTTATGTCTCTGAATGACGAATGCACTCCATTGCCATGCAGTGCTTTGTAATTCAAAGTTATGCGTGCTGGTGCCTTTGTTTATGGACAGACGTGATACTTGCCATCAGGCGAGCGACCTGCTCGTTTTGTCACATTAGCTAATAAAAAAATAAAAACACGTAATATAGAAATTTTATATATGTCTTACTCTCATTCCAAACTCGTTCATCCATATATTTGTTCTTGAAGTAAACCAGGTCGGATTGCCTTCTCTTCCTTAATAACGTATTCTGTTGAAAGTCTGAGACACGGTCTTGTGTCACTGAAAAGTAATACACCCAACAGTCGCACACATAGTCCTGACCCCACACTAGGTTTAACTGTATCGGGAACTACGAGGGACTTACCAACCCACTACACAGACCCGAAACAAATATTAGTGGATTACGCAAATATTTGTTGTGGGAATCTAACCCACGTGCTCTCGCTTCGAAGCCGGCTACTCGCCCACTGTGCGGAGGTTGTCAATAATAATACAAAGGGGCGCATGACAGGCCCCCACATTTCGCCGAGCGTATCTCCGTCTCATGATGTGATAGGGGCGGGGCGCCTATCGCCATACCGAGCACAATTCCAGACTCCGGGCTGGTACTGAGCATTTCATAATAGAAAATAACGTACGCATAACAACTGCACCACCGAGGCAGTCTACTCTATTTGCTGAAAAAATAATAAATTATAATAATACGTACACGACACTCCATCAATATTGTAAGTAAGCTGCTTCCACGCAAATACTTCAGTCAGGCGTCCAACTTTCCTGATGTCTTGGCTTGAACTTAGAATGAATACGCATATCTCCAAAAGTATTAGGATTTTTCCAGTCATTTCTGGGAATTACTGTTGCTAAGTTTAATTCTTTCAATTATTCACTATATAAAATCTACCAAGTGCGTGTCCGACCATACATAGTGAAGGGTTACGTAGTCAGAAAATATCCCATAGCTCAAAAACTATACCTACAATCTAGCTTATTGACAATTTTCTTTAGAAGTACTTTATAAGTAATATGAACTCCCTTTTAATTGAGGGTAAACCGGGGCACCCGCCCCGGGCGGCACTTTCAGGGGGCCAAAATCATAATATACATAATGATTAAAAATAAAAAACTGTCTCCACAAAGCGCCTAGCATACGGAATCCTGGTTGGCTCACCGTCGACTTCTAAGAAAAAGGCGCCACACAGGCCCACACCACAGTGAAAAGTACAAATTTATTAAAGGGTTCTTATTATCCAATTCACGAAAAATGCCAACCATTATTTGTTTGAGTTTTTTTAAGTAATTTATCTCAAACGCTGGAGGGACGCCACTATTAAGTTGCTGTCGTAAAAAACGTAGATCCGGGACTGCTAAATAGTGCCCTAAAGCAAGTTTATTTCTAGACATAGACTTTACTGTATGTTATACTACTAGGCGGGTTGTTTAGAAGTAAAATTGCATCACAAAACGCGGGAGTTTGACAGCTCACAAATAAGGAGCGCGATAGGGGTTCTAGATGAGAAGAAAGTAGATGGTAATATTGAGTTACGGTCAATTGACCGCAACAATTTCTGTGTACCACGCAGCTTGTCTAGTAGTATACATTAAAGTCTTTGTTTCTAGGTATAAAAAGATGACGTACCTAACACTGGACGTCTTGGCACTAAATCAAGATAACTACTAGTAAAGATGAATTATAACGATAAGTATATACATTGTATGACCCTGCTTCGTGATTAGCTAGTGATGTACCTTCATAGTTAAATTATCGATAACAGTATGGCCTCAGTAGTCTCATGATAATGTGAGATGCACTTTTGTATTGGATAGCGACACGGCAAATATGGTGGAAAACCCGCTACAGTGGCTCGTTCAGGCGAGTCATGTTCCGGAGTCAGTGTATTTTAAACTTACTATCACTTTTTGTTCATTATACTCGTAGATAATAACTTCGTCAGGACGTTCAATAAGTTTAATACTCTTTACACAATGCAAAATCATATTACTGTTCACAATTTAATACATTAGGTATGATTAAATAATAATGCACCCTCTTATATACCTCAGCAAATCACCTCCACCACATCTCAATCTTATTATCTACCTGCTTTACACCTTCACTAACACCAATAACGGTGCTATTATCAGCTATTACTAATATGAGGGCAACAGTATATCCAGTAACTTGGCATAATTCTGCCGGCCGTGGAAAGACGCATTCTGGCTTGACAGTCGACATTATATTTGGACTGTCCACTTTGGCGTGCCAAGATAGCTATGATGCCAAATACATACATCCATAGAAAAAGGGGAACACCTCTTTTTTGTCGAGGGTTAAAAAATCATTAAAGGTATCTATCTACACATAATATATACATATATACGCACTCACGCATGTAATCCCCGAAGGGCTAGGCAGACGTAACCGGTACACCCACATTTCGTCGAGCGTATATCCGTCCCATGATGTGACATGGGGCGAACCTTTCGCCGTATCTGTCACAATTACAAACTCCGGGCCCATACTAAACATTTCTTGATAGAAAAACCCATTATTACTTTTACCCGACCCAGTGATTGAACCCGAGTCAGCACAGCAGTCGTACCGCGTACATATTACAACTGTGCCACCGCGGCTGTCCATGTACAAATTAGTTAAAATATCGACACTACTACTTAGTGATGGCACATCACTAATGTCGGTTTCCTAGTCAATATGACGTGGTTTATCGTTTGTTTTTCACATGCCTAGTAACTCAGTAATAACAAGATAAAGAGAATGTTTGTTTATATTGAATCTGTGCATAGGTAGGTCAAGATGCTGTGAACCATGAGGTCTTGGGTCCGGTTGTCAAGGACATGTTTTTTACGAGCAAGTGGGTCACCTGATGGAAAGTGATCTCCACCGCCCGTGTACGCTCACAATACTAAAATAATCAAGGGCGCGTTGCCGACCTTGAAGGAAAGGGATAACTAAGGGTTTGGGAAGGGAAGGGGTTTTGGGCCTCCGGATATCTGACTCACCGTACGAAACGCTGCAGCAAATTGCCGGTTTTCTGTGAGACAGTAGTAACGACCCGGATGAGCCGGCCCATTCATGCTGTAGACAAAACTGTCTACATGCCTCTACCATTCAAAAAATAAGATGGGAGTTGTGAATTATACAAGGCATTACAGAAAAGTGTGGTCATGTTTAAGGGTCGCTATCCTTTAATTATCTCTGTCCTTTAAGGTCGGCAACGCGCCCATGATTCTTCTGGTATTGTGGGCGTACGTGGGCGGTGGAGATCATGTATTTGGTCTGTACTGAATGAGAGGGGTTAGGCCTTAATCCACCACACTGGCCTAATGAGAGTTGGCAGACTTCACTTCAAAATTCTTCGAGGAACTTCTCAGGTATGGTTTCCTCGCGATGTTTCCTTCACCGTTAAAGCAAGAGATAATTAACAATTAACACACACATAACTTAGAAAAGTCAGAGGTGCATGCTCTTGGGGTTGGTTTCGAACCTGCGACTTTCCTCTTGACAGTCCGTACCACTTCCCGCTGATAACTACTAATAATAATTAAACTAAAATTTACTTAACTAGGGGTATTTTCACAAAACGTAAAACAAAAAAAAAACTTATAGTCCCACGAATATGAGACATATCTTACTTTCTTCCCCACATTATTCTGCATCGATTGGTATCGGTCTCGACCCCATACCCCCAGCGGTTTCGGAGGAGATAGCGTGACAAGCTTTTGGCAGAGGCAGCGGCGGCGGCGCCAGTAACTTTTTTATAGAATAGAGACTTGTTTTGAGATTGATTCTAGTTTAGTTGGTTGTAAACAAAGTCGCTTGAATACTCAAAGCGAAGTCGTGGTTAAGTGCATAGTCAAGTTATGATAAAAAGCTAGCAATAATCAGAACACAAAGATTATAAAAAGTTTATTCAATGATAATAAAACAGAAAAATCTTTTCGTTGTGTGTATGAAATAAATTATATGTTACAGAAAGGTGTGGTCATATTTAAGGTTCTTTCCATACACATGAGAGTGAGTGTGTACACATGTACCAGATCTTATCAACATCAATCTTATCAACTAGGCATTCTACAATTTCACGCTAACTTTAATCAGTCAGTTATTATGAATCAAATCGATCACACCCCTATGAATTTAGTGAAGTGGCTGAGCGAGAATGGAGTGAGACAAAACTCTACGGAGACAAAAGCTCAGCTATTTATCATTTAGTGTTGTCCAAAACTGCAAGTTGAATATGGACATGATACTCATTCAATAATTAAAAGAAAATACTTATTTATGTCCTAGCAATGAAATCGGATTTGTTACTACGGATGGTAAAATATTCCATATCGTAAACTATACGTTGCTTACATTTGACCACACTTTTCTGTAACACGTTGTATAATACTTATATCCGTACACTATACGTTGCTTAAATTTGACCACACCTTTCTGTAACACGTTGTATAATACTTATATCGTACACTATACGTTGCTTACATTTGACCACACTTCCTGTAATACCTTGTATATATTTCTACATACATACATACATACATACATACATACATACATACATACATACATACGCACACACGCCTGTAATTCCCGACGGGGTAGGCAGAGGTATAACCGGTACACCCACTTTTCACCGAGCGTATCTCCGTCCCTTGATGTGATAGGGGGCGAGCCTATCGTCAACCGGGCACAAAACTTTGAAAATTGCCCGTTGTTGGAGACCCCTTAACGGAATGCCTCTGTGGCGCACTTGTAATGTACACGTGACGACTGCTGTGCTGAGGTCTCTGGTTCGATCTCGGTTCGGGTAAAAGTGATATTGGGTTTTGCTATTATGACATGTTAAGTATCAGCCCGGAGTCTGGAATTGCGCGGTGTGGCGACATGCTCGCCCCCTTTCACAGTATCGGATGGAAATAAGCTCGGCGAAATGTGGGTGTGTACTGGTTCTAACCAGTGTACCTCTTTCTTTCTTAATTATATTTATTCTTGTGCTGTTAATTTCAAGAACCCCTCTTAGTAGAAGGTGAAGGTCTTCTCCAAAGATGACCAACGTTCTCTATCTTTCGCTATACGTATCCAAGAAGTGCCAGCTGTTCTTGCTATATCTCGTTAAAGTAACATTCCAATAATTCTATGAAGGTCATATTCGTATTAAACAGAGTTTATAATAAAACAATTCACAATAAAACACTAATGCGACTAAACAATGGACACTAGCAAAAACATTTGATTTTGTGCGACAAAAAACGTACTAGGTACATTATAATTTAAGCGCCGTGTTTTTTCAAGCATTTGCAATTCGTGTTGCTACGAAATTAGTTTGGAAAAATTTTGTATTTTTAACTGACTTCTTATAAGGTGGTGCTTTGTCTGTTTTTTATACATCGTGTTACAGAAAGATGTGGTCAAATTTAAGCAACGTATAGTGTACGTTATAAGTATTATACAACATGTTACAGAAAGGTGTGGTCAAATTTAAGCAACGTATAGTGTACGATACGTATTATACAACGCGTTACAGAAAGATGTGGTCAAATTTAAGCAACGTATAAATAGATATAAGTATTTCACACCCCGTAGTGTCAAATCCGATTGCATTACTAAGACAAAGAGGTAAGCCATGCTATATGACTATGCCATTTCTGGCGATCTGAAGAAGCGATTACACGCTGTAATGAATTTCAATATTGTGTAGAGGTATAGAAGTAATAAAAATAATTTATATTGATGTCATCGCTCTAATATCAATTTATAAATGAGTGATTAAAATTGGCGTGACATTTTGGATGTCTAGATTTTGCTTTGCTCATTGGCTTTTATATTAAACGTTTCGAGTAGTAGAGCCACGGTGTATATAGTTTTGTCTATATAGAATCGGGGAACTCGGGGTGTTACAACTCTCATTAAAAACCGCCGTGACTCGTTTCCTCACGATGTTGTCTTTATTTTATAAGTTAACATTTTTTGAGACTTGACATAAGTTTGTCTCGGGGTGATGAGCGCAGTCCAATGCCATGCAGTGCTTTGTAATCCAAAGTTCTGTGTGGTGTTGCTTCTGTTTATGGGCAGGCGTGACGCTTACCATCAGGCGAGCGACCTGCTCGTCTCGTCATTCAAGCTAATAAAAAAAATAATTTTTGTATAAAAAGATTTATTTTACTCTTTCAGTCTTTACTTCTCGCAAACGGTGCCACGTATCAAATCCTGGACGTTGCCTCTGAAAAATTCAATTTATTAGACAATAATTTCGAAGTGGTATAGCCAGGCTATAGATGGTTTTGTATACATCATGAATGGGCCGGCTCGACTGGGTTTTGGGACTATCGTTGTTTTTTAACGGACTTCATAAAAGGAGGAGGTGCTCAATTCGCCGCGTTTTTTTTGGCAAACACGCTAGGCAGAGGCTTTGCTGTGCCCTGGCATTACAGAAGTCTATGGGCGGCGGTGACTACTTACCATCAGGTGGCCCGTTTGCTTGTCTGCCTATCAAGGCAGTAAAAAAAAACATTTCATTCGATAGAGTTTAGCTGCGATGTGGTCCTATATAAATTTGGATAAGATCTGATGACGGAGTACGGAGTAAAAAAATGAAACTCCTCAACGGACAACAGTACCCTCGTCGAGATTGTGTTATTGTATTGGAATATACATGCTATTGCTGTGACTACAAGTAAAAAATTTAAAATAATATAAGTTTTAACAAACAATAGTAACCTAATTCACAATAATAAAAAAATTGTCGGTGCCTATTTCGCTGCATGTCAAATAAAATTGCACCGACTCTAAAGAGACCCATGCAATTGTTATTGTTGATTTTTCAGTGTTTTAACTTTGAACTCTAAGTTTTAACTAAGTTTTCGTAAAACTAATTTTGATTACAGTATTAATATTTTACCTGTGTATAAAATAATTATCTTCCTTTACATTGAAGGAGGAGTACACAAATCTTGGTATTTGATTCACAAGGACCCACACATCATCTCCTTTTATTATCATGTCTGTAAGAAAAATAAATATAAGTCAGACAGGCGGCTGGTCGTAAAAACTACAAGCTAAATCTTCGAAGCATATTGCGCCGACCCCACTGCAAGTGGGATTAGGGCAGGTGGAAGGCCCCTTTTATGCGAGAGGCTGTCTGGCTGTTGTTCCAGTTTGAAGTACTTTGAAGTCAGTGAAATTACTGGACATTATGAGACTTAACAACTTATGTCTCGGGGTGAAGAGTGCAGACCAATGTCGCGCAGTGCTTTGAAATTCAAAGTTGTTTCTGTTTATGGGCAGGCTTGGCGCTTACCATCAGGCGAGCGACCTGCTCGTTTGGTCACTCAAGCTAATAAAAAAGATACACACACATTGTCCTGACCCCTAGGTGAAAATGTATTGTGTGTATCAACTACGATGGACTTACGGTCCCACAACGGTCGCCACGGTCGCTCGCTTGATGGTAAGCGTCACGCCTGCCCATAAACAAAAGTAACACCACCAGAACTTCGAATTATGAAGTACTGCATGGCACTGGACTGCGCTCGTCACCCTGAGACATAAGGTGTTAAGTCTCATAATGCCCAGTAATTTCACTGACTTCAATATCCTTCAAATCGGAACGGAACAGTGTTAAGACACTGCAGCTTTAGAAATAGACGGCGCGGTGGTAGTAAGTAACCCACTTATTGTTTATTCTAATATAAAACGCCCAAAAATATAATAATCTCTATACCACTAATATAAACTAGTTTCTGATGATCTTGAACAGCTATTCCAACATTTTCTGGAGTCAGCGGCAAGTCCACGTTCCAGCATAGGATGGCGTCCTGGGCCACATTGGCGAAGAATAATGTCCTAGTACCATCGTGGTACACATGCGTTCCACTCTGGGTGTTTGGACCTCTGGTACCAAGGTCCTGTAGCAAAGAGTCGTCTTTAAAACTGACAAACTACGGAAACATGCTACTCTGTAATTGTATTAAGGGTACTCCAAAAAGAAACAAAAAGTTACGTTACAAAAACTATAACGCCCGGTTTCCGAAAGGCTGATCAATGTTAAATTAACTAATCAAATGTCAAAGCTCATGTCAAGTCGAAATTGAGTTGCTAGAAGCGTGATCAACACATTTGATTGACACACATGTTAGCTAACATAACTTTCAAATTAATATGAAAAATCGTATGTCAAACGGTACTAAAGAGAGATCAAATATTATAATTCTTCTCACTAAATAACGTTTCAGCAACTCGAATTGATTTGTCAGCGATGTCAACTCAAAGTTTTGTTAGTTGAATGTAGATCAAATCAACATTCAACTAACAGAACTTTGTTTTTTTTTCGTTTTTCTATAACGAAATGCTCAGTATCAAGCCCGAAGTCTGGAATTGTGCCGGGGTATATACCGTAATACCGGGGTATATAGGCTCCATCACATCATGGGACGGAAATAATCCCGGCGAAATATGTACTAGTTACACCTCTGCCTACCCCTTTGGAGATACGCATGAGTGCGTATAAATACATCCAACAGTGGGACACAGTCCTGACCCCACACTAGGTAAACCTGTATCGTGGGTATTAGGAACTACGAGGGACTTGCCAACCCACAACACCCAGACACGAATCAAATATTTGTGGATCACACAAACATTTGTCTCAGTGTGGGAACTGAACCCACGGTCTCTCGCTTCGCCGCCGGCTACTCGCCCACTGCGCCACGGAGGTATGTATGTATAATGGCAAAAAATAATGCTAAGGACCATCGAAATAAGATGACAAGAAACGTAACTCAAGCAAAAATTACCCCACCAAAACTCTGTGCAAGGGGGGCGGGGCTGTAAAAATCTAAGCAGCTCGTTCATTCATCAATTTATGATCTCTAGTTGACACTTGATAAGTCTAATTTTTTGCGCGGTGCAGAACGTCGTATCTCGATTTAGAAATTTAATATTTAGATATTAACTTTTGACTGCCTCGATGGCGCAATTGTAATGCGTACGCGTTACGATTGAGGTCAACTCTGAGGTCTCGGGTTCGATCCCCGGGTCGGGTAAAGTGGTATTGGGTTTTTCTATTACGAAATGCTCAGTATCAGCCCGGAGTCTGGAATTTGTGCCCGGTATGGCGATAGGCTCGCCCCCTATCACATAAGGGACGGAAATACGCTCGGCGAAATGTGGGTGTACTGGTTACACCTCTGCCTACCCCTTCGGGGATTACAGGCGTGAGTGCGTATGAGTGCGTATGTATGTACATTAACTTTTATGAAAAATTGTTGGTTTTGAACGTTCATTATTTTTTGATACGTGTGAGTTTACTTTTGCATGTGTACTCGTAAGTAAGTGGAGCCGTATTTTTGGCAGGTTCATATGAGAGTTATCGTTCTAGTTATCTTAGTTCGATGCTAAGGTAATCAGTTTCATTACCATAAATTGATTAGCGAAGTTAAATCCCCTTTGTTTCAAAATCCTAGTGTCTATGGAGAACTCGTGGGTTGATACTAAAGCATGATAGTATGCTGTTCTTTTGGACTCTTTGGTGTCTGATAAAGCGATGCTGAAGAGTCCATCTTTCCAGTTAATGACATTTCCTGAAAAATAAACACGTAATACACCCACACCCACAAGCAATGGGGTCAAACTTATAATCCTCATCTGCCTTATCCCACTCGCAGTGGGGTCAGCGCAACATGCTTTTTAACACATGTAACAAAGATATGGCTTGTAGTTATTACGACCAGCCGCCTGCCTGACGTCAATCCTACTGCAGAGAAAACACCCAGACCGGAAAAAAATATTTGTGGATTCCACAAAAAAATCTCTGTACAGTTATTGAACCCGCAGCCTCTCGCTTCACAGGAGTCTCCGCCAAATTTCATGTGGACCCATTTTGCTTTTTGTGTTCGTTATAGATCATCGATTTTATTTATAGTTCATCTGTGCCATGGAGACTGTGACTGAGCCACCAACATCTTAGGCCCAAAGTCAACCTCACCTGCACGTGGTACACTCTGCTGATTAACGGACGAGGCAATGACGAAACTTTGCGGGTTCTAGAGGTCAGACGGCGGGTCGCCCCATATAATACCAAATTCAGATGACGGCTGACTCTAGCATTGAGCCACGCTGTAGACAGTTTTGTCTACAGCATGAATGGGCCGGCTCGTCCGGGTCGTTACCACTGTCTCACAGAAAACCGACGTAAAGTGGCGGCTTGCTGCTGCGTTTCGTACGGTGAGTAAAAGATATCAGATGCCCAAATCCTCCTCCCCTTTCCAATCCTTTAGTTATCCCTTTCCTTTAAGGTAGGCAATGCGCCCATGATCCTTTTGGTATTGAGGGCGTACATGGGCAGTGGAGATCACTTAGCATCAGGTGACCCACTTGCTCGTTTACTGGCCTATGATATAAAAATGAGCTAGGATAACGCCAATCAGAAAGAAAGACCCTTTCTTTGCCTCGCAATAGTCGGCTAAATAACATTGTGTACGCTGTTGCCTTACCAGCAGCTGTAAAATTCATGGCGCCTTCATCATGAGTAAAGCTAGGATGGTTTATTCTCCAAAACTGCTTCTCTTTGAGTGAGAATACTATTAGCCCTTCTGTAGCCAAGTCGTTAATATATGCGTAAGCGTCGTCGCATGTCGATTGTTGCACATCAATAGTTATTGAAGTTAACCCTGAAACAGAAGTAAAGGTTTATTCTATAATACGTCTGGCAAAGACTCTGGAAAAGCCACCGTAATTTCAGTAACTAAATCTACATATTTTTGTAATAAATATTTCGATTAGTAAGTCTTGTTTCCCACTATAGTATTATTAGTATTATGGGCACTTGCTTTACTCGTGCTCTACTAGTTTATAATTTCGTACATAACCGTGAAAACCTATAAATGGCTTTCTAGTGTTACTTCAAAAACATATTTACATTGTGTTAGCTGTTGATTTTCCTAATATAAAAATAACAATGATATGAGGCAGCGGAAAATACAAACTGATGCTAGTAGGGGCCCTTGAACATGCTACAATGCTAGGACGAATAAATTACGAATTCAAATTGGAATCGAGAATTTGTTTGAAGTTTAAAATGCAGTTTTGACGTCCTGATACTTTTTCGCAAGCTTAAGTTTTAAGTTAAGGCTTTAAGTCGCTGTAGTTAAAGTTTTTGCGAGTTATCGAATAACTGGTTGTCGGCGCCCCTAGCAGATCATGTTATTAAAACACATTTGCGACTGTCCAGTCGGTCCGTCCAGGATGTTCATGGCAGTGGAGATCACTTAGCTTCAGGTGACCCACTTGCTTATTTGCCGGCTTATGCTAAAAAAAGTTTAAACTTAAGCGCTTCGTCGATCTTCGTCAATTTCGAAAAGACATTAAACTAATAATACAGCATTATATTATGTTCTTATTTTTCTCTGACTCACCAGGTTGGGACGGCCAGACATTAATGGCATATTCGTAGAAACAAAGTAGAAGCGCTTAACTGTAATCGTAGTACTGTATCTCTCTATTCTAAAAAAAAGTAACTGGCGCCGCTGCCGCCGCCGCTGCCAAAAGCTTGTCACGCTATCTCCTCCGAAACCGCCTGGGGTATGGGGTCGACACCGATACCAATCCATGCAGAATAAGGTATCTTACCTTATATGTCTCATATTCGTCGGACTTTAAGTTTTTTTTAAATTTTATGTTTTGAGGAAAAACATGGGCAAAGCCCTTAGTATATTAAATACCTCCACTTGTTCTCTCATTGACTAGGACAGCAGAATCGAAGACATGCCTGAAGAGCATTTTCTCAGTCGCCAAGTCGTAAGCCAGTACTGCAGGAGGCTGGATCTGTTTACGAGCTCCTGGAATAAATAAACAAGCAAGTTATTATGACTTACATGGTGGTAGGTCCCTTGTATGCGAGAGGCCGTCCGGGTTGGTACCACCGTTAATTTCTGCCGCCAAGCAAGTGTGTAAGCACTGTTATGTTCCAGTTGAAGGACATTGAAGCCAGTGAAATTACTGGGCATTATGACACATATCATCTTATGTCTCGGGGTAACGAGCGCAGTCCAATGCCATGCAGTGCTTTGTAATTCAAAGTTCTGTGTGGTGTTGATTCTGTTTATGGGCAGGCGTGACGCTTACCATCAGGCGAGCGACCTGCTCGTTTCGTCCACCATAATAAAAAAACTTAGAAACATCGCATCGTACTACATCTTTCTACTACACAATAATGTAATTATCTCGTCTCCCTCTAACATCAAATTCCATGGATTCCAATTCTCGATAAAGGAACATGTGAGTCTCATGATGGTAAGTGATTTCCACCGCCCATAGATACCCATAATACCAGAAGAAGCGTGGACGCTTCGCCGACCTTAATGGAAAGGGATAACAGAGCAACGGGACCCGGCTTGCGAGGTTAAGGGATTGGGAAGGCGAGTGGGATTTGAGCCTCGACTTCGAAAAAGAGATGTTCAATTTGGTGAGGTTTTTGTTAGCTTTTTCATGTACTTTTTTATGTATGTCAATTGTAAATCAAATTTATATGGAACCACAAAATCTAACAAGACCTGATGACAGAGTACGGAGTAAAAAATTAAATTCTTCAACCGATAAAGGCATTTATAGGGAATTCACCACACATGATGGTAAGTGATCCCCACCGCACATATACGGCCACAATATTAAAAAAAAACATGGGCGCGTTGCTGTTCTTAAAGGAAAGGGATAGGTAAGGGATTGCGAAGGGGAGGGGAATTTGGGCCCGGATATCTCTCACCGTACGAAACACAACAGCAAGCTGCTACTTCACGTCCGCGACCGGGTCGAGCTGACCCATTCATGTGTGTCTTTCTTCAGTGGCTTTAATACTTAAAGAGATTCTTCGTAATCTATGATATCCATATGTGGTACACAAGTCTTCTCTTCTACGTCTTACCTGGTACTTCCAGAAGACCCGTATCCACCATCCACAGTCTGTTGCACTCGTCTATTGCCGGCCGGTATACTGACACCAGTCTCTTCACTTCTTCGTAGCTTGGAAATGGTTTTAAGAGTGGCGAAGAAGAACTCATGTTTACGTAGTTAAGAGTTGATGGTATTCCTGAAATAAATAATACATACATACGCACTCACGCCTGTAATCCCCGAAGGGGTAGGCAGAGGTGTAACCTGTACACCCACATTTCGCCGAGCGTAGGTCTCCGTCCCTTATGTGATAGGGGGCGAGCCTATCGCCATACCCGGCACAAATTCTAGACTCCGAGCTGATACTGAGCATTTCGTAATAGAAAAAACCCAATACCACTTTACCCGACCCGGGGATTGAACCCAAGAACTCAGCGTTGGCCTCAATCGTAACGCGTACGCATTACACTTTACAACTGCGCCACCGAGGCAGTCCTATATATTCCTGAAATATATATTTTTATATGGTATAGCATGGACTACAGCCTCCGTGGCGCAATGGGCGAGTAGCTGGCTGTGAAACGAGAGGCTGCGTGTTCGATGCCCACATCGAGACAAATGTTTGTGTGATCCACAAATATATGTTCCGGGTCTGGGTATTTTCTTCCCAGAGGGGTTGACGTCAGGCAGGCGGCCGTCCGTAAAAACTACAAGCCAAATCATGAGTTAAAAAGCATGTTGCGCCGACCCCACTACGAGTGGGATAAGGGCAGGTGGAAGAAGATGTAGATGGAGTGTAATTGGGCCATCAAGTTGTTGATCGCCCCACTTACACTCCACTGGAGGACTAAGTTTTTTTTACTAGCCCTGTATTATACATGTCCCAATGCTGGTCACGGGCCTCCG
Source organism: Mimas tiliae (assembly GCA_905332985.1). Lineage (NCBI taxonomy): Eukaryota > Metazoa > Arthropoda > Insecta > Lepidoptera > Sphingidae > Mimas > Mimas tiliae. Next base: position 2,336,977 of record HG995266.1, on the reverse strand, counting down.
CTACTGAATAAGAGGAGTTATAGGGGCCTTGGTCCACCACGCTAGCCTAATGCGGGTAGGCAGACTTCACATACCTTTGAAATTCTAAACTTCGTAGGTATGCAGGTTACCTCACGATGTTTCCTTCACCGTTAAAGCAAGCGATAATTAACAATTAATACACACATAACTTTGAAAAATCAGAGGTGTATGCTCTTAGGACTGGGTGCGAATCTGCGACGTTCGTCTCGACAATCCGTACCACTCCCACTGAGGTATCGTAGCTTCTATCGGACTAAGAAATGACCAATTAAAATTAAATGGACGTATCTGACAGCGGCAAAAGACTAATGCGTTTTCTAACCATGTTTTCTTCTAGGTACAGTTACAAATGCCACGTTTGAATGCACCTCCAGCCCGATAGGCACATTATTGTACTGAATGAAGAATTTTTCATCTTCCTCCAATTCTTGGTCGTACACAAAGCTATCTGGTTTCCTTTCAGTGTCCGAGTTGTTTTTGTCTGAAAAGAAGGTTGTATGCGAAGACATTAATGTAATAATATTTATATCGTACACTATACGTTGCTTAAATTTGACCACACTTTTCTGTAACACGTTGTATAATACTTATATCGTACACTATACGTTGCTTAAATTTGACCACACCTTTCTGTAACACGTTGTATAATACTTATATCGTACACTATACGTTGCTTAAATTTGACCACACTTTTCTGTAACACGTTGTATAATACTTATATCGTACACTATACGTTGCTTAAATTTGACCACACCTTTCTGTAACACGTTGTATAATACTTATATCGTACACTATACGTTGCTCAAATTTGACCACACCTTTCTGTAACACGTTGTATAATACTTATATCGTACACTATACGTTGCTTAAATTTGACCACACCTTTCTGTAACACGTTGTATAATACTTATATCGTACACTATACGTTGCTTAAATTTCACCACACCTTTCTGTAACACGTTGTATAATACTTATATCGTACACTATACGTTGCTTAAATTTCACCACACCTTTCTGTAACACGTTGTATATTAGACTGGTTATTTGGAAGTAAAATTACGCCATATAGCGCTGGAGTTTGAGAAGTGATAGACAGGAAGCGGGAGAGGAGTTCTGCCGTCAAGCAGCAGTGTGTTAACACTGTTGTGTTCCTGTTTAAAGGACATTGAAGCTATTGAAATTACTGAGTGTTATGAGATTTAACATTTTATGTGTCAGGGTGTTGAGCGCTGTCCAGTGGCATGTAGTAGTACTTCATAATTCGAAGTACGGTATTGCTTCTGTTTATGAGCAGGCGTGACGCTTACTATGAGGTGAGCGACTTGCTCGTCTCGTCATATAAAGCTAATAAAAATAAAACGATTGAACGATATAGTAACATTGAGTTACGGTGAATTGACCGTAACTTAGTGGCGCAATGTTTATGTACCGCGCAGCCGGTCTAGTAATATACATTGAAGTAATTGGCTGTATGATTGTGATTCCTTCACCCGTTATTTTTCAACCGAATTTTGAACTACACCCGTTATTGGTATTCTGAAATGTGCGAATTTTTTTTTTTCTTTTTTATTAGATAGGCCGGCAAACGAGCAAGTGGCTCACCTGATGGTAAGCGATCTTCACCGCCCATGTACGCCCACAATACCAAAAGAATCATGGGCGCGTTGCCAACTTAAAGGAAAGGAATAATTAAAGGAATGGGAAGGGGAGGAGGATTTGGACCTCCGGATATCTCACTAACCGTACGAAACGCAGCAGCAAGGTGTTACTTAACGCTGGTTTTCTGTGAGACAGTGGTAACGACCCGGACGAGCCGGCCCCTTCATGCCGTAGACACACAACTGTCTACAGCGTAAAAGAAGATCAAGAACCTCCTCCTTTTTGAAGTCGGTTAAAAACATCAACAAATTTTAATACTCACATTTAACCCCGTCAATCTCGTAACCTATCTGTTTCCAAGTAAATATGTTTATCATTTTCCCGACGCCGATATTTCCTTGGCCTATTACATATTGAATTAAAAATAGAATTAATAAAGTATTTAACTTAAACATTGTTCAAATCTCACGAATTCTTGAGTTGTACTGACTATCTCAAACTGGTTTTGTTTAGTGTTGCTTTGAATCGATTGTAATCGATTGGGTTGTTAAAATCGATTGCAATATGGTTGATTGCTTTCTTTAGCGAAGGTAGCATACATTGTTTCGTAGTTTTCGTTTATTTCGAATAAAAGTGTGTAGAGATGACGACGTAATTCAGACTTAATAAAACATTAGAAGTCCTATATCTCTATTGAGTGACTAAGCAGGTTCGAATGTCCGGCATAGATTTAAATAAAAAATTAAGTAATATCTTTATTGATCACATAGGCATAATAAAAGGCCCTCATGATAAGTCAAAACAAATGTAAGTTTACTAATAAAACTGTTTAAATTAGTGCTCTATAAGCAATTTATAAAGGTCACAGTGTCTTGGTGCAGTGTGCAGGACTGATTTCAGACCACATCAGTGTATGCCTGATAGGAGGCGAGCTTATCGCCATACCGGGCACAATTCCAGACTCCGGGCTGATACTGAGCATTTCATAATAGAAAACCCCCATATCACTTTTACCCGACCCGGGGATCGAACCCGAGTCCCTCGTAGTCACTGATACCCACTGTGGGACTGTTGGGTGTATTTATTTATATGGGACGTGAAACCAGATGTTCTTTATTACAATATAACATTGTGTCACCAAAAGTTATATGGATATATGGAATAAAATATGAAAAGATTTTTAAAATCATGTTATTCCAACAACGACTCATTTCATTCCGCTACATGCTGTACGGCCTAAGTAGTACTTTGCTAGTTTTCAAGGAGCAGGATATTTCTAGCAAGGATATTTCTTAAAAATCCGAAAATTATCGAAGTCAAAGACATACATAATTAAGTGTATAATACTAGAAGGGCTATTAAGAAGTAAAATTCACGTCACATAACGCGGGAGTTTGACAGCTGACAGACAGGAAGCGGGAAGGGGTTCTAACTTCTAGTTAAGGTAAGCAAGGTCAGTTGACGTAATTTCTATGTACCGCGCAGCCGGTCTAGTAATATTGAAGTCATTGTGCACTGATTATTTCAATTAGAATGCTTTTCAAAACGATTTTAAAGAATCGATTTAAAATAATTGATTCTTGTGGTACGAAACACCACTATCTGCGACCGGTTTTTTATTATTGTTTACTCGAGTTTTAGGGTTGATAAAGCAATTTATAATTATTACTTTGATTTCTCAAGTTATGTATCCGATATGGTGATGGAATCCACCTCTTTTGAACACTTTTGTGTCTTCTTCTACTGGCTTTATCCCACTCGCAGTGGGGTCGGCGCAATATGTATGTTTTTAACACATGTTACGGAAAGATTTGGCTTGTAATTTTTACGACCGGCCGCCTGCCTGACGTCAACTACTCTGGGGAAATTACGTGAGTAATATATTCATAGTTATTTTATCGTTTGCTTTAACAGTGAAGGAAACATCGTGAGGAAATCTGTATAAGTACCTGAGAATTATCTTTAAGAATTTTGTTATATGCAGTCTATCAACACGTTGATTGACTAAAACCTCTCATGTCGTATTAGTATAGTAACTAATATGTATACTAATAACGAGACTGCCTCGGTGGCGCAGTTGTAATGCGTACGCGTTACAATTGAGGCTAACGCTGAGGTCTCGGGTTAGATCCCCGGGTCGGGTAAAGTGGTGTTGGGTTTTTCTATTACGAAATGCTCAGTATCAGCCCGGAGTCTGGAATTTGTGTCCGATATGGCGATAGGCTCGCCCCGTATCACATAAGGGATGGAGATACGCTCGGTGAAATGTGGGTGTACTTGTTACACCTCTGCCTACCCCTTCGGGGAATACAGGCGTGAGTGCGTATGTATGTATGTAACTAATATTATAAATGCGAAAGTGAGTTTGTTTGTTACCCTTCCGCGCCTAAATCGTTGAACCGATGTTGATGTTTTTATTTATTGAATGACGAGACGAGTAGGTCGCTCGCCTGATTGTAAGCGCCACGCCTGCCCATAAACAGAAGCAACACCACACAGAACTTTGAATTACAAAGCACTGCATGGCATTGGACTGCGCTCGTCACCTCGAGACATAACTTGTTGTCTCATAATGCCCAGTAATTTCACTGGCTTCAATGCTCTTCAAACCGGAACACAACAGCATACACACAGTTGCTTGGCGGCAGAAATAGACGGCGCGGTGGTAGCAACACAGACGGCCTCTCGCATACCAGAGACCTACCACCTTGCTAAAATTGTATGATGTATTTCGGTACAGAGATAGAAGAGACCCTGGAGACGGCGATAGGCTACTTTTATCCTGGAAAATGTTGTTCACGCGAGCGGTACCGCGAGCAAAAGTTAGTCTATAATATAAGGAAATATTGTAAATGAGGCATCCTTGATGGGTTCAATGTATTTTAATGACCTGATGATGTCTTTTTATTAAACGTAAACAGGTTAAAGTAAAACTAGTTTATACGGATTTTATCGCGGTTTAATTTTGATTTTAGTCCCGACGTTTCGATAACTTTTCAGCTTTCGTGGTAACGGGAGAGACTGAGGTGTAGGTCGTCTCGAAAAGTTAATGTTACATTGGCTACCTTCATTTTAAAATTATACATTTATTTTTAATTATTTAAAAAGTTAGTTGACACTAGTCGGATCTACGCAGAAAGAGCTCATGGTGTCTTGACTAAAATAAAAAATTGAACCGCGATAAAATCCGTATAGGTAAACTAGTTTTATTACAATGTACAGTATAACTGCCTCAGTGGCGCAGTTGTAATGCGTACGCCTTATGATTGAGGCTAACGCTGAGGTCTCGGGTTCGATCCCCGGGTCGGGTAAAGTGGTATTGGGTATTTCTATTACGAAATGCTTAGTATCAGCCCGGAGTCTGGAATTTGTGCCCGGTATGGCGATAGGCTCGCCCCCTATCACATAAGGAACGTAGATACGCTCGGTGAAATGTCGGTGTACTGATTACACCTCTGCCTACCCCTTCGGGGATTACAGGCGTGAGTGCGTATGTATATTTATTTTTTAATTATTTAAACACTTGAAACTAGTCCGATCTACGCAGAAAGAGCTCACGGTGTCTTAACTAAAATAAAAAATTGAACCGCGATAAAATCCGTATAAACTAGTTTTCAATGTGTAATATTCGCGTAAACCTAAGAAATAACTAGGTTAAAGTAAATTTATTTTCATCCTCATTACACACAACGAGTACGTATGTAAATCTACTATGATTTGACATAGTTCAAGGTTATATAGACAGATCCGTTGCGCAATGGGCGCAGCTAGGGACAAAACCGGGGCAGACACCCCGGGAGGCAGTTTCAGGGGCGCCAAAATCATAATACATATATGATTAAAAATAAAAAAGTTGCTCCACAAAGAGCCTAGCATACGGAAGCCTGGTTGGCTCACCGTCGACTTGTAAGAAAAAGGCGCCACACAGGCCCACACCACTAATGAAAAGCACAAATTTATTAAAGGGTTCTTATTGTCCCATACACGAAAACTGCCAACCATTACATATTTGAGTTTTTTTAAGTAATTTATCTCAAACGCTGGAGAGGGGCGCCACTAACAAGTTTCTGCCGCGGTTCGAAATACCTATCGTAGATCCGGGGCTGAGTGAGCGAGTAGCCGGCTGCGAAGCGAGAGGCCGTGAGTTCGATTCCCACACCAGACAGATGTTTGTGTGATCCAAAAATATGGTCTCGGGCAAAGACTTTTATGTATACTACTAGACAAACTGCACGGTACATAGAAATTGTACCACTAAGTTGCCGTCAATTGACTGTAACGCAATAATACCATCTCGCTTACTCTCAACTAGAACCCCTATCCCGCTCTCTATCTGTGAGCTGTCAAACTCCCGCGTTATGTGACGCAATTTTACTTCTAAACAGCCCGTCTAGTAGTATGTCTTTGGTCTCGGGTCTGTCTTGTGGGTTGGTAAGTCCCTCGTAGTTCCTGATACCCACGATACAGGTTAACCTGGTGTGGGGTCAGGAGTATGTGTGTGACTGTTGGATGTGTTTATTATTATTATAATAAAAGCTTTGTTCATAATTATTATGACTAGGTATTATTTAGTAGATAAACAGTAATAATTGTCACAAATCAATTTTTTAAATAATATTTTGAAGAATCGAGTTGCAATTTTCGAAAAGAAACTATTCGCCGACCAATGTCTAGACAATGAGTAATGAAATAATACTACATTTTTGTGATTACATTTTATTATAAAGTTACATTGTCATATTCTTGAAATAATATTTGGCACCGATGATGGGTCATAGAACCTGAAACTAAAAAAAATACATTTAATATATTGTTTAAAAAAACTGAATACCACGCACTCACTCACAGATTAATCACGATATCGTAGCTTAACTAACAATACCGCGTAACTCGAAAGTTGGCCATGTGATATTGTCATTTGATAAATTGTTTTTTGCGCGTAAACAATAAATTTACACAAATATTTTAATTAACCATACAAAGCACGATATTCAAGTAGGTAGTTCTGTCGCCGCGCAATTCATTGGTTGCATCACACATGTTCATAAAAAATATTCAGCTTTTTGTGTTTCCTGAAAACTAAGCCAATTTAACTTGCGCGGTGTTGTTAGAGCTAAGCGACGATATCTCAAAAACTACTAAAGTTAGGATCATGAAAATTGGTCAGATGATAGTTTGTGTAACATAAGGGCCTACTAAGAAAGGATTTTCGAAAATTTACATTTTAATGAGGTAAAAGGTGGCGTTGAATGTTATATGAATCTTTTTTATGAAACGGAACATTTTTCTCAGAAAAACATTCATGCGGGCAGAGCCGCGGGCACAGCTAGTTCTAAATAAACCCAAAGGATTTAAAAGCATACAGTTGAAATAACTCCTAGATGAACTACCAGGCCGTGGGTTCGATTCCCGCACTTAGACAAATGTTTGTCTGATTCACAAATATTTGTCTTGGGTCTGGGTGTTGTGGGTTGGCAAGTCCCTCGTAGTTGCTGATACCCACGACACAGGTTAACCTAGTGTGGGGTCAGGACTATGTGTGTGACTGTTGGACGTGTATTTATATTTATATTGAAGCCCATATCCTCTTCGCAATCCCATAATCATTACTTTCTTTTAAGATCGGCAACGCGTCTATGGTTCTTCAGGTATTGTGGATGTACATAGGCGGTGGGAATCACTTACTATAAGGTGACCAACATGCTCGTTTGCCAACATTTGCTATAAAACAACATTTGACAGCCTCCGTGGCGCAGCGGGCGAGTAGCCGGCTGCGAAGCGAGAGGCCGTGGGTTCGATTCCCGCACCGAGACAAATGTTTGTGTGATCCACTAATATTTGTCTCGGGTCTGAGTGTTGTGGGACCGCAAGTCCCTCGTAGTTCCTGATACCCACGATACAGGTTAACCTAGTGTGGGGTCAGGACTATGTGTGTGACTGTTAAAAAAAAAAAAAAGAAGTTAAACATTGTCTGCTCATAAGCAGAAGCAACACCACACCGAACTTTGAATAACAAAGCATGACATTGGACTGCACCCGTCACCCTGGGACGTAAGATGTTGAATCTCATAATGGATGAACAATGCTTGGTGGCAGACTTATACGAATTAATGATACTTTTAAAATCAAGAATGTGGTTACATGGGGATGTTAGCATATTTCATATGAGTAGAATCGCACACTCCGTCATTCTTGACGTGCAAATATTAATATTACTTATAAATTAAAAAAATGACATAAATTTAACTAATTCCAATACAAAATATTCATGCTTTGTTTAACACCCATTAAAAATGTTTTATGTCAAAGTCGGTCTATGCCAATATTTCATCATAAAAAAATCATTTAGATTATACCTAATATAACTTATTTAGTAGTAGTCAAGTTAATTTATTTTTAAATACATTTAATTCAAATTCAAGCCGGTCATATCTATCCGCATATATCGCATACGAGGGGCCTGCCACTTGGTGGTAAGTTCTAGTTCAATTTAAGTCTTAAGTCCTCACTTTAAATCTAAACCAAGCGGGAGTGGGACATGCCGACGTCCCTCCAGGTAGAGAAGTATTGCTTGAAGGCAGCTGGCTCCATACCCTGGAGAACCCTGGTCACCTTTACCTGAACAAAGGAATAAATTGTTTGAATTTGCTTGGCCCAAAAGCCCGCAAAAAATTTAATTTTACCCCATTCGCATGGGAGACAAATATTATCAGAAATATAATAATACTAGCCCTGTATTATACACGTCCCACTGCTGGGCACGGGCCTCCTCTACTGAATGAGAGGGGTTAGGCCTTACTCCACCACGCTGGCCTAATGCGGGTTGACAGACTTCACATACCTTCGAAATTCTTATGAATAACTTCTCAGGTATGCAGGTTTCCTTCACCGTTAAAGCAAGTGATAATTAATAATTAATACACACATAACTTAGAAATGTCAGAGGTGTATGCACTTGGGGCTGGTTTCGAACCTGCGACTTTCGTCTCGATAGTCCGTACCACTCTCCGCTGAGCTATCACTACTTAGAACAGAGGAAAAGCTTAGATAAATGCTGTAGACAGTTTCGTCTACAGCATGAACGGGCCGGCTCGTCCGGGTCGTTACCACTGTCTCACAGAAAACCGACGTAAAGTAGCAGCTTGCTGCTGCATTTTGTACGGTGAGTGAGATATGCGGAGGCCCGAATACCCCTCCCTTTCCCAATCACTTAATTATTATATTATCTGTCCTTTAAGGTTGGCAACGCGCCCATGATTCTTTTCATATTGTGGGCGTACATGGACGGTGGAAGTCACTTACCATCAGGTGACCCACTTGCTTATTTGCCAGCATAAGCTATAAGAAACACATTCGAACGCACGCCTGTAATCCCCGAAGGGTTAGGTGTAGATAGTACACCGATATTTCGCAGAGTTTATTTCCGTCCCAAGATGTGATAGGGGGCAAGCCTATCGCCATACCAGACACGATTCCAGACTCCGAGCTGATACTGAATATTTCGTAATAGAAAAACCCAATATCACTTGTACCCGACCCGGGATCGAACCCGAGACCTTAGGATAGCAGTCGTACCGCGTACGCATTACAACTGTGCTACCAAGACAGGCAATAAAAAAAACCTCAATAGCATAAGAATATCAAAGTAGAACGGGCCGGCTCGTCCAGGTCTCACAGAAAACCGACGTAAAGTAGCAGCTTGCTGCTGCGTTTCGTACGGTGAGTGAGATATCCGAAGGCTCAAATGTCACATGAAATGAAATGAAATGAAATGAAATAGTTTTATTCATCATGTAGGCAATTAAAATAGCGCTTATGACAAGTCAGTACAAAATAAATAGTTTTATTCATCATGTAGGCAATTAAAATAGCGCTTATGACAAGTCAGTACAAAATAAAGAAACTTATGTATAGAAATCATATCAGCTAATGTATACATAACATACATAGCATCGTCAAAATACACTGGGCAACTATAAAGTTTATAATATTTTTATATTAGTCCAGGATTGTTAAGTATTATTATTATTGTTAATTTTTCTCTGTTTTAAAGGTCCTATATGGATCATAGGCATTACCGAAACGGCACGTGGTTTAAAACTACCACCGGATCCAAAACGACCCAACCTGAGAAGACCCGGCTCAACACGCATTAATCCACCAAAGCTGATAAAAGATTACCGTATTATACATAGAATAGTGTACGCTTACCCATCCCGGATAGTTTTTGGAGCTCAACGTCTGCTGGGCCTTGGTCATCGCCTCAGTCTTTTCCTAAAACAATTATGATTTTACTTAAAACTGGTGTGGATATAGTTAGTGCAGTGATGTAATTATTTAATATTATTATGTACTCGTATGTTAGTTTGTAAGGTCATAACTTAAAAATAAAATTTCTATGGGCCGTAGTTGTCTGAAAATAAATGATTTTATTAATTTTTATTATTGTTATTATACAATATGTAAAAAAACCCTGTTGGTCATTTTAACTGTGATATCAGAATCGATATTCAAACGTAATGATATATTTATTTTTTACATTCGCACTCACGCCTGTAATCCCCGAAGGGGTAGGCAGGTGTAACCAGTACACCCATATTTCGCCGAGCGCATCTCCGTCTCACGATGTGATAGAGGACGAGCCTATTGCCATAACGGGCACAAATTCCAGACTCCGGGCTGATACTGAGCATTTCATGATAGAAAAATCCAATACCACGTTACCCGTAACGGAGATCGTACCCGAGACCTCAGCCTTGGTCTCAATCGTAACGCGTACGTATTACAACTGTACCGCCGAGGCAGTGTCAGTATTTTTTTATAATTTAATTATTTTGTTGTGTGTGAACCGTATTCCGATTGATAACCTCTGCAAGAGCGATGACACGGAGCCAGAGCGAGATAGCAAGTTGCGGCGTTTACGAGCATCAAACGCTTCGTCAATACGTCACATCAGTCAGCTGTTCATCACTTTACAGATGTAAACAATTTTTTTTAAATATGCACCTTTTCTAAGTTACCTGCGTAAGGGTAATATCTCGCTTCTGTTTATTATTGCTTTTAATTTAAATATTTTTATTAAGCTGTCTATATGTATAAATAACTTCACGACCTAGAAAGGGCCGACAGGGTTCTTATTACATACTGTATATGGTAGAATCACGCTGTAGACAGTTTTACCTACCCACAATTTATTTATCCCCTCAAAAATATTTGAGGTATAGTCTATTTTAATCTGGTGGAGGGTATGACTATCGAATAACAATAAAAATATGCAAAATAGCAAAGACTTGAATGTATACTACTAGACGGGCTGTTTAAAAGTAAAATTGCATCACATAACGTGGGAGTTAGACAGCTCACAGACAGAGAGCGCGATAGGGGTTCTAGTTAAGGGTAAGCGAGATGGTAATATTGAGTTACGGTCAAATGACCGCAACTTAGTGGTACCATTACTATATACCGCGCAGCTTGTCTAGTAGTACATTAAAGTATTTGCAAAATAGTCATCGTATTTGGCGAGCACTGCATGTCATGGACTGCGTTAGTCACTCCGAGACACATAGTATTAAGTTTCATAATGCCCATTAATTTCACTGGCGTCAATGCCATTCAAACCGGAACACAACAGCGTCATAGATACGTCATACATTTCTAATGTGTCTATGACAGCGTTTACACACTGATGTTAGACGGCAGAAATGGACAGAACGGTTGTACCAACCCAGACGGTCTCTCGTATACGAGGGACCTACCACCCTTGTAAAACTTACCCTGTCAGTAGATTGTTTTCCTATCCAGACGTAAATGTTTCCGCTGATTGTGTCAAGAATGTAGCTATCCTAGAATATAATAGAATAGTGTCATTACCATATACGTATACGCCCTCACTCTTGTAATTCCCGAAGGGTTAGCCAGAGGAGGACAATTCTCGTAATATTAAATGTTTAAAATATCATTCCGATATAGTCTCAGCGTCAAGAAAGTTGCAAATGGCATCAATAAACCAATAATCAACGTCACTACTTTTGACTACTACTTTTGATGCTTATGGAATACACGATTTGTGGAGTTTTGTCCACGTTCATTGACTTTTGGCGTTGACTGTACCATTCTGTAAATGTCTTAGTATGTGGCATGGAAATACTACTAAGGATAGGGTAGTTTCCTATATTGAATTATACACATTATTTTATAAGCAACAGAAAATGATACGCAAAAGAAATCCTTTTATTAAAACACAATCAAAATTGGTTCAGAAATGTGCCCGCAGTTATGACTTTAAATGTTGGTATGTGGAAAAGTGGCGCGCGTAAAAGCGTAGTAGGGATATCTCACTATCTCGCTTGCACGCGTGCACCAAAATGAACATTTTACACAGTGACGTCAAAGTTTGCGTCGTCTGTCATTTGACAATTACCCCTTCTACAGGATTTGAATGGCTTCTTAACTTATTTATTTTTGGTCTGATTTTAAAATTCTTTCTGCAATAGATTTTGAGTAACGTAACTTATTGATTTAAATAATAAAACAAATCTGACTAGATTTGATCTGACTACCCTATTAAACAAAAAGAAATAAATTATTAGATGAATTTACCTGAGGCTTCAATTGCTCTTGACGGAAAGGTCTGGTCAACGGTGTGACTTTTGCTTTGCCGCTGCTGTCAGAAACCTCGTTGAGGATTACTGATTGTTCTTCGTTCCTTTCAAACTCCTGAAATTATGAGTTTTTTTATGCAAATAGCTATAAAATTTATTAAATACTAGCTATCGCAGTTTCACCCGCATCATATAATTGATTTGAATGGTTCAAATATTGAGGGGAGGGGTGTGTGGGGTTATATGGGCAAAATCTTAAAAAAACGTACGTAACCCGATTGCAGCGTCACCTAACGGGTCCAATTGTGAATCTAAACCATCCAGGGACCCACTCGAACGCACAAATATTCCATCAAAATAGGTCCAGCTGTTTAAGAGTTCAGTCTAAAATATAACAGAAGAATGATATATATTTAAAGATTTAATTGTACGGTGATTTAGAAAAGTAAAATAGTAATAATACACATAATAATCGCGTCAACTTGTACAAAAAAATTGTTTCCACCTTGGATTTGAAAATGGATGTAGTTTTCTCAATCAAACCTCAAAAATGACATAATATCGATTCCATTCGATCGTTTACCACCGGTTATTGTAAAGACAAACTGAATTGAATTTAAAATTTATTCATTTTTATTTTAACATTGGGACTTTGAAATCGTATCGCGACCTGAGACTCGAAGCGAGCGACCTGCTCGACTCGTCATATAAAACTACAAAAAAAAAAACCTGGTCATCTCCACCAGCGCTGTCTTCAGGCACAATGTCCCTGGTACCAGATCCAAGGGCAGTAAAGAATCTCTGGGTATCTGTCTCACTGGAGTATTGATCTGGGAAAGAAATGACAAACCATTACGCCGGTCAGCACAAAGCAATTATATGGGCAATAGCGCCATCTATTGTCATGTAACGATATACATTTTTTTATGAAATATTCGCAAACTGACAGCGCCATCTGTTTTCAAGTAATGGAGCTATATTTTTCTGGAACGACCCACATGCTTCGGTCGGGCACGCGGCCGGTATATAAAAGGTTCACGGTCGCTGTAACGAGATAGGGTTGGAGTGCCTAAAGCATTCACCCGAAAGCCCGGTGACGCTGACTAAAGCCGACTCGCGTCAGGCCATCAGCAAGTGTCCACAAAAAAAAGCTGTATTGAGTCGGTTTTAGTTCGGAAGCGAAGCGATAAATAGTGGGTTGCCGGTCGACGAAGAAAATTTTTTTTAGTTGTTTCAGGGCTTCAATATCATAGTATTCCTGCCATGCCACTCTACATGAAGTAAATTTGAATGGAATCAAAGGCGAAGTGTTTTATGGTGTTAAGTATGTGATCTACCCAGAATCCCCTAGCACGTACTTATTTTTTTACACCCAACAGTCATACACATAGTCCTCACCCCACACTAGGTATAACCTAATAGCTACCTACCTATACTTGTGGGTATCAGGAACTACAAGGGACTTGCGGTCCCACAACACCCAGACCCGAAACAAATATTGGGAATATCTTATATACGTCGGCGCTAGAATCGATCCCGCGACCTCTAATTGCATAGCCGGCTTTTTTATTAGCTTGAATGACGAAATGCTTTCAGATGGTAAGCGTCACACCTGCCCATAAACAGAAGCAACACTACACAGAACTTTGAATTACAAAGAGACATAAGATGTTAAGTCTCAGAATGCCCAGAAATTTCACTGGCTTCAATTGCTTCAAACCAAAACATAAAATCGCTTACACACTGAACTGGCGGCAGAAATAGACAAAGCGGTGGTACCAACCCAGACGGCCTCTCGAGATACCAGCTAGTGCTAAGGCGCTTACCAATTATTTCCACACGCCCTCTTCCATTATGATCCTGGTCTCTAATCTGGTTAGCTACTGATGTGGCCTTTAGTTTCTCCACGTTCCTTGCCTTTTCGCCCACATACACGTAGATGTCGTGGTCTATGTCCAGGATGAACACGTCCCCCTTGTTCATTGAGGAGATGAGCGGATCAACCTGTAAGGGAAAATATTTTCTCAAGGGAGATGGACGAGTTTTTGGCGGGAATTCTGACAGTACGGTCGATCTCCTATTTTAATAAATTCCTAAACTAATTTAAAGTTGTGTTTTTTGTATAAATGTAGTGTGGATTTGTGCAATAAACATTGACTGTGATGAACAGTGTATGGGAAACATTGAAATTGGTGAATTTAGGTGATTTTTGACAAGTGTATTGATCAACCTTGGTGGTTATTTTTTTATATATTTTTTATTCTGATGGTATGTGATCTCCACCGCCTATGTAAGCCCACAATACCAAAAGAATCATGGGCGAGTAGCGGATCTTAAAGGAAAGGGATGATTAAGGGATTGGTATTTGGACATTCGGATATCTCACAAGCAAGCTGCTACTTTATGCTGGTTGTCTGTTTGATAGTGGTAACGTGGTGGTCGACCCATTCATGCTGTAGATAAAACTGTCTACAACGTGGCTCTACCACTCTATTAAATTATTATTAATCCGTTCGATCCGCTTGGAGAAAATCGTCTATGAAGAATCGTACTGGAAGGAATTGACACCAAAATTCCAACAAGACTTTGAAATTGACTTTGAGTAGAGCCACGATGTCGTGTCTACAGCATGAATGGGTAGGCTCGGCCGGGTCCACTGTCTCTCTGCAGAAAATACTGTCTACAGCATACATACATACGCACTCACGCCTGTAATCCCCGAAGGGGTAGGCAGTACACCCACATTTCGCCGAGCGTATCTCTGTCCCATAATATGGTAGGGGGCGAGCCTATCGCCATACCGGACACAACTTCCAGACTCCGGGCTGATACTGAGCATTTCGTAATAGAAAAACCCAATATCACTTTTACCCGACCCGGGGATAGAATCCGAGACCTCAGCATCAGCCTCAGTCGTAACGCGTACGCATTACAACTGCGCCACCGAGGCAGTCTACAGCATGGTTCTGACAACGTACCTGCCTGACGCGTACATTTCTCTTCCCCTTAACTTGGAGCATCCTTTTTTCGGCGCCAGCATTCGTGACTACATGGTTGAAGCCTGAACCCACACCTCCCTCCTGGTACTGGATGCCTGAAGAGAACGAGATGGCTTTAGAGTGAGATGGAATATAAAACAACATCAGAACTGGCAACTTTTTGACAGTAGACAAAATTGTCTATAGCGTGGCTCAAATAGGCCCAAATCCCCTTCCCCTTCCGATTCCCTTAATCATACTATATATGTTCATGGGCGGTGTTGATTACCATCAGGTGACCCACTTTCTCGTTGCTGACCTCTGCCACATTTTTTTATTGTCATGTCGCAACTTCCAACATTAACACCCGGTTTCTGAAAGACTGATCAAATCAACATTCAACTAACGGAACTTTGATTTTGACACCGCTGTCAAATCAATTCGAGTTGCTGAAACCTTAGCTGAAACGTTATTTAGTGAAAATTTATAATATTTGATGTCTCTTTAGTACCGTTTGACATACGATTTTTCATATTAATTTAAATGATATGTTAACTAACATGTGTGTCAAATCAAAGGTGTTGACCACGCTTCTAGCAACTCAATTTCGACTTGACATGAGATTAGTTAATTTTACTTTGATCAGCCTTTTAGAAAACGGGCGTAAGTGCATTAGGTACCTGAGACACTCACAGACGTTGTGCGTCAAAATGTCACAAATAGGTACGGACGCAGTTCTAAATGACTTCACCCATTTAATTTACAAGAAGAACAATTATACAATATATGAACGATTACCATTGTCTATAAATGGTATAATTGCTGCATGGTGAGGATGTTAGAGAGGGATAAATGATACGTGTGAGAAGTCAGAGCGAGATGGCAGATAATGGGTGACGTGACTCATGAGCCTTGGCAAGTTCATGATCATTTAAAGAGTGAGGTAAACTTTACACAAAGATTTTTTATATGGTTATATAACTGGTTATCTTGAATATGCACTCAAAATACGCACCCACACCTGTAATACACGAAGGGGTAGGCAGAGGTGTAACCAGTACACCTACATTTCGCCGAGCGTATCTCCGTCCTATGATGTGATAGGGGGCGAGCCTATCGCCATACCGGGCACAAATTCCAGACTCTGAGCTGATATTGAGCTTTTCGTAATAGAAAATCCCAATATCACTTTTACCCGACGCGGGGATTGAACCCGAGACCTCAGCGGTAGCCTCAGTCGTAACGCGTATGCTTTACAACTGTGCCACCGAGGCAGTCATATAATATCATAAATCATATCATAATCAATAGCTGTTCGCTAGTCTCTCTAAATCTTCAAAACGGCTGGAACTGGATGTTGATGATATTTTTGTGTGTTTTTTAGAGGATCCCTGGATGGTTTATATTCCCAATTGGACCCAGTAGGTGGCGCTGTTGTAATATCGCCACAATAGGGTATTTGACTCTATTATTTTTTTATTTTAATCATTGTGAAACGTTCCCCAAACGATGTTATCGAAAGAATTATATAAATCAAGTCAAAATTAAAAAAGTTAGAAGCTATTTAAATCTGCTGGAAGGGGTAATTGACAAATGACGAAAAAAGGATGCACAACATGTCGTGTGACGTCACAAGACAGGTCACGTCATTAGCGGTGCACGCGTGCGAGAGAGTTAGTGAGACTTTCCCACTACGCGCCAACCTTTGCTCATACCAAAAATTAAAACATGAACTGTGACCTAATTTTTTGTCCAATTTTAATTCTGTTTTAGCAAAACAGTTTCTTTTTCGTATTATTGTCGGTTACATATAAAATAATGTATTTTTTTATTTTTTTTATAGTATAGGCCGGCAAACGAGCAAGTGGGTCACCTGATGGTAAACGATCTCCACCGCCCATGTACGCCCACAATACAAAAGAATTATGGGCGCGTTGCCGACCTTAAAGGAAAGGGATAATAAGGGATGTGGAAGGGGAGGGGGATTTGGGCCTCCGGATATCTCACTCACCGTACGAAACGCAGCAGCTAGCTGCTACTTTACGCCGGTTTTCTGTGAGACAGTGGTAACGACCCGGACGAGCCGGCCCATTCATGCTGTAGACAAAATTGTCTACAGCGTGGCTCTACCACTCGTAAAAAATTCGTATAAAATTAGAGATAGTCAAATACCCTATTCCAGACTCCGGCAATTCGAACTCCGAGACCTCGGCGTTGGCCTCAGTAGTAACGCCGAGGCAACATTGAATCTTATCTTTTATATGCTTTTTTATTAACCTAAATGATGATTCAATTAACGGTGAAGGAATCATCGTGAGGAAACCTGCATAGGTATCTTTTCTTTTTTCATTTATTTACTGTTTACAATAGTTACAAATAATTGTACAGTAATACCTAGCATCGAATAAACCACTAAGGTTTGCATTAATGCTACCTGAGAAGTTCTTCATAAGAATTTCGAAGTTATGTGAAGTCTGCCAACCCGCATTAGGCCAGCGTGGTGGAGTAAGGTCTCACCCCTCTCATTCAGTAGAGGAGGCCCGTGCCCAGCAGTGGGACGTATATAATACAGGTCTAGTATTATTATTATTAAATGACGAGACGAGCAGGTCGCTCGCCTGACGGTAAACGTCACGCCTGCCCATAAACAGAAGCAACGCCACACAGAACTTTGAATTACAAAGCACTGCATGGCATTGGACTGCGCTAGTCGTCCCGAGACATTGTTAAGTCTCATGGTGTCCAATAATTTCACAGGTTCCATTGTCCTATAAATCGAAACACAACAGTGCTTACACACACAGCCTCGGAAAAAAAATGTTGGCCGTTTTCTTTGATTGCAAGCTATAAAAAGGGGGGCTTTGTCTCACCATTCAGGCGAATATTTTATTATTTTTATAGCATATGCCGGCAAACGATGTGCATCTCCTGATGGTAAGTGATCTCCACCGCCCATGTACGCCCACAATAACAAAAGGATCATGGGCGCATTGCTGACCTTAAAGGTAAGGGATAATTAAGGGATCAGGGAATCTCACTCACCGTACGAAACGCAGCAGCAAGCCGCTACTTTACGTCGGTTTTCTGTGAGACAGTGGTAACGACCCGGCCTATTTAAACAAAACAATCTATAGCGTAGTTCTACCACTCACAATTATAGCATGGCTCTAACACTCACAACTATAGCGTGCCTCTACCATAGCAGAATTCTTACCAGAAGGGAAGCACTGCGTGAACTGCGTGCTCTCATGCCCCAGTGTCTCGCGGTGCTGAACTGCAGCGCCGTTGAATTTGTCGTCAAGTCCTACAGTCAAAATAGCGGCGGCACCAGCCTCGTCCTGCGACGACTCGCTCCCAATCCAATAGTAAATGTCCCAGGACAAGTTGTTGCGTTTGTCTGAAGTTGTCTAAAAAAAAATTTGGTGGGAAGAACGCGTTATTCTAATAGATGTTTTAATAGTTTTCGATAACGATAATTTCCATTTTGATTAATAAAAAAATTCAAAAATTAATTTATTCAATGACTCGAATAGAATTAGTGTTGAGTAGAACATACAAGAGGCATTACATTTGTCCCGTACATGACTATACAATGTAAGATTGGCTCAATTTTTTTGCATGTAGGTAGGTACGAGTACTACTTCAAATTTTTTGTCACGTTAGGCCGCTATTCCATTATCATATAAAAATGATTCTACTTCTATAGCTCATAGATATATGAGAAATGTACGATCGGTAATAGGAACATAAACTTCATATTTTATATGATCATATTTCTATGGTCCTATTTCACAGCATGCTGTGACATAGGATCATATAAGACGTCATATATCTATGATGCAAATATGATAGTGGAATAGAGGCTTTA
Source organism: Mimas tiliae (assembly GCA_905332985.1). NCBI lineage: Eukaryota > Metazoa > Arthropoda > Insecta > Lepidoptera > Sphingidae > Mimas > Mimas tiliae. The sequence goes on along the minus strand of HG995266.1, from coordinate 2,317,910 downwards.
CTCTGTTATTAAATAATTTACTTTATTTTAATGTATTCGGAAAACTACAGCTAGCATACATGCATTATTACATTAACATGAATGAAGGCCGTTTAAAAGTTCCTCAGATAGAAACTATTACTATTCTCAACGCGGGCTTCGTGTCTGAAAGAGAGAACGGGCGATTAAGCTCCAAGACGCCTCGCCTTATTTGAAGTAGATCCTTGTACTGGCTCATTACAAAAAAGATGCTACTCTTACGAACTCATTTAAAAATCGTGCCCTACCCAACAGTAAATAGAATGAACGTGTTGACAACAGCAGATGCATACTTATTTTTAAATAAACTCATATTAATATCAATTTATGGTTTAGGTAACTAAAAGAGGATAGAACTCTGCAATATATCAATGTCTGCAATCGTGTACCAAACATAATGAAATCACTACGTTTTCTTCTATTGAGAGACTGGCATAAACAATATGTAACAAAAACCCTGTTGGGCGTTTTAACTGTGATATCGGAATCGATATTCAAACGTAATGAAATATCTCGCATACGAAAATGAGACTATAAAAATAATCATATTTATTTTTTATACTTTTATTATTTTGTTGTCTGTGAACCGTATTTCAATTTATTACCTCTGCAAGAGCGATGACCTACCACCTTGTAAAAGTGTTTAAAATGTCTTACCTTCAGGACGATGTAGGAATCTCCTTTATGGAATTTTCCATGGTCCTTCTGCGCTACTGGTACGGGTTCGAAGTTCTGCAAAGGACCAAGAATTATAAAATTTAAACGGGTTCGAAGTTCTGAAAAGGACCAAGAATTTGAACAATGTTACCTCATTATCTCATACAGCCGCCATTCTAATCTAACGTGGCGCCTCGCCCCATGTATTTTTTTATTAGCTGGAATGACAAGACGAGCAACTCGCTCGCCTGATCAAATCATGATGAAAATGCGAACCTTGGAATTAAACCGGGATAACGCCATGCAGAAAGAAAGATCTCTTTTAAACAAAGACTTGAATGTCTACTATAGTCAAGCTGCGCGGTACATATAAATTATGCCACTAAGTTGCGGTCAATTGACCGTAACTCAATATTACCATTTCGCTTACTCTCAACTAGAACCCCTATCGCGCTCTCTATCTGCGAGCTGTCAAACTCCCGCGTTATGTGGCGCAATTTAACTTCTAAACAGCCCGTCTAGTAGTATACATTACTCTTTGACATTAACAATTCATTTATTGATAACCTCCGTGACGCAACGGGCGAGTACCCGATTGCGAAGCTTGAGGCCGTGGGTTCGGTTCCTACACCTAAACAAATGTTGATCCGCAAGTGTATCCAGAAGTGTCGGGTCTGGGTGTTGTGGGTTAGCAAGTCCCTCGTAGTTTCTGATATCCACGATACAGGTTAACCTCGTGTGGGGTTAGGACTATGTGTGCGACTGTTGGGTGTATTTATTTATTTAAAAAACTCTGGTACCTATCTGTATATATATTATTTGACAAAGGTCCCTTTTGTCGGTACGCCATAATTTCGATAATTCTTTACTAAATTTAATGATTCAAACACTATTTTAAAGCTTATGATTGCTGCTACTGACAAATGTTTTAAAATAATAGGTTATGCGAAAAAATATGAAAAATTAACAGTGCCATCTGTTGACAGTATATATTCAACTAAATACTGAACACTATCGGTGCGAATTATTCACGCGCGTCTTTATTTTGGCGTCGTTTTTTGTCAAAACAAGGAAAATATATCAAATTATATTATTGTAATAAACATACAGGAAACTTGTTGACCTTGTCTAATGGTAATGTTGCCATATTTACGAAAAATTTAACTTAATTTTGTTTAAAATTTACAAATATCATTTGTGTTTGCGCCCGGGATGGCGATAGGTTCATCCCCTACCACATCATGGGACGGAAAAACTCTGAGAAACATGGGTGCAGCATTAGACGCAGCTCTGCTTACCCCTTCGGGGATAAAGGCGTGGACTTATTTTTATTACTTAATTATTCAATTAACAATTTCTCAATATGACATCATGCAGGCGGCCGGTCGCAAAAAACTACAAGCCTAGTAGGTATTTATTTGTATTTCTGTAACATGTGTTAAAAAGTATGTTGCGCCGACCCCACTGCGAGTGGGATAAGAGCAGGAAGGAAAGATTTATTCAAGTAACAATTCTCATAATTTTTGTATACATAGACAAATCATGACTTATTATTAAGTATGTATGAAATTTTCTCGGAAAGTAAAATGCTGACATCACCACGTTTTAGGTACGCATGGTTGACCTTGTAACAATGAGTGTGATAAGAATAGATGTTATCAGACACTTAAAACGTTGACTCATATTGTGAACTGAGAGTAAATAAAGAACTAAACTCCGATTCAATTGTGGTTATCGCGATTATCAACCCCCCCCCCCCCCACACACACACACGGGTAGGCAGTGGCTTGGCTGTGCTCTGGCATTGCTGAGGTCCATGGGCGGCGGTAACCACTTACCATCAGGTGGGCCATCTGCTCGTCTGGCTATCTAGGCAATACAAAAAAACAGACACACACACAAACATAAACACACACACACACATAAACGCACACACGCTCATTGACTTGACTCACGCTACCAATTTTTTTTGCATTATTTTAATTGGTTTCTCAAGCCACATGCTCCGCCTAATTTGAGAACCCCTGGCAAATGCTTTTGTGTCATTCTTTAATGAAATAAAGTTTTTTTCATTTTCATTTGCAGCCACCCACGTCACACATGGATACCGAAAGCAGTAACCAGTAAACCCATATTTCGCCGAGCGTATCTCCGTCCCATGATGTGATAGGGGGCGAGTCTATCGCCATACCGGGCACAATTCCAGACTCCGGGCTGATACTGAGCATTTCGTAATTGAAAACCCCAATATCACTTTTACCCGACCCGGGGATCGAACAGGAGACCTTAGTGTCAGCCTGAGACGTAACGCACGCATTACAACTGCGCCACCGAGGCAGTCATGTCTTCATCCAAAAAACCGCTTTGAATTCTGTTTTTGTCGGGTAAAATAGCCTGGTGATATATAGGTAGTAGTTTTTGCGACCGAACGCTCACAGTGTAATATGTTCTTACCTCGATCCTCCACACTTCGACTCCTGCTTGTCGTCCTGCATTGGAGAAGGCAGGATGAACTCTCGCCTTGCTCCTGGCATCCTGCATAAAAAACACAAGGTTAGTTGAGGTTTGTTATTTTTGACTTTTCAATGCTATTTTTTTGAAGATGGTTTTTAAGTTTCGTTAAAACTTATTTTAATTTTTTAGTGGTCGGTATAACTATGGCATGTAACTAATACAATAATGTTTTATACCTAGTGTGTCTCGATGACTATGCTGTTATCCGTTATGGAGTTTCATTTTTACCCCGTAATCCATCATCAGATCTTAACCACATTTATATTGGACCACATAGTAGCTAAACTCTATCGAATGATTTTTTTTTCAACAATATCGGTCAAATACCAATACGTTAAATAAAACTTGAGAATCTCCTCCGTTTTTGAAGTCGGTTCTCAAAAAATACGTAGTTTCGACTACCAGGTACATTTTGTTAATTAAGTACATTGGTACATTTTGTGAATGACGAGAAGGTCGCTCGCATGATGCGAGCATAATGGCACATAAAACGATACATACAGAGACTCACGCCTGTATCCCATAGGGGTAGGCAGAGACAACGGATATCCACTTGCCACGATCCTTGCACACCTCTTTGGCCTCATTCACTCTCATTACATTTTTCATACATGCACGTCGGTTTAGGGTACTCCTGACCTGGCCTTTCTCGAGAATATCTCCAACTTGATCTATGAAAGTTCGCCGAGGCCTTCCCCTCCCGACTGTACCATTCACTCTCGCCATGTAACTATACAAAAGTTAATTATGTTATTCCATTACCAACCCCCATGGGGCGCGCCATGAGTAATAGGGGTGGCCTCCCTTTTATTGATTGTCTCTACGACCTTCCGATTGAGGTCAGTTAGAAAGGCCAAATGTGTATTATACAAGCGAAAAGATTGATTAGTGAATACGAGCCTATAACATTTTAAGTTTTATTCACTAACTTATAAGGCCAAATGTATCTTGTATCTATTATACAAGCTAAAAGATTGATTAGTGAATACGAGCCTATAACATTTTAAGTTTTATTCACTAACTTATAAGGCCAAATGTATCTTGTATCTATTATACAAGCTAAAAGATTGATTAGTGAATACGAGCCTATAACATTTTAAGTTTTATTCACTAACTTATAAGGCCAAATGTATCTTGTATCTATTATACAAGCTAAAAGATTGATTAGTGAATACGAGCCTATAACATTTTAAGTTTTATTCACTAACTTATAAGGCCAAATGTATCTTGTATCTATTATACAAGCTAAAAGATTGATTAGTGAATACGAGCCTATAACATTTTAAGTTTTATTCACTAACTTATAAGGCCAAATGTATCTTGTATCTATTATACAAGCGAAAAGATTGATTAGTGAATACGAACCTATAATATTTAAAGAATTATACACTAGTTAACTCCTAATAGTTAAGGAGTTATATTTTCCATTATCAGCTCAGCAACATGAGATGATGAGTACCTAACACAAATACTTAAATAGTTTTAGAAAATATATTAAACACATTATGGGTTCCTATAAAATTTGATTTGTCGCCCTCGATTTTTCTGGGATCCCATCACCAGATCCTGACTTGGTGCCAATTATATATATATATATATATATATATATATGTATGTATAACCTATGTATAACCTTTTATACAAAAAAAGAGTTTCTCGAATCTGTCCAGGCGTCTTCGAGTAATCGGGGAACATACATTTTACAAGGTGGTAGGTCCCTCGTATGTGAGAGGCCGGCTGGGTTGGTACCACCGCTTTGTATATTTCCACCCAACAACAGTGTGTAAGCACTGTTGTGTTCCTGTTTGAAGGACATTGAAGTCTGGGTGTTTTTTCCCCAGAGGCAGTTAGGCAGGCGGCCGGTCGAGCCAAATCTTTCTGTATGAGTTAAAAAACATTTTGCGCCGACCCCACTGCGAGTGGGATAAGGGTAGGTAGTGAACGGGACACTATATTTAGGTTTTGACCATAATGTGTGCGCTTGTTATCCAGTTGCATACATTAAAAATACGTATTCGCTACGTTCTCACCACAATAACTAGTTTATTATTGGCATCCGTCAATGAAAGAACCATTAAATGTACTTATTTCTGTTGCTTTAAAAATATTATCAATTAGTTTGATTTACTAATGGTGTCTGAGTGTTTGAGTGTTTGAGTGTTTGAGACTTTGAATGAATGTATCTGAAGCTAAAATTTATTGAAATGTTTTCTGTTTTTGTATACCTACTTTACAAACTTCAAGCGAATTGTATTTAAAATAAGCGCACTGAGTTTGTTTCGCCGGGTCTTCTCAGGCTGGGTTATTTTGGATCCGGTGGTAGTTTTAAAACACGTGCCATTTCAGTTATGCTAATGGTCCATATCGACCAACCCCCCCCCCCCCCCCCCAACCCTTAAATTCATATCAATAATGGACTTGTTCCATAACAAAAATATTTACTAATGTTTAAAAATATACTAATTTAGTATAATTGCCTAGTATATTATTGAAGATGTTATGTTTTTTTTATGTCAGGTCGGAAATGAGCAAGTTGGTCACCTTATAGTAAGTGATCTTCACCGCCCATGCACGCCCACAATACCAAAAGAATCATGGGCACCTTGTTGACCTTAAAGGAAAGGGATTATTAAGGGATTGAGAAGGGGAGGGTATTTAGGCCTCCGGATATCTCATTCACCGCACGAAACGCAGCAGCAAGCTGCTACTTTACGTCCGTTTTCTGTGAGAGTGGTAGCAACCCGGACGAGCCGGCCCATTCATGCTGTATACAAAAGTGTCTACAGCGTGGCTCTATCACTGTCACGAAGTCTGCAGTTGCTGAACATTCAGAGGAGGAGAGTTAAGGCATCAAGGTGACGCGCTCGGCGTTCCCGCGCGAATCTCTCGAGCGGAGCAAATATGTGGGTGGATAACTCCCCCATCACCCACCCACCGGAGACGCCCTTTACAAGGGCCGGCGCCGTCGGGGCCGCGGAAGAGTACAATAGCGTCTCCGCAGCCCCGACCGAACAACCGCACCCGGAGGAACACCGTTAGGTTTTAGTCCGTGGGAGTCGGACATAATCGCCCCGACTGACCACGCGGTGTGGCGGTACTCATAAAGAATTTCCCAACGTTAAAAAAAAGGGATACAGGTGTGAATTTAAAGATGTATTTATTATTTGTTTTGAGTGGCAGAGCCACGCTGAAGACAATTGTCTACAGTATGTATGGGCCGGCTTGTCCGGGTCATTACCACTGTCACACAGAAAACCGGCGTAAAGTAGCAGTTTGCTGCTGCATTTCGTACAAATTCAAATTCAAATCATTAATTCTGTAAATTGGATCATAAATATCACTTTTACATGTCAATATTTTTTTATGCTACATTACAGTTACGACGGCATTTCGGCGCTAGCCATGACAAGAAATGCCGAAACAAACTCATGGGTAAAAGAGGCCATACTGTTTTAATGTCCAGACATTGTTATACAGAATGATGCGAGCTCTCAAAAAAAAAAACATTTTTTTTTTATAATTGATATAAAAATTTAAAAAAATCAACGATGTCAGTATTGCCTTAAATACCAATATTGCGCCAATAGAGCAGTCAATATTAAACAATATATTATATAAAAAAAGAGAACTATGTACAGCCAATTTTGTAAGGAGTGAGCGGCTCAATTCCAAGCTGTTTTGTACGGTGAGTGAGATATCCGGAGACCCAAACCCCCTCCCCTTCCCAATCCCTTAATTATCCCTTTCCTTTAAGGCCTATACCATAAAAAAAGAGTCTCTGAAATCTGGGTGAAGCCACGGCGCGATCCCAGTTATAAACATCTGGCAAACATCACACGATTAATTCACGACATAAATATTAGAGCTTTAGTTGTTTTGATCTCAAAATCCGTTGGGTTCGTTTTGATGGAATTAATATGTAGCAGATGAATGAGTGTTTATTTAAGAGTTCATAATAAATTACTATTTGGATAGAAGTGGTCGCTAATCATCTTTGCTAATCCATACTATTTATTATATTTACACTAATATTATAATACACCCAACAGTCACACACATAGTCCTGACCCCACACTAGGTAAACCTGTGTCGTGGGTATCAGGAACTACGAGGGACTTGCCAACCCACAACACCCAGACCCGAGACCAATATTTGTGGTTCACACAAACATTTTTCTCAGTGTGGGAATCGAACCCACGGCCTCTCGCTTTGCAGCCGGCTACTCGCCCGCTGCGCCACGGAGGCTGTCAAAGAGGAAAGATTTTTTGTATGTAACGAATAAACTTAAAAATAACTGAACCGATTTCATAAATTCTTTTGCCGTTAGAGAGCTACATTATCCCTGAGTAACATAGGCTACTTTTTATCCCGGAAAAGGGCGTTCGCGCGGGCGGAGCCGCGGGCAAAGACTAGTTTTTTATTATTTATACAACTTGTTACAGAAAGGTGTGGTCATATTTAAGGGTCGTTACATGCACCGGATGGCGGGTGTTTTACCGGATCTTATAAAAATCTAGACCTTCTAAATTTTACGCTAATTTAATCATTTCTTTATTAAGACCGATTACATCCCTAAAGATTAGCTGAATCAAGAAAAACAATGCTGGAGTGAGACAAAAACTCAGCTGTTATCATTTAGTGTTGTCCAAAGTTGCAAGTCGAATATCGATATGTTGCTCATTCGATAAAAGGAGTGAAATAGGTACTTATATATGCGTTGTATATATACATGTATAATATACTAGCTTATGCTCGCGGCTCCACGCGAATGTCTTTTACCGGTATAAAGTTTGTTTTTCCGGAACAAATGTACCCTATGTCCTTCCTTATGTAGGAATTAACCTATTTCTTTTAAAGACACACACAGACAATAATACTATAGACGGGCTGATCTGAAGGCCAATTCTCGTAATTTTAAACGTTCAAAATATCATTCTCAGCGTCAAGAAAGTTGCAAATGGCATTCTCTTAAACCAATAATCAACGTCAAATGCACCTAGCATTAGCAGTAGCATTATACCGTTTTGGCTTCAGTCAACTTTTATTCTACATTCAATCTCATTACGATTTATGTTCACATTTGACGTTGATTATTGGTTAGAATGCCATTTGCAACTTTCTTGATGCTGAGACTAGATCGGAATGATATTTTGAACGTTTAAAATTACGAGAATTGGCCTTCAGAAGTAAAATTGTGTTACATACGCGACCGGCGACGTGGGAATGACGTCTAAGGCTCGGGAGCGAGAGGAGTTGAGAGTAAGCGAGATGGCAATATTGAGACGGCTGTTTTGTTTTGTATTAATTTTCATTCACAATAAATTATATTTTCGATCTAAACCAAGAAATAATATAGTTATTTCCTTAAAATGACTTCAAATTAAATGAATAATATATGCACGTTAATAATGACAACGTTTTAGGGGTCACAATAAACAATTTCGTGTTAGTTTATCGAATAATTATATAATTTATCGAAACAATAACAACAGTTCTCTCGCGGGTGACTAACTGAGTTACGGTCAATTGTCCGTAACTTAGTGCGCAATTTCTTTGTACCGAACAGCCGGTCTAGTAGTATACATTAAAATCTTTGATTTCCTTACCAAATTTCATTAAAATCCATTCACAACACGCAACGGGTACCAAGTTTCGACATTGCCTCGTCCGTTAATCAGCAGAGTGTACCACGTGCAGATGAGGCTGGCTTTAGGCCTATTCTCTCTATTGCTGCTTCTATTTAAATAACTCGTTTATGTTTATTCGGAGTGTCTGTCTGTCGTTGCTATCCGCCGAACAGTTTTATTAGCTGTTACGTGTTACTATTTCCTGTTTTTTACAAACATAGCTTGTCTATGAATAGAATGAGATTGTTCCGAGGCATTTCTCGGAATGAGATTTGCTCAGTTCTACCTTAAACTGGAAGTTCATAGTTGATCTTTGGTTCCAGTTAAATCGTAACTAATATAAAATATGCGAAAGTGAGTTTGTTTGTTTGTTACGCTTTGATGTCTAAATCGCTGAACCGATTTTGATGAATTTTGGTATAGAGATGGATGGGGCCCTGGAGACGGTTATAGGCTGCTTTTATCCCGGAAAAGTTTGTTCACGCGGAAGGAGCCAAATTATACTGAGTATGGTCTAGACAGCCTCTATGGCGCAGTGGGCGAGTAGCTGTGAAGCGAGAGGCCGCGGGTTCGATGTCCGCACCGAGAAAAATGTTTGTATGATACACAAATATCATACAAACATCTTCCCTGGAGGGTTGACATCAGGCAAACGACCGGTAAAAAAAATACAAGCCAAATCTTTCTGTAACATGTGTTAAAAAGTATAAGGGACGGAGATACGCTCGACGAAATGTGGGTGTACTGGATACATCTCTGACTACCCCTTCGGGGATTACAGGCGTAAGTGCGTATGTATGTATATGTATAATAAATCAGTTTGGATGATTCTTTACTAATAAACGTTTCTAATCTACATACTTTTAGATTTTAATGTTTCTTTTTATTCTATACGAAACATACTACATCTGTAATTTTTTACTACTATTCTGAATGACAAAACGAGCGTGTTGCTCGCCTTATGTCTCGGGGTGACGAGCGCAGTCCACTAGGGCAGTGCTTTGTAATTGAAAGTTCCGTGTGGTGTTGCTTCTGTGTATGGGCAGGCGTTGCGCTTAGCATTAGGCGAGCGATCTTCGACGCTCAAAAAATCTTTTATTTCAATACCTTAATCGATAGGTTTGGTTATTTTTATTATTAACATATTACCTACTATTTCGCGCCAAAATCCGCCATTTTTTTTCAAACACCTATCTAAGCACACTTGGGTTTTTAAGACGAATATAAAAATACCTTAATTGTCGAAATCCCTCCAGCCGCAGCCGGAAGATACGAGGTAATAAAGAAATTTACAAACAAACACACATACAAGATACGCTCGAAATACATAAACCTTCGTTGGCACTTGTGTTAGCGTATTCTCTTAATATTGGTATATTGAGGGTGTCTGAGAAAGTAACGTTGGGTACACTAAAATATTAATAGTGCAATATAGTTGTGGAAGGGTAGTTAAATGGTATAAAAGAGGTTGTCGCCATAACTGGAGGGCTATTGCCCGCAGTCAGTCGGTCAGCCTCCAGTTCAGTACTCAGTCGATAGTCCAAGTGTTCATTACGCGGTAGCTATGCTGGTTTACTATTCGGTTCTAGTTGTTTGAGTTATAATTAGAGAACGGTCTATAGAGAATCCTGACATGAGGTTGTGGTCTGTAGAGCAGTGATATTGTAAATGTAACCAATAAAAGTGATTATTGTCGTTTGGTATTAATAAAATAATACTTCTCTCACGTAACTTCTAGCACTTTGATAAAAAAAAGTTATTAATAAAATTGTAATCAAACCTTGTCAGTAAGAGAAGTAATCTGTGGTGATATCGGCTGCTGCTTGGTGGTAGATCTTGAGTAGACACAGAGGATGAGTGTCAGGAAGGCACAGAGTCGCAGCAACTGCATTCTAGAATAGAAGGGATTAATTATTAAATGAAATTAAATAGTTTTATTAATCATGCAGGCAATTAAAATAGCGCTTATGACAAGTCAGTACAACAATAAAGACACTTATGTATAGAAATCATATCAACTAATTTATACATAACATACATAGCATCGTCACAATACACTGGGCAACTATAAATTCTACATTATTTTTGTTATGGAATAGTCCAGAATTGTTAAGTTTATTATTTCTTCTTTTTTATGGGTCGATATGGACCATAGCCATTAAACAAACCTTACTATCATAAAAGGAATTCAACATTAAGTAAAAGAACACGTAGCTAATATTAAACACCGACGCTCTACGAAGTCTGTAGTTGCTGAACATTCAGAGGAAGGCTCCAAACATTTCTTTACATTTGACAACCACAAATCTTTTCCAAAGAACACCGATTCCTACCTAGGATGGTTCGTGAGGCTATTGAAATTAAAAAACACCCAATATTATCGATCAATTTAGAGATCATGAATAAATTTTTATGAATTGATGAATGAACGAGCTACACAGAATTTTATAGCCCCACCCTCTTGCACTGGGTTTTGGTGGGTAATTTTATAGCCCCACCCTCTTGCACTGGGTTTAGGTGGGTAATTTTATAGCCCCACCCTCTTGCACTGGGTTTTGGTGGGTAATTTTATAGCTCCACCCTCTTGCACTGGGTTTTGGTGGGTAATTTTTTTGCTTATAGCTTTTTTGTTAATAGCACCGTATATTGGTGTTATTGAGGGTACTTGGGAGAATAACTATATCAAGTGGGTAGATATAGGATGGTGCGGTGCGGTGTGGTTGAGGTGGTTGGTGAGGTATATAAGAGGGTGCGTTATTAATTAAGGGATTCGAGATCATAACTACCTGTTACGTGGAAACGCTGGTCAGGTGCGGTTGTAATCATTAGAAAAGTGATAGGACATCCTTCATAATCTTTTAACGAGACATTGGCGAACTTGATACCCGTTGCGGGTTGTGGGGTCAGACGGCGGGTCACCCCACATAATAAATACCAAAGCCACCACAAATACATGATGATTAAGCGGGTCTGGAATTAAGCCGGCATAACACAATCCAAGGAACCACATCGAGGGCGTAATATCCGCCACTTCACGCAGGGTCGGAATCCTGAACAAGGTGCGTGGGTTTTTTACTCCCGGTCAGCTTTACCGCTTATACAAAGCGCAGGCACGGCCGGGTGGAAATACTGTTCGCACCTTTGGGACGGTTCCGGCAAGTACTTACTCGATGCCTTGGACGGATTGCAGCGACGGGCTGTTCGCATTGTGAATGATGCAGACGTTACTAAGAGCTTAGAGCCGTTGCAATTGCGTAGGGATATTGCCTAACTTAGCTTTTTTTATCGTCTGTATCACGGTGAATGCTCTGAAGAGTTGTTTGACCTTATCCCATCCTCACCTTTCCTTAACAGAACCACGCGTGCTGGCTTACGGCACCACAGCTTCGTGGTCTCTTCCATCTCGGCTAGAACTAAAAAGTTCGCAAAATCTTACTTCTGCCGGACCATCAAGCTGTGGAATAGTTTGCCGGCACACGTGTTCCCTCCTTCCTATCATATGGGGTCCTTTAAACGGAGTGTGAAGAAGCAATTAGGCAGGCCGGCATAATTTTGCCTACCTACGATAGACACATCGTCTGTGCTGCGCTGCACTTATCAGGTGTAGCGTTGTCACTTTGCCGAGCCAATATAAAAAAAAAAAAAACGCCCAGGCAGAAAAAAAATAAGAATACGACTATGAAGTGCAAATATATTCGTAAAAGGCAGCTAAAGCTATATTATTTCCTCATAAAGGAAGCATGGTAAGTCTTTGACATAATCAGAATAAATAACATGGTTGACTCACTCATTGAGCCTATCAATATGATTTCTATACATAAGTTTCTTTATTGTTGTACTTACTTGTCATAAGCGCTATTTTAATTTATAGTTGCCCAGTGTATTGTGACGATGCTATGTATGTTATGTATAAATTAGTTGATATGATTTCTATACATAAGTTTCTTTATTGTTGTACTGACTTGTCATAAGCGCTATTTTAATTGCCTACATGATTAATAAAACTACTTAATTTTTCACTGCCTCGGTGGCGCATTTGTAATGCGTACGCGTTACGATTGAGGTCAACGCTGAGGTCTCTGGTTAGATCCCCGGGTCGGGTAAAGTGGTATTGGGTTTTTCTATTACGAAATGCTCAGAATCAGCCCGGAGTCTGGAATTTGTGCCTGGTATGGCGATAGGCTCGCCCCCTATCACATAAGGGATGGAAATACGCTCGGCGAAATGTGGGTGTCCTGGTTACACCTCTGCCTACGCTTTCGGGGATTATAGGCGTGAGTGCGTATGTCATTTCATTTCATAAAAAAGTACCGCATAAATGAGTTAAGGCCCACTTGCACGATCCTAAATCAAGTTTAACCCACTAAACCTGTTTAAGAAACTTCAAAACGTATGAATTTTAGATAACTAAACAAATGTGGTGGTAAATTATCTCGATTAAGAATAGTGTGCAAGTAGGTCTAATTCTAAGTACTTACCTAAGTTGGAAAGTAGAGGAATTGCCTTTGCCTGCTTAAAAATTAAAAATAAAATATACTTTTTTATTACACAGAACAGAACGTAGAGGTGGCTCACTGACCATCCTAAGGTCTTCTTCTTCTTCCACTTGCTTTTATCCCACTCGAAGTGGGGTCGGCGCAACATGCGGTTAACACATGTGTAACGAAGTAGAACAATTGAAACACAATATACACGACCTTCTCCATTTATTTGGGCAGAGTAACACTTTATATTCCGTTTAGCAACCGACTGATTGCCGACAATAATTATTCCACCTTATTTATACCTTTTTACAAATAGTTCACATTAGTAACTGTATTTATTATTGAACATGTTGGAACGTCCTAACTAGCGTGTATAACAATTATAATTAAATAATTAAATAAGTCATAGATTATCTAATGTATTAACATACAATATAAAGTTATACAATGATAGTGTGACGTCATAACCGTTGTGCTATTATTTAGTACTGGCAGCACTTATAACAAATGTTACTGAATTGTTTGGCATATAGTTTTTACGGCTGGCCGCCTGCCTGACGTCAGTGGGACCATTTTAAGGTCCTTACGAATGATTATTAAATATTGAAATAAAACTAGTTTATACGGATTTTATCGCGGTTTAATTTTTATTTTAGTCCCGACGTTTCGAAAGCTTTTCAGCCTTCGTGGTCACGGGAGAGACTGAGGTGTAGGTCGTCTCGAAAAGTTAATGTTACAATGGCTACCTTCATTTTAAAATTATACATTTATTTTTAATTATTTAAAAAAGTTAGTTGACACTAGTCCGATCTACGCAGAAAGAGCTCACGGTATCTTGAGGTCTGCAGTTGCTGAACATTCAGATGAAGGCTCCAAACATTACCTTAGATTTGACAAACCACAAATCCTTGCCAAAGAACACCGATTCCTACCTAGCATGATTCGCGAGGCTATTGAAATTAAGAAACACCCAAATTTCAATAGAGAAGATGGTTGGAAGCTTGCACAAGCCTGGGATCCAATTATACATTTAATTAAATCGGAACCCAAAAGACCAACTGCCAGACCTCAAGATACCGTGAGCTCTTTCTGCGTAGATCGGACTAGTGTCAACTAACTTTTTTAAATAATTAAAAATAAATGTATAATTTTAAAATGAAGGTAGCCATTGTAACATTAACTTTTCGAGACGACCTACACCTCAGTCTCTCCCGTGACCACGAAGGCTGAAAAGCTTTCGAAACGTCGGGACTAAAATAAAAATTAAACCGCGATAAAATCCGTATAAACTAGTTTTATTTCAATGTGTAATATTCGCGTAAACCTAGGAAAAAAGATTATTAAATAATTAGAAAAATCAAAGACTGCGAAAAAGACAATTTAAAAGTAATGTACTAAAAGACCAAATCAAGATTGAGAATAGAAAACAAAATTAAAATAAACTATAAACAAAGTAAACTACTTCGGTTAAACAGACTATATTATGACTGAAAGCCTAAATTAAATAACCGCATTAAGTTTAGCTGCAAGCGGAACTAATTAATGTTCTTTCGGTTTATAATTAGCAATAGGGTAGTTTCCTATATTGAGTTTTATACATTATTTTATAAGCAACAGAAAATGATACGCAAAAGAAACCCTTTTATTACGAGTAAAACACAAACAAAAATGGTTGAGAAATGTGCCCGCAGTTATCGACTTTAAATGTTGGTATGAGGAAAAGTGGGTGCGTAGTAGGGATATTTCACTTGCACGCATGCAAAAATTGAACATTTTACACAATGACGTCAAAGTTTGCGTCGTCTGTCATTTGACAATTACCCCTTTAGGATTTCAATGGCTTTTAACTTATTTATTTTTGGTCCGATTTATAAAATTCTTTCTGCAATCGATTTTGAGTTACGTAACTGATTGATTTAAATCATAAAAAAAAACTAGTCAACTACCCTATTGGGTGCCGCCTGAAAGATACGTGGTAATAAAGAAATTTACAAACATAATTACAAGATACGCGCCAAAACCTTAACATCACTTAGCTAACAATACCGCGTAACTCGAAAATTGGCCATGTGGTATTGTCATTGGACAAATTGTTTTTGCCGCGTATCCAATAAATTTACACAAAAATTTAAATTAACCATACAAAGCACGATGTTCAAGTAGTTCTGTCACCACGTAATTCATTGGTTACATCCAAAGAGTAATGTATACTACTAGACGGGCTGTTTAGAAGTAAAATTGTGTCACATGATGCGGGAGTTTGTCAGCTCACAGACAGGGAGCGCGATAGGGGTTCTAGTTGAGAGTAAGCGATATAGTTATATTGAGTTACGGTCAACCGCAACGAAGTGGTACAATTTCTATGTACCGCGCAGCTTGTCTAGTACTATACATTAAAGTCTTTGGCCACATCACACATGTTCATAAAAAATATTCAGTTTTATGTCTCTTCAGAAAACTAAGCCAATTTAACTTGCGCAGTGTTGTTAGGTAAGCGACGATACCCTTTGGAAGTCGGGTAAAAACATATTTATTTATTTTAATTCTATTAACATTTAACACAAATAAACTGTCTTCTTAAACACGTCGCGAAATACACTTATCTATAAAATATAAACAATTATTAACCTCTGATACACTGTTTTATAACTAAAGATAAAGTGCTCGTAAATAACATAATTATTAAGAAATTAGATACATAGAGATACGCACTCACGCCTGTACCTGAAGGGGTAGGCAAAGGTGTAACCAACTAAAGAAGAACTTTTCACTTCAAAAGACTAAAGAAGTTTTCATTTCAAAAAGACTAATTCTTTAGCTGTTTAAAAACAACTGAGAAATATTGATGTGGCCTCGGTGGCGCAGTTGTAATACGTTAGTGTTGAGGTCTCAGGTTCGATCCCGGGTCGGGTAAAAGTGATATTGGTTTTTTTCTATTATGAAATGCTCAGTATCAAATTTACAAGTGGTGGTCCCCGTATGCGAGAGGCCGGCTGGGTTGGTACCACCGCTTTGTCTATTTCTGCCGTCAAGCAACAGTGAGTAAGCATTGTTGTGTTCCAGTTCGTAGGACATTGAAGCCAGTGAAATTACTGGGCATTATGAGACTTAACACGACGACGAGCGCAGCTCAGTGCCATGCAGTGCTTTGTAATTCAAAGTTCTGTGAGGCGTTGCTTCTGTTTGTGGGCAGACGTGACGCAGTCCCGACGTTTCGAAAGCTTTTCAGCCTTCGTGGTCACAGGAGAGACTGAGGTGTAGATAGGTCGTCTCGAAAAGTTAATGTTACATTTACCGTTTTTTTTTGTTAAACTTTCTCCATGAAGGAAAAGGCAAAGGTTCGTAACCATTCAGCCTAGTGTTACATTTACCTTCATTTTAAAATTATAAAACAATTTTTATTTTTAAACTAGTTCGTTCTACGCAGAAAGAGCTCACGGTGTCTTGAAGTCCGGTCGTATAAGTTAGTTTTATTTCAATGTGTTATATTCGCATAAACATAAGAAATCATCACTAATCACAGTTCATCATTTCGTAAAAAGATTTAAGTAAGTATATATTAATAAATCTTGAATCATTGCTCCCAATCTACCGGTTTTTATTACATCATATAAAACAAGTATGTAGTTACGTTTCGACTTAACTTTCGAAACTAGACTACTGATATTAATAAAAACATATATGAAAACATACATACATACATAGACTCATGTTTCCCATAGGGGTAGGCAGAGACAACGGATTTCCACTTGCTACGATCCTTGCATACCTCATTGAAAACATATGAAAATATTTTTAACAACAATTAAAACCATCTCGAGAAAATAAAATAAAACTAAACTTAACTCCGTGGTACGGTAGTTTAATATTCATAGATGGATACTTTCGACTCAAAATTGTTTAGTTTTATTTTAGTTTTTAGTAGTAGTTTAATTTGTTGTTAAAAAGGTTTATTTACGAGTGGTAGCGCCACGCTGTAGACAATTTTGTCTACAGCATGAATGGGCCGGCTCGTCCGGGTCATTACCACTGTCTCACAGAAAACCGGCGTAAAGTAGCAGCTTGCCGGATATCTCTATCCGGAGGCCCAAATCCCCCTCCCCTTCCCAATCCCTTATCATCCCTTTCCTTTAAGGTCGGCAACGCGCCCATAATTCTTTTGTATTGTGGGCGTACATGGGCGGTGGAGATCGCTTACCATCAGGTGACCCACTTGCTCGTTTGCCGGCCTATACTATAAAAAAAATATATATATTAGATGCTATTTGGTAATGAAATAATTATGAAAATCGGTGCGTAAATCAGTGTAAAAAGGTGTTTTAAATCATTAGAAGGTACAACTATGACATGTATATTCCCATACAATAACACAATCGCAACTATTGTGTTGTTGTCCGTTTTTTACTCCGTACTCCATCATCAGGTCTTAGCTAACTTTATCAATATTTTTTTATAAACAGTAGCGGCCTAGAACTAGCGGAGAAATCGATGTACCTCCATACTTAAAAAAACAATAACAAAAAAACGCCAAATGACGTTTTCTACTAATTGTATTGAAGAGCATTAATACCAAGTTTCAAGTAAAGATAAAAAAAACTCAAACTAAAATAAAAAGTCCGTAAGCACCCATTTGACAGAATTAAACTAATTGTAGTTTAGTGTAGTTGATAAAAGATTTCACAATTATCCGATGATATTAATTGTATCGCTACACAATCAAATGTATAAAATACATAAAACGTAACTTTTAACGCATGTTTTACAATATCGAAGTAAACGATATCAAATAAAATATCAAATTCAAGTTCAGACTTACATGAACGGTTTGAAGACGAAATGCGCGCGCGTCGTCCACGATAGACCTCAAACAACTGGTTGGCAAACAGAGGTCAACTGTCATATATGACTCGCTATGACTCTTAAATGCGATCCACGTCGAAGTCTAGCTTAGTCACTCGTATCGACTTGTTGTTATTATTTCTTTGTCTTGCCAACTTCTTTTTGTTCCACATCCCATTCGCAGTAAGGGCGCGG
Organism: Mimas tiliae; assembly: GCA_905332985.1. Taxonomy (NCBI): domain Eukaryota; kingdom Metazoa; phylum Arthropoda; class Insecta; order Lepidoptera; family Sphingidae; genus Mimas; species Mimas tiliae. Next base: position 2,299,576 of record HG995266.1, on the reverse strand, counting down.
GGCAATTCTCTGAACTGTGAATTAAGCAGGTTTTTCGTTAGAGAACATATGTTTATTAGTAATTTTTTATTATATTTATATAAAATGGTGCTCTTATATTAGTTTTCTATTATGGCCTATGTATAATTTTACGCTAATTGTAATAATATTTTAGTAAAAAAATTATAAACTTGCAAAATCTAATTAATATGGCGCGTCCCAATGCCAAAACTTAACAATTTTAACCATTTTTAAATTACATATACAATAAAAAAAATTAATCACTCACTGTGTAACAGTACTTCAATAATATACCTGTAATTTTCCACATAAAATAGTTTATTTCATAACAAACAACCGTTTTTACATAAGTTTAAAAAATGTCCCAACGCATAAGCATCATTTTTATGGCTCATGCTTTCGCTAAGTACCTACATTAATCCTCGATACGTAATGGCTGACTCGATTCATCATGTATTTGCTGTAAGTTTCCGCCGTGCTACTGTGAAGTAAGGACGTCTGTAAGTCACTTGACTAGCGAAATTATCACAATAATATCATCGATTCTGGATTTTGTACAGTATGTGGTCTGATTTTTATGGTCGTATTTTAATGTACTAACATGTATTAGATATTACTGAAATCAAAACACCAAATAAGAAACAAGTCCTAAAATGCCGTACTATATTTATTGCCCCTGACATTTGTTATAATTCTAAAATAAATGAATTTTAACAAGTAAATCTCATTTCTCTGGGAATAATTTTTCTGGTTTTCTCTGGCGAATTTACGCCAGATAAATAAGGCAGGAGCCAGATAAATTTGATATTAACCAACATTAACAGCTTACGAACACTTGACGCAGGGTGGGAGTAGCTGATTGTGAAATGAGAGGCCGTGGGTTCGATTCCTTCACCGAGATAAATGTTACTTTGATCCACAAACATGTGTTACGGGTCTGGGTGTTGTGAAACTGAAAGGTAGATCCTGATACCTACGACATAAGACTCGATATCTTAGTATATAATCAGGGTTATGTATTTGACTGTTTGGTGTATCATAACTTCCCCAAGAGCACTGTATCGTGCATGTGGACTTTAGTGAAAATTATGTTCAGCAGTCTGGTCCCATATTGTCCCCATTCTAGAATACATAGCAGAAAAAATCTGTTCAAATCTTGTGTATATTTTGTATTTGGTTCTGCGTCAAGTCAATACCGGAATAAAAGGATTTTTCATGTAATTTCATCACTATATCAGTACATTAAATCTTTGCGCACAGTTACATGGAACTATAGCGAATCAGGCTACAGCAAGGGGGCGCCTGACGGAGTTGGAGCTACGATAAAACAAGGCAGTGGCTTGTGGGATGGATATCACTGGCAATGACGATTTTATGAATGCTGTTTTTCAGACCGTCCGTAGCGTAGCTATAATGATAGTAACACATGAAAATGCATCAAATCGTGTGGACGTTTGACTCTGATGTAATTGCTGCTTGAAGTTTAAGCTGTTGCGAAGATTGATGTCCTGAAGAAGCGATTTTATGTCCTCATGCAAAACATCTAGATTTTTATACACTGCCTTCTAATAATAATAATGTTGTACCATTAGGAGAATCTACAAAAGAGATAAGCTTATGACGAAAACAAAACTGGACTAATATTCTGAAAGCAGAAAGGATGTGTGTCCCAAAAGGGCATAGAATCGAGAAAAATCCAGTTAAAATACTTTGATACATAATTCATTAAAAATAGAAGAAGGCAAACAGAAAAAAATATGGGAAGGAGAATGTAGGTAGAGACATATGAACGGGACTTGGCAAGTCAAGTAATGATGACATGTTGGAGAATTTAATAAATATACCATTTTGGGAAGATGAATGTGATGTTGAGGATCTAAGTATTTTTTAATTGGATTATTAAAGTTATAACTGGACTATAAGGATAACTGATATGTTAACTTTTGACATATTTTTACCAAATTACTATCTAGGTACCTCGAGTTGATTGTTCATATTAAACTGTGATCATAATTATTAGGTAAGTATAAAGATTAGTTAAAAATGTTGTATTTAAAGATATTATTTTTGTCCTGATGCCTTATTATTAGAAATAAAAAATAAGATCATTTAATGTCAAATTAGAATTAATGAACGAGCGTAATATTTTATTGGATAGAGTTTACGTTTGTGAAACCTTACTACATGCAGATTTTCAAATAATGTTAAATAAAAACAAAGACTGTTATATGAAAATGTGATTAATTAATTAAAACTAAGAATACGCATAAAAAAACGCACTATAATTATTTTTTGTTAAATTTACTCATTTATATGTGCTCTATTTCTCATTTATCTGGTGCCATCTCATTTAGCTGGTAATCAAAATTTTCAATACGGTATATCTTTTCAACCAATGAGTCAATTTATGGGCCTTCACTATCAATCTGTTTCTATGTGATATAACTTTGATATGAATAAGATAAATCGTGCAAAAATTGAAAAAAAATATAAGCCATATAAATTATACAAAAACCTCACTTTTTAGAGAAATGCCCGCGCGACATACTCTTTAGCACTTTATAGAAAGATTTGGCTTGTAGTTTTTATGACCGGCCGCCAAAGACTTTAATGTATACCACGAGACAAGCTGTGTGGTACAAAGAAAATGCGCGCTTAGTTACGGTCAATTGACCGCAACTCATTTAGTCGCCCGCGAGAGAGCGACAAGAGCAGTTGTTGTTTGAATACCTGCGAACGTTAAATTCGATAAACTAACACGAAATTGTTTATTGTGACACATAAAACATTGTCATTATTTACGTGCATATATTATTCATTCAATATGAAGTTATTTTACGGAAGTAACTAGGTATATTATTTCTTGGTTTTGATCGAAAAGTCCATTTATTGTGAATGAAAACTAATACCAAACAAAACAGCCGTCTCAATATTGCCATCTCGCTTACTCTCAACTCCTCTCGCTCCCGCGCCTTAGACGTCATTCCCGCTTCGCCGGCCGCGTATGCAACACAATTTTACTTCTGAACAGCCCGTCTATGGTATTAAAGTCTTTGTTTTTAACATGTTATAGAAATATTTGGCTTGTGGTTTTTATGACCGGCCGCCTGCCTGATGTCGACCCCTTCGGGGAGATATTATCTTCCTATTTCTTTGTCTTGCTAACGAAGGTACAAAACTACAAAGATTCCAGTTCTCCAAAGATTGTAATTGTTTTTTTTTCGAAATGCTCAGAATTAGCCCGGCATCTGTTTTTTTAATATATATCATAGGCCGACAAACGAGCAAGTGGGTCATCTGATGGTAAGTGATCTCCACCGCCCATGTACGCCAATACCAAAAGGATCATGGGCGCGTTGTCGACCTTAAAGAATAGGGGTATTTAAGGGACTGGGAAGTGGAGGGGGATTTGGGTCTCCGGATATCTAACTCACCGTACGAAACGCAGCAGCAAGGTGCTACTTTACGTCGCTTTAACAGTGTGGACACATGTCTACAGCGAAAATGTGCCGAAAAACAACGTACCTAAGCTACGGTGAGATTTCTGGACGCTCGTATGGGGGATATCCGCTTCTTAATCCCCCATTTACCTCAAATGTCGGCAACGTAGTCCTAATTCTTCTGGTATCGTGGGTTCTAATGGTGGAGATACCTTACCATCAGGTGACACACTTGCGCGTTTGCCGGCCTCTGCTATAAAAAAAGTTGAATATATGTGCTATTTGACAGCTTCCGTGGCGTAGCGGGCTGCGAAGCGAGAGGCTGTGGGTTCGATTCCCGCACCTAGACAATTGTTTGTGTGATCCACAGATATTTGTTTCGTGTCTGAGTGTTGTGGGTTGGCAAGTCCTTCGTAGTTCCTGATAGCCACGATACAGGTTAACCTAGTGTGGGGTCAGGACTATGTGTGTGACTGTTGGCCGTGTATTTTTTTTTATTTTTTTATTGCATAGGCCGACAATCGAGCAAGTGGGTCACCTGATGGTAAGTGATCACCACCACCCATGTACGCTCACAATACCAAAATAATTATGGGCGCGTTGTCGACCTTAAAGGAAATGGATAATTAAGGGATTGGGAAGGCGAGGGGGATTTGGGCCTCCGGATATCTCACTCACCGTACGAAACGCAGCAGCAAGCTGCTACTTTACTTTGCTAATTTATTATTTATTTGTATTAGTCTGCGTACAGATCGAAAGATATATTTTTTTTATTAGTAGACAGTTCAATAGTTTATCGACAATTCGATGTTTACTCATAGTTTGTGGTGATAGGCTACTTCTACACATGATACAAAAACGCAGGAAAAACGCTTGAAGTATTGGCTTGGCACTCACGGATATCCAAAGGCCCAAATCCCCTCCCCTTCCCATTCTTTAAGGTCGGCAACGCGCCCATAATTCTTTTGGTATTATGGGCGTACATAGGCGGTGGAGATCACTTACCCTCAGATGACCTACTTGCTTGTTTGCCGGACTATGCTATAAAAAATACCCTCCGGCAGAATAACACACACAAGTAGCCGGTCTTAATAAAATAAACGCAGCGTTTTTACATTCTATGGATAGTGTTCTTTATGATGCGGTTTAGTGAAGCTTTATTTAAATTAATATTGTACATTAATACTTATTTAATGTACAATAATATATTACTAATAACGATATTTATCATTTCAAAGAATTAGTAGATGTTTACAATAATATTTTCTGTTACTATTTTATCTATAATGGGAAAATAACCTCACTTTTTTGTAATCTAACTCTTATCCTTCTGCCTGCCCTGATCCCACTCGCAGTGGGTTCGGATAAATGCTTTTTACACATGTTACAGAAAGATTAGTCTTGTAGTTTTTACGACCGCGGTCTGCCTGACATCAACCACACTGGGAAGAAAACGCCCAGACCTGAAACAAATATTTGTGGATACACATTTTGTCTCCGGGCGGGAATCTAGCCCGCTGTCGCTTCTCAGTTAGCCAGCTACTCCCCCACTGCGCCACGGCGGCATTTTTGGAATACAACTACTATTATAACTGTGAAAGTTTGAATGTTTGTCAATCACGCTTAACGGTTGAACGCTTTTGGATGAAATTTGGCAGACAGATAGATCATGAACTGGACTAGTATACTATAAGTTCGCACTTACACCTGTAATCCCCGAAGGTAAGGCAAAGGTGTAATCAGTACACCCACATTTCGCCGAGAGTATCTTCGTCCCACGATGTGATAGGGGGCGAGCCTATCGCCATACCGGGCACAAATTCCAGACTCCGGGCTGATACTGAGCATTTCGTAATAGAAAAACCCAATACCACTTTACCCGACCCGGGGATCGAACCCGAGACCTCAGCACAGCAGTTGTTCCGCGTACGCATTACAATTGCGCCACCGAGGCAGTAATATGGTAGATATCCCACTATGACCGAGATAGTTATGAAACATCTTTGACAGCCTCCGTGGCGCAGCGGGCGAGTAGCCGGTTGCGAAGCGAGAGGCCGTGGGTTCGATTCCCGCACCTTGCACCGTGGGTCTGGGTGTTGTGGGACCGCAAGTCCCTCGTAGTTGCTGATACCCACGATATAGGTTAACCTAGTGTGGGGTCAGGACTATGTGTGTGACTGTTGGCTGTTTATTTATTTATTTATCTCGATTAAATTAGAAATTAATTAATTAATTATTATTAATTATTTAATTAATTATTAAGTTCTGTGTGGTGATGCTTCTGTCTATGGTCAGGTGTTGCGCTTACCCACAGGCGAGCGACCTGCTCGTTTCGTTACTCAAGCTAATCATACCAAAAAAAAACTTTTCAAACAACAAAATCGAATCCAAATTGGTCAATTCAGTTAAGCGCTACGATTCTACATATAGATACACACCAACACGCGCACACACCCACAGATAATCAAAGGGGTCAAAGTTATAGCACCTCTTTCTTTGGCGGTGGTTAAAAATAGCCTATGACACGCAAGATATTAGCTTCTTATTGGCGAAAGAATTTTCAGACTCTGTTCAGTAGTTCCAGAAAATACGTTTTGTTTGTGCAAAACAAACTTAATCTCTTTTATGATTATAAATAAAAAAACAATATTAATTAACAATTCATAGAGAGAAAGAGAGAGAGGATGGATGAAAGAAGATTGACGAAACAAATATACATGGCGAGTGTGAATGGTACAGTTGGGAGGGGAAGGCCTCGGCGAACTTTCATAGATCAAGTTGGAGATATTCTCGAGAAAGGACAGGTCAGGAGTACCCTAAACCGACGTGCATGTATGAAAAATGTAATGAGAGTGAATGAGGCCAAAGAGGTATGCAAGGATCGTAGCATGTGGAAATCCGTTGTCTCTGCCTACCCCTATGGGATACAGGCGTGAGTCTATGTATGTATGTATGTATTCATAGAATATTTAATTATCGTTCATGTTTATTGAATCATTTTGAATCAAGTTTCCTTATGAAAAACACATAAATAGATCCGACAATTACTCAAATCACATTGAGTGAATCACATCACTGGTGAGTGGTAGAGCCACGCTGTAGGCAGTCTTATCAGCATGAATTGGCCGGCTCGTCCGGGTCGTTACCACTGTTTCAGAAAACCGGCGTAAAGTAGCAGCTTGCTGCTGCGTTTCGTATGGTGAGTGAAAGAAACTTGATAGTGACTTCACTGCCTTCAATGTTCTTCAAACCGAAACACAACAGTGCTTACACACTGCTGTTTAACCATCGAAATAAGATAACTAGAACGATAACTCTCATATGAGTCTGCCAAAAATACGGCTCCACTTACTTACACATGCAAAGGTAAAATCACACGCAACACTCATACACGTAACAAAAATTAATGAACGTTCAAAATCAACTTTATTTCATAAAAGTTAATGTCTCAATATTAAATTTCTAAATCGAGATACGACGTTCTGCACCGCGCAAAATTAGACGTATTAATTGTCAACTAGAGATCATGAATAAATTTTTATGAATTGATGAATGAACGGGCTTTACAGACTTTTATAGCCCCACCCCCTTGCACGCAGTTTTGGTGGGGTCATTTTTACATTATGTTTCTTGTCATCTTATTTCGATGTGTTTGACGGTAGAAATAAACAAATTGGTAGTACCAACCCAGACGGCATCTCGCATTCGAGGGACCTACCACCTACTAGTGTCAGTAGTTCAATCACGGGACAATGCGATAAGACTAGTAGGACGGAATAAAACCAAAGACTTTAATAGCATAGACGGGCTGTTCAGAAGTAAAATTGTGTTGCATACGCGGCCGGCGAGGCAGGAATGACGTCTAAGGTGTGGGAGCGAGAGGAGTTGAGAGTAAGCGAGATGGCAATATTGAGACGGCTGTTTTGTTTTGTATTAGTTTTCATTCACAATAAATGTCATTTTCGAACAAAAACAAGAAATAATATAGTTTCTTCCGTAAAATAACTTCAAATTAAATTAAATAATATATGCACTAGTATATAACTATATAAGTTTTATGGGTCACAATAAACAATTTCGTGTTAGTTTATTGAATTTAACGTTCGCAGCTATTCAAACAACAACGACTGCTCTTGTCGCTCTCTCGCGGGCGACTAAATGAGTTGCGGTCAATTGACCGTAACTAAGTGCGTAATTTCTTTGTACCGCACAGCCTGCCCAGTAGTATACATTAAATTCTTTGAATAAAACCAACAAATAAGTGCATAAATTTATTAAAAACACATCTCTGAAATACACTGAGTAAAATAAAGCGCACACATTAATTTTTTGTCGGTTGATTGATTTGTCATGTTTCTTGGATGGTAGAGCCATTCTGTAGACTGTTTTGTCTAAAGCATGAATGGGCCGGCTCATCCGGGTCGTTACCACTGTCTCAGAAAACCGGTGTAAAGTAGCAGCTTTCTGCTGCGTTTCTTACGGTAAGTGAGAAATCCGGAGGCCTAAATCACTTAATTATCCCTTTCCTTTAAGGTTGGCAAGACGTCCATTCTTTTGGTATTGTGGGCGTACATGGGCGGTGGAGATCACTTACTATCAGGTGTCCTGCTTGCTCGTTCGCCAGCCTATGCTATAAAAAATTATAGGACCGACTATTCTTTACTTAGCTTAGTAACTTTACATTTAAGGCATTGACGACCTTTAAGACTTGCACGACGATGTTAAATCGAGATTTATCACTAAACTTATTTACTTATGTCAAATTTTCATACGTGTTTCTTTAACTGGTTTAGTGGGTTAAACTCTACGAAAATGGCACTGGGAGCATCCTGTATAATAGACTTTAATATTGGTAGACAGTCGACCGACAAATCAAATGTATGCGCCAAAAATACTAGCATAGAAATGATTTTGAATTAAAATAAATATTATCATAAAAAATTACTATAAATGCGTATTATCTATTATATTATGATTTCTTTTGTGCTAGGATGGTCTTACTCACGAATCACTGGAGGCAACCTCCGGTCGAGACATCGCCTCGAGTAGAGGCCATTCGAATAGAGACGCTGCCTCAAATTGAGGCACGCTGCGCCGTGAAGTACATTATCTGCCTCAGAGTGAGCAATATTTTGTTATTTTCTATTCGCGCTTAAGGAGTCCCGTTCCAAGCCATGTGTATTAAAATTGCCTCAAATTGAGGTTGCTCAAATAAATTTAGTAAAGGATTTCACTTGGCCTCAAATCGAGCATACTCTATTAAATTTAGTAAAGGATTATAAAGGACTGCCTCGGTGACGCAGTTGTAATGCGTACACGTTACGACTGAGGCTGTCGCTGAGGTCTCGGGTTCGATCCCCGGGTCGGGTAAAAGTGATATTGGGTTTTTCTATTACGAAATACTCAGTATCAGCCCGGAGTCTGGAATTGTGCCCGGTATGGCGATAGGCTCGCCTTCTATCACATCATGGGTCGGAATTAAGCTCGGGTGTACTGGTTAGACCTCTGCCTACCCTTTCGGGGATTACAGGCGTGAGTGCGTATGTGTTATTAATGGCATATTTACATTAAAATTGCAATTTTTTGAGTAAATAACTAAAAGATGCTCATCATAATATCGAAAATGACGCTGAAAAAAATCCATTTTGTTTTTTTTATATTTAAATTACGTGACGTCTCTTCGGTCAGGTGTGAACGTAATGAGTCGTAGATGAAATCATACGACCGCCTGATGATTGGCGACATTTTTCCGTCGACACGCACAGTGGCCTTATAATAAGTACATAGTAACTATACCTAACATAGGGCCGTATTCAGAGAAATTCTGGGGCCATGTCGCCTTAATATAAGTAAAAAATGTGAAATATAATATGCGTAGTTACTTTTCTTAAGAACCTATGGAAATATAGTATTTATTGACTTGAATAAATAAACGCTGTGGGTGTTTCAATAAGTGCACAGTTAGATTTTAATTCAAATATGAAATAAAAATTATTTCGTTTGAATAAAAAGTCCTAAGTGATTACTACAAAAACATCGTAAATAAAAAATATATTTATTAAAAATACAGCGGTGGATTCAGAATAGAGTTGAGGGGTCGCGACCCCTATTATACTTAAAATATTTTAAATAATATTCGAAACAATGACTATATGGTCATACTAATAGTGAATAGTGTGATCTTTAAAGGATAAGTCAATATTAATACTAGTTTAAACCCAGTCTTCGAAATATTGTTTGAAGGCGATGGGTTCGGCATCCTCTGGAACTTTGGACACATGTACCTGTAAATAAAAGAAAAATTCAATGCCTTTTTAACAAACAACAAAGGAGGAGGTTCTCATTTCGGCGCGTTTTTTTGTTGCTTTATTTATGTATGTACATAAATTTCTCCGCCAATTGTGGACCGATTTTATTGGCAAAAATTTCGCTCGATAGAGTTTAGCTGCGATGTGATCCCATATAAATTTGGTTAAGATCTGATGGCAGGGTACGGAGTAAAAAATAAAACTCCTCAACGGACAACAGTACAGTCGCGATTGTGTTATTGTATTCGAATTTACATGCTATTGCTGCAACTAACACTAAAAATTGAAGTCGGTTTCTAAGTTTTGTTAAACGTTATGTTATTAAGTTTTAATTAATACCTATTACTAGAGAGGTTGACGTCAGACAGATGGCCGGTCGTAAAAACTACAAGCAAAATCTTTCTGTAACATTTGTTAACCGCATGTTGCGTCGATCCCACTGGGAGTGGGATAAGGGCAGGTGGAAAAAGAATAAGGCTTTTAAATATCTAATACATAAGAAAATTATAATTTTTTACATCTGATGGTAAGTGCTTTTCATCGTCCATGAACATTCACAATACGAGAGTTCTTGTTCTAGTTATTTAATTTCAATGCAGGCATAAGCCATTAATATTAAGAAATAAACAACAAACTCACCCAGTTAGGATAGTCATGGTGCTTCAAATACTGCTCGGCCTTCGACATCGCCGCGGCTTTTTCCTGCAAAAAATATGAAATATGAGATCTTCATAAGAATATCTAAGGTATGTGAAGTCCACTAACCCACATTAGGCCAGCGTGGTGGACTAAGGCCTAACCCCTCTCATTAAGAGAGAAGAAGTATTATAAAACAGGGCTGTTCCCATAATTAATTTACTCGCGAATAACGAAAAATACATACGCACTCACGCCTGTAATCCCCGAAGGGGTAGGCAGAGGTGTAACTAGTACACCCACATTTCGCCGAGCGTATCTCCGTCCCACGATGTGATAGGGGGCGAGCCTATCGCCATACCGGGCACAAATTCCAGACTCCGGGCTGATACTGAGAATTTCGAAATAGCAAAACCCAATACCACTTTACCCGGCCTGGGGATCGAACCCGAGACCTCAGAGTTAGCCTCAATTGTAACGCGTACGCATTACAACTGCGCCACCGAGGCAGTCGAGGCAGTAACGAAAAATGTATAGGTAAATATTATGTTTTACCTAAGACATACATACGCACTCACGCCGATAATCCCCGAAGGGGTAGGCATAGGTGTAACTAGTACACCCACATTTCGCTGAGCCTATTTCCGTCCCACGATGTGATACGGGGCGACCCTATCGCCATACCGGGTACTATGTTCTATCTAAGACTTAACAATAAAGCCTTTTCTGTTGTTACAAATAAGTCTTAACCAAAACATAATTTACTCCTGTCTAATGAGTGGTAACGAACTAAATTTAGTTTGACAGGACTGACGCACACTGTAGATTAACACGTACATAAGTGTAAATTGACATTGAACTAAAACTGGCTCAAATTAGAAAGAAATCATAAATTAGTTTCAGTTTAATCTAGTGACATCACTATCGGATCCAAGGGGTCTAAGGGGCTCAAGCCAAAGCATTTGGTCCACTAACAAAACTTAAATTAATCTTGATACTATTCTATTTTCTTAGTACTACCAAGATGGTAGGTCCCTCGTTTGCGAGAGGCCGGCTGGGTTGGTACCACCGCTTTGTCTATTTCTGCCGCCAAGCAACAGTGTGTAAGCGCTGTTGTGTTCCGGTTTGAAGGACATTGAAGCCAGTGTAATTACTGGGCATTATGAGACTTAACACCTTATGTCTCGGGGTGACGAGCGCAGTCCAGTGTCATGCAGTGCTTTGTTATTCAAAGTTCTGTGTGGCGTTGCTTCTGTTTATGAGCAGGCGTGGCGCTTACCATCAGGCGAGCGACCTGCTCGTCTCGTCATTCAAGCTAAAAAAAAAAAAAAAAACCTACAATATAATTTTCATCGCTTATCCTTACTTATTCCATTTCAAGTAGGTATGTATAGTACATTCTCCCTTTTTTTAAAATTCTAATGTTAAATCAAGCGCCCCCAAACAAAAACCCTGGATCCACCACTGAGTGACATCAATATACAATTACATTTTTACACTAGTATTTTGTATACTATTAATCACAGTTTCTATTGGGGGGTCATACCCCTGCTTTTGATTACCTGAATCCGTCCCTTACCTTATTATTAGAAGCGCGTCCCACCCACACGTAAATACCACTGTAGCTCCCTGTGTCAAGAATGTAGCATTCCTGTAAAAAATATATATGTTAATTATATTTTAGACATCAATCGAGTAGATTTATTGAGATTTACTATCAGACATTTTGTGGCGAGAATTTATTATTATTTGAAGTGAAAACTTCTTTAGGCGACTTGAGCACTTTTTGGTTGAACAAGAATCATGGAACTCGCGTCATCGTCACCGAACGCTTCCCATGAGCTATATGTATACTGTGTATATATGTACATAGATATACCTTATGTACATAGATATACCTCCGTGCGTTATTACTATACATTATATATGCAATTAAATTGGTCATTAACACTTCTTTACAAACCGAAAATAATAATCTAATAGCTCGACGATACAATTCACAAGTTACTTAGTTTTCACTTTTATCGGCAGTCCCCAAAGACTGCCCCGTATGTTTTTTTTATTAAGATTGAATGATGAAATGAGCAGGTCACTCGCCTGATGGTAAGCGCCACGCCTGCCCATAAACAGAAGCAACACCACACAGAACTTTGAACTACAATGTATTAGACTGCGCTCGTCACCCCGAGACATAAGTTAAGTCTCATAATGCCCAGTGATTTGGCTTTAATGCCCTTCAAACTGAAACACAACAATCCTTACACTGCTGGCCTCAAAAATAGACAAGCGGTGGTAATTCTTTCTTAGCTGACGTCTACATTACACAAACTATCATCTGATCAAATTTCATGATCCTAGCTTTAGTAGTTTTTGAGAAATCAATAAGTGAATGAGTGGTATTCTGCGTTAATCTTTACTAATATTATAAATACGAGAGTGAGGTTGTTTGTTACGCTTTCATGCCTAAGTAGCTGAATCGATTCCGATGAATTTTGGTGCAGAGATAGACTGGACCCGGTTGGACTGGACTGGAGACGGTTACTTCTTATACCTCCAAGAATATGTGTACAAAGTTTCATGATGATGGGTTAAGTAGTTTTCGCGTGAAAGCGTAACAAACAAACTTACATTCACATTTATAATATTAGTATGATTAGTATAGGACTGATAGTTTTTTTAAAGTTACCTTGGTATGAAGTTGCTCCTTTGTGAAAGGTGTGGGTAGTTTAGTAATCTTAATGGTGCCGGTACTGTCTGAGATTTCACTGAGGGACACCTCTTTAGGAGCTCCATGTTCGAATTCCTGAGAAAAAAACTAGCATAAGAATCAAACATCCATTATACAACGTGTTACGGAAAGGTGTGGTCAAATTTAATCAACGTATAGTGTACGATATAAGTATTATACAACGTGTTACAGAAAGGTGTGGTCAAATTTAAGCAACGTATAGTGTACGATATAAGTATTATACAACGTGTTACAGAAAGGTGTGGTCAAATTTAAGCAACTTATAGTGTACGATATAAGTATTATACAACGTGTTACAGAAAGGTGTGGTCAAATTTAAGCAACGTATAGTGTACGATATAAGTATTATACAACGTGTTACAGAAAGGTGTGGTCAAATTTAAGCAACGTATAGTGTACGATATAAGTATTATACAACGTGTTACAGAAAGGTGTGGTCAAATTTAAGCAACGTATAGTGTACGATATAAGTATTATACAACGTGTTACAGAAAGGTGTGGACAAATTTAAGCAACGTATAGTGTACGATATAAGTATTATACAACGTGTTACAGAAAGGTGTGGTCAAATTTAAGCAACGTATAGTGTACGATATAAGTATTATACAACGTGTTACAGAAAGGTGTGGTCAAATTTAAGCAACGTATAGTGTACGATATAAGTATTATACAACGTGTTACAGAAAGGTGTGGACAAATTGAAACAACGTATAGTGTACGATATAAGTATTATACGACGTGTTACAGAAAGGTGTGGTCAAATTTAAACAACGTATAGTGTACGATATAAGTATTATACAACGTGTTACAGAAAGGTGTGGACAAATTGAAACAACGTATAGTGTACGATATAAGTATTATACGACGTGTTACAGAAAGGTGTGGTCAAATTTAAACAACGTATAGTGTACGATATAAGTATTATACAACGTGTTACAGAAAGGTGTGGACAAATTGAAACAACGTATAGTGTACGATATAGGTATTTCACCCCCTGTAGTACCAAATCCAATTGCATTGCTAGGACACAAATGAAGCATTTTCTTTTTTGAAGTGAAACTTCTTTATCGGCGTATGGGAGAAATTTTATAGGAGGTAAAAAAAAGTGTAACGTTTTTCTGTTACGCGCCATCTTGGTTTCTGGGTAACATATTTGCGTTACGCGCCATCTTGATTTCTAAAGGTGCGCTCACAATGAGCAAAATCCAATCTAAATACACGTAGCGTGAGCGTTTTGAGCGCTCAGTGGAACACACCTTAAACTAGTTATGTTAAATCACGTTTTTCTGTTAGGCGCCTTATTTATTTCTGAAACTCAGTAGTGACGTGAAAAATAATATTTCAATTAAGTGATTAGCGAAAAATTTATTATAAAGTTATTGGCAAAAAGAATAAAAGATATTTATTCTAATTCCAGTGGATTCTAACAGAAGTAAGTAATTAATCCTTTTTTCTAATACATTCAACACGTGGGTGTGATTACGGTATTTATTTTTTTCAAGTTTATTTCAGGTTAACCTTAGTTTTTGATTGTAAATATCAGTGAGAGTAAATAATTTTATTAAAACTAGCAATTATTAATTAATACGGCTGTTAATCTAGTAAACATCAATTAATTGTAATAATAAAATAAAAAATCAATAATAATTTAAATATAAACAAAGAAGTTTCACTTCTTACGTGTATACACTAATACACACACACTTTGTTTTCTTTTAATAGTGATGTGATCTTATCGATCGTAATAAACGAGTAATTAAAATTAGCGTGAAATTTTAAGATGCCTAGATTTTGATACTTTGCAGTACTTATACTCAATATCATGTATATATAACAACCCTAAAATAGGACCACACGTTAATATAAAACGCTGTATAGATACATGACAGTGTGTCAGCCAAGTTTGGAAACCCGAGGACGAGATATCGAAAGTGCGTAATGTTATACGAACCATTTAACTACTTTCGGACCCGCCAAAACTCAAAAACTATACTTTTTTGTAAGTTTTATTATTTAATAAATTACTTTCAACGTAATGATAATAAACGCAAGTTTAAAATGTACTGCAAAAAATCTAGTTGGATTGTTAACAATTGTGGAGTGCAAGTGAAATTGAGTGTAAAACTTGCCAAGTTATAAATTCAATATAAAAAAGTTACAATTATTATTTTACACTTAGAAGTTAGACAACGTTAATAATTATTAAACCTATGATTTAAGGAACTGCTATAGAACTCGGCACCCGTTCAAGTCTCAACTGTCATTATATATAAAAATTAAACCGCGATAAAATCAGTATAAACTAGTTTTATTTCAATGTGTAATATTCGCGTAAACCTAAGAAATCACTATGTCATTATATACACCTACAATCCCGAACATCGTTTGTACCGAACTTGGCCCTCATTTTCACGTTTATGTTTCAGGTGAGATATAAATTCATCAGTCATTCACGCTAATAATAAAATCCTACACAGACGACTCTCGCCTACCAGAGTTTGTCTTACCTCATCATCACCACCTTCAGAAGCGTCTGCGATAGAATCTTTGTCACCAGATCCGAGAGCTTCGAAGAACTTCTCGTAAATACCATCATGGGAGTCCGAATCTGAGGACAAGGGTCTTTTATTATCACCAGAATAATACCAGTTCTGTGTTGCTCATGGGGTTTGACAAAGTATGTATACTTCCTACTACTACTTTAACGCCCGGTTTCTGAAAGGCTGACCAATGTTAAATTAACTAATCAAATGTCAAATCTCATGTCAAGTCGAAATTGAGTTACTAGAAGCGTGATCAACACCTATGACACACATGTTAGATAACATGACTTTTAAATTAATACGAAAAATCGTATGTCAAACGGTACTAAAGAGGCATCAAATATTATATTTTTTTCACTAAATAACGTATCAGCAACTCGAATTGATTTGACAGCGATGTCAAATCAAAGTTCAGTAGGCCTAATTCAAGTTTTAATAGTTTTTTTAAACAATGAAAGTTTTCGTTTTCTCTCCATACGTCAAGTATTAGCAGCCACTAGTGGGAACTATGATGACTTAAAATTAATGGTTAATTTTATTTTATATAAGGCAAATATGAAATTGGTTTTCAACGATTCTTTCCTTTATTACCGTATGAATTACTAGTTTGACACTTGGACTGTAGTAATTATATACGAATTCGAAAACTGTGAACGTATTCGTACTAGGCCTACGGGTGTTAATGTGAAAGTTTTGATGTTTGCGAGTTTGTCAATCACGCCTTAACGATTTTCTATGAAATTTGACCCGGCGGTTTAGGCTCTGCGTTGATGAACCAGTCAAGTCAGTCAGACCCAGTAATTATATATGGCAACCACCGTGGCGCAGTTGGCGAGAAGCCGGTTGTGAAGCGAGAGCCCGTGGATTCGGTTCCACAAATACTTGTCTCGGGTCTGGGTGTTGTGGGTTGGCAAGTCCCTCGTAGTTGCTGATACCCACGATACTGGTTAACCTAGTGTGGGGTCAGGACTATGTGTGTGACTATTTGGGTGTTTTTTTATCCTGGTATCCTGGTTCGGCAAAGTGACTACGCTACACCTGATGGTAAGTGTAGCGCAATCCATGAATACTGTCGACCAACGATAGACACTGAATCTATCGCAGATCGGCAGAATTGGCCTTAGTTGCTTCTTCACACTCCGTTTAAAGGATCCCATGTTATAGGAAGGAGGAAACACGTGCGCCGGCAAACTATTCCACAGCTTTATGGTCCGACAGAAGTAAGATTTTGCGCACCATATATATACATTCTTAACTCAAAGTTCAGCCTTACACATTATTTTATTTTTAAAATGTGATAATTTGTCTCCAAATATGTCGATACTATGGACTCTTACTATTTTATTGTACAGAAAAGACAGACGAGGAACAGAAGGCCAATTCTCGTAATTTTAAACGTTCAAAATATCATTCCGATCTAGTCTCAGCGTCAAGACAGTTGCAAATGGCATTCTCTTAAACCAATAATCAACGTCAAATGTGAACATAAATCGTAATGAGATTGAATGTAGAATAAAAGTTGACTGAAGCCAAAACGGTATAATGCTACTGCTAATGCTAGGTGCATTTGACGTTTATTTTTGGTTTAAGAGAATCCCATTTGCAACTTTCTTGACGCTGAGACTAGATCGGAATGATATTTTGAACGTTTAAAATTACGAGAATTGGCCTTCAGGTGCTTGCTTTCCTGTATTTGTTCTATTGAATCAAACATGAAACGTAGGCCCGGGCTTACGAGGAGGTCTACGAGGTACATTTAATGAGAATTTGTAAGTGTGTGTGAATGTATAGATATATAAATTACTTACCCACTACCTCCACTTCAGCTCTTCCATTATGGTCCTGGTCTCTTATCTGACCAGCCACAGTGGCAGCCTTCAGTCGCTCCACACTCTTGGCGTTTTCACCGACGAATACATAAATTATATGGTCCACGTCTAATATGAAGCAATCGCCCTTGTTCAGTGAGTCTGCTGTAGGTTCAACCTAAGAGAGAAGATAAATTCGCTCAAGCGGTGATGTTTTATCTAATATATAAAATTCTCGTGTCACACAACTGAGGAAAATATTAAGATATAAAAAGGCCCTATCCACCCATATGGGGGGGGGGGGGTACTAGAGTGGGGAAATAAACAGCCCCACATAAATAAAAAAAAAAAAAAAAAAAACTCGTGTCACAATGTTAGTTTCCATACTCCTCCGAAACGGCTCGACCGATTTTTATGAAATTTTGTATGCATATTCAGTAGGTATGAGAATCGGCTATCTATTTTTCATTCCCCTAAATGTTAAGGGTGGTCCACCCCTAAATTTTTTAGATACAATTTTTTATTATTTTTTTATGATACAGCATTAAAAAATACATACATCCCTAAATTTTCACCCTTCTGCCATCAACCCTTATTTTTAATAGTCATTTTAGTATTTTTGTCAAGCGCGTTTCTCACCGGGGGCGCCCACTAGGCTACTTTAATCCTGGAAATAGGTATTCACGCGGGCGAAGCCGCGGGCAACAGCTAGTATTTACAATAAGATTTTTTTGGTGCTGTCTTTTAGGCTTCTTTCCCCCGGTTTATGAAAGGCTGATCAAATCAACATTCAACTAACAGTACTTTGAGTTGACATCGCTGTCAAATCAATTCCAGTTGCTGAAACGTTATTTAGTGAAAAAAATATATTTGATTTTAATTTAGTAACGTTTGACATATGATTTTTCATATTAATTTGAAAGTTATGTTAACCAACATGTGTGTCAAATCAAAGGTGTTGATCACGCTTCTAGCAACTCAATTTCGACTGGACATTTGATTAGTTAATTTAAAAATGATCAGCCTTTCAGAAACTCGGCGTTTATCTTAGAAAGAAAGCACGCAACCCTTAAGAATTGTCTATTTGTCTATCTAGTCGTCTGTCAATAGAAAATAGACAGTTTCGTCTACAGCCTGGATGGGCCGGCTCGACTAGTTTTGTTACGTTTCGTACAAAGGTTTCCGGAGGCCAATTTTTTTTATGGTTAAGCGCTCTCCACCGCCCATGTACGCCCACAATACCAAAAGAATCATGGGTGCGTTGCCAACCTTAAATGAAAGGGATAATTAAGGAATTGGGAAGGGGAGGGATAGTTTACGTCGGTTTTCTGTGAGATAGTGTTCGCGGGTGGTTTACTTATCAGGTGACCCACTTACACGTTTGCCGGCCAATGGTATAAAAAATACATACCTGCTTCACTCTAACATTCCTTTTGCCCTTGATATGGAAGAGGCGTTTCTCGGCTCCAGCGTTGATGGTCACGTGACTGAACCCTGAAGCATGGCCGCCATCTAAATAGCGGATGGCTACGGACAAAAACGTTGTATCAACTACTTAACCCAAAAAAGGTCTTTCTTTCCACCTGGACTGCCTCGGTGGCGCAGTTGTAATGCGTACGCGTTACGATTGAGGCCGACGCTGAGGTCTCGGGTTCGATCCCGGGTCGGGTAAAGTGGTATTGGGTGTTTCTATTACGAAATGCTCAGTATCAGCCCGGAGTCTGGAATTTGTGCCCTGAATGGCGATAGGCTCGCCCCCTATCACATAAGGGACGGAGCTACGTTTGCGAAATGTAGGTGTACTGGTTACACCTGTGCCTACCCCTTCGGGGATTACAGGCGTGAGAGCGTATGTATGTATTTCTGCCTGGCTTTATCCCGGCTAGTGTCTGGGTCCGCATTCCTACTTAAACGTTTCCACTTCGCCGAAGCTTGGGCATCTCCGTAGCGAGACCATTGGTTGTATTTGAAAACGTTGCTTCCCAGAGGTGTAATCAGTGCACTCCGTCCCATGATACTAAGCATTTCATGATAGAAAAACCCAATATCACTTTTTGAGTGGTAGAGCCACGCTGTAGAAACTTTTGACTACAGCATGTATGGGCTGGCTCGTCCGGGTCATTATCACTGTCTCACAGAAAACCGACGTAAAGTACAGGTTGCTGCTGCGTTCCGTACGGTTAGTGAAATATCCGGAGGCCCAAACCCTCTCCCCTTCCGAATCCCTTAATTATCCCTTTCCTTTAAGGTCGGCAACGAACCCATGTTTCTTTTGTTAATGTGGGCGAACATGGGCGGTGGAGATCACTTACCATCAGGTGACCCACTTGCTCGTTTGCCGGCCTATGCCATAAAAATACTTATATCGTACATTATACGTAGCTTAAATTTGACCACACCTTTCTGTAACACGTTGCATAATACTTATATCGTACACTATACGTTGCTTAAATGTGACCACACGTTTCTGTAACACGTTGCATAATACTCATAACGTACACTATACGTTGCTTAAATTTGACCAAACCTTTCTGTAACACGTTGCATAATACTTATATCGTACACTATACGTTGCTTAAATTTGACCACACCTTTCTGTAACACGTTGCATAATACTCATAACGTACACTATACGTTGCTTAAATTTGACCACACCTTTCTGTAACACATTGTAGATAATATAAGACTTACCGGGCTGGAAATAATCCAGGAAATGCCTGGACTCATAACCCTGGACCTCTCTATGCTGGATTGCTGAGCCCTTGAACTGCTCATCATCGAGGTTCACCGTTAGAATGGCCGCAGCACCTGCCTCATCCTGACTTGTGAGGGCACCTAGCCAGAAATGGATGTCCCAGGCTAGGCGGTTGTCATCTCCAGATGTCTACGATAAAATATTTATATAAAGAATCCTCTGTTACACAAATGAATGTTTTTTCCAACTCCAACAGTGCTGTCTAGAGCATGCATAGGCCGGCTCGTCTGGGTCGTTACCACTGTCTCACAGAAAACCGACGTAAAGTAGCAGCTTGCTGCTACGTTCGTACGGTGAGTGAGATATCCGAAGGCCCAAATTCCCCTCCCCTTCCCAATCCCTAACTTATCCCTTTCCTTTAAGGTTGGCAACGCGCCCATGATTATTTTAGTATTGTGGGCGTACATGGGCGGTGATCACTTACCATCAGGTGACACTTGCACGTTTGCCGGCCTATAATACAAAAAAAAATGAAACAAAAACCCTGTTGGCCCTTTTTGGGTCGTGAAGATAGACAGATCATTACACAGGTAGGTTATAAAAATGAACATATTTAGAAAATGTTATTTTCATCTCAATAGTGATGAACAGCTGACTGAAGCCGGGCGCGTACGCGGCGCGGCGCGTTTGATGTACGCAGACGCCCCAACTTGCTATCTCGCTCTGATTCCGAGTCATCGCTCATGCAGAGGTAATCAATCGAAATACGGTTACAAACAATAAATTAATTCAAGTTTCAAAAATAAATATGATTATTTTTATAATTCAGTTTTCGTATGCGAGGTATTTCATTACGTTTGAATATTCTGATATCACTGTTAAAACGCCCAACAGGGTTTTTGTTACATCTGCACTAATCTTATAAAGAGGAAAGATTTGTATTTTTGTATAACGAATTAACTTAAAAACTACTGGACCGATTTCAAAAATTATTTTGCCGTTAGAAAGCTACATTGTCACTGAGTAACATAGGCTACTTTTT
This sequence comes from Mimas tiliae, assembly GCA_905332985.1. Classification (NCBI taxonomy): domain Eukaryota; kingdom Metazoa; phylum Arthropoda; class Insecta; order Lepidoptera; family Sphingidae; genus Mimas; species Mimas tiliae. Next base: position 2,278,355 of record HG995266.1, on the reverse strand, counting down.
ATCCCGGAAAAGGCCGTTCACGCGGGCGGAACTGCGAGCAAAGCTAGTATTGTATACGGGCAGGTGGAATTAAAGAAGTAGGGAGTAGGATAAAGAAGTATTTACCTTAAGAACAATATAGGAATCTCCAGTGTAAAAATTTCCGAAATGCGATGCCGGCACGGGGACCGGTTCAAAATCCTGAAAAAGGTACACTTTATTAATATATACATAAGTTATGAGTGGTAGAGCCACGCTGTAGACACTTGCCTACAGCATGTATTGGCCGGCTCGTCCGATTCATTACCACTGTCTCACAGAAATCCAGCGTAAAGTAGCAGCTTGCTGCTGCGTTTCGTACTGTGAGTGAGATATCCGGAGGCTCAATACCTTAATTATCCCTTTCCTTTAAGATCGGCAACGCGCCCATGATTCTTTTGGTATTGTGGGTGTACATGGGCGGTAGAGATCACTTCCCATCAGGTGAACCACTTGCTCGATATGTGTTTTTTTATTTGCTTGAATGACGAGACGAGCATGTCGCTCGCCTCATGGTAACCGCCACGCCTGCTCATAAACAGAAGCAACGCCACACAGAACTTTAAATAACAAAGCACTGCATGACACTGGACTGCGCTCGTCACCAAGACATAAGGTGTTAAGACTCATAATGCCCAGTAATTTCACTGGCTTCAATTTCAAACCGGAACACAACAGTGCTTACACACTGTTGCTTGGCAGCAGAAATAGACAAATCTCGCATACGAGGGACCTTCCACCTTATTTAAATGCTATAAGCCGCGTTAACGAAACGCGGGCGCGTTACGAATCCACGCGGTCAGACAGAATAAGGCCTCTGTCTGTCGTCAACGTGTGTTAATAAAATGTTTTTAAAATAACCTTTTTTACATTCACACTACTACAGTTTATATCTGGGAGAGTTGCCAACATTTTCAATGTACTTGGGAGCAAAAAACTACCAACTGGGAATGTTCGTATACATTACTTTGGGGTCATCCATAAATTACGTCACACGTTAAGGGGGAGGGAGGGGGTCGACGAAGTGTGACATTGTGTGACAAAGGGCGGGGAGGGGTTAAATGGACTCAAGATGATTCCATGGACTCAAGATGATTAAGTTTTTATCTTTCATTAATATAATATAATTTTTATTTATTTTTATGATTTGTTAATTTTCATGCCTATGTTTGATTTTGTTGAAAAAGAATTTAAATGGAATAAAAAATAATTTCTGAACACTAGTTTTAATTTCATAAATTTCTAAATGTAAAATTGCAAAAAATGTGGCATCACACTAGGTTCTCACAAATGTGACCAGCTGTGTCAAAAAAATCATGAAATTCGTGTGACGTAATTTATGGATGGCTCCTTTTGAATTGAAAATACCTTCTTTTTTAAAGATTTGATTGCATGTTATAGGTACATCATTAAGAAAGGTCGACAACGCATTCGACTATGTACACAAGGAATATTGCTGGACTATTTTTTTATTTTTACACAAGATGTCATTTTATTAGGTACTGAGAAGCAGCTCAGCGTGGAGTGGCTCACCACTCTTAAATCTCAATTTAAGTCGCAGGTTCGAAACCAGCCCCAAGAGCATGCACCTGTGACTTCTCTAACATGTGAAACCTGCATACATTTTTTTTATAACATTGGAACGAGCGAACGTGGGTCACCTGATGGTAAGTGATCTCCGCCGCCCATATAGGCCCACAATACCAAAATAATCATGGACACGTTGCCCACCTTAAAGGAAATGGATAATTTTGTGATTGGGAAGGGCATTTGAGTCTCCGGATATCTCACTCACCTTACGAAACGCAGCAGCAAGCTACTACTATACGCTGGTTTTCTGTGAGACAGTGGTAACGACCCGGACGAGCCGGCCCATTCATGCTGTAGACAACACTGACTACAGCGTGGCTCTACCACTCAACACATGAGAAGTTCTTCGCCAGGACCAAATTTTAATAAAATCCATTCAGCTGCTGAAGCGTGAAAAAAACAGACAGACCAACAGAGTTACTTTCGTGTTTATTATGTATGGATAATTATTACTGACTGCCTCGGTAGCGCAGTTGTAATGCGTACGCGTTACGACTGAGGCTGACGCTGAGGTCTCAGGTTCGATCCCCGAGTCAGGTAACAGTGATATTGGGGTTTTCTATTACAAAAGGCTCAGTATCAGCCCGGAGTAGAGAATTGTGCCCGATATGGCGATAGGCTCGCCCTCTATCACGTCATGAGACGGAGATACTCTCGGCGAAATGTAGGTGTGCTGGTTACACCTCTGCCTACCCCTTCGGGGATTACAGGCGTGAGTGCGTATATATGTATAATTATTATTGCAATATCGAGCCTAGTAATATTTATAAAAAAATGTTTCATTTTTGCTCGACATATTTTTTTATGCTCATTATATTGATTGGCAATTAGTGGCTTTTTGATATATTATTAATTTTAATAACGTTACAATATAATCTGTTAATATTTGTTATCAGTGTTTTGCTAAAGTTTTCGTGAGTGGTAGAGCCACGCTGTAAAAAAAAATATCTACAGCAGGAATGGACCGGCTCGTCCGGTCGTTACCATTGTCTCACAGAAATACCATAGTATAGTAACAGCTTGCTACTGCGCGTATGGTGGTAAAACACAGCCGACTCCTCTACACACATAGTCCTGACCCCACACTAGGTTAACCTGTATCGTGTGTATCAGGAACTACGAGGGACTTGCGGTCCCACAACACCGAGACACGAAACAAATATCTGTGGATCACAGATGGTAGTGCTGATGATTACAGACACAATACCGCTGAAAAATCACGAAGTCTACATAAACATACATTCATAACATACGCACTCGGGTTCGATCCCCGGGTCGGGTAAAGTGATATTGGGCTTTCTATCACGAAATGTCAACACGGAGTCTGGAATTGTGCCCGATATGGCGATGCGATAGGCTCGTCCCCTATCACATCATGAGACAAATAAGCTCGGTTCAGCGAAATGTGGGTGTACTGCCTTCCCCTTTGGGGAGTACAGGCGTGAGTGCGTATGTATGTATGTTCTTAAACTATGTCCCTCTACACAAAACACCTGTTTTCAATAGCTACCCACGTCTGTACACATTTAGAAAATATTTCTAGTTGTTTTTGATATTTTAGCGCTATTTTATTACAACTTTACGAGAACAATCCATCAATGACGAATTTACGTACATAATATATTTAAGAAGTATTTTTAACATTCACTACCGGTTTCTGAAAGGTTGATCAAATCAACATTCAACTAACAGAATTTTGACTTTGGGCTGATACCACCGCTTTGTTTATTTCTGCCGCCAAGCACCTGGGTGTAAGCGCTATTAAGCCAGTGAACTTACTGGCCATTATGACACACACACACAACATATTATGTCTCGGGGTGACGAGCGCAGTCCAACACCATGCAGTGCTTTGTAATCCAAAGTTCTGTGTGGCGTTACTTCTGTTTATGGGCAGGCGTGGCGCTTACCATCAGGCGAGCGACGTCCTCGTCTCGTCATTCAAGCTATTAAAAAAATGGATGTACTACGTTCACAGACACAGCATTTTCGGGGAAATTAGTCTTAATGATAATGTTATGTTGGAAGACACGCAAAATTACATAAAAATTGTTTTCATCCACAAATAAAAGATGGCGCTGTGCCAAATTTCAATTACTTTGTATTCAACATTATTTTTATAAAGCGTGTTTTTTTTTGTTTGTTTGTTTCTTAAGGAACCGGCTAAGATCAGAGACCATGCTGCCAAGTCATTAGTTATATTCTTTTCTTTTATTCCAAGAACGATGAAACAGGGGTGTGGCCGATTTCAAGGTCTTGCTGGAGTTTTGGTGATAATTCCTTTCAGTTCGATGCTTCTTAGAAGACTTTCTTTAAGCGGATCGAACGCACAAGGTCGATCAATAAAAAATCCCTTGTTCAAAAATCACCTAAATCCACTTATTTCAATGTTTCCATACACTATTCATCAGCGTTAATGATTATTGCACAAAACCACACCACTTTTATACAACAAACACAACTTTAAACCAGTTTAGGAAATAATTAAAACAAGAGAAACACCGCACTGTCAGAATTCCCGCCAAAACTCTATAAAGCGTGTAATTTTTTACCTTGAATGATATACTTGGCTGCCATAAAATAAGCGCTTCAAGCCCCGGATCTACTTTTTCGACCCGGGGCAGAAACTTGATAGTGATGCCCCTCTCCAGCGTTTGAGATAAATACATACATACGCACTCACGCCTATAATCCCCGAAGATGTAGGCAGAGGTGTAACCAGTACACCCACATTTCGCCGAGCGTATCTCCGTCCCACAATGTGATAGGGGGCGAGCCTATCGCCATACCGGGCACAAATTCAAGACCCCGGGCTGGTACTGAGCATTTCGTAATAGAAAAACCCAATACCACTTTACCCGACCCGGGGATCGAACCCGAGACCTCAGCGTTGGCCTCAATCGTAACGCATACGCATTACAACTGCGCCACCGAGGCAGTTGGTTAAAAAAACTAAAAGAAAAGAAAAGAATGATGCACAAAGGGCCTGTGTGGCGCCTTTTTCTTACAAGTCGACGGTGAGCCAACCAGGCTTCTTTATGCTAGACGCTTTGTGGAGGATGTTTTTTATTTTTAATCATATTACATTATGATTTTGGCGCCCCCTGAAATTGCCGCCCGGGCGGGAGTCTCGAAAAACCCAATAGCACTTATATCCGACCGGGGGATCGAGCCCGAGACCTCAGCGTTGGCCTCAGTCGTAACGCGTACACATTACAACTGCGCTGGCAACGCATCGATAGCATGGGTGGTTATTTTTAATAATAGAAAAAAGATGCAAAAATAAACTTTAACTTTTACGAATATTTTATGTCGTCGCTAGCGATTTTACTCAGACAAACTCATGGTTGAGGCACAGAATGGCAATTTCATAGGTACAGACCCATAGACTTTAATGTATACTACTAGACAAGCTGCGCGGTACATAGAAATTGTACCACTAAGTTGCGGTCAATTGACCGTAACTCAATATGCCATCTCGCTTACTCTCAACTAGAACCCCTATAGCGCTCACTGTCTGTGAGCTGTCAAACTCCCGCGTTATGTGACGCAATTTTACTTATAAACAGCCCGTCTAGTAGTACAAGGTTAGTCGGAAAGGGTGTAGGAAGCTGGAAATCCATAAAAGTACCTGTAATTCTGAACATCATTTTTTCAAAATATCCCATATTTACAAAGATATTGCTGTTCAGAGATTTTAGAAAAAATACGTATACGTAACTGTACTAAAAGAAATGTCGTCTCTATTTCTTTTATTACATATTTCTCGTATCGGCGAACACTTTGACAACGTTTTGTTTTACCGCTAGGCCGTTTGTCGGATGCCGCCTGTCGGAATGTCCCCTAAATGAAAACAGCTGATCTTAGGGTTACGTGTGCGTATTTTTTTCTAAAATCTTTGAACAGCAATATCTCTGTAAAAATGGGGTATTTCGAAAAAAAATAAATGATAATGTCGTTCAGAATTACGGGTACTTTTATGGATTTCCTGCTTCCTACACCCTTTCCGAATAACCTTGTATACATTGAAGTCTTTGTACAGACCTATTATAATACTGTATCTATATACATTTTTACTGAAAATGCTAGCTTCCCATGAAGTCATACAGACTATCTGATAAGATAATATCATCTTGACTTTGACACATGTATTGCCAATATATGCAATGTAAATCTGTCATGTTTCATGATACCAGTCTGTGTAAACATCATACTTCATACTAATATTATAAATGTGAATGTAAGTTAGTTTGTTACGCTTTCACGCGAAAACTACTTAACCGATCACCATGAAACTTTGTACACATATTCTTGGAAGTATAAGAAGTAACATAGGATACTTTTTATGAAAAAAATAATAATTGTTTGTTACGCTTTCACGCCTAAATCACTGAACCGATTTTGATGAATTTTGATGTACAGATAGATGGGACCCTGGAGACGGTTATAAGCTACGTTTTATTTCGGAAAAGTCTATTCACGTTGTATAAAAAAATATTACCTCAATCCTCCAGATTTCAATTCCTTGCTTCTTGCCGGAGTTGGCGAACGCTGGATGTACCTCAGGCATTATCTGTAACCAATGATATTTCATTTTTAACCGACTTCAAAAAAGGGGGTGATTCTCAATTCGGCGCTTTTTATTTGCTTTTTATGTATGTACATTGATTTCTCCGCCAATTGTGGACCGATTTTGTTGGAAAAAAATCGCTCGATAGAGTTTAGCTGCGATGTGGTCCCATATAAATTGGGTTAAGATCTGATGACGGATTACGGAGTAAAAAAATAAAACTCAACGGACAACAGTACACTCGTCGCGATTGTGTTATTGTATTGGAATTTACATGCTACCACAATTTTTTTAAAGGAAAAAAACTTACTTATTTTATTATTACATACAAATGCCTCGGTGGCGCAGTTGTAATGCGTATGGTCCGATTGCTGTGCAGAGGTCTCGGGTTTGATCCCCGGGTCGGGTAAAAGTGATATTGGGTATCATGAAATGCCGAGTATATGATGCAATACAACGAATATTGGCACGGTGGGAAGAAACATAATAATATTAAATTTGAAAGCATTGTTCCGAATGTCATGGTGTGTGTGCAAATGAGCTTATTCAGCGTGAGTTAAGTAATTTTTTTTTTTTTTTTTTTTACTGCCTGGATAGGCAGACGAGCAAACGGGCCACCTGATGGTAAGTAGTCACCGCCGCCCATAGACTTCTGCAATGCCAGTGCACAGCAAAGCCGCTGCCTACCGTCGAAGGATTACTCTTTTTACCTCGTTTAAAAAGAGTCATATACTACTACTAGTCCTGTACTACTCACAATGATCGTTATTGTCATATTGATCTATTCAATTGTAAACTGAGGGGATACAAAAGACTTATCGAAAAAGTTGTAAACCTTTAATGCATGTTAATATTTCTATATTGTTATAATACGATTGTACTAACTCTTTGAAAGCATATTTATTGCATTGGTTGGTACTATCCCGATCTATACATAATGTACTGTAAACCTATTTAACTGTCTTCAACTATAGCATGTTTTATTTGTGAAAACTGTGTTTGGCTTATGTTCAAATCCAAATGTATTATATGTGCTGTTTGTTTTCCTTAATAATAAATAAAATATATATATATATATATATATACGCAGTCACGCCTGTAATCCCTGAAGGGGTAGGCAGAGGTGTAACCAGTACACCCACATTTCGCCGAGCGCATCTGCGTCCCACCATGTGATAGGGGGCGAGCCTATCGCCATACCGGGCACAAATTCCAGACTCCGGGCTGATACGGAGCATTTCGTAATAGAAAAACCCAATACCACTTTACCCGACCCGGGGATCGAACCCGAGACCTCAGGGTTAGCCTCAATCGTAACGCGTACGGATTACAACTGCGCCACCGAGGCAGTCATATATATATATATATATATATATATATATATATATATATATATTTCGCTTAGCAATGACCTTCAACTAATAAGCTGGTGGGTCGAATGTAGCGTGGGTCAGTACTCAGTATCGCAGCGGATGCGCGGGTTTAAAGATAACTCGAATATTATCCGTGAAATTGAGTACAAAATAAAAATAAAACCGACAAAATAAAGTTTTATAACACGCTTTTATTAGCTTCATACGTATGTATGTATGTATGTAACGGAAACTTTGAACATGATTTTGACCCCCTTCACAACGTCGGATTAACTCGAAACTTGGCATACTTATCAAGGACCGATGACAATTCAAAAAATTAAATTAATTAATAATCAATATTATTGAAAGACATTGAAAATAAATAATAGTTAAACTAAAAAACCACGCCTTTATAGAAAATGCAACTAAAAAATGAAAAATAAATAATAGTTTAAAATATGACAAAAGACAAAAGTGTCTACAGCGTGGCTCTACCACTCATTAAAAAAATAAAATCAATCAATTTGGAATCGGTGTAATTTTATTAAATAGTCAATGATTGATGAGCAAATTGGTAGTTATTAATTTATTTTATTAATAATACTTTAGGTATGGCGATAAGCTCCCCCCTATTACATTATGGAACCGAAATAAGTTCGGAAAATGTGGGTGTACCTACTGGTTACACCTCTGCCTACCCCTTCTGGGATTACAGACGAGAGTGCGTATGTATATCTACACTAATATTATAACGAGGAAAGATTTGTATTTTTGTATGTAACGAATAAACTTAAAAACTACAGGACCGATTTCAAAAATTCTAATGCCGTTAGCAAGCTACATTATCACTGAGTAACATAAGTTATATTTAGTACTAGAAAAAATGAGAAATCCTTAGAAATCCCTAATAAAACCAACCCAAGGTGTGAAAAAAAGAATTATAAAGGCGAAACTAACTATCTGTCTGTTACGTTTTCACACCTAAATGGCTGTGTATTTTTGTATGTAACGAATAAACTTAAAAACTACTGGACCGATTTCAAAAATTCTATTGCCGTTAGAAAGCTACATTATCACTGAGTAACATAAGCTTCTTTTTATCTCGGAAAAGGCCGTTCACGCGGACAGAGCCGCGAGCAAAGGCTAGTATGTCTATAACGTCCAACCCGAGAGTATTTATTTCTTCACAAGAGACCAAGGTCATCTGCATTTTACGGCTAATGTTCTGTATTTTGCGTCTCGGCTTTACGGGATGTGGAAGGGAGACAAAAAATCAGGTCGAATGCAGTGGAGCGTCAACCTCGATTTGTCCTGAAGATGTGAGATATTTTGCAGAGATTTTATATCGTACGAAGTGAAGTCTAAAGTGATAGCGCCGCGCCAAAACTCAGTAAAAAAAATTGTCCTTAAAAGATTTAGAATAAATAATAATTGTTAACAAAAATAGTAGATAATTTTATAACACTTACCCATGTTTTTCCACAAAACATAAATAAAAAAAAACTTAAAGTCCGACGAATATGAGACATATCTTACTGTCTTCCCCACATTATTCTGCATCGATTGGTATCGGTCTCGACCCCATACCCCCAGCGGTTTCGGAGGAGATAGCGTGACAAGCTTTTGGCAGCGGCGGCGGCGGCGTCAGTTACTTTTTTTTAGAATAGAGAGACATGCCGTTTCGGTAAATGCCTGTGGTCCATATCGACTCAAAATATTTAACAATTCTGGACGTTTCCATAATAAAAATATAAAATGTAAATTGAAAGACAAATAAATTAATTAGGTGTAATTTTACCTACAATATTTTGACGATGCTATGTATTTTATGTATTTATTAACTGATATGATTTCTGTACTTACTTATGTTTCTTTATTGTTGTACTGACTTGTCATAAGCGCTATTTTAATTGCCTACATGATTAATAAACTATTTCATTTCATGTTATTTTACCATACGGAACTGCCTTTGCTTGATACCCCATGGAAATTGAATTGTAATTAGGTATCTAATGCCCTCATACCCTTGAGCCTGCGACCCTGACACAATTCGGTCAGCTTTATCTGTTGGTCATAGTTAAATGTACACTACAGACACTGTGCACAAGCGGTCAAGCGTGAAATAACCTTCGTAGATAGCTTACATTAGGATGTATAAAATTACTAAGGGCCTATTCACAATCTTCCACCTGCCCTTACCCACTGGCAGTGGGGTCGACGTAATATGCTTAAACATATACAGAAACAATTGCGATCCTTCCTGAGAAGACCTGGTGAAACAAAATCAGTGGGCTTGCGTTTGGTCCGCATAAAGCCAATGACTACCTAAGTACTAACTATAATTCTCGTAGACGGGCTGTTTAGAAGTAAATTTGTATCACATAAGGCGGGAGTTTGACAGCTCACAGACAGGGAGCGGGTCTGAAGCCGGGACGCTTCTCGCATCGGGAACTCGGGGCCGTTCCTAAATCCTAATGCGCTGAAGATGGCCACCGCGGGGTGTTTAGTTGGTATGCCGGTATAGGGTGTATATAGTGTTAGGGACTCGGCCCAGCGGTCGCCTGGATGTTTACCATCTCTCCCGGGCGGCTTAACGTTCGGTCGTAAGGCCGGTGAACCCAACATAACCGTTCCGCTTCCCCCGGGGCGGGGCGGTAGCAATAAGTAGCTTTCCCCACAAAAAAAAAGACGGTGCGGGAGTGAAGTTCTAGCTAAGCGTATGCGAGATGGTAATATTGAGTTACGGTTAATTGACCGTAAATAAGTGGCGAAATTACTATAGACCGCGCCGCCGGTCTAGTAGTATATATTGGTCACTGCATAAAGCGTTAAAAATTCCCTAAACTCCAAAACCGTTTAGAAACACATAATTTAGAAATGGAAGAACAGATTTAGACTGCCTCTAATAAATAAATAAATATATATGTATGCTATGAGTGTTTATTATAATTTATGAGGTAATTATAAATGTTTTCCTTTTAATGATAAAAATAAATATTTTGAATAACAATTCTGTAACAATACATTGCTTAACCATTGTGTTATAATAATGATAGTTAATTGCAGCGGTAGCTCAGTGGGGAGTGGTCCAGACTGTCAAAAGGAAAGTCGCAGGTTCGAAACCAGCCCCGAGATCACCTCGGTGCATGATCATCTGATCGCTTGCTTTGACGGTGAAGGAAACATCGTGAGGAAACCTGCATACCTGAGAAGTTCTCCATAAGAATTTCGAAGGTATGTGAAGTCTGCCAACCTGCATTAGGCCAGCGTAGTATATGGCCTAAACCCTCTAATTTAAATTTAGGAGGCCCGTGCCCAGGAGTGGGACGTGTATAATGAGGCTTTTTTATGGCATAGGCCAGCCAACGAGCAAGTGGGTCATCTGATGGTAAGTAATCTCCACCACACATGTTTGCCCACAATACCAAAAGAATCATGGGCGCGTTGCCGACCCTAAAGTAAAGGGATTGGAAAAGGGGGGGGGATTTGGATATCTCACTCACCGTACGAAACGCAGCAAGCTGAGCTACTTTGCGTCGGTTTTCTGTGAGACAGTGGTAACGACCCGTACGAGCCATTCATGCTGTAGACAAAAGTGTCTACAGCGTGGCTCTACTACAAAAAAAAACATAATACGTAGATCCCTCGTTTGCGAGAGTACGTCTCCGTCTACGCGCCGTCTATTTCTGCCGCCAAACAGCAGAGTGTAAACATTTGTGTTTCGATTTGAAGGACATTGGAGCTAGTGAAATTACTGGGCATTATGAAACTTAACAACTTCTGTTTATGAGTGACGAGCGCAGTCCAGTGCCACGCTTTGTAATTCAAAGTTCACAAGCGACCTGGTTATAGGCAGGTGTGGCGCTTACCATCACGAGCAACCTGGTCGTTCCACAAAATGTAATTTTAGTATTTTATTCCTCTGACTGCACTTATCCCACTTGCAGTGGGGTGGGCGCAACATGCTTCAACACATACAGAAAGATTTGGCTTGTAATTTTTACGACCGGCTGTCTGCCTGACGTCAACCCCACTGGGGAAACAACACCCCAGACCCAAAACAATTATTTGTGGATCACACAAAAAAAAAATCTCGATGCGGGAATCGAAACCGCGGCCTCTCGTTTCACAGACGGCTACTCTCCCACTACGCCACGGAGGCTGTCTGTTATTTATATTTGGACTGCATAATGCATTATATTTGTATTCTCTTTGCCATACCAGGATAAAAAAGTAACTAACTAAGCTATGCTTTGAAATATTAGGTCTTTTTTCCCCTTAGCGATAAAAGAAGGCTGTTTAAATGAATATAAATATTGTTTACAATTTTATTTTTGCTTCTGTTGGTACTAACCATAGACTATAGATTATGTAAATCTAAGTTACATGTTCTAAAACGTAGACCGTGTGAAGTGTACCATTTCAACACATTTTGTCTATATAAACTGTAAAAACACACCAAAACACCAATATTTACACATAAACTGGACTTACGTGGAATTCAAATGCACTAAAATGTCGAAACTTCGAATAAAAACTTCGTAAAATTCACAAACGCGAAAACGACCTCCTCTCACTTTAGTCGCAGAGACACTGGCGCGAAACGAATTTCAAAATACGAATGGCGCGAGAATCGGCACACGTTGTTGATATACACAACTTGGCATGAAGAATTTTATCTGATTGAGATTTTATTTTTGTTTTTCGAAACTCATGTCTTGTGAATTCGATAGTTTTCCTTCATGAGTCTGTTTTCACGGATTAGTAATGCGTTTGTAACGGGAAATGAGTGTGAAAGACTGGGAGTTCAACGCCCAGTAACGAATGAAATCTACAATATTTGTACGAAGAAAGTATTAATTATTATGCAACTATAAAAGCCTCCATGGTGCATTAGGTGAATAGCCGACTGTGAACGTGAGGCCGCGGGTTCGATCCCCGTACTCATGTCTCTATATGTATATGTCTCATCCACAAATCTTTGTTTCGGGTCTGGGTGTTGTGAGACCGAAAGTATCGTAGTACTTGATACCTACGACACAAGATAATCGTATCTTCAGGGCTCAGGGTCAGGGCTACGTGACTGTTGGGTGTTATTTATTTACAATTTCTTTACGCTTATTTCCTGATAGCCAAAATATGGAATATCCTAGTGTGGGATGCGCTTCATGTAGATATTTATCCAACGACCTTCTTAGCGTCATGTCGGTGTTGATTAGTAGTAATTAATTAAATGAACTTATGCATACCATAGAATACCGTACTCAGATAATGCATGACGTCGCGGTCGGCTGTGTAAACGAGAGATTGTGAGGAATTATGTAATTTGTTTGCAATGTTTTGGTTTGTAATAAAAATAATTTAATAATTAGCTACCAACGTTTGAGGTTAATGCCTCCTTTGTTATTTATTTTTTCTACCGCTTGCTATAGAGGGAAGTGGATAATTCATATTTCCAACTCCTTAACTTTCTATTTGATTTAATTTCGTTGCGGGACAAAAACAATTTAGCATTTCCAGAGACTCGCTGGGCTTCACTGCTCGGTGTCAACTAAAATGTGTGGCACTGTCGATCCTGGTGCACAGGAGTTAAAGTGGTGGGTGTGTGGGCGGGATAGTCTCGTATCAACGTTTGAATGTTAGGCAAAACATGAGCCTTTCATAAAACCTATCAAAAATAACTGAACCTACACAAAAAACTGCCTCGGTGGCGCAGTTATAATGCGTACGCGTTACGATTAAGCTAACACTGAGGTCTCAGGTTCGATCCCTGGATCGCGTAAAATGGTATTGGGTTTTTCAGCCCGGAGTCTGGAATTTTATATTATGCCGGCGAACGACCAAGTGGGTTATCTGATGGTATGTAATCTCCCCCGCCCATGAACGCCCACCATACCACAAGAATCATGGATGAATTGTCAACTTTAAAGGATAGGGATAGGGAAGAAGAGGGGGAATTGGACCACCGGATATCTCACTCACGGTACGAAACGCAACAGCAAGCCGTTACTTTACGACGGTTTTCTGTGGGATAGTGGTAACAACCTGGTCGAGCAGGCACATTCATGCTTTAGACAAAACTGACTATAGCGTTGCTCTACCACTCTAATACATTATCAAATAGCCATTCATGAGTGCGGTCTTGAGCGGGAGGGGTCATTTTAAATTCGATTTTCGTTACTTAGGCCTTATTGGTCGACATAACTCAGTACACGAAGGTACTATACGTTCCAATTATAATGTAGTACTATATTATGTTGGCAAGTCTTTAGTAATAATGAATTAATAATAATGAATTGTATTTGTTTTGTTTTTGAAGCCGATAATAATAACAATAACATCCAACAACCACACACAAAGTCCTGGACTCCTGACCTAGTAAGATACGATTAACTGTGTCATTGTGTCTATACAGGTCAGTTGCATTTGGACTGGAAGCGTATTCCAAAATGTAATTTGGAACAGTTTGCATCGAAACAGCCAACTGATTTTTTTTATAGCAGATGCCGGCTATCTAACAAGTGGGTAATCTGATGCTGTATGATCACCACTGCCTATGAACACTAATGCAGAAGAATTATGGTGCGTTGACCTTAAAAGAAAGGAATGAGGATTGGGAATTTGAAGGGGCATTTGGGTCTCCGGTAAGCTCATAACCATAAGAAAAGCGGCAGCGAAACTACTTATATGTTTTTGAACTCTTATTTTAAGTATTATTAAACTTATTTTTTGTGATAACAAGTCGTATAACAAGTCTATTGCATGTAACCTTCAATTCAAAAACTTTATCGTATCGTCGTTTAAGTGTTTGCCGTTATCCGTTGCAGATTTTCAATACTTTACCGCGTAGCCGGCATCAGACTAATATAAAATACGCGCAACAAGGCTTGCTTATCATGAAGGTCCCTCGCGTCTATTTTATAAATACTAAAAGGTAACGGTAAAGGCGCGGAAGGTGGCTGAAGTGGCTAACTTCAGTCTGGAAATGTTATTTTACGCCCTAAAGTCACACCCACACTAGGTTTAACCTGTATCGTGGGTATCAGGAACTACGAGGGATTTGTGATTTTAAAACACCCAGACCCGAAACTAATATCTGTAGGCAGTCGAGAGAAATTAATATATTCTCAACCTCTAACAAAAAAGAGGGGTACTATTAAATAAAAAAATAAATAAATAAATTAGTTTGACATCTTTGTTCGTCTGTCGATCAATGTATACGGGTACTAGTGATGGAGCCCCGGCCAATAGTAACGTCCGCACAGTAAGTAAACGTATCCGACATAATTGCGACGCACGTTTCGGGAGAGAGGTCATTGCGAGTAAAGTCCTCGGCATGAAGAGCAAACAAAGAGCCAAATAATTCCCAATTAGCTCTTTTAGACTTGTATCTAAAGTTAAAGTTGGTAAAATGAGGACCTTGTGTCAGACCAGATACGAACTCGTACACAATCAGGCGATGATCACTACACGACGCGTCTGGAAGAACGCGCCACCTATCGAGGCGAACGTCTGCACGACATGCATGACATAGGATACTTATTATACCGGAAAAAGACATTCACGCCAGGGAGCCGCGAGCAAATGCTAGAACCAAATACATACATACATAGACCCACGCCTGTTTCCGAAATAATTCTAAACTAATATAGAAACAGAACTGTTCAACAAAAAACGATGTACAAGAAGGCAAGAATTCAGTGCTAAACATCTCACATTACAGTACCAATGTCTTTCAGTCTAGAACTGACAATAAGACCTAAATAAACGTATGTTAATGCAAGTTGGCAGCATGCCACGTCTTGCTTCTTAGTAAATGAATCATATAGTCTCTGATATTGTTTCGTTGTTTTGGCGGGAATTCTGACAGTGCGGTTTTTTTTCCCCCTTAAGGCCTCGCACTTCTTGTGCATACAGCCAATGTCAAGTTTGGACAGCTTTAATAACTTTAATTATTTCCTAAACTAGTTTAAAGTTGTGTTGTATAAATGTGGTGTGGATTTGTGCAATAAACATTGACTGTGATCTGTGATGAACAGTGTATGTAATCATTTAAATTGGTAAATTTAGGTGATTTCTGTCCACGTGTATTGATCTACCTTGGTAGTTATATCCGCTTGGAGAAAATTGTCTATGAAGCATCGTACTGGAAGGAATTGACGTCAAAACTCCAATATGACTCTATAATTTAATTTAAAGTTGTTTAATAACTGCTACTCTTATGGCGCTAGTTACCCATTGTAAGTTGTGGTTGCCTGTTTATGGGAGAACACTATATTTTTTGTTTGTTTGCGTATGTTTTTATATTAGTGTAGTGTATCATCTTCTGGTAATCCTAAAATAAATAAATAAATAAAAAGACTGAATTCGGCCATACTGGTGTTTAATCGTTTTTGCGAATACTTGAAAATATATTATACTAGCTTTTGCCCGCGGCTCCGCCCGCGTTTCTTCTTTCTTTTCTTTGTTTAAATAAAACGTTGCCTATAACCGTCTCCGGGGTCCCATCTATCTCTACATTAAAATTCATTAAAATCGGTTCAGTGATTTAGGCGTGAAAGCGTAACAAACAAATAGATAAATTTATTTATTTTCATAAAAAGTATCCTTTGTTACTTCTTATACCTCCAAGAATATGTGTACAAAGTTTCATGATGATCGGTTAAGTAGTTTTCGCGTGACAAACAAACTTACTGAATGTAATTAATAATTTATAATATAAGTATGATAGGTAGTTGTCATTGGAAATGCAACGCCATAAGGTTTCGAACCTGCGACTTTCGTCTTGACAATCCGTACCACTCCCCGCTGAGCTATCGCTGCTCACAAAACATAAGCTTTGTACTACAATAAAACATAGCCAGTATTATTGAGTTACTCATCGTTATTGACTGCCTCGGTGGCGCAGTTGTAATGTGTACGCGGTACGACGGCATTGCTGAAGTCTCTGGTTCAATCCCCCAATCCCCGGGTCGACAAGAGCAGTTGTTGTAGTTGTTTGAATAGCTGCGAACGTTAAATTCGATGAACTAACACGAAATTGTTTATTGTGACCCATAAAACATTGTCATTATTTACGTGCATATACCTATTATTCATTCAATTTGAAGTTATTTTACGGAAGTATATATTATTTCTTGGTTTTGATCGTAAAAATCATTTATTGTGAATGAATATTAATACCTAACGAAACAGCAGTCTCAATATTGCCATCTCGCTTACTCTCAACTCCTCTCGCTCCAACGCCTTAGACGTCACTCTCGCCGCGCCGGCCGCGTATGCAATAGGGTAGTTGACTAGATTTTTTTAATTATTCCAATCAATATGTTACGTTACTCAAAATCTGTTGTAGATTTTTTTTATAAATCGGACCAAAAATAAATAAGTTACAAGCCATTCAAATCCTGTAGAAGGGGTAATTTGTCAAAGGACAGACGACGCAAACTTGGACGTCACTGTGTAAAATGTTCATTATGGAGCACGCGTGCAAGCGAGATAGTGAGATATCCCTACTACGCACCCACTTTTCCTCATACCAACATTTAAAGTCATAACTGCGGGCACATTTCTGAACCAATTTTGATTGTGTTTTAATAAAAGGGTTTCTTTTGCGTATCATTTTGCTTAAAAAATAATGTATAAAATTCAATATAGGAAACTACCATATTCTACTTCTGAACAGCCCGTCTATGGTAAGTATTTGGCTTGAGTGCGTATGTATATCTGTATCGGCGTTACTAAGATTTGATCATGTTAAAACTGGTAAACAGTGAAATGATTTCCTCAACTCATTCTTTTAGCAGAGCGCCTTTCTGTTGAATTCTGTATCAACTTTATCATTATACGTGACTCATTGGGAAAATACCACACAGTAACATAAACAATATGTGTATGTGTACTAAAAGTAAAAGTATTTTTGGAACACACATACGCACTCACGCCTGTAATCCTGGGGGTAGGCAGAGGTGTAACCAGTACACCCACATTTCGCCGAGCGTATCTCCGTCCCTTATGTGATAGGGGGCGAGCCTATCGCCATACCGGGCACAAATTCCAGACTCCGGGCTGATACTGAGCATTTCGTAATAGAAAAACCCAATAGCACTTTACCCGACCCGGGGATAGAATCAGAGACCTCAGCATCAGCCTCAGTCGTAACGCGTACGCATTACAACTGCGCCACCGAGGCAGTATTTTTGGAACGTGCAATATAATTCTTTTGTGTAAATCTTTTAAGGAAGACTGGTTAAAATGTATTTACTGTGCAAACTTTACAAGTTGCAGTACAAGGTGGTAGGTCCCTCGTATGCGGAGAGGCCGTCTGGACTCTGGGTTGGTACCACCGCGACGTCTATTTCGCCAAGCAACGGTATAACGCCCATAAAATATGACCACACCTTTCTGTAACACGGAAGTTAATATTCATCCGCTGACATATATTTTACGAGCCATTTAACTTATGTGTTTTCAGAAGTTGTTACATCATATGTTATCATTGGTTATTTTTGGCTTGTCCTTACTCAAATTACAATCTATGGAGTGTATTTATTAAATGAATATATTTTGAAGGTATATCTCACGATGCCACTGGATTTATTCCATCCATCTCATCCCGCCATTCCATTCCATTCATCGGTTACATGTATGAGATACTTTAATGTATACTACTAGACAAGCTGCGCGGTACATAGGAATTGTACCACTAAGTTGCGGTCAATTGACCATTACCATCTCGCACAACTAGACCTCCTATCGCGCTCTCTGTTTGTGAGCTGTCAAACTCCCGCGTTATGTGACGTAATTTTACTTCTAAACAGCCTGACTAGAAGTACCTATACTCGTACATTAAAGCCTTTGATATTACTACAGGAATCAAGCAATTTTCTGGAACGCGATGCCTTCCCGGATCTCGGGAATACGAAAAAACCGGGAAAATAAAATCCAGTCTTTGGCCATAGTATAAAACCTGTGAACGTATTTGTGCTTCTTACGAGACCTACAGGACTCAGCTGGTGGTTGCAGTTAAATTCACTTTGCATATAATCCTACGAAAAATATAAAGGCATAAAGTTAGTTATGATGTTTATTGCAAGATATTCTTAGCAGGCGTTTCAACAATCCGCATTATTGTTACAACAAACTGTGACAATGTTCGCAAAACACATGTAGTTTTGGTGTCAAAATTACAGATTCCAGAATATATAATTTATTTATTTATTTTAGGGAAGCTTACAGACTAATAACATTTATTAAATAACAACTATGGTTTAGACTAATAGCTAATTACAAGCCTCCACCAATTCATGACCATATTGGTTACCACTTATTCTATGCCGTTATGCTAGTTTATATAATAGTTTATACATAGACAGATATTCATCAGTATGTTCCATGTGTTAAGATGTACTCTTGTGTCAAAACACATTTCACTTCGCCTAATTCCAAGATAAATAATGTAGGTACTGTAAAAACTAATTGTATAATCATACATCTAAAAGTAAAAGAATAAAATCGTTTATTTATATTGTAGGCAATTTAAGAAATAGCCAAGAGTATACCAGACATACTTGGCACTCGCACTTACATAAACAAGAAACAAAAAAAAAAATATTGATATAAAATTTAAAAAATCTACATGTATTAGTATTGCCCTAAATACTAATATTGCGCCAATATAGCAGTCAATATTAAACAATATAATTATATATATTATTGTAGCCGGTTGCGAAGCGTGAGGCCGTGGGTTCGATTCCCGCACCTGACAAATGTTTGTCTGATCCACAAATATTTGTCTCGGGTCTGGGTGTTGTGGGACCGCAAGTCCCTTGTAGTTCTTGATACCCACGATACAGGTTTAACCTAGTGTGGGGTCAGGACTATGTGTGTGACTGTTGGGTGTATTTATTTATTTATTTTATTTATTTATATAAAAAAAAGAGAACTATGTACCTACAGCCAATTTTGTAAGGAGTGAGCGGCTCAATTCCAAGCTGTTTTGTCTTCCAAGTAATCTTTCACATTATAATAACCTTTTTGGCAAAGCCTAAGTTTAATACATAATTTAAATTTATTAAGGCTTAATACCTGAATATGGCTTGGAATTTTGTTGTAGAAACCTATACTTTGACACTTGAAAGAGTTACTAATTTTTTGAAGTCTGGTCAGTTTATTCTTATTTCTAGTATTTATCTAATGAATGTCGCTGTTTGTTGTAAAAGTATTAAATAGCGTTTATGACAAGTCAGTATCAGAATAAAGCAATACATATATTTAATTATTATCAACATATGGAGGTATACATATCACACATAGCATCATCAAGAATACCTACTCTAGACAATTACATCAAAACCACAGATGTTCCCACGAAGATACAGTAAAGGTGGAAAAAACACTTCTAATACATTTTTAGTCCACTTTGTATCGCTATGTCACTGTTTGTGGTCCGATCACTCTTTCATCTGTGAAGATCAAGGTTATCTGAAATTGTGCTACCATAAGAGAAAAAGAATTCGGCACTACAAACTAACAAAATAAAAATTTCAAAAAGGTATACGTTGTTCTCAAATGGTGCCTGATAAAATATTCTTAGCAATTTATTCTAACGTAAAATCAAATAGAAAATTGACAGGATTTTTTTCGAAGCTTTTCTAATTTCCACAATAGAATTACCAAAGTGACTTCTACAAGACAAGTTATTTTGCGCGTATTGTACCACCTAGTGCAATAGATATTACCTACTAATCAATACGGTATATGTTTCTTATTGATTCGTAGATTAATATAAACGCAAACCTCACCTGCATGTGGTACACTCTGCTGATTAACGGATGATGCAATGGCGAAACTTGGTTCCCATTGCGAGTTGTGAGGGTCAGACGGCGATTCGCCCCACATATTACTAAATACCACCAATAAAATTTACAAGGTGGTAGGTCCCTCGTATGCGAGAGGTGACTGGGTTGGTACCAACGCGCCGTCTATTTCTGCAGCCAAGCAACAGTGTGTGAGCACTGTTGTGTTCCGGTTTGAAGGACATTGAAGCTAGTGAAATTACTGGGCATTATGAGACTTAACACCTTATGTTTCAAGGGGACGAGCGTAGTCCATTGTCATGCAGGGCTGGGTTATTTAAAGTTTTGTTTGGCGTTGCTTCTGTTTGTGAACAGGCGTGGCGTTTACCATCAGGCGAGCGACCTGCTCGTCTCGTCCTTCAAGCTAATAAAAAAAAACGGAAAACGGAGAAAGAAAGAAAATAATAAATTAAGAATCGATTAACATCTCATTCATCAAAGTTGGATGAGTAGTGTAACGAAGTAGAACAAATGTACACGACCTTCTCCATTTATTTGGGCAGAGTAACACTTTATATTCCGTTTAGCAACCGACTGACTGCCGAAAATAAATATTCCACCTTATTTATACCTTTTCACAAATAGTTCACATTAGTAATTATATTTATTATTGAACATGTTAGATCGTTCTAAATAACGTGTATATTATTTATAATTGAATAATTAAATAAGTCAGAGTATCTTATGGATTTAACAGACAATATAACGTCATACAATAATAGTGTGACGTCATAACCGTTGTGTTATTATTTAGTACTGCCAGCACTTATAACAGTAGTTTAGGAGGTACGGTGCAGCGCCGGCTCTAGGCCTTGATTATGGTAAAGCCTTGTCCATCGGGGTTTCGTTGATGCTTTCATATCATATAAATTATATTTCAGTTTATCGTAACTAATATTATAAATGCAAAAGTGCTAGAAGTTACGTGAGACGAGTATTCTTTTATTAATTCCAAACGACAGCAATAACTTTAACTCATAGTTTATTGGTTACATTTACAATATCACTGTTTTACAGACCACATGTCAGGATTCTCTATAGACTGTTCTCTAATTATAACTTAAGACAACTAGGACCGAATAGTAAACCAGCATAGCTACCGCGTAATGAACACTTGGACTATCGACTGAGCATGATCTTACTGAACTGGAGGCTGACCGACTGACTGCGGGCAATAGATCTCCAGTTCTGGCAACAACCTCTTTTATACCAGTTAACTACCCTTCCACAACTATATCGCACCATTATTATTTCAGTGTACCCAACGTTGCTTTCTCAGACACCCTCAATATACCAATATTAAGAGAATACGCTAACAAAAGTGAGTTTGTTTGTTATGCTTTCACGCTTAAATCGCTGAAATTTTATGAATTTTGGTTCATAGACCAATGGATCCCTGGAGATGCTTATAGGCTACTTTTTATCCCGGAAAAGTCTACTCTCGCTAGCGGAGCCGCAAGCAAAATCTATTGGTACATAAATAATAATTACCAACTTTTTGAAAAATCTCAGCAGCCCTGTAGCCATGCCTCTCTAAACCCGTCATAAAAGTTTTTTTTTTATGGTATAGGTTAAAACTGCTGCGTTTCGTACTGTGAGTGAGATATCCGGAGGACCATATTTCCCTCCCCTTCCCAATCCCATATGATTCTTTTGTTATTATGGGCGTACATGAGCGGTGGAGATCACTTACCATCAGGTGACCCACTTGCTCGTTTACCGGCTTATGATATAAAAACAAACGAACAGACGGACAGATGTACATGATGAAGTTACAAGGGTTTGCAATAAAAAAATCAACGATGAAATGATTTATTACTCATTAGAAAATTGGCGCCATAATGTAACAACACTAGTGCCCTCTACGACAATAAGGACGAACGTTTTTCTACTAACTATTTTATATTCAGTCGTGTCCTTGTTAATATTATGTGCATTTTAATAAAGAAACCTAACCTGCCTCAACAACAAAGTTGTTACGTTTTAAATAAAATAGAAAAAATGAAACAAAGTTATAAATGCACACGGATAACTTGGTAAACTTATTTGTTATATGGAGTTGCGTAGACACTAGCGCCATCTCGAACAACAAAATTAATTTTGCGAGTTTGTATAAATAGTTCTAAGGACGTTGAAGGTGGAATTTATCTTTCATTCATGAAGACTTTGATCGATGGTAGACACGTTCTATAAAAAGTTTATAATATCCGCATGATGAAAGTCAATTGTCAAGACTAGAATGGAAATATTTTTTATTATTTCTTTTAAAACTCTGTAATGTTATGTTTTGTCTATTGGATAACAGATGGCGTTACTCATATACAGGATGTAACTTAACCCTGTTGGCCCTTTTTGGGTCGTGAAGATAGTCATATAGACAGCTTAATAAAAATAGTTGTTTTTTTTTATTAGCTTGAATGACGAGACGAGCAGGTCGCTCGCCTGATGGTAAGCGCCACGCCTGCTCATAAACAGAAGCAACGCCACACAGAACTTTAAATAACAAAGCACTGCATGAAACTGAACTTTTGATGCACGTGGACGCCGTAACATGCTATCTCGCTCTGGCTCCAAGTCATCCGTCTTGCAGAGGTAATCAATCGAAATACGGTTTACAAAAAATAAATTAATTCAAGTTATAGTCCAATTTTCGTATGCGAGTTTTTTCATTGCGTTTTAATTAGGGATGTTACGGATCTTCGCCTCCGACTCCGAAAGGTCGGAACTTCCGATTGATTTTACACCTCCGATTCCGACTTCGGCTCCGATAATTTTGAATCGGAGGTTATAACGAAGATAGGAAGGCAGTGAACGTACAAGTCTGTACACGATTTGACTTGTCGCTCGGTCTTGCTCGGTGAATTCCGCTCGCGTCTCCCGATCAGTATTTGTTTTGTTTTTATTCGTGTGTTAGACGCGTTTCGAGACTCTTTAAAACTTACTTGTCAATTTAAATTATTAGCGATATATTAGTATTTAGTATTTTAACGTGGATATTTTATTTAAAGAATAAATAATGAAGCCAAAAACAAGTGTTATATGTAAATGATGCGAATACGGCAAAATGTAAAATTTGTGAGAAAATAATCCCCTTTTAACGTTTAATTTACATATCTCTATTCTACTCCGCCTCTGACTTCGGCTCCGGCTCCGGCTCCGGCTCCGGCTCCGGCTCCGACTCCAACAAGTTAAATTTAAAAACTCCGACTCCGGTTCCGGTAAAACCCCCTCCGTAACATCCCTGGTTTGAATATCGATTCTGATATCACAGTTAAAACGCCCAACATGGTTTTTATTAGATTAAGTTTAAAATGTTAAGTTATTGAGTTGTAGCGGGAGTTCTGACAGTGCGGTCGATCTCATATTTTAGTTAATATGTAAACGAACTGTATGTCACTAGACTGCGTTCGACACCACGAGACATGAATTATTAACGCCCGGTTTTTGAAAGGCTGATCATTTCAAATCAACATTCAACTAACCGAACTTTGATTTTGACACCGCTTTCCAAAGATTTTTATGTATACCTACTACTAGACAAGCTGCGCGGTACATAGAACTTGTACTACTAAGTTGCGGTCAATTGACCGTAACTCAATATTACCATCTCGCTTACTCTCAACTAGAACCCCTATCGCGCTCCCTGTTTGTGAGCTGTCAAACTCCAGCGATATATGACGCAATTTTACTTCTAAACAACCCGTCTAGTAGTATACATTAAGTCTGTCGTTGTCAAATCAACATCGAGTTGCTGAAACGTTATTTAAGAAAAAAAATATAATATTTGATCTCTCTTTAGTACCGTTGACATACGATTTTTACATATGAATATGAAAGTTATGTTTACTGACATGTGTGTCAAATCAAAGGCGTTGACCAAGTTCTAGCAACTCAATTTCGACTTGACATGAGATTTGACATTTGATTAGTTAATTTAACATTGATTAGCCTTTCAGTGACCGTAAGTAATGTAACTAGCTTCAATTTCCTTTAAACCGAAACACAACAGTGTTTAGACACAGCTGCTTGGCTGCAGAGATAGACAAAGCGTAATGCACTAGCTCAGAGTGTGGATATACGAGTAGGTAATCGAATCTAAGAAATGACTTTTTGAAATCATATGTTTATTGACGTCTCTCAGTCAAACTGCATAATTTAAATAACACTTGAAAAAAAAGAAAACACGTGTTGTGATTATCCTTCTTTTTTAATTGGTTAAAAACGGACTTTTTATTATTTATCGCACTCACGCCTGTAATTCCCGAAGGGGTAGGCAGAGGTGTAACAAGCACACCCACATTTCGCCGAGCGTATTTCCTTACCATGATGTGATAGGGGGCGAGCCTATCGCCATACCGGCACCATTCCAAACTCCGGGCTGATACTGAGCAATTTGTAATAGAAAAACCCAATATTACTGTTACCCAGGGATCGAACCCGAGACCTCAACGTCAGCCTAGGTCGTAACGCATACGCATTACAACTGCGCTACCGAGGCAGTTAGTATTTATCCTCTCACAGCAATGTTTATTAGAGTCAAAACTGAACATTCTTATGTACAGTGCAATCCAAATATGATATCGACTGTCAAGACATTCCCTCGCAGTTGGCTGAATAGGGTAGTTTCCTATATTGAATTTTATACATTACTAGCAGTTGCCCGCGGCTCCACCCACGTAAAAGTATTTTTCTGGGATAAAAGTTGCCTATGTTCTAATTCTTATCGTGGTCTACCTGTATGCCAAATTTTACTCAAATCCATTCCGCCGTTAAGGCACGATTGATCTACAATCATCCAAAAATACAACCCGTTCCTCTTCTTTCGCGAGTTGAATTTTATAAATATATGAAACACGAGTCTCATTGTTTTTAATAAGTAATATATGTAGTCAATTTCACAGCAGTTTTAACCCCTTAAAATGTAAATTTCCAAAAACCCTCTCTTAGCGGACCTATTACATTACACACCCTCTGACCAAATTTCATGATCATAGATTTATATATAGATAGATTACTGCTCCGCGTGATGATATACAATTATAAACCATTGTCTCCACAAAACAAATGTACGGTGTGAATGTACCCAATCGGTCAAGTTGTTCAAAGTTAAAATAAATACTTTCATACTAAGTTCAATCCCCCCTCCCCCATTTTGTAAGTGATTTTCCAAAAATGTGACTCTCATATTTCATTATTTTTAATGAGCAATATTTGCGCTCAATGTCACAGTCGTATTCCCTTCCATAAAAAAGTTGCATACAACGTACAAACCCCTCTTTTACCCGCTTAAAATGAAAATTTCCAAAAATCCGTTCTTAGCTGACGTCTACATTACACAAGCTATCATCTGACCAAATTTCATGATCCCAGCTTCAGTAGTTTTTGAGAAATCGTGATTAATCAGTGAGTCCGATTGGTAAGTTGGATAAGTTTGGTCCGATTTATAAAATTCTTTCTGCAATAGATTTTGAATAACGTAACTTATTGATTTAAATAATTAAAACAATCTAGTTAACTACCCTATTATACCGGCCTGAACTTACTGAATGGACACTGTCCTCAACCCTTAGTTTAATCATAATAAATAACAACAACATCAACCACCAAAGTTGTTTGGCCAAAAGCCCGCAACTTTGGCGTAATGCCGCAGAATTGGGAGAAGTTTAAAACCTTTAAATAAAATAATAATAATAATGTTTATTTAATATACATATATTTAGACCTGGCACACGAGGTTACTGACATATGGGATGTGGACTCAACAATGTTCCGATAGTCGTTTCTGCTAATGGATTGATACCAAAGTGCCTCGATCAACACCTCCAGAGGCTCTCAATTGGTCGTTGGATAAAGAGCCAGATTCATAAAGCAGTGTTATTGGACACGGCACGCATTGTGAGGAGGTTTCTCACCCTGGGGTCCTAACCACCAGTGGCTTGGGTCTTAGGCCTCGCCATTGGAGGGTGATCCTTTTTATATTTTTAAATGCTTTATTTTTTTTAAGTAATGTAATATTTAAAAATGAATAAAAAAACAAATTTTGAAGCCAGTGTAATTACTGGGCATTATGAGACTTAACACCTTATGTCTCGGGGTGACGAGCGCAGAGAGTGTCATGCAGTGCTTTATTTAAAGTTCTGTGTGGCGTTGCTTCTGTTTATGAGCAGACGTGGCGCTTACCATCAGGCGAGCGACCTGCTCGTCTCGTCATTCAATCTAATAAAAAAAACCTTTTAAAATAAAGAATACTGTACATGTTTATTTCATTCCCATATAAACGTTTACAATTCAGGGGTCGGGATCTCCTTTTAGCAAAGATTTCCTTGTATGTAATTTTAATATTAATTGGAGATACCGATCTTCCGTAATTAACATATATATAAACTTGATATGTAATAGCTCAGCCAGTACCTCAATCATGAGTTGGTTTTAGTAAAATCACTAGCGACTTTTTTTCCGAATGGATTTATGCTGTTAGCCTATATTGCTTTTACAGCTTCATCTGAGAAATAAAGCCGGCGCTTATGGCGCTCTAGCTAGAAATATGTATAATGTATTTAGTAGCGATTTTAAGCATAGAGGCGCCTTTTAGAAGGCTCAGACCTCTGCTTGAGCAATTGCTATAGAGTATAGTTTAGGGCCGCCTCTGCACATTATTATGCCGAGGGCCAGTTGTGACTTGTGGGAGCCCTTTGGACTCGCAGGCGTGTCCTATGTCGGGGTCGCGTATTATTGTTGCGATTCGGGTTGGGCAAGGAAAGTGCTGCTTCGATAGCGACTGTGATGGAGTCGTTGGGATCTGCCAAAACATGTTTGAGACGTCGACGGAGGGATGTCCGGCATCCGTGTTGTCCTCATCACTACGGGCACCATTATATTCTAATGAGTGCTCGTTTTTTCCCAAGACCCGATAGACCAAGGGACTATACGATCACTTGTAAAAATATTCGATATATGTGATACCGATTTGGATGATATTATGCACTACAATGTCATGCTTGTTTATCTCCGCTTGTTACGAAAC
The DNA here is from genome assembly GCA_905332985.1 of Mimas tiliae. NCBI lineage: Eukaryota > Metazoa > Arthropoda > Insecta > Lepidoptera > Sphingidae > Mimas > Mimas tiliae. The sequence goes on along the minus strand of HG995266.1, from coordinate 2,250,944 downwards.
CATAGCGCGATGTAATTTTGATTAACGCCATCTAGCGACGTTAAAGTTAAACTTTATTTATACTTATAATAAGAACCTCCGATGCGACGACAATGAGCAAATAGAAAAACATAATCAAATTGTGTAACATTTAACCGTAGCAAACTTCAAATGTACCGCGGACCTTCAAAACACCTAACCTCATTTGAAGTGGACATTGTACTGTCTCAGTACAAAAATGGGCTACTTTTAAAAGTCGTATCCTATCCATCACTAGTATAGTAGCATATGCCACAGGCAGATACGCAGACATACAGACATATAAACAGACAGAAAAAGGAATCAAACTTATAACATGCCTCTTTTTTGTCAGGGGTTAGATACGAATGAATAGACAGCTTTACACAAAACTAAGTAAAATAATAATAATAATATAAGTTCTTATGTGCCCGTGACTTATAGAAAGTTAAGAGAAAAATTCCACTGTCAGGGCTGTACGGCATTCAGGTCCTTTGCTCATTCATTCAATATAAAACAAAATAAAACACCTTGTACATTCATTTGCAGTTAATGTATTTAATTTCAGTTTTTCTATCTACAGATTACAATAAATCTAATCTAATTTTTTATCCACTACTCAAATCATTGATAAAAAAACAAATTGGAATAAATAAAGTACAATATATAATTTGTTTTCAAAAAATATTTTTTCTAAAAGCCAAGTATTTTTAATTCCAAAATGCATTTTTATGAAATCTATACCGGATATATTCGAATATGTTTTTTTATCATTTTACAATATTTAATAAAATACCAAGAATAATAATAGTATTTTTTTACATAAATCCTTTTAGTTAATTTTTATATAGCTTACATTCGTAGTTCGTTAGATCAAAATCTAAACAAAAATATTTAGGTTTTTTACACCAATTTTTCACAAAATTCCTTGGATTTGAAGATTAATAAAAAGTATAGAAATAAAGAAATAAAAGGAAAAATCTAATAAATTACAGCCACTGATGAACCCCAATTTGATTAAAGGAAATTTATTTTTAAAAACATATTTTGGTGTACAAGGAAACTACAGATATTGTTTTATAATTCTATGGATCTATTCTAATAAATGCTGACTAATATAATTTCGATAAGCGTATAACTTACACGAAATATTTACAGAAAATAAATAATTTGAGCGATTCAATTTTTGATATAACGTGTTCTTAAAAACAAACTATTTTTAAATTACGTCCCCGAAAAAACAATTTGATTCAGAAAAAATAAAATAAATAAATTCACAAAATAAAAGTAAAATATGTCACAATCTATTCAGTTTAAATTTAAATTTAGAACACGACAAACAAAATAACGATTTTCAATGTCAATTAGAACACATTATACCAAAATGTCATACCTAAAATGAAATCCGAAATCATTGCTTCCTTGGGATCAGATACATATTATAAGTATCTTTAGGAAGAGCTACGCACGCAGGTTTTTGTATCAAATCATCCAAATTCTCAACTCCGACATCAAATTCCTGGACTATGTTCGCGAACATTGTAAAACTCATAGTGGTTACTAATGTTTGGCCTATGCATGTCCTTTTACCAATACTGAACGGGATGAAATGGGGGATGTTCTTCTTTACGGAATAAACTTCCGATTCAGTCTCTTTTGAAGGACTCCTCTCACTGTCTGATTCCATACCCGAATCACATTGCGAGTTCCTGCGTGTCCTAACTTTGGTCTTTTCTAAAAATCTGCTGGGGTCAAAAGTTCCCGGACTGTTCCAATAATGTTCTGAGTTGTTCAAAACATAGTTGTTAATGAAAATAACTGTTCCTTTTTCTACGCCACAACCGTTGATTTTTGCGTTTTCTGTCGCTACATGAGGTACTATTGGAGACGAGGCGTATCTCAGGCATTCAAGAATCGTTGCTTCTGTGTAAGGAAGGTTGCTTCTATCAGTCAACGCTACAGGTCTTTTCCCTTTGGTGACACCTTCTATTTCAGCTCTGATTTTCTTTCCGATCTCAGGGTCTCTAGCCACAGCTGTAAGACATAGCATAACAAGATTTCCTACAGATGAATGTCCTCCCAGAAAGTCTTCAAGCATGAAAATAATAGTGTTCCTATCGACTTCAGGGTCTTCGTGCAGCACTCTTAATAGCCCATCAAGGAAGTCTTTCTCTGGTCCCTCCATATCCAGATTCATCTCTCTCTGCTCTACGATTCTTGATAAAATGAAGCTACGTATATCATGCGACCATCCGGAGAGTTTATCCATATGCTTTTTGTAGAATGGGGCTAACCACGGCAAAAAATCGACGGCGTATCCTTGATTGATCTCCCAGAAAATTTCATCGAAGTGGTCGACAACTTTTCTGAACTCCGAGTCGCTTTCATCAAACCTTACAGAGCACATGTAGTTAGTAAACATGTTCATTGCCGAGGACATTAATAATTGCTTCAAATTAATGCTCTGTTCAGATGTTTGAGTAATGTTTTTCAATGTTTGAACTAGTTCGTAAGACTCGAATGTGGCGACGGACCCGATTCTGGCGTAGAAGTCGGTGTGCTGTTTGGGTCCGCAGTGACGACGGGCGAGGTTGCGTCTTCGAAGCTGAAGGTTGGACCAGTCGCAAAGAGCAAGAGCTGGAGACAAAAGAAAAAGATTGTTAGAATAAAACATAGTCAGTCATGAGGACTGCCGACAGTAGTGAAAACTACCACAAGGTTTCTGAAAGGCTGATCAAATCAACATTCAACTAACAGGAACTTTGATTTTAACACCGCTTTCAAATAAATTCGATTCAATACGATTTGTGATATTAATTTGAAAGTTGTGTTAACTAACATGTGTGTCAAATCAAAGTTGTTGACCACGCTTCTTGCAACTTAATTTCGACTTGACATGAGATTTCACATTTGATTACTCGTAGTTAATTTTACTTTGATCAGCCTTTCAGAAACCGGGCGTACATGTTTGATACATTAAAGAACACTGTTTTTTTTCTGAATCTGTAATCTTAAATCATAATATTTGCCTAGTTTTCACATCTATCGACATCTATCTTTTGTGTTTAAGTGTGAGCTGCGCGCGCACAACATGTCGGTGACGCTAAAAATGTATCCATCTAAAACTCGTCTTTTTTATAGCATAGGCAGGCAAACGAGCAAGTGGGTCACCAGATGGTAAGTGTTCTCCACCACCCATGTACGCCCACAATACCAGAACAATCATGGGTGTGTTGCAGACTTTAAAGGAAATGGATTGGGAAGGGGTGGGGAATTTGGCCTCCAGATATCTCACCCGCGTACGAAACGTTACAGCAAGCTTACGTCAAAAAAATTAAAAAAAAAACATTATTCCTTAGTAAATTTACACGAGTCTTCTTTCTCTTCGCTTTTAACAAGTATCTACTTAGCCATTAATTGCAATGTTTGTTTACTCCAACATGGTTATTACAAAAAGCTGTTCTGTATCGCTGGCCGTTTCGACTCATTAAATCTTAAGGCCATAGCGCTTTAGGGTTCCTTGGGCAATGAAAGATTTACTATCCTACGCATTACAACTGCGCCACCGAGGCAGCCTAGCTTAGCGTATAGAGCCTGTATAATAATAAATAAAATTCATAGTGAAACATTGTAAATATTGAATTTTTCGATTCAAAGCTACCTCAAGCTGATAAATACGGAAAATCCATAAAAATAATAGTAATCATTACGCATTGTTTGAGGTTCCTCTCTTTGGGGTGCTAACCACCGGTGGATTGGGTCCTAGGTCGCGCCATTCGAGGCGATATGTTTTTATAGTTTGTAATGTTTCATTTTTTATAAGACATGTTTAAAAATATAAAAAGCACCTTTTAGCATAAAAAAGTACTGTACAAATTAATAATTTTGGGGCGATATTATCTCAGTTTATACCATCAAATTGGGTCATTTTCATAACTTATTAGTTTTAAATCGTTTTTAGTTGTTCCAAAGTTTTTTTTACCAATTTTAGTAAAAATATCATTAAATCAAGTGCACAAATGTCGAAGATTAGCGCCCGTTTTCTGAAAGGCTTATCAATGTAAAATTAACTTATTAAATGTCAAGTCAAAATTGAAATGCTAGAAGCGTGATCAACACCTTTGATTTGACACACATGTTAGTTAACTTTCAAATTAATATGAACAATCGTATGTCAAACGGTACTAAAGAGACATCAAATGTTATCTACTTATTTAATTTTGATTTCTTGATTCTTCTTTACGCGAATATTACACATTGAATTAAAACTAGTTTATACGGATTTTATCGCGGTTTAATTTTTATATATATTATTATTATTTTTATATAGTTTTTCACTAAATAACGTTTCAGCAACTCTACCTAATTTGCCAACTGTGACAAAATCAAAGTTCTGTTAGTTGAACGTTGCCTTTCAGAAAATATCATGTTGAAATTTATATGGAACCCAATTTTCTAATACAAAGAGTCATTAAAATTGGATCACTCTGTGAAAAGTGATGCGTGATTATTATCAAAAACTTCAATGTATACTATTAGACAAGCTGCGCGGAACATAGAAATTGCACCACTAAGTTGCGGTCAATTGACCATAACTCAATATTACCATCTCGCTTACTCTCAACTAGAACCCCTATCGCGCTCCCTATTTGTGAGCTGTCAAAATCCCGCGTTATTTGACCAAATTTTACTTCTAAACAGCCCGTCAGTATGACATTAAAGTCTTGGTTGATTATAATTTAAAAAATATATACTCGTTAATCAAATTGTTTCTACAGAACACAGGCAAGAACAATAGACTACGTGCATTCTGCTCTACTTTTTGTCGTTTCTCTATGCCTCATTTAATTTTGTACCTTTATATGCAACTATATGTCTGATCTGCCATAGATTTATATTGTACATACGCACTCACGACTGTAATCCCCGAAGGGGTAGGCAGAGGTGTACCCAGTACACCCACATTTCGCCGAGCGTATCTCCGTCCCACGATGTGATAGGGGGCGAGCCTATCGCCATACCGGGCACGATTCACGACTCCGCGCTGATACTGAGCATTTCATAATAGAAAACAGACAGCCTCCGTGGCGCAGTGGGCGAGTAGCCGGTTGCGAAGCGAGAGGGCGTGGGTTCGATTCCCACACCGAGACAAATGTTTGTGTGATCCACAATATTTGTTTCGGATCTGGGTGTTGTGGGTAGGTAAGTCCCTCGTAGTTCCTGATACTCACGATACAGGTAAACCTAGAGTGGGGTCAGGACTATGTGTGTGACTTTTGGTTGGTATTTTTTAATTTTTTTTACTTTTTTTATGGCATAGGCCGGCAAACAAGCAAGTAGGTCACCTGATAGTAAGTGATCTCCACCGCCCATGTACTCCTACAATACCAAAAGAGTCATGGGTGCGTCGCCGACCTTAATGGAAAGGGATAATTAAGGAATTGGAAAGGGGGAGGGGGTTAGGGCCTCCGGATATCTCACTCACCGTACGAAACGCAGCAGCAAGCTGCTACTTTTCGCCGGTTTTCTGTGAGACAGTGGTAATGACCCAGACGAGCCGGCCCATACATGCTGTAGACAAAAGTGTCTACAGCGTGGCTTTATCACTCATAAAATATATTTACATGATCCAATTTACAGAATAAATGATTTGATTTAGTGAAACTGCGAGCAAAAGCTACTTGAATAACAAGGTAAATTAAAACCGGCTAGCAACACCCAAAATAAAGCACACAGGTCGACAAAAAATTTGGGTTACTTACATATATTGATATGTACCTACGCATCGCATGTTTTTTGCAACATAATATTTCCTATACCTATGGACATTTGATACCTAATAAATAAATATTATGACTGTTCTCGGATACTGCCTCAGTGACGCAGTTATAATGCGTATGCACTGAGGCTGATGAGGTCTCGGGTTCGATGCCCGGGTCGGGTAAAAGTGATTTTGTGTTTATATTACGAAACGCTTAAAATCCGGAGTCTGGAATTGTGGCCGGTGTGGCGATCGGCTCGACCCCTATTACATCATGGGACGGAGATACGCTCGGTGAAATGTGGGTGTACTGGTTACAGAGGTGTACCTCTGCCTACCTCCTCGGGGATTACAGGGGTGAGTACGTATGTATTTTACCAAAAATAGGACGACCAAAAGAAAATAAAAAACACTAAATAAAAAATATTCATGACTAGCTTTTGCAAGCTTTTGCGAGCTTTTGCAAGCTTTTGCAAGCTTTTGCTCTGGCTATCCTGGCTATTACCAGGATAAAAGTAGCCTATGGTCTAACTCAAGTCATGGTATACCTGTGTACCATCTCCGAGCTTATTTCCGTCCTATAATGTAATAGGGGACGATCCTATCGCCATGCCAGGCACAATTTTAAACTCCTTTGATTTTAAGCATTTCGTGATTAAAAAAACCAAAATCCCTTCTACCCGGGATTGAACCCGAGACCTCACCACATCAATCGTACCACGTACGCATTACAACTGCGCCACCGTGACAATCTTATTTTTGTTTTATTATATGTTCTAGTTCATAAATTTACCAGGATTAAGTTTGTACCATCCGATATGAAAGTTTATCCACTATAACATTGGAAAATACTTCTTTGCCCACCCCTTAGAGGATATAGGCGTGAATGTATTTTACGCTACCTAACAAAAGACCTTGTACGCACAAGCCTACAAATATTTTAAGTAACCGGTGTCATTTTCTTAATAAAATAAATCATGTTACTTGAAGCATCATATTTGAACATTGTAAAAAGATATGGTGAGTGATATTTTAATTGTTCTATTACAGAAATCTTCACGCCGTGGTTATTGGTGGGTTGACAGAATTATTGAGGTATTCTTTTTGATGATTAACATGTCGCTATTGGACTTGTAACTTTGAACACTAACGCCCGGTTTCTGAAAGGCTGATCAATGTCTCCGTGGCGCAGTGGGCGAGTAGCCGGCTGCGAAGCGAGAGGCTGTGGGTTCGATTCCCACACCGAGACAAATTGTTGTGTGATCTACAAATATTTGTTTCGTGTCCGGGTGTTGTGGGACCGCAATTCCCTCGTAGTTCCTGATACCCGCGATACAGGTTTACCTAGTGTGGGATCAGGACTATGTGTGTGACTATTGGTTGTATTTATTATTTATTTATTTAATTCCAATAACAATCAACAGAGAAAGTTTGCGTCACATAACAATAACTGCACAGTTTTAATATTACTATTATTATTTTGTTTTAAAACTAGACCAATCTACAAATGTTTGTGCTTGTACACAAAAATGGCGTATCAACAAATTTTACAAGGGCATAATGAATAACAAAGAAATACATCTTGAATAAACTGCATAAATAGCAATATAAAAAAATGCATTTGCACGCTACTCCGCTGCACTCGCGTGAATGTCTTTTTCAGATATAAAAATGTCCCAATCTAGGTCATGGTCTAACTGTTTGCCTAGTTTCATCCGAATCCGTTTAGCCGTTATTGATTAACAAACATCCAAATTCGTAATTACATCCATATTTTCATATTTATAACATAAGAAGGACCGTAGAAGTAACCAGTACACCCACATTTCACCGAGCGTATCTCCGTCCCATGATGTGATAGTAGGCGAGCCCATCGCCATACCGGGCACAAATTCCAGACTCCGGGCTGATTCTGAGCATTTCGTAATAGAAAAACTCAATATCACTTTTACACGACCCGGGGATCGAACCCGAGAACTCAGCTTTAGCCTCAGTCGCAACGCGTACGCATACAACTGCGCTACCGAGGCAGTAGAAGTATTAGGAAGCAAAAATAAAAAGCGGTAAAGCCACGCTTTACAGTTAGGCCCACAGCATGAACGAGTGGCCTCGACCGGGTCGCTACCACTAACGAGGGACGAGGAACCGGCCTTGTAAATAGAAGGCTCGTCTATCACATCACGGGATGGAAATAAGCTCGGCGAACCGTGTACTAGTTGCACCTCTAGGTAACCGGGTCTTCAGGGATTGCAGGCGTGAGCTTACGTTTGTAGGTTATTATTTGGCACAGTTTGGTAAAATCGTGAACCGAAGAGCATACAGGAAAAATGTTGTTTCGGATTTCCCCATTGTACTGTCCAAAATAACTAACATACGTGTTTTGTCATATAAAACAAACAAAAACAGGACACGCACATTATAATAGGGTAGTTTCCTATATTGAATTTTATACATTATTTTATAAGCAACAGAAAATGATACGCAAAAGAAACCCTTTTATTAAAACACAATCAAAATTGGTTCAGAAATGTGCCCGCAGTTATGACTTTAAATGTTGGTATGAGGAAAAGTAGGGATGACTCACTATCTCGCTTGCACGCGTGCACAATAATGAACATTTTACACAGTGACGTCAAAGGTTGCGTCGTCTGTCATTTGACAATTACCCCTTCTACAGGATTTGAATGGCTTCTAACTTATTTATTTTCGGTCCGATTTATAAAATTCTTTCTGCAATAGATTTTGAGTAACGTAACTTATTGATTTAAATACCTAATAAAAAAAATCTAGTCAACTACCCTATTACACTGTAACTCTTGTAAACCAGGATCGACAGTGGCACGCTTATTTCGACACCGAGCAATGAAGCTCGGCGAGTCTCTAGGAATGCAAATCTGTCTTTATCCCGCAACGAAATTAATCAAATATGAAGTTTTTTTTATAGTATAGGCCGGCAAACGAGCAAGTGGGTCACCTGATGGTAAGTGATGTCCACCACCCATGTACGCCTACGTTACCAAAATAATCATGGGCGCGTTGCCGAACTATAAGGAAAGGCATAAGTAAGGGATTGGGAAGGGGGATTTGGGCATCCGGACACTCACCGTACGAAACGCAGCAGCAAGCTGCTACTTTACGTCGGTTTTCTGTGAGACAGTGGTAACGACCCGGACGAGCCGGCCCATTCATGTTGTAGACAAAATAGTCTACAGCGTGGCTCTACCACAACGCCACGGATTCTGTCAAAGTACAGCAACTGTACCATATTGCAAAGCTTACTCCGTCTGTCTGTTCTACTTTTAAAGAGGTTTATTTTTTGAACCATTATAGGTTGTCGGTTGATGTTTTTAAATACGCATTCACGCCTGTAATCCCCTAAGGGGTAGGCAGAGGTGTAACCAGTACACCAACATTTCGCCGAGCGTATCTCCGTCCCATAATGAGATAGGGGGCGAGTCTATCGCCGGGCACAATTCCAGACTCCGGGGTGATATTGAGCATTTTGTGATAAAAAAAACCCAATATCACTATTACCCTACCCGGGGATCGAACCCGAAACATCAGCGTCGGCCTCAGTCGTAACGCGTACGCATTACAACTGCGCCACCGAGACTTTCAACTGAATTTTTACAGAATGTGATATGCAGATTTCTAAACAAATAATAAAAAGAAATCTCGGTCGGCCTGTGCTGAGGTCTCGGGTTCGATCCCCGGGTCGGGTAAAAGTGATATTGGGTTATTCTATCACAAAATGCTCAGTATCAGTCCGGAGTCTGGAATAGTGCTTGTTATGGCGATAGGCTCGCCCCCTATCACATAATGGGACGGAGATACACTCGGCGAAATGTGGGTGTACTGATTACACCTCCGCCTACCCCTTTCGTGCGTATGTATGCATTAATATTATAGGTACGCTTAGTTTTGTAGGTAACGCCTCTAGGTTGACGTCAGGCAGCGCGAAAAACTACAAGCCAAATCTTTCTGTAACATGTGTTAAAATGCATGTCGCGCCGACCCCACTGCGAGTGGGATAGGTGGAAGAACACTATTAAAGGTACGCTTTAAAATGTCGCCCAAGCAAAATAACTGTATATTTTTTTATTTATTTTTTATGTCATAAGCCGGCAAACGAGCAAGTGAGTCATAATACCAAAAGAATTATGGGCGCGTTGCCGACCTTAATGGAAAGGTATAATTAGGGATTGGGAAGGGGAGAGGGATTTGGGCCTCCGTATATCTCACTCACCGTACGAAACGCAGCAGCAAGCCGCTACTTTACGTCGGTTTTCTGAGACAGTGGTAATGACCCGGCCGAGCCGGCCCATTCATGCTGTAGACAAAAGTGTCTACAGCGTGGCTCTACCACTCTAACAATCTCTATCTTGCATCTCTAGAATTAATAACACAACCTTTAAAATGCTTTCGATCTGATTGGCTACTTTTACATAATAGACATTTCTAAATGGCTGAATAGATATTTTCCAAACATAGCAAGCAGCTTTTCACAGACAGACAGCCTCCGTGGCGCAGAGGGTGAGTAGCCGGCTGCGAAGCGAGAGACCGTGGATTCAATTCCCGCACCGAGACAATTGTTTGTGTGATCCACAATATTTGTTTCGGATCTGGGTGGTGTGGTACCAAGTCCCTCGGAGTTCTTGATACCCACGATACAGGATAACCTAGTATGGGGTCAGGACTACGTGTGTGACTGTTGGGTGCATTTATTTATTTATTTCAAATAAAAAAACTGCGTTCAAATCGTAATTTTTTAGTGCTACGATGCCACAGATAAAAGGATCAAATATATAACATATTTTTTCCTGGGACAAAAATTGATTAGCTCTGCATTTAATCGGCATGTAAAGTCGGGGTAAAATGTTATGGCTTTTTGTACCTGTATATGGCAGTCAGTTGGTAATCAAAGCGCGGAGGGACAAGTCGTTTGAAAATATCCCGTGAATAGTGTTTCGCATAGTGCTGAGGCCCGTGACACAATGCGGTGAGTGAATTTTTTCGTTTGAATAGTGTTCTATTTTCAAAAAAAACTGTTCTATTTTTGTTTTAAAAAACATTTGAACTAAATGTGCGATTTTTGTGTTGTCTATGCATAAAAAGATAACGGAAAAAATGAAATTGTAGTGTTTTTTTTTTGTATTATCTATGTTCAAAAAAGGCATTATTTTTACATTGGTGATTAAAGGATAAAAAATGCTGTGCGTGTAGGCGTTAATCTCTTTAAAAAAAATCGCATTATAAATACTAAGTAAAAAAAATAATAAAAAATCAGTAACCAATAAAAAAATGTACTCACAATTATTCCTATCCCCGGCAAAAAGTTTATGGAACCTCAGGAAATCTGGTCTTCCAGCGACGAAGTTTCCATTTTGGTTCAGGACTTCTCGAATCAGGGGCAAGCTGTTAACGATCAGGCACTTCGCAGACCCCAACTTCATGCTGTACATATCTCCATACTCCTTTGCCAACGCAGTAAAAGCTTGAAACGGCGACTCGTACTTTCCAAGAAGATGTAGACTGCCAAACACAGGCAAAGGAATCGGCCCTGGAGCCTCCCTTAAAACCTCTACCTCCTCCTTGCCGTATTTATTCTGCCTATGCCATAATATTTTCGTTTTAGAAAAATATTTATAAATGACAAAGGCCGCGACGGCAATTAACAGGAGTACACTCATTCTAAATAGAATTATTCGAGTGCCTACACCGGAGGTAGTCGGCAAGAATGCTCTTCAAGCACTGCGGCTTGCAAGCAACAACTGGGCATTTTATAAAGCGGATATTTGCATATTTTTCAACACTACATAGGCTTACGTGCGGCAAGAATCGGAACTAGTGGTGTCTAAAGGATTCCTGATGATAATGTATGGACAGTGGCGCCACGTTCGTATATTTTTTGTAAATCAGTGTCAGCATTAGATTAAGTTGTGGTTTCTTTTTAAGAGGAATTGTACGCTATTTAGATATACATACAGTTTAAATTAGAAGTGATTGTGTGTGAATTTAGGCTTTTCAGCGGGAAGTTACCTACATAACATGGTAACGAATAGAGTAATTTTATTGTTATTGAAACATATTTTCAAAAATGGTTTTATTTATGTTTCTTTAAGTTTTGTTTGCGTCTGTGTTGAAACAAGATTGTTTAAATATGCGAGCTTGTATAAATACAATTTATGATTTACGTACGTTATGTTACGAACATACAGCCAAAGACTTAATTAAATAATAATAATAAAAAACGGAGTAGATTCTCAAAAAGCCATTTTTTTTTAAATAAAATATAATTTAATAAATAATGTAATAAAAACGGAGTTGATTCTTTAATATATATGTTTTTATGTAAATATAAATATTTTTTAAGTCATCGTTCGGCGAAATGTACTGCCTACCCCTTCGGGGATTACAGGCGTGAGTGCGTATGTATATGTAAAATATAAACAAATACATATATGTACATACAAGGTGGTAGGTCCCACGTATGCGAGAGGCCGTCTGAGTTAGTACAACCACTTTGTCTATTTCCGCCAAACAGCAGTGTAAGCACTGTGTTGTTCCGGTTTGAAGTACATTGAAGCCAGTGAATACACTGGGCTTTATGAGAGTTAACATGTCTTCTGGTGACGAGCGCAGTACAATGCCATGCAGTGCTTTGTAATTCAAAGTTCTGAGTGGTGTTGCTTCTGTTTATGGGCAGGCGTGGCGCTTAGCATGAGGTGAGCGACTTGCTCGTTTCGTCACTCAAGCTAATACCTAACCTAAGCTTGTCGTTTTTCTTAGGAGTTTTGGCGGGAATTCTGACAGTGTAAATCTTCTATTTTAATTTCTAAACTAATTGAAAGCTATGTTTGTTGTATAAATGTGGTGTGGATTTGTGCAATAAACATTGACTGTGATGAACAGTGTATGTAATCATTGAAGTTGGTGAATTTAGGTGACTTTTGCAACAGAGTATTGATGATCGAACTTGTGCGTTCGATCACTTGGGGAAATCGTCCATGAAGCATCGTACTGGAAGGAATTGACACCAAAACTCCAACAAGGCTTTCAAATCGGTCACACCGGTGTTTCATAGTTATTGGAAAATAGGAAATTAATTAAATAATTAATGATGAGGCTGTATGGGCTAGAACCCTTTGCCTTCCCAATAAAAGGGAAAATTTAAACAAAAATTTCTGCTGATCTCAAGTGATAAATAAAGTTCTATATTTTAATGAAATAGTATACGCACTCACGCCTATAATCCCCAAAGGGGTAGGCAGAGGTGTAACCAGTACACCCACATTTCGCCTAGCGTATTTCCGTCCCACGATGTGATAGGGGGCGAGTCTATCGCCATACCGGGCACAAATTCCAGACTCCGGGCTGATACTGAGCATTTCGTAATAGAAAAACCCAATACCACTTTACCCGACCCGGGGATCGAACCCGAGGCCTCAATCGTAACGCGTACGCAATACAACTGCGCCACCGAGGCAGTTGTCTTTAATGAAATAGATAGCTAGTTTTACATTTATTTGCTCAGGATTTAGGATAACTTACGCGGAGTAGCTAGTTATGTAAAGCAAAATCCAGCCTGGACCATGGCAGGAGATCTAAAAATAGATAAACTTGTTAGATAGGTTTAGAATTGATGGGAAATGTCCTTGGATTTATCGTTTAAGCGATAGATAGCGTATAACATAACCTAAGCAACGATAGCAAACGACATCCAAACAAAGACTTAATGTACACTACTAGACAAGCTGCGCGGTACATAGAAATTGTACCACTAAGTTACGATCAATTGACCGTAACTCAATATAACCATCTCGCTTACTCTCAACTAGAACCCCATCGCGCTCTCTGTCTGCGAGCTGTCAAACTCCCGCGTTATGTGACGCAATTTTACTTCTAAACAGCCCGTCTAGTAGTATACATTACTCTTTGCATCCAATCTGGCATACACTTCTTTGGTGTGGTAGAGCTACGCTGTAGACACTTTTGTCTACAGCATGAATGGGTCGGCACGTCCGGGTCGTTACCACTGTCTCACAGAAAACTCTCAAAATTTCGTACGGTGAGTGAGATATCCGGAGGCCAAAATCCCCCGCCCCTTCCCAATCCCTTTCCTTTTAGTTCAGCAACGCGCCCAAAATTTTTTTGGTATTATGGGCGTACATGGGCGGTGGAGATCACTTACCATCAGGTGACCCACTTGCTCGTTTGCTGACATATGCCATACAAAAATAAAATAAAATTTTGACACCGTCAAAATTTTAACAATGACAAAACCAATAAAAAAGCCTCCGTGGCGCAGTATCCGGCTGCAAAGCGTGAGGTCGTGGGTTAGATTCCCGCACCGAGACAAATGTTTGTCTAATTCACAAATATTGGTCTCGGGTCTAGGCGTTGTGGGACAGCAAGTCCCTCGTAGTTCCATCACACGATACAGGCTAACCTAGTGTGGGACTATTTTTTATTTATTTATAATGCTTTATTGTACATTAGACACATATTAAAACTAGAAAGACAATTAACATTTAAACATAGTACAATTGGCGGCCTTATCGCTCAGGGCAATCTCTTACAGGCAACCATAGGATGGAGTTAAGGTACGAATAAGAGAGGGTTGTCTAAGAGTACATGAAATATACAGTTTACAATAAGAATATATATATATATATATATATACCATATTACATCGTACACATATACACTATGTGTGTGACTGTAGCTTGAAATCAATCAGAAAGACATTTGCATCTCAAAACCAATTAGGCAGGCCGGCATAATTTTACCGAACTACGATATACACATCGTCTGTCGTTGGTCGACAGTATTCTTGGATTGCGCTACACAAGTGTACCATTTTACCACTCTTACCATCAAGTGAAGCGTAGTGACTTTGCCGAGATAGGATAAAAAAGTCTTTACAGAACTTCTTCAAACATAGTTAAGAAATTTAAAATCTTGCTTTAATAGAAAGTTCCGTGAAGCAGCGATAGTTCAATGGGGAGTGGTACGGACTCTGGAGACGAAGTTGGAGCCCCAGGAGCATGCCCTGACGATTTTTCTAAGTTACGTGTGTATTTATTCTTAATTGTTACGGTAAAGGAAACCGGAATACCTGAAAAGTTCTACATACATACATAAATACGCACACACGCCTGTAATCCCCGAAGGGGTAGGCATAGGTGTAATTAATACACCCACATTTCGCCGAGCGTCTCTTTCAGGTGTTATTTTGTGTTTAAATTAGAAATTGCGTACGTAAAATTTCCGTTTATTTTAAAGTGAGTGTCGTTCATAATAATTGACAGTGATGAGATCAATCTTATCGATCTTAATAAACGAGTGATTAAAATTAACGTAAAATTTTAAGAGGTCTCGGTTATGAAATGATCCGGTACATAATATGTACTTACTGTTAAGTGTATATAATAACCCTAAAATATGACCACACCTTTCTGTAACACGTTGTATATGTATCATACTAATATTATAAATGTGAATGTAAGTTTGTTTGTTACGTTTTCACGCAAAACTACTTAACCGATCATCATGAAACTTTGTACACATATTCTTGAAGGTATAAGAAGTAGCATAGGATACTTTTTATGAAAAAAAAATCTTTTTGTTTGTTACGCTTTCACGCCTAAATTACTGAACCGATTTTGATGAATTTTGATGTAGATATGGGAACCTGGAGACGGTTATAGGCTACGTTTTATTTCGGAAAAGTCTATTCACGCGGGCGGAGCCGCGAGCAAAAGCTAGTAAACAATATGTCTCAAGTCTCAAATATATATGGCGAGTGTGAATGGTACAGTTGGGAGGGGAAGGCCTCGGCGAACTTTCATAGATCAAGTTGGAGATATTCTCGAGAAAAGCCAGGTCAGGAGTACCCTAAACCGACGTGCATGTATGAAAAATTTAATGGGAATGAAGGAGGCCAAAGAAGTGTGCAAGGATCGCTTTTTTAGTCGGTAAAAAACCAATGAAAACAATCCACAATTCATACGAATTGTTGTTTGTCGTGTCGTGAATATGTGAATATAAATACAAACGTCATAGAGTTGAATTTAATATCGACAACCATATGCCTAAAGCAGATGATCGACAATTTTTTTTGTATAGCATACTAGCTTTTGCTCGCGGATCCACCCGCGTGAATCGACTTTTCCGAAATAATACGTAGCCTATAACCGTATCCAGGGTCCCATATCTACATCAAAATTCATTAAAATCGGTTCAGTGATTTAGGCGTGAAAGCGTAACAAACAAATACATTTTTTTTCATAAGAAGTATCCTATGTTACTTCTTATACCTCCAAGAATATGTGTACAAAGTTTCACGATGATCGGTTAAGTAGTTTTCGCGTGAAAGCGTAACAAACAAATAATTTTTTTCCATAAAAAGTATCCTATGTTACTTCTTATACCTCCAAGAATATGTGTACAAAGTTTCACAATGATCGGTTAAGTAGTTTTCGCGTGAAAGCGTAACAAACAAATAGTTTTTTTTTCATAAGAAGTATCCTATGTTACTTCTTATACCTCCAATATGTGTACAAAGTTTCATGATGATCGGTTAAGTAGTTTTCGCGTGAAAGCGTAACAAACAAACTTACATTCACATTTATAATATTAGTATGATGTTAGCGTATTCTCTTAGTATTGGTATATTGAGGGTGTCTGAGAAAGCAACGTTGGGTACACTGAAATAATAATGGTGCGATATAGTAGTGAAGGGTAGTTAAATGGTATAAAAGAGGTTGTCGGAATAACTGGAGGTCTTTTGCCCGCGGTCAGTCCGTTCACTAAGATCTGCAGTGCTCAGTCGATAGTCCAAGTGTTCATTACGCGGTAGCTATGCTGGTTTACTATTCGGTTCTAGTTGTTTGAGTTATAATTAGAGAACTGTCTATAGAGAATCCTGACATGAGGTTGTGGTTTGTAAAGCAGTGATATTGTAAATGTAACCAATAAACTATGACTTAAAGTGATTACTGTTTGGTATTAATAAAATAGTACTCGTCTCACGTAACTTCTAGCACATAGGCCGGGAAACGGTCTCAGGTTCAATCCCTGGGTCGGGGTAAAAGTGATATTTGGTTTATCTATCATGAAATGCTTAGTATCAACTCGGAGTCGGGAATTGTGTCCGGTATGGCGATAGGTTTGCACATCACAGCTATCACATCATGGGATGGAAATAAGCACGGCCAATGTGGGTGTACTAGTTACACCTCTGCCTACCCCTTCGGTGATTACAAGCGTATGTATGTAGAATTTGGTACCTACCAACGCTGCCCGGATTTTGTTGGGACATTCCGCTTTTATGAGGAAAGTTTTTTTATCATACACCGGCAAACGAGCAAGTGGGTCACCTGATGGTAATGGTCTCCACCGCCCATGTACGCCCACAACACAAGAAGAATGATGGTCGCTTTGCTGACTTTTAAGAAAAGGGATTGGGAAGGGGAGGGGTATTCTGGCCTCCGGATAACTCACTCGCCGTACGAAACGCAGCAGCAAGCCGTTACTTTACGTCGGTTTTTGTGAGACAGTGGTAATATCCAGGTCAAGTCGACCCACTCGTGCTGTAGACAAAACTATCTACAGCGTGGCTCTACCACGCACAGTGTTCCGTAGGTTCTAGGCTCCGTAGTGTAACCAATAGGGTAGTTTCATATATTGAATTTTATACGTTATTTTATAAGCTACGAAAAATGATACGCAAAAGAAACCCTTTTATTAAAACAATCAAAATTGGTTCAGAAATGTGCCCGCAGTTATGACTTAAAATGTTGGTATGAGGAAAAGTGGGTGGGTAGTAGGGATATCTTTTACGAGTTGTAGAGCCGCGCTGTAGACAATTTTGTCTACAGCATGAATGGGCCGGCTCGTCCGGGTCGTTACCACTGTCTCACAGAAAACCGGCGTAAAGTAGCAGCTTGCTGCTGTGTTTCGTACGGTGAGTGAGATATCCGGAGGCCTAAATCTCCCTCCCCTTCCCAATCCCTTATTATCCCTTTCCTTAGGTCGGCAACGCGCCCATAATTCTTTTGTATTGTGGGCGTACATGGGCGGTGGAGATCGCTTACCATCAGGTGACCCATTTGCTCGTTTGCCGGCCTATACCATAAAAAAAAAACTCACTCTCTCGCTTGCACGCGTGCACCATAATGAACATTTTACACAGTGACGTCAAGTTTGCGTCGTCTGTCATTTGTCACGACGCAAACTTTGACGTCACTGTTTAAATTGTTCATTATTGTGCACGCGTGCAAGCGAAATAGTGTAATATCCCTACTACGCACCCACTTTTCCTCATACCACCATTTAAAGTTATAACTGCGGGCACATTTCTGAACCAATTTTGATTGTGTTTTAAAAAAAGGGTTTATTTTGCGTATCATTTTCTGTTTCTTATAAAGTAATGTATAAAATTCAATATAGGAAAATACCCTATGTGCTACAGACAGATATACATACACTCACACATATAGAAAGACAAAGGGACCAAACGTATAGCACACTATTTTTGACAGAGGTTAAAAAGCGAGTTTTCAGTAAAAAAACTTTCTTCTTCCACCTGCTCTTATCCTACTCGCAGTGGGGTCGGCGCAAAATGTTTTTAACACATGTTAGACAGATTTGGCTTGTAGTTCTTACGATCGTCCGCCTGCCTGACGTCCACCCCACTGGGAGAAAACACCCAGACCCAAAACAAATATTTGTAGATCACACTAACATTTGTCTCGGTGCGAGAAACGAACCCGCAGCCTCTCGCTTCACAGCCTATTCTCTCTATTCTAAAAAAAAGTAACAGGCGCCGCCGCCGCCGCCGCCGCTTGTCACGCTATCTCCTCCGAAACCGCTGGGGTATGGGGTCGAGACCGATACCAATCGATGCAGAATAATGTGGGGAAGAAAGTAAGATATTATGTCTCATATTCGTCGGACGTTAAGTTTTTTTTATTTTATGTTTTGTGGAAAAACATGGGCAAAGCCCCTAGTATTATACATATATGATTGTTTCTTTGTAACTTGTTTTCTTTCAAAAACAATTACGTAACACAGTCGCAACTCATTCATCAATATATCTCTTTCTAACATCAAGTAAACATATTGCGTCCTTTTCTACACTGAAAATAGGACAGTCTTCGAAACTTCTCGGTACAATGAATTATGTATGGTTTAGTCAAATTTAGATTCTGGGGAAAGGTTGTGAGGAAAATTTGAAGTGAAAATTCCAAGGTTTTCCTCATAATTTACTAGAAAAAGGGCGAGAGACAGCCCCACAACAGAAAGTCATTTCTCAAAAATCAAAATTAAATATTAGACAAGCTGCGCGGTACATAGAAATTGTATCACTAAGTTGCGGTCAATTGAACGTAACTCAATATTGACATCTCGCTTACTCTCAACTAGAACCCCTATCGCGCTCCCTGTCTGTGAGCTGTCAAACTCCCGCGTTATGTGCCATAATTTTACTTATAAACAGCCCGTCTAGTAGTATACATTAAGTCTTTGGAAAATATTTATTGAATCCATAAAATATTACATATTGTTTAGATTCCGTCAGTCTACCGCCAGTTCGAAAGGCTGTTTCACTAGAGAAGAACGAGCAAGAAACTCTATCGTGCTCTTTTTAATACTAGTTTATAATAATATTGTTGAGCCATTACGCTTTACAATGAAATGAAATGAAATAGTTTTATTAATCATGTAGGCACAAAGACTTTAATGTATAACTAGACGGGCTTTTTAGAAGTAAAATCGTGTCACCAAACGCGCGAGTTTGACAGCTCAAGCGGGAGCGGGAGCTAGTGCAGTATTAGACGCTTACGAAGAAGTGACATTACTAAAATGATTTTTGCCCTTTTCCGGTTTGTCTCTGAGAGTAACTATACGATGTTTTTATTGTAAGTGAATTTCAATAGTTATACATTATGTTTAACATGTGTGTTGAATTTATGTAAGAAAATAAAATGAAAATATATTTTTTATTTTATTTTTATGCCCTCAGAAGACCTGCGTTCTTTGAGAATAATTTTTATAATACCCTAGTATGTAATTCAGCATTTTCTTAAATGTACTATTTCCATCCAATATCTGAAACACAAACATCACACTTACCTTTCACCTACTAAAATTCACTTTAAATAAGTAAGTACCTATTCCCACTTTGGCCTATCCGTTATTGTTGTGTTTTACTATTCTACATTAACGCTTCTGTCGCGCTAGTCGCTCTAAACTAATTCTAGTTATGAGTAAGCGAGATGGTAACAGTGAGTCAGCCGTTTGGTTTGTATTAGTTTTCGTTCACAATAAATACTATTTTCGAAGAAAATATAGATTTAATAAAGATATATTAAGATTCCTGATATTAAAATATATGAACAAATTATTGTTATTTTGTCGAATTCAACGTTCGAATAGCCTCAAATGACAACAACCGTTCCTGTCGCTCGCTCGCTGTCGACTAAATGAGTTGCGGTCAATTGACCGTAACTAAGTGCGCACTTTCTGTGTACTAGACAGCCGGTCTAGTAGTATACATTAAAGTCTTTGTGTAGGCAATTAAAATAGCGCTTATGACAAGTCAGTACAAAATAAACAAACTTATGTATAGAAATCATATCAACTAATGTATACATAACATACATAGCATCATCAAAATACACTGGGCAACTATAAATTTCACAATATTATGGAATAGTCCAGAATTGTTAAGTATTATTATTATTATTTCTTGTTTTATGGGTCGATATGGACCATAGGCATTACCGAAACGGCACGTGTTTGATATATTATATTTGATAGGATATACAACGTGTTATAGAAAGGGGCGGGCAAATTTAAGCAATGTATAGTCTAGGATATAAGTATTTTATCTCCCATAGTACCAAATCCGATTGCATTGCTAGTACAATAATTATAGAATTTTCTTTTTTATCGAATGAGTAACATGTCGATATCGACTTTCAATTTTGGACAACACTAAATGATAAACAATGATACTATAGACCTCCTTTCATATAATTATTTTATAGTTACAAAAATATTAAACAGTTGTCAAATGTCAATATTTATTTGACGCAGTCAGTTGACAATTTCTGATTTTGTGAAGTATGATTACGAGTTCAAAAAATATGTTGTATTTGACTAAAAACAAGTATTATGTATTGGTACTTTTTTTTGTGTTGGTGTAACTGATAACAGCTTTTAAGAGGATTGTCGACTGTATTTAGCCAAATTCATAGATGGAAGACCCGAGAATGAAGTTTTTAAAATGCTTCTAGAGGATGGTACCTATATCGTCTTCAGCACACAATCTCTTTCAGGTGTTAATTTGTGTATAAATTATTAGGTAAGTACGTATTTCCGTAGAATTACGTACATCTTATTCAAGTTTATTTAAAAGTGAGTGTCGTTCATAATTAATAATAGTGATGTCATCGTTAACGTGACATTTTTGGATGTCTTGGTTTTGAAAAGATCCGGTACATGAGTACGAATTGTACGGTGTATGTAATGACCCTAAAATATGACCGCACCTTTCTGTAACACGTTGTAGAGCAGCTCAATTTATATCATGAAACATTTAACAATCGTAGAAATTTTATTAGATTAAATCGGATTAGATTAGCATGCACCACCTCCATAGACACATCGAAAAAATAAATCTATGATGAAATTAGAATTATCAAATCTCAATATCAAAACTATTTTTGGTTGTCTATGAATTCTATTTTCCCGAAAACTGTCACGAACCTAGTCAACTCATGATTGGCCTCTTTTCCCTAACGGCACTTTCTAGAAATCCTTCGAAGTAACGTAAACATGAGATAGTAAACAATGGCGAGACAAATGTGTCATGGTTTTAATAAAAGTGGCGCCACAGTCCACGGAAAACATGGATGAAGTAATGAACTAACGTAACCGTTACGGGGACAGCAATTAGGCAAAGACTTGTAATTTAAAATGACTTTTTGAAACATAGCTGAAAGCCATCTCATGTACTTAACTTAAAAAACCGTATTGACATAGTTCCGTTCGCTTCTAGGCGCTTTATCTATTTAGGGGATGAATTTTCAAATAAACATTTCTAATTGCTCACTTACGAATACCTACTTACTAGTATACTTACTAGTATTACTTTGCTTATACAAAGCGCAGGCACGGCCGGGTGCAGAATACTGTTCGCACCTATGGGACGGTTCCGCAAAGTACTTGCTCGATGCCTTGGACGGATTGCAGCGACGGGCTGTCCGCATTGTGAATGATGCAGACGTCACAAAAAATTTAGAGCCGCTACAGCTGCGTAGGGACATTGCCTCGCTTTCCGTCTTTTATCGTCCGTATCACGGTGAATGCTCTGAAGAATTGTTTGACCTTATTCCTTCCTCACCTTTCCTTAACAGAACCACGCGTGCTGGCTTGCGAAACCATAGCTTCGTGGTCTCTTCCATCTCGGCTCGGACCAAGAGGTTCGCAAAATCGTATTTTTGTCGGACCATAAAGCTGTGGAATAGCTTGCCGGCGCACGTGTTTCCTCCTTCCTATAACTTGGGATCCTTTAAACGGAGTGTGAAGAAGCAACTAAGCAGGCCGGCATAATTCTGCCGATCTGCGATAGATTCAGTGTCTATCATTGGTCGACAGTATTCATGGATTGCGCTATACTTACCATCAGGTGTAGCGTAGTCACTTTGCCGAGCCAGGATAAAAAAAAAAAAAAAAAAAAAAAACTTACATAAAATGTCATGTTGCTAGACCCACCGGCTTAGGAAATCTTAGAATAAAAACCTATAGGAAATAGATTTTGCAGAGGGGATTTATGTAATTGGCAAATTCTTTTGGCAAGCTAAGATACTTGAAGCCACTAATAAAACCTTTGTTGACACTGGCTGAATATTTTCATTTCTTAGCAATAAAAAACAATAATGCATACATTTTTGGTGGACGTGGCTGTATGTTTTTCGATTCCTTTGCACATGTACTTAAATATAGAAGCAGATTTTTAGGATTGTTTGACGTCAATTAACTTTAATTGTTAAATGGGATACAAATATTCCCACATTCAGAGCTAGTTAATGCTATATGCTCCGTTGCGGAATATGTACAAAAAATGGTGTATTAGAGTAAAACAATCTTAATTGTGAAATAATCGAATTCTAAGAAATAGCTAATTGACAATTGTAGTTAACTAACGTCTCTGAATTTGGTAGTATATAAGTATATGGAATACTACTCTTTCTGCCTGGCCCTATCCCGGGCTAATGCCAGGGTCTTCTCGTACCATAGATTTGACACTATTTGGTATTAAATGAGGCGACCCCGCCGCGCCAAACAATCCGCAACGGGAACTAAGTTTCACCATTGTCTCATCCGTTTAGCAGAGTGTACCACGTGCAGGTGAGGTCGGCTTTGGACCTAAGATCTTGGTGCCCCACTTACACTAAGTTTAAGGAAGACTTAAATATATCACAATAGTGTTACAAATCATCCAACGCTGTTGTTCAGAAGTCTGAAAACTAGATCAATATTTAAAATATGCCAACAATACAATCACCTTGCTCTCACGAGCGACCATAGACAAAGAAAATCACTTGTTTTTCATAGGATATAGAACACGGGGACGGGTCAGTTATTTATAGACCCACTTAGGTGGTCCAATTTTGAGAAAAATATAGCTACTAACGAGTTTGGATGGTTTTATCAAATTTTATGAGTGGTAGAGCCACGCTGTAGATACTTTTGTCTACAGCATGTATGGGCCGGCTCGTCCGGGTCATTACCACTGTCTCACAGAAAACCAGCGTAAAGTAGCACCTTGCTGCTGCATATCGTACGATGAGTGAAATAACCGGAAGCCCAACCCCGCTCCCCTTCCCAATTCCTTAATTATCCCTTTTCTTTAAGGTCGGCAACGCACCCATGACTCTTTTGGTATTCTGGGCGTACATGGGCGGTGGAGATCACTTACCATCAGGTGACCCACTAGCTCGTTCGCCGGCCTATGCCATAAAAAAAATATAAACTTAGGTTGTCTATGCCTATTAATCAGTTGTGTGAGGCCGTGAATCGTCCCATCTAAGCATAAAAACGCTACAACGTGGTAAAAGTTGCAGCGCTGGTTTTGAGATGGTAACCCTAGTATGACTACAATTACCTCGAAGGTCCTGGCGTGCGGTGGCCCACTTCTGCGAGAGATTTATCGGGGGTAATTATACAGTATGTAACAAATACCCTGTCGGCCCTTTTTGGGTCGTGAAGATAGACATATAGACAACTTAATGAAAATGGTTAATTAAAAAAATAATAAACAGAAGCGAGATATTATCCTTACACAGGTAGAACAAATGAACATATTTAAAAAATGTTATTTTCATCTGAAAAGTGATGAACAGTTGACTTATGTGACGTACTGACGTAGACGGGTGCGCACGCGGCGCGGCGCAGCGCGTTTGATGCACGTAGACGCCGCAACTTGCTATCTCGCTCTGGCTCGATTAATCGCTCTTACAGAGGTAATCAATCGAAATACGGCTCACAAACAACTAAATTATAAAAAATAAATAGGTATGATTAATTTTATAGGCTCATTTTCGTTTGCGAGTTATTTCATTACGTTTGAATATGGATTCTGATATCACAGTTAAAACTCCCAACAGGGTTTTTGTTACATCTTGTATAGAAGAGGAAGAAGATACAATAAAAACATGGGTACTACCACTGGGAGCCACCACCTGTGGGTGCTAAGTGCTAGCCCTTCTACATTAGAACATGGCTATTACCACTGTCTCACAATCATCTGAGCGGCAAAGTGCCGCTTCCCTAGCCCTTCTACATTGGAAGGGGGAATGGAACTTTATCGTGCTTCTGAAAAGTTAAATGACAACACTATATACATATATATATACATCATATATCGTTCCAAAAAATATTGACACAATTTAATACAAATATATAGGTCGAGCACATGTTCTTAGAATTACACATTAAAATAGATGAGCACACGAGTGTAGCACATGCTTTACAACCTTGTAAGAAATAGAATAATTTATTTCACAATTTTCTTGGCTTTATGAACTATGGTTCCTTTGCCCCATGTTTACAAATATGCTGGAGTTTTGGCGGGAATTCTGACAGTATCGACCACTTACTCACGACCACAAACTTAAGTTGAAAGTAGTATGGATTTGTGCAATAAAAAATAACGATGATTTTAATAGCGTATAGAAACACTGAAACAAATAGATTTGCTATTATTTTGTCCCAGCGTATTGATCGACTTTGTTCGATCGATCCGCTTGGAAAAAATCGTCTAAGAAGCACGGTACTAGAAGGAATTGACACTAACACTCTGACAAGACTGTGAAATCGGTCACACCTATATTTTATCAGGTTTCATCGTTCATAAGAAGAATTGAAAATATTAGTTATATTTAATTGTGATTCACATTGACGAAGTGCTTATCAATGCGAAGCTTTAATCTGGAAAACTTACTCCATCCGAGATTGATGAAGTGACGTATTTCCGTTTTCATGGTGATTTGTGCTTGCGTTTGAAAAAAAAACCGGTTTCTGAAAGGCTGATCAAATCCACATTCAACTAACAGAACTTTGATTTTAACACCGTTGTCAAATCAATTCGAGTTGTTGAAAGTTATTTGGTGAAAGAATTAATAATATTTGATGTCTCTTTAGGAGCCTTTGATATACGATTTTTCATATTAAGTTGAAAGTTATGTTAAATAACATGTGTGTCAAATTAAAGGTGTTAACAACGCTTCTAGCAACCAAATTTCGGCTTGACATGAGATTTGACATTTGATTAGTTAATTTTACATTAATCAGCCTTTCAGAAATCGGGCGTAAGCATTTTACGCTGCGCTGCGCTGCGGCCCAACATAACTCTAATAAAAAAAATATGATGAAATATACCAATTGTATGCCCGAATGAGGCGTAATTCTAAAAAAACAAAATACAGTTTCAAAAAATATTCCACAAAGATTCCTACATATGGACGTGGTTTTTTTGAATTTGTGACCCGATCTGACCCAATTTATTCATATTATCTGAATTTCCGTGCTTTTAAACTATACATCACGGAATTATCGTTGGGTTCTTTATATTTTAATACTAGCTTTTGCTCGCGGCTCCGCCCGCGTGAAGAGACTTTTCCGAAATAAAACTTAGCCTATAACCGTCTCCAGGGTCCTATCTATCTCTACATGAAAATCGGTTCAGTGATTTAGGCGTGAAAGCGTAACAAACAAATAGATATTTTTTTTCATAAAAAGTATCCTATGTTACTTCTGATACCTCCAAGAATATGTGTACAAAGTTTCATGATGATCGGTTAAGTAGTTTTCGCGTGAAAGCGTAACAAACAAACTTACATTCACATTTATAATATTAGTATGATTAAATATGCCTCGCAGTTTCACGGCGGGCATATTACTGCCTTGCCCCCATGGATCATATATATCTCAGCCTGTTGTCGTCCACTGTTGGACGTAAGGCTCCCCAAGTGAGCGCCAACCATCCCGGTGTTGAGCAGCCCGCATCCACCCGCTACCCGCCATCATTTTCAAGTCGTCGGTCCACCGTGCAGCAGGGCGTCCTACACTACGTTTGCCTAACCGTGGTTATGGATCATAGAGTGATATAATATATATAAACCCTTTGGAGTAAATTCTCTAAATGATGATATTTTTTGAGTGGTAGAGCCACGCTGTAGTTCTGTCAACAGCATGAATGGGCCAGCTCGTCCGGGTCGTTACCACTGTCTCACAGAAAACCAACGTAAAGTAGCAGCTTGCTGCTGCGTTTCGTACGGTGAGTGAGATATCCGGAGGCCCAAATTACCCTCCCCATTCCAATCCCTAAATGATCCCTTTCCTTTAAACGCGCCCATGATTATTTTAGTATTGTGGGGGGAAAACGGGCGGTGGAGATCACTTACCATTAGCTAACCCACTGGCTTAAGCCAATTGTTTGCCGGCCTATGTAATAAAAAAAAAACACTATTTTTCTATATTTATTCATGAATAAATAAATAAATAAATAAGGCCCAGTAATTTCACTGGCTGGATGTCCATCACGACAGTGCCCCTCACGTTATTGTCATTTGGTTACAGATCCCTAAAAATAATAAATAAAACATCATACATCTCGTCAACGGATCCAAGTTTTTTGCGGTCCCCAAAAAAATATCACAATGCGGAAACGGGAGCATAAATATATAAATATGATAAAATTATTTTGACCTTCCCGAAACTCGGACGGATGCAGAAAAAAAATATTCATATTCAATAGCGTCTGATGGACGGACTTTCTAGACCTTTTGTTACTGTCTGGCGTTATCCCGGATTAATCGGGTTTAGTCTGTCTTGCCATTACGATTTTACAGTATAGTGATATCTCTTTATTCTAAAAAAAAGTTACTGGCGCCGCCGCCGCCACTGCCAAAAGCTTGTCACGCTATCTCCTCCGAAGCCGCTGGGGGTATGGGGTCGAGATCAATCGATGCAGAATAATGTGGCGAAGAAAGTAAGATATGTCTCATATTCGTCGGACTTTAAGTTTTTTTTTATTTTATGTTTTGTGGAAAAACATGGTCAACGCCCCTAGTTATATAAATAATAAATACACCCAACAGTCACACACATAGTCCTGACCCCACACTAGGTAAACCTGTATCGTGGGTATCAGGAACTACGAGGGACTTGCCAACCCACAACACCCAGACCCGAGACCAACATTTATGGATCACACAAACATTTGTCTCGGTGTGGGAATCGAACCCACGGCCTCTCGCTTCGCAGCCGGCTACTCGCCCACTGCGCCACGTATATGTGGCGACCCGTCGTCTGACCCCCACAACCAGCAACGGTTCGCCAAGTTTCGTCATGGCCTCGTCCGTTAATCAGAAGAGTGTACCATGCGCAGGTGAAGCCTCCATGGTGGCTCACTTTCTATATAATAAACAAACTTCAAAATAAAAACACTGATAAGTAAAAAAATTACAATTTATATAGGTCTCTTTGGAGTCGCGGTGCCTATGTCGCTGCCGGTCAAATAAAATTGCACCGACTCGAAAGAGACCTATTAAAATTGCAGTTTTTGCCTTTTCAGTGTTTTTATTTTGAAGTTGGTTTCTAGTTTTTGTTAAACCTTATTTTATTTTTAAATTTTTGTTGTGGTTACAGCAATAGCATGTGAATTCCAATACAATAACACAATCGCGGCGAGTGTACTGTTGTCCGTTGAGGAGTTTATTTTTTTACTCTGTACTCTTGTCATTAGATATTAGCCAAATTTATATGGAACTACATCGTACCTAAACTCTATAGAATGTTTTTTTGAGAAATTGATGTACATACATACAAAAAGGAAAAATAATGCGCCAAATTGAGAACCTCTTCTTTTTTTGAAGTTGGTTAAAAACTAGCATTTACTCGTGGCGCCGCCCGCGTGAATGTCTTTATCTGAAACAACCGCCGCCCTTTTGAAGCATTCCACCCCCAAGGGGATTATTTTAGAGATATCGCTAAATACATTGTTGCTTATTTGGTTTTAGGAGTATCCCTACGGAGTTTCCAGTCGAAATGTCTATTACATTTTTTTTCATACAAAATTACATACTTACGCACTCACGCCTGTAATCCCCGAAGGGGTAGGCAGAGGTGTAACCAGTACACCCACATTTCGCCGAGCGTATCTCTGTCGCACGATGTGATAGGGGGCGAGCCTACCGCCATACCGGGCACAAATTCCAGACTCCGAGCCGATACTGAGCATTTCGTTATAGAAAAACCCAATACTACTTTACCCGACCCGGGGATCGAACCCGAGACCTCAGCGTTGGCCTCAATCGTAACTCGTACGCATTACAACTGCGCCACCGAGGCAGTCTGCAAATTTCAAAATTACATCCCCTATTTTACCCCTTTAGGGGTGAATTTTCAAAAATCCCTTTTTAGTGCTCACTTACGTTTGTGCAAAATTTTAGGCTTCTAGAGTCTAGAATCTAGACCCAGTGGTTTCGGTTGTGTTGATCAGTCAGTCGGTCAGTTTCTTCTTTTATTATACACTAGCATTTACCCGCGGCTACGCCCAGGAAAATGTATTTTTCTGGAATAAAAGTTGCCTATATTCTAATCACAAGCAGTGATAGCTCAGCGGGGATTGGTAAGGACTGTCGAGTCGAAAGTCTCAGGTTCAAACCAGCCCCAAGTGCATACACTTCTGACTTTTCTAAGTTATGTGTGTATTAATTGTTAGTTATCTCTTGCTTTAACGGTGAAGGAAACATCGTGAGGAAACATGCATACCTGAGAAGTTCTTCATATGAATTTCGAAGGTATGTGAAGTCTGCCAACCCGCATTAGGCTAGCGCGGTGGACTGAGGCCTGACCCCTCTCATTCAGTAGAGGAGGCCCGTGCCCAGCAGTGGGACGTGTATAATACAGGGCTAGTATTATTATTATTATATTTTTCATATAATTCATATCTTTGTCTACCTGTATGCCAAATTTTATGCAAATCCATTCAGCCATTACGGCGTAATTGATCTACAAACATTCAATCTTTCACATTAATAATAGGTACATAAAACATAATATGAAACACCCCCTTTTAGGCTTTAGGTAAAACGCAAGAGCAAACGACTACTTCATGTCGGTTTTCTGAGATAGTGGTAATGGCCCGGTCGAGCCGGCTTATCATACAGTAGACAAAACTATCAATATCGTAGCTTTACCATTTTTGGCTTCAAGCAACAGTGTGTAAGTACTTATGTATTTCGTTTAAAAGGATATCGAATATACTTACATACGCACTCACGCCTGTAACCTCGAAGGGCTAGGCAGAGGTGTACACATTACAACTGCGCTACCGAGGCAGGACACTAACATACAGTGACGGATCCAGAATTTTGGTTTAGGGCTTAACCCTTATATTGTATGTAGTATTAAGAAAGTAGGTTATCAAGATTGCTTTTGGGGGGGGGGGGGGGGCTTGAGCCTCTTAGCGTGCATGTGTTAACATACCACAAATTCCAGACTCCGAGCTGATACTGAGCATTTCGTAATAGAAAAACCCAATAAGTACCACTTTATAATACTGCACCACAACTGCGCTACCGAGGCAGTTGGAATCCGAGGGAATTTCTCTCTCAGGATAAAAAAAATATTTACACTTTATGATTTCCCGATCTGCAGGCTAACCATGAGTTTGTGTCGGTAAAATCACTAGCGACGGCGTAAGATATTTGTATGAAAAACTCAGTGGCGCCTCTAGCGGATACGTGAGAAAATAATTTTTGTCATACATATATTTTACGTACTCGCTAGCGATTTTGCTAAGACAAATTCATGGTTGAGGCACTGGTATGTGAGGCACCTTAACAGTTTCTCAGCTTATGTAAGGTTTTTTATAGCATAATCCGGCAAACGAGCAAGTGGGTCACCTGATAGTATGTAATGTCCATGAAAACCCACAGTATTAAAGGAATCATAGACGCGTTGCTGACCTTAAAGGTAAGGTAGGATTAAAGGACTGCGAAGAGAAGGGCCATTTGGGCCTCCGGATATCTCACTCACCGTACGAAACGCAGCAGCAAGCTGCTACTTTACGTCGGTTTTCTGTGAGATAGTGGTAACGACCCGGGCGAGCCGGCCCTTCATGCTGTAGACAAATGTGTCTTCATAAAAAAAACTCCTGCAATAGACCCATGAACCGATTTACTGTGTAAATATATACAATATTGTAATTATTGACGTCTGTATGTCCATCCATAATGTATTCAGGCGATAGTTAAACATTATGAATCGCCCTCAGCGCGGCGGTCGGAAACACGGTCTCTTTGCACGTACACACTTATGACCGTTCCATATCTACACTAATATTATAAAGAGGAAAGATTTGTATTTCCAACTGTCATGATTTTATGCAAAGAACAATAAATAAATCTTTTATGAAAAGATAATATGGCAGCACCAGTATTGTGCTTGTGCCTTTTTATACGCGAGGAAGAAAAAGAGAAAAGGGAACAATAAGGTAGTTTCCTATATTGAATTTTATACATTATTTTATAAGCAACAGAAAATGGTACGCAATAGAAACCCTTTTATTAAAATACAATCAAAATCGGTTCAGAAATGTGCCCGCAGTTACGACTTTAAATGTTGGTATGAGGAAAAGTGGGTGCGTAGTAGGGATATCTCACTATCTCGCTTGCACGCGTGCACCATAATGAACATTTTACACAGTGACGTCAACGTTTGCGTCGTTTGTCTTTTGACAATTACCCTTTCTACAGGATTTGAATGGCTTCTAACTTATTTATTTTTGGTCCGATTTATAAAATTCTTTCTGCAATAGATTTTGAGTAACGTAACTCAGTGATTTATATATTAAAACATATCTAGTCAACTACCCTATTGGCGGGAACGGAAAAAAGGATCGGATGAAAATAAAATGTGAAAAAGTTAATAGTTAATTATTGTATTATATCTGAAGGAAATTAGATGTGATACGTTATTGGATAATTATTTTTATTACACTGGTGTAACAATTGTAGTTGTAAGAGTTAATAAAATACATCCTATTGAAGTTTTATTATACAACCGACTTCAAGAAAGGAGGACGTTCTCAATTCGACTTTTTTTTTGTGAATGATACCTTCTACAGTATATCATTAAAATTACAATCTAGCCATATGACCAATGAGTAATTTAAATTTAACCTAAATTACAATCTAGCCATAAATTTAACCTATAGGTATTTCTAATGAGCCTATGACTAAGAATATGTCCATTAACACTTTTCTTATTGTCTCTATTAAGGGGAAGACACAATGTTCACGTGTTCTTTACGAATAGCACTCGCTGCACTATATTACACTAACCATTCACTACACTAACTCAAAAGGTTTTGTCTTCTTTAGTCTTCTCACTAGGTCTGTGTTGTCAAGGAGCTGGATCGCCTCGATATTCACATGACGATGAAGTCTGTGTTCGTGAGCTTCGGCATATATTTTTTTCTTTTATTCTCAATTCGACTGTATTTTTTTTGTATGTAACGAACGCCATACCGGGCACAAATTCCAGACTCCGGGCTGATACTGAGCATTTCGTAATAGAAAAACCCAATACCACTTTACCCGACCCGGGGATCGCACCCGAGACCTCAGCGTTAGCCTCAATCGTAACGCGTACGCATTACAACTGCGCCACCGAGGCAGTCCGTAGTTTAAAGTTGTGTTTGTTATATAAAAGTGGTGTGGATTTGTACAAAAAATATTGACGGTGATGAACAGTGTATGGAAACATTGAAATTAGGTGATCTTTGACCAAGTGTATTCATCGACCGGTCGTTCGATCCGCTTGGAGAAAATCGTCTATGAAGCAAGGAATTTACACCAAAACTCCAACAAGACTTTGAAATCGGCCACACCGGTGTATCACCGGCCACACTCTAAAATATATTATATACTTGTCGATGACGAAATACATAGTAATGCGAAGCCATAATTAAACAAAAGAAACATAAGCTATCAGATGCAAACGCAATCCCGAGTCCAAAAAAACAAAATGGCCGCCACTAACGGTTACAGTGCCTGGCAAACAGTGTCAAATTTAAATACGGGCACATTTATTATACAT
Source organism: Mimas tiliae (assembly GCA_905332985.1). Lineage (NCBI taxonomy): Eukaryota > Metazoa > Arthropoda > Insecta > Lepidoptera > Sphingidae > Mimas > Mimas tiliae. Next base: position 2,218,507 of record HG995266.1, on the reverse strand, counting down.
ACGGGAGACAATGACGCACACGATGACAGATCAATCAATCTTCAATATATAGATTGAAACAAAGTCACTATCTGCGTCTGTCTGTCCGCTTCTTTCTCCTAAACTATACCTACAACAGATTTTATAAATGCCTATTCTAGTGAATAGAATGAGTATGCAATGATAGTTCATGGCATTGCAATTTCTGTACACGTGATTGGTCCGTTGTAACGACCACTAAAAATCACTCTATTCTAAAAAAAGTAACTGGCGCCGCCGCCGCCGCTGCCAAGCTTGTCACCCTATCTCCTCCGAAACCGCTGGGGTCGAGAGTCGAGACCGATACCAATCGATGCAGAATAATGTGGGGAAGAAAGTAAGATATGTCACATATTCGTCGGACTTTAAGTTTTATTTTTAATTTAAGTTTTATGGAAAAACATGGGCAACGCCCCTAGTTTTACAAAAAAAAAACGTTTAACAAAACTTAGTAACCGACTTTTCAGTGTTTTTTATTTTGAAGTCGATTTCTAAATTTTATTAAACTTTTTTTATTCACTATCATTGAGGCCCGTATTATAGAACAACACTCAAGTCAGCTCTTTGCTAAGTGATTGGTCCGTTTTTGTTTGGCGCCAGAAGTAGACCAATCACGTGTACTGAAATCGACACTTAGCAAAGAGCTGACTTGAGTGTTCTATAATACGGGCCATAGAGAATTTATTCCGGAAATGCTCAGTATCAGCCCGGAGTCGGGAATTGTGCCCGGAATGGCGATAGGCTCCCCTATCACATCATGGAACGGAGATACGCTCGGCGAAATGTGGGTGTACTGATTACACCTCTGCCTACCCCTTCAGGGATTACAGGCGTAAGTGCGTATGTATGTATGCATTATCAAACTTTTATTAGGTGTAACTTGGTGAATGCAGCGCCATCTATAATATACAGACGGCGTAGTACTCACCAAATGAGTCTTTTTTTATTAACTTTAAATGAAGAGACGAGCAGGTCACTCGCCTGATGGTAAGCGTCACGCCTGCTCATAAGCAGAATCAACACCAACCAGAACTTCGAATTATGAAGTACTGCATGACACACGACTGCGCTCGTGACCCTGAGACATAAAATGTTAAGTTTCACAATGCCCAGTAATTTCTATGGCTTAAAGGTCCTTCAAACCGGAACACAACAATTTCTTGTCGATGGTTTTTAAAACTAATTGACTAATCTATTGCAATAGCACTGAAACAAAATTTAAAATGTATTTTTGTTATTTATTTATTTAAACGCAGAACAGAGTCAAGCAATACATTAGTACAACTTTATAACTATACAAACATTAAAACCAGATTGTATTCCAAACTATGCGCCCTTATATATATACTAGCTATTGCCCGCGAGACAAATGTTTGTGTGAACCACAAATATTGGTCTCGGGTCTGTGTGTTGTGTGTTGGCAAGTCCCTCGTAGTTCCTGATACCCACGACAGGTTTACCTAGTGTGGGGTCAGAGCTATGTGTGTGACTGTTGGGTGTATTATTATTATTATTATTATACTGATGACCGGGTTATAATACAGGTTTGGATCTGGAGGGGGGGGGGAGGGGAAGCCGTGGCACAGACGTGGCGTGGGACAGAGGCCTTATTCTGTCAATTAATGATAATTGTACTACACATTATATTATTTGTATGCCCCAATGGCAAAACATAGAGAACCAAATTATTTAATTTTAAGATCCATGTTACCTATGTTTACAAATAAATGTTTCTCATTTCTGATATCCGAAACGGCTGGACCGATTTGTATGAAATTTTGTGTGCATATCGGGTAGGTCTGAGAATCGGCCAACATATTTATGACCAATAATTTGAGTCATCGCCTTTTTTTTTATTTTATTAATAAACTCAACCTAATATTGTTACAATATTACTTACAATAAAATACAAGTTCTTGACATATTAATTCTAATTGCACAACCACTTACAGGCAGATACTACTAATCCAATCCAAATCCACTTTTTAAGTCGTTTAATATTTTTATTTTTTTGAGTGGTATAGCCACACTGTAGACAGTTTCGTCTACAGCATGAACGGGCCGGCTCGTCCGGGTAGTTACCACTGTCTCACAGAAAACCGACGTAAAGTAGCAGCTTGCTGCTGCGTTTCGTACGGTGAGTGAGATATCCGGAGGCCCAAACCCCCTTTCCTTTTCCCAATCCCTTAATTATCCCTTTACTTTAAGGTCGGCAACGCGCCTATGACTATTTTAGTACTGTGGGCGTACATGGGCGTTGGAGATCACTTACTAACAGGTGACCCACCTGCTCGTTTGCCGGCCTATACTATAAAAAAATCCCAAAATAAATGTTTCAACAATCATGTCCATGAAATAACATTGAATATTTGAATAATAAGTAATGTCACTTAACTGTTGTTTCCATTTATTCTACTACTCGGAATGATTGTCTATGGATAATCCATAGAAATATTACATATGACGAAGCTTTACGGCCTAGAACCCTTTGCCTTCCCAATAAAAGGGAAAATTGTGGAGAAAAAAATAATATATATTTGTTTGTTACGCTTTCACGCCTAAATCACTGAACCGATTTTGATGAATTTTGTTGTAGAAATAGATGGAACCCTGGAGACGGTTATAGGCTACGTTTTATTTCGAAAAAGTCTATTCAAACGCGCGGAGCCGCGAGCAAAAGCTAGTAAATAATAATTATAAATAAATACACATACAGCTACACACATAGGTGGCAGATCCTCGTACGCGAGAGCCGTCTGAGTTGGTGCCACCGCTTTGTCTATTTCTGCCGCCAAGCAACAGTGTGTAATCGCTATTGTGCTCCGGTTTGAAGGACATTGAAGCCAGTGAAATTACTGGGCATTTCGAGACTTATATTCTTAAGTTTCAGCGTGACGAGCGCAGTCCAATGCTGTACGGGACTTTACTGTATCCCGTACGTTGGGTATTGTGTAAGTGGTATGTGTGTACGTATGTGTTATAGGCCCTTATGTACTGGTGGTTTGCAATGAAAATTGCAATACATATACTGTAATATTTCGTATATGTACAAAAGGCACCGGAAGGCCAGTACGGGCAGAAACTGTATCATAGGAAAATACAGCGCAATGAAAATTGCTTTGTCTGTGAGAGTGGACTGTATAGGAAAGAAAACACTGAATTTAAACTGTAAAAGCCACGCCCCCCTTTGGTACTTTTGGTGGTTACTATTCTTCCATTACTTTTCTTCAGCCCGAAATCTTCCTGTAAACTGTGTCGCTGAATTTTTTTTTTTTTTTTTTTTTTTTTTTTTTTATATGGACGCTTGCTGATAGCCTGACTCATGGGTCGGCTTTGGTCAGCGACACCGGACTTTCGGGCGAATGCTTGTAGGCACTCCAGCCCTAAAATTTAAGTGACCTTCGCTGAGGGCATCCCCCCTAATGGGGGATACGAACCTCGGCTCAGGACGGCCACTGGGGGAGGGCAAAGACATTTGCGATTGGTGGTTTGGGGGAATATTGTACCCTACTTATAATCTATTTTATCGTACTTCATCGGCACGCGGGCCGGTCGAAGGGTCGGGGGTGCTTCGGGGAGCGCGGCGAGGTCCTCTTCGGCGAGGACGGAATGACGGTCTTGTGGAGTGTGCTTTGTGTGTGTCTTCCTCTATCTCTCGGATGGCCAGAGTGGTCGCATCGTCGGGATCGGCGAGGACGGAACGCGGTCTTCTCCTCTTTGCGCGATCAAAGGGAGTATATATCGACGCTCTACGAATGAGCGTGTTTGGATTGTGCGCGGCGCGATCGAAATATCGTTTGCTAGCCACTTTCATGGCTTGCCTGATGGTCGGCAGATTGGCATCTACGTGGAGATTGTGATTGCGCACAAACCACGGTGCCCCCAGGACTCTACGCAGAAAGCGATTCTGCAGAGTTTGCATACGCTTATATCGAATTTCGGGTACATGAGCGAACGCCGGCGATGCGTACGTCATTATCGGCCTAATGCAAGTTGTATATATCCTAATCTTGTTGCGGACGGACATTGGACTCTTTTTATTCAAGAGCCAATATAACTGACCCATCGCGAATGCGGCTCGCGCGCGTACCGCGTTTACATGTGGCATGAAGGTCAACTTCTGGTCAAGGATAACTCCTAAATACTTGACGGTCTTGGTCCAGGGAATGACCACGCCGTGCATGGTGACATTCCGCGCTGGAACCGTGAGACGGGGATTTCTACAGAATAGAATCGCGGCGCTTTTAGAAGGGTTGATTGTGATTCGCCACCTGCGGAACCATTCGCCGAGTTCATCGGCGGCGGCTTGCAAGAGACGAATCACATCAGCCGGATTTCTACGAGAAGCGTAGATGGCTGTGTCGTCAGCAAAGAGTGCCAGATGGGCGTTCTTTGGACGCGGAATATCGGCTGTATACAGCGAAAAGAGATAAGGGGACAGGGTGGAGCCTTGCGGGACTCCAGCCGTTATTGTGTGTTGGGAAGAGAGAGTTCCCTCCACACGATATCGAAAGGAGCGATTCGACAAAAAGTCTCGTATGATGTGCACGAGCTGTAAGGGCATGTTCATGGTGTACAGCTTGTAAAGCAAGCCGTTATGCCACACTTTGTCGAATGCTTTTTCGACATCGAAAAACAGAGCTCCGGTAGTGAATTTAGATTTAATATCTTTTTCGAGAATGTGTTCCGTGATGCGGACCACCTGATGCACGCAACTGTGCATCTCGCGGAAACCAAACTGCTCCTCGGGGAGCAGATTGTGGGATTTGACAAAAGACTTTAAGCGCTCGAGGACGATGCGCTCGTACATCTTACCCAGGGTACTGAGCAAACTAATGGGGCGGTAAGATGTCGGTTCGGTGGCGGGTTTGCCAGGTTTGTGGAACCCTATCACAATCGCCTCCTTCCACTGTTGTGGAAAGAGACGGTTGCGGAGGGCCGCCTCAAAAATGGCAGTAAGGATTTCCAGCAGATGGCTGGGGAGCATTTTAAGGACACGATTGTGAATGCCGTCGCCCCCGGGGGCTTTGCGGCGTTTGAGCGCCTTGACCAGAGACTTGACTTCTTCGATCGTCACCGGTTCGAGGGGGGTAATGTTTAATGGCGTGTCGCCGACATTCGGGTCGACGACGAATACGTCGGATAGTGGACGCGCGGTTTGGGGCTGCGTATGCGATTGCGTCGGCGGCGGGGACGCAGAGAGCGCATTCCTACTTTCGACGTAACTATCTATCGCAACAAGATGTTCCTGGTCTACGGGGACCGTATCGAGCGAGCATTGAGATTCCAGGCAGGTGGCCAATAACTCGGCTTTTTCGTCGTCATCAAACGCTGGGCGTTGATTCGGACGATCGAGCGGAGGCATGGTGGCCGTATCGTTTCTCCTGAAGTGGCGGCAGAGTTGCCAAAACGCCTGGTGCGTTGGCCTAATATCTGACAAGTGGGATTCCCATCTCGAATCGGTGACCTCTTTGAGGCGTCGTTTCACCTCCTTGCGGAGGTGATACAACAGAGGCCGCCGATCCGGGTTGGGATCCGCCATGAATGCGCGCATGGCCGCGTTTCGTCTCCTCATCAAGTCCCTCACATCGTCAGGGACGAGCCAGTAACTGCGAACAGTTTCCGGTTCCTCCCTGGAGCTTTCGCTCACAACGTTGCTAAGGTGATTGGTGAAGTGACGAATCGCGACCGTCGTCTCCTCAGGAGTGACGATATTGGCGGGAATGGCTACAAGATCACTGGATGATGAAGAGGTGTCCGCGAGCTTGGCGCCAACTTGGCGCCAATCCGTTTTCACCCTCATCATCGGAGGATTGTTAACAAGACCTGTGTCTGAGGGGCCTTGGAGGTGGGGGACAAACTCTATAATCACAGGTCTGTGGTCAGAGTCTAGATCTTGTAGCACTCGTATGGAACGCATGCGCAAGCATACGTTCTTTACGAGTGCCAAGTCTAGAATGTCGGGTCGGTGTCGTCCGCCATGTGCGTAGTACGTGGGTTCGGGAGGAACTAAAATGTCCACACCTATTCGTTCAAGATTTACCGCCAGGGAGTTGCCTCTCGTGTTTGTCGAGTTGCAACTCCACAGCGTATTCTTGGCGTTGAGGTCACCCGCCACGAGGACGGATTCGCTCATACCGAATAGTATGTCCAGATCGGAGGAGAGAAGCTCCTTTGAAGGTGACAGATAGGCCGAGATGATAGTGATCGGCGGGTGGGCAGTCATGGACAGTCTGCAGACTGAAACCTCAATGTTGCTCAATCCTAACGGGGGATCTAAAGGTATGCAGTGCAGGGACCTTTTAAAATAGATAAGCGTGCCGCCTTGGGGACCGGAGACGCGATCGTTGCGTACGAGCCGGTAATTCGGGATATTTGGACTACGCCGGGAAGGCTTAAGAAACGTTTCCTGGAGGAGGAAGACGTCTAAATCATTTTCGCGGGCAAATTGAGAAAGCTCGGTACGATCGTTAACGATACCGTTAATATTGAAAAAGCCCACTCTGAGGGAGCGGGGCTTGAACCGCGAGGGGGGGGAATTTCTAATTAAATTAGCCATTTAAACGGCATTATTGATAGTATTGAGCAGAAACATTTTCTGCTCATTGAGGAGAGTTTGTACCTCGTCCAGGAGGACGGGATTGGGACCGGAATTTAGGATGAATTGCACGCGTACGGCGATACGCGTGGAGAAGTCATTGTTAGACATCAGTGTCTTGACCAATTCCCAAGCGCGGTTGGTAATGGGTCCGGACACTAGATGTTGGTCTTGTTCCGGGAGGAACGACCGTAAGCCCGAAGGCTGAGAAGGAGGGGGGGGAACGCGGTTCGCGAAAGTGCGAGGATCGCGGTTCGCGGGATTCGCGGGGGCCGGTTGTGCCGACGCTGCTGCCACTTTAGCGGGTTTAGGTGCTTTAGGAGCAGGGGTAGAGGTTGGAGCGGCTTGGGCTACCTTGGAAGAGGTAGCTTGCGCCTGGGCCTGAGCCGGAAGTGGGGAAAACCCGCTGATGGGTTTTGTGACTGTGTTCAGCGGTGGGAACCACTGATTCATTAGGGGGGGAGGGGCGAGTATCGTGCTAGACACCGGCTGAATGTGCGGTGGCCTAGGACGATAGCCCTGAAGGGGCTTGCGCGGTTTTGATTTGGGCGCATGCGAGCACCCACGCCAATTGGCCGGATGGCCAGATTGCCTGCAGTTTACACACGAAGGCGGCTCCGTGCATAAACTGAGGTCTTTCGGGCGGGGACAATCCGCGGTGGCGTGCTCACCGAGGCACTTGACGCACCGGGCGTCTAGGTGGCAGCTGCGGGCTGCGTGACCGTATTTTTGGCAATTATGGCACTGGCCAATAACGCCTTTACGGTGGGGGGTCTCAATGCGGAAGCCTCCGAGGCCTGAGATGTCACGGATCTCGTAGATCCGTTTCGCGTCATCGCGAGACTTTAGAATGGCTAGGACCATTTCATATTGCCCGCCATTCGGGGCGGGAGGGGAGTGTTTCGCGCGCCTCGACATGTACATCCGATGTACTTCAAGAACGGTGATTCCTTTTTCAAGGAGTCCGTCCTTGACTTCTTGGGCGGACATGGAGAGGGGGATACCGCGAATAACGTACTTGAAGGTACGTTCTTCGGGGAGGATGTACGTGAAATACTTGTACGATTTCTCGTCAAAGTATTTCGTTAACGACCTATGGTCGGAGATGGTGGTGGGTTGCAGCTGGAGTGTGGGTGATTTTAAAGTCTTTTAAGACTTTGAATAGGTCCGCCCAAGTTAGATTCTCGGGTTTTTTGAGGAAAATTTTGGGAGGGGTCTTTGATTTGGCCTGAGGGGCCGACCCGGAAGAAGTTGAGGGTTTTGGCGTGGGTGCACGCGGCGCCGGAGTGGGAGCGCGAGCGGGTGCGGGTGGGGTCGGGTCGACCTGCATCTCGGTGTCGGGAGACGCCGAGGGAGCAGGGACCGCGGGAGGTGGCGACTCGGGAGAGTCGGGAATGCGTGCCCTCCTCTTCCTTTGCTTCCGGGTTTTCACCGGAGTAAATGAAGAGTCGGCCTGCGAGTCATCTTTCTCCGAGTGACTTTCGGAGGAAGATGACTCGGAGCCATCGGGCGAGGATCCGGATGCTGCGCGTTTTACCGCGCCAGAGCGGAGGGTGCATGTGGATGCAGCGTCGGAGTCGTCGGCGGGTGTGGCTGTTTTGCTCTGAAGGAGCTTAACTACGGTTTTGACCAAGTGCGGTTTGGTCGTTAAAAACTGGATCAGATCGGAAAGTCCCGATAGTTCGTTGAGGTTGACCAAAGGCTCGGTGTCAGCCATGGTGACTGATACCGAGCCCTTGCCTAATTTTGTTAAAAACGATCCCTAGGTGTGTTCGGGAATCGGTGCGTTCCGCCTGGGAAAGAACACACAAGAAACCAGGCGGCTATCGCACTGCCGTGCGCGGTCGCGGTCGCGTCGCGGGTCGGGGTGAGGCCCCTTTCCTAACACCCCGGGTGGGATTTCCCGGGGGTGAGTGGGTGCGTGGCCCTCCTCGCCGGGGATAGGCGAGGGGGGAATGTACTTAAATTAGGTGTGCCCTAGAGTGTCTCCCGTCGCCAATCTTATTGTGCGAAACGGGTTCCTAACAGTCCGTGCAACGTAGACGGTATTGGTTACAAGTAACCGCACGCCCAACCGTTACACGGGATGGAAAGGTAAGGAAAGGTAAGGTAATGGGAGGGTGTTATGCGGGGGAAACCGTGGGGTCACTCCACGTGCTTCCTGATCCGCACCCGTCCGACTTCGCTTCAGCCCTTAAGGGGCGCAGCGCGGGTCGGGTCACCGCAAGCTCGGTTTCGTTTACACCGTTAGGTATCCACCGAGCTACGTCCTGAAGGGACCAAAAAGGCTGGCCCCAGCGAGAGGTAGACAATAACCCTGTCCTGAAAAGGACGCGGCTACTGTCCGGAAATGGCTGAGAGCGCAACGGCTGTCAGGTACTAATGGCAAGAGTGTACCAGGAGAGGTAAGCACTCAAGCACGACCGTCCAGCGCGAGAGCTCAGAGCGGAATCGTGTCGCTGAAAGAATTTGCACGCTTTTTATACAAAATTCAGCTCCATCTCGCTCCAACGCATAGTGAGGTTTCACTTAGCGAAGGAGCGAGATGGACCTATGTGTCAGAAAAGGACAAAATATCGCGGAATTCCCTATCCTAGCCACCGGCTATACCGACGAGAAGAACCCCTCTGTTTATTTAATTAAAAACACATAATACAAATTATTTACACTATAACATACTACTGTATGTACAACAAATAAAACTGTAACTGTAAACACTTTAAAATAACTAAAACACTAAAGACCTAGACACTTATAAACACTACACAAATAGAACTGTTAAAACATAATATTCACTATATAAACTGTAACTGTCAAGACATAATCACGATTAGAACTGTAACTGTTAAATCACTATAACAAAGTATATAAACGTTCACTATTTACACTTACTGTCTATGTAGCACAATAACGAAGTATATAACTATTATAACTGTCCACTATGCACTTGTAATCGTCTGTGCTGCACATTTCTCCCGCCGTGCGTCGTCGCTGGGCCGACGGCGCAGAACTTATTGCCGTGCAGCCTCGCTCTTCACCGGGAGTATGACCAGCTTCTTGGCGGGTCTCCGCAGGATTCCACTGTTGGTTCGCACGTCCGCTGTTCTCACGACGCCGTCCGGTCCAGGGTAGACGTGGGAGATGACGCCTCGCGGCCACACATTCCGCGGCAGCGTCCCGTCGGCGATGAGTACGAGGTCCCCGTTGCTCAGCTGTTGTCCTCGGTCGTGAGGCTCCCGCCGGTGTTGGAGCTCCGGGAGATACTCGCGCATCCAGCGAGCCCAGAAGAGGTCGGCGAGGCGCTGCGAGGCGCGCCAGTGGCTGCGCCCTGCTGCATCGCTGTCGTCGAATTCGCCCGGGGCCACCGCGTTGGCGGAGCCTCCGAGCAGGAAATGGTTCGGAGTTAACGCCTCCGGATCATCGGGATCAACGGAGACGTGTGTGAGCGGTCGGCTGTTGACCACATGTTCGACCTCGGCAATTAGGGTTGCCAAAGTCTCTTCCGACGGGTGTCGCTCGTGGAGTACTGTAGTGAGCGCTGTCTTGACGCTGCGGACAAGCCTTTCCCACGCTCCTCCCATGAAGGGGGCGCTAGGGGGAATGTAGCGCCAGTTAATGCCGCGTCGGTTGACCTCGCCGCTCGTTGCACTGTTGATGGAGCGTCGTAGCTCCCTGTCAGCACCCTGTAAATTAGTACCATTATCCGACCAGATTTCGGTCGGAGCGCCGCGCCGCGCGATGAACCTTCTTATAGCCATGATTGCAGAGTCGGTCGTCAGAGACCCTGCGATTTCCAGATGCACCGCGCGTGTCGTCAGGCACGTGAACAATGCCACATACCGCTTCTGTGTGGATCGCCCTATAGTTACTGTTAGCGGTCCAAAGTAATCCACGCCGGTGTATGTGAACGGACGTCGATGATGTGCCAGACGGCACGCTGGATGGTTCCCTGTAGACGGCGTCGGCGGCAATGCTTTTCGAATGCGACATATCAAGCATTCGTGTATCACTGCTTTCACTGTAGGTCGCGGCCGCACAATCCAGTATCGCTGTTTGCACTCGTTGAGCGTAGTCTCGACGCCTGCGTGGTGTAAGGTTCGATGCACGTAGTCCACGTAGAGACGAGCCACGGGATGTCTGCCGTCGAGTACTGCAGGCCTCTTGGTGTATTCCGGGACGTCTTGCGCTGCTTGTATGCGAGACTTGATGACGAGCACTCCGTTCACTACCTCTGTTGACAGGTTGTGTAGACGACTCTGCGCCGGAGGGATGCCGCCACCGCTGATTGTCGCAATTTCTTCGGTGAAGCTGTCCTGTTGACACCGTCGAATCAGCAACGTTTCCGCGCGTCGTAAAAGTGTGCCATCTATGGCGTGATATTGATTGTCGCATGCCGCGACTTTCTGTGTTGCGCGGGGTACGCGCGCTGTCTGTTTTGTCGGCAGCTTTGTCCACGCTGCATCCTTTTCTTTGTTTCGCTTGTTTCTCTTGTAATTTATCGACGCTGTTGTGCGCCGTAGTCCGCAGTAACTTTTCCCATTTGGAGAAACGATCGACCGCCGGTAGCGCCGCGGCGAGCGAGTGTAGAGGGCTGCGTTGCACCACCAATGTTCTTTCTTCGCCGGTCTCGATCGGTGAAGCTGTAGTTTCTGTAGGCCACTTGTCCGGGTCGTTGCGCAGAAACTCCGGACCTGTGAACCATCTGTGTTCACTGTCTATATGTTGCGGTACATCCCTCGTAGCGTCGTCCGCGACGTTTAATTTGGTGGGGACCCACCTCCACTCTGTTACTGTACTGTGTTCCTCTATTGCCGCTACACGATGCGCGACGTATGGACGATATGCGCGGGCTCCGTTTCGCAACCATGTGAGAACTGTTTTGCTGTCTGTCCAATAAGTTTTCGCGTCGGGCTTGCGATCGTGTTCCTCGACGACCGCGGCTGCCATACGAGTTCCCATTACGGCTGCTTGCAATTCTAAACGTGGAATTGACATTAACTTGAGCGGCGCGACGCGTGCTTTCGCGAGCGCGAGCGATGTGTGTATTTCTCCGTCCGATGTTGTGATACGCCAGTATATCGCAGCGGTGTATGCGACTTCACTCGCGTCGACGAAGGTGTGTAACTCGAGGCGGACGGCTTGGCTGTAGTGTAGATAACTTCGGGGGACTCGTATGTCAGCGAGTCGCTTGAGATAGCCGATCCAATCTGTCCACTGTGTCCTCAAGTCGCTGTCGATCGGTTGATCCCATCCGGTTCCGCGTCGCCATATCTCCTGCAGTAGCTGTTTGGCTCTTGATGTCACCGGCGCGGCGAGTCCGAGTGGGTCAAAGAGAGACATGATGATCTTCAAAACTTCTCTCTTGGTTGGCGCGTCGTTGTCGATCGCTCCGGGAGGCAGGCGCGCTAGGTCTAGGTTGAAAGCTAGCTCGTCCGTAGCGCATCTCCAAATGAGTCCGAGTACCCGTTCTGTAGTCGCGCCGTCGTGTAGGCACGTAGTCTGTCTGTCTTCATCTGTAGCGAGTGCTCGGCGTACCTCCGGCGAGTTCGACGCCCACTGTCGTAGCTCGTAGTGAGCCTTTTTCTGTATGTCGCGCACGTCGACCGATGTCTGTATCGCTTCTTCAACTGTGGGGAAGCTCTGCAAGTAGTCGTCGACGTAGTGATTCTTCACGATTGCGCGATAAGCTGCGGGATGACTGTCTCTGTATGCTTCGGCGTTGACGTTTTTGACGTAAATTGCCGTTGCCGGGGAAGATGTCGCGCCGAATATCAGTGAAGTCATGCGGTACTCGACGACGTCTGCATCGCCTCTTGCATCGCCCCTCCACAGGTATCGAAGCGCGTCCCTGTCTTGAGCACGAATCTTCACTTGCATAAACATTTCGGCAATGTCTGCTGTAACCGCTATGGGGTGTTGACGAAATCTCATAATCACCCCCGGTAATGATTGGATCAAATCCGGTCCTGTAAGCAAGTGATCGTTGAGTGAGACACCTCGGGTTTGCGCCGCCGCGTCGTGTACGATTCGCACCTTGTCCGGCTTCATCGGGTTGATGACTGGAAAATGCGGAAGATACCATGTCTTGCCCTTTTGTGTGGAGACTGGAGCGACTTCGGCGTAGCCCTTTTCAACGAGCGCGGACATCTGTTTGCTGTATTTTTCCTGTAGGCGCGGATCTCTGTCGATCTTGCGCTCTGTGTTGAGAAGCCTCTTGTAGGCGTTCTCCCTGTTCTGTGGCATCGGAAGATCTGTGTTTTTCCATAACAACGCTGTTTCATAGCGGCCGTCCTCCCGCCGGTGTGTGCACTCCCGTAGTGTGACAAGTGCGCGCTCTTCGGGGTCACTCTTCGGTTTTTTCGGTTCTATAGTGAGAGACTCGATGGCGAGGTACTGTCGCAACTGTTCGTCCATGTCGTCTTCAATGCGCCGAAGGTGATGAACTCTGTGTAATCGATGTCCGAGCGAACGCGTTCTTGAGCCATGGAGCACCCACCCGAGCGGCGTTAACGACGCTACAGGTTGATTGCGCCTTCCTTGACGTGTTTCTGAAGCGAGCAACAAGTGCCAATTATCTTGACCGATGAGTATGCCGGGTGTAGCATTCGCGTACTTGAGCTGAGCTGCGATGTCGACGAGATGCGTGCAACCTGCGAGATCCGAAGCGGCGATCTTCTGTGGTGCGACACGAAGTTTCGATATCGTGTGCGCCTGTATACTATGACTGTCTGTAGCTCCGTGTAGCGTTAACCGAACGCGCTGGGAGTTCGTCGCTTCAAATTCCGCGTTGCCGAATGCCTCGATGTGAAGTGGCTCACTTTGCCCCTTGGTTCCGGTGCGTCTTGCAATGTCCCCGTCGACGAGTGTAACCGTCGATCCGTCGTCGAGTAGGGCGAAAGTGTCGACTTTCCCCTTTGGCCCGGACACTTGCACTGGTATGATTTTCAAATAGGATTGTGACTTGACCGCTGACCACGTGCTGGTGACCACTTCACTTTTGGGTTCTTCAGCTGTTACTGTAGGCTTGCGTCGAAAGTGTAGCAACTCGTGATGACTTCTTATGCACCCGTCGATTCCGCACTTTCTTGCCCGGCATTGATGAGTCCTCGCTTTATGTTGAAGACACGCAAAACAAAGTTGTTTTTCTTTGGCGAGTTGCCACCTCGCGTTGTTGTCCGCTTCTTTGAACGTGTGGCACTGTTCTGTCTTGTGTCCGGGTTTTCCGCATACCGGGCACGTGGATTCGCTTCGTTGATCCACCGCTGTGTAACTTTTCTGTTTCCTGGGAACTCGCTGCGTTTTCGCTTCAGTGTCGGTGGTGCGCGTTGTTGCCTCCGGATTCGCGTAGGGGCTGCATTTCTGCGCTTCCGTATTCATGAAACGCGAGAGCTTGGGTAGGTCCGCTTCATCTTCAGAGTTCACTGCTGCGAAGTCGAACCATCTGTATCGTAACGCGGGCGTAAGCTTGTCGACGATCGCTCTCGTTACTTCCGGATTGTAGAGGTAATGGCTCTTCTTTAGCATTTGCAATGTTGCGACGATGTTCGCGATGCGTGTTGCAAATGTACAAATTTCCCGAGGCGCGTCCGTGAGGCGTGGCAGTGTGCGTAGCCGCTCCAATTCGGCTACCGCGATCGCGTCCGGTCGTCCGAAGCGAGTTTCCAACGTCTGAAGGATTTCTTCAGTAGGCGCGCCGTAGATAAGTAGGCTCTCGACGGCTTCTTTGGCGAGTCCCTTGAGGCTTTTCCGCAGGCGTGCGATGTTTTCTGTTTCTGTGTATGATCCTTTTGAATCCCTGAATGCTGCTTTGAATAACAGCCATTCTTGATGCGCACCGCTAAATTGAGGCAACTCGTGGAATTGTCGGTTCAGCGGGTGCGGTGTTCTTGCGGCGAGGGCGATCGCTGACGCAAGTTCTGTTAAGTTGATTGTAGCGGGCGACGATTCGACGACACGAGGTTCCGCTACACTGTACTGTTTCTCCGCAGCGGGCGACGGCTTGATAACACGAGGCGGCGCTACGATGTTCTGTTGCTGTATTTCAGTAGCGGGCGGCGGCTCGACGACGCGCGGCGTCGCTACTGTAACTGTGGGTTCGGGGGGCGTGGCTTCTGGGTGCGCGACTGTAACCGTAGCTTCATTCTGCATCGGCGGAATTAATTGCGGCTGCGCTTCTATTGCCAACACTTCCCGTTGGCTTCGATCAAGCCATTCTGTGACTCGATGCGTTGTCTGTCGATCCGATATGGATTCTTCACTATCGGATTCAGACTCCGCTTCCATCGCTGCAATGCGGGTGGCGGCAAGCTCTATGCGTAGACGAAGGAGTTCTTCTTTTGCTTGCGCCAGCTTGACTGTACGCGCCGACTTCTTGGTTCGGTGCGATTTGCAGCGTTCTGTATGGACGGGCTCTTGAGGGGCGGCGGCCGTGGCTTCGGCCGTGACTTCTGTTTGAATAGCGATTTCCTGTACGGTGATGTCTTGAGATCCCGTCGCCTGTGTTGTCTCTGTTACGGTGGCGCTTGTGCCTGTGGTGCCTGTGCTCGCCGACTGTTCTGTCTGTTCTGTGGTTTCGGTGGCAGAGGCGGTCGCAGAAACGGTAGCCGAACGTTGACGCTGTACGCTGTTGTGACGAGATCTTGTTACCGGCATCTTGATTCTTGCAGGAATTCGACGTTAGTACCACTTACCTGTAGACCGGTTATATAATTATCCGGCGCTCGAAGTGACCAAAATGTACGGGACTTTACTGTATCCCGTACGTTGGGTATTGTGTAAGTGGTATGTGTGTACGTATGTGTTATAGGCCCTTATGTACTGGTGGTTTGCAATGAAAATTGCAATACATATACTGTAATATTTCGTATATGTACAAAAGGCACCGGAAGGCCAGTACGGGCAGAAACTGTATCATAGGAAAATACAGCGCAATGAAAATTGCTTTGTCTGTGAGAGTGGACTGTATAGGAAAGAAAACACTGAATTTAAACTGTAAAAGCCACGCCCCCCTTTGGTACTTTTGGTGGTTACTATTCTTCCATTACTTTTCTTCAGCCCGAAATCTTCCTGTAAACTGTGTCGCTGAAAGAATTTGCACGCTTTTTATACAAAATTCAGCTCCATCTCGCTCCAACGCATAGTGAGGTTTCACTTAGCGAAGGAGCGAGATGGACCTATGTGTCAGAAAAGGACAAAATATCGCGGAATTCCCTATCCTAGCCACCGGCTATACCGACGAGAAGAACCCCTCTGTTTATTTAATTAAAAACACATAATACAAATTATTTACACTATAACATACTACTGTATGTACAACAAATAAAACTGTAACTGTAAACACTTTAAAATAACTAAAACACTAAAGACCTAGACACTTATAAACACTACACAAATAGAACTGTTAAAACATAATATTCACTATATAAACTGTAACTGTCAAGACATAATCACGATTAGAACTGTAACTGTTAAATCACTATAACAAAGTATATAAACGTTCACTATTTACACTTACTGTCTATGTAGCACAATAACGAAGTATATAACTATTATAACTGTCCACTATGCACTTGTAATCGTCTGTGCTGCACAAATGCCATGCAGAGCTTTGTAATTCAAAGTTCTGTGTGGCGTTGCTTCTGTTGATGGGCAAGCGTCATCAGGCGAGCGTATTGCTCGTTCGTCACTCAAGCTAATTAAAAAAACATAGTCCAACAATTTCTATGAGATTTTGGTACAGCGCCTCTATCGTACGTAAAAGAAACTAATATATATGGAATATAGACCAATGATATTTAAGGAATTATCTATTGAGCCCTCGATTCCTTTACATTACGATTTCGATAGTTTTCCGTGCTAGCCCCTCTGATCTCACACTAGGTTAACCTGTATCAGGAACTACGAGGGACTTGCGGACCCACAACACCCAGACCCGATACAAATATTTGTGTATAACACAAACATTTGTAACGACGCGGGACTCAAACTTGCGGCGTCACGTCTCTAGACGTCTTTATTTTTATATTTATTTTATTTATTAACAATACCATTAGGTAATACACAATACTTAACTTAATAACAAAATCAAATAATTATAAAATTAGGTGAATATAAATATTATTATATTTCGTTATTTCATTCGAAGATATATTGTTAACTTGGTAGTCCTTTAACAAGGCAGCTCGCACTATTTAAAGACTCTAATCGATTGCTTTGTCGATCGATTTCTTTTGATGTTTAATCTGTCATAGCGTTTCCCTAGCACTCCGCGTCACTATGCAGATCATTCTTTTTTCGTGCGAGGCAGCGATCGCACGCGCACATTTAAGTTTTCTCTTTCAGTATGCCAAATATTATAGATTCATCCGACTCTGAAAAAGATGAAGGTAAGTCGTTTTTCCTTATCTAAGTGGTCAAAATGATTCGCAGTGATAATATAATACGCTCATCTGCGTAGATTATAAGCGCCATTATGCCAGGAGGTTAACCGTGGGTTGACACGACGGCAATCAATGATTAATAAACACATTATTTGTTGAAAATCGCTTTATTTGACTAGAGGTGGACCGTGGGTCCACACAAGTCACGAATAAACCTGGAGGTTAACCGTGGGTTAACACAAAGGTGATTCATACTAAATTAATGCTTCGCCACAATTTTCGAACTACCCACAAAAAAAAAAAAAAAAAAAAAGGCTGATAATGCAACTGTTTCTGACTTCAGATCCAGAGCTACCCCCCATCGAGCCTAATTTTCCCTTGGAGGAAATAGCCCCCGAAAATCCGGGGGATATAGTCCTAATGCCTTCAGAACAAGTTCAACCCGAAGAAGATCGTGATGTATTATTGGACCGTGATATTTTATGTGCCTTAGGCGAAACTATGGAGGAATCCCCAAAGCTAGGTGAGAAAATTCACGACAATTTGGCACGTCTATGGACGCCGATATTAAGAAAAGGCCTGTCCAAAGAATCTAAGGATAAAGTAATGAAACAATTCTTGATCCCGGAAAATTGCTCCCTATTACAGGCGCCTAAACTCAATCCAGAGATTTTGGCTGCCTCTTCGGAAATTTCTCGATCCAAGTCAAACGCGTTGAATCGGTCCAACAACAGCTGGGCATTGGAATTACAGCCGTGAACAGAGCACTAGTACTGCTTCTTGATGGCGACAGCAAAAGATTAGAGGCAATTAAGCTGTTAAGTGATAGTTGCCGCATACTATGCGACCTCCATCACATTGAAACTGAGGCTAGGAAAAAGTTTATAACCCCCGGCCTAGACAAATGTTTCCTAAATGTAGTACAAGATGTAGATAGAGATGAATTGTTGTTCGGCAGTAATCTCTCAGAAAAAATTAAAGCTTCCAGAGTAATAGAGAAACAAGGACTCCAAATTAAAAAACCAGCACCTACCACAAGACCCTCATCGTCATTTACACCACAGCCATCGACGAGTCGCCCACGATCCCAGGTAAACTGGACGGGCCATCCTCGCTATCTACCAACCAGGGGGGGGCGAGGGGGGTCCAGAAGGATCAACCCCGCGGGAGCCAGCCATCGCAAAGCAACCCCAGCAAACCATACGAAAACATCGAACAAAGCTCCACGCGCACCTCAGCAGCATTAAAGGTACACGCAGGGCGAATACAATATTTTTATGATTCCTGGCTAAACGTTACCAAAAATTCTCTAATCCTTGAATGGATTCGGGATGGATATTCCATACCGTTCAGTAACGTAGCTAGGCAAATAGTCATTCCGCAAAACATTCTGCGGACGAAAACTGAGGTTGCCGATATGTCTTCGGCCATTAAGAAACTTCTAGACTTAGGTGCTATATCTATATGTGATCAGAGCGATAATAATTTCATATCAAGTATCTTTCTAGCTCCCAAACCCAATGGAGATAAAAGATTTATACTTAATTTAAAACTTCTTAATAAGTTTATACCTAATAATCACTTTAAGATGGAAGACCATAGGACTGCGGCCAAACTAATACCAGAAAAGGGTTTTATGGCCACTATTGACCTTAAAGAAGCGTACTTTTTAATCCCAATCGCTATAAATAGCCGCAGATATTTGTGTTTTAATTTTCAGGACAATGAAAATAATAATTGTAACACTTATCATTTTAACGCTATGCCATATGGACTATCTGTCGCTCCCCGTGTTTTTACAAAAATAATGAAAGAGGTTATGAATTACCTAAGGTCCCAGGGTCATAAATCTGTAATATACCTGGATGACATTTTGTGCATTGGATATACCTACGACGAGTGTTATAAGAATGTTAAAGAAACCTTAAATTTACTGAAACGTCTGGGCTTCGTTATTAATTGGAACAAAAGTAATTTACAACCTCAACAAACATGTAAATTCCTGGGATTTATGTTCAATACGGTTGATATGTCATTAGGGTTGCCTCAAATTAAGAGATCTAATATTTTTAAATTGTTAAGTAATTTTTTATTATTACCTACATGTACCATTAGGGAGTTCTCACAACTTATTGGGATACTTATTGCAGCATGTCCAGCTATTAAATATGGCTGGCTATACACGAGAAGCCTCGAAAGAGCAAAATTCTTAGCTTTACAACAGAACAGTAGTTATTCAAGAAAAATTTGTCTCCCTAAGTACATTTTACCTGATTTGCAATGGTGGGCAAATAAAATATCATCCTCTAAAAACTCTTTAAGACCACAGGACGAATTTAGGCTCGAAATATTTACCGACGCTTCTAGAACCGGTTGGGGTTCCTTTTGTGACGGTAAACGCGTAAATGGGGGATGGAAAGAGATTGAACATTCTTTTCATATAAACCATTTGGAACTGTTAGCAGCATTTATGGGACTTAATTGTTTTGCTCGGGACCTCTCAGATTGTACAATTTTATTACGAGTGGATAATTCTACTGCGATATGTTACATAAACCGAATGGGTGGGATTCGGTTCCCGCACCTGAATGATGTAGCCAAGTCTATTTGGCAGTGGTGCGAGAGGCGGAATATCTGGTTGTTTGCATCATATATAAATACTCTTGATAATGTTGAAGCGGATCAAGAGTCTAGAAAAGTTAACGTTGATATAGAATGGGAGCTTTCCAAGTGGGCCTTCGACAGCATAAAAAGGAACTTAGGTCAACCAGATATTGATTTGTTCGCCTCCCGTGTGAATACTAAATGTCAGCGATACATATCGTGGAAGAAAGATCCTGATGCAGAAACTATAGATGCTTTTACAGTAAACTGGCGTCAATATTTTTTTTTATGCTTTCCCTCCGTTCGCATTAATATTAAAATGTTTAAATAAAATTATCAGAGAAAAAGCCACAGGCATATTAGTATTTCCTTACTGGCCAGGTCAACCATGGTTCCCCCTACTCAAAACCATGTTAGTCTCAGAAATAATATTTTTCAAACCTAATAGAGACCTTCTTCAATCTCGTTTCAGATCATTTTACCCATTACACAAGACTCTTACCCTGGGAGCCGCGAAGCTCTCCGGCTAGCATTTGGACACCGGAATGTCCCTGCGATAGCATTAGATCTAATGATTTCCTCTGTAGCAATCAACACATTGAAACAATATAGTGTAACATTTAAACTTTGGTGGTCATTTTGCCAGCAGAATAGCCTAGACGTATTTGATACTTCAGTGATACCTTTAATGACATTTCTTAGTAATGAGTTCCATAAGGGAAGTTCTTACGGAACTATTAACACACATCGTTCAGCACTATCGTTACTTTTAGGTAACGATGTAGGCTCGGACGAAAGGATAAAGAGACTGTTAAAAGGAATTTATAAAACAAAACCCTGTCGTCCTAAATACGCTACTACGTGGGATCCCCAGGTTGTATTAGATCACATAATATGTCAATGGTTCCCAAATAGAACCCTAAGCTTAGAAAAACTAACTAAAAAGTTGACTGTCCTCCTAGCATTGTGCACCGCACATAGAGTCCAAACTTTATCTCTAATTAGGATCGAAAACGTCAAAAGATGTACTGACGGAATAAAAATACATATCACTGATGTAATTAAAAGCCTGTTTTGTATTTGCCTTATTTCAAAGAAAACACAAATATTTGTCCAGCTACAGCTTTGATTGATTATCTTTACGTTACCCATAGCCTAAGACCTTGTGATAGTGCAAATCTCCTTATTACGTATAAAAAACCTTATAAAAAAGCTTCTTCCCAATCTATTAGTAGATGGATAAGACAGACTTTAGCGGAGAGTGGCGTGGATGTGGGTATGTTCAGCGCGCATAGCACGCGGCACGCAGCTACGTCGGCAGCGGCCTCCGCTGGGGTCAGTATTGACGTAATAAGAAGAACTGCTGGCTGGTCAAGTACATAAGAGACATTTGCCAAATTCTATAACCGTCCTGTGTCCGACCCTTTATCGGAAACAGGTAGGCTATTTGCTGAATCAGTGTGTCAAGTAGCTTCAAAATAGAAAGACTGATTATTATATTTAATCTTAAAACTAAGTTAAATTATATAAGTTGTTTGTAAGTTGACCTTTAATTAAAAAAAATTAAATAAACTTCTTTCTGATGAGACGGTTTTTTGTTTATAGTTCAAAACCTTATTGATGCTCTAAACATCTACCAAGTTAACAATATATCTTCGAATGAAATAACGAAATATAATATATGATCAAATGAACTTCGAGAAGCGAAGTTCGATCATTATTATGTGAGTTATTTCATTCGAAGATATACACACCCAACCCACCCTCACCCTTATAATATAAAGGTACACAAATAAGATTTATTTAATTTTCTACTCTCTAAAAAGAATGATCTGCATAGTGACGCGGAGTGCTAGGGAAACGCTATGACAGATTAAACATCAAAAGAAATCGATCGACAAAGCAATCGATTAGAGTCTTTAAATAGTGCGAGCTGCCTTGTAGGTTTAAAGAACTACCAAGTTAACAATATATCTTCGAATGAAATAACTCACATAATAATGATCGAACTTCGCTTCTCGAAGTTCATTTGATCATATAAAATATATGTCTTTATATCAATACAGTTTTTAACATACGCACTCACGCCTGTAATCCCCGAAGGGGTAGGCAAAGGTGTAACCAGTACACCTACATTTCGCCGAGCGTATCTCCGTCCCATGATATCATAGGGGGCGAGCCTATCGCCATACTGGGCACAATTCCAGACTCCGAGCTGATTCTGACCATTTCATAATGGAAAAACCCAATATCACTTTTACCCGACCCGGGGATCGAACCTGAGCCCTCAGCGTCAGCCTCAGTCGTAACGCGTACGCATTACAACTGCGCTACCGAGGCAGTCTTACATAAATAATAAAATAAAATAAATAATTTAAATAAACAAAATAAATAAATACACCCAACAGTCACACACTTAGGCCTGACCCCACACTAGGTTAACCTGTATCAGGAACTACGAGAGACTTGCGGACCCACAACACCCAGACCAGAAACAAAGTTTTGTGAATCGTACAAACATTTGTCTCGGTGCGGGAATCGAACCCACGCCCTCTCGCTTCGCAGCCGGCTACTCGCGCATTGCGCGTGTCGCAGTTGCGCCACCAAGGCAGTCTGTGAAACAGTTTTTTTTATTTCAAAATGTCTCCAAGCTCAACTCTTGTATAAATAAACAAATTAGAAATTCAAAAGCTGTCACTCTCGTGAATGAAACGCTTCAATATAATCTCAGAATTCATTCGATATCAGTCAGTGCGCGAAAAGTATACCTTAAGTTAACACCTCCGTGACTGTTTAAAAATGGTTCTGGATTCGGTAAGTTCTTATTATTCTAATAGGCTTAATATAAATTAGTAGAAAGTTCTAATATAAATTAGGATATTTTTTTTTTTTTTACTAGCCCTTTATTATATACGTCCCACTGCTGGGCACGGGCCTCCTCTACTGAATGAGAGGGGTTAGGCCTTAGTCTACCACACTGGCCTAATGTGGGTTGGTAGACTTCACATACCTTCGAAATTCTTATGAAGAACTTCTCAGGTATGCAGGTTTCCTCACGATGTTTTTCCTTCACCGTTAAAGCAAGTGATAATTGACAATTAATATACACATAACTTTGAAAAGTCAGAGGTGTATGCACTTGAGGCTGGTTTCGAACTTGCGACTTTCGTCTCGACAGTCCGTACCACTCCCCGCTGAGCTATCACTGCTATAATTAGGATATTAAAACAATTTAATATTTACTTATTTATTTATTGACTGCCTCGGTGGCGCAGTTGTAATGCGTACGCGTTACGATTGAGGCTAGCGCTGAAGGCTCGGGTTCGATTCCCGGATCGGATAAAGTGGTATTGTGTTTTTCTATTACGAAGTGCTCAGTATCAGCCCGGAGTCTGGAATTTGTGCCCGGTATGGCGATAGGCTCGCCTCCTATCACATCGTGGGACGTAGATACTGGTTACGCCTCTGCCTACCCCTTCGGGGATTACAGGCGTGAGTGCGTATGTATGTTTAATATTTACTTTATTTTTCTTTTTTCATACTTGTATGCCAATATAGATCACTAATTTTAATTCATATACTGCTTCAATAATGTATCATAAGCAAAGACTTGTATACTACTAGACAAGCTGCGCGGTACATAGAAATTGTACCACTAAGTTGCGGTCAATTGACCGTAACTCAATATTCCCATCTCACCTTCTCTCAACTAGAACCCCTATCGCGCGCTCTGTTTGTGAGCTGTCAAACTCCCGCGTTATGTGACGCAATTTTACTTGTAAACAGCCCGTCTAGTAGTATACATTAAAGTCGGTGCATATTACGGACATATTTGCTTTGAAGTGTTAAGACCAGCCGCCTGCTTGGTGTCAATCCTTCTGAGGAGCCAA
Organism: Mimas tiliae; assembly: GCA_905332985.1. Taxonomy (NCBI): domain Eukaryota; kingdom Metazoa; phylum Arthropoda; class Insecta; order Lepidoptera; family Sphingidae; genus Mimas; species Mimas tiliae. Next base: position 2,195,018 of record HG995266.1, on the reverse strand, counting down.
AACCCTTATCATAAAAAAAAACATATCATAATTACAATTACATATATCTTTTTTATTAATTTTAAAACAAAACAAAAATAAATTAAGAAAAATAATACATTTGTTTCAATTACCTGGAAAATTACAAGTTTTATTTATTAAATGTTTTTTTTTACTGCCTGCGTTACAATTGAGGCCAGCGCTGAGGTCTCGGGTTCGATACCCGTGTCGGGTTAAGTAGTATTGGGTTTTTTCTATTACGAAATGCTCAGTATCAGCCCGGAGTCTGGAATTTGTGCTCTGTATGGCGATAGGCTCGTCCCCTATCACATAAGGGACGGAGATACTCTCGGTGAAAAGTGGGTGTACTGGTTACACCTCTGTCTACCCCTTCGGGGATTACAGGCGTGAGTGCGTATGTATGTATGTTTTTTTGTTTAATTATATCTTCTCATTATTATGCATTCTGCCAACAATTATACAAATTTCTTTTAAAATCTTCACTAGAACGATTAAACTCCGGTGCGGCCGATTTCAAAGTCTTTTTCTCCAAGCGGATCGAACGACCGAGATCTTGGTCAAAAATCACATATTTCAATATTTCCATACACTGTTCATCACAATCAATGATTATTGCACAAATCCACACCACTTTTATACAACAAACATAACTTTAAAACTAGTTTCGGAAATAATTATATTAGCGTATTCTCTTAATGGTATATTGAGGGTGTCTGAGAAAGCAACGTTGGGTACACTGAATTAACATGGTGCGATATAGTTGTGGAAGGTTAGCTCAATAGTATAAAAGAGGTTGTCGCCATAAATGGGGGTCTTTTGCCCGCAGTCGGTCAGACAGTATCCAGTTCAGTAAAATCAGTGCTCAGTCGATAGTCTAAGTGTTCATTACGCGGTAGCTATGCTGGTTTACTATTCGGTTCTAGTTGTTTGAGTTATAATTAGAGAACGGTCTATAGAGAATCCTGACATGAGGTTGTGGTCTGTAAAGCAGTGATATTGTAAATGTAAAAGTGTTATTGTGTGTATATTTATAACAAGCTCCCCAACAATGTTATTGATATGGCCGAAAATTTGTTCAAGACACACATTAAACGTGAGCTTATGACCAGGGGCTACTATAATGTTAAACAATATCTAGAGGATAGAGACGTTTGGCGTTCGGTTCCTCCTTGCATACTGTGACCTCCCTGTAGCTTAGGTTAATTATGAGATAATTAAACAATTATAAATAGAATGTATATGAATGAAATGAATGTTTTAGTAACCAAGATTTAAATAAATTGACCAATGAGTTGTATTATGCTACGAGCAAGCTATAATGAAATGCTTCCTAACATAAAATACCTACCTAAACCAAAAAAATAAAACGATATAAAATAAACAAAAGACGACCGATCGCGAATAAATCTTCTCAAGCTGGGTCGCGTTTGGATCCGGTGGTAGTTTTAAAACAACACTTCGGAGATACACATGGTCCGCATTCAATCTCCCTAAAGTTAACTATAGGACTTTGTATTTCCTAATATAAATTATTGAAAATCCGGACCTAAAACAAGCCCCCTGAGTTCAAGTAGCTGGATCTTCTCAGAGTTTGGGTCGCGCCGCGTTGAATCCAGTGGTAAATTAAGCCCACTGAGTTTGTTTCGCCGGGTCTTCTCAAGCTGGGTCGTTTTGGATCCGGTGGTAGTTTTAAAACTCGTGCCGTTTCGGTAAATGCAGTGGTCCATACCGACTCAAAATATTTAATAATTAATAATGGACGTTTCCATATTACAAATACTGTTAATAATGTAAAATAAAAAGACAACAAATAAACAATTTAGTGTAATTGCCTAGTGTATTTGACGATGCTATGTATGTTATGTATACATTAGTTGATATGATTTTTATACATAAGTTTCTTTATTGTTGTACTGACTTGTCATAAGCGCTATTTTAATTGCCTACATGATTAATAAACTATTTCATTTCATTTCATCTCAACCAACAAACTATGAGATGAAGTGATTATTGTCGTTTGGTATTAATAAAATAATACTCGTCCACATAACTTCTAGCAATTAAAACATGAGATCAACTGCACTCTTAGAATTGGCTCCAAAACTCCCAGCTAAAGTTTTCACAGAATATATATAAATAAATAAATAAATACACCCAATAGTCACACACATAGTCCTGATCCCACACTAGGTAAACCTGTGTCGTGGGTATCAGGAACTACGAGGGACTTGCGGTCCCACAACACCCAGACCCGAAACAAATAATTGTGGGATCACACAAACATTTGTCTCGGTGCGGGAATCGAACCCACGGCCTCTCGCTTCGCAGCCGGTTACTCGCCCGCTGCGCCACGGAGGCTGTTAATATGTTAATATGTTAATATGTTAATATGTTAATATGTTAATATGTTAATATGTTAATATGTTAATATGTTAATATGTTAATATGTTAATATGTTAATATGTTAATATGTTAATATGTTAATATGTTAATATGTTAATATGTTAATATGTTAATATGTTAATATGGTTATGTTTACAAGGTGGTAGGTTTTCGTAGGTACGAGAGGCCGGCTGGGTTGGTACCACCGCTTTGTCTATTTCTGCCGCCAAGCAACAGTGTAGCACTGCACTGCTGTGTTCCGGTTTGAAGGACATTGAAGCCAGTGAAATTACTGGGCATTATGAGACTTAAGACCTTATGTCTCGGGGTGACGAGCGCAATTCAGTGTCATGCAGTGCTTTGTTATTTAAAGTTCTGTGTTGCTTCTGTTTATGAGCAGGCGTGGCGCTTACTATCAGGCGAGCGACCTGCTCGTCTCGTCATTCAACCTAATAAATAAATATATGACGAATAAATTAACAAATAAGAAAATACATATAAATTTTATAATATAATATAATAATAAATTCTTAAACAATAATAATGTTGGTTTGCACGGAAACGTCTATGCGCGAGACCGCCTCGAACTTGACCTTGAATTTTTATGTAAATCGCGATTGCTGTTTCAAGTTCTTAATACAAATAATTAAAATAATAATAAAAATAATTGCTGATTAATAAAGGGTAAAGGAGCATTTAGGAGTCAAACATGTTGGACCTCTGCCTTATATACTTTTTAACCCAGAAAAAAAAATAGAAGGTTTGTATATTAAGTTATAATAATAGGTCTAATGAAGTTGATGTTCTATATGAAAAAGTTAAAGTATTTTATTTCCATCTTTTATATTTCTATCGATGCATCTTTGGCAGCGCAGTGGCAATTTAATTTGGACGACTTTTGGCGGGAAAACATCAATACCCGAGAGCAAAGACACTAATGAAATTGTACAACTAAGTTGCGGTCAATTGACCGTAACTCAATATTACCATCTTGCTTACTCTCAACTAGAACCCCTATCGCGCTCCCTGTTTGTGAGCTGTCAAACTCCCGCGTTATGTGACGCAAATATACTTCTAAAGAGCCCGTCTAGTAGTAGGTATACATTAAAGTATTTGCCCGAGAGGCAGCACAAAATGCCTTTGAAGAGTTTGTTGCCCTCGTCCAACCGATTTCTTCAAGAACGGCATCGATAACTGCACTGGCAAAGACGCATTGATAGCATGGGTGGGTGGTTACTTTGATTAATTGAAATAAAAAAGTTTGTTTCGTACAGGACGACAATTTCATACCTTGACAGAACAGATTTGGATGATCCTTTATGAATTCGGATTTACTCTCAGGATAGTCTCATTTAAATTTCCCTTCAAATGTGAATGGGATCCCAAGAGGAAGAAAGACTAAAACTTCAACATTTATTTATTATGACTCTTTCACTATAAACTGGAAATTAAAACCTTTTTAATAATAAATCAAACCACACAAAAACAAACAAGTTTGAGTTACTGATCATTGACTAATAACACTAGCACCGTCTCAAAATTGTTTTTTTATAATTTAGCTTTTGAGGTTCTTTTCGATTAGATTTTGTTTTGGTTAAAAAATTACCTCACGAAGAGCGACTAACTCTTACCACCCCATCCCGGAGAGAGACGGGACGGTTATGTTGGGCTTACCGGTCGAAAGATCCGGAAGAAAGAAAGAGTAGTAGAGCTCCTTGATCGATGGAAATTCTAGACGCCTCCCCTTCCCCTATTACTTTCCTTTAAAACTGCGGAGAGACTTTGAGTCTCTCTGTGTATTTTATCGTATGTTCCACGGGGCGTACTCTGAGGAACTGTTTAAGTTGGTACCAACATCGCCATTTTACCATCGCACCACCCAACACCGCAGTACAGTTCATCCATATTACCTGGAAACAATCCCGTCTAGCACGGTACGTTTCCAGCGTCCATTTCTACCACGCACGCAGCACATGCAAGCTCTGGAATGAACTCCCTGCATCGGTGTTTCCCGAGCGTTATGACCTGTCCTTCTTTAAGCGAGGCTTAAAGAGAGTCTTCCTTCAATGGTACGCAGCGGCCTGGCTGTGCTCTGGCATTGCCGAGGTCCATGGGCGGCGGTAACCACTTGCCATCAGGTGAGCCGCCCGCTCGTCTGTCTATTTAGAGCAATAAAAAAAATGTCGGCCACGCTCTCATAATTCTTCTGGTACGGTAATATTGGTACTTCGTAAACCATGAGTAATCTCATGGCTGTGATGACGCCTCTGTATAAACGAGGAAAGTGTTCTGGCTGATATAAAAGATCAGAGGGGCTAGCATGAATAACTTACGAAAACGTATTCGAATCGAAATGTCAAAAATTTGGTTGAAAATTCATACAAATGCTAACGTTCTCGATTCGAATACATATTCGTAAGTTGTTCGTGCTCGCCCCTCTGTATTTTATATTATAGCGGCACCTGTACTATCCCACTGCTGGGCACGGGTCCTTTACTAATGAGTGGGGTTAGACCTTAGCCCACCCCATTATATCTCAACCACAAAAAAATAAATTAAAATACTAATTACCCAAGTTGAGAGCTAATAACAATTTAAACAAAAAAATTAGGTCGAAGACAAAGTTAATGAGTTTTGATTACGTTCAATGATCTCTTGTTGACTTTTTAACCACCTTCTCAAAATGTAATCTGCATAGACTCCGTTACAAATTTTTTTTTTTTTATTGGCATTCAGTCCGCCTTTATATTTAGTACATAAAATAAAAAAAAATTACGAGGTATCCTTACTTAAACAATAATATTAGTAATACTCGGAGTGTCTTTGTGTGTGAGTGTGTCGTTTTTATATATTAATAAATGTATCAATCAATCAATACATAAGTACAACTTTATAACTATACAATCAGTGTCTATCGTTGGTCGACAGTATTCATGGATTGCGCTATACTTACCATCAGGTGTAGCGTAGTCACTATGCCGAGCCAGGATAAAAATAAAAAAAAAATCATTAAAACCAGATTGTATTCCAAAACATGCGCCCTTATATACAACGTGTTATAGAAAGGGGCGGGCAAATTTAAGCAATGTATAGTGTAGGTTATTAGTATTTTATCTCCCATAGTACCAAATCCGATTGCATTGCTAGTACAATAATTATAGAATTTACTTTTATATCGAATGAGTAACATGTCGATATCGACTTTCAACTTTGGACAACACTAAATGATAAACAATTATACTATAGACCTCCTTTTATCTAATTATTTTATAATTAAAAAAACATTAAACAATTGTCAAATGTCAATATTTATTTGACGCAGTCAGTTCGGCAATTTCTGATTTTGTGAATTATGATTACGAGTTCAAAAAATATGTTGTATTTGACTAAAAACAAGTATTATGTATCGGTACTTGTTGATGGTGTAACTGATAACAGCTTTTAAGAGGATCGTCGACTGTATTAAGCCAATTTCATAGATGGAAGACCCGAGAATGAAGTCTTTAAAATGCTTCTAGAGGATGGCACCTATATCGTGTTCAGCACACAATCTCTTTCAGGTTTTAATTTGTGTATAAATTACAATTACGTATTTCCGTAGAATTACGTACATCTTATTCAAGTTTATTAAAAAGTGAGTCGTTTATAATAATTAATAGTGATGTCATCAATCTTATCGATCTTAATAAACGAGTGATTAAAATTAACGTGAAATTTTTGGATGTTTTGGTTTTGAAAAGATCCAGTACTAATTGTAAGGTGTTTTTAATGACCCTAAAATATGACCACACCTTTCTGTAACACGTTGTATATGCTGGCATATCACATTTTTCTCTCAGTATCAGGCACCTAAGTAAGAAAAGTCAGAGGTGCATGTTTTAGGGCTGATTTTGAACCTGCAGCTTTTCGTCTCAGCAGTCCATACCACTCCCCATTGACCTATCGATGCCTAATTTTTTTTCTTTTTTTTTTGCCTGGTGTTATATCCCGGCTTACTGCCAGCGTTCATCTTCCCACTAATGTGCCTTTCGCCTGATCTTGTGCATACTCCGTGGTGTCCATTAACTTTCATACATACGCACTAACGCCTATAATCCCCGAAGGGGTAGGCAGAGGTGTAACCAGTACACAGTACATTTCGCCGAGCATATTTCCGTCCCATGATTTGATAGAGGGCGAACCTACAGTCAAACCGGGCCTAATTCCAGACTCCGGGCTGATACTGAGCATTTTGTAATAGAAAAACCCAATATCACTTTATTCACCCGGGGATCGAACCCGAGACCTCACGCTTCGCAACCGGCTACTCGCCCGCTGCGCTACGGAGGCTGTATTGTTATGGCAATATATTAGCTTTATACAAATGTGAACAGACACAAAACCTACGATCTAGCGAATAAGTAATTTATCTCAAACGCTGGATATTGGCGCCACTAACAAGTTCCTCCCCGGTTCAAAAAAATCGTAGAGTCCAGGATGTATATGGCGAGCGTGAATGATACAGTTGGCAGGGGAAGGCCTCGGTGATTCATAGATCAAGTCAGAGACGTTCTCGAGCTGATCAGGAGGCCAATTCTCGTAATTTTAAATGTTCAAAATATCATTCCGATCTAGTCTCAGCGTCAAGAAAGTTGCAAATGGCATTCTCTTAAACCAATAATCAACGTCAAATATGTATGAACATAGATCCTAATGAGATTGAATGTAGAATAAAAGTTGACTGAAGCCAAAACGGTATAATGCTACTGCTAATACTATGGTTTAAGAGAATGCCATTTGCAACTTTCTTGACGCTGAGACTAGATCGGAATGATATTTTAAACATTAAAAATTACGAGAATTGGCCTCCAGAAGTACCCTAAACTAAAATGCGTGCATGAAGAATTTAATGAGAATTTATGAATTCGATGACGCCAAAGAGACACTTGACACAAGGATCGTGGCAAGTGAAAATCCATTGTATCTGCCTACGTCTATGAGAAACTGGCATGAGTCTTTGTAATAGGTTTACCTATGAAGTTGCAGTTTAGTACGAAAAAAAATTAAGTATTTTTTCCATCTTTTTTACTTTCTATTAACCAAACTAACCACCCATACTACCGATGCATCTTTGCCAGCGCGTGGCAATTTATCGATGCCCTTTAAGAAATCGGCTGGAAGGGAGGCAAGGAACTCTTCAAAGGAATTGCATAAGCCGACAAACGAGCAAGTGGGTCACCCGATGGTAAGTGATCACCACCGCCCATGTACGCTCTCAATACCAAAATAATTAAGGGATAATTAAGGGATTGGGAAGGGGAGGGAGATTTGGGGCTCCGGATATCTCACTCACCGTACAAAACGCAGCAGCAAGCTGCTACTTTACGCCGGTTTTCTGTGAGACAGTGGTAACGAGCCGGCCCATTCATGTTGTAGACAAAAGTGTCTACAGCGTGGCTCTACCACTCGTTTTGTATTTTGTGCTGGTACTGTCCCTGGTATTGATTTTTTCCCGCCAACTGCAAATTATATAAGTTGTATGTTGTGTAAATTAATGTAATAAACGAATGTAATAGTGCGTAGAATGTATGTCACAGTTTAGGAAGTATGTATAGTCAGCTATTTTGCTAAATATCCACGCACAAGGTCGAATGCGTGAGGTTGACATACGATACTAGGCACGAGCGTTTATGGCTGACACATAACTATTGGCAATAGGATTGGTAAATATATAATAATAATAAATACACCCAACAGTCACACACATAGTCCTGACCCCACACTAGGTTAAACCTGTATCGTGGGTGTCAAGAACTACGAGGGACTTGCGGTCCCACAACACCCAGACCCGAACATATATTTGTGGATCACACAAACATTTGTCAAGGTGCGGGAATCGAACCCACGGCCTCACGCTTCGCAACCGGCTACTCGCCCGCTGCGCCACGGAGGCTGTCTTATTTATTTATGAAACGACTTGAAAAGGGAGGAAGTCTATTCGTCTATCTTAACCCCTGACAAACGAGGTGTTATAAATTTGGCCCCAATTCTAGGTAGGTGTACATATACATACATATATGGTTTAATCAAAGACTTTAATGTATAGGTACTACTAGACAAGCTGCGCGGTACTTAGAAATTGTATCACTAAGTTGTGGTCAATTGACCGTAACTCAATATTACCATCTCGCTTATTCTCAACTAGAACCCCTATCGCGCTCCCTGTTTGTGAGCTGTCAAACTCCCGCGGTATGTGACACAATTTTACTTCTAAACAGCGCGTCTAGTAGTATACATTAAGTCCTTGGGTTTAATCAACAGTCCCCAATCAACAGTGGCCGCCCATCGCTGGTTAATCGTCACCCCAGCGCCACCTACGTCTCCTCTGGCGACGGGAGAGGTATTAATTCCTTCGCGTCTAAAATTCTAACTTTGTTTTCTTTTGTTACAGGGACTTCAAAAATAGCTAGAAATGTACAATCTATCTTCTGAAATCGGCATGGCAAACAAAATGGCCGCCTGCCCCTTCGATAGTGTAAATAATCCCGTGACGTACGGGCAGTGCTATGAAGCCATTTTGAATTCGGAATTTGAATTTGAATTTTTATTTTTTTATGCAAACATTGTGATTGGTGTTTTGAAAACTGTTTTCGAATTTATCTATGGACATTACGCAGTGACTTTATTATCTGTGATTTTGTATATATTTGTGTATATTTTGTATAAATCTTTTTGGAACCACATACTATATTCTAGGGTAAGTATTTTTATTTATGTTTTTGTGACTTTTCTTTATATACTCGTATCTATGCAGAGATACATCAAGAATAAAAATGACCGGTAATTTCCAAACTCTGCCTCGTACGCGTTACGATTGAGGCCAACGCTGAGGTCTCGGGTTTGATCCCCGGGTCGGGTAAAGTGGTATTGGGTTTTTCTATTACGATATGCTCAGTATAAGCCCGGAGTCTGGAATTTGTGCCCGGTATGGTGATAGGCTCGCCCCCTATCACATAAGGGACGGATATACGCTCGGCGAAATGTGGGTGTACTGGTTACACCTCTGCCTACAGGTGATTACAGGCGTGAGTGCGTTTGTATGTATGAATGTAATTTCCAAACTCGACGTGTAAAAGTGCCCTTGGCGTACTAATTACTGAATAAAAAAAAATGATTTGATTAGAGACTTATGCAAAAGAATCATAAATAATACAGCCTATTTTTAATATTCTTGAACTTAATTAAATCCATATTTTTCAAGGTGTTCTTGAACATTAATCATCAAATGAATAAAATACACCGATTTGCAAAAGGAGAAACAATTAACTTAATTTAGGTGTCAACTTTTAATAAGTAAAAATTCCATGAAAAATTAAGCACCTTAAAATATTAGGCAGTTAACTCTAAAGTACTTATGGAAATAAAGTTATATAAACCATATCAGTGATACATAGGAAAGGGATGATTTAGGAATTGGGCCTCGGGATATCTCACTCACAAATATAAATTATTATATAACGAATATTTATTTTTTGCTTGAATTACGAGACGAGCAGGTCGCTCGCCTAATATGAATCGTCACGCCCATAGACACAAGCAACGTCACACATAAGATGTTAAGTCTCATAATGCCCAGTAATTTCACTAACTTCAATGTCCTTCACACCGAAACACAACAGTGCTCACACACTGCTGCTTGGCGGCAGAAATAAACAAAGCAGTGGTATCAACCCAGACGGCCTCTCGCATACGAGGGACCTACCACCTTGACCTTTAAATATGACCACACCTATCTGTAACACGTTGTATTTTTAGGAACTGACAGAGACTGGATTCGAACACATACCCGAAGGTCCTGATCGTGACAGGCGCATCGCCCGAGCGCAGTTGGCGAGGAGGATGGGGTCAAAAATACCACCGCCGTACCCCAACGGGTGGTTCGCGGTCGCCGAGAGTCGGGACCTTAAGGTCGGGGGAGTTGAAGCTGTTGATGCTCTTGGTGAGTGTGGAAGATTTAAGGATGTAAGGACGTCTACTTACAATTCTGTCTACAGCAGGAATGGGCCGGCTCGTCCGAGTCGTTACCACTGTCTCACAGAAAACCGGCGTAAGTAGCATCTTGCTGCTGTGTTTCGTACGGTGAGTGAGATATCCGGAGGCCCAATTCCCCTCCCTTCCCAATCCCTTACTTATCCCTTTCCTTTAAGGTAGGCAACACGCCCATGATTATTTTAGTATTGTGGGCGTACATGGGTAGTGGAGATCACTTACCATCAGGTGACCCACTTGCTCGTTTGCCGGCCTATACTACAAAAAAAAGACGTATTTTAAGGATGTAACCCCGGCTGAAAACTTTGGCTTAGTTGCAGTCACTGATCGATAAACAATTAACGTCTTAAGCAACCGCTTGGCGCGGTCAGTGTATGGATGGGTGACCGCTTCGTGGTATTTCAACTGAGCGTCTCCGTGCTTCGGAGAGCATGTAAATATGTTATCAACTGACACCAATCGTTAAGTCAAAGAGGCCTTCGGGCGGCTTGAAAACTTTGACAATAGGTTGGCCAATAACCATTCGATGTATCGAAATTAAGGCGAATTAATAAAACTACCGTACTGAAGGTTTCGTGCGACCGAGTTCCGAGATACAGCGCGGTGGCAATTTTGATATGTCCTTATTTTCTTCTCAGTGTTATAAAAGTAATATTCAGCGTTTTTATTCCATGACTATGTTTGTGTAAGATTTGTGTCGATAAATCAATTCACTAATAATTATACCTAAAATTACAAATATTATGCGCTCTTACATTATATTGTTTGTACAGCGATGGGGTCCGCAAATGTCTCAGAATTTTCTTCTTACCCCACGATAATGTATTTCTACCATTTTAGCTTTTAACGCCATCTAGTGGCCAGTAGAATAAGTTTCCTTATCCCAAACGTAGATTCAGTAGTGTGTTGACGGGCAATAATTGTTGTAGAAAATATTAGAATTACATTTAAGGATTTTTTTATAACTATGATCCAATCTTTGTTTCCTTCCATCTACCCTTATCCCACTCGCAGTGGGGTCGGCGCAACATGCTTTGTAACACACGGGACAGAAAGATTTAGTTTGTAGTTTTTACGACTGGCCGCCTGCCTAACATCACATTTAAGTAGTAGAACCACGCTGTAGACACTTTTGTCTACAGCATAAATGGACGACTCGTCCGGTTCGTCACCACTGTCTCACAGAAAACCAACGTAAAGTAGTTGCTGCTGCGTTTCGTACGGTGAGTGAGATATCCAGAGGCCCAAATCCTCCTCCCCTTCCCAATCCCTTAATTATCCTTTTCCTTTAAAGTCGGCAACGCCCCCATAATGCACCATTAGGTGACCGACTTGTTTGTTTGCTGGCTTAAGCTATAAAAAAACAACCCCTCTGGAGAGAAAACACCCAGACCAGAAACACATATTTGTGGATCACACAAGCATTTAGTCTCAGTGCGGAAATCGAACCCGCGGCCTCTCGGTTCACAGCCGGCTCACGCTCACTGTGCCACGGAAGGTTTCTAGTCTTGGTGTTGTGGGACCGTAAATCGTTCATAGTTCCCACGGCAAAGGTTGACTTATTGGTGGGTTAGGACTATGTGTGTGACTGTATGATGTTTGTGCATTGCAGGTCAAAATCTTTGCGTGTATCGAGGAGAGGATGGCATAGCCCGCTGTGTTGACGCGTACTGCCCACATTTAGGCGCTAACTTAGCCATCGGTGGAACAGTGTGTGGGTCTTGTATAGAGTGCCCCTTTCACAAGTGGAAATTCAGCGCAGACGGCGCTTGTGTCAGCGTGCCGGGAGTTGAGAACGGTAAAGTTCTAAATATTATTGAAATGAAATTAAATAGTTTTATTAATCATGTAGGCAATTAAAATAGCGCTTATGACAAGTCAGTACAAAATAAACAAACTTAATTATAGAAATCATATCAACTAATGTATACATAACATACATAGCATCGTCAAAATACACTGGGTAACTATCAATTTTACAATATTTTAATAATAGTCCAGAATTGTTAAGTATTATTATTTTTTTATTTTTTTCTTGTTTCTTATTGGTCGATATGGACCATAGGCACTACCGTAACGGCACGTATTTTAAACCTACCACCGGATCCAAAACGATCCAGCCTGAGAAGACCCGGCGAAACAAACTCAATGGGCTTACTTTACCACTGGATTTTTTTACATTTTTATTAAATACATACGCACTCACACCTGACTGCCTCGGTGGAGCAGTTGTAATGCGTATGCGTTACGATTGACGCCAACGCTGAGGTCTCGGGTTCGATCCCCGGGTCGGGTAAAGTGATATTGGGTTTTTCTATTATGAAATGCTCAGTATGAGCCAGGAGTCTGGAATTTGTGCCCGGTATGGCGATAGGCTCGCCCCCTATCACATTGTGGGACGTAGATACGCTCGGCGAAATGTGGGTGTACTGGTTACACCTCTGCCTACTCCTTCGGGGATTACAGGCGTGAGTGCGTATAGCTGTATAGCACTCACACCTGTAATCCCCAAAAGGTTAGGTAGATATGTAACCAGTACCTACACCCACATTTCATTTTATTTTCGTCCCGTGATGTGATAGGGGGCGAGCCTATCACTATACCACAATTTCAGACTCCGGGCTGATGATAAGCATTTCGTAAAAAAAACCCCAAGATCACTTTTACCCAACCCGAGATCGAACCCGAAGACCTCAGTACAGCAGTCGTATTAAGCATTACAACCGCTCCACCGAAGCAGTCAGTATTATAATACAAATAAAGTTGGCCACATGGCAGGCACCGATTTGTCTATTTCTGCCGCCAAGCAGCAGTGTGAAAGCATCGTTGTGTTTCGGTTAGAAGGACATTGACGCCAGTGAAATTACTATGGGCATTATGAAACTTAAAATTTCACTTATCTATTAATATTTCAATCGTTTGACAACATAAAAAAATAATAAATGTAGTTTCGGAACCTCGTCCTTTTCTACATCTACACTATTATTATAAAGAGGAAAAATTTGTATTTTTGTATGTAACGAATAAACTTAAAAACTACTGAAACTATTTCAAAAATTATTTTGCCATTAGAAAGCTACATTATACTGAGTAACATAGGCTAATTTTTATCCCGGAAAAGGCCATTCACGCGGTTGGAGCTGCGAGCAAAGGCTAGTTTGATATATATGTGGAATTTATTGAATAAAAAATATTGTTTTGTTTACCAACAGCACCGAAAGGCGTATCAATAAAAACATGGAACACAGTGGAAGCGGACGGTGCTGTTTGGATCTGGTACGACGCCGAGGATCGGGAGCCATTTTGGGATATCGCTGATTCACCTCAGATGAAGACTTACGGGTATCGCGGCAGGAACGAGTTCATCGTGAGCGCGCATATACAGGTACAGTGTCATCTGTTGGCGAGTAGCGGTTCTTGTTTCTTTTTTAACCGAATTAAAAAAAGGAGGACGTTCTCAAAGCAAAAAAAATGCTTTTTATGTATGTACATCGATTTCTCCGCCAATTGTGAGCCGATTTTATTGAAAAACAATTTCACTCGATAGAGTTTAGGTGCGATGTGGTCCCATATAATTTTGGTTAATATCCGATGACGGGGTACGAAGTAAAATAATAAAACTCCTCAACAGGCAACTTACATGCTATTGCTGTAACTACCACTAAAAATTGAAGTTGGCTTTTAAGTTTTGTTAAAAGTTATGTTATAATCCAATGTGTTTAATTAGACTACCAACATCTTAGGTCCAAAGTCAACTTCATCTGTACGTGGTACACTCTTCTGATTAACGGGCGAGGTAGTGGTGAAACTTAGTTCCCGTTGCGAGCTATAGGGGTCAGACGGCAGATCGCCCCATCTAATATAAATTGTATACCGTCAAATTTATGGTAGGATTAGGCGGACCTTGGCATTAGGCCGGGATAACGCCAGGCAGAAAGACGAAAAAGTAGATTATTAGTAGCATTTGCTCGCGACTTTCTCCACATGAATTCAATTTTTTTTTTTTTTTTTTTACTAGCCCTTTATTATATACGTCCCACTGCTGGGCACGGGCCTCCTCTACTGAATGAGAGGGGTTAGGCCTTAGTCTACCACACTGGCCTAATGTGGGTTGGCAGACTTCACATACCTTCGAAATTCTTATGAAGAACTTCTCAGGTATGCAGGTTTCCTCACGATGTTTTTCCTTCACCGTTAAAGCAAGTGATAATTAACAATTAATATACACATAACTTAGCAAAGTCAGAGGTGTATGCACTTGAGGCTGGTTTCGAACCTGCGACTTTCGTCTCAACAGTCCATACCACTCCCCGCTGAGCTATCACTGCTATTCAATTAGATCATGAACATGAATTCAATTAGATCAAAATAATATTATTTCCCTTATTGCAAAACTTTGCAGCCCAGTTTCTCCCCGTAAGAGTCGAATTTCGAGAAATCACTCTCCGAATGCCTATAAAAAATCTCGTAAAATAACAAGTTTTCTTCTTAACTTTATGGTATTTGAAAACATCTTTATTTCTTACAGGAAATTCCAGAAAACGGCGCAGATGTGGCTCATTTGAACGCTGTGCATGCACCATCATTAGTGTCCAGTTTGGGAGAGAAATTCCCAATATTATACAATCTTATAGGTATGTTTGCTTAAATACTATAAATATGCAAACATGCACACATAAGCTCACGCCTATATCCTCGCAGGGGTAGGCGAGGGTCCAACAAGTATACCCAATGCTTTCCAAGTTTATTTCCGTACCATGATGTGATAGGAGGCGAGTCTATCGCCACACCGGGCATTTATTCCAATACCGGTCAACACGTGTGATTTTTTGAATCTAAAACAAATACTAATTGTGATTACTCAAAATAGGATTCAAACCAAGAACTTATCTCACGGTATCTCAGCTTAAATAGCCTGCTAAGTGGATTAAGGTCTAATTCCTCTCATCAATGGACAAGGCTGGTGCCCAGCAGTGGCTGCATTATATTTTAAATTATAAACAAGTCATTATTATCAGTCTGCATATTTTTTTATGTATGTAAAATTTTATGAGGTTGGAGAGAAATTTTGAGAAAGGCCAAAGAGATATGCAAGGATCGTAGCAAGTGGAAATCCGTTGTCTCTACCTACCCCTATGGGAAACAGGCGTGAGTCGATGTAAACAAGTATAAGTGCTTTAATTTGGAAAACAAGTAAAATTGCCGTCTTCGATTACTTCACAATTATCGCCACCCTCGATATTGCAAGCCAAAATCCCCTAGCTGGTTGGGAAAAGTTAGTTAAATTAATAAACACCCAACAGTCACACACATAGTCCTGTCCCCACACTAGGCTAACTAGTATCGTGGGTATCAGGAACTACGAGGGACTTGCCACCACAACACCCAGACACGAAATAAATATTTGTGGATGACACGAATATTGGTGCCTCGGTGGCGCAGTTGTAATGCGTACGCGTTAGGATTGAGGCTAACGCTGAGGTCTCGGGTTAGATCCCCGGGTCGGGTAAAGTGGTATTGGGTTTTTCTATTGCGAAATGCTCAGTATCAGCCCGAGGTCTGGAATTTGTGCCCGGTATGGCGATAGGCTCGCCCCCTATCACATTGTGCGACGGAGAAACGCTCGGCGAAATGTGGGTATACTGGTTACACCTCTGCCTACCCCTTCGTGGATTACAGGCGTGAGTGCGTACGAATATTGGTATGAGCGCGGGAATCGAACCCACGGCCTCTCGTTTCACAGCCTGGTTAAATTTAATTCATTTTTCCTCACAGGTCGACATGTGTGGGCAGCGGAATGGACAAAAGGCGAAGATCACACGTCAGTTATGAATCTTGTACACGACTACAAAGTCTTGAAGTTCAATCTAGCACACACTGAAGTTAAAGTAACGCAGGTATTGCCTCAATTTTGACTTCAAAAAAGGAGGAGGTTCTCAATGTGCCGTTTTTTTTTAAAAAAATTGCTTTTTTATGTATGTACATTGATTTCTCTGTCATTTGTGGTACGATATTGTTGGAAAACTCACTCGATAGAGTTTAGCTTCGATATGATCCCATATAAATTTGGTTAAGATCTGATGACGGAATACGGAGTAAAAAAAATAAAACTCCTCAACGGACAACAGTACACTCGTCGCGATTGCGTTATTGGCACTAGATGACTTACCAAATGGACTATCATGCGAGGGACCTACCACGACGTGGACTCACCTTAGTTAATCAAAGGATGGTGAAAATGAATATTAACCCTTTTACGATTTTACTATATTTTTAACAGATTGGTCCCGGACAAGTGAAGTTACATGTGGATACTCCCTTGGGACCAATATTTATCGTCCAGTCTGTGACTCCATTGGGACCGTTGCTGCAAAAAGTCATTCACAGAATGTATTCACCTGTCTACAACGCGCCATTTGGCGCTTTCTTCGTCAGTTCAGAGGCAGTAATGGTAAGAAAAAAAATTGTACGTTACCTTATATTCCGGGTGTAAGGGACACGCTTCCGAAGCCGAAAAGGTAATAAAACACTTTCTTAACATAAACGAAAAACGCTATTCCTTTGCGGTTTACTTGCCATTTTGGAAATGCTATATTTCGTAAACCCGCAATGTAAAACGTACTAAGCTCGGGGTATATGAGAGGGCAGATCCCCGGCAATACTCAGTAAGTAGATAGAAAGCACAGCTGTTAACTCCGAGCGTCAGCTGAGTTGTTATTAGCTTTTTTTGTATGAATAAAAAGTCGTTGTACTTATCCGTCCAAACAAGATAGCGTGAAAAAAAACTTAATTGTGTGTGTGATTTTTTGTGGTATCGTGTCTGTAATCAGCAGCACTTCCACGGGGCCTCGTCTTCGGAAGCGTTTACCTTACACCCGGTATTAAAATTATCCAACTGTGAACATCGTACATATGGCGTAAAACCGAATAGCATGTTTAAGCGACAAGCATTTCGAATTCGGCCAGTGTATATCTAAATGTATAATAATATTAAATAAATACACCCAACAGTCACACATGTTGTGACGTAGGTGTCCGATCTACCCTCGCCTCAACAGATAAAATATATCGGATCAACAGTTTCCCCTTCCACATGCTAACAGTATAAAAGATGTCGCATTGAACGGACACCTCTCAGTGTTTATTTGTAATTTTGACAAGTATTGTAACTGTTTGGTGTGCATTATTAGTGAAGCTAACACACACATAGTCCTGACCCCACTAGGTTATGTATCGTGGGTATCAGGAACTACGAGGGACTTGACCAACACCCAGACCCAAAACGAACATTTGTGGATAACACCAACATTTGTCTCGGTGTGGGAATCGAACCCACGGCCTCCGCTTCGCAGCCGGCTACTTGCTGACTGCGCCACGGAAGCTGTCAGTTAGGTTGGCCGGCTTAGTTCTGGCGATCGTCCATGCAACGTCTCACGTCGGTCGACATTGTATTTTTACTACACTATTCTTTATTTTTGTCTCTGACTGTACTTGACAATAAGTATAGTGTCGCTTTGCCGTGCTGGGATATAAATGTATATTATTAGAGGATTTTAAATGGATTTCAATATTTCAGAAGATTTTAGAGAGATTTAACAATTACTTTATTTAAAACGGCTTTAAAATAATCGGCAATTAATGTTGGCCTAATAATTTACTGCCATCTATCGTCGAGTAGCTTAACTATAATTTATTTTCAGTTCGAACGCGACGTCAAGATATGGAACAGCAAGAGGTTCGTAAGCGCCCCAGCGTATGTACGAACGGACAAAACAATCCGATCATTTAGATCCTGGTTCTCACAGTTTTACAGCGAGAAGAGCATTAGTTTTCGAGATGCGTTACAAAATCCACTCGACTGGTGACTTCGACTTTAGTTACTAGATGGCGTTGTACACACTTTTGTGATATTTGTAGTGAAATACGTTATTTATTGTAAGAGCCTGTTTCATAATATCCATTTTGTCGCCAAATAGCACATTATACAGCTAATTTAGGAAGGACCAATTTGACAAGTGTCCTAAGAATAGTGATTTTCCGTGTATATTTGACGTGATAATTCTGCATTTTATTGTCTATTTTCTGTTACAATATCGTTTGTTGGACATTGTGAAACAAACTCTAAGTATATTTACTATGGACTGGTTTATGTACGTCACAATATATTATGTTGGTAGTTAGCAATACTATTAAATGGCCGTTCCCTATATTCTGTCTATCGACAGATTTGCTTATGACAGTAAAATGTTGACACATTTTTTATGGAAGGTCTGTCGCAATATTATATTATATAGTAAGGAAATCTATCTTTAAAGGGAACGCCCATATTATGTGTAGTAAAAGCAGCGGTAATAAACTGTAACTGTTACTTCTATTTTTGCCACGCGAATATAATACTTATTGTAATTGAATAAGACTGTAGGAACCGTAAAGTTGTGATTTTACTATAAAATATACTGTCACAGACGTCAATAATAATTAACATTGTCATTTCTTATTTGATTATTTTTAGACTCAGGGACTTAGTATAAAGCACTTTCTGTATTCAGTAACGGGATGTAAAGCATTAACTAGTCAGTGCCTCAACCATGAGTTTATCTCGGTAAAATCGCTAGCGACAACGTAAAATATTTATATGACAAAATTTAGTTTCTCGTGTATCCGATAGAGGCGCCACTGAGTTTTTCATATAAATATTTTACGTCGCGATTTTAGCCTGCTGAATGTAGAAATTTTTATTCCATGAAATGGTTTACAATTAAAATTAGGTCTCGTGAAAAAAAATATGCTGTCTTTGAATGTAGCAGAACTGAGAAATCGTACAATATTTAATGATTTAAAATGTGTTTGTATTTTGTCGGTACCTATTATTGTATTACTCTATAAATAATTATTTTAAAATATACGAATGGTGATGAACAAAATGCTTTTTTATTTTCGTAAAAAAAATTATTTTGTTTTTTTTTACTGGCTACCCCGGTGGCGCAGTTGTAATGCGTACGCGTTGCGACTGAGGCTGACGCTGAGGTCTCGGGTACGATCCCCGGGTCGGGTAAAAGTGATATTGATTTTTTCTATTACGAAATGCTCAATGTCAGCCCGGAGTCTGAAGTTTGTGCCCGGTATGGCGATGGGCTCGCCCCCTATCACATCATGGGACGGAGATACGCTCGGCGAAATGTGGGTGTACTGGTGTGTAACCAACTAACTGTGCCTACCTCTTCGGAGGTTACAGGCGTAAGTGCGTATGTATGTATTTTTATCACCTCATAGTAATTTGTACTTAAAGATGTACCAAGCTGAGTGTAAAATGGCAGTAAATAGACATTGTACCCAACTTAGTGGAATTATCCCTAGATTTGGTGGGTTGGACCCGCCGCTAGTGTGTAAATTTTGCTATCTAGTGGTTAGTGGATATTTTAGTTAACTACTTAGTTAGAAAGGAATGTCTTCATCCATTAAACAAACAAATTAATATGTCTAGGTTTTCGCATCATGGGTATGCAGTTTCACTGTTCATAAATATACAGACTATTTTGAAGTGAAAACTTCTTTAGGCGTGTTGAGCACTTTTTGGGTCAACAAAAATCATGGAACTCGCGTCATCGTCACCGCACGCTTCCCATGAGGATGAGCTATATGTACACTGTGGATGACTAACCTTGTATAAATTGGTTTATTACTTAGTCTTGCTACGCATGCTTGAGCTTGTAAATATGTAGTTTTGATTACCAGCACAGTTACATACTCAAAAAAAAACGAATTGGTAAAATACATAGTATTTATTTAATTTTATTTTTCCTTTATATCAAAATACATCAATACAAAATTGTTTTACATACATTATAAATAAGATCTCTTTACTATGTATGCAATTACTGAATAAATTAAGCGGAATATTATGGGACGTCAATGCGGATAAAAATGTAAAATTTATTACAATAAAAGGCTACATAGATGGCATTTATTGCAATATACTTCACAAATAATAATGAGGGTAAAATAAATAATGATAAAAATGAGAAATGTGTTAAAACTTAACAAATTCCGAAAACGAAACATTTAGTTTACAAGACTTCAATGCTGATTATATCCAGATGTCAATGCGGATACAGTCTAGACGTCAATGCGGATACAGTCTAGGCGTCAATGTGGATATTTTTTATGCCAATACGTATGCGGATAAGACAGATTTATACGGTTACTGATCGAAATTCCGAATATTCAATGAATCCATCGTTGTTTTTGTCCGCCTGATTTAAAGCTCCCTCCACGATCTCGATTAAATCTTCGTCTTTGTAAATAACCGGGTCTGTAGGTGGTTTATCGTCACCTGAAAACATTTTGGAACAAAAATATATATATTCTAAATCGGTATTATTTGGGACAAGGATACCAAACTACGTGAATATTTTAAATATCGACTTGCGTTAACGGAGTTTTTTCTTTCTGCATTGCGCTAGGTTTACAAGATGGTAGGTTCCTCGTATGCGAGAGGGCGTCTGGGTTTGTTTATTTCTGCCGACAAGTTACAGTGTGTAAGTACTAATGTGTTCCAATTTGAAGGACATTGGAACTGGTGAAAATACTGTGCATTATGAAACTTAACATCTGATGTCTCGGGGAGCGCAGTCCCGTTCTTCATTTAACATTTTATGTCTTGGGGTGACGAGCGCAGCTCCGTATGTCATCATTCGAACTTTGATT
Organism: Mimas tiliae; assembly: GCA_905332985.1. NCBI lineage: Eukaryota > Metazoa > Arthropoda > Insecta > Lepidoptera > Sphingidae > Mimas > Mimas tiliae. The sequence goes on along the minus strand of HG995266.1, from coordinate 2,173,901 downwards.
GTTGTTGCTTCTGTTTTAGGCAGACGTGATGCTTACCATCAGGAAAACGACCTTCTCGCCATGTACCTATAGCCAATAAAAGGTGTCAGGGTCCGCCTTCCTATTTAGAGTCTTCCACTTCCGTCTTAAGTATGGAAACCTAGAACCGATCTCGCATAGCGGCTACTCTGAACACCAACCCAGGGTAGAGGGGCCTCCGCATGTCTATTCTTTGAGTTCAGGCTTTACACATACAAATTAGCCTCCGCTTGGTACTGTTGGCTCTAAAATATCCCACCACAGATTTATGGGCCGTCTGCGAGATCGTACCCTAGTTTGATCAGAACATAACTACTCCTTGTTCCAGCTACCCACCCTTATGCCACTCGCAGTGGGGTCGGCGCAACATGCTTTTTACACATGTCACAGAAAGATTTGGCTTGTAGTTTTTACAATCGGCGGCCTATCCGAGATCTACCCCTCTAGAGTGAAAACACTCAGGCCCGAAACAAATATTTGTGGATCACACAAACATTTTTTCTCGGCGCGAGAATCAAACTCCTCTCGCTTGACAGCCGGCTACTCGCCAACTGAACTTAAAACTAAAACAGAAGGGTAAAAACGTTAAAATACTTACTCTTATTACGGTAGGATCTAGCAAGTAAGAAAAACAAAAGATATTAAAAATGTTTTATTAAAAACCAGCACAATGTTCAATAAATAAAACAACTTACATATACTTACTGCATACTAACAATACATGCAAGTTATTTAGCAATGCCCTAATTTAAACTATATTAGTTTGTGACCGAAAAAATCAAAATTGATGAAGGTATCCTGTCAAGAAAATGTGCCGGTACCTACGAAGTACTAGGTCGAATGTCAGTACTAACTCGCGAAATAATTTTAATTTTGTTTTTTTGAGAATTTCAGCTCGATCCTTCGATTAAATATGGATAAAAATGATTTCGTGCAAATAATCACAATGGATATACGAAACAATAACAATGAAAACTTTATAGTTTTATATATTGAGTAATTGTATATTGCCTCTAGAGTTAATGAATGTCCAGACACTATTTTTTTTTTAGATTAGTAATTTAGCAAAACAAAATTAAATTGAATTTCGCGGGCTAGTGCTGATCCTATAAGTAGTTTACTAAAATAGTATTAACAGAATCCCACACATATGCAATGTAAAAGAATACAAGGAGTTCAAACTCAAACGCACAAACAAATAAAAATGTTTTTAATTATCATGCTCGGTTAATTCTTAGCAGTAGCATTCAAAGCCTTTTTAGCTTTATAGTTACTTAATCTGTACTCCGTGTAGTCGACGTATCCATCTTTGTTAAGGTCTGTGTGTTTCAGAGCCAGTTCTAAAACCTGTTCGATTTGTTCGTCAGTGTAACTCGCGTGGTTTTTGTCTACTGCACCTATAAATATAAATGTTTAAAGATTATTAGGTGCACGTGCACCGAACAATAAAATGGAAACAAACACAAAAGAGTTACATTTACTTCGATATTGGAGAGAATAAAATAACGTTTAGGTACGTATGTGATTTTTTCATAACAGACTGGCATACGAGCAAGTGAGTCACCTGATGGTAAGTGATCTCCACTGCCAAGGTACAACCATAATACCCCAAGAATAATGGATTATTGGATTAGGAAGGAAGGTGGGATTTGGGACTCCGGAAATCTCATACTCCTTACCAAACGCAACAGCAAGCTGCTGCTGTCACGTCGGTTTTATGGGAGACATTTTTTAGCCTTAATGACGAAATAAGCAGGTCTTGCCATCACCCACGTACGCCCACAATAACAGAAGATACATGGGCGCGTTGCCGACCTTAAAGGAAAGGGATAATTAAGGTATTGGGAGGGGGGTTAGGGCCGAGATATTTTTGGAGATTTCTGGATATCTCACTCACCGTACGAAACGCAGCAGCAAGCCGCTTCTTTACGTTGGTTTTTTTAAGACAGTGGTAACGACCCGGTTATTTGTGCTGTAGACAAAACTGTCTACAGCATGGCTCTACCACTCAAAATATATGTACTTATATATAAATATCTATTTTATACTTCTACTCTAGTTTTGAACAAAAAATAATTATAAATTAAATAAATAAATATATCAGGCTGGCGAGCGCAGTGCAGTAATTCAAAGTTCTGTTTCTTGGGAAACTATTCATGGGCGGTCGTATTGCTTACCATCAGACGAGCAGCTTGTTCGTCTCAGCTGTATAAAAATATCTGTAAATTTTATGAGTGGTAGCTGAGTGGTAGTGGGTCATTACCACTGTCTCACAGAAGTACGGCGAGTGAGATATCTGGAGGCCCAAACCCCCTCCCCTTCACAATCCCTTATTTATCCCTTTCCTTGAAGGTCGGCAATGCACCCATGATTCTTTTAGTATTGTGGGTGTACATGGGCGGTGGCGATCACTTACCATCAGGTGACCCACTTGCTCGTTTCCCAATGCCATCAAAAAATATATATATATTAACATAAAACATTTTTTTATACTTACCCTAGTTGCAAGTAGGGTTTATCGCACATCACAAAATAACGTAAAACACTTTCATGATTGTTCAAAAGTCTGTAATTCTTTGTGAACAATACTTTTTATTTTTTTGCATTTAAACCAATACAATGTTATAAAAAAGAGCTATAAAATGACTGGAAGCCTTTTATCCTTTAATAGTGGACGGAAAAACCAGTGTTTAATAATAATAAAACATTGCATAAAACAGAGTGAAGATGGCAACAATAAAAAGGACATTAAAATATATAATATACTATGAAGACGGCTAATCTAAATTAATACCAAACAATATTTTATAAGAGACTTAAGCTACTCTGTTTCTCACGGCCTCAATTTTTTCTTAATATTATTGGTTCTTCATAAGAATTGCAAAGGTATGTGAAGTCTGCCAACCCGCATTAGGCCAGCGTGGTGGACTAAGGCCTAACCCCTCTCATTCAGTAGAGGAGGCCCGTGCCCAGCAGTGGGACGTGTAGTATTATTTTTATTATATTATTTATGGTATTTTTGTACATTACTATGACGACATGTGCAAAACAGTGTAACCCCAGAATTTCTAATAATAAAAATTACTTCATAATTATTATTTTTTCGTTGCTTACCATAATTGTATCATATATTTAAATTTATTTATTTTTTATCTGTACTGTAATGGCTTGCAGTTATTTTAAACCCATTTAAATGTCCAAGCATGCCCATCACCAAATCCATGCAATGACATTGTAGTACCAAATTTGGAATATTTTTATACCTCCATATCCCAAGCTTATACTTACGTCAGTATCGATGTATAATATAAAATCACCAGTATTCAGTCTGCGAAAACCAGAGCGGTGTATCTTTTTTTTCATTTTTTTATTACGATAGACCTCTCTGGTTACTTGTGTGGTATTTTTTTTTAAACTTCTTTACTTTTGGAGAATCGTCGCGTCGTGTACGCGAGTAGGCTGTGCCTCGTCCATTGCTGGGCTCGTGCTATCACGAGTCATATACAGTATGTAACAAAAACCCCTGAAGATAGTCATATAGACAGCTTAACAAAAATAGATAAATAAAAAACAGAAGCGAGATATTATTCTTACACAGATAACTTAAAAAAAACATATTTAAAAATGTTATTTGCATCTGAATTTGTGTGGATTTACGAAGCTCTCCGGCGCGCGGCACGTTTGATGTACGTGGACGACGCAAGATGCTATCTCGCTCTGGCTCCAAAGTCATCGCTCTTGCAGAGGTAATCAATCGGAATACGGTTTACAAACAATAAATTAATTCAAGATTAAAAATTATATGATTATTTTTATAGTCCAATTTTCGTATGCAAGTTTTTTCATTGCGTTTGAATATCGATTCTGATATGACAGTTAAAATGTCCCTCAGGGTTTTTGTTACATATTGTACATGAGTAATTACAAAGACGTTAATGTTACTGCTAGACGGGCTGTTCAGAAGTAAAATTGCGTCACATAACGCGGGTGTTAGACAGCTCACAGACAGAGAGTGCAAGAGGGGTTCTGGTTGAGGGTAAGCGAGATGGTAATATGGAGTTACGGTCAATTGACTGTAACTTAGTAGCGCAATTTCTATGCACCTTGCAGCTTGTCTAATAGTATACGTTAGTCTTTAGGTTATTAGGTAACTTTTACTCAAGTTCAAAACGAACCCATCACCTTAACTCATTTATTACACTTTCCCTAATGATGATAAAAACATACATAAGCCCATGCCTTTATCCGCGAAGAGGTAAGCCGGAGTACAACAAGTGAACCCGCCGACATATCCGTCATATAGCATGATAGATTAGCTTATCGTCATATCAGACACGAACTCCTACGCCTGACAACTTGATTTTTAAATTTGAATACATAATTTTTTTATTGCTTGAAGTGGGATTCAAACCCACTACTTCAGCCGTTTCACAGCCTATGTGCGTTGCTACTAGACCAAACGGTAATAAAATCAGATCAGAATAAAAAATAAATACACCTAACAAGGCACATAGTCCTGACCCCATACTAGATTGGTTAATCTACGGTACGGAATAATAATGAAAATATTGCTTTTAGACATAATGAATGTCCAAAATGACTAATCTGAGAAAAAAATAAGTTTCAGAACATTCATTAACTCTAAAAGCAATATTTAAAGGTCTCATTGTTATTATTCCGTATATCGATGGTGATTATTTGCGCAAAATCATTTTTATCCATATTTAATCGAAGCATCGAGCTGAAATTTTCAAAAAAAAAAAAAAAGAATTTGGCGGGCTAATTTATTCGACCTTAAATTCAATGAATGAAAGGCACACATCACAAATGCTAGTAATTATGATAAATTACCAATATACTAACAACACTCAAATTTTACAGGATTTGAAATAAAATTATAACATAAAATTTATTATTTATTTAACATTATTTTGAGAAGACATGAGTAGGCGTGATCATAGACGATAGATCACAAACAATATATACAGATAATTGGCACAGATCATAAAATATATAGCAACATTCACACTTTGCCATAGATTAAAAAGAAAAAATATCTCTAAATACAGATAAAAAATCAAAGTGATTTTCATCAAACACTCATTATCATTTATCACGTTTTTTGTTAAACTCCTATATTTCTAAAGGGGTAGGCAGAGGTACAAGTACACCCACGGTGCAAAGTCATTTTCCGTCTCACAATAACGTAAATTTCAGCACACGAAAAGGTTACTATTCTGCGGTATAACTATAGATATAATTCATGCTAAAACCTTGAATGCCGGCCTGAATCCAGTAACTAGCAGCTTCGCGACTATTTTCAGAGTGACTGAAGGCGTAAAAGATAAGGGAACTTCAGCCCGGACAAGTTATCTTGTACGTATTATTTAAGTTACTCAGCGTCTGTTAATAAGATGGTAAGTAGATACAAATTATACAATTTTCACATTTTTAAATGCTGAAATTAAATAGAAAACGAAATTCTAATTTGAACAGTAAAAAATTATACTCTTTCGACTGCCTCGGTGACGCAGTGGTAATGCGTACGCGGTACGACTGCTATGCTGAGGTCTCGAGTTCGATCTCGGGTCGGGTAATGTGATATTGGATTTTTCTATTATGAAATGCTTAGTATCAGCCCGTAGTCTGAACGATATCACATCATGGGATGGAAATAAACTCGAGCAAAATGTTGGTGTACTAGTTACACCTCTGCCTGCCCCTTCAGGGTGTACAGGCGTGAGTGCATATGTATTTATAATTCGTAAAAGGACAAAACTGTATGTCAATTTTGTTAAATAAAATAATACTTATGCTATTTTCGAAATTGACTTAATTATTCGAGAAAGTAAAAGATCTTAAGGCGTGTGTATCCTCCAATAATAAAAATTTGAGACAAAAAATTTATAACTATTTGAGACAAAAAAAAACAAAAATAAATAAGACATATTCTTATACGATATCGACATATCACAATACATGGTTAAACACAACTCGAAAAAATCATTTTTTTCGAAAATTAAATAATGATATTTAAACATGTAAGGAATATATTATTATGATTAAAGTTACGCGCTTTTTCAGTAATCTTCATAAAAAAGTCGAGTTTTCTTTTCGAAAAGACCCCGTGATGATGTTATAACACCAGATTCTGTACTTGATTTTCCATTTACAGCTGATTTCAATAACCGATCTTAGATTGAGTCTCTCGATCGATCGCAGAAATTAGCCAATAAGAATACAGTTTTAAAGTCACGCGTATAAATTACTAAGTTTGATTGGTCGATTTCTGGGATCGATCTGGAGAATCAATCCAAGATCGTTTATTGAAATCGGCTATTAGTAATGACCAGATGTAGATGGACGGACATTCATTGCATATTCGTAAAAAAGAACATTGCGAAAGCGCGTAACTTTAGTCGCGATACTGTACATGACTTTTAAAATATATTATAATTTTTCAAAACTCGTTTACAACCATTCATTGTTTTTTTCTTTATATCAAAAGATCCCATGTCATATCCCCGATCAAAGTTGGCATGAAATTAAACCAGGCAAGCGTGAGTTGGACACCACACGTTTCAAAAGACAGTACCCTTAAATGTAGAACAGATAGACAGACGGAGTAGGATTCATATTAGAAAACCCTTCAAAAATCCCAAATATGTATTAGAATATAATTAAATTTAAAAAAAGGAAAATAGAGTATTAAGGCACAGTCCAACTTCAAAATACTGACATCTAGCAGGCACCTGCCTGAACTACACTCCGATGTAGATCTATATATTTAATTTATTATGACATAGGATCTATTGATTAATCTTAAATTCTATGTACAAAAATTACTTACATACAAATTGTATATAGATAGAAATATTAAGATATTTTCGCCCTAAATCGATATAATATATGGTGTGAAATTTTTGTCATTCAATTCCTTTAAATGTAAATGAATAAAATAAAAGTAAAAAATATATAAATGCTTTGTTTTATATTTACAATTCTTTGCTATACAGTTAGAAGTGGACAGTGAATATTTCCAACTCCTTTCCATATTTCATAATAGGTCTTTACCTATGAAATTGCCGTTCTGTATCTACGAAAAAAGTAAAAAAAAACATATTTTTTTATTTCTATCGATGCATCTTTTATCGATACCCTTCTTTAAGAAATCGGCTGGACGGGAGGCAAAAAATTCAGGCATTTTGTACTGACTTTCGGGTATAGTTTTTTTTTTCCAAATTATAACTATATTCCATTCTTTTGTCAGAATACATCAGTTTTTATCCATATTTCCTCAAGTAAAACTTTTCAAAAAAAATCTTCAAAAATAATTATTTTATACTTACAATGCTTGACAATATATGCTTATGCATAAATATATCTTAATATATCTATCTATACATTAATTCTACATACAACAAGCATAAGTTGGCAGAATACGCGTTTTTATTTAACGCTCGTTGCTTCATTTTGGATTTGAACTGATTGTGCTTTAAAAATATACTCTTTTAATCGATTTTAAATACTGGGAGAGTAATTTGACAGATATGTAAAGGAATTTCAGAAAACGTCCGTGGCGCAGTGGACGAGTAGCTGACTGTGAAACGTGAAGTCGCTTTTTCTTATAGTATAGGCCGGCAATCGAGCAAGTGGGTCACCTGATTGTAAGTGATCTCCACCATGTACGCCCACAATACTATAATAATCATGGGCGCGTTGCCGACCTTAAAGGAAAGGGATAAGTAAGAGATTGGGAATTTGGGTCTCCGGATATCTCACACACCGTACAAAACGCAGCAGCAAGCTGCCACTTTACAACGCGTGTTCGATTCCCACACCGAAACAAATATTGTGGACTGTTTAAGCCAACTTTTGCCAAGAGCTTTATAAATTCGCCTTCTGACATGACATATATGTATTCTTCTTAGTCGTACACTCCTGGCGGAGTGGTCGTGGTCATGGATCATCTGTTATGTTGGCTACAGCTTTTGCGAGACTTCTCCACTTCTCTCTATTTGTGGCACTGCGTGTGCATTCAGTTAGGGAACTCTTTGTACAGGATTTAATGAGGTCTGTCCATCTTGTGGGTGATAGGCCGCGAGAACGTTGACCCTCCACTCTTCCTTGTATCATCAATCGTTCCAAAGAGCTTTCGTTGCGGATTTGTCCAAACATCTTTAGTATTCGCACTTGCACAATCGACGAAAGTCTTTGCTTGATGCATATATGTATAATTATGTCAAATTACTCTACAGAATTAAAAAAGAATAATCAATATGCTTCTTTACAGGCAGTATACAAGTTGTAAATTTTGTTATCAATTGGATATCAGTTTTGATACCACACCGTGGTTAAAGCTTCTGCCACTTGCCAACTTATGTTTGATGATACCATCGTAGTTTACGCAGTCAGGAATGTATAAAACGTAGGGTGGGTCATTTTGGGGCCAGTTTTTATGTATAAAGCGGTGGTTTATTTTATGGCAAATGCCATAGGTTTGAAAAATGACAAGAATCTTTATATTTCCTAAGACAATACTTGATAGACATATTTTATTTCTATAATCGGTTTATCAATTGACTAAGTTCGATTCATCGATATTTAATCGACATAGCACAAGTGAACTTGATATAAGTACAAAGAAAAACTATAAAAATGTGAACCGATTTAATACACACAAAAATCGATTAATCGATTCACAACACATTCATATACCACTAAAAACTAGCCCCAACACCAAAATGTTATATCCCACTATCACCTACCCTCAATTCTGCTTTTGACTCTTCTGCTGAGCCCTAACAAACTCTGGATAATCGATGAACCCGTCACGATTATGATCGTCCATGTTCAGTATGGGATCTATCAGATTGACAAGCTCGTCGTCGCTGAATATCTTCTCGCCGACCGGAGGCGAACCCGGCTGCGGCTGTTGTTTGTGACCTTGCTCTGTTATACCAGACGGAGTGGAGACAAATGAGAGTTGAGTACGATACACTTAGGAACTTAAATATATTATGTACTTGAATATTGGTATTTTTCAAAAATCAAACTACATCGATTCTTAACTACAATGATCGATTTCGATCATCGTAATGTGTTATTAAACTAACAAAAAAACGATTAAAAGCTCTCTCTTAATCGATTCTCTAACAATTAAAATAACGACGGTAATCAATTCTTCAACCGCAAAAAAATATCTTCATCGATTCTTTAACCACTATGAACGACCTTTATCGATTTTTTAAAAACGTCCAAATTCCATTTGAACCTAAAAAAAATGTTTGTAAATGCACCTAAATCGATTTTAAACCACCAATTATCGACCTATTAATTTTTGTTTAGAAATCAACCTACATCGATTCTTAACTACAATGATCGATTTCGAATATTGTCATGCTGTGTAATTTAACTAATAAATAATCGATTCTGAACACTAAAAATCATTTAAAAGCTCTCTCTAAATCGATTCTCTAACTACTAAAAAGCGACGGTAATCAATTCTTCAACCACAAAAAAATATCTGCGTCGATACTTTAACTTTAATTTTTATTCACTAAAATCACCTAAATCCAATCTCTAACCGCATTTTTTTTTGTTGAAAATGCACCTAAATCGATTTTAAACGCAGCCATCAATCAACAAATCACATTCAACAAAGTGATGAACAAGTAGTGGGTTATTATGATTGAGAAATTGTAAATTAACTAGCACAGTGCAAAGGGGCCACCAACATCTTGGGTCCATAGCCTCATCTGCACGTGGTACACTCTGCTGATTAACGGACGCGGCAATAGCGAAACTTGGCGAACCATTGCGGGTTGTGGGTCAGACGGATGGTCGCCTTACATAATACCAAATCCTCCGTCAAATTATAATAGGAATGCCTGACACCAATGCCAGGTAGAAGAAAGAAAAAGTAAATGATATTCTATCAAGTATTTTAAACGACATAGATCGTCAGAAAACAATAAATTTTACATTGACAAAATATCTGATTATCCCAATCCACAGAATCGATTATCAACGTCAAAAATCGATTAAAAAGGACCGAAATCTATTCTTACTACAATGAATAGTTTTGAAACTTAAATCGATTATATAAAATCGTTTCTAACCACAAAAATAGACTAAATTGAGTTTTTAACCACCAAAAATCGACCTATAAATTCTATATCTCCACAATTTGATGTATAAGAATGGTGCATGAAACCTACTTGTGTAAAACTTAAGCCCAGTTTTGGTTATTTAAGCCACACACACACACACAAACACAATAGAAATTTAAAACTCACGCACACAACCAAAACACAGTGAAAATTTACATAAAAAAAACAAAAACGACACAGAACACACACAGACAAGACATAACTTTAAAATACCAAATACCTTTTTTAATTCAAATAAAATTTTATAACATAGTCCTGACATATGTTTCATCGGGATCAAGATATTAAAAATTATGCGAATAGTTAGCCATCTTATAGGTTTTTTTTTTTTGCGTAAGGTAATGACATACGTGACTTACGAAGAAATTACCATGTAAACGACATTATAAGTTGCATAATGTAGATCGATTTTATTAAAATACATAAACTGTAAGTTGGGAAAAATAAGACAGATCTAGAAGTTCGTTATGGTGTGAAGGTGTATTCGAACCACTTATGTAAGTTTTAAGTGTAAGTAAAACTTACAAATATCATTCAGGCCTACATATGCAATGTCATTGTAACTTAATTGGGCAAAACATGTTTTTATACTTTTTGCAAATTCGATTGAAAAAATTTAAATTAAAAACCTACTATGAAAATTATGCGCTTCGGCAATCTTCGGAAATACGGTACATAATTATGTCCAAATACAAACTATATTAGATTATGGATACTTATTTTGTTCTTGTGACTGACCTGAACCAGATGGCCGGTATTGATATACCAAGTGTAAGGGAAACGCTTTCAAAAACGTAGTGCTGATGATTACAGACATGATACCACTAAAAAATTGCTAAATAAGTCTAAATATTTTTCACGTAATCTTGTTTGATACAATATCTTTTTATTCTTATAATAATTAAAATCGTAATGTAAAGTATTAGTTACATTACGGGTTTACGTTTCTAACATGACAAATAACCAGCAAAAGAATAGTTTTTTTTATTTACTAGGGGCTTTGTCCATGTTTTTCCACAAAACATAAAATAAAAAAAACCTTAAAGTCCGACGAATATGAGACATATCTTACTTTCTTCCCCACATTATTCTGCATCGATTGGTATCGGTCTCGACCCCATACCCCCAGCGGTTTCGGAGGAGATAGCGTGACAAGCTTTTGGCAGCGGCGGCGGCGGCGCCAGTTACTTTTTTTTAGAATAGAGAGATTATTTTATTTCAGAATAAAAAGAATAGTATTTTATTACCATAGTGATTTCTTAGGTTTACGCGAATATTACACATTGAAATAAAACTAGTTTATACGGATTTTATCGCGGTTTAATTTTTATTTTAGTCCCGACGTTTCGAAAGCTTTTCAGCCTTCGTGGTCACGGGAGAGACTGAGGTGTAGGTCGTCTCGAAAAGTTAATGTTACAATGGCTACCTTCATTTTAAAATTATACATATATTTTCAATTAAATCAATTAAACCGCGATAAAATCCGTATAAACTAGTTTTATTTCAATTTTATTACCATTTCGGCTTCGGAAGCGGTACCCTTACACCCGGTATTCGTACAAATTCGTAAAAACCGAACATTGCCGAAGCACTTCATTTATGTAGTACTTTTTAAATTCTCACCATGCCAGTGTATGAGAGACTTGATCAGCTCGCATCCATCAAGCTTGTTATTATTGTCCGCATCGTGCATCTTGAAGTAATGGAACTGCAGCTCCTGTTCAGACATCTTGGACGTGTCTATGGGTACTTCCATGTGCTCTTGGATGTGACTGGAATAATTAAAGATATGTTTTATGGTATAATTCAAAATTAGTTTTTTTTTTCACAGAGGATATTTTCAGTGGTCTAAAAAAACTTGTTTTTTTTTTCTATGTATAACTTTATACAAAGCGATAAGATTATTTATTTTTCATGCGACTAAGTGTGTCACCTTTTAATTTTAAGAAATTTAACACCTAAGGAGGTAAATTCAGAGATGAAAGACTAAAACTTGGTTAATTATGCACCGATTTTGATGATTCTTTCACTAAATATAGTAAAATAAGAACTTTTTAAAGAAAAATAACACCGTATCAAAAAAAAACTTGCTTTCAAATAAATCAAACATTCGTTTTGTCTACATCAGGAATTGGCCGGCTCGACCGGATTGTTACCACTGTCTCACAGAAAATCAACGGGAAGTAGCAACGTACTGTAACGTTTCATTTGTCTTGGTAAATAATAATACTAGCCCTGTATTATACACGTCCCACTGCTGGGCACGGGCCTCCTCTACTAAATGAGAGGGGTTAGGCCTTACTCCACCACGCTGCCCTAATGCGGGTTGGCTCACGATGTTTTCTTCACCGTTAAAGCAAGTGTGATAATTAACAATTAATAGACACATAACTTAGAAAAGCCACGAGGTGTATGCACTTGGGGCTGGTTTCGAACCTGCGACTTTCGTCTCGACAGTCCATACTACTCCCCGCTGAGCTATACTGCTTGCTGCTGCTCGTCTTGGTAAGCAGGTCAAATTCACTTACTCGCCTACTGCTCCACGAAAGCTATTTTAACCGATCTATAAAAGGAGGGTCTGCATTAATTGATGTAAATAAAAAATGACAGTACTCACTCTCTTTCTTGAGCTATGTTAGCTGGATTCAATAGCTGAGGATCTGAAAAATAATAAAATATGTGTAAAAAATAATATAATATGAGTCCAAAAAACTATTTTCTCGGCACGAAAATCGAACAATAATGCTTAGACTATATTTCTCTATTTTACATAGTTTCGGATTAGGCCGATCTCATCTCAAAAATCCACCCTGTATATCAAAGCAAAATACACTACTCACTGATTAACCACGATATCTCAAAAACTACTTAAGGAAGGATCATGAAATTTGGTCAAATGATAGTTTGTGTAGTGTAAAAAAATACTTAAAAGTAGGTATACCTACGCACGTAAAAGTACGTAAATACATACCTATGCACTTCACGCCTATAATCGCTGAATGGGTAGGCAAAGCTGTGACCAGTACACTCACATTTCGCCGAGCTAATTTCCGTCCCGTAATGTGATTGGAGGCGAGCCTATCGCCACACCAGACACAATTCCAGACTCCGGGATACTGAGCATTTCGTAATAGAAAAACCCATTATCACTTTTACCCGACCCGGGGATCGAACTCTAGACCTCAGCAGTTGTACCGCGTATAACAACTGAGATCTTTACAAAAATAAATATCTTATCGAGTTTATCTTTCGACCTACTTCCATTGATCCACTAATCGTGTAACACCCTGTATAATCACGTTATATATCTCACCTCCCGAATGCGCATGGCCTTGTTGTTGCTGTTGAATCGGTACTTGTTGTTGAATCGGTACTTGCTGTTGAATCGGTACTTGTTGTTGAATCGGTACTTGTTGTTGCTGGACAGGGACCTGCAATTCAATATATTCACATGGTTGGTTTTGGTAATAATTATCATCAGTTGTTTGACAGCCTCCGTGGCGCACCGGGCGAGTAGCCGGCTGCGAAGCGAGAGGCCGTGGGTTCGATTCCCGCACTGAGACAAATGTTTGTGTGATCCACAAAAATTTGTTTCGGGTCTGGGTGTTGTGGGACCGCAAGTCCCTCGTAGTTGCTGATACCCACGATACAGGTTTACCTAGTGTGGGGTCAGGACTATGTGTGTGACTGTTGGGTGTATTATTATTATTATTGATAATAATCTATATGTCGCATCCTGGTCATGAGTACGGGTCGTCAACGTCACACAAACGTCATAATGACGTGTACGGAGCCTAAATTGGAGAGGGTAAACGTCTATAAAAGAGCATGCATTCTGAATTCGTGTTGAGATCGTACTGATCGCTCGAAAGTAATACCTGCCTAGGAACTGTATTGTGAGTACAGTATAAAAGTGTCAATTTCCATTGTGACCTACATTACCAAAGTAAATTGAATTAGTAAGTAACCTGCAATAGATTATTTACTCGCTCGGATCCTGTTAATGCCTACAATGAGTGACCGTGAGGAGAACACCTTCTCCGACATATATATTAATTTTCTTCCTAGAGGGTTTGACGTTTGACGAGGCAGGCAGCCGGTCATAAAATCTTTCTGTAACATGTAATTCCTCTGGGGAGAAAATGCCCAGACCTGAAACAAATATTTGTGGATCACACAAACATGATATAGGTGATACAAGTAGAGCCCAATCCTAATGTATGGCTAGAACAAATAAAGAATTTCCTTGTTTAAGAACATATTCGACTTGCAACATTGGACAACACTAAATAATAAACAGCTGAGCTTTTGGTTTTTGTCTCACTCCAGAATTTTTATTCTGGCTTACGCACTTTACTTAATTTATAGGATCGATTGTAATAATAAACTTCCTTCTTTCTTTCCAATAAACGAGTGATTAAAATTAGCTTATAACTTTAGGATCTGGTACAAAACTCTAAGTGTATGTAACGACCCAGTATGACCACGCCTTTCTGTAACACGTTGTATACACGAATTGAGAACTTTTATTTCGTTGTATGTTTTATTTCGTCTGTCAAAAAGGTTAATTTGTACTTACCTGTTGATACTGCTGCTGTGGTGGTTGCTGGTATTGCTGTTGAGGTGGTGGGGGCGGCTGGTACTGCTGCTGTGGAGGGGGCTGGAACAACGTTATTTTTACTTAGAATAGATATAAGCGTATCGCGTGGTGGGCAGGGTGACACTTCCTGACATCTAGCAGACCCACCCTATAATCTAGTTAGCCCAACCCAGAGGCAGGCTGGTCCACTCTAAAGTCTGATGGCTCACATTAGAATATAATAGCCCACCCTAAATTCTGGTAGGCCTACCCTATAATCCCGTTGATCCACCCCAGAATCGGGTTGGCCCACCCCAGAATCTGACTGACTCACCCTATAATATGGCTGGCCTGGTGGAAATTAGCGTGTGCAATGAAATTAGTTTCCAAAAAACAGAACAGATTTTTTATATATTGCTTCCGTTCGCTGCATTGTGAAGCTGATAGATGCAGTAAGATGATAATGATGTTATTGAAATGAGGTACAGAACCCTGGTAAATAGGAACAATCCACTGATCACGGATAATATATGACTTTTTAATCACGATCCAATATTTTCCAGGCGTTAGGCAACAATCAAAGACACCATTTAAAAAAAAAGACTATAAAGTTGTCACATTAATTAATCGGAAAGAATTATTATCAATTCAGCGTGGTTACGGGGCCAATTATATCTTCTTCTTAGTCGGTCTCTTCAATGCTGAAGGTCGTGTCTAGCCTGAAGTAGTGACCAAGCCAATTATATAAAAAGATGAATTATTTTTTTCAGAATACTTTTATGGCCTTTCGGCTTAGTACACCTTTTCCTACTAACCTTGTATAAAATATTATACGTGGTCGGTGATTAATATTGATATAGATTGAACGTCGTGCTATGTGTGCGTGATGTAAATGACATGTGGAGAGTTTTGGCGGGAATTCTGACAGTGCTGTCGATCTCCTATTTTAATTACTTCCTAAACTAGTTTAAACTTGTGTTTATTGTATAAAAGTGGTGTGAATTCATGCAATAAACATTGATTGTTATGAACAGTGTATGGAATCATTGAAATTGGTGAATTCAGGTGATTTTTGACCAAGTGTATTGATCGACCTTGGTCTTTCGATCCTCTTGGAGAACATCGTCTATGAAGCATCGTACTGGAAGGAATTGGCGCCAAAACTCCAACAAGACTTTCAAATCGAATACTTGCAAAAATATTCAATATTTCTCATTGGCTATATGCATGGAAATGTTAAGCCATATTTAAACAAAAAAAGTAATGACATGTGCGACACCCTTCACAAAGACGCGTCAGCAGTCATTACATATCGTGTATGTTCACCCACCACGTGACATTGGCGAAATAGCTACGCTCGTCGCCATTAACCAAGAGAGAAGATGTCATTACATATAATTATGTACATTAAAATCAATAGGGTAGTTGACTAGATTTTTTTTATTATTTACATCAATAAGTTACGTTACTCAAAATATATTGCAGAAAGAATTTTATAAATCGGACCAAAAATAAATAAGTTAGAAGCCATTCAAATCCTGTAGAGGGGGTAATTGTCAAATGACGGACGATGCAACCTTTGACGTCAACGTGTAAAATGTTCATAATGGTGCACGAGTGCAAGCGAGATAGTGAGATATCCCTACTACATCCCCACTTCTCCTCATACCAACATTTAAAGTCATAACTGCGGGCACATTTCTGAACCAATTTTGATTGTGTTTTAATAAAAGGGTTTCTTTTGTGTATCATTTTCTGTTACTTATAAAATAATGTATAAAATTCAATATAGGAAACTACCCTATTGCAGACTGTGTTCAGTTTATATACAAACACATCACGCAAGCATAATACGACGTGCAATGATGAACTGGTATATCTATGGTAAAATCTTTATATATCTCCTTCCTTCCACCTGCCCTTATCCCACTCTCAGTGGGGTCGGCGTAATATGCTCATAGGTTAACACAAAAAACCTGTGGTCATAGGTTAACACAAAAATTCTCTGGTAATAGGTTAACACAAAAAATCTGTTGTCATAGGTTAATACAAAAAATCTGTGGTCATACTCGTAGGTTAACACAAAAACATCTCTAGCATAGGTTAATACAAAAACATTTCTAGTAATAGGTTCACACAAAAAATCTGTGGTCATACTCGTAGGTTAACACAAAAACATCTCTAGCATAGGTTAATACAAAAACATTTCTAGTAATAGGTTCACACAAAAAATCTGTGGTCATACTCGTAGGTTAACACAAAAACATCTCTAGCATAGGTTAATACAAAAACATTTCTAGTAATAGGTTCACACAAAAAATCTGTGGTCATACTCGTAGGTTAACACAAAAACATCTCTAGCATAGGTTAATACAAAAACATTTCTAGTAATAGGTTCACACAAAAAATCTGTGGTCATACTCGTAGGTTAACACAAAAACATCTCTAGCATAGGTTAATACAAAAACATTTCTAGTAATAGGTTCACACAAAAAATCTGTGGTCATAGGTTAACCCAACAAATCTGTGGACATAGGTTAATACAAAAAATCTGTGGTCATACTCGTAGGTTAACACAAAAACATCTCTAGCATAGGTTAATACAAAAACATTTCTAGTAATAGGTTCACACAAAAAATCTGTGGTCATACTCGTAGGTTAACACAAAAACATCTCTAGCATAGGTTAATACAAAAACATTTCTAGTAATAGGTTCACACAAAAAATCTGTGGTCATAGGTTAACCCAACAAATCTGTGGACATAGGTTAATACAAAAAATCTGTGGTCATGGGTTAGCACAAAAAAAAATCAACAAGCACATACAATCGACGAAAAGATTTATGTATTCTGCGAATCTTCGTCTATTTCTAAAGTAAAAACGCGTGATGTTGGTATATTACAGACCTGTTACAAGCATAAAACACAGCCTTAAAAGTGAAAATCGAAAAATATGCGATTTATACCAGAGTAATATAAAACATCACCCTGCAAATTTTTATTACCACTGCATAATAATCAATTATGTGTACAGAGTATTCATTAACCATTACAGGTAGGTAACTAATATTTTCTTCGAAGTTAACAAAAATATTATAAAATAAATATATCCAAATTTGCAATTTTAAAAGGTGGTAGGTCTTTCGTATACGCTCGTCACTTCGAAATATCAGTTAAGTCTCATAATGCCCAGTAATTTCACTGGCTTCAATATCCTTCAAATCGGAACACAACAGTGCTTACACACTGCTGCTTGGCGGCAGAAATAGACGGCGCGGTGGTACCAACCCAGACGGCCTCTCGCATACGAGGGTCCTACCACATTGTTTTCCTTCCCAATTCTCATTCCATAAATTAAAGGTCACAATTGTACCCGTGATTCTTCTGGTATTGTAGGTGTTCATGTGCACTTATTATCAAATGTCCCACTAGTTTATTTTCAGACCTCTATTATTAAACAAACATTGAAATAAATAAATAAATACACCCAACAGTCACACATATTCCTGACCCCTACGAGGGACTTGTGGTCCAACAACACCCAGACCCAAAACAATTATTCGTGGATAACACCAACATTTGTCTCGGTGTGGGAATCGAACCCACGGCCTCACGCTTCGCAGCCGGCTACTCGCCCACTGCGTCATGGAAAGAAAGAGCTTAGGAGGGTAACGATGCCAAATGATTATTATTATACCATGGATATAAGCGAAAAACAAAAAAAAAAAAAAACGCCCAAAAAAGAAGTAAGAATTTTACCTCCTGCTGTAGTTGTGGGGTAGGCGGAAGTTGCTATTGCAGAAAATAAATGAAAAAAGATTAGTAAAAGAAAAAATGTGAGATAAAAAACGTTTAGAAAAAAAAACCTATTTTTTTCAACAGTTTAAACTTTTAAAAAAGTATCCCAAAGAAAAAAATAGTAAAGTTTTGCAATAGAAAAAGGATAGTAAAATAGTAGTAATAAATGAATAATCCAAAATGACACGCACAATCAATATATGTTTAAAATTGAATGAATTGAAGTGCCTATCATTCAATACGCTGCTTCAAATGAATTTAATAGCGATAACAAATTCATTTGCGCTTCAAACACGCAGTATATTGTGCCTAACAGCCTAACGGCGTCCTTACAGGAGCAGCAGCTATCGCTTTGCTTTAGCTATCTATGGGTCACGTATTTTTGGACCGCATATACAGTTAGATTCAGTTTAGCAACGATAGCTCAACGAGAAGTGGTACGGACTGTCGAGACGAAAGTCGCAAGTTCGAAACCAGCCCCAAGAGCATACACATCTGACTTTCCTAAGTTGCGTGTGTATTCATTGTTAATTATCGCTTGCTTTAACTGTGAAGGAAACATCGTGAGGAAACCTGCTTACCTGAGAAGTTCTTCATAAGAATATCGAAGGTATGTGAAGTCTGCCAACCCGCATTAGGCCAACGTGGTGGACTAAGGTCTGACCCCTCTCATTCAGTAGAGGAGGCCCGTGCCCAGCAGAAGGACGTGTATAATACAGGGCTAGTATTATAAATAAAGTTAGTAATCGCTATAAAATTCAATAGGCTAGTTGACTTATACCAAAGTTTTATAAATAATTATTTATTTCCTACAGTAGTTGGTTTATGGAACCCAAATATATCAATTTCAATACATTAAAGTAGACACATTAAAGATGTATTTAAAATACAAATTACAAAATATATATATATTTATCTTTATTTTAAAACTTGAAAACGCTACCGCCATGATCGTGACGTCAGACAATATGTAAACAACTAAATGTCATTCGCAAATAGCATGTTGTGGTCTTTTGTAGCAAAAATAATAAGATATTATGTAAGTACTTACATCGAAGTGATCTTCGCAAAAATAAATTTAGATTTTCAGTCGATAACGATAATCCCTTTTGGCAAGTTTTAACCAAGTATTGCGCATGTTAATTTCACTGGGTAGTCTGATCCACAACTTTCTGGAGTCTTTATGGATGTGTTTTTGCATTCTCGCACGATACAGTAATGATAATTACTATATTTACCGTGTAATTGATTAAAACTCATGATCTTTTATTTTTAGCTCGCAGAGATTATTTCGCACGCGTGTTTATTTACAAATAATGAGTCATTGGACAGATAATCTATAGGCCAACATGGCCGACGGCGTTTTCGTATGTTCATGAGAAAAATAAATTTGGATTAAATCTGTTGATTTTATAAAAAAAAATGCGATAAAATAAAAAAAAACGATCTAGAAAAGTCTCATTAACAAACAAAAAACTTTTAAAATGTGTCAACTAGCCTATTGAAACTGAGTTTAATTGAGACGATGAAATTATGAAATTACCTGTTCCTGTGCCGGTGGTGCTGATGGCTAGTAAAGAAAATAAATATTAGTATAGTTAAGAGTTAGAAGTCAGGAAATAATAACAAATTTAGTATATATATCATGCAGTTCTATATAGAAAAGAAATGAGAAAACAGATAGCTTTAATAGAACCTTTACTAACCCAACAATAATCCACTCAAAACCATTCAAAACGCTCATAGATGAATATCAACAAAAATATAACAAAGAAAAATTCTGTTCCAGTCTAGCCATATGTGTTTTTCGATTACAAAAAAGACTTGCTCCGGACTGCTGAGCAAATCTCTGAGTCAGGAGTGGTATTGTTGATTCACTTAATGACAGGGTTTTTCCCTCCTGGCTTGGTAAAGTGACTACGCTAAACTTGATGGTAAGTGTAGCAATCTAAGAAGAGTGTCGACAAACGATGTTTCTATCGTAGGTCGGCAGAATTTAAAAAATAAAAAAATTGCCTAGTGTATTTGACGATGCTATGTATGTTATGTATAAATTAGTTGATATGATTTTTATACATAAGTTTCTTTATCCTGTACTGACTTGTCATAAGCGCTATTTTAATTGCCTACATGATAAAAAAAAAAAAAAAAAAATACACCCAACTGTCACACACATAGTCCCGACCCCACACTAGGTTAACCTGTATCGTGGGTATCAGGAACTACGAGGGGCTTGTGGGACCACAACACCCAGACCCGAAACAAATATTTGTGGATTAGACAAACATTTGTCACGGTGTGGGAATCGAACCCACGGCCTCACGCTTCGCAGCTGGCTTCTCGCCCACTGCGCCACGGAGGCTTATGTCTAATTAATTATGCCGGCCTGCCTAATTGCTTCTTCACATTCCGTTGAAATGACCCCAAATTATAGGAAGAAGGGAATACGTGTGCTTGTAAACAATGGCACAACTTCTTCTTAGTGCGAACCGAGCTGATGGTGGCAACGAGTGTTTTTTTAGCGGTAGAGCCACGCTGTAGACACTTTTATCTACAGCATGAA
The DNA here is from genome assembly GCA_905332985.1 of Mimas tiliae. Lineage (NCBI taxonomy): Eukaryota > Metazoa > Arthropoda > Insecta > Lepidoptera > Sphingidae > Mimas > Mimas tiliae. The sequence goes on along the minus strand of HG995266.1, from coordinate 2,152,772 downwards.
TGGGCCGGCTCGTCCGGGTCGTTATCCCAATTCCTTTAATTATGCCTTTCCTTTTAAGGTCGGCAACACTCCCATAATTCTTTTAGTACAGTGGGCGTATATGGGTGATGGAGATCACTTACCATCCGGTGACCTACTTGCTAGTTTGCCGGCCTATACTATTAAAAAAAAAAGAAAAAAACGATGTGGTTCCGAAATTCCGTTCCGGATACAGACGTCAGTACATATTTTTTTGCATTAAAGTTTGAAATACATTTTATAACTTAGATTTATGTGCTGCTGGAGACAATCATGGAGTTCTATGTGGTAATCATCTGGCATAACCTGTCTATCTCTTAAGGTAGGGCTTGGGAGGGAATCCAAAAGGATTTTCCCTTTGTAAAACTGATATTTTTGGTGATTATTAAAATTTCGACACCATTTCTTTTTTATCTAAATAATTACCTGCTGTTGGACCACCACCGGCTGAGAGAGCGAGGGTTGCTATAGAAAACAAAGTGTTAGTTAATATTAGTGAAGCATTAGAATAATTAATTGAGCGCTTGTTTCAAAATGTCCAAATAAACGTTACTCATAAAAAAACAAAATTCTAATTTATTGATACCATAAAATGTTATACATTATTAAGATTCCGTCAAAATTCTACCGCTAGTTCGGAATGCTGTTTCGCTCGAGAAGAACGAGCAAGAAACTCGAGCGTTGTTCTTTTCAAAACTAGTTTACAATTATTAAAGCATAAGGTTTTACAATATTTAATTGGAATTAGAGCAGCTCAATCAAGCAATTACATATAATAAAATATGAGAAAGCATACATACATACGCACTCACACCCGTACTCCCTGAAGGGGTAGACAGAGATGTAACTAATACACATTTCGCCGAGGTTATTTCGTACCTATCATATGATAGGGGGCCAGACTATCGCCATATACGGCACAACTCCAGACTCCAGTTTGATGCTAAGCATTTCATGATAGAAAAACCGAATATCATTTTACCCGACCCGGAGATCGAACCCGACACCTCAGCACAGCAGTTGTACCGCGTACGCATTACAACTGCGCCACCGAGGCAGTCAGAATACAAAATCCAAATTTATGAAAGCACATGTCAAATTAGCACCTCCTACATAGGCTGTTTCATACTTTATTAGGCGGTTGTGCCAACGGGCAATGTGGGAAATCTACCAATCCTCATTAGACCAGTTCGAAACACAAATTAAAAATCTTTATTGAATCAATAAAATGTTATACATTACACATTTAGATTCTGTCAAAACTGTACCGCCTTTAATGTGGTGGACTAAGGCTTAACACCTTTTTTTCGCGGGAAAGCATTTCATTACTACCGCCTCGCCCCCTGAGCAAAACAGTTATGGTGGACTATCCGGTCCTGCGACCTATCCGGCACTACCAGCTAAAACCCCGCATTGGCCTTCTTCGGCGCTTGCAGGACGGTCCCGGGGTATCCTGAGATAAGGCCTGACCCCTGTCATTTAGTAGAAGAGGCCCGTACTCAGCAGTGGGACGTGTGAAAGTATATTTTTTTTATTTAATAGTTAAAACACTATTAATTTGTACAAGAGATAAGGTCTCCACATGCGCCGAAGAAGGCCACCGCGGGGTGTTTAGTTGGTATGCCGGTGTAGGTTGTATATAGTGTTAGGGACTCGGCCCAGCGGTCGCTCGGATTTAACATCTCTCCCGGGCGGCTTAACGCTGGGTCGTAAGACCGGTGAACCCAACATAACCGTTCCACCTTCCCCCGGGGCGGGGTGGTAGCAATAATTCGCTTTCCCCGCGACAAAAAAAAGGTACGTAAAGGTAGGTTAAATTATTATAAAGGTAAGTTCTGCTTTTGCGTGCGGCAGTAAGTTCCTAAATATTAATAAGCTATTAGAACAAATATAGACATTTTAAAATACTCTAATGACATGGTTAATAGAATAAGCCAAAACCTGTTTACAAAATAATGCTAATGTACACGTGTTGTGTTGAAATTATAATATAGAAATACTAATGGACGACCTTGAAATAAATGAAATCAATATATTTTACAATTTGTTCTACAGTAGGGTAGTTGACTAAATTGTTTTAAATTGTTAAGTTACGTTACTCAAAATCTATTGCAGAAAGAATTTTATAAATCGAACCAAATATAAATAAGTTACAAGCCATTAAAATCCTGTAGAAGGGGTAATTGTCAAATGACAGACGACGCTAACTTTAAATAAATAAATACACCCAACAGTCACACACATAGTCCTGGCCCCACACTAGGTAAACCTGTATCGTGGGTATCAAGAACTACGAGGGACTTGCCAACCCACAACACCCAGACCTGAAACAAATATTTGTGGATCACACAAACATTTGTCTCAGTGCGGGAATCGAACCCACGGCCTCTCGCTTCGTAGCCGGCTACTCGCCCGCTGCGCCAAGGAGGCTGTCACTTTGACGTCACTGTGTTAAATGTACATTATGGTGCACGCGTGCAAGCGAGATAGTGATATATCCCCACTACGCACCCACTTTTCCTCATACCAACATTTAAAGTCATAACTGCGGACACATTTCTGAACCAATTTTGATTGTGTTTTAATAAAAGGGTTTCTTTTGCGTATCATTTTCTGTTGCTTATAAAATAATGTATAAAATTCAATATAGGAAACTACCCTGTTGTGGTGATGCCTCTGTTTATGGGCAGGCGTGGCGCTTACCATCAGGCGAGTGACCTGCTCGTTTCGTTACTCAAGCTAATAAAAATAAAAAACACTAGACTGGAGACTGATCAACGTACAAATACTAAATAGTGAAGAAGTTAACGTAGTGGCTCGCCCCGGTGACGACGTACTGGAGGGCCGGGCGAGCCTGTTTCACTACGGAATTGTTACTCTCACTCATGCACTTGAATTTACAGAACCACGCGTGCTGGCTTGCGAAACCATAGCTTCGTGGTCTCTTCCATCTCGGCTCGGACCAAGAGGTTCGCAAAATCGTATTTCTGTCGGACCATAAAGCTGTGGAATAGCTTGCCGGCGCACGTGTCCTATAGCTTGGGATCCTTTAAACGGAGTGTGAAGAAGCAACTAAGCAGGCCGGCATAATTCTGCCGTTCTGCGATAGATTCAGTGTCTATCGTTGGTCGACAGTATTCATGGATTGCGCTATACTTACCATCAGGTGTAGCGTAGTCACTTTGCCGAGCCAGGATAAAAAAAAAAACAAAAAACAAGGATGTGATCGATTTTGTCGATTGTAATAAACTAGTATTAGGAGCAATTCCTTTTTATTAGCTAATTGAGGGTGTCTAAGAAAAATAAAGATGGGTTAATAGGTCATAATATTGGTGCGATATAGTAGTAGAAGGGTGGATAAATCGTATAAAAGAGGTCGTCACCATAGTTAGAGCCCCCAGTCTCTCTCACGACCCTCAGTCGCCCAGTCGATAGTCCAAGTGTTCATTACGCGGAAGCTCTGCTGGTTTGCTATTCAATTCTTTGTTCAGTCTTAGTTGTAATTAATTAGAGAGCGGTCTCTATAGTATGATCCTGACATGTGGTTGTGGTCTGTAAAGCAGTAACATTGTAAAAGTGACCAATAAACTACGAGTCAAAGTGAATACCATCGTTTTGATTTATTTAATAATACTCCTCAAACGTAACTCCTAACACTAGTGATTAAAATTATCGCGTACTTTAGCATTTTGGTAAAATCCGGTACATACACACTCACTGTCAGGTGTATGTAACGACCATTCAATATGACCACACCTTACTGTAACACGTTGTATACAACGTGTTATAGAAAGGGGCGGGCAAATTTAAGCAATGTATAGTGTAGGGTATAAGTATTTATCTCCCATAGTACCAAATCCGATTGCATTGCTAGTACAATAATTATAGAATTTTCTTTTTTATCGAATGAGTAACATGTCGATATCGACTTTCAACTTTGGACAACACTAAATGATAAACAATGATACTATAGACCTCCTTTCATTTAATTATTTTATAATTAAAAAAACATTAAACAGTTGTCAAATGTCAATATTTATTTGACGCAGTCAGTTCAGCAATATCTGATTTTATGAAGTATGATTACGAGTTTAAAAAATATGTTGTAATTGACTAAAAACAAGTATTATGTATTGGTGTAACTGATAAAAAAAATTAAAAGGATCGTCGACTGTAATAAGCCAAATTCATAGATGGAAGACCCGTGAATGAAGTCTTTAACATGCTTCTAAAGGATGGTACCTATTTGTCTTCAACACACAATCTCTTTCAGGTGTTAATTTGTGTTTAAATTACAAGTTACGTACGTATGTCCGTAGAATTACGTGCATCTTATTCAAGTTTATTGAAAAGTGAGTATCGTTTATAATAATTAATAGTGATGTCATCAATCTGATCGATCTTAATAAACGAGTGATTAAATTTTACGTGAAATTTTCGGATGTCTTGGTTTTGAAAAGATCCGGTACATAAGTACTAATTGTACGGTGTATGTAATGACCCTAAAATATGACCACACCTTACTGTAACACGTTGTATAAATTTCTTATAAATATGTTCACGCATAACTCCACCACATGTGGACCGATTTGGATTATTCTTTTTGTATTCGCTAAGGTACACCGCTGTTACCATTTTTTAATTTAAATAATTCCATTCCTAAGTGGGTGATATCGGGGATGAAAGGTATCTTTATGCATTGAATCATACACAAATTTTGGTGATTGTCACGAAAACAATAGTAAAATATTTATTTTTACCACAAAAATAAAACAAACTCAACAAGAATCTATCAATAAAACTACAGTACCACCGACACAAAACTATTTAGTATTTTTTTTATTGAGTAATTTAATTTTTTGTTAAAGATTTTACTGAGCGGAAATTTGGGATTTTTATATAGACTATTACTTTTGAAAACTCTATTGGTTATCATTGTATTATCTTCTTATATATAAAATTCTCGTGTCACAATGTTCGTTCCCATACTCCTCCGAAACGGCTCGACCGATTTGTATGAAATTTTGTCTGCATATCGGGTAGGTCTGAGAATCGGCCAACATCTATTTTTCATCCCCCAAAATTTTAAGGCCGGTCCACCCCAAAATTTTATTTTTTATTTTGTAGACAAAATTCTTTGTTTTAATTTTTTTATGATACAGCATTAAAAAATACATATAAAGCTAAATTTTCACCCTTCTACCATCAACCCCTATTTTTTAATAGCATGCGATCACCCCCCACGCTGCACCCACTAGGCTACTTTAATCCTGGAAATAGGCATTCACGCGGGCGGAGCCGCGGGCAACAGCTAGTATTAATATAAATTACAAGCTGGATATTTATTTTTCTTTTACATACTTACTGATTTTTGGGAGTTAGGAAAATTCATTGATTGCACCCAAAGACTTAAATGTATACTAATAGACAAGCTGCGCGGTACATAGAAATTGTACCACTAAGTTGTGGTCAATTGACCGTAACTCAATATTACAATCTCGCTTACTCTCAACTAGAACCCTTCTCACGCTCCCTATCTGTGAGCTGTCAAACTCCCGCGTTATGCGACGCAATTTTACTTCTAAACAGCCCGTCTAGTAGTACACATTAAAGTGTTTGGTTACACTACACTCGGCGTTCAAGAAAGTTTCTTGAATTTGAAATGCGACCGCGCCTTAAATAGGTATGTGACATGCCCAAGGTCATCAAAATGTCCTATGTGAACTTTATCACGTAACACTGACAAGACAAAAATAAAACACGTATTGCAAAACATTCTAAACGAAATTATACCGTCATTTGCTTAGTAAGGTGCCTTGCTTGTGACATCAATGGCAAAAAGGACTGTATGTTTAAAAGATCGACTGCCTCGGTGGCGCAGTTGTTATGCGTACGCGTTACGACTGAAGCTGACGCTGAGGTCTCGGGTTCGATCCCCGGGTCGGCTAAAAGTGATATTGGGTTTTTCTATTACGAAAAGCTCAGTATCAGCCCGGAGTCTGGAATTTGTGCCCGGTATGGCCACAAATTCCAGTGGGCTCGCCCCCCATCACATCATGGGATGGAGATACGCTCGGCGAAATGTGGGTGTACTGGTTGCACCTCTGTCTACCCCTTCGGGGATATCGGGATTTTTATCTCAGATTTTTTCATGGTTTTGACTACGCAAATGTTTTTTTTAATTAGCTTCAGTGACGAAACGATCAGGTCGCTCGCCTGATGGTAAGCGCCACGCCTGCCCATAAACAGAAGCAACACCACACGGAACTTAGAATTACAAAGCACTGCATGGCATTGGACTGCGCTCGTGACCCGAGACATAAGATGTTAAGTCTCATAATGCCCAGTAGTTTAACTGGATTCAATGTCCTTCAAACCGGAACACAACAGTGCGTACACACTGCTGCTTCGCGACATAAATAGACAAAGTGGTAGTACCAACCCAGATGGCTTCTCGCATACGAGGGACCTACCACCGTGTTAGGCTGCCTACCTGACTTCAACCTCTCTGGGGAGAAAACACCCAAACCCCCAAACAAATACTTGTGCATCGGTGCGGGAATCGAACCCGCGGCCTCTCGCTTCACAGCCCACTGTGCCATATAGGTCTACAATAGGGTAGTTTCCTATATTGAATTTTATACATTATTTTATAAGTAACAGAAAATGATACACAAAAGAAACCCTTTTATTAAAACACAATCAAAATTGGTTCAGAAATGTGCCCGCAGTTATGACTTTAAATGTTGGTATGAGGAGAAGTGGGGATGTAGTAGGGATATCTCACTATCTCGCTTGCACTCGTGCACCATTATGAACATTTTACACGTTGACGTCAAAGGTTGCATCGTCTGTCATTTGACAATTACCCCCTCTACAGGATTTGAATGGCTTCTAACTTATTTATTTTTGGTCCGATTTATAAAATTCTTTCTGCAATATATTTTGAGTAACGTAACTTATTGATGTAAATAATAAAAAAAACCTAGTCAACTACCCTATTATATTCTATTAGAGAATATATAACATAATTATTCAGTGATTTCTTAGGTTTACGCGAATATTACACATTGAAATAAAACTAGTTTTATCGCGGTTTAATTTTTATTTTAGTCCCGACGTTTCGAAAGCTTTTCAGCCTTCGTGGTCACGGGAGAGACTGAGGTGTAGGTCGTCTCGAAAAGTAAATGTTACAATGGCTACCTTCATTTTAAAATTATACATTTATTTTTAATTATTTAAAAAGTTAATTGACACTAGTCCGATCTACGCAGAAAGAGCTCACGGTATCTTGAGGTCTGGCAATTGGTCTTTTGGGTTCCGATTTAATTAAACGTCGATCGAAACGTCGGGACTAAAATAAAAATTAAACCGCGATAAAATCCGTATAAACTAGTTTTATTTTAATATAATTATGGTAATAATTATACTGTATGTAAAAAAACCCTGTTGGCCCTTTTTGGTCGTGAAGATAGACATATAGACAGCATAATAATAATAGTTAAATAAAAAAAACAGAAGCGAGATATTATCCTTACACCGGAAGCTTAGAAAAATGAACATATTTAAAAAAATGTTATTTGACGAAGCCGGGCGTGGACGCGGCGCGGCGCGTTTTAGGCACGTAGACGCCACAATTTGCTATCTCGCTCTGGCTCCGCGTCATCGCTCATGCAGAGGTAATCAATCGAAATACGGTTTACAAACAATATAATAATTAAAGTATATAAAATAAATATGATTATTTTTACAGTCTCATTTTCGTATGCGAGTTATTTCATTACGTTTGAATATCGATTCCGATATCACAGTTAAAACGCCCAACAGGGTTTTTGTTACATATAGTATATTGACTTATCCATTTATCAGTGGGAAATTTGTATATTGTTTTTTTATCACTATCAATTATTATTGGTTTGAACTTTAATCTGTCTTGTAATGTATACACAGTATTGTCCCAAGGAAATTAAAGAGATAAGAAAAAGCCCAAAGAAATATACTTACAGTTTTTTTTTTTTAATGGCATAGGCCGGCAAACGTGCAAGTGGGTCACCTGATGGTAAGTGATCTCCACCGCCCATGTACGCCCACAATACTAAAAGAATCATGGGTGCGTTGCCGACCTTAAAGGAAAGGGATAATTAAGGAATTGGGAAGGGGAGGGGGTTTGGGCCTCCAGATATCTCACTCACCGTACGAAACGCAGCAGCAAGCTGCTACTTTACGTCAGTTTTCTGTGAGACAGTGGTGATGACCCGGACGAGCCGGCCCATACATGCTTTAGACAAAAGTGTCTACAGCGTGGCTCTACCACTCATAACAAGTACAGTACTACAATATCAATGATGCCTTTTGACAATGTTTCATTTTATGAAGATAAATATAATGATAAAATTCACATAATTATAAGAAATGTACCTGGTATAGCGATAGGCTCCCCTCTAATTACATCATGGGACAGAAATAAGCTTGGCGAAATGTGGGTGTACCGGTTTCACCTCTGCCTACCCCTTCGGGATTACAGGTGTATGCATATTATTTGATAGTTGTTTGAATAATTGTACATGAAAAAAATTCCATCAATGACTCCATATCATGAGTAACTTTGTGGGCATGTAGTTGGCTGTGAAGCAAGGGGCAGTGGGTTCCATTCCCACACTGAGATAAAATGTTTGTGTGCTCTACTAATATTTGTTTTCAGTGTTTTTCACAGAGGGATTAATATCAGGCGAGTGGCCGGTCGTAAAATTACAAGCCAAATCTTTCTGTAACATATGTTAAAAAGGATGCTGCGAAAACCCCACTGCAACTGGGAAAGTGTATTTGTAAGTCATAATCACGAGACAAGGTCAGTATCTGCTGGCAGATATGAAGTGTCTAAAGTCAGTAATTATTATGGAGACAGAACTATCAAAAAGCGTCTACCCTATGTACTAAATAGTCTGCCAGTGGAGATTAGACAAGAGACTAACAAAAATAAGTTTAAAAACATGTAAATAATTATTACCTAAATAATTATTACCTAAATAATATGTAGCCACCCACTTAATGTAAACTAACAATGTCACTTTATCTTATGTGTTATGTATCAGAGACTCGATGACCCGCAGTCAAACCGTCCAGACGGTTTTGTGGGATATATGTTAATAGAATAGAATTATGAATGATTTAATAAATAAATTAATATTCTTGATGGCCAACTTCAATAAACCACCTTATTTCGGATTCAGTGTAAAGATCCCACAAATCTGATTGGCTCGACAGTACAGTCTGATGATTATGCATATCTACACTAATATTATAAAGAGGAAAGATTTGTATTTTTGTATGTAACAAATAAACTTAAAAACTACTGGACCGATTTCAACAATTCTTTTACCGTTAGAAAGCTACTTATCACTGAGTAACATAGGCTACTTTTTATCCAGGAAACGGCCGTTCACGCGGGCCGAGCCCTAGGCTAGTTATGTAATATTTTTTAATAAAACAAGATTTTTTCTGAAATGCTAGAACTTTCAAAATTTGAGTGTATAAAAATACAAGTCCTTTATAAAGACACACTTCTTAGCAATGTTCGTTATGCCTTCCAAGAAGATAATTAAGTTTTATTATTGCATAAACATAAACAACACAATAGAAAATCAGAATGATACACTGGATTGTTACTTCAAGAAATGTATGGATGTTAAAACAATGCAATAAGTTTCATTAACAGTCTAAAAACATGTAATAGTTTGTCTTTAACATACTTTCTAATGACCTGACATAAAAATACTCTTTTTTTAATTTCACAAAACTTACCTGGTAATTCTGTGGGGGAACTCCGGGGGCTACTTTCTGTTGATACTGTTGCGATATTGTGCATTGCAGGAATGCAGCGAAAAATATTAACCGCAGCATTTTGCGCCTAAAAGAAAAAACACGTATAAGCTCCCGCTCTTTTCACAAACTACTGGTTTGTAGCAACTTTTTAATTTTATTTATGATAGACGTAAGCAAAGACTTTAATCTAATACGACTTACAAGTATTTGGACGTAAGTTCTTATTTAAAAATCTAATTCATAACAGTGGCTACTGTGGAAAATTAATTTTACCTGTAGCGTAATACGTGGACTCGCGATAATAACCTTATCGAATCGTCTGTGTTGATAAAATATAGAACTAAACGTATGCAAGATGTTTCGCAAACGTTTTCAAAAAAGAAATCTTTCAATACAATACACGTCAGACGTTCCAAGTTTTGACGTTCGACGTTTTGTTATTGCTATCTTTTTTAAATGTATGTGACACGTGTAGATATGTAGTCTTATGTAATAATAAATGTATATGCGTTATGGCCCTTTTAAAATATATATAATCGTATTTAACTTTTAAAAGATGTGTCAATCATTGTGATCTGATAAAATAATACTACAGCCCACAATATGCAGTAAAATAAATATGCTTACTCAGGGACGTATTTAGGCGAATTGTTTAAGGGCAATGGGACAAGTAATTGACTCAAGTTCATCTAAATGTATGGCCTAACACTATGTTGCAAGTTTATTATGTAATTTATTTATATTTGACTAAAGCTACAGGTTCTTGCCACATTGCTCGTCGTTATAAAAGCTACAAAATCATTTAGGTGTGCAGTTCAAGTTACATTTCATTAACCATATAAATAAGCGGAGTTATAGATGTACAAACCGCCCCCGCTAACATCTAGAGAACCTCGTCCCCCCAACGTCTTATACCCCGCAGGACAATCGCGCACGAACTTGTCCATCTATAGTTAACTAAAATGAAATGGGGGTTTTTAAACTAGGTAAATTTGCCATAACATACAAAACGTCAATGAAGGGATTTTTTTATAACTTTGCTTTGATACTGTTAAGTTTTGTTATGGCAGCCATCCTAAGTAATTAATAAAAATAAAAAACTATAGGAAAAACAATATATTTCCTTAAAACATTTTTTTTCTATTCTCCGCCATTCTTAAAAAATCACACAGTTTCTTTCACAATCTTCTCTTATATCAATGATATGTTCTTTGGAGTATACCTTATATAATGTTTTTTGTTTACTTAAAACTATAATATGAAATCTTTTGAATACAAACTAATACAGGAAGTAGTCATCTAAAATATTTTTATAATAATCATAGACCCGACCAAGTAGGTAAAACCACAACAGTTCACCAATTGACAATTCTGTTGTCCCAACTAAACTAAACGTAGTTTACACCGTTTATTATACACCTATTTCAGAGAAGTAGTCTTATTTTAATTAGATCAGAATTATTTATTAACTAGCTTTTGCTCGCAGCTTCGCTCGCGTAAAGTATCTGGTCAAAAAATATTATTTCTCAACTTTTACAAACTTTGCATCTTTCTCTCATCCCTTAGGGGTTGATTTTCGAGAAATCCTGTCATACATTAAGAGTCAGACAAGATTTTGCCTTTTAAATATACACAGATGGATATAATTTTAGTTAGGTTCATCATGTAAAAAGGTTAACTTTGAACTAAAACCGACTTATCTGAAATACATCATTTGGTTTTAGTTTATTTGGCTGATAACCGAAAAGCTGAAAGTGGAAATTCGTTGTCTCTTATAACCTACCCCTATGGGAAACAGGCGTGATTCTATGAATGTATGTATGTAACCGAAAAGCTACCTATACAAAGCATGGATAGTTATTTCGTCATCAAAGAACCATTTTGATAAATTTCTGTTTATGATTACTGCATGTCACCTTTACTAATGAGAGTTATGCTTCGATCTATCATCCTTGACCAATACAGTTTGGTAGATTGTTTGAACCTTCAAAATTCGTATGTAATGAAAAAAAATACTAAGCTATTAATAGATTCCGGCAAAATGCCTTCACTTACACCTAATAATAAGTAATGTGCAGTGAAAATGTTTGACGAAATGCGTCTTTCGCCGATCATCACTTTTGAATATTAACGGGGCAGTTTAGTTCACTTACTAATATTGGTTAAAAAATACCTACGAGTAACGCATTAAGAAATAATTAATTCTACAAATTGAGAAATTAAAAATAAAAATTAATGGGCTCTGTTGTGCCCACAGACATAGATCTTATAGATCCTGCAATACATACTTCGCGTGCCGATATCAAAGTGAAATCCTGGGCAATCATGTGAACCAAACATATAAAAATTGCCATAGTGCACCGTAATATTTTTTGACACAGGCCAGCAAACGAGCAAGTGGCTCACCTGATGGTGACAACTTTTAAAGTGGATAAAGAGTTTTTCTCATCACTAAACTGATCTTGTGATGTCACAGCGGATTAAAAAATATGGCACGCTTGATTTTCATACAGATTGAAGTACTTGCGGAGTTTATTTTAGTATTTGCGGGAGATCCCATTCTCAAGATGTCATTATTCTAAGCCTGCGATTTCTTAACTATGGTGACTTTTTTGGCATTGCCACGACCCTCTTCAGAAACTACGAGATTTCTGAAACCTTCCACTAAACCTTTAATACATTCTACTTCCTCTTTCGTTAAACCAGAAGGCAAATCAAATTTCGAATGCTCTTCCCTGCTAGACAAATCTTCGCACATACTCAGAACATCATTTTGGAAATCTTGATCCACTGTATACATTTTTTTCTCTTTTACTTCTGTATTAAACACTTTCTGCCACATTTCTGTTTCCACTTTGTCTGACTTTTTAGTTTTATCATCTAAATCAGCTAGAGCTTTACCTATATCTCTATTCTTAGGCTCTAGTTTTAAAGCTTTTTTATAGTACTTAATAGCTTCCTCTAATTTCCCTAAATGTTCATGTGCTCTACCACAATAAAATAACGCCTTACAATGGGTATCTATGTCAATAATTTTGTCTAGATTTTCACACATCAGTAACACATATTTTGGTTTATTTAACTTATTGTAGCATACTGCTAAATTAATGTAGATTTTTATTCTATTCTTTTTTAAGTCCGCCTCTTCCTCTTCAGTTTTTGGATGGGCCATGGACAAGACCGTCATGGCTTGTTGGTAGTTTTTGATTGCTCTAGAATATTTCCGTTTATGGAACAACTCCTTGGCATCCGTGCGTAAAGCTTTAACAGTTTTTGATGTTGTTTCAAACTTTGATTGTTCTTCCCTTGGGAGATCGTTAAATCTGTAAACAAAATATAATATTAGACATGTACTATTGCTGGACACTTATTTACTAATGACAAGATTTAAACCTAAGTCCACCACGCTTGTCAAATAAGTGTTGGTAGATTTCACATATCTTTGCAACTTTTTTTATAATTCTCAGGAATGCAGGATTCCTCGCAATGGTTTCCTTCACTGTTTAAGGTGGTGATGAAATACACACATAAGTTTGAAAAGTCAAAATTGTGTGCCAGGAGGTGAGATCGAACACGTAACTCGTTTGGTCTTCTTCTTGTAGTGCCTCTCCAACTAGTGAAGGTTGGCAGTCAGCTCATCATACTGTCTTTTATCCTTTGCGAGACGAAATAGTTCAGCAGCGCTCGCTATCCCTGTCCACTCTCTGATGTTCCGCAGCCATGACTTTTTCCTTCGACCAACTTTTCTCTTACCCGCTACTTTTTCCATCATTATGAGTTGAAGGAGCTCGTATCTATCATGTCTTAGTACATGTCCTAAATATGCAACTTTTCTTTTTTTGATGGTGTCCAAAAGTTTGCGGTTTTGACCTACCCGTCGAAGGACTTCCTCATTAGTAATTTTATGAGTCCAGGATATTGACATTACACGTCTATAAGTCCCTCCTTCTTGACGTTAAAGATTTTTTCTGGACTTTTGAGGCTTCTTACATTCCACGTTGCAATCTTATAAGGGTTCCGCCCGGGGATTCTTCGCACCCCTGTTCCATTTAAGGAACGCCGGGCACTCGGGGCCATTTCTTTCTGTACCTTATTCATATGTAAGCTGATTACTAGGGAAAATTAGTGCAGTGGTTTCCCGTTGCCTTCTGCACCAGACATTTTAGGGGTAACTTACTCCCCTAGGCCGCTGAAGCCTCTTCCAGCTAGTTGCCTAACTGGGTGTATGGTTATACCGCCGTGTCGTGTTGCTTTGCTTCTTAATAATTACAAAAAATTACCTCACAGCCGCTTGATTGTCCTTAACGTCATATAGAACGATAACGAACAGGGCCGGTTCTGGGCGTATCCTGGGGGGTGCACCGCGTAACCCCCATGCCGCAGCTGGTTGGACTAGCAGGTTGAATCTAGCCATTGGACCCTTCACTGTTGTTAGACCTATTTCTAGACCGGGTATGATACGACCGGCACCTAGGCGTATGCGCTGTGAAATAAACAATGAAAAAGATGATTAAGATGTACAGTACTCTTTATTTTAAAAGTTTTTTTTTACATTTTTAAATATTAAATAACTTAAAAAAAATTAAACATTTAAAAATATAAAAAGTATCACCCTCCAATGGCGCGCCTAGGACCCAAGCCATCGGTGGTTAGGACCCCAGAGTGAGGAACCTCCTCACAATGCGTGCCGTGTCCAATAACACTGCTTTCTGAATCTGGCTCTTGACCCAACGACCAATTGAGAGCCTCTGGAGGTGTTGATCGAGGCTCTTTGGTATCAACCCATTAGCAGAAACGACTATCGGAACAATCATTGTTGTGTCCACATCCCACATGTCTGTAACCTTGTGTGCCAGGTCTAAATATTTGGATATTTTATCTTTTTCGGCTTTAACGAGGTTTTCGTCATGTGGGATGGTGACATCAACAAGTATTGCCCGGCGCGCTAATCGATCTACTACCACAATATCTGGCTTATTGGCAACAATAGTCCTGTCCGTGATAATAGATCGATCCCAATACAACGTTGCATGTCCATTTTCGAGAACCGGTTGGGGGACATATTGGTAATATGGCACCTCAGTGGTCACAAGGCAATATCGAAGAGCAAGTTGCTGGTGTATGATCTTGGCTACTAGGTTATGCCTATGCAAATACTCGCCATTAGCAAGATACGAACAACCCGAAATAACATGCCTGATTGACTCTCCGGGACGGTGGCATGCCCGACAGATGTCGACCGTACCATCCTTCAGGATGTATTTTCTGTAGTTGTTCGTCTTGATAACCTCGTCCATAATTGCAATGACAAAACCCTCAGTTTCTCTAAAAAGATCACTGAAACGTAGCCAAGATACGGAAGCAAGTTGATTCACATCGGGCCCATTTAGAGCTCGATAGAATCGCCCGTGTAGTTCTTTGCTCTTCCATACTTCCCTGCGTTCACCAGTACTCATTACCATAGGAACCCGCCAGTTTTCTTTTGCCAAGGAGAGCGGAGTAAATCCCTTATCCACTGTAGCCACATCTCTATGCACATCCACTTAAGATTAAGATTATTATTATGATTTTAATGGTTGACTGGTAGAGAATGCCGCTGGCATTAAGTCCGTCTGTACATCTTTTGTATGAAGTGTACCTATTAAATAAATAATATAAATTACCACACAGCCGCTTGATTGTCCTTAACGTCATATAGAACGATAACGAACAGGGCCGGTTCTGGGCGTATCTCTGCCTACCCCTATGGGAAACAGGCGTTAGTCTATGTATGTATGTAAAATAAATTATGAGTTGCTTAAATTAGATACTGCGTTGGCTTCGTTCTTGAGGAATTTTTAATTTTTAAGAAGACAAAGTTTAATAAATTTAATGGGACTTGAGACAAAATCTACCGACTACAAATAAATATAAGTTTCAAACTTCAAATATAGACTCTAATAACCGAATCACTGTGCGTTTGCTTTTATCCGTTGCGGAGTTTCCCCATTTTCTCTCATAAATACTCCGACATCAAAACTTAACGGGTCTCTTAAGATTTACACCGTATCGAAAAGTAATCATTAAAAGCGGTCTACATTTAGCGAAGTTATAAGTGAACATACATAAAAAATATATACAGACGAATTGAAACCTCCTTGTTTTGAAATCAGTTAATAAATACGCTCATTCTATTTTTATTATAAAATAAATTCATTTTGAGTCAGTGCTATTAATCATTGACCACCAAACTCCAGTAGCACCGACTTAAAATTAGCTGATTTAACTTTAAGAGCAGCGATAGCTCACTGGGGAGTGGTAGAGACGAAAGTCGCAGATTCGAAACCAGTCCCAAGAGCGTACACCTCTGACTTTTCTAATTTATGTGTGTATTAATTGTTAATTATCGCTTGCTTTAACGGTGAAGGAAACATCTTGAGGAAACCTGCATACCTGAGAAATTCTTCATAAGAATATTTCGAAGGTGTGTTAAGTCTGCCAACCCGCATTAGGACAGAGTGGTGGACTAAGGCCTAACCTCTTTCATCCAGTAGAGGAGGCCTGTGCCCAGTAGTGGGACATGTATAATACAAGGCTAGTATTATTAATATTATATAAGTTTCACTGAGTCGGCCTTTTTTATGGTAAAAAAAAAATTGCTGCGTAATTTTTGACTTTTGTTATGCTATGGGCGTTAGGTATAAATTAAAGCTAATCATGAGCATACTATTCTAATTACCTTCGGAGCACCTTGGTTCATGGTAAGCGTCGAATCAAAAGGTATTTTGGCCTTCTCCCAATACGCTGCATAATGTATTGTTACTTCGGCGTCTACTGGGACTAAGGGACCATCACCTGGAAAAAGTTTTTTGTTACAACTGGACCATTAGTATCATATTAGATTAAAAATCTATTAATGGACATCATACGCCTCATGTACTGAGTTCAATTTCTGACTCGTCTTACTTAGTCTCATAATCTAGTCAGACAACAGACAGACAGACTATTATTGAGTGTAGATATTTCAGTTCATTTTTACACGTATTGCTATGTATGCGTGATGTGCTTGAGTAAAGATATTGAATATGTGTGTATAATGTGTCTGTCACTATTGACTTGAATTTATAGATGATAGCAGACGCATTTGAAGCCTTACACTATGGGAACATACGTACCTTCTTCAATGATAAGGATTTTGACATCTCCACTAGCCACACAATCCACCATGTTAGCCGCCAACTTCTCAAACGAGTGGTACTCCGGAGACGAAAGCATCATCTTTTCAGTACTCTCTTCTATTTTTTTTAACACGTCTTCTGTGTCACTAATAAAATAACCATAGATGTTGATTACAGTTAGATATTGAACTACCTAAAAAAACATATATTCGGTAGTTCCCTCGTATAGGACTGGTCGTTTGTTAGATACCAGTTTAATCGCCAAGTAGCAATGTGGAAGAACTGTTGTGTTCGGATTTAAAGACATTGAAGCAAGTGAAACTTGTAGGTATTATGACAATTAATATCTAATGTTGCTTTTGTTTCTAAGTAGTAGTGGAACTTGCCAACTGGAGAGCGACCTCGTTTCATCGCTCAAGTGTGTAAAACCATTAAATAATATTTAGTAGTATCTATATTTGGTTTATAAAGTATACTTTTAGTAACTCAAATCTCATGTAACCGCTTTTGAAACTCGTTATTTGCTTGATTTTTATATAAGAACACTAAACCATTTAAAACAAATTATGATACAGATAGGTTAACACTACTTGCACATATTTTGTGCCACATAATAAATTTCGCCAAGACTCACTGCGGCCATTTTTGTTAATAGACCTCAATCGGGCTGTTATCAGTGTCATAAAAAAACTGACGTGAAATGGCAGCTTACTGTTGCGTTTCGTACATCCAAATAATACGTAAAATTCATATGTCTGTTGTAAGTAGGCAACGTACCAACGGTTGCCCTGGCATTGTGGATATTCATGAAATCAAATGTGGAAATCACTAACAATCAGGCGACAGACTTGCTCATTTACTGCCTTCAAAATTTTTATATTCTATAAGATAAAATATTCAGAAAATGAGTTAATCACCTGTCCTCTTCTTCTTCCATGTCAGGGAATAAATCCTCATCCGCATTAATCATAGGGTTATTTTTCTTCTTCTTAAAATCTAGATCTATGTGAAACTCCATTTCTGACGTCATTAATTCACTACAAAAAAATAACACCATACAAATATTTATGGAAAAGTCTAAATAGTCTACTTATATACTTCAATCTGTATGAAAACCAAGCGTACCAGATTTTAACCGTCTTGAATAAGGAGGGAGTTATCAATTCAGTGTGTATTTTTATCATGTCATAGTACGCGTGCCATACAAGTTACCCAAGATGTCAGCAAGCGACGTAGGCTCACATACAGTCGCTACTTAGTACTTTGGTCTGTGCCGAGATGTATTGTTTATGTTTCGATATAACATGAATACAACACAGCCCAGGTCTGCACAGTTAAACATACACACATTACGTTGAAACTTGTAAAGTCGGCGATTCCAGCCCCAAACCAAGTACAAACATACCCCACCGCCTCGTCAAGATATCCAAGTAAAAAAAACACTTTTAAATCACAACTATATGAACTGTGCGGCGTCGATATACTGAATACGCCCCTGCGTTTTTGTAAGAAAGAGATAGCCGAACGACTTCCTTTGAGAGATAGGGACATGCTAAATAAATTAAAACTAATTTTATGGAACACAATATTCTAAAACGGCATGCACAAGCCAATATCAACTTTATCACAATGACATACAGTTTAGAATTCTTTTAGTTTGAGTTTATAGAAACCGCGAAAACGATGATTTTTACCTTAGATTAATTCCTTTAGAAAATTGGACGGGATCTTTAAAAACTTCCTCCATTGCCACAATATGAAATCCAGTCAATACTTAAGCTCGAAAAATATACCAAATCTATAAAAATACGCTACCAAAATTTTAACAAATACATCAATCACAGAACATTTTGGCTGAAAAGCGAAACTGACAGTTGCCACTAACATTTCCCTAAAAAGTACATTCGCTTACCGAAAAAGTATGAATTTTACCAAAAAAGTGCTGTTTTCCAAAAAATAAAGGAAGCAAAGAATTATGCACAAACATGTAATGTAAGAGAAAGCAGATTTATCATTACAATAAAACTCACGCAAACTTTGCAATTCAAGTAATTTCGTTGCGTTTTTTTAACGGGACATTAAATTTTTTTCTTTTTGTGAGACTTGTCATAGGTGTTTAACTTTTGCTAAACGCGTGTCTTTGAAGTTTGAATAATGCAATTAAAAAACAAAATCATAAAGTAAAAGCTCTTTGTGTGATAAAAGTTAAGCTGGGTCTCCTGCACATGTTTTTCTCTACACACTACACAAAACATTGTTTCGCTACTCTTTTTGTTGACGTAACTTTGTTTTGTGTAGATGAAAACAATGCTTTTGCTTTCTATGCCTGATGGAAAACATTTACACATTTTGCCTCTGCGCGTGTGGAGAAGAGCGGAGTAACTGTCAAAAGTGTTGCATTGCATGGAACACATGCACGACTGCAGCCATTTTTGACAGCAAATGTTTTATGAAACATCAAATAAAAATTCCTGAGCCAGAGACAACGTATGTATATAAATCTGATTTTCTCTGCACACTACCCACTTTTGTGTAGTGTGTAGAGGAAAACATGTGCAAGAGACCCGGGTTTTGGTTAGGATCTGAGATAAGTACGGAAAACCGTACTAAAAAGTAACTTCTGGCAAGTGGCAACGTTAGGTATGACTGAATGAAAGAATGAAATAGTGATGCGGTAACATTTAGATTTTAGTCATCAATCTATACATAAAAACTCCGATTACAAACGCGTAAACGGTACAGTACGGCCAAAAAATATGCGCTTCGACAATGTTCGGCTTTTATGAATTATTAATAATAATCTATTAATGACCCAGCCAACCTGCTCTTGTCTAAGAATTGGTCCATTCATTTAAGGACTGCTATATCATAGACAGACACATATACAGACAGATAAAGGGGTAAAACTAATAAAACCCCTCTTATGTCGAGGATTAAAAACATATCTGTGTTTTTTATGAGTGGTAGAGCCACGCTGTAGACACTTCTCTACAGCATGTATGGGCCGGCTCGTCCGGGTCATTACCACTGTCTCACAGAAAACCGGCGTAATGTAGCAGCTTGCTGCTGCGTTTCGTACGGTGAGTGAGATATCCGGAGGCCCAAACCCTCTCCCCTTCCCAATTCCTTAATTATCCCTTTCCTTTAAGATCGGTAACGCACCCATGATTCTTTTGGTATTGTGGGCGTACATGGGCGGTGGAGATCACTTACCATCAGATGACCCACTTGCTCGTTTGCCGGCCTATACCTACCACAAAAAAAAATTACTTTCCGCCAATCTCCAACAAAATATTCTATGATCTCCAATCAACCTTGTTGTCGTTTTCATTCAGTCATTCATTCGTTTTTTTTTGACTTCACTAGTCAAGTCAGATTGAATGATTGAATTTATTCGTGAACTGAAGAGTGAAGACGTGTGAATTGTGATTGAGGGATTTTTTCCCATTTTTATTTGTGGGTAACCGATGACACTGATCGCTTTTGCCTAAAATACTAAAATAATTCTCTAAGTGTTCCTACGAGTTGACAAAGCAGGTACGAAAATACATTATAATCTATAAAAACAATACGTTCGACCTTTTGAATAACCGCTTTCACAAATTATAAACATGGAAAAAACAGAAAACAAAAAACAGACTTGTTTTTGCAAAGCTCATTTGAGAATAGTTTGCGCTTGCGTTGGCGACTTTTTAAAACACTGAACTGGGTGAAACTTGTCTAACAAACATCCTAGGATTATATTTTCTAAATAGCGCCGCGGCATTATTTTACATTGAAAAATCTAAAAAACTGAACGCTTCCTCAGTCACTTCTTTATATCTGATTTTATTTCTGCCGCCAAGCAGCAGTGTGTAAGCACTGTTGTGTCTGGAACACTTTTGAAGGACATTAAAGCCAGTGAAATGAGATTATGAGAACTAACATCTTATGTCTCGGAGTCACGAGCGCAGTCTAATGGCATGCAGTACTTTGTAATTCAAAGTTCTGTGTGGTGTTGCCTTTGTTTATGGGCAGTCGTGGTGCTTACCATCAGACAAGCAACCTGCTTGTATCGTCACTCAAGATGAAAATTAAAAAATTCGTCCTACATGGGTGGTGGAGATCACTTACCATCAGGTGACCCATTTGCACGTTTGCCGGCATATGCTATTAAAGAAAAAGATGCAGAAGGCAGTATTATTGGACACGGCATGCATTGTAAGGAGGTTCCTCAGTCTGGGGCCCTAACAGAGGCTAACATTGTTATTATTAAACTAGCATTTGTTCGCGGCTCCGCCCGCGCGTGATATTATATAGCCTATAGCCTTCCTCGATAAATGGGCTATCTAACACTGAAAGAATTTTTCAAATCGGACCAGTAGTTCCTGAGATTAGCGCGTTCAACAAACAAACAAACTCTTCAGCATATAATAAATATATTAGTATAGATGTATTATTTTTCTACCTGGCGTTATCTTAGCATAAATCCAGGGTTCGCCTTCCCATCATGATTTGACAGTGGATTTGGTATTATATGGGCCAACCCACCTTCAGACCACCACACCCCACAACGGGAACCAAGTTTCGCCACTACTTCGTCCGTTAATCAGCAGAGTGTACCACATGCAGGTGGGGTTGACTTTGGACCTAAGATGTTGGTGATCCAATTACACTCCTTTTGATATAATAAAATAATGTTTAATAAAACTTAGTAACTGACTTCAAAATAAAACACTGAAAAGTCAGAAATAACATATTCTATCTATTCTTACATTTGCATTGCATCGACTCCGAAGAGAATAGAATAGATAGAATTTGTTATTTCTGACTTTTCAGTGCTTTATTTTGTAGTCTGTTTCTAAGTTATGATAATCGTTATTTTATTTTTAATTTTTTAGTGGTAGTTACAGCAATAGCATGTAAAAACACAATCGCGACGAGTGTACTGTTGTCCGTTGAGGAGTTTTATTTTTTACTCTGTACTCCATCAGCAGATCTAAACCAAATTTATATGGGACCACATCGCAGCTAAACTCTATCGCGTGATTTTTTTTCCAACAAAATCGGTCCACAATTGGCGGAGAAATTGATGTACATACATAAGAGGGAAAAGGATTTTTAAAAAAACGCGCCTAATTGAGAACCTCCTGCTTTTTTGAAGTCGGTTAAAAAGTACTTTACAATCTGCCTAGATTGTCTGCACCATTGGCATATAAAAACACTGTATTATATAAATTACATACTTTAATAACAGGAAAATTATTATTAACTCATCCAGTATTTATAAATTCCTTATATGAACCTTTTATAGAATCGTTTGTGTCCGACATCTCCTGTTTTTTTTTAATATCATATGCCGGCAAACGACCAAGTGGGTCACCTGATGGTAAGCGATCTCCACCGCCCATGTACGCCCACAATACAAAAAGAATATGGGCGCGTTGCCGAAGGGGGTTGGGAAGGGGAAGAAGTTGGGAAGGGAAGAATTTGGGCCTCCGGATATCTGACTCACCGTAACGCAGCAGCACAAGCTGCTACTTTACGCCGGTTTTCTGTGAGACAGTGGTAACGACCCGGACGAGCCGGCCCATTCATGCTGTAGACAAAATTGTCTACAGCGTGGCTCTACCACTCGTAAAACCTTATAACGTGACCAAACCACATTAGGTGACAAGACAAGCAAGCATACAAACTATCATCTGACCAAATTTCATGATCCTACCTTTAGTAGTTTGAGATTTTGTGATAAATCAGTGAGCGAGTGGCATAGACACTAGACAAGCTGCGCAGTACATAGGAATTGTACCAATAAGTTGCGGTCAATTGCACCGTAACTCAATATTACCATCTCGCTTACTCTCAACTAGAACCCCTATCGCGCGCTCTGTCTGTAAGCTGTAAAACTCCCGCGTTATGTGACGCAATTTTACTGCTAAGCAGCCCGTCTAGTAGTATACATTAATCTATGCTTTGTATAGATCTATTCAACATTGTACTTTTCACTTTAAATTGTAATGACTTTTGTCAAGATAAGGCCTATGAATTTATGACCAATTTCGTAACATAAAGTAAAAATATTAAAATAAATCTAATTTGTACGGATTTTATCGTGGTTTAATTATAACGTCGGCACCAAAATAGAATTAAACCGCGATAAACATCATCGCTTACCATCAGGCGTGATAGTGGCTAAACGCCTGTACGTATCTGTCTATTCTAAAAAAAAGTGACTGCCGCCGCCGCTGCCAAAAGCTTGTCACGCTATCTCCTCCGAAACCGCTGGGGGTATGGGGTCGAGACCGATACCAATCGATGCAGAATAATGTGGGGAAGAATGTAAGATCTGTCTCATATACGTCGGACTTTAAGTTTTTTTTTATTTTATGTTTTGTGGAAGAACATGGGCAAAGTCCCTAGTTTAAAAACAAAAATGTAAATGCAATGAATAGTAAAAGTTGAACAAGCAAGCAAGTAGTTACGTATTACTAATAATTAATAATTTCATATTCTATTATTATGAAATAAAATAAACAATTTAATTAATTTTAATTCATCATAGTTCCCACTAGTGGCTACTAATATTTGACGTATAGAGTGAAAGCGAAAACTTTCATCGTTTTACAAAACTATTAAAACTTGTACTAGGCCTACAGATGTTGGTGGTTCACTTAACTTATATACTTCACTTACTTACTTTATGCTTTTTTTTCAGACAATGGCCGCCCCGAAACCGAACCAAATGACTACGTGCCCGTACAATATGGCGCATCAAGTGGAGCATTATCGGATGCACGTGCATCTACAGAAATGCAGAAAACAGTACCCCAACTGCAACAAGTTATCGTGTCCCTTCGACGCTACACATGTTATCAACGACGTCGAGTTGGATGTGAGTTGTCCTTTTTTTATATACTCGTAATAATAAGCCCTGTATTTTCTGAATTGTTTCCTGTTAGTTTGTATGTTAAAGTTAAAGTATATCTCTTAATTCAGCATGCCGCTTGGCAAAGGCCTCCTCTAGCTGTTTCCATTGTAGTCTATCCCGAGCCACTCTCCTACAGTTAGGGCCGCTGTCAGTTTTAACTCATCCTCCCATCTCCTTTGTTGTATTCCTCTACGCTGTTAAATTAGGTTAAGATCTGATGACGGAGTATGGAGTAAAAAATAAACCTCCTCAACGGACAACAGTACACTCGTCGCGATTGTGTTATTATGGAATTTACATGCTATTGCTGTAACTACCACAAAAAAATGAAAAATAAAATAATGTTTAACAAAACTTAGAAATCGACTTTATAGGTGCATATATTAAATTGGTCATTAACACTTATTTACAAACCAAAATATACGCACTCACGCCTGTAATCCCCGAAGGGGTAGGCAGAGGTGTAACCAGTACACCCACATTTCGCCAAACGTATCTCCGTCCCACAATGTGATAGGGGGCGAGCCTATCGCCATTCAAAAAAACTTCACATGTTTTATTAGTTTATTCACAAGTTACTTAGTTTTCACTTCTATCGGCAGTCCCCAAAGACTGCCCCCCATGTTTTTATTTTTTCCATACGTTACATTTTCCTGATAAATGTTTGTTTTAACGACTTAAACCATGATGCGGCTGATGAAAATGATAACATAAAAAGTTTCATTTGATGTTTTTTTTAGTGATATCATATCTATAATCACCACCACTACCACCTGTCTTACTTTTCGGAAGCGGTTCTCTTACACCCTTTATATCAAACCATATTAATGTTGTGTAATTTACATTACAGTATCATGTGACGGTGTGTCCAAAGAGGATTATGTTGGACTCTCAAATATACATAACGGATGACGACTACAGACCGGCGGTGGAACTGTCAACCCCGCCTGTCATACAGAGCGAGGAGAACTGGGATGACGTGAGTATTGTACTTTCCGCATCGACAAATATATTCCGCATTGTTAAATAATGCTATCCTCATCGACAATTTTACTTCGCATTGTAAAATGCTAGGGTAAGCTTCGACAAATATTTTCCGCATTGTTAAATGCGGGTATACGATTCGACAAATGTTTTCCGCATTGTTAAATACATCACGGATGGTGACTACGAGACTATCCCGCCCACACACCCGCCACTGTAACTCCTGTGCACCAGGATCGACAGTGGCACGCATTTTTGTTGACACCGAGCAGTGAAGCTCGGCGAGTCTCTGGAAATGCTAAATTGTCTTTGTCCCGCAACGAACTTAATACAAATAGAAAATTAAGGAGGAGTTGGAAATAATAATTGTCCACTTCCCTCCATAGCAAAGCGGTAGACAAAATAATGAACTAAGGAGGCATTAACCTCAGGCACAAGGACATTTACAACTGGAGAAGCCAGATGTAAAGCACCACGGATGTCATTAAGTGGGTCCTATCACGCGAGCTGTTAAACTTGATTCCAATAATAGGTATGACAAAAACGCCGAAAAGCACGGAAGTTCTTCCTAGTTTCCACAAGATCCATATAGTATACAACTCCAGATATTATTTGCATACTGTCTAACATAATGTTGCGCTCTTCACGGATGGTGACTATAGACCGACGGTGGTACTGTCAAACCCGCCTGTCATGACCTTTTTTTTTTGTCGCGGGGAAAGCGAATTATTGCTACCGTCCCGCCCCGGGGGAAGGCGGAACGGTTATGTTGGGTTCACCGGTCTTACGACCCAGCGTTAAGCCGCCCGGGAGAGATGTTAAATCCGAGCGACCGCTGGGCCGAGTCCCTAACACTATGTACAACCTACATCGGCATACCAACTAAAACCCCGCGGTGGCCTTCTTCGGCGCATGTGGGGCGGCCCCGGGGTATCCTTAGCTATATCTAAGGATTGCTACCGGAACCGCCCCTGCGCGGTGCCGCCTAGCGGCCCGTCTCCTTGTCGGGGGGGGGGGGGGGGGCTCCGAAGCCCCCGCGCACCGAAAGACGCCCTCGGCGTCAACGGCAGACACGAGGCCGACCACCCGTGCTGCCGTCCATCCCGGGGTCACACGTACGAGAGTATCATAATGGGCGCTACAACAGCCCCCGGCTGCGCGCCCGCGACCCCCGATGGTCCCAATCAGTCGCCTCTTACGGCAGGCAGGGGATACTGTGGTGGAATTCTCCAAACGCCCCCATCCCACAG
Source organism: Mimas tiliae (assembly GCA_905332985.1). Classification (NCBI taxonomy): domain Eukaryota; kingdom Metazoa; phylum Arthropoda; class Insecta; order Lepidoptera; family Sphingidae; genus Mimas; species Mimas tiliae. The sequence continues at coordinate 2,126,634 of HG995266.1, read as the reverse complement.
GGCGGGAGACGCCGGTCAGTCGTCCACCCGGCGGCCCCCTCTCGCCAAAAGAACGCAGACGAGAGGTGCTGGGCGTCCAACTCCCAAGGTAGAGTACCCGCCAACAGGCAGGCCGCCTCATGGGAGACCGTGCGGTAGCCCCTGATAATCCGCTGTGCCACTAAGCGCTGCGGTTTACGCAGTAGAGTGACACAGCGAGCGTTCAGGGACCCAGCCCAAACGGGACAACCGTATAGGGCCATGGAACGCACGACTCCCGCATACAAACTTCGGCAGGGGTTGCCGGGACCTTCCATGTTCGGCAGCAGGCTTCCAAGCGCTGCCCGCACCAGTTTAGGCGACAACTTCTCAAAGTGGGCGCGGAAATTCCATCGGCTATCTAGTACCAATCCCAGGTACTTCATGGTAGAGCCGACGGAAATCCGCACCCCCTCCACAATGATGTGGGCCTCCATAGGTGGCCCCCTCCGAGCCTATCATGACCTGACCCTACACTAGGTAACCCTGTATTGTGGGTGTCAGGAACTATGAGGAAGTTATGGTTCAACAACACCTAGAATCCAATATTTTTGCATCACACAAACATTTGTCTTAGTGTGAGAATCGAACCCGTGGCATCTCGTTTCACAGACGGCTACTCGCCCGCTGCGTCACGGAGACTGTCAACTGTTTCTCGACAGCATGGCAATCGACCAATGGTGGGTCACCTGATGGCAAGTGATCTCCACCGCCCATGAATACCCACAATGCCAGAAGAATCATGGACGCGTTGCCGACCTTAGGAAAATGATAATTAAGAGATTGGGAAGGGGCAGGGGATTTTGGCCTCCGGATATCACACAAGCCGCTACTTTACGTCGGTTTTCTGTGAGACAGTGATAACGACCCGGTCGAGCCGGCCCATGCGTGCTGTAGATAAGACTGGCTCTACCACTCGTACTCAGTTATTCATAATAAAATAACTAATGTCATTCTCTTTTTTCAGGAGGTCACCACCACATACATACCGGATCCGTCGAAGAAAGGACCCCATATCATAACAAAGATCCGTGGTGCTACCAGATCTGAGAGGAGGAAAGCTAGGATGGAGGGCATTAAGACATACCGCCCGGCGGAGTCTGACAACTAGATGTAGTCCTCGATTCTAGTCTAGAATTAAGTGAAATCTACTTATTTTACGAAATGTTGTCTATAATGAAATACGTAGTATTTTGTGTGATATAACAAAAGTTAAAATATTTTCCTTCAAACTTACTCGTTGTCTGTGGGCCCAATAATCTTGAATAAAAAAAAATTGTAAATATTATATCAATTTTAAGAATGTTTGGTATGGGTTTAGTGCTAAATTATGAGATGTCAATTAACTTTAATTGACATTTCTAAGAGTGTAATTATTTCCAAACTGGATCCAGTAATGCTTTATGCTCTGTTAATTTTTATACCTTAATTTACGTCTCTGTGGAATAACCGAATTTTTAGAAATTTCTAATGAATACTTAAATTTAATGACCTCTGTGGTATTTAAACTAATGTAGAGGTAAAGGAGGAGCATTGTCAGATATTTTTAATCTCCCTCAATAAAAGATTGTCAGTTCGTCCATATGCTTTATTTCAATATACATACGCACTTACGCCTGTAATCCCCAAAGGGGTAGGCAAAGGTGTAACCAGTACACCCACATTTCGCCGAGCGTATCCCTGTCCCACGATGTGATAGGGGGCGAGCCTATCGCCATACTGGGCTCAAATTCCAGACTTCGGGCTGACACTGAGCGTTTGGTAATAGACCGGGGATCGAACACGAGACCCTAGCGTCAGCCTCAGTCGTAACGCGTACGCATTACAGCTGCGCCACCGAGGCAATCATTTATTTCAATATGGAAAATAATAATTTTCCTAGTGTAAACAACGTCGATACAAAAGATAATAGTGTACCGGGTGTAAGGGAAACGCTTACGAAAACCAAGCCAGCTGGTAGTGCTTGTGATTACAGACATGATACTGCTAAAAATATCGCGAAATAAGTCGTTTCATTCAAACAATAGTTAAAATTGTATTTCTCTTCATACGGTATTTTAAGGCCAATAACATAATCAGTTGACGCTCGGAATCAGCCGTGCAGCGCGATGTGCCTACTGAGTATTGAAGCGCGGTAATGCGTGCGAGTCATTGACCCCACAGCATTGGTACGCTTTGCATTGCTGGCTTACGTTTTCAAAATGGCAAGTAAACAGCAAAAGAATAGTGTTGTCAGTTTATGTTAAGGTTGTGTTTTATTACTGTTTTCGCTTCGGAAGCGGTCCCCTTACACCCAGTAGACTTTGTATGACTCCCTTACGCGTGCTGTAATAGGGTAGTTTGAATGTTATATATTATTTTATAAGCAACAGAAAATGATACGCAAAAGAAACCCTTTTATTAAAACACAATCAAAATTGGTTCAGAAATGTGCCCGCAGTTATGACTTTAAATGTTGGTATAAGGAAAAGTGGGTGCGTAGTAGTGATATCTCACTATCTCGCTTGCACCATAATGAACATTTTACACAGTGACGTCAAAGTTTGCGTCGTCTGTCATTTGACAATTACCCCTTCTACAGGATTTGAATGGCTTCTAACTTATATATTTTTGGCCCGATTTATAAAATTCTTTCTACAATAGATTTTAAGTAACGTAACTTATTGATTTAAATAATTTAACCTAACCTAGTCTACTACCCTTTTAAGATGCCGTTATGTGAGGTGTCGTTTATACAAGATTCCGTCCCGTCTGGAACATAGCTCGGGTAACCACGCGTTGTTCAAATGAATCTTTACATATTAAACAGTCTAATATTTTAGTATAAAGTTTTTTGTTTACTTTTTGACAATTTACCTTGATGCCTTTAATGCAAGCGCATAGCAGGGCGTATCGCATAGTATCGCTCATCTAAGGGTCCAATCTATTTGCCCTATATTTTACCAAATTATTTGGACATTGGCTAACGCCAGAAGGCCAATTCTCGTAATTTTAAATGTTCAAAATATCATTCCGATCTAGTCTCAGCGTCAAGAAAGTTGCAAATGGCATTCTCTTAAACCAATAATCAACGTCAAATGCACCTAGCATTAGCAGTAGCATTATATCGTTTTGGCTTTAGTCAACTTTTATTCTACATTCAATCTCATTACGATCTATGTTCACATTTGATGTTAATTATTAATGATAATAAATTTTGAACATTTAAAATTACGAGAATTGGCCTGCTGGTTTCTAAAAGGCTGATCAAATCAACATTCAACTAACATAACTTTGATTTCACATCGCTTTCAAATCAATTCGAGTTGCTGAAACGTTATTTATTGAAAAAAATAAAATAAAATTGGTGTCTTTTTAGTGACGTTTAACATATGCTTTTTCATATTAATTTGAATGTTATGTTAGCTAACATGTGTGTCAAATCAAAGGTGTTGATCACGCTTCTAGCAACTCAATTTCGACTTGACATGAGATTTGACATTTGATTAGTTAATTTAACATTGATCAGCCTTTCAGAAATCGGGCGTTAGTGTTTGTATCAAAATCTTTGATCAAATATGGTGGTATCTAATTTCTTCGATGCAATTTGTTTGCTGTGGTATGGCGATTAACCGGTCATAGTGGCTTGTTCAGAATCTGCCACTATAAATTCAGTAACTTCAGGCAGGCATAACTGCGATCATCGAGGAACGCAGTGATTTTTTTCTAGCTTGAATGACGAGACGAGCAGGTCGCTCGCCTGACGGTAAGCGCCACGCCTGCTCATAAACAGAAGCAACGCCACACAGAACTTTAAATAACAAAGCACTGCATGACATTGGACTGCGCTCGTCACCAAGGTGTTATTCTCATAATGTCCAGTAATTTCACTGGCTTCAATGTCCATCAAACCGGAACACAACAGTGCAACACTGTTGCTTGGCGGCAGAAATAGACAAAGCGGTGGTACCAACCCAGCCGGCCTCTCGCATACGAGGGATCTACCACCATGTAAACTCTTGTTGTCGGTCGCTCCTCTGTGTGTATAACAGTGGTCATTTTTGTTTTGATTTGTGAAGCTATGCGATGCTATGTATATGCGCTGGGCTACGCTATTTTTCTCATACCCTTTTCAGGATCTAAGAATAATAATATGTTTTTTTGACTTGCAAGTTGTAAATTATGTAAATAAATGATTACATACTATGTTAATATTTTGTTTTATTTCTTAATGGGGAAAGGAATCTATTAAATATTTATGAAGGATCTATATTTTTTATACATATAGTCATACGCACTCACGCCTGTAATCCCCAAAGGGGTAGGCGGAGGTGTAACCGGTACACCCACACTTCCTTTCCGTCCCATGAGACAGGGGGCGAGCCTATCGCCATACCGGGAACAATTCCAGACTCCAGATTGATACTGAGCACTTTGTAATAGAAAAACCGAATACCACTTCTACCCGACCCGGGAATCGAACCAGAGACCTCAAGGTTAGCCTTAGTCGTAACGCGTACGCAAAAACAACTGCGCCACCGAGGCAGTTGTAATGCGTAACATGAAGTATCATTTTAAAATTAAATGTAAACCAAAAGATAACAATATAGTAATTTTATTTATAATTTGCTCAGTAATTACATTATCACACATATAAATATAATAAAACAATTCATATATCAAAGATATTTATTGAAACCCCTTTAAAAAATCATCATCCATCTTTTGGAATTTCTCCTTCATCTCATCTGGTACCTCTACAGTGCTTAAATCATCCGCACCAACTTCCTCTTCTTTCTGTATAAGAATATCTACTACGTTTTCACAAACAAGCAGTGGTTTGGCTTCTTTCTCCCATTTATGATATTCTCTTAATACGTAATACACTCCATTGCTTCGTAACTTCTCCCTCCCCTTCCTCGTCGCGCACAGTTTGTTCAACGTCTCGAGAACCATTATCCGTATATCTACATCAAGATCCCTGGATTTTTCCTTTGGTAAATATTGCAAAGTTATTGGTAGAGAGTCCATCTCTTCATCAGGGTAATCCTCGTTACCCATTATGGGGCTTAGAATGTATGTTAGCAGATCGACGTCATTACTTAGTAGGAAATTGTGACAATCTGTATCAAATGAGAGGTTTCGGACGGTACCAATAGCTCCGCCTCTTCGAACACTTGATCGTGCATAATTACAAAACGGTAGCAACTTTATTACTGGTACGTGAGGGTTTTCCTCTATAAGCCATCGTCGTATCCTGTGACTGCAAGATAAGTTACTGAACATCGGAGCCAAGTAGTTCAAGTTAGAACCTTTTTTATTAAAGTCTACATTCGCAAATGCGTTCAAAATGTCATTTAAATGTGGAATGAATGTGTTTAAACATATTTCTAACTCGTCTTCAAGTCGTGTTATGTTGGAAAGTATCATGCAAGCTGCATCTGCGTCTTTTTTCTGTGGATTTAACACATAGGAAATCAATAAGTCAATAATATTTTTCTGGGCGCTATTTTTGTATTTTAACAGCTCTGTCGCGCCTCTAGTGTGCACTGTGACGTTTATGAGGATCAATAAAGCACTTTTAGCAATTTCCTCGATTCGGTCATCGGTTAATTCGATGATTGCTTTTATGATGTTCTCGTTGTTCAACAATGATGTTATTCCGTATTCATTTGCGGATAAACCCACTAGATGGTCCACAGCGATGTGTTTTAAATCTATCCGCGATTCAGGTTTTAGGAAGTTTAACATCTCATCCAGAGGATCTTTGGCCATTATTTCAATTTATATTTTTACAGAAATACAATGATCACGTTGCGTTAAAGAGTGAATAAATAATGTCAATTTTTCTGTTTGACAGATGTCAAATGTCAATATAAACAGATACTGTTATATAATATATAACGGTATTAATGTTAAGCTATTTCATTTAGACATTGCCGGAATCAATTAACATCGATGAAGCTTTATTCTAAAATAGAACTAAACTTAAATAATTGGTTAGTATTTAGCGTATGATATTATTGTAATTTATTTATTTATTTGTGTAACAGCTATTGTTTTTCTAAATAAATAAAAAAACTGTTGAGACATAAAAATATTCTAATGGTATTGAAATTTAGCACATAATCGGTCAGTCGGCGGTCCAGATAACTCGCCATCAGGTGAATCACATGCTCGTTTGTCGGGCTATGATAAATAAAATATAAAAACGGTAATCTGAATTTGGATTTTTATACCGGAAAAAATATTTATGCGGATGGAACCGCGACCAAAACTCGCTATGAATGACATAGCACCCTTAGCGGTACATATTACAACATGACGAGTTCTTGCGAACCATCGTGTGAGAGCGCCGCTGATCTAGATCTAAGCACTCTTAGTTCTCAGACTTGTTGATTTGTAACTTAACATAGTAGTAAGTAAGTACTACTTCATTTTTTTAAAACTTCCTCCATATTTATCTAGCTAAGAGTAACAACAAAACCACAATTTTAAATATTATACAATTCTAAACTTGAGAGTACTTAATTCAAATTTAACAATATTAATAGCAAAAGTTAACAGCCTATCGTACTGGGTGTAAGGTAAACGGTTATGAAACAGTGCCTTAACATGAACGGAAAACACTTTTATTTTGCTGTTCACTTGCCATTTTGGAAATTGCCCGCAATGTAAAGCTTACTAGTACTAATCTTGCGGCAATGACCTGGCGCATTACTGCGCTTGAATACTCAGTAGGCACATCACGCCGCGCTGCATACAATGCTCTGTTGTGTACGCTGTCCGTTTCATCCATCCTTGCGATGTTTCCACAACCTCTGACTCAGTATTCCATTCCAAGCATGCTAAGGTTTCCCAGTTATTATTTAACTCTATAAATAGTTAAAAAATAAAACAATATTTTTCACAATGCATTTTATTCAAACAAACTTAATTATATTATTCTAAAAACATCTGAAATTCTATAACTATTTATATTAAGCTCTGAGTACGATATGCCTAGAAAATGACTAGATAGTAATTCTCTTATTCATAAACATTTAATACAAGCGTATTATATTTTTATTCCAGTTTATTCCCATTTTAAATTATGTGCTTTAAGGAGTGATTGAGACAACTTACAAGATAACATGCTGATGTTAAAAGTTTATGAATAAAACAGTAACATATTAACACAATAGTCAAAAAGAACTTAATTTTATTGCGATTTGATCGCATTATTTAATCTCTATTTATTTTCTAATATTATTATGGACGGACTAGATTTAATCTACAAAAACTTGAAAGCTCTAAAACATATATTAAAACTAGGATCATTTATTTTTTTAATTACACACAAGCTGATAAAATTAGTTTTCTAGTTCCAATATGTTGTGAAGAGCTTTATTCCTGCTCTTATTGGCAGAATTTCTGCTTTTTATAGCAGAAGGCAAAGACTTTAATGTATACTACTAGACGGGCTGTTTAGAAGTAAAATTGTGTCACATAACGCAGGAGTTAGACAGCTCATAAACAGGGAGCGCGATAGGAGTTCTAGTTGAGAGTAAGCGAGATGGTAATGGTATGTTACGTTCAATTGACCGCAACTTAGTGGTACAATTTCTATGTACCGCGCAGCTTGTCTAGTAGTATACATTAAAGTCTTTCGCAAAAGGCAAGTATTCAAGAAAGTGGGTTACCTGATTGTAAGTGATTTGCACTGCCTCTATACACAAAATCCTTTAGGGATCAGACAGGCGCTGTCAAGTTAACAGGTTGATAACGCCTCCCGACGATAACGAGAGAATAGCGGATTAATAGTTAAAACGCTGGTAATAACCGTTTATGAATATGTAGTCTCAAGAAATATTTTCATCGCGTTATTAACCATAATAATAATCACTTTTATATTGTATTTTATCAAACTATTAAAGATTTAATTTTGATGTTAAGCACTTCATAAATTTTCTAGTTTTATTTAAATAATTGGCCTCAGCGTATATTTAACTTTTCGTGACCTTTGTGATTTAAAGTGTGTTGATGTATATCACTAAAGCATGATTTAGTTTGTACTATAATTCATGTGAATACACTTATCTGAAATTATTGTTCATACCATAATATCAAGTGATATTCTCACAGAATACAGCCTCCGTGGCGCAGCGGGCGAGTAGCCGGTTGCGAAGCGTGAGGCCGTGGGTTCGATTCCCGCACCTAGACAAATATTTGTCTCGGGTCTGGGTGTCGTGGGACCGCAAGTCCCTCGTAGTTCTTGATACCCACGATACAGGTTTACCTAGTGTGGGGTCACGACTATGTGTGTGACTGTTGGGTGTATATTTATTTATTTATATTTAATAGTTAATATTAAGAAAGGATTTTTGCCAAGTAGGGAATGCAAACTAAATTATTAAAAAATATTATGAATTATATTATTATGTTATTTACAATACCTTTAAACATGTAAATATAAAGGAATTAGGTGATATCAAGTGTTTTATGCTATCAATGCTATACATTTTAAAATGTGTAGTGAAGTTTCGAGCCATAATAATTCAACCAAACATCTGTCATCCATGTGTTATTTCTTTTAGTAAAGCCCAAGAAATATCGACCAACAAACGGTTTAATTTCGCTATGGTCGCTATAGTAATGTAGTAATGCTACGCTTCGCTTAAAGCCATCGATTATCTCCGATACTAAATTGAGCTAACTCCGGTGTTTTTCTGTGACTTTTAACAGCTTGTCCGAAATAAATGAGTATGTTCACATTCCATCTTTCATTGGGTGATCTTAATAAAACGTATATCTCAAAAGTGCTATTTGCTATTTAAAATCGGTATCGCTATATTTAATAGTGATTTATTTTTATTATCTACAATTTGACATTTAACTTTTTCTATACGTTCCGTTTCACTTATGATTTATGCGCCTTGTACGTATTGAAAAAAAGGATTTTTTTTTATCGAATGATATTACATTGGTGTTTTATTTGATCAAACTTATCAAACGTATATAAAATGATTACATGTTATCTTTCCAACCTTTTTTGGAACTGTACTGAATTATATTTTTAATTTACAAAAGTATATGTAAGTTTTATACGGCAGAATAAAATGGCCTCGCAGTGTAAACGTTTTAATACGTAAGCATTTTTCGTATGCAGGTTACGGTGACAATAGCAAAGAGTGATGTTTTCAGAATGTCTCCATCTGAAAAAAATACCGATATAAAAAGGGCGTCCTTACGCATAGATCGACTTGAAATTTTAGGATGTCTAGATTTTGATAAGATCCTGTACTTTAACACTCACTGTTAGGTGTATGTAACGACTCTTTTAAATTACCACACCTTTCTATAACAATTTTTAATAACTGAACATGACGAAGAAGACTGAAATGACTAATGAAGAATGTTTAGATTTTCCGTTTTTCCTAGTTTCTGTTAATGTTTACTGGCAGTCAATGTATGAAGAGAAAATGGAAATTGTTACTAATTTCGAAAACTATCAAATCTTCTAGACATACTGTTATGACGGAACCAAGAATGGGGCGGTTCAGCGCTGCGTACCATCGCAAATATTTTAATTTACGAGAAACTAACATATTCGATTGCCAAGATATTTTTTTACCTATTCAGTAGTAAGGGAAATACGCTCGCAAACCCCCTTAGAATGCAAAATTCGAAAACGAAACTTTGCATCGCGTCTCTGCTCTATTAATAACGTCACACGTTACACGTTAGTCTTTCGACCAATCACATTCAAACTACGCCACATTCTAACCTCTTGGGCTGTATGCTCTACATATTATGTTTGCCCAGATTTTATAAAAAAAAAGGGAAACGTCAACCTCCTTTCTCTCTCTTACCATTACAAGAATGATCCTTCTCCTTAAATCCATTTTCAGTGTCACACAGACAGATCTTGTCCTGGGGAGAGTGGACCCGAAGATGTGGCGGCGCGGAGCCGGTGATGTTGGGAGTCAGGCAGACGAGCCCGTCGTTACAATCGTCGCTGGTGGCGCATACGTGGTAGAGAGCTGGAGAAGGAGCATAATTAAATTAAATTATAAGCTAATTCTAAAAGTGGTGGATTTTCGTATACGGTCAAATAATAAATGACTGCAACTTAGTGGTACAATTTCTATGTACCGCTCAGCTTGTCTAGTAGTATTCATTAAAGTATTTGTCGCGGTCGGCAGAATTATGCCAGCCTGAAGTTACTAGGTGTAGGTACCTACACTGGTTGACCACAGACCATTGTTAACGTTAAAGTTGGGAATGGAACTTTAGAAAGTTATAAATAAATATGATAACAGGTCCGTATGTATGTCATTAAAAAGCAGTGATAGCTCAGTGAAAAGTGGTATGGACTGTCGAGACGAAAGTCTTAGGTTCAAAACCAGCCCCGAGAGCATACACCTCTGACTTTTCTAAGTTACGTGTGTATTATTTGTTAATTATCACTTGCTCTAACGATGAAGGAAACATCGTGAGAAAACCTGCATACCTGAGAAGTTCTGCATAAGAATTTCGAAGCTACGAGTATGTGAAGTCTGCCAACCCGCATTAGGCCAGCGTGCTGGACTAAGGCCTAACCCCTCTCATTCAGTAGAGGAGGCCCGTGCCCAGCAGTGGGACGTATATAATACAGGGCTAGTATTATTATATTATATGTATGTCATTTGAGATTGAGTTCATTTTCGTGATAAATTAAAGCTTGCTTTCGACTCGATAGCGTGTTCGCCTTGCGAGTTACGTGCGAAGGAACATCTAATAAAAATCTTTACGTTAAAAATGTTGGTTACGTGCCGGCCAGTCATTATGATAATAATCTAACCGAACCACTTTATAATTTGATAAAATTAAAGCTCTTTACTCAGGTTAATTTGTGTTTGAAACTATTTATGTGGCATGTGGTGCCTAGAGCGACCTTCGTTGTAAACTTTTAAAAAATAAAAACAAAATGGCGGACGGCCGTTGGTAAGGGTTCAGTCATTGGTTCAGTCCAAAGACTCATGTATACTACTAGACGGGCTGTTTAAAAGTAAAATTGCGTCACATAACGCGGGAGTTGACAGCTCAAAGACAGGGAGCGCGATAGGGGTTCTAGTCGAGAGTAGGTGAGATGGGAGTATTGAGTTACGGTCAATTGACCGCAACTTAGTAGTACAATTTCTATGTACCGCGCAGTGTAGTATACATTGAAGTCTTTGGTTCAGTCTGACAATAATTATTACACATTATTTCTGCCGCCAACCAGGCTCAACCAGCAGTGTGTAAAATTACTGGGTACTATGAGACTTAACAGCTTTTGTCTTAGGGTGAGGAGCGCAGTCCAATGCCATGTAGTGCTTCATAATTCGAAGTTCTGGTTGGTGTTGATTCTGTTTATGAGCAAGCGTGACGCTTACCATCAGGCGAGTGACCTGCTCGTCTCGTCATCTAAACCTAATAATAAAATAAACCTTTTCAGGCATGGATTTCGACCACCTGGGGCCTTTAATTTTCTGATTTATCATAGTTTTATTTAGACTGATTTTATTCATAGTAAATTAAGTTCAGGGTAATGTGTTAGTTTTGTACACGCAATCCGACGGAACCTGGGATTACTTTTGGAGGTCGATAATTAACTTTTGACGACCTAGTTAGCTTAAACTAAATTCCGGCACGACGGGTGGCTGATTCCAATTAAAAATAGTACTTAATTAACAAAGACTTTAATGTATACTACTAGACAAGCGGCGCGGTACATAAAAATTGTACCACTAAGTTGCGGTCAATTGACCGTAACTCAATATTGCCATCTCGCTTGCTCTCAACTAGAACCCCTATCGCGCTCCCTGCCTGTGAGCTGTCAAACTCCCGTGTTATGTGACGCAATTTTACTTCTAAACAGCCCGTCTAGTAGTATACATTAATGTTTTTGTTATTTAATAATATACTGTTTCGGTGGCGCAGTTGTAATTGTAATGCGTACGCGTTACGCTGCGCTGAGGTCTCGAGTTCGATCACCGGGTCAGGTAAAAGTGGCATTGGTTTTTCTATTACGAAATGCTCAGTATCAGCCCGGAGTCTGGAATTGCGCCCGGTAGTGCGACAGGCACGCCCTCTATCACTTCGTGGGATGTAAATAAGCTTGGCGAAATGTGGGTGTATTGGTTACACCCCTGCCTACCCTTTCGGTGATTACAGGTATGATTGCGTACATATCTAATTAACAATAATATATTATTAAGAATGTCTCCTCCGTGATGCAGTTGGCGAGTAACCGGCGGTGAAGCGAGAGGCCGCGGGTTCGATTCCCGCACCGAGGCAAAATGTTTGTGATCAACAAATATTTGGTTCGCGTCTGGGTGTTTTCTCCCTAGAGGGATTGACGTCAGGCAGGCGCGCTAAAAACTACAAGTCAAATCTTTATGTAACATGTGTTATAGAGCATGTTGCACCGACCCCACTGCGAGTGTTTTTTTTATTAGCTTGAATGACGAGACGAGCAGGTCGCTCGCCTGATGGTAAGCGCCACGCCTGCCCATAAACATAAGCAACGCTACACAGAACTTTAAATAACAAAGCACTGCATGACACTGGACTGCGCTCGTCACCAAGATGTTAAGTCTCATAATGCCCAGTAATTTCACTGGCTTTAAATCCTTCAAACCGGAACACAACAGTGCTTACACAATAGTGCTTGGCGGCAGAAATAGACGGCGCGGTGGTACCAACCCAGCAAGTTGATCCATGATCAATTGGGTTACCTGATGGTAAGTGATTGCCACCGTCTATAAATACCTACGACACTAGAAGAATTATGGGTGCGTTGCTAAACTCAAAGGAAGAGAATAGAAAATGAGAAGGGAGGGGGATTTGGGTTTTTTATTAGCCTAAGGAAAATAAATGAAAGGGATAACTAAGGGATTCGGAAGGGGATGGGGATTTGGGCCTCCGGATATCTAACTCACCGTACGAAACGGAACAGCAAGCCGCTACGTTACGACGATTTTCTGTGACAGTGGTAACGACCCGGCCAGGCCTGTTCACAGACAAAACAGTCTACAGCGTGGCTCTACCACTCAAAAAATATGGATAAAAATATAAAGAAGATAAAAATATAAGATCTACTTACATTTAACCTGAGCTTCACACTGTCCGTTCAAAGGCGGGGAGTTGTCACCACAGAGACACCGAGTCACCGAGTCGTAGTGTGTCCTGACGCACGAACTGCTGGAGATACCCGCGCATTCAGCCTGGCGCGAACACGGACGTGCTGGAAAACATAGCACACTCGTGTACGAGACTATACCGCCCACACACCCCACACTAACGCACAGTTTCTGAAAGGCTGATCAAATCAACATTCAACTAACAGAACTTTGATTTGACATCGCTCTTTAGTACCGTTTGACATACGATTTTTCATATTAATTTGAACGTTATGTTAGCTAACATGTGTGTCAAATCAAAGGTGTTGATCACGCTTCTAGCAACTCAATTTTGACTTGACATGAGCTTTGACATTTGATTAGTTAATTTAATATTGATCAGCCTTTCAGAAACCGGGCGTAACTCCTGTAAGCCAGGAGCGATGACACGCATATTTCGACACCAAGCAATGAAGCTCAGCGAGTCTCTGGAAATGCGAATTCGTCTTTATCCCGCAACGAAATTAATCAAATAGTAAGTTAAGGACGAGTTCGAAATAATAATTGTCCTCTTCCCTCCATAGCAAAACAAAAAAAATAATAAACTAAGGAGGTCACAGCCTCAGGCATAAGGACATTTACAACTGGAGAAGTCAGATGTAAAGCACCACGGATGTCATTATGTGGGTCCTATCACGCGAGCTGTTAAACTTGATTCTAATAATAGGTATGGCAAAACGCTGGAATGCACGGAAATTCCTCCTAGTCTCCACAAGATTCATATGGCATACAATTCCAGATGTTATTTGCATACTGTCTAGCATAATGTTGCGCTCATCATGGCAGAGACTACACTCCCAAAGGATACGATGTGCGGACTGCTCGTACTCCCTGTCAGGTGTAAAGCCTGGGCACGCCGGCGAATTACGAGTGGAAGGGAAGCGCGGAATGCGTGTGTGTGTATATGTATGTATGTTCACGCATATAACTCCGTCAAATGTAGACCGATGGATGTTTTTTTTAATATTCGATAGCGTTTAAGCGGTGGTGGCCGCATTGAAATAAATAAATAAATACACCCAACAGTCCCGACCCCACACTAGGTTAACTTGTATCGTGGGTATCAGGAACTACGTGGGACTTGTCGTCTCACAACACCCAGACCCGAAACAAACTTATGTAGTTCATACAAACATTTGTCTCGGTGCGGGAATCGAACCCACGCCCTCTCGCTTCGCAGCCGGCTACTCGCTCACTGCGCCATGGAGGCTGTCAAATAAGTAATTCCACCCCTAAAAGGGTGATATTGACTATGAAAGCCTAAAATGTCGTTATTTATGCACCGATTTTGATGATTTTTATAATAATAAACAATAAAATAACCTTTTTCACAAATTAGAACCGACTCAAAAGAACTAAAAGCTAACAATAAATTTTAAAAAATTAGTTGGTGATATTGTTGACAACTAAACTACAGTATCATGGATGGAAAATTGTTTAGTTTTACTGTAGGTATACTTTTTAGGCGCGATAGGGAAAAATGATGAGAGTAGTGTTGAGTAGAACATACAAGAGGCATTACATTTGTCCCGTACATGACGAAATAATAATAATAATAATTGCGCGCACAGCGATAGTTTTTCCGACACCATGAAGTTAGTCGATAAATCTCCCTTTAGTATAATCTGAAGTGATATGATCTATAATCAAGATATTTATTTTATATTCATATATTATTACTCAGTCAACGTATATTAATGACATTCATTTTGAAATCCAAGGCATTTGGCCAAAAATATTTGTTTTTTTTTTAATTTTGTTGTACCTACCAAAGAAGTATCTAAAAATTCTTACGTGCGTACATAATATGTATACACACATTTCTTTACCTTTTTAGTTTTTTTGAGTTTATTTTATCCTTTGTTAAAAAGGTTTTATTGACGATTATAGATTACTGTAAGTTTACTTATACGATACGATACTTATAAGATATAAACCTTTTAAATATTATCAATTATGTAGTGTAATATAGGCTAAAGAACCAGATTTATACAGGTATTTCAACATAGTAGGCATTCTTTTGTTAACCTTTTCAAGTGAAACAGACTGTGTTTATTGCCGCCAATTTGCATTTCTCTGCACGCGACGTGGAAAGTAGAACCAACTTGGCAATGAAATGTGAATATTATTTCTGAGGGCGTAGTTTGAGACACTATTTTTGTTTCGCACTTCTTTGTAAACCATCCCCAGAGGGGTTTTGACAGATTTCTTCTTCCACCTGTCATTATCCCACTCGAAATGGGGTCGTTGCAACTTTTTAACACATGTTACAGAAGGTGGTAGGTCCACGAGTATGCGAGAGGTACCACCGCTTTGTCTATTTCTGCCACCAAGCAGCGGTGTGTACTGTACACTGTTGTGTTCCGGTTTGAAGGACATTAAAGCCAGTGAAATTATTGGGCGTTATAAGTAAAATCGTATGTCTCGGGGTGATGAGCGGAGTTCAATGATGGCATTTGTAATTCAAAGTTCTGTGTAGTGTTGCTTCTGTTTATGAGCAGGCGTTGCTCTTACCATCAGGCGAGCGACTTGCTCGTTTCGTCATTCGGGGGGAAAAAAATTGTTTGGCGGCCCAAATAGACAAAGCATTGGTATACCCAGATGGACTTTCGGAATATCTACCACAACAGTAGCACCTTTTTATAGAACTTTATTAACATTGTCAGAAGTACTAATGAACTTTCCCCAGCACCCATAATAAACTAGATTACGGCGACCACTAAAAGATGGCGCTGTCAGATAAGTTTCGGAAGCGGTAGATTTACACTCGGCAATTACCAGCTTATCGAGATCTCCTTCGCCCCCCGTTTGTTGGCATTTGTAACCGACACGGGGTGGAGAAGGTCACGTCAGGGGTCAGGTTAAATGGATGGTCTAAGCCGCTTCCGTACCGGATTTTTCCTTCGTACGGTAGCCAGGGGGGGCCTTGACATATTCCTATGACATATCTCGTGCGCGATATAGATAACTATCGATGACAAATTTTAATATCTCAGGGAAAATTGACAACATTCTATAAAATTACGTTGACATATTCGTTCGTAGACAAAATAAGTAGACACAGAGAAGTAGACTACTGTACTGTACTATTATCTCTACTTTATCTCTGATAGAGCAGTGATAGCATAGCGGGGGGCGGTATGGACTGTCGAGACATAAGTCGCAGGGTCGAAACCAGCCCCAAAAGCATACATCTCTATATTTTCGAAGTTACGTGTGTATTAATTGTTAATTATCATTTGCTTTAACGGTGTAGGAAACCTCGTGAGGAAACCTGCATATCTGAGAAGTTCTCCATAAGAATTTCGAAGGTATGTGAAGTCTGCCAACCCGTATTAGGCCAGCGTGGTGGACTAAGGCCTGAACTCTCTCATTCAGTAGAGGAGGTCCAGCAGTGAGACGTATAAAGGGCTTGTATTATTGTTATTTCTACTTTTGACATAACGGGAAATATAAGAGCCAATGGTCACTACAGAATATGTTCAAGGAAAGACTAAACAGTTTTCGATGAAATTTAGTACATTGGTAATTTGGACACAGGTAGACCATCACCTGGATTAGGACATAGACTTTTTATCCCGGGAAAAGCTGTTCACGCGGGCGGAGTCGCAAAAGTTTGTCATTCGATAAAGAATAAAGTCTTATACAAGTTATTTTGTCTTGTCATGGTATACGTTTCTCACTTTATAATCACTCACTGTATTACACGTACGTAGAAATGTAAAAAAGCTTCTAGGAATCTAAAAGGTTAGTAAAACTACAATTTTACAATTCAAATTGCCTAGGCGAAGTAGATAATTAGGTTAAAATTATGCATTCACTATGCCTCCTGACATTTTGTACGGCCGCCATATTGTTTTAATATTTTTTACGTTGCCTCCATTTGCATAATCTACGTTGGCAATCTTTCAATTGGTCTGACATTTTTGATAAAATACCGTATAAAAACTGACTACCTATCTTTATTTTTACATTTAAACTTATTACAGTGTATACCTGCGCACTTAGTGTAAGTTTTTGCGAGTTTTTCAATAGCTACAATGAATACTTATTTAAATATATTCTAACCAGAATGTATAGCTTCATTTAGGTTGTGATTGGAGAGTTTATCGGACGACACATACGAGATTATAACACGTTTAGTGTTGAGTAGGACATGATTTTAAATCATTTTGTACGAGTAGCCTCTTTTTTGTACTAAGTACGAGGTACCACTTCAAATGAGACGAGGTGTCTTGAAGCTCACTTGCTCTTTTTCACTCTTACACGCACGCAACCAACGTCATGGGAATAGTAACAGAGTAACGCGACATAAAATTTGAAGTAGTACATGAAAAACAAGAGTAGCTCTTACATTATTTCGTCATGTACGGGACAAATACCTCTTGTAAGTCCTACTCAACACTAAATAGGAGAACTTTGGCGGGAATTCTGAAAGTACGGTCGGCCACTTTACTGCAAATTAGTGATAGAATCATCAAAATCGGTGCATAAATGTCGAAGTTTTAGCCTTTTCTCTATAACTAGCTTTTGTTCGTGGCTCCGTCCGCATGTTTGTCTTTTTCCTCCGGGACGAAAGTACCCTGTGACCTTCCCCAGGATATAACCTATATCTTTACCAAATTTCATTAAAATCCGTACAACCATTTTACCGTGAAACGTAGCAGACATATAGAGTTAGTTTCACCTTTATAATATTTTATAAAATTATTAATATTATAAAACCAGTTAATAAATATAAATATCCGAATGCAAACATAATCTTCAAAATCGAATAACTCGATTATTCGATTCGGAACTTATGCGTGAATAAACATACATAAAAATATGTACCTACACTATGAATTGAGACCCTGTTCTATTCTTTTTCTCGTTTTTAAAAGGTAGGTAAGTACTTGAAATTGATTTAGCATGCCATTCGTAAATCTGATAATATTCATTGAATAAATCAGCATACCCCATTGATTTGATGGCTAAGGTCAGAGCCTCAGGGTATAAGGCACGGATGAACACTGATACCATAAAAACACAGCACGCGATTCTATCGTCCTTCAATAAATCATAAATAGTAATGAAAAATGTGATATGTTTAATGTCTTTGTGCCCTGATAAATGTAATCAGGGTGTCTTCAAGTCCCGAGTGAATTGTTTTTTGCTAGGCAAGCGTGCTTCATCTTAGGCCACATCATCGCTTACCACCAGGCGTGATAGTGATGAAACGCGAGCCTATTACGTATAAAAAAAACAATACTTGAGTTGAAGGGAATTGGGTAGTCACGGGAAGGTCAAATGACATACATATAAATTTTGTTGAAATTTATTGGTCCCATAAAAAATTGTTGAAATCTGATCACATCAATCATTTGGGGGTTGTTCCGGATAAAGATATTCACGCGGGCGGTTCGAGAAAAGCTAGTAGGTACAGATGAATTTAAACTATTTGTTTTTTGCACGAGTAAAAATACATACGCACTCATACGCACTGACGCCTGTAATCCCCGAAGGGGTAGACAGAGGTGTAACCAGTACATCCGCATTTCGCCGAGCCTATCTCCGTCCCTTATGTGATAGGGGGCGAGCCTATCGCCATACCGGGCACAAATTCCAGACTCCGGGCTGATACTGACTAAAAATAACTTGACCCAACTCCAAATTCGCTATATACCTACATCTCGGCCTACGAATTTCTTTAAGTTCTAAACATTTAGTAGCGCCTTTTCTTTTTGGATTATTTTCCGTGTTATTGCGTTTAAAGACATTATATTTCAGTATTAGTTCACGATTCATGTAAATCAATATGGCCGAGGTTACCGTACTACAAAACCTTTATGTTAATGTAACGCGTGGCTTCCAGCTATGTACCTATTGTGTGTTGAAATAACAAATTTATACGGATACTGGAGTCTACCGTGACCACGAAGGCAGCGCGTTGTAACTAAAATAAAATCATATCATACTAATATTATAAATGTGAATGTAAGTTTGTTTGTTACGCTTTCACGCGAAAACTACTTAACCGATCATCATGAAACTTAGTACACATATTCTTGGAGGTATAAGAAGTAACATAGGATACTTTTTATGAAATATATATATATGTATATATTTGTTTGTTACGTTTTCACGCCTAAAACACTGAACCGATTTTGATGAATTTTGATGTAGAGATAGATGGGACCCTGGAGACGGTTATATGCTACGTTTTATTTCGGAAAAGTTTATACACGCGGGCGGAGCCGCGAGCAAAAGCTAGTAATAAATAAATACACCCAACAGTTAAACACATAGTCCTGAGCCCACACTAGGTTAACCTGTATTGTGGGTATCAGGAACTGCGAAGAACTTGCCAACCCACAACTATCAGACCCGAGAAAAATATTTAAGGATCACACAAACATTTGTCATGGTGCGGGAATCGAAACACGGCCTCTCACTTCGCAGCCGGCTACTCACACGCTATGCCACGCTGTCAAATAAAATTAAAATTAAACCGCGATAATATCCGTATAAAGTTTTATTTCAATGAGTAATATTCGCGTAAACATGAGAAATCACTTGATATCGTGTGTTTACTTGCTTATGTTGATGTATGTTTGAGTGGTAGAGCCAGTTCACAAGATATCATTTGTCATTATTTATTTTCTAGAATTATTGTATTACCAAACACATTTATCATTTTTAATTGACATTTTGATTGATTACTTGTTACATCGCTCTTATTTACTTGTGTCAAGAAAATGATTTATTAACACACCACACTTTAGATTCCTAACTAACATAGTCTAATAGCCTGTTTCACAATTACCAAGTTAACAATTTTGTAAGTGATATATGTACGAGAAGTAACAGCAAATTATGCTTTTTTTATAAAATTTTTAGACATACATACATACAAACGCCCTGACGCCTGTAATCCCCGAAGGGGTAGGCAGAGGTGTAACCAGCACACCCACATTTCGCCGAGCGTATTTCCGTCCCTTATGTGATAGGGGGCGAGCCTATCGCCATACCGGGCACAAATTCCAGACTCCGGGCTGATACTGAGTATTTCGTAATAGAAATACCCAATACCACTTTACCCGACCCGGGGGACCCGAGACCTCAGCGTTAGCCTTAATCGTAACATTACGTACGCATTACAACTGCGCCACCGAGGCAGTCGATTTATTTTTTATTTTTGTTTAATGATGGCTGCGCGTTATATAAGCATATCGCCAATGACAAGTATATAATGTATTTTCAAGTATTAACAAGAACGATGAAACACCGATGGCCGATTTCAAAGTCTTGTTGGAATTTTGGTGTATATTTCTTCCAGTATGATGCTTCATAGACGATCTCCAATCGGATCGAACGACCAAGTTCGATCAATACACTTAGTCAATATTCACCTACATACACTTATTTAAATGATTCCATACACTGTTCATCACAGTCAATTTTTATTGCACTTTTACTTTTACAAATTCTAACTACCTAGTTTATGAATTAATTAAACTATGAGATTGACCGTACTGGCGGAATTCCCGCCAATACTCCAGCAAAGTATGCTATAAATCCGCTATAATGCTATTTTTTTCATGTGTTATAATATTAATAAATATGCTATAATTTATGCTATAAATCCGCATCGAAGAAACAAAGTTCGGAACATACATAGAGTAAAGTAGGTATAGAATAGCCATTGCAAAAATAATTTCTATATAAATTACCACCACTGAGATAAATTTATAGTAAAATCGTACTTGAAAAATGATTGGATTTTCCTATTTAATGTCGTTTCCTAGAGAGATAAGCTCTGTGGTGCAATGGCCGAATAGCCGGCTGTGAAGCGCGAGGCTGCGGGTTCGAGTCTCGCCCTGAGGCAAATTATATTAAATATTTGTTTTCGGTCTGGGTGTTTTCTCCCTAGAGGGGTTAACTTCAGACAGGCGGCCGGTCGTAAAAACTATAAGCCTAATATTTCTGTAACTGTGTTAAAAAGCATGTTGCGCCGATCCCATTGCAAGTGGGATAAGGGCAGGTGGAAGAAGAAGACTATCTGTGAAAATAAAGGTGTGCATAATATATCGTGAGAGTGTACTGTGTTATTATATTTCTCCATACTTACCTACTTAATGTGTTAAGTATTTAAATAAATAAATAAATAAATACACCCAACAGTCACACACATAGGCCTGACCCCACACTAGGTAAACCTGTATCGTGGGTATCAGGAACTACGAGGGACTTGCGGTCCCACAACACTCAGACCCGAGACAAATATTTGTGGATCAGACAAACATTTGCCAAGGTGCGGGAATCGAACCCAGGGCCTCACGCTTCGCAACCGGCTACTCGCCCGCTGCGCCATGAAGGCTGTCAAAATTTGGGAGCAGGCTTTCCTGTGTGTCTTAATATATTATAGTCACCACGAGTTATATGCATTAGGTACAATAATTTAATAATTAACAATACCATGTAAATTCTAAGGCTACTTGCAAAAACTTCCAAAGTGCAATGTCTGGTATCACAGTGTAAATTACTTACATAACTTTTTCTAATCAATAAAATATAACTAGATAATAATGTGCCAAAGCGTTGAAAATACGAAATCAAGTGATTCAACTATTACAATTTGTGAATTTCATATTGAAAACAAAATAGATCACGTCATCAGTGATCCACCATAAATTGACAAAACGATTCATCAGCGATAAATTGTCATAGACAATCTATTCATCTGTAATAAAAGTAGATCTATTACCTAAAATACCTAGATCAAGTCACTATTGAAAAATTATCAGTATTGTCGAAAGCCATTCACCAGTGATAATTTGTCAAACTCGATCGATTTAGAAGCGTTGATTTTTTTAAAATCTATTGATCAATTTGATACCTACAAAAGCAGTGCTTAAAATCGATCGATTCAAAAAGCGTACCTGGAGGCACCTTAGGACCAGCTTCCTTGGGCGGCGCTGTGACAGTCTTGCCGAAAGTCGTCAGGGCCTCTGACATGTCACTGGCTAGCCATCCTGTCAGAAGCAGCGGCAGGACAGCCGCCGCTGCTTGCCGTCTACACCACATCTCAACGCGCATGCGCATTTTATTTACACTATTTTTCGCGTTTTATATGTCAAAATCTTCAGCCAAAAGATTGACAATTTTGGTCACTTAATCTAAGGGTGTTAAGTTGTTGATAAGTCAACGTTTTGGTCACTTAACATAATAATTTTGAGTCACTTATATTTTTTTGGATTAGTAAAAGTGTGTGTGTGAAGTCTTGATATTTCTGTGTTTTTGGAAGTCTATTAATTGAAATAAATGTGATAATATAAGTAATAATTGAACACCTAGCTGTATAATTTTGAAAGTGGGGTAAGTAATAAAATTATGTGAAAAATATTATACCTAGATACTTTGTGATAATGGCGAAGTTTCAAATTTTGCGGTGGTGTAAATGTTGAATTGTGTAGCTATTTGTTTTTAATAAATCACATAAGTAGTTTGTATAAAATGGTAATAAAACTGTGGCTGCTGATATGTTTCCTATAATATACAGGAATTACATTAAATAATATCAATAAATACGAATTACAAATCGCCATTTTCAAATATTTTGTGTGATAACTTGTCTTTTTATAAAAGTCCTTGATAGAATAATCGCAGTAGTATTTATTATGTGCGTGTAGAATGTAGTTCTTAGTGCAATAATCACCTGTCAAGAAATAAAAATAGTAGATTTTATTTTAAATTGTTTTTTCCTTCAATCCTAGCACAGACTAGATTTATAGGAACTGTTCTAGACTTGGTTTTCAAACAGTTATCGCCGTTGTTCGGTTTGTTAAGTTTCAACTTTCAAATACGTACTTTAAATCCAATTATTTCGCGTTAAGATGTGGTGTTCCCTTTTATTTACAAAAGCGTTGTCTGCATTGTCTATGGTAAAGTTCTTAATTTTAGAAAAGCAGCTAAGTTTAATAACATTTCTTATGGTTTACACTATAGATATATTTTTAAAGCTACCTCTACGAAAGCATTTGCATTTTTTTATGTGACTTTTAGTAAACCTACGTTTTGTAACTACATCTGTTACTAATCGTTACTTTTATTTATGTAATTTTTCACTTTGATCAGCTATTTTCAATGACGTGGTGATAATTTCGAAACATAATGAATATTACAAATTTTCAATTTAGACGTAATTTGCATTTCTTGTCATTTAACTTCGACATTTAAAAATGTAAGCCATGATAGGTATTAGGCATTGCCAATCTATAATTCCGCTTTGAAGTTAGTGACTTCATCTTCTACGCCTACTGTCCCTTATAACATATTCACACGATAAAAATGAACTTCAATAAAAAAAACTGTATGATTTTTGTTGAATAATTCGATTGAGCCTATTCAGACGATTCAAATGCAAATGATCAATTAAATTGGAACCGTGTGAACACGCTATAAGTGTCAATCCTATGGTACAAATCAGCAACGAAACAACGAAGTTCGTAGCATACATACAGTAAAGTGGTTATAGAATAGCCATTACAATAATAATATTTTTAACATAAATTACGACTTACAGCTTTAATCAATTTGTATGTGAAAAATGATTGAGTTCTCCTATTTATTGTTGTTTCTTAGAATATTTGTTTAAATGATAAAAAAATATATAAAAATTCAAACATAATACGTTGCAATAATAAAAAAATCCCTTTTATAAATGCTTTTACCGGCTTTATTTTATATTTGAAATATTATCAATTTGATGGATACTCTTTGTTAACTTAGGTTTATGTTTTCGAAGTTCGTCGATTCGTATTGTTTTATAGCAGAACTTAAATAACTACAACGGCGATTGTCACAAACTTCGGAACGTGCATTATGATTGACAATATTACACATTGAAATAAAACTAGTTTATACGGATTTTATCGCGGTTTAATTTTTATTGTGTTGTGTTGAGATTATATCCAGGGAGTTAATGACAGAACTATCAGCATTTGATTGGGACTAAAATAAAAATTAAACCGCGATAAAATCCGTATAAACTAGTTTTATTTCAATGTGTAATATTCGCGTAAACATAAGAAATCAAAATTATATATTATCATTAGAACTTTATCATCACAACATCTCTTAAAATAATGCATTTAAAACCTTTTAAGAGTAACGATCATTTTAGGCTTAAATTTAATGATTTTTATTATAATTCATTAAATCAATTTTTATTATCCATTAAGTATATTATTAGGTATCTCTAATTATTTTAGAGATCTACAAATCTCTATTTCTTTTCTAATCTTATGGTCTATTTAGCGTTTTTTGATTTTTTTGTAAAAAATATTGCGTTCTTTTGTCTATTTTCACATACAAACATAATTTCTATGTATTTTTGCGATTCGTAAAGTAGTGGAATCAGAATCGGTTATATTTGATAGATATTTATTTTAAAAAATACTGTCTCTACATGGCTTATCCCCCTCCCCTTCCAAATCCCTTACTTATCCCTTTAAGGTCGGCAACGCGCCCATGATTATTTTAGTATCGTGGGCGTACATGGGCGGTGGAGATCACTTACTATCAGGTGACACTTGCTCGTTTGCCGGCCTATACAAAAAAGAAATATTTAATCATCACCTAATCCCCTGAAACTACCCCATAAGGTCACAGCCTGGCATAGCATAGCTATTATTTTCAAATAAAAATCTCTATTAGCATTAAAAAAAGTAACCGTTAAAACCCCACGTCAATTAGTAAAACATACCTAACTTTTAAATGGTTCAATAGATTTTTTTATACATTGCTAAGAATTATTATATTTGAAACAAATAAAAACATATCTAAATCAGTCCCCTCGATTAGACGCTACGGTGACACAAACAAACAGACATAGGGGTCAAAATTATAACATCCCTCTCTATTCCAAGGGTTTAAAAACATGGTTGCAGGATGAATTTTTTTCGTCCATTGCGCGAAATGCCTAGTATTTTTTTAATATATTGTTTTTTTATTTTCCCTTTTAAAGTTACACAAATACTATTTTTTAAACTAAAAATTCTCGTTTCAAACAATAGAAATTATGTTTGCATGTGTGTTTTAATAAATATTCTTACCAGGCGATACAGTTGAGGTTGTAGGTTTTGGTGATTCAGTATACGCCTTGCCGAAGGACGATATCCCGAACCCTTCGGTGCACTGTATCTTCAGCCATCCATTTATTAAAACCAGTAAAAATATGGCTGTTTTTTTATTATAACACATTTCCATTGTCTATGGAATGTAATTATTTACAGCGGATTTTGCTGATGCTTAGCGGCGTTTCTATGTTTTTTGTCTATGAAAATATTTATGTTCACACATTTGTCTATGGATGAAAAACTATGCTTATGAGCTGTATATGTAATTTTTTCTAGAAATAGGCAGATGCATTTTGTTGGTCACGTGGTAAGCGGTGGCTACAGCCTTTATTTCATCTTATATGATATTTTTATGTATGAAGTAGGTAATGTCGTTTATTTTTTAGCTTAGTGCATAGCAGCTTTTATATTAAAAAATGTTAGATACATTTATTGATGGTTGTACAAGCGTTTATGTAATGGTTTCTATGATGTATGTACATATATTTTATAAACTGTCATTTTATATTATATTATAATGCTGCTTTTAAAATAGTACTTAATACCATTTTTCGGGGTAAAAGACATTTCAGAGCTTTTTAACGTCTACAGCTTTCATTTGCTTTTCCATCTACTTTTTTTCTACAATAAAAAACTTACCCGAAAATCCATTTTGAAGAAAATGTAACATTAAACACACGACACAAGCATATATAAAGCTAAAAAATCACACTTTAATTTAGAATTATAAATATTTTTACAATTTTTGTCCCATTATATTGAATCTTACCGGAAGGCGTAGTGGGAGAAGGCGGTAATGGCGTTTCCGGTTTTATAATACCAAATGCTGGACTAAAAGCAGCCAGGCTTATGCCGAAATGTAATACCAATAGGAGGATAACGGAATTCCGCCGCATATTTATTTTTAGTCCTTGAGTCTGAAAAGTAGAGTCTGTATAGAGCCTATTGTGTGTTTATAAAATAATAATTATATGAAATCGCCTATAATATTTTTTATAATTTTTGTAGTAGGTAATTTAATTTAACCATTTAACGTTACTGCTGATTTTTCTAAGTTCAATATACATTCTAAATCGTGTACTGATTGTTTCAAAGCTTAAATATCTGACATAGCATACTTCCCTAAGTATTTATAAACCAAATACACTAATAATTAAATATAATTGTTTAAAATGATAAAAGGATATGACTACTGTATTTACACACACATAACTTTAAGAGTAAATAAACATATTGTGTCTTATTTACAATGAAAGTGTTTTTTTATAAATACGTTAATGGAGTTAATCGATATGAAATAAAATTGATTTTTTTTCTAATATGTTTTAATGGATGATTATAACCTAACGTAGAAACTTTGTGATTTATACATCCATCAATGGCCAATACAAATTAATAATGAATATTGAAATAAAACTAGTTTATACGGATTTTATCGCGGTTTAATTTTTATTTTAGTCCCGACGTTTCAATGTTTAATATTCGCGTAAACCTAAGAAATCACTAATAATGAATATATAACTCAAATCTATTCAAAGCGATGTGATTTTAAAACTCTTTTTTTCTTACGGGCACTTTATATGGACTAAAACTATTCCGTCTATTGCTTAAAATATAAAAAATAGACAGTTAGCAAAAAACCTATTCTTTTATTTTCACTTGACCCTTCACGCTTGCAGTAGAAGCAATATCGTACTGAAAAAAAAAATATCGATTCTAAAGATTAATTACTTTTTTGTACAAATGACATGTAATGATTATTTTTTGGTAAGCATTTCTTCATATAATGGGACAAAGCATTCATTTATTTATCGATTTAAAATATGCTTTAATTTTCGAGACTGAGTAGTTTGAATAAAGTATTACGATTCAATTTACATTAAAAACGGGTTTATACGTTTCAATTTTAGTTGGTCAACTGCGAAATCGCATGCGTTTTGAAACGTCTGAACAGTAGGCCTAGTATGAGTTACAAATATGTTCACAGTTTTCGAATTCGTATAAAATTACTACCGTCGAAGTGTCAAACTAGTAATCAAACTATGATGAATTAAAATTGATAATATGGTTAATTATACATTATATTAATCGAATACGAAATTGGTTTACGGGCGATTATTTCCTTTTTTACATTATAAATTACTAGTTTGACACTTTGACAAAAGTTATTTGTACGAATTCGAAGACTTTGAACGTATTTGCAACTCGTACTAGACCTACTCTATTTTTATTATTTTAATACTACGTTGTCAATATTTGTGCTGCATTAGACGAAATAAAATTCATCTATCTAAGTACAGTTACTTAAAATTAGAAACGTTTCATTAAAAGATTTTACATCTGTTTTTCTCGTGAATTCTTATATCGATTTAATTACTTTAAATTATTTGCAACATTTATGTTTATTTAATTATTTAGACAAAAACATGCAGGCATATTACATTTTTCTCTCAGTATAAAGCACCTAAGTAACGTATAAGGTTTAGAACACACAAAATACATGCAGCAAAGCTAACGTGGCGAAAACAGATCATATATCAGAATTAATGTTAATTTTAAACAGTTGGAACAAAGTATCCAAATAAAAAAATATTAGCTACATTCCGTAATTGAATTATATTGTAGTTTGTCCTGTCATTAAAAAGCTACTCTCTATTTAGTGGTAAGTACGTACAATGAATGTAAAAAACTAAACATATCAACGCCAAATTCTTTCCTGTAGAAGTAGATAATCTACGTACTAACTTGGTTTGAAATACATCGCTTAAAGAACCCTAAATAATAATAATAATAATAATACACCCAACAGTCACACACATAGTCCTGATCCCACACTAGGTAAACCTGTGTCGTGGGTATCAGGAACTACGAGGGACTTGCGGTCCCACAACACCCAGACCCGAGACCAATATTTGTGGTTCACACAAACATTTGTCTCGGTGTGGGAATCGAACCCACGGCCTCTCGCTTCGCAGCCGACTACTCGCCCGCTGCGCCACGGAGCTGTCAAATTAAATTAAAGTATATCAGCTTTATTTTGGGCGTAAGGGAAACTAAAACAGTTGGTATGCTGGTGATTATGGTCATGATACTATATAAAAAAATGCGCAATTAGTCTATTTAGAACACATGCCGCTCGCGCATTGACAACTGTCGTTAACCCCGAGCGTCAGCTAATTTTTTTACTAGCATTACATTTCTTTAAAAAAGAATCATTTAGTTGTTAATTTCAACGATTTGATATGAATAACCGTTGTAGATGAATGGTTTTTTATTTATTTATTTTATTTATTTATAATGCTTTATTGTACATTAGACACATATTAAAACTAGAAAGACAATTAACATTTAAACATAGTACAATTGGCGGCCTTATCGCTCAGGGCAATCTCACTAGCACTATCACCTATCTTAGTTTTCATAAGCGTTTCCATTACACAGGCCCGGATCTATGGGCAAACCGGGGCACGCACCCCGGGCGGCAATTTAAGGGGGCGCCAAACTCATATGATTTTTAAAAAATCTTGCTCCACAAAGCGCCTAGCATATGGAAACTTGGTTGGCTCACCGTCGACTTGTAAGAAAAGGCACCACACAAGCCCTTTGTACATCATTCTTTTCTTTTCCGGAAGAAATCCGGTGCTGCCATTACTCAATGTAAGGTAATTAAAGTCGATATTTGTGATAAACGTAACGTACCTACTTAATAAAATTTTCGCTTTATATTACAATATTCCACAGCTAATACGAAAATCGGGACAAAAAGCCCCGGACAATTCCGACCCACTCAGTCTCGAAGTTACTAAAACGTGCCACAAACACACAAGTGATAGTGAAAATCAGTGTAGTGCAGTGTGTCCCATCATAGGAGAACATGCTTACCCGGTGGCGTCGTAGGCCTCGTGACGGGCGCCTTGGTGTTCGATACCCCGAAAGTGCTCAGGGCTTCAGACGAATCCCGCGTCAATGACATTAGGAGAAGTAGTAGGATCCCCAAAGCAGCTTCCCTTCGTTGCATCTCGATTAATAGAAACATTTTTACACTCGCAAAGTCCGTTTTTCAAAATGGCGACTTGTTTTTCAAAATGGCGGATTGACTTTTTTCAATCGATTCTTTCAGTAGTGAGGTTATTTTGTTTATTGTTGTATTTCGTATGTTCCACCTAGTTTAATTTGACATTTAAAGTTAGATTTGCTTACTTATTATACAGAGTGTTTTGACAGATCTTCCATACAAAATGTGTCAAAATTTTACTGCCAGTAAGCAAATCTCTCGATAGAAAGAATATTAGGAACGGCCATTAGTCTTTTTGTGTCTTTGGCATTAAGAAATCTACATCAATGTCTTATATGACACAAAAATGGCTGACAATACTTCATAATTATGATAGATTTTAGTCATAATATTGATGATCTAGAGGTGTTTTTGCCAAAATACGTTTGAAAAAAGTCAATATTGAATACAAAATTGTGATATGAAAATGGTGATGATGAAAGAAAGATATTTTAAACAATCAGAACCTTATAGCTCGACTTTATTATCATTAAATCCTTTTTAAGTAGCACTCGCTGTCATATAATATTGCCAGTTATTTGTTACGAAATAGCACCTTTTTACATGTACCGAGATTGTACTCAATAAATACATTTAACAGTCACACATAAGTATTCTAAGGTTTGGCCTGTATCGTGGGTAACGGGAACTACGAGGGACTTACAGTCCAACAACACTTACACCCGAAACAAAAATTTGTCGATCACAGAAACATTAGTTTCGATGCGAGGATCAAACCCGCAGTCTCTTGTGTTACATTCAGATAATCGCCCACTGCGCCACAGAGGCACAGAATAGCTAATAGTAGGTACTGACATAGGAGCTATCATCAATAACACTAGCTGAAATTAATAGACAAAAGGACATTTCGAAATAAGGTTTTGATTGTTGGGTAGTCTTAGATTTACATGATTAATAATGTAATAACTGTAATTCAAGAATTAGATATCAATTAACAAATTGGAAATAATTTAATACCACGAATAAATAAGACTTCATTGCGTAATGGTAAGTACAAAATCTAAAAGAGCTAGGAAAAATATTAATTTTCATATGGCGATACATACAGTATTTTAATTATAACATAATTAATAATTTAAGGTTAGGAAGAATGCACAATAGATAAACACTGGCATAAAGCAACAGTGGTCTTTGCAAGAAATAAAAAGTAAATGGCGCCATTCTGGATGTGGTTCTAGTCGTATAAGTTATCTGTTTTATTATTAATTTATGTATATTATAGTATTCATTGTTATTGACTAACTGTGTAGATAACTTAAGATTATAAAATAAACTAATTTAAGTAGGGAATGAACGTCTCTTGACCGTAAATAACGAGAA
Organism: Mimas tiliae; assembly: GCA_905332985.1. Taxonomy (NCBI): domain Eukaryota; kingdom Metazoa; phylum Arthropoda; class Insecta; order Lepidoptera; family Sphingidae; genus Mimas; species Mimas tiliae. Next base: position 2,095,939 of record HG995266.1, on the reverse strand, counting down.
CTTACTTCTAAATACCCAATAGATAGGTAAGGTATATCGGTAGTATATGATATTTGTAAAAAATAATACAAACTTTTTACAGGGCCGTCGGAGCTGTTTCGAATTACCTATATTCCTTTCCTTTTTCCATAAATAGAAAAATAATTAAATAAGAAAAATGCTTTTCTTTTTTTAAATACACATCTTAGAGCAGTGATCACCAAACATAGGTTGGCACGTAACAGAATTTTGAACTACTTGACAGTTAATGTCAACATTTTAAATTGAGTAACGAGCATTTGACAAAATTGCCGCTTCATTATGCCAAAATATGCTTGATATTGTATAGTGTGAAATATTTGTGAGAATGAAAGATTCAAGCTTCGTTTCTTATATAAATTGTTGCAAAACGCTGCTGCGTGTTTTAAAATAAAACAAACAAACTAAAATCCAGAAACTGGGTTGAATTTTTAATGTAATTAACTGAGGCGGTTTTTTTTTTTTTTTTTATAAAATAGATAGTAATATATATTTTACTAACGTTGAAATACAAAAACAAAATTACAGGCGTTAAATATTTTGCGCTATTTCCAGTAAAATCATAGATAAATATAATGTATATGTATCTAATTAACACGAACAAACAAGTAATCTAAACAAAGAAAAAACATATATTTCCAAAAACAATATATAGCTATATACATTCCTTATAAAATAAGTATGAAAAACTAAAAATAATATGAACCTTTTGAAAAAAAAACAGAAATAACATATTTTTTTTTCTTTAAAAAAACCGGTCTTACAAAAATATTTTTCTTTTTTACCTCAGTTGAAGGACATTAACAAAACAGCCCAAAAAGCGTGCATAAAGCGTGTTTTATTTTTAAAATCCGCTTTTATCATGATGGTCAACTTTCTTTAAACTTTTTTTTAATTTCACTGGTGGTTACTGTGGCTTATTACTGTTCGTGGTTGCACGGTGGCTCGGCGCGATCAACTGGCTTTGAAGACGGCCGCGCTGTACGCCTTTGGATGTACAGGCTGTTGCGGAATTTGTATTTTGTTTTTTTTATATCTTTTCTACCGTTTATTGATGACTATTCGTATTTATTGAGTCGTAATGAGGAACAGAGGAACCATCTATATAGCGTTAACTGTGTTTGCATATTAAATATTATTTAAGCCATAATTGGACGTAGTTACGCAAAAAAGATCCAACCAAGATCCAGTTCAAATAGAGATATGGATTACGGTTTGCCAAATTCGTTCTACTTCAAATGGAGATATTGATTTTATTTTCTTAAATGCATTAATTTTTTACTTATTAGGTTTTGAAATAGTCGTGCATTAAACATTCGATTAAAGTTAATGAATTCACCAAAACAAAATCAGTATCTCCATTGAACATTTTGATTGGATACTTTTTGTGTAATTGCGTCCAATAATAGTAACGAAACATCTTTCCGTCTAGTGATTCATTCTTATTCTTGTGGTCTGTTAAAGTCTAGTAAAATAAGCTTTTAAACAAAAAAACCAAATTGTTTACAGCGAGCTTTACCACTTCAAAAGGTCTATTAAGAGACTTAACCTCTTAAGTCTCGGGGTGACAAGCGCAGTCCAATGCCATGCAATGCTTTGTAATTCAAAGTTCTGTGTGGTGTTGCTTCTGTTTATGGGCAGGCGTGAAACTTACCATCAGGTGACCTGCTCGATTTACAAATGGTAAATAGATTTTCTTCACTCATAACTTCTTCACTAAATACATCTCGTCATTGAAACTAATAAAAAAACTTATATTTGTCCTTAGAGGGTTTAATCCCACGTCACTATAACATAGCATTAAGTTTTAGAGCAGCCTGTACATAGTAGTTAAAATTAGGGGTAGTTACACCCCCACCCCATAATATATTATAAGCAACCCCACCAGAGGCCAAGGGAAACACTTCTTTATGCGTCCTTATAACGCGGCGGTAAGGTCACTAGAGTTTCTTTGATTTAGGCCATCCTTTTTTTTATTAGCTTGAATGACGAGACGCACAGGTCGCTCGCCTGATGGTAAGCGCCATCATCATCAGCCACAAGACGTTCACTGCTAAACATAGGCCTCCCCTAATGGCTTCCAGGCTTCGCTGTTGGAAGCGGCCTGCATCCATCGGCTTCCTGCAACCCTTGTCAGGTCGTCGGTCCATCTTGTAGGTGGACGTCCTCTGTTGCGCTGATGGTAAGCTTCACGCCTGCCCATAAACAGAAGCAACACCTCACAGAACTTTGAATTACAAAGCACTGCATGGCAGTGGACTGCGCTCGTCACCCCGAGACATAAGATGTTAATATGTTAAGTCTGATAATGCCCAGTAATTTCACTCGCTTCAATGTCCTTCAAACCGGAACACAACAGTGCTTACACACTGCTTGGCTACTGAAATAGACAAAGCAGTGGTACCAACCCAGGCGGCCTCTCGCATACAAGGGACCTACCACCTAATAGTGTCATCCACTAAGCTTTTTTATAGTTTAACAATGAATCGGTGAAATGAATCACCTGATGGTAAGTGATCAAAACGCCCACAATACCAAAAGAATCATGGGCGCGTTGGCGACCTTAAAGGAAAGGGATAATTAAGGGATTGGGAAGGGATGGGGAATTGCGGACTCCGGATATCTCACTCACCGTACGAAACGCAACAGCAAGCTCATACTTTACGTCGGTTTTCTGTGAGACAGTGGTAACGACCCGGACGAGCCGGCCCATTCATGCTGTAGACAAAACTGTGTACAGCATGAATGGGCCGGCTGTGAGGGCACGGGCCTCCTCTACTAAATGAGAGGGGTCAGGCCTTAGTCCACCACACTGAACTAATGCTGGTTGTTAGACCTTCGAAATTCTTATGAAGAACTTCTCAGGTATTCAAGTTTCCTTCACCGTTAAAGCGAGCGACAATTAATTAATAATACACACATTACTTAGAGAAGTCAGAGGTGCATGCTCTTGGGGCTGGTTTCGAACCTGCGACCTGTGACTTTCGTCTCGACAGTCCGTACTATGTACTGAGCTATCGCGGCTTTTTGTATGCCACGCATATCTTTTCATAGAGTGATCAGATTTTGACAATACTTTTTTTGTTCAAAAGGCTTGTTCAAAGTTGATTCCATTTAAATATTAAGAAAAATACGTCCTCCTTAAGGGAGTGAAAACGAGGTTGATTGACTAAAACTTCGATTTATAAGCATCTATATTTATTTTTGAAGTGCTTCTTTAGACGCGTTAGGCACTTTTTGGTTGAACAAAAATCATGGAACTCGCGTCATCGTCACCGCACGCTTTCCATGAGCTATATGTATGCTGTGTATATATGTACATAGATATACCTCCGTGCGTTATTACTATACATTATATATGCAATTAAATTGGTCATTAACACTTCTTTACAAACCAAAAATAATAATCTAATAGTTCGACGATACAATTCACAAGTTACTTAGTTTTCACTTTTATTGGCAGTCCCCAAAGACTGCCCCGCATGTTTTTTTTTATTATATTTACATACACACATACGCACGCAGCCTGTACTGAAGAGGTAGGCAAAGCTGTAACTAGTACACCCACATTTCGCCGAGCTTATTTCCCATGATGTGATAGGGGGCGAGCCTATCGTCATATCGGGCACAATTCCAGACTGGATTTATACTAAGTATTTTCGATAGAAAAACCCAATATCACTTTACCCGACCCGGGGTTCGAACCCGTGACCTCCGCTCAACAGACGTACGCATTACAACTGCGTCACCAAGGTGTTCTCTCTCTCAACTTTTAAGTTTTTCTTATTTTATCTATTGGCCAACGTTTAGTTGGCCTTTGTGAAACAGACCATTAGAGTAGATTATAAGTTTCTTTATACTCGGTGTTAATAAACTGTATTTTGTTGGACAAGGCGAAGAAAGTGACGGAGGTCACACGTAGTTGGGCATGTTACGCATGAATGTGGAATCTAGATATTTTGAGAAAAGACTACACAGATATTCTATGGATTAAGAAAACGACGCTTTGAAATTTGAAAATCCTAGCTTACTTCATCTACACTAATAATATAAAGAGGAAAGATTTGTATTTTTGTATGTAACGAATAAACATAAAAACTACTGAACCGATTTCAAAATTTATTTTGCCGTTAGAAAGCTCTATTATCACTGAGTAACGTAGATAGATAGATAGATAGATAACTCTTTATTGTACACCAAAAATAAAAATTATACACTATGAACCTTACAACAAAATTATGTTACAAAAGGCGGTCTTATCGCTAAAAGCGATCTCTACCAGACAACCTAACATAAGTTATATTTGAGAGGGTTATAGACTACTTTTTATCCCGGAAAGGGCTGTTCACGCGGGCGGAGCCGCGAGCAAAAGCTAGTACTTTATACTTATATTATAAATGTGGAATTTTGAATTTAGGAATTTGGATATTATTACTCAATCACGCCTTAACGGCTGAATAGTTTTGGATATATTTGGTGAATATATTTGGTACATAAGTATACAATGACCTGACATAGATTAATTTTTATCCCAGAAAAAACCATTCACAGGGGTGGAGCCGCGAGCACCAAATAAACAAGGTGGTACCACCGCGCCGTCTATTTACTGCCGCCAAGCAACAGTGTGCAAGCACTGTTGTGTTCGGGTTTGACAGGACAGGACATTGAAGCCAGTGAATGGGCATTATGAGACTTAACATCTTATGTCTCAGGGTTACGAGCGCAGTCCAATGCCACGCAGTGTTTGCAGTGGTGTTGCTTCTGTTTATGGGCAGGCGTGACGTTTACCATCAGGCGAGCGACCTGCTCGTTTCGTCTTTCAAGCTAATAAAAAAAAAACAACCAATTAGCCCTCCTTTAAAACAGCTGATTTCATACAGTGACTGTAACATACACTTATAATACGTAGCTGTGCTATAAATAACATCAATCTACGTAATATTTTATACGTTAGGCGTTAAGCAAAAATTTAATAGGTTTCTTGGGGTATGGCTTCACTTTCAGCGGGTATTTGGACACGCAAAGGTTTAAGTATTGATTTAAAAGACTGCCTCGGTGTAAATTGTAATGCGTACGCGTTACGACTGAGGCTGACGCTGAGGTCTCGGGTTCGGGGGCGCGGCTAAAGAAGTTTTCACTACAAAAATCGGGTCTGGGTATTGTGTGACCGCAAGTCCCTTGTAGTTCCTGATACCCACGATACAGGTTCACCTAGTGTGGGGTCAGGACTATGTGTGTTACTGTTGGGACTATTGGGTTTCATCAAAGATTTTAATACCATAGACGGGCTGTTCAGAAGTAAAAATGTGTTGTATACGCGGCGTATAACGGCGTGGGAGCGAGAGGAGTTGAGAGTAAGTGAGATGGCATTATTGAGCCGGCTGTTTTGTTTGGTATTACCTAGTTTTCATTCACAACAAACGACTTTTTCGATCAAAACCAAGAAATAATATAGTAACTTCCGTAAAATAACTTCAAATTGAATGAATAATATATGCACGTCAATAATGACAATGTTTTATGGGTCACAATAAACAATTCCGTGTTAGTTTATCGAATTTAACGTTCGCAGCTATTCAAACAACAACTGCTCTTGTCGCTCTCTCGCGGGCGATTAAATGAGTTGCGGTCAATTAACCGTAACTAAGTGCGCAATTTCTTTGTACCGCACAGCTTGTCTAGTAGTATACATTAAAGTCTTTGGGTTTCATATATTCCCCGCTGTAAAAGCCACCATACTCCATATATTGTATAGTAAGAGAGTTATTACCGACACGCGATCCTAATTTCTATTCTCCTACGCAACTTTTGACGTATTCTATAAACTATAACTACAGCTTAGTAGATGTTTGTAGACGTCAAGACTGATTATCAAATTCAAATTATAACAATTAATCTTTTTTTCACAGAAATAAAAACATTAAAGCTCAAATCCATACATACGCACTCACGCCAGTAATCCCAGTGTTAGGCAGTACCTACAGCCAAATTTCGCCGAGCGTATCTCCATCCCCTGATGTGATATGGGGCAAGTTTATCGCCATACCGGGCACAATAGGGTAGTTTTCTATATTGAATTTTATACATTATTTTATAAGCAACAGAAAATGATACGCAAAAGAAACCCTTTTATTAAAACACAATCAAAATTGGTTCAGAAATATGCCCGCAGTTATGACTTTAAATGTCGGTATGAGGCAAAGTGGGTGCGTAGTGGGGATATCTCACTATTTCGCTTGCACGCGTGCACCATAATGAACATTTTACACAGTGACGTCAAAGTTAGCGTCGTCTGTCATTTGACAATTACCCCTTCTACAGGATTTGAATGGCTTCTAACTTATTTATATTTGGTCCGATTTATAAAATTCTTTCTGCAATAGATTAACGTAACTTAAAGATTTAAATAATAAAATAAAATCTAGTCAACTACCCTATTCCAGTCTCCGGGATGATACTGAGGATTTCATAATAGAAAAAGCTAATATCACTTGATGCACCTCGCTGAAAGTAATCCTGGCGGCGCCCATGACAATAGGTATACCTACCTACTTACTCGCTACAATACCACCGAGTCAATATTATATTTATTAACGTCAACTCAGCGGGAAATAAAGTAATTTGCAAAGTACAATTGAAATAACACATTTATGTGATTGAAAAGCTTTCCGCATTGTATCGGGCGTCCATTTTGATTTGCGATAAAGGCGCGGTGACGAGTCAAATTATTTCTCTATTACTTTTAATGTTCTGCTGCAGCCGAGGCACGCGCAAACTATTTGTCTACAGGACAATACACACCGTTAAATCACAGTGATTTAAATTGACACTTATTAAAATAAGCCTATTTTAAACGGATTTTATCGCGGTTTAATTTCATTTGACACTTATGTCATAACCTCAGTACCTACCTACTTTTGGAGACGTGGATCGAAGTGGGTACATAACTAAATTTGCGCCCCGTTAGGAAGAGTCCTTTACCTTCTTATTTATTAATTTGAATGACGAGATGAGCAGTTCGCTCGTCTGCTGGTAAGCGCCGCGCCTACTAACACCACACAAAACTTTGAATTACAAAGCACTGCATGGCAAATTGTGTTTGGATGTTTGTTTGTTTATGAATTTTGATCTTTTAATGGCTGTTCCCTATATTCTATCTATCTATCGACAGATTTGCTAACTGTTAATAGTGTTTTTACAGATCTTCCATACAAAATGTGTAAAAATTTTACTGCCGGTAAGCAAATCTGTCGATAGACAGAATATTGGGAACGGCTATTAGTCGATCGGCGATTAACGACTGAACGGTTTTGAATGAAATTTGGCATATAGGTAAACCATGATCTGGATTTAGACATAGGCTAGAAAAGGCTGTTTACGTGGACGGAGCCGCGAGCAAAAGCTAGTCAGATGATAAATGTCATAGTGCCCAGTAATTTCATTGATTTTAATGAGTTTCAGTAATTTCATTGATTTCAACCGAAACGCAACAGTGCTTAGTCACTACTGCTTGCCGGCAGAAATATACAAAGCAGTGGTAGCAAACCAGACGGTCTCTCGTATATGAGGGCCACTTAATGAACATAATATTATCTCGCATACTTATAATTTTATAATGGTAGGCAGCTTCTTAGGTGTGCCTTATACAAAGCTTTTAGCGGTGATACTTTTTTTTGTTTAAATATGGCTTCGCATTTCTATGCATACAGCCAAGCATATAATATTATTATATTTTCAAGTATTAGCAAGAACGAAACACCGGTGTGGGTGATTTCAGTCTTATTGGAGTTTTGGTGTCATTTCCTTCTAGTACGATGCTTCATAGACGATTTTTTTCAAACGGATCGAACGATCAAAGTCGATCAATGTACTTGGTCAAAAATCACCTAAATTCATCAATTTCCATGATTCCATACACTGTTCATCACAGTCAGTGTTTATTGCACAAACCCACACCACTTTTATACAAGAAGCAACTTTAATTTACTTTAGGAATTAATTAAAATAGGAGATCGCACGCACTGTCAGAATTCCCGCCAAAATTCCTTAGTGGTGGTTACTGTAGATAAATGATATTAGCTCCAATACACCTCTGTCCACCCTCTAGCTAGTAAATGTAGTTTTCCAATAAATCCAACACAAAGGGCAACATGTTTAGCTATTTGACCTTTGGCATAACACGTTAGTTTCTATGCCTCGGCCGCTTTTCTTTAAAAAAACATAAATTTGTAAATTTTATAATTTCTACCTTATTCCGACGTATTACAGTATATATTAAAACACTCATCAACGTGGGGATATAAAGCTGTGAAATTCAATCAATTTCACAGCTTATTTGTAAGCACAAAAGGTCGAATTCCAATTACGTAAGTTAAGTAATACAAAAGATTTCCTTAAATTTTCAAATTTAATTTATCAAATGTATTAAAAACTCTTTGCTAATAGTCATAAGGTTAAATTTCAAATACACGTGATCGGAAAGATATGTTTCTTATTTTTTAATCGGCCTTGTTACGTGCGTGTTTGCCCTTTTCTGTTAATTTGAATTTGGAATTTCGATGCCGACGCCAATCAGCCAGTGCTCTTTTTATTTAAACAAGAAAACAAAGCCGTGTAATTTGTTTACACAACCGTTTAGTGTTCCGTGTTGTTTAAAAAATACATGGCGGGGCTCTATGGTCTTCCTTTTCACAAAGACTTCAATTTATAGTAGACGGACTGTTTAGAAGTAAAATTGTGCCACATAACGCGGGAGTTTGTCAGCTGATAGACAGAGCGGAAGAGGGGTTCTAGTTCAGAGTAAGCGAGATGGTAATATTGCGTTACGGCCAATCGACTAACATAGTGGCACAATTTCTATGTACCGCGTAGCTAGTCTAAAACTAGACATCGAAGTAATTGGTTTTCAGAACTTTTTAATGGCTTTATATATCGTTTACACTTTGATTCGAAAGGATTTTTTATTTAAAATAAAATAATCAGTACCTATATTGGCACTCACTCACGCCTGTAATCTCCGAAGGGGTAGGCCGATGTGTAACCAGTAAAACAACATTTAACCGAGCTTATTTCCGTCCCATGATGTGATAGGGGTGAGCCTATCGTCATACTGGGCACAATTCCAGACTCCAGGCTGATACTACGAATTTCGTGATAGAAAAACCCAATATAACTTTTATACCACCCGGGGATAAAACGCGAGACCTCTGCTCAGCTGTCGTACCGCATTACAACTGCGCCACCGAACCAGTATGTTCAAAATGTTTTTTTTAATTAGTCACGTTTTCCCAAATGATTACAAACTTTTTGTTGCAGTTGGGGTTGTAACTTTTTTTTTTATTATTGCATAGGCCGGCAAACGAGCAAGTGGGTCACCTGATGGTAAGTGATCTCCACCGCCCATGTACGCCCACAATACCAAAAGAGTCATGGGCGCGTTGCCTACCTTAAAGGAAAGGGATAATTAAGGGATTGGGAAGGGGAGGGGAATTTGGGCCTCCGGATATCTCACTCACCGTACGAAACGTAGCAGCAAGCTGCTACTTTACGTCGGTTTTCTGTGAGACAGTGGTAACGACCCGGACGAGCCGGCCCATTCATGCTGTAGACAAAATTGTCTACAGCGTGGCTCTACCACTCGTAAATCCTACAAACCTACATATTATTATGTAATATGATAACAATGCCTTTAAATATTCTTCCAAAAGATACATTTCATTATTAAAACTTTTGGACGGAATTTTTCAGGCCGAAGCACAATGTAAATGGTAGTTGCTTATTGTTGTATTAGTGTGTCTCAAATAAGTGCCGAATAAATATTATTCTTTCTATCTTTTTAAATACTTTAAGCGAAATACTAGAAATTCCCGCGTTAAAATGTAAAATGATTCGTGTCACGGCGTATCGTTTGCAAAATATTAATTTTGGAATCGTTAGGGCAATACATATTTGATTGGAAAATCCTATGAATGTGATTAAGGTAGATTTCCGATTAATTAGAATTCTACAGTGACTTTAAAGCCCCTATCTTTTCAAGTTTTAATGAAGTACAGAACCGAATATTTGAATAAATTTTTTAATTAAATCTACTACAAACAGAGACCTATATTTTTATTGGTTGAACACACGTATTATATTATAATCATGCTATAAGATTTGTTTGGTAATAGAAAGTTTACCAACCCCGTTATACTTCTGTTTCTTTCTTTCGAGTGGTAGAGCCACGCTGTAGACACTTTTGTCTACAGCATGAATGGGCCGGCTCGTCCGGGTCGTTACCACTGTCTCACAGAAAACCGACGTAAAATAGCAGTTTGCTGCTGCGTTTCGTATGGTGAGCGAGATATCCGGTGGCCCAAATCCCCGTCCCCTTCCCATTCCCTTACTTATCCCTTTCCTTTAAGGTCAGCAACGCGCCCATAATTCTTTTGGTATTGTGGGCGGTGGAGATCAATTACCATCAGGTGACCCATTTGCTCGTTTGCCGGCCTGTGCTATAAAAAAAATACCATCTCATTGGTCTAGAACTCTACAATCTTTAGTGTATTTAGGCTGGGAAAAGGTGAGGTTCTTGTAAAGCCTTTAATGTATACTACTAGACAGGCTGCGCGGTACACAGAAATTGCGGCACTAAGTTACGGTCAATTGGCCGTAACTCAATATTACCATATCGTTTACTCTAAACTAGAACCTCTCTCGCGCTACCTGTCTGTCAGCTGTCAAACTCACGCGTTATGGTACGCAATTTTACTTCCCGTCTAGTAGCATACATTAAAATCTTTGACCAACCCCTATATACTTCTGTTTCTTTCTATACCAAGCTGTTTTTAATCGACTTGAATAAAACTTAAACAACGACATCAAAGTCACAATAAATAAATATTTTATAAGTTAGTTTCGATAGACATACTTAAGATAAAACTGAATTTTCACAAGAAAACAAGTCGTCAAAATCATCTCGTGTTGCATATGCTAAGCCCCCGAGCTTCAATAAAATCATAGACAAATAGAAAAGCGTATCTATGGTACAATGTAAGTTCGGTAAATTTCTAGTAAACAGATTAGTTGAACTACAGATCGCTTAGTTTATATCGATCCCATCAGTAGCGGATCCAGGGGGGGAGGGAGGCTAAGGGGCTCAAGCACCTCCCAAAAGCACTTGGGTCCACTGACAAATCTCAAATTATCCTTTCTTTGTACTACTATATACTACCTACAATATAATTTTCATCGCTTATCCTTACTTATTCCATTTTAAGTAGGTATACACGTGTTACAGAAAGGTGTGGTCATATTTTAGGGTCATCACGTACACCTTACAATACATACTTATGTACCGGATCTTTTCAAAACCAACACATCCAAAAAATTCACGTTAATTTTAATCACTCGTTTATTAAAATCGATAAGATTGATGACATCACTATTAATTATTATGAACGACACTTACTTTTTAATAAACTTGAATAATATGTACGTAATTCTACGGACATACGTATATAACTTGTAATTTATACACAAATTAACACCTGAAAGAGATTGTGTACTGGTGACGATATAGGCACCAATATAGGTAGAAGAATTTTAAAGACTTCATTCTCGGGTCTTCCATCTATGAATTTGGCTTAATACAGTCGACGATCCTCTTAAAAACTGTTATCAGTTACACCAACACAAATTACCAATACATAATACTTGTTTTTAGTCAAATACAACATATTTTTTGAACTCGTAATCATACTTCATAAAATCAGATATTGCCGAACAGACTGCGTCAAATATATATTGACATTTGACAACTGTTTAATGTTTTTTTCATTATAAATTAATTAAATGAAAGGAGGTCTTATTGTTTATCATTTAGTGTTGTCCAAAGTTGAAAGTCGATTTCGACATGTTCGAAGAAAATTCTATGATTATTGTCCTAGCAATGCAACCGGATTTGGTACTATGGGAGAAAAAATACATATACCTTACACTATACATTGCCTAAATTTGCCCGCCCCTTTCTATAACACGTTGTATATTCTCAAATTGAAGACCTAATAGTTTAGTGTCCACCTTGACAAAGCCTACTCTCAGCACCCCCAATACCAAAATCCTGGATCCGCCACTGCATCCCATGATGTGACATCAATTATTACACGAATACAAATCGAGCTTAACATTAAAACCAAAAATATTTGTATTATCGTATTTTAATACTAAAAATAAATAATTATAATATCACTTTCATAATGAGTATAAATAAATTAAAGCAGTTAACAGCATCGATGCATTGGCAAGGAGAGAACCGGCAGATGATACTGAAACAAAAAAAAAATAACACTAATTTAGTTTGCCCGGGTTTTGAACTCAGGAACTCAGTTTTTTAAATAAAAAGTATAAAAAGATTTCCAGCGGGCGGAGCCGCAAGGGAAAGCTAGTTTATTATAAAACAGTATATAGGCTGTAGGGTAAACGGTAAACAGAAATTAATATGCATAATGCAAGTATGAAATGCATTAAAATGTCTAATACCATGATATTATTAGATACCTATTTAAATAATTTCTACTCTTCTGCAATAAAAAAATATTACATGCCAGTTCGGCTGTATGCTTACGGAATCATTAGCCAATTCCTTAGAAAATAATAAAAACATTTGGCGGGAAAATTGACACATGAGAAAAAAATGGCTACTCACAGCACGTGTGTAGTTCTTCAGAATAAGGATAGTCGAATTCACACTGACACCGACTGTTCCTGCACGTGACTCGCTCAGATATCCCGGATAGATAGCACTGGCTTCGTCTCGTACACGTCTCAAATAATCCTGAAAAGATTTTTTTAATTTTGCTTGAATAACTGAGCATATCACTCACCTGATGGTAAACAGAAACAACTCCATTCAGCCAATGACTTTAATGTATACTACTAGACAAGCTGCGCGGTACATAGAAATGGTACCACTAAGTTGCGCTCAATTGACCGTAACTCAATACTCCCATTTCACTTACTCTCAACTAGAACCCCTATCGCGCTCTCTGTTTGTGAGCTGTCAAACTCCCGCGTCATGTGACGCAAGTTTACTTCTAGATAGACCGTCTAGTACCTAGTATACATTTAAAGCCTTTGCATTCAGCACTTTGAATTACATCCTTAATATGTAGCAGGTCCTTCGTATGCGAGAGGCCGTCTGAGTAGGTACCACCGCTTTGTCTACTTCTGCCGTCAAACAGCATGTAAGCACTATTGTGTTTCGGTTTGAAGGGCAATAATTAAATGCTGATAACATGTTTGTTCATTTCATATAAGATAATGATCATTTAATGTGAGTGAGATATCCGGAGGGCCAATTCCCCCTCCCCTTTCCAATCCCATAATTATCCCTTTCCTTTAAGGTCGGCAATGCGCCCATGATTCTTTTAGTAATGTGGATTTACATGGGCGGTGGAGATCACTTACCATCATTTGCAAAACTTTGCTATAAAAAAATTGGGCGCATTGGCTAATGACGCCCTATGCATCCAATGTAACAATACATTTAGGGTGCTGTTGGGGCTGCCCCGCTACTGCATCAGCCATGTTTTCGCAAGAGCGTACTGACGATTTTTATGCGATAATGCGGAAGAGAGCAACCTCACTGTTGTATCGCTTGCGGGCCAGCAACAACAGTATCCTGGTAGCAATTGCTGCTTGGATTGCCCTATTCAAAAACATTGGATGAGACTAGCAACCGGATTATGTACCTAATTACATAGATACCTACTAACCCTACTAACATATTTATAAGTTACTAGCTTTTGCCCGCGGCTCCGCCCGCGTGAATGCCTATTTCCAGGATTAAAGTAGTTGTGCAGCACAGACAATAAATAATAAGTGCATAGTGGACAATTAACAGTTATATACTTCGTAAGTGTACATAGTAAATGATTATATACTTTGTTATAGTGATTATTATGTCTTAACAGTTCTATTTCTTAGTGTTTATAAGTGTCTAGTTCTTTAGTGTTTATACGTGTCTAGTTCTTTAGTGTTTATACGTGTCTAGTTCTTTAGTGTTTATAAGTGTCTAGTTCTTTAGTGTTTATAAGTGTCTAGTTCTTTAGCGTTTATAAGTGTCTAGTTCTTTAGTGTTTATAAGTATTTAATTCTTTTAAAGTCCGTATCCCCCATTAGGGGGGATGCCCTCAGCGAAGGTCACTTAAATTTTAGGGCTGGAGTGCCTACAAGCATTCGCCCGAAAGTCCGTTGTCGCTGACCAAAGCCGACTCACGGTCAGGCTATCAGCAAGCGTCCAAACAAAAAAAAAAAACTTCAGCGACACAGTTTTCAGGAAGATTTCGGGCTGAAGAAAAGTAATGGAAGAATAGTAACCACCAAAAGTACCAAAGGGGGGCGTGGCTTTTTACAGTTTAAATTCAGTGTTTTCTTTTCTATACAGTCCACTCTCACGGACAAAGCAATTTTCATTGCGCTGTATTTTCCTATGATACAGTTTCTGCCCGTACTGGCCTTCCGGTGTCTTTTGTACATATACGAAATATTACAGTATATGTATTGCAATTTTCATTCCAAACCACCAGTACATAAGGGCTTATAACACATACGTACACACATACCACTTACACAATGTACGGGATACAGTAAAGTCCCGTACAGTAGTCTAGTCGCATCAAGCGAGTCCCGTCATCGCGATCGATGTGAGAAACGCGCTTGACAAAAATACTAAAATGTCTATTAAAAAATAAGGGTTGATGGTAGAAGGGTGAAAATTTAGGGTTGTATGTATTTTTCTAATGCTGTATCATAAAAAAATAAAACATAAAATTTTGATAAAAAAAATTGGGGAGGACCACCCTTAACATTTAAGGGGATCAAAAATAGATAGTAGCCGATCCTCAGACCTACTGAATACGCATATAAAATTTCATACAAATCGGTCGAGCCGTTTCGGAGGAGTATGGGAACGAACATTGTGACACGAGAATTTTATATATTAGAAGATAAATTGTACCTAACATACTAATGAACTATGGATACAACCTTGTCCGAAATAAAGATTAAATTATTATTATTAAAATCATCTTGGAAAGGCATCTTAAGTGTTCCGTAGCTTTATAAATTTGGGAACTGTTGTCGTAAATAACAGTAGAATCTCACCTGTCATAGGCCAGCATCGACCATCCCGATGATGGAAGGCTTCCAGACACCTGCACCTTCCGTCGAAGCATCCACTGTTCTCCCCCAAGGTCTGCCTGCACTGGGCGGATACATTACACTGGGACTCGAAGCCATAGGACACTGAAATATAAATTATAATACATATACAAACGCACTCACACCTGTAATCCCCGAAGTTGTAGGCAGAGGTGTAACCAGTACACCTACATTTCGCCGAGCGTATCTCATCATGTGTGATACAATACAGACTCCGGGCTGATACTGAACAAATAGTAGGTAATAGAAAACTCCAATATCACTTTTACTCGACCCGGGGATCGAACCCGAGACCTCAGCGTCAGCCTCAGTCGTAACTCGTACGCATTACAACTGCGCCACCGAGGCATTCATAATTTATTGTTATTTATTGTCATAGCTTGAATGAAAGACAAGGTGGCAGGTCCCTCGTATGCGAGAGGCCGTCTGGGTTGTTCCCACCGCGCCGTCTATTTACTACAAGCACCAGTGTGTGTTCCGGTTGAAGGACATTGAAACCAGTGAAATTACTGGATTATGAGACTTAACATCTTATGTCTCGGGGTGACGAGCGCAGTCCAATACCATGCAGTGCTTTGTAATTCAAAGTTATGTTTTGTTGCTTCTGTTTTTAGCCAGGATGTTATGTTTTTCAGTTATGTTTTTGCTTACCATCAGGCGACCGATCTTTTTTGAAGTGAAAACTTCTTTAGCCGCGTTGGGCACTTTTTGTTAGGGGAAAATGTTATGGGTTCGCGTCACCTCATTGCGACATGCTTATAGCAGTATATCTGTAGCTATACAGCTGACGTATTGTGCAACATTAGTGCTGTGTATATCTTATAAGTGAAATTGAATGGCTTTAGTGTAAAGTTCAATGTGTATATAAGTACTGTGCATTGTTGAAATAATGTTTTTGTTTAATTACTATTTGAATCGTTTAATTGTAGAATAATTGTGCAGTACAATAGTGAGTACTAAAAAACATATAAACATACATATAATTGTTGCTCGGAGTGTCAATAGATGTGAAAACCAGATTGATGTTGATAATTATAATTCAAACATGAAATATCAAATTTTAATACTGAAAGTTCTAAGATTCCATTTCTATCGGCAGTCTTTACAACTGCCATTTTTTTATTAGCTTGAGTGACGAGCAGGTGACATAAACAGACAACACTTTGAACTACAAATCACTTCATTGAACTGCGTTCGTCACCTCGGGACATAAGTAGTTAATGTCTCATAATGCCCTTATTTATGCTTCAATGTCCTTCAAACCGTAATACAATAGTGCTTACATACTCCTGCTTGGCGGCTGAAAAATACCAATCGTGGTACCACAGACGGCCCTCGCATACGAGGGACCTACCTAAATTAGGATATAGGATGCTCCCCAGAGGGGTTGACGTCAGGCATTCTGTAACATGTGTTAAAAATCATGTTGCTATGACTCCACTGCGAGTGGGATAAAGGCAATAGGCTAGTTGACACATTAAAATAGGCTTTATTTTGTTAATGAGGCTTTTCTAGACCGTTTTTTAATTTTTTCGTATTTTTCTGTGACTTATAAAACAACAAAACTTTAATTCAAGTTTTATTTTTTCATGAACATACGAAAACACCGTCGGCCATGTTGGCCTATAGATTATCTGTGCAATGACGACACGTTATTTGTAAATAAACACACGAAATAACCTATGCGACCTGGATATCGGCTGAAACTCAAATTTATTTTTGCGAAGATCACTTCGATGTAAGTACTTACATAATATCTTATTATTTTTGCTACAATGACCACAACATGCGATTTGCGAATGACATTTAGTTGTTTACATAGTGACTGACGTCACGATCATGGCGGTACCGTATTCGAAGTTTTAAAATAAAGATAAAAAATATATTTTGTAATATGAATTTTAAAGACATCTTCTACTTTAATGTATTGAAATTGATATATTTGGGTTCCTTAAACCAAATACTGTAGGAAATAAACAATTAATTATTAAATTTTGGTATAAGACAACTAGCCTATTGGAAGAGAGAACGGAGCAAGAGTCAGTTACCAAAAAAAACTCACCAGGCCAGCATCTAGCATCGTCCTCAACATATTCTTCTGCGCACTGACACGTGTTTACATCAGAATTGTTCACGCAAACTGTGTTTTCGATCACGCAGTCTGTGTCCACGACGCATGTGCCATTGATCGCTGAAAGAAATAATAAAACAATGTAGTTAAGTATTATAAAACCATTAACTAACATTAATAATAAAGTCTTAAGTCAAATGTCCAAATATTAAGCCTTTGCACACGAGGTTACTGACATGTGGGATGTGGACTCGACAATCATTGTCCTGATAGTCGTTTCTGCTAATGGGTTGATACCAAAGAGCCTCGATCTACACCTCCAGAGGCTCTCAATTGGTCGTTGGGTAAAGAGCCAGATTCAGAAAGCAGTGTTATTGGACACGGCACGCATTGTGAGGAGGCTCACTCTGCGGTCAACCGGTGGCTTTTTTTTATGGTATAGGCCGGCAAAGGAGCAGGTGGGTCACCTGATGGTAAGTGATCTTCACCGCCCATGTACGCCCACAATACCAAAAGAATCATGGGTGCGTTGCAGACCTTAAAGGAAAAGAATAATTAAAGGATTGGGAAGGGGAGGGGGTTTGGGCCTCAGGATATCTCACTCACCGTACGAAACGCAGCAGCAAGCTGCTACTTTACGCCAGTTTTCTGTGAGACAGTGGTAATGACCCGGACGAGACGGCCCATACATGCTGTAGACAAGTGTCTATAGCGTGGCTCTACCACTCATAAAATAAAATGATTAATTTTTTAGAAATGTAATATTTAAATATGTAAAAACACCTTTTAAAATTGACTGCCTCAGCGGCGCAGTTGTAATGCGTACGCCCTACGACTAAAGCTGACGGTGAGGTCTCGGGTTCGATCGGGTCGGGTAAAAGTAATATTAGATTTTCTATTAAGAAATGCTCAGTATCAGCCTGGAGTCTGGAATTGTGCCTGATATGGCAATAGGCTCGCCCCCTATTACATCGTGGGACGGAGATACGCTCGGCGAAGAGAAGGAAGGAACACGTGTTTTGAAGTCTGTTAAAAATATACTTACTGGGTGCACAAAAGTCGATCATTTCTTGATAGGCAATGTCACAGGAGCAGCGTCCGTCTGTGCATACAGTATTGGGTGTGGCGGTACATTCTGTTGATGCTTGGCAGGTATCGTTCAGTGCTGGAGACAAAACAACAGGTTAATGATAATCTACACAGGATACAAAGACTAGGCTGTGCGGTACAAATAAATTGCGCACTAAGTTACGGTCAATTCACCGCGACTCATTTAGTCGCACGCGAGAAAGCGACAAAAGCAGTTGTTGTTTGAATAACTGCGAACGTTAAATTCGATAAACTATAGATATGGACAAGTTCGTGCGCGACCGTCCAGCGGGGTACAAGACGTTGGGGGGACGAGGTTCTCTAGATGTTAGCGGGGGCGGTTTGTGCAGCGGGGAAGGGAAACAAAGGGCGGTTGCATTTGTTGTACCCCGCAGGACGGTCGCGCACGAACTTGTCCATCTATAACACAAAATTATTATTGTAACCCATAAAACATTGTCATTATTTACGTACATATTTATTATTCATTCAATTTAAAGTTATTTTACCGCTTGCTTTAACAGTGAAGGAAACATCGTGAGGAAACCTTCGTATCTGAGAAGTTCTTCATAAGAATTCCGAAGGTATGTGAAGTTTTCCAACCCAAATTAGTCCAGCGTGATGGACTAAGGCCTGACCCCTCTCATTCAGTAGAGGAGGCCCGTGCCCAGCAGTGGGACATTTATAATACGGAGCTAGTATTATTATTTTAACAAATAATAGCTTATTTCATATAACTTTCTAAACTGCCTCGGTGGCGCAGATATAATGCGTACACGTTACGATTGAGGCTGACGCTGAGGTCTCGGGTTCGATCGGGTAAAAGTGATCTGGTATAGCGATATGCTCGCCCCCTATCACATTATGAGACGGGGATACGCTCGTCGAAGTGTGTGTGTACTGGTTACACCACTGCCTACCCTTTCAAGGATTACAGGCGTGAGTGCGTATGTTTGAACCTTACCCAATCCAGTAGTGAGACACAATCCATCGACTGGAGTAAGGCCTTCAGGACAAGTGCAGATTCCAAGTCCGTCTGCATTCCTGACGCACTCGATCTCCATGTCTCCAGCCATGCAGTCGCTGTCAGCCTCGCACTGTTCGCCGATACCTGATGAGAGAAAGAGATGGGTATACGTTAGAAATGTCTTAGTTTAGTTTATTAAGTTAAAAGCGCCTCGCACTGTTCGCCAATACCTGATGAGAGAAAGAAATGAGTATACGTTAGAAATGTCTTAGTTTAGTTTATTAAGTTTAAAGCGCCTCGCGCTGTTCGCCAATACCTGATGAGAGAATGAGATGAGTATACGTTAGAAATGTCTTAGTTTAGTTTATTAAGTTTAAAGCGCCTCGCGCTGTTCGCCAATACCTGATGAGGGAATGAGATGAGTATACTTTGGAAATGTTTTCAGAAGTCGGGATGTGTTTGCTATTATTTCTGCTGCTAATTTCGCTTATCAGCTTATATTGATTCCTTTAATCAGCAGTGTGTAAGCACTTTTCCGGTTTGAAGGACATTGAAGCTAATGAAATTACTGGGCATTATAAGACTTAACATCTTATGTCTGTGTGACGAGCGCAGTCCAATACCATGCAGTGCATTGTAATTCAAAGTTCTGTGTGGTGTTGCTTCTGTTTATGGGCAGGCGTAGCGCTCACCATCAGGCGGGCGACCTGCTCGTCTCGTCTTTCAGGATAATAAAAAAAGCATCGAAATTCAGGAAAATTCTTAGGTTTTTGAGTGGTAGAGCCACGCTGTAGACACTATTGTCTACAATATGAATGGGCCGGCTCGTCCGGGTCGTTACCACTGTCTCACAGAAAACCGACGTTACTTGTAACAGTTTGCTGCTGCGTTTCGTACGGTGTGAAATATCCGGACGCCCAAACCCCCTCCCCTTCCCAATCCCTTAATTATCCCTTTCCTTTAAGGTCGGTAACGCGCGCATAATTCTTTTGGTATTGTGGCCGTACATGGACGGTGGAGCTCATTTACCATCAGATGACCCACTTGCTCGTTTGCCGACTTATGAAGGTTTATTGATATGACATTATATATTGCTCTATTTCTTTGAATAATGCTTATTCATTAATCTCATACAGGTGTGCAATGACAAACAGAAACATGAAAGATAATATCTGAATACATAGATATTACGTAATGCACATATAGATATACAACATATTATGTATTATTGATAAAATCTACCACGTGCAGTAAATTGTTTAATTACGTGTTGTCGTAGAGTGGAACAAACTTCCTGAAAAAGTTGTTATGGCACCCACATTAAATAGATTTAAAAATAGACTCGACAATATCACCAAATCACTAGACACACGCATCAGCCCAATAGCTGCTAGTGTGGTTTAAATATATAATTATAATAATAACCTACTTCACTATTCTAGCCAATAAGCCTGATATTGTGGTAATAGATCGATTGACGCGCCGGGCAATGCTTGTTGATGTCACTATTCCGCATGATAAGAACCTCGTAAAAGCCACAAAAGATAAAATGTCCAAATATCTAGATCTGGCATACGAGGTTACTAATATGTGGGATGTGGACTCGACAATCATTATCCCGATAGTCGTTTCCGTCCATGGGTTGATACCGAAGAGTCTCGACCAACATCTTCAGAGGCTCTCAATTGGTAGTTGGGCTGTATTATTGGCACGCATTGTAAGGAGGTTCCTCACACTGGGGCCCTAACCCCCGGCGGCTTGGGTCTCAGGCCCGCCATTGGAGGGCGATACTTTTTATATTTTTAAATGTTTTTTTTTTTTTAAGTAATGTAATATTTAAAAATGTAAAAAACCTTTTAAAATAAAGAGTACTGTACATATAACCTACTTCTATATTTTTGGGATGGTGGATGTGTTACGATAAAATGCCAATTTAAAAAAAGTTGTTATATTAAAATAATAATAATTAGGGAAGTCTCCAATATTGAATTTTATGAGCAACATAAAATAATACAAAAAGGAACCCTTTTGTTGAAACAGTATCAAAAGTAGTTCAGAAATGAGTCCGCAATTATGACTTTAAATATTGCTATGAGGAAATTGGGTAATGGGGATATCACACTTTCTCACTCGCACGCGTGCACCGTAATACACGGTGAGGTCAAAGTTTGCGTCAGAGTTATCGTCCTAGTTATCTTATTTCTATGCCATCCTAATTTGGCTCACAGAACTATAAAAAAATGACTCCACATCAGAGTCAGTGGTACCATTAAATTACTTACCCACGAACAATCTGCACATGTTCCTCGAAGCGTCCCACACCGCCAACTCAGGTACACATTCACAGTTCCTCAGGAACCAGGGCTCCTGTGGTGGACCGCAGCGTGAAGCTGCTCCAAATGTGAAGCAATTAGAGTCCGTCACACAAGAGTCCGTGATCCGACGGGTTGCTGAAAACATATATTTATTTATTTATTACTAGCTTTTGCTCGTGGCTCCGCCCGCGTGAATAGATTTTTTCGAAATAAAACGTGGCCCTTAAGCGTCTCCCATCTATCTCTTCAACAAAATTTATCAAAATCGGTTCAGTGATTTAGGCGTGAAAGCGTAACAAACTAATATATATTTTTTTTCATATAAAGTATCCTATGTTACTTGTTATACCTCCAAGAACATGTGTACAAAGTTTCATGATGATCGGTTAAGTAGTTTTCGCGTGAAAGCGTAACAAACAAACTTACATTCACATTTATTTATAATACTAGGGGCGTTTCCCATGTTTTTCCACAAAACATAAAATAAAAAAAAACTTAAAGTCCGACGAATATGAGACATATGTTACTTTCTTCCCCACATTATTCTGCATCGATTGGTATCGGTCTCGACCCCATACCCCCAGCGGTTTCGGAGGAGATAGCGTGACAAGCTTTTGGCAGCAGCGGCGGCGCCAGTTACTTTTTTTTAGAATAGAGAGATTAGTATGATTATACTGAGCTAGTTCCCTGTTGTCACCGTGAAGGCATACATATGTATAGTTATAATATTAATTTTAAAGTCAGTTGAATATTAATTCTATTGTGTACTGCAATATGTTTGTTGCATGTCTTATGATGACAATAAACTTTTCTTTCTTTCTTTATGGGCAGGCGCGACGCTTATTATCAGACGAACGACATGCTCGTCTCGTCATTAACGGTACCTACCTCGGATACAATCTCTCATATTTTCTTCGAAGAAGAAGTTGGCCATGCACGTGCAGATACCATTTCTAACTTCTGCGAAGAGACCCACGCACTGCGCTGGTGTTGATGGGGAGCCCAGTTCTGAAACATAAGTAAATTATTTGTTTTATACAACATGTAACAAAAACCCTGTTGGTCCATTTAGCTGTGTTATGAGAATCGATACTCAAACATAAGGAAATATCGCTAATGAGAAAAATCTATCATAAAAATGGGACAGATGGTGGGCCAGGAGCTCAATTAAAGTGGTATTTTAAATGAAATACTACTAAAACCTATAATTTTATGTGTTTTACGTACGTAGTAGTAGTAGGAACAACAGGGTTTTGTTACATATTGTATATACGCACTCACACCTGTAATCTTCGAAGGGGTAGGAAGAGGGGTGTGACACCTACCCAGTACCTACGGTGACCCAGTACACCCACATTTCGCCGAGCGTATCTCCGTCCCATGTGTGATAGGGGGCGACCATACTGATACTGACCATTTCGTAATAGAAAAACCCAATATCACTTTTACCCGACCCGGGGATTGAAACCGAGACCTCAGCGTCTACTCGTAACGCGTATGCATTACAACTGCGCCACCGAGGCAGTGTTTAATAAATATATTCATTTCATTTTCATTAGAAACCTTTGCCTAGCCTTTCTGAGTCACTAAAAATACAGACATATTGAAAACCTCCTTTTGCGAAGTTATAGTTCAGCGGGGAGTGGTATGGACTGTCGAGACGACGAGTCGCAGGTTCGAAACCAGGCCCAAGAGCATACACCTCTGACTTTTCTAAGTTATGTGTGTATTAATAGTTAATTATCACTTGCTTTAACGGTGAAGGAAACATCGTGAGGAAACCTGCATACCTGAGAAGTTCTTCTTATTCCTTTATAAGAATTTTGAAGGTATGTGAAGTCTGCCAACCCGCATTAGGCCAGCGTGGTGGACTAATGCCTAACCCCTCTCATTCAGTAGAGGAGGCCCGTGCCCAGCAGTGGGACGTATATAATACAGGGCTGGTACAATGACTTTAATGTATACTAGGTAGACGGGCTGTTTGGAAGTAAAATTGCGTCACATAACGCAGGAGTTTGACAGCTCACAATCAGGGAGCGCGATAGGGGTTCTAGTTGAGAGTAAGCGAGATGGTAATATTGAGTTACGGTCAATTGACCACAACTTAGTGGTACAATTTCTATGTACCGCGCAGCTTGTCTATTAGTATACATTAAAGTCTTTGGGCTGGTATTATATTTTGCGAAGTTGGTTAAACCCACCAGCTAAGCATAGAGTTCCATTGCTGCTGGCATAATATCCAATGGGGCAGATACAGACTCCAGCATGGCAGACAAATGGTTCTGGACACGGATATATCGCTGAGCACTCCGCGCCGTGCTGCCGTGATGATAGCAAATTCATGAAAGCCAAGTCGATGGCGGAGTCCTTGGTGATTGATTGATGGTTCTCTGTGCTTTCTGGTTCTGAAAATAGAGATACGTTGGAAAAAAATCTTGTGTGTAATTCACACGTGGTAGAAGTGAAACCTTCAAAAATTTTGGCTTCAAGATAGTGAGACGAATGTAAAATTTCGGGAAATGTATAATGCTTCCCATCTCATTTTCTCCCACGTTAAATCTTATGAATTTATGTCTGTCTCTTTTTACTGCGTACACGTATACAAAACACCACGGTTGTTGTGATGCCTTTTCTCAAGCTTTGTACTAAGCAAATGCTTCCTATCTCATTTTTTCCCACGTTAAATCTTATGAATTTATATGTCTGTCTCCTTTTACTGACGCTTTTTTATTTAATCGTTTTTCAAATCACAACCATGCTAAAGAAGTTTTCACTTCAAAAAAACATGCGGAGCGGTCTTTGGGGACCGCCTATAGAAGTGAAAACTAAGTAACTTATGAATTGTATCGTCGAGCTATTAGATTATTATTTTTGGTTTGTAAAAAAATGTTAATGACCAATTTAATTGTATACATAATGTACAATAATAACGCACGGAAGTATATCTATGTACATATATACACAGCATACATATAGCTCATGGGAAGCGTTCGGTGACGATGACGCGAGTTCCATGATTATTGTTCACCCAAAAAGTGCTCAACACGCCTAAAGAAGTTTATACTTCACAAATCTCATTTAGCCGCTTCTTTCAATAAATAAATAAGTACACGCAACAGTCACACACATAGTCCTGGACCCACTCTAGGTTAACCTGTATCGTGGGTACCAACTACGATCATCGAAATAAGATAACTAGAACGATAACTCTCATATGAATCTGCCAAAAATACGGCTCCACTTACTTACACATGCAAAGGTAAAATCACACGTAACACTCATACACGCAACAAAAATAAATAAACGTTCAAAATCAACTTTAATTCATAAAAGTTAATGTCTAAATATGAAATTTCTAAATCAAGATCTAACGACGTTCTGCACCGCGCAGAAAATAGACGTATCAACTAGAGATCATTAATCAATTTGTATGAATTGATGAATGAACGAACTGTACAGACTTTTATAGCCCCGCCCCCTTGCACAGAGTTTTGGCGGGATCATTTTATTGGTTGATTTACGTTTCTTGTCATCTTATTTCGATGGATTCAATAAATAATTTACAAGGTGGTAGGTCTCTCGTATGCGAGAGGCCGGCTGGATTAGTACCACCGCTTTGTCTATTTCTGCCGCCAAGCAACAGTGTTGCACTGTTGTGTTCCGGTTTGAAGGGCATTGAAGCCAGTGAAATTACTGGGTATTATGAGACTTAACACCTTATGTCTCGGGGTGACGAGGGCAGTCCAGTGTCATGCAGTGTTTTGTAATTCAAAGTTATGTGTGGTGTTGCTTCTGTTTATGAGCAGGCGTTGCGCTTACCATCAGGCGAGCGACCTGCTCGTCTCGTCATTCAAGCTAATAATAAAAAAAATGAATTTGAATTACCAGCAGTTATGTCGTAACAGCTGAATGAAGTAATATTGCAAGCGGCATTCAGGAACTGACAATCTTGGTCCAGCACGCAACCATCTCCCACAGCTGAAAAACAACATTACCCACTCACGCCTGTAATCCTCGAAGAGGTAGGCAGAGGTGTAACCAGTACACCCACATTTCGCCGAGCGTATCTCCATCCTATGATGTGATACAATTCCAGTCTCCGGGCTGATACTGAGCATTAGAAAAACCCAATATCACTTTTACCCGACCCGGGGATCGAACCCGAGACCTCAGCACAGCAGTCGTACCGCGTACGCTTAACAAAAAGTTACCAAGTACTATAAAAATCTTTGGTTAATTTATTTCTATTATATCGTCAAGCAGGCGGCCGGTCGTAAAAAAAACAGACCAAATCTTTTTTTAACATGTGTTAAAAGCATGTTGCGCCGACCCCACTGCGAGTGGGATTAGGGCAATTGGAATAAGACTGGTGGAAGGATACCTTATACATATTTGTGGTTCAAATGGATCCTTTAAACGGAGTTTGAAGAAGCAATTAAGCAGGCCGGCATGATTCTGCCGATCTATGATAGACACATCGTCTGTCGTTAGTCGACAGTATTCATGGATTGCGCTACACTTACCATCAAGTGGCGAGCTCGAACAACTTACGAATTCGAATCGAGTACGCTAGCATTTAAGTATGACGGTTGAACATTTTTTTACATTTCGATACGAATACGTTCTCGCAAACTTTTCGTGCTAGCCCCTCTGGTATAGCGTAGTCACTTTGCCGAGCCAAGATAAAAAAAGAAAAAAAACTGAATGACAACTGCTTGGCAGAAGAAATATTCCAAGCGGTGGTACCAACCCAGACGGCCTCTCGTATACGAAGTTCCACTTTGTAAATATGGTCGTAGCCAGATAATAATGCATTTTTAATTGCAATGCAATGAATAAGTAATTTTTGAGTGGTAGAGCCACGCTGTAGACACTTTTGTCCAAAACATGAATGGGCCGGCTCGTCCGGGCCGTTACCACTGCCTCACAGAAAACCGGCGTAAAGTAGCGACTTGCTGCTGCGTTCCGTACGGTGAGTGAGATATCCGGAGATCCAAACCCCTTCCCGTCCCAATTCCTGAATTATACCTTTCCTTTAAGGTCGGCAACGCGCCTATAATTCTTTTGGTATTGTGGGCGTACATGGGCGGTGGAGATCACTTACCATCAGGTGATCCACTTGCTCGTTTGCCAGCTTATGTTATAAAAAAATTCTAACCAAACCCAATCTTCCTGCACTCCCCTCTTTGTCTCAAGTAGTACCCCTCCGCACACACACACGTCTGGTTACACACAAGACTGTGAGGGTTCCGGAGGGGGGACATGCACTCTTCACTCCTCTGACATAGCTCTCCGTAGTCGATGGAGTTCCAGCACCGACCCAGGTAGTAATGGAAACCTTCGCGGCAGAAGCAGTTGCCTCCTGGAATGGGAAAATTTTGGAACTGTTAGCGGACGAGCGGACTATGGGGTTGAGTAAAAGTCGGGAGGGATGGATTACAGAAGAAAATGTATTTAAAACCCTTACAAGTTACAATAATTAATGATCCCAACGTGTTGCTAGTCATTCGCGTGCCATAGAGTAAGGAAGGGAAGAAGATTTCCCTCACTTCTTCACAATATCCCCAATATACTCATCGCCAACCCACTTATGTTCGAACGTCATGTATTGTCGGAGAATCTTGCCATCGCGATGTAGGTGTGCCATACTATTTGCATCGCTATATGGCAGTGGCGCCATCTCTTGGTGAATCTTATAACTAGTGTAGGCATGGGTATTACAAATAGACTTTGTTTTTAATTCTTTGCTAGCGTCAATTACAAGACGAGTAGGCCACTCGTGTGGTGGTAAGCATTGGCTTGTCCATAAACAGAAGCAACACCGATCAGACCTTCGAATGATGAATTACTGCATTGGACTGCGCTCATCCCGAGACATGAGATGTTATGTCTCATAATGTCCAGTAATATCACTGGATTCAATGTCCTTACAACCGGACCATAACAGCACTTTGTTTGGTGTTTGGTTGCACAAATAGACAAAGCGGTGGTACCAAATCAAACGGGCTCTCGCATACGAAGGACCTACAACCTATATTGGAGGATCTTACCTTCTATATGAGTAGGTACCTACTATATAAGTTTTATTTTTTTATTATTTTTGATTGCCCTAGATAGACAGACGAGCGGGCGGCCCCCCTGAT
Organism: Mimas tiliae; assembly: GCA_905332985.1. Lineage (NCBI taxonomy): Eukaryota > Metazoa > Arthropoda > Insecta > Lepidoptera > Sphingidae > Mimas > Mimas tiliae. The sequence continues at coordinate 2,068,135 of HG995266.1, read as the reverse complement.
GGTGGGTGGTTACCGCCGCCCATGGACCTCAGCAATGCCAGAGCACAGCCAGGCCGCTGCCTACCGTTAAAGAAAGTCTATATGTAAGAAAGAAAGACAATGTATTAGTCATAGATCGCAATAAATTTACAGTAAAACAATACTGACTAAAAACTATATGGTAAAAAATATGGTTTTGACATTTGCGCGTCGTGACTATGGCAGGTAAGTGACCACTCAGCGTGCTGCTGTGCTGTGGCTACCACAACGCAGCGCTGATTTTCAGTGGTCACGTGGTGGATATGAGTTGAGTGGTAGAGCCACGCTGTAGACAGTTCTGTCTAAAGCAAAAATGGGCCGGGTCGTTACCACTATCTCACAGAAGACCGACGTAAAATATATGGTAGTATGCGTAAGTATGACGTATAATAATGCGGTGAGTGATATATCCGGAATCCCACATCCCCTTCCCCTTCCCAATCACTTAACTCTTAAAGGGTTGCCATGATTCTTCTGGTAGTGGGGGCGTACATGGACAGTGGATATCACTTACCATAATGTGACCCACTTGCTCGTTTATGCTATAAAAGAAAGAATACTTTTCTAAAGATAAAATTGTATTTTCTTGCTTACCTTCAGAATTGCTACGTCTGCATTCAAATGAGGTGACGAGTCTTGAACACTGGTGATCGTCGAGGCAACTTGATGCGTGGTATGGTGCCACTGGAAAATAAAAACAAAATTCAATCGATAAAGACGTACATATGAAATGAAATGAAATAGTTTTATTAATCACTAGCCTTTGCTCCGCCAGCGTGAGCGGCCTTTTCCGGGATAAAAAGTAACCTATGTTACTAAGTGATAATGTAGATTTCTAACGGCAAAAGATTTTTTGAAATTGGTCCAGTATTTTTCAAGTTTATTCGTTACATACAAAAATACAAAAAAAACTTTCCCCTTTATAATGTTAGTGTAGATTTAGGCAATTGAAATAGCGTTTATGACACAGTACAAAATAAAGAAACTTATGTATAGAAATCATATCAACTAATGTATACATAATGTACAAATACACTGGGCGTCTATAAATTTTACAATATTTTTATTATGGAATAAGTAAGTAGTCCAGAATTGGTTTTTATTTTAATTTATTTTTTCTTCTTTTTTATCGGTCAATATGGACCATAGGCATAATGGATCAACATAGCTGTGAAATGGCAGAAAATGGAACTACAGACAGTGTTCCCAACTTAGTGGAATTTACACTAGATTTGGTGAGACCTGCCGCTAGTGTAAATTTTGCTATTAGTTAACTACTCAGTTAATGGAAAGGAATGTATTCATCCACTAAACAAACAAACTAACATGTCTACGTTTTCAGATCCTGGTTTTTTTTTCTGCCTGGCGTTACCTGGCACTAAGCTAGTTAGTTGGCAAGAGAAAATAGATTCAAATAAATGCACCCAACACTCACACACATAGTCCTGACCCCACACTAGGTTAATCTGTATCATGGATAATAGGAACTACGGGGAACTTGCGGTCCCACAATACCCAGACCCGAAATATGTCTCAGTGCGGGAATCGAACCCACGACCTCTCGCTTCGCTGCCGGCTCACCCACTGCGCCACGGATCATTTTACTAGTTATCAGAATTAATACACTTACAATGTAATATTATCTACCCATGTATAATGTTGCATATAATATCTTATCAACCAGATGGTTTAAAAACTTGATTAAAGGGTCAATGGACTAATTAGGTATAAGTAATATTATAAAGTTAACCTTGAAATTATAATTAACTAGGTTTGGACGCGGCTCCGCCTGCGTGAACGGAGTGACCTGCTTGATGGTAAAATTCACGTCTGCCCATAAACAGAAGCAGTATAAATCATAACTTCGAATTATGATGTACTGCATGACACTGGACTGCGTTCGTCATGTCTCATAAAGTCCAGTAATTTCACTGGCTTCAATGTCCTTCAAACTGGAACACAACAGTGCTTACCTGCTTACACACTGCTGCTTGGCGGCAGTAATAGAAAAAACCGTGGTACCTACCCAGACGTTACCTCGCATACAAGGGACCCACCACTTCTTCTCCCACCTGTCCTTATCCCACTCGGAGTAGTGTCGGCGCAAACATATATGTTGCGCCGACGCTTTTTAACACATGTTACAGATGGATTTGGCTTGTAGTTTTTACGACCGGCCGCCTGCCGACATCAACCACTCTGGGGAGAAAACACCCAAACCAGAAGCAAATATTTGTCATCACAAACATTTTTTCTCGGTGCGGTAATCGAACCCGCGGCCTCTCGCTTCACAGCTGACTTCTCGCCCACTGCGACTTTACCACCTCGTAAAATAGTATTTTACTTACCTGCCTCGGTGGCGCAGTTGTAATGCGTACGCGTTACGATAGGCTGACGCTGAGCTCTCGGGTTCGATCCCCAGATCGGGTAAAAGTGATATTACCTAAGTTCTATTACGAAATCCGTATCAGCCCGGAGTCTGGAATTGTGCCCGGTATGGCGATAGGCTTGCCCTCTATCACATAAGGGACGGAGATACGCTCGGCGAAATGTGGGTGTACTGGTTACACATATATTTTTTTTATCCTGGCTCGGCAAAGTGACTACGCTACACCTGATGGTAAGTATAGCGCAATCCATGAATACTGTCGACCAACGATAGACACTGAATCTATCGCGGATCGGCAGAACTATGCCGGCCTGCTTAGTTGCTTCTTCACCCTCCGTTTAAAGGATCCCAAGTTATATAGGAAGGAGGAAACACGTGCGCCGGCAAGCTATTCCACAGCTTTATGGTCCGACAGAAATACGATGTCGTACCCTTGCCTACCCCTTCAAGGATTAGAGGCGTGAGTGCGTATGTATATTACTTACCATCAGCACACAAAGTGCCTCCAAGAACCGACTCGGTCCCTGGTGGACATACACAATTGCCGTCGCTGCAAATACTGCCGGCGAGGCTCGAACAATCACCATCTTGAGAACATGACCATAGAGCTACTGCTGACTGTGTATTCAGGATACATCCTGCAAAGAATAAAATTTATTGTTAACAAAAACTTGGCTGGAAGTTTCACAATTTCTCACGGGCCATGGCAACTGTTCTCATTTAGTTTGGTTGATTCGCCTACGTGCCCATGTTCTACACCTAACTGCCGGTACGAACAATCCGTATATCATATTCTTTGGAAGTATAGTCTCTGGCAACAAGAGCGCAACATTATGTTAGACAGTATGCAAATAACATCTGGAGTTGTATACTATATGGATCTTGTGGAGACTAGGAGGAATTTCCGTGCATTCCGGCGTTTTTGCCATACCTATTATTGGAATCAAGTTTAAACAGTTCACGTGATAGGACCCCACTTAATGATATCCGTGGTGCTTTACATCTGGCTTCTCCAGTTGTAAATGTCCTTGTGCCTGAGGTTAAGACCTCCTTAGTTCATTATTTTGTCTCCCGCTTTGCTATGGAGGGAAGTGGACAATTATTATTTCCAACTCCTCCCTAATTTTCTATTTGATTCATTTCGTTACGGGGTAAAGACAGATTTGCATTCCCAGAGACTCGCCGAGCTTCATTGCTCTGTGTGAAAATATGCGTGCCACTGTCGATCGTGGCTTACAGGAGTTACAGTGGCGGGTGTGTGGGCGGGATAGTCTCATTATTGTTAGCACCTTTGATTATTAGCCCAATAGTCGCCCGCATAGAGTACCTAATAACACATAGAGTGATAGTTGCATTCAAAATCCCGTACATATTCGAAGCAGGAAATAATTCAATGTGCTTTTGCCGATACACACACACACCAACAAAATCGGTCCACAATTGGCGGAGAAATCTATGTACATACATAAATAATATAACGTTTAACAAAACTTAGAAACCGACTTAAATTTTTATTTAGTGGTAGTTACAGCAATAGCGTGTAAATTCCAATACAATAACACAATCGCGACGAGTGTATTGTTGTCCGTTGAGGAGTTTTATTTTTTTACTCCGTACCCCGTCATCAGATCTTAACCAAATTGACATGGGACCACATCGCAGCTAAGCTCTATCGAGTGATTTATTTTCCAACAAAATCGGTCCACAATCGGCAGAGAAATCGATGTACATGCATAAAACAAAAGCAAAAATAAAAATAAAAAACGCGCCGAATTGAGAACCATTTTTTAAGTCGGTTAAAAAGGAAAAAGTCTAGTATCTAGTTGATTTCATCGAGATTGGAACGGCGATACACCGCTTGCGCCTACTGCGGTTCTAAGGTTGCATCTGTAGTGGTCTCACCGGTGCGAAGTAGGACGGGGCACTTCAGGTGTGGCTAACTGGCTACTGTGGGTGTTGGTGCGTTTGTTGGTGTGGTGGAGGGAATATGATGGTTACCATCATCACCCTCCGGTTCCGAAACAGTGTTTAAAATAGTTTATTTTTAATTTTTTATGTACTGCAAATGTATATTGTGTTGTGTGCAATAAATGTTTTTTATTATTATTATTTTTTATTAAGGTATGTTTCCATCTCTCCCGGGCGATGGCAGATAGCTGATGTAATAAGGAGTAACTTAGGCTACTTAGAAGAACTTAGGTACTTTTTTATCCCGGAAAATAACATTCACGCGGGCGGAGTCGCGAGCAAAAGCTAATATAATATATAAATTATGAAATAAATAAATTACCTAATAAGGCTAAAAAAAGTATTTTCGCGCGTGCGAATTTTGGGGTCATTAATGAATTATTACTTGCGGAATATTTTAACATCAAATACAATGAGATTAAATAAAACTACAAACCAGTTTCGTGTTGTTTTGATTAAATGTAAATTGTATTTTAGTCGTTTTTTTTGGGCAGGTAGCATAATATTCTAAATTAGTGGTATATAAATGCAACCACAGATGAGACGCAGGCTCCAATCAATTGAAAAGTGATATTCTGTGCCGTATTAGAAAATTTCCCCATATAAATGGAGCTTTTTTCTCCCCAAAGAGGTTGACGTCTGGCAGGCGGGTCATTTAAACTACAAGCCAAATGTTTCTGTAACATGTGTTACGAGTAAAAAGCATGATGCGCCGACCCCACTGCGAGTGGGATAAGAGTAGGCGGAGGAAGAGAATAAATGGTTATTTAAAGACTATTGCGAAATAGAGTGGTATGTACCCTCGTATGCCTGAGGCCGTCTGGGTTGTTACCACCGCTTTGTCTATTTCTGCAGCCAAGCAGCAGTGTGTAAGCATCGTTCTGTTTCGGTTTGAAGGACAGTGATATTACTGAACATTATGAGGCTTAATATCATATGTCTCGGGATGACGAGCGCAGTTCAGTGCCATGAAGTGTTCTGTAACTGTTTACATGGGGAAAATCCTCTTGGATTCCCGGCTACCTTAAAAGAAGATAGACGGGGTATGCCGGATTTTTACCGGCTAAAAACCCCATGGTTGTCGCCATCTGCACTATGGAAGAGTTTCGGGACCTCCAACAGAAACACGCCGAAACCCCTCCAATGCAACGCTGTAATAGCACGCCGAGGGGGGAGTATGTGTTAACTCCTCCAGCAAATATATCTCGCCTTTCCTTTAAGGTCGGCAACGCGCCCATAATTCTTTTGTATTGTGGGCGTACATGGGCGGTGGAGATCGCTTACTATCCGGTGACCCACTTGCTCGTTTGCCGGCATATACTATAAAAAAAAAAACTTACCTAAAATTACTAGTAAATGATCTCGCCACATTTGTAACACGTGCGGTCACTGCCCACTCAAACTTGTAAAGAAACAAAAAATATCGTTTGATGATAAGCAGGTGCCTAATGAAACAGATTCATAAACGTAGATACTATATTATCAATAGATTAGAATGGCGTGGCCACATTCCCGAAATAATCAACTTTTTGTTTTATTAGAGAACCCGAGAATTCTATCACCGAGTCGGGTAAAATGATATTACGAAATGCTCAGTATCAGCCCGGAGTCTGGAATTGTGCCCGGTATGGCGATATGGCTTGCTCCTTATCACATATTGGGACGCAGATACGCTCAGCGATTACATGCGTGTTTGCGTGTTCTGTAACCCCAAAACGGGTTGTAAAACACAAATAAATATGTTTAAAATAATAAAATGTATGAAAAAAAGTATTTTACTTATCTTATTTTATTTTTAAGTGGAGAGCCACGCTGTAGACACTTGTGGCTACAGCACGAATGGGCCGGCTCGTCCGGGTCGTTACCACTGTCTCACAGAAAACCGGCGTAAAGTAGCAGCTTGCTGCTGCGTTTCGTACAGTGAGTGTGATATCCGGAGGCCCAAAAACCCATCCCCTTCCCAATCCTTTAATTATCCCTTTCCTTTAAGGTCGGCAACGCACCCATAATTCTTTAGTATTGTGGGCGTACATGAGCGGTGGAGATCACTTACCATCAGGTGACCCACTTGCTCGTTTGCCGGCCTATGCTGAAAAAAAAAAAGTCTTACAAAAAATATTTTGAAAATACATATTTCGTAACTAGTATCTGAAATACATTAGTTCTACGTAGGTATATTGTATTTTGTATTACAGATACTCTTTATAAGGTATTCGAATTCGTATAAAATTTCTATTGTCAAAGTATCAAACTAGTAATTCATGCATACATTCATACGTACTTACGCCTGTAATCCCCGAAGGGGTAGGCAAGGAGTAACCAGTACACCCACATTTCGCCGAGCGTATCTCCGTCGCATGATTAGATAGGGGGCGAGCCTATTGTCATACCGGGCACAATTCCAGACTCCGGGCTGATACTAAGCATAGCATGATAGAAAAAACCAATATCACTTTTACCCGACCCGGGGATCGAACCCGAGACCTCAACGTAACGCGTACGCATTAAAACTGAGTCACCGAGGCAGTCTAATTTGTCGTATTATTAAGTCTAATTTTATACCTACTTCATGCAGGTGTTCGGTGATATAAATGATTCCGGTGATAACTTATCAATGACTAATATTTATAGCTTTGATATTATACATAACTTGGCTTTGCTCGCGGTTCCGCCCGCGTGAACGGCTTTTTCCAGGATTAAAAGTAGCCTATGTTACTCAGTGATAATGTAGCTTTCTATCAGCAATAGAATTTTGGAAATCGGTCCAGTAGTTTTTAAGTTTATTCGTTACATACAAGAATACAAATCTTTCTTCTTTATAATATTAGTGTAGATTAAATGTTTATAAGTATAGGCTGCGATTTCTTCTAGAAACCTCCGGTCTAAAGCAGAAAACAATGTGGTAGGTCCCTCGTATGCGAGAGGCCGTCTGGGTTGGTACCACCGCGCCGTCTATTTACTACAAGCAACAGTGAGTAAGCACTGTTGTGTTCCGATTTCAAGGACATTGAAGACACTAAAATTGCTGTGCGTTATGTGACTTAATGTCATGTCTCGGGATGACGAGCGCTGTCCAATGCCTAATTAAATAAATTAAATAATATAAAAAAATCCATGCAGTAATTTGTAATTCAAAGTTCTGTGTGTTGGTGCTTCTGTTGTATGAGCAGGCGTGGCGCTTACCATCAGGCGAGCGACCTGCTCGTTTCGTCAATCAAGCTAATAATGTAAAAAAAACAGAATATAAAACTCGGCTTCAATAAACAACACTAAATGTAAAAAAAATACAATTTCCAAAGGCCTTTTTGGAGTCGGAGTCGCCGCCGCGCCGGTCAAATTAAATGACTCTAGAGACCTATAGAAATTGTTATTATTTAGTTTATAATGTTATTTTTTGGAACGCTTTATAATTTATGTTAAAACTTATTTTATTTCTCATTTTATTGTGGTAGCTTCACAATGGCGTCTAAATTCCAGTACAATAACACAATCGCCACGTGTGTACTGTTGTCCGTTGATGAGTTTAATTTTACTTAAATCTTAACCTTTATACAGAACCAAATCAGCTATACTCTAGTGAATGATTTGTTTTCTAACAAAATCAGTCCACAATTGACGGAGAAATTGATGTTTTTTTCTTTCTGGGCCTGGCAACAAATCAGTTAATAGGTACAGTGTTTTTAAGTAAAATTGCGTCACATAAGAAGTAATCCTTCGACGGTAGGCAGCGGCTTTGCTGTGCCCTGGCATTGCAGAAGTCTATGGGCGGCGGTGACTGCTTACCATCAGGTGGCCCGTTTGCTCGTCTGCCTATCCTGGCAGTAAAAAAAAAACATTAAGCGGGAGTTTGACAACTCACAGACAGAGAGCGCGTTAAAGGTTCTAGTTTTTTTTTCTCGCCTGTGTTTCGCCTCTATCTTAGATTATTCTTAGGTACTGAGTGATGGTATAAAAGGTGGTATCCGGCAAAGGACGGACTTTGTATCAAATAGCGAAGTCCTGCTCCTAAAAGTTGAGAGTAAGCTAGATGGTAATATTGATTTACGGTCAATTGGAGCAATTTCTATGTACAGCGCAGCTTGTCTTGTCTAGTATGCATTAAAGTCTTTGGCATAGCGTGTTGTTATTAGCACCGGTTTTAAGATTCACATGACGTCGTTCTGCATGTATAAATAAACAAAGGCTCACACACCGGTTTTGTAACCTTATGTCTTTTAAGGTAGGTAGGTATAAGGTAGGTAATTTTGAGATTGGGATGGACGGCAGCACGGGTGGTCGGCCTCGTGTCTGCCGTTGACGCCGAGGGCGTCCTTCGGTGCGCGGGGGCTTCTGAGCCCCCCGACAAGGAGACGGGCCGCTAGGCGGCACCGCGCAGGGGCGGTTCCGGTAGCAATCCTTAGATATAGCTAAGGATACCCCGGGGCCGCTCCACATGCGCCGAAGAAGGCCACCGCGGGGTTTTAGTTGGTATGCCGGTGTAGGTTGTATATAGTGTTAGGGACTCGGCCCAGCGGTCGCTCGGATTTAACATCTCTCCCGGGCGGCTTAACGCTGGGTCGTAAGACCGGTGAACCCAACATAACCGTTCCGCCTTCCCCCGGGGCGGGGCGGTAGCAATAATTCGCTTTCCCCGCGACAAAAAAAAAAAAAAAAAAAAAAAGGTAATTTTGAGATTATGCCGTGGCGAACGAAGCCCGCCGAGGGTCCGGGCGGGAAATGTAATTGGTGACAGTTTGACAATTTTTTTTTATAACCTGGCTCGGCGAAGTGACTACTATACATTTGATGGTAAGTGTAGCGCAATCCATGAATACTGTCGACCAACGATAGACACTGTATCTACCGCAGATCGGCAGAATTATGCCCGCCTGCTTAATTGGTTCTTCACACTCCGTTTAAAGGATCCCATGTTATAGGAAGGAGGAAACACGTACGCCGGCAAACTATTCCACAGCTTTATGGTCCGACAGAAGAATGATTTTGAGAACCTCTTGGTCCGAGCCGAGATGGAAGAGACCACGAAGCTATGGTTTTGCAAGCCAGCACGCGTGGTTCTGTTAAGGAAAGGTGAGGAAGGAATAAGGTTTTTTCTTGGTTCGACACTGACATGTGCAATAAATAGGTAAACATGGCGTTTGCGGATATAATGAATCGTTTTTGGCTTGACATTGTATGGGATTTCATTTGATTTAGGGTTCTGGACCGGGAATGGTACTAATCGAACTGCATCTCAATTATATGTAGGCCTTGTTTTGGATACAAATTATTCTCGAGATTTGGAGGCCTCGTTGTACCTACCTCCCTCCCCCGCTAGACCAATGGTGCAGTCATATTATGTAATTTAAAGGTATTGATAGGTATATTTTAAATAGCTGGATGGATGGTTGAAAAGCTAAAAAGTAATGTTAATATTGTTTTTTTTACATATATATTTTTTGACAGTAGTTGTGGCAGTAATCCCTAATATTGATACATGAGAAAATTGCTAGATAGCGCCATCTATTAAATTAACACGGCACTATTACAGTTTAATGTAGTTACACTTTAAACATAATATTTAGTTTTATCAATAGATGTCACTAATAAAATAAAATAATATGAAAATACCATTTTTAAAAATTCTTTACAATTTTTAAGGATATTATTTTTATTAACTTTAGGAGATATTAAACAATAAAACATTTAATTACATTGATTTAATTTCACATTTAAATCATATTCAGTAAACATCAAAAAACGCATTACACTTCCACTTTAGGAACTTCCAATTATGTAATTACCATTATATTATAATAACAGCGTGATAATTTTCTAACTTGTTGTCTTGTATTTCATTTGATATATAACGTTTACTTGGGTATTGTGATACAAGCACAACATTTTCAGAAAATATCACAAATTAACTTATACTATTGCCATCTAGTAGTTCGTATGAACATTAAAAAAATAACTTGACAACATAGTACTGATATAGTTTAAGAGATGTCACTATATTTATGTTTAATATATTTCATTTGAGTACATACATTTTAAAAATAACATTAAAAACATCTTAACTTAAAAGAAACTAATTAAAAATTAAATAAAACAAGCATTATGTAACTTTCACTGAAAATAAATAAAACAAACATACTTGTTTATGATTTATAATTTAGTTCTTATTTTTTACTACTACATCATCGGGTTCCGTGGTGTAGTGGTTATCACATCTGCTTTACACGCAGAAGGCCGCCAGTTCGATCCTGGCCGGAATCACTCTTTTAGCTTTTTTTTTCCATAAAAGGAAAAATACAGTTTTAAATACGTACATAGGTACTACTAATTTACGAGTATATGTGTTCCTGCATCATAACTTCTTTAATAATGTTTCTTAATCGTCTGTTTCTTTGTATTTTGCGATGGTATTTTGCCTGTATGTATTTAGAAATAGAAATAGAAGTCATTTATTGCACACCACACCATCACACAGTACAATTTAGATCAGACATTTCGATTATATTTCGATTGTGTTTTGTTATATTCTATTTCTTCTTGACATGTAAGGTCGTCCAAATAAAGTAATTCGTGTCTAAAAGAAATGTTACTCAATGTCCAATCCAATACATACAGAGGAACTCACGCCTGTAATACCCGAAATGGTAGGCAGAGGTGTAACCAGTATCCATCCCACGATATGATAGGGGGCGGGCAATCATGAGCGCGTTGGCGACCTTAAAAAAGGATAATTAAGAGATTGGGAAGGGGGATTTGGGCCTAATATTCGGCATGACCCGGTCAAGACGGCCCATTCGTGCTATAAAAACAACTGTCTACAGCGTGGCTCTGCCAATCAAAATGTGAAAAGTATTACATAATAGCCGGTTCGTTTCAAATCGGTCCTCATTTGGCGGAGCTAAGCATGAACACATAGGTGTAATAAAAAATATACTTACAATAAAATATATAATTCAGAACCTTTTTTTGAGCTGGTTAAAAGCATTATTAAAAAACTTCGCAAGAAATCATAGTTAGATTAGATTACTTAAAATAAATTGCCCGTCAAAATGCTAGCAATAATATATTCATGAGGCTCGTTTAAGGTGATCAAAATTAATTTTTGAGTTTTCGGTCTTCATTTTCCTGTCTACAACCGTCTTGTACTTTTTAACTTTATTTTGACTTCAAACATGAGGAGGTTCTCAATTCGTCGAGTTTACTTTTGTTTTTTTATGTACAAGGGGCGAAGCCCCTAGGCTCGCTACGCTCGCTTTTCGTACGGGGCTTTCAACCCCTAATAAGGCTTACCCGTAAAAAGTCTTAATAGAGAATATTTTACTCGTAAAAGGTCCCTAATAAGGCTTACTCGCAAAAAAATATTTGTTATTGCAATGTGATAGTAACATGACGTTTTTAACGTAAACAAACGAAATTTAAAAAATAATATAGTGAAAAACTTTTTTACTGTGAAGAAGATTTAATCAATTCAAGATCTCGAATTAAATGTTTCTTACATTAAGGGCGACGAATGAATCAAGTGAATGAATGACTCAATCGTTGTATAAAATCCAACAGGTGAAAAACCAAGAAAAGACGCGATTCTTCATTCCGATTTCTGTTGAAGTATCGTTCTTTAAAATTCAATTAAAATCGAAATTTTAAGATAGAAACTTGAAATGAGGTTCATATGAAGAGAAGGTATGAGAAAGCTTTCATCTTCCAGTTGATATAAATATTTTCTTTGTAACATAATGAGTCTGAGAGCATCGAATTTATATATCTCGAAACGCATAATATTTCTTAAAAATGGCTTTTAGATTTTAATGAAAATATCAGTCTGTTTTAAATTATATTTAAACAAATGAGGTCTTGTTTGAAGGAGCAATGTCTGTAGTCTTAGATTGAAAAAAAAAATTCTACGGTCCTGTTTTGGCGAGTTATCGTAATCTGAACATGAAAAAGTCAATATTTTTCCACAAAACTTAAAATAAAAAAATAAACTTAAAGTCCGACGAATATGAGACATATCTTACTTTCTTCCCCATATTATTCTGCATCGATTGGTATCGGTCTCGACCCCATACCCCCAGCGGGGGGTAACCTTAAACTTGACTCAGAAACGACTTTCTTGTTAGACCTGTCTAACTGGAATGTAACTTAGGTCGTTTGCAAATTGCATCTGCGCATCAACACCTACAGGAAAAGGTGCATCTACATGTGTGATATATCAACGTACCTTGTATCTTTGTTTCGTACTTGCTAAGCTTAATGTGAACGAGAGTCGTGGGTTTGAGACATGGCACGGTATAAAGAAAGTTTTAACAAAACAAAACCGACTTCATAAAATAAGTCATTTTTTGTTTTTGTTTTGTTAAAACTTTTTTTTGTGGTAAGTACTGCCATTGCAATAAAATAATCGCGATGACTATGCTGTTATGCGTTGAGGAGTTTTATTTTTTTAGTCCGCACTCCGTCATCAGATCTTAACCAAATTTAAATGGGACCACATTGCAGCTAAGCTCATTCTTTCTTTCTACCTGGCGTTATCCCGGCTAGTGCCAGGGTCCGGCTTCCCACTAAAACGCCTCCACTTCGCCCGATTTTGAGCATCCTCTGTAGTAAGACCGTTGGCTCTATATCTCCCTCTAATACGTCAAGCCAGCGTTTTTTCGGCCGTCCGCGGGATCGTACTGCTGGTACGTTCTAGCACAGGCACTTGCGACCGTACTCCTGTGGTTTTCTCAGAACATGACCAAACCACCTTAAAAGCGATTTTCCTGAAGTTTATATTCCGCGGACACCCAGGCTGCCGCGGATGTACTCGTTACGTATACGATCTAGTCGTGTATCGTTGCACATCCACCGCAGCATCTTCATTTCCGCGACGTGGATCTCCTTAACATGGCGCTTAAGTGTAGGCCACGTCTCACATCCGTACAAGAGTACAGGCCGAATGATGGTCTTGTATATGAGACCTTTAAGTGACGTCGAGGTCGATGTCACCGGACTCATGCAGTACAACCCCTTGGTATTTAAACTGGTCCGTTTTCACGGTCAGTTCGTTCCCTATCCGGATACTATCCGAGTCTGTACTCCAGCAGGCCATGTACTCTGTCTTTGCCACATTTAGTTTCAGGCCGTTGTTTTCAAGCGCCAACTTCCACAGTTTCATCCTTTGCTCTAGGCGCTGTTGGTCCTCGTCTACCAGTGGTATGTCATCGGCATACATGAGCGCCAATCGTACCTAAACTTAACAATAAATACACACGTAACTAAGAAAAGTCATCGGTGCATGATCTTGGGGTTGGTTTCGAACCTGCGACTTTCGTCTCGGCAGTCTGTATCACTCCCCGCTGAGCTATACTGCTATAAAGTTAATGCAATATCTAAATTATCCACAATATCAGAAATTAACCCTTTTTTTTATTTGAAATAATTAAATGAATGCAGACCCAGCCAGTATGGATTTATGGAAATTTTGGTTTCTGGGTGAATTCAATATTAAAACTTCACATGCTGTACACCTGGTTTCTTTTACATAAAAAAATCTTTCGATAGAGTTTAGCTGCGATGTGGTCCCATATAAATTTGGTTAATATCTGATGATGGAGTACGGACTAAATAAAAACTCCTCAACGGATAACATTGAACTCGTTACGATTATGCTATTGTATTGGAATTTATATGCTATTTATTTATTTATTTAAGACGCAAAACAGAGTACAATCAATACATAATTACAACTTTATAACTATACAATCATTTAAACCGGATTGTATTCCAAAACATGCGCCCTTATATAATATATATTCAATCAAGTGCGAACTAGTATGTTAAATAGCTAATAATTACACGGTACAACGAAACAAATAGTCAAATTCTGGATTACTTAAGCTTAGTTACATATTGTGATTCAATATACATTTTCGTAGACCCTTGGAGAATGTACTACAAAAAAAAATGTAATTACCAGTAAAACTGGAAAATAAAATTAGTTTTAATAAAACTTAGAAATAAAAATAACTGTAAAGTAAACAAAAACATTTTTATGGGTCTCTTTGGAGTCGGTGCAATTTTATTTGCACGGTGGTAGCAACGGTTCTGAGTGGTAGAGCCACGCTGTAGACAATTCTGTCTACAGCATGAATGGGTCGGCTCGTCCGGGTCGTTACCACTGTCTCACAGAAAACCGGTGTAAAGTAGCAGCTTGCTGCTGCGTTTCATACGGTGAGTGAGATATCCGGAGGCCCAAATTCCCCACCCCTTCCCAATTCCTTACTTATCCCTTTCCTTTAAAGTCGGCAACGCGCCCATGATTATTTTAGTATTGTGGGCGTACATGGGCGGTGGAGATCACTTACCATCAGGTGACCGGTTTGCCGGCCTATACTATACAAATAAAGAAATAAAAAATATATTTGACAAGCAGTGACACATGGGTACACTTTTTCGTAAAAAAGTTAGTGGATTTTGAGAAAAGATTTTACTTTATGCGAACTTTCATTTTGATTGGTAATCGTTCATGGAGAGTAGGGTAGTTTCCTATATTGAATTTTATACATTATTTTATAAGCAACAGAAAATGATACGCAAAAGAAACCCTTTTATTAAAACACAATCAAAATTGGTTCAGCAATGTGCCCGCAGTTATGACTTTAAATGTTGGTATGAAGAAAAGTGGGTGCGTAGTAGGGATATCTCACTATGTCGCTTGCACGCGTGCACCATAATGAACATTTTACACAGTGACGTCAAAGGTTGCGTCGTCTCTCAATTGACAATTACCCCTTCTACAGGATTTGAATGGCTTCTAACTTTTTAATTTTGGTCCGATTTATAAAAAAAAATCTACAATAGATTTTTAGTAACGTAACTTATTGATTTAAATAATTAAAAAAATCTAGTCAACTACCCTGTTATAATGAAATCGATTTTACGTGGTACGTACGGAGTTCACCGGGTCATCTAGTTTATAATATATAAGTTCTATTACAAGATACAAACAAACTGACCGAGTATTATTATTATATATTAATACTTAAGTATTTTCCGCATACTGCGTCTGATATTGCAAAAAACTGGTATAATGTGGAACACAAGTGATGTGACTTTTTGAAAAATATATCGATTATATTCGGAATTGTTAATCGAGTTAATAGCTACTTACTTTTATTAACTTGGTTCTGCATAATGATCTTTTATAGCATAGTCCGGTAAACGAGCAACTGGGTCACCTAATGGTAAGTGATCTCCACCACCCATATCGCTCACAATACCAGAAGAATCATGGGCGCGTTGCTGACCTTACCAGAAAGGAAATAATTAATGGATCGGGGAGGGGTGGGGGGTTCGAAACGCAGTAGCAAGTCGTACTCTGTGTCAGTTTTCCGTGAGACAGTGGTGACGACCCAGTCGAGCAGACCCATTCATGCTGTAAACAAAACTGTCATGGGACGGAAATAAGCTCGGCGAAACGAGTTAGCAATAGGTGCACCTCTGCATACATATACAATATGTAACAAAAACCATGTTGGGCGTTTTAACTGTGATACCAAAATCGATATTCAAACGTAATGAAATAACTCGCATACGAAAATGATTAAAAATAATCATATGCATTTTTCATACTTTATTTATTTTATTGTTTGTAAACCGTATTTCGATTGATTACCTCTACAAGAGCGATGACTCGGAGCCAGAGCGAGATAACAATAGCGGGGTCTACATGCATCAAACGCGCCGCGCCGCGTGCGCGCACGGCTTCTTCAGTACATCACATCAATCAGCTGTTCATCACTTTTAGGATGAAAAAAATTCTAAGCTACCTGTGTAAGGATAATATCTCGATTTTGTTTTTTTAATTTAATATTTTATTATGCTGTCTATATGTCTATCTTCACGACCTAGAAAGGGCCGACAGGGTTTTTTTACATACTGTATACCTGAATCGAGTATCTTTACAATCGATAATTATTTTAATATAATTAAATTACACATCACTCAAAGACCATCATTATCTTTTGATCTCATGTATAGTTGTTCTGAACTCATAACAAGACGGTCGTAAAAAAATATGGTGATAAAATATTTAATGTAAAAAAGTGATTTTTTAGATTCTTTTTGTACTGGTAAGTTTTTTCCTACTTATATTTATTTAC
The DNA here is from genome assembly GCA_905332985.1 of Mimas tiliae. NCBI lineage: Eukaryota > Metazoa > Arthropoda > Insecta > Lepidoptera > Sphingidae > Mimas > Mimas tiliae. The sequence continues at coordinate 2,051,626 of HG995266.1, read as the reverse complement.
ATTATATTGTATTGTAGCCCTGTATTATATGTCAGAGGGGTTAAGCCTTAGTCCACCACGCCGCGCTGGCCTAATGCGGGTTGGTAGACTTCACATACCTGAGAAATTCTTATGAAGAACTTCTCAGGTATGCAGGTTTCGTCACGATGTTTCCTTCACCGTTAAAGCGAGCGATAATAATAAATAAAAATATACGGGAGACGTAGCACCTTGTAATAGGGTAGTTGACTAGATTTTTTTTATTATTCAAATCAATAAGTTACGTTACTTAAAATCTATTGCAGAAAGAATTTTAAAAATCGGACCCAAAATAAATAAGTTAGAAGCCATTCAAATCCTGTAGAAGGGGTAATTGTCAAATGACAGACGACGCAAACTTTGACGTCACTGTATAAATGTTAATTATGGAACACGCGTGCAAGCGAGATAGTGAGATATCCCTACTACGCACCCACTTTTCCTCATACCAACATTTAAAATTATAACTACGGGCACATTTCTCAACCAATTTTGATTGTGTTTTAATAAAAGGTTTTCTTTTGCGTATCATTTTATGTTGCTTATAAAATAATGTATAAAATTAAATATAGGAAACTACCCTATTGTGTCTAACCGATGGTGCCCTTTAGGTACGGGATCCTAAAAGATCAAGCTTCTTTTCACCGGTTTTTTTTAATATGTTTTTAAATAATATGTAAATATAACATAGCACCCATAGCTCAGCAGGGAGTGGTACGGACTGTCGCGGTACACAAGTTTTTTTTTATCCTAACTCGGCAAAGTGACTACGCTCCACCTGAGGGGCTAGCACGGAAACTTGCGAAAAGTTATTCGAGCTGTCATCGACAACAATTACTATGAGATTTTAGTACAGCGCCTCTATCGTACGTAAAAGAAACTAATATATATGGAATATAGACCAATGATATTTAAGGAATTATCTATCGAGCCCTCGATACCTTTACATTACGATTTCGATAGTTTTCCGTGCTAGCCCTATTTACGTAAAGAGTAAAAAATAAAAGAATAAAATCGTTTATTTATCCTGTAGGTAATTAAAATAGCGCTTATGACAAGTCGATACAAAAATAAAAGCAAGGTATTTAGGTATCACAATCCATAATATCAACTTATGTAGGTAAAATAGCATCATCAAGAATCAGTTTATTTTTATACACTACCTGGGCGTTGCCCATGTTTTTCCACAAAACATAAAAAAAAATAAAAACTTAAAGTCCGACGAATATGAGAGATATCTTACTTTCTTCCCCACATTATTGTGCATCGATTGGTATCGGTCTCGACCCCATACCCCCAGCGGTTTCGGAGGAGATAGCGTGACAAGCTTTTGGCAGCGGCGGCGGCGGCGCCAGTTACTTTTTTTAGAATAGAGAGATTATAAAATGGTTTTATTATGAAGCAAGTCCAATATTGTTATGAATTATACGGGGCGGGGGGGTCGTTATGGACCATGGGCGTAACCGGAACCGTACGCGTTTAAAAACTACCACCGGACCCAAAACGACCCAGCTTAAGAAGACCCGGCGAAACAAACTCAGTGGGCTTACTTTACCACTGGATTCTACGCGGCGCGACCCGCCCTTTGAAGATCCAGTTAGTCTAACTCAGTGGGCTTGTTTTTAGTCCAGTTTATCAACATAAGAAAACACTGTATCGTGGATATTAGGAACTACGAGGGACTTACGGTCCTACAAACACAGAATATTTGTGATACACAAACATTTCTCCGTGCGGGAATCGAACCCACGACCTCTCGCTTCTTAGCTGGCTACTCGCTCACTGCGCCACAGAGGTTCTCTGGTAAGAGTCGCAAGCACCGCTAGCTTTAAAGTAAAACTAGGTTTTACCTATTAAGTACATTCGAAAAAAGTGAAAGTTTGGATTTACCCAGTTGCATTTCTGTTTCCCCGTAGTCCGAGACCGAGTAGGTCACCAACTCATTTGATGGCAACTGGTCACTACATAACATGTGTGTAATGCCGGTGCTCGACCGTTTTTTTTTTTAATTATTAGATTGAGTGACGAATCGGGCAGGTCGCTCGCCTGATGATAAACGTCACGCCTGCTCATAAACAGAAGCAACGCCACAAAGAACTTTAAATAACAAAGCACTGCATGACACTGGACTGCGCTCGTCACCCCGAGACATAATGTGTTAAGTCTCATAATGCCCATTAATTACACTGGCTTCAATGTCCTTTAAACCGGAACACAACAATGCTTACACACTGTTGCTTGGCGGCAGAAATAGACAAAGCGGTGGTACCAACCCAGCCGCATACGAGGGACCTGCCACCTTGTAAACCTGCCACTGTCTCACAGAAAACCGACGTAAAGTAGCGGCTGGCAGCTGCGTTTCTTACGATGAGTGAGATATCCGGCCCAAATCCCCCTCCCCTTCCCTATACCTTAATTACCCCTTTTATTTACGGTCGGCAACGCGCTCATGATTCTTCTGGTATTGTTATATATGTTGAGGTACATGGGCGGTGGAGATCACTTACCATCAGGTGACCCACTTGCTCATTTGCTGGCCTATGCTATAAATAACACAGACAAAGAGAAAAATTGTGGAAAAAAATGTTAATCTGATAACCCTCTTTTTTATCGGGAGTCAAATACCAATAATATAAAATTTATGATATTCTCCGAAGGCTGCGAAGCGTGAGGTCGTGGGTTCGATTCCCACACCGAGACAAATGTTTGTGTTATCCACAAATAAATGTTTTGTGTCTGGGTGTTGTGGGTTGGCAAGTCCCTCGTAGTTGCTGATACCCAAGATACAGGTTAACCTAGTGTGGGATCAGGACTATGTGTGTGACTGTTGGGTGTACGTTCTTTTTTGTTTTTTTTATAGGTAATGCTAAGTAATTACACTGTAGAAGAATTAACCACTAAAAGAAAAATTAAACCGCGATAAAATCCGTACTGGTGTAAACTAGTTTTAGTTCAATAAACCATTTGTTACAGATTTCTGATTTGAACAGCGATATATCAAGAAATAATGTTCAAAGATTATTTTTCATTATTTTTCCTGTTCACGTGGATTTTTCCAGCAATAATATGTCAAAATAAAGGTAGGTACGGTAATTCGTTTATTTGTATACCTAATTGGTGAAGGAAAACCTCTGTAGGCCTAGTATGAGTTACAAATACGTTCACAGTTTTCGAATTCGTATAAAATTACTAGCGACGAAGTGTCAAACTAGTAATTCATACGGTAATAAAGGAAAGAATCGCTTGAAAACTTATTTAATATTCGACTAATATGAAATAAAATAAACATTATTATCAATTTTAATTCATCATAGTTCCTACTAGTGGCTACTCATACTTGACGTATTGAGAGAAAACGAAAACTTTCATCGTTTTACAAAACTATTAAAACTTGTACTAAGCCTACTGATACATGTACAGGGGGGCAAGCACGAACAACTAACGAATATGTATTCGAATCGCAATCTCCAAATTTGTGAAGTCAAACATTGGTGTCCGAAATTATATTTTATCTTTTAAATAAAATTCTCGTGTCACAATGTTAGTTACCATACTCCTCCGAAACGGCTGGACCGATTTGTATGAAATTTTTTGTGCATATCGGGTACGACTGAGAATCGGCCAACATCTATGTTTCAGCTAGTATTTTATAAAATTACTAGCTGTCCCGCGCGGTTTCACCCGCAACTACAGCAGCTCCACCTACCGGGTCCAATTGTGAATCTAAACCATCCAGGGCGCCACCCAAACGCATACAAAAAAATTCATTCAAATCGGTCCATCCGTTTAGGAGGAGTTCAGTCACATAGTACACGTACAATAGAATTATATATATAGATAGATTTCTGGTTATGTAGTTATGTGTTCTCGCATCATAAAGTGTCTGAAACTGCGTGCGGCGTATTTTAAAAACCATAAAAATGGTTTAGTGCTGCATTTTATATATACAACGTGTTACAGAAAGGTGTGGTCATATTTTAGGGTCATTACTCACTCCTTATAGTAAGTACCTATGTACCGGATCATTTCAAACCAAGACATCCTAAAATTTCACGTTAATTTTAATCACTCGTTTATTAAGATCGATAAGATTGATGACATCACTATTAATTATTATGAATGACACTCACTTTTTAACGTAATTCTACGGACATACGTGCGTAACTTGTAATTTATAATAAAACACATGAAAGAGACTGTTTGCTGAAGACGATATAGGTACAATCCTCTGAAGTATTTTAAAGAATTCTTTGTCGGGTCTTCCATCTATGAATTTGACTTAATACAGTCGACGAGCCTCTTATAAGCTATTATCAGTTGCACCAACACAAAATGCTAATACATAATACTTGTTTTAGTCAAATACAACATATTATTGATAAGATTGATGACATCACTCTTAATTATTATGAACGACACTCACTTTTTAATAAACTTGAATGAGATGTACGTAATTCTACGGACATACGTAAACTTGTAACATAAACACATATGAACACCTGAAAGACATTGTGTGCTGAAGACAATATAGGTACCATCCTTAAGCAGCATCAAAGAAGCATTTTAAAGACTCATTCTCGGGTCTTACATCTTTGAATTTGGCTTAATACAGTCGACGATCCTCATAAAAGCTGTTATCAGTTACACCAACACAAAATACTAATACATAATACTTGTTTTTAGTCAAATACAACATATTTTTTGAACTCGTAATCATAATCATACTTTATAAAATCAGAACTTGCCGAACTGACTGCGTCAAATAAATATTGACATTTGACAACTGTTTAATGTTTTTTTAATTATAAATTAATTAAATGAAAGGAGGTCTATAGTATCATTGTTTATCTTTTAGTGTTGTCCAAAGTTGAAAGTCGATATCGACATGTTCTCATTCGATAAAAAAGAAAATTCTATAATTATTGTACTAGCAATGCAATCGGATTTGGTACTATGGGAGATAAAATACTTATTATCTACACTATATATTGCTTAAATTTGCCCGCCCCTTCCTATAACACGTTGTATAAATAAACACACCCATATACCATATATACACCCTATACCGGCATACCAACTAAAAACCCCGCGGTGGCCATCTTCGGCGCATTAGGAACGGCCCCGGGTTCCCGAGGCGAGAAGCGCCCCGGCTTCAGCCGGAACCGTCCCTGCGCGGTGCCGCCTTGCGTCTTGCGCGGCCCGTCTCCAAATATGGGGGGCTCAGAAGCCCCCGCCACCGAAGGACGCTCTCGGCGTAGTTGACGCAACAACTCTATCTACGGCCTAGCTGCGAGCAAAAGTCAGTTTACAAAGATTGTGCCCGACTGTTTACATGCTTCTTACCACTTTCCTTACCAAGTACTTGTGTTTTAGCCGGCGATCAATGCGTGGATAGCTACACGGGGAGCACTGGTATTTGCACACAAGTGCAGAAATGTAGATCAGCGAAGGAAGCATCTGAGTGAGTAAAACTTTTCTTAAAAATAATGTAGTATTGTAGCAGACGAGCGGACTACTGGCGATGGATAACATAGAGAGTCGAACTCGGGGGCTTGTTTTTGGTTTTTCAATCTTATATACCTATATAAAAATCAATTGCTGTTCGTTAGTCTCGCTAAAACTTACAAACGGTTGGACCGATTTTGATGAAATTTTTTGTGGGTGTTTGAGTAGGTCCCTGGGATGGTTTATATTCACAATTGGACCCGGTAGGTGGCACTGCAAGCGGTAGATATTGCGGATGAAATCGCGCGGGACAACTAGTAATTTATATTTTGGGAAATACAAAGTCCTATAGCAAACTTTAAGGGAGATTTAATACGGACCACGTGTATCTCAGATTTGTATCTTGTCAAGTTTATTTTCTATTTTACAGTGCGAATGGTATACAACCTACATTCTGCGCTTACAAAGCGCTGCGCCCCACACTGGTTTGCTGTTTGGATGACATCCGGTTTCCTAGCAACACTGGAACTAGCGAGTAAGTTTTTTTTTATAGGCCGGTAAATGAGCAAGTGGGTCACCTGATGTTAAGTGGTCTCCATCGCCCATGTACGTTCACAATACCAGAAGAATCATGGCGCGTTGCCGACTTTAAAGGAAATTGATAATAAAGGGATTGAGAAAGCGGATATGGGCCTCCAGATTTCCACTCACCGTAGGAAACGCAGCCGCTACTTTACGCCGGTTATCTGCGAAACAGTGGCAACGACCCGGTCGAGCTGGCCCATTCGTGCTGTAGACAAAACTGTCTACATCGTTGCTCTACCACTTCAAAACGTAAAAGTAAGCAGACTTCATCATCCAAATATTTTTAGACTTTTAAAGACCACCTCGGTGGCGCAGTTGTAATGCGTACGCGTTTCGGCTGTGATTTTAGCTCACGTCCTCGCGGTTTCACAGCCTAAGTATGCTGCAGGCTAACCATGAGTTTGTGTCGGTAAAATCACTAGCGACGACGGAAGATTTATATGAAAAACTTAATGGCGCCTCTAGCGGATACGTGAGAAACTACATTTTGTCATACAAATATTTTACGCCGTCGCTAGCGATTTTACTGAGACAAACTCATGGTTGAGGCACTGCTCAAGACCAATGAAGCCAAACGGAATTTTTCAAAACGCTTTTTCCTTTTTTTCAGAAAGACCCCAGTCTGGAGTGGTGATGCATCAAAACGAGTTAGCGTGAGAAGTAAGCCAAGATTATACAGTATGTAACAAAAACCCTGTCGGCCCTTTTTGGGTCGTGAAGATAGACATGTAGACAGCTTAATAAAAATAGTTAAATTGAAAAAATAATAATAAACAGTTCAGCGAGTAGTAGTTTAAGAAGACTAAAAAACACGCGTTAATAGAAAATCCAACTAAAAAATAAATAATACCTAGTTGAAAATATTTTATTGTAAGTAACAAAAGCGTGGGGTGCATGGTGTCAATAGTTAGAAATATTTTATTGACAGATATGAGTAGAAGGATTATCATTTTGATAATATCTTAAAAAGCACCACAGGTTTTTTTACAGTAAAATATTTTAAACTATAATTTACTAATTTTTAATTTTTTTAGTTGGATTTTTAAAACCTTTTTTTATTTAACTTTGTATACTGTTATTTATTTTAAATTATTGTCAATAAAAATTTAAATTAATTAGTTACATTAATATTTAATTACTTTTTTGAATTGCCATCGGTTTTGAATAAGTATGCTAGGTTTCGAGTTAATCCAACGTTTTGAAGGGGGTTCAAAATCATGTTCAAAGTTTCCGTTACATACATACGTATGAAGATAATAAAAGCGTATTAATAACTATTTTTTTTCCAGAATGTGAAGAATACAGTCGACACGTAGTTAGCAAAGTTGGATATATAGCTCTCCAGCGACCTGATATTAAGGAGATCACGTCGGCGAAATGTGACTATCTAAGCACAGGACTCATCGTCGGCGGGGAGAAGGCAACTAGGGGGGAGTTTCCTCATATGGTAATAGTTGCAGTCTTCTTCTTCTTCTTATCGAATGGTTAGTGGCCAACCTAGTGTCAGAGTTTTTCAAGCCACCCGAAGGCCTCCGACTTGGCTTAACGACTGCTATCAGTTGATAACAGCCGGCACCGACATTTTTCGTGCCCTCCGAAGCACGGTGACGCTCTGTTAAAATACCACTAAGCGGTCACCCATCCATAGACTGACCGCAACCAAGGGTTGCTTAACTCGCTTATCGTTTACTGATTAGTGAGTGCAACTAGCTATGAGCGTATAGTAGCAGTAAAATCCATTTTTTTAAAGTGAAAACTTCTTTAGCATCGTTGTGATTTGAAAATCGATGAAACGAAAAAGAGATAGACACATACATTCATAAGATTTAACGTGGGAGAAAATGAGATAGGAAGCATTATACAGTTGTGCGCGCATGCGTAGTACAAAGCTTGAGAAAAGGCATCACAACAACCGTGGTGTTTTGTATACGTGTACGCAGTAAAAAGAGACAGACACTTAAATTCTTAAGATTGAATGTGGGAGAAAATGAGATAGGAAACATTATACATTTCCTGAAATTTTACATTCGTCTCATTATTTTTTTTACACTTCATACAAGTCATGTAAAGGCGGACTTAATGCCGGAGGCATTCTCTGCCAGTCAACCTAAGGTGGTGCAGAGATAGCAGTAGGTAGGTGTAAAAATAATGATCCAAGTTAGAGAAAAGACAACATTATTCAATATGGTATAATTCATTATCTTGAAGCCAACATTTTTGAAGGTTTCACTTCTACCACTTGAATTGCACACATGTTTTTTTTATAGCACAGGTCATACGAGCCAGTGGGTTCACAATATTAAAAGAATCATGGGCGCGTTGCCAACCTTAAAGGAAAGAGATAATTAAGAGGATGGGAAGGAGAAGGGATTTGGGCCTCCGGATATGTAACTCACCGTACAAAAAGCAATATGCTACTTTACGGCGGTTTTCTGTGAGACAGTGGTAACGACCCAGGCGAGCCAGCCCATTCATGCTGTAGACAAAAGTGTTTACAGCGTGGCTCTACCACTCAAAAAAGTGGTTGCACCCGCCGCCAGTTTGTAAAGCTATCTAGTGCCTAGTGGATGTTTTAGTGGTTTAGTTAACTACTCAGTCAGTGGAATGGAATGTCTTAATCCACTAAACATACAAATTAACATGACTAGGTTTTAAAAATCCTTGTTTACGTTCATACTGTCAACGTCTGAATATCAATACTCGCAACTAACGTTATGGAACAAAATAAAAAATATAGGTTGAGTTTCGACCACTACGCGACCGTTAATGAGTATAGTAATAATACTATTGTTGCCAATAAGCCTGATATTGTGGTAGTAGATCCATTAGCGCCCCTGGCAATACTTGTTGATGTCACATTCTGCATCAAGAATATATTATTTTATTTTATTCAATGTACACGATGTTACGAGTGGTAGAGCCACGCTGTAGACAATTTTGTCTACAGCATGAATGGGCCGGCTCGTCCGGGTCGTTACCACTGTCTCACAGAAAACCGGCGTAAAGTAGCAGCTTGCTGCTGCGTTTCGTACGGTGAGTGAGATATTCGGAGGCCCAAATCCCCCTCCCCTTCCCAATCCCTTATTATCCCTTTCCTTTAAGGTCGGCAACGCGCCCATAATTCTTTTGTATTGTGGGCGTACATGGGCGGTGGAGATCGCTTACCATCAGACCCACTTGCTCGTTTACCGGCCTATACTATAAAAAAAAAACATAGTTGTTACAGATATAGGTACCCATACAGTATGTAACAAAAACCCTGTTGGCCATGTTAGGATCATCAATATAGACATATAGACAGCTAAATAAAAATAGTTACATTGAAAAAATAAACAGAAACTATATATTATCCTTACACATGTAGCTTAAAAAAATGGACATATTTAAAAAATGTTATTTACATCTGAATTTCTGTACGTGAACGCCGCAACTTGCTCTCTCGCTCTGGCTTCAAGTGATCGCTCTTGCAGAGGTAATCAATAGAAATACGGTTTAAATAACAATAAATTAATTAAAGTTTGAATATTAGGTAAATATAATTATTTTTATTGTCCAATTTTCGTATGCGAGTTATTTCATTACGTTTGAATATCGATTCTGATATCACAGGTTAAACGCCCGACAGGGTTTTTGTTACATATTGTATAAATAGCTCTCTACATTTCTCCTCCATATAAACTTTAACTATTTCAAATATCATTTATTTATTTAATCGAATTGGACGGTATGAATACCACTTAAACTATTCGATAGGTACAATACACAAATTATTGTAATAATAATAGGTTCATCCATCATTCTCGCAAAACCTCAAGCATTCTAACATAGGTAAATGATCTCCTGTCACTCGTAAACATGTCACACTCTAGTTTCGAGTCCAGAAATCTGTTTAGCAAGTTGACCGAGGCAATGGAGATTTGGATCTGGCAACCGTTCTACCAAGCGGTACTGCGAATAACTCATGTTTTCTATTGCGCAGAAAATTATTATTATTTTTTCATCTTAATCATCCGTACGCGTATATTAAAAAGGATCCAATGTTTTACCTTCACGTATAAATAGATTCTAAAGTAATTCTCCCTTTCAGGTGGCAATAGGTTGGGCGACGAACACTGGTGGGTACACGTTCGCTTGCGGAGCGACCCTCATCAGCCCCAAGTTCATATTAACAGCAGGGCATTGCATTAAATTCGGACAAGCCGATCCTGACATCGCTAGGCTCGGGGACCAGAACATTGACCCAAGCGTGGATGATGGAGCGAATCCTGTTGATGTAAGTATAGTGTATTTTTAAAAAAAGCTTTAAAAAAAATATAGTTAAACCCGATTCAAAAAACTTAAAAGTAAAAACAATACAAAACAATTAATGCCCGATTTCTGAAAGGCGGATCAAATCACCATTCATCTAACATAACTTTGATTTGACATCGCTGTCAAATAAATTCGAGTTGCTGAAACGTTATTTTGTGAAACATGTAATAATAACTGATGTCACTCTAATAGAGTTTACCTTTGGGTTCGTACGTCATACGAGCCCACTAACCCGGCTCCAGGGGGGATAGAGCTAACCTTCTCTAGCCTTCACTGGAGTAACTGGAGTAAAACGTCCACGTCGCGGGGGTGGACACCGCTCATTTCAGTAGGCCGGAGTGACGTAGTACAGTACAGGGACCCAGATCCGCGGGGCATAACGCGGAACCCGTGCCCAGGGTTACCTCAACGGCTGCGAGACCTCAAGAAGGCCCAATTGCCAGAACCGACAACCCAAAATCGTTTGACTTGGCGCAGGAAAGCGAGGAGACCCAACCCCAAATAATGGGAACCAGGGAAGGCAAAGAAAGACTCTAATAGAGTTTGACATACGATTTTTCATATTAATTTGAAAGTTATGTTAGCTAACATGTGTGTCAAATCAAAGGTGTTGGATCACGCTACTAGCAACTCAATTTTGATATGAGAATTGACAGTTGTTTATTTAATTTGACATTGATCAGCCTAAGCCAGAAACCGGGGTGTCTTCTTTTTGTTAAATTATGGCTTTGCATTTCCATGTAAATAGTCAAAGGCAATTATTTAATATACCTATTTTCAAGTATTCACAAGAATTAAGAAACACCAGTGTGGCTGATTTCAAAGTCTTGTTGGAGTTTTGATGTCAATTCCTTCCAGTACGATGCTTCATAGACGATTCTCTCCAAGCGGATCGAACGACCAAGGTCATAAATATAACCATATATCACCTAAATTTAGATGATTTACCAAAATTTACTTATTTTTAATGTCTCAGTTTTAATGCTGTTACATTTATACAACCATAACTTTAAACTAGTTTAGAAAATAATAGTAATTAAAATAAGACATCAACCGTACTCAGAATTCCCGCCAAAACTCTATGTTATTCTCGTTGACGCCCTTCACTTAATTTAAAAAGATGTGATCGATCTTCGACCATAATGAACGAGTGATTAAAATTAGCGTGAACTTGTAGGATGTGACCTATATTTTGATAAGATCCGGTACATACACAGTAAACACTCACTGTCAGGTGTATGTAACGATCCTTAAATATGACCACACCTATCTGTAACACGTTGTATATTCGAAAATATACCTTCACCTTTCTGTAACACGTTGTAGATTCGAAGTTATACCTTCCAGATACCAATCAGAAGGGTGGTCAAGCACCCCAAATACAATCCACCGATGACGTACAACGATTTAGCATTGATGGAGCTGGCGACCAGCGCGAAGTTCGGGGACGCCATTAGACCAGCTTGTCTATGGACGGAGAGCGGGTTTGGGGGGCGCACGGCAGCTCTGGCGACTGGATGGGGGGTTATTAATCCTCGTAAGTGTTTACAGACAATCTCCAGTGTACGAGTATCCAGCTGTGGAGCGAGAGGTTCAATTCTCGCACCGAGATAAAATGTAATCTACAAATATATTTTTTCAGGTCTGGTTGTTTTCTCCCCAGAGAGGTTGACATCAGGCAGGCGGCCGGTCGTAAAACTACAAGCCAAATCTCTGTGTAACATGTGTTAAAATCATGTTGCGCCGACCCCACTGAGAGTGGGATATTAAGATTACCAAAAATAGTTTAATAAACTAAATAACGCGCTTTTATAAGAATAATAAATAATAATACTAGCCCTGTATTATATACGTCCCACTGCTGGGCACGGGCCTCCTCTACTGAATGAGAGGGGTTAGGCCTTAGTCCACGCTGGCCTAATGCGGGTTGGCAGACTTCACACACCTTCGAAATTCTTATGAAGAACTTCTCAAGTATGCAGGTTTCCTCACGATGTTTCCTTCACCGTTAAAGCAAGTGATAATTAACAATTAATACACACATAGCTTAGAAAAGTCAGAGGTGTATGCACTTGGGGCTGGTTTCGAAGCTGCGACTTTCGTCTCGACAATCCATACCACTCCCCACTGAGCTATCACTGCTTATAGAAAATGCAACTAAATAATTAAAAATAAATAATACCTACGTTACCTATGTTTAAAATATTTTATTGTAAAAAAAGCGTTCCGTAGTGTGTAATTGTGCCCGGTATGGCGATAGGCTCGCCCCCTATGACATTATGGGTACAGAAGTAAACTCGGCGAAATGTGGGTGTACTGGTTTCACCTCCGGCCACCCTTTCGGGTATTACAGACTCAAAAAAACATCTTTCTGCGTAGCGTTATTGCCAGGGTCCGTGGTTGATACGGACGTACTATCGTTTAATAGTCAATGATACCACCGACTCAATATTGTATAGTTTAATAGTCGGTTTTATTGTTTGATTACAGTGAGTGATATATCCGGAGGCCCAAACCCCCTCCCCTTCCCATATACATATACGAACTCACGCCTGTAATCCTCGAAGGGGCAGGCAGAGGTGTAACCAGTACACCCACATTTCGCCGAGCGTATCTCCGTCCCATGATGTGATAGGGGGCGAGCCTATCGCCATACCGGGCACAAATTTCCCGACTCCGGGCTGATACTGAGTATTTCGTAATAGAAAAACACAATACCACTTTACCCGACCCGAGGATCGAACTCTAGACCTCAGCGTTGGCCTCAATTGTAACGCGTACGCATTACAACTGCGCCTCAGAGACAGTCAATCTCCCCTTCCCAATCCCTTAATTATTCCTTTCCTTTAAGGTCGGCAACGCACCCATGGCACGAGTGGTAGAGCCACGCTGTAGACTATTTTGTCTACAGCATGAATGGGCTGGCTCGTCCGGGTCGTTACCACTGTCTCACAGAAAACCGGCGTAAAGTAGCAGCTTGCTGCTGCGTTTCGTACGGTGAGTGAGATATCCGGAGGCCCAAATCTCCCTCCCCTTCCCAATCCCTTATTATCCCTTTCCTTTAAGGTCGGCAACGCGCCCATGATTCTTTTGTATTGTGGGCGTACATGGGCGGTGGAGATCGCTTACCATCAGGTGACCCACTTGCTCGTTTGCCGGCCTATACTATAAAAAAAAAAACAAAAAATTATTTTGGTATTGTTGGCATACATGGGCGGTGGAGATCACTTAACATCTGGTTATTCTTCTGCCTATCCCTTCGGGGATTACAGACATGATTGTATATTGTTACAGAAACAGAAGAGACGTCCAAGGAACTGCTTAAAGTATCTCTCTCGTTGCTGGAGAACGAATACTGCACACCACTCCTGAGGAAGTACCATAGTAAGAGGAAGTGGAACGGATTCGTACCAAGTCAGATGTGCGCCGGAGAACTTCGAGGTGGCAAGGATACGTGTCAGGTAAGTTTATTTTTATATCATAGGCCGGCAAAGGAACAAGTGGGTCACCTGATGGTAAGTGATCTCCACCGCTCATGTACGCCCACAATACCAAAAGCACTATGGGCACCTTGCCGATTTTAAAGGAAAGGGATAAGTAAGGGAATGGGAAGGGGACGGGATTACGGCCTCCGGATATCTCACTCACTGTACGGAACGCAGCAGCAAGCTCCTGCTTTACGTCGGTTTTCTGTGAGATAGTGGTAACGACCCGGACGAGCCGGCCCATTCATGCTGTAGACAAAAGTGTCTACAGCGTGGCTCTACCACTCAAACTCTTACTCTTTTTGAGTAGTTTTTTTGAAGTGAAAACTTATTTAGCACCGTGATTTGAAAGTCTATCAAACGAAAAAGCGACAGTAAAAAGAGACAGACACATAAATTCATAAGATTTAACGTGGGAGAAAATTAGATAGGAAGCATTATACAGTTGTGCGCGCATGCGTAGTACAAAGCTTGAGAAAAGGCATCACAACAACCGTGGTGTTTTGTATACGTGTACGTATTAAACGTTTGTAGAGTGTATTCATCATTTTTATAATAAAATTCTTCATTGTATCATTTATCGAAATGTAAGCTCTGAGTCTGAATAAATCTATGTAGGTAATACTCGTATATTACGAATAAAATGTTAAATAATTATCTATTTTTGTATCACTATGATCATTACTAAAACCTACAATTATCCTCTTCCGGAAATTTTACATTCGTCTCATTATCTTGAAGCCAACATTTTGGAAGGTTTCACTTCTACTGCGTGTGAATTGCACACATGTTTTATTATAAGTCTGGTTTCCCTCCAGGCTGACTCCGGTGGCCCACTCCAAGTGGTGTCGTCTGATAACCAGTGCATCTTCTACGTGATGGGCGTGGTCTCCTTTGGGAAGTACTGCGCAGTGAAGGACAATCCAGGAGTGTACACCAGGGTCTATAGTTATCTGGATTGGATAGAGCAGACAGTGTGGCCAGGAGAATAAATGTTTCTTTTCAAATTTGTGTTTTTTTTCTTTTTTTTTATTCTAGCCCGGCTAAGTGACTACGCTACACCTGATGGTAAGTGTAGCGCAATCCAAGAATACTGTCGACCAATGACAGGCGATGTTATTTTAATAAAGGCATAATATATGACAGTATCCGTGGCGCAGTGGGCGAGAGGCCGCCTGGGTTGGTACCGCCGCTTTGTCTATTTCTGCCGCCAAGCAACAGTGTGAAAGCACTGTTGTGTTTCGGTTTGAAGGACATTGAAACCAGTGAAATTACTGGGCATTATGAGACTAAACATCTTATGTCTCTGGGTGACAAGTCCAGTCCAGTGCCATGCAATGCTTTGTGATTCAAAGTTCTGTGTGGTGTTGCTTCTGTATATGGACAGGCGTTACGCTTACCATCAGGCGAGCGACCTGCTCGTTCCGTCACTTAAACTTAAAAAAAAAAACATTATCCATGGCGCAGTGGGCGAGTAGCCGACTATGAAGCGAGAGACCGTGGGTTCCGTGGGTGAGAGAAATGTTTGTATTATCCATTAATATTTGTTTCGGGTCTGGTCAGGTGGAAGAAGAAGAGTACAGGAGTAATGACCGGTCATCCGGGTCCCATCATACGTCAGACACTCAAAAAAAAGTACAGAATCTAAACAGGCGTTGCGCTTACCATCAGTCGAGCGACCAGCTCGTTTCGTCACTCAAACTTTAAAAAAACACCGATTGAATGACACGATCTACGCACTTTGCTATGTAAAATGTACTACATAAAAATATATATATAAACAATACCGGTATAGTACCGGTTGTTAGTGATGTGCTACTGGACAAGGAATAATCGATTGTCACGGAAAATCGATTGCTCTTAAATAATCCTACTAGTGTACTTCATACTTAAAATATTATTAATGTGAAGGGTTTGATGTTTGATAATAATCAGTCAATTCAAATTCAAATTATTTATTGAATCCATAAAATGTTATGGGTACATCATTTGGATTCAGTCAAATTTTTACTCTACCGCCAGTTCGTAATGCTGTTTCGCTAGAGAAGAACGAGCAGGAAACTCTAACGTTGCTCTTTTCAAAACTGATTTAGAATAACACTACATTAATACAATTTAATTTGAGTTAAATCAGCTTTTAATTTATGCCAAGAGGTGAATTATAAGATTAAATAATGATTATTGAGCATGATCCCCATGGCCACGATGAATAAATTAAGACTTAAAGTTAAAAAGCTATAACAAAAAATAACAGACCGGTCCACACAAGCAGCACACGTTCAAGAGTATGACGCATGTGCCAGCCATCGGCTTCCTCAACCATGCCAACCAACCATAGTGCTTACACTGCTGCTTGGCGGCAAAAATAGACAAAGCGGAGGTACCAACCCAGACGGCCTCTCGCATACGAGGAACCTGCCACCTTGTAAAAGCTGTAGCTGAGTCCTTGAGTGAAGTAGACACCTTAAGAAAGCAATCGAGTCTAACCGATAGCATAGAGCAGATACATAATAGTAAAACCCCGGAAGTTACCACAAAAACTTTTTAATAAAAACAAATGGACAATGGTTATTCGAATAAAGAAGGAATCAGAAAAATCGAATCACTCTGCGAAAAGATATACGTGGTTATACCTATACTCAAAAAAGACATGTGGAATTGAGAACCCCTCCGTTTTATCAGCGGTTACAAATAATTTCAAATCGATTGATATAATTGTCCTCGAACATCGATTCTTATAAACACTATTTTCCTTATTGCTCGAGCCAGTTATTCGCAAACATATGTGCAGGAAACACGTTTGTGTAGCCAAAAAAAGATTGTGATACGATCCAAATATTAGGTAAGTACTTCTGTATTTATATCTTATTTAAATTAATACGCAATTATCAAAAGAGTATTAATATTTTTAAGTATTAATTATTAAAAGAGGAGAATAAAACTTAAATAATTCGAAAGGTAATAGTGTCGTGAATAAACACAACAATCATGTCTTTATTACGCAAAGCCTTCTTCAAGCTTTGGTCAAGTCTGCGTTAGATTATGTCGCTCTCGCATTGGTTTAGCCACCAAAACGATGTCACCCAGGCACTGCCATAAATCGTCTGTAATAGACGAAAAAGGCCTTATCGATAATCAATACCTAAACAAACACTCGCATCCTTAAAAATCGTTCAAATGAAAGAATTTTGATATATGGCTGCATGAACTATGATGCCTTTGCGTTTTCTGTACGGTAAAGCATGTTAAAACGTTATGTAACTTATGATAACAAATACCTACATAGCTTTGTTTCCTTTGATTTTGTTTCCATTCCAAATTTTCGAATATCAACAATTCTTTATTTGAGTTTTAGGTACTATAAAAAATACCCACAGTAATGTCTATGGGCACAAGGGTATTTCCCTCGGTCATCGTCCGCCATGGTTAATTTGTTGAGATAAAAAAAATAACCAGAGTGAATGTATTTTTTTAATTTGCCTCATAATTTCTGAGAATAATGATTAAGGTCTGCAGCAAAACATGTTTTAAATGAGTTACTGGAATTAAATACTTTGTAATTGCGGGTTTTAAAGGTCCATTTTCCTTGAACCTGATCGTATTTACAATTACAATATTTTGAGTGGTAGAGTCATGCTGTAGACAGTTTTGTCTACAGCATGAATGGGCCGGCTCGTCCGTGTCGTTACCACTGTCTCACAGAAAACCGGCGTAAAGTAGCAGCTTGCTGCTGCTTTTCGTATGGTGAGTGAGATACCCGGAGGCCCGAATCCCTTAGTCATCCCTTTTAAGTATTATGGGCGTACATGGGCAGTGGAGATCACTTACCATCAGGTGACCCACTTGCTCGATTGCCGGCCTATGATATAAAAAAAATGTGTCAAGAAAAGGTTGGTCTTGCACATTTATAAGGTGGTAGGTCCCTCGTATGGGAGAGGCCTTCGGGTTGATACCACCGCGCCGTCTGTTTCTGCCGCCAAGCAGCAGTGACCCTATAAACATTGATGCGTTTCGGTTTAAAAGACATTGAAGCCAGTGAAATTACTGGGCATTATGAGACTTAACATCTTATGTCTCGAGGTGGCGAGCGCAGTTCAATACCATGCAATGCTTTGTAATTCAAAGTTCTGTGTGGTGTTGCTTCTGTTTATGAGCAGGCGTGACGCTTACCATCAGCCGAGCGACCTGCTCGTCTCGTCATTCAAGCTAATGAATAAAAAAAAACTGCGTTTATTAATCCTATAGGCCGGTCATTAATATAGTGTTACTTAAGGTCACGTTTATTGTTACAGGTATCCAAAAAACTATGTTAAAAAAATATTTCGGATTATTTTTCCTGTTCGTTCACATATTTGACGTAGAAAGTCAGAGGAATGGTGAGTAACCAAAGACTTTAATGTATACTACTAGACAAGCTGTGCGATACATAGAAATTTTATCACTAAGTAGCGGTCAATTGACCGGAACTCAATATTACCATCTCGCTTGCTCTCAACTAGAATCTCCTATCGCGCTCCCTGTCTGTGAGCTGTCAAACTCCCGCGTTATGTGACGCAATTTTACTTCTAAACAGCCCGTCTAGTAGTATATAGTAAAGTCTTTGGATGTAACATTATAATTATTAGAAGACACTTTAAACAAAGTGTTAGAAAGAAAGAAAGAAGAAAGAAAGTGTTACAGAAAGGTGTGGTCATAAGTGTCGTTACATACACCTGACAGTCAGTGATTATGTACCGGATCTTATCAAAATATAGACATCCTACAATTTCACGTTAATATTAATCAATCGTTGATTATAATCGATAAGTTCGATCACATCCCTATAAATTAAGTGAAGACGAGAGCCTGGAATGAGACAAAAGCAGTATTTTATTTATTATCGCCTTTGCTCGCGGCTCCGCTACGTGACTGTCATTTACCGGGATAAAAAAGTATCTAAGTAGCCTAAGCTACTCCTTATTACATCAGCTATCTGGCAGTGAAAGTCATGTTTAAAACGGTCCAGCCGTTCCAGAGATTAGCCGGATCAAACAGACAGACAGACAAAAACTGTAATGTTATTTTGGTATATGTACGGTATATACATTCATATGCATGTAGTAAAAAGCGATTATTTTTAATATTACAAACCGACACTTCAATTTTATTTATTTGTATAGATTTATAATCAATCAAAAGACAGTGGCGCAGTGGGCAAGGAGCCGACTAATATTGGTCTCGGGTCTGGGTGTTGTGTGTTGGCAAGTCCCTCGTAGTTCATGATACCCACGATACAGGTTTACCTAGTGTGGGGTCAGGACTACGTGTGTGACTGTTGGGTGTATTTATTATATTTTTAATTAATTCAAACTGCATTTAATAATGCATCATTTTATCATTGCACCATTGCGTATTTTCCTCAATGTATTTATAAAGTTAGCAGACTAATGACGTCATTATCAGTGAAGAAGATGACGCCGCGCCGTGCCCGCATCTGTGCGATAATTTTACGCACTTTAATTATACAGTACTAACTTTTGCTCGCGGCTCCGCCCGCGTGAATAGAATTTTCCGAAATAAAACGTAGCCTATAGGTAACCGTCTCCAGGGTCCCATCTATCTCTACATCAAAATTCATCAAAATCGGTTCAGTGATTTAGGCGTGAAAGAGTCACAAACAAATAGATTTTGTTTTTCATAAAAAGTATCCTATGTTATTTCTGTTACCTCCAAGAATATGTGTACAAAGTATCATGATGATCGGTTAAGTAGTTTTCGCGTGAAAGCGTAACAAACAAACTTACCTACATTCACATTTATAATATTATTATGATTATGATGTAACAAAAACCCTATTGGCCCTTTCTAGGTCATCAAAATAGACATATATATAGACAGCTTAATAAAAATAGACATATATATAGACAGCTTAATAAAAATAGACATATATATAGACAGCTTAATAAAAATAGACATATATATAGACAGCTTAATAAAAATAGACATATATATAGACAGCTTAATAAAAATAGACATATATATAGACAGCTTAATAAAAATAGACATATATATAGACAGCTTAATAAAAATAGTTTATATATTTACAGAATAAATGATTTGAATTAGTTAAATTAAGAAAATAATAAATTGAAGCGAGATATTATCCTTACACAGGTTGCTTAAAAAAATGAACATATATAAAAAATTATATTTTCATCTCAAAACTGATAAACAGCTGACTCGTGTGTCGTACTGACGTAACCGGGCGCCCACGCGACGCGGCACGTTTCATGCACGTAGACGCCGCAACTTGCTATCTCGCTCTGACTCCGAGTCATCGCTCTGGCAGAGGTAATCGATCGAAGCAAGAACAAACGAGCAAGTGGGTCACCTGATGGTAAGTGATGTCCACCGACCATGTACGCCCACAATACCAAAACAATCATGGGCGCGTCGCCGACCTTAAAGGAAAGGGATGATTAAGGGATTGGGATTGGCCCCGAGACAGGAATTATGCCCGGTATGGTGATAAGCTCGCCCCCTATCACATCATGGGACGGAAATAAGCTCGACGAAATGTGGGCATTCTGGTTACACCTCTGCCTACCCCTTCGAGGATTACAGGCGTGAGTGCGTATATATTTAGCATTTTGCCAGGTCGCCAAAGCCCCCCCTGCCTTCAACTGCATCCGTCAAATGTCTCTTAAGAATCAAATTAACAAAATCTCTAATTATTTTCCAGTTGGTGACTCCTGCGCAGACAGATTTACAAATACGGCAGGAGTATGTCGACCCATCAACGAGTGTCAATCAGCCAGGATAGCAGCCGAGTAAGTACTTACATTTACTAACAGCGAACAACTGCCCCCTTGTATTTATGTATTTATTTAAGACGCAAAACAGAGTACTATCAATACATTAGTACAACTTTATAACTATACAATCATTATATTATATTATATATATTGCAATTTAGAGGCCATTGCTGTAGCTACCACTAAAAATTGAAATTTAAAATACCTAAATTTTAAGAAACCTTAAAAACCAACTTCAAAATAAAAACAACGAAAAGTCAAGAATAACAATTTCTATAGGTCTCTTCGGAGTCGGTGCAATTATATTTGACCGGCAGCGACACAGGCACAGGCAAGTATTTTTTTAAGGTGTGTTATTAAGTTTTAATAAAACTTATTTTTTATTTTTTTCATATCCAACCTACCTTTTAAATGTATTAATAAAGTTTTTGTTTATGGTTGAAGCACTAGCTTGCACTAGCTACTAAATTATATTTCTTTTTTTGTTTTTTTTTATCGATCTGCACGATCCATCGATTTAATATGGATAAAAATTATTTTGCGCAAATAATCACATCGGATATACGGAATTATAACAATGAAATCTATAAATATTGCTTTTCAAAATTAATATTGCATTTTCAAAAAAACAAAATTAATTTCGCGGGCTAGTGCTGACTAGCCCGGCTGCGTGGTACATAGAAATTGCGCCACTAAGTTACGGTCAATTGACCATAACTCAATATTACCATCTCGCTTCCTCCTAACTAGGAACCCTCTCTCCCCTCTGTCTGTCACTTGTCAATATTCCTGTGATGCAATTTTTTTTCTAAACAGCTTGTCTAATAGTAGGTACCTATACAAGTCTTTGTTTAAGTATATTATGTTCCATTCCCATCTTTTTTATCGTTATATAGCTTTTGCTCGCGATTCCGCCCGCGTCAATTCAGGTCATAGTCTACCTGTGTGCTAAATTTCATCCAAAACCGTTCAGCCGCTAGGGCGTGATTGACTAATAAAAATGTAAATTCAAAAACTTCCAAAACATCAGATTTTTATTTATCATAGTAGTGTATTAAGACCCCGATTAGTAAATTAGTTAGTTTGGAAGTGAAAAAAAAAGAAAAAAAACAAAAAAGTTCTCTCCGGCGGGGAATCGAACCCCGGTCTCCCGCGTGACAGGCGGGGATACTTACCACTATACTACCGAAGACTTGCTTCATAATGGCGAAATTATACGTCTGTTAAGTTCTTAACTGATGAAGTAATTTTTACATTTTTAATATCACATATGACCTAGATATTTATAACTGTCAAGGTCTCTCAGTCCAAAACACACAGACCTAAAAAAATATTTTGTATCGGTATATGGAATCCACACAGCAGTGACGGCTCAGTGAGGAGTGGTATAGACTGTCGAGACGAAAGTCGCAGGTTCGAAACCAGCCCCGAGAGCATAAACCTCTGACTTTTCTAAGTTACGTGTGTATTAATTGTTATTATCACTTGCTTTAACGGTGAAGGAAACATCGTGAGAAAACCTGCATACCTGAGAAGTACTGCATAAGAATTTCGAAAGGTATGTCAAGTCTTCCAACCCGCATTCGGCCAGCGTGGTGGAGTAAGGCCTAACCCTCTCATTCAGTAGAGGAGGCCCGTGCCCAGCAGTGGGACGTATATAATACAGGGCTAGTATTATTATTATTATATTTAAGTATGGAATCCATATATTATGGATCGAACTCGCGGTCTCTCGTTTCTCATTTCAAAGCCATTCGCCAAATTTGCTACCATTTTTAAAATTCTTATTAGCGTTAATGAGTCGAGCAGATCGCTCGCCTGATGGTAAGCATCATGCCTGCCGTTACGACTGAGACTGACGCTGAGGTATCGGGTTCTATCCCCGGGTCGGGTAAAAGTGATATTACGTCAGGGGATAGGGCCCCTTATTACATCAGGGGACGGAGATACGCTCGGCGAAATGTGGGTGTACTCCGTCAAGGATTACAGGCTCGAGTATGTATATATGCGTATGTATGTATATTTGTATGTACTTTTATACAAACCTTGTCCTGACAATTACAAAGACAACAATACAGCCTCTTTGGCGCAGCGGGAAAGTAGCCGGCTGCGAAGCGAGAGGCCGTGGGTTCGATTCCCGCATTGAGACAAATGATTGTGTGATCCACAAATATTTGTTTCGTGTCTCATTGTTGTGGGTTGGCAAGTCCCTCGTAGCTCCTGATACCCACGATACAGGTTTACGAAGTGTGGGATCAGGACTATGTGTGTGACTGTTGGGTGTATTTATAATGTACTAGCTTTTGCTCGGCTGAATAGACTTTTCCGAAATAAAACGTAGCCTATAAACGTCTCCAGAGTCCCATCTATCTCTACATCAAAATCGGTTCAGTGATTTAGGCGTCAAGCGTAAGAAACAAATAGGTAATTATTTTTTTCATAAAAAGTATCCTATGTTACTTATTATACCTCCAAGAATATGTGTACAAAGTTGATCGGTTAATTAGTTTTCGCGTGAAAGCGTAACAAACAAACTTACATTCACATTTATAATATTAGTATATGATTTTCAGGCTTAACGGCATCCAGCCCACATTTTGCGCGTACAATGCCTTCGGTAGTACTCTGATATGCTGCTTGGATGGAAGTTCTATTCTAGAGAGGGCATCTCCAAACATTGAGTAAGTAGTTACAGGGATGGTCCATGTTTTTTTATTGCTTAACTTTTTTTATAAGCTTGAGTGACGAAACGAGCAGGTCGCTCGTCTGATGGTAAGCACGCCTGCCCATAAATTAAAATTAAAATTATTTATTGAATCCATAAAATGTTATAAGTACATCATTTAGATTCAGTCAAACGCAGCATCTAGCTGGTACTTCACTTCGGTTTCCGTGAGACAGTGGTTACAACCCGGACGAGCCAGCCCACTCGTGCTGTAGACACAAGTGCCTACAGCGGGGCTCTACCACACAAATAATAAACGATTAACGAGTTAAGGTCGGCAACGCGTCTATATTTCTTCAAGTATTGTAGATTTTTATGTTTGTGATCACTTACCATCAAGTGACCCACTTGCTTGTTAGCCATCTTCTACTTTAAAAATAAAACATGCGGGGGCTGCCGATAGAAGTGAAAACTAAGTAACTTGTGAATTGTATCGTCGAGCTATTAGAGTATTATTTTTGGTTTGTAAAGAAGTGTTAATGACCAATTTAATTGTATATATATAATGTATACTAATAACGCACGGAGGTATATATATACATATAAATATATACACACTATACATATAGCTCATGGAAAGCGTTCGGTGACGATGACTCGAGTTCCATGATTTTTGTTCACCCAAAAAGTGCTCAACACGCCTAAAGAAGTTTTCACTTCAAAAAACGAAAATACTATCTTTTTAATATTTTTTACAGTTCGATTAATAAAGTATTTCTTTCAGCGACCCTCCTATATGGGGCAGTAGCGGTAGCTTGAAAAGGGTGAGCGAAAGAAGTAAGCATTTTTTATAACAATTATATAAATGACTCGAGAGAGGTCGCTCTGCTGATGGTAAGCACCAAACCTGCCTATAAACAGAAGCAACACTCGAGAAATATGAATCACAAACTAAATGGCACTGCTGCGCTAGTAACATAGTCACGTTGCCGAGCCAGGATTAAAAAAAAAAACATCAATGACTGTTAAACATGTCAAGACCCTCTTCTCTGTCCAAATTTTATGAAAATAAGTAGCCCTGAGATAGTCGACTGTTGAGTAGGGTTTCAGTGTTCGGGAGTAAGCCTCATAATGCCCAATAATTTCGCTAAATTCAATTTCTTTCAAACCAAAACACAACTGTGTTTACATTTATTTCATATCGTATAAACTCAGTTTGACAATCAGTTTATTAAACTGATTGTGTATTGTTTTTTTATTGTATAGGCCGACAAACGAGCAAGTGGGTCACCTGGTGGTAAGTGAACACCACCGCCCATGTACGCCCACAATACCAAAAGAGTCACGGGCGCGTTGCCGACCTTAAAGGAAAGGGATAATTAAGGGATTGGGAAGGGGAGGGAATTTAGTCCTCCGGATATCCCACTCACAATACGAAACGCAGCAGCAAGCTGCTACTTTACGTCGGTTTTCTGTGAGACAGTGGTAACGACCCGGACGAGCCGGCCCATACATGCTGTAGACAAAATTGTCTACAGCGTGGCTACACCACTCGTATTGTGGAATTTCCAAAGATTGCTTCAGGTGACCCACTTGCTCGTTAGCCATCTGCAAAAAAACAATTTCTTCGCCAGAATGCGAAGAGTACAGCCGAGGAGTGGTAGAGAGAGTGGATTACATACCTCTAGTGCCAGATCCTGAAACATTCTCCATAACAGCTGCCAAATGTGATTACACTGGGGTGGAACTCATTGTGGGGGGAGAAAACGCGGTGCAAGGGGAGTTCCCTCATATGGTATGTAACGTTTTTTTCTTTTTTTTTTATTAACTTGAATGACGAGACAAGCAGGTCGCTCGCCTGATGGTAAGCGCCATGCCTGCTCATAAACAGACGCAACAACACACAGAACTTTAAATAATAAAGCACTGCATGACACTGGACTGCGCTCGACACCTCGACACATAAGAGGTTAAGTCTCATAACCCAATAATTTCACTGGCTTCAATGTCCTTCAAACCGGAACACAACAGTGCTTACACACTGTTGCTTGTCAGCAGAAATAGACAAAGCGGTGGCACCAACCCAGCCGGCCTCTCACAAACGAGGGACCTACCACCTTGTAGAAATAACTTGTAGTAACTTATTATTATAAACCCTTCCAAGAATAAATAGAAAGAAATAAGGATAAACTTTATTTATGACACCAACTACGCGGTAATGCAGCAATCACTACAAGATTTATACAATTTAGGTATAATCATGGCATAGCATATAAGATAGCAACAATAGCTCAGTGGGAGTGGTATGGACTGTCGAGACGAAAGTCGCAGAATCAAAACCAGTCCCAAGAGCATACACCTTTGACTTTTCTAAGTTATGTGTATTAATTTATAATTATCGCTTGTTTTAACGGTGAAGGAAACATCGTGAGAAAACCTGCATACCTGAGAAGTTCTTCATAAGTATTTCGAAGGTATGTGAAGTCTGCCAACCCGCATTAGGCCAGCGTGGTGGACCAAGGCCTAAACTCACTTAGTAGAGGAGGCTCAGTGAAGCTCGGCGAGTCTCTGGAAATGCTAAATTGTCTTTGTCCCGCAACGAAATTAATCAAATAGAAAGTTAAGGTGGAGTTGGAAATATTAATTGTCCACTTCCCTCCATAGCAAAGCGGTAGACAAAATAATAAACAAAGGAGGCATTAACATCAGGTACATTTACAACTGGAGAAGCCAGATGTAAAGCACCACGGATGTCATTATGTGGGTCTTATCACGTGAGCTGTTAAACTTACAAGTATTACCTACTTATTTTTTTTTTGCAGGCTGCCATAGGCTGGACCAATTTCGAAGGTGGATACTCGTTTCCATGTGGTGGGAGTCTCATAAGCCCAAGGTTCGTTCTGACTGCGGGACACTGTATAAAGTACGACAACGCCAAGGATCCAGATCCAGTGGTGGTCAGGTTGGGAGACCAGAACATCGACCCTAGTGTTCATGATGGGGCTGATCCTACTGATGTAAGTTCTTTACGATTCTTTCTTTCTTTACGACCCATTGATATTATACATTATACAGGGTGTAAGGGAAACGCTTACGAAAACGAAAACAGATGGTACCTAGTGCTGGTGATTACAGACATGATACTACTTAAAAAATCGTGTAATAAATCGTCATTTTTATTTTTCACACACAGTCTTCTTTGGATCAATGAATACAATGACGTTTCATCCAAATAATCATTAAAAACGTAATTTTCTTAATAACGTAATGTCAAGCCATTAAGAAATCAGCTGACGCTCGGAATTAACTGTGCGGTGCGGCGCGCGGCGCGATGAGTATTTAAGCGCACGGGACATTGACTCCGTGTTTAGTATTAGTACGCTTTAAATTGCGAGCAATTGGTAAGTAAACAGCACAGGAATAGTGTTTTCTGTTTATGTAAAGGCAGAGTTTTATTACCGTTTCAGCTTCGGAAGCGGTCCCATTACACCCTGTATTTCCAACTCCAACTTAACTTAATACCAAAAGAATTATGGGCGCGTTGCTGACATTAAAGGAAAGGGATAATTAGGGATTGGGAAGGGGAGGGGATTTGGGCTTCCGGATATCTCACTCACTGTACGAAACGCAGCAGCAAGCTGCTACTTTACGCCGGTTTTCTGTGAGCCAGTGGTCACGACCCGGACGAGCCTGTCCATTTATGTTGTAGACATGACATTTTAACGGTAGGCAGCGGCTTGGCTGTGCTCTGGCATTGCTGAGGTCCATGGGCGGCGGTAACCACTTACCATCAGGTCGGCCGTCTGCTCGTCTGCCTAGAGAGGCAATAAGATCCCTTGTTATATTTCTCCGCAGGTGCCAATAAGAAGGATCCTAAAGCATCCAGACTACAGACCTCCTAGAGTGTACAATGACATCGCTCTGATGGAGCTAGCAACTAACGTGGAGTTCAAGCCCGCCATTAGACCAGCTTGTTTGTGGAGTAGGAGTGACTTCGGAAGTCATACCAAAGCCCTTGCTACTGGATGGGGGGTCACTGATACGCGTAAGTGAAAGTTTTAGACGTAAGCCATTTTTAAAACGCTTTTATTAGCTTCATGCGTATGTATGTAACGGAGACTTTGAACATGATTTTGACCCCCTTCAAAACGTCGGATTAACTCAAAATTTGGCATATTTATCAAGGACCGATGACAAATTTTATTGAAAATAAATAAGTTAAAAAAGAAAAAAACGCTTTTATAGAAAATAAATAATAGTTTAAACTATTTTATGGTAAAAAAAGCGTGGGATGATTTTTAAGATATCAAAATGATAATCCTTCTACTCATATCTGTCAATAAAATATTTCTAACTATTGACACCATGCACCCCACGCTTTTTTACAATTAATTATTTAAACTAGGCATTAAGTATTTATTTTACATTTTTTTAGTTGGATTTTTTATAAAAACGTGTCTTTTCGTTTTTTTATTATATTACATATAGCAAAGGTGGGCCACGAACACCAAAGGGGATGACGTGAGGCAGGCGGCCGGTCGTAAAAACTAAAAGCCAATTCTTTCTGTAACATGTGTAAAAAGCATGTTGCACCAACCCCACTACGAGTGGGATAAGGGTAGGTGGAAGAAAGGTCGGCAACGATCCATGGGGACCCAGAATTTCGCAAAGGGAATTGCAAAGGGTGATGTTTTGTTCGAAAAGGCAAGCGAGACAATTTTGGTTCAAGAAAGGCTTTTACATGAAAGTACTTGTGTTTTACTTATCTCTGGGGGAGGTTATTGCGCATTATATATGCGAATAAAGTTCATTAATTTTTGTTGCGTGTATGAGTGTTACGTGTCATTTTCCCTTTGCATGTGTACCTCTGCCAACCCTTTCGTGGATTACAGGCGTGAGTGCGTATATAAATCTTTGCAGGTTCCAAAGCAACATCAAAGGAGCTCCAAAAAGTGTCATTATCGTTACTGGAAAACCGGCGATGCGACCGCTTTTTGGAAATCTTCAAGAATAGAAAATGGGACGGGTTCGTTCCGAGTCAGATGTGTGCCGGAGAACTGCGAGGGGGGAAAGATACTTGTCAGGTGGGTGGGCCCCGGTTTTTATTCTATTAAGAGATATGGATTTTATTAATGAATATACGCAATATAAAATAACGTTTAACAAAACTTAGAAACCGGCGCGTTGCCGACCTTAAAGGAAAGGGATAATTAAGGGATTGGGAAGGATAGGGAGATTTGGGCCTTGCTGCTACTTTACGTCGGTTTTATGTGAGACAGTGGCAACGACCCGGACGAGCCGGCCCATTCATGCTGTAGACGAAATTGTCTACAGCGTGGCTTTACCACTCAAACGTGGCAGGTATCTAACGCTACTCTATCGGTACCTAAGTACTAAACTTTGTAACTAAGTACTAAAGGTTGTCTGGTAGAGATCGATATTAGCGATAAACCGTCTATTGTTTTATTTGTAATTTTCTTTTGTTTTTTCATACGCACTCACGCCTGTAATCCCCGAAGCGGTAGGCAGAGGTTTAACCAGTACACCCACATTTCGCCGAGCGTATTTCCGTCCCTTATGTTATAGGGGGCGAACCTATCGACATACCGGGCACAAATTCCAGACTCCGGGCTGATACTGAGCATATCGTAATAGAAAAACCCAATACCACTTTACCCGACCCGGGGATCGAACCCGAGACCTCAGCGTTAGCCTCAATCGTAACGCGTACGCATTACAACTGCGCCACCCAGGCAGGCTTTTGTTTTTTCTTTTCTGTAATATTCTGCATGAGGTACAATAAAGTGTTATCTATCTATCTAAACTTTATAATTCCAGGGTGATTCCGGCTCTCCTCTCCAAGTAGTTTCCAAAGACAATCAGTGTGTATTCTACGTCATCGGTGTGACGTCATTCGGCCGGAACTGCGCGGAGCCTGGACACCCTGCTGTTTACACTAGGGTGTCCAGCTATCTAGACTGGATAGAGAGAACAGTGTGGCCAGGAGAATAAATGATTTTGGAATAAATAAAGCGTTTTTTTATTTATATAATAATAATAAAATAATACTAGCCCTGTATTATATACGTCCCACTGCTGGGCACGGGCCTCCTCTACTGAATGAGAGGGGTTAGGCCTTACTCCACCACGCTGGACTAATTCAGGTTGGCAGACTTCATATACACTCGAAATGATAGACCATTCTCGGGCTTGCATGTTTCCTCACGATTTTTTCCTTCACTGTTAAAGCGAGTGGTAATTTACAATGAACGCGTAACTGGGGTGATGAACGGAGTCCAATGCCATGCAGTGCTTTGTAATTGTGCAGGACGAATGTATATAAGTAACGTATAATGTTTTATTTTAATTTGCCATTGTATAACTTTATAATGTTGCATAGTGTGTTTTGTTTCAGTTATGAATCGTATTGTTACTTACTTGTGTAACTAGTTTCTATTTTATATTAATAGAAATAGTTGTGTATAATTTCATAGCATAAGTAAGTATATAAGATTAATAATGTATATAGGAAATAGTGTGTTTGTTTAAGTATGTTTACAGGAATGCAGAGGGCGCTGCAAAATGAGCACCGCCTCTCCCCGCGCGGGCGCGTGCGCACCACACCCGCCCGCGAGCGCCTGCGCAACGTTCCGGCGTTGTGCGCGCGCTCTGATTGGCCGAGCGCCGGCGCAAAGCGCCGCGCTCCCGTTTGGAGTGTCGATCGGGAATACGGGCCAAAAAGGGGCCCAATTCCCGCTGAAATTCAGTTCGGTCCGGCACTCCAGAAGAAATCAAGAAAGAAGAAGTCAGCAAGTCAGCAAGTCCGCAAGTAGTCAGCAAGTAAGAAGAACGTCTGGGAACCAGGAATCACGACGCAGCCCACGCCGACCGAGAACGGAGCCAGCATCGTCGCTCCACGAAGATCGCTCGCGGCGTTTGAAACTCAATTGCACTTTTCAGTGCAAAGCGGCTAGTGTACTTTTTAGTATAGGCTATTTTATTGTTTCTGGTTCACGAAATAAATCCGATTTCCAAAGTGACTCTGGACCATTGGTTTTCCTGCTCACGCAATCCCGGCAAACCGTTGTGCACCGTACACACACACACACTCACATACATACATACAGTCCACACTTAACACCTGAGTACCAGTACGGTCGTGCACAGTAATGCTTAATCCCTCTTATTCAGTAGAGGCCCGTACCCAGCAGCGTGACGTATACCTGGTGTAAGGGAAACTCTTCCGAGAATAAGAAGAAATGTGAAGAAGCAATAGGGTAGTTTCCTATATTGAATTTTATACATTATTTTATAAGCAACAGACAATGATACGCAAAAGAAACCCTTTTACGCAAAAGAAAACACAATCAAAATTGGTTCAGAAATACATACATACGCCTGTAATCCCCGAAGGGGTAGGCAGAGGTGTAACTTGTACACCCACATTTCGCCGAGCGTATCTCCGTCCCACAATGTGATAGGGGGCGAGCCTATCGCCATACCGGGCACAAATTCCAGACTCTGGACTGATACTAAGCATTTCGTAATAGAAAAACCCAATACCACTTTACCCGACCCGGGGATCGAACCAGAGACCTCAGCGATAGCCCCACCGAGGCAGTCAGAAGTGGTTCAGAAATGCGCCCGCAATTATGACTTTAAATGTTGGTATGAGGAAAAGTGGGTGCTTAGTAGGGATATCTCACTATCTCGCTTGCACGCGTGCACTATAATGAACATTTTACACGGTGACGTCAAAGGTTGCGTCGTTTGTCATTTGACAATTACCCCTTCTACAGGATTTGAATGGCTTCTAACTTATTTATATTATTTATAAAATTCTTTCTCCAATAGATTTTGAGTAACGTAACTTATTGATTTAAATAATAAAAAAAATCTAGTCAACTACCCTATTAAGCAGGCCGGCATAATTCTGCCGATTTGCGATAGATTCCGTGTCTATCGTTGGTCGACAGTATTCAAGAGTTTCGCTTTGCCGAGGATAAAAAAAAAACGAAAACGGATGGTAGTGCTGGTGATTACAGACACGATACCGCTGAAAAAATGGCGAAATGTCTGAACTGTTCAGTCACAGTGTTATTTGGACCAATAAATACAATGATGTTTTCCAAATAATATGTAATAAAAATTGTACTTTTCTTAATGTAATGAAAATCATCAGCTGTGAGCTGACGCTCGAAATTAACTGTGCGGCGCGGCGGGCGGTGAAATGATCCTACTGAGTCATTCACCCCGTGTTTAACATTAGTACGCTTTACATTGCGGGTTTACGTTTCTAAAATTGCAAGTAAGCAGCTAACGAATAGCTTTCTATTTATGTAAATATAGTATTTTCTGACCGTTTCGAATACGGAAGCGGTACACCCAGTAGAGTTTTAAGTTAAAACTCGACCTTTCAACCCCCCAAATTCACTTCTATAGAGTTTTAATTTTATTTTATGTCGCAATCTTAGATTTCAAAATTGTACCCGATCTCAGGGTATTATTCTATACTAGCTTTTGCTGGCGGCGCCGCCCGCGTGATTCTTTTCCTGGATAAAAAGCCGCCTATGTTCTAATCCTGGTCCGTCTAATCTAGGTCATGGTCTACCTGTGTGCCAAATTTCATCCAAAACCGTTAAGGCGTGATTGACTAACAAACATCCAAACACACATATATTAGGATCACACAATCAATTTCTCATTAACAACAATATTTTTATAAAAACCACTCTTAGTACATACATATATACCAGCTAATATATGTGGACACATACATAGTAGTAGGAGATATAAAAATCTGTTTAACGGAGGCGTTGATCCAAATGGAGGTAGCCAGAGACCTCGTCTATTTCCATCTCTAAGATGATGGCTGGAAGCAGCGATCAGGACCATGAAAGCCAGCAGATATATGTTTAACTTCTTCTTTATAAAGCTGTATATCATCAGGATGGTGCTGATGATTATGAAGAATGTTGTAGAGTGAAATATCCCACGGTGTTTTGCGTTTGTGATGTCCTGTAACAAAATGTAAATCTTTGAATGCGATTAAAATCTTGTCGCCTGTGAACCGGGCACAAATTCCAGACTCCGGGCTGATACTGAGGATTTAGTAATAGAAAAACCCAATACCAGTTTACCCGACCCGGGGATCGAAGCCGAAACCTCAGCGTTGGTCTCAATCGTAACATGTACGCATTACAACTGTGCCACCGAGGCAGTCTTGTCCCCATTGTTCTTGACTTCATTCATATAACTCTTTCGATAAGTGTGTAAGCACTGTTGTGTTCCGGTTTGAAGGACATTGAAGCCAGTGAAATTACTGGGCATTATAAGACTTAACATCTTATGTCTCAGGGTGACGAGCGCAGTCCAGTGTCATGCAATGCTTTGTTATTTAAAGTTCTGTGTGGCGTTGCTTCTGTTTATGAGCAGGCGCGGCGCTTACCATCATGCGAGCGACCAGCTCGTCTCGTCATTCAAGCTAATAAAAAAAGGAACCACAAACAAAAATTATAAACTCACCTTCAATTGTAATGACCTTGCGGCTATAATATGATCCACATCGATCAACGAAGAGATTATTGTACAGAATATAATGTTGCTAATATACGCGTTTAACGTCAAACCATGGTCGTAACTGAAGAATAAAATTGACGACAAACAACCAATGATACCATGGACACAAGTATCAGAAAACGCGCGAAACACTTGAGAATTCGAGTATTTTGATTTGAAAACAACATAATCACCGGCTAAAGCTGTACTTAATAACAGTAGAGTGAGTGATGCTTTGGTACTCTTCATGTTTGTTGCATCATATTTTTAAAATTTAATGAGGTATAAACTGTTTTTTTTACAGTGTTACTGCATTTTACTCGGTGTGAGTAAGTTGGTTACGGTTTTTTACGGTCGTGGCATTGTAAAGTGTTTAATTAATGAGTAATTTTCATAAAACTACTAGTTTATTTTATTACGTGTTTTTGACAGCGAAATGTTTTGATTGTGAGCTACGTTCTGAAGTTATCTATAAATTGGCAAAAGCAATAAATACAATCAAAATATTACCATTGATGGACGAGTATGAATTTTATAAATTTGTACCATAAAAGTTAGTGTAGTTTTAATTGTAATTTGTATAATTAATTAATGGAATATATTTTTTATTTATTTTTATATTAAACTTAATTAAGTGATAGGTATAGCTTCAGACCGTGCTTCTGAACACACCTCATCATTTCAATATCCACATACTTGCGTTAAAACAGCTAAGTATCCCAAAAGACTCGCGAACGCTACTAAAAATTCCTTGGAATTCTTATTTCCCGATCGATCTTCAAGCCAATTCCATGAAGGTACAGACAGGTACAGTGAGTAAAGGTGAAGGCAACACATCTAAATTACCTGTTTGTCGCAAGTGTGTGGATCTACCACTTTTACTGCACTGTGTTGGTAGAATTTATTAGTGTTGACCAGACAAACCTTCGGAATTTTTATAGAACTTCTCAGGTATTTCAGTTTCCTCACGATGTTTCCTTCATCGTTAAAGCAAGCGATAATTAACAATTAATACACATGTAACTTAGAAAAGTCTTAGGTGCATGCTCTTAGGACTGGTTTCAATCTGCGAATCGACAGTCCGAATCACTCCCCGCTGAGCTATCGCTGCTTTTAGACTCGCTTGTCATTAAAACATCATGAGAAATCTGCATAACTGAGTTTTCCGTAAGAACTTCGAAGGTATGTGAAGTCGGACAACCCGCATTAGGCCAATGTAGTGGATTTTTTAATCCTGCCTCGACAATGTGACTACACAGCTATTCCTACTATTATACTTAAATGTGAAAGTTTCGATGTCTGTTAGTCAATCACACCTTAACGGCTAAACGGTTTTGGATGCACACAGGGACACAGGTAGACGAAGACTTTAATGTATACTACTAGACGGGCTGTTTAGAAGTAAAATTGTGTCACATAACGCGGGAGTTTGACAGCTCACAGACAGGGAGCGCGATAGGGGTTCTAGTTGAGAGAAAGCGAGATAGTAATATTGAGTTACGGTCAATTGACCGCAACTTGGCCGAGCCGTGAGCAAAAGCTAGTATTACTATAAAAAGTATCATAAAGTACTATCAAATGGGAAGACTTTTAATCACGCCCTATATGACAGATAAGATAAAGCGATACACACAGTATAACGATATAAGAATGTTTCTATTCACAGTTAACAATCTCACGCCTAAATCCTTGAAGGGTAGGTAGAAGTGCAACTAGTTCTAAACCTACAGTTCGCCGAGTTAATTTCCGCCCCCATGATGTGATAGGGGCGAGCCTATACCCATACCGGGTATTAATATAAATCCCGGGCAATTCGTGTGTCATTTTCCAGGCAGACCCACGCTTTAGACAGTTTTCTTTAATCTTTTTGTGAGTGGTAGATGAATGTAGTGGTAGGTGAATGTGTCACTTCCACCGGGTCGTTATTACTATTTCACAGAAAGTCGTCGTGAAGTAACAGCTTGTTGCGTTTTGTACGGTGAGTGAGATATCCGGAGGCCTAAATGCCCTCCCTAAATTATCCCTTTCCTTTAAGGTCTGCAACGCGCCCATAATTCTTTTGGTATTGTGGGCGTATATGGGCGGTGGAGATCACTTACCATCAGGTGATCCACCTCTCGGCTGCCGGCCTTTGCTATAAAAACATATTAGATTACTAGCATTTGGGTCTTAATTCCGAGATAAAAATTAGCCTTTAACCGTCTCCTGGGTCTCATCTATTTTTGTACAATTCATCGAAATCGATTCAGCGATTTAGGCGTGAAAGCGTAACAAACAAACAAAGAAATTAACTTTATAATATCAGTTAGGATATTGCTCGCGGCTTCACCTGCGTGGATGTCTTCTTTGACGTTCTTCTTCTGTGACCGAATCCAATTCATGGTCTATCTATATGTCAAATTTCGTCCAAATACGCGTGGTTGCTAACAAGCATCCAAATTCACAATAATCCAAGAATTTTTATTACTTATGTCCCTCGTATCCGCGAGGCCGTCTGGATTGGTAACACCGAGCCGCGCCATATATTACAACCGCCAAGCACCAGTGTGCTCAACTTTGAAGGACCTTGATGCCAGACAAATTACATTAGTCATTCATTTAGTAATTCAGAGTAAAGTAAAAAATAAAGATATACCTACCTATTTGTAAACAATTATTGTATGTGAAGACTAAATGGTGACGGAAGGCGCGGAGATATCAAAATTTAAGATATGTTACCCATACCATTAAGGAATAATATTACTCTCTACCTTACCATCCACACAACACAATGCGCATATTATTGAGTCTTGACATCCAAATACCTACCTATATTTAGTACGGTATTTTATATTTACTAAATCCTTGAGATAGGTCGCGACTTCAGTCAAGCGGACGAAGGTTTGGACGAAGGTCAAAGAAATCAATACCACATGCTTGACTAAACTTGAACTAGTTCCAAAATAAAATAATAGATGGCGCTCAATCAAGGTTAATACACGTCAATCGTCTTAACTCATAGTTGAAAACACCTTGTTCAATTAATAAGACGCGAAATTAATCGAATTTTATCTCATGTATTATTAAAAACAATAAAAATATATATGCTATGGTATTTTTTGCAATCTATAACGACATTTTAAGTGCATTCATCATTTCTAAATGTGTATCGGCCACAATAGGCCACTTTATCTTTATCACGGCAACGATATCAAATTTAACGTAAATCGCGATAAGTTTGATAAGAACTAAGTTACATCACCGTATTCCTTACAATTTGTAGTAAGAATTGTAAAGAAAAGAGGTTACGAAGAAAACTAACCTAAATTTTCGCGAAAAGTGCTTATCCGTGGTTGAATTTAACTTGTGTGTGAAAATGAGGGAAATTGTCCACGTTCAAGCAGGGCAATGTGGGAACCAGATTGGCTCTAAGGTATGTACGAATGTAACATGTAAGATCTCTAATTTAACTTGGCAGTTCTGTTACAAGTAATTTGACGACATCTTATAATTCCGGCTCTAACATTCAATTTTAATTGGCATGTTAAGGTTTAGCAAAATTGTGAAGATTCTTTTCGTATTTCTTGGATTCACGAAAGTCTAAAATTAGGTAAGTACCTGGCCGGTATATAAGTTCCATTTTGTGTTTTTTTTTGGTTTTTTTTTCTTAATATTATTTCCTTTACTAATGGGCAAAGGAATCATGGTCCGTACAGCCCGGTGCCGTGTGATAATTCTTAAGAAACAAGGTGTGATAAATTAGATACCTAATTATTATTATTATAAGATGTGAATATTTTATTTAACATTATAAATGTGAAAGTTTGTTTTTTTATTATTATTAACCTGAATGACGAAACGAGCGGTCATTCGCCTGATGGTAAGCGCCATGCCTGCCCATAAACAGAGGCAACAGCACACAGAATTTTAAACATAAAGCACTTGATGGCACTGGACTATGACTGTCACCCCGAGACATAAGATGTTAAGCCTCATAATGCCCAGTAATTTCACTGGCTTCAATATCCTTCAAACTGATACACAACAGTGCTTACCCACGATATATACAAAGCGGTGACAACCCAGACGGTCTCTCGCATACGACGAACCTACCTAGTAAAAATATTGAATGTTTGTAAATTTCCAATTTTCGTTATTTTTAATCACGCCTATAACAGCTAAGCAGATTTGGATGAAATTTTATACGTATATAGACCACTGACTTTTGCTCGCCGCCGCGCCCGCGTGAACAGCCTTTTCCGAGATAAAAACTAGCCTATAATAACCTTAAGGAGCTGTACCAAATTCATCAGAATCGGTTCAGCGATTTAGGCGAGAAAGCGTAACAAACAAATTTACTTTCGCATATATAAAATTAGTTTAGATATTGCGTTTTTCTATTACGATATGCTCAGTATCAGCCCGGAGTCTGGAATTTTGCCCAATATGGCGATAGGCTCGCCCCTATGGCATAATTAAGGGACGGAGACGCGCGGCGAAATGTGGGGTGTACTGTTTACACCTACCATCGGGGATTACAGGCGTGAGTGCGTATGTATATATGTAAAATTGGTTAGGATAAACTGTATTCATATAAAGGTTACTTTTTATCCAGGAAAAAGACATTCACGCGAACGGCGCCGCGATCAATAATAAGTATGTTAATAATATCTTTGCCTTCTTACGGAAAAAGTTAATATCACAAGGTTTGTGTGGTGTCTGGCTTACGACCTTCTGTCAGAAGGTAATTACATATCAATTAACATTCACTCTGTCACTCGCAATCAGCTTTACAGAATGACTTAAATCACGTGTTTCGGTAATATTCGATTTTTACCTGTAATCCCCGAAGGTAATCACCCACATTTAACCGAGCTTATTTCCGTCCCATGATGTGTTAGGGGGTGAGTCTGTCGCCATGCCGGGCACGTTTCCGGACTATAAGCTACCGAGTATTTCGTAATAGAAAACCCCAATATCACTTTTACCCGACCTCAGCGTCAGCCTCAGTGGTAACGCGTACGCATTACAATGCGTCACCGAGGCATTGTATTTTGATTTTTACGAATACGATTATGCAGTGATTGGTGCCATCTGAGCGTAGATAGAGAGAGTAACCTGAAATCACGTCTTCCATCTCTTTTACTTCACAGCGAAAGAGACTTATTAAAATACAATAAGTGTGAAAGAGACAAAAATTACTTATTTGTTGGCCTTATCGCTGTTACTATTTGACTCCAAGTTTGTGGAGTCAAACATTAGTGTCCGAAACTATATTTTATAAAACTAGGGGCTTTGCCCATGTTTTTCCACAAAATATAAAATAAAAAAAAACTTAAAGTCCGTCGAATATGAGACATATGTTACTTTCTTCCCCACATTATTCTGCATCGATTGGTATCGGTCTCGACCCCATACCCCCAGCGGTTTCGGAGGAGATAGCGTGACAAGCTTTTGGCAGCGGCGCCAATTACTTTTTTTTAGAATAGAGAGATTATAGATTTCTGGTTATGTAGTTATGTGTTCTCGCATCATAAAGTGTCTGAAAGTGCGTGCGGCGTTTTTTAAAAACCATAAATATGGTTTAGTGCTGCATTTTAGAATGTAAAAACCGATTCAAACAAGGATTGTGTGATCTCATACGTGGTTACACGGTGCCTTTATCTATAGGCTCCTCTATATACAAATCTGAGTCAATCACTTTTGTATTGCCAGCTCTTGGAAAAGAAAAGTCGCGACAATCGGTCGGTCATCGGAGACGATTGGAGTACAGTCCGATTTGATCGATCCGACTGAAGGATTGTATTTAATTTTGTTTAATATTTTTCTATGCATATTTGTTATTACTACTAAGTGAGAGGCCGTGGGTTCGATTCCCGAACCGAGACAAATGTTTGTGTAATCCATATTTCGGGTCTGGGTGTTTTATCGCCAGAGGGGTTGACGTCAGGCAGGCGGCCGGTCGTAAAAACTACAAGCCAAATGTTTATGTAACATGTGTTAATCATGTTGCGCTGACCCCACTGCGAGGCGGATAGGGCAGGTGGAAGAAGAAGAGTATCTATTACTAGACTGCCTCGGTGGCACAGTTGTAATGCGTACGCGTTACGATTGAGGCTAACTTTTATGAATTAAAGTTGATTTTGAACGTTCATTAATTTTTGTTCCGTGTATGAGTGTTACGTGTGATTTTACCTTTGCATGTGTAAGTGAGTTCATATGGGAGTTATTGTTCTAGCTTATTTCGATGGTAAATACCTATTACAAAATGAGTTCTGATTATAATTTTTGTTCCAGTTTTGGGAGATCATATCAGACGAACATGGAATAGGCACAGATGGCGTGTACAGGGGAGAGAGCGATCTGCAATATGAACGACTCAATGTATACTACAATGAAGCCTCCAGTGGTATGTATAACTCTTTTTTATAAGAGGCTGGCAGAGGTGGGCTACCGATAGTAAGTGATCAACGATCATGAATACCTGAAAAATCATCGATGCGTTGCCAGATGTAGTGTCAGGCCCGGATCTAGGGGGGCAAACCTGGGCACCCGCCACGTGCGGCAGGTTCATGGGGGCGCCAAAATCATAATATAATATGAATAAAAATAAAAACTTGCTCCACAAAACGCGTAGCTTAAGGAAGCCTGGTTGGCTCACCGTCGACTTGTAAAAAAACAACTAATACACATGTAACTTAGAGAAGTCGTCGGTGCATGCTCTTGGGGCTGGTTTCGAACCTGAGACTTTCGTCTCGACAGTACCTTGTAAAACATTGTATCGGGAACTACGGCGGACATATTGGTCCCTAATACAGAGTTTTGATGGTCATGGGCGGTGGAGATCACTTAACTTAAGATGACCCACTTGTTCATTTGCCGGCGTATGCTATAAAAATAGTATATTACTAGTTGGCCGGCGTGGTTTCACCCGCAATATATACTTGATAGTTAAGGTTCAAATATTGAAGAGAGGGGATGTAGGTGATATGCGAAAATACTTAAAAAAATAAATAAGACAACCTAGATCATGATTGCAGCGCAACCTTCCGGGTCCAATTTTGAATTTAAATCATCCAGGGACCCAATCAAATACACACAAAAGTTCATCAAAATCGGTCAAGCTGTTTTTAAGATTTAGCAAGACTAACGCACGTCAATTGATTTTAATAATACTAGCTTTCCCGTGCGGTTTCTTCCGCAACTACAACAGCGCCACCTATCGGGTCCAATTATAAATGTAAACCAATCAAATACACACATTAGAGAGCCACGCTGTAGAGCCTTTTATCTACAACATGAATGGTCCGGCTCGTCCGGGTCGTAACCACTGTTTCACAGAAAACCGACGTAAAGCAGCCTCCTGCTGCATTTCGTACGGTGAGTGAGATATCCGGAGCCCCAAATCCCCTCCCCTTCCCAATCCATTAATTATTCTTTCTTTAAGGTAGGCAACGCGCCCATGACTCTTTTGGATCACTTACCATCAGGTAATACACTTGCTCGTCTCCGAACTATGCCATAAAAAACACAAAAGATCATCAAAATTGGTCAAGCCGTTTTTAAATTTTAGCGAGATTAATGAACAGCAATTGTTTTTATATACATATAAGAGAAGATTGTTATTCTATATGAGATATATGATTTACTCTTGTACATGTTTCCAGGCAAGTTCGTCCCGCGCGCTGTCCTGGTCGACCTGGAGCCAGGCACCATGGACACCGTCCGGTCCGGACGGTACGGACAACTGTTCCGTCCGGACAACTTCGTGTTCGGACAGAGTGGTGCAGGTACGTTGCATTATAGGTTTTTTAACTTAATTTAATTTTTAACTTGTCTTTTGCTCGCAACTCCGCCTGCGTGAATGTATTCCGGGATGAAACGTACCCTTTTTCCTAATCTAGTTCATGACCTACATGTGTGCAAAATTTCATCCAAATCCGTTCAGCATTAAGGTTTAATCGAAGCTTTAAGCTGATATATGGGGTCAATGCATGAGCTTGAATTTGAACATTAACCCCCGGTTTCTGAAAGGCTGATCAAATCAACATTCAACTAACAGAACTTTGATTTTGACATCGCTGTCAAATCAATTCGAGTTGCTGAAACGTTATTTAGTGAAAAAAATAATAACATTTGATCTTTCTTTAGTACCGCTTGACATACGATTTTTCATATTAATTTGAAAGTTATGTTAACTAACATGTGTGTCAAATCAAAGGTGTTGATCACGCTTCTAGCAACTCAATTTCGACTTGACATGAGATTTGACATTTGATTAGTTAATTTAACATTGATCAGCCTTTCAGAAACAGGGTGTAAAGCAAACGACAATTAACAAAGAATACACACTGCCTCGGTGGCGCAGTTGTAATGCGTACGCGGTACTTCTGCTGTGCTGAGTTCTCGGGTTCGATCCCGGGCCGGGTAAAACTGATATTGAGTTTTTCTATCACGAAATGCTTAGTATCAGGCCGGATTTTGAAATTGTAATTGTGCCCGGTATGGCGATAGGCTCGCCCCCTATCACATCATAGGACGTAAATAATCTCATCGAAATGTGGGTGCACTGGTTATACCTCTGTCTACCCCTTCGGAGATTTCAGGCTTGAGTGCATATACACTCCCAAATACACCCAACACCCAAGAGTCACACACATGGTCCTGACCCTACACTAGGTAACCCAGTATCGTGGGTATCAGCAACTACGAGGGACTTGACAACCCACAACACACAGACCCGAGACCAGTATTTATGGATCACACAAACATTGGTCTCGGTGTGGGAATCGAACCAACGGCCTCCCGCTTCGCAGCCGGCTACTCGCCCGCTGCGCCACGGGGCTGTCTAAATATGATACACATAACTTTTAAGTTGTTGGTGCATGCTCTTGGGGCTGGTTTCGAACCTGCGACTTTCATCTCAACAGTACCACTCCCCGCTGAGCTGTCGATGTTTTTTTATTACAGGCAACAACTGGGCCAAGGGTCACTACACCGAGGGAGCTGAGCTGGTAGACTCCGTGTTGGACGTCATCAGGAAAGAGGCCGAGAATTGCGACTGCCTTCAAGGTAATATAATTATATATAATAATACCAGCCCTGTATTATACACGTCCCACTGCTGGGCACGGGCGTCCTCTACTGCATGAGAGGGGTTAGGCCTTAGTCCACGACGCTGGCCTAATGCGGGTTGGCAAACTTCACATAACTTCGAAATTCTTATGAAGAACTTCTCAGGTATGCAGGTTTCCTGACGATGTTTCCTTCACCGTTAAAGCAAGTGATAATTAACAATGAATACACACATAACTTAGAAAAGTTAGAGGTGTATGCTCTTGGAGCTGGTTTCGAACCTGCGACTTTCGTCTCGACAGTCCATACCACTCCCCGCTGAGCTATCACTGCTTCTAAACACTTCTTATCTAAGGATAAGCAATGATAATTACATTGTAGGTAGAACTAAGAAAGTAGGATATTATCAGGATTAATTTGAGGTGTCAGTGGACCCAAATGCTTTTGGGGGTTTCAGCCCCTTAGCCAGCTTAGCCTCGGTGGGGTGCAGTTGTAATGCATACGCGTTACGATCTCTGGTTCGATCCCCGGGTCGGGTAAATCTGATATTGCATTTTTCTATTACGAAATGCTCAGTATCAGCCCGGAGTCTGGAATTGTGCCCGGTATGGCGATAGGCTCGCCCCATATCACATCATGGGACGGAGATACGCTCGGCGAAATGTGGGTGTACTGGATACGCCTCTCCATACCCCTTCAGGGATTACAGTTACAACTGCGCCACCGAGGCAGTCTTTGCAGTATCGGTAAATTGTTCAAATCCTGTGCCACCAGGTTTCCAGCTGGCCCACTCGCTGGGCGGAGGCACCGGGTCTGGTCTGGGCACGTTGCTCCTCAGCAAGATCCGCGAGGAGTTCCCTGACCGTATCATGACCACGTTCAGTGTTTTCCCATCGCCCAAGGTAAGTGCATGTACTTTACAAGTTGGTTTGGACCCTCGTATGCGAGACCGTCTGGGTTGGTACCACCGCGACGTCTATTTCTGCAGCAGCAGTGTGCAAGCACTGTTGTGTTTCGGTTTGAAGGACATTGAAGTGAAATTAATGGGTATTATGAGACTTTCTTATGTCTCAGGGTGATGAGCCTAGACAAATGGCATACAGTGCTTTGTAATTCAAAGCTCTGTGTGAGACGAGAGTACATATGCGGTAGAGATCACTTACCATCAGGTGACCCACTTGCATGTTCGCCGGCCTGTGCTATAAAAAATTGTAAATGTTATCTGTAATACACAACAATGTTTACGCATACACTGCTGCTTGTCAGCTGATAGAGCCACGCTGTAGACAGTTCTGTCTACAGCATGAATGGGCCGGCTCGTCCGGGTCGTTACCACTGTCTCACAGAAAACTGGCGTAAAGAAGCAGCTTGCTGCTGCGTTTCGTACCGTGAGAGAGATACCCGGAGGCACAAATCCCCCTCCCCTTCCCAATCCCTTAATAATCCCTTTTCTTTAAGAACGCCAACGCGCCCATAATTCGTTTTGGTATTGTAGGCGTACATGGGCGGTGGAGAACACAATTAGGTTTCGCCGGGTCTTCTCAGGCTGGGTCGTTTTGGATCCGGTGGTAGTTTAAAACACGTGCCGTTTCGGTAATGCCTATGGTCCATATCGACCCATAAAAAAGATGAAAAAATAATATAATAATAATACTTAACAATTCTGGACTATTCCATAATAACAATATTGTGAAATGAAATGAAATGAAATAGTTTTATTAATCATGTAGGCAATTAAAATAGCGCTTATGACAAGTCAGTACAAAATAAACAAACTTATGTATAGAAATCATATCAACTAATGTATACATAACATACATAGCATCGTCAAATACACTAGGCAATTACACTAAATTGTTTATTTGTTGTCTTTTTATTTTACATTATTAACAGTATTTGTAATATGGAAACGTCCATTATTAATTATTAAATATTTTGAGTCGGTATGGACCACTGCATTTACGAAACGGCACGAGTTTTAAAACTACCACCGGATCCAAAACGACCCAGCTTGAGAAGACCCGGCGAAACAAACTCAGTGGGCTTAATTTACCACTGGATTCAACGCG
Source organism: Mimas tiliae (assembly GCA_905332985.1). Classification (NCBI taxonomy): domain Eukaryota; kingdom Metazoa; phylum Arthropoda; class Insecta; order Lepidoptera; family Sphingidae; genus Mimas; species Mimas tiliae. The sequence goes on along the minus strand of HG995266.1, from coordinate 2,007,642 downwards.
GCGCGACCCAAACTCTGAGAAGATCCAGCTACTTGAACTCAGGGGGCTTGTTTTAGGTCCGGATTTTCAATAATTTATATTAGGAAATACAAAGTCCTATAGTTAACTTCAGGGAGATTGAATGCGGACCATGTGTATCTCCGAAGTCTTGTTTTAAAACTACCACCGGATCCAAACGCGACCCAGCTTGAGAAGACCCGGCGAAACAAACTCAGTGGGCTTGTTTTTTGTCCGCTTACTATATTCTTGAAGAGCATGACTTGTCTTTTAAAAAATTGCCAATTTTCCGTTAGGTATTATTTATTCGCGATCGGTCGTCTTTTGTTTATTTGATATCGTTTTATTTTTTTTGGTTTAGGTAGGTATTTTATGTTAGGGAGCATTCCATTTTATTTTAGCTTGCTCGTAGAATAATACAACATTTATAGTTGCCCAGTGTATTTGACGATGCTATGTATGTTATGTATACATTAGTTGATATGATTTCCATACATAAGTTTCTTTATTGTTGTACTGACTTGTCATAAGCGTTATTTTAAGAGGGTAGTTTCCTATATTCAATTTTATACATTACTAGCTGTTGCCCGCGGCTCCGCCCGCGTGAATGCCTATTTCCAGGATTAAAGTAGTCTAGTGGGCGCCCCCGGTGAGAAACGCGCTTGACAAAAATACTAATGTCGCTATTAATAAATAGGAGTTGATTGTAGATAGGGTTGAAAATTTAGGGGTGTATGTATTTTTTAATGTTGTATCATAAAAAAAAAAAAAAAAATGTCTAAAAAATAAAAAATAAAATTTAGGGGTGGACCACCCTTAACATTTAGGGGGATGAAAAATAGATGTTGGCCGATTCTCAGAGCTACTGAATATGCATATAAAATTTCATAAAAATTAGTCAAGCCGTTTCGGAGGAGTATGGGAACGAACATTGTGACAGTAGAATTTTATATATTAGAAGATTTTATAAGCAACAGAAAATGATACGCAAAAGAAACCCTTTTATTAAAACACAATCAAAATTGGTTCAGAAATGTGCTCGCAGTTATGACTTTAAATGTTGGTATGAGGAAAAGTGGGTGCGTAGGGGAGGGGTACCTATATCTAGTAGGGGTATCTCACCATCTCGCTTGCACGCGTGCACCAAAATCAATTTTACACAGTGACGTCAAAGTTTGCGTCGTCTGTCATTTGACAATTACCCCTTCTACAGGATTTGAATAGCTTCTAACTTATTTATTTTAGGTCCGATTTATAAATTTGTTTCTGCAATCGATTTTGAGTAACGTAACTTATTTATTTAAATAATAAAAAAATCTAGTCTAGTCTAGATGCAACCTTTGACGTCACTGTGAAAAATGCTCATTATGGTGCACGATAGTGAGATATCCCTACTACGCACCCACTTTTCCTCATACCAACGTTTAAAGTCATAACTGCGGGCACATTTCTGAACCAATTTTGATTGTATTTTAATAAAAGGGTTTCTATTGCGTATCATTTTCTGTTGCTTATAAAATAATGTATAAAATTCAATATAGGAAACTACCCTATTGCTGGTCTATGCTATAAAAAAACTATTTTTGTTGTAGGTGAGCGAAGTGGTCCTCGAGCCATACAATGCCACTCTATCAGTTCACCAACTGGTGGAGAACACTGACATGACGTTCTGTATCGACAACGAGGCGCTCTACAACATATGCTTCAGGACCTTACGCCTCAGCAGCCCCAGTTATGGTGACCTCAACCATCTCATTTCGGTGAGTTAATTAAATTTTTATTTAGTTAGTCTAGCTATTGAAATAAGATGACAAGAAACGTAACTCAAGCAAAAAAATTACCCCACCAAAACTCTGTGCATAATAATCTCTAGTTGACACTGGATACGTCTAACATTTTGCGCGGTGTAGAACGTCGTATCTCGATTTAGAAATTTAATATTTAGACATTAACTTTTATGAAATAAAGTTGATTTTGAACGTTAATTATTTTTTGTTGCGTATATGGGTGTCAATAAATTTTCATGAATTGATTAATGAACGAGCTGCACAGACTATTATAGCCCCGCCCCCTTGCATAGAGCTTTGGTGGGGTCAATATTTTGCTTGAGTTACGTTTCTTGTCATCTTATTTCGATGATAGAAATTGTTAATTTTAAGTTTTCAGTGTTATATTTATGAAATCGTTTAAAAATTATTTAATTTCAGTTAACAATGTCCGGTGTGACCACGTGCCTCCGTTTCCCTGGACAACTTAACGCTGATTTGAGGAAACTTGCCGTCAACATGGTGCCCTTCCCTAGACTTCATTTCTTCATGCCAGGTATGGATTGAAACAAGGTATTATCGAATGGTAGGACCACGCTCTAGACAGTTTTGTCTACAGTACGAATGGTACGGGTCGTTACCATTGTCTTGTAAATGTCAATGGCTTGCTGCTGCGTTTCGTACGGTGAGTAAGATATCCGGATAAATTTGACCACACCTTTCTGTAACATGTTGTATAATCATTAAACGTACACTATACGTTGTTTAAATTTGACCACACCTTTTTGTAACACGTTGTATATTTCTCCAGGTTTCGCTCCACTTACCGCTAAGAATTCATTCAACTACCGACCTCAAACGGTTTCCGAATTGATGAGTCAGGTATGTGCAACCATTTAATTATATTTTATTATAAGCTCAAGCCACTATCCCCTAAGGGGTAGCTGGAAAACCAGGACACCCGCGTTTCGCTAAGCTAATTTCTGTCCCATGATGTGGTAGAGACGAGCCTATGGCCGCCATATCGGGCACAAATAAAATAAAATTGGTAATCGCTATTTTAAATTCACTTGAAACGTAGTCTTGCTTTCTGTGTTTCTACTGTATACTATAATACATTATGGACGGTGTCGTCACAAACCATGTATATCCGTTAACATATTTCATTTTTTTTATGTGATTGCGAGTGCTAAGTATGTCTGGTATACTCTTGGTTATCTCTTGAAAGGGCCAATCCAGGAATTTCTGTACATTACACTCGCATAATTCTGTATAACAATGTCTGGACATTAAAAGAGGCCATAACCCATGAGTTTGTTTCGGCATCTCTTCTCATGGCTAGCCCCAGAATGCCGTCGAAAATGTAATGTAGCATAAAAATTATTGACATGTAAAAGTGATATTTATGATCCAATTTACAGAATAAATGATTTGAATTTGACAAATGCCACTTTCACCAGATTTTAATGGCTACAATTTTTTTTGTTTATAAACGGATTCATATTTTTTTCGAAAATCGAGCCACCTTCCATAATGGCCTCGTATAAATAGGGTAGTTGACTAGATTTTTTTATTATTTAAATCTATAAGTTACGTTATTCAAAATCTATTTCAGAAAGAATTTTATAAATACGACAAAAAAAAAAGTTAGAATTGAAATCTTGTAGAAGGGGTAATTGTCAAATGACAGACGACGCAAACTTTGACGTCACTGTGTAAAATGTTCATTATGGTGCACGCGTGCAAGCGAGATAGTGAGATATCCCTACAACGCACCCACTTTTCCTTATACCAACGTTTAAAGTGATAACTGCGGGCATATTTCTGAACCAATTTTGATTGTGTTTGAATAAAAGGGTTTCTTTTGCGTATCATTTTATGTTGCTTATAAACCAATGTATAAAATTAGATATAGGAAACTACCCTATTGTCTTTTTGTTCCGTCTCCGATTAACAGATGTGATTATTTGCAGATGTTCAACGCTGGTAATATGATGACGGCAGCCGACCCTCGCCACGGTCGGTACCTCACCGTGGCCACTATATTCCGAGGCCGCATGTCCATGAGGGAGGTGGATGATCAGATCCTGGCCATACAGAACAAGAATTCCAGGTACTTTTTTATTAATCTTGACGAGACGAGCAGGTTGCTCGTGTTGTTCTTCTTTTACAGGAAGTTCTGTAATGAAGCTATATTATGTATATTTTTTACCTCGATTTGGTAATTGTTCAGAACATTCCTTTTTTTTTATAGAAATCAAGATTTTTTAAATTAAAGGGTTAACTTATATTTGATTCGTATATCATAAGGGGCTATCGTTCAATTTTGAGAATGACATATCGTCGCTTAGCTAACAACATCGCGCAAGTTAAATTCGCTTAGTTTTCAGGAGAGACATAAAACTGAATATTTTTTATGAACATGTGTGATGCAACCAATGAGTTGCGCGGTGACACAACTATTTGAATATCGTGCTTTGTATCATCATCATCATCATCATCAGCCACCATCATCAACTTCACCAAGACATCTACTGCTGAACCTATTCGAAGCGGCCTGCATCCATCGGCTTCCTGCAACCCTTGTCATGTCGTGCTTTGTATGGTTAATTTAAATTTTTGTGTAAATTTATTGGATACGCGGCAAAATCAATTTATCCAATGACAATATCACATGGCCAATTTTCGAGTTCCGCGGTATTGTTAGCTAAGCTACGATATATTATTCTTTAATTAATCTTCTTACATAGCTGATTTTTCCATAAAAACGTTCGCCTTTGATTCTATATAAAGTTAATTCCTGGCCTCGGTGGCGCAGTTGTAATGGGTACGCGTTACGATTGAGGCTAACGCTGAGGTCTCGGGTTCGATCCCCGGGTTGGGTAAAGTGGTATTGGTTTTCTCTATTACGATATGCTCAGTATCAGCCCGGAGTCGGGAATTTGTGACCGGTATGGCGATAGGCTCGCCCCCTATCACATAAGGGACGTAGATACGCTCGGCGAAATGTGGGTGTACTGATTACACTTCTGCCTACCCCTTCGGGGATTACAGGCGTGAGTGCGTATGTATGTATAAAGTTAATTTATTCAGGTAGCTGTGAAACAGTTTCAACTATAATTACTAGATGTGGTTAATTGACAGCCTCCGTGGCGCAGTTGGTGAGTAGCCGGCGGTGAAGCGTGAGGCTGTGGGTTCGATTCCCGCACTGGGACAAATGTTTGATGTTATCCACAAATATTTGTCTCGGGTCTATGTGTTGTGTGTTGGCAAGTCCCTCGTGGTTGCTGATACCCACGATACAGGTTAACCTAGTGTGGGGTCAGGACTATGTGTGTGACTGTTGGGTGTATTTATTATTATTATTAACTAGCCTTTGCTCGCGGCTCCGCCCGCGTGAACGTCCTTTTCCAGGATAAAAAGTAGTCTATGTTACTCAGTGATAATGTAGCTTTCTAACACCGAAGAATTTATGAAATCGGTCCAGTAGTTTTTAAGTTTATTCGTTACATACAAGAATATAAATATTTTATAATATCAGTGTAGATAGATGATAGATTACTAGATGTGGCTAATGTAATTGTTCGGCAGCTACTTCGTGGAGTGGATCCCGAACAATCTGAAGGTGGCGGTGTGCGACGTGCCTCCTCGTGGTCTCAAGATGTCCGCCACATTCATCGGCAACTCCACCGCTATACAGGAGATATTCAAACGGATCTCTGAACAATTCACGGCTATGTTCAGAAGACGGGTAAGGAAGTTTTATAGCAGAAGCCCGGAGACGAGCAAGTGGGTCACCTTTTTTTTTAAGTACAATGAATCATTACAAGGTGGTAGGTCCCTCGTTTGCGAGAGGCCGGCTGGGTTGGTACCACCGCGCCGTCTATTTCTGCCGCCAAACAACAGTGTGTAAGCACTGTTGTGTTCCAGTGTGAAGGACATTGAAGCCAGTGTAATTACTGGGCATTATGAGACTTAACACCTTATGTCTCGGGGTGACGAGCGCAGTCCAGTGTCATGCAGTGCTTTGTTATTTAAAGTTCTGTGTGGCGTTGCTTCTGTTTATAAGCAGACGTGGCGCTTACCATCAGACGAGCGACTTGCTCGTCTCATCATTCAAACTAATAAAACAAAACTAGTGATTAAAAAAATATGGTATTGTTGTAATGTTGCTATAAATAACCAGCTTTTATTTATTTATTTAACACTTTATTTCAGATTTATAATCCAATTTCAAATTTTATAATTACTTAATAAATCAAATATTTTACATATTGGCAACATACTATTCTTAAATTATTTAGCTTTGTTTATAATTAATCTTAATTATAGATAATGTGTTTTAAATTTAAATTATTTCACATACTATTCTTTGTAATTTTGCATGCCTAAACGTTAAATATGGTTGAACTATACGTCTAATACTACAACCATCTGTTTTTTAAAAAAATCATGCTGGACCAAATGCTGGCGCATTTTGATAGAAATAGGATATTACATAAGAATCAATTTGGGTTTACAAAAAATCGGTCTACTCAAGATGCTGGATCAGCTTTAATGACATCTGTGTTGGAGGCCTGGGAGGGATCGCAGGATGCTCTAGGGGTGTTCTGTGATCTCTCCAAGGCATTTGACTGTGTCGACCACCAAACCCTTATTGCTAAACTCAAATATTACGGAATTTGTGGCACATCACTTGATCTTGTAATATCCTACTTATCAGGTCGGGAACAAAGGGTATATATTGACGGTGTCACTTCAGCAGGATCTTCAGTCAAAATAGGGGTTCCACAGGGTTCCATTCTGGGCCCTTTTCTATTCTTAGTTTATTTAAATGATCTCCCTTACATGGTAGAAAAAATGACAGACATAGTGTTGTTTGCTGACGACACGTCGTTAATATTTAAAGTAAACCGTAAGGAGGAAGATCTGGTTACACCCAACAATATTCTTAATTTAATCTTAAATTGGTTCTCTGCAAATAACCTTTTGTTAAATGCAGGGAAGACAAAATGTATTCGATTTGCATTACCAAATGTTGCAAAAGTAAATTCACGCATAGAATTAAACGGAGAAACATTGGATCTAGTCTCCTCATCAGTTTTCTTAGGAATCACTTTAGACAGTAAATTGCAATGGGATCCACAAATAGAAAGATTATCTGGTAAACTTAGTGCTGCAGCTTTTGCTGTCCGGAAAATTAGACGCTTGACTGATGTTTCAACGGCTAGGTTAGTATATTTCGCATACTTTCACAGTATTGTGTCCTACGGCATTCTATTGTGGGGATCAGCTGCTGATATAGACACTATATTTATACTACAAAAAAGAGCAGTTCGTGCTATTTATGACCTGGGTAGCCGCGATTCCTTACGATCTGTATTTAAGGAAAGTAATATACTGACTGTGCCGTCTGAATACATCTATCAAAATATTATGTATGTTCGTAAAAATCTTTGTAAATTTTGTAAAAATAGTGACGTTCATAATATTAATACAAGAAACAAAAATAAACTCGTAGTACCCGCTTTTAGAATAGTTAAGACTAAAAAGTCATTTATGGGTAACAGCGTTAAATTTTATAACAAGCTCCCAAATAGTGTGATCGATATGCCCGAAAAAATGTTCAAAGCACACATTAAACGTGTGCTTATGACTAGGGGCTATTATAATGTTAAGCAATATCTAGAGGATAGAGATGTTTGGCGTTCGGTTCCTCCTTGCATACTGTGACCTCCTGGGGCCCTGTAGCTTGTAGACAATGTAGGGAATAATTTAATTTAATTTAATAAATGTAAATAATATATGATATGTTCAAGTAAGTACGTTATACATAAATTGCACAATAATATTAAATACCTACACTAAAACAATATATTAAATAAATGTATCAATAAAATTTAAATACCTAATAAAAAAGACGACCGATCACGTAAAATAAAAATTGGCAATTTTAAATTGACAAGTCATTATTGTTGAGATTATAGAAATTGGACCAAAAACAAGCCCACTGAGTTTGTTTCGCCGGGTCTTCTCAGACAGGGTCGCGTTTGGATCCGGTGGCAGTTTTAAAACTACAATTTAGAGGTACACATGGTCCGTATCAATCACCTTAAAATAAAAATAGGACTTTTTATTTCCCTAATTTATTTTGGTATGATAAATCGGACCAAAAACAAGCCCACTGAGTTTGACTAGCTGGATCTTCTCAGGACTGGGTCGCGCCGCGTAATATCCAGTGGTAAAGTAAGCCCACTGAGTTTGTTTCGCCGGGTCTTCTCAGGTTGGGTCGTTTTGGATCCGGTGGTAGTTTTAAACCACGTGCCGTTTCGGTAATGCCTATGGTCCATATCGACCTTTAAAACAGAGAAAAAATAACAATAATAATAATACTTAACAATCCTGGACTAATATAAAACAATAGTAAACTTTATAGTTGCCCAGTGTATTTTGACGATGCTATGTATGTTATGTATATATTAGCTGATATGATTTCTGTACTTACATAAGTTTCTTTATTTTGTACTGACTTGTCATAAGCGCTATTTTAATTGCCTACATGATGAATAAAACTATTTCATTTCATATTTCATTTCATTTAAACTGTACCCATATTTGCAAAATAAATATATCTTTGTCTTTATCTTTTATCTAATGGAAATTACATCTGATAGAGTTTAGCTGCACTGCGATGCAGTCCTCTATCAATATGGATAAGATCCATCGACAATAGAAAATAAAATCAACGGATAACAGCACACCCTTCGTGATTGTGTTAATGTATTAGAATTTTACATGCCATATAGCATCATAAAAATAAAGCTAAAGATTTAAAAATGTAATTAAATTCACAGTAAAGTCAAAAATAACAATGTCAACAACGCAATATATAGTTGATCTGCAGCTGCCTCTAGAAATTGTTATTATTTGTTTTTCAGTGTAATTTTAGTAGTTTTTACAAGGTAGGTCCCTCTTTTGCGAGAGACCGGCTGGGTTGGTACCACCGCTTTGTCTATTTCTGCCGCCAAGCAACAGTGTGTAGGCACTGTTGTGTTCCGGTGTGAAGGACATTGAAGCCAGTGTAATGGGCATTATGAGACTTAACACCTTATGTCTCGGGGTGACGAGCGCAGTCCAGTGTCATGCAGTGCGTTATTGAAAGTTCTGTGTGGCGTTGCTTCTGTTTATGAGCAGGCGTGGCGCTTACCATCAGGCGAGCGACCTGCTCGTCTCGTCATTCAATGTAATAAATAAAAAAAAAACGGTTTTAAGTGTTGTCATTTCATAAGTGTCAGGTTTGATGTTTAATCTGTGGTTAGAACCTTATGATTGTTTGTTCCACTGCAGGCGTTCCTCCACTGGTACACTGGCGAGGGTATGGACGAGATGGAGTTCACGGAAGCCGCCAGCAACATGACCGACCTCATCTCCGAGTACCAACAGTACCAGGTAACACCCCCACACAGTGTAGCCAATAATAGGGTATATGACTAGATTTTTTTATTATTTAAATCAATAAGTTACGTTACTCAAAATATATTGCAGAAAGTATTTTATAAATCGGACCAAAAATAATTTGCGATAATTTTATTAAATTCACTGCCTCGGCGCAGTTGTAATGCGTTGTCAAAAGAGTTCGCCGATACGAGTAAATATGTAATAAAAGAAATAGAGACGACATTTCTTTTAGTACAGTTACGTGTGCGTATTTTTTTCTAAGAACAGCAATATCTCTGTAAATATAGGGTATTTTGAAAAAAAACTAAGTATAAATGTTGCTCAGAATTACGGGTACTTTTATGGATTTCAAGCTTCCTACACCCTTTCCGACTAACCTTGTATAAGTAATGCATTTATTTATGTGCGTCACCTTTACAGGAGGCCAACATCGATGATGACGAAGCTGTGTTCGATGAAGAAGAAGAATTGGCGGAAGAGGAACAGATTGCCGCTTGACTGTAAAATTAATTCTAGATGTAAGAATAACTTACAGTACTACTGTGTAAGTTATGCGCTTGCGCAGCGTCTGCTTGTCGCGGCTATCGGAAGTTTGTTTTTACTGGATAGGTGACTTATGTTTTTTTTATTTTAACACGAGAAAATGACACTGGAATAGATGTTAGGTACAGTGCAGGTCAAATATAATGTCGGTCGGCAGAATTATGCTTGATGTAACTGGTTTTTTTTACCTAGATATACGTGTTACAGAAAGGTGGGGTCTAATTTAAGCAACGTATAGTGTACGATATAAGTATTATACAACGTGTTACAGAAAGGTGTGGTCAAATTTAAGCAACGTATAGTGTACGATATAAGTGTTATACAACGTGTTACAGAAAGGTGTGGTCAAATTTAAGCAACGTATAGTGTACGATATAAGTATTATACAACGTGCTACAGAAAAGTGTGGTCAAATTTAAACAACGTGTAGTGTACGATATAAGTATTTACAATATTAATAATAATAAATACACGGCCAACAGTCACACACATAGTCCTTACCCGTGGGGTCAGGACTATGTGTGTGACTGACACTAGGTTAACCTGTATCGTGGGTATCAGGAACTACGAGGAACTTGCCACAACCCACAACACAGACACGAAACAAATACTTGTGAATCACACAAAAATTTCTCTAGATGCGAGAATCGAACCCACGGTCTCACGCTTCGCAATCGGCTACTCACCCGCTACGCCACGGAGGCTGTCACCCCCAGTTGTACCAAATCAGATTGCATTGCTAGGAAATAAGGAAAGCATTTTCTTTTTAATCGAATAAGTAACATGCCGATATTTTTGCAACTTTGGACAACATTAAATGATAAACAGCTGAGCTTTTGCCTCACTCTTGCGTTGTTATTCTCGCTCAGGCACTTCACTTAATTTATAGTGATGTGGTCGATCTTATAAAATAAATAAAATAAATTGTAAAAATTAGCGTGAAATTTTAATGATGTTAGATTTTAATAAGATCCGGTATGTAACACACTCGTTGTCAGGTGTATGTAACGATCCTTAAATATGACCATACCTTTCTGTAACACGTTGTATAAACACTCACTGTCAGGTGTCTGTAACGACCTTTAAATATGACCACACCTTTCTGTAACACGTTGTAAAACACTGTCAGGTGTATGTAACGATCCTTAAATATGACCACACCTTTCTGTAACACTTTGTAAAAACACTCGCTGTCAGGTGTTTCTAACGACCCTTAAATATGACCGCATCTTTCCGTAACAAGTTGTATACTGGCACACCCCGGACCGTGGCTCGCCTGAATGAGCCACTATGATCACCCACCCACCAGCAGACTTCCGATCATCGCCTCATAGCACGACAGTAGATGCGAAAATTGCTGACGCGCATTCTGAGTTGCATTTTACTGTGTATTGTGTTAATTTTATTCAACTGTTTGTATACATAATATTATATTTGTAATATAGTTTTTAATGTTATGATAATATAATTTTCCAAATTCTGCCCACTGTCAATTTGATTGGCTAACTGCCGCTCGCAGAAACTTCAATTAACTTTAATTGCTATTATGTAATTTCTTAGAATTCTATTAAACACTTAGGCCCGTATAATAAAACAACACTCAAGTAAACTCTTTGCTAAGTGTCGATTTATGTACACGTGATTGGTCTATTTTTGGCGCCAAACAAAAACGGACCAATCACGTGTACAGAAATCGATACTTAGCAAAGAGCTTACTTGAGTATCGTGCTGTAATACGGGCCTTACGCCCGGTTTCCGAAAGGCTGATCAATGTTAAATTATCTAATCAAATGTCAAAACTCATGTCAAGTCGAAATTGAGTTGCTAGAAGCGTGATCAACACCTTTGATTTGACACACATGTTAGCTAACATAACATTCACATTAATATGAAAAATCGTATGTCAAACGGTGCTAAAGAGAGATCAAATATTATTAATGTTTTTCACTAAATAACGTTTCAGCAACTCGAATTGATTTGACAGCGATGTCAACTCAAAGTACTGTTAGTTGAATGTTGATTTGATCAGCCTTTCATAAACCGGGCGTTAGTCAGTTAAAACTCTACGCTTCGTTACAAAGTACCGAAATATTTTTAATTGGCATTTCTGAAAAATAATCGAAGTCTATAAAATGCCTACTATTAAAACTGTGGATAATTTTCGATTTCGGAAGACATTCTAATGTAGTGCGCAACGCTTCATACAAATATTAATAGGGCTAGTTCGGACATATCTTGGATTAAGATAGTATGGAGTAAAAACTAAGGGTCGCGTCATATTACGGACGTGTCTGACGCCACGATGTGCCATTTTAACCGAGGAAAAAAAGGGGAGGTTCTCAATTCTACGCGTTTTTATAAATGTACAACCACGCTTAAGCAAAATATCGTGTCCATTTGGATGATTCTTTTTTATTTGTGTAGTTAACTTAGGATTTAACTTTAAACATGAATTCCAACCGTAAGGGGAGTGAAATCATTTATGCATAAATAAAAGAAATTAAAACAAAAAAAATCGTTGTTTTCTACCTATAATTCACTACATTGCAATAGCACTGACTCAATTTTTTTTGCTTACTTTTTAGTTTTTTTGAGTCTTTTTTATTTACGATAACAAATGTTTCTATTTATTACACAACGTATCGCATCAAGTATTGCCGCAACGCTGTATTTTTTAAGAAAATATGACATCTCCATACATTTTTAATTTTCATTCATTTTCCCCAAAAGAAATTTGAAAATTAAAATCCATTGGTGGGTGGTCAGTTCGTTGTCATAGTTTGACGAGGCCTTAAGTTTAAAAAGCAGCACAGCTTCAGGTGGAAGCACTACCCCGCGAAATTCAAATTAATTTTGTTTTTTTGAATATGACCCTCCTAATGACTTTGAGAAAAAAATAGTTTGGGACCTTAATTAACTCTAAAAGCAATATTTATAGGTCTCATTGTTATTATTCCGTATATCAATGGTAATTATTTGCGCAAAATCATTTTTATCCATATTTATTCGAAGGATCGAGCTGCAATTTTCAAAAACAAAAATTAAATTGAATTTCGAGGGCTAGCGCTGACTGACCATAAAGATATGTTATTTTATACTACAATCGTGTCATACGCGCCTTCATCGCTTACGTGGGTATTGCCCACAGATTATTACAAATAATATAGTAGATACGTAGATAGAGTAACCTATAGATGAAGTCACGTCTTCCATCTCTTTTACTTCACAGCGAAAGAGACTTATTAAAATACACTAAGTGTAAAAGAGACAAAGTTACTATTTGACTCCCAAGTTTGTGGAGTCATACATTGGTGTCTGAAACTATATTTTATAAAATATATATGTGTTCTCGCATCATAAAGTGTCTGAAACTGCGTGCGATGTATAATAAAAACCATAAAAAATGGTTTAGTGCTGCATTTTAGAATGTAAAAACCAATTCATACAAGGATAGTGTGATCTCATACGTGGTTACACGGTGCCTTTATCTATAGGTTCCTCAATCTACGCACCTAGGTGACGTCAGTATACATAGTATAAATTGGCACGCTTGGTTTCCATAGACCGACGTATGTCATATCTACTGTATTATCTGTGATCTTTCATTATCACCCATTTGATCAGAGTTAACCAAAGACTTCAATGTATACTACTAGACGGGCTGTTTTGAAGTAAAATTGCGCCACATACGCGAGGATTTGACAGTTGACAGACAGAGAAAGGGAGAGGGGTTCTAGTTAAGAGTAAGCGAGATAGTAATATTGAGTTATGATCAATAGGTTCGATGCATGTCATTTTTTATGATTTTAATGTTAGTTACATTGCCCACAATTCATAATAGAAAGAATTTTATTTAATAATATTTAAGATATAGGCAATTTAAATCTGGTGGAGGTATGGCTATCCAATAACAGTAAAAAGATGCAAGTCATGTACATGACGCGGTGCACGCGTGCGAGGGAGATAGCGAGATAAGTTTCACTACTCCTTCATTCACTAGCGGATCTGAAGCCAAGAGTCTTAATCAAAAGCATTTGGGTCCACCGACAAATCTCAAATTAATTTTGATATTATACTACTTTCTTAGTAATACTATATACTACCTACAATATAATTTTCATCGCTTATCCTTACTTATTCCATTGCAAGTCGGTGAAGTATATTCTTATTATTTTTTATTCTAATATTGGGGCTAGCCAAAATACTGGATCCGCCACTGCTTTCATTTATTTCACACGCGTTTTAATCTATACCTATTAAAAATATTAATCCTAGTCTTCTTTAAAAAAAAAAAAAAAAAAAATAGTATTCGAATTCGAGTTCATGCATCAACCCTATTGGCCGTGACTAAGTGGCAGTCTAGTATTGTACATTAGTCATTTGAGTAAACTAACTTTTAGTTTAGTGACAGCGGAAAAGAGACATTTGTATATTCCAAAGGTATACCTACACGGTGCAATTGAATTGGGTATTTTTTATCACACAGTCCGTGCTATTTAATCTTTGTGTGACATTTATTAAAAAAATAGGCATAAATACATTAAGTACTACTTATTAGGTGGTAGGTTGCTCGTATGCGAGGCCGTCTGGGTAGGTACCGCTTTGTCTACTTCTGCCGCCAAACAGCAGTGTGTAAGCACTGTTGTGTTCCGGTTTGAAGTACATTGAAACCAGTGAAATTACTGGGCGTTATTAAACATATTTTGTCTCGGTGTGACGAGCGCTGTTCAATGCTTTGTAGTTAAAAGTTCTTTGTGGTGTTGCTTCTGTTTATGGCCATGCGTGATGCTTACCATCAGACGAGCGGCCTGCTCGTTTCGTCACTCAAGCTAATAAAAAAAATATTTCTGAAAAGTGGGTAGATATTTTACAATTCTCGAACAGGTATAGCGTTGAGAATGTAATGTCTAGTTTTGTAGTTTTTTTATCCTAGCTTAGGAAACTGACTACGCTACACCTGATGGTAAGTGCAGCGCAATCCGAGAATACTGCGGCCCAACGACAGACGATGTGTCTATCGTAGGTCGGCAGAATTATACCGGCCTGCCTAAACTCTTCACTCCGTATAAAGGATCCTATGTTGTAGGAAGGAGGGAACACGTGTGCCGGCAAACTATTCCACAACTTTATGTTTGCAGTCTATTTTGTAATGATATATGAATGTTATTCTATAACATGTGTTGAAAGCATGTTGCGCCTACCCCACTGCGAGTGGGATAAGTGCAGGTGGAAGAAAAATCTATAATTATTATAGGAAAATGGCCAATTCAAATTCACCGTGTCTATACCGGGTGTTTCAGAAAAGAGGTATCAATAATAGCTCCACACAGGAAAAATTATTAAAAGCTTGGTAGTTAATAAGCCTTTTCCGTTTTTTTTTATTAATGGCATTCATTTAATAATTTAGCATTGGGGTCTTATAATTTTACTGCAACCTGATTATCATATCAATAAGTGTTATTCAACTATGTACGCAATGAACATATATAGCTACTGCATAGATAGTTCGTTGACATGCAGCAACTAGATCTATGGTCATAAACTCTTTTGCGAAAAAAAAATCGAATTATGCAGAAACTATGCCATTTACACGGTTTTCATTTTTACCGGTAAATTCAAAGAGTAATGTATACTACTAGACGGGCTGTTTAGAAGTAAAACTGCGTCACATAACGCGGGAGTTTGACAGCCCACAAACAGAGAACGCAAGAGGGGTACTAGTTGAGAGTAAGCGAGATGGTAATATTGAGTTACGGTCAATTGACCGCATCTTAGTGCTACAATTTCTATGTACCGCGCAGCTTGTCTAGTAGTATACATTAAAGTCTTTGGCTAAATTACTATTTACACGGCATAAAAGGGTAGTTATTATTGATACCACCTTTTTACAACACTCTGTATACCACACAGTATCGTTTAAGTTATGTTATTTTTATTAATTTCCATAGTTTAAGTTCTGTATGCATGGTCAAATATTTATTTTTTATTATTACATTGATATAAAAATAATGAGTTTTATTTATCTTCTATGATTTTGTTCTGAGATGTGATTTATTTAAAATACAGATACAAGATACAAAATACGCATTTTGTATACGCTTGTAGTTGAGAGCAAGCGAGATGGTAATATTGAGTTACGGTCAATTGACCGCAACTTACTGGTACAGTTTATATGTACCACGCAGCTTGTCTAGTACTATACATTAAAATCTTTGGTCGATGGTCACATGATGAGAAATAAAAATCGATAACTCAAATGCATTGGTATTTTTTAATTTGTGTACATAAAAATATATTTTACAGAAAATAAACATATAATGGTAGTTATACTATTATCACCCGTTAAATATAAATACAGTAAAAAAAAACAATAATAGCGTCGAAAAAAGCTTCCCGGCTTCGCACTTCATATCGTAGATCCCGACCCGGGGATCTAACCCGAGACCTCAGCGTCAGCCTCAGTCGTAACGCGTACGCATTACAACTGCGCCACCGAGGCAGTCAGTGAGAATGATAATTAACAATTAATACACACGTAACTTAGAAAAGTCAGAGGTGTGTGCTCTTGGGACTGGTTTCGTACCTGCGTGTTTCGTCTCGATAGTCCATACCACTCCCCACTGAGCTATCACTGCTCTGCCAATAAAATATATCGCCGTAAAATATCGATATCGGGCTACGGGCTAATGGTCTTTAAAAACAAGAGTAACCTATAGATGAAGTCACGTTTTCCATCTCTTACTTCACAGCGAAAGAGACTTATTAAAATACATTAAGTGTGTAAGAGACAAAATAACTTATTTGTCGGCCTTATCGCTGTTACTATTTGACTCCAAGTTAGTGGAGTTAAGGGTAATTGGTGTCCGAAACTATTTTCATATATATAATTCTACTGTACGTGTGTATGTGACTGAATTCCTAAACGGTTGGACCGATTTGAATGATTTTTTTTGTATGCGTTTGGGTGGCGCCCTGGATGGTTTAGATTCACAATTGGACCCGGTAGGTGGAGCTGCTGCAGTTGCGGGAGAAACCGCGCGGGACAACTGGTATTTTATAAAATTATAGGTTCTGGTTATGTAGTTATATATTCTGCGCATTTTTTTCTAAAATCTTTGAACAGTAATATCTGTTGCTATGGCGTATTAAAAAAAAGTATATATGTTGTTCAGAATTACCGATACTTTTATGGTTTTCCAGCTTCCTTCACCCTTTCCGACTAACCTTGTATATACAGTAAGTACAGTCATAATTCTGCTAACAGTCAAGGGAAGCAATACCTCTAGACGGTCGACATAATATTTGCACTGCAATACTTATCAGTTCCAGTGTAGATACTCAGCCGTGGCAAGGTAAAAATTAGATAGAAGAATTAGATCTATTTTTATTGCAGTCAAAATCGATGAAACACAGGTATGGGCTTCTGAGGGGCTAGCACGGAAAACTATCGAAATCGTAATGTAAAGGTATCGAGGGCTCGATAGATAATTCCATATATATCATTCGTATATATTCCATATATATTAGTTTCTTTTACGTACGATAGAGGCGCTGTACCAAAATCTCATAGAAATTGTTGTTGATGACAGCTCGAATAACTTCGCAAGTTTTCCGTGCTAGCCCCTCTGGTGTCAATTCTCTCCAATACGATGTTTCATATCTTTTTTTTTATAGCCTGACGAGAGTCGGCTTTAGTCAGCGTCACCGGGCTCTCGGGCGAATGCTTTAGGCACTCTAACCCTGAAGTTGAGTATGACACACAAGAGGCACTACATTTATCCCGTACATGACGAAACGAGCGGCTCAATTTTTTGCATGTACTACTTCAAATTTTATATCGCGTTATTCTGTTACTATTCCCACGCCGCGGGCTGCGTGCGTGAAAGAGTGAGAACGAGCGAGTGAGCTTCAAGACGCCTCGCCTTATTTGAAGTAGGACTCTATTATTTTTTTATTGCATAGGCCGATAAACGAGCAAGTGGGTTACTTGATGGTAGGTGATAACTACCATCATGTACGCCCACAATACAAAAAGAGTCATGGGCGCGTTGCCGATCTTAAAGGAAAGGGATAATTAAGGGGGATTGGGAAGGGGAGGGGGATTTAGAGTCTCTGGATATCTCACTCATCGTACGAAACGCAGCAGCAAGCCGCTACTTTACGTTTCTTTTATCCTGGCTCTGTAAGACTACGCTACACCTGATAGTAAGTGTAGCGCAATCCATGAATACTGTCGACCAACGATAGACACGGAATCTATCGCAGATCGGCAGAATTATGCCGGCCTGCTTAGTTGCTTCTTCACACTCCGTTCAAAGGATCCATGTTAGACGTTTTCGGTTTTCTGTGAGACAGTGGTAACGACCGAACGACCAATTTATGCTGTAGACAATTCTGTCTACAGACGACTTTATACCGGCTCAATACAAAAACAGGCTACTCTTACAAACTCATTTAATAATCGTGCCTTCGTCAACATTAGCTTCATTGATTGATCGAGTTGATTATCTCGAAGCGGAATTAACGAAAAAGTACTCGATACTCAAAGACTTTAATACATAGACGGGCTGTTCAGAAGTAAAATTGTGTTGCATACGCCGCCGGCGAGGCGGGAATGACGTCTAAGGCGTGCGAGCGAGAGGAGTTGAGAGTAAGCGAGGTGGCAATATTGAGGCGGCTGTTTTGTTTGGTATTAGTTTTCATTCACAATAAATGATTTTTTCGATCAAAACCAAGGAACAATATAGTTACTTCTGTAAAATAACTTCAAATTGTATGAATAATATACGCACGTCAATAATGACAATGTTTTATGGGTCACAATAAACAATTTCGTGTTAGTTTATCAAAATTAACGTTCGCAGCTATTCAAACAACAACAACTGCTCACGTCGCTGACTCGCTTGCGACTAAATGAGTTGCGGTCAATTGACCGTAACTAAGTGCGCAATTTCTTTGTTCCGCACAGCTTGTCTAGTAGTATACATTAAAGTCTTTGTCGATACTGTAGCTAATTGCTATCACAATTCTGGAACACATTCGCTAAATCTTTAACGTGTAGTACATAGGTTTGTCGTCGATCAAACTCATGTCGGCCATTTTGGGTTCGCACGGCGGCCATATTGGTTGCACTTGGTCCATATCACTCGTGTGGATCGATTGTTGGGGTCCCATGCCCTGGGAAAAAAATTACAGTATTAATAGACCGCCTCGTTGGCGCAGTTGTAATGCGTACGCGTTACGACTGAGGCTGACGCTGGAGTCTGGTTCGATCCCCGGGTCGGGTAAAGTGGTATTGGGTTTTTTTTATTATGAAATGCTCAGTATCAGCCCGGGGTCTGGAATTGTGCCCGATATGGCGATGGGCTCGACCCCTATGACATCATGGGGCGGAGATACGCTCGGTGAAATGTGGGTGTACTAGTAAAAAAAACCTACCTGTCGACTGTCGCTTCTTCTTTTACATCGACTCCGTTTAGGCCACGGTTTCTTCAGATGCACGTACGTTATATGAGCTCGTTTCTCACTCGCGTGCTTGAACCCTTTCCCGCACATCTCACATTTGAACGGCTTGAGGCCTGTGTGAATCTGTAACAAACGGATATTTGGTCCTTCGAACTGGATCGTATTAAAAAACACCTTTTTTATGGAAAAACTTATTTTACTTAGATCTTGCGAATTAGACTATATAAAAAATGTACGAGTGGTAGAGCCACGATGTAAACAGTTTTGTGTCACTTACCATCAGGTGACCCACTTGCTCGTTTGTCGCCCTATACATATACATGTTTTTATTGTTAAAAAACCCTCTTGACGTTCATTCCTAGGTTTGATGAGATACGCCATACATATAATACATCTGTATAATATTTTTATGTTCATTCTTAAGTCTTGGTTTTAAGAGCTGGATTTTACATAAAATACATGCTGAAACTTTTTCTTAATTCTTAGGTATTGCGCACTATTTTCATAGATCACACAAACATTTAATTTGGGCTTAATTTCACAAACGCCCACTGGGCCACGGATGCTATCAAAAATACATGTCTTAACCGAATTAAAAAACTGGGTTTTGTATTCTGTTCTTCACGCGTTCGGAGCTGCGAACAATAGCTAATAGTAACATAGTATACTCACAAACATATGTCTCTGCCGGTTACTATGCGTGGAGAAGTTCTTCCCGCAGAGTGTACACGCGTACGAGACCTTCATCTGACTGTGGACCCTCCTGTGGGCGACGAGACGTTGCTTCATCCTGAACGATTTGTCACACGCGTCACATTTGAACGGCCTCTCGCCTGTGTGCACCCATCTGTGGTCTTTTAAGAGGGCGTAGCTCTAAAATAAACACAACTGAGTGCAATAAAGTATAAAAATTACAGAATGAATGGAAAACTGCACATTTCGTAATAGAACAACCCAATATCACTTTCACCCGACCCGGGAATCGAACCTGAGACCTCAGCGTTAGCCTCAATTGTAACGCGTACGCATTACAAATGCGCCACCGAGGCAGTCACCGATACGATGTTTTACGTGTGGTAGAGCCACGCTGTAGACAATTTTCTCAAGAGCATGAATGGGCCGGCTCGTCCGGGTCGTTACCACTGTCTCAGCTAAAGATTAATTATGAGATAATTAAACAATTATAAATAGAATGTATGTTTTAGTAACCAAGATCTAAATAAATTGACCAATGATTTGTATTATTCTACGAGCAAGCTAAAATGGAATGCTTCCTAACATAAAATACCTACCTAAACCAAAAAAATAAAACGATATCAAATAAACAAAAGACGACCGATCGCGAATAAATAATACCTAACGGAAAATTGGCAATTTTTTAAAAGACAAGTCATGCTCTTCAAGAATATAGTAAGCGGACAAAAAACAAGCCCACTGAGTTTGTTTCGCCGGGTCTTCTCAAGCTGGGTCGCGTTTGGATCCGGTGGTAGTTTTAAAACAAGACTTCGGAGATACACATGGTCCGCATTAAATCTCCCTAAAGTTAACTATAGGACTTTGTATTTCCTAATATAAATTATTGAAAATCCGGACCTAAAACAAGCCCCCTGAGTTCAAGTAGCTGGATCTTCTCAGAGTTTGGGTCGCGCCGCGTTGAATCCAGTGGTAAATTAAGCCCACTGAGTTTGTTTCGCCGGGTCTTCTCAAGCTGGGTCGTTTTGGATCCGGTGGTAGTTTTAAAACTCGTGCCGTTTCGGTAAATGCAGTGGTCCATACCGACTCAAAATATTTAATAATTAATAATGGGACGTTTCCATATTACAAATACTGTTAATAATGTAAAATAAAAAGACAACAAATAAACAATTTAGTGTAATTGCCTAGTGTATTTGACGATGCTATGTATGTTATGTATACATTAGTTGATATGATTTTTATACATAAGTTTCTTTATTTTGTACTGACTTGTCATAAGCGCTATTTTAATTGCCTACATGATTAATAAAACTATTTCATTTCATTTCATTTCAAAGCTAAAGTAGCAGCTTGATGCTGCGTGAAATTTTAGGATGCCCAAATCCCCTCCACATCCATTCCTTTAGGTGGGCAACGTATCCATAATACTTCTAGTATAATGAGCGTTCATGGGCGGTGGAGATCTCTGACAACCAGAAACTTTTTTCCACAGTTTTTCCTTTTATTGGGAAAGGGTTCTAGCCCGTACACCACCAGAGACACAATCCAATCGTAATTTATATTGTGGCTCCAACGGAGGACGATGGTTTCGCCAGTGTCGAAGTAGCAAAAAACACAGTGACAATAAGTAATCTTTTTTCTGTCAGATAATAATAATAATACACGTCCAACAGTCACACACATAGTCCTGACCCCACACTAGGTAAACCTGTATCGTGGGTATCAACTACGAGGGACTTGCGGTCTCACAACACCCAGACCCGAGACCAATATTTGTGGATCACACAAACATTTGTCTCGGTGTGGGAATCGAACCCACGGCCTCTCGCTTCGCAGCCGACTCCTCCCCCGCTGCGCCACGGAGCGGTGCAAATAATTAGACACCCACTTGCTCATTTGCGGGACTGTATTGTAAAAAACAATTATATACCGACCTGAAACATTCTACCGCAAACTTCGCACATACACGGCGACTTCATAGACGGGTACTTGGTTCGATTCTTGTCCGGGTGCACTTTTCTGAAGTGACCGTGGTACGCTCTGGAATCTTCTAATTGTAGTCCGCACTGTACGTAATATAAAAACATCGAATCAGTTATTTTTAAAAAGGGTACTATTTAAACCTCTGGAGGCTGATTTTTTCACAGAATATGTATTAATGACATATATCCTAACAAATGTCAATAAACACCTTTAAATACAGTTCACAAACTTGCTCACGTGGTATAAGTCCCTCCGTCTTCCTCATCTGACTGAGATAGTTCTTCTTCGCTTCTGTCTTTCTGTTCTTTTATTACAACCCTATAAATATAGTTCACTAACCTGCTCACACGGTATAGGTCCCTCAGCCTTCCTCATCTGACTGGGATATCTCCTTTTGGCTTCTGGCTCTCTGTTCTTTTCTCTCTCCCTCTTCTCTCTCTCCATCGTCTCTTTTGATTTTCTCCCTTTAGGTTTGTTCGCTTCCCGTCCTTTATTAAACATTATCAACTCTATATAATATATTATTCCACTGATGGACTTCGTTAACTTAGCAAAGTTTAGTGTTAGTCCACCACGCTGGCCTTATAAGGGTTGTCAGAGTTTACATATATACAAGGTTAGTCGGAAAGGGGGTAGCTAAGCTGGAAATCCATAAAAGTACCCGTAATTCTGAACAACATTTATACTTGCAATTTTTTTTAAATACCCATATATTTACAGAGATACTGCTGATCAAAGATTTTAGAAAAAATACGCACTCGTAACTGTAATAAAAGAAATGTCGTTTCTGTTTCTTTTGTTATATATTCAGTCGTATCGGCGAACTCTTTGACAACGTTTTGCTTTACCGCTAAGCCGTTTGTCGGCTGCCGCCTGTCGGAATGTCCGACAAATGTGCAATTCTTGAGTTTCGTGACCCTATATGACCCCAAATGAAAACAGCTGATCTTAGGGTTACGTGTGCGTTACGTGTGAGTGGTAGAGCCTCGCTGCAGACACTTTTGTCTACAGCATGAATGGGCCGGCTCGTCCGGGTCGTTACCACTGTCTCACAGAAAACCGGCGTAAAGTAGCAGCTTGCTGCTGCATATCGTACGGTGAATGAGATATCCGGAGGCACAAGTCCCCCTCCACTTCACAATCCCTTAATAATTATCCCTTTCCTTTAAAGTCGGGAACGCGCCCATAATTATTTTGGTATTGTGGGCGTACATGAGCAGTGGAGATCACTTACCATTAGGTGGCCCACTTGCACGTTTTCCGGCCTATACTATATAAAAAAAAGTTTTTATGGCCCATATAAAACTATAGGTAAAAAATTCAAAAAATATGCTGACTTATACCCTATTTTTTTAGCGGTATCGTGTCTGTAATCACCAACCCTACCATCTGTCCTCGGAAGTGTTTCCCTTACACACGGTACACTGGCTCACCCCGGAACTTGATCCACCCTTCCACCAGCATCTTCATAAATCCAGATCATCTTACCCGGAGACCCAAATTCCAATCCCCATGATTCTTTTTTTTATTTTTTGTGTCGTTCACCACCAATCGACCACTTACTCATAAACTGATCTCTGCTATAAAAATAGTCTTATTGAGTATTCTAATCTTTATATATATAATTCTACTGTACGTGTGTATGTGACGTGAACTAAACGGCTGGACCGATTTGAATGATTTTTTTGTATGCGTTTGGGTGGCGCCCTGGATGGTTTAGATTCACAATTGGACCCGGTAGGTGGCGCTGCTATAGTTGCTGGTGAAACCGCGCGGGACAGCTAGTATAGAATAGATTCTAATAACTAACCTGCACTATGTCTAGCGGATACGTTGAGATGTCGTCTGTGGGCTTCCATAGACACGAATTTGACGTTACACAGCTCGCAGAATGGACCGTCTTCCGGTACCTGATAATATATATTATGGTAGAGCTACGCTGTAGACAGTTTAATCTACAGCACGAATGGGCCGGCTCGTCCGGGTCGTTACCACTGTCTCACAGAAAACTGACGTAAAGTAACAGCTTGCTTCGTATGATGAGTGAGATATCCCAAACCCCTCTCCCCTTCCTTATCCCTTAATTATCCCTTTCATTTAAGGTCGGCAACGCACTCATGTTATTTTTGGTATCGAAGGCGTACATGGGCGGTGGAAATCACTTACCATCAGGTGACCCGTTTGCTCGTTTCCCACATATGCCATAAACAAAACTAAAAAGCTAGTCACAGACTAGACTGCCTCGGTGGCGCAGTTGTAATGCGTACGCGTTAAGATTGAGGTCAAAACTGAGGTCTCGGGTTCGATCCCCGGATCGGGTAAAGTGGTATTGGGGGTTTTCTATTACGAAATGCTCAGTATTAAGTCGGAGTCTGGAATTTTACCCGGTACGGCGGCAGCCTTGCCTCCTATCACATCATGGAAAGGAGATACGCTCAGCGAAGTGTGGGTGTACTGGTTGCACCTCTGCCTACCCCTTCGGGGATTGCGGGCGTGAGTGCGTATGTATGTAAAAAGCTAGTCAAAAATAACCTACCTGCCCATCTTCTAAACGATGTTTTAACTTTTTATGAAGTTCGATGCCTTTGATACTGACGAAGGAGTACCCACATAGTTCGCACACGAAGTCCGATGGGTGTTTGATTCGTATGTGGCCCATGTACGTTGTGAATTTACTGTGGACAATGGAATATTTAGTAGAAATTATATACAGTATGTAACAAAACCCTGTCGGCCCTTTTTGGTTCGTGAAGATAGATATACAACGTGTTACAGAAAGGTGTGGTCATATTTGTAGCATTTAGACATCCTAAAACTTCAAGCTAATTTTAATCACTCGTTTATTTATCGATACAAGTGTAATCACATCACTATAAGTTATTTGTATAGCATCTACACAATGTCTAAGCATCACTACGCGCCTAGTAATTGCCTCTTTAAATCGCTAGAAACGTCTCACTGAGCTGATCTCTGAGCACGTCTCTACGTCACTAAAATTTAATTGTCATTTATTTCATTTCCACACCTACAGCCAGTTAATGTTTTATGTTCCGTTACTGAATACAGAAATAATCTTAATTGACGTCTCTGAGAAATAATCGAATTACGAGAAATGACTTCATGACAATTAAAGTTTACTGACGTCAGTAAACTTACCACACAATGTAGTAGGCTAGGGCCTACTATATTTTGTGATATGTATGTCCTAGCAATGCAATCAGATGCCCATGTTTTTCCACAAAACATAAAATAAAAAAAAACTTAAAGTCCGACGAATATGAGACTTATCTTACTTTGTTCCCCACATTATTCTGCATCGATTGGTATCGGTCTCGACCCCATACCCCCAGCGGTTTCGGAGGAGATAGCGTGACAAGCTTTTGGCAGCGGCGGCGTAAGTTTTTTTTAGAATAGAGAGATATAACTCACACGAACTCATCTTGACAGTGTGGGCACTGGTACTTGGTGCCTTTGTGCCACCGCTCGTGTAGCCTAGCGGTCTGTCTGTGTGTAGTCACGTACACACACTGATTGCAGCTGAACCTCTGCGTGTGATGTGCTGTAATGTGTTTCCTCAACGCGTGCGGATGTTTGAAATGAGTTTTGCATATTTCGCACGCGTGTTCGCCGCATTTCTGTTGGAAGAAATCAATGTTGATATGAAATAGTTTTATTCATCATGCAGGCAATTAAAATAGCGCTTATGACAAGTCAGTACAATAATAAAGAACCTTATGTATAGAATATATAATATAGAAACCATGTTTAACGAAATCATTAAAGACAAAACCGCGTAAGTGGAAACCACGTATAAAGAAAACATTAAATTCAAAACCGCGAAAGTCGAAACTGTTTATAACGAAACTATTACAGTAAACCCACGTATAACGAAACCATTAATCACTCCACTCACGTCTGTGTGCCTCGTCATGTGCGTATTATAAGCGTCCTCGTCCAGGAACCCCTTGTAACACTCGGTGCATTTGAACACGGCATTCTTGTAGTTCGCAGTATCGCGCCGTTTGTCTATCTCGGCCAACTGCTCCTCGTGTGTGAGGTCGGTTATTGTGAACAGCGTCTCGTTGAGGTCACCGTTGAGGAACGGTTTCCGACGGCGGTCGATTTTAGGCTCGGTGGGGTCGCGTTTTGGCTGTAAAAAAAATTAAGATCAACTTTTTTTTAACCGGCCCTATATTATACAATATGTAACAAAAACCCTGTTGGGAGTTTCAACTGTGATATCAGAATCGATATTCAAAAGCAATGAAAATACTCGGATACGAAAATTGGACTATAAAAATTAATCATATTTAATTTTTAATCTTGAATTAATTTATTGTTTGTAATCCGTATTCCGATTGATTACCTCTGCAAGAGCGATGACTTGGAGCCAGAGTGAGATAGCATGTTGCGGTCCACGTACATCAAACGTGCCGCGCCCCGGAGAGCTTCGTAACTCCACACATATTCAGATGCAAATAACATTTTTTAAATAGGTTCATTTTTTAAGTTATATGTGTAAGAATCTCTCCTCTGTTTATAATTTTTTTAATTTAACTTTTTTTTTAAGCAGTCTATCTGTCTATCTTCACGATCTAGAAAGGGGCGACAGGGTTTTTGTTACATACTGTATACGTCCCACTGCTGGGTACGGGCCTCCTCTACTGAATGAAAGGGGCCCTAGTCCGCCACGCTGGCCTAATACGGGTTGGCAGACTTCACATTCCATCGAAACTCTTATGGAGAACTTCTCAGGTATGCAGGTTGCATCACGATGTCTTCTTCACCATTCAAACAAGTGTTTGCCCATTAATTGCACTGGCTTTAATGTCCTTGAAATCGAAACACAACAATGCATACACACAGCTGTTTGTCGGCAGAAATAGACAAAGCGGTGATACCAACCCAGACGGCCTCTCGCATACAATTTTATTAGGTGGTATCTCACCTAATAAAATTAATAATTAGACATGAATAGGGTAGTTTCCTATATTGAATTTTATACATTATTTTATAAGCAACAGAAAATGATACGCAAAAGAAACGATTTTATTAAAACACAATCAAAATTGGTTCAGAAATGTGCCCGCAGTTATGATTTTAAATGTTGGTATGAGGAAAAGTGGGTGCGTAGTAGGGATATCTCACTATCTCGCTTGCACGCGTGCACCATAATGAACATTTTACACAGTGACGTCAATGGTTGCATCGTCTGTCATTTGACAGTTACCCCTTCTACAGGATTTGAATGGCTTCTATCTTATTTATTTTTGGTCCGATTTATAAAATTCTTTCTGCAATAGATTTTGAGTAACGTAACTTATTGATTTAAATAATAAAAAAAATCTAGTCAACTACCCTATTCATGCATGTTTAAAGACATCGCATATTTTTTATTTTATTTTCTTCCACCTACCCTTATCCCACACGCAGTGGGGTCGGCGCAAAATGGAAAAACTACAAGTCAAATCTTTAAGTCATATGTTAAAAAGCATGATGCGCCAAACCCACTGCCAGTGGGATAAGGACAGGTGGAAAAGAGATGATGAAACTAAGCATTTCGTAATAGAAAACCCCAATATCACTTTTATCTGACCCGAGGCCTCAGCGTCAGCCTCAGTTGAAACGCGTACGCATTACAACTACGCCACCGATGCAGTCTTTAATTTACAAATGTATAATTTCGCCTTAGTTACACAAGTCTTCGGTAGTATAGTGGTAAGTATCCCCCTGGGTGTTGTGGGAGCAACCCCGTTCCAATATGTGATAGGTGTTTCGTGTCTCGTTGTTGTGGGTTGGCAAGTCCCTCGTAGTTCCTGATACCCACGATACAGGTTTACGTAGTGTGGGGTCAGGACTATGTGTGTGACTGTTGGACGTGTATTTATTATAAACTAATATTATAAAGCTGAAGAGTTTGTTTGGTTGGTTGAACGCGCTAATCTCAGGAAGTACTAGTTATTATATAAAAAAGAAAAATTACAATATAACCGTGGGACCTTGAATGACACTTGGCCTAACAAAATAAACCTACATTATGACCTAGCAATTTGATAAAGAACTTTTACTTGGAGATACAAAAATTGCCTAATACTAAATATTAAAAAAAAATGTCCAGATATTAGAAACAAAACAAAAAAGCAACTACTACTACGAAAAAAGAAAATTTAAAAAACCAAAAATGTGTTCTCTCCGGCGGGGAATCGAACCCCGGTCTCCCGCGTGACAGGCGGGGATACTTACCACTATACTACCGAAGACTCATGTATCTATGATGAAATTATACATCTGTAAATTAAAGTCTGCATCAGTGACGCAATTGTAATATGTACACGATACTACCGAGATTGACGCTGAGGTCTCGGGTTCGATCCCCGGGTCGAGATCGAAGTGATATGAGGTTTTTCTATAACGAAATACTCAGTATCAGCCCGGAGTATAGAATAATGCTCGGTATGGCGATAGGCTCGCCCCCATCACATCATGGGACGAAGATACGCTCGACGGGATGTCGGTGTACTCCTTCGAGGATTAAAGGCGTGAGTGCATATGTAACATAAATTTACAGCAACGTAAAAAAAAACTCACCTGTGTCTTTCTCATTTTGACGCTTTTCTTTTCCAATTTTCTCTTCTTTCTTGCCCTCTCTAAAGGCAAACTATCATCTGTAGAATATTCATTATCCGAAACAACATTGTCGTTCAATACTACCCGCGTATCATTTACCGCGTGCTGTATATCTTCCGCATGCTGTATACCTTCCGCATGCTGTATACCTTCCGCATGCTGTATATCTATCGCATGCTGTATACCTGTCGCATGCTGTATACCCACGGCGTGCGGTTTCTCGTTAGTTATTTCGTCATCAGTCAGGTATATTTCATTGTTTTCGTGTTTTATATCATCTGACGGTTCTATTTTGGGCGCGTCGTGGTCGTAATGATAATTACAATGGTTCGATGGATATATTTCCCATAACAAAGGCGATGTTAGTTGATTATTCTCTCGGTTTATGGTTTTTATATTTTCGTAAGTCAACTGGAATTAATAATTATGAATAGGTTAATAATAAATAATAATAATAATACTAGCCCTGTATTATACGTCCTACTGCTGGGCACGGACCTCCTCTACTGAACGAGAGGGCCTTACTTACTCCACCACGCTGGCCTAATGCGGGTTGGCAGACTTCACATACCTTACACATTTTATATCTATGCATAATATTTATTAATTTAAACCCTATTGACAGCCTCCGTGGCGCAGTGGGCGAGTATCTGCGAAGCGTGAGGCCTTGGGTTCGATTCCCGCACTGAGACAAATGTTTGTGTGATCCACAAATATTTGTTTCGGGTCTGGGTGTTGTGGGTTGGCAAGTCCCTCGTAGTTCCTGATACCCACAATACAGGTTAACCTAGTGTGGGGTCAGGACTATGTGTGTGACTGTTGGGTGTATTTATTTATTTATTTATTTATGGGCAGGCCTGGCACATAACATCACCCAAGCAATCTACTGGTCTCGACAGTCAAGCTAATAAAAAAAACCTTACCTTACTTTACTTCACCGTCGGCTAAAAATTACAATGGATCTCACCTGATTATCTTTCTTTATAATTTCCAACATCAACGCATTTGCTCGCACACATTGTGTTTTAAAATGTTTACAATTGTTCAGTCTGGCTGCACATTCGTAACACAACGTTTGCGGTAACTTCTCATCGTACATCTGTAAGTGATTAATATTTTAATTATTTATTTTTTTACATTTTTAAATATTGTGTATTTTATAACATTTTTTTTAAGTGTATTAATTGTTATTATCGCTTGCTTTAACGGTGAAGGTAACATCGCGAGGAAACCTACTGAGAAGTTCTTCATTAGAATTTCGAAGGTATGTGAAGTCTGCGAACCCGCTGTCTGTGAATTGATAACATGTTTGTTTTTTGTGTCGGTTACTACTGGTTTTTCCCGGCAAAATTAACTTTTTTCGTTATTTATTTTATTTATCTAATAGAAAACACGGTTAACATTAATTTGTACAAGAGATGTAACAAAATAATTTAAGTTTTTCTGTAAATTTAATCTCTTTTTCTTCTCGTGTCGCTTATGTTAGACCCGCCGGACTCTGTACAAACACTCAACACTTACCGTAACACCTGCAATACATTCGTAAACTTGCTTCAAATTGTACATATTGATTGAAAACAATTTGCAATCCATCGCTAAGCATACTCGACATATCTGAAAATTAAAAAAAAAACGGTTAAACCAAACTCGACGAGCACCGAGGTATCTAATCTATACAAATAAATATAATGAGGTGTCTGTTTGTAATATTAAAATAACCGCTTTTTACTACATGCATATGAATGTGTATACGGTACATGTACAATAATATTTTTTTCAATTTTTATCTCTCTGTCTGTTTGTTCCGGCTAATCTCTGGAACGGCTGGACCGATTTTGACGGGACTTTCACTGACACATAGCTGATGTAATAAGGAGTAACTTAGGCTACTTAGGTACTTTTTGTATACCGGAAAATGACATTCACACGGGCGAAGCCGCGGACAACAGCTAGTAGCACATATTGTGGTATGTACTACGAGTGGTAGAGCCACGCTGTAGACACTTTTGTCTACAGCATGAATGGGCCGGCTCGTCGGGGTTGCCGCTGTCTCACAGAAAACCGACGTAAAGAACAGCTTGCTGCTGCGTTTCGTACGGTGAGTGAGATATCTGGAGGCCCAATTCCCCCTCCCCTTCCCAATCCTTTAATTATCCCTTTCCTTTAAGGTCGGCAACGCGCCAATATTTTTTTGTTTTTATGGGCGTACATGAGCGGTGATTACATACCATAAGGTGACTTCCTCGTTTGCGGGCTTATGCTATAAAAAAAATGTACTTACATTCAAATTGGTGGGTTCATTATATTGACAGCTCAATGTATCCTGAAAAAATTAGTAATGTCACATTTATTTGTAATTTTTTACATAAGATACATACGCACTCACGCCTGTAATCCCTGAAAGGGGAGGCAGAGGTGTAACCAGTACACCCACATTTCGCCGAGCGTATATACGTCCCACGATGTGATATAGGGGGCGAACCTATCGCCATGCCGGGCACAAATTCCAGACTCCATGCTGATACCCAGCATTTCGTAATAGAAACACCCAATACCACTTTTACCCGACACGGGGATCGAACCCGAGACCTCAGCGTTAGCTTAATCGTAACGCGTACGCATTACAACTGCGCCACCTGGCGCCTAGTGCAACCACTTCTCTTGCTCTACCCCAGGGCTTGCGCTGTACATAGCTTCAATATTCCGTGTAGTTTTGCTTCTGTGTACGTGCAGGCGAGGAGCTTACCACCAGGCGAGCGACCTGCTCGTTCGTCATCCAGGGCAATAAAAAAAACCAGTTAAAAGATACTGACTTTAATATTATAAATGCTAGTTTGTTTGTTACGTTTTCACACCTAAATCACTGAATCGATTTTGATGAATTTTGTTACAGAGATAGATTGGAGCCTGAAGACGGTTAAAGGCGGCATTTTACACCGGTTATAGCCTACTTTTTATCCCAATTATAGGCTTTATTATTAAAAGAGCACAAACCTGCAGCATAAACGGTACGGCGCCCACTCTTACTTTCCTCAAACCACTCTTTGTCTCATACAGATCTTCAGATAGGAAATGTTCGGAACACACCGCACTGCGCTCTTTAGGCTCCCAACCGACCTTACCGAGCGCACGGAGCCACGCTGTACGTAATGTTGACTCGTTTGGGAATCTGTAAAGGAAACAATGTTCCAAGAAGTTTTGCTGGATGGTAAACTTGTGCCTTGAAAAGAGTGCACTGGACACAAGCATATACATATGCATAGTTGATTTTTGGTTTAAGAGAATGCCATTCGCAACTTACTTGATGCTGAGACTAGATCGGAATGATATTTCGAACATTTTAAAATACGAGAATTGGCCTCCTGATGATAGTTTGTGTAATGTAGGGCCCACTAAAAAAGGATTTTGCGAAATTAAGGGTAATGTTACCTATAATATATAAGAATTTCTTAGTTATGTGAAGTCCGAAGCCGCATTAGGCCAACATGGTGTACTAAGGCCTAACCTCTCACATTCGAAGTAAAAGTCTGTGCCCAGTAGTGGTATAGTATAACACAGGGTTGATATTTTTGCCAGTAAACGAGCAAGTGGGTCACCTGATGGTATGTGATCTCCACCTCACTCCGCTCTCACAATATTAGAATCATGGACGTGTTGCGAACTTAAATGAAAGGATAATTAAGGAATTGGGAAGGACATGGAGCAATCTCCACCCCAATGGGTATCACTGTACTCAAGTATAGAGTTTAAAAATAATGAAAATTGGCTTTCGTTGTTTCTGCTAGTTTTTGTAGAGTATATAAACTTACACGTGAAATGTAATCCCTTGAGACTTGGAGATGTGTCTAGAGTCATTCTTGCAGCCAGTAACACAACACCTCATTTTAAAATGCAATTATTTATAAAATAATATTGTTCACCGCATAAGCATTTTTAATTTACTTTTATTTTTAAGCACATATTATGCCGCCGATATGTTTTATTGCACTATATATTAAATTTATTAATCGCTTGTCACACATTATCATAGATTTTTCATTTAATATTTTTTATTGAGAAATACAAATAAATTACAATCTAAACATACGACACTGACATAAAAATTGCCGAATGGTATTTATGCGCCAAAGTTATGTGCGTAGTGCAGAATACTACTTTAACACCCTATCTCATTTTCTCATACCATAGAAAGTTTAAGAGTAAAAGAGAAGTCAAGAAAGTAATGTCAACTTACAAGTTATTTAAATGGGTCGGTTATTATAGTTACATATGTAAACATGGATATATAAACATAATATATCTCTATCTTGCATATACAATTGTTTTAATGTTAAAAAGAGATAGCTAAACCAAGCGTAGCAGCTAGAGATGATACCATGTGATGTGTATTTATAAAATCGTATCCCGGGCAAATTACCGGTTTATATGCTGATATAAAATGTTGTTAAGCTAAATCAATATAATATGTTTTCGTTCAGTCATAAGCTTTTAATAATTATTTTTATTTTGTGTATAAAAAACACATAAGTATATTATTTAGTTTAATTAAAACTCTGTAAGTATAATAAATATCACTCTTGCTTGCATAAATTAAAAAAGTGAGCAAAAACAAACATGGCGGCAAGAGCGGTTGGTTGACGTTTCGTGTATTGAAAAAAAGGGAAAAAATAATAGTTTTAATAAATGAAATAAAAGGTTTCTTTAGTTAGTATGTGAAGTTTATATTAACTATAACATGCAGTGAATTAAATCATATATATTTTATTTTATACAAATGTTTTCCAATAGTAATCATGTCTGAAATAGTGAGGTTTTTGTGAATGCGATTTATTTTCTAATCTTATTTAAAATGAGGTGTAGCGTACATAATTGCACGAACGATACGAAAAAAACAACAAAAAGTCATGGAATTACGTTCCATATGTGAGTATCTTATGTTTGTATTTTATTTTTCTTTTAATTTCAATTATTTTGAGGCGGGAGATTTAATGTTCCTAACATACTTTATCTATCTATTTTTATTTTATTTTCTTGATTCGAGCTTTTGCCGAACTTATTTCAATCCTTTGATGTGGTAAGTGGCGAGCCTATCGTAATTTTATATATTTTTTTACATTTTTATAGTGAACTAACTTTTGCTCGCGGTTCCGTGAACAGCCCTTTCCGGGATAAAAGTAATCTATCTTTAGGGTCCCATCTATCTCTGTGCCAAAATTCATCAAGATCGTTTCAGCGATTTAGGCTTCAAAGCTAACAACAATTCGATTCCCGCACTGAGACATATATTATCTGAATCACAAATATGTTTCAGGTCTGGGTCTTGAGACCTAAAGTTTCTTGTAGTTCCTGATACCCACAACACAAGACTCGTATCTTACTGTGGGCTCAGGACTATGTGTGACTGTTGGGTGTTAATTAATATACAAAAAAACTAGCTGTTGCTTGATTGGTGTGAGAAACGCGCTTGACAAAAATACTAATATCGCTATTAAAAAATAGGGGTTGATCGTAGAGGGTTCAAAATTTAGGGTTGTATGTATTTTTTTATGCTGTATCATAAAAAAATAATAACAAAAAATTTTGTCAAATAAAATAAAAATTGGTGGACCACCCTTAACATTTAGTGGGATGAAAATAGAACTCAGATTCTCAGACCTACCCGATATGCACACAAAATTTCATACAAATCGGCGTTTCGGAGGAGTATGGGAACGAACATTGTGACACGAGAATTTTATATATAAGAAAAAAAATTGCCTGGGGTCACAACCACAGTCCAGTGCCACGCAGTGGTCGCCATGCCAAGATTGGAATGTGTGCTTGTTATGGCGACCAAACTGAACTCCGCAAATCGTATATGTTCTAGTTGTATCTCTACACCTTGAGATACAGGTGTGAGCATATCAAAATTCGCACTAACCATAAAAAAAGTCTCAATTTTAAGCACCCACATTCCAGGTTCCCCAAAGACCCGAATCTCCGTTCAGCATGGGTGGAAGCCCTCGGCATGTTGGACTGGGAGCCTAAAGACAGGAGCACCATATGCTCAGAGCATTTCCGGAACGATGACTTCTATGAGACGAAGGGTGGTCTCCGGAAGATCAAGGATGGTGCTGTCCCTGTGGTTACCTATGTAAGTAATAACATAAGGAGTTAGTGTACCCACAGGTTGGTTTGTTTCCATCCCATGATGTGATAGATGAACATTGATAGTGGAGTAATTACAATTAGGCGCGTAATATAGACCAACACTCAAGTGTGCTCTTTGCTAAGTGTCGAATTCTGTACATGATTGGTCTATTTTTAGCGCCAAACATAAACGGACCAATCACATGTACAGCATGTACAGATCTTAGCCTATCAAATTTCAGGCCCTTATAGCTAGCCTAACTCTGACCAGAAGCACAGGATCCTCTTGATATCTCAACAGGTTTCTCGGAGTGAACTCGGTGATAGACGAGCATACTGGGAAAAGATTCGTATCTAGGGACCATCATAGCATATGCAACATGAGATAATTTTTACAGATATCAGATATAATGTGAAAGATTACTTGGAAGACAAAACAGCTTGGAATTGAGCCGCTCACTCCTTACAAAATTGGCTGTACCTAGGTCTCTAATTTTATATAATATATTGTTTAATATTGACTGCTCTATTGGTGCAATATTAGTATTTAAGGCAATACTGACATGTTGATTTTTTAAATTTTTATAACATTTATTGAATTTTTTGATTTTTTTTTTGTCAGTGCGAGTGCCAACTATGTCTGGTATACTCTTGGCCATTTCTTAAAAAGGCCAATCCAGGAATTTCTGTACATTACACTCGCATAATTCTGTAAAACAATGTCTGGACATTAAAAGAGGCCGTAACCCATGAGTTTGTTTCGGCATTTCTTCTTATGGCTAGCCCCGAAATGCCGTCTTAAATATAATGTAGCATAAAAAATGATTGACATGTAAAAGTGACATTTATGATCCAATTTACAGAATAAATGATTTGAATTTGAATTTGATAATTTAATAAATTTGTATCAGCATATTGTGTATACATCTCATTATCTCACTTGGACGTGCATACGTGGCCATGACGATCGATGACGTCAGCGACCGAACCGCGTCGTGCACAGTTTTTATTGTCATTTAACAATTACCCAAGTTGTGTTGATAATAGATTTTGAGTATCACTCGTAACTTATTCATAAACAAATTAAAATTATTAACAAAAAAATAGTTAAATGCCCTATTATGGGATATGTCTATTTTTTTTGGGTTAATTACCATAAAAAATCTGAAGGCAATCTAAAAAAAGTTCTCTCCGGCGGGGAATCGAACCCCGGTCTCCCGCGTGACAGGCGGGGATACTTACCACTATACTACCGAAGACTTGTGTAACTAAGGCGAAATTATACATCTCAATAAGAACGAAATAACTCGTCTAGCTTGGAGTTAGTCTCTCGCGGTGATATCGCAACTATTGTTTAATTAAATAAGACTGCCTCGGTGGTGCAGGTGTAATGCGTACGCGTTACGATTGAGGCTGACGCTGAGGTCTCGGATTCGATCTCCGGGGCGGGTAAAAGTGATATTGGGTTTTTCTATTACGAAATGCTCAGTATCAGCCCGGAGTCTGGAATTGTGCCCGATATGGTGATAGGCTAGCCCCTTATCACATCATGAGATGGAAATTCGCTCAGTGAAATTAGGATGTACTGGTTACTGCGGTGGCTCGTAATTGGCTTATCTATTGTATTCACTTCATTATATATATGTTTTTCTATTATTGATAGCTGTGAGCCACCCGAATACAATAAAATAAAATAAAATAAATAAAATAAAATACACCTCTGCCTGGGTGTTGTGGGACCGCAAGTCCCCGGTAGTACTTGATACCTACAATACAGGTTAACCTAGTGTGGGATCAGGACTATTGTAGGTGTATTTATTTATTTAAAAAAATATTTAGCATCATTGTTATCGTAAAACATCATCATTGATCATCATTAGACCGACGACCCGACAAGGGTTGCAGGAAGCCGATGGGTGCAGGCCGCTTCCAACAGGTCGGTTTGGAAGGCATTAGGGGAGGCCTATGTTCAGCAGTGAACGACTTGCGGCTGATGATGATGATGATTATTATCGTGATTATTTTGGTTTTATTAATAATATCTTTTATTTTCAGGATTCTTCTGAAGATCTTGATGCTCCGGCAGCTTTGAGAGTAAGTTTTTTTTTATAATAGAGATGTGCTAACGGGCAAGCGGGTCATCTGGTGGTAAGTTATCTCCGTCGCGCATGAATCAATACCTAAAGAATCATGAACGCGTTGCCGACCTTAAATGAGAATGAAAATGAGGAATAAACGATTGGGGAAGGGAAAATCCCCCCCGTTTTGGGCCTTCGCATCTGCCCCGGATCTAAGGGCGGGGAACCCGCCCCGGGCGTCTGTTTCAGGGGGAGCCAAAATCATAATATAATATGATTAAAAATAAAATACTTGCTTCACATAGCGCTTATCATACGGAAGCCCGGTTGGTTCACCGTCGACTTGTAAGAAAAAGGCGCCACACAGACCCTTTGTGCATCATTCTGTTCTTTTCTTTTAGTTTTTTAAGTAATTTATCTCAAACGCTGGAGAGAGGGGCGCCACTATCAAGTTTCTGTCGCGGTTCGAAAATTGTAGATCCGAGGCTGCAGTTCGGATATCTCACTCGACGTACGTAACGCAATAGCCAGCAGTCACTTTCCGTCGATATCCTGCGAGAAATGTCAATGGCGATACGCTCGCCCCCTATCACATCATGGGACGGAGATACCCTTGGCGAAATGTGGGTGTACTGGTTACACCTCTGTCTACCCCTTCGGGGATTACAGGCGTGAGTGTGTATGTATGTATGTAAATGTCAGGGCGTGGGGTCAGGTCAGGGGTGTCAGGGGTCATATCTGCGACTCCGTAAGAAACATCAAGGCGGGCTTGCACGTCTCGAGGTGGTAGTGGACGGCATTTGTGTTAGAATAAATACACCCGATATTGCAGAAATTCATAGGAAGCATGGTAGGCGGAGCCGTTGACTTTTTGCCTCGTTTGCCCCGGGCAGGTATACATGAGAGCGGGGGTTTGCCCTCCCCAGAGTACGCAAGGCAGCCTGAGTGAGAGTGCTCAGGAGGGGATTCTCCAGCACTTGAAGTGCTGCTACCCCACTGGGGTAATAATCTTTTAAATACCGCCGCCATATGGAGAGGGGGTAGGGGTGGCCCACCGGTAATCTCACTCATCGAACGAAACATGACAGCGAGCCGCCACTTCACGTCAATTTTCTGTAAGACTGTGGTAAAAATCCGGACGAGCCGACCCATTCATGCTGTAGACAAAATTGCCTACAGCGTGGCTCTGCCAATTATAAAATCTCTTTACTCCCAATATTACCATTCTGCGTTTTTGGAAACTTTTTTCTTACACTCAATAGAGGTAATTTTGAATTGTTTTTTTTCTTCAGGTATGCAGAATTTGTTTAGCCATGGAAGGTCAAATGTATCACATAAGGGAACACAAGTTGAACGAGCTATATGAAAATGTTACTGGAATATATGTAAGTATTAGATTTGCTAGCGACTCCGCTTGCGAGATATTTTTTTTTATATAGCATTATGCCGGGTGTAGTAAGGCTTCTGAAGCGAAATGGTAATAAAACACTTCCGTAACATAAACGGAAAATATAATTATTTTGCTGTTTACTTGCCATTTTAGAAACGTAAGCCAGCAATGTAAAGCGTACTAATAATAAAGTCGGGGTCAATGACCGGCGCGTAGTACCGCGTTGCAATACTCAGTATTTTGATCTTTGTAGCAGTATCATGTCTGTAATCATCAACACTTTTTTTATATACTCGTAGGATAGGTCGGCAAACAGGGTCACCTGATGGGAAGTGATCTCCACCGCCCATGTACGCCCACAATACTAAAATAATCATGGGCGCGTTGCCGACCTTAAAGGAAAGGGATAAGTTAGGGATTGGGAAGGGGAGGGGAATTTGGGCCTCCGGATATCTCACTCACCGTACGAAACGCAGCAGCAAGCTGCTACTTTACGCCGGTTTTCTGTGAGACAGTGGTAACGACCCGGACGAGCCGACCCATACATGATGTAGACAAAAGTATCTACAGCGTGGCTCTACCACTCATAGTATTATAATGTATTATGGTTATGCAAAAAAAATACATTATTTATGAAATATATATTATTTTTAGTGGTATCACATGTCTGTAATCATCAGCACTACCACACTTCTTTGTTTTTGGAAGCGTTTCCTTTACATCCGGTATATGGCGATACGTCACACGGTCCGTTCACAAGTATGTTTCACCCACAGTTAAGCGAAGACGACAAGCTCCCACAGAAGTTGTGTTGGGAATGCGCCCACAGATTGGTCAAAAGCAACGGTTTTAGAAACAAAGCACTGCGCAGTCAAGCTTTATTGATGAATCTATTGCAACCTGAGAGATATGTAAGTGTGCATGTAGGTTGTATAGGTTTTACAAGGTGGGAGGTCCCTCGTATGCGAGAGGCCGTCTGGGTTGGTACCACCGCGCCGTCTATTTCTGCCGCCAAACAACAGTGTTTAAGCACTGTTGTGTTTCGGTTTGAAGGACATTGAAGCCATTGAGATTACTGGGCAATATGAGACTTAACATCTTGTGTCTGGGTAACGAGCACAATTCAGTGCTTTGTAATTTCAAGGTGAGCGCCCTGCTCCTTGCGTCACTCAAGTTAACAAAATGCCGGCAAACGAGCAAGTGGGTCACCTGATGGTAAGTGATCTCCACCGCTCATGTACGCCCAAAAACGATGCGGGATAAGGGCAGGTGGAAGAGGTAAATCAATGATAATTATCAATTCACACTATTATATAGACGGTGCACTTACTAGAAGGTGACCCGCTTGCTCAGTTGTTGAAGTCAGCTATAAAAAAATCATATAAGATATTTAAAATCACTTCCAGATAACAGTACGAGACGTAAAATCAATAAACAGATTACACAATCAAATAAAATCAACATTAATCACGAAAATATTCGATGTCAACGACGTTGACTTACACATAAAGGACAATGAAGTTATACCTATAAAACCCGAGAATGACGTTTCCGAGAATGACGGCTTCGAAGACAATGACGATGACGTTAACAACATACCCATAATGGAGGTGGAGATAAAAGACGAAAGCCCAAATGAGATATATTTTGACGAGTACAATGACGGTATTGATTCTGATGATAAGAAATTGAGCGAGGTTTATGCGAAGCCGAAGAAAGTTAAAAAAAAGAAGTTGAAAGTGGAGAAGAAGGCTAAAGTGGTGAAGAAGTGTGATGATGACAGTCCTACTAGTACCATGGATAGGTAAGTAGATATTGCAATTTTACTAACATTGTTAGGGGAACTAAAAAAATAACTACTAACAAATACTTATAACCCCTACTAGCTGTTGCTCGCGGCTTCGCCCGCGTGGATGGCCTTTTTTCAGGATCAAAAGTATCTAAGTAAAGTATGTCCTAATCCAGTTCCTGGACTGTCTGTGTGCCAAATTTCATCCAAATCCGTTGGGCCATTAAGGTGTAATTGACTAACAAACATCCAAATTCACAAATTCACAAACATGAAAATCACACATGAATAGCCCGGTTTTGGAATTTGTATCTGATATGGCGATAGGCAGACGTCCCCACCAAAAATACAAATACAATTCGCGTAAACATTAGAAATCACTATGTAAAACTTTTTTTAAAACCATATCCCTATCCACAGATACAAGACGACCGATGTGAAACGTCGCAAAACGCAAGATCGTCTCGACGAGTCGCTATTTACTATAACCTCTCTGTCTTACGAGGAGCAAATCGCCGAAATTCAAAAGAGACAGGAGATGTCAAGTTACAGAAACGCTCCGTACAAATGTACTGTGTGTTACAGAGGATTTCAAATAAAGGACAGATACGATGCACATGTTGTGCGACATAGTGAGGTGAGTACGGTATTATTATTACATTTGTAAGTTTTACTTACATGACTTACAAGGAAATTACACAATGTAAGTTGATTATTGTAATTTTTGTATCTGAATGATGAAATGATCCACGCCCACTGCGCCACGGGGGCATACATAAATAGGTGTGGTCAAATTTAAGCAACGTATAGTGTACGATATAAGTATTATACAACGTGTTACAGAAAGGTGTGGTCAAATTTAAGCAACGTATAGTGTACGATATAAGTATTATACAACGTGTTACAGAAAGGTGTGGTCAAATTTAAGCAACGTATAGTGTACGATATAAGTATTATACAACGTGTTACAGAAAGGTGTGGTCAAATTTAAGCAACGTATAGTGTACGATATAAGTATTATACAACGTGTTACAGAAAGGTGTGGTCAAATTTAAGCAACGTATAGTGTACGATATAAGTATTATACAACGTGTTACAGAAAGGTGTGGCCAAATTTAAGCAACGTATAGTGTACGATATAAGTATTATACAACGTGTTACAGAAAGGTGTGGTCAAATTTAAGCAACGTATAGTGTACGATATAAGTATTATACAACGTGTTACAGAAAGGTGTGGTCAAATTTAAGCAACGTATAGTGTACGATATAAGTATTATACTAATATATATATATTTGTATAGGCGAATTGAGAACATCTTTGATTTTTTGTGTTGGTTAAAAAAAAAATTTGGTCCACAGCAAAGTGGCGCATACGAGTGTTTCATATGTAAGACGAGACTGAAGACTGGACGTGCATTGCGTAAACATTTAACCGCTCAACATACTGAGAAGTTCAGCTGTAAGGGATGTCCGTTCGTCACCAGGAATCGGTGAGCATATTTTACTACATATATTTTTTTAAGTGGCAGAGCCATTCTGTGTACAAGTTTTGTCTACAGCATGAATATGCTGGTTCGACCGAACTGTTACCACTGTCTCACAGAAAACCGACGTAAAGTAGCAACTTTCTGTTGCGTTCCGTACGGTGAGTAAGATATCCGGAGGCCCAAATGCC
The DNA here is from genome assembly GCA_905332985.1 of Mimas tiliae. NCBI lineage: Eukaryota > Metazoa > Arthropoda > Insecta > Lepidoptera > Sphingidae > Mimas > Mimas tiliae. Next base: position 1,966,046 of record HG995266.1, on the reverse strand, counting down.
CTTCCCCTTGCCAATCCCTTAATTATCCCTTCTTTTAAAGTCAACAACGCGCCCATGATTCTTCTGGTATTGTGGGCGTACATGGGCGATTGAGATCACTTACCATCAGGTGACCCGCTTGCTCGGGCCTATACTATATTAAAAAAACCTACCACCTAGTTTAACTTACTTTCTACTACTTATTATACATACATACGCACTCACGTCTGTAATCCCCGAAGGGGTAGGCAGAGGTGTAACCAGTACACCCACATTTCGCCGAGCGTATCTCCGTCGCATGATTAGATAGGGGGCGAGCCGATCGCCGTACCGGGCACAAATCCAGACTCCGGGCTGATCAGCCTCCGTGGTGCAGTGGGTGAGTAGCCGACTGTGAAACGTGAGGCCGCGGGTTCGATCCCCGCACCGAGACAAATATTTGTCTGATCCACAAATATTTGTTCCGGGTCTGGGTGTTGTGAGACCGAAAGCCTCTCGTGGTTCCTGATACCCACGACACAAGACTTGTATCTTATTGTGGGGTTAGAGCTATGTGTGTGACTGTTGGGTGTTATTTATTATGTACAGTACTCTTTATAATATTTAAGGTTTTTTACATTTCTAAATATTAAATCACTTAAAAAAACATTTAAAAATATAAAAAGTATCACCTCCAATGGCGAGGCCTAGGACCCAAGCCACCGGCGGTTAGGGCCCCAGAGTGAGGAACCTCCTCACAATACGTGCCGTGTCTCCGTGTGTTTATTTATTTATTATTACTGAGCATTTCGTAATAGAACAACCCATGCATTAAACCATGTATTCCGTGACGCAGCGGGCGAGTAGTCGGCTGCGAAGCGAGAGGCCGTGGGTTCGATTCCCACACCGAGACAAATGTTTGTGTGAACCACAAATATTGGTCTCGGGTCTGTGTGTTGTGGGTTGGCAAGTCCCTCGTAGTTGCTGATACCCACGACACAGGTTTACCTAGTGTGGGGTCAGGACTATGTGTGTGACTGTTGGGTGTATTATTATTATTATTATTATTTATATGTAATATTTTCAGTGGTGTCGCCAGAGAACATGAAAAATGGCACGCGGGTACTAAATACCAGTGTCCACACTGTCCCAGTGAATTTGAGTGAGTATTACACATTTATGGCTTTACACGGGTTTGATTCTCGCCCACAAACGATTCAACATATATTGTCATGTTTTTTAGTGTCAGAATCATCAGAATCGATGCATAATCTACACCAGTTCAAGAATCGACTTGACAATCACTTTAAATCTAAAGATAATAAACAATAGGGTAGTTTCCTATATTGAATTTAATACATTATTTTATAAGCAACAGAAAATGATACGCAAAAGAAACCCTTTTATTAAAACACAATCAAAATTTGTTCAGAAATGTGCCCGCAGTATAACTTTAAATGTTGGTATGAAGAAAAGTGGGTGCGTAGTAGGGATATCTCACTATCTCGCTTGCACGCGTGCACCATAATGAACATTTTACACAGTGACGTCAAAGTTTGCGTCGTCTGTCATTTGACAATTACCCCTTCTACAGGATTTGAATGGCTTGTAACTTATTTATTTTTGGTCCGATTTATAACATTCTTTCTGCAATATATTTTGAGTAAAGTAACTTATTGATTTAAATAATAAAATAAAACTAGTCAACTACCCTGTTACAAGTACCTAATGTAGTAACAAAATATTCAACGAAACTTTTAAACCGACTACAAACATAAAATTTTCTATAGGTATTTATGGAGTCGGTGCCTGTGTCGATGCCGGTCATATGAAATTGACATTTCATTGTTATTTTTTGAAGTCGATTTTTAGGAACTTATTTTATTTTCTTCAGTAAAAAAAAACTGAGGGGTGACAATTTGACATTTGTATATTTATGTCAATCGACTTATAAACGCCGAGATTTTTACTCTTGCAGTAAACCCTAATCAACAATGAAAAAAAAACAAAATCTGTCACTTGACACTGTCACGGCAAAACTACGCTCGCGAGTTTTTATTACATTTAGTGATTAAAAGTCTGAAAAACATTTCGTAAACGTTACCAAAATACTAGACAAAATATGTGGATGGTGTGTTAGTGTTATTAGTGCATAAAAACTCTTGATTACAAAGAAAATAGTCGAAAGAATTAATCTATTGACAATTAAAGTGCTAAAAATTATATCACCTACCTTCAAAAAAAAAAAACTATTAAAAACTTAAAAAAATGAGTTCTAAAAAATGTGCAAAGTGCAATAAAGTTCCTAACGAGAAGAAAACACCTGTTACTTGCGACTGTTGCAGCATTTTATTGTGTGGAGACTGCAATGGATTGTCGCCAACTGAAGTTCGTGTGTTGGAATTAAAGACTGTTGCTCGGGTTATGACTTTCCTATGCAGTGACTGCCGGTCTGCTATGAAGCAGCTACCAATGATATTGAAAAAGCTAAATGACCTCTCTGAGGAAGTTAAACAATTACGCGTGCGGCAGAACATGCTCGCAACTGAGTCGGCTATTCAGGAGATATCAGAGAGGGCCAATAGGGCTAATAACGTCATCATGTATGATATACCAGAATCGACCAGTACTGTAGCAGACAGCAGAAAGGAGCATGATAAAAAGGAATGTACGGCCATAATAAAAACTATTACCAAAGTGAACTGTGGTGAAATAAAGCTTTTCCGCCTTGGTGCTCGCAAGCTTGATGCGAACGCCAGGCCACGCCCGGTCAAGGTTGTTTTAAATAGTAGGAGTGATGCAATAGAAATACTGCGCAATAAAGTCAAACTAAATAAACCTTCATCAATCTCAGCAGACCTAACACCCTTGCAGAGAGAGTACTTAAAATACCTGCGAGAACAACTTAATAAACGCATTAGCGAGGGAGAGAAGGACATCACAATAAAATATGTTCACGGACATCCAACAATTATTAAAATTAACCAAAAAAACTAAATATTTATGATAAGCACACATCCAAACGCAACGGAAGTGATAATAATAATAAGAATACTCTAAGAACTCAAATACCATCATCACTTATTACAATTACTATTTTATACACTAATATTCAATCTGTCACATCCAAATTAGATTTATTTATTGCTAGAGTGAACTCTTTAGAACCTACTTTTATTATAATTACTGAAACATGGCTAAAGCCTAATATACCCGACTCAATGATCAAAATACCAGGATACGACATATACCGAGATGATAGAATTGGCAAACGAAGTGGTGGAGTGGCAATATATGCCTCAAACAGAACTGACTTTATGATAACAAAATTGAATACCAACAGCAATAAGAAACATGAGGCCTCGGAGTGCTTATGGCTCGACGTCTCAATCGGAAGCAACAAATTTATATTATGTGGATTATACCGAGGACACAACTCAACATTAGACCAAGATAATGCTTTATTTGAAATGTTTACCCGTATCGCTGAAGTTAACACAATTGTTGTAATAGGGGATTTCAACTATGGAGGGGTGAAATGGCCACTAGAAAATTGCGGATATGTAACACCAATAGAAAACAACTTTATACAATGGTACAAAGGTAGTAATCTGGAACAATTAGTGAGTACACATACCAGATTCAGACAAGGAAATCAACCGTCATGCATAGACCTGATCCTAACTAACGATAACTCACTTATAGCTAATGTAGAACATCAAGCTCCGATTGGCAAGAGTGACCATTCTTGCTTAATGGCAGCAATTCAAATTCAATCGCAAGGAAATAATAAAAAAATAACACTTAAACTCAATTACAATAAAGCAGATTATGAAAAAATTAACAAAAGGGTTCATACTACCTTGCCTGGAAGTATGAAGAACATAACATGTGCAAATAGCCAATTTAACATCTTTTTAAATGCACTCAGAGAAGCAATAAATTTATATGTACCGCAAACAAGTCAAGTCCACCATCCCACAAATAAACCGTGGATTAGTAATAACACAAAAAAACTAATGAAGCAGAAATTTGAATTGTGGGATAGATACGTATTGACTGGACTAGATGATGCCTATAGAGATTACAGAAGGACAAACAATAAATTAACGAACCTAAATAGGACAGCCCGTATGACATACGAAACAACATTAATAAATTCTGGTCCAAAGAAATTCTTCTCTTATACTAACTATATTGCACCATTATTATTTCAGTGTACCCAACGTTGTTTTCTCAGACACCCTCAATACATTTGTCTAGGTGCGGAAATCGAACCCACGGCCTCACGCTGCCTTTTAATTGTCTCACTCACAAGAATTAATAGAATTTTTTAGAACAGGTAAAATGGTTCCGAAACAAGTTTAATAATAAGACAAAAGTATAATTGTCACACATTTATTCATTATTTATTACATAAATAAACATAATAATAAAAGCGTGGAATGCATGGTTACATACAAAAAATCTATGCGCCGAATTATGAGCCTCCACATAAATACTGATAGAAAATAGACAATAAGAGACTGTGTACACTAGCGGATTCTTGCTAAGGGGTTCAAGTAAAGCATTTGGGTACATTGACAAACCTCAAATTAATCTTGATATTATCCTACATTGTTAGTACTCTATCCACAATATAATTTTCATCGCTTTTCCTCACTTATTCCAATTTAATTATGTATAGTATATACTCAATTTTTTTCATTATAATTTTGGGTCTATCCAACCCCCCTGGAACCAGAATCCTGGATCCGCCAGTGACACCACACATGTTTTATCTCTATATACCTACTGTATTACCTTAAGCTAAATATTATAAAATATTACTAAAATAAATATACCAACGTACGAGTGTATAACTATGTATAACTTTCTGTTGTGGTCATATTTAAGGATTGTTACATACACCTGGAGGTCAATTCTTGTAATTTTAAACGATCAAAATATCGATCCGATCTAGTCTCAGCGTCAAGAAAGTTGCAAATGACATTCTCTTAAACCAATAATCAACGTCAAATGTGAACATAGATCGTAATGAGATTGAATGTAGAATAAAAGTTGAATGAAGCCAAAACAATATAATGCTACTGCTAATGCTAGGTGCTAGGAATGATATTTTGAACATTTTAAATTACGAGAATTGGCCTGCTGATATTGAGTGTATTTACCGGATCTTATCAAAATCTAGACATTCTAAAATTTAATGCTAATTTTAATCGCTTGTTTATTACGATCGATCACATACATAGGTACCTTGAAATTAAGTGAAGCGCGTAAGCGAATAACAATGCTGGATTGAGACAAAAACTCAGCCGTTTATCATTAACGCCCGATTTCTGAAAGGCTGATCAATGTTAAATTAACTAATCAAATGTCAAATCTCATGTCAAGTCAAAATTGAGTTGCTAGAAGCGTGATCAACACCTTTGATTTGACACATATGTTAGCTAACATAACTTTCAAATTAATATGATATGAATCGTATGTCAAACAGTAGGTAATAAAGAGAGATCAAATATTATATATTTTTTTCATTATATAACGTTTTAGCAACTCAAATTGATTTGACAGCGATGTCAACTCAAAGTTCTGTTGAATGTTGATTTTGTCAGCCTTTCAGAAATTGCGTCATATATCGATGTTGTTACTCATTCGATAAAAAAGTGAAAACTTGAAGTACATGTGTATTTTGACCCATTTGCACGTTTGCCATAAAATAAATAGATTTACTGCCCCAGGCCCTCATTAGACTTGCCGCACCCGACGACGGGCTCATTCCGCCACTGCCTTGTATGTTCCTCGAACATTTCCTTTTGCACTTTAACCGTGCAGTTTTGAGTAGTCTGTAAAACTACTTTATGATAAAACGGCAGCGCGATTGCGATGCCTTCGACTTTTAACTTACTTTTACGTTTAATATCTTTATCTATAACAAACAGTTTTTAAAGTATTAAGGGTAACATATAACTAAGTAGATACTAGAGCGGTGCAGGAAGGGCATGTTGACGTGGGTACTGAGTAGGTCCCCGCGGTAGTGGAGCGGTGCAGGAAGGGCATGTTGACGTGGGTACTGAGTAGGTCCCCGCGGTAGTGGAGCGGTGCGGCAAGGGCGTGTTGACGTGGGTACTGAGTAGGTCCCCGCGGTAGTGGAGCGGTGCGGCAAGGGCGTGTTGACGTGGGTACTGAGTAGGTGCCAGCGGCAGTGGAGCGGTGCGGCAAAGGCAGGTTGACGTGGGTACTGAGTAGGTCCCCGCGGTAGTGGAGCGGTGCGGCAAGGGCGTGTTGACGTGGGTACTGAGTAGGTCCCCGCGGTAGTGGAGCGGTGCGGCAAGGGCGTGTTGACGTGGGTACTGAGTAGGTCCCCGCGGTAGTGGAGCGGTGCAGGAAGGGCATGTTGACGTGGGTACTGAGTAGGTCCCCGCGGTAGTGGAGCGGTGCAGGAAGGGCATGTTGACGTGGGTACTGAGTAGGTCCCCGCGGTAGTGGAGCGGTGCAGGAAGGGCATGTTGACGTGGGTACTGAGTAGGTCCCCGCGGTAGTGGAGCGGTGCGGCAAGGGCGTGTTGACGTGGGTACTGAGTAGGTCCCCGCGGTAGTGGAGCGGTGCGGCAAGGGCGTGTTGACGTGGGTACTGAGTAGGTGCCAGCGGCAGTGGAGCGGTGCGGCAAAGGCATGTTGACGTGGGTACTGAGTAGGTCCCCGCGGTAGTGGAGCGGTGCGGCAAGGGCGTGTTGACGTGGGTACTGAGTAGGTGCCAGCGGCAGTGGAGCGGTGCGGCAAAGGCATGTTGACGTGGGTACTGAGTAGGTCCCCGCGGTAGTGGAGCGGTGCGGCAAGGGCGTGTTGACGTGGGTACTGAGTAGGTCCCGGTAGTAGTAGACCGTTGCGGAAAGGACATGTTGGCGTGGGTACTGGATAGGTTGCAGCGGCAGTGGATCGGGAAGAGCATATTGACGTGGGTATTCTATCCATGACGTGTGTAACGCGATAGTTCCGTTACGACACATTACATTGAATCGCCCCTCCCGCAGGAACTAACTCAGTTATGTACTACCCCTGTACTATAAAAAATACCTACAATATTCAAGTCATACAACGCTTAATCTATAAGTGATATAATACGCAATGTATGTATTCTAGTTATTTTCTGAACTATAAGCAATAGTATTATGAGCTTTCTCACTCATATTTCCGCGTAAATGAACTTTGAGAGTTCTTTTAATTTATTGTTAGGTATGTATGTCGCATGTTTTGTACATAATAATATTATGTTTTTTCTTCTGTGTGAATTTTAATATGTCTTTTTAAATTACCATTTTGTTTACATGTATAATCACAGTATTGACATTTAAAAGGTTTTTCTCCTGTGTGAGTTCTAATATGTGTCTTTAAATTACTATTATGTTTACATGTAAAATTACAGTATTCACATTTTAAAGGTTTTTCTCCTGTATGAGTTCTAGTGTGGGCCTTTAAATTAGAATAATCTGCACACGTATAATCACAGTATTGGCAATTATAAGGTTTTTCTCCTGTGTGAATTTTAACATGGATCTTCAAATTTATACTTTGTGCACATGTATAATCACAGTATTGGCATTTAAAAGGTTTTTCTCCTGTGTGAGTTAGAATATGTGCCTTTAACTTAAAATTTTCTGTACAGGTATAATCACAGGAATCACATTTAAAAGGTTTTTCCTCAGTGTGAGTTTCAATATGTGCCTTTAATTTATAATTTTTTGTACATGTATAACTACAGTATTGACATTTTAAAGGTTTAACTCCTGTGTGGGTTCTCATATGTGCTCGTAAAGTACTATTTTTTGCACTTGTATAATTACAGATTTCACATTTGTACGGTTTTTCTCCTGTGTGAGTTCTAATATGTGCTTTTAAACTACTGTTTACTGTACATGTATAATCACAGTATTGACATTTAAAGGGTTTTTCTCCCGTGTGAGTTCTAATATGTGTCTTTAAATGATTATAAACTGAACATGTATAATCACAGTATGGACACTGGAAAGGCTTTTCTCCTGTGTGAGTTCTAATATGTGCCTGTAAATTACTATTCACTGCACATGTATAATCACAGTATTCACATTTAAAAGGCTTTTCTCCAGTGTGTTTTCTCGTATGTCTTCGGATATCAGAATTTCGTACAGAACTATAATCGCAGTATTGACATTTAAATGGTTTTAGCAAAATATCGTCTTCTTTAGAACTTCCGCCACATACAGAGTTCTGTGTTAATACATGTGTCGTGCTTGGTTTAAAACAAGGTTTATGTACATCCATATGTTGTAGAAGAACAGCTTTTGTGTCACATGTTTTATCACAATCATTGCACATAAAAGATTTTTCATTATCCTTAACTAATACTTGCTGATACTTTTCTTCACAGGTTATCTTAGATGACGTATTTTCATTAGTTAGAGTGTTTGATTGAGTTCCAGAGATGTATTTCTTCCCACTTTCTATAGAATTAGCTTCATCTACAGACATATGTGTTTCTTCCAGCTTAGGCTCTTTGTCTGGAATTGTACCTTGAGACAGAAAAAAATATCAACCTGAAAACCTGGTTTAATGAGAGTATTTTATATGATTTTCTTCAATAGCTTACATGGCCTATACATAATTCACAATAAAGAAAAAAAAAATAATCATCTTAAAAATTTTGAATTTGTATACTATTTAAATCTGATAGAGGGTATGACCTGGGTATGACTGTCGAATGATTATAAAAAGATTCATGCCATAAACGACGTCAACCTATACGATGGTCATAACGCGGCACGCGTGTGAAGGAGATAGCGAGTTAGTCCCACTACTCTTTCAATTTATGTCACACGCAATCTAATCAATATTTGAAATATTTATTATGGTCTCATTCAACCAAATTCGATTCTGTTTTAGTAATAAGGTTCCTATCACATGGGACTGAGATACGCTCGGCGAAATGTGGATGTACTGGTTACACCTCTGCCTACCCCTTCAGGGGTTTTATAGGCGTAAGTGTGAGCGTACAAGTCTTCTGATGGTAAATAATCACCACCATCTACAGTACGTTGGGGAGATATCCGGAGGTCCAAATCCCCCTCCCCTTCCCAATCCCTTAATTATCCCTTTCTTTTAAGGTCGGCAACGCGCTTATGATCCTTTTGGTATTGTGGGCGTACATGGGCGGTGGATATCACTTACCATCATGTGTCCCGCTTGCTCGTTTGCCGGCCCATACTAAAAAAAAACAAGGAAAGGACAAGTATTCTGCTTAAGTTTTATCCTACTAGTCAGAGAATATTATGCGGTCGTCACTTACTAGGTGGTAGGTATGTTGTATGCAAAAGGCCCTCTGGGATGGTACCACCACTACGTCTATTTCTGCCACTAAACAACAGTGTGTTACACGGTTGTGTTTCAGTTTAAAGTACATTGAAACCAGTGAAATTACTGGGCATTAAGAGACTAGCCCCCGGTTTCTGAAAGGCTGATCAAATCAACATTCAACTAACAGAACTTTGATTTTGACCGCTGTCAAATCAATTCCAGTTGAAACATTGATTGGTGTATAAATTAATAATATTTGATGTCTCTTTAGTGCCGTTTGACATACGATTTTTCAAATTTGAAAGTTATGTTAGCTAACATATGTGTCAAATCAAAGGTGTTGATCACGCTTCTAGCAACTCAATGTCGACTTGACATTTGATTAGTTAATTTAACATTGATCAGCCTTTCAGAAACCGGGCGTAAACATCTTATGTCACAGCGTCACGAGTGCAGTCCAATGCCATGCAGTGCTTTGTAATTCAAAGTTCTGTGTTGTGTTGCTTCTGTTTATTAGCACTTGCCATCAGACGAGCGATCTGCTCGTCTCGTCATTTAAGCTAATAAAAACAAACTTACTGTCCTCCTCAGGTTCATATTCGATCATCACTTCATATTCGTCCATTACATCTTCCTTTTCCGTTTTTATTACTATTTCATGGTGTTCCAGTATCGGTGTGGGGTCTATTTTGGCAACCGCCAATGAGGTCACCAGACCATATGCCAGCCTGTCTAAAAGAGCGATGGATAGTAGATTCAGCTGCAAAAATATATAAAAACGTCACTTACGTACATACTCACGCTTGTAATCCCCGAAAGGGTAGCACAAATGTAAAGTACACCCACATTTCACACAGCTTATTTTCAAACCATGATGCACAAATTACATATACAACATGTTACAGAAAGGTGTGGTGAAATTGAAGCAACATATAGTGTACGATATAAGTGTATTATACAACGTGTTACAGAAAGGCGTGGTCAAGTTTAAACAATGTATAGTGCATGATATAAGTATTATACAACGTGTTACAGAAAGGCGTGGTCAAATTTAAGTAACGTATAGTGTACGATATAAGTTAGTTTATGTTTGTTTATTGAAACAATAACAATGTTACAAAAAGTCACCTTACAAATGCGTACAAATAACACATATTCCATACTTAAACTTAATTACAATTTTTTATGTAACACTGTATTTAGATGCTGACTACAATTGTAATCGTTGTTGCCGTGATCCCCACACTAAGCTATGACGCTTGTGTCGTGGGTAATTCACAAACACTAGTTTTCAAGATCTTATGTAACAAGAGGCAGTTTGTCAATTTTAATAAGGCCACGGTAGACCCAAGAGTCAAGACAAAACATAAAATGAAACATGTTACAGAAATATGTGGATGGTGTGTTAGTGTTATTAGTGCATAAAAACTCTTGATTACAAAGAAAATAGTCGAAAGAATTAATCTATTGACAATTAAAGTGCTAAAAATTATATCACCTACCTTCAAAAAAAAAAAACTATTAAAAACTTAAAAAAATGAGTTCTAAAAAATGTGCAAAGTGCAATAAAGTTCCTAACGAGAAGAAAACACCTGTTACTTGCGACTGTTGCAGCATTTTATTGTGTGGAGACTGCAATGGATTGTCGCCAACTGAAGTTCGTGTGTTGGAATTAAAGACTGTTGCTCGGGTTATGACTTTCCTATGCAGTGACTGCCGGTCTGCTATGAAGCAGCTACCAATGATATTGAAAAAGCTAAATGACCTCTCTGAGGAAGTTAAACAATTACGCGTGCGGCAGAACATGCTCGCAACTGAGTCGGCTATTCAGGAGATATCAGAGAGGGCCAATAGGGCTAATAACGTCATCATGTATGATATACCAGAATCGACCAGTACTGTAGCAGACAGCAGAAAGGAGCATGATAAAAAGGAATGTACGGCCATAATAAAAACTATTACCAAAGTGAACTGTGGTGAAATAAAGCTTTTCCGCCTTGGTGCTCGCAAGCTTGATGCGAACGCCAGGCCACGCCCGGTCAAGGTTGTTTTAAATAGTAGTAGTGATGCAATAGAAATACTGCGCAATAAAGTCAAACTAAATAAACCTTCATCAATCTCAGCAGACCTAACACCCTTGCAGAGAGAGTACTTAAAATACCTGCGAGAACAACTCAATAAACGCATTAGCGAGGGAGAGAAGGACATCACAATAAAATATGTTCACGGACATCCAACAATTATTAAAATTAACCAAAAAAACTAAATATTTATGATAAGCACACATCCAAACGCAACGGAAGTGATAATAATAATAAGAATACTCTAAGAACTCAAATACCATCATCACTTATTACAATTACTATTTTATACACTAATATTCAATCTGTCACATCCAAATTAGATTTATTTATTGCTAGAGTGAACTCTTTAGAACCTACTTTTATTATAATTACTGAAACATGGCTAAAGCCTAATATACCCGACTCAATGATCAAAATACCAGGATACGACATATACCGAGATGATAGAATTGGCAAACGAAGTGGTGGAGTGGCAATATATGCCTCAAACAGAATTGACTTTATGATAACAAAATTGAATACCAACAGCAATAAGAAACATGAGGCCTCGGAGTGCTTATGGCTCGACGTCTCAATCGGAAGCAACAAATTTATATTATGTGGATTATACCGAGGACACAACTCAACATTAGACCAAGATAATGCTTTATTTGAAATGTTTACCCGTATCGCTGAAGTTAACACAATTGTTGTAATAGGGGATTTCAACTATGGAGGGGTGAAATGGCCACTAGAAAATTGCGGATATGTAACACCAATAGAAAACAACTTTATACAATGGTACAAAGGTAGTAATCTGGAACAATTAGTGAGTACACATACCAGATTCAGACAAGGAAATCAACCGTCATGCATAGACCTGATCCTAACTAACGATAACTCACTTATAGCTAATGTAGAACATCAAGCTCCGATTGGCAAGAGTGACCATTCTTGCTTAATGGCAGCAATTCAAATTCAATCGCAAGGAAATAATAAAAAAATAACACTTAAACTCAATTACAATAAAGCAGATTATGAAAAAATTAACAAAAGGGTTCATACTACCTTGCCTGGAAGTATGAAGAACATAACATGTGCAAATAGCCAATTTAACATCTTTTTAAATGCACTCAGAGAAGCAATAAATTTATATGTACCGCAAACAAGTCAAGTCCACCATCCCACAAATAAACCGTGGATTAGTAATAACACAAAAAAACTAATGAAGCAGAAATTTGAATTGTGGGATAGATACGTATTGACTGGACTAGATGATGCCTATAGAGATTACAGAAGGACAAACAATAAATTAACGAACCTAAATAGGACAGCCCGTATGACATACGAAACAACATTAATAAATTCTGGTCCAAAGAAATTCTTCTCTTATATTAGACAACAAATAACATCTAAGGTCAGCATACCAACAGTCTTACGCAACTACCAAGGTCAAACCGTTACTCAGCCAAATGAAATAGCTAAAGCATTTGCAGATCAATTTGTAAGTGTTTTTCAAATAGAGCCGCAAGATCAATTACCTACCCTAGATCCACTCCACAGGGTGGAGGACTCCATCGAAGATTTATTGTTTACCCAAGACAAAATAAAACTTGCGATTAAAGAAATGAAACCGGATTCATCACCTGGACCAGATAACATCCCAGTAACAATAATTCAAAAATGTGACTTTACTGATTACCTAGCAACATTAATGCAGACATCATACGAAACAGGTACTTTACCAGACCTGTGGAGAACTGCCAATGTGACACCTATTTTCAAAAAAGGAAGTAAATTGGAACCTGCTAATTACCGACCAATAAGCCTGACCAGTGTATTAAGCAAAGTTATGGAAAAAATCGTGGTCAAACACATAAGAGAATTCTTTACTTTTCATCAAGTTATTCCACAACAACAACATGGTTTTTGCCCTCACCGCTCCACCATATCTAATTTGCTGTCATGCCTGTCTGCATGGACAAACTCCTTTAACGACAAAGATCCTATTGATGTAATCTACCTCGACTATGAAAAAGCCTTTGACAAAGTCCCAATAAGAAGGCTCCTACAAAAACTGGAACATGTGGGAATACGCGGTAAACTATTAAACTGGATCGAGGCATTTCTGCGAGGCAGAACATTCCAAGTAAGGATTGGTGATACAATGTCGGACCCAAGAGAAATACACAGTGGTGTTCCTCAGGGATCAGTACTTGGCCCAGTACTGTACATAATCTATACCTTTGACCTTCCCAAATGCGTCAATTGTGAAATTAGCATCTTTGCAGATGACACTAAGATTTTTGCAAACCCATTATTGGACCACAACCATCTTCAAGATGACTTGAACAAAATAGCGAACTGGTCGAAGGAATGGCTTATAGATTTGAATGTCTCAAAATGTACTGTATTGCATATAGGCAAACAAAATCCTCACTTATCATACAAACTAAATGATTCTCAGCTAATGGAAGTTAGGGTACAAACTGACCTGGGAGTGAAAATTACTGAAAACTTAAAATGGGAAGAACATATTATATCGATCACCAAGAAAGCCAAAAGTCTTATTTATCTAGTCAGGAAAGCTTTTGGGATTTTAACTCCAGAAATGATGTTGCGGATCCACAAAACATTTGTTAGACCAATTCTTGAGTATGCTTTTCAAGTTTGGAATCCGTATTTTGTTAAGGACATTGAGCTTTTAGAGAAGGTACAACGCAGCTTCACTAAGGTACCCAAATTATTGAAAAACCGTCCTTATGAGGAACGACTTGAAGTGCTAAAACTAACAACTCTAAAGGATCGCAGACATCGCGGTGACCTAATTGAGACTTACAAAATATTGAATGGACATTATGACATCCAGGGTTTACACAACCTGCTGAATAAAGACACCAATACTCGTCTCAGAGGTCATAGCAAAAAACTGTACACCACCTTATCCAACAACAAACCTCACATGCACTTTCTGACAAACAGAGTGGTAAGAGCGTGGAACAAGCTGCCACAGGACGTAGTCTCGGCGGAAAGTGTCAACCAATTTAAAAACCGACTTGACAATCAACTCAAAGTGATAGCATAGTGGAGATCTTCAGGATACAGGCACATCAGTTGCACAAACTGCCTGCCTGATTACAACATAATAATAATAATAATAATAATAATAATAATAAAAAATCTGTCCACATTTGACGGCGATATGTTAAATACTGACAAATTGGGAAACACCTTATGAAAATAAAAATTGTGTGCTAAAAATAAATAAAAATTAAGGAAATTAAAAAAAAAGCTAAATGAAATAAATAAAGGACAAAAAAAGTTCTCTCCGGCGGGGAATCGAACCCCGGTCTCCCGCGTGACAGGCGGGGATACTTACCACTATACTACCGAAGACTTGCCTAAAACTGTCAAAATTAAATATCTATACTAAACTTTTCTATCGCCTCATTAGTCTTGTGGCAACGAAAAACGCTATGTACCGCGAGGTCCTAAATTCGACTCTCATGTCGAACAATTGCTGTATGATATAAAGAAAAAAAAAATATTTGTGTTTTCGATTGGAAAAATCGCACATTACTCACCCGGCATTGGAATCAGTGGTCTGTATCACGTATGACGATATACTCGTCTATCATATCATGAGACGGAAATAAGCTCGGCGACACGTGGATGGAGCAGTATCACCTCTCCTTACCCCGTCGGGGACAAAGGTGTGAGTATATGTATACAACGTGTTACAGAAAGGTGTGGTCATATTTTAGTATTTGGTAATGACTCACCTAGTGTGTGAGTATTTATGTACCGGATCTTTTCAAAACCGTGATATCCAAAAATTTCATGTTAATTATAATAAATTTATAAAAAATGCTCATTGTATGGGCATAAAAATATATAATTAATCATTTACCAGTCGAACTAAAAGAATCTGAATTAAATGTATTTAAAAATAAATTAACTCGAATACTACTAAATAAGTTATATTATAATCTAAATGATTTGTTTAATGCTAGAGATATTGACATAGAACAACTTTGACATAAAACATTTTTAATAGGCGTTAAACAAACCATGAATATTTTGAATTGTAATTAGTTAAATTTATGACATTTTTAATTTATAAGTAATATTAATGTTTGCACGTCAAGAATGACAGAGTGTGCGAATCTACTTATCTAAAATTATAACATCTCCATGTAACCACATTCTTGCAAATAAAAGTATCGTTCATCATTCATTCATTCATTCATTCAATCACTCGTTTATTAAGATCGAAAAGATCAAATCAATATGAATTATTATGAACGACACTCACTTTTTAATAAACTTGAATAACGTGTACGTAACTCTACGGACATACGTACGTAACTTGTGATTTAAACACAAATTTAAAGATTTGATTTCACATAGTTTTAATTCAACACTTTTTATTTTTATTAGCTGAGTGACGAATCGAGTAGGTCGTTCGCCTGATGGTAAGCGCAACGCCTGCACATAAACAGAAGCAACACCACACATAACTTCAATTACAAAGCACTGCATGGCATTGCACTGCACTCATCGCCCCGAGACATTAGATGCTAAGTGAATGTGATGTAAGTGATGCTAAGAAGTACGAGTGGTAGAGCCACGCTGTAGACAATTTTGTCTACAGCATGAAGGGTCCGGCTCGTCCGGGTCGTTACCACTGTCTCACAGAAAACCGGCGTAAAGTAGCAGCTTGCTGCTGCGTTTCGTACGATGAATGAGATATTCGGAGGCCCAAATCCCCCTCCCCTTCCTAATCCCTTATTATCCCTATCCTTTAAGGTCGGCAACGCGCCCATAATTCTTTTGTATTATGGGCGTACATGGGCGGTGGAGATCGCTTACCATCAGGTGAACCACTTTCTCGTTTGCCGGCCTATACATAAAAAAAAAGTCTCATAATGCCTAGTAATTGCACTGTCTTCTATGTCCTTCAAACCAGTGCTTACACACTGTTGATTGGCGGCAGAAATAGACGGCGCGGTGGTACCTATCCAGACGGCCTCTCGCATACGAGGGACCTACTTAATACTTATACATACATACATATACTCACGCCTGTTTCCTATAGGGGTAGGTACTGAAAACGAATTTCCACTTGCTACGATCCTTGCACACCTCTTTGGCCATATTCACTCTCATTAAATAATAATAATGATTACTTATGTATATGACTGCCTCGGTGGCGCAGTTGTAATCCGTAAGCGTTACGATTGAGGTCAACGCTGAGGTCTCGGGTTCGATCCCCGGGTCGGGTAAAGTGGTATTGGGTTTTTCTATTACGATATGCTCAGTATCAGCCCGGAGTCTGGAATTTGTTCCCGGTATGACGATAGGCTCGCCCCCTATCACATAAGGGACGGAAATACGTTCGGCAAAATGTGGGTGTACTGGTTACACCTCTGCCTACCCCTTCGGGGATTACAGGCGTGAGTGCGTATGTATGTAAAAAGCTAGTCAAAAATAACCTACCTAATAGAAAAACCCAATACCACTTTACCCGACCCGGGGATCGAACCCGAGACCTCAGCATTAGCCTCAATCGTAACGCGTACGCATTACAACTGCGCCACCGAGGCAGTCCGTATGTTATATATATAATATTTTGGTTTTCAGTAAACTCACCACATACATGGGCCATATAAGAATAAAACACGTGTCAGATTTCGTGTGCGAGCTGTGCGGATACACGTTTGTGAGTAAAAAAGGTATTGAAGTACACAAAAAGAAGAAACATAGATTGGCTGAAAAATCGGTAAGTGAAAATGTTTACTATTGTAAAAAAAAAAAAACATACATCTTTACGCATTCACGCCTTTAATAATCCCCGAATGGGTAGGCAGTGGTGTAACTAGTACCCAGTGTAATTCCAGACTCTGGGATGGTACTGAGCATTTCGTAATAGAACCCAATAACACAGTTTTTTTTTTAATTTATTGAGGATTTTTTTATGTCAAAGGCCGGCAAACGAGCAAGTGGGCCACCAGATGGTAAGTGATCTCCACCGCCCATGTACGCGCACAATACTAAAATAACCATGGGCGCGTTGCCGACCTTAAACGAAAGGGATAATTAAGGGATTGGGAAGGGGAGGGGGGTTTGGGTCTCCGGATATCTCACTCACCGTACGAAACGCAGCAGCAACTTTATATCGGTTTTCTGTGAGACAGTGGTCCATTCATGCTGTGGACAAAAGTGTCTACAGCGTGGCTCTACCACTCAAAAGTGTAGTTCCAGAACTCTGATGAAGAATGATGTCAGTGACACCATTTTAAGAATCGACTTGACAATCACATTCAATCAAAAGATACAAACTATTTGTTGCAAGTAATGTAGTAAAAAATATTCAGCGAAACTTCAAAAACGGCTCAAAAATATAACACATTTCTCATTATACACCCCGACCTACTGTTGATTATTTGAAATCTTCTCGATCGAAAGGTTGTCTGGTAGAGATTGCTATTAGCGATAAGATCGCCTATTGTTACATTTATAATTTTGTTTGTTCTTTACTGTAATATTCTACATTGTGTACAATAAAGTGTTATCTATCTATCTAACACTGAAATGTCAAAAATAACACTTTCTATAGTTATTTATGGAGTCGATGCCTGTGTCGATGCCGGTCAAATGAAATCGACTTTTCATTGTTACTTTTTGAAGTCGATTTTTACGTACTTATTTTATTTTAGTCAGTAAAAAAACTGAGGGTTTTCAACTTGACATGTGTCAAGTTGAAAACCCTCAGTTATATTTATGTCAATCTATACTAATATTATAGAGCTGAAGAGTATGTTTGTTTGTTTGGTTGAACGTTAATCTCAGGTACTACTGGTCCGATTTGAAAAATTCTTTCAGTGTTAGATGGCCCGCATTTATTGAGGAAGGCTATAGGCTATATTTTTCCCCGGAATAGGCCGTTCACGCGTTCGGAGCTGCGAGCAAAAGCTAGTCAAGTTATAAACGAAGAGATTTAGAGACCTACGTATAAATCCTGCGTATTTCTCTGCATCCCCAAAGGTTGACTGGTAGAGAATGGCTCTGGCATTAAGTCCGCCTGTACATATATTATGTATAATATAATAACACCAGCCCTGTATTATATACGTCCCACTGCTGGGCACGGGCCTCCTCTACTGAATGAGAGGGGTTAGGCCTTACTCCACCACGCTGGACTAATGCGGGTTGGCAGACTTCACATACCTTCGAAATTCTTATGAACAACTTCTCAGGTATACAGGTTTCCTCACGATGTTTCCTTCACCGTTAAAGCAAGTGATAATTAACAATTAATACACACATAACTTTGAAAAGTCAGAGGTGTATGCACTTGGGGCTGGTTTCGAACCTGCGACTCGTCGTCTCGACGGTCCATACCGCTCCCCGCTGAGCTATCACTGCTTTTCTATATATTATGTATAAAGTGTGTAAAATAAATATAAATAAATAAATAAATAAATAAATATAAACATTGTAGGTACCAGTGGAGGGTCCGTATTGTGAAGTGTGTGACGTCAGGTTTGTATCGGAAGAGGCTCACGCGAGACATCTCAAACTGTCCGCGCGACACAGCAGCGATACTGACCCGTGAGTACTCTAAAGTCTAAGGGGACGTATCACGTACCCATATTAGGGGCCGTGCATTAATCAAGTGATGTTTTTTTTAGCTTTTTTTAACTAACCCCCCCCCCCCCCCCCCCCCCGCCCCTTGGTGATACGTGGTGAGGTTTAAGACAAACCCCCCTCCCACCCGTAGTATATGCCAAGCCACACCCCGCCCCCTTCTAATTTTCACGTAATAATTTATAAATATGTTTTCCAAATCATCATTTTGCCGACAGTTAGAAAGTTGGAAAAATAATAATTCTACCCATATTTGTGTTTACATACTCATACATACGCACTCACGCCTGTAATCCCCGAAGGGGTAGGCAGAGGTGTAACCAGTACACCCACATTTCGCCGAGCGTATTTCCGTCTCTTATGTGATAGAGGGCGAGCCTATCGCCGTACCGGGCACAAATACCAGACTCCGGGCTGATACTGAGCATATCGTAATAGAGAAAACCAATACCACTTTACCCGACCCGGGGATCGAACCCGAGACCTCAGCGTTAGCCTCAATCGTAACGCATACGCATTACAACTGCGCCACCGAGGCATATTTGTGTGTTATTATTATTATTATTAAATTCAGCGATTGACGCGTGACGCCAAGAGTACCCAATTAGTTTTTTCTGCGTACCACTTCAAAAAAGACCTCAAACCTGCGTACCCCTTATTGTAGCAAACACAGTAATATTATAAATGCGAAAGTTTGTGAGTGAGTGTGTGTGTGTTCTTGTTTTTACTGATGATTGTAATAAAATAATATTTTGGAAATTGTTCTTGTTTTTACCGATAGCCGCACGTACCCCTTGATGCAACTTCACGTACCCCTGGGGGTACGCGTACCACTAATTGGGAAACACTGCCCTAGAGGATATTGACTACGTGACGAAAACCTAAAGTGACAAAGCGTGGTATTTTGAAGACCCCAAGAGAACGGATCACACCCGCTTTCTTTTCGGGGAGTGAAATATATTACGTTCACCCACGATCGAGAACTGTGAGAAAATATCAGGTTCTTTTAGGATATTGGGAGAATACAGTAAATTACACTTGATACATGTTCAATGTTCAACATCCATATAATATATTTTATTTTAATACTTTGTTTTATACAATGACACATTCTATTTATAAACTATTCAAGCCAGCATCCGCAAATAGGTTTTATCTCTAACAAGAACAAAATCCGATCTCGAAATATATTTATTTCTTCAATTATTATTTGTTTACAGAAACCGCATACGCAACGATTCGCAGAGTATGAACACGGAGAAAAATGGTAGACTTGTGAGGAGAATAGAGAGACGACCCGTCATACATCCGCGGGACCCTCACGACAGGGACATGGACACTGGACCCGCGGGACCTGTCACGTGTGAACAGGTATGTTCATCAACACAATGTATGGCAAACTAGCAAGTGGGTCACCTGATGGTAAGTGATCCCCACCGCCCATGTACGCCCATAATACCAAAAGTATCATGGGTGCGTTGCCGACCTTAAAGGAAAGGGATAATTAAGAAGTTGGGAAGGGGAGGGGGTTTGGGCCTCCGGATATCTCACTCACCGTACGAAACGCAGCAGCAAGCTGCTACTTTACGCTGGTTTTCTGTGAGACAGTGGTAACGTCCCGGACGAGCCGGCCCATTCATGCTGTAGACATAACTGTCTATAGCGTGACTCTACCACTCGTAAATATACAATAGCCGAAAAACTAACTAAATATGTTGATATAAAAGACGATATAACGCGCATGTGGCGTTTACGAAAAGTCGACACGGTGGTAGGTCCCTCATTTGCGAGAGGCCGGCTGGGTTGGTACCACCGCGTTGTCTATTTCTGCCGCCAAGCAATAGTGTGTAAGCACTTTTGTGTTCCAGTGTGAAGGACATTGAAGCCAGTGTAATTACTGGGCATTATGAGACTTAACACCTTATGTCTCGGGGTGACGAGCGCAGTCCAGTGTCATGCAGTGCTTTGTTATTTAAAGTTCTGTGTGGTGTTGCTTCTGTTTATAAGCAGACGTGGCGCTTACCATCAGGCCAGCGACCTGCTCGTCTCGTCATTCAATCTAATAAAAAAAAAAGTCACAATAGTACCTATAGTTTTATCGACCACTGGAGTAATTCCTGAACAGTTATCACAGTCCCTGACACTTTTAAACATACCTCAAAAATTATACATACAATAGGGTAGTTTCCTATATTGAATTTTATACATTATTTTATAAGCAACAGAAAATTATACGCAAAAGAAACCCTTTTATTAAAACACAATCAAAATTGGTTCAGAAATGTGCCCGCAGTTATGACTTTAAATGTTGGTATGAGGAAAAGTGGGTGCGTAGTAGGGATATCTCACTATCTCGCTTGCACGCGTGTTCCATAATGAACATTTTACACAGTGACGTCAAAGGTTGCGTCGTCTGTCATTTGACAGTGGTATATATTGCTATATTGTAGTTGTTTTAATATGTCATAATTGCGGGTGGTTGTAAATCTTCCATTAAAAAGTCAGTCTCGTATTGCGTGTTTCATTGCCAACTCATCGTCTTCCAAAAACATTATAATATAAACTAGACAGTTACCCCTCTACAGGATTTGAATGGCTTCTAACTTATATATTTTTGGTCCGATTTGTAAAATTCTTTCTACAATAGCTTTTGTGTAACGTAACTTATTGATTTAAATAAATAAAAAAATCTAGTCAACTACCCTATTACAGAAAGCAGTAATCCTAAAATACATGTAGAATCGTCAGAAAATTCTTACAGGCAGACTTATCGTCTCTGCCTACACCTAATCTAACTTCCGACCCTACTGATAACCACTTGGCTTAGGCCCGTGGTCATCGGTGTATATAACAAAAATAATAATACTGACTGCCTCGGTGGCGCAGTTGTAATGCGTACGCGTTACGATTGAGGTCAACGCTAAGGTCTCGGGTTCGATCCCCGGGACGGGTAAAGTGGTATTGGGTTTTTCTATTACGAAATGCTCAGTATCTGCCCGGAGTCTGGAATTTGTGCCCGGTATGGCGATAGGCTCGCCCCGATCACATAAGGGACGGAGATACGCTCGGCGAAATGTGGGTGTACTGGTTACACCTCTGCCTACCCCTTCGGGGATTACAGGCGTGAGTGCGTATGTTGTATGTAAAAATAATAATAATACACGTCCAACAGTCACACACATAGTCCTGACCCCACACTAGGTTAACCTGTATCG
Source organism: Mimas tiliae (assembly GCA_905332985.1). NCBI lineage: Eukaryota > Metazoa > Arthropoda > Insecta > Lepidoptera > Sphingidae > Mimas > Mimas tiliae. Next base: position 1,943,831 of record HG995266.1, on the reverse strand, counting down.
TGGATATCAGGAACTACGAGGGACTTGCCAACCCACAACACATAGAAATATTTGTGGATCACATAAACATTTGTCTTGGTGCAGGAATCGAACCCACGACTCACCCGCTGCGCCATGGAGGCGGTCAATACATACATACGCACTCACGTCTGTAATCCTCGAAAGTGTAACCAAACCTACATTTCGCCGAGCGTATCTCCGTCCCATGATATGATAGGGGGCGTCCTATTGTCTTACCGGCCTGATACTGAGCAATTCGTAATAGAAATCCCAATATCTCTTTTACCCAACCTGGGAATCGAACCCAAGATCTTAGCGACAGCCTTACAACTGCGCCACCGAGGCAGTAGATGTTAAGTCTCATAATGTCCAGTAATCTCACTGGCTTCAATGCCCTTCAAATTCAAATGTTTTTTTGTTCCCAGTGCGGTATTCAACTGCGAGACTTGAGGCTCTACGCTCAACACTTTAGGAGAGCGCATCCGGACAAGAATCGAACCAAATATCCGGCGATGAAGACCCCATGTATGTGTGAACAGTGTGGGAAAATATTTCAAGTGAGTAGACACAATTAAATAGTTACATTATTTTTATAGCAGAAGCCGGCAATCGGCCAAGTGGGTCACCTTGTGGTAAGTGGTCTATACCACCAATGAATAATCAGGGATGTGTTTTTATGGGAATTGGAAAGGGGTTGGATGACTTTTGAGTGGTAGAGCCACGCTGTAGACACTTTTGTCGACAGCATGAATGGGCCGGCTCGTGCGGATCATTACCACTGTCTCACAGAAAACCGGCGTAAAGTAGCAGCTTGTTGCTGCGTTTCGTACGGTGAGTGAGATATCCAGAGGCCCAAACCCCCTCCCCTTCCCAATTCCTTAATTATCCCTTTCCTTTAAGGTCGCCAACGCACCCATGATCCTTTTGGTATTGTGGGTGTACATGGGCGGTGGAAATCACTTACCATCAGGTGACCCACCTGCTCGTTTGCCGGCCTATTCCATAAAAAAAAACTTATTTCTGCCTCCGGAAAATTTTCCGTACGTACCGCAAAAGCGAGCTGCACCCTTCAAGTCTGTTTCCTACGAGACAGTGGTACTGACCCGGTCGAGCCGGGCCATTTATACTGTAAACTAAACTGTCTACATTCATCAAATGTCATACATATTTCCACCAAGATCTAATCACCATTACTCAGAAATCCTGTTATACAGCCTTAGAAAGGCGCGTTCTAAAGCCTATATGGTCAAAAGACCTCCCCCTGAGTTACTCCTTACTACATCAGTTTTCTGCCAGTGAAAGTCTCGTCAAAATCGGTCCAGCCGTTCCAGAGATTATCCGGAACAAACACCATATCACTTTTACCCGACCCGAGATACGCCACCGAGGCAGCCTAAATACATACTATGAAATAAGGATTTCCATCTACCCAAGGCTCTTAAGCGATATTTAACACTTTTTTTTATTCAAATTGATTGTCCACAGAGTATGGCCCTCTTAAAAGACCACATGTGGGTGCACACAGGCGAGAAACGTTTCAAATGCGATCGATGTACAAAAAGCTTTACGCAGAAAACGAACCTCGTGTTCCACATGCGGGTGCACTCCGCCACCAGACCCACGTACGAGTGTCCGCTGTGCGGGAAACACTTCGCCTTCTACAACAACCGACGCAGGCATATGTTTGTGAGTATTGTACTGTGTACGTAGATACATCGGTCGATAACCGACCGGTCCATAGATATAACGGTTGATTTTTAGATAGATCGATTGTATGATATCTCGGTCGATAATAGATCGGTCAGTAATTTAACTGATAGATTTTTTATATAAATAGATCAGTTGATAAATTATTAATGAGATTTTTCAATTTTGTAAGTATTGTACATGATTGATAAGTCGGTCGATAAATAAATTGTTCGACCGTACAATAGCTATATCGGTCGATAGATATGACGATCTATAATAGATTGGTCGATAGATATGACGATATAAAATAGATCGCTCGATAGATATGACGACCTATAAAAGATCCGTTGATAAATATGACGATCTATAATAGATCGGTCGATAGATATGACGATGTAAAATAGATCAGTCGATAGATAGATTAATACATACATCGTTCGATTGTTATCGTTATCGTTCGGTTTGGTATATACAGTAAATATTACTATTTGGTATAGGCCTGAACTCAAAGAATGAACATGCATACACGGTTAAAAAATGCTAAAATACATCACGTGATTAATGCACGGCCCAAACCTATTTTAAACGTTCGATAGTGAAAACATGGGCGATAATCGGTCAGCTGTTGCATATTTTGACGTTTATTTTTCTACTGACATATTTTTTTTATTTTTTATTTATTACTTTTTCTCTTTTTATAACGGCTTCGCACCATTATATATTATTCATTTTGCGAATGAAAAGTACTATATTATATACATACAAGGTTAGTCGGAAAGGGTGTAGGAAGCAGGAAATCCATAAAAGTACCCGTAATTCTAAGCGAGAGGCCGGCTGGGTTGGTACCACCGCTTTGTCTATTTCTGCCGCCAAGCAACAGTGTGTAAGCACTGTTGTGTTCCGGTTTGAAGGACATTGAGGCCAGTGAATATACTGGGCATTATGAGACTAAACACCTTATGTCTCGGGGTGACGAGCGCAGTCCAGTGTCATGCAGTGCTTTGTTATTTAAAGTTCTATGTGGCGTTGCTTCTGTTTATGAGCAGGCGTGGCGCTTCCCAGGCGAGCGACCTGCTCGTCTAGTCATTTTTTTAAATATCATAGGCCGGCAATCGAGCAAGTGGGTCACCTGAAGGTAAGTGATCTCCACCACCCATGTTCGTTTATAATACAAAAAAAATATGGGCATGTTGCCGACCTTAAAGGAAAGGCATAATTAAGGGATTGGGAAGGGGAGGGGAATTTGGGCATCCGGATATCTCACTCACCGTACAAAACGCAGCAGCAAGCTGCTACTTTACGCCGGTTTTCTGTGAGATAGTGGTAACGACCCTGACGAGTCGACCCATTCATGCTGTAATGAAATGAAATGAAATAGTTTTATTAATCATGCAGGCAATTAAAATAGCGCTTATGACAAGTCAGTACAAAATAAAGAAACTTATGTAAGTACAGAAATCATATCAACTAATTTATACATAACATAGCATCGTCACAATACACTGGGCAACTATAAATTTTACAATATTTTTATTATGGAATAGTCCAGAATTGTTAAGTATTTTTATTATTTCTTCTTTTTTATAAGTCGATATGGACCATAGGCATTACCTGTACCACGCTGTAGACAAAAGTGTTTACAGCGTGGCTCTACTACTCGCAAAATTTATAATTTCGTTTTATTTTTTCTTTACTGTAATATTTTTCATGGTGGTATAATAAAGTATTATGTATCTATGTACATCCCCAACAGATCCACACCGGTCTGAAACCGTACAAGTGTGACACGTGCGGTAAATGTTTCACCACATCAGGTGAGCAACGTGCGCACATCACCCACGTACATCTCAAGAAACCGTGGCCCAAGCGAGCGCGCGCCAACAGACATACTGACCCACACGAACTAGACGCCTGGAGGCACAAGTGTACAGACAGAATGGAGGACTAGTACAGGGTACAAAGAAGTGTCGAGGCAATGGAGCGCATCGATTCGTAGTAGAAAATAAAAAGTCCACTTTCTCACTCTGTTCTGCTGTAGTGGAAACTAAACTAAGGGGTGACAATAAAAGCGTTCAGGATCTTTCACTTGTTCACTCGACAATTCCGAGGCGATGATTACAATGCATTGGTTTTTTTTTTGGAGCATGCTTTGGTCAGCGTCACCGGGCTTTCGGGTGAATACTTTAGGCACTCCAACCCTGGATTAAAGTGACCTTCGCTGAGGGCACCCCCCTAATGGGGGATACGGACCTCGGCTCAGGACGGCCACTGGAAAGGGCAAAGACATATGCGATTGGGGTTTAGGGGGATTTATAATCTAATTTAATATTTCCTCATCGGCTCGCGGCCCGGTATTAGGGTCGGGGGTGCTTCGGGGAGTGCGGCTAGGACGGAAAATCGATTTCAAAAAGCCCTATTTTTATTCGTATTTTACCATGTGAATACTCTCGGGGTGCACGACTGAACGCCCGTCAGTGGGCCAATAGGAGGCCGCGGCTATCATTGCACCGCATCGATACGGTTTAGCCGTTAGCCCGGGCCCTCCTGATTGCTTAATACTTTATGCCTAAGCGCTCGCACCCTGAGTTTTTCACTTACATGATTTGTTATGACCATATAAAAGTGGTAGAGTCTGCAACAACTACACTCTAGTGTAACATACTATTAATGCCAGAACGCCGATTCTCGTAATTTTAAATGTTCAAAATATCCATCCAAATAAGATGACAAGAAACGTAACTCGAGCAAAAAAATTACCCCACCAAATATCTGTACAAGGGGTTATAAAACGATGCATAATATTCTCTAGTTGACACTTAATACGTCTAATTTTTTGCGCGGTGCAGAACGTCGTATCTCGATTTAGAAATTTAATATTTAGACATTAACTTTATGAAATATAGTTGATTTTGTACGTTCATTATTTTTTGTTGCGTGTGTGAGTGTTACCTTTGCATGTGTAAGTGGAGCCGTATTTTTGGCAGATTCATATGAGAGTTATCGTTCTAGTCATCTTATTTCGATGCTTATAAATCAGTTGTGTCGCTATCAACTGAAAGGTGTCGTATGTCGTGGTCTCATCTCGGTTGCATAGCTTTAACAATATTAAAACTATTAAATTACATACATACATATGGCTTAAAAATACTCAGAGGCTATTTTATAAGAAATATAGATTTATACTAAGATCTGAATTGTAATATTTTAGATTACCATTATAAATAATATAGATATTAATTTTGTACAATGCATCACATCTGTCAGAATGCGATAGTTTACTTTGCTTGAATTTGTACACTATTTTATAAGCAATAGAAAATAATATGAAAAAGAAACTGTACTGTCAAAACAATCAAAATTGTTTAATATTAATAAATATTATTATTTTTAATTACTGGTATAAGCTAAGGGAAATATCTCACTATCTCCCTTGCACACATACACCGTCACGCTCATAACGAGTAGTGACGTCACAATATGGCTGTAAATCCTTTTTTTTTTATTTGAAAATGCATAATTCCACCAGACTTTAATGTTTTATAATATTCAAATTGGATCTGATTTATATTATTGTAATAATTTATTTTAGGCAACTTATTGACTTCCTCCCCAGAGGGGTTGACGTCAGGCAGGCGGCCGGTCGTAAAAACTACAAGCGAAATCTCTGTGTAACATGTGTTAAAAACAAAGACTTTAATACCATAGACGTGTGTAAAATTGTGTTGCATACGCGGCCGGTGAGGCGGGAATGACGTCTAAGGCGTGGGAACGAGAAGAGTTGAGAGTAAGCGAGATGGCAATATTGAGGCGGCTGTTTTGTTTGGTATTAGTTTTCATTCACAATAAATGAATTTTTCGATCAAAACCAAGAAATAATATAGTTAATTCAGTAAAATAACTTCAAATTGAATGAATAATATATGCACGTCAATAATGACAATGTTTTATGGGTCACAAATCACAATAAACAATTTCGTGTTAGTTTATCGAATTTAACGTTCGCAGCTATTCAAACAACAACTGCTCGTGTCGCTCTCTCGCGGGCGACTAAATGAGTTGCGGTCAATTGACCGTAACTAAGTGCGCAATTTCTTTTTACCGCACAGCTTGTCTAGTAGTATACTTTGGTTAAAAAGCATGTTGCGCTGACCCCACTTCGATTAAATATGGATAAAAATGTGTTTACGCGAATAATCACAATGGATTTAAGGAATAATAATGAAAACTATAAATATTGCTTAATGAATAACTACAAAACCCAACCCAAAATAACTAAACTGAGAAAAAAATACGTTTCAGGAAAGAAATGCGAGCTGTGTCTATAAATTGTCTCCTTTTTACAATTATTTAAACCAAGAGATGTTAGAAGTTACACCATTCGTTTATGCTAGCCAGGCCCGGATCTAGAGGGAGGGGGGGAAACTTGGGCGTCCGCCCCGGGCGGCAGTTTTATAGAGGCGCCAAAATCATATTGTATGATAAAAAATAAAATACTTGCTCCACAAAGCTTCTAGCATACGGAAGCCTGGTTTGCTCACCGTCGAATTGTAGGAAAAAGACGCCATACAGGCCCTTTGTGCATCGTTCTGTTCTTTTAGTTTAAGTAATTTATCTCAAACGCTGGAGAGGGGGGCGCCACTATAAAATTCCTGCCCGGGGCGGTACTGGCTAATTAGCCGAACATCGATTCGCATAAATCCGAAGGTCGGCTAATTAGCCGGTACCGCCCCTGAAACTCTATTCTGATTGGCTCATTTGTGCGATCTATCCGGAGAATCAATCTAAGATAGGATATTGAAAATAACCATTAATCCCAATGCGACTGTAGAAAAGATTTTTTAGTCCAATTAATAATTAAGTACTATATTAAATTTTTTAATGATAAAATAACTTAGAAAAGATCTCAATATTGTATTAGTGTGTGTGTTGTAATATTTATTATTTAATAAAAAATATATATAATTCATAATTTAATAATAAATTATGAATTATACGATCAAAGCAACGTCAAGTGTCCTCATGAGACCTCTTTTTAGCATTCAGAGTGGTAGCAACGCTATAAAAGACGGAATGGGCCGGCTCAAGTGACTTACTTGCACGATTGCCAGCATCTGCTATTAAAAAAATGTCTTGCCATTACGTCTGTGCAGACTATTTTGAGTTTTTGATCTCAATAAATGCGTCAAGATAAAAAAAAACTATTTTCTTAGAGATGAAAGTACACAAGTGGATCACCTGGTGATAAGTGATCACCACCGCCCATGAACAATGAACACTCATAATATTAAAAGAACCATGCAGAAGATGTCCAGAAAAGAAAGGTCTACGGAAATCTGCAAGATGGTATCATTCCAGTCGAGCCGAGCCATTCGTGTTGTAAAGTGTACACAAAACTCCAAAGTGGCATAATCGGAAGTGCAAATAATACATTTTGAGATGTCGATACTTTTTTTAAAAGTGGATATCGATACTTATATAAATATCGATTGGTTTTTGAACGACCTTTTTTGACTATTAATCGACTGATTTATTTGTTAGCCCTCTATGCATGCTTATAACGTATAATTATTGTTTGCGAATTCCGGAAATACCACAAAACAAACACAAATACAAATACTTGATGTAAATATATCGGAAGAAACTACATCTCCTGGCAGATGTAACAGTATCTTGGCACACCCTGCGTCATACTCGGCCAAGATTCTTTACAAAATTTATCAAGATTCTCTATACAATATGTAATTATTTCACACATGTACCTAAAATGGCTATGATGGAGCGGCATAGTCATATTGTGACAAAACTCGTTAAATAAAGAAAAAAAAACTACATCTCCAAAAATTATCGATATATTATTATTATATAGCTACCACTTGAAATAACCTTAATGTTGTTTTCAATATTAAAGTTTTAACTTGAAGATTATGGTTTAAATGATATCGAATTGTGTTTGTGTGTGTATTATTTATTTATATTGTAAAATAAAACGATATTTTGTAAATTACAATTTTGTTTTATTTTTTTAACTCCTAGTATAGCAAAGCAGTCTACATTGCACAGTACAGTGCAGTCATTAACCATTTTCAATAAGCCATCAGTGTGTAACAAAAACCCTGTCTGCCCTTTCGTGAAGATAGACATATAGACAGCTTAATAATAATAGTTAAATTGACAAAAATAATAAACAGAAGCGTTTCATTATCCTTACACAGGTAACTTAGAAAATTGAACATATTTAGAAAATGTTATTTTCATCTGAAAACTAATGAACAGCTGACTAATGTGGCAGCGGCGCGTTTGATGTATTCCTATCTCGCTCTGGCTCCGAAACATCGTTATTTCAATAATTTATCGTTAATGAATATTGTTTCAGTGTGATTCTGCTCTGAAATTACTAATACTATCATACCTTGCAGAAATAATAATAATCAATCGAAATACGATTCACAAACAATAAAATTATTAAATATAAAAAATAAATATGATTATTTTTAGTCTTATTTTCGTATGCGAGTTATTTCATTACGTTTGAATATCGATTCTGATATCGCGGTTAAAACGCCCGACAGGGTTTTTGTTACAAATTGCATATACGCACTCACGACTGCACTAGCTGGTCGTTTATAGACTGCCTCTGTGACGCAGTTGTAATGCGTACACGTTACAACTGAGGCTGACGCTGGGGCCTCGGGTTCGATCCCCGGGTCGGGTAAAAGTGATATTGGGTATATCTATTATGAAATGTCCAATATCAGCCCGGAGTCTGGAATTGTGCCCGGTATGGCGATAGGCTCGCCCCCTCACATCGTGGATAAGCTTGGTGAAATGTGGATGTACTGGTTACCCTTTGCCTACCCCCTCGGGGATTACAGGTGTGAGTGCGTATGTATGTATGTATGTATAGATCATTGAAAATGGTCGGTAGTCGTAGAGAGGTTGTTTCCTTTGACGATCGGTAGAATATCTCGCAACCAACGGTAACTAGAATGTCTGTCTGTCTGACTGGATATACAATGGCTGACTCCGGAACGCTCGTCGTAAGTACGTCACCATGTGTACAGTGATATACTGTTGGCTACAAACAATAAGGTACCCTCACACAAGCATTTAAAACTATCGGTGCTAAACATATAATATAGCTAAAGACTAGATTTGGCTCATTGGAATACTATAGTATACAGTAATAATACTAGCCCTGTATTATATACGTCCCACTGCTGGGCACGGGCCGCCTCTACTGAATGAGAGGGGTCAGGCCTTACTCCACCACGCTGGACTAATGCGGGTTGGCAGACTTCACATACCTACGAAATTCTAATGAAGAACTTCTCGGGTATGCAGGTTTCCTTACGATGTTTCCTTCACCGTTAAAGCAAGTGATAATTAACAATTAATATACACATAACTTAGAAAAGTCAGAGGTGTATGCACTTGGCGCTGGTTTCGAACCTGCGACTTTCGTCTCGACAGTCCATACCACTCGCCGCTGAGCTATCACTGCCTGCCACCATAGATGTTGTCAAATTGTGTCTTGTCTGTGCCACTTATCTGTCTATGATATCCTGATTAAGATGATATCCGTGGTGCAGTGGGCGAGTAGCTGGCAGCGAAGCGAGAAGCCGAGGATTCGATTCCCACACAGAGACAAATGTTTGTGTTATCCACAAATGTTTGTTTCGGATCTGGGTGTTGTGGGTTGGCAAGTCCCTCGTAGTTCCTGATACCCACGATACAGGTTAACTTAGTGTGGGATCAGGACTATGTGTGTGACCGTTGGACGTGTATTTATTTTATCTATATTTTATAATAAACAGGTTTGTCTTCTAAAACATTGTCCATTATTTTGGGATCGTTGCACGCAGGCCATATAGGTTGTACGATGTCCAAAGAGTGGGGATTTGGCTGTATAGATTGTGACGCTTGATCCTGAAATAAAAAAATATCTATGGTACGTAAACAAATTAGTAATAGCGCCATCTGTCAGCGAGTAGCAGAACTATCAATTTGTATTTTCACAAATAACGCCATCTGTTATCGAGTAACAGAATTACGTGGAATATTACAAATCGCCACTTAGGTAACAATACCGTTAAGTTAAATTACGGCATTGTGTCTTAACACCTTATGTCTCTGGATGACGAGCGCAGTCCAGTGTCATGCAGTGCTTTGTTATTTAAAGTTCTGTGTGGCGTTGCTTCTATTTATGAGCAGGCGTGGCGCTTACCATTACAGGAGCGACCTGCTCGTATCGTTACTCAAGCTAATAAAAAAAACGGTTAACTACATCGCGTGTATGTATAGGTTCCCGTCCGTGGCTCGGCTCGTGTTACAGCACACGATTAATTCGACTATTACTTATTTATTTATTTTACAGAAGGCTTACGGACTAATATTACAAAAATAGGGAAATTAAATGTAGGTTACATAAACATGTTGCCATTTACAAGCCTCCAGATATAAAAATTATAAATATCAACCTAATACAGTGCACCAACAAAATGTCAAATTAACACGTTTTACAGAAATAAAAAAGAATAATGAAAACAAATTTATCTACTGAGCGTAAACCCACTAAAACATTTTAAGAAACTTACCTGTATTGTATCAGTGTTTTTCTTTCCTTTAGTTCGTTTAGGCCAGGGTTTCTTCAGATGCACATATGTGATATGAACTCTCTTCTCGCTGGCGTGCTTGAAACATTTCCCACACATCTCACATTTGAACGGCTTCAGGCCTGTGTGACTCTGAAAATTGAGTTTTTAAGTGCCACTAACATAATACATACATACGCACTCACGCCTGTAACCCCCGAAGGGGTAGGCAGAGGTGTAACCAGTACACCCATATTTCGCCGAGCGTATCTCCGTCCCACAATGTGATAGGGGGCGAGCCTATCGCCATACCGGGCACAAATTCCAGACTCCGGGCTGATACTGAGCATTTTGTAATAGAAAAACCCAATACCACTGTTACCCGACGCTTACGCATTACAACTGCGCCACCGAGCCAGTCATGCTACTAACATAAGTAAGTTTATATTACTGACATAATGAATTTTACTATTTTTATATACTACTAGCTATTACCCGCGGCTCCGCCCGCGTGAATAGACTTTTCCGAAATAAAACGTAGCCTATAACCGTCTCCAGGGTCCCATCTACATCTACATCAAAATTCATCAAAATCGGTTTAGTGATATAGGAGTGAAAGCGTAACAAATAAATAATTTTTAATTTCATAAAAAGTATCCTATGTTCTTTCTTATACCTCCAAGAATATGTGTACAAAGTTTTATGATGATCGGTTAAGTAGTTTTCGCGTGAAAGCGTAACAAACAAACTTACATTCACATTTATAATATTAGTATGATGTTAGTTAATAAGGTATGTATTTATGCGCCATAGTAGCTTCAAATAAACGATATTATTATTGAAGTGAAAACTTCTTTAGCATCGTTGTGATTTGAAAGTCGATGAAACGAAAAAGTGATACGAACGAGACATACACATAAATTCATAAGATTTAACGTGGCAGAAAATGAGATAGGAAGCATTATACATATATATCATTTTTATAATTAAATTCTTCTGTGTGAGTACTGCGAGTACTGTGACTGCTGCGAGTGCTGCGAGTGCTGCGAGTACTGTGACTGCTGCGAGTACTGTGACTGCTGTGAGTACTGTGACTGCTGCGAGTACTGTGACTGCTGCGAGTACTGTGACTGCTGTGAGTACTGTGACTGCTGCGAGTGCTGCGAGTGCTGCGAGTACTGTGACTGCTGCGAGTACTGTGACTGCTGTGAGTACTGTGACTGCTGCGAGTGCTGCGAGTGCTGCGAGTGCTGCGAGTGCTGCGAGTACTGTGACTGCTGCGAGTACTGTGACTGCTGTGAGTACTGTGACTGCTGCGAGTACTGTGACTGCTGCGAGTACTGTGAGTGCTGCGAGTACTGCGAGTGCTGCGAGTACTGTGAGTGCTGCGAGTGCTGTGAGTGCTGCGAGTGCTGTGAGTGCTGCGAGTACTGTGAGTGCTGCGAGTGCTGCGAGTACTGTGAGTGCTGCGAGTACTGTGAGTGCTGCGAGTGCTGTGAGTGCTGCGAGTACTGTGAGTGCTGCGAGTGCTGCGAGTGCTGCGAGTGCTGCGAGTGCTGTGAGTGCTGCGAGTACTGTGACTGCTGCGAGTACTGTGACTGCTGCGAGTACTGTGACTGCTGCGAGTACTGCGAGTACTGTGACTGCTGCGAGTGCTGCGAGTGCTGCGAGTACTGTGACTGCTGCGAGTACTGTGAGTGCTGCGAGTACTGTGACTGCTGCGAGTACTGTGAGTGCTGCGAGTACTGCGAGTGCTGCGAGTGCTGTGACTGCTGCGAGTACTGTGACTGCTGCGAGTACTGTGACTGCTGCGAGTACTGTGAGTGCTGCGAGTACTGTGAGTGCTGCGAGTACTGTGACTGCTGCGAGTACTGTGAGTGCTGCGAGTACTGTGACTGCTGCGAGTGCTGCGAGTGCTGCGAGTGCTGCGAGTACTGTGACTGCTGCGAGTACTGTGAGTGCTGTGAGTGCTGCGAGTGCTGTGAGTGCTGCGAGTGCTGTGACTGCTGCGAGTACTGTGACTGCTGCGAGTACTGTGACTGCTGCGAGTACTGTGACTGCTGCGAGTACTGTGACTGCTGCGAGTACTGTGACTGCTGCGAGTACTGCGAGTACTGTGACTGCTGCGAGTGCTGCGAGTGCTGCGAGTACTGTGACTGCTGCGAGTACTGTGAGTGCTGCGAGTACTGTGACTGCTGCGAGTACTGTGAGTGCTGCGAGTACTGCGAGTGCTGCGAGTGCTGTGACTGCTGCGAGTACTGTGACTGCTGCGAGTACTGTGACTGCTGCGAGTACTGTGAGTGCTGCGAGTACTGTGAGTGCTGCGAGTACTGTGACTGCTGCGAGTACTGTGAGTGCTGCGAGTACTGTGACTGCTGCGAGTGCTGCGAGTGCTGCGAGTGCTGCGAGTGCTGCGAGTACTGTGACTGCTGCGAGTACTGTGAGTGCTGTGAGTGCTGCGAGTGCTGTGAGTGCTGCGAGTGCTGTGACTGCTGCGAGTACTGTGACTGCTGCGAGTACTGTGACTGCTGCGAGTACTGTGACTGCTGCGAGTACTGTGACTGCTGCGAGTACTGTGAGTGCTGCGAGTGCTGTGAGTGCTGCGAGTGCTGTGAGTGCTGCGAGTGCTGCGAGTACTGTGACTGCTGCGAGTACTGTGACTGCTGCGAGTACTGTGACTGCTGCGAGTACTGTGAGTGCTGCGAGTGCTGTGAGTGCTGCGAGTGCTGTGAGTGCTGCGAGTGCTGCGAGTGCTGTGAGTGCTGCGAGTACTGTGAGTGCTGCGAGTGCTGCGAGTGCTGTGAGTGCTGCGAGTGCTGCGAGTGCTGTGAGTGCTGCGAGTGCTGTGAGTGCAGCGAGTGCTGTGAGTGCTGCGAGTACTGTGAGTGCTGCGAGTGCTGCGAGTGCTGTGAGTGCTGCGAGTGCTGCGAGTGCTGTGAGTGCTGCGAGTGCTGTGAGTGCTGCGAGTGCTGCGAGTGCTGTGAGTGCTGCGAGTACTGTGAGTGCTGCGAGTGCTGCGAGTGCTGTGAGTGCTGCGAGTGCTGCGAGTGCTGTGAGTGCTGCGAGTGCTGTGAGTGCAGCGAGTGCTGTGAGTGCTGCGAGTACTGTGAGTGCTGCGAGTGCTGCGAGTGCTGTGAGTGCTGCGAGTGCTGCGAGTGCTGCGAGTACTGTGACTGCTGCGAGTACTGTGACTGCTGCGAGTACTGTGACTGCTGCGAGTACTGTGAGTGCTGCGAGTGCTGTGAGTGCTGCGAGTACTGTGAGTGCTGCGAGTGCTGTGAGTGCTGCGAGTACTGTGAGTGCTGCGAGTGCTGCGAGTGCTGCGAGTGCTGCGAGTGCTGCGAGTGCTGCGAGTGCTGTGAGTGCTGCGAGTACTGTGACTGCTGCGAGTACTGTGACTGCTGCGAGTACTGTGACTGCTGCGAGTACTGTGACTGCTGCGAGTGCTGTGAGTGCTGCGAGTGCTGTGAGTGCTGCGAGTACTGTGAGTGCTGCGAGTGCTGTGGGTGCTGCGAGTACTGTGAGTGCTGCGAGTGCTGCGAGTGCTGTGAGTGCTGCGAGTGCTGCGAGTGCTGTGAGTGCTGCGAGTGCTGTGAGTGCTGCGAGTACTGTGACTGCTGCGAGTACTGTGACTGCTGCGAGTACTGTGAGTGCTGCGAGTACTGTGAGTGCTGCGAGTACTGTGACTGCTGCGAGTACTGTGAGTGCTGCGAGTACTGTGACTGCTGCGAGTGCTGCGAGTGCTGCGAGTACTGTGACTGCTGCGAGTACTGTGAGTGCTGCGAGTGCTGCGAGTGCTGCGAGTGCTGTGAGTGCTGCGAGTACTGTGACTGCTGCGAGTACTGTGACTGCTGCGAGTACTGTGACTGCTGCGAGTACTGTGAGTGCTGCGAGTGCTGTGAGTGCTGCGAGTGCTGCGAGTGCTGTGAGTGCTGCGAGTACTGTGAGTGCTGCGAGTGCTGCGAGTGCTGCGAGTACTGTGAGTGCTGCGAGTGCTGCGAGTGCTGCGAGTGCTGTGAGTGCTGCGAGTACTGTGACTGCTGCGAGTACTGTGACTGCTGCGAGTACTGTGACTGCTGCGAGTACTGTGAGTGCTGCGAGTGCTGTGAGTGCTGCGAGTGCTGCGAGTGCTGTGAGTGCTGCGAGTACTGTGAGTGCTGCGAGTGCTGCGAGTGCTGCGAGTGCTGCGAGTGCTGCGAGTGCTGTGAGTGCTGCGAGTGCTGTGAGTGCTGCGAGTGCTGTGAGTGCTGCGAGTACTGTGAGTGCTGCGAGTGCTGCGAGTGCTGTGAGTGCTGCGAGTACTGTGAGTGCTGCGAGTGCTGCGAGTGCTGTGAGTGCTGCGAGTGCTGCGAGTGCTGTGAGTGCTGCGAGTGCTGTGAGTGCTGCGAGTGCTGTGAGTGCTGCGAGTACTGTGAGTGCTGCGAGTGCTGCGAGTGCTCTCAGTTCTCTGGGTTCTGTGTGTTGTTGGTTCTCGGTACAGACGTGAGTGCGCATGTATGTAATATAAACACATAAATACTCACAAACATATGCCTGTGCATATTGCTGGCGGTGGTGAATCGTTTGTCGCACAGCGGGCAGGCGTGGCGCGCGCGGTGCGTGCGGTGCGCGCGGTGCACGCGGCGGTGCGCGGCGAGCCGGTACTGGCGCTGGAAGTGCTTGTCGCACACGCCGCAGCGGAACTGCTTGGAGCCGGCGTGCGTCCAGCTGTGGTCCTGCAGCAGCGCCGCGCTCTGCCACACCGGGTTCCACATGTTTCATCAAATCAAATTACAATAGTTTCATTAATCACTAACTTGTGCCCGCGGCTCCGCCCACGTGAATACATTTTTCCGAAATAACCGTCTCCAGGGTCCCATCTATCTCTACATCAAAATCAGTTCATTGATTTAGGCGTGAAAGCGTAACAAACAAATAGATAAAAAAAAAAAAAAAGTATTCTATGTTACTTCTTATACCTCCAAGAATATGTGTACAAAGTTCCATGATGATCGGTTAAGTAGTTTTCGCGTGAAAGCGTAACAAACAAACTTACATTCACATTTATAATATTAGTATGATGTTAATTAAAATAGCGCTTATGACAAGTCAGTACAAAATAAAGGAACTTATGTATAGAAATTATATCAACTAATGTATACATAACATACATAGCATCGTCAAAATATACTAGGCAACTATAAATTTTACAATATTTTTATAATAGTCCTGAATTATTAAGTGCATACGCACTCACGCCTGTAATCCCCGAAGGGGTAGGCATAGATGTAATAAGTACACCCACATTTCGCCCAGCGTATCTCCATCCCATGATGTGATAGGGGGCGAGCCTATCGCCATACCGGGCACAAATTTCATACTCTGGGCTGATACTGAGCATTTCGTAATAGAAAAACCCAATACCACTGTTACCCGACCCGGGAATCTAACCCGAGACCTCCCATGGAATGGAGATACGCTGAGCGAAATACGGGTGTATTAGTTGCACTTCTGCCTACACTTTTCGGGATTTCAGGAATGAGTGCGTATTACTTTTCTTTAAGGCAGTTCAAAGTTTTCGACGGAATTTTATTTTATATCTAGAACTGGTCCATAGTTTTTAAACATACATTTAAATTAAAACAATTAACTAATCAATGTCTCATCTCTCTCTACCATTAATATGGTAGTTTTCTATATTGAATTTTATACATTATTTTATAAGCAACAGAAAATGATACGCAAAAGAAACCCTTTTATTAAAACACAATCAAAATTCTTCAGAAATGTGCCCGCAGTTATGACTTTAAATGTTGGTATGAGGAAAAGTGGGTGCGTAGTAGGGATATCTCACTATCTCGCTTGCACCATAATGAACATTTTACACAGTGACGTCAAAGATTGCGTCGTCTGTCATTTGACAATTACCCCTTCTACAGGATTTGAATGGCTTCTAACTTATTTATTTTTGATCCGATTTATAAAAATCTTTCTGCAATAGATTTTTAGTAACGTAACGTATTGATTTAAATAATAAAAAAACATCTAGTCAACTACCCTATTAAATGACTTAAGAATGAAAGAGTAAAAAGTATTATAAAAAAAGCATACCTGAAACATTTTACCGCAAACTTCGCACATGCTTTTGCTCTTCATCGACGGGTAGTTGGTTCGATTCTTGTCCGGGTGCGAGCTTCTAAAGTGTCTGTAGTACGACAGTGAGTCTGGTAGTTGTATGTCACACTGTGGGTGTAATAACATCACGGTTGTACCTTTCAAGGATAGGTAGAGTTGTCAAAGGGGGCTCAGTTAGTTTTGTTTTTATAGCATAGGCCGGCAAAGTGCAAAATCAAGTGGGTCACCTGATGGTAAGTGATCTCTACCGCCCATGTACGCCCACAATACTAAAAGAATTATGGGCGCGTTGCCGACCTTAAAGGCAAGGGCTAATTAAGTGATTATGAAGGGGAGGGGGGACTTGGGCCTCCGGATATCTCGCTCACCGTACGAAACGCAGCAGCAAGCTGCTACTTTACGTCGGTTTTCTGTGAGACTGTGGTAACGACCCGGACGAACCGGCCCATTCAAAAATATACAATATGTAACAAAAACCCCGTCGGCCATTTTAACTGTGATATCAGAATCGATATTCAAACGTAATGAAATAACTCGCATACCAAAATGAAACTATAAAAATAATCATATTTATTTTTTAAACTTGAATAAGTTTATTGTTTGTAAACCGTATTTCGATTGATTACCTCTGCAAGAGCGATGACTTGGAGCCAGAGCCAGATAGCATGTTGCGGCGTGCACGTACATCAAACGTGCGGGGCCCCGGCTTCGTCAAAACACACAGAATTTCAAATGTAAATAACATTTTGAAATATGTTAGTTTTTTTAAGCTACCTGTGTAAGGATAATATCTCGCTTTTGTATATGTTTTTTTTAATTTAACTATTTTTATTAAACTGTCTATATGTCTATCTTCACGATCCAAAAAGGGCAGACAGGGTTTTTGTTACATACTGAATATTTATTTATTTATTTTAGTTGCTAACATTCTAGTAGATATTACAATCAGATAACTTATTTATTCAGAGCATCGACATAACTGACATGACATATAAAAACAAAAGTAAAAAAAAAAACTAAACTAAACAACCTTTTTAATACATTACACATTCGGCCTTATTCGGCATTTGTTTCCCTTCCCCGCTGCACAAACCGCCCCCGCTAACATCTAGAGAACCTCGTCCCCGCCAACGTCTTGTACCCCGCAGGACGGTCGCGCACGAACTTGTCCATCTATAAGCGTAGTTATATATTTTATTACCTGTTCACAAGGTATGGGTCCTGCAGGTTTGCAGTTCGTGCGTTTTTTCTTTTTATACAAATCTGTCTCATTATCTCTCTTCTCGTGTGTTTTACGAACCCTTTTGCGGGAATTTGTTCTGAAATATTTTTTAAACACAATTAATGTTCTGAGTAACGGCTTGGTTGTGCCCCTGGCATTGCCAATGTCTATGGGCGACGGTGATCACTTACCATCAACTGGCCCTCAGCACGTTTGCCTTCGAAAGTCATTTAAAAAAAACTTGTGGCGACTTCCACGTGAATTTGAGACCTAATCCAAGATTCCCCTAGGCATCGAAATAAGATATTAGAACGATAACTCTCATATGAATCTGCCAAAAATACGGCTCCACTTACTTACTCATGCAATGGTAAAATCACACGTAACACTCATACCCGCCACAAAAATTAATGAACGTTCAAAATCAACTTTATTTCATAAAAGTTAATGTCTAAATATTAAATTTCTAAATCAAGATACGAAGTTCTGCACCACGCAAGAAATTAGACGTATTAAGTGTCAACTAGAGATTATTATCCACAGACTTTTATAGCCCCGCCCCCTTGCACAGAGTTTTGGTGAGGTCCTTTTTGATTGAGTTACGTTTCCGACCCGGGGATCGAGGTAGTCTAATTTTTTAACATATTTATTCAAATTTATATTATTATTATTGTATATTATTTGACTGCCTCGGTAGCGCAGTTGTAATGCGTTCGCGTTACGATTGAAGCTAACGCTGAGGTCTCTGGTTCTATCCCCGGGTCGGGTAAAGTGGTATTGGGTTTTTCTATTACGCAATGCTCAGTATCAGTCCGGAGTCTGAAATTTGTGTCCGGTATGGCGATAGGCTCGCCCCCTATCACATCGTGGGACGGAGATACGCTCGTCGAAATGTGGGTGTACTGGTTACACCTCTGCCTACCCCTTCGGGGATTACAGGCGTGATTGCGTATGTATAATATATTATTATTAGAAAGTTGATTTATTACTTACGTGTTATCATTATGCTTTGATGATAATTTAATATGATTATCTAAAGCTTCTTTTGATATAAAACTAACGGCACATTCTACGCAACTAGGCCCGTCTGCTGGTATCTGAAAAAATTACAACAATTCAGTCAGTCTATACAGTATGTAACAAAAACCCTGTCTGCCCTTTCTAGGTCGTGAAGATACACATATAGACATCTTAATAAAAATAGTTAAATTACAAAAATAATAAACAGAAGCGAGATATTATCCTTACACAGGTAGCTTAGAAAAATGAACATATTAAAAAAAAAATCATCTGAACAGCTGACTGATGTGACGTATTGACGAACCGTTTGATGTAAGTGGACGCCGTAACTTGCTATCTCGCTCTGGCTCCGAGACATCACTCTTGCAGAGGTAATCAATCGAAATACGGTTTACAAACAATAAAATAATTAAAGTAAAAAAAATAAACATGGTTATTTTTATAGTTTCATTTTCGTATGCGAGTTATTTCATTACGTTTGAATAACGATTCTGACATCACAGTTAAAACGCCCGACAGGGTTTTTGTTACATATTGTATATGATAATTTCTATTATATGTCTCTGCATCATTCAAAGGTAGGCTGGTAGATAATGGCTAATGGCATTAAGTCTGCCTTTAGACATGTTATATATATGAAGTTTTAAATCAATAAATAATTTGGATTTTGTGTGAGATAGGTCACTTTTATTCTACAAAATATAATTAGATTTAATAGATTTTCCTAAAATGCTCTTAACCATCGAAATAAGATGACAAGAAACGAAACTAAAGCAAAAAATTACCCCACCAAAACTCTGTGCAAGGGGGTGGGGCTATAAAAGTCTGTGCGGCTCGTTCATTCAATTCAATCAATTCATAAAAATTTAATCATGATCTCTAGTTGACACTTAATACGTCTAATTTTTTGCGCGGAGCAGAACGTCGTATCTGGATTTAGAAATGTAATATTTAGACATTAACTTTTATGAAATAAAGTTGATTTTGAACGTTCATTGATTTTTGTTGCGTGTATGAGTGTTACTTGTGATTTTACCTTTGCATGTGTAAGTGGAGCCGTATTTTTGGCAGATTCATACGAGAGTTATTGTTCTAGTTATCTTATTTCGATGCTCTTCAAAATATTTCAAGTTCACGGACATAGCAACGACGTGCAATAATTAACAGATTTTTTTATAGCATAGTCCGGCACCTGATGGTAAGCGATCTCCACCGTCCATGTAAGCCCACAATACAAAAAAATACGGGCGCGTTGCGGACCTTAAAGGAAAGGGATAATAAGGGATTGGGAAGGGGAGGGTGATTTGGACCTCCGGATATCTCACTCACCGTACGAAACGCAGCAGCGAGCTGCTACTTTACGCCGGTTTTCTGTGAGACAGTGGTAACGACCCGGACGAGCCGGCCCATTCATGCTGTAGACAAAATTGTCTACAGCGTGGCTCTACCACTCGTAAAAAATATAGTAAAGTAAAGTAAATACACCCAACAGTCACACGCATAGTCCTGACCCCACATTAAGTAAACTTGTATCGTGGGTATCAGGAACTACGAGGGACTTGCCAACCCACAACACCCAGACCCGAGACAAATATTTGTGGATCAGACAAACATGTGTCTAGGTGCGGGAATCGAACCCACGGCTTCACGCTTCGCAACCGGCTACTCGCCTGCTGCGCCACGGAGGCTGTCTACACTATCTATATAGATATATCTATACTTACAGTATGTTCTTCAAAGCGGTGTTTCAACTTTTTGTGTAGTCCAAGACCTTTAGCGCTGACAAATGAATGGCCACACAGCTCGCACACAAAATCCGACGGGTGTTTGATCCTTACATGGCTCATATATGTTGATATTTTGCTGGAGAATATTAAATATTATACAACATGTAACAAAAACCCTGTCGGCCCTTTTAGCTGTATTATGAGAATCGATATTCAAACATAAGGAAATATCTCTAATGAGAAAAATCCAACATAAAATTAGGACAGGTGGTGGGCCAGGAGCTCAATGAAAGTGGTATTTTAAATGAATTACTACTAAAAACTATAACTGTGTTTTACGTGCGTATTAGTAAAGCGGTGACTCGCTGTAATAGTAAAAAGGTGCCGTACCGAGTAACTACCACTTTTGATTTACCACCAGATGGCCTGTCCCATACGAGGGACCTACCACCTTGTACTTCGAGGGGTCGGCTTAACATGCTTTAATACATGTTACGGAAACATTTGACTTGTAGTTTTTACGACCGGCCGCCTGCCTGACGTCAACCCCTCTGGGGAGAAAAATCTGTACTGTATAATTTATACATACAAGTAAATAAAATTGAAGTGTCTTTTTGTAATACTAAAATAACCGCTTTTTACTACATGCAAATGAATGTATATACAGGTATATATATCAAAGTAACATTTTTTACAATTTTTGTCTGTCTGTTTGTTTCGTCTAATTTCTGGAACGACTGGACCGATTTTGACGTGACAAACTGACTGGCAAATAGCTGATGTAATAAGGAGTAACTTAGGTAACTTTTTATCCCGGAAAATGACATTCACGCGGGCGGAGCCGCGAGCAAATGCTAGTTTAGCCTAAAACTGTACTTACACGAAATTTTCCTGACAATGTGGGCATTGATATTTGGTGCCGTTGTGATACTCCTCGTGCAGTTTTGCCGCGTGTCTGAAATTAAATCATAAATCTCTCTATTCTAAAACAAAAGTAACTGGCGCCGCTGCCGCTGCCAAAAGCTTGTCACGCTATCTCCTCCGAAACCGCTGGGGGTATGGGGTCGAGACCGATACCAATCGATGCAGAATAATGTGGGGAAGAAACTAACATATGTCTCATATTCATCGGACTTTAAATTTTTTTTCATTTTATTTTTTTGTGGAAAAACCATGGGCAAAGCCCCTAGTGACAAACAAAATAGTGGGGGTGCTCCGTCTCATGACTCTAGACTCCGGGCTGATTACAGTAGGCCTAGTGCGAGTTACAAATACGTTCACAGTTTTCGAATTCGTATAAAATTACTACCGTCGAAGTGTCAAACTAGTAATTCATACGATAATAAAGAAAATAATCGCTTGAAAACTAATTTCATATTCTATTATCAGACAGTAGCCGCTTAATCTTTGTAGATATAGAGTTGTATAAATCTACATGTAAAAGTGATGCTATTTATGTCTTTGTACTGAATTCTCTTATTAAATAACGTAATGATCAATAAGGTAGTTTCCTATATTGAATTTTATACATTATTTTATAAGCAACAGAAAATTATACGCAAAATAAAACCTTTTATTAAAACACAATCAAAATTGGTGCAGAAATGTGCTCGCAGTTATGAATTTAAATGTTGGTATGAGGAAAAGTGGGTGCGTAGTAGTGATATCTCACTATCTCGCTTGCACGCGTGCACTATAATGAACATTTTACACAGTGACGTCAAAGTTGGCGTCGTCTGCCATTTGACAATTACCCCTTCTACAGGATTTGAATGGCTCCAAACTTAATTATTTATAGTCCGATTTATAAAATTCTTTCTGCAATAGATTTTGAGTAACGTAACTTATTGATTTAAATAATTAAAAAATCTAGTCAACTACCCTATTGTATTTGTACCATCAGTACTTACCGTCGAGTAGTTACGTACGGACACTGTTTACAACTAAATTTTTGCATATGTGATGTAGTGTGGTTTCTAAGCGCGTGTTGTTTTTTGAAACGAATTTTACAAATCTCACATTGATATACTCCGCTCACCTGAAATATAAAAGCATTCAAATAATGATAAGTTGAAAAGTAAAAAAAAATACTAACCAAAGAAAGAAAGAAGGAAACATTTGTTCGACAAAAAATAACGTTTAACAAAACTTCAATAAAATTGCACTGACTCCAAAGAGACCTATGGAAATTGTTATTTTTGACTTTATTTTGAAGTCGGTTTCTAAGTTTTTTAAACGTTATTTTATTTTTAAAGTTTTAGTAGTTATTTTATTTTATTTATTTTATTTATTTATTTTAGGATTACCAGAATACGATACACTACACTAATATAAAAACATACGCAAACAAACAAAAAATATAGTGTTCTCCCATAAACAGGCAACCACAACTTACAGCACTTAGTTATAGCAATAGCATGTTAATTCGAATACAATAACACAATCGCGACGAGTGTACTGTTGCCCGTTGAGGAGTTTTAGTTTTTTTACTCGGTACTCCGTCATCAGATTTTAACCAAAATTTATATGATAGGTACCACATCGCAACTAAACTCTATCGAGTGATTTTTTTTTTCACCAAAATCAGTCTACAATTGGCGAAGCAATCGATGTACAATACATATAAAAAAGCAAAAAGATAAATAAAAAAAAACGCGCCGAATTGAGAACCTCCTCCTTTTTTAAAGTCGTTTAAAAAGAGACAATACATTAGGAATGAAGAAACAAGGTACAAAACAGCAACTAAAGATTCGATGCTATTGCAGTTAATGGTTAAGGATTCAAAATTGGTTAATTTTGAGCATTTCTTTATTGATTTCTTATGTTTACGCGAATATTGCACATTGAAATAAAACTAGTTTATACGGATTTTATCGCGGTTAATTTTTATTTTAGTCCCGACGTTTCGAAAGCTTTTCAGCTTTCGTGGTCACGCGAGAGACTGAGGTGTGGGTCGTCTCGAAAAGTTAATGTTACATTGCCTACCTTCATATTAAAATTATACATTTATTTTTATATTATTTAAATTTTAAAGTTAGTTGACACTAGTCCGATCTACGCAGAAAGAGCTCACGGTGTCTTGAGGTCTGGCAGTTGGTCTTTTGGGTTCCGATTTAATTAAATGTATAATTGGATCCCAGGCTTGTGCAAGCTTCCAACCTTCTTCTCTATCGCCAGCTCTTTCTGCGTAGATCGGACTAGTGTCAACTAACTTATTTATTTTTTTAATTAAATGTATAATTTAAAATGTAGGTAGCCAATGTAACATTAACTTTTCGAGACGACCTACACCTCAGTCTCTCCCGTGACCACGAAGGCTGAAAATCTTTCGAAACGTCGGGACTAAAAGAAAAATTAAACCGCGATAAAATCCGTATAAACTAGTTTTATTTTAATATGTAAAGTGTTGTTCATCAATTCCATTGAAAGTATGTTCAAACGTGAACCGTACGAAATCGCATGCGATTTAGCAGTTGATCGTCTAAAATAGAAACGTGTGAACTCGCCATTACATACTTACATCAGAATGTCTAGCCATGTGGCCTTTAAACGCTTGAACATCCAAAAATCCTTTGAAACACTCACTGCATTTGTATTCTGAGTTTTTGTAGTTCGCCGACTCCATCCTTTTATTAATTTCATATAATTGTTCATCGTAGCTTAAATCAGTTATAGTGAATATATCTTGATTTAACACATCTTTAGCGGGTTTCCTACGTTTGTCAATTTTAACAGCTTCAACATTTTTCGATACATTTTCTTCACTAGAGGAATAAACATCGATATGTTTCGAAGCGTCATCGGATGAAACATCGATTTTTTTCGATAATATCTCATCACTAGACGAATAGTCTTCAGTTTCTTTTTTTATATCTTTCTCGTCTTTTATCTCTGGTATGTCTATGCGCGTCAACTCTATGTTTATGGCCGAATGTTGTATGATAATATCGGAATCCGTTGGAAATACTTTTGACGTGAGATTCGAAGTCAGCGAGTTAGTCTTTCGGTCTATCGAAGAAATAGTCTTGGATGTTACCTGAAATAAATAGGGTATTTACATGTGTGTGTGCGTGCGTGCACGCGTGTGTCCATGACCTGTGACCAGAGACTTTAATGTATACTACTAGACAAGCTGCGCGGTACATAGAAATTGTACCACTAAGTTGCGGTCAATTGACCGTAACTCAATATTACCATCTCGCTTACTCTCAACTAGAACCCCTATCGCGCTCCCTGTTTGTGAGCTGTCAAACTCCCGCGTTATGTGACGCAATTTTACTTCTAAACAGCCCGTCTAGTAGTACACATTAAAGTCTTTGCCTGTGACCAATTTGGGTACAATTTTTTCTGTTTGAAAGCTGGTTTAACGGATATGGGATTTTGCTATGTTTGATAACAATCTGCCTGTAATCCCTGCAGGTGTAGGCAGTGGTGTAACCAATACACACACATTTCGCCGAGCGTAGCGCCGTCCCATGATGTGATAGGGGGCCTATCGCCATACAGGGCACAAATCCCAGACTTCGGACTGATACTGAGTATTTGGTAATAGAAAAACCCAATATCACTTTTACCCGTAACGCGTACGCATTACAACTGCGCCACTGAGGCTGTAAATATGTTCATTATTATTATAAATTACATCAGCTATCTGCCAGTGAAAGTCCCGTCAAAATCGGTCCAGCCGTTCCAGAGATTAGCCGGAACAACCAGCCAAAAATTGTGAAATATGTTATTTTGGTATATGTACCATATACATTCATTTGCATGTAGTAAACAGCGGTTATTTTAATATTAAAAACAGACACTTCAATTTTATTAATTTGTATTTTTTTTATTATTTAAATCAATAAGTTACGTTACTCAAAATACATATGCACTTACGCCTGTAATCCCCGAAGGGGCAAGCAGAGGTGTAACCAGTACACCCACATTTCGCCGAGCGTATTTCCGTCCCTTATGTGATAGGGGGCGAGCCTATCGCCATACCGGGCACAAATTCCAGACTCCGGGCTGATATTGAGCATTTCATAATAGAAAAACCCAGTACCACTTTACCCGACCCGGGGATCGAACCCGAGACCTCAGCGTTGGCCTCAATCGTAACGCGTACACATTACAACTGCGCCACCGAGGCAGTTACTCAAAATCTATTGCAAAAATCGGACCAAAAATAAATAAGTTAGATGCCATTCAAATCCTGTAGAAGGGGTAATTGTCAAATGACAGACGACGCAATCTTTGACGTCACTGTGTAAAATGTTCATTATGGTGCACGCGTGCAAGCGAGATAGTGAGATATCCCTACTACGCACCCACTTTTCTTCATACCAACATTTAAAGTCATAACTGCGGGCACATTTCTGAACCAATTTTGATTGTGTTTTAATAAAAGAGATTCTTTTGCGTATCATTTTCTGTTGCTTATAAAATAATGTATAAAATGAAATATAGGAAACTACCCTATTGTTATACTTACATATTCCGCCACTTCTGATAATTCAGTGATGAGGGTGTGACTTCTTATTGCTTTGTTTTGGAAACGTTTGCACGCCATCAATCGATGAGTACACTCCCAACACAATCTGTGTGGGAGGCCGTCTTTTTCATTCGTCACCTGTCAATTCATTTATTGAAGTGAAAACTTCTTCAGCATCGTTGTGATTTGAAAGCCGATGAAACGAAAAAGCGACAGTAAAAAGAGACAGACACATAAATTCATAAGATATAACGTGGGAGAAAATTATATAGGAAGTATTATACAGTTGTGCGCGCATGCGTAGTACAAAGCTTGAGAAAAGGCATCACAACAACCGTGGTGTTTTGTATACGTGTACGTATTATATGTTTGTAGAGTTTTTTCATTATTTTTATAATAAAATTCTTCATTGTATCATTTATCGAAAATGTAAGCTCTGAGTCTGAATAAATCTATGTAATATATACGAATAAAATGTAAAATAATTATCTATTTTTGTATCACTGTGATCATTACTAAAACCTACAATTATCCTCTTCCGGAAATTTTACATTCGTCTCATTATCTTGAAGCCAACATTTATGAAGGTTTCACTTCTGCCACTTGTGAATTACAATGACTTTGAAATAAAACTAGTTTATACGGATTTTATCGCGGTTTAATTTTTATTTTAGTCCCGACGTTTCGAAAGCTTTTCAGCCTTCGTGGTCACGGGAGAGACTGAGGTGTAGGTCGTCTCGAAAAGTTAATGTTACAATGGCTACCTTCATTTTAAAATTATACATTTATTTTCAGTCTCTCCCGTGACCACGAAGGCTGAAAAGCTTTCGAAACGTCGGGACTAAAATAAAAATTAAACCGCGATAAAATCCGTATAAACTAGTTTTATTTCAATGTGTAATATTCGCGTAAACCTAAGAAATCACTATACAATGACTTTTTTTATTTTTATTTATTTATTCGAGAACTTACAAAACATACAAACGTAAGAGTATTTCGTACAATAGGTAAGGTGTCTTATGCTAAATGTTGTCTTAATTACAAGTTACCACGGCATGCTAAAGTAGACAAAAAGAATACTTAAAAAATAAAAGAAAAGAGAGTTCAGGACGTAAGTAATGATCATACGAGCGTGATGACTAACGAATAGGTTGTAACAGAAAACCTGACTTTAATGATATGGGTGTTTCAAACCCATTGCTGCATACAATAAACCGTTGTATTGTATTACTGAGTGGTAGAGCCACGCTGTATACACTTTTACTTCTACAGCGTGCATGGGCCGGCTCGTCCGGGTCGTTACCACCGTCTCAAAAAAAACCGGTGTAAAGTAGCAACTTGCTGCTGTGTTTCGTACAGTTAGTGATATCCGGAGCACCAAATCCCCTCGCCTTCCCAATCCCTTCAATATCCCTGTCCTGCAAGCTTACTTTACGCCAGTTTTCTGTGAGACAGTGGTAACGACCCGGACGAGCCGGCCCATTCATGATGTAGACAAGACTGTCTACAGCGTGGCTCTACCACTCATATTTATCAACTCATGACGTACCTTTATCCCGGTGACATCTTCATAATATACCGAGAGGTTGTTTTTTTTCATGGAATACATTTTTCTGTCCATCGCCAAACAAATTCTGCATGCCTGTAATATTGCCATAAGAATTACAACTATTTTACTTGATTACTTATTTTAGGTGGTGCAGTTGGCAGGCCCCGATATGGGGGGGGGGGCTGGTCATCCGTCCACACAAGACCTTTGTGCATCATTCTTTTCTTTTAGTTTTTTGTAAGAATTTATCTCAAACGCTGGACAGAAGGGTGCCACTACCAAGTTTCTGCCCTGGTTGGAAAAAATCGTAGATCAAGAGCTGGCAGTGGGCGAGTAGCTGGCTGTGAAGAGATAGGCCGCGGGTTCGATTCCCGCACTGAGATAAAATGTTTGTGTGATCCGCAAATATTTGTTTTGGGTTTGGGTGTTTATTTTTGTTACAGCTTAGCTTCACCACTCAGACATCATTAAAGATGAGAACACATGAATGAGAGGGGTTTCTATAATTCATACTTACAGCACTGTATACAGCTACTTCTAAAAAAGTAGAAACATAATATTAGGTATGTTAATAAAGTTTTAATTATTAATTATAAACATGACTGCCTTGGTGGGGAAGTTGTAATGCGTACGCGTTACGATTGAGGCCAACGCTGAGGTCTCGGGTTCGATCCCGGGTCGGGTAGTGATATTGGGTTTTTTATAATACGAAAAGCTCAGTATCAGCCCGGAGTCTAGAACTTATGCCCGGTATGGCGATAGGCTCGCCCCCTATCACATAAGGAACGGAGATACGCTCGGCAAAATGTGGGTGTACTGGTTACACCTCTGCCTTCCTCCTTCTTCGGGGATTACAGGCGTGAGTGCGTATTATAAACATGTGTAAGTTTTGATGTTTGTGAACTTGAATATGTATTTGTTAATCAATTGTGTGTGTTAAGGTGAATGGTATCTAACTCTAAGGTTATATGTTTTATATCTACATTGACGAATCAAATATACATGGCGAGTGTGAATGGTACAGTTGGGAGGGGAAGGCCTCGGCGAACTTTCATAGATCAAGTTGGAGATATTCTCGAGAAAGGCCAGGTCAGGAGTACCCTAAACCGACGTGCATGTATGAAAATTTTTATGAGGGTGAATGAGGCCAACGAGGTATGCAAGGATCCTAGCAAGTGGAAATCCATTGTCTCTGCCTACCCCTATGGGAAACAGGCGTGAGTCTATGTATGTATGTATGTATCTACATTTTAGTATTTATGGTGTTCATCTTGTACTTATTTGTTCGTCTCTCTTTGTTGTCGGTCTATTTGGTTGTAGATGAAAGTCAACAAACTATGTCAAAATTCATATGTTCTGTATCTTAAATGGTATCATTTTTTATTCCTAATATCTACTGGCAGAATTGTGGTAGGGCAACACTGCTAAGGCCATAAAAGAAAGAAGAAGAAGTTAATCAATCGCATCTTAACAGCTAAAGGGATTTTGCAGAAAATTGCACACTCTTCTACAAATAAAAAGTTTTAGCCTAAATCCACCAGACTAGACTAATGCGGGTTAGCAGACTTTACATACCTTCGATTATCTACATGGATAATGTCTCAGGTATACAGGTTTCTTAGCAAAGTTTCCTTCAATGTTACAGCAAGCGATAACAATGAATACTCTTGGGGATGGTTTCGAACCTGCGAGTTTCGTGTCGGCAGTCTGTATGGCGCCCAGCTGAGCTATCGTAGCACTATATTATAGAATATAGACTACTAGCTTTTGCTCGCGGATCCGCCCGTGTGAAATTTTTCCGAAATAAAACCTAGCCTATAACCGTCTCCGGGGTCCCATCTATCTCTACATCAACATCGGTTCAGTGATTTAGGCGTGAAAGCGTAACAAACAAATAGATAATATTTTTTTTCCTAAAAAATATCCTATGTTACTTCTTATACCTACAAGAATATGTGTACAAAGTTTCATGATGATCGGTTAAGTAGTTTTCGCGTGAAAGCGTAACAAACAAACTTACATTCACATTTATAATATTAGTGTGATAGACTATAGAGTGAATTAAAACAAAACACTCACTTTAACATTCTTATTGGTTTTATATTTCCTCTTCATGTTAGGCATTGATACACGAAACTAATCAATCACAATATTTATTAAATCACTAAGCTTATGTGTATAAGCAAATTTATAATAAAGACTTTTTGAGTACTTAAAGAAATTATTTTCTTTGTTAGTTAAAATCTATACTGAATAAACTTTACAGTACTTAAATAATTAAATTATAATATGTTTAAAATCTATTTATACTCTATTTAAATTTTTAGATTATGGCCCTATCGATAGATTTATACCAAAGAATAATAAACTCTCTAAACAGTGATAAAAATACGTAAAAATAAGTAGAACCACAGAACAGAGTAGAACTCGGTACAACTTGGTACAACTGCTTTGACAAGTGACAACCACTGACAAATGGATAATGGATTTAATATTTTCTTCGACCACTGACTAAACCACTGACCAATACGGACTCTCGTAGAGAGTTTAATATTCTTTGATACCGTTGACTGTGTTATTCTCTCTCTACGTTTGATACGGACCAATACGTGACCAATATTACATTTTGACAACTGCATAAAATCTACAGAATGACAGAAGTAGCCAGGGGGCGGCAACTGTTGAATCGACGAATGCCAGCAAAGGCAGGATTGTTAGAAAAGGGATAACGTTCTACAAAAGACTGAGACAGTAATATTTCCTGCTCGACTGTGTTACCATTCAAGTAGAACTACTATACAGATAGATTTCATTTATGGATCATGGATGACGAAATTCGTCGAGAACATAAATTTGCTAAATAGTTAATATTTGCGCGTTGAATTCTGAATATCGATAACATTATTTCTAAATTTAACACCCGAAATCAGTTATTTAATAGTAATCAATATTTACTTGATGGTAGGATATTCTTTTATAAGATGGCAACACCGATACTGGCTGACTTAATTGTTGACAGCGTTGACAGTGTTGTTTATATGGTGTTGTTGACTGTTGTTTTTCCGTTTGCCGGTTTGTGCAACAAGTTTGTATATTGGTGAATTTGATGAATTTATATGCTATTTCTGTGTTCCGCATTACGAGACAGAGATTCTATACTGAAGTGTGGCATTTGTTCACTTCATTCAAGGAATATGAGGAAAAGGCAAGTCTTAATTATATCCAGCCCAGTTTCTGTGGACTGGTTGAAAATGCTGCAACTTTAGTCAATGATTATTTAAAAAAAGTACTCGAACACACAAAACGTTAAAGAGAAACTTAGGAAAATATGTCAAGAATTGAATTTTAACTGGCTGAAAGGGTGTGAAACACATCAAGACAATAATAAGAATAAAATAATTCATAACACCATGGCAATATGCATGAAACGCTTTTGTATTTTAAAAAATCGAGAGTTTGTGGAGGAAGCTTCAAAATTATCGTTTTCCAATAAAATAAAAATATTAAAGAATGTTTAATATGTGGTTTTATTGGTACCTTGAAGTCGAAAAGGAGTTGAGATACGTAACAATATATATATATGTCTACGTACATTTGGACGTAGTTTCGCAAAGAGGATTCAACCATCAACTAGTTAAAATGGAGATATGTACTGGTTTCATTTCGCTAAATTTAAAAAGCAAAATCAATATCGCCTATTCTACTACTTGTTGGATGGATCCATTTTGCGAAACTACGCCTATTTTATATACTACACATTTTGAATACCCCGCGCTACCGAAAGTTGGTAATGGCATGGTCGAGAGCGCTAGTATGCGCCCGTGTAAGCATTTCGTATGTATGAACCTGTTGTTCTTCTCGTGAGAGTAATAGTGTTCTGTGGAAGTAGCGATGCGAGACTTTGTATGACTTATAACTAATAGTTAATCTGTGAACTAATGTTCATTTTTTTTTGTTTTTTTTTTCCATAAGGAACCGGCTAAGATCAGAGACCATACTGCCAAGTCATTAGTTATATTCTTTCTTATTTTCTAAGAACGCTGAAACGGGGGTGTGGTGTTTTAATGTTAACTCCTTTCAGTTCGATGCTTCTTAGACGACTTTCTTCAAGTGGATCGAACGCACAAGGTCGATCTATACCCTTGGTCAAAATCACCTAAATTCACTTATTTCAATGTTTCCATACACTATTTATCATCGTTAATTATTGCACAAAACCACACCACTTATAAACAACAAACACAACTTGAAACCAGTTTAGGAAATAATTAAAATAAGAGAGACACCGCACTGTCAGAATTCCCGCTAAAACCCAATAAATTCTTTTTTCTTGACACATCTTGTTTTTTTTTTCGTTAAATTTTCTCCATGTAGGAAAAGGCAAAGGATCGGAACCATGCAGCCTAGTTTGTTCAAATCCGGTCACAAATTAATAAATCAAAGCCCTGATAAAAGCCCGAAGCCATGACTGAACTTGTCTTCAAATTTGTATCCATTTAAAGGCCGAAGCTACGTCTGAAACTGGACCACATTTTATTTTTATTTAACTGTCAAAACCGAGAACTGGGAAAGTCAAAACTCTATTAGTGTTTTTGCGGGAATTCTGACAGTCCGGTGGCTATCTTATTTTAATTATTTTCTAAACTAGTTTAAAGTGGTGTTTGTTGTTTAAAAGTGGTGTGGTTTTGTGCAATTAACATCAACGATGATGAACAGTGTATGGAAACATTGAAATAAGTGAATTTAGGTGATTTTTGACGAATGGGTATTGATCGACCTTTTGCGTTCGATCCGCTTGAAGAAAGTCCTCCAAGAAGCATCGAACTGGAAGGAATTTACACCAATACTCCATCAAGGCCTTGAAATCGGTCACACCCCTGTTTCATCGTTCTTGGAAATTATGAAAATAATATAACGATGACTTGGCAGTATGGTCTCTGATCTTAGCCGGTTCCTTATAGAAAAAAAATACAAAAAAAAACTATGAGTATTAGTGTTGAGTAGTAATGATAAGTAAATGTGATTTTAAGAGAAGCCTCTTTGTTGGACCGAGCCAGTACAAAGACCTTTTCAAATGAGCCAGTACTCACTCGTCTCGAAACTATACTACATACATATAACTTACATCGTGACTTACTTATTAGTGAGACTCGATATTTTTATAGTATTTGAAGTATAACATAAAATAAAAAAAATACTCTTACATTATTTAGTAATGTACGGGACAAACGAAAATCCTCTTGTAAGTCCTAACAACACTATTGAGTATTGACATTAATTTAATATGTAAAAATCTACGAAAATATCAACAAATCAACTTTATTAGTCAGTGAAATTAACAATTTAAGTTCAAGAACAGCTGGTATTTAGCTGTATTTCACTGAAAGGAATGTCTGAATTAAAAATTTGTCGAATATGTTTGGATGGCAACGTCCGAATGCATCAAATAACGGGGTCCGGAGTTCAGGATGTATATGAAAAGATATCAAATAGGAAGGTAAATTTCGTATTGACATCTTTGTCTCTATTGAAGTGGTATTATGTCCAATACTTTAATGTATACTACTACTACTACTACTAGACAAGCTGTGCGGTACATAGAAATTGTACCACTATGTTGCGGTCAATTGACCGTAACTCAATATTACCATCTCTTACTCTCAACTAAAACCCTTATCGCGGTCCCTGTCTGTGAGCTGCCAAACTCCCGCTTTTTGTGACGCAATTTTACTTCTAAACAGCCTAGTAGTATACATTGAAGTCTATTTATGTATGTTGTCTTCACATATTTACTCAGAATTAATTACTCCACAGATTGAAGAGGATGGAGGGCTATACTATGCATGTTACTTATGTTATTGTCAGCTAAAGAAATGTCAGCAGCTTGTTATAAAATCACAGAAATCAGAGGAGTTGCTTGAACACATTATACCAAATATTAGTGAGGTACACAAATATCTACATGATTTCTAGTATTTTGACTCTCTCAATTTGATTGTGCTTTACATACATACATATACCCTCACGCCCGTATTCCCTGAAGGGGTAGGCAGAGGTGTTACACGCGGGACAGTGTATATATGTAAGACGACAATGTAAAGCATACTAATAGTAAAATTGGGGTCAAAGACCTGTGCTTCAATACTCAGTAGGCACATCGCGCCGTGTGCCGCGCTGCACAGCTGATCCGAGCGTCAACTGTTTTTATATTGGCTTTACATTACGTTATGTAAGAAAAATACGTTTTTAATTATTATTTGAATGAAATGTCATTATTAGTCAATAAACATCATTTATCGAAAAAAAACATGACTGCGTCGGTGGCGCAGTTGTAATGCGTACGCGTTACGATCGAGGCCAATGCTGATGTCTCGGGTTCGAACCCCGGGTCAGGTAAAGTGGTATTGGGTTTTTCTATTACAAAATGCTCAGTATCAGCCCGGAGTGTGGAATTTGTGACCGGTATGGCGATAGGCTCGCCCTCTATCGCATAAGGGACGGAGATACGCTCGGCGAAATGTGGGTGTACTGGTTACACCTCTGCCTACCGCTTCGGGGATTACAGGCGTGAGTGCGTATATTTGTATATGTATATAAAAAAATATGTCGTCTTATTTCGCGTTTTTTTAGTAGTATCATGTCTGTAATCATCAGCACTACCATCTGTCTTCGTTTTCGGAAACGTTTCCCTTACATCCGGTATTATGACTGTCGCTGCCGGTCAAATAAAATTGCACCAACTCCAAAGAGACAGAAATTGTTATTTATGACATCAGTGTTTTTATTTTGAAGTCGGTTTTTAAGATTCATTAAAACTGATTTTATTTTTAGTAAAATAACGTAAATTGCAATACAATAACACAATCGTGACAAGTGTACTATTGTCCGTTGACAAGTTTCATTTTTTTACTCCATCATCAGATCTTAACCAAATTTATATGGGACCAAGCTAAACTCTATCGAATGACATTTTTTGCAACAAAATCGGCGGAGCAATCGTTGTATATACATCATGGAATGGCATTAAGGGTGAAATGGTTCAAATAAAGTGAGTTGATCACCCGTCTGTGATGGTAAGTGCAGCGCAATCCAAGAATACTGTCGACCAACGACAGACAATGTGTCTATCATAGGTCTGCAAAATTATGCCGGCCTGCCTAATTGCTTCTTCACACTCCGTTTAAAGGACCCCATATTATAGGAAGGAGGGAACACGTGTGCCGGCAAACTATTCCACAGCTTGATTGTCCGGCAGAAGTAAGATTTTGCGAACTTTTTAGTTCTAGCCGAGATGGAGGAGACCACGAAGCTGTGGTTCCGTAAGCCAGCACGCGTGGTTCTGTTATAAAAAGAGCGAAAAGAACCGCGCCGAATTGAGAACCTCCTTTTTTGGAGTCTGTTAAAAAGGTGTGAAAATAAAGTATTAGTAAACAGTAATGTTTTTTCTTTTGCAGCTATGTCTTAAACCCGTCGCTCTTTCAGACAGACTGAAATGTGGTCTGGTGAATTCATTGATGGTATCCAAAATGGAGTCCTTCGAGTTGGATTGCAGTGATGAGCCCTTTGAAATACCAGTTTTGAAACAAAACGAAATTGTAAACACGGAAAGCCAAGATGAAAGTGGTGGTTACGAAGTGATCATTAAATATGAACCTACTGATGAAACACCAGATTCTCTAGGTGAGTTTTATCCTAGCTCGACAAAGTGACTATACTGTCGACCAACGACAGGCGATGTGTCTATCGTAGGTCGGCAAAAATATGCCGGCCTGCCTAATTGCTTCTTCACACTCACACACACTTCAACTTTAAATTCAAATAAAAAAAATATGTTTTTTTTTTATTTCATAACTCATTACACATAATAAACGGAATTTAAAGTATCTTTCAAGTATATAATAATATATCTGTGTTAGGAGACCCCACAAAAAGTGTACATAACACAGTAAAATTAGTTTTAAATTTAGTGAAATATATGCTAGGTTAATAAAATATATTTAATATATTAAATATATGTGTGTGTGTATGTGTGCACACACATGCATGTATGAATTATATTATATTTTTCATAAGGTTCTCAATCTCATGAGTTTTATTTTTTAGCCAGATTATCAGGGACTTTTTATAGTCATTGTAATTCATAGGGTAAATGTTAAGATGTTTATTAATGACGTTATATAAAAAGGCAGATTAATAATAATCTGTAGACACTTTTGTCTACAGCATGTATGGGCAGGCTCGTCCGGGTCATTACCACTGTCTCACAGAAAACCGGCGTAAAGTGGCAGCTTGCTGCTGCGTTTCGTACGGTGAGTGAGATATCCGAAGCCCAAACTCAAAAAAAAAAAAAAAAAAAAACACTTAAAGTCGCACTTTGGTTTGTACCCGTGCGATTTTAAAAATACCCCAGGTAATAACCCTGAGAAAAAATCACTTAAAAACATAATAATAATACACCCAACAGTCACACACATAGCCCTGACCCCACACTAGGTAAACCTGTGTCGTGGGTATCAGGAACTACGAGGGACTTGCGGTCCCACAACACCAAGATCGCCTGCTGTATCGTCTTTTAGCAAACTTTTCGCAACCACGATGGCTGAATAAAATGAAATTAAACCGCGATAAGATCCGTATAAACTAGTTTTATTTCAATGTATTTATTATATTTGACAATAAGATTAATTATAATAATAATAATAATACACCCAACAGTCACACACATAGTCCTGGCCCCACACTAGGTAAAACTGTGTCGTGGGTATCAGCAACTACGAGGGACTTGCCAACACACAACACCCAGACCCGAGACCAATATTTGTGGTTCACACAAACATTTGTCTCGGTGTGGGAATCGAACCCACGGCCTCTCGCTTCGCAGCCGACTACTCGCCCGCTGCGCCACGGAGCTGTCAATTCGGATGATACAGTATTTTTTCGTGATTTTCAAGGTACACCTCCAACCGCCGAGCCTCAGATGGTTGAAGAACAGGAAGAAACCAAACCTATAGAAAATGGAAAGCAGGAAAAAGTGGTTACTGGAAAAAGAACTTATAAATGTGAACTCTGTGATTATACATCAATACGCAGAAATGATTTAAACAGACATGTTAGATTTCACACAGGAGAACGACCGTATAAATGTCAACACTGTAGTTTTACAGGCACAACGAGTGGACAACTAAATGTACATATTAGAAGTCACACAGGAGAAAAGCCGTTTAAATGTCAATACTGTAATTATGGATTTGCACAAAGTTCTTCTTTAAAGATACATGTTAGAACACACACAGGTGAAAAACCATATGAATGTCAATATTGTAGTTATAAATGCTCGGAAAATGGTAGTTTAAGAGCTCATATTAGAACTCACACAGGAGAAAAACCTTTTAAATGTCAATACTGTGATTATACATGTAAACGAAATAGCAATTTAAAAACTCATATTAGAACTCACACAGGAGGAAAGCCGTATAAATGTCAACACTGTAGTTTTACGTGTACAACGAGTAGCTATTTAAAGGTACACAATAGAACACACACAGGAGAAAAACCTTATAAATGTCAATACTGTAATTACGCATTTTCGCAAAATGTTTCATTGCAAACACATTTGAGAACTCACACAGGGGAAAAGCCTTTTAAATGTCAATACTGTAGTTATTCATGTAATCGAAATAGCAATTTAAAATTACACATTAGAACGCACACAGGAGGTAAGCCTTATGCATGTGAAATATGTGACAAAAAATTTACGGCAAGTACTACTTTGAAAAAACATTTGCTAACACATAATAAGGAGAAGGAAGTTCCTTAAAAGTTACTAGCGTTTGCTCGCGACTCCGCCCGTGTGCACGGCCTTTTCCAGGATAAAAAGTATCCTTTAACTTAATTCAATAAGCAGCGATAGCTCAGTGGGGAGTGGTACGGACTGTCAAGACGAAAGTCGCAGGTTCGAAAGCAGCTACAAGAGCATGCACCCCTGACTTAAGTTATGTGTATATTAATGATTATGTGTTGGTTACTCGTGAAGAAACCGAAATACCTGAGAAATTCTACATATGAATTTCGAAGGTATGTGAAGTCTGCCAACCCGCATTAGTCCTGGGTGGTGGAGTAAGACCTGACCCCTCTCAGCAGTAGAGGAGACCCGTGTGCAGCAGTGGGACGTTTATAATACAGGGCTAGTAAAAAGAAGAATGTCCAAAATACAGGTTGTTGTCTCGCCTATCCCGCGTCGGTCTCTCTGCGACGTCATTACTTTTGTTTAGCGCGACACATCCATGGTAAATAGACATCAATCGAATTTTATTCCTTGATGCTTTGCCCATGTTTTTCCACAAAACATAAAACAAAAAAAAAGTCCGACGAATATGAGACATATCTTACTTTCTTCCCAACATTATTCTGCATCGATTGGTATCGGTCTCGACCCCATACCCCCAGCGGTTTCGGAGGAGATAGCGTGACAAGCTTTTGGCAGCGACGGCGGCGGCGCCAGTTACTTTTTTTAGAATAGAGAGATTGGTTTGTACTTTGTGGAACTTATTAACTTATGCAAAGTCTGCTGTAAAATATAAATAAATACGTAATGTTGTCTGTATAAAGTTATATTAAGAGAACATATTTTATTTTATATATTGTGTATTTTAGTTTCAAAATGAATTGTTACCTTAATTGTAATATTAAATAGTTACGCATTAGTTGCAAATAATATTATATTTGTGGATATTATAAAATGATTAGTTATTACTTACTATAGTAGTTTTATTTTGGATAGTAATTTGAAACGCTATGGGCGTGCGGACGCAATAGTCGTAACCATAAACAATAACTGTATCGGTGGCGCAGTTGTAATACCATGAAATACGTACGCGTTACGAATGAGGCTGACGCTGAGCTCTCGGGTTCGATCCCGAACCTAGTGTTGAGAACTATGATTGTTGGGTGTATTTATTTATTATTTAAATGTATCTGGGTGACAAATGCAGTCCATTACCATGCAGTGCATTGTAATTCAAAGTTCTATGTGTTGCGCCTTTAAATGGGCAGGCGTCTATTATTACTAAGTAAATTATAGAAACAGTGAGAGCTCAGTGGGGAGTGGTATGGACTGATGATGATGACAGTGAGTGTGATCACATATTGACTGATTAGTATAATCGATATTATCAATTATAGGCTGAAGTTTGAGTTAAGTATCATATATAAATTAAAATGAATCACTGAATGTGTTGCTAAGCGCAAATCTCGAGAGCAGCTGAACCGATTTCTCTAATTCTTTTTTTAGAATATTCCTTGAAGTACGAGGATGGTTCTTACGGAGAGAAAATTTTTAAAAATTCCCTGAAAATGTCTAAAAACAACACTTTTCTATACTCCCATACAATCGATTCGTAATAATACTTAAAAATCAATTTGAACTTTAATACCATACCATAAAGTTTAAGTGTTAGTGAAGAGGTTCCGGGAAGGCAAAACAATTGAGTGACGTTAGTATCGTATCGGGAAACGGGTTAAAATATATTTTGTACTAGCTGACACGCCGTCCCGAATAGCAATTTAAGTGGAGTTTTGGCGGGAATTCTTACAGTGCGGTGGCTCTCTTGTTTTAATTATTTCCTAAACTGGTTTAAAGTAGTGTTTGTTGTATAAAAGTGGTTGGTTTTGTGCAATAATCATTAACGATGATGAATAGTGTATGGAAACATTGAAATAAGTGGATTTAGGTGATTTTTGATCAAGGGTATTGTCGACCTTGTGCTTTCTATTCACTTGAAGAAAGTCGTCTAAGAAGCATTGAACTGAAAGGAATTATCACCAAAACTCCAGCAAGACCTTGAAATCGGCCACACCCCTGTTTCATCGTTCTTGGAATATACGAAAAGATATAACTAATGACTTGGCAGCATGGTCTCTGATCTTAGCCGGTTCCTTATGGAACAAACAAACAAAAAAATAAACAATCGACTGTTAGGCGGTACGAAGTTCGCGGGGTCAGCTAGTGTAATAATATATATTGTTTAGTTAATTATGTCGTACTTTAATGTTTTATTTGTAGTTTGTAATTGATTTCTTTTTTTACAGTGATATGTAATTTTAATATTTAATTTGTTCATATACTGTGGCACATGCGGTGATTGCATTTAACTAGAGTTGCAATTAGTTTTTGTTTATAATGTATGTGTAGAATTTAGAA
The DNA here is from genome assembly GCA_905332985.1 of Mimas tiliae. Classification (NCBI taxonomy): domain Eukaryota; kingdom Metazoa; phylum Arthropoda; class Insecta; order Lepidoptera; family Sphingidae; genus Mimas; species Mimas tiliae. Next base: position 1,904,241 of record HG995266.1, on the reverse strand, counting down.
TAATAATTGTTAACTCCGTTTGCAATCTTTATCTAAATAAATAGACTACATATAAGAATTTCGAAGGTAAGTGACGTCAACCAACTCGCGATAGGCCAGGGTGGACTAAGGCCTAACCTCTCCAAGGTGGAGCACTACCACGAATAGCCAAGGGTGGTGACCCCGGAACCTGAAAGGGGGTATCTGCCGGGGATGGGAGAGTATGCAGGCAGACAACGCAAGCAGCAGGTACGCTCTACTTACAGACTGAGCCCAGCTCGCCCTAACAGTCCTGACGCAATGGTCCCTAGGGACCAAAGTGGCGGCTGCGCTGGGCAGAGGCGGATACCGGAAAGGTGTCAATCTGGAAGATAGCCATGATGCCCCAAAGGCCTGTCTGAGCTGCAGCCGAAACCCTATCGGTGGAGACCTCTCAGAGGGGTGCAGGAAAATCGAGCCAGATCCGAAGCGAAAGTGGTAGTACCGCGAGGGTGAAATGATTCAACTTACGTGAGCTGATCACCTATTTGTGCTACTCGCAGACGTCCCCACCATAAATAAAAAACAAGGCCTAACCCCTCTCATTCAGTAGAGGAGGCCCGTGCCCAGCATAGGGACTTGTATAATACAGGGCTAATATGTTTTTTTACTAGCTCTGTATTATACATGCCCCACTGCTGGGCACAGGCCTCCTCTACTGAATGAGAGGGGTTAAGCCTTAGTCCACCACACTGGCCTAATGCGGGTTGGCAGACTTAACATACCTTTGAAATTCTTATAAAGAACTTCTCAGGTATGCAGGTTTCCTCACGATGTTTCCTTCACCGTTAACGCAAATGATAATTAACAATTAATACACACATAACTTATATAGAAAAGTCACAGGTGTGTGCTCTTGGGACTGGTTTCGAACCTGCAACTTTCGTCTCGACAGTTCGTACCACTCCCAACTGAGCTATCGCAGCTAATATGTAAAAATATTAAAAGTATCAACTTCTAATGACGAGGCCTAGTACCCAAGCCACCGGTGGTTAGGAACCCAGAGTGAGGAACCTCCTCACAATCCGTGCCGTGTCCAATAATACTGCTTTCTGAATCTGGCTCTTGACCAAATAATATATCTTGAGCTAATATTATTATTAAGTATATTATTAATTATTATTGGTATATTTTTATTCTTTAATATTTTTCATGCTTCACAAGGTGCACCCTCAAACACTGAGCCTAAAGTGGATGAGAAGAAACAAGATAAAGGCGCTTCTATGGAGATCGGGAGAAAGGAAAACATCTCTGGAACTCAAACAAACACAATCGTTAATAGAGATAAGTCATCCCAGATAGAGAGCGATGGAAAAAGTAATCGAGTCGTAGTTAAAAATGTTATAAAATGTTTTATATGCAATGATTGCAGTAAAACATGTGATACCAAAGCTCTTCTTATCAAACATATAAGTGAACATAAACCTGTGATTATTAAACTAAGTAAACCATTAGACAAAATACAGAAATCTGTATATGTAGGAAAATTTACTGAAAGCTATAATTCGAAAAAGCGTTTAGATATTCGATCGCGTAAAAAGTCTTTAAAATGTCATTACTGTAAATATACGTGTACCCGAACCGACACTTTAATTTTACACATTAGAACTCACACTGGCGAAAAGCCTTATAAATGTCATTACTGTAGTTACGCAACTGCAGGACATGGCAATTTAAGCAGACATATCATAACTCACACGGGAGAAAAACCTTTGCAATGACAATACTGTAATTATAGATGTGCACAAAATTGTCATTTAAAGGTACATATGAGATCACACACAGGAGAAAAACCTTATAAATGTCAGTATTGCAATTTTACATGTGGCATAAAAGGTGGTTTAAAAGTACATGTAAGAAGGCACACAGGTGATCCTTATAAATGTCAACACTGTGATTACATATGTTTTTTGGCTAGCCATTTAAAAGAGACATATTAGAAGTCACACAGGAGAAAAGCCTTTTAAATGTCAATATTGTAACTATACCAGTACAACGAAATGTCATGTAAAAAGACATATCAAATCTCACACAGAACAACTTTTTAAGTGTCACTACTGTAATTATGGATTTAGAAGAAAAGCTAGTTTAAGGAAACATATTAGATTTCACGTAAACTGCTTAAATGTCAATACTGTAGTTATACATGTGCAGAAAACGGCCGTTTAAAGGCACATGTAAGAACACACACAGGAGAAAAACCGTTTGTATGTGAAATATGTGACAAGAAATTTAGATCAAGTTCTAATTTGAGAATTCACTTGCTCGCACATATGGGCAAGAAATCTGTTACGGCTAGGCTAAATAATAAAAATCAAGTGGGGTCGTAACAAATTCCTGGACAGACCTTTTAAGTGATTACCATATAAAAAATATCAATTGAAATTCAACTGTTTGAACATGGTGAAAACAATATATGTATGTATAACTCATACAGCCATGAACGTGAATCGCTGTGCTTTCATTTGATTGATTAAAACGTTTTGTATGGAATAATCATGTGTGTATGTTTACTTGATTTCATATCGGAATTTCGAGCACTTTGATGGCACACGTGTAGTCACGACCACATTTACACATTCATATCATACTTACACAATATACTTACTCACGTACAGTTACACCAGTTACCATTACCTTATACCACATACCCATTACCGACCAACACCATACCATAGTACAAGCAACAGTTAGAAAAGCAGTTAGTAAATAATACACATGCAATATACATAACACACATTTATTAGAACACACACACCCCCACACCGCACACTTTTGACGTCTGCCGTTAAGAAACAAGAAGTCGTGAAGTTGAGAAACAAGAATCAACGAGTGCGGCATGAAAACGCCATCACAAGTTACGTGCAATACGAGTACATGCAGCGGAGCCCGAAGCAGTAGACTCTTCCACGTCGCTGAAGCACGCACACGCCGACTACATTTTGGATGGGTGATGTGTACCGCAGGTCAGATGTGGGGGATACGGACCTCGGCTCAGGACGGCCACTGGAGGGGGGTAAAGACATTTGCGATTGGGGTTTAGGGCGATTTATATACTACTTATAATCTAATTTGTATTTTCTTCATCGGCACGCGGGCCGGTCAAAAGGTCGGGGGTGCTTCGGGGAGCGCGGCGAGGACGGAATGACGGTCTTGTGGAGTGTATTTGAGTGAGAACTTCCTCTATCTCTCGGATGGGGACGCGCTCTTTTTTTTTTTTTTTTTTTTTTTTTATATGGACGCTTGCACATGGCCTGACACATGGGTCGGCTTTGGTCAGCGACACCGGACTTTCGGGCGAATGCTTGTAGGCACTCCAGCCCTAAAATTTAAGTGACCTTCGCTGAGGGCATCCCCCCTAATGGGGGATACGGACCTCGGCTCAGGACGGCCACTGGGGGAGGGCAAAGACATTTGCGATTGGTGGTTTAGGGGAATTTATATTCTACTTATAATCTAATTTAACGTACTTCATCGGCACGCGGGCCGGTCGAAGGGTCGGGGGTGCTTCGGGGAGCGCGGCGAGGTCCTCTTCGGCGAGGACGGAATGACGGTCTTGTGGAGTGTGCTTTAAATGTGTCTTCCTCTATCTCTCGGATGGCCAGAGTGGTCGCATCGTCGGGATCGGCGAGGACGGAACGCGGTCTTCTCCTCTTTGCGCGATCAAAGGGAGTATATATCGACGCTCTACGAATGAGCGTGTTTGGATTGTGCGCGGCGCGATCGAAATAGCGTTTGCTAGCCACTTTCATGGCTTGCCTGATGGTCGGCAGATTGGCATCTACGTGGAGATTGTGATTGCGCACAAACCACGGTGCCCCCAGGACTCTACGCAGAAAGCGATTCTGCAGAGTTTGCATACGCTTATAACGAACTTCGGGTACATGAGCGAACGCCGGCGATGCGTACGTCATTATCGGCCTAATGCATGTTGTATAAATCCTAATCTTGTTGCGGACGGACATTGGACTCTTTTTATTCAAGAGCCAATATAACTGACCCATCGCGAATGCGGCTCGCGCGCGTACCGCGTTTACGTGTGGCATGAAGGTCAACTTCTGGTCAAGGATAACTCCTAAATACTTGACGGTCTTGGTCCAGGGAATGACCACGCCGTGCATGGTGACATTCCGCGCTGGAACCGTGAGACGGGGACGGGGACGCGCTCCACAGGCTCGGTATATTTATACCTAGGCCGCCGCCGGACCGCGCGCGTTGCGTAGCAACGGTCACGCGCGGGGGCGGGAGGGGAACTCGCGCATCGCAAGTCTAGCGCCAACATACGGCAGACGCAGACAACGTCAAAATCCACTCTGATTGGTCGGTTGGATAATATGTAAATAGCTCACTTTGTAATAATCATATGTCTAGATTGTAAACATAATTAGGGTATTTTGGGCAATAAAATATATACTTGATTCCAGTCTTCAAGAGTTTTATAATAATAATATATAATAATAATTTTTATTTCAGAACATGTCCATACAATGTGTTAGTAAACAATTTTAACTTATATCTAATGTTAGTATGTAAGTACAATTCATTTAATTTAATTAATTTCTTTTTTTATTTTATTTTATTTTCTTTACACCTTACCTAATGCTGTCTTAATCCAATGGTCTTGGAAGGGACAGTCAAACCGCTCAGCGATAACCTTTAGAACGCTGTTACCACTATTCCTAAGGCGCCGCAGCATGGAACAGGCCTTTTTGCGAATAATCGCTTGGAAACCATAAAGTAAAGTTTTAATAGTTTTAAAAGTAGGAAATAGACTTCCCTACATAGGAAACTACCCTAAAAAACTACGCAAAAACCGAAAATTGCCTAAGCGCATAATTTATGTCGTTTTACCCTACGTGTAAATAAGGATACGAAAAGTAGTTAATACAGGAAATTAAATGTTCAGAAAATAACTGCAATAATTAATAGATCCCATATAGTTTTATATTGTCTTTATAAAATATATTTTTATGTTCAAAAACATTATTTCTTCAATAGAGATTAAATTGCCAAAAGTGAGATAAGTTGGGTACACTCCAATAACGCGATCGCGATGATTCTTTCGCGTGCAAACGCATTTCTTTTATTAACTGACTAAAAAGACTGCCTCGGTGGCGCAGTAGTAATGCGTATGCGTTACGATTGAGGCCAACGCTGAGGTCTCGGGTTCGATCCCCGGGTCGGATAAAGTGGTATTGGGTTTTTCTATTACGATATGCTCAGTATCAGCCCGGAGTCTGGAATTTGTGCCCGGTATGGCGATATGCTCGCCCCCTATCACATAAGGGACGGAGATACGCTCGGCGAAATGTGGGTGTACTAGTACTGTACACCTCTGCCTACCACTTCGGGGATTACAGGTGTGAGTGCGTATGTATGTAAAAAGAAGGAGGTTCTCAATTCGTTTGTTTTTATGTTCACGCATTATTTGGAATATTCTTTTTTTTTATTAGTATCGATTGGTCATAACTCTGCATGATGTATCCTTGAAGGTTATTAATTAATATATGTTTTAGTTTTTCACTGTTGATATTTTTTTTTCAAGAACCCAGCTGTATAAAATAAGTTGCTTCTACTGGAAGCCCTGGTAAAAATCTTTAACTCGAAGGCTTGAAGGACCAGTACCCAGAACCGTAAAATAAATTTAAAAAAAACAAAGGAGCGGGAAAATAGAATTTAGTTTCCCAATATCTTTGTGGTATTTCTAAATAATTATAATCTTTGATTATAATGATTAAACATCATAGAAAAACAAGTTCGGATTACCGCAAATCAGAACCAGCTATCGACAAATATTTATGTAAGTAAAATAGAGTTTTTAAATGATGTTTCAATAGATCTGCACGTAAAGTTTCGTTTCATAGAGTCCAAGTGGACTCGTTTACAAGGTAGAAGGGCCCTCGTATGCGAGAGGCCGGCTGGGTTGGTTGTCTATTTCTGCCGCCAAGCAACAGTGTGTAAGCACTGTTGTGTTCCGGTTTGAAGGACATTGAAGTCAGTGAAATTACTGTGCATTATGAGACTTAACACCTTAGTTATGTGACGAGCGCAGTCCAGTGCCATGCAGTGCTTTGTTATTTGAAGTTCTGTGTGGCGTTGCTTCTGTTTATGAGCAGGCGTGGCGCTTACCATTACGCGAGCGACCTGCTTGTTTCGTCATTCAAGCTAATATAATAAATAAATAAAAAAAACAAAGCAATGGCATAGATATGTACTTTAAATAGACGAGAGTTACTAAGTATATTATCTGCGCCCGCATGATTGTCTTTTTCCGGGATAAAAAGTAGCCTATGACTTAAATCGGGTTATGGTCTACCTGTGTGCCAATTATCCAAATCCGTTCAGCCAATATGGCGCGGGCATGATCGATTATTATCAATCAAAGACTTTAATGTATACTACTAGAAGGGCTGTTTACAAGTAAAATTGCGTCACATAACGCGGGAGTTTGACAGCTCATAAAAGAGAGCGCCATAGGGGTTCTGGTTGAGTTTGTGAGATGGGAGTAATGAGTTACGGTCAATTGACCGCAACTTAGTGGTGCAATTTCTATGTATCGCGCGACTTGCCTTGTAGTATACATACATACATTAAAGTCTGTTATCAATTAACCAAATTCACAAACATAAAAACTGCCAAAAAAAAATTAAACCGTTTGTCTACAGCATGAATGGGCCGGCTCTTCCGGGTCGTTACCACTGTCTCACAGAAAACCGGTGTAAAGTAGCAGCTTGCTGCTGCGTTTCGTACGGTGAGTGAGATATCCGGAGGCCCAAATCCCCTTCCTTTTCCCAATCCCTTTCCTATAATGTCGGCAACGCGCCCATGATTCTTCTAGTATTGTAGGCGTACATGGGCGGTGGAGATCACTTACCATCAGGTGTCCCACTGCTCGTTTGCCAGCCTATGCTATAAAAAAAAGACATCCGTGTCCAGCATGGCTCTATCCTATAAAAGGGATGTTGAATAGATTTTTTTTATTAATTAAATCAATAAGTTACGTTACTCAAAATCTATTGCAGAAAGAATTTTATAAATTGGACCAAAAATGAATAAGTTGGAAGCCATTCAAATCCTGTAGAAGGGGTAATTGTCAAATGACAGACGACGCAACCTTTGACGTCACTGTGTATAACGTTCATTATGGTGCACGCGTGCAAGCGAGATAGTGAGATATCCCTACTACGCACACACTTTTCCTCATACCAACATTTAAAGTCATAACTGCGGGCACATTTCTGAACCAATTTTGATTGTGTTTTAATAAAAGGGTTTCTTTTGCGTATCATTTTCTGCTGCTTATAAAATAATGTATAAAATTCAATATAGGAATTAAACTCTATTAATTTTACAGACTGCGACAAATGTGATGGTACCGTGTACGAATACTGTTCTATTCATGGGCCATTACTTGTAATACCAGATGATAAGGTAAGTAGGTACCTATTATACATACGCACTCACGCCTGTTATCCCCGAAGGGGTAGGCAGGGCTGTAACGAGTACACCTACATTTCGCCGAGCGTATCTCCATCCCACAATGTGATAGGGGGCGAGCCTATCGGCATACCGGGCACTGATTCCAGACTCCGGGCTGATACTGAGCAATTCGTAATAGAGAAACCCAATACCACTTTACCCGACCCGGGGATCGAACCGGAGACCTCAGCGTTGGCCTTAATCGTAACGCGTACGCATTACAACTGCGCCACCGACGCAGTCTTTTATTTATTTTTTTATTTATTCAGGGAAAACAAACAATTACACACATGTATTATTTGTACAATATTACAGCTAAATTAATAAAATTAATAAATGTGTAATTCACAACGTTATCCACATTTCAATAAAGCCAAGTGTTAATTGTGAACTGTAAATATCGAAAGCGAGTGAAACTTAGTATGTATAAAAGTTACTTTTAAATTAATTTTATAAATTACATCAAAAGCGCAATATACACATGAAATTACTTTTAATGAACATAATAACATTTTTATCGTATTATATAATGATTTTGGCCCTGCCTGGAACTGCAGACCGGGACGGGTGCCCCGGTTTACACATAGATACGGGGTTGTGAATGCTATAGAAAATATGTGAATATTATACATAGGTACCCAGTAAGCCGAAGTTTCCATCACTTGTGCCGCGTGCAGCCCTAACAATACCTAGAGTGTTCCTACACCTAGCACTCTCCCGTATACCAGGTAAATAGCATAGTTCATACAGGGTGTGAGGGAAACAATTTCGAAAACTGTTCCTACACCTAGCACCCTCCCGTATACCAGGTAAATAGCATAGTTCATACAGGGTGTGAGGGAAACAATTTCGAAAACAAACACATTAGTGGTGCTGGTGATTACAGACACGATACCGCTGAAAAACCTACGAAATATTTTTTTTACACAGTACCTATTGTTTGGACCATATAATATATACAATGAAGTTTTAGTCAAATAATATTTTTTTTACTAAATAACATAATGTAAAGCCATTAAAAAAAACAGCTGACGCTCAGAATTAAGTGTGCCGCCGATGTACCCAATGAGTATTGGCGCGCGGGTTATTGATCCCGTAGTCATTAGAACGCTTTGATAAGGAACGATTCTGTGTACCTACGTACATTTTTGAGGTGACCAGCCCACTACACCACCTTTTTTATTTCTGTCGCCAAGCAACTGTGTGTAAGCACCGATTTTGATGATTCTTTACTAAAAATATGTATTTAAATATATTTTTTGTCGGGTTTATTTCGTTATTATTATTTAATTTTTTTAGACAACTTTTATGCTTTTCGTATAAATTGCTAATTCAATTGCACATGTATACATTTTTACTTTAAAAAGGTGCCGGAGTAGGAGTGTTCAGTACCCTTACTCTACCAAGTGGAGTACAGTTCGGTCCGTACCGCGGGCGACGAGAACAACAAATACAGAGCATGTACTGCTGGCAGGTACAACAATCCCTTCATCTTTTTTTATTTCCCAGATAGCTAGAGGAGCAAGCGGCCCATCTAATGATAATGCCAGAGCACAGCCAAGCCGCTGCCTACCGTTGAAGGAAAACTCTTTTTAAGCCTCGCTTGACGAAGGACAGGTCATAACGCTCGGGAAATACCGATGCAGGAAGTTCAATCCACAGCTTGCATGTGTGTGGTATAAATGAACGCTGTATACCGTGCTAGACGGGATTGTTTTCATGTAACATGGATGAACTCTACTGCGGTGTCAGATGGTGCGATGGTAACAACTACAAGGTGGTAGGTCCCTCGTGTGCGAGAGGCCGGCTGGGTTGGTACCACCGCTTTGTCTATTTCTGTCGCCAAGCAACAGTGTGTAAGCACTGTTGGGTTCCGGTGTGAAGGACATTGAAGCCAGTGTAATTACTGGGCATTATGAGACTTAACACCTTATCTCTCGGGGTGACGAGCGCAGTCCAGTGTCATGCAGTGCTTTGTTATTTCAAGTTCTGTGTGGCATTGCTTCTGTTTATGAGCAGGCGTGGCGCTTACCATCAGGCGAGCGATCTGCTCGTCTCGTCAATCAATCTAATAAAAAAAATAGCTACGTTGGTATTTGATACTACCGGGGGTGAAATACTTGTAACGTACTCAAATACGTGTTTAAATTTGACCACATATTTCTGTAACACATTGTATAATCACGCATTAGATCTACGACCGAAACAACAAGCCGAGTTACGTAGTGGACGCGGCGGACTCGAACAACTCAAACTGGATGCGCTACGTAAACTGCGCGAGGCACTGGCAAGAACAAAACCTCGTCGCGTACCAGTACAGGGGACAGCTGTATTACAGGTAACTGGAGCACCGAGTTACTAATCAACATCCTTCCCTTAGCCATTTCTAACTGGATGCGCTACGTGAACTGCGCGAGGTAGGCAGGGAACAAATCCTTGTCGCGTACCAGTACAGGGGACAGCTGTACTACAGGTAACTGGAGCACTGAGTTACTAATCAACATCCTTCCCTTAGCCATTTCTAACTGGATGCGCTACGTGAACTGCGCGAGGTAGGCAGGGAACAAAACCTCGTCGCGTACCAGTACAGGGGACAGCTGTACTACAGGTAACTGGAGCACTAAGTTACTAATCAACATCCTTCCCTTAGCCATTTCTAACTGGATGCGCTACGTGAACTGCGCGAGGTAGGCAGGGAACAAATCCTTGTCGCGTACCAGTACAGGGGACAGCTGTACTACAGGTAACTGGAGCACTGAGTTACTAATCAACATCCTTCCCTTAGCCATTTCTAACTGGATGCGCTACGTGAACTGCGCGAGGTAGGCAGGGAACAAAACCTCGTCGCGTACCAGTACAGGGGACAGCTGTACTACAGGTAACTGGAGCACTGAGTTACTAATCAACATCCTTCCCTTAGTCATTTCTAACTGGATGCGCTACGTGAACTGCGCGAGGTAGGCAGGGAACAAAACCTCGTCGCGTACCAGTACAGGGGACAGCTGTACTACAGGTAACTGGAGCACTGAGTTACTAATCAACATCCTTCCCTTAGCCATTTCTAACTGGATGCGCTACGTGAACTGCGCGAGGTAGGCAGGGAACAAATCCTTGTCGCGTACCAGTACAGGGGACAGCTGTACTACAGGTAACTGGAGCACTGAGTTACTAATCAACATCCTTCCCTTAGCCATTTCTAACTGGATGCGCTACGTGAACTGCGCGAGGTAGGCAGGGAACAAAACCTCGTCGCGTACCAGTACAGGGGACAGCTGTACTACAGGTAACTGGAGCACTAAGTTACTAATCAACATCCTTCCCTTAGCCATTTCTAACTGGATGCGCTACGTGAACTGCGCGAGGTAGGCAGGGAACAAATCCTTGTCGCGTACCAGTACAGGGGACAGCTGTACTACAGGTAACTGGAGCACTGAGTTACTAATCAACATCCTTCCCTTAGCCATTTCTAACTGGATGCGCTACGTGAACTGCGCGAGGTAGGCAGGGAACAAAACCTCGTCGCGTACCAGTACAGGGGACAGCTGTACTACAGGTAACTGGAGCCCCGACACAATAATCAACATCCTTCTTTTATCCAACTACAAATGGATGCGCTACGTGAACTGTGCGAGATAGGCAGGAACAAAACCTCGTCGCGTACCAGTACAGGGGACAGCTGTACTACAGGTAACTGGAGCCCCGACACAATAATCAACATCCTTCTTTTATCCAACTACAAATGGATGCGCTACGTGAACTGTGCGAGATAGGCAGGAACAAAACCTCGTCGCGTACCAGTACAGGGGACAGCTGTACTACAGGTAACTGGAGCCCCGACACAATAATCAACATCCTTCTCTTATCCAACTACAAATGGATGCGCTACGTGAACTGTGCGAGATAGGCAGGAACAAAACCTCGTCGCGTACCAGTACAGGGGACAGCTGTACTACAGGTAACTGGAGCCCCGACACAATAATCAACATCCTTCTCTTATCCAACTACAAATGGATGCGCTACGTGAACTGTGCGAGATAGGCAGGAACAAAACCTCGTCGCGTACCAGTACAGGGGACAGCTGTACTACAGGTAACTGGAGCCCCGACACAATAATCAACATCCTTCTCTTATCCAACTACAAATGGATGCGCTACGTGAACTGTGCGAGATAGGCAGGAACAAAACCTCGTCGCGTACCAGTACAGGGGACAGCTGTACTACAGGTAACTGGAGCCCCGACACAATAATCAACATCCTTCTTTTATCCAACTACAAATGGATGCGCTACGTGAACTGTGCGAGATAGGCAGGAACAAAACCTCGTCGCGTACCAGTACAGGGGACAGCTGTACTACAGGTAACTGGAGCCCCGACACAATAATCAACATCCTTCTCTTATCCAACTACAAATGGATGCGCTACGTGAACTGTGCGAGATAGGCAGGAACAAAACCTCGTCGCGTACCAGTACAGGGGACAGCTGTACTACAGGTAACTGGAGCCCCGACACAATAATCAACATCCTTCTCTTATCCAACTACAAATGGATGCGCTACGTGAACTGTGCGAGATAGGCAGGAACAAAACCTCGTCGCGTACCAGTACAGGGGACAGCTGTACTACAGGTAACTGGAGCCCCGACACAATAATCAACATCCTTCTCTTATCCAACTACAAATGGATGCGCTACGTGAACTGTGCGAGATAGGCTGGAACAAAACCTCGTCGCGTACCAGTACAGGGGGTGTCCTGCTCGTCGCGTCATTAAGATGAATATAAATATTCAATAAAATTTCCAAATTATTTGTCGTCTCACAGGACCGTAAAGCTCATTCCTTCATTTACCGAGCTGTTAGTATTCTACGGGATAGAATATGCAAATACCCTCAACATAGATCTACATAAATACAATAGCGAGGAGAGAACTCGTGAGTATTCTCAATATCTATATTATAAGTGTTAATACATTGTTATTAATTATATAGTTTTCCTTTTCTTTCCCCGATACCTTTATCATCCCTTTTCTTTACGTTCGGCAACACCTTCATGATTCTTCAGGTATTGTGGATGTCCATTGGTGGTGGCGATTCTTTACCATCAGGTGACCCACATAGTATTTTCCCGCCTTCTACATACTATTAAAAAAATGTAGGTAGTTTAATGAATGTATATTTTAGTTTCTCCAGTACCAACTAAAACAAATACGGAGACAATTTTAGAAGACAAAATAGATATTTCATACTATACCCCACCGAACGATACTGAAAATATGATTCTTGAAAATGTACACATTGCTGAAATTAATGAACAAAATGATTCCAACAATCCCACTTTTGATATGAGAATTGAAAATGAAGAAACTTTTGAAATTCAGCAAAATAACGATACAATCTCTCAAAAGGATGTAAAAATATCTGAAAACAATAAAACTTGGGAATGCGAGTATTGCAAACGTATTCTGAGCAATAAGACACGCCGTAAAGAACACTATTCTACGCACATAATTAAATTTGCATGCAACATGTGTCCCTTTAAAACAAAAATTGAGATTGAATATAAAAAACACATAAGCAGACACTCGCAGAGAGAAAATTATTATTGTGACATTTGCTATTTTTTAGCCAATAATAATAAAAATCTTAGTAATCACAAAAGGCGATTACATAAGAAGGTTATTGAAGATAAACATGTTAAAAATATAAATTAGCTTCCTCCGGTAATTAAAACTAGGTATACATAAAAAAGACTAATGTAAGTATACTATTAAGCGGGCTGTTTAGAAGAAAAATTGCGTCACATAACGCGGGAATTTGACAGCTCACAAACAGGGAGCGCGATATGGGTTCAAGTTGGGAGTAAGCGAGATGGTAGTATTACCTAGTGGTACAATTTATATGTACCGCGCAGCTTGTCTAGTAGTATACATTAAAATCTTTGATACATAATGATTTGCAGCACTAACGCCCGAATCCTGAAACGCTATTCAAGCATTTGGGATCGTTTTAAACGTGTTGAGGCCCTCATAGCTGTCAAAATTGTATGAAAATAAGTACCCGTTAACTGTCAGGCAGTTGAGTAGCGATTCAGTATTCGGGCTTAAAATCACTTTCGAATTGAGAGTAATTTAAAATACGCTGTCGAACTTGGCGATATTATATATGAGATTTAAATAGTAAACGGCAATGTATTTCTATTTTTGACTAGCTGATTCTATAGATTATCCTGGCCTTTGTTTATAATCGTTTTGTGAATTTGTGAAAAGCTATTGGAAATGTGTCAACAAAGTAAACATGAGAAAAAAAACGTGTTTCTGAGTGATCATTGTATATATTAACGATTGTGGTCTAGTATGTTAAGGTCTGAGTTCATACAAAAATCCCATAGAATAAACACTTATTATAATTTATTTCTGAATTCTAATTCCCGGGCAATTTTCCAATTTTAACTTTCAATAATAACTTTCGTTGGACTATTACGATTTTCTTTAAAATCTTTAATAAAAATCTATAAAGCTATAAATAAGGCTAAACAATTTTGAGTCGGTGATATTAATTTGAGTTTGATAATAATATCAGAGTTTAGACAGTTTTGTGTACAGCATGAATGGGCCGGCTCGTCCGGGTCGTTACCACTGTCTCACAGAAAACCGGCATAAAGTAGCAGCTTGCTGCTGCGTTTCGTACTGTGAGTGAGATATCCGGAGGCCCAAATTCCCTTTCCCCTTCCCAATCCCTTACTTATCCCTTTCCTTTAAGGTCGGCAACGCACCCCTGATTATTTTAGTATTGTGGGTGTACATGGGCGGTGGAGATCACTTACCATCAGGGGACCCACTTGCTAGTTTGCCGGTCTACACTATAAAAGAAGAACATCAACAATAACCAGAAATTCTTTAATGTTCTGTTTTTTGAATTTGCAACTCGATCATTCGACATATTATCGATAACAATAGTTTTGCTACGGTAATCACAACAGATAAACTGGATGTAAGGGGAACGCTTCCGAAGCCGACACGGTAATTTACATAAACGGAAAACACTATTCTTTTGCTGTTTACTTGCCAATCTGAAAACGTAAGGCCGCAATGTAAAGCGTACTGATGCTAATGTCGGGGTCAATGACCCGCGTACTCCTAAGCACATCACGAACGTCAACTGTTTATTTTATTGGCTTTACATTACGTTAGATTTTAATTATTATTATAATGAAACTTCAATGTACCTACTGACTGATTGACTGCCTCGGTGGCGCAGTTGTAATGCGTACGCGTCTCTGGTTCGATCCCCGGGTCGAATAAAAGTAATATTGAGTATTATGAATATTATGAAATGCTCAGTATCAGCCCGGAGTCTGGAATTGTGTGAATTGTAAGTATGTAGTTTCATCTTACTTCGATGATGTAGTCGCACTACTAGTCATTCTACCAGTGTTGTCATTTCGAGGGGAATTCCCGTTTTTGTAAGGAGTGTTGGATACATGAGGGTAAAAAGGGGACTGCGACATAAATACTTTTTCTGTGATAATATACCCTAATTTTATTCTGTGACAAAATGTCTGATACTTTGAAGAAATTCGTTACTTTAAATCAGCTCTGAAAATTAACCTGTACAATTTAAGACGTACGGGTTACTTGTTGAGGGGAATTACAATACAAAAAGGGGGGTTATTCGACATAATGCGGGGAATTTCCAAACTAACTTAGCTGACAATGCAACACTGCTATGAACTAATCAGTAGAGATGTAATCGATTACTTAGAAAACCGGTTTATGTATTACTTTGTGGGAAAAAACCGGTGGTATTTATAGGTTATTAAATTTACTCTAAAATACGATCAAACATATATTTTTTTAATCAAACAAGTTTACACTCAATGTACACTTTAGATGGTTCCTTTTGAATGAGCCAACATAGAAGTTTCTCTTTTAATATATTTTCACATACCTACGAGTATCTTGCAATTGGAAGTTTCACAGTAATTATTTTAAAAGTTGTTACTTGTGATAGATTTATCTTTTATTTTCGGCTATCCTGTAATGTAAAAAATCCGTTCGTAGCTACAATTAATTTCAATCTACACCAAAAAGAAACAGCCAAGATTTTCTAATAAATTACATAGTAGGTAATTGAAACATATATGCCCCAAGTTCTCAGTTAAATAGTATACCACCTTTTTTTATTATCGCGGGGAAAGTGAATTATTGCTACCGCTCCGTCCCGGGGGAAGGCGGAACGGTTATGTTGGGTTCACCGGTCTTACGACCCAACGTTAAGCCGCCCGGGAGAGATGGTAAATCCGGACGACCGCGCGTCCCTAGCACATATTTACAACCTACACTGGCATACCAACTAAAACCCCACGGTGGCCTTCTTCGGCTCATCTAAGGATTGCTACCGGAACCACTCCTGCGCGGTGCCACCTAGCGGCCCGTCTCCTTGTCGGGGGGGCTCAGAAGCCCCCGCGCACCGAAGGACGCCCTCGGCGTCAACGGCAGACACGAGGCCGACCACCCGTGCTGCCGTCCATCCCGGGGTCGCGCGTACAAAAGTACAATAATGGGCGCTACGACAGCCCCCGGCTGCGCGCCTGCGACCCCCGATGGCCCCAATTAGTCGCCTTCTACGACAGGCAGGGGATACCGTGGTGGAATTCTCCAAACGCCCCCATTCCACAGGTCGGGAGACGCCGGTCAGTCGTCCATCCGGCGCCTCCTACGTCTCCTTTGGCGGCGCGCGGGATCGTTCTGCTCACAATCCCCCTCGACGCTCTCCTTTTGCGAGTGCGTCATCTCGTGCTACCGCCCGCCAAGACTCCGCCTCTGAGAGCGCTGCGCTCGTCGTCCAGGCTGGACACTCCTCCAAAGTGTGCTGTGCCGTATCCTCGCGGCAGTTGCCACAATGGTGGCTCACGGCGGAATCCTCTTTTCCGGCTATCCGACACAGGTACGAGCCGAAACACCCGTGGCCCGTCAGCACCTGTTTCAGCCGGAATGTAGGCGCACCGTGGCGCTTGTCAATCCACTCGACAAGGGCAGGACGCACTACCGCGACAGTCCTCACACCGGCACCAGGGCTCTCCAGCCTGGCATGCCACTCCTCCACGGCGGCTCTGCGGAATCGGGCCGCAATCTCCCTCGGAGCCAATCTCTGTCTACGTTGGGACGCCCCCTCTCGCCAAAAGAACGCAGACGAGAGGTGCTGGGCGTCCAACTCCCAAGGGAGAGTACCCGCCAACAGGCAGGCCGCCTCATGGGAGACCGTGCGGTAGCCCCTGATAATCCGCTGTGCCACTAAGCGCTGCGGCTTACGCAGTAGGGTGACACAGCGGGCGTTCAGGGACCCGGCCCAAACGGGACAACCGTATAGGGCCATGGAACGCACGACTCCCGCATACAAATTACGGCAGGGGTTGCCGGGACCTTCCAGGTTCGGCAGCAGGCTGCCAAGCGCACCTGTTGCCCGCACCAGTTTCGGCGACAACTTCTCAAAGTGGGCGCGGAAATTCCACCGGCTATCTAGAACCAATCCTAGCTATGTCAAGGTTGAGCCGATGGAAATCTGCACCCCCTCCAAAATAGTATACCACCTATTTCAAGTCCCAGTAACTGAATAAAACATTTGTGAAAATTAATAAAAAAATATATTTAAATCCAAAACAACGATGGAGCATAAAATAGCTAAGAGACTTTTCCTGAGATTCTTCAATTCCTGAAATATCAAAACAGTTATTCCCGAGCAAAGATAATTTGAACGTGGTCTAGAATTGGTATTCGGGTACACGAAATAGAAGTCCATTCGGATCATAGATGTAGTATGGTTCTATTGTATTCGTATACCGATTTTTGACTTAGACTTTATAATTTGAGCACTTTGTAGTTTGTTGAAAAGTATTTGGTATTAATTCTAAATAAAAATCAGAGATTATCGGTTTTTATAAACACCGATGTTTTTACATGTTTTTCTCATACCGATTCACAATTCACATCACTAATGCCCTGTTAGTTTAGATTTTACGTCTATTTTTTTTTATGTTGAATTGATTTCTTCTTGGAACAGCAATAATTTAAAGTTTAATAGTAGATAAATGGTATTGTGGACATAATATTAAATCATATGTCCAGCTACGGATTAATCCTTTGCAATTATTCGATGTAAGTGTTCAGTTTATTGATTCAAGATTTTATGCTAAGACATAGTTGTATTTCCTTTTCATTGTTCAGCACATAAACACCTAACAATATCTTAAATTTTTTAATAACTACCTATAGAAACAAAGTACAAGCGCGAAATTTAAGTCGTTCAATAGTTTCCTATATTGAATTTTATACATTATTTTATAAGCAACAGAAAATGACACGCAAAAGAAACCCTTTTATTAAAACACAATCAAAATTGGTTCAGAAATGTGCCCGCAGTTATGACTTTAAATGTTGGTATGAGGAATAGTGGGTGCGTAGTAGGGATATCTCACTATCTCGCTTGCACGCTTGCACCATAATGAACATTTTACACAGTGACGTCAAAGTTTGCGTCGTCTGTCATTTGACAATTACCCCTTCTACATGGCTTCTAACTTATTTATTTTTGGACCGATTTATAAAATTCTTTCTGCAATAGATTTTGAGTAACGTTACTTATTGATTTAAAAAAAAAAAAAAACAAGTCAACTAGCCTATTGGAGTAATTATGCCACCAAACTAATCTTGGATAGGATCTCTAACAAGTCAATGAATAATCTGCACATTAATATCATCTACATAAATTAGAAAAACAAAGGTGGTCTGGTAGTGATTGTTAGAGATAAGACTGCCTATTGTTAAATTTTTTAATTAATTATTGTTTTTTTTAACTATCATTTGAGTGGTAGAGCCACTCTGTTGACACTTGTGTCTACAGCATGTATGGGCCGGCTCGTCCGGGTCGTTACCACTGTCTCAGAGAAAACCGATGTAAAGTAGCAGTTTGCTGCTGCGTTTCGTAAGGTGAGTGAGCCTTCCCTTCCCAATACCTTAATTATCCCTTTCCTTTAAGGTCGGCAATGCACCCTTTTGGTATTGTGGGTGTACATGGGCAGTGGAGACTTGCCATCTGGTGACCCACTTGCTAGTTTGCTGACCTATGCTATAAAAAAAACTAAGGGTGTACAATAAAGTGTTATCTATCTGTCTGTATATCTATCTATCTTTAGATTTTCAGTGGCTAATCAGATATCAACAAACCAAAAAATCCACACTCAAATAGGTCTATTTATTTAGGCCACTTTTACACATTACATTAAGATTACACTTATTTATACAGGCTGTAATTGAATTGGCCGTATAACATTCTCTTTTCTTTTTTCAGATTATGCATTGACAAAAAATACTGGTGTTAAGATTTAATTTTGTAAGAACAAGACGAGAAGAGGAACATGTATTTATACTTGGAGTCCGGTGACTTGTATTCCCGGGCCAGCCAATATATATCCAGTAAGACAGGGCAGCATAATTCTGGCAATGTTGGCTAAATATACATGACTGTTTAATAAAATAACTATATTTGCTTTGCAATATGCTATATGTCCCCACTACCACATAATAGGACGGAAATAAACTCGGCGATATGTGAGTAGTGGTTACACCTTTGCCTACCCCTTTGGGAGATAACAGGAGTGAGTGAGTATGTAATATACTAATGGGTGCTTTATAAACTGCCAGAATAAAGCTAAAGACAATGAATTCTCTCGACTATGTCTGCGATTACTGTAGTAGATCTTTCACCAGGAAGTACAACCTTCAAATGCATATAGAAAATTGTCATGTCAACACATCATGTTTCTGTGACATTTGTGAGAAAAAATTTGGCAGTCCCGCCGGTTTACAACTCCATCTTGCACATGGACACAATAGATTCGGTCAACCGTTCCCAGAATGTGACATCTGTGGACGTATCTTCACCAGGAAACAGAATATTGTATCCCATATGAATACAGTGCATTTACAGAGAGCAGGGCCGGAAATACGGTGTGAATTGTGCAACAAAACCTTTACAACTGAACGGAATTTGAAACGTCATGTCGCCCAGTTACACAACCCTGACGTCGAGTATCCGACTTGCGACGATTGTCATAAAGTATTCAGAGGGAAGCAATCTCTAATAGCTCATATACAATCGTTACACAACTCTGCCAGAGGACAAATCAGCTGTCACTTATGTGAGAAAGTATACACAAACAACAGAAACTTGAAAAGACATGTTGAAATGTTTCACGGTGAGAAAGGGGAGTATCGGTGTGATATTTGTCCAAAAATGTATACATCCAATCAAAGTCTGAGACGTCATTTACGGACAAGACATAATTGTGATGATCAAGAGTCTGTGCAATGTGGAGTTTGCAACAAAATTATATATGGTAAAGATAATTTGGACTGTCATGTGCAGTTGTACCATTCCCAAAATGAAGGTGGTAAAGTGTGTTTCACTTGCGAATGGTGTAATAAAAGTTTTAACGAAGAAGTATTGTTACGAACACATGTTAAGAGCGATCATTCATTCAAAACGTTTTATAAATACTGCAAACAGTCATTGCTTCGACAAATGACTGAGTCACCAAAAAAGACCTTATACAGTTGCGAGTTTTGTTCAAATTCCTTCGCAAGTGTTTACGAACTGAAAGATCATATGCGAGGATGCCACGATAAAGAGTATATGCTTTCTACCTGCAATGTATGCTTTGAGAAGTTTTATAGTAAAGAAACAATGTCATACCACAAGAAGATTTGCCTGCCGCCACCCAACGTAAACTCTTGCATGTACTGCGACAAACTATTCACTGTTTTATCAAGTTTGGAGTTTCACACGAAGATATTTCACCCGCAGTCACAGATCGCAGATTCAAATATAACGTCAACTAATGATACAGACATCGGTTACTTCAAATGTAACCATTGTGACAGAGTTTATTATAGTGAACGGTCTCTGAAACACCATATTAAGCTGAAACATACTACAGACGTCGCTATGGAGTGTCAGTACTGTGGAAAGATATGCAGTAACAAATATTATCTTGCCTCACATATAAAAATAGTGCACAGCAACAACTCATGGTCGAAATGTGACTACTGCGAGAAGTTATTTAAATCAAAAAGGAATATTCGTCGTCACATTGAGTACACGCATTTGGGAATGCAAAGATACAAATGTATTGAATGCGAAACGCTTTTCAAAGAGAAACGCAGTTTGCGAAAACATGTACGCACGAAACATCCAAATTCTGCGACTTTTCCGCAATGTCATATATGTTACAAGCGATTCGAGTCTGCGAAGTCTTGTAAAATACATTTGAAGTTGTTACACTCGTTCAATATGAACACATTCCCCTGTGATTTATGTCCAATATCGTTTAGTTCGAAAGAGGCGTTGTCCATACACCTGCAGACTAAACATTTAGCCGAAGACGAGATTTATAAATGCGAAGAGTGTAATTTAGTATTCAAAGGGCAAGAAAAATTCGAGCAACATAATGAAATATGTCATGTTAGTTTGTTGCCTAACATAAAACAAAAAGTCCTGCCTCGTTGCATACTGTGTATAAAAGATTTCAGTACAAGGAAGACTCTGAAACGTCATATTAAGAAATTCCACAATGGATTTGATGTGGATGAGTTGGCTACGTTCGGCTCAAAACGTAGAGTTTTCAACATCGATTGCGAAGAATGCTTAAAGAACTTTGGCGACGATTCTCATTATAACATTTATAATAAGTTGAAACATACACATGATTCGATAATATTTAAGTGTGAAGAGTGTAAGAATTCATATAGTTCGCTTGAATACGCTATACAGAGATATAAACTTTTGAATTTAGATGCATGTAAAAGTAAGATGATATTAAGTGAGTTGTGTACAACAGAGATGAGTGATGATGAGGCTTCTTATTCTGGTTTTGGGTCGTTACATGAGCTAGTGGAACCAGAGAGTACGACCATAGACTTTACAATAGAATTACTTAGTGACTGTGACATCAAGACTGAACCGTTATCACCATGACAGTGACCTGCACGGAAAAAGAGAGCGATGTCTTTTTAAGGGCAGGGAATTTGGGCCTTCGGATAACTCACTCACCGTACGGAATGCAGAAGCAAGCTGCATCTTTACGTCGGTTTTCTGTGAGACAGTGGTAACGACCCAGATGAGCCGGCCCATTCATTCTGTAGAAAAAAGTGTCTAAAGCTCTACCACTCTTAAACCAACTCAATTACCACTGTTTCTTAGGAAACCTACGTGAAGCAGCAGCTTGCTGTTGCGTTTCATACGATCAGACTCATGAGTGTGATAAATAGAGTTAAACTCACTAAACTTATTTACTTATATGTCAAATTTTGATACGATTTGACGTTTCTTAAACAGGTTTACGGCCATTTTCAATAATTAACGTTCTTAATTTGATTACCCGGATAGGTCCCGGAAATTAAGCAATCAAACTAAACTAAATTGTCCACGTGACCTTCCAACTGTATTCTGATTGGCTCATTCGTGCGATCTATCCGTCGAATCAAACTAAGATAGTCGAAAAATGGCCGCTAGCCGAACTCGATTAACGATCTTCGTGTAAGTGGGTGTTAAGGTGAAAGATCAGCACTAGGCAAAGACTTTCATGTATACTACTAGACGGGCTGTTCAGAAGTAAAATTGCGTCACATAACGCGGGAATTTGACAGCTCACAGACAAGGAGCGCAATAGGGCTTCTAGTTGAGAGTAAGCGAGATGGTAATATTGAGTTACGGTCAATTGACCGTAACTTAGTGGTGCAATTTCTATGTACCGCGTAGCTTGTCTAGTAGTATACATTAAACTCTTTGGCACTAGCCCACGAAATTCAATTAAAAACTATTAATATTGTTTCTAGAGTTTATGAATGTCCAAAATGAGTAATCTGAGAAAAAAATAAGTTTCTGGAAATTGATCAACTCAAAAATCAATCTATAAAGGTTTCTTTGTTTTTATTCCGTATATTCCAAAATATTTTTTATCCATATTTAATTGAAGGATTGAGTGGCAATTTTCAAAAACCAAAATAAATTTCGTGGGTTATTGCTGATTTTTCACATTACCTGCTTGGCGGTAGAAATAGACGAAATCAGATAAACTATCGCGTACGAGGGACCTACCACCTATACCTATTTACTTATTTTTGTTATATGACCTTTGCTCGCGGCCCCGCCTGCGTTAACGGGTTTTTTCGGGATAAAAAGTAGCCTATGTCATCCGGGTATAGTGTAGCTTCCCAACAGTGAAAGAGTTGTTTCAGAGCCTATTCAATGCAAACAATCAAATCTTTCGTCTATAATATTATTAGTATAGATTTGTTTGCCGGCCCATTGTTTAAAAAATTAAATCGTGACGTCACACTATGCCATGTTATAATAGAATAGATTGAAATTGTATTTTACAAATAGCCCCTTGTTTAATCGTAGTTTCTGAAATTATTTTTGTTTACCTAATATTATGAATAAACTTTATACTCTAGGACATTATTTTATTTAACAACTTAGGTAAGTGTCGTTTGCCCAAGGTTTTTCGAAATTTGCACGTCATCTGTATAGGACAAATATTGGATTGTAGTCCTGTATTATACACTGTAGCCGGCTGCGAAACTAAAGGCCGTGAATTCGATTCCCACACCGAGACAAAAATGTTTGTGTGATCCACAAATATTTGTTTTGGGTCTGGGTGTTGTGGGACCACAAGTCCCTCGTAGTTTCTGAAACCCACGATACAGGTTAAACTACTGTGGGGTCAGGATAATGTGTGTGGTTGTTGGACGTGTATTTATTAAAAAAATATTGTTACGTGACCGAATGGATGCAGCCGTCCTAGGAAGCGGTGGCGAGATGATCTGGACGCATTTAAGCCACAATGGCTTGCAGTGGCAATGGATCACAATATATGGAAAGAGAGGGGGGAGACCTTTGCCCAGCAGTGGGATGAAATAGGTTAATAAAAAGCTGCATCGAGCGGCGCGCGGTATACCTACTGAGTAATGTCTCCCAGTTTTGCATTATAACGATTTATATTGTTTTTTTTTATTGCCTAGATAGGCAGACGGGCAGACGGCCCACCTGATGGTAAGTGGTTACCGCCGCCCGTGGACCTCAGCAATGCCAGAGCACAGCCAAGCCGCTGCCTACCGTTAAAGGGACGTTACATTGAGGGCTTAAGTTTCCAAAGCGGTAAGTAAACAGCACAGGAACTGCGTTTTCCATTTATTTACAGGTAGAATTATTTCAGTTTCGGAAGCGGTACCCTTACATAGATAATCGTTAGTTCGGCGCGTGTTGGGCATGTAACAATCGCTTAACTAACAATACCGCGCAAGTTAAATTGGCTTAGTTTTCAGGAGAGACATAAAACAATATTTTTCACAAACATATGCGATGTAACCAATGAATTGCGCGGTGACAGAACTATTTGAATATCGTGCTTAGTATGGTTAATTTAAATTTTTGTGTAAATTTATTGGATACGCGCCAAAAACAATTTATCCAATGACAGTATCACATGGCCAATTTTCGAGTTTCGCGGTATTGTTAGCTAAGCATCGATTTGTCGACTCGTGAGATGGGCAGGTGGAGACCATGGGCAAAGTCACCGTGGTGCAGCCCGCAGGGTGTTTGCCCTACCCTGGATATCGTTTTGGACGATCATTAATATTTTTAAATCATCATCATCAGCCACAAGACGTCCACTGCTGAACATGGGCCTCCCCTAATGGCTTCCAGGCCTCGCTGGAGCTGGAGCTTGGAAGCGGCCTGCATCCATCGGCTTCCTGCAACCCTTGTCAGGTCGTCGGTACATCTTGTAGGTGGACGTCCTTTGTTGCGCTTGCCTATACGTACATATATATGTTTTAATAACACCTAATTTGTAATAATATAAATTTGCTTCCGCTCTGTGACTAGCCGGTCTTTTTAATAACTTGCCTTGGCTTTGCCCCCCACCTTCTCCCCTTGGAACAAAGCCTAGCTATTCCCATGGAGATACATACAAGAGTTATAAAAATGCAAATTAAATATAAAACTTTATTTAGAATTTTGCACTCTTCCTGCGTAAAGCTGGTTTGTGAAGTGGTAATTTTAATTGTGCTACTTTTTTATTACCCACAGTGACCAGGCTGGCTCCCGTCACAGATATCTTTGTGGCTATGGTCCTCATTGTAAGCTTCAATTGCTTACACAATTCCTCGGCATCAAACTTTAAGTTATTTATCAACAATAAAAACACCAAAGCGTGACAGAGCGATCTATCTTTCATTTGGGGGGTACGTATTCGTTTCAAATTCGATATCCCGAGAAAATTCTTCAACACAAGTTCGTTTAATGTTGACGAATAGCTGCAAGCGATAAAATTCTTTTTTACAATGTCTTTCATCAATGTACCATATAAATTTAGGAGTGTATTTGCATACACGGCCAATACTGTCTGCTTGTTTGTCAGTTCCTTTTCCGCCACTGTCTTAATAAGTGGTATCAAGCCATTTAGATAATCTGTACCTTCTATTTCTTCATATATCTTTTCATACATTTCTTCAGAGAATATTTCATTTATATCATAAACTTTACTAGCTTCTGTCGCGTCTCGATTGATCGGGGGTATGTAATAGTCTTCGTCTGTTTTATTATATGTAGTTAAGTCTAGCTGGTCCTCGGTTATGTTTTGACTGATGTTCTGCATTTGCTCTGTCACAGTTTCAACATTAATTTTTAGTTTTTCGCGTTGTTCCACAACTTTCTTGTGCTTTTTTGACCCGAACTTCCTGCTCAGCTCCAAATTAGACGCCTCTTGTAACTGCACAGCTTCCACATCAGTTTTAATGCATGGTTTTAAGTCTATATTACCAGTTTCTAATAATCTCACTTTGCCGGTTGCATTATCCCGTACGACTAGTAAAGTTTTACCCAGTTCTTCCTGATGCTCTTCTCCAGCGTATATAAGGTCAGAAATCTCTGTAACTGCCGATTTTTTCCCAGTTTCCGTATTTTCAAGTAATAAACATTGTTGCTCTTTAAAATTGTCATTCAGGTACGCATTTTGAAAATTTATCACATACGGATACAGGTTTTCTTTTGGATACACCTCGTCGATGTGTATTTGAGCCATTTTGAGGCTTTTCAAAATTTATTTTGTCTACTGTCGTGTGATTTTTATAGGTTAGTGAACGTAAACATTATTGTCATAGATAAAAACATAAATAATGAGTTTTTTTTCAGATATGAAGTGCGACTAGCACATCTATAGAACGTAATTAAATAGTTTCGAAATACCACTTCCGGTTAGAACAAATAGGAAAATACTTTTAATTCAAAATAAAATGATACTGAAGAAATGTTTACTATACATCAATGGTTTATTATGTTGCTATGAAAATTATACAAAGTATTTTATTTTATTAGAGTATCACTTTCTGTTATAATATTCTCTATTAATTTGACTCGCACACGGTACATGCTATGTTTACATCTTGTAGTGATGTGGTCGAGAAATGCATAAAAATTGATGGGAAATCCAGAAATCGTTTCAGTATTGTTATTTTATAAATTTTATATGGTATTTAGTATGGTATTTAGTATTTTAGCTTCTAGTTAACATTCTCCCGTATCCAATTTAAATTGCTAACTTTGCTACAAACTTCCGTTGCAAATGTTGCAAAATGTTAATTTCATTTTTACAACATTACTTCAAATTTGTTGTTATGAAACATCAATAGCATCTTGTTCAATAATATCGAAGGGAAGACATCGTCGTTATGGGTGCGAAAATAAAACAAAGCTATGAAAGAAAAACAACTAAAATTTTCAGTATATTTTGGGTACACTCTGCAAAACTTTAACTTAGTATTTATGGTAATTCCGATAATATTCTCATCATTGCATTAAGTTGATGCTAAGTGGACGTTTTTTTTAATCGATTGTAAAATCGATAAAAAAAAGTTGTTACCATCTAAAGAGCGATTTTAATGTAGCATCGTTAAGCTTTCGGCTGTTAACCGAAAGGTTGGTGGTTCGTGCCCACCCGGGGGCGCTTGGTTTTTGAGTTTTGGCGGGAATTCTTACAGTGCGGTGGCTCTCTTGTTTTAATTATTTCCTAAACTGGTTTAAAGTTGTGTTTGTTGTATAAAAGTGGTGTGGTTTTGTGCAATAATCATTAATGATGATGAATAGTGTATGGAAACATTGAAATAAGTGGATTTAGGTGATTTTTGATCAAGGGTATTGTCGACCTTGTGCTTTCGATTCGCTTGAAGAAAGTCATCTAAGAAGCATCGAACTGGAAGGAATTTACACCAATACTCCATCAAGACCTTGAAATCGGTCACACCCCTGTTTCATCGTTCTTGGAAATTATGAAAATAATATAACTGATGACTTGGCAGTATGGTCTCTGATCTTAGCCGGTTCCTTATGGAACAAAAATACAAAAAAAAAAAAAAAAGCATCGTTAAATATTGATTATTGATCAACCTTGTTGACTAATTTATTAAAAAAAAAACTATACAAAAATCTAATTATTTGCAGAGTATGGGCTGTTTTATTGAAATTTGTTATCAAATGTATCATATCTGTGTGGTCCTCTCGTAGAGAGTATAATATTCTTTGGTGTGGTCGCCTCAATGACCAAGGAAAAGTAGGGTCGCATGGTCGCGTGTTGTTGTAAACAGAAAATTAACATTTAATTTGAACGCTTACTCTCAAAATGTGTGCATTAGAATTTTGCCGAATATGTTTGGACAGCAACGTCCGAATGCAGCAAATATCGGGCTCGGAAGTTCAGGATGTGTTTGAATTGATTACAAATATAAAGGTAAGATTTTCTAGATTTCGTAAGATAACACAGTCTTAACTCGTGCCGTGACTACAAACTTTACCTGCACAGTTTTTTTTTAATTCTCATAGATGTGGGGTCCTCTCCAGAGTAGTTGACGTCAGTCAGGCGGCCGGTCGTAAAAAATACAAGCCAAATCTTTCCGTATGTGTTAAAAAGCATGTTCCGCCGACGGCACTGCGAGTGGGGTAGGGGCAGGTGGAATAAGAAGATTCTCATAGAAAACTGACGTGAGGTAGCTTGCTGCTGCGTTTCTTACGACGCAGGAAATATCTGTATGCCCAAATCCCCTGATCATCCCTTTCCTTTAAGGTTGGCAACGCATCCATTATTCTTCAGGAATTGTGAATGGGAGTGCGAGGCGTCCTTCCTTCGTTACCTTAGCTGATGTTCTTAGCGGAGATGTTAAAGCATACATGTAATTTTTTACCCTTCATCACCAACTATTTTTATGGCATAGTACTAAGAAATTATGATAATATCAAGATTAATTTGAGATTTGTCAGTGGAACAAAATGCTTTTAGGGGGGCCCCCTTAACCCCTCCCCTGGATCTACTAGTGGACACAGTGCTCATTCCACAATTTACTGTTACATTAACAGTTTACTCCACAGGTTCAAGAAGAATCATTAAACTTTGCATGTTACCTATGTTATTGGCAGCTAAAGAAATGCCAGCAGCTTGTTATAAAATCACAGAAATCAGAGGAGTTACTTAAACAAGTATTGGTAAATGGCAGTAAGGTAAAGTTAAATATTGTAATTTTATATACATATGGACTCAATCCCTGAAGGGGTAGGCAAAGGTGTAACTAGCACACCAACATTTTGCTTGAACCATGAGACTAGCAGGTCGCTAGCCTGATGTATGTGTCACGCCTGCCCCTAAACAGAAGTAATGTCACACAGAACTCTGGATTATACAGCACTGAACTGTGCTCGTCACCCTGACACATAAGATGTTGAGTCTTATAATGTCCAGTAATTTTACTAGCTTAAATGTCCTTCAAACCGAAACAACATTGTTTACACACTGCTGCAGAGATAGACGTTGCGGTGGTACCAACCCAGATGGCCCTTCGCATACAAGGCACCTACCACCTAGTAAATGTAAAATTTGTATGAAGCCAACATAATTTTTACGAGTTGCATAAAAAAGTTTGAATGAATAAATGAATGAATGAATGAAGCCCTTTATTCAGACTTAAACAATTTAAATATCGCTAAAGTTACATTTCAGTCAAAATAGATTAGCTTATATTAAAATTGACATTATATTACATACACAAAAAAAAGTTTATTTTCAGCTTAATAAGGAGTCCATTGGTTTATTAGACGGGCAAGCTTGTAGCCTGCACAATACAATGGTAGTTAGCAAAGTGGAGTTCTTGCAAATAGAAGGAACTAATGTGATAACAGAAAGTGATATTAAACTTGAAGAAGTCATAGTGAAAGAAGAGCCGATGGATGAAGGTTAGTGGATGTAAAACATGTCCTTCAGCCTTATTTTTGAATATAATAATAATACTAGCCTTGTAGTATATATGTCTCACTGCTGGGCACGAGCCTCCTCTACTGAATGAGAGGGGTTAGGCCTAACTCCACCACGCTGGACTAATGCGGGTTGGTAGACTTCACATACCTTCGAAATACTTATGAAAAACTTCTCAGGTATGCAGGTTTCCTCACGATGTTTCCTTCACCGTTAAAGCAAGTAATAATTAACAATTAATGCACACATAATTTAGAAAAGTCAGAGCTGTATGCTCTTGGGGCTGGTTTCGAACCTGCGACTTTCGTCTCGACAGTCCGTAGCCCTCCCCACTGAGCTATCACTGCATTTTTAGCCTTATTTTGTACCCGAATTTAATTCTGTTTTCGCCAAAACAATTTCTTTTTAACCAACTTCAAAAAAGAAGGAGATTATCAATTCGGTGCGTTCTTTTATGTATATCGATTTCTCCGCTAATTGTGAAATGTCTTTGTTGGAAAATAGTTCATTGATAGAGTTTAGCTGCGATGTGATCCCATATAAATTTGATTAAGACCTGATGAGGAGTACGGAGTAAAAAATAAAACATAGATAATAGAGTAAGTGGGCCACCTGATGGTAAGTGATCTCCACTGCCCATGTATCCCCACAATACCAAAACAATCATGGGTGCATTGTCGACCTTAAAGGAAAGGGATTGGGGAGGGAGGGGGTTTGGGTCTCCGGATATCTCACTCACCGTACGAAACGCAGCAGCAAGCTGCTACTTTACGCCGGTTTTCTGTGAGACAGTGATAACGACCCGGACGAGTCGGCCCATTCATGCTGTAGGCAAGTGTCTACAGCGTGGCTCTACCACTCATATACTTACTCACTTTACCATGTCAGGATAAAAATGACATTTGTTATAGCGGAGGCCTATAATAAAATAAGTTGGGCGCCTGATGGTACGTCATCACTCATGAACACCTAAAAATACAAGCGTGCAAGCGAGATAGTGAGTATTCCCTACTACGCACCCATACATACCAACATTTAAAGTCATGACGATGGGCACAGCCTACGTGGCGCAGCGGGCGAGTAGCCGGGTTCGATTCCCGCACCTTGACAAATGTTTGTCTGATCCACAAATATTTGTCTCGGGTCTGGGTGTTGTGGGACCGCAAGTCCCTCGTAGTTCCTGATACTCACGATACAAGTTAACCTAGTGTGGGGTCAGGACTATGTGTGTGACTGTTGGGTGTATTTATTTATTTATTTTTGAATAAAAGGGTTCTTTTGCGAATCATTTTCTGTTGCTTATAAAATAATGTATAAAATTCACTATAGGAAACTACCCTATTATGTTACAGACATAACGGAACCTTTGCCATATATTGAAGCTGAACACTGTCTTACTACACAACTATTAAACGAGAATGACGTAAGTGGTGTTTTATCTTCAAAACTATTAAACGAGAATAACGTAAGCGGTGTTCTTTCTTCAAAAATATTCAACGAGAACGACGCAAGCGATGTTCTTTCTTCAAAACTATTCCAAAAGAACGACGCAAGCGGTGTTCTTTCTTCAAAACTATTCAACGGGAGTGACGTAAGCGGTGTTCTTTCTTCAAAACTATTCCACGAGAACGACCATACTTCAGATGTCATAAAAGGTGAAGTAAGTGATGCTGCCACGGACTCTGAGGATGACCTGCCTCTAAAGAGTGTCAGTCAAAAACTATCTCAAGAGGACACAACTAAGAAGAAGAAAGATAGAAACAGTAAGGATACCGGTAAGCATGTGGATTATAGCAAGGGCTTATTTAGACTGTTCATACATACATGTGTAGAGCCACGCCTTTATCCCCGAAGGGGTTGGCAGATGTGCAACTGCGTTAGTGTGTGTTTGTTTGAGTGCGTACGTGCGTGTGTGAGTGCGTGCGTGCGAGCGTGCGTGCGTGTTAGTATTTATGCCATCCTAGCGCCTATGCAATTAATCTGATTTCAATGCAGTTTTTTATTTGTTTAAAGTTGTTTTAATGGAGTTGGGCCTTATAGATCAAGAGCCCACATAATTGAATGAATCAAAATGAAAATTTCTCAGAGCATATCTGCTGTGTGTACATGTTGCTCTGAGAAATTTTCAGCTTTTATAAAATAACGAAGGTCTGGCCGTCGTGGGCTCTTGCTCTATTAACTACCGCGGTATTATATAATTTCAGTGGATGCCCAGGAAGTGTTATTAACTGAAAAGCAACAAATTGCCGCTTTAATTGAAAGGTCAAAGTCACAATACTACATAAGGTCGCCGTTCAAATGTGAAATGTGTTTTAAAGGGTTTTACGTCAGCAAAGCTTACGACAATCATATGACGCGCCACGATGAGGTGTGTATACATAACATAAGCTCACGCACGTACCGCCGAGCGGATAGGCAGAGGTGCAATCAGTGCACTCACAGTTTACTGGGCTTCTGTGATATGAAATGAAATATTTAACTTTGACTGCCTCGGTGGCGCAGTTGTAATGCGTCCGCGTTACGATTAAGCTAAGGCTGAGGTCTCGGGTTCGAACCTCGGGTTGGGTAAAAGTAATTTGGGTTTTTCTATTACGAAATGCTCAGTATCAGCCTGGAGTCTGGAATTTGTGCACGGTATGGCGATAGGCTCGCCCCCTATCACATAAGGGACGGAGATACGCTCGGTGAAATGTGGGTGTACTGGTTACACCTCTGCCTACCCCTTCGGGGATTACATGTGTGAGAGCGTATGTATGTATGAAAATATTTATTGAATCCATAAAATGTTATACATCATTTAGATTCAGTCCAGTTTTAACTCTACCGCCAGTTCGGAATGCTGTTTCGTTAAAGAAGAACGGGCTATTTTTTTTAATACAATATGAAACAAAAACCCTGTTGGGCGTTTTAACTGTAATATCAGAATCGATATTCAAACGTCATGAAATAACTCGCATACGAAAATTTGACTTTATAAATAATCATATTTATTTTTTTATTTTGAATTAATTTATTGTTTGTAAACCGTACTTTCGATTGATTACCTCTGTAAGATTTTTGGCTTTCATAAAAGATATGTCTTTTGGGGCAAAATTACTGGCTTTTTATTTTAAGGCCTGGCAACCCTAACTGCGCCACAGAGGCAGTCGTCAAACGTAGGTCTTTTATAATAACTACAATGTATGAACTAATGTTACATTATAACGTTATGTTAACAGCGTAGCGGTCAGTATGTGTGTGATATATGTAAGCTGCGATACAAGAGCGCTTATCTGTTGCGTTGTCACAAGGCGACGTCACACGCGAGACTTTACAAATGTAACAAGTGTGGCCACACCTCACATACAACGTAAGTATATACGTTTCTAACTGACGTACTCAGAGTACATGAGTAACGAAGCATAAATAATTGTCTGTTTTGAGTAACGAACCATAAAGCATTTTCTGTATTGAGTAACGAAGCATAAAGCATTTTCTGTGTTGAGTAAGGAAGCATAAATCATTTTCTGTTTTGAGTAACGAAGCCTAAAGCATTTTATGTATTGTGTAACGAAGCATAAAGTATTTTCTGTTTTGAGTAACGAAGCATAAAGCATTTTCTGTATTGAGTAATGAAGCATAAAGCATTTTCTGTTTTGAGTAACGAAGCATAAATAATTTTCTGTGTTGTGTAAACAAGCATAAAGCATTTTCTGTGTTGAGTAAGGAAGCATAAAGCATTTTCTGTGTTGAGTAAGGAAGCATAAATCATTTTCTGTTTTGAGTAACGAAGCCTAAAGCATTTTATGTATTGTGTAACGAAGCATAAAGTATTTTCTGTTTTGAGTAACGAAGCATAAAGCATTTTCTGTATTGAGTAATGAAGCATAAAGCATTTTCTGTTTTGAGTAACGAAGCATAAATAATTTTCTGTGTTGTGTAAACAAGCATAAAGCATTTTCTGTGTTGAGTAAGGAAGCATAAAGCATTTTCTGTGTTGAGTAAGGAAGCATAAATCATTTTCTGTTTTGAGTAACGAAGCCTAAAGCATTTTATGTATTGTGTAACGAAGCATAAAGTATTTTCTGTTTTGAGTAACGAAGCATAAAGCATTTTCTGTATTGAGTAATGAAGCATAAAGCATTTTCTGTTTTGAGTAACGAAGCATAAATAATTTTCTGTGTTGTGTAAACAAGCATAAAGCATTTTCTGTGTTGAGTAACGAAGCATAAAGCATTTTCTGTATTGAGTAATGAAGCATAAAGCATTTTCTGTTTTGAGTAACGAAGCCTAAAGCATTTTATGTATTGTGTAACGAAGCATAAAGTATTTTCTGTTTTGAGTAACGAAGCATAAAGCATTTTCTGTATTGAGTAATGAAGCATAAAGCATTTTCTGTTTTGAGTAACGAAGCATAAATAATTTTCTGTGTTGTGTAAACAAGCATAAAGCATTTTCTGTGTTGAGTAACGAAGCATAAAGCATTTTCTGTATTGAGTAACGAAGTCTAAAGCATTTTCTGTATTGTGTAACGAAGCACCGCCCATAAATACCCACGATCCCAAAAGAATCATGGGTGTGTTTGCCAACCTTAGACGAAAGGATTTGTTTTATATAGCATAGGCCGGGATACGAGCAAGTAGGTCACCTGATGGTAAGTGATCTCCACCGCCCATGTACGCTCACATTACCAAAATAATAATGGGCGCGTTGCCAACCTTAAAGGAAACGGATTGGGAAAGGGTTCCTTTGGGCCTCCGGATATCTCACTCACCGTACGAAACATTACAGCAAGCCGCTACTTTACGCCGGTTTTCTGTGAGACAGTGGTAACGACCCGGACGAGCCGGCCCATACATGCTGTAGACAGAACTGTCTACAGCGTGGCTCTACCAATCTGGTTATTGAAATCTATTGACTAGAGGGTGATTTTGTATTGTACCCTATTGTTTCAGTGCTCAAGCGAGTAATCACGAAAAATGGCACAACGGACACAAATACGACTGTGATGATTGTGGCCGAAAATTCGGGTAAGTCCTACTATCCTATTTTTATATTATCCTACTGTCTTACTTTTTTACTATCCAACTTTTTTATTTTTCTACTTTTTTATTTTTCTACTATTCTACTTTTATACTATCCCAATTTCTTATTTTTCTACTATTCTACTTTTATACTATCCCACTTTCTTATTTTTCTACTATTGTACTTG
Source organism: Mimas tiliae (assembly GCA_905332985.1). Classification (NCBI taxonomy): domain Eukaryota; kingdom Metazoa; phylum Arthropoda; class Insecta; order Lepidoptera; family Sphingidae; genus Mimas; species Mimas tiliae. The sequence goes on along the minus strand of HG995266.1, from coordinate 1,870,202 downwards.
GTATATACCGATATAAGATTGCGTATGCAATATACAAAGTACGAGGGTAGTGTGGCCATTCTCCGCGCTCCATCTACCGTCCGAATAAAGACAGTCTCCTTATACGTGAGTTTGATTGCGCTTCGTCTCCGTACACATAATTTAATATACACCAGTACTGTAACAGGCGGGTCCGAGATACGGCCGACTCGACAAGAGGTCCGCTTATGCGTACGCAATTGGCGAGCGTAAGCGTACTGTGTATGTATGGAGGCCCGGAAACGTGCACTCCAGTACATACAAGTAATGCTGCTTAGTATTTCGTACTAGCTCCGTACTAACTCTAATTGATAATATTTTCCCGCACTACTTATATTACACTTGCGTTGTAAACCATATCGCGATGTAGTTTTGCGTGAGCGCCATCTATTGAGCGTTTCGTAAACGTGTATTGATGTTCGGTGTAGTTTCATGGTGTTACAGTACTTTTTATTTTTGTACTATCCGACTTTTTTATTTTTCTACTATTCTACATACATACATCTTTGCCAGTGCAGTGACAATTAACCAATGCTCTTCATGGAGAAATATAAAGTAGATAAATATAATAAAATAGAAAAATATAATAGATTTAGTTTTTGTCGTTTTTTTTTTCGGTAAAAATATGTTTTTTTGTCAGCAACCCTTGGACGTTGATCAGTCACAAACGCAAGCTCCACGAGTCCACGCATTGTTGTGCTATATGTGGTGATAGCTTCGCGGCCTCACGGGGATTGATCTTACACAAAAGCATTGCCCACAAGTGGGACGTGGTATGTTTGACCGACTTCCAAAAATAGTCAAGTGTGAGACAGTTCACAACCGTAGATTTTAATAAAATAACGTTGAACAAAACTTAGATATCGAATTTATTTGTAATTTCATTTGACCGGCAGCGACACAGGCACCGACTCTAAAGAGACCTATAGAAATTGTTATTTTTGACTTTCCAGAGTTTTCATTTTCAAGTCGGTTTCTATGTTTTGTTAACCGTTATTTTATTTTTCAATTTCTTGTGATATTTACAGCAATATCAAGTAAATTTCAATACAATAACACAATCGCGACGAGTGTACTGTTGTCCGTTGAGGAGTTTTAATTTTTTACTCCGTACTCCTTCATCAGATCTTAACCAAATTTATATGGGACCACATCGCAGCTAAACTCTATCGAGTGAAAAATCGGTCCACAATTAGCGGAGAAATCGATGTACATACATAAAAAAAGCAAAAAAATAAATTAAAAAAACGCGCCGAATTGAGAATTGATTGAAACTCCATTTTCAGTAAGTCGATTAAAAATAAATGTGACTTGCTTAAACGCACTTGGGCCGGATATCTCGCTCACCGTCCGAAACGCAACAGCGAGCCGCTACTTTACGTCCATTTTCTGTTCTGCGAGACAGTGGTACGGACCAGGTCGAGCCGGCCTTTTTCATGCCACAGACAGAACTATCGAGCATTAAAAAAAAATGTGTGTTATCACCAGCCCCCAGTCCAAGAAGAGCCACGATCGAAGTGTTTCTGCGTGGAGTGTAACGTACAGTTTCTGACTGTAGACGCGTGGCAACGGCACATACTCACCTCTGTGAAACACCTCACGAAAAAAGATGGGTAAGTGTCATTATACAATATGTGGTAAGGGTGCCAAATACTTTAATGTACACTACTAGGCGGGCTGTTTAGAAGTAAAATTGTGTCACTTAACGCGGGAGTTTGACAGCTCACAAACAGGGAGCGCGATAGGGGTTCTAGTTGAAAGTAAGCGAGATGTAATATTGAGTTACGGTCAATTGACCGCAATAGTATACATTAAAGTCTTTGAAGGGTGCGAATATAACATCAAGATAATTAAAAAAAAATCGATATGATGATCAACAATAGGTGTGTACTGCGGCGCCCTCTTACGTGCAACTCATTCAAAACTCGCCCGATGGCGCCAAAACGCTCGCAGCTGAAGTCTCGGGTTCTCGATCCCCGGGTCGGGTAAATTGGTAATGGGTTTTCTATTACGACATGCTCAGTATCAGCCCGGATTCTGGAATTTGTGCCCGGTATGGCGATAGACTCGCCCCCTATCACATAAGGGACGGAGATACGCTCGGCGAAATGTGGGTGTACTGGTTACACCTCTGCCTACCCCTTCGGGGATTACAGGCGTGAGTGCGTATGTATGTATGTATACTAGCTTCAATCCGTTGTCTCTGCCTACCCCTATGGGAAACAGGCGTGAGTCTATGTATGTATGTACTAGCTGTCCCGTGCGGTTTCTCCCGCAACTACAGCAGCGCTATCTGCCGGGTCCAGTTGTGAATCTAAACCATCCAGGACGCCATCCAAACCAATACAAAAAAAAACATTCGAATCCAGCCGTTTAGCGAGGAGTTCAGTCACATACACACGTACAGTAGAATTATATATATAAAGATGTAACAAAAACCCTGTCGGGCGTTTAACCTGTGATATCAGAATCGATATTCTAACGTAATGAAATAACTCGCATACGAAAATTGGACTATAAAAATAATCATATTAATTTTTTATACTTTAATTATTTTATTGTTTATAAACCGTTTTTTTATTAGCAATAAAAGGCATAACATAGAATACAACCATTCAAGTAATACAACTTAAATATTATAATGTAATGTACTAGATCGTCTTCCTAAACATATACCTTAATAGAATAACAGTGCGGAAATGACAAACTAAGACAAATTAATTTATATTGTTAATCTATTTTTATTATTATTATTATATTGAATGACGAGACGAGCAGGTCGCTCGCCTGATGATAAGCGCCACGCCTGCTCATAAACAGAAGCAACGCCACACAGAACTTTAAATAGCAAAGTACTGCATGACACTGGACTGCGCTCGTCACCCCGAGACATAAGGTGTTAAGTCTCATAATGCCCAGTAATTACACTGGCTTCAATGTCCTTCACACCGGAACACAACAGTGCTTACACATTGTTGCTTGGCGGCAGAAATAGACAAAGCCGTGGTATCAACCCAGCCGGTCTGTCGCAAACGAGGGACCTACCACCTTGTAAAAACAACCTTGTAAAATCTATAACAAAGAAGAGAAAGTCAAGAAAATAATTAAATAAACTAAACGTTTTACACCCTGCTTGCTTTAATATATTTTTAGTACTATGCAAAAATTCCGATTGATTACCTCTGCATGAGCGATGGCTTGAGAGCCAGAGCGAGATAACATGTTGCGGCGTCCTCGTACATCAAACGTGCCGCGCCCCCGGCTTCGTCAATACATACAGAAATTCAGATGTACATAACATTTTTTAATTATGTTTAATTACTTTTCTAAGTGAACTGTGTAAGGATAATATCTCGCTTCTGGTTATTTTTTTTGAAGTGAAAACTTCTTTAGCCGCGTTAGACACTTTGTTGGATGGGTGAAATTTCGTGCGTTCGCGTCACCGACATGCTTATAGCTGTATATCTGTAATAATAAAACAAAATTGGCAGTCGTAGAGACTGCCGATAGAAGGGAAAACTTGGAAACTTATAGTATTAAAATTTGAAATTTCATAACGTTTGCATTAAAATTATCAACATCAATCTGGTTTTCACATCTATTGACACTCCGAGCAACAATTATATGCATGTTTATATGGTTTTTATAATTCAAATACATATATTAAGCGCTGTACAACGTCATGACAAAATATAAATACAATAGGCTAGTTGACACATTTTTAAAATAAGCTTTATTTTATTAATGAGGCTTTTCTAGAACGTTTTTTTTTTATTTTATCGTATTTTTCTGAGACTTGTAAAACAATAAAACTAATTCAAATTTATTTTTTTCATGAACATACGAAAACACCGTCGGCCATGTTGGCCTATAGATTATCTGTGCAATGACGACACATATTAGTAAATAAACACGCGAAATAACCTACGCGAGCTAGATATCGAATGAAACTCAAATTTATTTTTGCGAAGATCACTTCGATGTAAGTACTTACATAATATCATATTATTTTTGCTACAAAAGACCACAACATGCGATTTGCGAATGACATTTAGTTGTTTACTTATTGTCTGACGTCACGATCATGGCGGTAGCGTTTTCGAAGTTTTAAAATAAAGATAAAAAAATATATTATGTAATTTGAATTTTAAAGACATCTTCTGCTTTAATGTATTGAAATTGATATATTTGGGTTCCTTAAACCAACTACTGTAGGAAATAAACAATTATTTATTAAATTTTGGCATAAGTCAACTAGCCTATTGTTTTTTTTTGTAATCTGTAATGTTAAAAAATTTAAAGTAAGTAAATTCAGTAGAGTAGGTTCTAAGGTTGATAATAATAATTTGTACTAACGCTTTCCTCGAAGACTGCCTCGGTGGCGTAGTTGTATTACGGTACGACTGTATTGCTGAGGTCTCGGGTTCGATCCCCGGGTCGGGCAAATTGATATTGGGTTTTTCTACTCAGTATCAGCCCGGTGTCTGGAATTTGTGCCCGATATATTGGCGATAGGCTTGCCCCCTATCACATCATGGGACGGAATACGCACGGCGAAAAGTGGCTGCACTAGTTGCGCCTCTGCCTTCCCCTTCGCGGATTACAGGCGTGAGTGGGTATGTATGTACGAGGGGAGGTCAAAAAGTTCGCGGAATGTAGAGGAAGGGGCGCGAAATTAAACCAAATAAATTTTTCCTTTTTGATATATTCTCCCTTAAGCCTAATACACTTCTCAGATCAATATTTGATTTTTACTCAGAGATGAAAATGAAACCGAAAATGATTCCTGGTATTTGGGCAAAATTGATGAGAGCTTATTGAACAAATCCATAATAGAAGTAGGACTGAATTCAGAAGTCAACTCTGATATCGACTTGAATTTCGACTACGATGGTGATAATAATGATTTTTCACCTACCGATGGAACGGATAACGAAACAGAGGACACGATTAGCAAAAAGAAAAAAGTATTTGCGACATTAAGTAATGCAACAAAAATTTATGAGCTAGATACAGTAGAAGTCAAGTCTGATATCGACTTGAATTTCGACTACGATGGTGATAATAATGATTTTACACCTACCGATGGAACGGAATACGAACCGGAGGGCATGATCAGCAAAAAGAAAAAAGTATTTGCGACATTAACTAATGCAAAAAAAATTAATGAGGTAGATACAGATATTTTACTTTTTTCTAATTTAATATGTATACCTAAGGAGTCGTCCATTAATGACGTGTGTGTCGAAACTATAAGGGTTCCTTTTGTACCATTTTGGTACAGAACCCTAATAAAGGAGTTTGACAATTCGTCGGAATCCTCTAAATTATTACGCACTTTAAGAACAATAAAATAATACTACATTTAATTCTTCATTTATTACTTTCAGAAAAAGTCGACTAACTATAAACAAGTTAGATCCTGGGACCGCAAGAACGCTTGTTGTTATTGTAAACAATTAGTTACTAATTTCTCTAGACATCTATTACGTAATCATAAAGATGAACATGAAGTTTTGTTATATGCCTCAATAAATGATTCAGATTTAAAAGAAAGGAAAAGAAGACGTCAAGAAATAACAGATAAATTACGAAATCGTGGTAATTATTTATATAATAATAGTGTAGCAAATGAAGAAGGAAAAAATGTAATTCCGAACAGAAGAGATATAAGGAGAGTTAATGCACAAAATAGTCCCTCTGGGTTCGTTGTATGTAAAAACTGTCTCGGTACTTTTAAGCGCACAACATTTTTCAAGCATTTAAAAAATTGTGATAAAAGTTTAGTTCAACCACCACTTCCGGGATGTAAAAGAAGAGTAATATGCAATAAATCTCTGCCTATTTTGCCTAATTTACAAGGCGCTAGTAATGAATTAAAAACAATAATTTTGCCACATCTACGTAATGATGAAATATCAGATATTGTCAGACATGATGTTTCAATATTATCTTTTGGATCGAAACTCTTCAAAAATAAGAAAGAACACCGGTGTCGCAAAGCCATATGTTCAAAAATGCGTGATTTGGCAACATTATTAAAAATAGCCCGAAACGAATATCCGGAGATTCAAACGTTTGAAGAATTACTTGATCCTTTAAGATATGAAAGCCTCATTGATTGCATAAAAAAAATGTGTGGATTCAATAATGAAACTGGGGACGTAGACATAACAAGTATCCCTGCACGTCTTCGACCATCCTTGCTTAGCTGCGTAGATTTACTTTACACACAAACCATTTTAGATAAATTTTCAACTACTGCCGAAAAAGATCATAAAAAAAAGAGATTGGATGATTTTAAGTTATTATTAGAAGCAAACTGGCAGTGGTAAATTTCATCGAATGCAGAAAAGGCGAGAAAAAAGAAAAACATGACGAAAGAAACATTATTACCTTTAGATGAAGATATAAAGTGCCAATGAAGAAAATACACAAGTTAGAGGATAAATACGAAGAAAATCTGAAAAGAGACGTCACTATATTAAATTATTAATTTATGCGAGGTTACCATAGCACATATTATAATGCTTGATAGGAAGAGGTCCGGGGACGTGGCTGAAGCGGAATTACAATATTATGTCAATAGAAAACATGCCGATATTCCACTAAGTGTCCTGAAATGTTTGATGTCGAAGCAACGTCAAGCTATTGACAAATAAGATATATTCCAAATACCCGGAAAGAGAATACGAGCCGTACCCGTTTTGCTGACGTAAATAATGAGAGAAAATATAGACACTATTATAATATCAAGAGAATAACTACAGATACCAACTACCAATAAATATTTATAATGAGCCTTTCCACGGAGGTGTGTGTTTTAATCGTATAAAGGAAAAATGCACATTACAAAAACCACAAATATTAACAGCCACTGAATTGAGACATCATATCGCAAAAATGTCCCAAATTGACTCTGGACGCAACGATAAGTATACAGAGCACCTGGCAGGGTTTATGCGCCACGACCTTAATATCATGCCCAAAATTATAGACTACCATTAGAAGCTTTACAAAAAGGCATAGTCGGCAGTCGATTAATTGAAATAGAAGAATCATATAAAAGTAACGAAGAAATAGTTAGTAACGACGAATTCTTGGCTGCAGCTGTAACATTCAACAAGAAGGCTAACACCAATGCAGATAAGCTCAATAGTAGTCATCTCGGAATTGGAGGGGAACGGCGTCCTGTGTACATCGGAGAACACCTTTCCCCTGCAATGAAGAGTCTTCACGCGGCAACTAGAGCACGGGCCAAAGAGTTGCGCTACAGATTCGTCTGGGTTAAAAGCGGGAAGATATTCGTACGGAAAACGGACACATCTGAGTACATATTAATAAAGTCAATTGACTCGTTAGCTGATTTGAAATAAACTTAATACTTTACTTAGCTTTACTTACTACCTATATATTATATAAAAGGATTATGTGGCGCGATTAAACTGTAGGCATATCCTACGGTAAAATCATGTTATTGGGGCGCTATGTGGCCATTCATTCAAAGAAAAATACATACTATACTATTTTTTTTTATATGTATGTATAAGTAAAGTAGGTATTTTCTGTATATTTTAAGAATTTTACACTGATGTCTCTAAATATTCAATTATTGGAACAAGCACCTTGTTCGCACTTGTAAGCTACTTTTAATTTAGTTGTATATTTATTACATACTAGTCTTATAATATTATGATCTCATTTAAATTACCTATTAGTTGTTATTATCAGAATGTTAGAGGCCTTAGGTTAAGTACCGTAGGTACATGTTCGTCAAGAAATAATGAAAAATGCCTATGAAGAGTCTGAAATTTCTACGTATCCCTAACATTCTGATAAATCATACTGACCATCTTATTTTGCAAATTATTTTAATATTAATTTTAATTCTCTAATTTTCTAATTTTCTAATTTTAATTTAATTGAACTAAGTACTTATATAAGATTGTATTTATTTATGCATGCTGTGTTTGCCTGTAATCTGAGTTGCAATAGGTTCAATTGTTATAAGTGTTAATATTTAATGTACGTATGTATTATTGTAAACTTTGTTGGCAATCCTTAAATAATAAAAAAAAATAAAGTAACCAGAAAAGTGAAGAAAAAAAGAAAATGATACAAGGATTATAGCAGAAAAAAAGTAGAAGACCATATAGCACCAGAAAAGCATTCTAAAGTAAATATTGACGTAGGTGAGGACGAAAGTGAAAAAAAAAAAAAAAAAATAAGAAATAAATCGAAGAGACAACATAAAAGGCACTATATAAGTCTGAGACTGATACAGGAGAAAGCAGGTTTGAAGTTGAAGAGAAAGAAATTACACAAGAAATAGAAGAGTTGACCAATAATTCACTAAATTCAAAACAAAGAAGGAAGAAAGTTCATATTCGCTGTACTGATGAAGAGCTCGATATCGTGCCGAAACGATTTAAGAAAGAACTCACTGAAAAAATAAATCCTGGCAAGGCTAAATGTACCACAGTTTTAAGGGAAGAATCAATCCTTCACAGGAGAACATGGATGCAGTTAAATACCTGTGTTAATAATATGTATGTCAAAGGAACAGGAAAAAGAAGAAAAGTAAAGAAGAGAAAAAAGCATTAGTAAGTATCAGTCGAGCTGCAGTTACAATATAAAGTTGCGTTACAAAGAGTAAACGTTTCTAAGTAGGGGTTCTCACAGAAGAATTTCATGCCGATGACTATTGTCAACACTAACTCCCGGTTTCTGAAAGGCTGATCAAATCAACATTTAACTAACATAACTTTGATTTGACATCGCTGTCAAATCAATTAGAGTTGCTGAAACGTTATTAATATGAGTTTAAAAAAACAACCCATCCAACAAAGAGTGTAACGTGCACAGCACACAGCCGCTGCGCGTCATGAGCATGTCGGTGACGTGAACCCATAAGATTTTCCCCTACCGAAAAGAGCCCAACGCGGCTAAAGAAGTTTTCACTTCGTAAATGACTCTCACAAAAACTCTGTGCAAGGGGGCGGGGCTATAAAGGTCTGTGCAGCTCGTTCATTCATCAATTTATAAAAATAGATTCATGATCTCTAGATGACACTTAAAAAAAATTCAAAGTGGTATTGGGTTTTTCTATTACGATATGCTTAGTATCAGCCCGGATTCTGGAATTTGTGCCTGGTATGGCGATAGGCTCGCCCCCTATCACACAAGGGACGGAGATACACTCGGCGAAATGTGGGTGTACTGGTTACACCTCTGCCTACCCCTTCGAGGATTACAGGCGTGAGTGCGTATGTTGAATGTGTTTGCCTATTATATTCGTTGCTTGGTTTCAGATCCCAATGCAAAATATGTCATGAGACAATAAAGGATGACATGTCTAAACATTTGAAGGAACATAAAAAATCTCTGCAAAAGGCTTTCGCGTGTGAACATGTATGTACCAGGTTTTTTTTATGGTATAGGCCAGCAAACGAGTATGTGGGTCACCTGATGGTAAGTGATCTCCACCGCCCATGTACGCCCACAATACTAAAAGAATCATGGACGCGTTGCCGACCTTAAAGGAAAGGGATAATTAAGGGATTGGGAAGAGGAAGGGGTTTGGGCCTCCAGATATCTCACTCACCGTACGAAACGCAGCAGCAAGCTGCTACTTTACGCCGGTTTTCTGTGAGACAGTGGTAATGACCCGGACGAGCCGGCCCATACATGCTGTAGACAAGTGTCTACAGCGTGGCTCTACCACTCAGGTTTGTTGGAAAAAGGTGTAGAAAACAGAAATTATATTTAATAACCTTAATTCTGATTGAAATAAAACTAGTTTATACGGATTTTATCGCGATTTAATTTTTTTTCAGGCTCTCCCGTGACCACGAAGGCTAAAAACCTTTCGAAACGTCGCGACTAAAATAAAATTAAACCGCGATAAAATCCGTATAAACTAGTTTTATTTCAATCAGAATTAAAGCGAAATGTACATGTGCTAGTTACAACTTACTACACTTCTGCGTACCCCTTCGGGGAGTACAGGCGTGAGTGCGTATGTATGTATAAATATTTATATTCCAGTGTGACACAATTCTTACGAGCAAAAACAGTTTAAGGGGACACATGAGGAAAGTTCATTTTAGAAATAAAGCGCACAAGAAAGTGTCTTGTAATGACTGCGGCAGGAAATTTAGGGTGAGTCAGTAATATAATAAATCATGTGTGCACATAAATCACACGTGATAGAAGTGAAACCTTCAAAAATTGTGGCTTCAAGATAATGAGACGAATGTAAAATTTCGGGAAATGTATAATGCTTCCTATCTCATTTTCTCCCACGTTAAATCTTATGAATTTATGTGTTTGTCTCTTTTTACTGCGTACACGTATACAAACACCACGGTTGTTGTGATGTCTTTTCTCAAGCTTTGTACTACGCATGCGCGCACAACTGTATAATGTTTCCTATCTCATTTTCTCCCACGTTAAATCTTATGAATTTGTGTCTGTCTCTTTTTACTGCGTACACGTATACAAACACCACGGTTGTTGTGATGCCTTTTCTCAAGCTTTGTACTACGCATGCGCGCACAACTGTATAATGTTTCCTATCTCATTTTCTCCCACGTTAAATCTTATGAATTTATGTGTCGATCTCTTTTTCGTTTCATCGATTTTCAAATCACAACGATGCTAAAGAAGTTTTCACTTCAAAAAATAAATAAATACACGTCCAACAGTCACACACATAGTCCTGACCCCACACTAGGTTAACCTGTATCGTGGGTATCAACAACCACGAGGGACTTGCCAACCCACTACACACAGACCCGAGATAAATATTCATCATCACATTTCATTCGTTCACACCAACATTTGTCTCGAACCCACGGTCTCAACGCTTCGCAGCCGGCCACTCGCCCACTGCGCCACGGAGGTTGCCTTAGGTTAATCAATTGTGAGTGAAGTTTTGTCTACAGCATGAATGGGCCGGCTCGTCCGAGTCATTACCACTGTATCACAGAAAATCGACGTAAAGTAGCAGCTTGCTGCTGCGTTTCGTACGGTGAGTGAGATATCCGGAGGCCCAAATCCCTCTCCCCTAACAATCCCGTAATCATCCCAGGTCGACATCGCGCCCATGATTCTTTGGTATTGTGGGCGTACATGGGCAGTAGAGATCATTTACCATCAGGTGACCCACTTGCTCGTCCAACTACATGGCACTGGATTGCGTTCGTCATCTCGAGACGTAAGTTAAGTGTCCTAATATCCAGTAATTTCACTGGCTTCAATGTCTTTCAAACCGGAACACAACAGTGCTTACACACTGTTGTTTGGTAGCAGAAATTAACGAAGCGGTGTGGTACCAATCCAGACGGCTTCTCACATACCTTGTAACTCCCACCATCGCCTTATCGACCCTAGATTGCGACCCAAAGTTTGGATGTTTGTTAGTCAATCACGCTTTGATAGCTAAATGGTTTTGGATGAAATAGGGTAGTTTCCTATATTGAATTTTATACATTATTTTATAAGCAACAGAAAATGATACGGGAAAGAAACTCTTTTAATCAAACACAATCAAAATTGGTTCAGAAATGTGCCCGCAGTCATGACTTTAAATGTTGGTATGACGAAAAGTGGGTGCGTAGTAGGGATATCTCACTATCTCGCTTGCACGCGTGCACCATAATGAACATTTTACACAGTGACGTCAAAGTTTGCGTCGTCTGTCATTTGACAATTACCCCTTCTACAGGATTTGAACTTATTTATTTTTGGTCCGATTTATAAAATTCTTTCTGCAATCGATTTTGAGTAACGTAACTTATTGATTTAAATAATAAAAAATATCTAGTCAACTACCCTATTTGGCACACAGGTAGACCATGGCCTGGATAAGAACATAGACAATTTTTCATCCCGGAAAAGTCTTCACGCGGGCATAGACGCGAGCAAAAGCTAGTATTATAATATATTGTTACAGTCTGAAACAAATTTAAAACTACACCAGCTCAGAGAGCACGCCGGAGTCAACCCGTTCCCTTGTGATATGTGTGATAAGAGGTATCCAAATAAATACCAATACGTGATGCACAGAATGACGCACACTGGCGAACGGCCATATTCATGTGATGTTTGTGGTAAAGGATTTATATACAAAACTGCACTGGACATACATAATAGAGTAAGTTATTTTTTAATGTTTCTACACAGTGTTACTGAACGGTGTGGTCAAATTTAAGTAACTTATAGTGTACGATGTATTATACAACGTGTTACAGAAAGGCGTAGTCAAATTTAAGCAACGTATAGTGTACGATATAAGTATTATACAACGTGTTACAGCAAGGCGTGGTCAAATTTAAGCAACGTATAGTGTACGATATAAGTATTATACAACGTGTTACAGCAAGGCGTGGTCAAATTTAAGCAACGTATAGTGTACGATATAAGTATTATACAACGTGTTACAGCAAGGCGTGGTCAAATTTAAGCAACGTATAGTGTACGATATAAGTATTATACAACGTGTTACAGCAAGGCGTGGTCAAATTTAAGCAACGTATAGTGTACGATGTATTATACAACGTGTTACAGAAAGGCGTGGTCAAATTTAAGCAACGTATAGTGTACGATGTATTATACAACGTGTTACAGAAAGGCGTGGTCAAATTTAAGCAACGTATAGTGTACGATATAAGTATTATACAACGTGTTACAGAAAGGTGTGGTCAAATTTAAGCAACGTGTAGTGTACTTATATCGTACACTATACGTTGCTTAAATTTGACCTTGGTTTGATTTAGCTTGGTTTATCTTAATTAACCGGTATTTAATTTATTTGTTTGCCAGACACACACGGGTGAGAAACCTTACGAATGTCAGATATGTTTGAAAAGGTTCAGTCAACCGTCATCGATCAAGTTCCATAAGAGACAAAACACTTGTGGATTCAAACGTACAACCAAGCAATAAAAAGGTACTGAAGTCATCCTCCGTCGACGTCCCAAACATGTTTTGGCAGATCCCAACGACTCCATCACAGTCGCTATCGAAGCAGCACTTTCCTTGCACAATACGAATCGCAATAATAATACGCGACCCCGACATAGGACACGCCTGCGAGTCCGAAGAGCTCCTACAACTGGCCCTCGGCATAATGATGTGCAGAGACGGCCCTAAACTTTACTCCCCAGCGATTGCTCAAGCTGAGGTCTGAGCCTTCTAAAAGGCGCCTCTGTGCTTAATCGCTACTAAATACACTATACATATTTCTGGCTAGAGCGCCATAAGCGCCGGCTTTATTGTCAGGTGAAGCTGTAAAAGCAATATAAGCTAACAGCGCAAACCCATTCGAAAAAAAAGTGTCACCGGTTTTATAAATAGCAGTATCCGGAAAAGGAGCGAGGCGTTCATCCGACAATAAAAAGACCAGAGAACATGGATGTTGTTTTATTACCTAACCCCTGATAAAATAAAGGAGTGTAAGTTTGACCCATCATTATGAGTTGAAGGAGATTTTATTGTATAGGCCGACAAACGAGCAAGTGGGTCACCTGATGCTAAGTGAACACCACCGCCCATTTACGCCCACAATACCAAAAGTCATGGGGGCGTTGCCGACCTTAAAGGAAAGAGATAATTAAGGGATTGGGAAGGGGAGGGGATTTGGGCATCCGGATCTCACTCACCGTACGAAACGCAGCAGCAAGCTGCTACTTTACGCCGGTTTTCTGTGAGACAGTGGTAACGACCCGGGCGAACCGGCCCATTCATCCTGTAAAAATTGTCTACAGCGTGGCTCTACCACTCGTAAAAAGAAACAAAAATATTTGTACTTATTTTGTTTTTTTTTTGTAGTATCATGTCTGTAATCACCAGCACTACCATCTGTCTTCGTTTTCGGAAGCGTTTCCCTTACACCCGGTATATGTCGATTATATTATTTTTCTTACAGTAATTAGGTTGGCTCGGTTTCTCAGAATTTTCTAGTAACCCGTCTTTTTTACAAATCAGCATTAGTCACACCCTTAATAAAGTCATTTCAACGATGTACTCGTAAGTGACTTTTCAAATAACTGCTTACAGAAAATTTCTTGCTACATATGTTACATTGATAGGGCTTTTCTCCTGTGTGAATTCTAATATGTCTCCTTAAATGACTGCCTCCAGCAGTTGAATAGTCACAATATTGACATTTAAATGGCTTTTCACCTGTGTGAGTTCTAATGTGTGTCTTCAATACATCACTTCGTGCACATGTGTAAGTACAGTATTGACACTGAGAAGGCTTTTCTCCTGTGTGCATTCTAATATGTTTCTTTAGAGCACCATTTGTTGTGCATGAATAGTTACAGTATTGACATTTAAAGGGCTTTTCTCCTGTGTGAATTCTAATATGTGTCTTTAAATTACCTTTTTCTGTACATGAATAATCACAGTATTGACATTTAAACGGCTTTTCTCCTGTATGAATTCTAACATGTCGCTTTAAATCACTATTGTCTGAAGATGTATAATTACAGTATTCACATTTGAAAGGTTTATCTCCTGTGTGAGATCTAATATGTCTCCTTAAATCGTTTTTTCGTGCACCAGCATAATTACAGTATTGACATTTAAACGGCCTTTCTCCTGTGTGAATTTTTATGTGCTCTTTTAAATAACTGCTATATTTAGATGCATAATTACAGTGCTGACATTTGAATGGTTTTTCATCTGTATGAATGTCTAAGTCTTCTTTCAAATTATCGCTATCTGTTACTGTAGTTTTTCCCCCACTTAAAGATTTATGCATTTTTATGTTATTTCGTTTTATCGTCACATTTTTATGTCCAGTTATATGTTTTATAAGAAGAGATTTCGTCCTACATGTTTTACCACAGTTATTGCATATAAAGGATTTTTTGGTATTCGTAACTAATAATCGCTTACTTTTTCCGTCACATTCTATCTGGGATGAGTTATTTTCATCAGTTACTGTGTTTGTTTGAATTTCAGACATGTTATCGTGGCTCCCACTTTCTGTAGAGTTGGCTTCATCTTGTTTAAAGTTCTTTTTTTCATCCAGCATTGGCTCTTTGTATGGAGGTGCACCTTGAGAAGTACAAAATAATATTACACAACCAGAATAAAGGGTGTAAGGAAAACGCTTCCGAAAATTAATATAGGTGTTAGTGCTGGTGATTACTGACACGATACTGCTAAATAAATCGAGAGTCAAAACGACCTATATTTTACACACATTGTGGATAGGCAAAATACAACAGCTATTTATATCATATCGCTAAAAAATAATTTAAATCGTTCTTTTTTATATAGATATTTTTTTTATAGCGTAGGACGGCAAACATGAATGGGCCGGCTCGTCCGGGTCGTCGGAGATTGGATATCTTGATTCCACCCTCCCAGTTCTCAAGCGATTGGCGCATATACTCGCCATATATGTTGAATACGGGAGAGATAACACAGTTTGCCAGCCTATGAGATATAAAAAAATTCCCCAATGGGGTTGACGTCAGGCAGGCGTCCGGTCGCAAAATTTACAAGCCAAATCTTTCTGTAACATGTGTTAAAAAGCATGTTGCGCCGACCCCACTGCGAGTGGCAGCGCTGGTGGAAGAGGAAGACTAGTCAGAAAATGTCATGTGTCATATCACTTACTGTCATCATCAGGTTCATATTTAATCATCACTTCATACGCGCGTGTTTCAGTTACATTTTCTAGTTTTATTGTAACTTCGTTTGTGTATTCCATCATTTGTTTGGAATCTATATTGGTAACCATCAATGAATTTGCCAGACCATATGTCTCCCTTAAGTATTTGAAATTCAGCTGCAACATTAAATAAATAAATATCAATATAAGATTTGCCTCGATGGCGCAATTGTAATGCGTACGCTTTACGACTGTTCTATCCCCAGGTCTGGTAAAGTAATATTGGGTTTATCTATTACGTAATGTTCATTATCCCCTGGATTCTGGAATTTGTAGCCGGTATGGTGATGGGCTTGCCCCTATCACATCAAGGAACGGATATACGCTCGGCAGAAATAAGCTCTGAGAAATGTGGATGTACTAGTTATACCTCTGTCTACCCCTCGGGGAGTACAGGCGTGAGTGCATATGTATTAAAAGATTAAGGTCTGAATATTGAAACACCACCCAACTCTGTGATGGCGAACTGCTACTTATTTTCAAACAATATTGCCAACTTAGAGGTCCTCAACATGTATAAATTAATTATCTTAAATTCTTAAATGGAGTTACAGTATTTGGGCATAAGATACAACTTATATCTTGGGTTTTTTTCATAATAATTTACTGGAGAACCCTGCAAATGGGACACCGGCTACCCATCCAGCATGTGTATTATGTTAACAGCTTTAATGATACAAAGGTGAGCCATTCAAAAGACAGATGGGCCATGAAGAGCGGCGATGGTCCAGTCCACAATGTAATTGTTGTTTATTATTCCAATTGTTATTATTATTAGATGTATTTAATGTTATAAATTGTCGTTTTGTGTTTGTTTGTTTTAAATATTTTTGTATTGTAGCCATATATTATTGTATTTTTAATCGTAATAAAAACATTTTCTTTCTTTCTTTCTTTCTTTCAACTGTGTTAATTCATTCGTGGTAATTATTTTAAGAAGTCTGACGTATTGTAGGTCATAAATAATAGAAATTAACTGCTTAAAAAGTGCATAGTGGTACCTCACTATTTATTGGCGAAATTTGCCTAAGCAACTCCTCTGATTTCTGTGATTTTATAACAAGCTGCTGGCATTTCTTCAGCTGATAATAACATATGTAACATGCAAAGTATAGCCTTCCATCCTCTTGAATCTGTGAACCACAAAAAATTAAATGTATCAAGTGTCAACTAGAGATTATTATACAGACTTCTATAGCCCCGCCCTCTTGCACAGAGTTTTGGTGGGGTAATGTTTTGCTTGAGTTACATTTCTTGTAATCTTATTTCAATGAGCTTAACACATACCTAAGCATAAATAAATCTTGAAAAGAAACCTATGTCCTAAGTGTTAAATTGGTACTAGTTAGCCATTACCCCTGGTCTAGCCAGGCATCTCGTATATTATCAGAGATAATACATCGTATCTGGTGAAGGTATAATTAAACCCCTTTGAATATTGAGCACAGCGTAAATAAAATGTCAATAAGAATCCTACCTGCTTGTTTGTTATCTTTTCATAGACATCCTGAACTTCCGAGCCCGTTATTTGATGCATTCGGACGTTGTTATCCAAACATATACGGCAAAAATTATATTCAGGCATTTTCTTAGCGTTAAACTCACTGAAACTTGAAAGTGAAAGCAATTAGCAACTAAATAATTATGAAATAAATATAAAATAAAGTTTCGTTTTTTTTTTTGTTTTTTCAATAAGGAACGGGCTACGATCAGAGACCATGCTGCCAAGTCAATATTTAAATTATTTTCTTATTTTCCAAGAACGATGAAACACGGATGTGGCCGATTTGATGGTCTTCCTGGAGTTTTAGTTTTAATTCCTTTCAGTACGATTCATCTTATATGACTTTCTTTAAGCGGATTGAACAACCACATGGTAGATCAATACACTTGATCAAAAATCAATTAACATCACATAAATGGATGAAACAACTTATCTGTAAAACGGATCAACAAACAGTATTCCCATTAAAATGGAACTATCCCTAGATTTTATGGGTTGGACTAGTTAACTACTCAGTTATTGGAAAAGAATGGCTTCATAGTTCCTAATTTCGTAGAGAGTATGTATAATATTCTTTGGTTCATATGGATCATATCTCAGTTGTCAAAAGCGATTACATGTAAGACTAGGCAGTATGGTCGAAAGACTATAGCCTGACCTTTGGACGAATTAAAAAAAATACTGTCAAAAGCGAAAGGAAATTGGGTGTGAATATTGATTTTTAGTTATTAAATTTGGTCATTGAATTACTATAAAAGAACAGTATAAATTATTACCATTGAGTATTATTCAATCATAAGAAAATGTCTGAATTAAAATTTTGCCGAATATGTCTGGCTAACAACGTCCGAATGCATAAAATATCGGGCTCGGAAGTTCAGGATGTGTATGAAAAGATATCAAATAAAAAGGTAAGATTTGACTTTCGAGTTGATCCCGTTTATTATGAAGTTAATATTCCAACTCCTTACTTTATTTGAATAATTTCGTTGCGGGATAAAGACACATTCACAGTCACATTCTCAGAGACTCGCCGAGCTCCCTTACTTAATGTCTAAATATGGCTTATATATAAGAGTTACAGTAGCGGGTGTGTTGGCGGGATAGTCTCGTAATCCGACTATTGGATTAATATATTTTTATAATTATCCCATTACGGCGTTGCATCATGCATGCATGGTGCTGACACATTTCGATAGATTTCAAGACGCCTACAGCAGTAAAACTTTAAAAAAACTGCCTCACTCCTCGGTGGCGCAGTTGTAATGCGTACGTGTTACGATTGAGTCCAACGCTGAAGTTTCAGGTTCTATCCACGGGTCGGGTAAAGTGGTATTGGGTTTTTCTATTACGAAATGCTCAGTATCAGTCTGGAGGCTGGAATTTGTGGCCGGTATGGTGATAGGCTTGCCCCTATCACATCGTAGGATGGAGATACGCTCGGCGAAATGTGGGTGTACTGGTTACACCTCTGCCTACCCCTTCGGGGATTACAGGCCTGAGTGTGTATGTAACTTAAAACAAAAAATGGCTGTTAGAGCCACACTGTAGACACTTTTGTCTACAGCATGTATGGGCCAGCTCGTCCAGGTCATTACCACTGTCTCACAGAAAACTGGCGTAAAGAAGCAGCTTGCTGCTGAGTTTCTTACCGTGAGATATCCGGAGGCCCAAACCTCCTCCCCTTTCCCAATTTCTTAATTATCCCTTTCCTTGTAGGTTGACAACGCACCCATGATTCTTTTGGTATTGTGGGCATACATGAGTGATGGAGATTGCTTGTCATCAGGTGACCTACTTGCTCGTTTCCAACTTATGACATAAAAAAAACAATACAGTGGGTGGCACCGAAATGTACTTGTCCCTCCACGACATGATGTTAAGTCTCATAATGCCCAGTAAATTCATAACATAGTCAACCGGAGACCAACCTAGTAATACTGCTTTTGTCTGTCTCCACACACATATGTATATATATATTAGTATTACTGAGTGTTATTAAAAATATTAACTCCATATTTATTATTAATTTTAATCCACAGATTCGAGAGGATGGAAGGGTGTACTTTGCATGTTACATATGTTATTGTCAGTTAAAGAAATGCCAGGAGATTGTTATAAAATCACAGAAATCGGAGAAGTTGCTTCAACAAATTTCAACTAGTAGTGAGGTACAACCAAATAACTACTTAAGTTCTATTTGCCCCTCAATAATTTAGACTACGTTACTAGCTACTACATAGTACTCATTTCTAGTACTATGACCAAGCTGGTATTATTTTATTTCAGTTTTAAGAACACCTTTCTCTTAAATTATATATACAAAGTGTTACAAAAGGGTGTGGACATATTTTATTATTATTATTATTATTATTATTATTATTATTATGTTGTAATCAGGCAGGCAGTTTGTGCAACTGATGTGCCTGTATCCTGAAGATCTCCACTATGCTATCACTTTGAGTTGATTGTCAAGTCGGTTTTTAAATTGGTTGACACTTTCCGCCGAGACTACGTCCTGTGGCAGCTTGTTCCACGCTCTTACCACTCTGTTTGTCAGAAAGTGCATGTGAGGTTTGTTGTTGGATAAGGTGGTGTACAGTTTTTTGCTATGACCTCTGAGACGAGTATTGGTGTCTTTATTCAGCAGGTTGTGTAAACCCTGGATGTCATAATGTCCATTCAATATTTTGTAAGTCTCAATTAGGTCACCGCGATGTCTGCGATCCTTTAGAGTTGTTAGTTTTAGCACTTCAAGTCGTTCCTCATAAGGACGGTTTTTCAATAATTTGGGTACCTTAGTGAAGCTGCGTTGTACCTTCTCTAAAAGCTCAATGTCCTTAACAAAATACGGATTCCAAACTTGAAAAGCATACTCAAGAATTGGTCTAACAAATGTTTTGTGGATCCGCAACATCATTTCTGGAGTTAAAATCCCAAAAGCTTTCCTGACTAGATAAATAAGACTTTTGGCTTTCTTGGTGATCGATATAATATGTTCTTCCCATTTTAAGTTTTCAGTAATTTTCACTCCCAGGTCAGTTTGTACCCTAACTTCCATTAGCTGAGAATCATTTAGTTTGTATGATAAGTGAGGATTTTGTTTGCCTATATGCAATACAGTACATTTTGAGACATTCAAATCTATAAGCCATTCCTTCGACCAGTTCGCTATTTTGTTCAAGTCATCTTGAAGATGGTTGTGGTCCAATAATGGGTTTGCAAAAATCTTAGTGTCATCTGCAAAGATGCTAATTTCACAATTGACGCATTTGGGAAGGTCAAAGGTATAGATTATGTACAGTACTGGGCCAAGTACTGATCCCTGAGGAACACCACTGTGTATTTCTCTTGGGTCCGACATTGTATCACCAATCCTTACTTGGAATGTTCTGCCTCGCAGAAATGCCTCGATCCAGTTTAATAGTTTACCGCGTATTCCCACATGTTCCAGTTTTTGTAGGAGCCTTCTTATTGGGACTTTGTCAAAGGCTTTTTCATAGTCGAGGTAGATTACATCAATAGGATCTTTGTCGTTAAAGGAGTTTGTCCATGCAGACAGGCATGACAGCAAATTAGATATGGTGGAGCGGTGAGGGCAAAAACCATGTTGTTGTTGTGGAATAACTTGATGAAAAGTAAAGAATTCTCTTATGTGTTTGACCACGATTTTTTCCATAACTTTGCTTAATACACTGGTCAGGCTTATTGGTCGGTAATTAGCAGGTTCCAATTTACTTCCTTTTTTGAAAATAGGTGTCACATTGGCAGTTCTCCACAGGTCTGGTAAAGTACCTGTTTCGTATGATGTCTGCATTAATGTTGCTAGGTAATCAGTAAAGTCACATTTTTGAATTATTGTTACTGGGATGTTATCTGGTCCAGGTGATGAATCCGGTTTCATTTCTTTAATCGCAAGTTTTATTTTGTCTTGGGTAAACAATAAATCTTCGATGGAGTCCTCCACCCTGTGGAGTGGATCTAGGGTAGGTAATTGATCTTGCGGCTCTATTTGAAAAACACTTACAAATTGATCTGCAAATGCTTTAGCTATTTCATTTGGCTGAGTAACGGTTTGACCTTGGTAGTTGCGTAAGACTGTTGGTATGCTGACCTTAGATGTTATTTGTTGTCTAATATAAGAGAAGAATTTCTTTGGACCAGAATTTATTAATGTTGTTTCGTATGTCATACGGGCTGTCCTATTTAGGTTCGTTAATTTATTGTTTGTCCTTCTGTAATCTCTATAGGCATCATCTAGTCCAGTCAATACGTATCTATCCCACAATTCAAATTTCTGCTTCATTAGTTTTTTTGTGTTATTACTAATCCACGGTTTATTTGTGGGATGGTGGACTTGACTTGTTTGCGGTACATATAAATTTATTGCTTCTCTGAGTGCATTTAAAAAGATGTTAAATTGGCTATTTGCACATGTTATGTTCTTCATACTTCCAGGCAAGGTAGTATGAACCCTTTTGTTAATTTTTTCATAATCTGCTTTATTGTAATTGAGTTTAAGTGTTATTTTTTTATTATTTCCTTGCGATTGAATTTGAATTGCTGCCATTAAGCAAGAATGGTCACTCTTGCCAATCGGAGCTTGATGTTCTACATTAGCTATAAGTGAGTTATCGTTAGTTAGGATCAGGTCTATGCATGACGGTTGATTTCCTTGTCTGAATCTGGTATGTGTACTCACTAATTGTTCCAGATTACTACCTTTGTACCATTGTATAAAGTTGTTTTCTATTGGTGTTACATATCCGCAATTTTCTAGTGGCCATTTCACCCCTCCATAGTTGAAATCCCCTATTACAACAATTGTGTTAACTTCAGCGATACGGGTAAACATTTCAAATAAAGCATTATCTTGGTCTAATGTTGAGTTGTGTCCTCGGTATAATCCACATAATATAAATTTGTTGCTTCCGATTGAGACGTCGAGCCATAAGCACTCCGAGGCCTCATGTTTCTTATTGCTGTTGGTATTCAATTTTGTTATCATAAAGTCAATTCTGTTTGAGGCATATATTGCCACTCCACCACTTCGTTTGCCAATTCTATCATCTCGGTATATGTCGTATCCTGGTATTTTGATCATTGAGTCGGGTATATTAGGCTTTAGCCATGTTTCAGTAATTATAATAAAAGTAGGTTCTAAAGAGTTCACTCTAGCAATAAATAAATCTAATTTGGATGTGACAGATTGAATATTAGTGTATAAAATAGTAATTGTAATAAGTGATGATGGTATTTGAGTTCTTAGAGTATTCTTATTATTATTATCACTTCCGTTGCGTTTGGATGTGTGCTTATCATAAATATTTAGTTTTTTTGGTTAATTTTAATAATTGTTGGATGTCCGTGAACATATTTTATTGTGATGTCCTTCTCTCCCTCGCTAATGCGTTTATTGAGTTGTTCTCGCAGGTATTTTAAGTACTCTCTCTGCAAGGGTGTTAGGTCTGCTGAGATTGATGAAGGTTTATTTAGTTTGACTTTATTGCGCAGTATTTCTATTGCATCACTACTACTATTTAAAACAACCTTGACCGGGCGTGGCCTGGCGTTCGCATCAAGCTTGCGAGCACCAAGGCGGAAAAGCTTTATTTCACCACAGTTCACTTTGGTAATAGTTTTTATTATGGCCGTACATTCCTTTTTATCATGCTCCTTTCTGCTGTCTGCTACAGTACTGGTCGATTCTGGTATATCATACATGATGACGTTATTAGCCCTATTGGCCCTCTCTGATATCTCCTGAATAGCCGACTCAGTTGCGAGCATGTTCTGCCGCACGCGTAATTGTTTAACTTCCTCAGAGAGGTCATTTAGCTTTTTCAATATCATTGGTAGCTGCTTCATAGCAGACCGGCAGTCACTGCATAGGAAAGTCATAACCCGAGCAACAGTCTTTAATTCCAACACACGAACTTCAGTTGGCGACAATCCATTGCAGTCTCCACACAATAAAATGCTGCAACAGTCGCAAGTAACAGGTGTTTTCTTCTCGTTAGGAACTTTATTGCACTTTGCACATTTTTTAGAACTCATTTTTTTAAGTTTTTAATAGTTTTTTTTTTTTGAAGGTAGGTGATATAATTTTTAGCACTTTAATTGTCAATAGATTAATTCTTTCGACTATTTTCTTTGTAATCAAGAGTTTTTATGCACTAATAACACTAACACACCATCCACATATTTCTGTAACATGTTTCATTTTATGTTTTGTCTTGACTCTTGGGTCTACCGTGGCCTTATTAAAATTGACAAACTGCCTCTTGTTACATAAGATCTTGAAAACTAGTGTTTGTGAATTACCCACGACACAAGCGTCATAGCTTAGTGTGGGGATCACGGCAACAACGATTACAATTGTAGTCAGCATCTAAATACAGTGTTACATAAAAAATTGTAATTAAGTTTAAGTATGGAATATGTGTTATTTGTACGCATTTGTAAGGTGACTTTTTGTAACATTGTTATTGTTTCAATAAACAAACATAAACTAACTTATATCGTACACTATACGTTACTTAAATTTGACCACGCCTTTCTGTAACACGTTGTATAATACTTATATCATGCACTATACATTGTTTAAACTTGACCACGCCTTTCTGTAACACGTTGTATAATACACTTATATCGTACACTATATGTTGCTTCAATTTCACCACACCTTTCTGTAACATGTTGTATATGTAATTTGTGCATCATGGTTTGAAAATAAGCTGTGTGAAATGTGGGTGTACTTTACATTTGTGCTACCCTTTCGGGGATTACAAGCGTGAGTATGTACGTAAGTGACGTTTTTATATATTTTTGCAGCTGAATCTACTATCCATCGCTCTTTTAGACAGGCTGGCATATGGTCTGGTGACCTCATTGGCGGTTGCCAAAATAGACCCCACACCGATACTGGAACACCATGAAATAGTAATAAAAACGGAAAAGGAAGATGTAATGGACGAATATGAAGTGATGATCGAATATGAACCTGAGGAGGACAGTAAGTTTGTTTTTATTAGCTTAAATGACGAGACGAGCAGATCGCTCGTCTGATGGCAAGTGCTAATAAACAGAAGCAACACAACACAGAACTTTGAATTACAAAGCACTGCATGGCATTGGACTGCACTCGTGACGCTGTGACATAAGATGTTTACGCCCGGTTTCTGAAAGGCTGATCAATGTTAAATTAACTAATCAAATGTCAAGTCGACATTGAGTTGCTAGAAGCGTGATCAACACCTTTGATTTGACACATATGTTAGCTAACATAACTTTCAAATTTGAAAAATCGTATGTCAAACGGCACTAAAGAGACATCAAATATTATTAATTTATACACCAATCAATGTTTCAACTGGAATTGATTTGACAGCGGTCAAAATCAAAGTTCTGTTAGTTGAATGTTGATTTGATCAGCCTTTCAGAAACCGGGGGCTAGTCTCTTAATGCCCAGTAATTTCACTGGTTTCAATGTACTTTAAACTGAAACACAACCGTGTAACACACTGTTGTTTAGTGGCAGAAATAGACGTAGTGGTGGTACCATCCCAGAGGGCCTTTTGCATACAACATACCTACCACCTAGTAAGTGACGACCGCATAATATTCTCTGACTAGTAGGATAAAACTTAAGCAGAATACTTGTCCTTTCCTTGTTTTTTTTTAGTATGGGCCGGCAAACGAGCAAGCGGGACACATGATGGTAAGTGATATCCACCGCCCATGTACGCCCACAATACCAAAAGGATCATAAGCGCGTTGCCGACCTTAAAAGAAAGGGATAATTAAGGGATTGGGAAGGGGAGGGGGATTTGGACCTCCGGATATCTCCCCAACGTACTGTAGATGGTGGTGATTATTTACCATCAGAAGACTTGTACGCTCACACTTACGCCTATAAAACCCCTGAAGGGGTAGGCAGAGGTGTAACCAGTACATCCACATTTCGCCGAGCGTATCTCAGTCCCATGTGATAGGAACCTTATTACTAAAACAGAATCGAATTTGGTTGAATGAGACCATAATAAATATTTCAAATATTGATTAGATTGCGTGTGACATAAATTGAAAGAGTAGTGGGACTAACTCGCTATCTCCTTCACACGCGTGCCGCGTTATGACCATCGTATAGGTTGACGTCGTTTATGGCATGAATCTTTTTATAATCATTCGACAGTCATACCCAGGTCATACCCTCTATCAGATTTAAATAGTATACAAATTCAAAATTTTTAAGATGATTATTTTTTTTTTCTTTATTGTGAATTATGTATAGGCCATGTAAGCTATTGAAGAAAATCATATAAAATACTCTCATTAAACCAGGTTTTCAGGTTGATATTTTTTTCTGTCTCAAGGTACAATTCCAGACAAAGAGCCTAAGCTGGAAGAAACACATATGTCTGTAGATGAAGCTAATTCTATAGAAAGTGGGAAGAAATACATCTCTGGAACTCAATCAAACACTCTAACTAATGAAAATACGTCATCTAAGATAACCTGTGAAGAAAAGTATCAGCAAGTATTAGTTAAGGATAATGAAAAATCTTTTATGTGCAATGATTGTGATAAAACATGTGACACAAAAGCTGTTCTTCTACAACATATGGATGTACATAAACCTTGTTTTAAACCAAGCACGACACATGTATTAACACAGAACTCTGTATGTGGCGGAAGTTCTAAAGAAGACGATATTTTGCTAAAACCATTTAAATGTCAATACTGCGATTATAGTTCTGTACGAAATTCTGATATCCGAAGACATACGAGAAAACACACTGGAGAAAAGCCTTTTAAATGTGAATACTGTGATTATACATGTGCAGTGAATAGTAATTTACAGGCACATATTAGAACTCACACAGGAGAAAAGCCTTTCCAGTGTCCATACTGTGATTATACATGTTCAGTTTATAATCATTTAAAGACACATATTAGAACTCACACGGGAGAAAAACCCTTTAAATGTCAATACTGTGATTATACATGTACAGTAAACAGTAGTTTAAAAGCACATATTAGAACTCACACAGGAGAAAAACCGTACAAATGTGAAATCTGTAATTATACAAGTGCAAAAAATAGTACTTTACGAGCACATATGAGAACCCACACAGGAGTTAAACCTTTAAAATGTCAATACTGTAGTTATACATGTACAAAAAATTATAAATTAAAGGCACATATTGAAACTCACACTGAGGAAAAACCTTTTAAATGTGATTCCTGTGATTATACCTGTACAGAAAATTTTAAGTTAAAGGCACATATTCTAACTCACACAGGAGAAAAACCTTTTAAATGCCAATACTGTGATTATACATGTGCACAAAGTATAAATTTGAAGATCCATGTTAAAATTCACACAGGAGAAAAACCTTATAATTGCCAATACTGTGATTATACGTGTGCAGATTATTCTAATTTAAAGGCCCACACTAGAACTCATACAGGAGAAAAACCTTTAAAATGTGAATACTGTAATTTTACATGTAAACATAATAGTAATTTAAAGACACATATTAGAACTCACACAGGAGAAAAACCTTTTAAATGTCAATACTGTGATTATACATGTAAACAAAATGGTAATTTAAAAAGACATATTAAAATTCACACAGAAGAAAAAACATAATATTATTATGTACAAAACATGCGACATACATACCTAACAATAAATTAAAAGAACTCTCAAAGTTCATTTACGCGGAAATATGAGTGAGAAAGCTCATAATACTATTGCTTATAGTTCAGAAAATAACTAGAATACATACATTGCGTATTATATCACTTATAGATTAAGCGTTGTATGACTTGAATATTGTAGGTATTTTTTATAGTACAGGGGTAGTACATAACTGAGTTAGTTCCTGCGGGAGGGGCGATTCAATGTAATGTGTCGTAACGGAACTATCGCGTTACACACGTCATGGATAGAATACCCACGTCAATATGCTCTTCCCGATCCACTGCCGCTGCAACCTATCCAGTACCCACGCCAACATGTCCTTTCCGCAACGGTCTACTACTACCGGGACCTACTCAGTACCCACGTCAACACGCCCTTGCCGCACCGCTCCACTACCGCGGGGACCTACTCAGTACCCACGTCAACATGCCTTTGCCGCACCGCTCCACTGCCGCTGGCACCTACTCAGTACCCACGTCAACACGCCCTTGCCGCACCGCTCCACTACCGCGGGGACCTACTCAGTACCCACGTCAACATGCCTTTGCCGCACCGCTCCACTGCCGCTGGCACCTACTCAGTACCCACGTCAACACGCCCTTGCCGCACCGCTCCACTACCGCGGGGACCTACTCAGTACCCACGTCAACACGCCCTTGCCGCACCGCTCCACTACCGCGGGGACCTACTCAGTACCCACGTCAACATGCCCTTCCTGCACCGCTCCACTACCGCGGGGACCTACTCAGTACCCACGTCAACATGCCCTTCCTGCACCGCTCCACTACCGCGGGGACCTACTCAGTACCCACGTCAACATGCCCTTCCTGCACCGCTCCACTACCGCGGGGACCTACTCAGTACCCACGTCAACACGCCCTTGCCGCACCGCTCCACTACCGCGGGGACCTACTCAGTACCCACGTCAACACGCCCTTGCCGCACCGCTCCACTACCGCGGGGACCTACTCAGTACCCACGTCAACCTGCCTTTGCCGCACCGCTCCACTGCCGCTGGCACCTACTCAGTACCCACGTCAACACGCCCTTGCCGCACCGCTCCACTACCGCGGGGACCTACTCAGTACCCACGTCAACACGCCCTTGCCGCACCGCTCCACTACCGCGGGGACCTACTCAGTACCCACGTCAACATGCCCTTCCTGCACCGCTCCACTACCGCGGGGACCTACTCAGTACCCACGTCAACATGCCCTTCCTGCACCGCTCTAGTATCTACTTAGTTATATGTTACCCTTAATACTTTAAAAACTGTTTGTTATAGATAAAGATATTAAACGTAAAAGTAAGTTAAAAGTCGAAGGCATCGCAATCGCGCTGCCGTTTTATCATAAAGTAGTTTTACAGACTACTCAAAACTGCACGGTTAAAGTGCAAAAGGAAATGTTCGAGGAACATACAAGGCAGTGGCGGAATGAGCCCGTCGTCGGGTGCGGCAAGTCTAATGAGGGCCTGGGGCAGTAAATCTATTTATTTTATGGCAAACGTGCAAATGGGTCAAAATACACATGTACTTCAAGTTTTCACTTTTTTATCGAATGAGTAACAACATCGATATATGACGCAATTTCTGAAAGGCTGACAAAATCAACATTCAACAGAACTTTGAGTTGACATCGCTGTCAAATCAATTTGAGTTGCTAAAACGTTATATAATGAAAAAAATATATAATATTTGATCTCTCTTTATTACCTACTGTTTGACATACGATTCATATCATATTAATTTGAAAGTTATGTTAGCTAACATATGTGTCAAATCAAAGGTGTTGATCACGCTTCTAGCAACTCAATTTTGACTTGACATGAGATTTGACATTTGATTAGTTAATTTAACATTGATCAGCCTTTCAGAAATCGGGCGTTAATGATAAACGGCTGAGTTTTTGTCTCAATCCAGCATTGTTATTCGCTTACGCGCTTCACTTAATTTCAAGGTACCTATGTATGTGATCGATCGTAATAAACAAGCGATTAAAATTAGCATTAAATTTTAGAATGTCTAGATTTTGATAAGATCCGGTAAATACACTCAATATCAGCAGGCCAATTCTCGTAATTTAAAATGTTCAAAATATCATTCCTAGCACCTAGCATTAGCAGTAGCATTATATTGTTTTGGCTTCATTCAACTTTTATTCTACATTCAATCTCATTACGATCTATGTTCACATTTGACGTTGATTATTGGTTTAAGAGAATGTCATTTGCAACTTTCTTGACGCTGAGACTAGATCGGATCGATATTTTGATCGTTTAAAATTACAAGAATTGACCTCCAGGTGTATGTAACAATCCTTAAATATGACCACAACAGAAAGTTATACATAGTTATACACTCGTACGTTGGTATATTTATTTTAGTAATATTTTATAATATTTAGCTTAAGGTAATACAGTAGGTATATAGAGATAAAACATGTGTGGTGTCACTGGCGGATCCAGGATTCTGGTTCCAGGGGGGTTGGATAGACCCAAAATTATAATGAAAAAAATTGAGTATATACTATACATAATTAAATTGGAATAAGTGAGGAAAAGCGATGAAAATTATATTGTGGATAGAGTACTAACAATGTAGGATAATATCAAGATTAATTTGAGGTTTGTCAATGTACCCAAATGCTTTACTTGAACCCCTTAGCAAGAATCCGCTAGTGTACACAGTCTCTTATTGTCTATTTTCTATCAGTATTTATGTGGAGGCTCATAATTCGGCGCATAGATTTTTTGTATGTAACCATGCATTCCACGCTTTTATTATTATGTTTATTTATGTAATAAATAATGAATAAATGTGTGACAATTATACTTTTGTCTTATTATTAAACTTGTTTCGGAACCATTTTACCTGTTCTAAAAAATTCTATTAATTCTTGTGAGTGAGACAATTAAAAGGCAGCGTGAGGCCGTGGGTTCGATTTCCGCACCTAGACAAATGTATTGAGGGTGTCTGAGAAAACAACGTTGGGTACACTGAAATAATAATGGTGCAATATAGTTGTGGAAGGGTAGTTAAATGGTATAAAACAGGTTGTCGCCATAACTGGAGGCCTTTTGCCCGCAGTCAGTCGGTCAGTCTCCAGTTCACTAAGATCAGTGGGCAGTCGATAGTCAAGAATTCATTACGTGGTAGCTCTGCTGGCTTACTAGTCGGTCCTACTTGTTTTAGTTATAATTAGAGAGCGGTATCTATAGAATCCTGATGGGGTTGTTGTCTGAAACAGTAAAATTGTAAAAGTAACCAATAAACTATGAGTTTAAGTGATTACCGTCGTTTGGTATTAATAAAATAATACTCTTCTCACGTAACTTCTAACAATACGGGTTTGGCCTAATGTCGGCCGCAGTGCCGCCGAAGGGACTTCATGGAAAACCAAGGGCGAACACTAGCGCCCTCTCTGTGCAAGCGCTGCGTCAGAACTCCGGTTCAAAATTACCCATATTTTTTATTTTTATGGTATAGGCCGGCAAACGACCAAGTGGGTCACAATTCTAAAATAATCACGGGCGCGCGTTGCCGACCTTAAAGGAAAGGGATTGGAAAGGGGAGGGGAATTTGGCCTCCGGATATCTCACTCACCATACGAAACCCTGCAGCAAGCTGCTACTTTACGCCGGTTTTCTGTAAGACAGTCGTAACGACCCGGTCGAGCCGGCCCATTCATGTAGACAAAACAGTCTACAGCGTGGCACTACCACTCAAAAAATTTAAGAAATTAAGTGTAACGACAAAACGGACTTATATTACCCTCGTTTATCTTTACTTAGGTTTACGCATGTTAGAGGTGACCATACCAAACGACAGTAATCACTTGAATTCATAGTTTATTGGTTACTTTTACAATGTTACTGCTTTACAGACTACGAACCCCATGTCAGGATTCTCTAGAGACCGCTCTCTAATTATAACTAAAACAACTAGAACAGAATAGTATACCAGCAGAGCTACCGCGTAATGAACTATATCGACTGAGCACTGATCTTAGTGAACTGGAGACTATCTGACTGCGGGCAAAAGACCCCCATTATACCATTTAACTACCCTTCCACAACTATATTGCACCATTATTATTTCAGTGTACCCAACGTTGCTTTCCCAGACACCCTCAACACACAAATAAAAAGAGAATACGCTAACACGCAGTATTGTGAGCATATGGTGAAGTGAATTTAGGACATCAACCAATATAAGCCAGCGTGGCGGCAACCATCATCAACCAGGCGGGTGCAGAATACTGTGAGCTGAAAACTGCACATCAAAAGGGCTATCCCGTAAGTACCTATGCTTTGCCTTGCTCACAAGCTCTACCTATAGTAGGGATTCCATGGATATTTTATTTTAAGCGGAATCTCGTCCCAATATGTATATTATACGGTTTTTGTACAATACTAATTAATATTTAAAATGTTAACAAAACTACCAGAAGCAGCGATAGCTTAACGTGGAGAGGATCGTACTGCAGACGAAGGTCACAGGATCGAAATTTTATGTGTTCGTTTGATGTCAATTGCCTTAAATAAAATAACGTTAAGCAAAACTTAGAAACCGACTTCAAAAGAAAAACACTGAAAAGTCAAAAATAACAAATTCTATACCTACATCTCTTTAGGGTCGATGCTTGTGTCGCTGCCGGTCAAATAAAACGTTATTTTATTTTTCAATATTTTGCGGTAGTTACAGCAATAGCATGTAAATTCCAATACAATAACATAATCGCGGCAAGTGTTACATACTGTTGTCCGTTGAGTTTTATTTTTTTACACCGTACTCCGCCATCAGATCTTAACCAAATTTCTATGGAACCACATCGCAGCTAAACTCTATCGAGTGATTTTTTTTCCAAGCAAATCGGTCCACAATTCGCGGAAAAATCTGTGTACATACATTAAAAAAAGGAAAAAAACGCGCCGAATGGAGAACCTCCTCCTTTTTAGAAGTCGGTTAATGAATAGTAGAACAATGTAAAGAAACCAGCATACTAAGCAATTATTCATAAGAATTTGTGAAGAAGTCTACCAATACGCATTAGGCCAGCGTGGCTAGACGTAAGCTAGGTGATCAAGTATAAGAAAAGCGCGCGATGGCGCATATAGGCATAATGAAAGTGAAAAAAAGTATAGATTTATATTTGTGTCGATATTTTGATTATGATAAGTCCTAAGACGATATACCGATATTTGAGATGACCTTTAGCAACTTTTAAAATACCGGCTTATTAGGTTTTTGGACCACATCTCATAGCATCGACAAAAAATAGTATCGACTGAGATATGATTTCTATAGTGCATCATATTATATTCAAATTCAAAATTCAAATTCAAATTCAAATTCAAATCATTTATTCTGTAAATTGGATCATAAATATCACTTTTACATGTCAATCATTTTTTAAGCTATATTACATTTACGACGGCATTTCAGTGCTAGCCATGAGAAGAAATGCCGAAACAAACTCATTGGTTATGGCCTCTTTTAATGTCCAGACATTGTTTTACAGAAATTATGCGAGTGTAATGTACGGAAATTCCTGGATTGGCCCTTTCAAGAGATAGCCAAAAGTATATCAGACATACGTAGCACTCGCACTCACATTAAAAAAATAAATGAAATAATTTATAACAAAAAAAAAATCAAAATGTCAATATTCCCTTACATACTAATATTGCGCCAATAGAGCAGTCAATATTAAATAATATAATATATAAAAAAAGAGAACTATGTACATCCAATTTTGTAAGGAGTGAGCGGCATAATTTAAATTTATTAAGGCCTAATAGTTGAATATGGCTTGGAATTTTGTTGTAGAAACGTATACTTTGACACTTGAAGGAGTTACTAAATTTTTTATGTCTGGTCATAGGCAATATCAGTTTATTCTTATTTCTAGTATTTATCTTATGAATGTCGCTGTTTGTTGTAAAAGTATTCATATTCTTTTTTACATACATTAGGTTCTCATATACTGAGAGGCGACAGTCAATATATTTATTTCTTTAAATAAATCCTTTAACGAGTGTATAAAATATCGATATGTCATTTACCTAAGGAGTGTAAGTGGGTGGACTACCACAACACCTTAGGTTCAAAGACAACCTCGCCTGCAACTCCTGCAAGTGGCTAAAACTTTGTTCCCGGGTTGTGGGCTCTATTAACTTCTCTAAGGGGCTTCGTTTGAAATAAAACACATGTATATATATTATTTTAGTTATTTTTATTTAAAATACCTTCTCTAAAATTAGACAATTTACTTAGGAAAAAAAAGGCCAGCAGAATATAAAAATGCTTATGTTTTATATTATAGTAAGTCTGCTAGTAACTCCTCTTTTTCAGTGGCTAAAAAGTTGACCGTCATGCTCGTTTACCGGCCTTCCATTCTATGTTGTGGATTTTAATCTAATCATACTTCCGTGTTAATATTATGACTGCGAAAATGAGTCTGCGCATTCCGATGTCAGTATTGAAAAAAAAATGGCCGCCATTTTCTTTGTTTTAACCTATTCTACATTAACGCATCCGTCGCGCTGGTCGATCTAAACTAATTCTAGTTATGAGTAAGCGAGATGGTAACAGTGAGTCGGATGTTTGGTTTTGTATTAGTTTTCGTTCACAATAAATACTATTTTCGAAGAAAATATAGATTTAATAAAGATATATTAAAGTGAAACTTTTATTAGATCGTCTCAAATTTTTTGGCCTGTGTGTTGAATGTCGCGTGACGGTCGGCCGCGAATTAGGGATAAAGTGAAAGGCGCTCGCCAGAGCAGCCAAGGCCAATATGGCGGCGTCTATAGTTCGCACGCTATTTTGTTTGTTTTTGTTAGTGTTTAATGTAATATTATTTCAATTTTTTTTTATTAATTGTCTATAATGTGAAAAAAAGTTTCACTTTTACCGTGGTTTCATAAAACCACACCATCTTTTTTTAAATATTATAGTAACTTTTAGTAAAAAATATGTTTACTTTTCGGTACTTTTGTTTTTTTTTCTCTCTTATACCTGAATTTTGGGGGGAATATATGTACAATTCGGCGGGAATGGCAGGTGGTCATCTGGCGACTGGCAATATGCGTAGCACTAGGTACTATTAATATAGTAATCTGTGCGTAGCACATATATTCTTTGGCGTAGCATCTCTAGTCTGTACCTGGTAATGGTGAATTTTGTAAACAAGGAATTGCAAAAGACAAGCATTTGTCGATATTATTTTTTCTTATTTAATTTTTTAATCTAATAAATATACTTATTAAATAATATTTGATTACTAGTCTTTATATGTGTTTCAGTTTTGTTTGCGCTCTAATAAAATGTCTGCATCCATTTGCCGAATATGTTTGGTTAAAAACGTCCGAATGCATCAAATAACAGGCTCAGAAGTTCAGGATGTGTATGAAAAGTTAACAAATAATAAGGTAGAGTTCAATATAACAATTTTACAAGTTGGTTAGTCCCTTGTATGCGACAGGTGACATGTCGTATGCGTTGGTAGTTGGTACCACCGCGCCGTCTATTCCGGCCGCCAAGCAGCAGCGTGTAAGCACTGTTGTGTTCCGGTTTGAAGGAGTTTGGAGCCAGTGAAATGACTGGGCCGTATGAGATTTAACATCTTATGTCTCGGGATGACGAGCGCAGTCCAATGCCATGCAGTGCTTTGTAATTCAAAGTTCTGTGTTGAGTTGCTTTTGTTTATGGGTAGACGTGGCGCTTACCTATAAGGCGCAACCTATAAGTAAAGAGATAATTAAGGGATTAGGAAGGGGAGGGGGTTTGGGTCCTCGGTTTATCTCACTCACCATATGAAATGCAGCAGCAAGCTGCTACTTTATGTTGGATTCTGTGAGCCAGTTGTAACAACCGGGGTGAGCTGGCCCATTTATGCTGTAGGCAAAACGTGTCTACAGCATGGCTCTACCACACAGAAAAATATTGTCGTACAGAGTGTTATTAAAACATATTTAATCAGAATTTATAATAATTTTAATCCACAGATTCAAGAGGATGGAGGGCTATACTTTGCATGTTACATATGTTATTGGCAGCTGAAGAAATGCCAGGAGCTTGTTATAAAATCACAGAAATCAGAGGAGTTGCTTCAACAAATATTTGAAACTAGCAGTGAGGTATCATATAAACGTTTAATATTTGTTATATAGTTGATATACAGTTACAATCAGGACGTACTGTTATAATAGTCATCTTATCAACATGACTCTCTTAATATCTCGGTAAAGAGAATTGTATTGTGGCCCTGTATTATACACAACCCACTGCTGGGCACGGGCCACCTCTACTGAATGAGAGGGGTTAGGCCTTAGTTCACCACGCTGGCCTAATGCGGGTTGGCAGACTTCACATACCTTTGAAATTCTTATGAAGAACTTCTCAGGTATGCAGGTTTCCTCAAAATGTTTCATTCACTGTTAAAGCAAGCGATAATTAACAATTATTACACACATAGAAGAGTCCGAGGTGTGTGCTCTTGGGACTGGTTTTGAACCTGTTACTTTCGTCTCACCCCCACTGAGCTATAATGAGTGAACAGTAATGTATTTATTTTCTATTGCAGTTGAATCTGAAGTCGATCTCTGCTTTAGACAGAGAGACATATGGTTTAGTAAATTCATTGAAGGTTACCAATATAGCACCCTTACAAATACTGGAATACAATGTAACTATAGATACGGCACATCAAGATGACACTGACTCTGATGATTTGATGGTTGAATATGGACCTGATGATGGTAAGAACAATTATTTTATATAGCAATATGTAAAAAAAAACTTGTCCTATTTGTGAAAGTTTTTTTTTTTATTAGATTGAATGACGAGACGAGCAGGTCGCTCGCCTGATGGTAAGCGCCACGTCTGCTCATAAACAGAAGCAACGCCACACAGAACTTTAAATAAAGCACTACATGACACTGGACTGCGATCGTCACCCCGAGACATAAGGTGTTAAGTCTCATAATGCCCAGTAATTACACTGGCTTCAATGTCCTTCACACCGGAACACAACAGTGCTTACACACTGTTGTTTGGCGGCAGAAATAGACAAAGCGGTGGTACCAACCCAGCCGGTCTCTCGCAAACGAGGGACCTACCACCTTGTAAAGTGCAGTCCAATGCCATGCAGTGCTTTGTAATTCAAAGTTCTGTGTGGTGTTACTTCTGTTTATGCGCAGTCGTAGCGCGTACTATGGTGAGGCGAGCGACCTGCTCGTTTCGTCACACAAGCTTATAAAAAATACGGTGTCGCTTCCGCCCTGTTGGCTGAGGCACCCATATTTATTTATTTATTTATTTGGAGTTTACAACAGAGAATACACCTGTTACATTTAAAGATCACAATATGGCAGTATTAGACAATAGTGTTTCTCTAATTACAGTAAACTACAGCATGCAAATATTATATTCAGCTTATTATAACTAAATTAAATTAAATTATTACTTGTAAATTTAATATAAATTAATATTATTATTTAAAAGAAGATGTCAACTGATAATTAATTAAATATGAGTAAATATTAGTTATGTTTCTTTTACATTTAGCACAGACAAAAATGACAAAAATAACAATATAATATGTAATCCTTTACAATTATGTAAAATACCAAATAAAAATTAATCAAATGAGAAACCTTGAATGTCACAGGGGAATAAATGAC
This sequence comes from Mimas tiliae, assembly GCA_905332985.1. NCBI lineage: Eukaryota > Metazoa > Arthropoda > Insecta > Lepidoptera > Sphingidae > Mimas > Mimas tiliae. Next base: position 1,833,593 of record HG995266.1, on the reverse strand, counting down.
ATACATTCATAAAATACGTTACACAAATTGTCGTCTTTTGGACTTCCTGCTCTTCCTACGTCACACATTTTCTGTGTGTGTGAGTGCGCGCGCGTGTTCATGCGTGTATTTCTGTGTGTATGCGTGTGTATATGACGAGACGTATGAATGTCTAGTGCCCTTCATTAAGCTATCATTGTTTATAGAAATTTATTTTATAATTTTTCTTTTTGTTGGCAAGGTGCACCCCCAAACAAAAAGGCTAAATTGGACGCAACCCACAACGTTATACAATATGAAGCCAAATTTATAGAAGTGAATCAGGGAACCATCACTGGAACTCGGACGTACACAGTAGCTAATGAAAATAAGTCATCCCAAATAGTATGTGATGGGAAAAGTCAGCAAATATTAGTAAAAACTGATATAAAATCTTTTCTATGCAATGATTGTGGTAAAACATATGAATCAAGAGCTCTTCTTATCCAACATATTTGTGAACATAATCCTATGATTATTAAGACGAATGAAACATATATAAAAATACAGAAATCTATATGTGACGATAAATTTAAAAAAAGAAATAGGTCTACAAAGAACTTAGAAAAGCCTTTTAAATGTCAATACTGTAACTATACATGTACAGACAATAGTACTTTAAAGAAACATATTAGAACACACACAGGAGAAAATCCTTTTAAATGTCAATACTGTAATTATACATGCACATACATTAGTACTTTAAAGAGACATATTAGAACTCACACAGGAGAAAAGCCGTATAAATGTAAATACTGTAATTATACATCTACACGAAATCATACTTTAAAGGCACATTTTAAAACTCACACAGGTGAAAAGCCTTTCAAATGTCAATACTGTAAGTATACATGTACAATAAAAAGTAGTTTAGAGAGACATATTAGAACTCACACAGGAGAAAAGCCGTATAAATGTCCATACTGTAGTTATACAAGTACAGTAAACAGTAATTTAAGGAATCATATTAGAAATCACACAGGTGAAAAGCCTTTTAAATGTCAATACTGTAATTATACATGTAAACAAAATTATTATTTAAAGAGACATATTCAAACTCACACAGGTGATAAGCCTTTCAAATGTCAATACTGTAAATATACATGCACACAAAAAGGTACTTTAAAAATACATATTAGAACTCACACAGGAGAAAAACCCTATGTGTGTGAAATATGTTATAAGAAATTTGCAATTTGCCGCACTTTGAAAGTTCACTTACGCGTACATATGCGTAAGGAAAGTTAAAAGTTAAATTTTTACCCCAGTTTTCTGCCAAAGTCATTCTTGCGCCAACCTATACGGTTACTACAGACTGATTCGGGATTGTATTTTGTATTGTATTTATGTTGGGGACGCCTGCAAGTTGCACAGACGGGTGATCGGCTCACATTAATGTAACCATTTCACCCTTAATCCCAGTTTAGGTGCTGCTGCCTGTACAGCGTTGGCTTGGCTAGATATCTCCATCCCTGGGAGATGGTCTCCACCGTTGAGGTTTCGGCTGCAGCTCAGACACGTATTGTGGGGCATTGTGGCCAGCTCTACCAGGTTTACACCTTGCAGAATTGTCCACTACTGCCCAGCGCAGTCCACCCATTTATTGCCCCGCCACAGACGATCCTTAGACCTGCTGCGTCATGACCTTCAGGGTGGCCCGCGCTCAGCCAAAACGTGGTCCGTGCTGGCTGCTTGACGTTGTCTGCCTGCATGCTCTCCCACCCCCGGCGGCAACCCTCCACTCAGGATATGGCGTCCCTAGCCTTGCCTTGGCATTAATAGCAGCCTCCACCCTGGAGCACTGGTTTCACTGGTGCTCCTGCAGTGTGCCCCCTTCTACCTTTGCAAACCTTCCTGTTGTCTTGCTGAACCTGATGATATCTCCCGGTTTTATGTTCTGCATTTGATCTTCTTCTATTCTATCGGTCCCTAGGAGCTCCCATCTTGGCAGAGAGTACATTGGACACTCTGCCAGAAAATGGAGACTGGTCTCCTCCTCTCCACACTCTGGGCGAGAGGAGTCGTCGATCTTGCCTATTATCTTTAAATGTCTGTTCAGTGCACAGTGTCCAGTCATTATTCCTGTGATTATCCTGATGTCCTCCTTCTTGAATTGGAGTAGGTGTCTTGTCTTTTTCTTATCCAATGTTTTGTTGAAGAATTTGGATTGGCGGCAGCCATTCGTATTTCTCCACCTGGCATTTGTTTCTGCTACTATCTTCATGCTAATTACTCCCTTTGTGGCCTTTTCCGGTATGGGTAAACACGGTTCTGGTCCTACAAACGTTTCATCAGCTTCTTCTCTAGCTAGCTCGTCAGCCTTTTCATTGCCTTTGGTTCCTTGATGTCCCGGTACCCAGGCGATGATTAGTTCTTTCTCAGCTGCTAGTGCATTCAGTGCCATTTTGCACTCTTTCACTAGCGCCGATGTCGTTACTGGTTTGTCAAGTGCCTTTAGGGCCGCTTGACTGTCACTATAGATCAGTATTTTCTGAGTTTCCTGATCTGTAGTTTCCTTTGTTCGATAAGCGCATTCCAGTATGGCCATGGTTTCCGCCTGGAATACGCTAGCAAATTTGCCTAATTTTATCGTAATCTTAGCTGTATTGGATGGCGTGACTTTGTATATTCCCGCCCCCGACAGTCCTGTTGATTCTTTCCTAGAGCCGTCTGCGAAGCACACTATCGATTTGTTGTCGTGTGTAAGTTCCCATTCCTCTCTAGGTCCTATGTGTACTCTGTATTTTTTGTCGAAGATCCTTTGTTTCTTTAATAGGTCGTTGATGGCCATGATCATCGACATTTTTCCTACAATCATTTCTGTTACTTTTGTATGTCCTTTGTTTATGTGTGTTGTTTTCCATAAGTCGTAGGACTTTAGTCTGTAACAATTTTCTAGTGCTCTCTTTTTTGCCTCCAAGTCCAGCGGTATGAAGCCTAGGATCATGTCTAGTGCAGCTGTTGGAGTCGTTTTTAATGCTCCTGTTATCATTAGCCCAGCGAGTCTTTGGACCTATTGATTCGGGATAGGGTAGTTTCCTATGTTGAATTTTATACATTATTTTATAAGCAACAGAAAATGATACGCAAAAGAAAACATTTTAATAAAACACAATCAAAATTGGTTCAGAAATGTGCCCGCAGTTATGACTTTAGATGTTGGTATGAGGAAAAGTGGGTGCGTAGTAGGGATATCTCGCTTGCACGCGTGCACCATAACGAACATTTTACACAGTGACATCAAAGTTTGTGTCGTCTGTCATTTGACAATTAGGAATTGGGAAGGAAAGGGGTTTGGGCCTGCGGATATCTCACTCACCGTACGAAACGCAGCAGTAAGCTTTTTCCGGTTTTCTGTGAGCCAGTGGTAACAAACCCGGACGAGCCGGCCCATTCATAATGTAGCAAAACTGTCTACAGCATGGCTCTACCACTCGAATGTACAGGATTTTTTTGCCTTTAAAGGAAATGGTATATATATACCTACTTTTAAAAAAGACACAAATATTGTGTTCAGTTAAAATAATACCAAGGACTGTTTAACTCAAAAAGCCCTACAGAAAGGCTTATAAGACTAATAAACACTTACATAAAAATTAAAAATAAACATTTTTATATTCTGCAGGCATTCATATTTTCCATAATAATATGTAAAATATGTAACTCCAGAGGTTTCAAAAAAATATAACTAAAATAATGTTAAACATGTGTTTTATTTATTTACCCTTAGAGAAGTTATTAAAAAAGTATTGAAATAAAACTATTTTTATCACGGTTTAATTTTTATTTAGTCCCGACGTTTCGAAAGCTTTTCAGCCTTCGTGGTCGCGGGAGAGACTTCCGTAAATATCCCAATAAAATTAGTATAAACTAGTTTTATTTCAATAAGGTAATATTCGCGTAAACGTAAGAAATCACTACTCAAAAAAGTCTTCTAATAGATATTTAAGCATATTTTCGATAATAATAATAGCCCTGTAATATATACATCCCACTGCTGTGCACAGGCCTCCTCTACTGAATGAGAGGGGTCAGGCCTTAGTCCACCACGCTGGTCTAATGCGGGTTGGCAGACTTCACATACCTTCGAAATTCGAGGTAATGTAATAATATGAGGAACTTCTCAGGTATGACAATGATATGTTAATAAATAAACACGTAATAGAAAAGTCAGAGATGTATGCTCTTGGGGCTGTTTTCTAACCTGCAACTTTCGACAAGACAGTCCTTACCACTGAATATCTGATGTCTGTAATAGCGCTTGACGTCCGACTCTTCATATCAGCACTAGGCCCAGTGGCGTAACTACCGGAGGGCTAGACGGGGCAGTGCCCCGGGGCCCCCAAGCTCAGGGGGCCCCACGGACTGACTTACAAACTATAAATTGAACTAGTGAAAATTTATAGTTATTGAAATTCACTTACAATAAAAACGTCGTATAGTTATTCTCAGAGACAAACCGGAAAAAGGCAAAAATCATTTTAATGTCACTTTTCGTAAGCGTCTAATCCGCTCTCCCGCTTGACCTGTCAAACTCGCGCGTTAGGTGACGCGAATTGACTTCTAAACAACCCGTCTAGTTATACATTAAAGTCTTTGGTATCTAGTGATTACTTACTTACATACATACATACGCACTCACGCCTGAAATTCCCGACGGGGTAGGCAGAGGTGTAACCAGTACAGCCACATTTCGCCGAGCGTATCTCCGTCCCTTATGTGATAGGAGGCATATAAGGTACAAACAAACACAGAAAACCAGTTCAGAAAAAAGGGTTTATTATTGTTATAATTATTATCCGGAAAAAATACATTCGCGCGGGAAATCCGCGAGGAATATCTAGAAACATATAATTAAACATTATGTAAAAAAAACCCTGTTGGACGTTACCAGGTCGTGTAGATAGACATATGACAGCTTAATCAAAATAGTTACATTAAAATAATAATAAACATAAGCGAGTTATTATTCTTACACAGGTTAGCTTAGAAAAATGAACATATTTAAAAATGTTATTTACATCTGAAAAGGGATGAACAGCTGACTGATGTGACGTATTGACGAAGCCGGGCTCGTTTGATGCACGTAGAAGCCGCAACTTGCTATCTCGCTCTAGCTCCAAGTCATTGCTCTTGCAGAGGTAATCAATCATAATACGGTTAACAAACAATAAAATAATTAAGTATTAAAAAATAAATATAATTATTTTTATAGTCCCATTTTCGCATACAAGTTATTTCATTATGCTTGAATATCGATTCTGATAACACAGTTTAAACGCCCGACAGGGTTTTTGTTACATATTGTATATTACTTAAGTGAGATCTTATATTTTAGTTGAGTTATTCTGAACAGTTTACAAGGTGGTAGGTCCCTCGTTTGCGAGAGACCGGCTGGGTTGGTACCACCGCTTTGTCTATTTCTGCCGCCAAGCAACAATGTGTAAGCACTGTTGTGTTCCGGTGTGAAGGACATTGAAGCCAGTGTAATTACTGGGCATTATGAGACTTAACACCTTATGTCTCGGGGTGACGAGCGCAGTCCAGTGTCATGCAGTGCTTTATTTAAAGTTCTGTGTGGCGTTGCTTCTGTTTATGGGCAGGCGTGGCGCTTACCATCAGGCGAGCGACCTGCTCGTCTTGTCATTCAATGTACTAAAATAAAAAATAAAAAAAGTTACCTTCAGTACTAACAAGTTTTATTACCTATATGTGCACTTAGGTGTTTATTCAAATGACCATTTCTAGTAAATTTCTTGCCACATATGTCACATACATACGGTTTTTCTCCTGTGTGAGTTCTAACATGATTAATTAAAGTACTGCTTACTCTACTTGCATAATTACAATATTTACATTGAAAAGGTTTTTCTCCTGTGTGAGTTCTAATATGTATCTTTATATGAGTTGATGAATTACTTTTATAATCACAGTATTGACATTTAAAAGGCTTTTCTACTGTGTGAGTTCTTACATGTTCATTTAAATAGGGTAGTTGACTAGATTTTTTTTATTATTTAAATCAATAAGTTACGTTACTTAAAATCTATTGCAGAAAGAATTTTATAAATCGGACCAAAAATAAATAAGATAGAAGCCATTGAAATCCTGTAGAAGGGGTAATTGTCAAATGACAGACGATGCAACCTTTGACGTCACTGTGTAAAATGTTCATTATAGTGCACGCGTGCAAGCGAGATAGTGAGATATCCCTACTACGCACCCACTTTTCCTCATACCAACATTTAAAGTCATAACTGCGGGCACATTTCTGAACCAAGTTTGATTGTGTTTTAATAAAAGGGTTTCTTTTGCGTATCATTTTCTGTTGCTTATAAAATAATGTATAAAATTCAATATAGGAAACTACCCTATTATCACTCACTGTACATGTATAATTACACTATTGACACTTAAAATATTTTTCTACCATGTGAGTTTTAATATGTTCCTGTAAACTACGTTTTTTTCTACATATATAGTCACAGTATTGACATTTTAAAGATTTTTCTCCTGTGTGAATTCTAATATGTAACTTTAAATTACTATTTGATATACATCTATAATTACAGTATTGACATTTAAAGGGTTTTTCACTTATGCGAGTTCTTATATGTATTTTTAAATGACTACTCAGTCTACATGTATAATTACAGTACTGACATTTAAAAGGCTTTTCTCCTGTGTGAGTTGCAATATGTGTTTTTAAACTACTTTTTATTGTACTTGTATAGTTACAGTATTGACATTTAAAAGGCTCTTCTCCTGTATGAGTTCTAATTTGTCTATTTAAATAACTTTTGTGTATACATGAAAAATTACATTGTTGACATTTAAAAGGCTTTTCTCCTGTGTGAGTTCTAATATGTATTTATAATTTAAATTATTTTTCTGTTTACATGTATAATTACAGTATTGACACTTATAAGGCTTTTCGGAGTTATTTGTAGATCCATAACGTTCTTTAGATGTCCCGTCACATATAGATTTCTGATTTTTTCTATATGTCTTGTTCGGTTTAGTAATCATATGTCCACTAATATGTTTGATAAGAAGAGCTTTCGTATCACATGTTTATTTATTTATTTATTTATAGTATTGTGGTACATAGGTAGAATTTTTATTTTATTAAATTGCATTGTTTGTACAGCTATGACCCACACACATGTTTTACCACAATCATTGCATATAAAATACTTTTTATCATTATTAACTAATAGGTACTTGCATACTATTCCCATCACATACTATTTGGCATACTACTGTCATATTTTCATTAGCCACTATGTTCATTTGAGATCCAGAGATGGTTTCCTGCTTCTCTTCTATAGATTTGGCTTCATATTGAATAACGTTGTGGGTTGCGTCCAGTTTAGCCTTTTCGTTTGGGAGTGCACCTTGGCAACAAAAAGAAAATATTATTGAATGTTATACAGTGTTACGATTTCGGCAAACAACTATACCACCTGTTCGGAAGGCTGAATCGATAGAGAAGAACGGGTACGAAACTCTGACATTGCTCTTTTTCATAGGGTTAATGCATGAACTTGAATTCGAACATCAATGTATACGTAGTGGAAAATAATACAAAAAGAAACCATATTCTTTCTTTCGTCTTTCTACCTGGCGTTATCCCGGCTAGTGCCAGGGTCCGCCTTCCTACTAAGACGCCTCCACTTCGCCCGATCTTGAGCATCCTCTGTAGTAAGACCATTAGCCCTCATGTCTCCCTCTAATACGTCAAGCCAACGTCTTTTGGGCCGTCCGCGGGACCGTACTCCTGGTACGATCTGGCACAGGCATAAAAAAAAACAAGCAAAAGGAACTATATTACAAGAACATAATCAAAATTGGTTAAAAATGAGACCACAATTAATCAAAATAAATCATATAATAATTTATATAATATAACCAAATAATAATTTGGTTTCATCTGGTTTAATGTTGTGGGTTGAGTCCAGTTTAGCCTTTTTGTTTGGGGGTGCACCTGATTTAACAAAAACAAAAATATCAGCCCTGTATTCTACATGTCCCACTGCTATCCAACACGCTGGCATAATGCGAGTTACCAGACTTCACATACCTTCTAAAATCTTATGAAAAACTTCTTAGGTATGCAGGTTTCTTTGCTATGTTTCCTTCACCATTAAAGCAAGTGATAATTAACAATACTGCCTCGGTGGCGCAGTTGTAATGCGTACGCGATACGATTGAGGCTAACGCTGAGGTCTCGGGTTCGATCCCCGGTTCGGGTGAAGTAGTATTGGGTTTTTCTATTACGAAATGCTCAGTATCAGCCCGGAGTCTGGAATTTGTGCCCGGTATGACGATAGGCTCGCCCCCTATCACATCATGGGACGGAGAAACGCTCGGTGAAATGTGGGTGTACTGGGTAACCAGTGTAACAGTGTACCAGATGTAAACCTCTGCCTACCCCTTCGGGGATTACAGGCGTGAGTGCATATGTAGTTCCCAAAGTGGTCCAGGTGGACCCCCTCCCAAGGGACCACGGGAGACTCGACGGGGGTCCATAGTTAGATCTAATCTTAACATTTTTTGTAGAGTTTTGGGAATATGGTAGGGAAGGCACAGGGAAGGCGTAAGCGTTGACGACCGAAAAACACCCTGGAGGCCAATTCTCGTAATTTTAAAATAAAGTAATTTTTCTAAAAATATCAGTCCGATCTAGTCTCAGCGTCAAGAAAGTTGCAAATGGCATTCTCTTAAACCAATAATCAACGTCTAATGCACCTAGCATTAGCATTATACCGTTTTGGCTTCAGTCAAGTTTTATTCTACATTCAATCTCATTATCGATCTTTGTTCACATTTGACGTTGATTATTGTTTTAAGAGAATGCCACTTGCAACCACAGAACACTATTACTCTCACGCTTGCAACTTTCTTGACACTGAGACTAGATCGGAATGATATTTTGAACATTTAAAATTACGAGAATTGGCCTCCTGGCGGCGTTCAGTTGTATCGGAGGCGCAGGGTATTGGTCTAACATGGAGTGAAGTGAAGCATGCAACCAGCGACAGAACGCGATAGAGAACCATTGTGTCTGCCCTCTGCCTCGATCGGGGGACATAGGAATACAATGATGATGACGTTTGAGTTCCAGTGATGGTTCCCTGATTCACTTTTTTTTATAGTATAGGCCGGCAAACGAGCAAGTGGGTCACCTGATGGTAAGTGATCTCCACCGCCCATGCACGCCCACAATAAAATAATCATAGGCGCGTTGCCGACCCCAAAGGAAAGAGATTAGTAAGGGATTGGGAAGGGAAGGGGAATTTGGGCCTCCGGATATATCACTCACCTTACGAAACGCAGCAGCAAGCTGCTACTTTACGCCGGTTTTCTGTGGGACAGTGCTAACGACCCGGACGAGCCGGCCCATTCATGCTGTAGACAAAATTGCCTACAGCGTGGCTCTACCACTCATACTCACTTCTATAAATTTGGCTTAATATTGTATAACGTTGTGGGTTGCGTCCAATTTAGCCTTTTTGTGTGGGGGTGCACCTTGCCAACAAAAAGAAAATATTATTGAATCCATAAAATGTTATACAGTGTTACGATTTCGGCAAACAACTACCTACTCCACCTGTTCGGAAGGCTGATTCGATAAAGAAGAACGGGCACGAAACTCTGACATTGCTCTTTTTAATAGGGTTAATGCATGAACTTGAATTGAAACATGAATGAATAAAATCAAATCCTTTATTAAGTAATTAGGCTGCAAGGGCTCTTTTACATGTCAATTTTAGTATCTCCTGGTGCTTCAGAAATCCACACTGGTGAGAGAAGAAGCACCAAGAAACTAAGCCGTACTGTACGACATTTGTTTTTTTTAAATAATAGATTACATTTTAGTATATGAAGTATACATAATTTACTTAATTAGCAATACGAAAAACATTATAAAATAAATTAGGATTGATGCACGTGCCTATTCAAAAGATGGAGGAGTAATAAGTGAACCAGTTAATTGTCATAATACAATTATCAATATTAACAAATATTAAAAGGCTTTTCTCTTGTGCGAGTTCTAAAATGTCTATGAAAAATCATTTTTATGTGTATGTGTATAATTACAGTATTGCTATTTAAAAAGTTTTTCTTCTGTGTGAGTTCCAATATGTATATTTAAATCATTCTTACACGTACATGTATATATTTTTTTAATCCTGGCTCGGCTAAGTGACTACGCCACACCTGATGGTAAGTGTAGCGCAATCCAAGAATACTGTCGACCAACGATAGACACTGTATCTATCGTAGACCGGCAGAATTGTGCCGGCCTGCTTAATTGCTTCTTCACACTCCGTTTAAAGGATCCCATGTTACAGGTAGGAGGAAACACGTGTGCCGGCAAACTATTCCACAGCTATATGGTCCGACAAAAGTATGATTTTGCGAACCTCTTGGTCCGAGTCCAGATGGAAGAGACCACGAAGCTATGGTTTCGCAAGCCAGCACGCGTGGTTGTTAAGGAAAGGTGAGGTAGGAATAAGGTCAAACAATTCTTCAGAGCATTCACCGTGATACAGACGATACAGGGCGGAAAGCGAGGCAATGTCCTTACGCAGCTGTAACGGTTCTAATTTTTTTGTGACGTCTACATCATTCACAATGCGGACCGCCCGTCGCTGCAATCCGTCCAAGGCATCGAGCAAGTACTTTGCGGAACCGTCCCATACATGCGAACAGTATTCCACACCCGGCCGTGCCTGCGCTTTGTATAAGCGGTAAAGCTGGCCGGGTGTAAAAACCTACGCACCTTGTTCCGGATTCCAACCCTGCGTGAGGTGGCCAATATTAGCCTTTTCTCCAGTGTGAGTTCTAATATGTCTAATTAAATAATTCTTACGTATACACGTATAATTACAATATTGACATTTAAAAGGCAAATCTCGTGTGTGACTTCTTATATGTCACCTTAAATTACATTCTATTTTGCATGTATAATTACAGTATTGACATTTAAAAGGCTATTCTCCTGTGTGAGTTCTAATATGTGCCTTTAAAACATCATTTCGAGTACATGTATAATTACAGTATTGACATTTAAATGGCTTTTCTCCTGTGTGATTTCTAATATGTAGCTTTAAAGTCCTACTTCTTATAGATGTATAGTCACAGTGTTGGCATTTATACGGCTTTTCTCCAGTGTGAGTTCTAATATGTGGCATTAAAGTGCTGCTTGAAGTACATGTATAATTACAGTATTCGCATTTATACGGCTTTTCTCCAGTGTGTTTTCTAATATGTGTCTCTAAACTATTTTTACGTGTGCATGTATAATTACAGTATTGGCATTTATACGGCTTTTCTCCAGTGTGAGTTCTAATATGTGGCATTAAAGTGCTGCTTGAAGCACATGTATAATTACAGTATTCGCATTTATACGGCTTTTCTCCAGTGTGTTTTCTAATATGTGTCTCTAAACTATTTTTACGTGTGCATGTATAATCACAGTATTGACATTTAAAATGCTTTTCTCCAGTGTGGGTTCTAATATGTCTAATTAAATCATTCTTACGTATACCTGTATAATCACAGTATTCACATTTAAAAGACTTTTCTCCTGTGTGAGTTTTAATATGTCTATTTAATTCATTCTTACGTGTAGATGTGTAATTACAGTATTCACATTTAAAAGACTTTTCTCCTGTGTGAGTTTTAATATGTCTATTTAATTCATTCTTACGTGTAGATGTGTAATTACAGTATTGACATTTAAAAGCCTTTTCTAGCTGTATTTCTATATATGTTTCATGCGGTTGAATAATCACAGGTTTATGTTCACTAATATGTTTGATAAGAAGAGCTTCTGTATCACACGCTTTACCACAATCATTGCAAATAAACGGTTTCATATCATTCTTAACTAATATTTGCTGACTTTTCCCATCACATAATATTTGGGATGATTTATTTTCATTAGCTACTGTGTATGTCTGAGTTCCAGTGATGGTTCCCTGATTTACTTCCATAAATTTGTCTTCGTATTGTATAACGTTGTGGGTTGCGTCCAATTTAGCCTTTTTGTTTGGGGGTGCACCTTGCCAACAAAAAGAAAATATTATTGAATACATAACATGTTATAGATTTCTTAAAAAAATCTGTTTAAATCATGCGGATAATAATGCAAACATGTGTACTGTTATAAACTCCCAAGTTTCGTTACATTCCACTTATTTTGCCAAAATGTGTCAGTGGAGCAAATTGTTTGTTTTTTAATGACTAGACGAGCACGTAGCTCGCCTGATGTTGAGCGCCACGCTTGCCCCCATAAACAGAAGCAACGTCACACAGAAGAAAAGGAAGTTTAAATTTATTAGGACAGCCTCCGTGGCGCAGCGGGCGAGTAGCCGGCTGCGAAGCGAGAGGCCGTGGGTTCGATTCCCACACCGAGACAAATGTTTGTCTAATCCACAAATATTTGTTTCTGGTCTGGGTGTTGTGGGACCGCAAGTCCCTCGTGGTTCCTGATACTTACGATACAGGTTAACCTAGTGTGGGGTCAGGACTATGTATGTGACTGTTGGGTGTATTTATTTATTTTATTTAAATAAATACAGCCAACAGTCAGACACATAGTCCTGACCCCACACTAGGTTAACCTGTATCGTGGGTATTAGGAACTACGAGCGACGCCAACCCACAACTCCCAGACCCAAGACCAATATTTGTGGATCACATAAACATTTGCCTCGGTGTGGGAATCGAACCCATGGCCTCTCGCTTCGCAGCCGGCTACTCACCCACTGCGCCACGGAGCTATTTTTATTGATAACTTACATCTGATGTTAGAAAAATGAGCCCCTAGTTTGATATTTCAAATACGTGGGTCTAAGCGTGGGTAAGAAAACTCAAAAAATAAATACTGACTTTAGTTGACATTATTAATGTTATCATATGTTAAGTCGATTCACTTTTATCATCGTACGTAAATATTATAAAACACTAGATATTGATTTTATACGCATACGCACGCACCAACGCCTGTAATCGCCGAAGGGATAGACAGAGGTGTAACCAGTACACCTACATTTCGCCGAGCGTATCTCCGTCCCATGATGTGATAGAGGGCGAGCCTATCGTCATACCTCAGTCGTAACGCGTACGCTAACCGAGGTTGCCGCTGAGGCCTCGGGTTTGATCCCCGGCTCGTGTAAAAGTAATATTGGGGTTTCGTATTACCAAATGCATAATAGTATGACGATAGCCTTGCCCCCTATCATATGGGACGGAGATACGCTTGGCAAAATGTGGGTGTACTGGTTACACCTCTGCCTACCCCTTCGGGGATTACAGGCGTGAGTACGTATGTATTATTCTGTACTTACAGTCATCATCAGGTTCAACTTTGATCATCACTTCATAAAAGTCTCTTTCATCTTGATTTTCAGTTTTTATAATGTCATGGTAATGCTCTGGTATTTGATAGACCTCAGTTTTCGTAACCACCAATGTGTTTTGCCGACAATGTGCCATTCTGTTTGCAATATTGACGGGTTCCACATTTTGCTGAAAAGATAATCATCATCATCATCAGCCTGAATTCGTCCACTGCTGGACATAGGCCTTTCCAAGTTGGCGCCACCCTTGACGGTCCTCCGCCTTCCTCATCCAGCCGCTTCCCGCTGCGTCTATAAGGTCGTCGGTCCAGCGGGCTCGAGGTCGGCCTACACTACGCTTGGTTAGACGTGATCTCCACTCTAGCACCATATACATAGTGATCTTTTATGTTAATACGCGAACATTACACATTCAAATAAAACTAGTTAATACGGATTTTATAACAGTTTTATTTTATCTCCCGTGACCACGAAGGCTGAAAACGTTGGGACTAAAATAAAATTTAACCGCGATAAAATCCGTATAGACTAGATTTATTTCAAGAAAATAACACTAGTTTTGGATTAATTTTTAGCATTATCATCATCATCATCCACATCCTGTAGGGTCCCACTGCTGGGTATAGGCCACTCTCATATCATGCCATTTGCCACAGTTCTGAGCTAGTCGCATCCAGGTTCGACCTGTGATCCTAACAAGGTAGTTGACCCAACTTGCCGCTGGAGGGCCAACGCTGCGCTTGCCTTGTCTTGGCCACCACTCAGTCAGCACACCCCACCTGTCATCAGCTCGCTTAGCCACATGTGCCGCCCAGGTCCATGCATTTTTAGCATATGAAGTCTCATTTAGCATTTCGCAAATTAAATATATGTAGTTGCTAAATTATGTGAAGTATTAATTCATTTGTCGCTTCATAACTCTTGTATTAGTGTGTCGCAGCAATAATATCAGCGCTGTATCATATTGTCCCAGTGCTGAGCGCACAGGCCTCCTCTACGAGTAACGGGGATTAGGCCTTAGTCCACCAAACTGGCCTAACATAGGTTTGTAGATTTCACACATCTTCAAAATTCTAATGGAGAACCCTTGGGTATGCAGTTTTAGTCATAATAATCCTTTCACCATTAAAGCCAGCGATAATTAACAATTAATACACAAATAATCTAGAAAAGTCAGAGGTGCATGCTCTTGGAGTTGGTTTGGAACATGCAACTTTCGTACTCCCTGCTAAGTAATAGCCCTGGTTTATACACATTCCACTGCTGGGCACGGGCTTCCTCTACTGAATGTGAGGGGTTAGGCCTTAGTCCACCACGCTGGCCTAATGCGGGTTGGCAGACTTCACATACCTTTAGATTCTTATGAAGAACTTTTTAGATATGCAGGTTTCCTTCACCATTAAAGCCAGCGATAATTAACAATGAATACACACATAACTTAGAAAAGTCAGAGATTCTCTTGGGGCTGGTTTCAAACCTGCGACTTTTACCTCAACAGTCCGTACCACTCCCTGCTGTATTAAAATATGTTACATAATATTTGTAATACAATAATGATATAACTGTACCTCAGGAACATTCAGAAAGTTTTGTTGAAGTAATTCCTTCGATTTCTGTGCTTTTATAACAAGCTGCTGACATTTCTTCAGCTGCCAATAACATATATAGCATGCAAAGTATAGCCCTCCATCCTCTTGAACCTGTGGATTAAAATAATGGAATTACAGATCGATTATTATAGGTCACCTGATGAGGGCTTATTTTTAGGGTATCACAGCTTTTTTTATTAGTTTGAATGACGAGACGAGCAAGTCGCTCGCCTGATGGTAAGCGCCACGCCTGCTCATAAACAGAAGCAAGAGAATCCTACCTTCTTTGACGTTAGCTTTTCATATACATCTTGAACTTCCGAGCTCGCTATTTCATGCATTTTGACATTGCTATCCAAACATATTCGACAAATTATTGCAGACATTTTCTTAGTGCGCAAACCGCCTCTTTGGTAAACCGCAAACAAAACTCACAGACGATTAATCAATTCACAAATCACAGCACTTCCAATGTTTATAAATCTTTCTACGTAGCTGTTCTTTCTGGCTATTCGAACCTTGATCCATAATCTTGATTGGATTCAGCTTGTGGCTTGGTCAGTGATTCGAACTTCGAAGTCAGTTCTTTCTATAATCTTTAATAATTTACAGATGCTACAATCGATGTTTGAAATCGAAATATGAAATGGTTGAAACAAGCTGTTCTTTTTGTTTTTTTTGGCCCACAAATTGGCTTCCATGCATGCGTGATGATTCTGCCAGTGGCCAGGTTGGATATCATATATCACCATGATTCCAATAAATTCATAATCGGTATCATGATTATTCTAAGACCATTTGTCTCAGAGTCAATTTAAATATAATATAAAATATTAAAGATGTAACATTTAATAGTTTTAAATCAGTTATTTTTATGGTATGCAAAGCGCATGCTTCTTCCGTGAAAATAACATAGAGATAGTAGGTAGAGATGCACTCAATAGATGACGCTCATGAAATTGAGTGTCATGCTCGCTCTAATGTCTGTGCTTGCGGCGGCGTTGTGTGCCGGGTCGGTCACTTCCTTTTAACATGGTTGAGGAGGCCGATGGCTGGCACATGCGTCATACTCGTGAACGGGTGCTGCTTGTGTGGACTGGTCTGCTCGGACTGTTATCTTTTATTTGTTAAAACTATTTTAAGGTCCTAATTTATTCGTCATGCTTATGGAGGTCATGCAAGTTAATCCAATGCGTAGATATCATTTGTGTAATTGCTTGATTGAGCTGCTCTAATTCCAATTTAAATATTGTAAAACCTTATGCTGTAATCATTGTAAACTAGTTTTGAAAAGAGCAACGCTGGATTTTTTGCTCGTTCTTCTCGAGCGAAACAGCATTTTAGAATTTTGACGGAATCGAAATAATTTATAACATTTTATGGATTCAATAAATATTTTGAATTTTTGAAATAGATTTGGGCTGATGACTCATATTCCTATCAATTCAAGCTTAGAAAATTCAAGTAACTCAATACCCCCCTCCCTAGAGTAAAATTGTTCTATGATCAGTGATGTGTACTATGGTGTTCGTCTTCGAAGTTCGATTCAAGCTGAATCAAGGTTCGAATTTTGGTTCGAATAGCCAGAAAGAACAGCTACGTATAGAAAGATTTTTAAACATTAGAAGTGCTGTGATTTGTGAATTGATTAAATTGTCTGTGAGCTCCCTGGAGTAAAATTATTCTGTGTCTGTGAGTGTCTGTGAGTTTTGTTTGGGTTTGTTTGCGGTTTGCCCACAGCTACTTAGAAAGAACTGACGTTGGTTTGCCAAAGAGGCGGTTTGCGCACTAAGAAAATGTCTGCAATAATTTGTCGAATATGTTTGGATAGCAATGTCAAAATGCACCAAATAGCGAGCTCGGAAGTTCAAGATGTATATGAAAAGCTAACGTCAAAGAAGGTAGGATTCTCACAGTATAATACGTGCAAAATAATTTGGCTGGGGTGAAGTCAGCCACTTCACTTATCCTTTACCCGCCGTCACTTATTCAGTGAAATCAAATAATAGAGACCTAAACGGTAGTGCCACGCTGTAGACATTGGTCTACAGCACGAACCGACTCGGGATTATTACCACTGTCTCACAGAAAACAGACATGAAGTGGCTGCTGGCTGTCAAGTTCTATATTAATTAATTATTTTTAAGATTATGGCTCTGTCTCCATGGACAATTCCGCCAACATCAAGTGAGGCAAATACACGATAAGAATTGAAGAGTAAAACCACTCAGAAGCGAGATGCCCAGTTCATGAAATTGATATACCTAAAACAAAGATTAAAATGCTACAAACAAAACAAAAAACAATTATACAATTCTATTATAATTTATAACAAGTTAATCTGAAATAAAAATGAAATGATGAAACCAGACAATAAAAAAAATAATAACTTACAGCATACATACGCACTCACGCCTGTAATCCCCGAAGGGGTAGGCAGAGGTGTAACTAGTACACCCACATTTCGCCGAGCGTATCTCCGTCCCACGATGTGATAGGGGGCGAGCCTATCGCCATACCGGGCACAAATTCCAGACTCCGGGCTGATACTGAGAATTTCGAAATAGAAAACCCAATACCACTTTACCCGACCTGGGGATCGAACCCGAGACCTCAGAGTTAGCCTCAATTGTAACGCGTACGCATTACAACTGCGCCACCGAGGCAGTCAATAATAACTTACAGATGAACGAATATTACAGTTAGTGAACAAGATACAGCTAACTATAGTTTAATATTATTGACAAGAGTAAAGTTGGCCAAAATATAAAAAAATGAGGTAAAAACATAAGAAAGTAAACAGTTAAAGTTGAAGGGGAGGGGAATAAAAGAAGGGATAACATGAGTTCTGTATGACGAGTGAGTTATATATCTAGCGAGAGAGATGTTATGAGAGACTTTTTCGAAAATCTTGTATATGGTTCCGTTCTTGCCATAGGCTTTTACAAGGTGGTAGGTCCCTCGTATGCGAGAGGCCGGCTGGGCTATTACCACCGCTTTGTCTATTTCTGCCGCCAAGCAACGGTGTGCAAGCAATGTTGTGTTCCGGTTTGAAGGACATTGATGCCAGTGAAATTACTCTGCATTATAAGTCTTTACACCTTATGTCTTGTGGTGACGAGCACAGTCCAGTGTCATGCAGTGCTTTGTTATCTCGTCTTTCAATCTAATAAAAAAAGCTGTGATACCCTAAATATAAGCCTTCATCAGGTGACCTATAATAATTGATCTGTAATTCCATTATTTTAATCCACAGGTTCAAGAGGATGGAGGGCTATACTTTGCATGCTATATATGTTATTGGCAGCTGAAGAAATGTCAGCAGCTTGTTATAAAAGCACAGAAATCGAAGGAATTACTTCAACAAAACTTTCTGAATGCTCCTGAGGTACAGTTATATCATTATTGTATTACAAATATTATGTAACATATTTTAATACAGCCGGGATAGCTCAGCGGGGAGTGGTCAACCCTGCATACCTGAGAAGTTCTTTTTAAGAATCCAAAGGTATGTGAAGTCTGCCAACCCTCATTAGGCTAGTGTGGTTACCCTCACATTCAGTAGAGGAGTCGCGGGTCGAACCTGGATGTGACTAGCTCAGGACCGTGGCAAATGGCATGGTATGAGAGAGGCCTATACCCAGCAGTGGGACCCTACAGGCTGTGGATGATGATGATGCTAAATTAATCCAAAAATAGTGTTATTTTCTTGAAATAAAACTAGTCTATACGGATTTTACCGCGGTTTAACTTTATTTTAGTCCCGACGTTTCGAAAGCTTTTCAGCCTTCGTGGTCACGGGAGATAAAATAAAACCGCGATAAAATCCGTAATAACTAGTTTTATTTGAATGTGTAATATTCGCGTAAACATAATAGATCACTATGTTTATGGTGCTAGAGTGGAGACCACGTCTAACCAAGCGTAGTGTAGGCCGACCTCGAGCCCGCTGGACCGATGACCTTATAGACGCAGCGGGAAGCGGCTTGATGAGGAAGGCGGAGGACCGTCAAGGGTGACGCCAACTTGGAAAGGCCTATGTCCAGCTTTGGACGAATTCAGGCTGATAATGATGATGATTATCTTCTTTTTAGCAAAATGTGGAACCCGTTACTCTTGCAAACAGAATGGCACATTGTCGGCAAAACACATTAGTGGTTGCGAAAACTGAGGTCTATCAAATACCCGAGCAATACAACGAAATTATAAAAACTGAAAATCAAGATGAAAGAGACACTAATGCAGTGATGATCAAAGTTGAACCTGATGATGACGGTAAGTACAGAATAATACATACGCCTGTAATCCCCGAAGGGGTAGGCAGAGGTGTAACCAGTACACCCACATTTTGCTGACCGTATCTCCGTCCCATGGGATAGTTGGCGAGCCCATCGCCATACCGAGCACAAACTCCAGACTCCGGGCTGATACTGAGCATTTGGTAATAGAAAACCCCAATGAAATGAAATGAAATAGTTTTATTAATCATGTAGGCAATTAAAATATCGCTTATGACAAGTCAGTACAAAATAAAGAAACTTAATTATAGAAATCATATCAACTAATGTATACATATCATACATAGCATCATCAAAATACACTACACACAACTATAAATTTTACAATATTTTTGTTATGGAATAGTCCAGAATTGTTAAGTATTATTATTTTTATTACTTCTTTTTTATGGGTCGATATGGACCATAGGCATTACCGAAACGGCACGTGTTTTAAAACTACCACCGGAACCAAAACGACCCAGCCTGAGAAGATCCGGCGAAACAAACTCAGTGGGCTTACTTTACCACTGGATTTTACGCGGCGCGACCCAGTCCTGAAAAGATCCAGCTGGACAAACTCAGTGGGCATTTGTTATATTACTTTTACCTGACCTGGGGATCAAACCCGAGGCCTCAGCGGCAACCTCGGTTAGCGTACGCGTTACGACTGAGGTATGACGATAGGCTCGCCCTCTATCACATCATGGGACGGAGATACGCTCGGTGAAATGTAGGTGTACTGGTTACACCTCTGTCTATCCCTTCGGGGATTACAGGCGTTGGTGCGTGCGTATGCGTATAAAATCAATATCTAGTGTTTTATAATATTTACATCTTCTTCTTATATATAAAATTCTCGTGTCACAATGTTCGTTCCCATACTCCTCCGAAACGGCTCGACCGATTTGTATGAAATTTTGTGTGCATATCGGGTAGGTCTGAGAATCGGCCAACATCTATTTTTCATCCCCCTAAATGTTAAGGGTGGTCCACCCCTAATTTTTTCAGACATTTTTTTTATGATACAGCATTAAAAAATACATATAACCCTAAATTTTCACCCTTCTACCATCAAACCCTATTTTTTAATAGCGATATTAGTATTTTTGTCAAGCGCAATTCTCACACCGATCACGATGACGGGACTCGCTTGATGCGACTAGACTACTTTAATCCTGGAAATAGGCATTCACGCGGGCGGAGCCGCGGGCAACAGCTAGTTAACTATATAAGCAATATTTATAATTTTCATTGTTATTATTCCGTATATCAATTGTGATTATTTGCGCAAAATCATTTCTATCAATATTTAATTCAAGGTCTGCAATTTTCAAAAAGCCAATTTCGCGGGATTGTGCTGATTCACCTTAAGTCACCACGAGCGAACGGAAAAAGTCAATGCCTTATTATTGTAATATATTTATACCACAATATTCTTCGATCATAAATACTCTAGATCTAACTTCTCATACAAACTTTACGCACGAAAATGTCTTGAGTTTCATCTGTCTGGTCTGCGTCGGGCTTCTAGTAAAATTGAACTTTATATGCATAGAGTTAACGCTTCAAATTAAATTAGTCACGTGGTTGTCATGACGATATTAACAACTTCTGTAAAAACAGTGACAGAAAATGGAATCCCATGGAGTCGATTAATTTTTTTTCAAGTAGTTAAGTTTTGCTCTATTAAATATTACTTTTTTAATATTAAAATAAAAATAAAATAAAGAGCCACCTTTTACACTTGATGTTTAAAATTTACTGGTGCTTCGGAAATGCTCACTAATCTGAGATGAAGCACTAAGAAACTTAGCCTGTATGTTTTTTACCCCCGACAAAAAAAGGGGTGTTCTTAGCTAGGTGAAACTGAGCTGATGCTGCAACAAGCCCTCTGCAGCTTCCAACTCTTCGGTATTTAATAGCAAATATATTGTGTTTGAGCTCATTTAATAGGTTTTGAAAAGTAGTTGACTTCTTGATGGTATCCAGGGTCTGATGATACAGTAGGAAGGTGTCCACGGGAACGCAGTTCCGTGTTTGGACTCACTTAATAGGTTTCGATGAGTAATTACTAATTGGGTTTCCAGATGGTGATCAGGGTTTGATGATGCGAAACAAACTGACAAAAACGTAGCTAAGCGATAACTTTTTTATAGCATAGGCCTACATATGCAACGAGCAAGTGGGTCACTTGATGGTCAATGATTTCCACCACCCATGTACGCACACAATGCCAAAAGAATCATGGGTGAATGGTCGACCTTAAACAACACTTTCCTTAAAATATAGACATAATATGCTGTCGCGGACTTTTTTTTTGAATTTTTAAGGGGAACAATTCTGTCATACATTATTTTAGCGAAACTTTAACCGTTTCCGCAGCGCACGCAGGGGAAGCTCTCAAAAGGAAAAAAACCCGATTTTGAAACATCATTAGTGCTCCGCTCGTATTGGTCTTAGCGTGATGAAGGCTATTTAAGCCTTCTTCAATATCTAACAAACAAACTCTTCAGCTTTATAATATTAATTATATATATTACTAGCTGTTGCCTGCGGCTCCGCCCGCGTGAATGCCTATTTCCAGGATTAAAGGAGAGTCCCGGTGAGAAACGCGCTTAACAAAAATACTAATGTCGCTATTTAAAATAGGGGTTGATAGCAGAAGGGTGAAAATTTAGGGTTGTATGTAGTTTTTGATGCTGTATCATAAAAAAATAAAAACAAAAAAAATGTCTAAAAAAAATTTGGGGTGGACCACCCTTAATATTTAGGGTGACGAAAAATAGATGTTGGCCGATTCTCAGACCTACCCGATATGCACACAAAGTTTCATACAAATCGGTCCAGCCGTTTCGGAGGAGTATGGGAACGAACATTGTGACATGAGAATTTTATATATTAGATAGTATAGATTGCGAACCAGACGACATTGTTGAAACGGCCGTATCTGCGTATACCTACTGCTATTTTATTAAGTTTGTAGTCATATTTAAATTTAAAACTCTCTATTACTTGAAGATATCATATAAAAGTAGTAAATTAGTAATGTCACTTAAAAATAAAAGTAATTTCACTATATGTATAAAAATTATTTATTTTAAAAAGAAACCGCTTAACAATAAAAACGAATACGTACAATACACTGTTTCAGAGTTAGGTCAATTATGAATTCAATATTTTTTTTAGGATTTGACAAAGGCGAGTATGAAAGTGACACCATGTAAAGGCGCATGTTGTGAATGAAACCTGTGACCTTTTAAACACAAGCGATATTATAATTAATAAGTAATAATGTGGGCTCTATAGACAAATTATTTGTACGATTTTACATAAATGAAATATAACAAAAAAAGATTTATATTGATTTAGGTAAGAGTAGTATTTAGGAGTAAGCTCAATTTCAAAAGGATTTGATTGGGAACAAGACATAATTTCTATGTTATTAAAAATTATGAGGATTTGGGATTTATTGGAATTTGGACTTGATAAACTGGACGTAATAAACTAATGTGCATCACAATGACGAGTTGTATAATGGGAAACCTTTTGATTTCGGTTTGCGCTCCGGGGGACGCTTGTCACTTAAGTATAATAAATATTAAAAACAAACCTATTTTTATTTAACTATTAAAAAACACAAGCTTAAAATATAACATTAACATAAAAGATACAAATATATTACAACACTTGATGTCGTCGTTTCTGCTAATACCGGTGCTTATACTTTTTTTTTGTTGGACGTGAATCTGCAATTTTAATAATTAAAATTACAATAATATTGTGATACATCCTGTTTAAAGCTTCACATTTATTTCATCTCTCATGACTGTTAATTTATTATACATATTATAAATACCTGCAGTTTGGGAATCACCGTTTTTAGTAATCTATGCCTTTGGGAATGTCCAATTATATTGCTATTGTCAAAATGCATCGAACAAATATTAGAATTTTTAAAAGGTATATACCGTTCTTCTCCTCTTTCTTTTGCGACAACATATATTCATTCTGCACAGCGAAATAGATTACTAGGAAATCTATAAATAATAATTAAAAAATATTTTTAAATTATAAACTACTCAATGTATTTCTTGTTCCATAAAAATCAATGTTTGCGGAAATAGTTGGTGTATATTGGATGATATTGGCCAAACAATGAGATATTTGCTAAATAATATTTAAATACTGTTTTTAGGTACTCTATTACAGAAACTAACTTGTACTTACCGAAAGAAAAATACTTCATCCGAAACCTTGCTATTACGATGATTATTTTTGGTTGGATGGTTAATTTGTATACGCGCACCGCGGCATTTTGACACGTCCTCACGTTGGCTATGGCTGGAACATACTAATATGAAATAAGAGCACAAAAAATTTTGTGCTCTTATTTCTCCGGCCGTTTTTTAAGCTGTCATGTTCAATCTGGTAGAATACTATATCGATGACAATATTTATTAATTTGAAAATCATGGTAAAAAAAAACATTAATAACGTCAACTAAAGTTAGTTATTTATTTTTTTGAGTTTTTTTATCCACGCTTAGACCCACGTATTTGAAAGATCAAACTTAGGGCTCATTTTATCATCACCAGATATAAGTTAGCAATAAAAATAGCTCCGTGGCGCAGTGGGTGAGTAGCCGGCTGCGAAGCGAGAGGCCATGGGTTCGATTGCCACACCGAGGCAAATGTTTGTGTGATCCACAAATATTGGTCTTGGGTCTGGGAGTTGTGGGTTGGCGTCGCTCGTAGTTCCTAATACCCACGATACAGGTTAACCTAGTGTGGGGTCAGGACTATGTCAGACACACTGTTGGGTGTATTTATTTAAATAAATTTAAACTTCAATAAAACTTCAATTTCTTCTGTGTGACGTTGCTTCTGTTTATGGGCTAGCGTGGCGCTTAACATCAGGCGAGGGACGTGCTCGTCTCGTCATTAAAAAAAAATAACAATTTGCTCTACTGACACATTTTGGCAAAATAAGTGGAATGTAACGAAACTTGGGAGTTTGTAACAGTACACATGTTTGCCTTATTATCCGCATGATTTTAAGAGATTTTTTTATGAAATCCAAACAATGTACCTATAACATTTTATGGATTCAATAATATTTTCTTTTTGTTGGCAAGGTGCACCCCCAAACAAAAAGGCTAAATTGGACGCAACCCACAACGTTATACAATATGAAGCCAAATTTATAGAAGTGAATCAGGGAACCATCACTGGAACTCGGACGTACACAGTAGCTAATGAAAATAAATCTTCCCAAATAGTATGTGATGGGAAAAGTCAGCAAATATTAGTTAAGAATGATATGAAACCGTTTATTTGCAATGATTGTGGCAAAGCGTGTGATACAGAAGCTCTTCTTATCAAACATATTAGTGAACATAAACCTGTGATTATTCAACCGCATGAAACATATATAGAAATACAAAAATCAATTATTGACGAGAAATTTAAAAAAAGCGATAGTTCTAGACAATACCTAGAAAAGCCTTTTAAATGTCAATACTGTAATTACACATCTACACGTAAGAATGATTTAAATAGACATATTAGATCTCACACAGGAGAAAAGTATTTTAAATGTGAATACTGTGATTATACGTGTAAACGTAAGAATTATTTAATTAGACATATTGGAACTCACACTGGAGAAAAGCATTTTAAATGTCAATACTGTGATTATACATGTACACGTAAAAATAGTTTAGAGACACATATTAGAAAACACACTGGAGAAAAGCCGTATAAATGCGAATACTGTAATTATACATGTGCTTCAAGCAGCACTTTAATGCCACATATTAGAACTCACACTGGAGAAAAGCCGCATAAATGCCAATACTGTGATTATACATCTATAAGAAATAGTACTTTAAAGCTACATATGAGAATTCACACGGGAGAAAGGCCATTTAAATGTCCCTATTGTAATTATACATGCAAAATAGAATGTAATTTAACGAGACATATAAGAAGTCACACACGAGATTTTCCTTTTAAATGTCAATACTGTAATTATACGTGTATACGTAAGAATTATTTACTTAGACATATTAGAACTCACACTGGAGAAAAGGCTAATATTGGCCACCTCACGCAGGGTTGGAATCCGGAACAAGGTGCGTAGGTTTTTACACCCGGCCAGCTTTACCGTTTATACAAAGCGCAGGCACGGCCGGGTGTGGAATACTGTTCGCATGTATGGGACGGTTCCGCAAAGTACTTGCTCGATGCCTTGGACGGATTGCAGCGACGGGCGGTCCGCATTGTGAATGATGTAGACGTCACAAAAAAATTAGAACCGTTACAGCTGCGTAAGGACATTGCCTCGCTTTCCGTCCTGTATCGTCTGTATCATGGTGAATGCTCTGAAGAATTGTTTGCCTTATTCCTTATTCCTACCTCACCTTTCCTTAACAGAAACACGCGTGCTGGCTTGCGAAACCATAGCTTCGTGGTCTCTTCCATCTCGACTTCATACTTTTGTCGGACCATATAGCTGTGGAATAGTTTGCCGGCACACGTGTTTCCTCCTACCTATAACATGGGATCCTTTAAACGGAGTGTGAAGAAGCAATTATGCAGGCCGGCACAATTCTGTCGATCTACGATAGATACAGTGTCTATCGTTGGCTGACAGTATTCTTGGATTGCGCTACATTTACCATCAGGTGTGGCGTAGTCACTTTGTCGAGCCAAGATAAAAAAAAATATACATGTACGTGTAAGAATGACTTAAATATACATATTGGAACTCACACAGAAGAAAAACTTTTTAAATAGCAATACTGTAATTATACATGCACACATAAAAATGATTTTTTCATAGACATTTTAGAACTCGCACAAGAGAAAAGCCTTTTAAAATTTGTTAATATTGATAATTGTATTGTGACAATTAACTGGTTCACTTATTACTCCTCGATCTTTGAATGGGCACGTGCATCAATCCTAATTTATTTTATAATGATTTTCATATTGCTAATTAAGTAAATGATGACTTCATATGCTAAAATGTAATCTATTATTGAAAAAAATAAAAGACGTAGGTAAAGTACGGCTGAGTTTCTTGGTGCTTCTTCTGTCACCAGTGCGGATTTCACCAGGAAGCACCAGGAGAATCTAAAATTGTCATGTAAAAGAGCCTTTGAGGCTTAACTACTTAAAGGATTTGATTTTATTTATCGTGGTCTCATTTTTCAACCAATTTTGATTGTTTTTGTAATATGGTTTCTTTTTGTATTATTTTCCATGGCGTTTATTTTGATGTTCGAATTTAAGTTCATGCATTAACCCTATTAAAAAGAGCAATGTCAGAGTTTCGTGCCCGTTCTTCTTTATCGAATCAGCCTTCCGAACAGGTAGTGTAGTTGTTTGCCGAAATCCTAACAATGTATAACATTTAATGGATTCAATAATATTTTCTTTTTGTTGGCAAGGTGCACCCCCAAACAAAAAGGCTAAATTGGATGCAACCCACAACGTTATACAATATGAAGCCAAATTTATAGAAGTGAATCAGGGAACCATCACTGGAACTCAAACGTACACAGTAGCTAATGAAAATAAATCATCCCAAATATTATGTGATGGGAAAAGTCAGCAAATATTAGTTAAGAATGATATGAAACCGTTTATTTGCAATGATTGTGGTAAAGCGTGTGATAGAGAAGCTCTTCTTATCAAACATATTAGTGAACATAAACCTGTGATTATTCAACCCCATGAAACATATATAGAAATACAGAAATGTGTATGGGAGGGGAAATTAAAAAAAAACGATAGTTCTAAAAAAAACCTAGAAAAGTCTTTTAAATGTGAATATTGTAATTACACATCTACACGTAAGTATGATTTAAATAGACATATTAGATCTCACATAGGAGAAAAGTCTTTTAAATGTGCATACTGTGATTATACGTGTATACGTAAGAATTATTTAATTGGACATATTAGAACTCACACTGGAGAAAAGCCTTTTAAATGTCAATATTGTAATTATAGATGTATACGCAAAAACAATTTAAAGAGACATATTAGAACTCATACAGGAGAAAAGCCTTTTAAATGTCAATACTGTAATTTTACATCTAAAGTAAACAGCATTTTAAAGACACATATTAGAACTCACACAGGAGAAAATCCGTATAAATGCGAATACCTACTGTAATTATACATGTACCGCAAGCAGCACTTTTATCGCACATACTAGAATTCACACTGGAGAAAAGCCGTATAAATGTCAATACTGTGATTATACATGTATCAAAAATAGTACTTTAAAGCTACATATTAGAATTCACATAGGATAAAAGCCATTTAAATGTTCATATTGTAATTATGCATGTACACTAGAATATAATTTAAGGAGACATATTAGAACTCACACTCGAGAATTTTCGTTTAAATGTCAATACTCTAATTATACATGTACGTCTCAGAATGATTTAAATATATATATTGGAACTCACACAAAAGAAAAGCTTTTTAAATAGCAATTCTGTAAATTATACATGCACAAGTAAGAGTGATTTTTAATAGCCATATTAAAACTAACAAGAGAAAAGCATTTTAAAATTTGTTAATATTGATAATTGTATTGTGACAATTAACTGGTTCACTTATTATTCCTCGATCTTTTGAATAGGCACGTGCATCAATCCTAAATTATTTTGTTAATATTTTTCGTATTGCTAATTAAGTAAATTATGTAAACGTCATATGCTAAAATGTAATTGTATTATTTAAGAAAACAAAAGACGTACAGTACGGCTGAGTTTCTTGGTGCTTCTTCTCTCACCAGTGTGGATTTCTGAAGCACCAGTAGATACTAAAATTGACATGTAAAAGAGCCCTTGCAGCCTAATTACTTAATAAATGATTTTATTTAATTAATTATGGTCTCATTTTTCAACCAATTTTGATTATGTTTTTGTAATATGGTTTCTTTTTGTATTATTTTCTATGGCGTTTACATTGATGTTCGAATTCAAGTTCATGCATTAACGCTATTAAAAAGAGCAATGTCAGAGTTTCGTGCCCGTTCTTCTCTATCTTATCAGCCTTCCGAACAGGTGGTGTAGTTGTTTGCCGAAATCCTAACAATGTATAACATTTTATGGATTCAATAATATTTTCTTTTTGTTGGCAAGGTGCACCCCCAAACAAAAAGGCTAAATTGGACGCAACCCACAACTTTATACAATATGAAGCCAAATTTATAGAAGTGAATCAGGGAACCATCACTGGAACTCAAACGTACACAGTAGCTAATGAAAATAAATCATCTCAAATAGTATGTGATGGAAAAAGTCAGCAAGTATTAGTTAAGAATGATATGAAACCGTTTATTTGCAATGATTGTGGTAAAGCGTGTGATACAGAAGCTCTTCTTATCAAACATATTAGTGAACATAAACCTGTGATTATTCAACCGCATGAAACATATATCGAAATACAGAAATGTGTATGTGACGGGAAATTAAAAAAAAACCGAGAAAAGCCTTTTAAATGTCAATATTGTAATTACACATCTACACGTAAGTATGATTTAAATAGACATATTAGATCTCACACAGGAGAAAAGTCTTTTAAATGTGAATACTGTGATTATACGTGTATACGTAAGAATTATTTAATTGGACATATTAGAACTCACACTGGAGAAAAGCCTTTTAAATGCCAATATTGTAATTATTCATGCACACGTAAAAATGTTTTAGAGACACATATGAGAACTCATACAGGAGAAAAGCCTTTTAAATGTCAATACTGTAATTTTACATGTACATTAAACAACAATTTAAAGACACATATTAGAAAACACACAGGAGAAAAGCCGTATAAATGCAAATACTGTAATTATACATGTACTTCAAGCAGCACTTTAATGGCACATGTTAGAACTCACACTGGAGAAAAGCCGTATAAATGCCAATACTGTGATTATACATGTATAAGAAATAGTACTTTAAAGCTACATATTAGAATTCACACAGGAGAAAAGCCATTTAAATGTACATATTGTAATTATGCATGTACACTAGAATATAATTTAAGAAGACATATTAGAACTCACACTCGATAATTTTCTTTTAAATGTCAATACTGTAATTATACATGTAAGTCTAAGAATGATTTAAATATACATATTGGGACTCACACGGAAGAAAAGCTTTTTAAATAGCAATACTGTAATTATACATGCACAAGTAAGAATGATTTTTAATCGACATATTAAAACTCACACAAAAAAAAGCCCTTTTAAATTTGTTAATATTGATAATTGTGTTGTGACAATTAACTGGTTCACTTTTTACTGCTCGATTTTTGAATGGGCACGTGCATCAATCCTAATTTATTTTATAATGTTTTTGTATTGCTAATTAAGTAAATTATGTATACTTCATATGCTAAAATGTAATCTATTATTTAAAAAAAAAGACGTAGGTAAAGTACGGCTGAGTTTCTTGGTGCTTCTTCTCTCACTAGTGTGGATTTCTGAAGCACTAGTAGATTCTAAAATTAACATATAAAAGAGCCCTTGCGGCCTAATTACTTAATAAAGGATTTATTTTGATTAATTGTGGTCTCATTTTTAACCAATTTTGTTTATGTTCTTGTAATATGGTTCCATTTGCTTGTTTTTTTATGCCTGTGCCAGATCGTACCAGGAGTACGGTCCCGCGGACGGCCCAAAAGACGTTGGCTTGACGTATTAGAGGGAGACATGAGGGCTAATGGTCTCACTACAGAGGATGCTCAAGATTGGGCGAAGTGGAGGCGTCTTAGTAGGAAGGCGGACCCTGGCACTAGCCGGGATAACGCCAGGTAGAAAGACGAAAGAAAGAATATGGTTTCTCTTTGTATTATTTTCTACTACGTATACATTGATGTTCGAATTCAAGTTCATGCATTAACCCTATGAAAAAGAGCAATGTCAGAGTTTCGTACCCGTTCTTCTCTATCGATTCAGCCTTCCGAACAGGTGGTATAGTTGTTTGCCGAAATCGTAACACTGTATAACATGTTATGGATTCAATAATATTTTCTTTTTGTTGCCAAGGTGCACCCCCAAACGAAAAGGCTAAACTGGACGCAACCCACAACGTTATTCAATATAAAGCCAAATCTATAGAAGGGAAGCAGGAAACCATCTCTGGATTTGAAACGAACACAGCAGCTAATGAAAATAACTTATCCCAAATATTATGTGATGGGAAATATCGGCAAATATTGGTTAAGAATGATATGAAATCGTTTCTATGCAATGATTGTGGTAAAGCGTGTGATACGGAAGCTCTTCTTATCAAACATATTAGTGAACATAAACCTGTGATTATTCAACCGGATGAAACTAATATAAAAATTCAGAAATCTGTATATGACGGGAAATTTAAAAAAAGCGATAGTTGTACAAATACCTTAAAAAAGGTTTTTAAATGTCAATACTGTAATTATACATGTACAATAAGCAGTAATTTAAAGACACATATAAGAACTCACACTGGAGAAAAGCCTTTTAAATGTCAGTACTGTAATTATAGATGTATACGCAAAAATAATTTAAAGAGACATATTAGAACTCATACAGGAGAAAAGCCTTTTAAATGTCAATACTGTAATTTTACATGTACAGTAAACAGCATTTTAAAGACACATATTAGAACTCACACAGGAGAAAAACCGTATAAATGCGAATACTGTAATTATACATGTACCGCAAGCAGCACTTTTATCGCACATACTAGAATTCACACTGGAGAAAAGCCGTATAAATGCCAATACTGTGATTATACATGTATAAAAAATAGTACTTTAAAGATACATATAAGAATTCACACAGGAGAAAAGCCTTTTAAATGTCCATATTGTAATTATGCATGTACAATAGAATGTAATTTAAGGAGACATATTGGAACTCACACTCGAGAACTTCCTTTTAAATGTCAATACTGTAATCATACATGTACGTGTAAGAATGACTTAAAAATACATATTAGAACTCACACAGGAGAAAAGCCTTTTAAATGTCAGAACTGTAACTATACAAGTTTACGTAAGAATGATTTAAATAGACATATTAGAACTCACACAGGAGAAAAGCCTTTTAAATGTCAGTACTGTAACTATACCAGTTCACGTAAGAATGATATAAATAGACATATTCGAACTCACACAGGAGAAAAGCCTTTTAAATAGCAATACTCTAATTATATATGCACACGTAAGAGTTATTTTAATAGACATATTAGAACTCGCACAGAAGATAAGCCTTTTAAATGTCAATATTGTAATTATGCATGTGCAATTGAATGTAGTTTAAGGAGACATATTAGAACTCACGAGAATTTCCTTTTAAATGTCGAATACTGTAATTATACATGTACCTACGTGTAAGAATGATTAAAATATATATATTAGAACTCACACAGCAGAAAAGCCTTTTAAATGTCCATATTGTAATTATGCATGTGAAATAGAATATAATGTAAGGTGACATATTAGAACTCCACAAGAATTTCCTTTTAAATGTCAATACTGTAATTATACATGTACATGTAAGAATGTAATTTAAGGAGACATATTTGAACTCACACAGCAGAAAAGCCTTTTAAATATCCATATTATAGTTATGCATGTGCAGTAGAATGTAATTTAAGGAGACATATTTGAACTCAAGCAGCAGAAAAGCCTTTTAAATATCCATATTGTAATTATGCATGTGCAATAGAATGTAATTTAAGGAGACATATTTGAACTCACACAGCAGAAAAGCCTTTTAAATGACCTGACTCCACATTAGGTTAACCTGTATTGTGGGTATCAGGTCCCACAGCACCCAGACCCGAAAACAAATGTTTGTCGATCACACAAACATTTTATCTCGGTGCAGGAATTGATCCCGCTTCACAGCAACTCGCCCACTGCGCTACTACTACTACTACTGCGGTCTCCTAGTCTCAATTAATTATTTCTTACGGTACGCATATTTAATAAACTTTGTCTAAGACTTATTAGATGATATTATTGTGAGGTGTAACCAGACTATCCCGCCCACACACCCGCCACTGTAACTCTTGTAAACCAGGATCAGGCACGCATATTTCGACACCGAGCAATGAAGCTCGGCGAGTCTCTGGGAATGCAAATCTATCTTTATCCCGCAACGAAATTAATCAAATAGAAAATTAGGGAGGAGTTGGAAATAATAATTGTCCACTTCCTTCCATAGCAAAGCGGGAGACAAAATAATGAAATAAGGAGGTCTTAACCTCAGCCACAAGGACATTTACAACTGGAGAAGCCAGATGTAAAGCACCACGGATGTCATTAAGTGGGTCCTATCACGTGAGCTGTTAAATTTGATTCCAATAATAGGTATGGCAAAAACGCCGGAATGCACGGAAATTCCTCCTAGTCTCCACAAGATCCATATATTATACAACTCCAGATGTTATTTGCATACTGTCAAGCATAATGTTGCGCTCATCATGCCAGAGACTACACTCCCAAAGGATATGATGTGCGGACTGCTCGTACTCCCTGCCAGGTGGAGAGCATGGGCACGCAGGTGATTTAACCAACTTAAATGAGAACAGTTTACACTTAAAATTGCCATGACCCGTGAGAAATTGTGAAACACAGTGGTCAATTTCTAGCCAAGTTTTTGTTAGGCGATCGCGAACCGAAGGGAAATACTGATATAGATGTCGCCCCTTAGTAGAATTATCCCATCGACATTGCCATTCATTTAGTAGTTCGTTGCGCACATCGGAATGTGGTGTAAAAAGTCTACCGATTCTTAGGAACTCACGCGACGTAAGAAAGTTTTTATCTAAATTCTCTCCCGTTGAGTAATACATAGCGGCGCGACGTTGCACCTCCAGATCTACTGGAAGTACGCCCGCAAGGACAGGTAAAGCTTCGGTGCTAGCAGTTCTATACGCCTTACACAAGAATATCAACGTCAGACGCTGACTTTGGATCAATTTTCTGCG
Source organism: Mimas tiliae (assembly GCA_905332985.1). Taxonomy (NCBI): domain Eukaryota; kingdom Metazoa; phylum Arthropoda; class Insecta; order Lepidoptera; family Sphingidae; genus Mimas; species Mimas tiliae. The sequence goes on along the minus strand of HG995266.1, from coordinate 1,800,319 downwards.
TACGGCGCCAATAGTAGCTCTATCGGCCCATACAGGTGATCCATAACAAATACAGCCTAAGTAAGTTGCTCCATAGATGACTTTAAGTTTGTTAAATGATAGACCCCACGTTGAAGTCGATATCCTCGTCAAAGCGTAGAAATGCCTTTTAGATTTTACCTCAACGTTTTTAATATGCTCGATAAATGGAAAATTACGTTCTAAAACTATCCCAAGGTAGCAAACCGATTCTTTTGTTTTAATTGTGATGTTATTAAATTTAACTCGCGGCGGTGTTTTTAAAATGCCTTTTATACCACCCTACCCACACTGGTGTAACCAGTACACCCACATTTCGCCGGGCCCATTTCCGTCCCATGATATGATAGTGGGCGAGCAAATCGCCATACCGGGCACAATTCCAGACTCCGGGCTAATACTGAGCATTTCGTAATAGAAAAACCCAATACCACTTTACCCGACTCGGGGATCGAACCCGAGAAAGCATTAGCCTCGATCAAATAAATAAAATTGCCACTGGCACTAGTGTTGAGTGGGATACGATCTTTATTTTTAGTTATAAAAGACAAAGGGGTTTACTATCTATAAAACCATCAACTATATCAACAGGCCAGTAAAAGATACCACTTTTAACAAATTCCAAAAAAAGATATCTCTTCAAATGAGGCGAAGCTCACTTGCTCGTTCTCACTCATGCACGTAGCTCGCGTGGCGCGTCATGAGAATAGTAACCACAGACTACTATAGAGATGCTACGCATATAGTAACAGAGTAACGTGACCATGGAGCTATTAAGTACTACGTACAACTGGAGTGCTTACTACGTTCTTCATAAAAACTAAAAATATACTTTATGCGTATGTCATAAAGTTTATTTTGGATTACCAATAGATGTAAGGAAAAACGGTCTGGAGAGAGAACGACTTTTTGGTAGCGGTGTCCCTCTCGTACACATTGCCAATGTTCGTTGGTTTCTAAATTAGTAACACTTACAACAATTCTTGTACATAAACGAATACATCTACTTAAGACTCGAGTAATAAAAAGTATTGCCTGTTCCATACCTACGATTCTATATTTTATAATGTTATTAATTAGAGTTACGATTTATTGAATTGTTCATAGCAAAGAAATTACTGAAGTCTACGTTTTGGCAACACTAAGATCTGAAAAAGGGCAATTGGACATCAATGAAAAAATGGCGTTTGTTGACGTTTGTCGTTCGGAGATAAAAGAGGATTGTTAACGTTTGTAGCTTGTCTTTTCGAAAATCGTGGAAGTTTCAGTGTAATCATGGTGAATACTTGTGTTGTAAGTGGGCGAGAATCCTATCCAGTTTGTGGAATATCCTTCCATAGTAAAGATTCATTGATTAATTGTTAATAGTGTGAGCATATTCTTTTTATTGTGGGATAAAATTTTCTTATAATCTTATATTTCATATCGTTTGTCTGGTAATTGTAATTAGTCTATGCCGCATGCTAAATATGAGAATTCAAGCGTAAGAAACTACAACTTGGCAATTTTAATGTAAGAGCCGTCACGTGTTTTATTTGAACTGGATTATGTTAGGTCAATTAATATATTTGATTTGGTTTTTAACAGCAAACTGTCGCTTTACGTTATTTTTTTGCTTCTTCACAAAGTGTATACTTACCACTTAAACTAACTGGTTGTTATAGCATTGTCAAAATTTCTCGTCCTGTTTTCAGGGTTCCAGCTAATGCAGAGCGGATGGCCTTGTGGATTACTTCCATGAATGTTGTGTGTTCCAGTAATGTGTCAAAATCTGCATGCGTTTGTAGCTTGCATTTTAATAATAATGACTATATAACATAAATACTTGAAATAAAGATTTTTGACTTTGAGTTTGATTTCTCGTACTTGTTATTGTATGTTTTAGAGCTGATATTTTTCCATTTGGTATTCGATTAATTTACTCAATAAAAGATATACGGGTTTCCCAAAAAAATACTTATTTTACCTAAAATTAAACAACACAATGTTTCGGACTTAATTTCCCTAAGTTCAGTGTCGCAAGTACGTATAATGTATTTACTTAGGGCTCCCCGGAAATACTAGAAAAATTCTATAACATTTACAATCTACATGGCAGTCAAAAATATCTGTAGAATTTTGTCCTATATTTAACTTTTTAATGGTCACCATATTAGACAAAGACACCGCTACCAAAAAGTTTTCTCTTTCGAGACCGTTTTCCGAGCATCAGTCAGCACTCCAGTTGTACGTAGAACATGTTAACTCTATGAACGTGACTTATTATTTAAAGTAGTACATACAAAAGATGAGCATATCGTAATAGTTTATCATGTACGAGATAAATGAAATGCCTCTTGTGTGGCCTACGCAACACTAACGGGCACTGACAATAATTGACATTTGACATTGTTATTTGTTTTTTTTTATGAATGGTTACGTTGACAGCACAGAGTGGCACAGAGGTTGACAGTGGTTAAAATATCTGCTGCCTAGGTAATATATCAATGCTGCTGCCACTTGCTTTCCAGCCAGTATTCGATAAAAAGACCTTTCTTGCTTCATTGTAACTTCCTAGTGGCTTATGATTAAATGTACAAATATATTCTCAGAAAATGACTCACTTAAAAATGTGCCGCATATGCCTGGATAATAAGGTCCAAATGCATCAGATATCGGGCTCAGAAGTTCAGGATGTGTATGAAAAGTTAACAACTAACAAGGTATGATTCATACAGTACAATACACAATTAACTTGCTGTGGTCAAAGACTTTAATGTATACTACTAAAAAATAAAAAGGCTCAGTTTTCCATTGACGTCCAGCGAGTTCGGGGTTAATATTTTTTTTACAGAAAGATTACATTAATATAAGTACACACGCAAAGTTTCAACATTCAGAAACGCGTAGTTTTTGAGAAAAAAATATATTGAAAATTAATTATTTTTGCAATATTTATGTCAATCCCTACCGCAGACTATATAGAATTCTCGCCATTTAACGTTCCGTTTTACCTAGGGTTAAGTTGGCATACATTAATGTTGGTAACATTTTATTTTTTATAAATTTACGTAAATAATTATACTTTGTACTCATTTCAATAGTTTTCATGCACACATATATTTAACCGTATATATATTAAATTACAGCATTATTTTCAATACGAGCTATGAAAATTAAAATGTGTACTGTTTATCTTTTGACGTCTTGTGGAACGAAACGTAAAACGGACGCCATTTTGTTTATTTACATACATACGCACCGGTGATACGCACTCACGCCTGTAATCCCCGAAGGGGTAGGCAGAGGTGTAACTAGTACACCCACATTTCGCCGAGCGTGTCTCCGTCCCATGATGTGATAGGGGGCGAGCCTATCGGCATACCGGGCACAAATTCCAGACTCCGGGCTGATACTGAGCTTTTCTTAATAGAAAAACCCAATGTCACTTTCCCCGACCCGGGGATCAACCCCGAGACCTCAGTCGTAACGCGCATTACTGCGCCACCGAGGCAGTGTATTATTATACAATTATTTTTATTATTAATAATTATTCATTAGTATTTAATTGGTTTTATTTTAACAGTAGATACCTGTTAGGGCAGATAAAAAATACAATTGGTTAGGTTCAATTTATGTCACAGAACCAAATTGATTGACCCTGACTCCACCTTTTTTTTTTTTTTTTGTCGCGGGGAAAGCGAATTATTGCTACCGCCCCGCCCCGGGGGAAGGCGGAACGGTTATGTTGGGTTCACCGGTCTTACGACCCAGCACTACGCCACCCGGAAGATATGTTAAATCCGGGCGACCGCTGGGCCGAGTCCCTAACACATATGTACACCCTACACCGGCATACCAACTAAAACCCCGCGGTGGCCTTCTTCGGCGCATGTGGAGCGGCCCCGGGGTATCCTTAGCTATATCTAAGGATTGCTGCCGGAACCGCCCCTGCGCGGTGCCGCCTAGCGGCCCGTCTCCTTATGGGGGGCTCAGAAGCCCCCGCACACCGAAGGACGCCCTCGGCGTCAACGGCAGACACGAGGCCGACCACCCGTGCTGCCGTCCATCCCGGGGTCGCACGTACAAGAGTACAAAAGGGCGCTACGACAGCCCCCGGCTGCGCGCCTACGACCCCCGATGGCCCCAATTAGTCGCCTCTTACGACAGGCAGGGGATACCGTGGTGGAATTCTCCAAACGCCCCCATTCCACAGGGCGGGAGACGCCGGTCAGTCGTCCACCCGACGCCTCCTACGTCTCCTTTGGCGGCGCGCGGGATCGTTCTGCTCACGATCCCGCTCGGCGCTCTCCTTCTGCGAGATGACGCACTCGCAAAAGGAGGCTACCGCCCGCCAAGACCTCCGGCTGCCGACCATGGCAGACACCACGGCCGGCAGCGACAGGTCTCCTCCGACGACTGCTCTGAGAGCGCTGCGCTCGTCACTCCAGGCTGGACACTCCTCCAAGGTGTGTTGTGCCGTGTCCTCGCGGCAGTTGCCACAATGGTGGCACACGGCGGAATCATCCTTCCCGGCTATGCGGCCCAGGTACGAGCCGAAACAACCGTGACCCGTCAGTACCTGTGTCAGCCGGAATGTGGGCGCACCGTGGCGCCTGTCTAACCACTCGTCAAGGACAGGACGCACTGCCGCGACAGTCCTCACACCGGCACTTGGGCTCTCCAGCCTGGCATGCCACTCCTCCACGGCGGCTCTGCGAAATCGGGCCGCAATCTCCCTCGAAGCCAATCTCTGTCTACGTTGGGACGCCCCCTCTCGCCAAAAGAACGCAGACGAGAGGTGCTGGGCGTCCAACTCCCAAGGGAGAGTACCCGCCAACAGGCAGGCCGCCTCATGGGAGACCGTGCGGTAGCCCCTGATGATCCGCTGTGCCACTAAGCGCTGCGGTTTATGCAGTAGAGTGACACAGCGAGCGTTCAGGGACCCGGCCCAAACGGGACAACCGTATAGGGTCATGGAACGCACGACTCCCGCATACAAACTTCGGCAGGGGTTGCCGGGACCTTCCAGGTTCGGCAGCATGCTTCCAAGCGCACCTGCTGCCCGCACCAGTTTCGGCGACAACTTCTCGAAATGGGCACGGAAATTCCATCGGCTATCTAGTACCAATCCCAGATACTTCATGGTAGAGCCGACGGAAATCCGCACCCCCTCCACTGTGAGGCGAGCAGGGCGGCATCCTGGAAGGATCTCGCCGTCGCTGTCACTAAAGTGTCGTCCGCGTAGCAGACGACAGCGACGCCCCGAGGATTGGCACCACGGAGCACCCAATCGTAGCCGATGTTCCACAGAAGCGGGCCCAGAACTGAGCCCTGTGGAACACCGCAGGCCAAAAAATTAAAATCTCGAAAAGGCGGGTGTTCCGAAACTTCCTTTTAAGGGGGGGGTTAGTACCACTCCCCCCTCCCCCAACACCCCCACCCCCCTCAATTCGATGGACGTCAGTGAAAAGTGCCCCTGAATAGTAGAACCACACTGTAGACACTTTCATCTACAACAGGATATAGCTGGCTCGACTGGGTTATTACTATTGACTCACAGGAAACTGACATCAAGTGGCAACCTGGTATCATGTTCCATACACTGAGACTACCCTGACTCCAAAATCCCTCCCCCTTCCTGAACGCTTAATTATCCCTTTCCTCTATGGTTAGCAACATGCCCACAATAGGGTAGTTTCGTATATTGAATTTTATACATAATTTTATAAGTAACAGAAAATAATATGCGAAAGAACCCTTTTATTAAAACACAATCAAAATTGGTTCAGAAATGTGCCCACAGTTATGACTTTAAATGTTTAACGTTATGACATTTTATACAGTGACGTCAAAGTTTGCGTCGTCTGCAGTCTGTCATTTGACAATTACCCCTTCTACAGGATTTGGATGGCTTCTAACTTATTTATTTTTGGTCCGATTTATAAAATTCTTTCTGTAATAGATTTTGAGTGACGTAACTTATTGATTTAAATAATTAAAAAAATCTAGTCAACTACCCTAGAGGTCGTTGGAGATCACTTACCATTCAGTTGACCCACTTAAGTGTTTGCCTTTGCTATAAAAATCAAGTCATGGCTGCTCTATTCATAGTTCCATTATTATTTTAATCCACAGGATCAAGAGGATGGAAGGCTACATTTTGCATGTTACATATGTTATTGTCAACTAAAGAAATGCCAGCAGATTGTTATAAAATCACAGAATTCAGAGGCATTAATTAAAGGAATGTTTGTAAAGCCTACTGAGGTATATTTCCCATTTTTTTAATTTAAAATCTCCATTCAAGGGGGTGAAATTGTGGATGTAAGAATTACCAGTAAACCCACATTTCACCGAGTGTGTCTCCGTCCCATGATGTGATAGAGGGCGAGCTTATTACCATGCGGGCCACAAATCTAGACTGAGGGCTGATTCTGAGCATTTCGAAATAGAAAAACCTAATATCACTTTTACCTGACCCAGGGATGGAACCCGAGACCTCAGCACAATAGTGGTACGGTGTACGCATTACAACTGTGTCACCGCGGCAGTCATAAATGTAAATAAGGTTTAGTTTGGTTAGCTTTGGTTAGCTATGTTTGATAAGTAATATATTAATTATCAATTGTACTAAAAGTAAAAATTATACTTGGTGTTCCTGATTATACAGTATGTAACAAAAACCCTGTGGGCCCTTTCTAGGTCGTGAAGATAGTCATATAGACAACTTAATAAAAATTGTTAAATTTAAAAAATAATAAACAGAAGCGAGATATTATACTTATATAAAAAAAAAAAACTGATGAACAGCTGACGATGTTACATATTGACGAAACGGGGTGCACACGCGGCGCGGCGCGTTTTATGCACGTAGACGCCGCAAATTGCTATCTCGCTCTTGCTCCGAGACATCGCTCTTGCTCTTGTAATCAATCGAAATACAGTTCACAACCAATAAAATAATTAAAGTTTAAAAATTCGATATGATTATTTTTATAGTATAATTTTCGTATTCGAGTTATTTCATTACAGGGTTTTTGTTACAATAGGGTGGGGTTGATTGCCCCAATAGAGTTGAAGTCAGGAAGGCGTCCGGTCGTAAATACTACAAGAGAAATGTGTTAAAAAACGTAGAGCGCCGACCCCACTGCGAGTGGGATCAGGAGTGGTGTAAGAAGTTTTGTTTTTGATCTATCAGTATATACGTATAACGTAATATATTTATTCTCTTTTGAAGCAAAATGCGAAATCCGTCACTCACATAAACAGACTGCCACATGGTCTCCAAAGTTCATTGATGGTTGTCAAATTAGAGTCCTATCATATACCGGAATACAACAAAATTATAAAAAAGGAAAAACCAGATGAAAGCGACATTATTCAAGTGATGGTCAAAGAAGAACTGGATGATGACGGTAAGAATATAATCATTTTATACAACATTCATAACCTTTTCCTGGCAAAGACATAATGTATAGGTACTACTAGACAAGCTGTGCAGTACATAGAAATTGTACCACTAAGTTGCGGTCAATTACCCGTAGCTCAATAGTACCATCTCGCTTACTCTCAACTAGACCCCTATCGCGCTCTCTGTCTGTGAGCTGTCAAACTCCCGCGTTATGTGAGTCAATTTAACTTCTAAACAGCCCGTCTAGTAGTATACATTAAAGTGTATGTTTGCTGGGGGCTCCGCCCGCGTGAACAGTCTTTTCCGGGATAAAAAGTAGCCTATAACCATCTCCAGAATCCCATCTATATCTGTACCAAAATTCATTAAAATCGGTTCAGCGATTTAGGCGTGAAAACGTAACAAACAAACTCACTTTCGCATTTATAATATTAGTTAAGATTATCTTTTGCTCGCGGCTGCGCCCGGTGTAACGCGTCTCTTTTCTCTCGAGGGCTAAATCAAAAACTTCAGTGTATACTACTAGAAAAGCTGTGCAGTACATAGAAATTGTACCACTAAGTTGCGGTCAATTGGCCGTAGCTCAATAGTACAATCTCGCTTACTCTCAACTAGAACTCCTATCGCGCTCTCTGTTTGTGAACTGTACCTATAACTCCCGCGTTTCGTGACGCAATGTTACATCTAAACAGCCCGTCTAGTAGTGAACATACATTAAAATTGCGCCGACACCACTGCGATTGGAAGAAGAATTTAAATATATTTTTTAATCATATTCTCTTTTTGTTTGAAAAGATGCACTCCAAAACAAGAAGGCTAAACTGGACGCAACCCACAACATTGAACAAGATAAAGCCAAATCTATATATGGGAAACAAGAAACCGTCTCTCGAACTCAAGCTAATACATTAGCTAATGAAAATATGTTATCCCAAATACAATGGGATGAGAACGGTCTGCAAGTTTTCGTTAAGACTGATTTCAACTGTTTTATATGCAACGATTGTGGTAAAACATGTGATACAAAAGCTCTTCTTATCAAACATATTAGTAGACATAAATCTTTGATTATTAAACCGAATGAAAAAAGTATAAAAATTGAGAAATCCGTATTTAAAGGGAAATTTAAAGAAAGTTCTACAAAAAAATTACAAAAGCCTTTTAAATGCCAATACTGCAATCATACGTATACAAGTAGGAATGTTTTAAGAAAACATATTCGAACTCACACAGGAGAAAGGCCTTTTATATGCCAATACTGTAACTATACATGTGCAGAAAATAGTTCTTTAAAGGCACATATTATTAGAAGGCACACAGAAGAAAAGCCGTGTAAATGTCCATACTGTAGTTATGCATGTACGCAAACTGGTCATTTAAATATACATATTAGGAGTCATACAGAAGAAAGGCCTTTTAAATGTCAATACTGTAATCATACTTATACTCGTAGGGATGTTTTAAAGAGACATATTAGATGTCACACAGGAGAAAAGCCGTATAGATGTCAGTATTGTGATTATACGTGTACACAAAATTATAACTTAAAGCTACACACAAGAACTCACCACACACTCGAAAAGCCTTTTCAATGTCCATTCTGTAGTTATAAATGTGCAAAAAATGGTGATTTAAAAGTACATATTAGAACCCACACAGGAGAAAAGCCGTATAAATGTCAATACTGTAATTATATGTGTACACAAGGTTCTATTTTAAAGGTACATATTAGAACTCACCACACAGGCGAAAAGCCTTTTAAATGTCAATACTGTAGTTATACATGTACAGTAAAAAGTAGTTTAAGGACACATATTAGAACTCACAACGGGGAAAAGCCGTATACATGTCAATACTGTCATTATGCATGTGCAGTAAAAGCTAGTTTAAAGACACATATTAGAACTCACACAGGAGAAAAGCCATATGTATGTGAAATATGTGACAAGAAATTTATAAGTAGAAATCAATTGAGAGGTCATTTACGAGTACATACGGGGAAGAAAACTCGTTAGTACCTTAACTAACTGCTCAGACTATAACAAAAATATGTACAGTAATTAATTATCTTAATTTTAAAAGTTTTTTTATATTTTAAAATATTACAATTATACAAAATAAAACATTTAAAAATATAAAAAGTATCACCCTCTAATGGCGAGGTCTAGGGCCCAAGCCACCGGTGGTTACGACCCCAGAGTGAGGAACCTCCTCACAATGCGTGTCGTGTCCAATAACACTGCTTTCTGAATCTGGCTCTTGACCCAACGACCAATTGAGAGCCTCTGGAGGTGTTGATCGAGGCTCTTTGGTATCAACCCATTAGCAGAAACGACAATCATTGTCGAGTCCACATCCCACATGTCGGTAACCTCGTGTGCCAGGTCTAAATAACAAAAATATTATGTATTATGTTTTTTACTGCCCTTGAATGAATGAAAGATCAGGTCGCTTGCTTGAGGGTAAGTGACTCCTGTCCATCAACACAAGCAACACCACGCCGAACCTTGTATGCGCTATTTGACTAGTGGGTGTAAGGAAAATACTTCACTGAAGGCAGGTGACAATGTTGGTGATTACAACGATACCACTAAATAAATCGCGAAATAAGGCGACATATTTGTTTAGTTTATTTTTATGGCATAGGCCGGCATACGAGCAAGTGGGTCACCTGATGGTAAGTGATCTCCACCGCCCATGTACGCCCACAATACCAAAAGAGTCATGGGTGCGTCGTCGACCTTAAAGGAAAGGGATAATTATGGAATTGGGAAGGGGCGGGGGTTTGGGCTTCCGGATATCTCACTCACCGTACGAAACGCAGCAGCAAGCTGCTACTTTACGCCGGATTTCTGTGAGACAGTGGTAATGACCCGGACGAGCCGGCCCATACATGCTGTAGACAAAAGTGTCTACAGCGTCGCTCTATAACTCGAAAGTTTTTCACGCAGTCTTGTTTGAACGTAATGACACAATTACGTTTCATTAGAATTATAATCGTATATTTCATAATGACGTAATGTAAAGTAAATAAAATAGTTGACGCTCGGAATCAGCTGTGCAGCACGGTGCACGGGCGATGACCCTACTGAGTATTGAAGTGCGGTAATGCGTGCGTGTCATTGACCCCGAGGTTAGGTACGCTTTAAATTACGGGCTTACGTTTCCAAAATGGCTTGTAACGGGAAAAGGTTAGGTTTCCGTGTCTGCTTCGGAAGCGGTATCCTTACATCCAGTAGATCAAGCTGTTAGCTTAAAAGGTAATTTTTTTTTAAACCAGTATAAGGATATATTTATTTTAAAATATGTATTATTTTCCGATGACATCAATAATAAAGTAATTGAATTTTTATGTTTCACTACTTGATTGAAAACGCTTGAGATTTGCTGGATCTTGATTGACGTCACTTGCCTGTTAAGTTCTGTACTTGTGTACTTACTTTTGTCTTGTTGTTACTATTATTAAGTACGATGCAGGCCACTAGCGTATCCAGGTGGGGGGGGGGGGGGGAAAGGGGCTCAAGAAAAAAGGCATTTGGGTCCACTGATAAATCTCAAATTTATCTTGATATTATCCTACTTTCTTTTACTATCTACAATTTATTTTTCATCGCTTATCCTTGCATATTTTTGTAAGTAGGTATAGTATATTCTCATTTTTTTTTATTCTAATTTTGACGCCCCCCTCCCCCCTTCAAACCCAAAATCCTGGACCCGCCACTGATGGAGGCCAACTTTGTAAAAGCTGATTGTCGAAATGTCCCTAAAATCGATGCAGTTATGGTCGGATTATTTTTCCAAAACAATATTTTTTTTTACGGTGCCGAATTAAATAAGCGATTTTGTTACTATTGTTAACTAAGTCTAAGTTGACAGATTGATATTTCGATGATTTAAGCATAAATTTAATATTATGCTTAGAATAAAAAATTAAATGTATCTTGTTACACACTTTTTCTGTGTTATCTTTATATATATAATTCTACTGTACGTGTGTATGTGACTGAACTCCTAAACGGCTGGACCGATTTGAATGTTTTTTTTTGTATGCGTTTGGGTGGCGCCCTAGATGGTTTAGATTCACAATCGGACCCGGTAGGTGGTGCTGCTGTAGTTGCGGATGAAACCACGCGGGGCAGCTAGTACACTACCTATATTTTTATATTTTATTTACTGATGGTAAGTGATCTCCGCCGCTCATGTACACCCACAATACCAAAAGAATTATGGGCGCGTTGCCGACCTTAAAGGAAAGGGATTGGTATGGGGAGGGGAATTTGGGCCTTCTGATATCTCACTCACCGTACGAAACGCAGCAGCAAGCTGGTACTTACTTTAGGCCGGTTTTCAGTGAGACAGTGGTATCGACCCAGACGAGCCGGCCCATTCATGCTGTAGACAAAACTGTCTATACATTAAAGTCTTTGTGGCGAAGTTTTAAACTAGTAATTTAAACTATAAAAAAGGAAAGTATCGCCTGAAAGCTAATTTTTTTTTACAGTGATCACTGATGAGTAGTCTCTGACAAAAAATTGTTTACCTACTGTCACCGTGTCTTTTCCTACCTCGACACTGGCAAAACCATCGTACCCCGATGGAGCCGCAATATAAAATTGGATTTGATTGGGGAGTTTTTTGGCGGGAATTCTGACAGTGCAGTGTCTCCCTTATTTTAATTATTTCCTAAACTGGTTTAAAGTTGTGTTTGTTGTATAAAAGTGGTGTGGTTTTGTGGAATAATCATTAACGCTGACGAATAGTGTATGGAAACATTGAAATAAGTGAATTTAGGTGATTTTTGATCAAGGGTATTGTCGACCTTGTGCTTTCGATTCGCTTGAAGAAAGTCGTCTAAGAAGCATTGAACTGAAAGGAATTAACACCAAAACTCCAACAAGACCATGAAATCGGCCACACCCCTGTTTCATCGTTCTTGGAATATAAGAAAAAAATATAACTTTCGACTAACGACTTTCTTCAAGAGAATCGAAAGCACAAGGTCGACAATACCCATGATCAAAAATCACCCAAATCCACTTATTTCAATGTTTCCATACACTATTAATCATCGTTAATGATTATTGCACAAAACCACACCACTTTTATACAACAAACACAACTTTAAACCAGTTTAGGAAATAATTAAAACAAGAGAGCAACCGCACTGTAAGAATTCCCGCCAAAACTCCCGGTTCCTTAGGAACAAACAAACAAAAAAAATGGATTTGATTGGAACTAATTGAGTAAACAGTATAGGGATGATCGATTTTAGAAAAACATCGATGTCTAAATATATCGATGTTTTCGGTAGCAAATAAAACTGTCTATTCTATTTATTAAATGTGTTTATTGTTTTGGAAAATACAATACAAAAATTAACATACCCAGTATTGGCACATTCCGCAAAAAAATTAACTTTGTCAGGTGTTTTCACTTTATTCTGTTCCGTTGTTGGTACAGGAGCTGGCCAGCTTTAGAAAAAATAACCAAAAAAATGGGAAATAATACAGTGAGCAAACGCTGCCTACATTGTTGGGTTATATTATTGCAAAGGTTACTGGACAAAGAAATAATAATACAATACAAAAAAAGATTTACCATACCTGTTATTTCCTTTCCGAGGTTACATTCAAATTCAAATTCAAAATATTTATTGAATCCATAAAATGTTATACATTATTTAGATTCCGTCAAAATTCTACCACTAGTTCGGAATGCTGTTTCGCTTGAGAAGAACGAGCAAGAAACTCCAGCGTTGCTCTTTTCAAAACTAGTTTACAATTATTATGAGTACAGCATAAAGTTTTACAATATTTAATTGGAATTAGAGCAGCTCAATCAAGCAATTACAGAAATGACATCTACGCATTGGATTAACTTGCATGACCTCCATAAGCATGACGAATAAATTAAGACCTTAAGATAGTGTTAACAAATAAAAGATAACAGTCCGAGCAGACCAGTCCACACAAGCAGCACCCATCCACGAGTATGACGCATGTGCCAGCCATCGGCCTCCTCACCCATGTTAAAGGGAAGTGACCGACCCGGCACACGACGCCGCCGCAAGCACAGACATTAGAGCGAGCATGACATACTCAGACTGATCACAATCAGATGTAAGATGGGTACGGTACAGTCTTATTTCCTAAAGACTGCCATGAAGGTCACTCAACTCAATATCCATTAAATAAATTATCATTACATTATAAATTTCCCAGTAATAAGTAACATTAGCTATGTTTACTAGGCAATAGAATAGCTTGACCAAGCCTTTTCATCATCTAAATATTCAGAAATTTTATACTATGCTTTAAGACATAGTTTTCGCTTAATAGTAGCTTTAAACTTAATTCTTTAATATGATTGGGAACTTTATTGTAAAAATGTATACCAAGACCCTTAAAAGAATTGCTGATTTTGTGAAGCCTGGTTTTATAATTAGCCATTTATTTTTATTCCTAGTATTGAAGTTATGGATATCTCTAAGTTTAGGAAAAGTCTCTATATTTGTGTGAACATACATTAAGTTAGCGAATATGAATTGTGATGCTACTGTCATTATATTTATTTCTTTGATTTTTTCTCTTAACGAATATCTGAAACTTAGCGAGTAAATAGATCTTATAGCTCGCTTTTAAAGAACAAATATAGTATTAATGTCAGCAGCACCACCCCACAGTAAAATTCCTTAACACATTAAACTATGCAAAATAGACCAACCTGGCCGTGTTAATGTCAGTCAGTTGGCGCACTTTACTCACTGCGTACGATGCGGCGCTTAATTTCTTAGCTAACATTGAGATATGGGGACCCCATTGAAGTTTAGAGTCCAAAGTGATACCTAAGAACTTAGTTGAGTCCACAAGGCCTAACTCGTTACCATTCACATAAATTTTGGCGTTAACCTTTTTGACATTAGGTGTTAAAAACCTAATACATTTGGTTTTTTCGCTCATCAGTAACAAAGTATTAACGCCAAACCACTGTACTATTTTGAGAGAGTGCTGTTTACATCGTCAAGAACAGATTGATCAATATTTAATAGCAAATTGAATTCGCTTCCGCTTCACAAGTTCACTCACAACACACACAATATATGTGAATCACGCGAGCGTTGAAGTTGACAGTATTTTTTGATCCCTTAAGAAATGCAAAGAAATAACTATTCGTACGGCTTACTCCGGTTACATTGTTCAACTAGTGTAAAATATTTATATTTGAAAATGATCTCAGGTCATCTAGTTAATACATCCAATGCACGCTAGATGGCCCTAAAGAGTATATTCACGTTTCGATATTTTATTCTGATAACATCGATGTGTCGATGTTATCGAAGTCGAAACATCGATGTTTTCCAACTAAACATCAATGTTTATTCACTATCGATGAATATCGAACAATATGTAAAATAGTAATTATATTTATTTTCTTTTGCAGCTGAATCTGAAATCAAACTCTGTTTCAGACAGAGTGACATGGGGTCTGGTAAATTCATTGATGGTTAATAATATGGAATCCTTGATAATACCAGAATACAATGAAATTATAATAAAAACAGAAAACCAAGATGAAAGCGACACTATTGAAGTAATGGTCAAAGATGAACCTGATGATGACGGTAAGAATATAATCATTTGATATAATACGTACTGTATTGACTGCCTCGATGGCGCAGTTGTAATGATTGAGGCTAACGCTGAGGTCTCGGGTTCGACCCCCGGGTCGGGTAAATTGGTATTGGGCATTTCTATTACGATATGCTCAGTATCAGCCCGGAGTCTGGAATTTGTGCCTGGTATGGCGATAGACTCGCCCCCTAATACATCGTGGGACTGAGATACGCTCGGTGAAATGTGGGTGTACTGGTTACACCTCTGCCTACCACTTCGGTGATTACAGGCGTGAGTGCGTATGTAAAAAATGTAAATAACTATGCTTCATAAAACCATAATAGTTTAATGCTATTTAAAGTGTGATGGTTTATTTTATAATATTTTCTTTTTGTTGGAAAAGGTCCACCCCCAAACAAAAACGATAATCTCTACGTAACCCTCAAATTTGAACAAGATGAAGCTAAATCTATAAAAGGGAAGCAGAAAAACATCTCTGGAATTCAAGCGAACACAGTAGCTAATTCAAATAAGTCATCCCAAATAGTATGTGATGGTAAAAGTCAGCAAGTATTTGTTAAGGATGATTTAAAACCTTTTATATGCAATGATTGTTATAAAACATGTGATACGAAAGCTGTTCTTATCAAACATATTAGTGAACATAAAACATTTTTTAATACACCAAATGAAACATATATAAAAATACAGAAATCAATATGTGACAGGAAATTAAAAAAATGCGATAGTTCTACAAAGAAGTTAGAAAAGCCTTTTAAATGTCAATACTGTAATTATACATGTGCAGATAATAGTCGTTTAAATATACACAATAGAACTCACACAGGAGAAAAGCCTTATAAATGTCAATATTGTAATTATACATGTGCAGTGAGTAGTGCTTTGAAGACACATATTAGAACTCACACAGGCGAAAAGCCTTTTAAATGTCAATACTGTAATTATATATGTCCACGCAAGTATGATTTAAAGTCGCATATACGAACTCACACAGGAGAAAAGCCTTTTAAATGTCAATATTGTAATCATACATGTGCACGTAAGAATGATTTAAAGTCACATATTAGAACTCACACAGGTGAAAAGCCATTTAAATGTCAATACTGTAATTATACATGTACACGAAATTGTGATTTAAAGGAACATATTAGAACTCACACAGGAGAAAAGCCTTTTAAATGTCACTACTGTAATTATATATGTGCAAGCAAGAATGTTATAAAGAAGCATACAAGAACTCACACAGGAGAAAAGCCTTTTAAATGTCAATACTGTAATTTTACATGTACTCAAAATGGTCATTTAAAGAGTCATATTAGAACTCACACAGGAGAAAAGCCTTTTAAATGTCAATACTGCAATTATAAATTTGCAAGAAATTTTAATTTACAGAAACATGTTAGAATTCACACAGAATAAAAAAAAAGTCAATACTGTAGCTATACATGTACAGAAGATAATTATATGAAGATACATATTAGAACTCATACAGGAGAAAAGCCTTTAAAATGTCAATAAGTACTCTTATTATACATGTACAGAAAATAGTTCTATGAAGACACATTAGAACTCACAGGAGAAAAGTGAAATGTGAAATATGTGACAAGAAATTCACAAGAAGCAGTTATTTGAAAAGTCACTTACGAGTACATATGAGTGACAAAAATCGTTAGTACTTTAGCTGACTGCTCAGAGTATAACACACTATGAGATCTCAAATAGCTTAAGCCTTTGTTATATGCTTTACCTAATTATTATTAATCATGTTCTCCGTGATAAAAAGTAGCTTATGTTCTCCAAGTTGTGATCTATCTGTGTGATAAAATTCATCAATCAGCCATTAAGGTGTGATTAACTAACAAACACACAAACTCACAAGGACCCAAACATCCATATTTATATTAATAGTAGGAAATACGATATATTGTATAGGTTCTATATTAATGTCGTAATGTAGTAATAAATTCTTAATGTCTTTTCATACAGTCAACAAGTAGCGTAAGTTTCAGTATATAACAAAGTACTCTGTGGGGTATGGACACACAGAAAGTAGATCCATAACTCAATGTTATTTATAGAGGGAATTTAAAACAGCCATTATATTTTTTTATAAAATTAATTCAACTGTACATAAATAATAAATAAACATAATAACAATCTTGTTTCTCAATAATTCCATCTTTTTTATACTTTAACGCATGTGGGCAGATTATGATCTTACAATATCATTATTAATTAGCAACTATCAATAATTTAACCCGCGCATATTACTGCTCCGCTCCCGTGGGTCCAAGCTGGATGATATATAGTTAGATGATCCACAAAACAAATATATGGTGTGAATAATATGACCATCAGTCAAGTTATTCTAAAGTTACGACTCAAACGGTAAAGTTCCACCCCCAAACCCATTTTGGCAGTGGAATTTTACAATAAAAATGAAACACGTCTCATTATTCGTTCTAGTTATCTTATTTCTATGGAGTATACTGCCGTGAGCGACGTAAACAAATAAACAAGGGCCATACATATAAACTTATTTGTTTCTCAGCTTTTCTCAGATTAGTCATTTTGGACATTCCTTAACTCTAGAAGAAATATTTATAGTTTTCATTGTTATTATTCCGAATATTCATGGCGCAATTAAGCGCAAAATCTGTTATATTCATATTTAATCGAAGGGTAGAGCTGCGCAATTTTCAAAAAATCATAACTAAATTGAATTTCGCGGGCTAGTGCTGATCTTCCACCTAAAGTTTTTCTTTCTACGGCGTCATCAAGATTATAAGGCGTAGACCAGCGTAGAGTAAGTCTAAGTCAAAGAGTTTAACTAGATATTTTTTAAAGGAAACTAACTTCTAAGTTAACTTGTTAAACTAACGTAGTTAACGTTAATCTGTGAGTTATACTTAGTTCTGGTAACACTGCCGAGGCCCCAGCTGTCAAAAGCTGTCATATGTTGCAGTTCCCTATCCTATCTTAGTCTAAATGACTTTTTTCATGGATATTGGAAAGTATGTATTCAATTAGAATTTGGAATTACACACAGAGAATTCAAAAAAGTATTCGACAGTACTTTCAATTTCCAAATAATTTATAATATTTGCTGTGTTTTTG
The DNA here is from genome assembly GCA_905332985.1 of Mimas tiliae. Taxonomy (NCBI): domain Eukaryota; kingdom Metazoa; phylum Arthropoda; class Insecta; order Lepidoptera; family Sphingidae; genus Mimas; species Mimas tiliae. The sequence continues at coordinate 1,782,157 of HG995266.1, read as the reverse complement.
GATACCAAAATCTGAATGCGTCAAAAGGGCCAGGAAGCTATCTCGCTAGAGTAAAATCGATCTGTGGTCTAGTTTGTGTATGAAAAGCTAACAAACAAGAAGTTAGGGTTCATAATAGTATTCAGTTGACAGTTCGTACCAAAGAGTTCAATGTATACAATATGTATGTGGTGAATTCGTTGGATGGGGACTCGGTACGTGTAATTTTTATTTTAATAAATCACTGAATAAGTTTTTTCTTCTTATGAATGCGTTTAAATCCATAAATCGTTAATTTATTTGAATTTGTATATGGTCTTTAGTTGTGACTAACTTTCATTGATTTTAAGTGCGTATAAGCAAAGACTAATCTATACTACTAGACGGGCTGTTTAGAAGTAAAATTGCGTCACATAACGCGGGAGTTTGACAGCTGACAAACAGGCAGCGCAATTGGGATTCCAGTTGAGAGTAAGCGAGATGGTAATATTCAGTTATGGTCAATTGACCGCAACTTATTGGTACAATTTCTATGTACCGCACAGCTTGTCTAGTAGTATACATTAAAGTCTTTATATAACAGTTATAATTTTTATTATGTTTGCTAAAAATGTTAGGATGCTTTTGAGCTCACAGCGTCTTAGGCCGGGTCTCGTGGCATTTTGCTAGCCCTGCCACCCTACAGTTACCCCACTGGCAAATTCCCTATATTTATTAAAAATAGTCTTCCTCGGTGACTGTTCGCATATATTTCATGTACAGATATAGTTCAGCAGCTTGTTATCAAATCACATAGAGGAGTTACTTCTACAAATATTGGAAATTAGAAGTGAGGTACCACCATATTAGATGATAGCCATGATGCCCCAAAGGGCTGTCTGAGCTGCAGCCGAAACCCTATCAGTGGAGACCTTCTCTCAGAGGGGTGCGGGGAAATCGAGCCAAATCCGAAGCGAAAGTGGTAGTACCACTCACACTGGGACTAAGGGTGAAATGGCTGAACTTAAGTGAGCTGATCACCGGTCTGTGCTACTCAACGACATCCCCACCATAAAAATACAATACCACCATATTAAAATTAGCACTTAATTCATTTATTTTATAAATAATTAATATGCTATAACAATCAGATTTTTTTTATTAGCTTGAATGAAGAAATGAGCAGGTCACTCGCCTGATGGTAAGCGTCACGCCTGTCCATAAACAGAGGCAACACCACACAGAACTTTGAAGTACAACGCACTGCATGGCATTGGACTGCACTCGTCACTGTGAGACATAAGTTGTTAAGTCTCATAATGCCCAGTAATATCACTGGTTTATAATATGGTCATCACATCAACACCACTCATCTATCACTACATGGGTAAACAATAATGTGTTTATTGTCTTTTGCAGCCAAATCTGAAATAAATCTCTGTTTTACGACAGAGTGACATACAGTCTGGTAAATTCAGTGATGGTTTCCAATATAGTATCCTTACAAATACCAGAATACAATCAATGTATAAAATTGGAAAACCAAGATGAAAGTGACACTTATGAATTGATGATCGAATATGAACCTGATGATGGTAAGAATAGAATATTTTTTACGTAAAACTTCTCAGGTATGCAGGTTTTCTCACGATGTTTCCTTCGCCGTTAAAGGAAGCGATAATTAACAATTAATACACACATAATGTATAAAAATATGTGAGATGCATGCTCTTGAGACTGGTTTCGAACCTGCGAATTTCGTCTCAACAGTCTGTACCACTCCCCGCTGAACTATAGCTGCTACTCTATTGTACATTATTTTATAATATTTTATTTTTGTTGGAAAAGGTGTACCTCCAAATGAAAAGGCTAAATTGGACGCAACCCACAATGTTATACAATATGAAGCCAAATTTATAGAAGTGAATCAGGGAACCATCACTGGAATTCAAACGTACACAGTAGCTAAAGAAAATAAATCATCCCAAATAGTATGTGATGGTAAACAACCAGTATTAGTTAAGAATGATATAATATGCAATGATTTTGGTAAAACATGTGATACGAAAGCTCTTCTTAACAAACATATTATTGAACATAAATCTTTGATCATTAAACAGAATGAGAAAAATATAAAAATACAGAAAAATGTATGTACCGGAAAATTTAAAGAAAGCAATAGTTCTACAAAGAACTTAGAAAAGCCTTTTACATGTCAATACTGCAATTACACATTTACAGAAAATAGTAGTTTACAGACACATATTAGAACACACACAGGAGAAGAACCTTATAAATGTCAATTCTGTAGTTACACATGTACTGTAAGTAGTAGTTTAAGGACACATATTAGAACTCATACAGGAGAAAAGCCTTTTAAATGTCAATACTGTGATTATGCATGTACAGTGAGTAGTAATTTAAAAGTACATATTAGAACTCACACAGGAGAAAAGCCTTTCAAATGTCAATACTGTAACTATACATGTAAAAATTATAGTAATTTAAAGGGTCATGTTACAACTCACACAGGAGAAAAGCCGTATAAATGTCAATATTGTAATTATACATGTTCACGAAAAGGTCATTTAATAATCCATATTAGAACTCACACAGGAGAAAAGCCTTTTAAATGTCAATACTGTGATTATGCATGTTCACGAAATGGTTGTTTAAAGATACATATTAGAACTCACACAGGAGAAAAGCCTTTTAAATGTCAATACTGTAACTATACATGTAAAAATTATAGCAATTTAAAGGGTCATGTTACAACTCACATAGGCGAAAAGCCATATAAATGTCAATATTGTAATTATACATGTGCACGAAAAGGTTGTTTAAAGGTACATATTAGAACTCACACAGGAGAAAGGACATAAGCATGTGAAGTGTCTGACAAAAAAAAACATGCGGGACAGTCTTTGGGGACTACCGATAGAAGTGAAAATTAAGTAACATGTGAATTGTTAGTCGAGCTATTAGCTTATTATTTTTGGTTTGTAAAGAAGTGTTAAAGACCAATTTAAACTTTAATCCTTGATTATATCTATGTAGGTACATACATACACAGTATACATATAGCTCATGGGAAGCGTGCGGTGACGACGCGAGTTTCACGCTTTTTGTTCATCCAAAAAGTACACATTTAAATACAAAAAAAAATTCAATGATTTTTGGTCACCCAAAAAGTGTTCAACGGGCCTAAAGTTTCCACTTCAAAAAATTACAAGCAGCAGTTATTTGAAGAGTTACTTACGAGTATATATGGGTAACAATAGTCGTTAGTACTGTAGCTCAGAGTATATATAAATTATTAGATCTCAAATAGCTTAAGCCTTAGATAAGTATATAAACCTAAATAATTATATACTCGCGGCTTATTTACAACGTGCTACAGAAAGGTGTGGATAATTTTAAGCAATGTATAGTGTACATTATAAGTCTTTCATTCCCCATAGTGCCAAATCAGATTGCGTTGTTAGGACATAGCTATAGAATTTTCTTTTTTATCGAATGAGTAACATGTCGATATCGACTTGCAACTTTGGACAACACTTAAGGCCCGTGTTATAGAACAACACTACACAGTACACATGATTGGTCTATTTTTGGCGCCAAACAAAAATGGACCAATCACGTTACAGAAATCGACACTTAGCAAAGAGCTCACTTGAGTGTGTTCTGTAATACGAGCCTAAATTATAAACAGTGATACTTCAGCCATCTTTATATTTAAATGTTGTATTATTTAAAATTAATAAATTGACAAATGTCAACATTTATTTGACGCAGTCAGTTCGGGTAAATTCTGAAGTATGAAAATGATTATATTTCTAAAATATGTTTTATTTAACTAAAAGCAAGTATTATGAATTGGTGTTTTATGTTAGAGCAGCTGATAATAATTTACAAGAGGCTCATGGGTTGTTTTAAGCCAAGTTCCTAAATGGAATACCCGAGAATGAAGTCTTTATAGTACTTCTAGAAGATGGTATATCGTCTTCAGTACACAGTTTCTTTCAGGTGTTATTTTGTGTTTAAATTAAAAGTTACGTACGTAATATTTCCGTAGAATAACGTACACGTTATGCACGATTATTAAAAAGTGAGTGTCGTTCATAATAATTAACATAGAATTTAAAAGAAAGTGTTACTATATGATACTTAATTAATACCTAGTGATGTGATCAATCTGATCGATCTTAATAAACGAGTGATTAAAATTACCGTGACATTTTAGGAGGCGGTTTTGAAATGATCCGGTACATAGATAGGTACTTACTGTAATGACCCTAAAATATGACCACACATTTCTGTAACACGTTGTATAATATTTTTATGAATTATTTATTCCTTATAAATATAACGGCTTCTTCGGTCCTTGTAATTATTTATGTTATATTGGATTTGATGTCGTATTTTGAGTAAAAATTATATTTTTATTTGTATTATTGCTTTTTATTTTATTGACCTCTGATTTTGAAGTCGTATAAAAAATAAATAATTTGTGTAATTTGTACAAAGTTTACTTTGTACGTAAATAAAAAAATCCTTTCTTTAATGAAAATTGTGGTTATTTATTATTTGTTTTTTTTTTGTGTTCAGTATCATAAAATTAAGACTTCCGACGCAATCATTTGAAAGAATAAAAACTAGCGGTCTATAAGGTATTTTAATTATCTCCTAGCTCCAACTAACAAGGAGTTGTACCTTCCATCATCAGCTCATCTGAATAACTCAAAGGAACATAAGTAGCGGTCTATAAGGGCCTATAATATTTGAAGAATTATCCACTAACTCAGACCCGGATCTAGGGGCGGGTGCCCCAGTATGCCCCCTCCCCCTGGTTCTGGCCTGAAAGTAGCAGCTTGATGCTTCGTTTCGTACGGTGAGAGATATCCGGAGGCCCAAATCCCCTTCACAAGTAGTGAAGGGTTCGAGTTTCTGAGTCCCCCTTGAGTTCGAATAGCTGGATTTTCTCAGAGTTTGGGTCGCGCCGCGTTGAATCCAGAGGTAAAGTAAGCCCACTGAGTTTGTTTCACCGGGTCTTCTCAGGCTGGGTCGTTTTGGATCCGGTGGTAGTTTTAAAACACGCGCCGTTTCGGTAAATGCCTGTGGTCCATATCGACTTAAAATATTTAATAATATTTCTTCCGTGTAAAATTTTAATTTGCATTTTGTAATCAATTATATAAAATATTATTGTCAAATGATTAGTTGCGGAATGGGCGGGAAAAATATGAGTTAATAAAATTGGATTTTCAACTGGTTAACAACGCATTTGATTTACTATACCATTTCTGGACTGCGTTATAATAGAGGGCGAGTTAATCAAACTAAAGTCATGTTATTTTATTAAAACTTAAAATCTGTTATTCTAGTTTCAGCTGAGAGTGCAATCTTTTCAACAGTGTACGGTCCTTCTGAAAAGTAAAATACAATTTATAAAGTAGCTGATGTAACTGTTTGGTACAAGACTCTACAGCACTTCCACATTTGTTTTTGGAGCCAGTTAAAAAATATATTTTTACTTACTAACGGAAAACCATTTTCTTGTAGAAATACCAGAGTCAAATCTAGCTGATGTGATGGCGTGCCTTATAGAGAATGCGATTACCGCTGATAAACATATAGGAGGCTCGCCTATCGCTGAAATATAATTAATAATTACCAAAGACTTTAATGTATACTACTAGACGGGCTGTTTAGAAGTAAAATTGCGCTTTAAATGGGAATTTTACATCTGACAGAGAACAGGATAGTAGTTCTAGATAAGAGTAAGGGAGATAGGGAAAGAATTTCAATAACTGATTTTAAAATAGCAGACACACACACACACATTCTTCTTGCTCGTTTACCAGCCTTTTAATATCTTAATATTATACCACGTGTTACAGAAAGATATGGCAAAATTTAAGCTACATATTACATGTACTTAGGTATATGTTTAAAATCCGTTATATAAACACTCGCTATTAGATTTGTACCAAAAAAAGAATGCAAATAATTTACCTTTCGCTCCAAATATTTCTTTAAAACTGTACGAATTTTCTCTAAAATAAACTCTGAGATCCTGAGCAATATCAGTTCCAAGTGGCACGAAGTAATTCCACGGGCGGTCGGTTAACATTTCACCAGTACATTCGTCATACACTAGTTCTTCACACGTCCAGTATCCTTGACCCATGGTAAATGCTCCTTCAACCTAAACACATATATTTGTAGATATAATTAAGCACTGCACATCTCTATGGGCGTGTCCCATCTCTATTAAAAGTACCTTCGTCTTTTTTGGTGTAAAACGTAATGGAGTTTTAGCGGGAATTCTGACAGTGCGGTGTCTCTCTTATTTTAATTATTTCCTAAACTGGCTTAAAGTTGTGTTTGTTGTATAAAAGTGGTGTTGTTTTGTGGAATAATCATTAACGCTGATGAATAGTGTATGGAAACATTGAAATAAGTGAATTTAGGTGATTTTTGACCAAGGGTATCGATCGACCTTGTGCGTTCGATCCGCTTGAAGAAAGTCGTCTAAGAAGCATGGAACTGAAAGGAATTAACACTAAAACTCCGGCAAGACCTTGAAATCAGTCACACCCCTATTTCATCGTTCTTAGAAAATAAGAAAAGAATATACCTAACTAATGACTTGGCAGTATGGTCTCTGATCCTAGCCGGTTCCTTATGGAACAAACATACAAAAAAAAAGTAAAACGTAATGGCGTAATGGCGTCACTTAAGTTAAATAAGGATTGTTTTATTGGATTAGAAATAAAAGTAAAGATATAAGAAAGTGTTTATTTTCACACAATCCCTAACAATAGCTTTTCCTTTTTTTTTTTTGAGAATGCTGATAGCCTGACGCGAGTCGGCTTTGGTCAGCGTCACCGGACTTTCGGGTGAATGCTTTAGGCACTCCAACCCTGAGATTAAAGTGACCTTCGCTGAGGGCCCCCCCCCCCCCCCCGAATGGGGGGTACAGACCTCGGCTCAGGACGGCCACTGGGGAGGGCAAAGACATTTGCGATTGGGGTTTAGGGGGATTTATAAGCTACTTTTAATCTAATTTGATACGAGTATTTCCTCATTGGAACGCGGGCCGGTACTAGGGTCGGGAATGCTTCGGGGAGCGCGGCGAGGTCCTCGACGGCGAGGACGGTACATCAGTCTTGGGGGGTAGCTTTTGCTTGCAGCCCCTTGTAAAGAGCAACTAATCGAACTCGTCTGTGGGCGGAGTCAAAAATGTATGCTGTCTCATCCTAACATCGCACGACGTGAAGCGTTCGAGTGAAAAGCACAATATTTTGTGATAAAAAGACTTTGGGATCGGCAATTTATGAAAAATTAACTGAATAAATTAAAGTTATTTATACTATCAGATAACTATGCCTGTACGAATTTCGTTTTGGAGATTTCATTTTTTTTATTAGCTTGATTGACGAGACGAGTTGGTCGCTCGCCTAATGGTAAGCGCCACGCCTGCTCATAAACAGAAGCAACGCCACACAGAACTTTAACAAAGCATTGCATGACACTGGACTGCGCTCGGCACGTGCGTATTCAGCAAATTCGTTACTATGGCGTCCACTGATATTTGTAACTTAAGTAGCACACCGCGCTATGTTGCAGTAGTTGATCAGCTACTTTTGATGCTTATGAAGTACATGATTTGTGGAGTTTTGTCCATGTTCATTAACTTTTGGCGTTGACTGTACTATAATTCGGGATAAATTGTTAAAATGTCCGAAACCAGGTTAGGAAATACCTGTGTGCCAAATATCATCCAAATCCGTTTGGCCGTTAAGGCGTGGTTGATTAACAAACATATGCACGAATTCACTGACATCCAAACTAAAAATCACATTTGTACTATTTAGTTGGGTAAGTAAGATTAAGAATACAGAGAACTCTCTGTAAAAAGAGATCAAACGTGTAATACGTTAAAAATCTTCAAATCCCGAATCGCGTTGCGTATGCTGTTATCCGTTGAGAAGTTTCCCATTTACTCTCATACTGCGTGTGCGTTATTAGATCTTAACAAAATTTGTATGGGGCAATAGCCCCATAAAAAAAAACACATCAGAATCGGTCCATAATTGGCGGAGATGTCGCCCAACACATTTACAACTAATTGAGGATATTCAATATGTAATAAAAACCCCGTCGGGCGTTTATTTGATTACCTCTGCAAGAACGATGACTTGGATCAAGAGCGAGATAGCATGTTGCGGCGTCCACGTAGATTAAACGTGCCGGCTTCGTCAATACACACAGAAATTCAGATACAAATAAAAAAAAAATGTGAATTTTTTAAGTTACCTGTGTAAGGACAATATCTCGCTTCTGTTTATTATTTATTTACCTAATTTAACTATTTTTATTAAGCTGTCTATATGACAATCTTTACGACCCAAAAAGAGCCAACAGGGTTTTTGTTACATACTGTACCTATATTTTTTTAGACAGTTTCAAACTGCGCGTCAAATTAAACTTCCTTTTGGTTAAAAACTCACTTGTCCAACATCAATCAAAGGGCTTGTACTGAGCCCCACGTCTTCTTCCAAATCAACTCTGAGCACTTCAAACTCCCCAGTAAGAATATCGACCTTCACTTCAGCTATCGCTGCTCCATAAATGTTGTATTTAAACTTCTCGATATCTGGGATGCTCACAAACCCATGCGTCTGCAAGTCTACATTACTCTCAAACGCTGACTTTATCAATTCTTCCCAAGAAGGATTTGATAACTTCTGACGTATTGGCTCTAATCTCTTTAAGAGTTCCTCGCAACATTGAGTCACTCCCAAAGCAACATTTTGGGTTCCCAAACTACCAGCTGTGGCGTACACGTTTGGTCCAATTATTGTGTTGTTTCCCTTAACTTGGATTTTATTTATAGGAATTTTGAGTAGGTAAGCACATATCTGAATTGCTTTTGTGTTTAAACCCTGTCCCATTTCTATACCACTATGTGTCAGAGAGATTGTACCATCACCGTGGTAGACTGATAGTGACACTTGCAAACGACCAACGGGTACTGGTGACCAGCGCATTAAAGAACATCGTAATCCTCGTTTAGTCCATCGATTTTGTGCATTGAATACATCTACAGCGACACGTCTCTCATCATAATTGGATTTCTTTTTTATTGTTGCGACCATTTCTTTAATATCATCGTACTCTTTGCCGACATTTGCTAGTCTTACATCCAAAGGATCCAAACCTAATTCACATGCTATTTGTTCCATTACATATTCAGCCATCGCAACAGCTTCTAGATTACCTAAAATGATTAGATAATTTGAATAAATAGGTACTGTAATTGTATTAGATGATAATTGTATTACATGATACAATTATATACACGGTTAGATTGCGACCACCTTATGAAAAAATCTATACGTGTTACAGAAAGGTGTGGTCAAATTTAAGCAACGTATAGTCTACGATATAAATATTATACGATACGATAGTGTACGATATAAACACTCACTATCAGGTGTATGTAACGACCCTTTAAATATGACCACACCTTTCTGTAACACGTATATGTACTCACTGTCAGGTGTATGTAACGACCTTTAAATATGACCACACCTTTCTGTAACACGTTGTACTTTACTTACCAGGTCCTCTACACCAAGAGTTCTTGTGTGTATCTGTAATGGTATTGAAGCATCTGAAGTTCCAAGTGGATTTGTCGTAACAGCTGTTGTACCCTCCTGTTACAAGCTCTATGAATAATTCATTCACTATGTAACCATTATCTTCGTATAAATCATAGTTCATGTACTGGATTTTTCCTGAAGCGTCCACGCCGACCTTAAATTTTAAATTATATTATGTAAGTGCGAATAAGAAGAAGCGAGAGGCCGTGGGTTCCATTCCCGCACTGAGACAAATGTTTGTGTGATCCACAAAAAATTGTTTCAAGTCTGGGTGTTGTGGGTTGGCAAGTCCCTCGTAGTTCCTGATACCCACGATATGGCTAGGACGCATAAGAGGCATTACATTTGTCCCGTACATGTCTAAATAATGTAATAGCTATTTTTTTTTGTCATTTGTTCCATGTCTTATGATGATGACTTTTTTTTAAATATATATTATAGACCGACAAAAGAGCAAGTGGGTCACCTGATGGTAAGTGATCTCCACCGCCCATGTACGCCCACAATACCAAAAGAGTCATGGGCGCGTTGCCTACCTTAAAGGAAAGGGATAATTAAGGGATTGGGAACGGGAGGGGATTTAGTCCTCCGGATATCCCACTCACCGTACGAAACGCAACAGCAAGCTGATACTTTACGTCGGTTTTCTGTGAGACAGTGGTAACGACCAGGACGAGCCGGCAAAATTTCTATCTTTCTTTCTTTCTTCTTTCTAAATACTATAACCATATTTACCTCATAATCTGTGTGGCAAGGAAGCCTTTTACCAACAGCTTTGGTAGCTACTTGCATCGGCACCACAAGTCTACACGGTTTGTTCAGCATATATGCGGCAAGACTGCACGCCACTGCGCTTTGTATTGAGCGTGTAATCTTCTGCCCGTAGGACCCTCCAAGACGGCGTATGTGTACATCGATCCTTTGTAAATAATAAACATAGAATATTGTACCCTTATTTATAATACATACATACGCACTCACGCCTGTAATCCTTGAAGGGGTAGGCCGATGTGTAACCAGGACGCCCACATTTCGCCGAGCGTATTTCCGTCGTATGATGTGATAGGGGGCGAGCCTATCGCCATACCGGGCACAAATTCCAGATTCCGGGCTGATACTGAGCATTTCGTAATAGAAAAACCCAATATCACTTTTACCCCATGATTGAACCCGAGACTTCAGCATCAGCCTCAGTCGTAACGCGTACGCATTACAACTACGCCACCGAGGCAGTCATTAAACAAGTCAAGTAGGTACAAAATTAATTACATAATAGGGTAGTTGACTAGATTTTTTTATTATTTCAATCAATAAGTTACGTTACTCAAAATCTATTGCAGAAAGAATTAATAATAAAAATTAATAAGTTAGGAGCCATTCAAATCCTGTAGAAGGGGTAATTGTCAAATGGCAGACGACGCAAACTTTGACGTCACTGTGTAAAATGTTCATTATGGTGCACGCGTGCAAGCGAGATAGTGAGATATCTCTACTATGCACCCACTTTTCCTCATACCAACATTTAAAGTCATAACTGCGGGCCCATTTCTGAACAAATTTTGATTGTGTTTTAATAAAAGGGTTTCTTTTGCGTATCATTTTCTGTTGCTTATAAAATAATGTATAAAATTCAATGTAGGAAATTACCCTATTACCTGTTCTGATCAATATTCAATGCCCTGGATATCATCAACTGCATAGCATCAAGCCAATGTGCTGTTGCATGGACGATCAACCCTTCCTCTGAAGGTAGAACTAAACACATCATATTTTCCATCACGAAATGATACTGCCCATACAAAGTGTTGCCACTCTTTATTATTTTCACCACATCATCGCCTCTCTTCGTTGCGCCAATAGTTTTATACAAAGTATTTCTCGCAGGATCCTTTTTAGCCTCTTCAATAGTTAGAACTGGGGCTGTTACATTTTTGTATGAAACTTCGATTAGTTTTGAAGCATTGTCGGCTATTTCGTTCGTTTCTGCTACGATAATTCCTAGTGGTTGACTATGGTATTTTACTGTTCCATCACAAAATACTTCTTCGTTACTTATGCCGAAGACATCGTCGGCTGGTGTGAATGAGTTGAGGCCTGGTATATCTTTTGCAGTGTAAAATGCTAGCACACCATCGCATTTCTGGAATATTGCAGAAAATTCATCCACAGCTTCGTGGTCTCCTCTACCTCAGCTCTAAATCTTACCGCCGGACCATAAAGCTGTGGAATAGTTTGCCGGTTCACGTGTTCCCACCTTCCTTGGGGTCCTTTAAACGGAGTGTGAAGAAGCAATTAGGCAGGCCGGCATAATTCTGCCGACCTACGATAGAAACATCGTCTGTCGTTGGTCGACAGTATTCTTGGATTGCGCTGCACTTACCATCAGATGTAGCGTACTCACTTGGCCCAGGTAGGATAAAAAAAACACTACACTAGACATTACATACATACAAACGTACTCACGCCTGTAATCCCCGAAGGGGTAGGCAGAGGAGTAACCAGTACACCCACATTTCGCCGAGCGTATCTCCGTCCAATGATATAATAGGGGGCGAGCCTATCGCCATCATCATCATTCTCCGGCCCTGGTCCCAATTCTATTTGGGGTCGGCGCAGCATGTCTTCTTCTTCCATACATGTCTACCAGCCGTCGTCTCGTCATTCACTCCTCTTTCTTTCATGTCGTTCCTCACACACTCCATCCACCAATTTTTTTTCTTTTTTTTTGCGAGCCTATCGCCATACCGGTCACAGTTCCAGACTTCGGACTGATACTGAACAATTCGTAATAGAAAAACCCAATACCTATTACTTTTACCAGAGACCTCAGCGTCAGCCTAACGCGTACGCATTACAACTACTCCACCGAGGCAGTTATTAAAGTCAAGTAGGTACAAAAATAAATTACATAATTACCTGTTCTGATCAATATTCATACCCTGGATATCATCAACCCAATGACCTCATGCATGAACGATCAACCCTTCCTCCGAAGGTTTTTTTTATTGCATAGGCTGACAAGCGAGCTGGCAATGGGCCGGCTCGTCCGGGTCGTTACCACTGTCTCACAGAAAATCGACGTAAAGTAGCAGCTTGCTGCTGCGTTTCGTACGATGAGTGAGATATCCGGAGGCCCAAATCCCTTCCTCTTCCCAATCCCTTATTTAGGTATCCCTTTCCTATAAGGTCGGCAATGCGCCCATGGCTCTTTTTGTATTGTGGGCGTACATGGGCGGTGGTGATCACTTACCATCAGGTGAACCAACTTGCTATCTCGTTCTGGCTCCGAGTCATTGCTCTAGCAAAGGTAATCAATCGAAATACGGTTTACACACCATAAATTAATTTAAGGTAAGTACATATAAATGTAATAGGATTATTTTTATAGTCCAATTTTCGTATGCGAGTTTTTTGATTACGTTTGAATATCGATTCCGATATCACAGTTTACACGCCCAACAGAGTTTTTGTTACATCATACTAATATTATAAATGTGAATGTAAGTCTGTTTGTTACGCCTTCACGCGAAAACTACTTAACCATCAATCATCATGAAATCATCACCTTAAATCATCATGAAACTTTGTACACATATTCTTGGAGGTTTAAGAAGTAATATAAGATACCTTTTATGAAAAAATAAAAATTATCTATTTGTTTGTTACGCTCTCACGCCTAAATCACTGAACCGATTTTGATGAATTTTGATTTAGAGATAGATGGGATAGTCTAATCACGCGGGCGGAACCGCGAGCAAAAACTAGTGTTGAATAGTAAGGTAGTAGTAGAATTGAAAACCTATTATTTAAAGTCGGTTATAATCTTACCAACGCCTTAGTCGCGTCAATAGACACGATGTCTCCTGTAGGTACAGTTGTAAGTACGAATACAGCGGTCACTTCATGAGGCACGTGCGGCAGATCGTCCGTGTAGGTAGCTTCTCCGGCACATTGGATCTACATAATACAAAGACTTTAATACCATAGAAGGGCTGTTCAGAAGTATATTTTTTTTCGAATGGATTTGTGCTGTTAGCGAAATCCATTTGCTTTTACAGCAAAGACTTTAATGTATAACTAGACGCGCTGTTTAGAAGTAAATTCGCGTCACCTAACGCGCGAGTTTGACAGCTCAAGCGGGAGAGGGAGCTAGTGCAGTATTAGACGCTTACGAAGAAGTGACATTACTAAAATGATTTTTGCCCTTTTCCGGTTTGTCTCTGAGTAACTATACGATGTTTTTATTGCAAGTGAATTATACATTATGTTTAACATGTGTGTTGAATTTATGTAAGAAAACAAGAATTAAATAAAAAAATATCTTTTTTATTTTATTTTTATGTCCTCAGAAGACCTTCGTTCTTTGAGAATAATTTTTACAATACCCTAATATGTAATTCAGCATTTTCGTAATTATGTACTATTTCCATCAAATATCTGAAATACAAACATCACACTTGCCTTTCACCTACTAAAATTCACTTTAAATAAGTAAGTACCTATTCCCACTTTGGTCTATCCGTTTTTGTTGTGTTTTCTATTGTACATTAAATTCGATAAACTAACACGAAATTGTTTATTGTGACCCATAAAATATTGTCACTTTTTACGTGCATATATTATTCCTTCAATTTGAAGTTATTTTACGGAAGTAACTATATTATTTCTTGGTTTTGATCGAAAAAATCATTTACTGTGAATGAAAACTAATACCAAACAAAACGGCCGTCTCAATATTGCCATCTCACTTACACTCATCTCCTCTCGCTGCAACGCCTTAGACGTCATTCCCGCCTCGCCGGCCGCGTATGCAACACAATTATACTTTTGAACAGCCCGTCTATGGTATTAAAGTCTTTGCCCTAAAAGAAAAAGAACACGCACCAAAGCTTCAACTTTCTCTATGGGCTGTGTAATTGGCCACAGCGACGGCTCCGTCTTAAAAACTTGTGAAGCTGTAGACACGGGTCTTGTGCTGTGGATTTTTATAGCTCCAGAACGATATTCGTCACGGACTCTGTCCACAGGAAACAGCGATAACATGCCCTGAAACAGTTTTATAGCATACAGTTACATATACATACTACAGATACCTTATGATGTAAAACAATACAAAGCAAAGAAGTTCGACAATGAACACCTAATGCAATGATAATATTTCTAATATAAAATTATGACTGCCTCGGTGGCGCAGTTGTAATGCGTACGCGTTACGATTGAGGCCAACGCCGAGGTCTCAGGTTCGATCCCGGGTCGGGTAAAGTGGTATTGGGTTTTTCTATTACGAAATGCTCAGTATCAGCCCGGAGTCTGGAAATCGTGCCCGGTATGGCGATAGGCTCGCCATACCGGGACCGCCATATCGCTCGCGTATCACATC
This sequence comes from Mimas tiliae, assembly GCA_905332985.1. Classification (NCBI taxonomy): domain Eukaryota; kingdom Metazoa; phylum Arthropoda; class Insecta; order Lepidoptera; family Sphingidae; genus Mimas; species Mimas tiliae. Next base: position 1,767,148 of record HG995266.1, on the reverse strand, counting down.
GTGGGACGGAGATACGCTCGGCGAAATGTGGGTGTACTGGTTACACCTCTGCCTACCCCTTCGGGGATTACAGGCGTGAGTGCGTATGTATGTAAAATAATAAAATAACTGACTTCAAAATAAAAACAATGAAAGTCAACAGAACACCCAGACCCGAAAATAATATTTAAAGATCACACAAACATTCAGGCGAAGCTAGCGAAAGCTAGTACCTACTTACCTTATAAAACAACGCTAGACCCAACTGCCTTCGATACTCCACTGACGGATTCGGGGGGTTCTTTTCAACTACCAACTCGCTGTTCAACACCTTCAGCGCTTTCTGCAACGTGACTGCCGAAAACAGATTGTTCCCAACGAGGTACTGCTCAGTATTCTTGGCTCTGATGAAATGTTTTGACAAGCCACCGTAAACAATTCTGCATTCATTGACGGTATTGTTCATGAGCTTGTACAGGTATGCCGCGTTGACGATGGCACGTGTTGATTGACCGCGAGACATTATCTAAAATATAATACCTAAATTGAAAGATCAGCGCTAGCCCGCGAAATTCAATTTATTTATTTTGGCTCGATCCTTCGAATAAACATGGATAAAAACATCTAAATAAGATAACTAGAAGGATAACTCTCATAATACGACTCCACTTACTTATGCAAAGGTAAAATCACAAGTAACACCCATGTGTTACATACGTTGCATGTGCAACTTGCAAGTGTCATTTTTGTTGTATGTGTGTTGTATTCGTGTATGGACACGCAACAAAAATTTACGAACGTTCAAAATCAACTTTGTTTCGTAAAAGTTAATGTCTAAATATTACATTTCTAGATCGAGATACGACGTTTTGACTTCTGCATCGCGCAAAAAATTAGACGTATTAAGTGTCAACTAGAGATCATGAATCAATTTTTATAAATTGATAAATGAACGAGCTGCGTAGACGTTTATAGCCCCGCCCCCTTGCACAGAGTTTTGGTGGTGTGATTTTTTGCTTCAGTTACGTTTCTTGTCATCTTATTTCGATGAATAAAAATGATTTTGCGTAAATAATTATCTTATATATACGGAATAATAACAATGAAATCTATAAATACCTAATTAAATCTATAAATATAGAAGACAGATATCCACGATACAGATTTACCTAGTGTGGGGTCGGGACTATGTGTGTGAACTGTTAGGTGTATTTATTATTATTAGTTATGGGTACCTCGCTAGTCGGGAGAGAACTGCGCTCCCCGTAGTGACAAGTTTTTTTTTAATAGTAGAGGATGGCACATGAGCAAATGGGTCAACTGATGGTAAGTGATCTCCACCGCCCATGTACGCCCTCAATACTAAAATAATCATGGGCGCGTTGCCGACCTTAAAGGAAAGAGACAAGTTAGGGATTGGGAAGGGGAGGGGAATTTGGGCTTCCGGATATCTCACTCACCGTACGAAACGCAGCAGCAAGCTGCTACTTTACGCCAGTTTTCTGTGAGACAGTGGCAACAACTCGGACGAGCCGGCCTATTCATGCTGTAAACAAAAGTGTCTACAGCGTGGCTCTACCACTCAAAGGTATGTGAAGTCTACTAACCCGCATTAGTCCAGCGTGGTGGACTAAGGCCTGACCCCTCTCATTCAGTAGAGGAGGCCCGTGTCCAGTAATGGGGCGTATATAATTTAGAGCTAGAATTATTATTATATTTGATTATTTTTTTGATACCTTAAAAGTTATGAGTTTGTATTTATCACTTAATGGGGGCAGTAAAATATTTAATATTATTTTTCCCTTCATGTCGGTGTTGAGGAACTCTTCCATCGTCACTCGTTGAATAGCTCTGGTGCCATGACGCGATCTTGAACCTGAAAATAACTTAAGACTCTTGGAAAACAACATAATATTCTTCTTCTTACACTTGGAGGCCAATTCTCGTAATTTTAAATGTTCAAAATGTCATTCCGATCTAATCTCAGCGTCAAGAAAGTTGCAAATGGCATTCTCTTAAACCAATAATCAAACCGTGGGTGTACTGGTTACACCTCTGCCTATCCCTTCGGGGATTACAAGCGTGAGTGCGTATGTTACAGTCTACAGAATAGGTTTTACGAATGGCCGCCTGCCTGACGCCAATCCCTTTGGGGTGGAAATACCCAGAGCCGGATCAAATATTTGTGGATCACTCAATCAATTATCTCGGTTCGGGAATCGAACCCGCGGCCACTCGCTTCACAGCCGGCTACTTGCCCATTGCGCCACGGAGGCTGCTAGTCCACTTTATCAAATACAAATAAAATATCAAAATTCGTCTACATTTGGCGAAGTTATGCGTGATCATAACGGCACGGCGAACTAAGAACCTCCTTTTTTGAAGTCGGTTAAAAGTATACCCACATAAAGTTAGTTGAGCGTCCACACACTCCAACAGAAGAAATATATCCGAAGCGAAGTCTTTGTGTTGGTGTTTTATCATCAGGTTGCCACCTATGGTTGCCAACTGTAAAATAAATACCCGAGATTCAGGGTGAAATATTGAAATATTAAAGACTTAAGTATAGGGGTGTAAATGGACCACCAACATCTTACGTTTATTGAAGTGAAAACTTCTTTAGCATCGTTGTGATTTGTAAGTCGATGAAACTAAAAAGAGACAGACACATAAATTCATAAGATTTAACGTGGGAGAAAATGAGATAGGAAGCATTATACAGTTGTGCGCGCATGCGAAGTACAAAGTTTGAGAAAAGGCATCACAACAACCGTGGTGTTTGTATCAAAACCTCTTGTATGTCCTACTCAACTGTGCTTACCCATAGCGTAGATAGAGGAACATAAAGGTGTAACAACATATGCGATTACACAACCCTTATTTGAATCGGTTTTTACATTCTAAAATGCAGCACTATTTTTTTATGGCTTTTAAAATACACAGCACGCACTTTCAGACACTTTATGATGCGAGAACACATTTCTACTTATCCAGAAATCTATTATATTATAAAATATAGTTTCGGACACCAATGTGTCAACAACACAAGCTTGGAGTCAAATAGTAACAGCGATGAGGCCAACAAATAAGTAACTTTGTCTCTTTCACACTTAGTGTATTTTAATAAGTCCCTTTCGCTGTGAAGTATAACATATCGTTTAACAAAACTTAGAAACCGACTTTAATGTACAGCAATAGCATGTACCTAAATTCCAATACAATAACACAATCGCGACGAGTGTACTGTTGTCCGTTGAGGAGTTTTATTTTTTTACACTGTACTCCGTTATCAGTTCTTAACCAAATTTATATGGGACTACATCGTAGCTAAACTCTATCGAGTCATTTTTTTAACAAAATCGGCCCACAATTGACGGAGAAATCGATGTACATACATAAAAAGAGCAAAAAATAATAATAAAAAAATACTCATTTTTAGAAGACGGTTAAAAAGAGATGTAAAACGTCACTTCGACTATAGGTTACTCTATCTACGGCTTACCCCCATAGGATGCATGAGTAAATAAAATGTTATTTTGCTTACATTTCTCACAGCGCTATGGGCTACATTGTTCAAATGTTCCAAAAATTCTTTTAAATACGAAAAATTATCTTCTTTAGATACTTGTTCAAAGAAATCTATAAGTTCGGTTAAGGTAACGCCAGCTCCGATGACCAGGTTTTGGTCGAGCCCACAATGTTTCAGCTCTTCCACTCCAGTTATATCAAACAGTATTCTGGGATATTCAGATATTGGGTACGCTCCTGCAATATATTTTTTTTATTAGCTTGTGACCAGAATCAACACTACACATAACTTTGAATTATAAATTACTGCGTGGCATTGGACTGCGCTCGTCACCCCGAGACATAAGATGTTAAGTCTCATAATGGCCAGTAATTTCACTGGCTTCAATGTCCTTCAAACCGGAACACAACAGTGCTTACATGCTTGGCGGCAGAAATAGGCCTCTCGCATACGAGGGACCTAAATTAAATTAATTTAATGTATATTTGGGACAATCAGTGGTACTTAATTACACTAAGTTATTTACACCATAAATTCAAGTAGGTAATTTACATGAAATTTCATTACCTTCAGAAGGCTGCATACCTACATTGAAAATAATTATTGATAAAGGAAATTATAATTACAATTAAAAATAAATAACATAGGGATAAAGACATTTAAATGTATTAGAGAAGCGAAATACACACATTTGTTATTATATATGTACTAATAGGCCTTTAAATATGAAATTGTCGTTCAGTATTCAGTATTCTTGGATTGCGCTACACTTACGATCAGGTGTAGCGTAGTCACTTTGCCGAGATAGGATAAAAAAAAATATACGAAAAAAATAAAAGTATTTTTTTCCATAGTGATTTCTTAGGTTTACGCGAATATTACACATTGAAATAAAACTACATAGTTTATAAGGATTTTATGGCGGTTTAATTTTTATTTTAGTATATAAAATAGATTGTGATTATGGGCTCTCTTATATCAGGCAAACTAAAAGAAGCATAGAGACCCGCGTAAAAGAACACATAGCTGATGTTAAACACCGACGCTCTACGAAGTCTGCAGTTGCTGAACATTCAGACGAAGGCTCCAAACATTACCTTAGATTTGACAAACCACAAATCCTTGCCAAAGAACACCGATTCCTACCTAGGATGATTCGCGAGGCTATTGAAATTAAGAAACACCCAAATTTCAATAGAGAAGATGGTTGGAAGCTTGCACAAGCCTGGGAACCAATTATACATCTAATTAAATCGGAATCCAAAAGACTAACTGCCAGACCTCAAGACATCGTGAGCTCTTTCTGCGTAGATCGGACTAGTGTCAACTAACTTTTTTAAATAATAAAAAATATTTAATGTATTTTAAAATGAAGGTAGCCAATGTAACATTAACTTTTCGAAGCGACCTACACCTCAGTCTCTCTCGTGACCACGAAAGCTGAAAAGCTTTCGAAACGTCGGGACTAAAATAAAAATTACACCGCGATAAAAAATCCGTGTAAACTAAAGTTTTATTTTAATATTTTTTTCCATGTTTTTTATTTCTATTTAATCAAAGTACCCACCCACAAAGTATCTATATTTCGTTCGTAGGCCACCGCGAGGTTGAAAGTAATATTTCTCTACTCAGGGCCGAGCCGCCCCTGTGTGCGGCGCCAAGACAACAGGGGCGCCGCCATCGAATTATTTTTGTTATACTTACATAACACCATAAAGACTTTCCCCTACCAAAAAGTGCCCAACGCGGCTAAAGAAGTTTTCACTTAAAAAAATAAGTTGAAACATGAAGATTCGTGAAAAAAAGAGGCGCTTCATAGGTTTCGCACACAGGCGCTTTGGGGGTCGGCGCGGCCCTGTCTCTACTTTATCTCTACTTTTGGCACAATGAGTCGAGTTTTATGTAACCGTGTTCGCTTCGATAGGCATATAGTGATATTCAGAAATAAAATGAATTTCATGAGGAAAAGAAAAACAAGTCGACAAAATTATGTCGTTTTGCATATTACATACGCACTCACGCCTGTAATTCCCGAAGGGGTAGGCAGAGGTGTAACCAGTACACCTACAATTCGCCGAGCGTATCTCCGTCCCTTGTGATAGGGGCGAGCCCATCGCCATACCGAGCACAAATTCCAGACTCCGGGCTGATACTGAGCATTTCGTAATAGAAAAACCCAATCCCACTTCACCCGACCCGGGGATCGAACCCTAAGCGTTAGCCTCTCGTTAATCGTAACGCGTACGCATTACAACTGCGCTACCGAGGCATGTCGAATATCGAAATGTTACTCATTCGATAAAAACAGAAAATGCTTTATTTATGTCCTAGCAATGTAACCGGATTTGGTACTACGGGAGGTGAAATACTTATATCGTACACTATACGTTGCTTAAATTTGATCACACGTTTCTGTAACACGTTGTATATAAAAATATATAATAATAAATTCTATTTGACTAGTCATCAGTTCATCACTAACCTTTAGCAGTATTTCCGGCCACTAGCATGTAAGAATCGTCGCCTTCTACACTAAACACTTCAAATATGTCTTCAATTTCACTAACTTTATACCAAACTTTACAGTCTATTAGTTTTATTTTAATCAGAGTCTTTTCTAATCCTTCCTTTGTGATAAAACACCAATCGCCGCAAGTTTTAGCACAATCATCAGTTCTTTTGCATTTAATGTCCTCTATATCTGGAAGATTATTTCTTGGAACGTCAGAAGCAAATTCTTTGAAAGCCTTTAATATTGGTCGATAACCTGTACATCTGCATACATTACTAGCAAAATATCGTTCAATTTCCGTCATCGTGGGACGCTTTTTTCTTTGGAGTAAGCTATAAAAACAAAAAATTAACGCTTGACAAAACAGATAGGTGTTATACTTAATCATACTAATTACTAATATTATAAATGTGAATGTAAGTTTGTTTGTTACGTTTTCACGCGAAAACTACTTAACCGATCATCATGAAACTTTGTACACATATCGTTGGAGGTATAAGAAGTAACATAGGATACTTTTTATGAAAAAAAATATAGCAAAAGCTAGTATCAAATATATCTATTTGCCTTCTAGTGCATTGTAGCGCTTTAAGACATTTTATGGATTCACTAAATAATTTGAATTTGAATTAGAAGAATCACGGGCACGTTGCCGACCTTAAAGAAGGGAATATGTATTGGGAAAGGAGGGGGATTTAGGCCTCCGGAAATCACTTACCAAACGAAACGCAACAGCAAGTAGAAAGCTATTACGTCGGTATTCTGTGAGACATTGGTAACGACCCGGACGAGCCGGCCCAGTTGTGCTGTAGTCAAAACTGTCTGCATCCTGGCTCTACCACTCAAATTGATGTTTTTCGATATCGGAGGCTTAGTCTTCTTATTTATTTATTTAATATGACACACCATCGACAGTTACACAATACATTGGAAAAAGATATTATAATGCAATGGACAATGTGCAAGTTGCCATTACAGGTGCCTTCAACCATCTCAAGTCTTACACGGATATAAAAATTAAATTATTTTTTAAAATCAATAGCGTTAATTACATATAATGGTGATAAAATTTAATAGACGTGTGGCGGTACACAGCGCGCACCGCACATGCAATGTTAACCGATCCTGAATCACGCTAGCAAAGTTTGCGCGACGGTTAGTATATATAGAAGTTCCGAACATGGTAGGGCTGGAGTGCTTACAAGCATTCGCCCGAAAGTCCGGTGTCGCTGACCAAAGCCGACCCATGTGTCAGGCTATCAGCAAGCGTCCATACCAAAAAAAAAAAAAAAAACAACCGTTGGAGGGGCCGCGGCTGGTCAGGTACAATATCTGCCTGGCTGAAGATCTCCCCTTCGCTGGAGGAAGAATAAGAATTATAAACTAAAATGAATTCTTTATATTACCTATGCATAGCCATTATCCAACCCGGAGTGCAGGAGCCGCACTGAGTGCCGTTGTTTTCTGCCAACGTTTTTTGGATGACATGATAACCCTTCAGCCTGTTTCCCAAGCCTTCTACCGTTGTGATGTCCCAATCATGGCACGATGTTACCGACACCAAACACTGTTGCAAAGATATAGGTTTATTTAATTTATTTATTAATAATAATGACTGCCTCGGTGGCGCAGTTGTAATGCGTATACGTTACGACTGAGACTCACGCTGAGGTCCCGGGTTCGACCCCCGGGTCGGGTAAAGTGGTATTGGGTTTTTCTATTACGAAATGCTCAGTATCAGCCCGGAGTCTGGAATTTGTGCCCGCTATGGCGATAAGCTCGCCCCCTATCACATTATGGGCGGAGATACGCTCTGCGAAATGTGGGTGTACTGGTTACACCTCTGCCTACCCCTTCGGGCATTACAGGCTTGAGTACAGGAGTTACAAATACGTTCAGTTTTCGAATTCGTATGAAATTACTACCTTCGAAGTGTCAAACGAATAATTCTAAAGGTAATAAGTAAAGGAAAGGATCGCTTGAAAACTAATTTCATATTAGTGTAAAATGAAATAAAATAAACCATATTAACAATTTTAATTCATCATAGTTTCCACCCGTGGCTAATACTATTTGAAGTATGAGAAAAAACGGAAACTTTCATCGTTTTATAAAACTATCAAAACTTGTACTAGGCCTTCTGACAAGACGCTGAAATCTACTATGTACACATCTATATAAATAAATAAAATTGAAGTGTCTGTTTGTAATATTAAAATAACCGCTTTTACTACATGCATATAATATGAATAGCCCAGCGGATTAGCATGTTGAAGTGGCAGTGGGCAGGCCACATAGCTCGCAGAACTGATAGCCGATGGGGCAGAAAAGTTCTCGAATTGAGGCTACGTACGGGCAAGCGCAACGGAGGACGTCCACCTACAAGATGGACCGACGACCTGACAAGGGTTGCAGGAAGCCGATGGATGCAGGCCGCTTCCAACAGCGAGGCCTGGAAGGCATTAGGGGAGGCCTATGTTCAGAAGTGGACGTCTTGCGGCTGATGATGATGATGATGATATGATTGTCAAGTTTTGAATGTATATACGGTACATATACCAAAATAACATTTATTACAATTTTTATCTCTTTGTTCCGGCTAATCTCTGGAACGGCTGGACCGATTTGACGGGACTTTCACTGGCAGATAGCTGATGTAATAAGGAGTAACTTAGGCTACTTTTTATCCTGGAAAATGACATTCGCGCGGGCGGAGTCGCGAGCAAAAGCTAGTAGGTAATATAATAAAAATACATACATGCAGTGATTTGTATTTCAAATTTCTCAGTGGTGTTGCTTCTGTTTATGGGCAGGCGTGGCGCTTGCCATCAGGCCAGCGACCTGCTCGTTTCGTCACTCATGACAATAAAAAAAATGTTATTTGTGGTTCAGACAAATATATGTCTCCGTACGGGGATCGAACCCGCGGCCTCACGTTTCACAGTCGGCTACCAACCCTGTGCGCCACGGCGGCTGTCATAATTAATACACACATAGAAAAGTCAGAGGTGCACGCTCTTGGGGCTGGTTTCGAACTTGCGAGTCCGTACCAGTCCCCGCTGAGCTATCACTGCTTTTAATTATCGCTTGCTTTAACGGTGAAGGAAACATCGCGGGGAAACCTGCATACCTGAGAAGTTCTTTAAACATTTTCGAAGGTTTGTGAAGTCTGCTAAACCGCAATAGGCCAGCGTGATGGACTAAGGCCGAACCTCTCTCATTCAAAGCTCGGCAAAATGTGAGTACAGGTTACGTCTCTGCCTACAGGCATGAGTGCGTATATGTAATATACAGTATGTAACAAAAACCCTGCTGGCCCTTTCTAGGTCGTGAAGATAGACATAATAGACAGCTTAAATAATAATTAAATTAAAATAAATAAATAAACAGAAGCGAGAATTATCCTTACACAGGTAGCTTAGAAAAAAGAACAATATTAAAAAAATAGGTATTTTCATCTGAACAGCTGACTGATGCCAGGCGCGATTGATGTACGTAGACGCCGCAACTTGCTATCTCAGTCTGGCTCTACGCCATCGCTCTTGCAGAGGTAATCAATCGAAATACGGTTTACAAACAATTAAAGTATAAAAAAATTATATGATAATTTTTGTAGTCTTATTTTCATAAGCGAGTTATTTCATTTCGTTTGAATATCGATTCTGATATCACAGTTAAAACGCCCAACAGGGTTTTTGTTACATATTGTATAATATAAAATAGTAGAAATTTATAGTTCATTCACTAATGCTAGAATCTCTATCAATACGTACGGAATTGACGGCTTCGCAAGGGTTCCCAGGGCATCTCGAAGCTGATACAATGCATGCGCCACACCCCCCTTCACGGCACATGTACTTAGTGCCAGGATAGTTCAGGACTTTCCTTATATAATCCACTAACGTAACCTTTGAGGACACTTCGCATCCCACTGAAATATAAATAATAATGATAATAAATATACTAAGATGAAGAAGGTAAGAAGGGTAGGCAGAGGTGTAACTAGTACACCCACATTTCGCCGAGCGTATCTCCGTCCTATAATGTGATAGGGGGCGAGCCTATCGCCATACCGGGCACAAATTCCAGACTTCGGGCTGATACTGGGCATTTCGTAATAGAAAAACCCAATACCACTTTACCCGACCCGGGATCGAACCCAAGCCCTCAGCGTTAGCTTAATCGTAACGCGTACACATTACAACTGCGTCACCGAGGCAGTCCATAAAGAAGGTCCTTCGATTAATTATATGGATAAAAATTCTTTTGCACAAATAATCACAATGGGTATACGGAATACTTAATAACAATGAAAACAATTAATATTGCTTCTAGAGTTAATGAATGTCCAAAATTATTAAACTGAGAAAATAAAAGATTTTCTAGTGCTGATCTTTCGCCTTAAATAACCTTGGTTAACGTTACACAGATAAAAAAAGCATAACAGAAAAAGTTAACTCGATGTGCATTGATAGATAACAATTCACACCATTAGCACATTAGCACACACATTGGTTAGACTTTCAACAATGACCTTAGATTTAAGATCGTACGATGTGATTTTAGCAAATTATTAGATATCTATATAATAAATAATTCTAGCCCTGTATTATATACGACCCACTGCTGGGCACGGGCCTCCTCTACTGAATGAGAGGGGTTAGGCATTACTCCATCACGCTGGCCTAATGCGGGTTGGCAGACTTCACATACCTTCGAAATTCTTATGAAGAACTTCTCAGGTATGCAGGTTTCCTCACGATGTTTCCTTCACCGTTAAAGCAAGTGATAATTAACAATTAATAAAAAGCGGTGATAGCTCAGCGGGGAGTGGTATGGACTGTAGAGACGAAAGTCGCAGGTTCGAAACCAAGTGCATACACGTCTGACTTTTCTAAGATATCTAATTGTATATAAAGTAAGTTTTAACAAAACCTAGAAACCGACTTCAAAACAAAAACACTAAAAAGTCAAAAATATCAATTTTTATAGGTCTCTTTAGAGTCGGTGCCTGCAGTATCGCTGTCGGTCAAATAAAATTGCACCTCATCCTCCTTTTTTGAACATTACATTTACACAATTTTTTATTTACACATTTACAACTATTTAACAATAGATTGCAATTTAAATAATTTGTACCTACAATTTTTATTTTGTTATATTTGCTTGACTGACGAGACGAAACAGAAGCAACGTCACACAGAACTCTGTATTACAGAGCACTGCATGGCACTGAATTGTGCTCGTCATCCCGAGACATAGAGACAAAGTTGATTTTGATCGTTCATTAATTTTTCTTGCGTATATGAGTGTTACGTGCGATACATTATTACCTTTACATGTGTAAGTAAGTGGAGTCGTATTTTTGGCTGATTCATATGAGAGTTATCATTCCAGTTAACTTATTTCGATGGATGATATAGAGAAAATAGTACTATCCACCTCTCTGTAGTATTTTGTCTACGAGTGGTAGAGTGGTAGGGGCGTTTCGTCCGGGTCGTTACCACTGTCTCACAGAAACCCAACGTAAAGTAGCGGCTTGCTGCTGCGTTTCGTACGGTGAGTGAGATATACGTAGGCCCAAATCCCCCTCCCCTTCCCAATCCCTTAATTATAGCTTTCTTTTAAGGTCGGCAACGCGCCCATGATTTTTTGGTATTGTGGGCGTACATGGGCGGGCTATGATATAAAAAATAAGGGGTGAGTTTATTAGCTTGAATGACGATAGGAGCAGGTGGCTCGCCTGATGGTAAGCGCCACGCCTGCTCATAAACAGAAGCAACACCATACACAGTTTTGTACCTATTACAATCCACTGCAAGACATTGAACTGCGCTCGTCACCCCGACAAGTTGTTAAGTCTCATAATGCCCAGTAATTACACTGGCTTCAATATCCTTCAAACTGGAACGCAACAGTGCTTACACTGCTGCTTGGCGCCAGCAATAGATGGCGCGGTGGTACCAACCCAAACAGCCTCACGCATTCGAGGGACCTAGCACCTTGTAAAAGGACCCGACATGACTACGGAACCCTTAACTGCAACCACACGGACATTTTACAGGATTTTTAATACGATTTTATTAGCTTTTCTCATTCATTTAATTGTGGGCAGGCCACTTAGCTCGCAGAACTGATAGCTGATCGGGCAGAAAAGTTCTCGAATGGAGGCCACGTACGGGCAAGCGCAACAGAGGACGTCCACCTACGTTGCAGGAAGCCGATGGATGCAGGCCACTTCCAACAGCGAGGCCTGGAAGGCATTAGGGGAGGCCTATGTTCAGCAGTGGACGTCTTGTGGCTGATGATGATGATGATTCATTTAATACGGTAGTTGATTAGATTTTTTTTATTATTTAAATCAATAAGTTACGTTACTCAAAATATATTGCAGAAAGAATTTTATAAATCGGACCAAAAATAAATAAGTTAGAAGCCATTCAAATCCTGTAGAAGGGGTAATTGTCAAATGACAGACGACGCAAACTTTGACGTCACTGTGTAAAATTTTCATTATGGTGCACGCGTGCAAGCGAGATAGCGAGATATCCCTACTACGCACCTACTTTTCCTCATACCAACATTTAAAGTCATAACTGCGGGCACATTTCTGAACCAATTTTGATCGTGTTTTAATAAAAGGGTTTCTTTTGCGTATCATTTTCTGTTGCTTATAAAATGTATAAAATTCAATATAGGAAACTACCTTATTCATAAACTCACCTTCATAATGCGTTCCGTTGACTTTAAACTTGACTTTGTCACTTAAATTTGTTGTACTCATTATGTACTGCACACGAATGAATGCAAAAATGTAATGACACTAAATACTATTGAAGCGACTGCATCGTATATGTATAGTTGAAGTGCAAACGAGCGGGGGTAGGGTTACCAGACGACAGTATTGTCCTTACATGACAGGATTGTAAAAATGTCAAGATATTTAAATAATGAATACTTGTATTAAAAATACTAATATTTGAAAGAACTATATATTCTTTAGAACAAAAAGAGCACGCCTTTATCTCCGAAGGTGGTGAAAATAGTGCGACATCTACCTACGTCTCGATGAGCATATTTTCGTCCCATGATGTGATAGGGGGCGAGTCTATCGCTATACGGGGCACAAATTCCAATCTCAGGCAATTCATGTGAGATTCTTCTAATGGGAAATGTAAACACAAATTGTGATTATCCGACCTAGAAATTCAATTCAGGGCATCACGGTTCTCAGCTTTAGTACTCTGCCACTAGGCAAATGAGGAGCATAGGAAAAAAATAACTTTAATTTGACTAAATAATAATCAACCCAACTAACTTAATACAAATACGGATATTAAAAACACGTGCGCGCTTGTGGCAAGTTAGAACTTGCATACATGCGCTCTCACGCCTGTACTCCCTGAAGGAGTAGGCAGAGGTGTAACTAGTACACCCACATTTCGCCGAGCTTATTTCCGTACTATGATGCGATAGGGGTTGGGCCTATCGCTATATTTTTACACAAATATAGACTCCGGGTTGATACTAAGCATTTCAAAAACCTAATATCACTTTACCCGACCCGGGTACCGAACCTGAGACTTCAGCATAGCAGTACGCGTACACATTACAACTGCGCCACCGAGGCAGTAAAGTTAGAACTTTTTATAAAAATTTGGCATATTGCCAGGACTTTTAAATTTTTATCTGGTATCCCTACGCGGGAGCGAATTGCCTCGTTGATACCTACATTAAACATACAAAAACTTGACCGAACTGAAGGTTACAGGCTGTAGAGCCACACCAAAGACTTAATGTATACCTACTGCTACTTGACCGATGTAACGTCCTCGCCGCGCTCCCCGAAGCACCCCCGAGCCGCGAGTAGTACTCCTAGTACCGGCCCGCTAGCCCATGAGGTTTAATATATAATAATAATAATAATAATACTACCCCTGTATTATATACGTCCCACTGCTGGGCACCGGCCTCCTCTACTGAATAGGGGTTAGGCCTTACTCCACCACGCTGGCCTAATGCGGGTTGGCAGACTTCACATACCTTCGAAATTCTTATGAACTTCTTAGGTATGCAGGTTTCCTCACGATGTTTCCTTCACCGTTAAAAAAAGTGATAACTAACAATTAATACAAATTAGATTATAAGTACATAGTTTAAAAATCCCCCTAAACCCCAATCGCAAATGTCTTTGCCCTCTCCAGTGGCCGTCCTGAGCCGAGGTCCGTACCCCCCATTAGGAGGGGTGCCCTCAGCGAGATCACTTAAATTTTAAGGGTTGGAGTGCCTAAAGCATTCACCCGAAAGCCTGGTGACGCTGACTAAAGCCGACACTCGTCAAGTTAACAGCATGCAAACACAAAAAAAAATAGGTACTGCTAGACAAGCAGCGCAGTCCATAGACCTAGAACCCCTATCGCACTCCCTGTTTGTGAGCTGTCAAACTCCCGCGTTATGTGGTGTAATTTTACTTCTAAACAGCCCGTTTAGTAGGTATACATTAAAGCCTTTGAGCCACATTGTAGAAAGTTTTGTTTACAGCATGAATGGGCCGGCTCGAGCGTATTGAATAGGCTCCGAAACAACTGAACCGATTTGAAAAATTCTTTTACTGTTCGGAAGTTACCCTATCCCCGGGTCACATAGGCTACTTTTTATCCGGGAAGAGGCCGTTCATGCGGGCGGAGCCGCGAGCAAAGGGTAGTTACTAATATAAGGGTGACAAATGTAAACAGATGTTTATTTTGGTTTTAAATTACATACATCCACACTCAAGCCTGTAATCCCCGACGGGGTAGGCAGAAGTGTAACCAGTACACCCACATTTCGCTGAGCGTATCTCCGTCCCATAATGTGATAGGGGGCGAGCCTATCGCCATACCGGGCACAAATTCCAGACTTCTGGCTGATACTGAGCATTTCGTAATAGAAAAACCCAATATCACTTTTACCCGACTCCGACCCGGGGATCGATCGACCGATACCTAGGTATATATAAGAGAACCTCCTTCTTTTTTGAAGTCGGTTAAGGAGCATAACGCTTTTTATAAATGGCATTTGCTGTAAATGAAAACGAATATAAAACAAACAGCCGTCTTAATATCACACTAATCCCACGTAGGTATTCAATGTATGTATGGCAGAGTCACTCAACGCCTGTGCACAATAAAAAAAGAAACATTGCATAGTATACGCTGCTAAAGAGGGCTCAGTCTGTCTGTTTACTATTGTTGTTGTTTAAACAATAAAGTTATCGCCTATTATCTAGTATCCACATGTGTTTAAATAGACATTAATGTAAAGTTGTCGCAGAATTGAGGCGTATGTATAAATATAAATATTATTCATTCAAATAACCTATGTGACGTTAATGACATGTGTAATTACTGGATCTATATATACATATAAACACACTGATCTTACGCGTGGCTCGTGGGATGGTACTTTTTTAGTTTATGGCAAAGACTTTAATGTATAGGTACTACTAAAGTCTTGGCAGATCAGCACTAGCCCGCGAAATTCTATTTGGTTTTTTGAAAATTGCAGCTCGATCTTTCGAATAACTATGATTACTTTTTTTAGAGTGGTAGAGCCACGGTGTGACAGTTTTGTCTAAAGCATGAATGGGCCGGCTCGTCCGGGTTGTTACCAGTATCTCACAGAAAATGAAAAACAGAGATAATTTAACAAATATAAATAGAATGTATGTTTAAGTTAAGAGTAAGATATAAATAAATTGACCAATGAGTTGTATTATGCTACGAGCAAGCTAAAATTAAATGCTTCCTAACATGAAATACCTACCTAAACAGAAAATAAAAATGATATCAAATAAACAAAAGACGACCGATCGCGAATAAATAATAACGGAAAATTGGCAATTTTTAAAAGACAAGTCATTCTTTTCAAGAATATAGTAAGCGGACAAAAAACAAGCCCACTGAGTTTGTTTCGCCGGGTCTTCTCTAGCTAGGTCGCGTTTGGATCCGGTGGTAGTTTTAAAACAACACTTCGGAGATACACATGGTCCGCATTCAATCTCTTAAAGTTACCTATAGGACTTTGTATTTCCTAAAATATCAATTATTGAAAATCCGGACCTAAAACAAGCCCCCTGAGTTCAAGTAACTGGATCTTCTCAGAGTTTGGGTCGCGCCGCGTTGAATCCAGTGGTAAATTAAGCCCACTGAGTTTGTTTCGCCGGGTCTTCTCAAGCTGGGTCGTTTTGGATCCGGTGGTAGTTTTAAAACTCGTGCCGTTTCGGTAAATGCAGTGGTCCATACCGACTCAAAATATTTAATAATTAATAATGGATGTTACCATATTACAAATATTGTTACAATGTAAAATAAAAAGACAACAAATAAACAATTTAGTGTAATTGCCTAGTGTATTTTGACGATGCTATGTATGTTATGTATACATTAGTTGATATGATTTCTATACATACCTAAGTTTCTTTATTTTGTACTGAGTTGTCATAAGCGCTATTTTAATTGCCTACATGATTAATAAACTATTTAATTTAATTTCATTTCAAAAACTGGCGTAAAGTAGCAGTTTGCTATTGCGTTTCGTACGATGATTGAGATATCCGGAGGCCCAAATATATTATTTCATTGGTCAGTTTGACTTCACTAGTGTTATATGGTCGGCAACGCGCCCATGATTCTTTTGGTATTGTGGGCTTACATGGGCAGTGGAGATCGCTTTCTATCAGGTGACCATACATAGGTACATACACTGAACCTGTAAGTTGAGACAGTAGGCACTCACGCCTGTAATCCTCGAAGGGGCAGGCTGAGGTGTAACCAGTACACCCACATTTCGCCGAGCGTATCTCCGTCCCACGATGCGAGGGGGCGAGCCTATCGCCATACCGAGCACAAATTCCAGACTCCGGGCTGATATTGAGCATTTCGTAATATAAAAACCCAATACCACTTTACCCGACCCGGGGATCGATCCCGAGACCTCAGCATTAGCCTCAATAGTAACGCGTACGCATTATAACTGCGCCACCGAGGCAGGCATTTTTATGAATATACTATATTAAACAGCGATAGCTTAGCGGTGGAGTGGTACGGACTGTTGAAACTAAAGTCACTGGTTCGAAACCAGCCTCAAGAGCATACACCTAAGTTCTAAGCTATGTGTGTATTAATTGTTAATTATCACTTGCGTTAACGGTGAAGGAAACATCATGAGGAAACCAAAATACCTGAGTTCTTCATAAGATTTCGAAGGTATGTGAAGTCTGCCAACCCCCATTAGTCCAGCATGGTGGAGTAAGGCCTCACCCTTCTCATTCAGTAGAGGCATAGACACATTAGAAAAGCATATCTATGGTAGAGGAGACTCGTGCCCAGCAGTGGGACATGTATAATACAGGGCTAGTAAAAAAAGAAAAAAGCCAATAATATATTTAAACCACGAAATAAAAATACAACTTAGTTATTCAATAATTTTACTTCATATATACAATTATGTTTTTCTTCACCTGCCCTTATCCCACTCAGAGTGGGATCGACGCAACATGCTTTAACACATGTTACAGATCGATTTCGCTTGTAGTTTTTACGACCGGCCTGCCTGACGTCAACCCCTCTGGAAAGAAAACCAGACCCGAAAGAAATATTAGTGGATCACACAAACATTTGTCTCGGTGCGGGAATCGAACCCGCAGCCTCTAAATATACAACTACATTACAGTAAATATTTACAAGTATATATTCTAATACTATAATGCACTAGTTTACAATATTTTTTACTAAATAAATAAAGTAAATTCCACAATATCTACTACAAGTGTATTTTTTTAATTAAATTTAGTGACGATACGAGCAGGTCGCTCGCCTGATGGTAAGCCTGCCCATAAACAGAAGCAACACCACCCAGAACTTTGAATTACAAAGCACTGCATGCCATTGGACTGCGCTCGTCACCCCGAGACATAAGATGTTAAGTCTCATAATGCCCAGTAATTTCACTGGCTTCAATGTCCTTCAAACCGGAACACAACAGTGCTTGCACACTGTCGCTTGGCGGCAGAAATAGACGGCGCGGTGATACCAACCCAGACGGCTTCACGCATACGAGGGACCTACCACCTTGTAAATATATATTATTATAAATGCATATAACGCTTACGCTGTTTTAATTCCTATATATATACTGTATGAATACTGTATATTAAACAGTATATAAATTACCGTTGGCCCTTTCTAGGTCGTGAAGATAGAAATATAGACAGCTTAATAAATATAGTTAAATGAAATTAATAATAAACAGAAGCTAGATAATATATGTTATAATAATAATAATAATAATTAAAATTTATTTCAGGCATAGCCCATAAAGTGTTAGTATTTACAATATCTTATAAAATTAATGTTAGTAAATATACAGATATAATATAATTTTTATATCACTTTAGGGCAAAGTGTGGAGTTTCATCCAATGTCGCAGCATTGGAGAGTCCCACCTGTCTACGAACAAATAGAGTATACAACAGTTATGTGCTGCCAGTACTAAATAATAGCACAACGGTTATGACGTCACACTATCATTGTATAACTTTATATTGTATGTTAACACATAAGATAATCTATGACTTATTTAATTATTATACACGCTATTTAGAACGTTCCAACATGTTCAATAATAAATACAACTATTAATGTGAACTATTTGTAAAAAGGTATAAATAAGGTGGAATAATTATTGTCGGCAGTCAGTCGGTTGCTAAACGGAATATAAAGTGTTACTCTGCCCAAATAAATGGAGAAGGTCGTGTACATTGTGTTTCAATTGTTCTACTTCGTTACATATCCTTACACAGGTAGTCTATAATCCTGAACATAAGTATTTGAAAAAAAATATTTTCATCTGAACATTGATGAACAGCTGACTGATGTGTCGTATTG
Organism: Mimas tiliae; assembly: GCA_905332985.1. Classification (NCBI taxonomy): domain Eukaryota; kingdom Metazoa; phylum Arthropoda; class Insecta; order Lepidoptera; family Sphingidae; genus Mimas; species Mimas tiliae. The sequence goes on along the minus strand of HG995266.1, from coordinate 1,748,202 downwards.
ACGTCCGAACGCCACCGAGTCTCGTGATATTGTCATTGGATAAATTGTTTTTGCCGCGTATCCAATAAATTTACGGTAAATTTTAAATTAACCATACAAAGTACGTTATTCAAAAAAAACTCTGTCATCGCGCAACACACGGTTACATCACACATGTTTCATAAAAAATATTCAGTTTTATGTCTCTCCTGAAAACTAAGCGAAATTAACATGCGCTTAGCTAACAACATTAGCTAAGCATAGATATCGACATGTTACTTATTCGATAAAAAAAGATAGTAGGTCCCTTGTATGCGAGATGCCGGCTGGGTTGTTACCACCGCTTTGTCTATTTCTGCCGCCAAGCAGCAGTGTGTAAGCACTGTTGTGTTCCGGTTTGAAGGACATTGAAGCCAGTGAAATTACTGGGCATTATAAGACTTAACACCTTATGTCTCGGGGTGCCGAGCGCAGTCCAGTGTCATGCAGTGCTTTGTTATTTAAAGTTCTGTGTGGCGTTGCTTCTGTTTATGCGCAGGCATGGCAAATATGCTATAATTATGTCCTAGCAATGCAATCGGATTTGCTACTATGTTGGGTGAAATAATAATAATAATAAATACACCCAACAGTCACACACATAGTCCTGACCCCACACTAGGTATACCTGCATCGTGGGTATCAGTAACTACGAGGGATTTGCCAACCCACAACACCCAGACCAGAAACAAATATTTATGGATCACACAAACATTTGTCTCGGTGCGGGAATCGAACCCACGGCCTCTCGCTTCGCAGCCGGCTACTCGCCCGCTGCACCACGGAGGCTAAATACTTATATTGTACCCACACTTCTCCTGTGTAACACTTTTTCAGTACATGTGTAATTACATATACGTACATACGCACTCACACCTGTAATCCCCCCAGGGGTAGGCAGAGGTGGGTACACTCAGTACACCCAAATTTCGCCGAGTGTATCTCCGTCCCATAATGTGATAGGTGACGAAACTATCGCCATATCGAACGCAATTCCAGACTCCGGGTTGATACTAAGCATTTCATGATAGAAAAACTGAATATCACTTTACCCGATCCGGGGATCGAACCCGAGACCTCAGCGTCAGCCATAGTCGCAACGCGTACGCATTACAACTGCGCCACCGAGGCAGGCAAATAATAGTAATAAATAATAATAAATACACCCAACAGTCACACACATAGTTCTGACCCCACACTAGGTTAACCTGTGTCGTGGGTATCAGGAACTACGAGGGACTTGCCAACCCACAACACCCAGACCCGAGACAAATATTTGTGGATCAGACAAACATTTGTCAAGGTGCGGGAATCGAACCCACGGCCTCACGCTTCGCAACCGGCTACTCGCCCGCTGCGCCACGGAGGCTGTCAATATTAATAATGACAATATTTTATTATTATTAAAAAATTTCGTGTTAGTTTGTCGAATTGAACTAGTGTCCGACCGAACTTTCGGTTTCGACCGTAAAAACTAGTTTCGGTCGCGACCCTAAATTTCACGTTCGCGGCTATTCAAATGACAACAACTGCTCCTGTCGCTCACTCGCTGTAGACTAAATGAGTTGCGGTCAATTGGCCGTGACTCAGTGCGCACAATCTAAGTACCGCACAACCGGTTTAGTAGTATACATTAAAGTCTTTGCTTTGTGTACATTTTTAATTACAACTAGGGGCTTTGCCCATGTTTTTCCACAAAACAAAAAAAAAAAAACTAAGTCCGACGAATATGAGACATATGTTACTTTTTTCCCCACATTATTCTGCATCGATTGGTATCTGTCTCGACCTCATACCCCCAGCGGTTTCGGAGGAGATAGCGTGACAAGCTTTTGGCAGCGGCGGCGGCGCCAGTTACTTTTTTTTTAGAATAGAGAGATATTGGCATTAAAAAGTTTTTACGCCATGTGAGTTCTAATATGTAACTTTAAATGACTATTCCGTTTGCTTGCATAATTACAATGTTGGCATTTAAAAGGCTTTTCTCCTGTGTGAGTTCTAATGTGTTGTTGCAAATAACCACGCATATAGCATGTATAATCACAGTATTCACATTTAAAGGGCTTTTCTCCTGTGTGACTTCTCGTATGTATATTTAAATGATTTTTCCGTTTAGTTGCGTAACTACAATATTGACATTTAAAAGGTTTTTCCCCTGTGTGCGTTCTAATATGTTCCTGTAAATGACTGCGCATATAGCATTTATAATTACAGTGTTCACATTTAAAAGGTTTTTCTCCTGTGTGAATTTTAATATGTCTCTTCAAATTGCCTTTTGCCGAGCATGTATAATCACAGTATTGACATTTATATGGTTTAATTCCTGTATGACTTCTAATATGTATTGCTAAATGACCTTTCTGGGTACATGTATGATTACAGTATTGACATTTATAAGGCTTTTCACCTGTGTGGGTATTAATATGTCTCTTTAAATTAGCTTTTAGCGCACAAGCATAATCACAGTATTGACATTTAAATCGTTTTTTGTCTGTCTCATTTTCTAAATACTCTTTCGATGTATCACTTTCTTTATATTCATCATCACAAGTCTCTATTTTTATATATATTTCATTTGGTTTTACAGGTTTATGTTCACTAATATGTTTGATAAGAAGAGCTTTCGTATCACATGTTTTACCACAATCATTGCATATAAATGATTCTTTATCATTATTAACTAGTACTTGCTTCCTATTATCCTCACATACAATCTGCAACGATCTATTTTCAATAGCTGCTGTTGGCGTTTGAGGTCCATAAATATTTTCTTTCTTCACATTTTCTACAGAAGTTTCCTCTTGTTTTATAAAGATATATTTCTCATCAAGTTTAGTTGTTTTCTTAGTCGGTGCACCTGCATCACGAAAAAATAAATAACAGTCACACAAATAACCCCACAGTAAGATACAAGTCTTGTGTCGTGGGTAATAATTCTTTAGTATTGTGGGCGTATACGGGCGGTGGAGATCACTTACCATCAGGTGACCAATTTTCTAGTTTGCCGGCCTGTGATATAAAAAAACAAATATTTGTTGTTCATGGACATACATTTGTACAGAATAGGGTAGTTGACTAGATTTATTTTATTATTTAAATTAATAAGTTACGTTACTCAAAATTTATTGCAGAAAGAATTTTATATATTTGTATGTGTGTGAGGATCGAACCCGTGTCTTCACGTTTCGCAGCCGGCTACTCCCCCGCTGCGCCACTGAGGTTCAGTTAAAATTTCGCTCTTGTTTTACACTAGTCAGAGTTTCGTACGAAGCTCAAGTGGCTACGCATACGGCTTCGCCGGAATGCTAACATTCTTTCTCTTCTGTACAACATTCTTTTCTATCCTCTCACTCCTGGTTATCTCAAATCTCGCTTTAAATTTCTGCAAGACACGCACCCCAGAACCCTCAGATCATCGGAGAACTTGGGACTGAAGATGCCGGCGCATTCAGTGGAATGAAAAAAGAAGTGTCTTTTATGGACAAGTCCTTTACAATTCAAGGCCCAAACCCCCTCCCCTTCCCAATTCCTTAATTTTCCCTTTGCAACGCACCCATGATTCTTTTGGTATTGTGGGCGGTGGAGATCAGTTCCCATCAGGTGACCCACTTGCTCGTTTGCCGGCATGTACCATAAAAAAAAAGTCTTTTACGGTTCAGGCGACTCGGTTGTGGAATGCATTGCCGGTTGATATAAAGTGCGCCCCATTACTGGCTATCTTTAAAAAGATGATGAAAGACCACTATCTCTCCCACTAACATGTGTTATGGTATTGATGACTATTATTATTCACTATAATAATTTAATAATTATATGTATGTATATGTATGTGTGTATGATGTTATATGGTATATATGTATTCTTATTCTAAACTGTATATAATCCGTAATACAATCTTATTTCATGTACTCGTAGACAGCCCTCTCTTATTCATACTCTTATCTCCATCCTATGGTTGCCTGTAACAGATTGCCCTGTGCGATAAGGCCGCCAATTGTACTATGTTTAAAAGTTTATTGTCTTTTTAATTTTATTAAGTGTCTAATCTACAATAAAGCATTATTAATAAATAGTCGTAGAATGTTATGTCACTCACAGTAGCTGTCATCATCAGGTTCATTTTTTATAATCACTTCAGTAGCGTCACGTTCATCTAGATTTTCCGTTTTTATAATTCTGTTTTCCGGTATTTCATAGGACTCCATTTTTCCAGTCATCAATGGATTTTTCAGACCATGTGCCATTCTGTCTAAAGGTGTGATGGATTCCGCATTTTGCTGCAAAAGAAAATACACATTTGTTCAGTATCTATTCATATATTTTTATTAGTGTTAATGATGAGATGATGATGAGCAAATATTTTTTTTCAAGTATAGGCCGGCAAACGAGCTAGTGGGTCACCTGATGGTAAGTGACCTCCACCCCCCATGTACGCATACCCCCCACAATACCAAAATAATTAAGGGTAGCGTTGCCGACCTTAAACGAAAGGGATAATTAAGGAATTGGGAAGGGGAGGGGGTTTCGGCCTCCGGATATCTCACTTACCGTACCAAACGCAACAGCAAGCTGCTACTTTACGCTGGTTTTCTGTGAGACAAGCCGGCCCATACATGCTGTATTCAAAAGTGTCTACAGCGTGGCTCTACCACTCAGAGAATACAAGGTATTGCAAGGTATATCAGAAACAAACACAGACGCGTCCGCACGGTACGAGCTCCACTGTAGGACTTCGCCCGTCCCAACGCCCGTATCCAGGCATGGTCCAAGAAGATATCATGCCTGCGTTCGGGGTGGCGCGTTGATGTCCCGCCTTAAACTTTTTTTTCGAATGGATTTGTGCTGTTAGCCTATATTTACAGCTTCACCTGACAATAAAGCCGGCGCTTATGGCGCTCTAGCCAGAAATAATTAAGCGCAGAGGCGCCTTTTAGAAGGCTCAGACCTCAGCTTGAACAATCACTGGGGAGTATAGTTTAGGGCCGTCTCTGCACATCATTATGCCGAGGGCCAGTTGTGTGAGTTCTTCGGACTCGCAGGCGTGTCTTGTGTCGGGGTCGCGTATTATTGTTGCGATTCGGGTTGGGCAAGGAAAGTGCTGCTTCGATAGCGACTGTGATGGAGTCGTTGGGATCTACCAAAACATGTTTGGGACGACGACGGAGGACGCATTACACTTGGGTGGTCGTACTATGCATTTCTAAGGTTACTCTTGGCGCCCAGGGGTCAGACTCAAGTGTCTCTTACGGTAAGGTCACTCTTGGGTAGCCGAACATGATTCTCCGACATACGAGTATACAGTATGTAACAAAAACCCTGTTGGCCCTTTTTGGGTCGTGAAGATAGACATATAGACAGCTTAATAAAAATAGTTAAATAAAAAAAAAACAGTAGCGAGATATTATCGTTACACAGGTAGCTTAGGAAAATGAACATATTTAAAAAATGTTATTAACATCTGAATTTCTGTGTGTACGGTCGAAGGCGGGCGCGCGGCGCGTTTGATGTACGTGGACGCCGCAACTTGCTATCTCGCTCTGGCTCCAAGACATCGCTCTTGCAGTGGTAATCACTCGAAATACGGTTTACAGACAATATTATTAATTAAAGTTTAAGACGAGTGGTAGAGCCACGCTGTAGACAATTTTGTCTACAGCATGAATGGGTCGGCTCGTCCGGTTCGTTACCACTATCTCACAGAAAACCGACGTAAAGTAGCAGCTTGCTGCTGCGTTTCGTACGGTGAGTGCGATATCCGGAGGGACAAATCCCCCTCCCCTTCCCAATCCCTTAATTATCCCTTTCCCTTTCCTTTGGTCGGCAACGCGCCCATGACTCTTTTGGTATTGTGGGCGTACATAGGCGGTGGAGATCACTTACCATCAGGTGACCCACTTGCTCGTTTGCCGGCCTATGCAATAAAAAAACAAAAAAATAAATATGATTATTTTTATAGTCTTATTTTCGTTTGCGAGTTATTTCATTACGTTTGAATATCGATTCTGATATCACAGTTAAAACGCCCGACAGGGTTTTTGTTACATATTGCATAATATTATGTAGTTGTCATAGAAATTATAATTACTATATTAAGGTACTTACAAAAATTTGTTGAAGAACCTCCTCAGATTTGTGTGATTTTATAACAAGCTGCTGGCATTTCTTCAGCTGCCAATAACATATGTAGCATGCAAAGTATAGCTTTCCATCCTCTTCAACCTGTAGATTACAAACAATAATAATATCGCACCTTTAAAGACAAACCGTTACTAATTTTTTTTCAAGAATTGAGTTACTAATGCCATTTTTCCAAAATTACGTAAACTATATCTTTGAAACTATACGATTAATTTTACACTTTCATAAAAAATCCACTTTTAGAGGTAGATGGCGCTAATTTAGACCGTTACAAAACTAAATAAGATTGGCTGGCTAAATGCAATATCGTGTGTATACTAGTTGTTGTTTAATTTCATATATTGGTTTATGAAATGAAATGAAGTGAAAATATTTATTGAATCCATCAAATGTTATACATAATTTAGATTCAGTCAAATTTTAACTCTACCGCCAGTTCGGAATGCTGTTTCGTTAAAGAAGAGCAGACAAGAAACTCTGCTCTTTTTAAAATTCATTATAATATTTGCACTACGATAATACAATTAATTTTGAATAGAGTTAGAGCAGCTCAACTTATGCCAATGAGGAACAATAGGTATAAAGTAAAATAATGAAATTATAATGATTATTGCGCATGATCCATTTAGTAACGGTTTGTCTTTAAAGGTGTGATAGTTATAAGTAACAGTACAGTTACAAGCTGCCCTGAAGGTTTAATGTAGGTACAATTAAACTCTTTCTATTTCCAAAGTACGCACTCTCGCCTGTAATCCCCGAAGGGGTAGGCAGAGGTGTAACCAGTACACCCACATTTCGCCGAGCGTATTTCCGTCCCACGATGTGATAGGGGGCGAGCTTATCGCCATACCGGTCACAAATTCCAGACTCCGGGCTGATACTGAGCATTTCGTAATAGAAAAACCCAATACCACTTTACCCGACTCGGGGATCGAACCCTAAGCGTTAGCCTCAATCGTAACGTGTACGCATTACAACTAAGCCACCGAGGCAATCAAGCAGTATTCCCAAAGTTTTAATTTTTAATTAGCTTGCGTATCGATACCATCAGATCGCTTGCCTGATGATAAGCGTCACTCCTGCCCATAAATAGAAGCAACACCACACAAAACTTTGAATTACAAAGCACTGCAGGGCACTAGACTGTACTTATCAGCCTGAGACATTAATGGTTTTAATTTGGCACAAATGAAATACCACAAAATATTTTATACTCAAGAATATTTGACAAAAAGCCCTACTCATTGATTAACTTTATGAGTGGTAGAGCCATGCTGTAGACACTTGTCTACAGCATGAATGGGCCGGCTCGTCCAGGTCGTTACCACTGTCTCACAGAAAACCGACGTAAAGTAGGTGGAGGCCCAAATCCTTACATTTATATTATTATTAAACATTTATCAATTGAGTAAAATTAAATCGAAAGGATGTGTCACAACATGTCGATGAATCATTCATAATCAGCCATACTACAGCACAATGCTCTATGCTTGCAACATGAAAAAAAGGAAAGGTTGATCGCAGCTGTCAGTTTAGTCTATCTAATTAAAAATCAGAGTATAGACTGATAACTCTCTTAGGAATGTAGAAATTACACATGTAAAGGTAAAATCACACGTAACACTCATACACGCAACAAAAATTAATGGATGTTTGAAATCAACTTTATTTCATAAATGTTAATGTCGCAATATTACATTTCTAAATCACGACGTTCGGCAACGCAGAAATAAATTAGACATATTAAGTGTCAACTAGAGATCATGTATAAATTTTTATGGATTGATGAATGAACAAGCTGCACTGAATTTTATAATTTTATTCTTTAAAAGTTAGTATATAAACTAAGTAAACTTATTATTTAAAATTGACACAACATAATTAAAATCTAGGTACATATCTAAAAACAAAATGTTTTAGTTATTAATCATAAAAACAATTTAGATAAAATATAAATAGCTATAACATAAAATACTGTAACATCAGAAGGCCAATTCTCATAATTTTAAATGTTCAAAATATCATTCCGATCTGGTCTCAGCATCAAGACTAGATCGGAATAATATTTTGAACATTTAAAATTACGAGAATTGGCCTACAGTCTTTTTAGAAACTTATGGAGTTATTACATTATGATCATTTTTCTGTATATAAAGAATGCATCCTACCTTCTTACTTGTTAGCTTTTCATATACATCTTGAACCTTCGAGCCTGGTATCCGATGCATTCGGACGTTGACATCCAAGCATATTCGACAAATTATATCAGACATTATCTCAAGAAATAATGGAACACGAAAAAACTTTTTAACATAGTACTTCAAGAACTGCAACACCAATTACATATGACCTCTCGGTAGACAGCACAAAAGAGAGTATTAGCAATTATAGATAATATTCCCTGCCAATGCTAATTGATACCAACAATTAGGTACCAGCGAGACCTCCTAAATCTAAGGGCGAGACGTACAATTTTTTTTTTTTTTTTGTTCCTTAAGGAACCGGCTAAGATCAGAGACCATGCTGCCAAGTCATTAGTTATATTCTTTTCTTATATTCCAAGAACGATGAAACGGGGGTGTGGCCGATTTCAAGGTCTTGGTCAAGGTTTTGGTGTCAATTCCTTTCAGTTGAATGCTTCTTAGACGACTTTCTTCAAGCGAACCGAAAGCACAAGGTCGACAATACCCTTGATCAAAATCACCTAAATTCACTTATTTCAATGTTTCCATACAACTATTCATCAGCGTTAATGATTATTGCACAAAACCACACCACTTTTATACAACAAACACAACTTTAAACCAGTTTAGGAAATAATTAAAATAAGAGAGACTGTCAGAATTCCCGCTAAAACTCGAGACATACAAAAGAAAAATAAACTGTCAAGTGTCAAGCAGGGTTGAATTCAGGCTCTCGGAAAATGATTGTCAGCGGGCGAGTAGCCAGCTGCGAAGCGAGAGGCCGTAGATTCGATTCCCGCACCGAGACAAATGTTTCGGTCTTATTCCCTGATAGTTGGCTGATTTAAATAAAAACCAGTTTAAACGTGGTTAATGTAATTATTCATGTAGTCATATTTTTATGTATAACAACTACTATAAATAAATAAATAAATACACCCAACAGTCACACACATAGTCCTGACCCCACACTAGGTAAAACCTGTATCGTAGGTATCAGGAACTACGAGGGACTTGCGGTCCCACAACACCCAGACCCGAAACAAATATTTGTGGATCACACAAACATTTGTTTCAGTGCGGGAATCGAACCCACGGCCTCTCGCTTCGTAACCGGCTACTCGCCCGCTGCGCCACGGAGGCTGCGAACTATGTCAGCTAATTCTTCAATAGGAACCTTCATCGTTTTTAGCTATGATGAGACGACGCGTCGATATCGTCATAGCTAAATTCACTTTGCTGAAGACTCGTAGTCTACATTTGTGTGTGGTAAGACAAAGCAGTCGAGTGCAAACTTACATATCTCATGAAATGCCTTAATTCCACTCGTCACACCATCTGCTTAGGTTTGACTCTGTATTACTATTTGTAAATTTATTAATTATTAATGATTAGTAGCACATACAAGAGGCATTATATTTGTCCGGTACGTGACAAAATAATGGAAGGGTGGTCAATTTTTTGCACGTCCTACTTTAAATTGTATGACGCGTTACTCTGTTACTATTCCCATAACGCGGGCTGTGTACGTGAGAGAGTGAGAACGAGCGAGTGACTCAAGCCGCCTAGCCTTCTTTGAAGTGGACCTTGTGTGGCTCATTACAAAAAAGAGGCTACTCTTAATAATAATTTAAACACGCACTCAACTCACGCCTGTAATACCCGCAGGGGTAGGTAGAGGTCTGCCTGTCGTAAGAGGCGACTAATTGGGGCCATCGGGGGTCGTAGGCGCGCAGCCGGGGGCTGTCGTAGCGCCATTATGGTACTGTTCCGAAATAAGAGAGAGTGAGGGAGTTTTAGTTGACAGAATGTTTTAGGTTGGTGAGTTCTGGCAGAAATCCGTCAACAGATTTCCGGTGTTAAAAAGGGTTATTTAGGGTGTGTAGATCTAGAGCAATGTAATAACTCTCCCATGCAAGGCTCACGTTTCTCATGCTCAAGTGCTTTTAGCTTGTGAACATGCATTTCAGTTCACTTTTTTAATATGTCTTGTTGTCAAGTTGGTTTTCTTAATGTCGCATAACACTACCACAGACCAGTGAATAGCGCTGTAGAGACACTTTACTTTGTACTAAATGTTTGTTAAAACTTAATTGCTGTTTCAGAATGCACCAGTTCAAAATCGATAAACTGCATCATTATCCATGAAAGCAAAATTACCTTCCAGGAGAAGTGGAACCCTGAGTGCTATTTATGTCACCAGAATTAGCGAAATGACTCCCACAAAAGTTAAGTTATATAATATTTGTAGAGAGGCTCAAGGAAATAATTAGACTTAGAAATGTGATAAAAAACAAGAGAATATTCATGAAAAAATAATATATAAAAAAAAAGTTTTCTTTTTATATTGCTTTCTTATTTATGTAAATCTCCTGAAGACCTATATTATAAGTCCTATGTAGCATGAAAGGATCTTATCTACATTTGCAAAGTTGATAAGCCTTTCAGGTTGGATTGGGTTATTTAAAGGACTTCGCAATTTCAGACTCGATGCCGCCTCCACACCGACTACTCACATAAGCTTTACTGGAGTCTAGTCAGATTGGAGTCTGCATCGAGTCTGTAATGTGCGAAGATCTTGTATCATAACAATCTAAATTCAAATGCAAGCGCCACGGTTTTAAGAATTCCTTTTAGCAAAACTGTGTGTGGGTTGGTTCCTTGTTAATTTATTATACCTTTACATATTTTTATACCTAGTCAAAATAAAAATTCACTCATTTATTTAATAAATTTTAATGAAAAATAAAAATAACCTTAAATTGAAAAGAAACAAACAAATATGTTTACATTAGTATCAAAAAATACTTAAGTAATATCAAATTCTACTTCAAACCTGAAACAAACCACCTAAAACCCTTCAATATCGTCTTCTATATCTGTATTTCCGACAAACTTTACGTAAAAGTCGTGTGTCTTGCGGAATCAGGTGTAGCATACTTTTTAAATCCTTTTATTTTGCGTCTCAGGGATAGCTTTTCTTACTGGCCAAAGTGGCTCCATTATTTATTTTCTTATAACATAGTGTCTTCCATGAACATTTTTATATGCACTACCTTAAATCTTCATTCAAATTAATGTTCTTATAGATTCTGTACATTTCATCCTTTTTCAGCATAATTTCTTTAGTTTGAGCCATGCAACTTTCTCTACATCTATCGATTTCTTTCTATTTATTATATTTTGCAACGATGACAAGAAATCTCATTTTTTCTTCTGTGTACATGCATTGGTTTAGATTTTATACAAGTTTTCAGAACCTGAAGGTAGTCATCCGGTGTATAGAGGCTCAGTTGACGTTTTAAGGCACATTCTATCTATCCAAAGTCTGTATCGTTTGGGAGAAAGCTATGCCCCGTTTCAAGGAACTTATATTGATTTAATCTAAAGTCGGATGTTCATTTAACATTGATTTGCGCCTTAAAGTCAGTTTTAGGCTACAGTTTTGGCCACACACAAGAATCGCTCCATAAAATAAGATGTTTTACGTAATCATCAAGTATTTCTAAGATATGTTTGATGAGACAAGAGCCCACTTGAGTACCTCTGCCAGCTTCTCCTTCTACCCACATATTTCAATGAGCTTCATCATTGCTCCCAGTATATATACCTAAATTGTAAACCCAAAGTTGTGTTTTGTAAAAGACAATATTTGTGGGTATACACGGTAGAGACAGCCTTCTTTAAAAATCAAAAGTCAAGATATGAAACAATATGAGGGAGCGGTGAAATTGGATCAACAGTTTCGACACTAATTTCAGCAGAAGTCTTGGTGAGCTGATCTTCGTGATTAAGAAACGATTTAGGGGTTAGTAAAGCGTTATTTGTCTTGGTGTCTGCCCATAAAGCACCAGAAACTTTGTTATTTATAGCAATGCCTGGACGAGGGATCAGCGCTGAGTATGGAGGTGGTTCTATGCTCTTTTTAGCAGCAGTTTCAGTTAGCGCATCATCATGGCGAAGCAGCAATTTAGGAGTTAGAAAAGGAGTTTTTTGTACTAGTATGTGGCGATAAACTACTAGAAACTTCGTCATTTTAGTATTGTATGAACCAGGGGTTACCGGTGAGTATGAAGGTGGTTCTATGCTTTTTTCAGCAGCAATATCATCATCACAAATTAACACACTAGAATATGGTATAGCTTTAACAGTAATTTCCTTCAACAAATTAGTAGCCAAAGATAACTGGGGAGGCAGCGACACTGTTCGTAATAACTCCATCATCCCCTTTAAAAGTAGTTTTTTCATGCGAATATTTTCCTCGTTCACCCAGCAAATCTGGAATAATATCAGACTGTTAATCATAAAAAATATCCATACATACATACATATATATTCCCTGTTTTATAATATACCGAAACCAGTTAAATTAAAACGCATGCAAAACATAAAAATAAGATAAAAATTACGTGGAGAAAACTGTATTAGACGGCTTGATCGAGAGTTATCACATCTGTAAAAAAAAAGCAAGTAGGTAGAACGTATCGTGTAGATACGTATGTGTGAGCCTATTTATAATGTTTTAATTAAAACAATGCAGTAAATTTAAGAAATTACAAAAAAGGTTCATTGCCTACAAAAAAAAAACTCCGAATTGTATACGTACCTTGATTGTCGTTGTCTCCATCATCTAAACGATTGTTGAGGCAACTAAAAACCATAGTTTGTATCCTGGAATTCAGTTTCTTCGTTGTTCGAAACTTAGTATCCTAAATTAATTTAAAAATCACACAAAGCTATACCTAGCCGAACAAACGTTCGACACATTGTTGCCTTTGCCAAGACCTCTTACCTACCTACTTATTAAGTTAAAGAAAAAGCTTCCATATCAATACCAAAAACTAAACTACAACCGCAATAGGTACAAAATGTATCTATCTTATGAATAAGAGGATTAAAATAAAAAAAAATGTGAATTAGCATATTTATGTAGGTATAAATGATTTGGATAAATAATTTGATCAAGAACTTCATTACACAACAAGGCACCAAGTGATGTGAGTCATCGAAAAATCATAGAATTATGCCATTTTTATTATGCAAACAAGAACCAGCCCGCATGGTTCTACATGAAAAATAAAAAAACTAATTTCACAAGGAACCATATGGCATTGTTTTTTATGAAAACAGAAAATTTTAGAGAATTTTTGGATCGTTGAGTTATCATGGGGCATGGGTCTTATTAGTTTGTTCTAAAATTGTTGATTTGTGGGTTGGTAACTTTGTCGTGAAAATGTTTTGTTCAGTCAAAATTGTCAAATTATTTTGATCTTTACAGGGCCGATAGAAGGTGTATTTTGAAAGCTTTCTGTATACTTAACTCGATTTTGACATGTGTGTGGATTGGTTCCTGTTTGCATAAGTAGGTCTTAATATACTATGTATTTTTTTAATTAGATTGAGTAACGAAACCAGCAGTAGGCCTAGTATGAGTTACAAATACGTTCAGTTTTCGAATTCGTATAAAATTACTACCGTCGAAGTGTCAAACTAGTAATTCACACGGTAATAAAGAAAATAATCGCTTGAAAACTAATTTAAATATTCTATTATTATGAAATAAAATAAACTATATAATTAATTTTAATTCATCATAGTTCCCACTAGTGGCTACTAATACTTGACGTATGGAGAGAAAACGAAAACTTTCATCGTTTTACAAAACTATTAAAACTTGTAGTAGGCCTACAGGTCGCTCGCCTGATGGTAAGCGCCACGCCTGCTCATAAACAGAAGCAACACCACACAGAACTTAGAATTACAAAACACTGCATACCGTTGGACTGCGCTCGTCACCCCGAGACATAAGGTGTTAAGTCTCATAATGCCCAGTAATTTCACTGGCTTCAATGTCCTTCAAACCGGAACACAACAGTACTTGCACACTGCTCCTTGGTGGCAGAAATAGACGGCGCGGTGGTACCAACCCAGACGGCTTCACGCATACTCACTACATACAAAAAAAATGGTATAATTATGTCCTAGCAATGCAATCGGATTTTCTACTATGGTGGGTGAAATACTTATATTGTACCCACACTTCTCCTGTGTAACACTTTTTCAGTACATGTGTAATTACATATACATAAATACATACGCACTCACGTCTGTAATCCCCCCAGGGGTAGGCAGAGGTGTACCCAGTACACCCAAATTTCGCCGAGTGCATCTCCGTCCCATAATGTGATAGGTGACGAAACTATCGGCATATCGAACGCAATTCCAGACTCCGGGTTGATACTAAGCATTTCATGATAGAAAAACTTAATATCACTTTACCCGATCCGGGGATCGAACCCGAGACCTCAGCGTCAGCCTTAGTCGCAACGCGTACGCATTACAACTGCGCCACCGAGGAAGGCAAATAATAGTAATAAATAATAATAAATACATCCAACAGTCACACACATAGTTCTGACCCCACACTAGGTTAACCTGTATCGTGGGTATCAGGAACTACGAGGGACTTGCCAACCCACAACACCCAGACCCGAGACAAATATTTGTCGATCAGACAAACATTTGTCAAGGTGCGGGAATCGAACCCACGGCCTCACGCTTCGCAACCGGCTACTCGCCCGCTGCGCCACGGAGGCTGTCAATATTAATAATGACAATGTTTTATTATTACTAAACAATTTCGTGTTAGTTTGTCGAATTGCACTCCGACCGAATCCGATCCGACCGAACTTTCGGTTTCGGTTTCGGCAGAAAAAGTAGTGACAGTCGGAGACTAAATTGCCCGTTCGCGGCTATTCAAATGACAACAACTGCTCCTGTCGCTCACTCGCTGTAGACTAAATGAGTTGCGGTCAATTGGCCGTGACTCAGTGCGCACAGTCAAAGTACCGCACAACCGGTTTAGTAGTATACATTAAAGTCTTTGCTTTGTGTACATTTTTAATTATAATATCGGCATTTATTTTTATGCCATGTGAGTTCTAATATGTAACTTTAGATGACTATTCCGTTTGCTTGCATAATTACAATGTTGGCATTTAAAAGGCTTTTCTCCTGTGTGAGTTCTAATATGTTGCTGTAAATAACCACGCATATAGCATTTATAATTACAGTGTTCACATTTAAAAGGTTTTTTTGCTGTGTGGATTTTAATATGTCTCTTCAAATTGCCTTTTGCCAAGCATGTATAATCACAGTATTGACATTTATATGGTTTAATTCCTGTATGACTTCTAATATTCTAATATGTTTAGCTAAATGACCTTTCTGGGTACATGTATGATTACAGTATTGACATTTATAAGGCTTTTCACCTGTGTAGGTATTAATATGTCTCTTTAAATTAGCTTTTAGCGCACAAGCATAATCACAGTATTGACATTTAAATCGTTTTTTGTCTGTCTCATTTTCTAAATACTCTTTCGATGTATCACTTTCTTTTTATTCCTCCTCACAAGTCTCTATTTTTATATATATTTCATTTGGTTTTACAGGTTTATGTTCACTAATATGTTTGATAAGAAGAGCTTTCGTATCACATGTTTTACCACAATCATTGCATATAAATGATTCTTTATCATTATTAACTAGTACTTGCTTCCTATTATCCTCACATACAATCTGCAACGATCTATTTTCAATAGCTGCTGTTGGCGTTTGAGGTCCATAAATATTTTCTTTCTTCACATTTTCTACAGAAGTTTCCTCTTGTTTTATAAATATATATTTCTCATCAAGTTTAGTGTTTTTCTTAGTCGGTGCACCTGCATCACGAAAAAATAAATAAATAAATAACAGTCACACAAATAACCCCACAGTAAGATACGAGTCTTGTGTCGTGGGTATCAATTGTTTGGTATTGTGGGCGTATACGAGCGGTGAAGTTGTGTGGTTTTATGAAACCACGGTAAAAGTGAAACTCTTTTTCACATTATAGAAATTTAACTAAATATTACATTAAACACTAACAAAAACAAACAAAATAGCGTGCGAACTATAGACGCCGCCATATTGGCCTTGGCTGCTCTGGCGAGCGCCTTTCACTTTATCCCTACTCCGCGGCCGACCGTCACGCGACATGCAACACACAGGCCAAAAATGTTGAGACGATCTAATAAAAGTTTCACTTTAAAAGTCTTTTACGGTTCAGGCGACTCGGTTGTGGAATGCATTGCCGGTTGATATAAAGTGCGCCCCATCACTGGCTATCTTTAGAAAGATGATGAAAGACCACTATCTCTCCCACTAACATGTGTTATGCTATTGATGACTATTATTAATCACTATAATAATTTTATAATTATATGTATGTATATGTATGTGTGTATGATGTTATATGGTATATATGTATTCTTATTCTAAACTGTATATAATCCGTAATACAATCTTATTTCATGTACTCGTAGACAGCCCTCTCTTATTCGTACTCTTATCTCCATCCTATGGTTGCCTGTAACAGATTGCCCTGTGCGATAAGGCCGCCAATTGTACTATGTTTAAAAGTTTATTGTCGTTTTAGTTTTATTAAGTGTCTAATCTACAATAAAGCATTATTAATAAATAGTCGTAGAATGTTATGTCACTCACAGTAGCTGTCATCATCAGGTTCATTTTTGATCATCACTTCAGTAGCGTCACGTTCATCTAGATTTTCTGTTTTTATAATTCTGTTTTCCGGTATTTCATAGGACTCCATTTTTCCAGTCATCAATGGATTTTTCAGACCATGTGCCATTCTGTCTAAAGGTGTGATGGATTCATTCAATGGATTAAAATTTTTGAAATAATATTACATTAAACACTAACAAAAACAAACAAAATAGCGTGCGAACTATAGACGCCGCCATATTGGCCTTGGCTGCTCTGGCGAGCGCCTTTCACTTTATCCCTACTCCGCGGCCGACCGTCACGCGACATGCAACACACAGGCCAAAAAATTTGAGACGATCTAATAAAAGTTTCACTTTAAAAATCATTATGTTAGTATTTTACATATAAATACTATATTCTAAATCAAAACAGTACCTGAGTCTGGATTGTTGTAAAATTCAATAAATGGATTTGCATCATGTTTTATAAGTGGCAAAATTTCAAGGTCTCCCTCATTTTGATCAGGGTGACATAATTTTCTGTATGCTTCAATAATTTTGTCAATATCTAAATTTGCTTCAAACTCTTCACGACGAGCTAAAATCAGTTGTTCGTTTTCTTCATAAATTCGATTGAATCGCATTTCAGCCAAAATGTCCCTTTCTTCATTACGAAATGGAATGTACAAAGTAACCATTTCACGTTTGTAGTCTAACATTTGATTTGCCATATCGTAATGTCGATAGTGTACAATCCTTGGAGTTTTTCGACGGTAATATACTTTATTACTTTGTTGATTAATGTTTTTTTCTGGTGCTAACCCTTCTTCAATGTTTACTTCATCTTCTGAATTCGAATTTCCGTCAGTAATTTCAGGTTCCGACGGTTTTTGTCCAGATTTGACTGTATACCAAGCAACAAACTGAATCAACGAAATATCTTCTAATTCTGCAGGTCGATTTTCGTATTTTTCGATACAATTTTCTTTCCAAATATTGGTATCGTTATCATAAAGTCTTTCTAATTCTTTCTCTGTTTTTCGAATACGATGACGTTCCTGAGGCCGCATCGTAGGTATGAATTCAACCTTAAGCGTTGATTTAGACATTGGTTCCCTAAGAAGAAACCATGCTGCTTCTTGGCTGGACATTTCTATTGTATTTAAAATATTAACACTCATATGTCTTGTCATTTCAACCAAATCTAAATTTGGATTTTCTTCCAAAAGATCCAATAGTTCTCGCTGAAGATTACTAGTGCCTCGATTCGATTTGTTTACATACTCCACAACGTATGCAGCACAGGAATACTCATCTGTTATGTATTGGATATCCATGTTCGACTGCAAATGGTGAAATATAAATGGATTAAAGAAGTTATGCCATTTTTCATTAGGGTGCCGTTTAACGAAAACCATTGGCCTTAAAATTCCAGCAGATAGAATTTTATGATAGTCCTCATCTGATTTGATGTTATTTTTATTATAAAAATCATCAATATCATAGTAGTTATTGTTTTCGAGATTTTGGTGTATTGTTTTATATCTTTTCTTATACTCATCATAAGCGTATCTTTCATAATCAGTAGATTTAGCCAAAGGCTTGAGTAGTATCGTTGACCGACTAGGCATGAAAGGGGCGTTGAATCTGCATTTTCGTTGATTCCGATTATTGTTATAACATGTAAAAGTGTGATGGTGTGTGACGAGATTAATATTTCCTGACGCTTCTGTGCTCGATACTGAAATTAAATCATCAATAAGCTGAATAGTAGAATTCATATCTGCTCCAAAAGAATCTTTAGGCGCCTCATTCAGCCAAAGTAAAATATGAGCATGAGGACTTCCTCTGTGTTGAAATTCAATCCTCTTGAAATAATGTTGAACATAATGCTTACCGAATGGGCTAACGGTTTTATGTTGGAGAATTTTCATCATGACATTGACAAGTTTATTGAAATAAATGGCGCATGTCACAGCATCTTCATTTATTAATTCTGCCTTGACTTTATAATGCAGCTGATCAATTTCTAAATCAGTTATGTCCGTGCCATATTTCAATTTATGCAATGTTTTCAAAAGCCATTTCCATGATATTTCATTGGCACTCATCATCAAAAATACTGTTGGCTTACCAAGTTGCCGGATCATTGCAAAGAGGTCTTTCTTTCTACTTTGCCAATATTGTACTGAATTCGGTATCGATTTAAGAAAAGCCAAATTTGATTCCATACAGCCATTAAGATATTCAGAGGATAATATCTGGTCTTTTGTTATGTTTATGCCTTGTCCTACATGTTTAGAAGCAATACTGATATTTTCACTCACTCGAAGTCGCATAATCTTCATGGCTAAGTAGAGCAAGTGGCGAGGAGTAACTCCTCGTCGATCAGAGCGCCGCAATTCGCTTGTTGCAACCGAGTATGCTTTACAATTAACACCATCTTTGAATTTCCGAAATTGCCCATAGTAAATTGCTGGGAAAGACAATTCTTCTGCATGAGAATCAAACAGCAAGCTTATAGGTCTTTTGTTCTCTCCCGGTGCAATTTGTAAATATTTATCCTCCGACCATAAGAGAGTATGCTGTTCAGCAACTAGACTATCTTCAATTTCAATTGGTTCAGCGATTTCTTCTAAAGCAACAACTGGATTTTCACTCTCATCGGTTAACTCTCCCAAGAAATTCTGACTAATTTTAATGCCATAATGCTTATAAAGCGGAGTAGCTACAAGATAACTGAGCCAGTCTTTAACAATCCCCTTTTTCTTTTTCACCAATCCATGCAAATAACTAGATTTGTGCATTAAACGTTTTTTTATGTGCACATTTATACAATAATCATCATCTATATTTCGAGGCAGAGTTTGAACCATGTTATCAACGTCAACGGGCACATTGATTACTTGTCCAGCGATTCCATATTGCCCTTGTACGTATCGTAGCCGTCGAATTTGCATAAAGGGTAATCTCGGTGATATTAATCGCTCGGACACTAAATCTAATTCAGGGAGATTAGGCTTAGGCGGATACTTAAATCCATTGTACACAGCCAAATTTGGTATTTTTCCAGCAGTTAACGAGGTTTTACAGGTTGTACACACAAGAATGTCTTGCAACGAGGCAATTGGGCATATTTGTTGTAAGATTGCACTGCACGATAAAGGTGGAGATTTCAAATCATTTTTGAACCATAATCTATCACAAACAGTGCACACACAACCAAACGGATTATCCTCAAATAAATTTTTGAAAAGATTATGAGCTCCGTTATGTCTCATATATAATGTATAGATCGATGAAGGATTTTCTTCTGCGTGAGTACTTCGTTCGTTGAGTCTTCGTCGGTACCGACGACAGCGTACACCCGCAGGAGTAGTGGTGTTTGCATTGCCAGTTGTATTTTTAAGAGCCTGCGGCGAAGATTCATGGCTGAAAAATTGTTGAGGGTGATCTGACGAGTTTTGAAATTCCTCTGGATTACAAATTAATTCTCGACTTGTACTTGTATTGCTTTCACTAGTGCCTCGGTTAAAATTGGCACCCGATTTTAGCCTCTTGCATTTTTGACGATATCTGCGGCATCGTTCCGTATTTAGTTGCTTTTGATGTAAAAGTTTTGCTGTAACAATATTTTCAGATGCAGGCTCTCCACTTTGAACGGTACTAGTACTGGGCATGGCATCTGTTGGATGAAATTAAAGATATTTAATGGACCGAATATAAATAAAAAAATACTTAATTTAATATTCATACGAAATAAATTAAATAACCTCGATTAAAAATACTCATTGAAAAGTATTGAAAATAATGAAATTTTATTTTTTTTCAATAATTTCAATTCTTTTTCTAGTCTATACAGATATACAGTTTTCATGGACCGACTTGATTTCAATACTTTTCAATGAATATTTTTAATCAAGGAATAAATTCAAGCACTCAAAATTGAAAAATAAGTAAATAAACAACAACATGCACCAGCAAAAAGTTCTAACAATTGTAATAATTTGATATAAAAACTACGTTTACTCACCAAGACCTTTTTTCCTTTTTCTATAAGCACGTGCTCTGTCGGCGTTCTGTTTTTTACGGCGTAAAATTAATTCATCGTCATTCATTTTTGCACTATTCTTTACTTTTTCTTCGTTGATCAGTTTTTTGGACTCACTAGCTGTGTCGTTGTTTACCAAAAGCAAAAAAATAATAATCACATTATAGACATTTAACTAAAAATTTAAAATAAAAAAGAATGTGTGGTTTTATGAAACCACGGTAAGTGAAACTTTTTTCACGTTATAGACATTTAACTAAAAAAATTTGGAATAATATTACATTAAACACTAACAAAAAATCGTTGTGTGGTTTTATGAAACCAGGGTAAAAGTGAAACTTTTTTCACATTATAGACATTTAACTAAAAAAATTTGAAATAATATTACATTAAACACTAACAAAAACAAACAAAAAGATTGTGTGGTTTTATGAAACCACGGTAAAAGTAAAACTTTTTTCACATTATAGACATTTAACTAAAAAATTTTGGAATAATATTACATTAAACACTAACAAAAACAAACAAAAAGATTGTGTGGTTTTATGAAACCACGGTAAAAGTGAAACTTTTTTTCACATTATAGACATTTAACTAATTTTTTTTGGAATAATATTACATTAAACACTAACAAAAACAAACAAAAAGATTGTGTGGTTTTATGAAACCATGGTAAAAGTGAAACTTTTTTTCCCACTATAGACATTTAACTAAAAATTTTTGGAATAATATTACATTAAACGTTAACAAAAACATACAAAATAGCGTGCGAACTATAGACGCCGCCATATTGGCCTTGGCTGCTCTGGCGAGCGCCTTTCACTTTATCCCTACTCCGCGGCCGACCGTCACGCGACATGCAACACACAGGTCAAAAATGTTGAGACGATCTAATAAAAGTTTCACTTTAAAAACAAACAAACAAAATAGCGTGCGAACTATAGACGCCGCCATATTGGCCTTGGCTGCTCTGGCGAGCGCCTTTCACTTTATCCCTACTCCGCGGCCGACCGTCACGCGACATGCAACACAAAGGCCAAAAATTTTGAGACGATCTAATAAAAGTTTCACTTTAAAAGTCTTTTACGGTTCAGGCGACTCGGTTGTGGAATGCATTGCCGGTTGATATAAAGTGCGCCCCATCACTGGCTATCTTTAAAAAGATGATGAAAGACCACTATCTCTCCCACTAACATGTGTTATGGTATTGATGACTATTATTAATCACTATAATAATTTAATAATTATATGTATGTATATGTATGTGTGTATGATGTTATATGGTATATATGTATTCTTATTCTAAACTGTATATAATCCGTAATACAATCTTATTTCATGTACTCGTAGACAGCCCTCTCTTATTCGTACTCTTATCTCCATCCTATGGTTGCCTGTAACAGATTTTTTTAGTTTTATTAAGTGTCTAATGTACAATAAAGCATTATTAATAAATAGTCGTAGAATGTTATGTCACTCACAGTAGCTGTCATCATCAGGTTCATTTTTTATCATCACTTCAGTAGCGTCACGTTCATCTAGATTTTCCGTTTTTATAATTCTGTTTTCCGGTATTTCATAGGACTCCATTTTTCCAGTGATCAATGGATTTTTCAGACCATGTGCCATTCTGTCTAAAGGTGTGATGGATTCCGCATTTCGCTGCGAAAGAAAATACACATTTGTTCAGTATCTATTCATATATTTTTATTAGTGTTAATGATGAGATGATGATGAGCAAATATTTTTTTTAAAGTATAGGCCGGCAAACGAGCAAGTGGGTCACCTGATGGTAAGTGATCTCCACCCCCCACAATACCAAAAGAATCATGGGCGCGTTGCCGACCTTAAAGGAAAGGGATAATTAAGGAATTGGGAAGGGGAGGGGGTTTGGGCCTCCGGATATCTCACTTACCGTACCAAACGCAACAGCAAGCTGCTACTTTACGCCGGTTTTCTGTGAGACGAGCCGGCCCATACATGCTGTATTCAAAAGTATCTACAGCGTGGCTCTACCATTCACAGAATACAAGGTATTGCAAGGTATATCAGAAACAAACACAGACGCGTCCGCACGGTAGGACTTCGCCCGTCCCAACGCCCGTATCCAGGCATGGTCCAAGAAGACATCATGCCTGCGTTCGGGGTGGCGCGGTGATGTCACACCTTACACATTTTTTTCGAATGGATTTGTGCTGTAGCCTATATTTACAGCTTCCCCTGACAATAAAGCCGGCGCTTATGGCGCTCTAGCCAGAAATAATTAAGCGCAGAGGCGCCTTTTAGAAGGCTCAGACCTCAGCTTGAGCAATCACTGGGGAGTATAGTTTAGGGCCGTCTCTGCACATCATTATGCCGAGGGCCAGTTGTGGGAGCTCTTCGGACTCGCAGGCGTGTCTTGTGTCGGGGTCGCGTATTATTATTGTGATTCGGGTTGGGCGAGGAAAGTGCTGCTACGATAGCGACTGTGATGGAGTCGTTGGGATCTGCCAAAACATGTTTGGGACGACGACGGAGGACGCATTACACTTGGGTGGTCGTACTATGCATTTCTAAGGTTACTCTTGGCGCCCGGGGGTCAGACTCAAGTGTCTCTTACGGTAAGGTCACTCTTGGGTAGACGAACATGATTCTCCGACATTCGAGTATACCTGTATACAGTATGTAACAAAAACCCTGTCGGCCCTTTTTGGGTCGTGAAGATAGACATATAGACAGAATAATAAAAATAGTTAAATAAAAAAAAACAGCAGCGAGATATTATCGTTACACAGGTAGCTTAGGAAAATGAACATATTTTAAAAATGTTATTAACATCTGAATTTCTGTGTGTACTGTCGAAGGCGGGCGCGCGGCGCGTTTGATGTACGTGGACGCCGCAACTTGCTATCTCGCTCTGGCTCCAAGACATCGCTCTTGCAGTGGTAATCACTCGAAATACGGTTTACAGACAATATTATTAATTAAAGTTTAAGACGAGTGGTAGAGCCACGCTGTAGACAATTGTGTCTACAGCATGAATGGGCCGGCTCGTCCGGTTCGTTACCACTATCTCACAGAAAACCGACGTAAAGTAGCAGCTTGCTGCTGCGTTTCGTACGGTGAGTGAGATATCCGGAGGCCCAAATCCCCCTCCCCTTCCCAATCCCTTAATTATCCCTTTCCCTTTCCTTTGGTCGGCAACGCGCCCATGACTCTTTTGGTATTGTGGGCGTACATGGGCGGTGGAGATCACTTACCATCAGGTGACCCACTTGCTCGTTTGCCGGCCTATGCAATAAAAAACCAAAAAAAAAAAAAAAAAATGATTATTTTTATAGTCACATTTTCGTTTGCGAGTTATTTCATTACGTTTGAATATCGATTCTGATATCACAGTTAAATCGCCCAACAGGGTTTTTGTTACTTATTGTATAATATTATGTAGTTGTAATAGAAATTATAATTACTATATTTAGGTACTTACAAAAATTTGTTGAAGAACCTCCTCAGATTTGTGTGATTTTATAACAAGCTGCTGGCATTTCTTCAGCTGCCAATAACATATGTAGCATGCAAAGTATAGCTTTCCATCATCTTCAACCTGTAGATTACAAACAATAATAATATCGCACCTTTAAAGACAAACCGTTACTAAACGATTTTTTTCAAGAATTGAGTTACTAATGCCATTTTTCCAAAATTACGTAAACTATATCTTTGAAACTATACGATTAATTTTACACTTTCATAAAAAATCCACTTTTAGAGGTAGAAGGCGCTAATTTTGACCATTACAAAACTAAATAAGATTTGCTGGCTAAATGCAATATTGTGTGTATACTAGTTGTTGTTTAATTTTATATATTGGTTAATGAAATGAAATGAAGTGAAAATATTTATTGAATCCATCAAATGTTATACATAATTTAGATTCAGTCAAATTTTAACTCTACCGCCAGTTCGGAATGCTGTTTCGTTAAAGAAGAGCAGACAAGAAACTCTGCTCTTTTTAAAATTCATTATAATATTTGCACTACGATAATACAATTAATTTTGAATAGAGTTAGAGCAGCTCAACTTATGCCAATGAGGAACAATAGGTATAAAGTAAAATAATGAAATCATAATGATTATTGCGCATGATCCATTTAGTAACGGTTTGTCTTTAAAGGTGTGATAGTTATAAGTAACAGTACAGTTACAGGCTGCCCTGAAGGTTTAATGTAGGTACAATTAAACTCTTTCTATTTCCAAAGTACGCACTCACGCCTGTAATCCCCGAAGGGGTAGGCAGAGGTATAACCAGTACACCCACATTTCGCCGAGCGTATTTCCGTCCCACGATGTTATAGGGGGCGAGCTTATCGCCATACCGGTCACAAATTCCAGACTCCGGGCTGATACTGAGCATTTCGTAATAGAAAAACCCAATACCACTTTACCCGACTCGGGGATCGAACCCTAAGCGTTAGCCTCAATCGTAACGTGTACGCATTACAACTAAGCCACCGAGGCAGTCAAGCAGTATTCCCAAAGTTTTATTTTTTAATTAGCTTGCGTATCGATACCATCAGATCGCTTGCCTGATGATAAGCATCACGCCTGCCCATAAATAGAAGCAACACCACACAAAACTTTGAATTACAAAGCACTGCAGGGCACTAGACTGTACTCATCAGCCTGAGACATTAGTTATTAAGTCATAATGCCTGTAATTTCACTGGCTACAATGTCCTTCAAACCGGAACATAACAGTGCTTACACACTGTTGCTTGGCGGCAGAAATAGACGAAGCGGTGGTACCAACCCAGACGGCCTCTCGCATACGAGTGTGCTACCACCTTGTACTAAAAAGACAATTTAATTAATGGTTTTAATTTGGTACAAATGTTGAAATACCACAAAATATTTTATACTCAAGAATATTTGACAAAAAGCCCTACTCATTGATTAACTTTATGAGTGGTAGAGCCATGCTGTAGACACTTGTCTACAGCATGAATGGGCCGGCTCGTCTAGGTCGTTACCACTGTCTCACAGAAAACCGACGTAAAGTAGGTGGAGGGCCGAATCCTTACTTTTATATTAATATTAAACATTTATAAATTGAGTAAAATTAAATCGAAAGGTTGTGTCACAACATGTCGATGAATCATTCATAATCAGCCATACTACAGCACAATGCTCTATGCTTGCAACATGAAAAAAAGAAAAGGTTGATCGCACCTGTCAGTTTAGTCTATCTAATTAAAAATCAGAGTATAGAATGATAACTTTCTTAGGAATGTAGAAATTACACATGCAAAGGTAAAATCACATGTAACACTCATACACGCTACAAAAATTAATGAATGTTTGAAATCAACTTTATTTCATAAATGTTAATGTCGCAATATTACATTTCTAAATCACGACGTTCTGCAACGCAGAAATAAATTAGACATATTAAGTGTCAACTAGAGATCATGTATAAATTTTTATGGATTGATGAATGAACGAGCTGCACAGAATTTTATAATTTTATTCTTTAAAAGTTAGTATATAAACTAAGTAAACTTATTATTTAAAATTTACACAACTTAATTAAAATCTAGGTATATCTAAAAACAAAATGATTTAGTTATTAATCATAAAAATAATTTAGATAAAATATAAATAGCTATAACATAAAATACTGTAACATCAGAAGGCCAATTCTCATAATTTTAAATGTTCAAAATATCATTCCGATCTGGTCTCAGCATCAAGAAATAATATTATCGGAATAATATTTTGAACATTTAAAATTACGAGAATTGGCCTAGTCTTTTTAGAAACTTATGGGGTTATTACATTATGATCATTTTTCTGTATATAAAGAATGCATCCTACCTTCTTACTTGTTAGCTTTTCATATACATCTTGAACCTCCGAGCCTGGTATCCGATGCATTCGGACGTTGACATCCAAGCATATTCGACAAATTATATCAGACATTATCTCAAGAAATAATGTAACACGAAAAAACTTTTTAACATAGTACTTCAAGAACTGCAACACCAATTACATATGACCTCTCGGTAGACAGCACAAAAGAGAGTATTAGCAATTATAGATAATATTCCCTGCCAATGCTAATTGATACCAACAATTAGGTACCAGCGAGACCTCCTAAATCTAAGGGCGAGACGTACAAATTTTTTTTTTTTGTTTGTTTGTTCCTTAAGGAACCGGCTAAGATCAGAGACCATGCTGCCAAGTCATTAGTTATATTCTTTTCTTATATTCCAAGAACGATGAAACGGGGGTGTGGCCGATTTCAAGGTCTTGTTGGAGTTTTGGTGTCAATTCCTTTCAGTTGAATGCTTCTTAGACGACTTTCTTCAAGCGAACCGAAAGCACAAGGTCGACAATACCCTTGATCAAAAATCACCTAAATTCAGTTATTTCAATGTTTCCATACAACTATTCATCAGCGTTAATGATTATTGCACAAAACCACACCACTTTTATACAACAAACACAACTTTAAACCAGTTTAGGAAATAATTAAAATAAGAGAGACACCGCACTGTCAGAATTCCCGCTAAAACTCGAGACATACAAAAGAAAAATAAACTGTCAAGTGTCAAGCAGGGTTGAATTCAGGCTCTCGGAAAATGATTGTCAGCGGGCGAGTAGCCAGCTGCGAAGCGAGAGGCTGTAGATTCGATTCCCGCACCGAGACAAATGTTTCTGTCTTTTTCCCTGATAGTTGGCTGATTTAAATAAAAACCAGTTTAAACGTGGTTAATGTAATTATTCATGTAGTCATATTTTTATGTATAACAACTACTATAAATAAATAAATAAATACACCCAACAGTCACACACATAGTCCTGACCCCACACTAGGTAAAACCTGTATCGTAGGTATCAGGAACTACGAGGGACTTGCGGTCCCACAACACCCAGACCCGAAACAAATATTTGTGGATCACACAAACATTTGTTTCAGTGCGGGAATCGAACCCACGGCCTCTCGCTTCGTAACCGGCTACTCGCCCGCTGCGCCACGGAGGCTGCGAACTATGTCAGCTAATTCTTCAATAGGAACCTTCATCGTTTTTAGCTATGATGAGACGACGCGTCGATATCGTCATAGCTAAATTCACTTTGCTGAAGACTCGTAGTCTACATTTGTGTGTGGTAAGACAAAGCAGTCGAGTGCTTACATATCTCATGAAATGCCTTAATTCCACTCGTCACACCATCTGCTTAGGTTTGACTCTGTATTACTATTTGTAAATTTAAAAGAGGCTACTCTTAATAATAATTTAAACACGCACTCAACTCACGCCTGTAATACCCGCAGGGGTAGGTAGAGGTCTGCCTGTCGTAAGATGCGACTAATTGGGGCCATCGGGGGTCGTAGGCGCGCAGCCGGGGGCTGTCGTAGCGCCATTATGGTACTGTTCCGAAATAAGAAAGAGTGAAGCATGAGGGAGTTTTAGTTGATAGAATGTTTTAGGTTGGTGAGTTCTGGCAGAAATCCGTAAACAGATTTCCGGTGTTAAAAAGGGTTATTTAGGGTGTGCACAGATCTAGAGCAATGTAATAACTCTCTCATGCAAGGCTCACGTTTCTCATGCTCAAGTGCTTTTAGCTTGTGAACATGCATTTCAGTTCACTTCTTTAATATGTCTTGTTGTTAAGTTGGTTTTCTTAATGTCGCATAACACTACCACAGACCAGTGAATAGCGCTGTAGAGACACTTTACTTTGTACTAAATGTTTGTTAAAACTTAATTGCTGTTTCAGAATGCACCAGTTGAAAATCGAGAAACTGCATCATTATCCATGAAAGCAAAATTACCTTCCAGGAGAAGTGGAACCCTGAGTGCTATTTATGTCACCAGAATTAGCGAAATGACTCCCAGAGAAGTCAAGTTATATAATATTTGTAGAAAGAGGCTCAAGGAAATAATTAGACTTAGAAATGTGATAAAAAACAAGAGAAATAATATTCATGAAAAAAGAAGAGGAAAAAAGAAGGTACTTGTCGGAAAAAATAAAATATAAAAAAAAAATGTTTTCTTTTTATATTGCTTTCTTATTTATGTAAATCTCCTGAAGACCTATATTATAAGTCCTATGTGGCATGAAAGGATCTTATCTACATTTGCAAAGTTGATAAGCCTTTCAGGTTGGATTGGGTTATTTAAATGTCTTCGCAATTTCAGACTCGATGCCGCCTCCACACCGACTACTCACATAAGCTTTACTGGAGTCTAGTCAGATTGGAGTCTGCATCGAGTCTGTAATGTGCGAAGATCTTGTATCATAACAATCTAAATTCAAATGCAAGCGCCACGGTTTTAAGAATTCCTTTTAGCAAAACTGTGTGGTTCCTTGTTAATTTATTATACCTTTACATATTTTTATACCTAGTCAAAATAAAAATTCACTCATTTATTTAATAAATTTTAATGAAAAATAAAAATAACCTTAAATTGAAAAGAAACAAATATGTTTACATTAGTATAAAAAATACTTAAATAATATCAAATTCTACTTCAAACCTGAAACAAACCACCTAAAACCCTTCAATATCGTCTTCTATATCTGTATTTCCGACAAGCTTTACGTAAAAGTCGTGTGTCTTGCGGAATCAGGTGTAGCATACTTTTTAAATCCTTTCATTTTGCGTCTCAGGGATAGCTTTTCTTACTGGCAACTACAAAGTGGCTCCATTATTTCTTTTCTTATAACATAGTGTCTTCCATGAATATTTTTATATTCTTCATTCAAATTAATTTTCTTATACATTCTGTACATTTCATCCTTTTTCAGCATAATTTCTTTAGTTTGAGCCATGCAACTTTCTCTACATCTATCGGTTTCTTTCTATTTATTATAGTTTGCAACGATGACAACTAATCTCATTTTTTCTTCTGTGTACATACATGCATTGGTTTAGATTTTATACAAGTTTTCAGAACCTGAAGGTAGTCATCCGGTGTATAGATCCTCTGTTCACGTTATAAGGCACATTCTATCTATCCAAAGTCTGTATCGTTTGGGAGAAAGCTATGCCCCGTTTCAAGGAACTTATATTGATTTAATCTAAAGTCGGATGTATTTAACATTGATTTGCGCCTTAAAGTCAGTTTTTGGCTACAGTTTTGGCCACACACAAGAATCACTCCATAAAATAAGATGTTTTACGTAATCATCAAGTATTTCTAAAATATGTTTGATGAGACAAGAGCCCACTTCTTGAGTACCTCTGCCAGCTTCTCCTTCTACCCACATATTTCAATGAGCTTCATCATTGCTCGCAGTATATATACCTAAATTGTAAACCCAAAGTTGTGTTTTGTAAAAGACAATATTTGTGGGTATACACGGTAGAGGCAGCGTTCTTTAAAAATCAAAAGTCAAGATATGAAACAATTTTGCCTTCCGTGGAGACATAAGAGGGAGCGGTGAAATTGGATCAACAGTTTCGACACTAATTTCAGCAGAAGTCTTGGTGAGCTGATCTTCGTGATTAAGAAACGATTTAGGGGTTAGTAAAGCATTATTTGACTTGGTGTCTGCCCATAAAGCACCAGAAACTTTGTTATTTATAGCAATGCCTGGACAAGGGATCAGCGCTGAGTATGGAGGTGGTTCTATGCTCTTTTTAGCAGCAGTTTCGGTTAGAGCATCATCATGGCGAAGCAGCAATTTAGGAGTTAGAAAAGGATTTTTTTGTACTAGTATGTGGCGATAAACTACTAGAAACTTCGTAATTTTAGTATTGTATGAACCAGGGGTTACCGGTGAGTATGAAGGTGGTTCTATGCTTTTTTCAGCAGCAATATCATCATCACAAATTAATACACTAGAATATGGTATAGCTTTATCAGTAATTTCCTTCAACAAATTAGTAGCCAAAGATAACTGGGGAGGCAGCGGACACTGTTAGTAATAACTCCATCATCCCCTTTAAAAGTAGTTTTTTCATGCGAATATTTTCCTCGTTCACCCAGCAAATCTGGAACAATATCAGACTGTTAATCATAAAAAATATCCATACATACATACATATATATTCCCTGTTTTATAATATACCAAAACCAGTTAAATTAAAACGCATGCAAAACATAAAAATAAGATAAAAATTACGTGGAGAAAACTGTATTGGACGGCTTGATCGAGAGTTATCACATCTGTAAAAAAAAAGCAAGTAGGTAGAACGTATCGTGTAGATACGTATGTGTGAGCCTATTTATAATGTTTTAATTAAAACAATGCAGTAAATTTAAGAAATTACAAAAAAGGTTCATTGCCTACAAAAAAAAAAACTCAAAATTGTATACGTACCTTGATTGTCGTTGTCTCCATCATCTAAACGATTGTTGAGGCAACTAAAAACCATAGTTTGTATCCTGGAATTCAGTTTCTTCGTTGTTCGAAACTTAGTATCCTAAATTAATTTAAAAATCACACAAAGCTATACCTAGCCGAACAAACGTTCGACACATTGTTGCCATTGACAAGACCACTTACCTACCTACCTTATTAAGTTAAAGAAAAAGCTTCCATATCAATACCAAAAACTAAACTACAACCGCAATAGGTACAAAATGTATCTATCTTAAGAATAAGAGGATTAAAATAAAAAAAAAATGTGAATTAGCATATTTATGTAGGTATAAATGATTTGGATAAATAATTTGATCAAGAACTTCATTACACAACAAGGAACCAAGTGATGTGAGTCATCGAAAAATCATAGAATTATGCCATTTTTATTATGCAAACAAGAACCAGCCCGCATGGTTCTACATGAAAAATAAAATAACTAATTTCACAAGGAACCATATGGCATTGTTTTTTATGAAAACAGAACATTTTAGAGAATTTTTGGATCGTTGAGTTATCATGGGGCATTATTAGTTTATTCTAAAATTGTTGATTTGTGGGTTGGTAACTTTGTCGTGAAAATGTTTTGTTCAGTCAAAATTGTCAAATTATTTTGATCTTTACAGGGCCGATAGAAGGTGTATTTTGAAAGCTTTCTGTATACTTAACTCGATTTTGACATGTGTGTGGATTGGTTCCTGTTTGCATAAATAGGTCTTAATATATTAATTTTTTTCAAAATTAGATTGAATGACGAAACCAGCAGTAGGCCTAGTATGAGTTACAAATACGTTCAGTTTTAGAATTCGTATAAAATTACTACCGTCGAAGTGTCAAACTAGTAATTCATACGGTATTAAAGGAAAGAATCGCTTGAAAACTTATTTAAATATTCTATTATTATAAAATAAAATAAACTATATAATTAATTTTAATTCATCATAGTTCCCACTAGTGGCTACTAATACTTGACGTATGGAGAGAAAACGAAAACTTTCATCGTTTTACATAACTATTAAAACTTGTAGTAGGCCTACAGGTCGCTCGCCTGATGGTAAGCGTCACGCCTGCTCATAAACAGAAGCAACACCACACAGAACTTAGAATTACAAAACACTGCATACCGTTGGACTGCGCTCGTCACCCCGAGACATAAGGTGTTAAGTCTCATAATGCCCAGTAATTTCACTGGCTTCAATGTCCTTCAAACCGGAACACAACAGTGCTTGCACACTGCTCCTTGGTGGCAGAAATAGACGGCGCGGTGGTACCAACCCAGACGGCTTCACGCATACTCACTACATACAAAAAAAATGGTATAATTATGT
Source organism: Mimas tiliae (assembly GCA_905332985.1). Lineage (NCBI taxonomy): Eukaryota > Metazoa > Arthropoda > Insecta > Lepidoptera > Sphingidae > Mimas > Mimas tiliae. Next base: position 1,715,582 of record HG995266.1, on the reverse strand, counting down.
CCTAGCAATGCAATCGGATTTTCTACTATGGTGGGTGAAATACTTATATTGTACCCACACTTCTCCTGTGTAACACTTTCTCAGTACATTTGTAATTACATATACATAAATACATACGCACTCACGTCTGTAATCCCCCCAGGGGTAGGCAGAGGTGTACCCAGAACACCCAAATTTCGCCGAGTGCATCTCCGTCCCATAATGTGATAGGCGACGAAACTATCGGCATATCGAACGCAATTCCAGACTCCGGGTTGATACTAAGAATTTCATGATAAAAAAACTTAATATCACTTTACCCGATCCGGGGATCGAACCCGAGATCTCAGCGTCAGCCTTAGTCGCAACGCGTACGCATTACAACTGCGCCACCGAGGCAGGCAAATAATAGTAATAAATAATAATAAATACATCCAACAGTCACACACATAGTCCTGACCCCACACTAGGTTAACCTGTATCGTGGGTATCAGGAACTACGAGGGACTTGCCAACCCACAACACCCAGACCCGAGACAAATATTTGTGGATCAGACAAACATTTGTCAAGGTGCGGGAATCGAACCCACGGCCTCACGCTTCGCAACCGGCTACTCGCCCGCTGCGCCACGGAGGCTGTCAATATTAATAATGACAATGTTTTATTATTACTAAACAATTTCGTGTTAGTTTGTCGAATTGCACTCCGACCGAATCCGATCCGACCGAACTTTCGGTTTCGGTTTCGGCAGAAAAAGTAGTGACAGTCGGAGACTAAATTGCCCGTTCGCGGCTATTCAAATGACAACAACTGCTCCTGTCGCTCACTCGCTGTAGACTAAATGAGTTGCGGTCAATTGGCCGTGACTCAGTGCGCACAGTCAAAGTACCGCACAACCGGTTTAGTAGTATACATTAAAGTCTTTGCTTTGTGTACATTTTTAATTATAATATCGGCATTTATTTTTATGCCATGTGAGTTCTAATATGTAACTTTAGATGACTATTCCGTTTGCTTGCATAATTACAATGTTGGCATTTAAAAGGCTTTTCTCCTGTGTGAGTTCTAATATGTTGCTGTAAATAACCACGCATATAGCATTTATAATTACAGTGTTCACATTTAAAAGGTTTTTTTGCTGTGTGGATTTTAATATGTCTCTTCAAATTGCCTTTTGCCAAGCATGTATAATCACAGTATTGACATTTATATGGTTTAATTCCTGTATGACTTCTAATATTCTAATATGTTTAGCTAAATGACCTTTCTGGGTACATGTATGATTACAGTATTGACATTTATAAGGCTTTTCACCTGTGTAGGTATTAATATGTCTCTTTAAATTAGCTTTTAGCGCACAAGCATAATCACAGTATTGACATTTAAATCGTTTTTTGTCTGTCTCATTTTTTAAATACTCTTTCGATGTATCACTTTCTTTATATTCCTCATCACAAGTCTCTATTTTTATATATATTTCATTTGGTTTTACAGGTTTATGTTCACTAATATGTTTGATAAGAAGAGCTTTCGTATTACATGTTTTACCACAATCATTGCATATAAATGATTCTTTATCATTATTAACTAGTACTTGCTTCCTATTATCCTCACATACAATCTGCAACGATCTATTTTCAATAGCTACTGTTGGCGTTTGAGGTCCATAAATATTTTCTTTCTTCAAATTTTCTACAGAAGTTTCCTCTTGTTTTATAAAGATATATTTCTCATCAAGTTTAGTTGTTTTCTTAGTCGGTGCACCTGCATCACGAAAACATAAATAAATAAATAACAGTCACACAAATAACCCCACAGTAAGATACAAGTCTTGTGTCGTGGGTAATAATTCTTTGGTATTGTGGGCGTATACGGGCGGTGGAGATCACTTACCATCAGGTGACCCATTTTCTAGTTTGCCGGCCTGTGATATAAAAAAAAACAAATATTTGTTGTTCATGGACATACATTTGTACAGAATAGGGTAGTTGACTAGATTTATTTTATTATTTAAATTAATAAGTTACGTTACTCAAAATTTATTGCAGAAAGAATTTTATATATTTGTATGTGTGTGAGGATCGAACCCGTGTCTTCACGTTTCGCAGCCGGCTACTCCCCCGCTGCGCCACTGAGGTTCAGTTAAAATTTCGCTCTTGTTTTACACTAGTCAGAGTTTCGTACGAAGCTCAAGTGGCTACGCATACGGCTTCGCCGGAATGCTAACATTCTTTCTCTTCTGTACAACATTCTTTTCTATCCTCTCACTCCTGGTTATCTCAAATCTCGCTTTAAATTTCTGCAAGACACGCACCCCAGAACCCTCAGATCATCGGAGAACTTGAGACTGAAGATGCCGGCGCATTCCACTTCTTTTATGGACAAGTCCTTTACAATTCAAGGCCCAAACCCCCTCCCCTTCCCAATTCCTTAATTTTCCCTTTGCAACGCACCCATGATTCTTTTGGTATTGTGGGCGGTGGAGATCACTTCCCATCAGGTGACCCACTTGCTCGTTTGCTGGCATGTACCATAAAAAAAGTCTTTTACGGTTCAGGCAACTCGGTTGTGGAATGCATTGCCGGTTGATATAAAGTGCGCCCCATCACTGGCTATCTTTAAAAAGATGATGAAACACCACTATCTCTCCCACTAACATGTGTTATGGTATTGATGACTATTATTATTCACTATAATAATTTAATAATTATATGTATGTATATGTATGTGTGTATGATGTTATATGGTATATATGTATTCTTATTCTAAACTGTATATAATCCGTAATACAATCTTATTTCATGTACTCGTAGACAGCCCTCTCTTATTCATACTCTTATCTCCATCCTATGGTTGCCTGTAACAGATTGCCCTGTGCGATAAGGCCGCCAATTGTACTATGTTTAAAAGTTTATTGTCTTTTTAATTTTATTAAGTGTCTAATCTACAATAAAGCATTATTAATAAATAGTCGTAGAATGTTATGTCACTCACAGTAGCTGTCATCATCAGGTTCATTTTTTATAATCACTTCAGTAGCGTCACGTTCATCTAGATTTTCCGTTTTTATAATTCTGTTTTCCGGTATTTCATAGGACTCCATTTTTCCAGTCATCAATGGATTTTTCAGACCATGTGCCATTCTGTCTAAAGGTATGATGGATTCCGCATTTTGCTGCAAAAGAAAATACACATTTGTTCAGTATCTATTCATATATTTTTATTAGTGTTAATGATGAGATGATGATGAGCAAATATTTTTTTTAAAGTATAGGCCGGCAAACGAGCTAGTGGGTCACCTGATGGTAAGTGACCTCCACCCCCCATGTACGCATACCCCCCACAATACCAAAATAATTAAGGGTAGCGTTGCCGACCTTAAACGAAAGGGATAATTAAGGAATTGGGAAGGGGAGGGGGTTTCGGCCTCCGGATATCTCACTTACCGTACCAAACGCAACAGCAAGCTGCTACTTTACGCTGGTTTTCTGTGAGACAAGCCGGCCCATACATGCTGTATTCAAAAGTGTCTACAGCGTGGCTCTACCACTCAGAGAATACAAGGTATTGCAAGGTATATCAGAAACAAACACAGACGCGTCCGCACGGTACGAGCTCCACTGTAGGACTTCGCCCGTCCCAACGCCCGTATCCAGGCATGGTCCAAGAAGATATCATGCCTGCGTTCGGGGTGGCGCGGTGATGTCCCGCCTTAAACTTTTTTTTCGAATGGATTTGTGCTGTTAGCCTATATTTACAGCTTCACCTGACAATAAAGCCGGCGCTTATGGCGCTCTAGCCAGAAATAATTAAGCGCAGAGGCGCCTTTTAGAAGGCTCAGACCTCAGCTTGAACAATCACTGGGGAGTATAGTTTAGGGCCGTCTCTGCACATCATTATGCCGAGGGCCAGTTGTGGGAGCTCTTCGGACTCGCAGGCGTGTCTTGTGTCGGGGTCGCGTATTATTATTGCGATTCGGATTGGGCAAGGAAAGTGCTGCTTCGATAGCGACTGTGATGGAGTCGTTGGGATCTACCAAAACATGTTTGGGACGACGACGGAGGACGCATTACACTTGGGTGGTCGTACTATGCATTTCTAAGGTTACTCTTGGCGCCCGGGGTCAGACTCAAGTGTCTCTTACGGTAAGGTCACTCTTGGGTAGCCGAACATGATTCTCCGACATACGAGTATACAGTATGTAACAAAAACCCTGTCGGCCCTTTTTGGGTCGTGAAGATAGACATATAGACAGCATAATAAAGATAGTTAAATAAAAAAAAAACAGTAGCGAGATATTATCGTTACACAGGTAGCTCAGGAAAATGAACATATTTTAAAAATGTTATTAACATCTGAATTTCTGTGTGTACTGTCGAAGGCGGGCGCGCGGCGCGTTTTATGTACGTGGACGCCGCAACTTGCTATCTCGCTCTGGCTCCAAGACATCGCTCTTGCAGTGGTAATCACTCGAAATACGGTTTACAGACAATATTATTAATTAAAGTTTAAGACGAGTGGTAGAGCCACGCTGTAGACAATTGTGTCTACAGCATGAATGGGCCGGCTCGTCCGGTTCGTTACCACTATCTCACAGAAAACCGACGTAAAGTAGCAGCTTGCTGCTGCGTTTCGTACGGTGAGTGAGATATCCGGAGGCCCAAATCCCCCTCCCCTTCCCAATCCCTTAATTATCCCTTTCCCTTTCCTTTGGTCGGCAACGCGCCCATGACTCTTTTGGTATTGTGGGCGTACATAGGCGGTGGAGATCACTTACCATCAGGTGACCCACTTGCTCGTTTGCCGGCCTATGCAATAAAAAAACAAAAAAATAAATATGATTATTTTTATAGTCTCATTTTCGTATGCGAGTTATTTCATTGCGTTTGAATATCGATTCTGATATCACAGTTAAAACGCCCGACAGGGTTTTTGTTACATATTGTATAATATTATGTAGTTGTCATAGAAATTATAATTACTATATTAAGGTACTTACAAAAATTTGTTGAAGAACCTCCTCAGATTTGTGTGATTTTATAACAAGCTGCTGGCATTTCTTCAGCTGCCAATAACATATGTAGCATGCAAAGTATAGCTTTCCATCCTCTTCAACCTGTAGATTACAAACAATAATAATATCGCACCTTTAAAGACAAACCGTTACTAATTTTTTTTCAAGAATTGAGTTACTAATGCCATTTTTCCAAAATTACGTAAACTATATCTTTGAAACTATACGATTAATTTTACACTTTCATAAAAAATCCACTTTTAGAGGTAGATGGCGCTAATTTAGACCGTTACAAAACTAAATAAGATTGGCTGGCTAAATGCAATATCGTGTGTATACTAGTTGTTGTTTAATTTCATATATTGGTTTATGAAATGAAATGAAGTGAAAATATTTATTGAATCCATCAAATGTTATACATAATTTAGATTCAGTCAAATTTTAACTCTACCGCCAGTTCGGAATGCTGTTTCGTTAAAGAAGAGCAGACAAGAAACTCTGCTCTTTTTAAAATTCATTATAATATTTGCACTACGATAATACAATTAATTTTGAATAGAGTTAGAGCAGCTCAACTTATGCCAATGAGGAACAATAGGTATAAAGTAAAATAATGAAATCATAATGATTATTGTGCATGATCCATTTAGTAATGGTTTGTCTTTAAAGGTGAGATATAAGTAACAGTACAGTTACAGGCTGCCCTGAAGGTTTAATGTAGGTACAATTAAACTCTTTCTATTTCCAAAGTACGCACTCACGCCTGTAATCCCCGAAGGGGTAGGCAGAGGTGTAACCAGTACACCCACATTTCGCCGAGCGTATTTCCGTCCCACGATGTTATAGGGGCCGAGCTTATCGCCATACCGGTCACAAATTCCAGGCTCCGGGCTGATACTGAGCATTTCGTAATAGAAAAACCCAATACCACTTTACCCGACTCGGGGATCGAACCCTAAGCGTTAGCCTCAATCGTAACGTGTACGCATTACAACTAAGCCACCGAGGCAATCAAGCAGTATTCCCAAAGTTTTATTTTTTAATTAGTTTGCGTATCGATACCATCAGATCGCTTGCCTGATGATAAGCGTCACTCCTGCCCATAAATAGAAGCAACACCACACAAAACTTTGAATTACAAAGCACTGCAGGGCACTAGACTGTACTTATCAGCCTGAGACATTAATGGTTTTAATTTGGCACAAATGTTGAAATACCACAAAATATTTTATACTCAAGAATATTTGACAAAAAGCCCTACTCATTGATTAACTTTATGAGTGGTAGAGCCATGCTGTAGACACTTGTCTACAGCATGAATGGGCCGGCTCGTCCAGGTCGTTACCACTGTCTCACAGAAAACCGACGTAAAGTAGGTGGAGGCCCAAATCCTTACATTTATATTATTATTAAACATTTATCAATTGAGTAAAATTAAATCGAAAGGTTGTGTCACAACATGTCGATGAATCATTCATAATCAGCCATACTACAGCACAATGCTCTATGCTTGCAACATGAAAAAAAGAAAAGGTTGATCGCAGCTGTCAGTTTAGTCTATCTAATTAAAAATCAGAGTATAGAATGATAACTTTCTTAGGAATGTAGAAATTACACATGCAAAGGTAAAATCACATGTAACACTCATACACGCAACAAAAATTAATGAATGTTTGAAATTAACTTTATTTCATAAATGTTAATGTCGCAATATTACATTTCTAAATCACGACGTTCTGCAACGCAGAAATAAATTAGACATATTAAGTGTCAACTAGAGATCATGTATAAATTTTTATGGATTGATGAATGAACGAGCTGCACAGAATTTTATAATTTTATTCTTTAAAAGTTAGTATGTAAACTAAGTAAACTTATTATTTAAAATTGACACAACTTAATTAAAATCTAGGTATATCTAAAAACAAAATGTTTTAGTTATTAATCATAAAAATAATTTAGATAAAATATAAATAGCTATAACATAAAATACTGTCACATCAGAAGGCTAATTCTCATAATTTTAAATGTTCAAAATATCATTCCGATCTGGTCTCAGCATCAAGAAAGTTGAAAATCTCATTATGATTTAAGTTCACATTTGATGTTGATTATTGGTTTAAGAGATTGCCATTTGTAACTTTCTTGACGCTGAGACTAGATCGGAATAATATTTTGAACATTTAAAATTACGAGAATTGGCCTACAGTCTTTTTAGAAACTTATGGGGTTATTACATTATGATCATTTTTCTGTATATAAAGAATGCATCCTACCTTCTTACTTGTTAGCTTTTCATATACATCTTGAACCTCCGAGCCTGGTATCCGATGCATTCGGACGTTGACATCCAAGCATATTCGACAAATTATATCAGACATTATCTCAAGAAATAATGGAACACGAAAAATCTTTTTAACATAGTACTTCAAGAACTGCAACACCAATTACATATGACCTCTCGGTAGACAGCACAAAAGAGAGTATTAGCAATTATAGATAATATTCCCTGCCAATGCTAATTGATACCAACAATTAGGTACCAGCGAGACCTCCTAAATCTAAGGGCGAGACATACAATTTTTTTTTTTTTTTTGTTTGTTTGTTCCTTAAGGAACCGGCTAAGATCAGAGACCATGCTGCCAAGTCATTAGTTATATTCTTTTCTTATATTCCAAGAACGATGAAACGGGGGTGTGGCCTATTTCAAAGTCTTGTTGGAGTTTTGGTGTCAATTCCTTTCAGTTGAATGCTTCTTAGACGACTTTCTTCAAGCGAACCGAAAGCACAAGGTCGACAATAACCTTGATCAAAAATCACCTAAATTCAGTTATTTCAATGTTTCCATACAACTATTCATCAGCGTTAATGATTATTGCACAAAACCACACCACTTTTATACAACAAACACAACTTTAAACCAGTTTAGGAAATAATTAAAATAAGAGAGACACCGCACTGTCAGAATTCCCGCTAAAACTCGAGACATACAAAAGAAAACTAAACTGTCAAGTGTCAAGCAGTGTTGAATTCAGGCTCTCGGAAAATGATTGTCTATGTATGTAGACAGCCTCCGCTCCGTGGCGCAGCGGGCGAGTAGCCAGCTGCGAAGCGAGAGACCGTAGATTCGATTCCCGCACCGAGACAAATGTTTCTTTTTCCCTGATAGTTGGCTGATTTAAATAAAAACCAGTTTAAACGTGGTTAATGTAATTATTCATGTAGTCATATTTTTATGTATAACAACTACTATAAATAAATAAATAAATACACGCAACAGTCACACACATAGTCCTGACCCCACACTAGGTAAAACCTGTATCGTAGGTATCAGGAACTACGAGGGACTTGCGGTCCCACAACACCCTGACCCGAAACAAATATTTGTGGATCACACAAACATTTGTCTCAGTGCGGGAATCGAACCCACGGCCTCTCGCTTCGTAACCGGCTACTCGCCCGCTGCGCCACGGAGGCTGCGAACTATGTCAGCTAATTCTTCAATGGGAACCTACATCGTCTTTAGCTATGATGAGACGACGCGTCGATATAATCTTTCGTAAAAATCTTTGTAAATTTTGTAAAAATAGTGACGTTCATAATATTAATACAAGAAACAAAAATAAACTCGTAGTACCCGCTTTTAGAATAGTTAAGACTAAAAAGTCATTTATGGGTAACAGCGTTAAATTTTATAACAAGCTCCCAAATAGTGTGATCGATATGCCCGAAAAAATGTTCAAAGCACACATTAAACGTGTGCTTATGACTAGGGGCTATTATAATGTTAAGCAATATCTAGAGGATAGAGATGTTTGGCGTTCGGTTCCTCCTTGCATACTGTGATCTCCTGGGGCCCTGTAGCTTGTAGACAATGTAGGGAATAATTTAATTTAATTTAATAAATGTAAATAATATATGATATGTTCAAGTAAGTACGATATAAATAAATTGCACAATAATATTAAATACCTACACTAAAACAATATATTAAATAAATGTATCAATAAAATTTAAATACCAAATAAAAAAGACGACCGATCACGTAAAATAAAAATTGGCAATTTTAAATTGACAAGTCATTATTGTTGAGATTATAGAAATTGGACCAAAAACAAGCCCACTGAGTTTGTGCCGCCGGGTCTTCTCAGACAGGGTCGCGTTTGGATCCGGTGGCAGTTTTAAAACAACAATTTAGAGGTACACATGGTCCGTATCAATCACCTTAAAATAAAAATAGGACTTTTTATTTCCCTAATTTATCTTGGTATGATAAATCGGACCAAAAACAAGCCCACTGAGTTTGACTAGCTGGATCTTCTCAGGACTGGGTCGCGCCGCGTAAAATCCAGTGGTAAAGTAAGCCCACTGAGTTTGTTTCGCCGGGTCTTCTCAGGTTGGGTCGTTTTGGATCCGGTGGTAGTTTTAAACCACGTGCCGTTTCGGTAATGCCTATGGTCCATATCGACCTTTAAAACAGAGAAAAAATAACAATAATAATAATACTTAACAATCCTGGACTAATATAAAAATATTGTAAACTTTATAGTTGCCCAGTGTATTTTGACGATGCTATGTATGTTATGTATATATTAGCTGATATGATTTCTGTACTTACATAAGTTTCTTTATTTTGTACTGACTTGTCATAAGCGCTATTTTAATTGCCTACATGATGAATAAAACTATTTCATTTCATTTCATATCGTCATAGCTAAATTCACTTTGCTGAAGAATCTTTCGTAGTCTACATTTGTGTGTGGTAAGACAAAGCAGTCGAGTGCAAACTTACATATCTCATGAAATGCCTTAATTCCACTCGTCACACCATCTGCTTAGGTTTGACTCTGTATTACTATTTGTAAATTTATTCATTGATTAGTAGCACATACAAGAGGCATTATATTTGTCCGGTACGTGACAAAATAATGGAAGGGTGGCTCAATTTTTGGTGGCACGTCCTACTTTAAATTGTATGTCGCGTTACTCTGTTACTATTCCCATAACGCGGGCTGTGTACGTGAGAGAGTGAGAACGAGCGAGTGACTCAAGCCGCCTAGCCTTCTTTGAAGTGGACCTTGTGTGGCTCATTACAAAAAAGAGGCTACTCTTAATAATTTAAATACGCACTCAACTCACGCCTGTAATACCCGCAGGGGTAGGTAGAGGTCTGCCTGTCGTAAGAGGCGACTAATTGTGGCCATCGGGGGTCGTAGGCGCGCAGCCGGGGGCTGTCGTAGCGCCATTATGGTACTGTTCCGAAATAAGAGAGAGTGAAGCATGAGGGAGTTTTAGTTGACAGAATGTTTTAGGTTGGTGAGTTCTGGCAGAAATCCGTCAACAGATTTCCGGTGTTAAAAAGGGTTATTTAGGGTGTGCACAGATCTAGAGCAATGTAATAACTCTCTCATGCAAGGCTCACATTTCTCATGCTCAATTGCTTTTAGCTTGTGAACATGCATTTCAGTTCACTTCTTTAATATGTCTTGTTGATAAGTTGGTTTTCTTAATGTCGCATAACACTACCACAGACCAGTGAATAGCGCTGTAGAGACACTTTACTTTGTACTAAATGTTTGTTAAAACTTAATTGCTGTTTCAGAATGCACCAGTTGAAAATCGAGAAACTGCATCATTATCCATGAAAGCAAAATTACCTTCCAGGAGAAGTGGAACCCTGAGTGCTATTTATGTCACCAGAATTAGCGAAATGACTCCCAGAGAAGTCAAGTTATATAATATTTGTAGAAAGAGGCTCAAGGAAATAATTAGACATAGAAATGTGATAAAAAACAAGAGAAATAATATTCATGAAAAAACGAAGAGGAAAAAAGAAGGTACTTGTCGGAAAAAATAAAATATAAAAAAAAAAATGTTTTCTTTTTATATTGCTTTCTTATTTATGTAAATCTCCTGAAGACCTATATTATAAGTCCTATGTGGCATGAAAGGATCTTATTTACATTTGCAAAGTTGATAAGCCTTTCAGGTTGGATTGGGTTATTTAAAGGACTTCGCAATTTCAGACTCGATGCCGCCTCCACACCGACTACTCACATAAGCTTTACTTGAGTCTAGTCAGATTGGAGTCTGCATCGAGTCTGTAATGTGCGAAGATCTTGTATCATAACAATCTAAATTCAAATGCAAGCGCCACGGTTTTAAGAATTCCTTTTAGCAAAACTGTGTGTGGGTTGGTTCCTTGTTAATTTATTATACCTTTACATATTTTTATACCTAGTCAAAATAAAAATTCACTCATTTATTTAATAAATTTTAATGAAAAATAAAAATAACCTTAAATTGAAAAGAAACAAATATGTTTACATTAGTATCAAAAAATACTTAAATAATATCAAATTCTACTTTAAACCTGAAACAAACCACCTAAAACCCTTCAATATCGTCTTCTATATCTGTATTTCCGACAAGCTTTACGTAAAAGTCGTGTGTCTTGCGGAATCAGGTGTAGCATACTTTTTAAATCCTTTAATTTTGCGTCTCAGGGATAGCTTTTCTTACTGGCCAAAGTGGCTCCATTATTACTTTTCTTATAACATAGTGTCTTCCATGAATATTTTTATATTCTTCATTCAAATTAATTTTCTTATACATTCTGTACATTTCATCCTTTTTCAGCATAATTTCTTTAGTTTGAGCCATGCAACTTTCTCTACATCTATCGGTTTCTTTCTATTTATTATATTTTGCAACGATGACAACTAATCTCATTTTTTCTTCTGTGTACATACATGCATTGGTTTAGATTTTATACAAGTTTTCAGAACCTGAAGGTAGTCATCCGGTGTATAGAGGCTCTGTTGACGTTTTAAGGCACATTCTATCTATCCAAAGTCTGTATCGTTTGGGAGAAAGCTATGCCCCGTTTCAAGGAACTTATATTGATTTAATCTAAAGTCGGATGTTCATTTAACATTGTATTGCGCCTAAAAGTCAGTTTTAGGCTACAGTTTTGGCCACACACAAGAATCGCTCCATAAAATAAGATGTTTTACGTAATCATCAAGTATTTCTAAGATATGTTTGATGAGACAAGAGCCCACTTCTTGAGTACCTCTGCCAGCTTCTCCTTCTACCCACATATTTCAATGAGCTTCATCATTGCTCCCAGTAGGTATATATACCTAAATTGTAAACCCAAAGTTGTGTTTTGTAAAAGACAATATTTGTGGGTATACACGGTAGAGACAGCCTTTTTTAAAAATCAAAAGTCAAGATATGAAACAATTTTGCCTTCCGTGGAGACATAAGAGGGAGCGGTGAAATTGGATCAACAGTTTCGACACTAATTTCAGCAGAAGTCTTGGTGAGCTGATCTTCGTGATTAAGAAACGATTTAGGGGTTAGTAAAGCGTTATTTGACTTGGTGTCTGCCCATAAAGCACCAGAAACTTTGTTATTTATAGCAATGCCTGGACGAGGGATCAGCGCTGAGTATGGAGGTGGTTCTATGCTCTTTTTAGCAGCAGTTTCAGTTAGCGCATCATCATGGCGAAGCAGCAATTTAGGAGTTAGAAAAGGATTTTTTTGTACTAGTATGTGGCGATAAACTACTAGAAACTTCGTCATTTTAGTATTGTATGACCCAGGGGTTACCGGTGAGTATGAAGGTGGTTCTATGCTTTTTTCAGCAGCAATATCATCATCACAAATTAACACACTAGAATATGGTATAGCTTTAACAGTAATTTCCTTCAACAAATTAGTAGCCAAAGATAACTGGGGAGGCAGCGACACTGTTCGTAATAACTCCATCATCCCCTTTAAAAGTAGTTTTTTCATGCGAATATTTTCCTCGTTCACCCAGCAAATCTGGAATAATATCAGACTGTTAATCATAAAAAATATCCATACATACATACATATATATTCCCTGTTTTATAATATACCAAAACCAGTTAAATTAAAACGCATGCAAAACATAAAAATAAGATAAAAATTACGTGGAGAAAACTGTATTGGACGGCTTGATCGAGAGTTATCACATCTGTAAAAAAAAAGCAAGCAGGTAGAACGTATCGTGTAGATACGTATGTGTGAGCCTATTTATAATGTTTTAATTAAAACAATGCAGTAAATTTAAGAAATTACAAAAAAGGTTCATTGCCTACAAAAAAAAACTCCGAATTGTATACGTACCTTGATTGTCGTTGTCTCCATCATCTAAACGATTGTTGAGGCAACTAAAAACCATAGTTTGTATCCTGGAATTCAGTTTCTTCATTGTTCGAAACTTAGTAGTATCCTAAATTAATTTAAAAATCACACAAAGCTATACCTAGCCGAACAAACGTTCGACACATTGTTGCCATTGACAAGACCACTTACCTACCTACCTTATTAAGTTAAAGAAAAAGCTTCCATATCAATACCAAAAACTAAACTACAACCGCAATAGGTACAAAATGTATCTATCTTAAGAATAAGAGGATTAAAATAAAAAAAAAATTGAAGTAGCATATTTATGTAGGTATAAATGATTTGGATAAATAATTTGATCAAGAACTTCATTACACAACAAGGAACCAAGTGATGTGAGTCATCGAAAAATCATAGAATTATGCCATTTTTATTATGCAAACAAGAACCAGCCCGCATGGTTCTACATGAAAAATAAAAAAACAAATTTCATAAGGAACCATATGGCATTGTTTTTTATGAAAACAGAAAATTTTAGAGAATTTCGTTGAGTTATCATGGGGCATGGGTCTTATTAGTTTATTCTAAAATTGTTGATTTGTGGGTTGGTAACTTTGTCGTGAAAATGTTTCGTTCAGTCAAAATTGTCAAATTATTTTGATCTTTACAGGGCCGATAGAAGTTGTATTTTGAAAGCTTTCTGTATACTTAACTCGATTTTGACATGTGTGTGGATTGGTTCCTGTTTGCATAAGTAGGTCTTAATATACTATGTATTTTTTTAATTAGATTGAGTAACGAAACCAGCAGTAGGCCTAGTATGAGTTACAAATACGTTCAGTTTTCGAATTCGTATAAAATTACTACCGTCGAAGTGTCAAACTAGTAATTCACACGGTAATAAAGAAAAGAATCGCTTGAAAACTAATTTAAATATTCTATTATTATGAAATAAAATAAACTATATAATTAATTTTAATTCATCATAGTTCCCACTAGTGGCTACTAATACTTGACGTATGGAGAGAAAACGAAAACTTTCATCGTTTTACAAAACTATTAAAACTTGTAGTAGGCCTACAGGTCGCTCGCCTGATGGTAAGCGCCACGCCTGCTCATAAACAGAAGCAACACCACACAGAACTTAGAATTACAAAACACTGCATACCGTTGGACTGCGCTCGTCACCCCGAGACATAAGGTGTTAAGTCTCATAATGCCCAGTAATTTCACTGGCTTCAATGTCCTTCAAACCGGAACACAACAGTACTTGCACACTGCTCCTTGGTGGCAGAAATAGACGGCGCGGTGGTACCAACCCAGACGGCTTCACGCATACTCACTACATACAAAAAAAATGGTATAATTATGTCCTAGCAATGCAATCGGATTTTCTACTATGGTGGGTGAAATACTTATATTGTACCCACACTTCTCCTGTGTAACACTTTTTCAGTACATGTGTAATTACATATACATAAATACATACGCACTCACGTCTGTAATGCCCCCAGGGGTAGGCAGAGGTGTACCCAGTACACCCAAATGTCGCCGAGTGCATCTCCTTCCCATAATGTGATAGGCGACGAAACTATCGGCATATCGCAATTCCAGACTCCGGGTTGATACTAAGAATTTCATGATAAAAAAACTTAATATCACTTTACCCGATCCGGGGATCGAACCCGAGATCTCAGCGTCAGCCTTAGTCGCAACGCGTACGCATTACAACTGCGCCACCGAGGCAGGCAAATAATAGTAATAAATAATAATAAATACACCCAACAGTCACACACATAGTCCTGACCCCACACTAGGTTAACCTGTATCGTGGGTATCAGGAACTACGAGGGACTTGCCAACCCACAACACCCAGACCCGAGACAAATATTTGTGGATCAGACAAACATTTGTCAAGGTGCGGGAATCGAACCCACGGCCTCACGCTTCGCAACCGGCTACTCGCCCGCTGCGCCACGGAGGCTGTCAATATTAATAATGACAATGTTTTATTATTACTAAACAATTTCGTGTTAGTTTGTCGAATTGCACTCCGACCGAATCCGATCCGACCGAACTTTCGGTTTCGGTTTCGGCAGAAAAAGTAGTGACAGTCGGAGACTAAATTGCCCGTTCGCGGCTATTCAAATGACAACAACTGCTCCTGTCGCTCACTCGCTGTAGACTAAATGAGTTGCGGTCAATTGGCCGTGACTCAGTGCGCACAGTCAAAGTACCGCACAACCGGTTTAGTAGTATACATTAAAGTCTTTGCTTTGTGTACATTTTTAATTATAATATCGGCATTTATTTTTACGCCATGTGAGTTCTAATATGTAACTTTAGATGACTATTCCGTTTGCTTGCATAATTACAATGTTGGCATTTAAAAGGCTTTTCTCCTGTGTGAGTTCTAATATGTTGCTGTAAATAACCACGCATATAGCATGTATAATCACATTATTCACATTTAAAGGGCTTTTCTCCTGTGTGACTTCTCGTATGTATATTTAAATGATTTTTCCGTTTAGTTGCGTAACTACAATATTGACATTTAAAAGGCTTTTCCCCTGTGTGCTTTCTAATATGTTCCTGTAAATGACTGCGCATATAGCATTTATAATTACAGTGTTCACATTTAAAAGGTTTTTCTCCTGTGTGGATTTTAATATGTCTCTTCAAATTGCCTTTTGCCAAGCATGTATAATCACAGTATTGACATTTATATGGTTTAATTCCTGTATGGCTTCTAATATTCTAATATGTTTAGCTAAATGACCTTTCTGGGTACATGTATGATTACAGTATTGACATTTATAAGGCTTTTCACCTGTGTGGGTATTAATATGTCTCTTTAAATTAGCTTTTAGCGCACAAGCATAATCACAGTATTGACATTTAAATCGTTTTTTGTCTGTCTCATTTTCTAAATACTCTTTCGATGTATCACTTTCTTTTTATTCCTCCTCACAAGTCTCTATTTTTATATATATTTCATTTGGTTTTACAGGTTTATGTTCACTAATATGTTTGATAAGAAGAGCTTTCGTATCACATGTTTTACCACAATCATTGCATATAAATGATTCTTTATCATTATTAACTAGTACTTGCTTCCTATTATCCTCACATACAATCTGCAACGATCTATTTTCAATAGCTACTGTTGGCGTTTGAGGTCCATAAATATTTTCTTTCTTCACATTTTCTACAGAAGTTTCCTCTTGTTTTATAAATATATATTTCTCATCAAGTTTAGTGTTTTTCTTAGTCGGTGCACCTTTTTTTTTTTTTTTTTTTTAACGTTGGGAAACCCTTTATGGGTACCGCCCCACCGCGTGGTCAGTCGGGGCGGTTATGTCCGACTCCCACGGACTAAAACTCAACGGTGTTCCTCCGGGTACGCTTGTTCGGTCGGGGCTGCGGGAACGCTATTGTACTCTTCCGCGGCTAGTCGGTGCACCTGCATCACGAAAAAATAAATAAATAAATAACAGTCACACAAATAACCCCACAGTAAGATACGAGTCTTGTGTCGTGGGTATCAATTGTTTGGTATTGTGGGCGTATACGGGCGGTGGAGTTGTGTGGTTTTATGAAACCACGGTAAAAGTGAAACTCTTTTTCACATTATAGAAATTTAACTAAATATTACATTAAACACTAACAAAAACAAACAAAATAGCGTGCGAACTATAGACGCCGCCATATTGGCCTTGGCTGCTCTGGCGAGCGCCTTTCACTTTATCCCTACTCCGCGGCCGACCGTCACGCGACATGCAACACACAGGCCAAACATTTTGAGACGATCTAATAAAAGTTTCACTTTAAAAATCATTGTTAGTATTTTACATATTAATACATATTAATACTATATTCTAAATCAAAACAGTACCTGAGTCTGGATTGTTGTAAAATTCAATAAATGGATTTGCATCATGTTTTATAAGTGGCAAAATTTCAAGGTCTCCCTCATTTTGATCAGGGTGACATAATTTTCTGTATGCTTCAATAATTTTGTCAATATCTAAATTTGCTTCAAACTCTTCACGACGAGCTAAAATCAGTTGTTCGTTTTCTTCATAAATTCGATTGAATCGCATTTCAGCCAAAATGTCCCTTTCTTCATTACGAAATGGAATGTACAAAGTAACCATTTCACGTTTGTAGTCTAACATTTGATTTGCCATATCGTAATGTCGATAGTGTACAATCCTTGGAGTTTTTCGACGGTAATATACTTTATTTCTTTGTTGATTAATGTTTTTTTCTGGTGCTAACCCTTCTTCAATGTTTACTTCATCTTCTGAATTCGAATTTTCGTCAGTAATTTCAGGTTCCGACGGTTTTTGTCCAGATTTGACTGTATACCAAGCAACAAACTGAATCAACGAAATATCTTCTAATTCTGCAGGTCGATTTTCGTATTTTTCGATACAATTTTCTTTCCAAATATTGGTATCGTTATCAGAAAGTCTTTCTAATTCTTTCTCTGTTTTTCGAATACGATGACGTTCCTGAGGCCGCATCGTAGGTATGAATTCAACCTTAAGCGTTGATTTAGACATTGGTTCCCTAAGAAGAAACCATGCTGCTTCTTGGCTGGACATTTCTATTGTATTTAAAATATTAACACTCATATGTCTTGTCATTTCAACTAAATCTAAATTTGGATTTTCTTCCAAAAGATCCAATAGTTCTCGGTGAAGATTACTAGTGCCTCGATTCGATTTGTTTACATACTCCACAACGTATGCAGCACAGGAATACTCATCTGTTATGTATTGGATATCCATGTTCGACTGCAAATGGTGAAATATAAATGGATTAAAGAAGTTATGCCATTTTTCATTAGGGTGCCGTTTAACGAAAACCATTGGCCTTAAAATTCCAGCAGATAGAATTTTATGATAGTCCTCATCTGATTTGATGTTATTTTTATTATAAAAATCATCAATATCATAGTAGTTATTGTTTTCGAGATTTTGGTGTATTGTTTTATATCTTTTCTTATACTCATCATAAGCGTAACTTTCATCATCAGTAGATTTAGCCAAAGGCTTGAGTAGTATCGTTGACCGACTAGGCATGAAAGGGGCGTTGAATCTGCATTTTCGTTGATTCCGATTATTGTTATAACATGTAAAAGTGTGATGGTGTGTGACGAGATTAATATTTCCTGACGCTTCTGTGCTCGATACTGAAATTAAATCATCAATAAGCTGAATAGTAGAATTCATATCTGCTCCAAAAGAATCTTTAGGCGCCTCATTCAGCCAAAGTAAAATATGAGCATGAGGACTTCCTCTGTGTTGAAATTCAATCCTCTTGAAATAATGTTGAACATAATGCTTACCGAATGGGCTAACGGTTTTATGTTGGAGAATTTTCATCATGACATTGACAAGTTTATTGAAATAAATGGCGCATGTCACAGCATCTTCATTTATTAATTCTGCCTTGACTTTATAATGCAGCTGATCAATTTCTAAATCAGTTATGTCCGTGCCATATTTCAATTTATGCAATGTTTTCAAAAGCCATTTCCATGATATTTCATTGGCACTCATCATCAAAAATACTGTTGGCTTACCAAGTTGCCGGATCATTGCAAAGAGGTCTTTCTTTCTACTTTGCCAATATTGTACTGAATTCGGTATCGATTTAAGAAAAGCCAAATTTGATTCCATACAGCCATTAAGATATTCAGAGGATAATATCTGGTCTTTTGTTATGTTTATGCCTTGTCCTACATGTTTAGAAGCAATACTGATATTTTCACTCACTCGAAGTCGCATAATCTTCATGGCTAAGTAGAGCAAGTGGCGAGGAGTAACTCCTCGTCGATCAGAGCGCCGCAATTCGCTTGTTGCAACCGAGTATGCTTTACAATTAACACCATCTTTGAATTTCCGAAATTGCCCATAGTAAATTGCTGGGAAAGACAATTCTTCTGCATGAGAATCAAACAGCAAGCTTATAGGTCTTTTGTTCTCTCCCGGTGCAATTTGTAAATATTTATCCTCCGACCATAAGAGAGTATGCTGTTCAGCAACTAGACTATCTTCAATTTCAATTGGTTCAGCGATTTCTTCTAAAGCAACAACTGGATTTTCACTCTCATCGGTTAACTCTCCCAAGAAATTCTGACTAATTTTAATGCCATAATGCTTATAAAGCGGAGTAGCTACAAGATAACTGAGCCAGTCTTTAACAATCCCCTTTTTCTTTTTCACCAATCCATGCAAATAACTAGATTTGTGCATTAAACGTTTTTTTATGTGCACATTTATACAATAATCATCATCTATATTTCGAGGCAGAGTTTGAACCATGTTATCAACGTCAACGGGCACATTGATTACTTGTCCAGCGATTCCATATTGCCCTTGTACGTATCGTAGCCGTCGAATTTGCATAAAGGGTAATCTCGGTGATATTAATCGCTCGGACACTAAATCTAATTCAGGGAGATTAGGCTTAGGCGGATACTTAAATCCATTGTACACAGCCAAATTTGGTATTTTTCCAGCAGTTAACGAGGTTTTACAGGTTGTACACACAAGAATGTCTTGCAACGAGGCAATTGGGCATATTTGTTGTAAGATTGCACTGCACGATAAAGGTGGAGATTTCAAATCATTTTTGAACCATAATCTATCACAAACAGTGCACACACAACCAAACGGATTATCCTCAAATAAATTTTTGAAAAGATTATGAGCTCCGTTATGTCTCATATATAATGTATAGATCGATGAAGGATTTTCTTCTGCGTGAGTACTTCGTTCGTTGAGTCTTCGTCGGTACCGACGACAGCGTACACCCGCAGGAGTAGTGGTGTTTGCATTGCCAGTTGTATTTTTAAGAGCCTGCGGCGAAGATTCATGGCTGAAAAATTGTTGAGGGTGATCTGACGAGTTTTGAAATTCCTCTGGATTACAAATTAATTCTCGACTTGTACTTGTATTGCTTTCACTAGTGCCTCGGTTAAAATTGGCACCCGATTTTAGCCTCTTGCATTTTTGACGATATCTGCGGCATCGTTCCGTATTTAGTTGCTTTTGATGTAAAAGTTTTGCTGTAACAATATTTTCAGATGCAGGCTCTCCACTTTGAACGGTACTAGTACTGGGCATGGCATCTGTTGGATGAAATTAAAGATATTTAATGGACCGAATATAAATAAAAAAATACTTAATTTAATATTCATACGAAATAAATTAAATAACCTCGATTAAAAATACTCATTGAAAAGTATTGAAAATAATGAAATTTTATTTTTTTTCAATAATTTCAATTCTTTTTCTAGTCTATACAGATATACAGTTTTCATGGACCGACTTGATTTCAATACTTTTCAATGAATATTTTTAATCAAGGAATAAATTCAAGCACTCAAAATTGAAAAATAAGTAAATAAACAACAACATGCACCAGCAAAAAGTTCTAACAATTGTAATAATTTGATATAAAAACTACGTTTACTCACCAAGACCTTTTTTCCTTTTTCTATAAGCACGTGCTCTGTCGGCGTTCTGTTTTTTACGGCGTAAAATTAATTCATCGTCATTCATTTTTGCACTATTCTTTACTTTTTCTTCGTTGATCAGTTTTTTGGACTCACTAGCTGTGTCGTTGTTTACCAAAAGCAAAAAAATAATAATCACATTATAGACATTTAACTAAAAATTTAAAATAAAAAAGAATGTGTGGTTTTATGAAACCACGGTAAGTGAAACTTTTTTCACGTTATAGACATTTAACTAAAAAAATTTGGAATAATATTACATTAAACACTAACAAAAAATCGTTGTGTGGTTTTATGAAACCAGGGTAAAAGTGAAACTTTTTTCACATTATAGACATTTAACTAAAAAAATTTGAAATAATATTACATTAAACACTAACAAAAACAAACAAAAAGATTGTGTGGTTTTATGAAACCACGGTAAAAGTAAAACTTTTTTCACATTATAGACATTTAACTAAAAAATTTTGGAATAATATTACATTAAACACTAACAAAAACAAACAAAAAGATTGTGTGGTTTTATGAAACCACGGTAAAAGTGAAACTTTTTTTCACATTATAGACATTTAACTAATTTTTTTTGGAATAATATTACATTAAACACTAACAAAAACAAACAAAAAGATTGTGTGGTTTTATGAAACCATGGTAAAAGTGAAACTTTTTTTCCCACTATAGACATTTAACTAAAAATTTTTGGAATAATATTACATTAAACGTTAACAAAAACAAACAAAATAGCGTGCGAACTATAGACGCCGCCATATTGGCCTTGGCTGCTCTGGCGAGCGCCTTTCACTTTATCCCTACTCCGCGGCCGACCGTCACGCGACATGCAACACACAGGTCAAAAATGTTGAGACGATCTAATAAAAGTTTCACTTTAAAAACAAACAAACAAAATAGCGTGCGAACTATAGACGCCGCCATATTGGCCTTGGCGGCTCTGGAGAGCGCCTTTCACTTTATCCCTACTCCGCGGCCGACCGTCACGCGACATGCAACACACAGGTCAAAAATGTTGAGACTATCTAATAAAAGTTTCACTTTAAAAACAAACAAACAAAATAGCGTGCGAACTATAGACGCCGCCATATTGGCCTTGGCTGCTCTGGCGAGCGCCTTTCACTTTATCCCTACTCCGCGGCCGACCGTCACGCGACATGCAACACAAAGGCCAAAAATTTTGAGACGATCTAATAAAAGTTTCACTTTAAAAGTCTTTTACGGTTCAGGCGACTCGGTTGTGGAATGCATTGCCGGTTGATATAAAGTGCGCCCCATCACTGGCTATCTTTAAAAAGATGATGAAAGACCACTATCTCTCCCACTAACATGTGTTATGGTATTGATGACTATTATTAATCACTATAATAATTTAATAATTATATGTATGTATATGTATGTGTGTATGATGTTATATGGTATATATGTATTCTTATTCTAAACTGTATATAATCCGTAATACAATCTTATTTCATGTACTCGTAGACAGCCCTCTCTTATTCGTACTCTTATCTCCATCCTATGGTTGCCTGTAACAGATTTTTTTAGTTTTATTAAGTGTCTAATGTACAATAAAGCATTATTAATAAATAGTCGTAGAATGTTATGTCACTCACAGTAGCTGTCATCATCAGGTTCATTTTTTATCATCACTTCAGTAGCGTCACGTTCATCTAGATTTTCCGTTTTTATAATTCTGTTTTCCGGTATTTCATAGGACTCCATTTTTCCAGTGATCAATGGATTTTTCAGACCATGTGCCATTCTGTCTAAAGGTGTGATGGATTCCGCATTTCGCTGCGAAAGAAAATACACATTTGTTCAGTATCTATTCATATATTTTTATTAGTGTTAATGATGAGATGATGATGAGCAAATATTTTTTTTAAAGTATAGGCCGGCAAACGAGCAAGTGGGTCACCTGATGGTAAGTGATCTCCACCCCCCACAATACCAAAAGAATCATGGGCGCGTTGCCGACCTTAAAGGAAAGGGATAATTAAGGAATTGGGAAGGGGAGGGGGTTTGGGCCTCCGGATATCTCACTTACCGTACCAAACGCAACAGCAAGCTGCTACTTTACGCCGGTTTTCTGTGAGACGAGCCGGCCCATACATGCTGTATTCAAAAGTATCTACAGCGTGGCTCTACCATTCACAGAATACAAGGTATTGCAAGGTATATCAGAAACAAACACAGACGCGTCCGCACGGTAGGACTTCGCCCGTCCCAACGCCCGTATCCAGGCATGGTCCAAGAAGACATCATGCCTGCGTTCGGGGTGGCGCGGTGATGTCACACCTTACACATTTTTTTCGAATGGATTTGTGCTGTAGCCTATATTTACAGCTTCCCCTGACAATAAAGCCGGCGCTTATGGCGCTCTAGCCAGAAATAATTAAGCGCAGAGGCGCCTTTTAGAAGGCTCAGACCTCAGCTTGAGCAATCACTGGGGAGTATAGTTTAGGGCCGTCTCTGCACATCATTATGCCGAGGGCCAGTTGTGGGAGCTCTTCGGACTCGCAGGCGTGTCTTGTGTCGGGGTCGCGTATTATTATTGTGATTCGGGTTGGGCGAGGAAAGTGCTGCTACGATAGCGACTGTGATGGAGTCGTTGGGATCTGCCAAAACATGTTTGGGACGACGACGGAGGACGCATTACACTTGGGTGGTCGTACTATGCATTTCTAAGGTTACTCTTGGCGCCCGGGGGTCAGACTCAAGTGTCTCTTACGGTAAGGTCACTCTTGGGTAGACGAACATGATTCTCCGACATTCGAGTATACCTGTATACAGTATGTAACAAAAACCCTGTCGGCCCTTTTTGGGTCGTGAAGATAGACATATAGACAGAATAATAAAAATAGTTAAATAAAAAAAAACAGCAGCGAGATATTATCGTTACACAGGTAGCTTAGGAAAATGAACATATTTTAAAAATGTTATTAACATCTGAATTTCTGTGTGTACTGTCGAAGGCGGGCGCGCGGCGCGTTTGATGTACGTGGACGCCGCAACTTGCTATCTCGCTCTGGCTCCAAGACATCGCTCTTGCAGTGGTAATCACTCGAAATACGGTTTACAGACAATATTATTAATTAAAGTTTAAGACGAGTGGTAGAGCCACGCTGTAGACAATTGTGTCTACAGCATGAATGGGCCGGCTCGTCCGGTTCGTTACCACTATCTCACAGAAAACCGACGTAAAGTAGCAGCTTGCTGCTGCGTTTCGTACGGTGAGTGAGATATCCGGAGGCCCAAATCCCCCTCCCCTTCCCAATCCCTTAATTATCCCTTTCCCTTTCCTTTGGTCGGCAACGCGCCCATGACTCTTTTGGTATTGTGGGCGTACATGGGCGGTGGAGATCACTTACCATCAGGTGACCCACTTGCTCGTTTGCCGGCCTATGCAATAAAAAACCAAAAAAAAAAAAAAAAAATGATTATTTTTATAGTCACATTTTCGTTTGCGAGTTATTTCATTACGTTTGAATATCGATTCTGATATCACAGTTAAATCGCCCGACAGGGTTTTTGTTACATATTGTATAATATTATGTAGTTGTCATAGAAATTATAATTACTATATTTAGGTACTTACAAAAATTTGTTGAAGAACCTCCTCAGATTTGTGTGATTTTATAACAAGCTGCTGGCATTTCTTCAGCTGCCAATAACATATGTAGCATGCAAAGTATAGCTTTCCATCATCTTCAACCTGTAGATTACAAACAATAATAATATCGCACCTTTAAAGACAAACCGTTACTAAACGATTTTTTTCAAGAATTGAGTTACTAATGCCATTTTTCCAAAATTACGTAAACTATATCTTTGAAACTATACGATTAATTTTACACTTTCATAAAAAATCCACTTTTAGAGGTAGAAGGCGCTAATTTTGACCATTACAAAACTAAATAAGATTTGCTGGCTAAATGCAATATTGTGTGTATACTAGTTGTTGTTTAATTTTATATATTGGTTAATGAAATGAAATGAAGTGAAAATATTTATTGAATCCATCAAATGTTATACATAATTTAGATTCAGTCAAATTTTAACTCTACCGCCAGTTCGGAATGCTGTTTCGTTAAAGAAGAGCAGACAAGAAACTCTGCTCTTTTTAAAATTCATTATAATATTTGCACTACGATAATACAATTAATTTTGAATAGAGTTAGAGCAGCTCAACTTATGCCAATGAGGAACAATAGGTATAAAGTAAAATAATGAAATCATAATGATTATTGCGCATGATCCATTTAGTAACGGTTTGTCTTTAAAGGTGTGATAGTTATAAGTAACAGTACAGTTACAGGCTGCCCTGAAGGTTTAATGTAGGTACAATTAAACTCTTTCTATTTCCAAAGTACGCACTCACGCCTGTAATCCCCGAAGGGGTAGGCAGAGGTATAACCAGTACACCCACATTTCGCCGAGCGTATTTCCGTCCCACGATGTTATAGGGGGCGAGCTTATCGCCATACCGGTCACAAATTCCAGACTCCGGGCTGATACTGAGCATTTCGTAATAGAAAAACCCAATACCACTTTACCCGACTCGGGGATCGAACCCTAAGCGTTAGCCTCAATCGTAACGTGTACGCATTACAACTAAGCCACCGAGGCAGTCAAGCAGTATTCCCAAAGTTTTATTTTTTAATTAGCTTGCGTATCGATACCATCAGATCGCTTGCCTGATGATAAGCATCACGCCTGCCCATAAATAGAAGCAACACCACACAAAACTTTGAATTACAAAGCACTGCAGGGCACTAGACTGTACTCATCAGCCTGAGACATTAGTTATTAAGTCATAATGCCTGTAATTTCACTGGCTACAATGTCCTTCAAACCGGAACATAACAGTGCTTACACACTGTTGCTTGGCGGCAGAAATAGACGAAGCGGTGGTACCAACCCAGACGGCCTCTCGCATACGAGTGTGCTACCACCTTGTACTAAAAAGACAATTTAATTAATGGTTTTAATTTGGTACAAATGTTGAAATACCACAAAATATTTTATACTCAAGAATATTTGACAAAAAGCCCTACTCATTGATTAACTTTATGAGTGGTAGAGCCATGCTGTAGACACTTGTCTACAGCATGAATGGGCCGGCTCGTCTAGGTCGTTACCACTGTCTCACAGAAAACCGACGTAAAGTAGGTGGAGGGCCGAATCCTTACTTTTATATTAATATTAAACATTTATAAATTGAGTAAAATTAAATCGAAAGGTTGTGTCACAACATGTCGATGAATCATTCATAATCAGCCATACTACAGCACAATGCTCTATGCTTGCAACATGAAAAAAAGAAAAGGTTGATCGCACCTGTCAGTTTAGTCTATCTAATTAAAAATCAGAGTATAGAATGATAACTCTCTTAGGAATGTAGAAATTACACATGCAAAGGTAAAATCACACGTAACACTCATACACGCAACAAAAATTAATGAATGTTTGAAATCAACTTTATTTCATAAATGTTAATGTCGCAATATTACATTTCTAAATCACGACGTTCGGCAACGCAGAAATAAATTAGACATATAAGTGTCAACTAGAGATCATGTATAAATTTTTATGGATTGATGAATGAACGAGCTGCACAGAATTTTATAATTTTATTCTTTAAAAGTTAGTATGTAAACTAAGTAAACTTATTATTTAAAATTGACACAACTTAATTAAAATCTAGGTATATCTAAAAACAAAATGTTTTAGTTATTAATCATAAAAATAATTTAGATAAAATATAAATAGCTATAACATAAAATACTGTCACATCAGAAGGCTAATTCTCATAATTTTAAATGTTCAAAATATCATTCCGATCTGGTCTCAGCATCAAGAAAGTTGAAAATCTCATTATGATTTAAGTTCACATTTGATGTTGATTATTGGTTTAAGAGATTGCCATTTGTAACTTTCTTGACGCTGAGACTAGATCGGAATAATATTTTGAACATTTAAAATTACGAGAATTGGCCTACAGTCTTTTTAGAAACTTATGGGGTTATTACATTATGATCATTTTTCTGTATATAAAGAATGCATCCTACCTTCTTACTTGTTAGCTTTTCATATACATCTTGAACCTCCGAGCCTGGTATCCGATGCATTCGGACGTTGACATCCAAGCATATTCGACAAATTATATCAGACATTATCTCAAGAAATAATGGAACACGAAAAATCTTTTTAACATAGTACTTCAAGAACTGCAACACCAATTACATATGACCTCTCGGTAGACAGCACAAAAGAGAGTATTAGCAATTATAGATAATATTCCCTGCCAATGCTAATTGATACCAACAATTAGGTACCAGCGAGACCTCCTAAATCTAAGGGCGAGACATACAATTTTTTATTTTTTTTTGTTTGTTTGTTCCTTAAGGAACCGGCTAAGATCAGAGACCATGCTGCCAAGTCATTAGTTATATTCTTTTCTTATATTCCAAGAACGATGAAACGGGGGTGTGGCCTATTTCAAAGTCTTGTTGGAGTTTTGGTGTCAATTCCTTTCAGTTGAATGCTTCTTAGACGACTTTCTTCAAGCGAACCGAAAGCACAAGGTCGACAATAACCTTGATCAAAAATCACCTAAATTCAGTTATTTCAATGTTTCCATACAACTATTCATCAGCGTTAATGATTATTGCACAAAACCACACCACTTTTATACAACAAACACAACTTTAAACCAGTTTAGGAAATAATTAAAATAAGAGAGACACCGCACTGTCAGAATTCCCGCTAAAACTCGAGACATACAAAAGAAAACTAAACTGTCAAGTGTCAAGCAGTGTTGAATTCAGGCTCTCGGAAAATGATTGTCTATGTATGTAGACAGCCTCCGCTCCGTGGCGCAGCGGGCGAGTAGCCAGCTGCGAAGCGAGAGACCGTAGATTCGATTCCCGCACCGAGACAAATGTTTCTTTTTCCCTGATAGTTGGCTGATTTAAATAAAAACCAGTTTAAACGTGGTTAATGTAATTATTCATGTAGTCATATTTTTATGTATAACAACTACTATAAATAAATAAATAAATACACGCAACAGTCACACACATAGTCCTGACCCCACACTAGGTAAAACCTGTATCGTAGGTATCAGGAACTACGAGGGACTTGCGGTCCCACAACACCCTGACCCGAAACAAATATTTGTGGATCACACAAACATTTGTCTCAGTGCGGGAATCGAACCCACGGCCTCTCGCTTCGTAACCGGCTACTCGCCCGCTGCGCCACGGAGGCTGCGAACTATGTCAGCTAATTCTTCAATGGGAACCTTCATCGTCTTTAGCTATGATGAGACGACGCGTCGATATAATCTTTCGTAAAAATCTTTGTAAATTTTGTAAAAATAGTGACGTTCATAATATTAATACAAGAAACAAAAATAAACTCGTAGTACCCGCTTTTAGAATAGTTAAGACTAAAAAGTCATTTATGGGTAACAGCGTTAAATTTTATAACAAGCTCCCAAATAGTGTGATCGATATGCCCGAAAAAATGTTCAAAGCACACATTAAACGTGTGCTTATGACTAGGGGCTATTATAATGTTAAGCAATATCTAGAGGATAGAGATGTTTGGCGTTCGGTTCCTCCTTGCATACTGTGATCTCCTGGGGCCCTGTAGCTTGTAGACAATGTAGGGAATAATTTAATTTAATTTAATAAATGTAAATAATATATGATATGTTCAAGTAAGTACGATATAAATAAATTGCACAATAATATTAAATACCTACACTAAAACAATATATTAAATAAATGTATCAATAAAATTTAAATACCAAATAAAAAAGACGACCGATCACGTAAAATAAAAATTGGCAATTTTAAATTGACAAGTCATTATTGTTGAGATTATAGAAATTGGACCAAAAACAAGCCCACTGAGTTTGTGCCGCCGGGTCTTCTCAGACAGGGTCGCGTTTGGATCCGGTGGCAGTTTTAAAACAACAATTTAGAGGTACACATGGTCCGTATCAATCACCTTAAAATAAAAATAGGACTTTTTATTTCCCTAATTTATCTTGGTATGATAAATCGGACCAAAAACAAGCCCACTGAGTTTGACTAGCTGGATCTTCTCAGGACTGGGTCGCGCCGCGTAAAATCCAGTGGTAAAGTAAGCCCACTGAGTTTGTTTCGCCGGGTCTTCTCAGGTTGGGTCGTTTTGGATCCGGTGGTAGTTTTAAACCACGTGCCGTTTCGGTAATGCCTATGGTCCATATCGACCTTTAAAACAGAGAAAAAATAATAATAATAATAATACTTAACAATCCTGGACTAATATAAAAATATTGTAAACTTTATAGTTGCCCAGTGTATTTTGACGATGCTATGTATGTTATGTATATATTAGCTGATATGATTTCTGTACTTACATAAGTTTCTTTATTTTGTACTGACTTGTCATAAGCGCTATTTTAATTGCCTACATGATGAATAAAACTATTTCATTTCATTTCATTTCATTTCATATCGTCATAGCTAAATTCACTTTGCTGAAGAATCTTTCGTAGTCTACATTTGTGTGTGGTAAGACAAAGCAGTCGAGTGCAAACTTACATATCTCATGAAATGCCTTAATTCCACTCGTCACACCATCTGCTTAGGTTTGACTCTGTATTACTATTTGTAAATTTATTCATTGATTAGTAGCACATACAAGAGGCATTATATTTGTCCGGTACGTGACAAAATAATGGAAGGGTGGCTCAATTTTTTGCACGTCCTACTTTAAATTGTATGTCGCGTTACTCTGTTACTATTCCCATAACGCGGGCTGTGTACGTGAGAGAGTGAGAACGAGCGAGTGACTCAAGCCGCCTAGCCTTCTTTGAAGTGGACCTTGTGTGGCTCATTACAAAAAAGAGGCTACTCTTAATAATAATTTAAATACGCACTCAACTCACGCCTGTAATACCCGCAGGGGTAGGTAGAGGTCTGCCTGTCGTAAGAGGCGACTAATTGTGGCCATCGGGGGTCGTAGGCGCGCAGCCGGGGGCTGTCGTAGCGCCATTATGGTACTGTTCCGAAATAAGAGAGAGTGAAGCATGAGGGAGTTTTAGTTGACAGAATGTTTTAGGTTGGTGAGTTCTGGCAGAAATCCGTCAACAGATTTCCGGTGTTAAAAAGGGTTATTTAGGGTGTGCACAGATCTAGAGCAATGTAATAACTCTCTCATGCAAGGCTCACATTTCTCATGCTCAATTGCTTTTAGCTTGTGAACATGCATTTCAGTTCACTTCTTTAATATGTCTTGTTGATAAGTTGGTTTTCTTAATGTCGCATAACACTACCACAGACCAGTGAATAGCGCTGTAGAGACACTTTACTTTGTACTAAATGTTTGTTAAAACTTAATTGCTGTTTCAGAATGCACCAGTTGAAAATCGAGAAACTGCATCATTATCCATGAAAGCAAAATTACCTTCCAGGAGAAGTGGAACCCTGAGTGCTATTTATGTCACCAGAAT
Source organism: Mimas tiliae (assembly GCA_905332985.1). Lineage (NCBI taxonomy): Eukaryota > Metazoa > Arthropoda > Insecta > Lepidoptera > Sphingidae > Mimas > Mimas tiliae. The sequence goes on along the minus strand of HG995266.1, from coordinate 1,685,377 downwards.
TAGCGAAATGACTCCCAGAGAAGTCAAGTTATATAATATTTGTAGAAAGAGGCTCAAGGAAATAATTAGACATAGAAATGTGATAAAAAACAAGAGAAATAATATTCATGAAAAAACGAAGAGGAAAAAAGAAGGTACTTGTCGGAAAAAATAAAATATAAAAAAAAAAATGTTTTCTTTTTATATTGCTTTCTTATTTATGTAAATCTCCTGAAGACCTATATTATAAGTCCTATGTGGCATGAAAGGATCTTATTTACATTTGCAAAGTTGATAAGCCTTTCAGGTTGGATTGGGTTATTTAAAGGACTTCGCAATTTCAGACTCGATGCCGCCTCCACACCGACTACTCACATAAGCTTTACTTGAGTCTAGTCAGATTGGAGTCTGCATCGAGTCTGTAATGTGCGAAGATCTTGTATCATAACAATCTAAATTCAAATGCAAGCGCCACGGTTTTAAGAATTCCTTTTAGCAAAACTGTGTGTGGGTTGGTTCCTTGTTAATTTATTATACCTTTACATATTTTTATACCTAGTCAAAATAAAAATTCACTCATTTATTTAATAAATTTTAATGAAAAATAAAAATAACCTTAAATTGAAAAGAAACAAATATGTTTACATTAGTATCAAAAAATACTTAAATAATATCAAATTCTACTTTAAACCTGAAACAAACCACCTAAAACCCTTCAATATCGTCTTCTATATCTGTATTTCCGACAAGCTTTACGTAAAAGTCGTGTGTCTTGCGGAATCAGGTGTAGCATACTTTTTAAATCCTTTAATTTTGCGTCTCAGGGATAGCTTTTCTTACTGGCCAAAGTGGCTCCATTATTACTTTTCTTATAACATAGTGTCTTCCATGAATATTTTTATATTCTTCATTCAAATTAATTTTCTTATACATTCTGTACATTTCATCCTTTTTCAGCATAATTTCTTTAGTTTGAGCCATGCAACTTTCTCTACATCTATCGGTTTCTTTCTATTTATTATATTTTGCAACGATGACAACTAATCTCATTTTTTCTTCTGTGTACATACATGCATTGGTTTAGATTTTATACAAGTTTTCAGAACCTGAAGGTAGTCATCCGGTGTATAGAGGCTCTGTTGACGTTTTAAGGCACATTCTATCTATCCAAAGTCTGTATCGTTTGGGAGAAAGCTATGCCCCGTTTCAAGGAACTTATATTGATTTAATCTAAAGTCGGATGTTCATTTAACATTGTATTGCGCCTAAAAGTCAGTTTTAGGCTACAGTTTTGGCCACACACAAGAATCGCTCCATAAAATAAGATGTTTTACGTAATCATCAAGTATTTCTAAGATATGTTTGATGAGACAAGAGCCCACTTCTTGAGTACCTCTGCCAGCTTCTCCTTCTACCCACATATTTCAATGAGCTTCATCATTGCTCCCAGTAGGTATATATACCTAAATTGTAAACCCAAAGTTGTGTTTTGTAAAAGACAATATTTGTGGGTATACACGGTAGAGACAGCCTTTTTTAAAAATCAAAAGTCAAGATATGAAACAATTTTGCCTTCCGTGGAGACATAAGAGGGAGCGGTGAAATTGGATCAACAGTTTCGACACTAATTTCAGCAGAAGTCTTGGTGAGCTGATCTTCGTGATTAAGAAACGATTTAGGGGTTAGTAAAGCGTTATTTGACTTGGTGTCTGCCCATAAAGCACCAGAAACTTTGTTATTTATAGCAATGCCTGGACGAGGGATCAGCGCTGAGTATGGAGGTGGTTCTATGCTCTTTTTAGCAGCAGTTTCAGTTAGCGCATCATCATGGCGAAGCAGCAATTTAGGAGTTAGAAAAGGATTTTTTTGTACTAGTATGTGGCGATAAACTACTAGAAACTTCGTCATTTTAGTATTGTATGACCCAGGGGTTACCGGTGAGTATGAAGGTGGTTCTATGCTTTTTTCAGCAGCAATATCATCATCACAAATTAACACACTAGAATATGGTATAGCTTTAACAGTAATTTCCTTCAACAAATTAGTAGCCAAAGATAACTGGGGAGGCAGCGACACTGTTCGTAATAACTCCATCATCCCCTTTAAAAGTAGTTTTTTCATGCGAATATTTTCCTCGTTCACCCAGCAAATCTGGAATAATATCAGACTGTTAATCATAAAAAATATCCATACATACATACATATATATTCCCTGTTTTATAATATACCAAAACCAGTTAAATTAAAACGCATGCAAAACATAAAAATAAGATAAAAATTACGTGGAGAAAACTGTATTGGACGGCTTGATCGAGAGTTATCACATCTGTAAAAAAAAAGCAAGCAGGTAGAACGTATCGTGTAGATACGTATGTGTGAGCCTATTTATAATGTTTTAATTAAAACAATGCAGTAAATTTAAGAAATTACAAAAAAGGTTCATTGCCTACAAAAAAAAACTCCGAATTGTATACGTACCTTGATTGTCGTTGTCTCCATCATCTAAACGATTGTTGAGGCAACTAAAAACCATAGTTTGTATCCTGGAATTCAGTTTCTTCATTGTTCGAAACTTAGTAGTATCCTAAATTAATTTAAAAATCACACAAAGCTATACCTAGCCGAACAAACGTTCGACACATTGTTGCCATTGACAAGACCACTTACCTACCTACCTTATTAAGTTAAAGAAAAAGCTTCCATATCAATACCAAAAACTAAACTACAACCGCAATAGGTACAAAATGTATCTATCTTAAGAATAAGAGGATTAAAATAAAAAAAAAATTGAAGTAGCATATTTATGTAGGTATAAATGATTTGGATAAATAATTTGATCAAGAACTTCATTACACAACAAGGAACCAAGTGATGTGAGTCATCGAAAAATCATAGAATTATGCCATTTTTATTATGCAAACAAGAACCAGCCCGCATGGTTCTACATGAAAAATAAAAAAACAAATTTCATAAGGAACCATATGGCATTGTTTTTTATGAAAACAGAAAATTTTAGAGAATTTCGTTGAGTTATCATGGGGCATGGGTCTTATTAGTTTATTCTAAAATTGTTGATTTGTGGGTTGGTAACTTTGTCGTGAAAATGTTTCGTTCAGTCAAAATTGTCAAATTATTTTGATCTTTACAGGGCCGATAGAAGTTGTATTTTGAAAGCTTTCTGTATACTTAACTCGATTTTGACATGTGTGTGGATTGGTTCCTGTTTGCATAAGTAGGTCTTAATATACTATGTATTTTTTTAATTAGATTGAGTAACGAAACCAGCAGTAGGCCTAGTATGAGTTACAAATACGTTCAGTTTTCGAATTCGTATAAAATTACTACCGTCGAAGTGTCAAACTAGTAATTCACACGGTAATAAAGAAAAGAATCGCTTGAAAACTAATTTAAATATTCTATTATTATGAAATAAAATAAACTATATAATTAATTTTAATTCATCATAGTTCCCACTAGTGGCTACTAATACTTGACGTATGGAGAGAAAACGAAAACTTTCATCGTTTTACAAAACTATTAAAACTTGTAGTAGGCCTACAGGTCGCTCGCCTGATGGTAAGCGCCACGCCTGCTCATAAACAGAAGCAACACCACACAGAACTTAGAATTACAAAACACTGCATACCGTTGGACTGCGCTCGTCACCCCGAGACATAAGGTGTTAAGTCTCATAATGCCCAGTAATTTCACTGGCTTCAATGTCCTTCAAACCGGAACACAACAGTACTTGCACACTGCTCCTTGGTGGCAGAAATAGACGGCGCGGTGGTACCAACCCAGACGGCTTCACGCATACTCACTACATACAAAAAAAATGGTATAATTATGTCCTAGCAATGCAATCGGATTTTCTACTATGGTGGGTGAAATACTTATATTGTACCCACACTTCTCCTGTGTAACACTTTTTCAGTACATGTGTAATTACATATACATAAATACATACGCACTCACGTCTGTAATGCCCCCAGGGGTAGGCAGAGGTGTACCCAGTACACCCAAATGTCGCCGAGTGCATCTCCTTCCCATAATGTGATAGGCGACGAAACTATCGGCATATCGCAATTCCAGACTCCGGGTTGATACTAAGAATTTCATGATAAAAAAACTTAATATCACTTTACCCGATCCGGGGATCGAACCCGAGATCTCAGCGTCAGCCTTAGTCGCAACGCGTACGCATTACAACTGCGCCACCGAGGCAGGCAAATAATAGTAATAAATAATAATAAATACACCCAACAGTCACACACATAGTCCTGACCCCACACTAGGTTAACCTGTATCGTGGGTATCAGGAACTACGAGGGACTTGCCAACCCACAACACCCAGACCCGAGACAAATATTTGTGGATCAGACAAACATTTGTCAAGGTGCGGGAATCGAACCCACGGCCTCACGCTTCGCAACCGGCTACTCGCCCGCTGCGCCACGGAGGCTGTCAATATTAATAATGACAATGTTTTATTATTACTAAACAATTTCGTGTTAGTTTGTCGAATTGCACTCCGACCGAATCCGATCCGACCGAACTTTCGGTTTCGGTTTCGGCAGAAAAAGTAGTGACAGTCGGAGACTAAATTGCCCGTTCGCGGCTATTCAAATGACAACAACTGCTCCTGTCGCTCACTCGCTGTAGACTAAATGAGTTGCGGTCAATTGGCCGTGACTCAGTGCGCACAGTCAAAGTACCGCACAACCGGTTTAGTAGTATACATTAAAGTCTTTGCTTTGTGTACATTTTTAATTATAATATCGGCATTTATTTTTACGCCATGTGAGTTCTAATATGTAACTTTAGATGACTATTCCGTTTGCTTGCATAATTACAATGTTGGCATTTAAAAGGCTTTTCTCCTGTGTGAGTTCTAATATGTTGCTGTAAATAACCACGCATATAGCATGTATAATCACATTATTCACATTTAAAGGGCTTTTCTCCTGTGTGACTTCTCGTATGTATATTTAAATGATTTTTCCGTTTAGTTGCGTAACTACAATATTGACATTTAAAAGGCTTTTCCCCTGTGTGCTTTCTAATATGTTCCTGTAAATGACTGCGCATATAGCATTTATAATTACAGTGTTCACATTTAAAAGGTTTTTCTCCTGTGTGGATTTTAATATGTCTCTTCAAATTGCCTTTTGCCAAGCATGTATAATCACAGTATTGACATTTATATGGTTTAATTCCTGTATGGCTTCTAATATTCTAATATGTTTAGCTAAATGACCTTTCTGGGTACATGTATGATTACAGTATTGACATTTATAAGGCTTTTCACCTGTGTGGGTATTAATATGTCTCTTTAAATTAGCTTTTAGCGCACAAGCATAATCACAGTATTGACATTTAAATCGTTTTTTGTCTGTCTCATTTTCTAAATACTCTTTCGATGTATCACTTTCTTTTTATTCCTCCTCACAAGTCTCTATTTTTATATATATTTCATTTGGTTTTACAGGTTTATGTTCACTAATATGTTTGATAAGAAGAGCTTTCGTATCACATGTTTTACCACAATCATTGCATATAAATGATTCTTTATCATTATTAACTAGTACTTGCTTCCTATTATCCTCACATACAATCTGCAACGATCTATTTTCAATAGCTACTGTTGGCGTTTGAGGTCCATAAATATTTTCTTTCTTCACATTTTCTACAGAAGTTTCCTCTTGTTTTATAAATATATATTTCTCATCAAGTTTAGTGTTTTTCTTAGTCGGTGCACCTTTTTTTTTTTTTTTTTTTAACGTTGGGAAACCCTTTATGGGTACCGCCCCACCGCGTGGTCAGTCGGGGCGGTTATGTCCGACTCCCACGGACTAAAACTCAACGGTGTTCCTCCGGGTACGCTTGTTCGGTCGGGGCTGCGGGAACGCTATTGTACTCTTCCGCGGCTAGTCGGTGCACCTGCATCACGAAAAAATAAATAAATAAATAACAGTCACACAAATAACCCCACAGTAAGATACGAGTCTTGTGTCGTGGGTATCAATTGTTTGGTATTGTGGGCGTATACGGGCGGTGGAGTTGTGTGGTTTTATGAAACCACGGTAAAAGTGAAACTCTTTTTCACATTATAGAAATTTAACTAAATATTACATTAAACACTAACAAAAACAAACAAAATAGCGTGCGAACTATAGACGCCGCCATATTGGCCTTGGCTGCTCTGGCGAGCGCCTTTCACTTTATCCCTACTCCGCGGCCGACCGTCACGCGACATGCAACACACAGGCCAAAAATGTTGAGACGATCTAATAAAAGTTTCACTTTAAAAGTCTTTTACGGTTCAGGCGACTCGGTTGTGGAATGCATTGCCGGTTGATATAAAGTGCGCCCCATCACTGGCTATCTTTAGAAAGATGATGAAAGACCACTATCTCTCCCACTAACATGTGTTATGGTATTGATCACTATTATTAATCACTATAATAATTTAATAATTATATGTATGTATATGTATGTGTGTATGATGTTATATGGTATATATGTATTCTTATTCTAAACTGTATATAATTTGTAATACAATCTTATTTCATGTACTCTAATGGCCGTTCCCAATATTAATCTTCAATTTCACGATAGATAGCTATCGTCAAACATCCGCATTGTTCTATCTACTGCTTGGAATCGTCCCTATTTTTTAGATATGCACGTCGGATACTATGATAGCAATAATGACAAAAATGACACTTGTCTACCATTTCTATGAAAAGTTAGCGTTTCGACGCCACGCTTATGGCCGTTCCCTATATTCTGTCTGTCTCTAGTTTTGTTATACCGGCGATAGAAAATTTTATCTATTTACCGTTTTACCGTCCCAATAAACTTACTAATGATAGGTAATCCTATTCTTCATTGCTGTCTACTGATGAGAGGGCTGATAGCTGACTACAGATATACAACACTATGAAAATGACAGTTCAAGCGTCCCAATATTTTTTATGTGATATCTGCCGATAAAGTTATTTATGGCCATTCCCAATATTAATCTTCAATTTCACGATAGATAGCTATCGTCAAACATCCGTATTGTTCTATCTACTGCTTGGAATCGTCCCTATTTTTTAGATATGCACGTCGGATGCTATGATAGCAATAGATAGGCAGTCTATCTGGGCCCTCTTGTGCGTTATGTTCATACAAGCTGAGAAAGAGGAACTATTGTTTAATTTATGTTAGAAAATATGAAGATATGATTTAGATTAGAAATATAAGTTTTAATTTAACATTTATCTATAATTCTTATTTTTTACCACTGTAAATGAAATAATAATAACGAGAAATACTTATTATGTTGCAAAACACAATGTAATAACGAAACGTTTTACTGTCAATACATTACGGCTCTGAATACAAGTCCTTTGAACAAAAATCGCAAGCAAATTTGGGGGATTTTACTGAAGTGGGGAATTATTTTGTTCGCATTAACAAATATTTATATGTCTCTTGCACTTAATTTAAATATCAAAACGGTGCATTATTTTTATTTATGGGATTTTTAGAATTTTTTATATTTTCTTTTAGATTTTTACAGAATTTATTTAGTTTTTTGTATTGCAGTGCAAGTGCCATGTAAGCCTTGTATACTCATGGCTATTTCTTCAAAATGCGTTATTTATTTCGTTTTTTTTTTACAGCCGAGGATATCTGTTTATCGGTCAAAATCTACCGATAAAGAAAAAACTAAATAATTTTATCGACAGATAGCACATAAAAAATATTGGGACGCTTGAACTGTCATTTTCATAGTGTTGTATATCTGTAGTCAGCTATCAGTCCTCTCATCAGTAAACAGCAATGAAGAATAGGATTACCTATTATTAGTACGTTTATTGGGACGGTAAAACGGAAAATAGATAAAATTTTCTATCGCCGGTATAGCAAAACTAAAGACAGACAGAATATAGGGAACGGCCATTAGACAGCCCTCTCTTATTCGTACTCTTATCTCCATCCTATGGTTGCCTGTAACAGATTGCCCTGTGCGATAAGATCGCCAATTGTACTATGTTTAAAAGTTTATTGTCTTTTTAGTTTTATTAAGTGTCTAATGTACAATAAAGCATTATTAATAGTCGTAGAATGTTATGTCACTCACAGTAGCTGTCATCATCAGGTTCATTTTTGATCATCACTTCAGTAGCGTCACGTTCATATAGATTTTCCGTTTTTATAATTCTGTTTTCTGGTATTTCATAGGACTCCATTTTTCCAGTTATCAATGGATTTTTCAGACCATGTGCCATTCTGTCTAGAGGTGTGATGGATACATTCAATGGATTATTTTTTTTTTAATAATATTACATTAAACACTAACAAAAACAAACAAAATAGCGTGCGAACTATAGACGCCGCCATATTGGCCTTGGCTGCTCTGGCGAGCGCCTTTCACTTTATCCCTACTCCGCGGCCGACCGTCACGCGACATGCAACACACAGGCCAAACATTTTGAGACGATCTAATAAAAGTTTCACTTTAAAAATCATTGTTAGTATTTTACATATTAATACATATTAATACTATATTCTAAATCAAAACAGTACCTGAGTCTGGATTGTTGTAAAATTCAATAAATGGATTTGCATCATGTTTTATAAGTGGCAAAATTTCAAGGTCTCCCTCATTTTGATCAGGGTGACATAATTTTCTGTATGCTTCAATAATTTTGTCAATATCTAAATTTGCTTCAAACTCTTCACGACGAGCTAAAATCAGTTGTTCGTTTTCTTCATAAATTCGATTGAATCGCATTTCAGCCAAAATGTCCCTTTCTTCATTACGAAATGGAATGTACAAAGTAACCATTTCACGTTTGTAGTCTAACATTTGATTTGCCATATCGTAATGTCGATAGTGTACAATCCTTGGAGTTTTTCGACGGTAATATACTTTATTACTTTGTTGATTAATGTTTTTTTCTGGTGCTAACCCTTCTTCAATGTTTACTTCATCTTCTGAATTCGAATTTCCGTCAGTAATTTCAGGTTCCGACGGTTTTTGTCCAGATTTGACTGTATACCAAGCAACAAACTGAATCAACGAAATATCTTCTAATTCTGCAGGTCGATTTTCGTATTTTTCGATACAATTTTCTTTCCAAATATTGGTATCGTTATCATAAAGTCTTTCTAATTCTTTCTCTGTTTTTCGAATACGATGACGTTCCTGAGGCCGCATCGTAGGTATGAATTCAACCTTAAGCGTTGATTTAGACATTGGTTCCCTAAGAAGAAACCATGCTGCTTCTTGGCTGGACATTTCTATTGTATTTAAAATATTAACACTCATATGTCTTGTCATTTCAACTAAATCTAAATTTGGATTTTCTTCCAAAAGATCCAATAGTTCTCGGTGAAGATTACTAGTGCCTCGATTCGATTTGTTTACATACTCCACAACGTATGCAGCACAGGAATACTCATCTGTTATGTATTGGATATCCATGTTCGACTGCAAATGGTGAAATATAAATGGATTAAAGAAGTTATGCCATTTTTCATTAGGGTGCCGTTTAACGAAAACCATTGGCCTTAAAATTCCAGCAGATAGAATTTTATGATAGTCCTCATCTGATTTGATGTTATTTTTATTATAAAAATCATCAATATCATAGTAGTTATTGTTTTCGAGATTTTGGTGTATTGTTTTATATCTTTTCTTATACTCATCATAAGCGTAACTTTCATCATCAGTAGATTTAGCCAAAGGCTTGAGTAGTATCGTTGACCGACTAGGCATGAAAGGGGCGTTGAATCTGCATTTTCGTTGATTCCGATTATTGTTATAACATGTAAAAGTGTGATGGTGTGTGACGAGATTAATATTTCCTGACGCTTCTGTGCTCGATACTGAAATTAAATCATCAATAAGCTGAATAGTAGAATTCATATCTGCTCCAAAAGAATCTTTAGGCGCCTCATTCAGCCAAAGTAAAATATGAGCATGAGGACTTCCTCTGTGTTGAAATTCAATCCTCTTGAAATAATGTTGAACATAATGCTTACCGAATGGGCTAACGGTTTTATGTTGGAGAATTTTCATCATGACATTGACAAGTTTATTGAAATAAATGGCGCATGTCACAGCATCTTCATTTATTAATTCTGCCTTGACTTTATAATGCAGCTGATCAATTTCTAAATCAGTTATGTCCGTGCCATATTTCAATTTATGCAATGTTTTCAAAAGCCATTTCCATGATATTTCATTGGCACTCATCATCAAAAATACTGTTGGCTTACCAAGTTGCCGGATCATTGCAAAGAGGTCTTTCTTTCTACTTTGCCAATATTGTACTGAATTCGGTATCGATTTAAGAAAAGCCAAATTTGATTCCATACAGCCATTAAGATATTCAGAGGATAATATCTGGTCTTTTGTTATGTTTATGCCTTGTCCTACATGTTTAGAAGCAATACTGATATTTTCACTCACTCGAAGTCGCATAATCTTCATGGCTAAGTAGAGCAAGTGGCGAGGAGTAACTCCTCGTCGATCAGAGCGCCGCAATTCGCTTGTTGCAACCGAGTATGCTTTACAATTAACACCATCTTTGAATTTCCGAAATTGCCCATAGTAAATTGCTGGGAAAGACAATTCTTCTGCATGAGAATCAAACAGCAAGCTTATAGGTCTTTTGTTCTCTCCCGGTGCAATTTGTAAATATTTATCCTCCGACCATAAGAGAGTATGCTGTTCAGCAACTAGACTATCTTCAATTTCAATTGGTTCAGCGATTTCTTCTAAAGCAACAACTGGATTTTCACTCTCATCGGTTAACTCTCCCAAGAAATTCTGACTAATTTTAATGCCATAATGCTTATAAAGCGGAGTAGCTACAAGATAACTGAGCCAGTCTTTAACAATCCCCTTTTTCTTTTTCACCAATCCATGCAAATAACTAGATTTGTGCATTAAACGTTTTTTTATGTGCACATTTATACAATAATCATCATCTATATTTCGAGGCAGAGTTTGAACCATGTTATCAACGTCAACGGGCACATTGATTACTTGTCCAGCGATTCCATATTGCCCTTGTACGTATCGTAGCCGTCGAATTTGCATAAAGGGTAATCTCGGTGATATTAATCGCTCGGACACTAAATCTAATTCAGGGAGATTAGGCTTAGGCGGATACTTAAATCCATTGTACACAGCCAAATTTGGTATTTTTCCAGCAGTTAACGAGGTTTTACAGGTTGTACACACAAGAATGTCTTGCAACGAGGCAATTGGGCATATTTGTTGTAAGATTGCACTGCACGATAAAGGTGGAGATTTCAAATCATTTTTGAACCATAATCTATCACAAACAGTGCACACAAAACCAAACGGATTATCCTCAAATAAATTTTTGAAAAGATTATGAGCTCCGTTATGTCTCATATATAATGTATAGATCGATGAAGGATTTTCTTCTGCGTGAGTACTTCGTTCGTTGAGTCTTCGTCGGTACCGACGACAGCGTACACCCGCAGGAGTAGTGGTGTTTGCATTGCCAGTTGTATTTTTAAGAGCCTGCGGCGAAGATTCATGGCTGAAAAATTGTTGAGGGTGATCTGACGAGTTTTGAAATTCCTCTGGATTACAAATTAATTCTCGACTTGTACTTGTATTGCTTTCACTAGTGCCTCGGTTAAAATTGGCACCCGATTTTAGCCTCTTGCATTTTTGACGATATCTGCGGCATCGTTCCGTATTTAGTTGCTTTTGATGTAAAAGTTTTGCTGTAACAATATTTTCAGATGCAGGCTCTCCACTTTGAACGGTACTAGTACTGGGCATGGCATCTGTTGGATGAAATTAAAGATATTTAATGGACCGAATATAAATAAAAAAATACTTAATTTAATATTCATACGAAATAAATTAAATAACCTCGATTAAAAATACTCATTGAAAAGTATTGAAAATAATGAAATTTTATTTTTTTTCAATAATTTCAATTCTTTTTCTAGTCTATACAGATATACAGTTTTCATGGACCGACTTGATTTCAATACTTTTCAATGAATATTTTTAATCAAGGAATAAATTCAAGCACTCAAAATTGAAAAATAAGTAAATAAACAACAACATGCACCAGCAAAAAGTTCTAACAATTGTAATAATTTGATATAAAAACTACGTTTACTCACCAAGACCTTTTTTTCTTTTTCTATAAGCACGTGCTCTGTCGGCGTTCTGTTTTTTACGGCGTAAAATTAATTCATCGTCATTCATTTTTGCACTATTCTTTACTTTTTCTTCGTTGATCAGTTTTTTGGACTCACTAGCTGTGTCGTTGTTTACCAAAAGCAAAAAAATAATAATCACATTATAGACATTTAACTAAAAATTTAAAATAAAAAAGAATGTGTGGTTTTATTAAACCACGGTAAGTGAAACTTTTTTCACGTTATAGACATTTAACTAAAAAAATTTGGAATAATATTACATTAAACACTAACAAAAAACCGTTGTGTGGTTTTATGAAACCAGGGTAAAAGTGAAACTTTTTTCACATTATAGACATTTAACTATTTTTTTTTGGAATAATATTACATTAAACACTAACAAAAACAAACAAAAAGATTGTGTGGTTTTATGAAACCATGGTAAAAGTGAAACTTTTTTTCCCATTATAGACATTTAACTAAAAATTTTTGGAATAATATTACATTAAACGTTAACAAAAACAAACAAAATAGCGTGCGAACTATAGACGCCGCCATATTGGCCTTGGCTGCTCTGGCGAGCGCCTTTCACTTTATCCCTACTCCGCGGCCGACCGTCACGCGACATGCAACACACAGGCCAAAAAAATTGAGACGATCTAATAAAAGTTTCACTTTAAAAACAAACAAACAAAATAGCGTGCGAACTATAGACGCCGCCATATTGGCCTTGGCTGCTCTGGCGAGCGCCTTTCACTATATCCCTACTCCGCGGCCGACCGTCACGCGACATGCAACACACAGGCAAAAAAAATTGAGACGATCTAATAAAAGTTTCACTTTAAAAGTCTTTTACGGTTCAGGCGACTCGGTTGTGGAATGCATTGCCGGTTGATATAAAGTGCGCCCCATCACTGGCTATCTTTAAAAAGATGATGAAAGACCACTATCTCTCCCACTAACATGTGTTATGGTATTGATCACTATTATAATTTTATAATTATATGTATGTGTGTATGATGTTATATGGTATATATGTATTCTTATTCTAAACTGTATATAATCCGTAATACAATCTTATTTCATGTACTCGTAGACAGCCCTCTCTTATTCGTACTCTTATCTCCATCCTATGGTTCCTGTAACAGATTGCCCTGTGCGATAAGGCCGCCAATTGTACTATGTTTAAAAGTTTATTGTCTTTTTAGTTTTATTAAGTGTCTAATGTACAATAAAGCATTATTAATAAATAGTCGTAGAATGTTATGTCACTCACAGTAGCTGTCATCATCAGGTTCATTTTTGATCATCACTTCAGTAGCGTCACGTTCATATAGATTTTCCGTTTTTATAATTCTGTTTTCCGGTATTTCATAGGACTCCATTTTTCCAGTGATCAATGGATTTTTCAGACCATGTGCCATTCTGTCTAAAGGTGTGATGGATTCCGCATTTCGCTGCAAAAGAAAATACACATTTGTTCAGTATCTATTCATATATTTTTATTAGTGTTAATGATGAGATGATGATGAGCAAATATTTTTTTTAAAGTATAGGCCGGCAAACGAGCAAGTGGGTCACCTGATGGTAAGTGATCTCCACCCCCCACAATACCAAAAGAATCATGGGCGCGTTGCCGACCTTAAAGGAAAGGGATAATTAAGGAATTGGGAAGGGGAGGGGGTTTGGGCCTCCGGATATCTCACTTACCGTACCAAACGCAACAGCAAGCTGCTACTTTACGCCGGTTTTCTGTGAGACGAGCCGGCCCATACATGCTGTATTCAAAAGTGTCTACAGCGTGGCTCTACCATTCACAGAATACAAGGTATTGCAAGGTATATCAGAAACAAACACAGACGCGTCCGCACGGTAGGACTTCGCCCGTCCCAACGCCCGTATCCAGGCATGGTCCAAGAAGACATCATGCCTGCTTTCGGGGTGGCGCGGTGATGTCACGCCTTACACATTTTTTTCGAATGGATTTGTGCTGTAGCCTATATTTACAGCTTCCCCTGACAATAAAGCCGGCGCTTATGGCGCTCTAGCCAGAAATAATTAAGCACAGAGGCGCCTTTTAGAAGGCTCAGACCTCAGCTTGAGCAATCACTGGGGAGTATAGTTTAGGGCCGTCTCTGCACATCATTATGCCGAGGGCCAGTTGTGGGAGCTCTTCGGACTCGCAGGCGTGTCCTATGTCGGGGTCGCGTATTATTATTGCGATTCGGATTGGGCAAGGAAAGTGCTGCTACGATAGCGACTGTGATGGAGTCGTTGGGATCTACCAAAACATGTTTGGGACGACGACGGAGGACGCATTACACTTGAGTAGTCGTTCTATGCATTTCTAAGGTTACTCTTGGCGCCCGGGGTCAGACTCAAGTGTCTCTTACGGTAAGGTCACTCTTGGGTAGCCGAACATGATTCTCCGACATACGAGTATACAGTATGTAACAGAAACCCTGTCGGCCCTTTTTGGGTCGTGAAGATAGACAAATAGACAGCATAATAAAAATAGGTAAATAAAAAAAAAACAGAAGCGAGATATTATCGTTACACAGGTAGCTTAGGAAAATGAACATATTTAAAAAATGTTATTAACATCTGAATTTCTGTGTGTACGGTCGAAGGCGGGCGCGTTTGATGTACGTGGACGCCGGAACTTGCTATCTCGCTCTGGCTCCAAGACATCGCTCTTGCAGTGGTAATCACTCGAAATACGGTTTACAGACAATATTATTAATAAAAGTTAAATCCCCTTCGGGGATTACAGGCGTGAGTGCGTATGTATGTAAAGTTAAATAAATGAATATTTAATTTTTATAGGCTAATTTTCGTATGCGAGTTATTTCATTACGTTTGAATATCGATTCTGATATCACAGTTAAAACGCCCAACAGGGTTTTTGTTAATTATTGTATAATATTATGTAGTTGTAATAGAAATTATAACTACTATATTTAGTTACTTACAAAAATTTGTTGATGCAACTCCTCTGATTTGTGTGATTTTATAACAAGCTGCTGGCATTTCTTCAGCTGACTATAACATATGTAACATGCAAAGTATAGCTTTCCATCATCTTCAACCTGTAGATTACAAACAATAATAATATCGCACCTTTAAAGACAAACCGTTACTAATTTTTTTTCAAGAATTGAGTTACTAATGCCATTTTTCCAAAATTACGTAAACTATATCTTTGAAACTAAACGATTAATTTTACACTTTCATACAAAATCCACTTTTAGAGGTAGATGGCGCTAATTTTGACCGTTACAAAACTTAATAAGATTGGCTGGCTAAATGCAATATCGTGTGTATACTAGTTGTTGTTTAATTTTAAATATTCGTTTATGAAACGAAATGAAGTGAAAATATTTATTGAATCCATCAAATGTTATACATAATTTAGATTCAGTCAAATTTTAACTCTACCGCCAGTTCGGAATGCTGTTTCGTTAAAGAAGACCGGACAAGAAACTCTGCTCTTTTTAAAATTCATTATAATATTTGCACTACGATAATACAATTAATTTTGAATAGAGTTAGAGCAGCTCAACTTATGCCAATGAGGAACAATAGGTATAAAGTAAAATAATGAAATTATAATGATTATTGCGCATGATCCATTTAGTAACGGTTTGTCTTTAAAGGTGTGATAGTTATAAGTAACAGTACAGTTACAGGCTGCCCTGAAGGTTTAATGTAGGTACAATTAAACTTTTTCTATTTCTAAAGTACGCACTCACGCCTGTAATCCCCGAAGGGGTAGGCAGAGGTGTAATCAGTACACCCACATTTCGCCGAGCGTATTTCCGTCCCACGATGTGATAGGGGCGAGCTTATCGCCATACCGGGCACAAATTCCAGATTCCGGGCTGATACTGAGCATTTCGTAATAGAAAAACCCAATACCACTTTACCTGACCCGGAGATCGAACCCTAAGCGTTAGCCTCTCGCATACGAGTGTGCTACCACCTTGTACTAAAAAGACAATTTAATGGTTTTAATTTGGTACAAATGTTGAAATACCACAAAATATTTTATACTCAAGAATATTTGACAAAAAGCCCTACTCATTGATTAACTTTATGAGTGGAAGAGCCACGCTGTAGACACTTGTCTACATCATGAATGGACTGGCTCGTCCAGGTTGTTACCACTGTCTTACAGAAAACCAACGTAAAGTAGGTGGAGGCCCAAATCCCCATCTCCTTCCCAAAGCCTTTAATTATCCCTTTTCTTTTAGGTTGGCAACATGCCCATATTTCTTTTGTATTGTGAGCGTATATGGGCGGTGGAGATTGCTTACCATCAGGTGACCCACTTGCTCGTTTGCCGGCCTATGCTATATAAAAAAACATGTGTCGGACTCACTGACTACTGGTTTCTGAAAGGCTGATCACTGTATTTTTTTACTAATCTTAAGTCGAAATTGAGTTGCTAGAAGCGTAGTCATCACCTTTGATTTGACACACATGTTAGCTAACATAGCTTTCAAATTAATATGATTCAAACGTTATTAGCATCGAAATATGATAACTAGAATGATAACTCTCTTAGGAATCTGCCAAAAAACAGCTCAACTTACTTACACATACAAAGGTAAAATCACACGTAACACTCATACACCCAACAAAAATTAATGAATGTTTGAAATCAACTTTATTTCACAAATGTTAATGTCCAAATATTACATTTCTAAATCGAGATACAACGTTCTGCAACGCGGAAATTAATTAGACATATTAAGTGTCAACTAGAGATCATGTATAAATTTTTATGGATTGATGAAAGAATGAACTGCACAGAATTTTATTATTTTATTCTTTAAAAGTTTGTATGTAAACTAAATATTTAAAATTGACACAACTTAATTAAAATCTAGGTACTTATATCTAAAAACAAAATGTTTGTTTTAGTTATTAATCATAAAAATAATTAAAATATTGGTTTAAGAGATTGCCATTTGCAACTTTCTTGACGCTGAGACTAGATCGTACTATTTTGAACATTTAAAATTACGAGAATTGGCCTACAGTTATTAGAAACTTATGGGGTTATTACATTATCATTTTTCTGTATATAAAGAATGCATCCTACCTGCTTACTTGTTAGCTTTTCATATACATCTTGAACCTCCGAGCCTGGTATCCGATGCATTCGGACGTTGACATCCAAGCATATTCGACAAATTAAATCAGACATTATCTCAAGAAATAATGGAACACAAAAAAACTTTTTAACATAGTACTTCAAGAACTGCAACACCAATTACATATGACCACTCGGTAGACAGCACAAAAGAGAGTATTAGCAATTATACATAATATTCCCTGCCAATGGTAATTGATACCAACAATAGGTACCAGCGAGACCTCCTAAATCTAAGGGCGAGACATACAAAAGAAAAATAAACTGTCAAGTGTCAAGCAGGGTTGAATTCAGGTTCTCGGAAAATGATTGTCTATGTATGTAGACAGCCTCCGCTCCGTGGCGCAGCGGGCGAGTAGCCAGCTGCGAAGCGAGAGGCCGTGGATTCGATTCCCGCACCGAGACAAATGTTTCTGTGATCCACTAAAATTTGTTTCGGGTCTGGGTGTCGTGGGACCGCAAGTCCCTCGTAGTTCCTGATACCAACTGTTCCACCGTGGCAGTATACCCTTATTGATCTTACAAACTCATGAAAAAATCGGGTTCTAATCAAAACTATTCCCTGAAGGTAAATAAAACAATGATAAAATAAAAAAACTAAATAATCTATATGACGTAACGTAGTATCGTGGAATTAGGATACTATAAACTACATGTAATTAAATTATGGTACAAATAGTTTAATTAAATTACGAAATCCGCCCCTGCTCTTTTTTTTGTTTGTTCCATAAGGAACCGGCTAAGATCAGAGAGCATGCTGCCAAGTCATTAGTTATATTCTTTTCTTTTATTCCAGGAACGATGAAACGGGAGTGTGGCCGATTTCAAGGTCTTGTTGGAGTTTTGGGGTTAATTCCTTTCAGTTCAATGCTTCTTAGACGACTTTCTTCAAGCGGATCGAAAGCACAAGGTCGATCAATACCTACCCTTGATCAAAAATCACCGAAATTCCCTATTTTTAATGTTTCCTTAAGCTATTCATCGTCGTAAATGATTATTGCACAAAACCACACCACTTTTATACAACAAACACAACTTTAAACTATTTTAGGAAATAATTAAAACAAGAGAGCCACCGCACTGTCAGAATACGCTAGTTGACACATTTTTAAAATAGACTTTATTTTATTAATGAGGCTTTTCTAGACCGTTTTTTTATTTTATCGTATTTTTCTGGGACTTATAAAACAACAAAACTTTAATTCAAATTTTAGTTTTTCATGAACATACGAAAACGCCGTCGGCCATGTTGGCCTATTTTTTGCGAAGATCACTTCGATGTAAGTACTTACCCACATAATATCCTATTATTTTTACTACAAAAGACCACAACATGCGATTTGCGAATGACATTTAGTTGTTTACATAGTGACTGACGTCACGATAATGGCGGTAGCGTTTTCGAAGATTTCAAATAAAGATAAAAAAATATATTTTGTAATTTGAATTTTAAAAGACATCTTCTACTTTAATGTATTGAAATTGATATATTTGGGTTCCATAAACCAAATACTGTAGGAAATAAACAATTATTTATTAAATTTTGATAAAAGTCAACTAGCCTATTCCCGCCAAAAAACCTCATCCAACCCTGCTGTCAAGTGCCAAGTGTCAGTGTCTTTCTTCTTTTGTATATGTTAGCTTTGCACTATTAGGCATTTCGCCATTAACAAGTACCGTAAAACGAGGCGAATAGGGATGACGGGGTATCGTATCTATCTTTATTTAAAAAAGCTAATTACCACTCACTCACTCATACTACAGCTGAGATTAGGAAGAAATATGGTCCGATGATAGTTTGCGTAATGTAGGGGCCCGTTAATACAGGATTTTTGAAAATTTATTTTATGGGGTTAAAAGAGGGTCAGGAATTTGAATGAAACTTAATTACGGAACGGAATAACACTGTAAAATTGAGCACAAATATTGCTTAATAAAAATAATGAAATGTCGTTTATATTTTTGTGAAATTCTCTTTGTAACAGAGGAGGTTGTAGGGGGTTTGAATTTTGCATGCAACTAATTATTTTATGTAGGGGGTAATCTTTGGAACTTAATTTGTGAACTTGTAATTTGTGACCATAGTGCCCCCCATATCAATTGTGTAGTCTATCGACATTAAAACCATATGATATCGATAATTTATTTAATCTCATTCATACTCCCGTACTAATATTAAAGATACGAAAATGAGTCTGCTAGAACCGATGTAAGAATTGGAAAAGTGGCCGCCATTTTGATTTTCATTGTTCTATCGCCGCGCCGATTGACTTCAAAATTGATCCATCCAGGATATGCCACATAGTTGTAAATGTTGTAATTAATTTGTCCGAAGTTAGAATTGAAAAAACTGGTCGTCATTTGGTATTAATTTGTTTTAAGTATTAGTTGAAGTAAAATCAAAATTATATCTAGAACACCCGTAGTTACAAATGATAGATCCGAGGTTGAATCGAAAAAAGAGGCCGCCATTTTATATTTCTTTGATCAGGCGGATTGACTTCAAAATCGATTTCTAGATTTTTACTAGACTAGTTTACTAGATTTTTTTTATTATTGAAATCAATAATTTACGTTACTCAAAATCTATTGCAGAAAGAATTTTATACATCGGACCAAAAATACATAATTTAGAAGCCATTCAAATCCTGTAGAAGGGGAAATTTTCAAATGACAGACGACGCAAACTTTGACGTCACTGTGTAAAATGTTCATTATGGTGCACGTGTGCAAGCGAGATAGAGATATCCCTACTACGCACCCACTTTTCTTCATACCAACATTTAAAATCATAACTGCGGATACATTAATGAACCAATTTTGATTGTTTCTTAATAAAAGGGTTTCTTTTGTGTATAATTTTCTGTTGCTTATAAAATAATGTATAAAATTCAATATAGGAAACTACCCTATTCTCGTAATTATAAATGTTCAAAATATCATTCCGATCTAGTCTCAGCGTCAAGAAAGTTGCAAATGGCATTAACGTCAAATGTGAACATAGATCGTAATGAGATTGAATGTAGAATAAAAGTTGACTGAAGCCAAAACGGTATAATGCTACTGCTAATGCTGGGTGCATTTGACGTTGATTATTGGTTTAAGAGTATGTCATTTGCAACGTTCTTGACGCTGAGACTAGATCGGAATGACATTTTGAACATTTAAAATTACGAGAAATGGCCTCCAGATATGTAAGTAGTTATAAATGCGTGGTTTAATGTACCTAGAATGAAAGATTTTCTCGTTTTTATAGTTGATATATTTTTAAATCTATAACGTAATTGAAAATAAATATCTGGGGAATGTATAGTTGCATAATTACAATAACGTTTTCCGTCTATCCCAGGCTGCTACGCGGGCGGAGCCGCGGTCAAAAGCTAGTTTATTATATTTGAATGGGGCGGCTCGTCCGTGTCGTTACCACTGTCTCACAGAAAACCGGCGTAAAGTAGCAGCTTGCAGCTGCGTTTCGTACGGTGAGTGAGATATCCGGAGGCCGAAACCCCTCCCCTCCCCAATCCCTTTCCTTTAAGGGCGGCAACGCACCCATAATTCTTTTGGTATTGTGGGCGTATATGGACGATGGAGATCACATATAATCAGGTCACCTACTTGCTCGTTTGCCGGTATATGCTATGAAAAAAATATTTTCAATTCTATGTCTATACCTACAAGAACAATGAAACTCCTGCGTGGCTGGCTTCAGGCTTGTCGGACAATGCTTCATAGGGGATATTCCCCAAGCGGATCGAATGACCAAGGTCGGTAAACACGTGTCGTTGAAAATTTCCAAAATTCTCTTATCTATTTCAAAGTTTTTACTAACTGTCCTCTTTTTTATAGTATAAGTCTGCAAACGAGCAAGTAGATCGTAGACCGTAGATGGTAAGTGACCTCCACCGCCCATGTACGCTCACAACACCGTCACAAGGATCATAGGCGCGTTGCCGACCATATAAGTCTAGTGACGCCAAACTTTTTTTGTTTTATTTTTGTTGTCGCCGGGAAAAGCGACTTATTGCTACCGCCCCGCCCCGGGGGGAACTGGAACGGTTATGTGGGGTTCACCGGCCTTACAACCCAACGTTAAGCCGCCCGGGAGAGATGGTAAACATCCAGGCGACCGCTGGGCCGAGTACCTAACACTATATACACCCTATACCGGTATACCAACTGAAAACCCCGCGGTGGCCGTCTTCGGCGCATTAGAAACGGCCCCGGGTTCCCGAGGCGAGAAGCGCCCCGGCTTCAGCCGGAACCGTCCCTGCGTGGTGCCGCTTTGCGGCCCGTCTCCAAATATGGGGGGCCCAGAAACCCCCGCCACCGAAGGACGCTCTCGGTATCAACGGCAGCAACGAGGCCAACTACCCGTGCTGCCGTCTATCCCGGGGTCGCACATACAAGAATGTTATATATAACAGCCCTACAACAGCCCCCTGCTGCGCGTCCGCGATGCCCGATGGCCCCTATTAGTCGCCTCTTACGATAGGCAGGGGATAGCGTAGCGTAATTCTCCAAACGCCCCCAATCCACCGGGCGGGAGACGCCGGTCAGTCGTCACCCCGGCGCCTCCAACGTCTCCTCTGGCGGCGGGAGGGATCGGCATGTTCCCGATTCCTCTCGGCACTCTCCTTCTGCGAGATTACGGCCTCGCAGAAGTGGGCCACGGCACAGCAGGACCTCCGGCATTCAACCATGGCGAACACCACGGCCGGCAGCGAGAGGTCGCCTCCGATTGTGAAGCCAAACTGACCAATGAAATAATATACACCATTGATAATCAGTAATTTTATTCCGGAATATTATACACAACTACACTTCAATAATGTTTATTATTATGTAAGTACACTACTCTTTACTTTAAAAAGATTTTATTACATTTTTGAAAAATACTTTCACGTACTACAAAAATAAATATAAAAAATATCATCCTCAAAGGCGAGAAATAGGTCCAAAGCCACCAGTGGTTAAGAAAGTGAGAAACATTCCCATTTATTATTATTGTTGTTTTTGTAATAGTAATAGGTTTTTATTACTAGGGTACTCTAAGTTCATTGTCACGCACCGCGAAATATACATTTCACAAGTTTTAAACATAATATAAAAAAAAACAAACTACATTAGTGTTAACTGAAAATATGTTTCTTACCTATCTGCGGTGGCTCGTAATTGGCTTATCTATCGTATTCACTTCGTTATATATATGTTTTTCTATTATTGATAGCTGTGAGCCATCCGAATATAATAAAATAAAAATATATTCCTATGTGTGGGGAATTTCTTGTCGCATATTTCACAAATACGTATAGGGCTTTTCTCCTGTGTGAGTTCTAATATGTCTCTTTAAATTACCATTGTCTGTACATGTATAATTACAGTATTGACATTTAAAAGGCTTTTCTCCTGTGTGAGTTCTAATATGTCTCCTTAAAGTACTATTTTCTGTACATGTATAATTACAATATTGACATTTAAAAGGCGTTTCTCCTGTGTGAGTTCTAATATGTACCTTTAATCTCGTATTTCCTGCACATGTATAATTACAATATTGACATTTAAAAGGCTTTTCTCCTGTGTGAGTTCTAATATGTGCCTTTAAAGTAGCATTTAGTGCACATGTATAATTACAATATTGACATTTAAAAGGCTTTTCTCCTGTGTGAGTTCTAATATGTCTCTTTAAACACATATTTCGTGCACATGTATAATTACAATATTGACATTTAAAAGGCTTTTCTCCTGTGTGAGTTCTAATATGTCTCGTTAAATAGTAATTTTCTGTACATGTATAATTACAGTATTGACATATAAAAGTCTTTTTGTTGGTATAATTGCCTAAGCACTTTTTCGAAGTAATGCTTTCTTTATATTTCTGTAATTTTATATTTGTTTCATTCGGTTTAATATTTACAGGTTTGTGTCTACTAATATGTCTAACAAGAAGAGCTTTTGTATCACATGTTTCGCCACAATCATTGCATATGAAAGATTTATTATCATTCTTTATTAGTACTTGGTTCCTTTCTTCGTCACAGGCAATCTGCGATGACCTTTCATTAGGTACTAACAGCGGCTGCGTTTCATATAATAATATGTTTCCATTCTTCACATTTTCTACAGAATTTGCTTTCCTTTATTTTATAAAGATATGCTTATCATCCAGCTTAGACTTTTTGTTGGGCGATGCACCTTAATTAACAAGAAAAAAATATTAACTTAATATGTATTAAGTACGGTAATACTGATAGCTATAACTGCCACTATACAGCTGTTGCATATAGGTAGGTACTTAAATTTTATTATTAACAAAATAAAACCGACTCAAAAAAAACTAAAATACTAGATATAAAAATATTTTATTGCAATTTAATGGTCAATTAATATAGGTAGAAAGCACAGGCTCAAAATTGGTTATTTAGAGGTTTAATTTTTATTGAGTCGGTTTTATTTTATTTAACGATTTTATATTTTATTATTTTGGTTAAAGAATTATTAAAATATCCTAATATCCATTTCACCTCTTAGTGGAGTTTCTTTTTGATATTTGAATTGGTACCATTTGGTTAATTTGATCTATACTTTTGGTTAAACAAGAATCACTAAAATTGGATCACACTGTGAAAAGTTAGGCGTGCTTATACATACAAAGAAATACTCTATCCGTAAACCCCAGTTGTCATTTAGAAAAAAATCTTTAACTTTATAAACGGCACAACTAATCTTTAAATATAGCCAACAACTATCTCGATTAAACCAGCTATTTAATAACAAACACGGCATTCAAATCGGTCCATTTAGATGGTACGAAACCACAGACAGATACAAACACGCTCACGCATAAGCCTAAACGCAGACAAAATGGTCAAACTTATTACATCCCTTTTATGTCCCTGAATTATGAACTTCCTGTGTTTATGTCATCGGTTAAAAGCTTCAATATTATAACCATATAATATCATTAAAAGGAGTATTATTTATGGCTTGCAGCTATACTTTCGGGTATATTATTATGTAAAGAACAGACTGAGGTTCTATGTCTTAAGTAGGTCACAGCAAAGATACCGTTATATACAGTTACTTTCTTTGAACACGTTTGAAAGCTTTTTATAGTTACCTTTTTTCCTTTAATATCAAATATAAGAAATTCAAGCCTCACCACCCCTCACCAATTTTATAACGTGTGTAATTGGGAAAACCAAAATGGTAATAAAACACTACCTTATCATAAACGGAAAACACTATTTCTTTGCTGCTTACTTGCCATTTTGGAAATTTAATCCTGAAAATCGCAATGTAAAGCGTACCTACTAATGTGATGAACCGCGCCCCCCTAGGTACTCAGTGGGTACATCGCACTGTACCGCACAGTTGATTCCAAGCCTCATCTGATTTTTTATTGGCTTTACACTGAGTTATTAAGAACGATACGATTATAACAATTATTTGAATAAATGTTCATTGTATTTATTGGTCCAAACGACTGTGCGGGAAAAAACATGTAATCTTATTTCGTGAGTTTTTAGTGGTATCGTGTCTGTGATCACCAGCACTAGGTACAGCTTGTTTGCGTTTTCGGATGAGTTTTCTTTAGGCCAGTATACTTTTTTTTTAGTGTCAATGTCAAAGATTGTTGGATTTCTTGGACAAGGCATTGAAACACACAATACACCTGATGCTTGAGTGGTAGAGCCACACTTTAGACATTTTGTCCATTGCATGAATGGGCCATCTTAACTGGGTAGTTACCACTGTTGCATTTATGTAAAGTAGCGGTCTGGTTTTGTGGTTCGTACGGTGAGTGACATATCTGAAGGCTCAAAGCCACCCCCCCTACCCAATCTCTTAAGTATTCATTTTCTATAAGTCTATAACTTGTTCATGCTTCTTTTGATATTGTGTGACCGATTTCAAGGCTTGGTTGGAATTTTGGTGTTACTTGCGGACATGATCAATACACAATTTTATTCTTGAAATAAAACTAGTTTAGGTATAGACGGTTTTTTTCGCGGTTTAAGCAAAGGTAAGCTATTCAGGCTTCATGGTTACGGGAGAGACGGGAAGCTTTCGAAACGTCGGGACTAAAATAAAATTAAACCGCGATAAAATCCGTATAAACTAGTTTTATTTCAATATTTGCGTAAACATAAGAAACTATTTTATTATTATTCTTATTTATGAGTGGTAGAGCCACGCTGTAGACACTTGTCCGGGTCATTACCACTGTCTCACAGAAAACCGGCGCAAAGTAGCAGCTTGCTGTTGCGTTTAATACGGTGAGTGAGATATCCGAAGGCCCAAACCCCCTCCCCTTCCCTTTAAGGGCGGCGACGCACCCATAATTCTTTTGGTATTGTGGGCGTATATGGACGGTGGAGATCACATATAATCAGGTCACCTACTTGCTCGTTTTCTATGCATGTTTGGGATATGCTATGAAAAAAAAAACAATTCTATGTCTATAGGTACCTGTCTATACTTACAAGAACAATGAAACTCCTGCGTGGCTGGTTTCAGGCTTGTCGGACAATGCTTCATAGGCGATATTCTCCAAGCGGATTGAACGCCCAAGGTCGGTAAACACGTGTCGTTGAAAATTTCCAAAATTCACTTATCTATTTCAAAGTTTTTACTAACTGTCCTCTTTTTTATAGTATAAGTCTGCAAACGAGCAAGTAGATCGTAGACCGTAGATGGTAAGTGACCTCCACCGCCCATGTACGCTCACAACACCGTCACAAGGATCATAGGCGCGTTGCCGACCATATAAGTCTAGTGACGCCAAACTTTTTTTGTTTTATTTTTGTTGTCGCCGGGAAAAGCGACTTATTGCTACCGCCCCGCCCCGGGGGGAACTGGAACGGTTATGTGGGGTTCACCGGCCTTACAACCCAACGTTAAGCCGCCCGGGAGAGATGGTAAACATCCAGGCGACCGCTGGGCCGAGTACCTAACACTATATACACCCTATACCGGTATACCAACTGAAAACCCCGCGGTGGCCGTCTTCGGCGCATTAGAAACGGCCCCGGGTTCCCGAGGCGAGAAGCGCCCCGGCTTCAGCCGGAACCGTCCCTGCGTGGTGCCGCTTTGCGGCCCGTCTCCAAATATGGGGGGCCCAGAAACCCCCGCCACCGAAGGACGCTCTCGGTATCAACGGCAGCAACGAGGCCAACTACCCGTGCTGCCGTCTATCCCGGGGTCGCACATACAAGAATGTTATATATAACAGCCCTACAACAGCCCCCTGCTGCGCGTCCGCGATGCCCGATGGCCCCTATTAGTCGCCTCTTACGATAGGCAGGGGATAGCGTAGCGTAATTCTCCAAACGCCCCCAATCCACCGGGCGGGAGACGCCGGTCAGTCGTCACCCCGGCGCCTCCAACGTCTCCTCTGGCGGCGGGAGGGATCGGCATGTTCCCGATTCCTCTCGGCACTCTCCTTCTGCGAGATTACGGCCTCGCAGAAGTGGGCCACGGCACAGCAGGACCTCCGGCATTCAACCATGGCGAACACCACGGCCGGCAGCGAGAGGTCGCCTCCGATTGTGAAGCCAAACTGACCAATGAAATAATATACACCATTGATAATCAGTAATTTTATTCCGGAATATTATACACAACTACACTTCAATAATGTTTATTATTATGTAAGTACACTACTCTTTACTTTAAAAAGATTTTATTACATTTTTGAAAAATACTTTCACGTACTACAAAAATAAATATAAAAAATATCATCCTCAAAGGCGAGAAATAGGTCCAAAGCCACCAGTGGTTAAGAAAGTGAGAAACATTCCCATTTATTATTATTGTTGTTTTTGTAATAGTAATAGGTTTTTATTACTAGGGTACTCTAAGTTCATTGTCACGCACCAGCGAAATATACATTTCACAAGTTTTAAACATAATATAAAAAAAAAACAAACTACATTAGTGTTAACTGAAAATATGTTTCTTACCTATCTGCGGTGGCTCGTAATTGGCTTATCTATCGTATTCACTTCGTTATATATATGTTTTTCTATTATTGATAGCTGTGAGCCATCCGAATATAATAAAATAAAAATATATTCCTATGTGTGGGGAATTTCTTGTCGCATATTTCACAAATACGTATAGGGCTTTTCTCCTGTGTGAGTTCTAATATGTCTCTTTAAATTACCATTGTCTGTACATGTATAATTACAGTATTGACATTTAAAAGGCTTTTCTCCTGTGTGAGTTCTAATATGTCTCCTTAAAGTACTATTTTCTGTACATGTATAATTACAATATTGACATTTAAAAGGCGTTTCTCCTGTGTGAGTTCTAATATGTACCTTTAATCTCGTATTTCCTGCACATGTATAATTACAATATTGACATTTAAAAGGCTTTTCTCCTGTGTGAGTTCTAATATGTGCCTTTAAAGTAGCATTTAGTGCACATGTATAATTACAATATTGACATTTAAAAGGCTTTTCTCCTGTGTGAGTTCTAATATGTCTCTTTAAACACATATTTCGTGCACATGTATAATTACAATATTGACATTTAAAAGGCTTTTCTCCTGTGTGAGTTCTAATATGTCTCGTTAAATAGTAATTTTCTGTACATGTATAATTACAGTATTGACATATAAAAGTCTTTTTGTTGGTATAATTGCCTAAGCACTTTTTCGAAGTAATGCTTTCTTTATATTTCTGTAATTTTATATTTGTTTCATTCGGTTTAATATTTACAGGTTTGTGTCTACTAATATGTCTAACAAGAAGAGCTTTTGTATCACATGTTTCGCCACAATCATTGCATATGAAAGATTTATTATCATTCTTTATTAGTACTTGGTTCCTTTCTTCGTCACAGGCAATCTGCGATGACCTTTCATTAGGTACTAACAGCGGCTGCGTTTCATATAATAATATGTTTCCATTCTTCACATTTTCTACAGAATTTGCTTTCCTTTATTTTATAAAGATATGCTTATCATCCAGCTTAGACTTTTTGTTGGGCGATGCACCTTAATTAACAAGAAAAAAATATTAACTTAATATGTATTAAGTACGGTAATACTGATAGCTATAACTGCCACTATACAGCTGTTGCATATAGGTAGGTACTTAAATTTTATTATTAACAAAATAAAACCGACTCAAAAAAAACTAAAATACTAGATATAAAAATATTTTATTGCAATTTAATGGTCAATTAATATAGGTAGAAAGCACAGGCTCAAAATTGGTTATTTAGAGGTTTAATTTTTATTGAGTCGGTTTTATTTTATTTAACGATTTTATATTTTATTATTTTGGTTAAAGAATTATTAAAATATCCTAATATCCATTTCACCTCTTAGTGGAGTTTCTTTTTGATATTTGAATTGGTACCATTTGGTTAATTTGATCTATACTTTTGGTTAAACAAGAATCACTAAAATTGGATCACACTGTGAAAAGTTAGGCGTGCTTATACATACAAAGAAATACTCTATCCGTAAACCCCAGTTGTCATTTAGAAAAAAATCTTTAACTTTATAAACGGCACAACTAATCTTTAAATATAGCCAACAACTATCTCGATTAAACCAGCTATTTAATAACAAACACGGCATTCAAATCGGTCCATTTAGATGGTACGAAACCACAGACAGATACAAACACGCTCACGCATAAGCCTAAACGCAGACAAAATGGTCAAACTTATTACATCCCTTTTATGTCCCTGAATTATGAACTTCCTGTGTTTATGTCATCGGTTAAAAGCTTCAATATTATAACCATATAATATCATTAAAAGGAGTATTATTTATGGCTTGCAGCTATACTTTCGGGTATATTATTATGTAAAGAACAGACTGAGGTTCTATGTCTTAAGTAGGTCACAGCAAAGATACCGTTATATACAGTTACTTTCTTTGAACACGTTTGAAAGCTTTTTATAGTTACCTTTTTTCCTTTAATATCAAATATAAGAAATTCAAGCCTCACCACCCCTCACCAATTTTATAACGTGTGTAATTGGGAAAACCAAAATGGTAATAAAACACTACCTTATCATAAACGGAAAACACTATTTCTTTGCTGCTTACTTGCCATTTTGGAAATTTAATCCTGAAAATCGCAATGTAAAGCGTACCTACTAATGTGATGAACCGCGCCCCCCTAGGTACTCAGTGGGTACATCGCACTGTACCGCACAGTTGATTCCAAGCCTCATCTGATTTTTTATTGGCTTTACACTGAGTTATTAAGAACGATACGATTATAACAATTATTTGAATAAATGTTCATTGTATTTATTGGTCCAAACGACTGTGCGGGAAAAAACATGTAATCTTATTTCGTGAGTTTTTAGTGGTATCGTGTCTGTGATCACCAGCACTAGGTACAGCTTGTTTGCGTTTTCGGATGAGTTTTCTTTAGGCCAGTATACTTTTTTTTTAGTGTCAATGTCAAAGATTGTTGGATTTCTTGGACAAGGCATTGAAACACACAATACACCTGATGCTTGAGTGGTAGAGCCACACTTTAGACATTTTGTCCATTGCATGAATGGGCCATCTTAACTGGGTAGTTACCACTGTTGCATTTATGTAAAGTAGCGGTCTGGTTTTGTGGTTCGTACGGTGAGTGACATATCTGAAGGCTCAAAGCCACCCCCCCTACCCAATCTCTTAAGTATTCATTTTCTATAAGTCTATAACTTGTTCATGCTTCTTTTGATATTGTGTGACCGATTTCAAGGCTTGGTTGGAATTTTGGTGTTACTTGCGGACATGATCAATACACAATTTTATTCTTGAAATAAAACTAGTTTAGGTATAGACGGATTTTTTCGCGGTTTAAGCAAAGGTAAGCTATTCAGGCTTCATGGTTACGGGAGAGACGGGAAGCTTTCGAAACGTCGGGACTAAAATAAAATTAAACCGCGATAAAATCCGTATAAACTAGTTTTATTTCAATATTTGCGTAAACATAAGAAACTATTTTATTATTATTCTTATTTATGAGTGGTAGAGCCACGCTGTAGACACTTGTCCGGGTCATTACCACTGTCTCACAGAAAACCGGCGCAAAGTAGCAGCTTGCTGTTGCGTTTAATACGGTGAGTGAGATATCCGAAGGCCCAAACCCCCTCCCCTTCCCTTTAAGGGCGGCGACGCACCCATAATTCTTTTGGTATTGTGGGCGTATATGGACGGTGGAGATCACATATAATCAGGTCACCTACTTGCTCGTTTTCTATGCATGTTTGGGATATGCTATGAAAAAAAAAACAATTCTATGTCTATAGGTACCTGTCTATACTTACAAGAACAATGAAACTCCTGCGTGGCTGGTTTCAGGCTTGTCGGACAATGCTTCATAGGCGATATTCTCCAAGCGGATTGAACGCCCAAGGTCGGTAAACACGTGTCATTGAAAATTTCCAAAATTCACTTATCTATTTCAAAGTTTTTACTAACTGTCCTCTTTTTTATAGTATAAGTCTGCAAACGAGCAAGTAGATCGTAGACCGTAGATGGTAAGTGACCTCCACCGCCCATGTACGCTCACAACACCGTCACAAGGATCATAGGCGCGTTGCCGACCATATAAGTCTAGTGACGCCAAACTTTTTTTGTTTTATTTTTGTTGTCGCCGGGAAAAGAGACTTATTGCTACCGCCCCGCCCCGGGGGGAACTGGAACGGTTATGTGGGGTTCACCGGCCTTACAACCCAACGTTAAGCCGCCCGGGAGAGATGGTAAACATCCAGGCGACCGCTGGGCCGAGTACCTAACACTATATACACCCTATACCGGCATACCAACTGAAAACCCCGCGGTGGCCGTCTTCGGCGCATTAGAAACGGCCCCGGGTTCCCGAGGCGAGAAGCGCTCCGGCTTCAGCCGGAACCGTCCCTGCGTGGTGCCGCTTTGCGGCCCGTCTCCAAATATGGGGGGCCCAGAAACCTCCGCCACCGAAGGACGCTCTCGGTATCAACGGCAGCAACGAGGCCAACTACCCGTGCTGCCGTCCATCCCGGGGTCGCACATACAAGAATGTTATATATAACAACCCTACAACAGCCCCCTGCTGCGCGCCCGCGATGCCCGATGGCCCCTATTAGTCGCCTCTTACGATAGGCAGGGGATAGCGTAGCGGAATTCTCCAAACGCCCCCAATCCACAAGGCGGGAGACGCCGGTCAGTCGTCACCCCGGCGCCTCCTACGTCTCCTCTGGCGGCGGGAGGGATCGGCATGTTCCCGATTCCTCTCGGCACTCTCCTTCTGCGAGATTACGGCCTCGCAGAAGTGGGCCACGGCACAGCAGGACCTCCGGCATTCAACCATGGCGAACACCACGGCCGGCAGCGAGAGGTCGCCTCCGATTGTGAAGCCAAACTGACCAATGAAATAATATACACCATTGATAATCAGTAATTTTATTCCGGAATATTATACACAACTACACTTCAATAATGTTTATTATTATGTAAGTACACTACTCTTTACTTTAAAAAGATTTTATTACATTTTTGAAAAATACTTTCACGTACTACAAAAATAAATATAAAAAATATCATCCTCAAAGGCGAGAAATAGGTCCAAAGCCACCAGTGGTTAAGAAAGTGAGAAACATTCCCATTTATTATTATTGTTGTTTTTGTAATAGTAATAGGTTTTTATTACTAGGGTACTCTAAGTTCATTGTCACGCACCAGCGAAATATACATTTCACAAGTTTTAAACATAATATAAAAAAAAAAACAAACTACATTAGTGTTAACTGAAAATATGTTTCTTACCTATCTGCGGTGGCTCGTAATTGGCTTATCTATCGTATTCACTTCGTTATATATATGTTTTTCTATTATTGATAGCTGTGAGCCATCCGAATATAATAAAATAAAAATATATTCCTATGTGTGGGGAATTTCTTGTCGCATATTTCACAAATACGTATAGGGCTTTTCTCCTGTGTGAGTTCTAATATGTCTCTTTAAATTACCATTTTCTGTACATGTATAATTACAGTATTGACATTTAAAAGGCTTTTCTCCTGTGTGAGTTCTATTATGTGTCTTCAAAGTACTTCTTTGTGTACATGTATAATTACAGTATTGACATTTAAAAGGCTTTTCTCCTGTGTGAGTTCTAATATGTCTCCTTAAAGTACCATTTCGTGCACATGTATAATTACAATATTGACATTTAAAAGGCTTTTCTCCTGTGTGACTTCTAATATGTGCCTTTAAATTATTACTTTTAGCACATGTATAACTACAGTATTTACATTTATACGGCTTTTCTCCTGTGTGAGTTCTAATATGACTCCTTAAAGTACCATTTCGTGCACATGTATAATTACAATATTGACATTTAAAAGGCTTTTCTCCTGTGTGAGTTCTAATATGTCTCCTTAAAATACTATTTTCTGTACATGTATAATTACAATATTGACATTTAAAAGGCCTTTCTACTCTGTGAGTTCTAATATGTACCTTCAAATTAGTATATTCTACACATGTATAATAACAATATTGACATTTAAAAGGCTTTTCTCCTGTGTGAGTTCGCATATGTGCATTTAAACTTCTACTTTCAGCGCATGTATAACTACAGTAATTACATTTATACGGCTTTTCTCCTGTGTGAGTTCTAATATGTGCCTTTAAAGTAGCATTTAGTGCACATGTATAATTACAATATTGACATTTAAAAGGCTTTTCTCCTGTGTGGGTTCTAATATGTACCTTTAATCTCATATTTCGTGCACATGTATAATTACAATATTGACATTTAAAAGGCTTTTCTCCTGTGTGAGTTCTAATATGTCTCCTTAAAGTACTATTTTCTGTACATGTATAATTACAATATTGACATTTAAAAGGCTTTTCTCCTGTGTGAGTTCTAATATGTACCTTTAATCTCGTATTTCCTGCACATGTATAATTACAATATTGACATTTAAAAGGCTTTTCTCCTGTGTGAGTTCTAATATGTGCCTTTAAAGTAGCATTTAGTGCACATGTATAATTACAATATTGACATTTAAAAGGCTTTTCTCCTGTGTGAGTTCTAATATGTCTCTTTAAACACATATTTCGTGCACATGTATAATTACAATATTGACATTTAAAAGGCTTTTCTCCTGTGTGAGTTCTAATATGTCTCGTTAAATAGTAATTTTCTGTACATGTATAATTACAGTATTGACATATAAAAGTCTTTTTGTTGGTATAATTGCCTAAGCACTTTTTCGAAGTAATGCTTTCTTTATATTTCTGTAATTTTATATTTGTTTCATTCGGTTTAATATTTACAGGTTTGTGTCTACTAATATGTCTAACAAGAAGAGCTTTTGTATCACATGTTTCGCCACAATCATTGCATATGAAAGATTTATTATCATTCTTTATTAGTACTTGGTTCCTTTCTTCGTCACAGGCAATCTGCGATGACCTTTCATTAGGTACTAACAGCGGCTGCGTTTCATATAATAATATGTTTCCATTCTTCACATTTTCTACAGAATTTGCTTTCCTTTATTTTATAAAGATATGCTTATCATCCAGCTTAGACTTTTTGTTGGGCGATGCACCTTAATTAACAAGAAAAAAATATTAACTTAATATGTATTAAGTACGGTAATACTGATAGCTATAACTGCCACTATACAGCTGTTGCATATAGGTAGGTACTTAAATTTTATTATTAACAAAATAAAACCGACTCAAAAAAAACTAAAATACTAGATATAAAAATATTTTATTGCAATTTAATGGTCAATTAATATAGGTAGAAAGCACAGGCTCAAAATTGGTTATTTAGAGGTTTAATTTTTATTGAGTCGGTTTTATTTTATTTAACGATTTTATATTTTATTATTTTGGTTAAAGAATTATTAAAATATCCTAATATCCATTTCACCTCTTAGTGGAGTTTCTTTTTGATATTTGAATTGGTACCATTTGGTTAATTTGATCTATACTTTTGGTTAAACAAGAATCACTAAAATTGGATCACACTGTGAAAAGTTAGGCGTGCTTATACATACAAAGAAATACTCTATCCGTAAACCCCAGTTGTCATTTAGAAAAAAATCTTTAACTTTATAAACGGCACAACTAATCTTTAAATATAGCCAACAACTATCTCGATTAAACCAGCTATTTAATAACAAACACGGCATTCAAATCGGTCCATTTAGATGGTACGAAACCACAGACAGATACAAACACGCTCACGCATAAGCCTAAACGCAGACAAAATGGTCAAACTTATTACATCCCTTTTATGTCCCTGAATTATGAACTTCCTGTGTTTATGTCATCGGTTAAAAGCTTCAATATTATAACCATATAATATCATTAAAAGGAGTATTATTTATGGCTTGCAGCTATACTTTCGGGTATATTATTATGTAAAGAACAGACTGAGGTTCTATGTCTTAAGTAGGTCACAGCAAAGATACCGTTATATACAGTTACTTTCTTTGAACACGTTTGAAAGCTTTTTATAGTTACCTTTTTTCCTTTAATATCAAATATAAGAAATTCAAGCCTCACCACCCCTCACCAATTTTATAACGTGTGTAATTGGGAAAACCAAAATGGTAATAAAACACTACCTTATCATAAACGGAAAACACTATTTCTTTGCTGCTTACTTGCCATTTTGGAAATTTAATCCTGAAAATCGCAATGTAAAGCGTACCTACTAATGTGATGAACCGCGCCCCCCTAGGTACTCAGTGGGTACATCGCACTGTACCGCACAGTTGATTCCAAGCCTCATCTGATTTTTTATTGGCTTTACACTGAGTTATTAAGAACGATACGATTATAACAATTATTTGAATAAATGTTCATTGTATTTATTGGTCCAAACGACTGTGCGGGAAAAAACATGTAATCTTATTTCGTGAGTTTTTAGTGGTATCGTGTCTGTGATCACCAGCACTAGGTACAGCTTGTTTGCGTTTTCGGATGAGTTTTCTTTAGGCCAGTATACTTTTTTTTTAGTGTCAATGTCAAAGATTGTTGGATTTCTTGGACAAGGCATTGAAACACACAATACACCTGATGCTTGAGTGGTAGAGCCACACTTTAGACATTTTGTCCATTGCATGAATGGGCCATCTTAACTGGGTAGTTACCACTGTTGCATTTATGTAAAGTAGCGGTCTGGTTTTGTGGTTCGTACGGTGAGTGACATATCTGAAGGCTCAAAGCCACCCCCCCTACCCAATCTCTTAAGTATTCATTTTCTATAAGTCTATAACTTGTTCATGCTTCTTTTGATATTGTGTGACCGATTTCAAGGCTTGGTTGGAATTTTGGTGTTACTTGCGGACATGATCAATACACAATTTTATTCTTGAAATAAAACTAGTTTAGGTATAGACGGTTTTTTTCGCGGTTTAAGCAAAGGTAAGCTATTCAGGCTTCATGGTTACGGGAGAGACGGGAAGCTTTCGAAACGTCGGGACTAAAATAAAATTAAACCGCGATAAAATCCGTATAAACTAGTTTTATTTCAATATTTGCGTAAACATAAGAAACTATTTTATTATTATTCTTATTTATGAGTGGTAGAGCCACGCTGTAGACACTTGTCCGGGTCATTACCACTGTCTCACAGAAAACCGGCGCAAAGTAGCAGCTTGCTGTTGCGTTTAATACGGTGAGTGAGATATCCGAAGGCCCAAACCCCCTCCCCTTCCCTTTAAGGGCGGCGACGCACCCATAATTCTTTTGGTATTGTGGGCGTATATGGACGGTGGAGATCACATATAATCAGGTCACCTACTTGCTCGTTTTCTATGCATGTTTGGGATATGCTATGAAAAAAAAAACAATTCTATGTCTATAGGTACCTGTCTATACTTACAAGAACAATGAAACTCCTGCGTGGCTGGTTTCAGGCTTGTCGGACAATGCTTCATAGGCGATATTCTCCAAGCGGATTGAACGCCCAAGGTCGGTAAACACGTGTCGTTGAAAATTTCCAAAATTCACTTATCTATTTCAAAGTTTTTACTAACTGTCCTCTTTTTTATAGTATAAGTCTGCAAACGAGCAAGTAGATCGTAGACCGTAGATGGTAAGTGACCTCCACCGCCCATGTACGCTCACAACACCGTCACAAGGATCATAGGCGCGTTGCCGACCATATAAGTCTAGTGACGCCAAACTTTTTTTGTTTTATTTTTGTTGTCGCCGGGAAAAGCGACTTATTGCTACCGCCCCGCCCCGGGGGGAACTGGAACGGTTATGTGGGGTTCACCGGCCTTACAACCCAACGTTAAGCCGCCCGGGAGAGATGGTAAACATCCAGGCGACCGCTGGGCCGAGTACCTAACACTATATACACCCTATACCGGTATACCAACTGAAAACCCCGCGGTGGCCGTCTTCGGCGCATTAGAAACGGCCCCGGGTTCCCGAGGCGAGAAGCGCCCCGGCTTCAGCCGGAACCGTCCCTGCGTGGTGCCGCTTTGCGGCCCGTCTCCAAATATGGGGGGCCCAGAAACCCCCGCCACCGAAGGACGCTCTCGGTATCAACGGCAGCAACGAGGCCAACTACCCGTGCTGCCGTCTATCCCGGGGTCGCACATACAAGAATGTTATATATAACAGCCCTACAACAGCCCCCTGCTGCGCGTCCGCGATGCCCGATGGCCCCTATTAGTCGCCTCTTACGATAGGCAGGGGATAGCGTAGCGTAATTCTCCAAACGCCCCCAATCCACCGGGCGGGAGACGCCGGTCAGTCGTCACCCCGGCGCCTCCAACGTCTCCTCTGGCGGCGGGAGGGATCGGCATGTTCCCGATTCCTCTCGGCACTCTCCTTCTGCGAGATTACGGCCTCGCAGAAGTGGGCCACGGCACAGCAGGACCTCCGGCATTCAACCATGGCGAACACCACGGCCGGCAGCGAGAGGTCGCCTCCGATTGTGAAGCCAAACTGACCAATGAAATAATATACACCATTGATAATCAGTAATTTTATTCCGGAATATTATACACAACTACACTTCAATAATGTTTATTATTATGTAAGTACACTACTCTTTACTTTAAAAAGATTTTATTACATTTTTGAAAAATACTTTCACGTACTACAAAAATAAATATAAAAAATATCATCCTCAAAGGCGAGAAATAGGTCCAAAGCCACCAGTGGTTAAGAAAGTGAGAAACATTCCCATTTATTATTATTGTTGTTTTTGTAATAGTAATAGGTTTTTATTACTAGGGTACTCTAAGTTCATTGTCACGCACCAGCGAAATATACATTTCACAAGTTTTAAACATAATATAAAAAAAAAACAAACTACATTAGTGTTAACTGAAAATATGTTTCTTACCTATCTGCGGTGGCTCGTAATTGGCTTATCTATCGTATTCACTTCGTTATATATATGTTTTTCTATTATTGATAGCTGTGAGCCATCCGAATATAATAAAATAAAAATATATTCCTATGTGTGGGGAATTTCTTGTCGCATATTTCACAAATACGTATAGGGCTTTTCTCCTGTGTGAGTTCTAATATGTCTCTTTAAATTACCATTGTCTGTACATGTATAATTACAGTATTGACATTTAAAAGGCTTTTCTCCTGTGTGAGTTCTAATATGTCTCCTTAAAGTACTATTTTCTGTACATGTATAATTACAATATTGACATTTAAAAGGCGTTTCTCCTGTGTGAGTTCTAATATGTACCTTTAATCTCGTATTTCCTGCACATGTATAATTACAATATTGACATTTAAAAGGCTTTTCTCCTGTGTGAGTTCTAATATGTGCCTTTAAAGTAGCATTTAGTGCACATGTATAATTACAATATTGACATTTAAAAGGCTTTTCTCCTGTGTGAGTTCTAATATGTCTCTTTAAACACATATTTCGTGCACATGTATAATTACAATATTGACATTTAAAAGGCTTTTCTCCTGTGTGAGTTCTAATATGTCTCGTTAAATAGTAATTTTCTGTACATGTATAATTACAGTATTGACATATAAAAGTCTTTTTGTTGGTATAATTGCCTAAGCACTTTTTCGAAGTAATGCTTTCTTTATATTTCTGTAATTTTATATTTGTTTCATTCGGTTTAATATTTACAGGTTTGTGTCTACTAATATGTCTAACAAGAAGAGCTTTTGTATCACATGTTTCGCCACAATCATTGCATATGAAAGATTTATTATCATTCTTTATTAGTACTTGGTTCCTTTCTTCGTCACAGGCAATCTGCGATGACCTTTCATTAGGTACTAACAGCGGCTGCGTTTCATATAATAATATGTTTCCATTCTTCACATTTTCTACAGAATTTGCTTTCCTTTATTTTATAAAGATATGCTTATCATCCAGCTTAGACTTTTTGTTGGGCGATGCACCTTAATTAACAAGAAAAAAATATTAACTTAATATGTATTAAGTACGGTAATACTGATAGCTATAACTGCCACTATACAGCTGTTGCATATAGGTAGGTACTTAAATTTTATTATTAACAAAATAAAACCGACTCAAAAAAAACTAAAATACTAGATATAAAAATATTTTATTGCAATTTAATGGTCAATTAATATAGGTAGAAAGCACAGGCTCAAAATTGGTTATTTAGAGGTTTAATTTTTATTGAGTCGGTTTTATTTTATTTAACGATTTTATATTTTATTATTTTGGTTAAAGAATTATTAAAATATCCTAATATCCATTTCACCTCTTAGTGGAGTTTCTTTTTGATATTTGAATTGGTACCATTTGGTTAATTTGATCTATACTTTTGGTTAAACAAGAATCACTAAAATTGGATCACACTGTGAAAAGTTAGGCGTGCTTATACATACAAAGAAATACTCTATCCGTAAACCCCAGTTGTCATTTAGAAAAAAATCTTTAACTTTATAAACGGCACAACTAATCTTTAAATATAGCCAACAACTATCTCGATTAAACCAGCTATTTAATAACAAACACGGCATTCAAATCGGTCCATTTAGATGGTACGAAACCACAGACAGATACAAACACGCTCACGCATAAGCCTAAACGCAGACAAAATGGTCAAACTTATTACATCCCTTTTATGTCCCTGAATTATGAACTTCCTGTGTTTATGTCATCGGTTAAAAGCTTCAATATTATAACCATATAATATCATTAAAAGGAGTATTATTTATGGCTTGCAGCTATACTTTCGGGTATATTATTATGTAAAGAACAGACTGAGGTTCTATGTCTTAAGTAGGTCACAGCAAAGATACCGTTATATACAGTTACTTTCTTTGAACACGTTTGAAAGCTTTTTATAGTTACCTTTTTTCCTTTAATATCAAATATAAGAAATTCAAGCCTCACCACCCCTCACCAATTTTATAACGTGTGTAATTGGGAAAACCAAAATGGTAATAAAACACTACCTTATCATAAACGGAAAACACTATTTCTTTGCTGCTTACTTGCCATTTTGGAAATTTAATCCTGAAAATCGCAATGTAAAGCGTACCTACTAATGTGATGAACCGCGCCCCCCTAGGTACTCAGTGGGTACATCGCACTGTACCGCACAGTTGATTCCAAGCCTCATCTGATTTTTTATTGGCTTTACACTGAGTTATTAAGAACGATACGATTATAACAATTATTTGAATAAATGTTCATTGTATTTATTGGTCCAAACGACTGTGCGGGAAAAAACATGTAATCTTATTTCGTGAGTTTTTAGTGGTATCGTGTCTGTGATCACCAGCACTAGGTACAGCTTGTTTGCGTTTTCGGATGAGTTTTCTTTAGGCCAGTATACTTTTTTTTTAGTGTCAATGTCAAAGATTGTTGGATTTCTTGGACAAGGCATTGAAACACACAATACACCTGATGCTTGAGTGGTAGAGCCACACTTTAGACATTTTGTCCATTGCATGAATGGGCCATCTTAACTGGGTAGTTACCACTGTTGCATTTATGTAAAGTAGCGGTCTGGTTTTGTGGTTCGTACGGTGAGTGACATATCTGAAGGCTCAAAGCCACCCCCCCTACCCAATCTCTTAAGTATTCATTTTCTATAAGTCTATAACTTGTTCATGCTTCTTTTGATATTGTGTGACCGATTTCAAGGCTTGGTTGGAATTTTGGTGTTACTTGCGGACATGATCAATACACAATTTTATTCTTGAAATAAAACTAGTTTAGGTATAGACGGATTTTTTCGCGGTTTAAGCAAAGGTAAGCTATTCAGGCTTCATGGTTACGGGAGAGACGGGAAGCTTTCGAAACGTCGGGACTAAAATAAAATTAAACCGCGATAAAATCCGTATAAACTAGTTTTATTTCAATATTTGCGTAAACATAAGAAACTATTTTATTATTATTCTTATTTATGAGTGGTAGAGCCACGCTGTAGACACTTGTCCGGGTCATTACCACTGTCTCACAGAAAACCGGCGCAAAGTAGCAGCTTGCTGTTGCGTTTAATACGGTGAGTGAGATATCCGAAGGCCCAAACCCCCTCCCCTTCCCTTTAAGGGCGGCGACGCACCCATAATTCTTTTGGTATTGTGGGCGTATATGGACGGTGGAGATCACATATAATCAGGTCACCTACTTGCTCGTTTTCTATGCATGTTTGGGATATGCTATGAAAAAAAAAACAATTCTATGTCTATAGGTACCTGTCTATACTTACAAGAACAATGAAACTCCTGCGTGGCTGGTTTCAGGCTTGTCGGACAATGCTTCATAGGCGATATTCTCCAAGCGGATTGAACGCCCAAGGTCGGTAAACACGTGTCATTGAAAATTTCCAAAATTCACTTATCTATTTCAAAGTTTTTACTAACTGTCCTCTTTTTTATAGTATAAGTCTGCAAACGAGCAAGTAGATCGTAGACCGTAGATGGTAAGTGACCTCCACCGCCCATGTACGCTCACAACACCGTCACAAGGATCATAGGCGCGTTGCCGACCATATAAGTCTAGTGACGCCAAACTTTTTTTGTTTTATTTTTGTTGTCGCCGGGAAAAGAGACTTATTGCTACCGCCCCGCCCCGGGGGGAACTGGAACGGTTATGTGGGGTTCACCGGCCTTACAACCCAACGTTAAGCCGCCCGGGAGAGATGGTAAACATCCAGGCGACCGCTGGGCCGAGTACCTAACACTATATACACCCTATACCGGCATACCAACTGAAAACCCCGCGGTGGCCGTCTTCGGCGCATTAGAAACGGCCCCGGGTTCCCGAGGCGAGAAGCGCTCCGGCTTCAGCCGGAACCGTCCCTGCGTGGTGCCGCTTTGCGGCCCGTCTCCAAATATGGGGGGCCCAGAAACCTCCGCCACCGAAGGACGCTCTCGGTATCAACGGCAGCAACGAGGCCAACTACCCGTGCTGCCGTCCATCCCGGGGTCGCACATACAAGAATGTTATATATAACAACCCTACAACAGCCCCCTGCTGCGCGCCCGCGATGCCCGATGGCCCCTATTAGTCGCCTCTTACGATAGGCAGGGGATAGCGTAGCGGAATTCTCCAAACGCCCCCAATCCACAAGGCGGGAGACGCCGGTCAGTCGTCACCCCGGCGCCTCCTACGTCTCCTCTGGCGGCGGGAGGGATCGGCATGTTCCCGATTCCTCTCGGCACTCTCCTTCTGCGAGATTACGGCCTCGCAGAAGTGGGCCACGGCACAGCAGGACCTCCGGCATTCAACCATGGCGAACACCACGGCCGGCAGCGAGAGGTCGCCTCCGATTGTGAAGCCAAACTGACCAATGAAATAATATACACCATTGATAATCAGTAATTTTATTCCGGAATATTATACACAACTACACTTCAATAATGTTTATTATTATGTAAGTACACTACTCTTTACTTTAAAAAGATTTTATTACATTTTTGAAAAATACTTTCACGTACTACAAAAATAAATATAAAAAATATCATCCTCAAAGGCGAGAAATAGGTCCAAAGCCACCAGTGGTTAAGAAAGTGAGAAACATTCCCATTTATTATTATTGTTGTTTTTGTAATAGTAATAGGTTTTTATTACTAGGGTACTCTAAGTTCATTGTCACGCACCAGCGAAATATACATTTCACAAGTTTTAAACATAATATAAAAAAAAAAACAAACTACATTAGTGTTAACTGAAAATATGTTTCTTACCTATCTGCGGTGGCTCGTAATTGGCTTATCTATCGTATTCACTTCGTTATATATATGTTTTTCTATTATTGATAGCTGTGAGCCATCCGAATATAATAAAATAAAAATATATTCCTATGTGTGGGGAATTTCTTGTCGCATATTTCACAAATACGTATAGGGCTTTTCTCCTGTGTGAGTTCTAATATGTCTCTTTAAATTACCATTTTCTGTACATGTATAATTACAGTATTGACATTTAAAAGGCTTTTCTCCTGTGTGAGTTCTATTATGTGTCTTCAAAGTACTTCTTTGTGTACATGTATAATTACAGTATTGACATTTAAAAGGCTTTTCTCCTGTGTGAGTTCTAATATGTCTCCTTAAAGTACCATTTCGTGCACATGTATAATTACAATATTGACATTTAAAAGGCTTTTCTCCTGTGTGACTTCTAATATGTGCCTTTAAATTATTACTTTTAGCACATGTATAACTACAGTATTTACATTTATACGGCTTTTCTCCTGTGTGAGTTCTAATATGACTCCTTAAAGTACCATTTCGTGCACATGTATAATTACAATATTGACATTTAAAAGGCTTTTCTCCTGTGTGAGTTCTAATATGTCTCCTTAAAATACTATTTTCTGTACATGTATAATTACAATATTGACATTTAAAAGGCCTTTCTACTCTGTGAGTTCTAATATGTACCTTCAAATTAGTATATTCTACACATGTATAATAACAATATTGACATTTAAAAGGCTTTTCTCCTGTGTGAGTTCGCATATGTGCATTTAAACTTCTACTTTCAGCGCATGTATAACTACAGTAATTACATTTATACGGCTTTTCTCCTGTGTGAGTTCTAATATGTGCCTTTAAAGTAGCATTTAGTGCACATGTATAATTACAATATTGACATTTAAAAGGCTTTTCTCCTGTGTGGGTTCTAATATGTACCTTTAATCTCATATTTCGTGCACATGTATAATTACAATATTGACATTTAAAAGGCTTTTCTCCTGTGTGAGTTCTAATATGTCTCCTTAAAGTACTATTTTCTGTACATGTATAATTACAATATTGACATTTAAAAGGCTTTTCTCCTGTGTGAGTTCTAATATGTACCTTTAATCTCGTATTTCCTGCACATGTATAATTACAATATTGACATTTAAAAGGCTTTTCTCCTGTGTGAGTTCTAATATGTGCCTTTAAAGTCGTATTTCGTGCACATGTATAATTACAATATTGACATTTAAAAGGCTTTTCTCCTGTGTGAGTTCTAATATGTTCCTTTAAACTCATATTTCGTCTACATGTATAATTACAATATTGACATTTAAAAGGCTTTTCTCCTGTGTGAGTTCTAATATGTGCTTTTAAACTCATATTTTGTGCACATGTATAATTACAATATTGACATTTAAAAGGCTTTTCTCCTGTGTGAGTTCTAATATGTGCTTTTAAACTCATATTTTGTGCACATGTATAATTACAATATTGACATTTAAAAGGCTTTTCTCCTGTGTGAGTTCTAATATGTCTCTTTAAATAGTAATTTTCTGTACATGTATAATTACAGTATAGACATATAAAATACTTTTTGTTAGTATGATTGCCTAAGCACTTTTTCGAAGTAATGCTTTCTTTATATTTCCCGTCACAAATAGATTTCTGTACTTTTATATTTGTTTCATTCGGTTTAATATTTACAGGTTTGTGTCTACTAATATGTCTAACAAGAAGAGCTTTTGTATCACATGTTTCGCCACAATCATTGCATATGAAAGATTTATTATCATTCTTTATTAGTACTTGGTTCCTTTTTTCGTCACAGGCAATCTGCGATGACCTTTCAGTAGGTACTAACAGCGGTTGCGTGTCATATATGTTTCCATTCTTCACATTTTCTACAGAATTTGCTTTTCTTTGTTTTATAAAAATATGCTTATCATCCAGCTTATACTTTTTGTT
The DNA here is from genome assembly GCA_905332985.1 of Mimas tiliae. Lineage (NCBI taxonomy): Eukaryota > Metazoa > Arthropoda > Insecta > Lepidoptera > Sphingidae > Mimas > Mimas tiliae. The sequence continues at coordinate 1,640,930 of HG995266.1, read as the reverse complement.
GGGCGATGCACCTTAATAAACAAGAAAAAATATTAACTTAATATGTATTAACTACGGTAATACTGATAGCTATAACTACCACTATACAGCTGTTGCATATAGGTAGGTACTTTAAAACTTATTAACAAAATAAAACAGACTAAAAAAAACAATTAATTATATTTATTACTATTTAATCAATTATTATTATAGGTAGAAAGCACAGACTCAAAATTGGTTATTGTCAGGTTTAATTATTATTGAGTCGGTTGAATTGTTGTCAAACGAGTTTATATTGTACTATTTTGGTTAAAGAATAGGGTAGTTGACTAGATTTTTTTTATTATTTAAATCAATAAGTTATGTTACTCAAAATCTATTGCAGAAAGAATTTTATAAATCGGACCAAAAATAAATAAGATAGAAGCCATTCAAATCCTGTAGAAGGGGTAATTGTCAAATGACAGACGATGCAACCTTTGACGTCACTGTGTAAAATGTTCATTATAGTGCACGCGTGCAAGCGAGATAGTGAGATATCCCTACTACGCACCCACTTTTCCTCATACCAACATTTAAAATCATAACTGCGGGCACATTTCTGAACCAATTTTGATTGTGTTTTAATAAAATCGTTTCTTTTGCGTATCATTTTCTGTTGCTTATAAAATAATGTATAAAATTCAATATAGGAAACTACCCTATTATTAAAATTACTATTTTGTGTACACGTATAATTACAGTATTGACATTTAAAATGATTTTTTAAGTTCTTTGTAGAACTATCACGTTTTTTTTAATTTTTCGTCAATTATAAATTTCTGTATTTTTATTAATGCCCCATTCGATGTATTAAACACAGGTTTATGTTCACTAATATGTTTGATAAGAACACCTTTCGTATCACATGTTTTACATACATTTTATTTTATATTATTCTTAACTAATAGGTACTTGCTGACTTTTCCTATCACATATTATTTGGGATGACTTATTTGCATTAGCTATTAGACAGAACTGTCTACAGCGTGGTTCTACCACTCAAAAGGTTTAAAGGACATTGAATTCAATGGCCAGATTATAAAGCACTGCCTAAGACCCCATATAGCCCGGATTTTTATACAAAAGAGTACCTTGTAATCGGACAAATTAGTTTATATTTTTACAATTCATCCGAGGTTTTTAATCTTCTCGTGGTTTTTTTAATGTCATAAATTGTAGATCGTCCTACTCCGTATTCACTAGCTAAACTACTGAAAGATTCATTACGATCTAAGCGGTCCAAAATATCACATTTTTCTTTAATTGACAATGTTTTGTGCTTTCGCTTCTGGGCTTGACACTACATTACTAGGTACGTATACATAATACACGATGAATAAACCGTAAGTAATAAACGCAATTCAATCTAATTCAATCTAAGCAATCCGAATCAAAACAATACCTACGCGTCGAGTACAATAGTAGTGGCGCGTACAAGTTGTAACCTGTGCAATCATGCATTATCTACATTAGCGAAGATTGACAATAAAATATTCAATAATAATAGACATGTCGGATTACAGGGGGCGCCGGATTAGACAGGGGCCGGATTAGCGCGGGTCCACTGTATATACAATGTGTTACAGAAAGCCGTGGTTAAATTTAAGCAACGTATGATGTACGATATAAGTATTATACAACGTGTTACAGAAAGGCGTGGTCAAATTTAAGCAACGTATAGTGTACGATATAAGTATTATACAACGTGTTACAGAAAGGTGTGGTCAAATGTAAGCAACGTATGGTGTACGATATAAGTATTATACAACGTGTTACAGAAAGGTGTGGTCAAATTTAAGCAACGTATAGTGTACGACATAAGTATTATACAACGTGTTACAGAAAGGTATGGTCAAATTTAAGCAACGTATAGTGTACGATATAAGTATTATACAACGTGTTACAGAAAGGTGTGGTCAAATTTAAGCAACGTATGGTGTACGATATAAGTATTATACAACGTGTTACAGAAAGGTGTGGTCAAATTTAAGCAACGTATAGTGTACGACATAAGTATTATACAACGTGTTACAGAAAGGTATGGTCAAATTTAAGCAACGTATAGTGTACGATATAAGTATTATACAACGTATTACAGAAAGGCGTGGTCAAATTTAAGCAACGTATGGTGTACGATATAAGTATTATACAACGTGTTACAGAAAGGTGTGGTCAAATTTAAGCAACGTATGGTGTACGATATAAGTATTATACAACGTATTACAGAAAGGTGTGGTCAAATGTAAGCAACGTATGGTGTACGATATAAGTATTATACAACGTGTTACAGAAAGGTGTGGTCAAATTTAAGCAACGTATGGTGTACGATATAAGTATTATACAACGTGTTACAGAAAGGTGTGGTCAAATTTAAGCAACGTATGGTGTACGATATAAGTATTATACAACGTATTACAGAAAGGTGTGGTCAAATGTAAGCAACGTATGGTGTACGATATAAGTATTATACAACGTGTTACAGAAAGGTGTGGTCAAATTTAAGCAATGTATGGTGTACGATATAAGTATTATACAACGTGTTACAGAAAGGTGTGGTCAAATGTAAGCAACGTATGGTGTACGATATAAGTATTATACAACGTGTTACAGAAAGGTGTGGTCAAATTTAAGCAACGTATGGTGTACGATATAAGTATTATACAACGTGTTACAGAAAGGTGTGGTCAAATTTAAGCAACGTATAGTGTACGACATAAGTATTATACAACGTGTTACAAAAAGGTGTGGTCAAATTTAATTTAAGCACACTTTTCTGTGACACGTATACAATATGTAAATAACCCTGTTGGCCCTTTCTAGGTCGTAAAGATAAAATAAATAAAGACAAGTTATTAAGAATAGTTTGATTAAGAAAATAAATAAACAGAAGCGAGATATTATCTTTACACAGGTAGCTTAGAAAAATTAACATATTTCAAAAAATGTTATTTTCATCTGAAAAGTGATGAACAGCTGACTGATGTGACGCAATGACGTACCCCGGCGCGCACGGATGCCGCAATTTGCTATCTAGCTCTGGCTCCGAGTCATCGCTCTTGCAGAGGTAATCAATCGAAATATTTATTTATTTTTACACTTTATATACAATGTATAAAGGCGGACTTAATGCCAAAGGCATTCTCTACCAGTCAACCTTACTAGTGAAATACGGTTTACAAACAATAAAATAATTAAAGTATTTATAAATAAACATGATTATTATAGTCACATTTTCGTTTGCGAGTTATTTCATTGCGTTTGAATATCGATTCTGATATCACAGTTAAAACGCCCACAGGGTTTTAGTTACATATTGCCTATATAAGAAAGAAAAACACCCAACAGTCACACACATAGTCCTGACCCCACACTAGGTAAGCCTGTATCGTGGGTATCAGGAACTACGAGGGACTTGCGGTTCCACAACACCCAGACCCGAAATAAATTTTTGTGGATCACACCAACATTTGTCTCGGTGCGGGAATCGAACCCACGGCCTCTCGCTTTGCAGCCGGCTACTCGCCCGCTACGCCACGGAGGCTGTCTAATATATAATCTATTCTTACCTTCATCATCAGGTTCATGTTCGACCATCACTTCATTAGTGTCACTTTCATCTTGATTTTCCGTTTTTATAATATCATTGTGTTCTGGTATTTGTAAGGATACTGTATTGGTAACCATCAATGAATCGACCAGACCATATGTCACTCTGTCCAAAACAGAGTTTGATTTCAGATCCTGCGAAAGATAATAAACACATTACTGTTTACTCTTCCTTCGTAAGCGAGAGGCTGTCTGGGTTGATACCACTGCTTTGTCTATTTCTGCCGCCAAACAGCAGTATGTAAGCACTGTTGTGTGACATTGAAGCCAGAGAAATGACTGGGCAGTATGATACTTAACATCTTATGTCTCGGGGGGACAAGCGCAGTCCAGTGGCACACAGTGCTTTGTAATTCAAATTTCTGTAAACATTGCTTCTGTTTATGGGCAGGTGTGGTGTTTACCATCAGGCAAGCGACCTGTCGTCTCGTCCTTTCAAGCAAATGAGGATGGCGCCTTACAAATACGCTCGCCACTACAGGGACCACAGATCTCGACTAGCGAGGGACCCATAACTGAGTGCATATGCATGATGTGCACGACTGTGTGCATACGTGTGGTGTGCGGCAGGACTAGGTGTAGGGGTGGGGTAGGGTATTATGAGTGGTAGAGCCACCCTGTACACACTTTTGTCTACAGCATGAATGGGCCGGCTCGTCCACTATCTCACAGAAAACCGACGTAAAGTAGCTTGCTGCTGTGTTTCGTATGGTGAGTGAGATATCTGGAGGCCCAAATCCCCTCCTCTTCCCAATCCCTTTAATTTAAGGTCGGCAACACACCCATGACTCTTTTGGTATTGTGGGCACACATGGGTGGTGGAGATCACTTATCATCAGGTGACCCACTGGCTCGTTTGCTGGCCTATGTTATAAAAAAGGGGATGGACGGAACCCATGTACAAACACAACAGACACGGAACCCTACATACCTCACTTCCTATTTCCAATACTTGTTGAAGCAACTCCTCCGATTTCTGTGATTTTATAAAAAGCTCTTGGCATTTCTTCAGCTGACAATAACATATGTAGCATGCAAAGTATAGCCTTCCATCCTCTTGAACCTGTGGATTGGATGGATATAAAATATACCTGAAACCTGTAATCCCTGAAGGCAGATTTACACCAAGTGTATATAGGTTCAATGATGTAATAGGTGGAGTCTATCGCCATACCGGGCACAAATTCCAGACTCCAGGCAAATACTGAGCATTTAGTAATAGAATATCCCAATATCACTTTGACCCGATCCGGGGATCGAACCCTACACCTCAGTACTGAACGCTTACTAATTTCAACTGCACCTCTGAGGCAGTCAGATACTTTATGAATTGTTTATTATGACTTGCTTTGGCGGTGAAGGGTACATAGTGAGGAAATCTGCATACCTCAGAAGTTGTTCATAAGAATTTTAAATGTATGTGAAGTCTGCCAACTTGCATTAGGCCAGTGTGGTGGACTAAAGCCTTACCTTTGTATGCGGGCAGACAACACCAAGCAGCAGGTACACATACATACAGGCTAAGCGCAGGCTGCCCTGTCGGTGGTCCCGAGGGATCAAAGTGGCGATACTATCAAGGGGCGGCTGCGCTGGGTAGTAGTGGATATTGGAAAGGTGCCAATCTGTTAGATAGCCATGATGTCCCAAAGGCCTGTCTGTGCTGCAGCCGAACCCTATCGGTGGAGAACTTCTCTCAGAGGGGTGCGGGGAAACCGAGCCAAATCCAAAGCGAAAGTGGTAGTACCGCTCAGACTGGGATTAAGGGTGAAATGGTTCAACTTAAGTGAGCTCTTACAAGGTGGTAGGTCCCTCATTTGCGAGAGACCGGCTGGGTTGGTACCACCGCTTTGTCTATTTCTGCCGCCAAGCAACAGTGTGTAAGCACTGTTGTTGAAGGACATTGAAGCCAGTGTAATTACTGGGCATTATGAGACTTAACACCTTATGTCTCGGGGTGACGAGCGCAGTCCAGTGTCATGCAGTGCTTTATTTAAAGTTCTGTGTGGCGTTGCTTCTGTTTATGAGCAGGCGTGGCGCTTACCATCAGGCGAGCGACCTGCTCGTCTCGTCATTCAATCTAATAAAAGAAAAAAAGAGCTCATCACCCATTTGTGCTACTCGCAGACGTTCCCAACATAAATACAATACAAGGCCTAACATCTCTCATTCAGTAGAGGAGGCTCGTGCCCAGCAGTGTGACGTTTAATATAGGGTTAGTAAAAAATCGACTTATTTCTCGTGGTTCGAGTCCCTAACACTATATACACCCTAGAACTGTAATACAAAAGGCCAGCCCTAGCCTTTTGTGGGGATACAGTACACCAGTGTGTTATTAGTCGTTGTAGGTTACTTGTAATGTAAACTGTAAGTACTTATGCAAAATAAGCTCTGCGTCTAGACATGGTCATTTATCAGGGTAAACTACTTCTGAGTACAGGCTCATCAGCTAGCTACTGATACTTGATAGTTAAGTAATACGGGCAAGCTTTAAATAACCATACCTTTTTATTTGTTAGCTTTTCATAAACATCTTTCACTTCCGAACTCGATATTTGATGCATTCGGACGTTGCTTACCAAACATATTCGACAAATGAATGCAGACATTTTTTATAGCGCAAACAAAACTGAAAGAAGGTCACATCACTTAACACACAGTTTAGTTTTATCATTTACAAGCTTTTCACAAGTTTAATTTCTAAACTTATATGAAAATTGAAAACAGAGTTTTTTTTGTTTTCTCCATTTTTCACGAGGGACAAGGCAAAGGTTCGTAAATCGTAACCATGCAGCCTAGTCTGCCGTTAGTCTGTTCAAAAAGAGAATTTAACCAATTATCCACTTAAATAGAAATAGCACGCTTCTCAATTCACATTGACAATCATTTTTATTTTATTTTTTATTGGTATCTGTTACACCGGTTACACAAGGGTTACACATTAGGCCAGTGTCAAAATACCACAGACTACTTAGAGATACTACGTATCAGACTGCCAACTGTAGAACAAAAAATTCATTAGTGAGTTTTAGTGTCATTTGACGTTTCTTTTTTTTTCTGTCGAATACTTAATCCACAGACTACATAAAGTATGCTTACTCTATGGCTTATTAAATGCAAATGGCAAAGGAACTAGTAACGTACAGCTCAAAACGCTAGGCTTATACACCAGTATAATTTACTGTTTTATCTCATTTATTTTAGTAGAGGAAAATTAAATAAAAGTACACATTATTTATTAAAAGATTTATTTTTTTATTTCTTTTTATAATGATCAAAAGCCTTTTTTTGCATCGCAGGCAAAACTCTATTGTGTAACCGAAATACATCAATGCCTTTTAAAATTCTATTTATTATACTGCACCAATTCATTATTGTGAACCTAACAGTTAAGGCAATGAAATGATTGAGGAGAATTGTCTTGTGTTCGGTACAGTCGATGAAATCAAATGAATACTTGGATAAAATACTTGTTATAATATTAGCTGAAATGTTATTAACATGGGCATTACATTCCAAGTATTCATTTGTTTCAGTAACAACTGTTCCGAAACACCTCACTGCACCTTCGGATGGGTAGTTTAAGCGCTTTTTAGCCGCAGTATATTCTCTATGACTTATCCAGTCGTGGATGTTGCCTTTTTCAGTTGTTAGACTTTTATTGCATAGAGTACAATTTAGCTGTAAATTATTTAAAATCTTTCGAACTACCCATCCAGCAGTGTAGGCTCGCGAATGAACATTGATACGTTCTCGCCGGGCCTGCTCCACAATCATTTCAATGTTTTGTTGCTTGGGATGATCCGCTACGACATTATCTTTTTTTAAATTTTCATTAAATAATGACTAATAATTAATAGACTGCCTCGGTGGCGCAGTTGTAATGCGTACGTGTTACAATTGAGGCTAACGCTGAGGTCTCGGGTTCGATCCCCGGGTCGGGTAAAGTGATATTGGGTTTTTTTATTACGAAATTCTCAGTATCAGCCCGGAGTCTGGAATTTGTGCCCGGTATGGCGATAGGCTCGCCCCCTATCACATTGTGGGACGGAGATACGCTCGGCGAAATGTGGGTGTACTAGTTACACCTCTGCCTACCCCTTCGGGGATTATAGGCGTGAGTGCGTATGTATTAAATAATGATTGTAAATTTATTACTTGTTCAGCAGGATCATCCTCACAATTAAATGTTTCATTATGAAACCTGATAATTCTGGTAATCAATAATGATTTAAAGGTGCAGTTGAAGCTGTGGCAGTTTGGGTCATTATTACGATAATTGTATGCCCTAACTTGGCCAAAAAAGTTTTCTATAGGATCGGAGTTAAAATATCTTGGTCTCATTATTTTAATATCATGGCTTTTAAAAAGCTGCCACAGCCTCATGTAACTTTTTAATGTTGTAACAAAATTAATTATAGAGGGCACGGACTTTTCCTTTCCCGCTGAATCAACATATTTCATTTTTTCCAACTTCTTAATAGCTTCACTCCAAAACTTGTGGTGTTGTGATTTTTCTGTCACCACTGTACGTAACACTTTCCCTTTACTTTTCTTTGAAAATGTTGAAGCTCCATTGACGCTATCAAATAATTTATCGAAAAATTGAACGGTTTCTGCCGTATTTTTAATCGTTTCGCTTACAGGTCTGCCATCAGTATAGTGTGCTGAAAAAATAGCTTTCATTAATGTCTTATATATGTATACATATGTACATACCATCACACCTGTATATTTGTAGGCTGAGGTGAAACTAGTGTACCCACATTTCGTAAAGCTTATTTCCATCCCATAATGTAATGGGTAGCAAGCCCGGCGGCGCCATATCGGACACAAATTTCAATCCCGAGCTATGCACGTGATTTTTCTAATCTTACAAAATTTTTATTATCTGACCTGGGGATAGAAGCCAGGACCTTTTCCTAGAACGGTTTCACAGCCTAAGTAACAGCGTAATTAGGCTGTGATAAGACTAATAAGACGATGGGGGAAAAATACTTTCCTTTCGTCGTCTTTTACGAAACATTCGTGTCAAAGACGGAGGTTCTATTGTGATTTGCCCAAGACCCCATTACTCTAAGATCTTAAGGTCTAGGTCGATAAAAGATACTAGATCACTCCAAATAATTAGAACCAAGAAGGTGCTGTAGTGACTTAAGGTTTAAAATCGTGCAACAACTCATGTTAAATACTTACAAAACTGTGCTGTGTATGATAAAGCGGCAGATACCGTCGCACTAAAAACTTTTACACAATTTTTCACCTGGAAACAAAACATACACATACAAATGTTAGTAAAATCAGTCATACTTATTTCTAACTTAAATATTATAAATGTTAAAGTTTGTGAAGATATGTTAACACATAAAGGGCAGTTCGGTTAACGACCACATTAATTATGTATATACATATATCTAGATGTTTGAATTGGATAAAATATTAAGTTTCTTACAAGTGAAGACTTGTTATTGGTTATCTGTGTAATATACTATTATTATTCTTAATAAGTTAAAGGTGTACGTTTTCTATGCAGTAAATAAATAAATAATAACAATAAAGCATCATTTGACAGCCTCCGTGGCGCAGCGGGCGAGTAGCCGGCTGAGAGAGGTTCGATTCCCGCACCGAGACAAATGTTTGTGTGATCCACAAATATTTGTTTCGGGTCTGGGTGTTGTGGGACCGCAAGTCCCTCGTAGTTCCTGATACCCACGATACAGGTTTACCTAGTGTGGGGTCAGGACTATGTGTGTGACTGTTGGGTGTATTTATTATTATTTATTTATTTCAATAAAATACAAATTAATAAAAAAAATTGTTCACCATGCCTTCTGACATAAGACAGACCTTGTCTTGGACTAAAAAGGTGCATAAAGTTGTAGGATGCGAATGAAATCTCGGGCAAAAGCTGTTGGTAATATTATGAAGGCAAATTCTGAGGAATGGTTATTGCAGTATAAAAATGCTATGGAACCCACCTTCATATTCTTTATCTTTTCAGGAATGACATGTTGGTCATTTAATTTTTGAAGCAGTCTGGTTTCTGTGTGATTGCAATCTGTTTCATAAACATCTACAATATCCTGCCATTTCGATATTTTGCCCTCAAAAATAATATTTTTATTTATAAAATTATTTCTCAAACCCTTAATCAAGTGTGATGGATCATAAATAATGTTAAGGTTGGTATTACTGATTGTGACTGTGCCATCTGAAATATAAAATATAATAAACTAGAATTAAACTTAAAAATAAAGGAATAACATAAATATTTTTAAAAGAATTCAAACCTACCAGGTTCGCGGTTCGCCAGTAGTTGGTCACGCTTAGTGTCTTCTTTCAGGCTTTTAAGTGCTGATTGAAAAGCAGAGCCTTGGTCGCAAATTAAAGTAATTGGCTTTAACCCACACTCCAGTACAGCAGTAACCACTTTTTTCAGAATACTTTTTAATTCCTGTCCTGAGGTTGCCCCCTTGCAAAAATAAAAAGCGACTGGTTGCTGCCACTTATTAACTGCTCCCCTGAGCATAAAAACAAGAGCATGGTCGGCAAACTCGTTTCTCCTTTCATTTAGCTCAACAAAACCATTAATTATGTCCTTATTCTTATCATATGTCAAGGCTGTCTCTAATGACATCTCATCAAAGACCACTGAACACATCTTCTTTTTCTCATCCCATGCTGAAACCTGAAAACCAATTTAAATAGTTTTTAATGGAGTAACTGTGAGACTATGTGTCTGACTGTTGGATGTATTTATCTATTTAATTTTATATCTTTCTTCATGTTAATTTTCACATGTGGAGTAAAAGGTACATACCTCTTTCTTCATCAACTCAAATACTTGAGGACAGATCCCTGTTGTGATATTAAGTTTTGATACCATTTTATTCAATGTTGACTTTGACGGCAATATAAAAATTTTGTGTAGAAATCTGTAGCATTTAGGGCTTTGTTTCATGATTGATAGAGCAATTAGTTTTTCTTCGGCAGTAAATCGACGCCCTTTTTTGGTTTTGGTGCAAAGATTAATTTGCATTTTCATATTTTTTTTTGCATATGGGTTCATGTTCTCCGTTAATTTTTCAAATGATTTTTCCTTGCTGAACTTAAGAGCTTTTTTGGCTCTGCGGTAAAAGTCAGTTTGTTGTTTTGCCTTTGTATATTCATTGTAGATTAATCGGCATGTTGGTGTCAAATCTGCCACTTTCTTAATTAACCGCTTCCTGGAAGCTTTCACACTTCGGGGTTTATCCAAACCTAGAACATAATAAAGTAGTAAGTCCCAACTCAAAGGTGATTAGTTAATTCCATCATAAATGATGGGAAAGTCTAGTATATCTTGCTTAAATAAAGTTATATATAATTTAATGTTGATTGTATTCCTGAGTAACTAATAAAGGTAACTGAGAAATTGCTCAGCACATCATTCCTCTAGTGCACCAAATTCACATCATAGCATCTACTGCTTTTTCACATATTAAATCCTACTATGTATGATATTATAAATTTTGTGAGGATGTATGGATGTTTATTATTCAAACACACATACACTGATAGCCCATGTTCTGTATTAATATAAAGGATATACATACAAAACAATACCCTTTCTTTTGGGTCCATTAAGTAGTTGCCTAGGATTTGTGTAAAGCCACATGGGCAAGAGCTAATCTAAAATAATAGAGATTCACTAACCTGTAAAATGTGACCGGCGCTTGACATCTAATTGTCTAGACGCAATTATCTCTGGGTTAACAGAGTTTGTTAGAAAAGTAAAAATTATTGTAAAGTTCTTGTTCAGAAAGATAATAAATGAACAAATAATATGTCACAAGATAAATAATAAATAAAAAGGTAACACTTTATTACCTAAATCCAGACTGGTTAATGGATTTCCTGGTAAATTCTGGAAGTCACTTGAGCCAGAAGCAATAATTTCTGAAAAATACACCAATAACTTATTTATATTTTGTTAAATTAGGGATGTGTTTTACAAACATTTAGAAGCACAATGTTTGATCGGCTCATCAATTATCAACTATTGGTCTAGTGGAAGCATTCTTAGGCCGGGAAAATTACAATTTGTGTTTGGAGTTTTCAATTTGAAAAAAAACATACATGAGTTGTCCAGGGTTGAAATAGGAGTAAGAATAGGATCATGAGACAGAGAAGTAAGGTCAGCAAACTGTCGGGTACTAGTTGCATACTCTTTCAGAGATACAGGTGTGATCTTATATTAAATTATTATTGCAATTTGTGTATATACAAAAGATAGACATTAAAAATATTATATTTACCAACCTGTCAATGGTTCCAGTTTGACACAATACGAGTGGTCAATGTGTCTTTTACGTGAGTAGCTATGATCAGTATTAGGATCCATATTTTCTGAAATTAATAAAAAAAAACAATACTTTAGTAAGTATCTAAGAAATATATGGTAGTCTCAAGTATCATTATGTTACAATTGAGAGTTTTGCATCACTTGATGAGTTAAAAAATACTTTTGTAAGGCAAAGCTATAATAAGAAAGCGAAAATAACTACATTAGAATATCACTATTCCAAAAACAGTGAATTTTTAAATATTAAAAGTAACAACATGTATGTTAGTGTAAGTGGGCCATCAACATCTTACACTCAAAACCAACCTCATCATTTTGTGGTACACTCTGCTGATTAACAGCCGAGGCAATGGTGAAATGTGGTTCCCGTTGCGTATTGTGGGACAACAAGTCGCCCCACAGAATACCAAATCCACCGTCAAATCATAATGGGAAGGCGGAACTTACCATAACTCATATTAGTATACGGCATAGTTCAGCAATATACTACTGGCCAAGCTATACACAGAAAATAGAATAATAGACTTACCAGCGTAATCCTGAGATGGTATTCCACTAGAAATCTCGTCTTCAGTAAACAAAGAAGGATATGCTTTGCCTGTGAGACGTGATTTGCAGGTAATGAACTTCTTTTCGAAATGTTTTTGACAAACAAAAAGCTTCGAAAGTAGTTCTGGTGATAATTTATTCAGATCATCACGGTTTAGACACTCTAACCACTTATTGAGTCTTTTCTCAGTGCACGGAAAATGGTGTAAACTAGCGTCCTGTCGCGAACTTTTACAAACACAGCACTTGTAATACATTTTGCAAGATGCAAAATAACCGCAGGTAAAATACGGAGAGTTATATTATAGAGAAAGTGGAGAGGATAAGCACGAACGACTTCACTCAATCAACAACAGTTCTATAATGTCCAAAAATGCCGGTCAATGTCACTTGTCAATCAATTGTCAAATGAATCCGTCCGGCATTCGCTTACACGTCAGCCAATCACGGCCAAGAATTAAAACCCTAAATGTCATACAACATTAAAACAATATGGCGCTATGTCGAGCGTTTCGTTGTACGTAGATTAACAGCCGTGCAAAATACGGGCAATCGCAGCCATAGAGGGAGAATACTCAGTCAACGATCGCAGCAATTGTTTTTTTTATCCATTATTTTTTTTGTTTAAATTTTCCTTTTTATAGCAAAGGCAAAGGGTTCTAGCCCATACAGCATTTACCTAATTAAATTATTCTAACCAAGAACTTTAAAAACACGGGTGTGACCGATTTCAAGGCTTGGTTGGAATTTTGGTGTTACTTGCAGACATGATCAATACACAATTTTATTCTTGAAATAAAACTAGTTGAGGTATAGACGGATTTTATCGCAGTTTAAGCAAAGGTAAGCTATTCAGGCTTCATGGTTACGGGAGAGACGAGAAGCTTTCGAAACGTCGGGACTAAAATAAAATTAAACCGCGATAAAATCCGTATAAACTAGTTTTATTTCAATGTGTAATATTTGCGTAAACATAAATTACTATTTTATTATTATTCTTATTTATTAGTGGTAGAGCCACGCTGTTGACACTTGTCTACAGCATGTATGGGCCGGCTCTTCCGGGTCATTAGTCATTACCACTGTCTCACAGAAAACCGGCACAAAGTAGCAGCTTGCTGTTGCGTTTCATACGGTGAGTGAGATATCCGGAGGCCCAAACTCCCTCCCCTTCCCAATCCCTTATCCCTTTCCTTAAGGGCGGCAACGCACCCATAATTCTTTTGGTATTGTAGGCGTATATGGACGGTGGAGATCACATATAATCAGGTCACCTACTTGCTCGTTTGCCGGCATATGCTATAAGAAGAAATTCATTTCAGGATGTCATTTGGCTGCTCAATCCCTTGGAGAAAATATTTGTGGTATTTTGCCAGCATTACACACTCATGAGTGATTGCGATTCGACTAGCAGATTTGGCTCGAAAAAAAATGCATTAAATAAAAGCTGCATTGTTGGATTATGTACAAGCTCTAAACCATTTGGGAAATCCATACCTGTCGAACAGCTAAAAGAATTGGAAAACATTTGCACCTATCTTTTTTCAAAAAAAAACTCAACGGCTGATGAACTTCGGTATAAGTTAATTTCCCAAAATATCGGTTTCCGCTTAAATTTAATAAAAGTTATTTGCACATCAGTATTCGAACCTTGTTATCCAAGCATATTCGGCAAATTTTTTAAACAGACATATCCTGAGAATAAATTTCTATTTTTTTATCAACAAAAAAAAAAAAATTGTGTTGCTAGTTCGTATTCGATAAAAAGTACGTAAAATATGTTACCTAAAAAGTATGAAATTTGTGAAAAAGTATATCAGTTACAATTTTTTATCATTGCACGGCATAATGTCTGCGCCTGGTGCTTGTTAATTATCTGAAGCCACCGAATATATTAAAGAAGTTATCTTTATGCTGAATATTCACCCCGTAACAAGACTTACCCGAACGAATAACTATGGCGGCATTACACCATTAATGTAATTTAATTGAGTTTTCGTTCTTTTTCTGACGTTAATTATGTTAAAACACAATGAGGATTTATTTTTACAATATCAAGCTAACAAGATCCTAGTCACGACTACTACGGAAAACAATACCAAAAAGTACATTTTGGTAACGCTGGTAAGAATCTGTTGCGTTTTGTTCTATCAAATTAAGAGAGTAAAAATATTTCTCTTTGTCCGCCTTTTGTGCATCTGTTAATAAAGAATATTGAATAGTATAATTATTTTATTTATTATTATGTGATTGTACATAAATTTTGATCTTTCACTGTGATGTTTATAAATTAATTCAGCTATATAAAATGCAGAGCACCGTTTTGTTTCTATACTGTTGTATGGCGCCAAAAAACAGATTTATGGCGGGAAAATCAGTTCGTGAAAGTTGTGCGCGCTGAACAAACACGAAAGGTATGGCTCTTAATATTTTATAATTATACAAATAAACCTAATTATATATTTGATAGTCAACAAAATACAATTAAGAATTGAAAAAGTAAAGTAATTCGAAGATTCGTCATAAATTTATGAGCATTTCGACTTTTGTGAAACAAAGAATTCAAAGTGTGTTGAAACAATCAAGGTGTCTAGTGGTCATAGTTTACCTGTGTGCCAAATTTCATTTAAAACCGTTCAGGCGTGATTGAGGATATAAAAAAAACAAATTGTGATTACCAGACCTGGGGTTAGAACCCAGGACCTCACGGTTCCTCAGCTGCGACTAGACCAGGTGGACTTTACTAGGTACATACATACATACGCACTCACGCGTAGGGGTAGGCAGAGGTGTAACTAGTACACCCACATTTCGCCGAGCGTATCTCTGTCCCACGATGTGATAGGAGGCGAGCCTAACGCCATACCGGGCACAAATTCCAGACTCCGGGATAATACTGAGCATTTCGTAATAGAAAAACTCAATACCACTTTACCCGACCCGGGGATCGAACCCGTGACCTCAGCGTTAGCTTAATCGTAACGCGTACGCATTACAACTGCGCCACCGAGGCAGTCTACTAGGTATATGTATAAGGCACTTTACTAGGTATATGTACCTATACTATATATGTACTACATAGGTCCCTCGTATGCAGAGGCCGTCTGGGTTGGTATCACCGTGCCGTCTATATCTTCTGCCAAACAGCACTGTTCTGTTTCGGTATAAAGGACATTGAAGACAGTGAAAGTACTGGTCATTATGAGACTAACGCCCGATTTCTGAAAGGCTGATCAAATCAACATTCAATTAATAGAACATCGCTGTCAAATCAATTCGAGTTGCTGGAACGTTATTTATAATAAAATAAATAATACTAGCCCTGTATTATATACGTCCCGCTGCTGGGCACGGGCCTCCTCTACTGAATGAGAGGGGTTAGGCCTTAGCCCACCACGCTGGCCTAATGCGGGTTGGCAGACTTCACATACCTTCGAAATTCTTATGAAAAACTTCTCAGGTATGCAGGTTTCCTCACGATGTTTCCTTCACCGTTAAAGCAAGTGATAATTAACAATTAATACACACATAACTTAGAAAAGTCAGAGGTGTATGCACTTGGGGCTGGTTTCGAAACTGCGACATTCGTCTCGACAGTCCATACCACTCCCCGCTGAGCTATCACTGCTTTACTAAACATTATTTAGTGAACAAAAATATATTTGATCTCTCTTTAACCGTTTCGACATACGATTTTTCATATTAATTTGAGAGTTATGTTAGCTAACTTTTTAACTTTAATACTAGCCATGTATTATATACGTCCCACTGCTGGGCACTGGCCTCCTCTACTGAATGAGAGGGGTTAGGCCTTAGTCCACCACGCTGGCCTAATGCGGGTTGGCAGACTTCACATACCTTCGAAATTCTTATGAAGAAATTCTCAGGTATGCAGGTTTCCTCACGATGTTTCCTTTAGTGAACAAAAATTATAATACTTGATCTCTCTTTAATACCGTTTGACATACGATTTTTCATATTAATTTGAGAGTTATGTTAGCTAACATGTGTGTCAAATCAAAGGTGTTGATCACGCTACTAGCAACTCAATGTCGACTTGACATGAGATTTGACATTTGATTAGTTAATTTAACATTGATCAGCCTTTCAGAAACCGGGCGTAAACATCTTATGTCACAGCGTCACGAGCGCAGTCCAATGCCATGCAGTGCTTTGTAATTGACGGCCTCCATGACACAGCGGGCGAATAGCCGGCTTCAAAGCGAGAGGCCGTGGGTTCGATTCCCACACCGAGCCAAATGTTTGTCTGATCCACAAATATTTGATTCGGGTCTTTGTGTTGTGGGTTGTCAAGCCCCTCGTAGTTCTTGATACCCACGATACAAGTTAAATTAGTGTGTGGTTCGGACTACATGTGTGACTGTTGGGTGTATTTATTATTATTATTAATTTATCCCTTTCCTTTAAGGTCGGCAACGCGCCCATAGTTCTTTTGGTATTGTGAGCGTACATGGGCGGTGGTGATCACTTACCATCTGGTAACCCACTTGCTCGTTTGTCGGCCTATGCAATAAAAAAAAAACTGTGTGTTGCTTTTGGTAATGGGCAGGCGTGGCGCTTACCATCAGGCGAGTGACCTGCTCGTCTCGTCATTCAAGCTAATAAAAAAAACAGTAAGACAAGATTGTTACAGATGAGCAGAATGAAGCTTCGTCAGAAACAACGCATCAGTTACTACGAGCCTGAAGAGCCGAATTTAGACGAATATGTTTGTAAGTGTGTCATTTATGTAGACAGGTCATCGAAATAAGATAACTATAGATCAGTAGGCGTAGTATGAGTTACAAATACGTTCACAGTTATCGAATTCGTCTAAAATTACTATCGTCGAAGTGTCAAACTAGTAATTCATGCGGTAATAAAGAAAAGAATCGCTTGAAAACAAATTTCATATTCGACTAATATGAAATAAAATAAACCATATTATCAATTTTAATTCATCATAGTTCCTACTAGTGGCTATTAATACTTGACGTATGGAGAAAAAACGAAAACTTTAATCTTTTTACAAAACTATTAAAACTTACACGCTGTATACAGTTTTTTCTACAGCATGTATGGCCCGGCTCGTTACCACTGTCTCACAGAAAACCGGCGTAAAGTAGCAGCTTACTGCTGCGTTTCATACGGTGAGTGAGATATCCTCCCCTTCCCAATCCTTTAATTATCCCTTTCCTTTAAGGTTGGCAACGCGCCCATGACTTTTGGTATTGTGGGCGTACATGGGTGGTGGAGATCACTTACCATCAGGTGACCCACTTGCTCGTTTGCCGGCCTATGCAATAAAAAAAGCCTACAGTGAGTGGTAGAACTAGTAGTATAGGGCTAATATTGTTATTACTTGGAACAGTTTGTGACAAGTGCGGTGACTTCGTGTACGAGTACTGCTCTATACACGGACCTTTGCTCGTTGTTCCTGATGATAAGGTAAGCATTGATACAAGCTGTACAGTGTACGGACTGGACAGTTTCGTACCAGCTCGACTGGGGCATTACCACCGTTTCACAGACAACCAACCAGACTGTAAGCAGAGCCATGCTCTAGACACTTGCTTATAGTATAAATGGGCCGGGTCGCTTGTTACCATTGTCTCGGCAATCGAGGTGAAATAGCAGCGCGCTGTTACGTTTTGTACGGTCAAATCCCCAAATCCTTTAATCATCCCTTTCCGTTAGGTCGGTGTCCAAGATTCTTCAGGTATTTTAGATGTTCATGGGCGGTGGAAGTCACTCACTATCAGGTGACTCCCCCCAGGGAAGCAATCCCCTTACATACGGTATAATATTGTTAATGGGTTAATAGAAATTTCCATTACCAATACGAATCCGTAAGTAATTTAAGGTAATAGTATAAAAGCGTATAGGGTACTTCTTTGTATTTTTTTTGATATGAGTGTAAATATGGCTAAACTGGAGAAATGGTGCGGAAAAATTTTAATTCTCAATGTTACTCTTAATCTAATGTATAAATGTACCAAGTTATCTGTAAATTGTAGAGCGTCGCTGTGTACGCTCCAGTATTGCCATTTTACGAATAATCATTCATTATGAGGGATATTTCAGGTATTATGACACACATATTTCACATTATATAATAAAATAAAAAATAAATTACATAATTCGTTTCATTTCGGGCAAATTTCATAAATTGTGAAAGTGACTTTCAGGATATCTTATAAAATATACCATTAACGTCAGCATCGTCTATTCTAAAACACTAAAACACTTTAAATTTTTAGTTTAATTGATGAAGACATTCCTTTCCACTAACTGAGTAGTTAACCAGGTAAGTAATTATATTATTTCATGGCTTTCTTCGAAAATGGAATTTACTGTTAATGAAAACTAACACAAAACAAAACGGTCGTCTCAAAATAATCCTTGTGATCGAATAAAAAAGCGATAAGTAACATATATTAAAAATACATAAATATTCTGCCATACCATGTTATATCCTTTCGTACACGCTTTTATTCATTTATATTCAAGAAAATAATAATATACTGAATAATAAGTTACATTACCAAACTTCATCGCTCCGTGTAGTTTTATAGCATGTCCAGGTGACCCACGTGCTCGTTTGCCGGCCTCAGCTATAAAAACATCCCCTGTACATTATAAACAGGTGTCCAGCAAGCCCAAGTTTCCATCATTTGTGCATCGTGCAGCTCTGACGATACCTAGCGTGTTCTTACACCTAGCACCCTCCCGTATACCAGGTAAATCTATACTCAATCTTATATACCTCCTTACCTCCAGTAGCGGATCCAAAGGGGCGCTAAGGCCCCCCCCCCAAGCATTTGGGTCCATTGAGAAATCTCAAATTAATCTTGATACTATCCTATTTTCTTAGTACTTTATACTTCCTATAATATAATTGTCATCGCTTATCCTTACTTATTCCATTTTAAGTAGGTATATTATAGTATTTATCAATTTTTATTAATTCTAAATAAAATATTGGGTCCGCTGCTGGCTTCCCTTTCTTTCTATATGATGTATCTTTATCTTCGTGTCCATAGACATATATCCAAAAGAGACGTCGCAAGTAGATATCGTATGATATAGGACGTCTGTAAATTTTAGGCGTCGACTCTACCTGTTACGGTTGAAGAAAAAAAACCATTAAAAGGTAAAACAGACAGATGGCGTGACGTAAGCTTTGTTATATGCTAATATTGTTATATGTATTATGGATATCTACCGGTGGTACTCTTCGGGTAAGAAATCCTAAATGAAGAAATCCTATCCTTCTCCTATAATTTTATATTATAGCCCCTTACATTTTCCATGATACCGTCAATGTCGATTATTATTATTATTATGGATCAAAACCTAAGAAAAAGTCAATTAAAAAGTATTTTTACTGAGTGCACGTGTGTTTATCGTCATTTATTTGTACCACACTACTTTCGCGATATAGTTTTTATTCTTAAGAATAGTGAGAGGTTTTTTTTGAATGGACGAGGTCGGTTCTCGGCCCCTGTCCAAAAGAAACTCTTTTGAGTCTTTACCAGTTCAACAAGTTTCCTCACGATGTTTCATTCATCGTTAACGCAAGTGATAATTAACAATGAATGCACACATAACTAAGAAAAGTCAGGTCTTGGGACTGGTTTCGAACCTGCGACTTTTGTCTCGACAGTAACAATAACAATGGAAATAAATATTGCTTCTAGAATGTCTATTTTTTTTTCGTATATCAATTTTGATTATTTGCGCAAAATAATTTTTATCCATAATTTATTCGATAGATCGAGCTGATCTTTCACCGTAAACTAGTTTTTTTCTTAGGTTTATACGTATACTACACATTGAAATAAAACTAGTTTATACGGATTTTATCGCAGTTTAATTTTTATTTTAGCTGAAGAGCTTTCGAAACGTCAGGACTAAAATAAAATTAAACCGCGATAAAATCCGTATAAACTAGTTTTATTTCAATAACCTAGGTACATTATAGTGTGTGTATCAAGGTGCTGGATTAGGAGTGTTCAGTACTCTAACTCTGCCGCGTGGAGTACAGTTCGGTCCGTATCGCGGGAAACGAGTCCAACAAATACAGAGCATGTACTGCTGGCAGGTACGTGAGTTCCTCATTTAGATGAAACCCCCGTGAATGGTAGAGCCACTCTGAAGAATCTTTTGTCTACAGCATGAATGGGCTGATTCGTCCGGGTCGTTACCACTGTGTCACAGAAAACCAACGTAAAGTAGCAGCTTGTTGTTGCATTTCGTACGGTGAGTGAGACATACGGAGGCCCAAATCCCCTTCCCCTTGCCAATCCCTTAATCATCCTTTGCTTATAAGGTCGGTGACGAGTCCATGATTCTTCAGGTATTATGGATGCTCATGGGCAATGGAAATCACTTAACATCAGGTGACCCACTAGCTCGTTTGTCGTCCTCGGATATAAAAAAGATAGCGAAAGCAACGCGACAGCAAGCAAGTCATTTTTGCTTACGGCCTTTTTTACTAAGCGATCTTTGTTTAATAACTTAATTTTGGTATTGTGGGCGTATATGGGCGATGGAGATGAATTACCATCAGGTGACCCACTTGCTCGTTTGCCAGCCAATGCTATAAAAAAAACTATGTATTAAACCATAAAACAATTCGTGATCGCTATTATTGATACCATCTTTGTGCAATACGCTGTATAATTTTATAAAAGCCTTGTATGTATATCACAATGCTAGGCATGGGCGTGCCTCCAAAAATAAAAGGGCTTAGGCAATTTATTAACAATATTTTACTTAGTTAAGTAGTAGATATACACGTAATTACGCGTTAGATATACGACCGCAACAACAAGCCGAGTTACGTAGTGGACGCGGCGGACTCGAACAACTCAAACTGGATGCGCTACGTAAACTGCGCGAGGCACTGGCAGGAACAAAACCTCGTCGCGTACCAGTACAGGGGACAGCTGTACTACAGGTAACTGGAGCCCCGACACACTAATCAACATCCTTCTCTTATCCAACTACAACTGGATGCGCTACGTGAACTGCGCGAGGCACTGGCAGGAACAAAACCTTGTCGTGTACCAGTACAGGGGACAGCTGTACTACAGGTAACTGGAGCCCCGACACACTAATCAACATCCTTCTCTTATCCAACTACAACTGGATGCGCTACGTGAACTGCGCGAGGCACTGGCAGGAACAAAACCTTGTCGTGTACCAGTACAGGGGACAGCTGTACTACAGGTAACTGGAGCCCCGACACACTAATCAACATCCTTCTCTTATCCAACTACAACTGGATGCGCTACGTGAACTGCGCGAGGCACTGGCAGGAACAAAACCTTGTCGTGTACCAGTACAGGGGACAGCTGTACTACAGGTAACTGGAGCCCCGACACACTAATCAACATCCTTCTCTTATCCAACTACAACTGGATGCGCTACGTGAACTGTGCGAGGCACTTGCAGAAACAAAACCTCGTCGCGTACCAGTACAGGGGACAGCTGTACTACAGGTAACTGGAGCACCGACACACTAATCAAACATCCTTCCCTTAGCCATTTCTAACTGGATGCGTTACGTGAACTGCGCGAGGTACGCAGGAACAAAACCTTGTCGCGTACCAGTACAAGGGACAGCTGTGCTACAGGTAACTTGAGCACCGAGTCACAAACTCTCGTACCATAGCCAGGTATGTTGCAGAAATTATTTGACCTAATATTTACGACTTACCTGCCTGACAACAACTATTTTGGGGCACTGGTCCGTTGTCTAGGATGCTGTCTTTATGATAAGAAACAATAAGTAAGTGATTTTGGGTTGGGTATCTGAAATATGAAATACATATTTGTATGTTTCTGGTGTACATGCATCCAGTGCAATGTTTTTCACCGAACCACATTATAATAGGCCCTCATGTCCGGTGGTCCAAATCCCCTTCCCCTTCCCAATCTCTTAGTTATCCCTAGCATTTAAGGTCAGCAACGCGGCCATGATTCTTTTGATATTGTGGGCGTACATAGGCGGTGGAGATAACTTACCATCAGGTGACCCACTTGCTCGATTGCCGGCCTATGCTTTCAAAAATATATATTTAAAACGCATTAGATAGTCACTTTGTGAAATAACACTTTGATATTCGGTTCTCCGTGTTGACAGCGTTATATTCATACATTTTATTTGAGGAATATCTAATGTTTTCTCGGGGATTGAGAAATATTTAAAAATAAATACACCCAACAGTCAGACACATAATCTCGACCCCGCACTAAGTAAACCTGTATCGTGGGTATCAGGAACTACCAGAGATAAATCGATAAAATAAATAATAATACCTAATTTATCTCAAATATTGATTTCAAATTTCTTAAATATCGAGTCAAATACAGCCGAATTTTTAATTTGAAATATTATAGGACTATCAAAATCATCCCAAGTTTCACTGAATTAATGGTTTTCTACGGGACTGAATTCGCACATATTCTGCAAATAGATTTGCGAAGATACAATGCACCGGCAGGCTACGCGCAGAAATTTGGTAAGCATACGTAATATTTATGACGTACCTCTTTGCAGATCCTACGGGCACCCCGGGCACTGGCCCATGCCACCAGACTTGATGAGGACCGCAAATTCCAAAACCCAGTAACTTTAAATATTTTTTATCTCGCATAAACTCGCAGTCTATTTTATCTATATCATTAATGGGTCGGCTCGACCGGGGTATTACCACTGTCACCGAAAACACGTAAAGTAGCGTCTCGCTGCTGCGCTTCCTAAATCCTCCCCTTCCCAATCCCTTAATATTCTTTGTTCGGCAACGCATTTTTAATTCTTCTGATATCGTGGGTTCATAGGCGTGGACATCGTTTACCATCATGACATTACTTACTTATGCTATAAATAGCTTAACATAGAAAAAGCAAAGTTTTTTTGTCTCTAAAAGACCCTATGTACCAAGGAATCTACGCATGATCTATGACTGCATAAACAACGTGTTACAAAAAGGTGTGGTTATATTTAAGGGTTCTTACATACACTTGACAATGAGTGTTTATCAAAATCTACACATCCTCAAAATTCTATATAATATACAGTATGTATGCAATGAACATATTTATAATATAAAAATACACCTGAAAAGTGATGAACAAGTGACTGATGTGACGTATTGACGAAGCGTTTGATGCACGTAGACGCCGCAACTTGCTATCTCGCTCAGGCTCCGAGTCATCGCTCTTGCAGAGGTAATCAATCGAAATACGGTTTTCAAACAATAAAATAATTAACTAGCCCTGTATTATACATGCCCCACTGCTGTGCACGAGCCTCCTCTACTTAGGGTTAGGCCTTAGTCCACCACGCTGGACTAATGCAGGTTGGCAGACTTCACATACCTTGGAAATTCTTACGTAGTTTAGAACAGTCAGAGGTCTCTTGGGACTGTTTTCGAACCTGCAACTTTCGTCTCTATAGTCCGTACCTACTCCCCACTGAGCTGTCGCTGCTTTTATTATAGCGTATTTCCGTCCCTTATGTGATAGAGGGCGAGCCTATCGCCATACCGGGCACAAATTCCAGACTCCGGGCTGATACTGTGCATTCCGTAATAGAAAAACCCAATACCACTTTACCCGACCGGGTACCGGTCTCGGGGATCGAACCCAAGACCTCAGCGTTGGCCTCAATTCAAATTCAAATTCAAATAGTAACGTGTACGCATTACAACTGCGCCACCGAGGCACTCACTGATTTTACACTGATCCAAAAAATCAACTGTGTCTGTAGTTTTCTTCACTAGTATACCATTATAGTTAACATATTTCATAATACGTTTCTCTTTGTTGAAATAGGTGCACCACCAACCAAAAAGTGTAAACTGGATATAAACCACAACATTAAACAAGATGAAGCAAAGTCCAAAAAAGGGAAGCAGGAAAACATCTCTGGAATTCAAACGAACGCAGTAGCTAATACAAATAAAGTATCCCAAATAGTATGTGATAAAAAAACTCGGCAAATATCAGTTAAGAATGATACTAAGTCTTTTATATGCAATGATTGTGGTAAAACATGTGATACGAAAGCTCTTCTTATCAAACATATTAGTGAACATATACCTATGATTAATAAGACGAATGAAAATTATATAACAATACCGAAATCTATTAACGGGAAATTTAAAGACAGTGATAAATCTAAAAAGAACTTAAAAAAGGCTTATAAATGTCAATACTGTACATATACATCTACACAAAATGGTAATTTAAAGGTACATATTAGAACTCACACAGGCGAAAAGCCTTTTAAATGTCAATACTGTAATTATACATGTAGAGACAATGGTAATTTAAAGATACATATTAGAACTCACACAGGCGAAAAGCCTTTTAAATGTCAATACTGTAATTATACATGTGCAAGGAGTAGTCATTTAAAGTCACATATTAGAACTCACACAGGCGAAAAGCCTTTTAAATGTCAATACTGTAATTATACATGTACACAAAGAAGTAGTTTGAAGACACATAATAGAACTCACACAGGCGAAAAGCCTTTTAAATGTCAATACTGTAATTATACATGTAGAGACAATGGTAATTTAAAGACTCATATTAGAACTCATACAGGAGAAAAGCCGTACGTATGTGAAATATGTGACAAGAAATTCACAATAAGCAGTTATTTGAAAAGTCACTTACGAGTGCATATTGGTAACAAAACTCGTTAGTACTGTAGCTAAATGTTCAGAGTATAACTAAATTATTAGATCTCAAATAGCTTAAACCTAAGGTGTGTGCCTTTATTATTATATTAGCTTTTGCCCACGGCTTCGCCTGCGCGAATATTTTCTGTGGTAAAAAGTATATGTTCTCCATTACATGATCTACTTGTGTGATAAAGTTTATCAATCAGCCATTATGATTACCGGAAGGCCAATTCTCGTAATTTTAAATGTTCAAAATATCATTCCGATCTAGTCTCAGCGTCAAGAAAGTTACAAATGGCATTCTCTTAAACCTTAATAGAATAAAAGTTGACTGAAGCCAAAACGGTATAATGCTACTGCTAATGCTAGGTGCATTTGACGTTGATTATTGGTTTAAGAGAATGCCATTTGCAACTTGCTTGACGCTGAGACTAGATCGGAATGATATTTTGAACATTAAAAATTACGAAAATTGGCCTCCAGATATTGGTGTGATTTTTTGGCGGGAATTCTGACGGTGCTGTCGACGGCGTATTTCTTTTCTAAACTAGTTTATAATTGAGTTTATTGTTTAATTGGTGGTTGGGCGTTGGGCAATAAACATCAATGGTATGTAAAATATGTGAATTTGGAGGATTTTGTCCGGTCGAGTGGATTCACTTTATTTTTATTTATTTTTTGTATAATTATGGCTTCGCATTATCTATGCATATGGCCAATGACAAGAATGTATTACTTTCAAGTATTCACGACGATGAAACACCGTTGTGGCCGATTTCAAAGTCTTGTTGGAGTTTTGTTGTCAATAGGGTAGTTGACTAGATTTTTTTTATTATTTAAATCAATACCTAAGTTACGTTACTCAAAATCTATTGCAGAAAGAATTTTATAAATCGCACCAAAAATAAATAAGTTAGAAACCATTCAAATCCTGTAGAAGGGGTAATTGTCAAATGACAGACGACGCAAACTTTGACGTTACTGTGTAAAATGTTCATCATGGTGCACGCGTGCAAGCGAGATAGTAAGATATCCCTACTACGCACCCACTTTTCCTCATACCAACATTTAAAGTCATAACTGCGGGCACATTTCTGAATCAATTTTGATTGTGTTTTAATAAAAGGGTTTCTTTTGCGTATCATTTTCTGTTGCTTATAAAATAATGTATAAAATTCAATATAGGAAACTACCCTATTCCTTTCAGTACGGTGCTTCATCACCATCTGCAAGCAGATCGAACGGCCAAGGTCAAAAAAACCTTGGCCAAAAATCACCAAATTCACATATCATTTTAGACGGGTTGTTTAGAAGTAAAATTGCATCACATAATGCGGGAGTTTGACAGCTCACATACAGAGAGCACGAGGGGTTCTAGTTTAGAGTAAGCGAGATGTTAATATTGGGTTACGGTCAATTGACCGCAACTTAGTGGTACAGTTTCTATGTACCGCGCAGCTTGTCCAGTAGTATACATTTAAGTCTTTAATTTAAATGTTTTAATACACTGTTATGGACAATGTTTTCATATATTTTTATATAAATTCATTTTTAATGATGTATAATATAATTAATATTTTCTCGTAATAATATTTTATCAAAGTTTGTGTAAGGAGCAAAAGGATTTTAAACATTTTCTTAATTTTTTGATATTGGTTTTGATTTCGTATTTTATTACTATTTTCTTTTAGATGTTTATTATTAATTTGCGTTTTATTGAGGATTTGATTTTTGTTACATTTATTTAATTTAAAAATATTCAATAAACTCTGCCGCTTTTTGAACATGTGTCTTATTCACAAAATACATACATACATACGGACTCACGCCTGTAATCCCTGAAGGGGTAGGCAGAGGTGTAACTAGTACTCTCACATTTCGCCGAGCGTATCTCCGTCCCATGATGTCATAGAGGGCGAGCCTATCGCCATATCGGACAGAAATTCCAGACTCCGGGCTGACACTGAGCATTTCGAAATAGAAAAACCCAATACCACTTTCCCCGACCCAGGGATCGAATCGTTAGCCTCAATCGTAACGCGTACGCATTACAACTGCGCCACCGAGGCAGTCTTTGTGTTGAAGTTGTCTAATATTGAAATTCTACTTTAGTAGAGTCTAGTTACTTTTCGGGACGGGGTCCGAAAACAAGGCAGACGAGTGAGGGACTCGTCACCTATAGTTTCATATCTATGCTCGTCAATACGTTTTTGACATTTAAATTTTAAATTTTCTTCCTACCCACCTAATTTTTATAATAGGGTAGTTGACTAGATTTTTTTAATTATTTAAATCAATAAGTTATGTTACTCAAAATCTATTGCAGAAAGAATTTTATAAATCGGACCAAAAATAAATAAGATAGAAGCCATTCAAGTCCTGTAGAAGGGGTAATTGTCAAATGACAGACGATGCAACCTTTGACGTCACTGTGTAAAATGTTCATTATAGTGCACGCGTGCAAGCGAGATAGTGAGATATCCCTACTACGCACCCACTTTTCCTCATACCAACATTTAAAATCATAACTGCGGGCACATTTCTGAACCAATTTTGATTGTGTTTTAATAAAATCGTTTCTTTTGCGTATCATTTTCTGTTGCTTATAAAATAATGTATAAAATTCAATATAGGAAACTACCCTATTACGTATCCACTACCTATCTTACTATTAAATATTATGATTGTTAACTACTTGTTGTTAAACTAATCATAAAAACTCGCCATGCCTAATGGCGCATATTATTTAATTTTTAGTATATTTTCTCTGTAAGTGAATTTGTAATTCTTTGAGAAATAAAATTCTGTAACCATAAATTAATATATATTTCTGCTAATGGGCTGATACCAAAGAGCCTCGATCAACACCTCCAGAGTCTCTTGAGTGGGTTAGGAGCCAGATTCAGAAAGATTCAGGTGTTATTGGACACGGCACGCATTGTGAGGAGGTTCCTCACTCTGGGGTCCTAACCACCGGTGGCTTGGATCCTAGGCCTCGCCATTGGAGGGTAATATTTCTATAGGTATTATTATTCTAGTGTGTGGTAGAGCCACGCTGTAGACACTTGTGTCTACAGCACGTATGGGCCGGCTCGTCCGGGTCGTTACCACTGTCTCACAGAATCCGGCGTAAAGTAGCAGTTTGCTGTTGCGTTTCATACGGTGAGTGAGATATCCGGAGGCCCAAACCCCTCCCCTTCCCAATACCTTAATTTTCCTTTAAGGTCAGCAATGCGCCAACGTTAACGTTGAACGTTTTTTTAGAAATGTAATATTTAAAAAAATAAAAACCTTTTAAAATTAAAGAGTGCTGTACATAATAATAATAATACTACAC
Organism: Mimas tiliae; assembly: GCA_905332985.1. Classification (NCBI taxonomy): domain Eukaryota; kingdom Metazoa; phylum Arthropoda; class Insecta; order Lepidoptera; family Sphingidae; genus Mimas; species Mimas tiliae. The sequence continues at coordinate 1,612,375 of HG995266.1, read as the reverse complement.
CCAACGGTCACACACATAGTCCTGACCCCACACTAGGTGAACCTGTGTCGTGGGTATCAGGAACTACGAGGGACTTGCCAACCCACAACACCCAGACCCGAGACCAATATTTGTGGTTCACACAAACATTTGTCTCGGTGTGGGAATCGAACCCACGGCCTCTCGCTTCGCAGCCGACTACTCGCCCGCTGCGCCACGGAGCTGTCAAAATAATAATCTTTGTTCTATACTCCTTAGCCACCCATTCGTCAATATCTCATCTCAATAAACCATTAGTTTTTATTTATCCATCGCTGTAATAGTCCTACACCAACCGGGGGCTATCATACTAATATTATAAATGTGAATGTAAATTTGTTTGTTACGCTTTCACGCGAATACTACTTAACCGATCATCATTAAACTTTGTACACATATTCTTGGAGGTTTAAGAAATAACATAGGATACATTTTATGAAAAAAAAATATCTATTTGTTTGTTACGCTTTCACGCCTAAATCACTGAACCGATTTTGATGTAGAGATAGATGGGACCCTGGAGATTGTTATAGGCTACGTTTTATTTAGGAAAAGTCTATTCACGCGGGCGGAGCCGCGAGCATCAGCTAGTAGTGTATACAGGAATAGCCGTAGGGCGGGTGGACTCACAGCATTCGCCCGAAAGTCCGGTGTCGCTGACTAAAGCCGACTCTCGTCAAGCTATCAGCAAGCGTCCTTAAAAAAAAAAAAATAAGACAGATTAAATTTGTCTAACTGGCGTCTATGTGTTGGCTTAGCAGGTGACGGAAAATATATAGAGTTATACATATACTCACTCACGCCTGTAATCCCGGAGGGGTAGGCAGAAGTGTAATCAGTACAGCCACATTTCACCGAGCGTATCTCCGTCCCATGATGTGATAGGGAGCGAGCCTTTCGACATACCGGGCACAAATTCTAGACTCCGGGCTGTTACTGAGTATTTCGTAATAGAAAACCCCAATATCACTTTTACCCGACCCGGGATCGAACCCGAGACCTCAGCGTCACCCTCAGTCGTAACGCGTACGCATTACAACTGCGCCACCGAGAGTCTATATATAGAGTTAGAGTATATAAAAGTATAGAGTCAGGATTTAGAGTATATTAAATGCTTTCATAGCAATAAAATCCATGAGAGATAAGTCATATCTTATCGTAACTATCTAAAAACGACATTTTAATTTCTCTGAGTAAGTAAATAAGTAGGAAACAGGAAATAAAACATAGAACATAAAGTTAATATCTTTTAATAAACTACTACCACTTCGGAATATATAACTGAGAAAATAAGTGGCGGAACAAAACTCATCAGTATATACTATATATATCACTATACAGTATATAAAACTAATGTAATGCTAATACATAAGTCAAAAATAATACTTAGCTTTAGGTAATTCTTCAACATAGTGATTTCTTAGGTTTACGCGAATATTACACATTGAAATAAAACTAGTTTATACGGATTTTATCGCGGTTTAATTTTTATTTTAGTCCCGACGTTTCGAAAGCTTTTCAGCCTGCGTGGTCACGGGAGAGACTGAGGTGTAGGTCGTTCGAAAAGTAAATGTTAAAATTAAACCGCGATAAAATCCGTATAAACTAGTTTTATTTCAATTCTTCAACAGTCACATAAGTATCCAATTGTTACAATATATTTCGTGGTTTGTCACATCAGACTATTTTACTCTTTTAAACAACAATTTATTTATTTTATTTATTGTATAATAAAGAGCAAACTGACAGAGCTTTGCCCTGAAACACAAAGTAAATCAGACTGTACCTCCGAATGACAAGACCCCTCTATTAATCATAGTTGTCCCACTCCAAGAAACCACCGGATAATATTAACCATTCTCAATTTATGTAAATGAATGACGGTACACAATATAAAATTCATCTTCATATCTACAGTTTCAAGCCAGTGTCCGTATTCATAACAAATAGGTCTACAAATACATCTTTCATTATTTGTTAAATTGTCATATTCACTTTTCCCGACACATGCATGGAATCAAAAAGATACTGTAACTTAAGTGGAATAGGGTAGTTTCCTATATAGAATTTTATACATTATTTTATAAGTAAAAGAAAATGATACTGAAAGAAACCCTTTTATTAAAACACAATCAAAATTGGTTCAGAAATGTGCCCGCAGTTATGACTTTAAATGTTGGTATGAGGAAAAGTGGGTGCGTAGTAGGGATATCTCACTATCTCGCTTGCACGCGTGCACCATAATGAACATTTTACACAGTGACGTCAAAGTTTGCGTCGTCTGTCATTTGACAATTACCCCTTCTACAGGATTTGAATGGCTTCTAACTTATTTATTTTTGGTCCGATTTATAAAAAAAAATCTTCAATAGATTTTGAGTATCGTAACTTATTTATTTAAATAATAAAAAAATCTAGTCAACTACCCTATTGATTTTGTTTTTGTAAAATATTAATAGTATAGATATAATTAACTACACTATCGTATTGGGTATTAACCTGTAAGTTGATAGAAGTATGAATTAAAAATTTAATAAATAAATAAATCTTTCATTATTTGTTAATTGCCATTTTTTATTTTTCCCTACACATGCCTACCAAAGTTCCGAGACTATAGTCCCGAGATATAGTAAGACATACATGAATAATAATAATCATTTATTTCAGACCAGAACAGTGTTTATAATAGTTCATAGTATTGTTTATTTTAATATACAAATATAATTGTAAATAAAATTATAAAAAAACACAACAAATAAACATACATTACCAATTTCATTATCACATCAACTAATATATTATCAGATAAATCAAAAATAACATATCACCATATACAACGTGTTACAGAAACGTGTGGTCGTATTTAAACCACGAATAATGTACAACACAAGTAATTCACCCACTGTAATACCAAATATCATATCATAGAAAAGTTAAGGTGACTATGATGTTCCTAGCGATCTAAGAGGCGATTCAATAGGCGTGTATTGATGCTTAAAGATTGTAGAGGTAATATATATAGTTTTTAATGATTTGTTCGCACTTGTATCGATTTCTAAACGAGTGATTAAAAGTGGAAAATTTTAGAATGTCTAGATTTTTTTTGTTGCTCCTACATTTAAACAATAAGTAACAAAAACCCTGTTGGGCGTTTTAACTGTGATATCAGAATCGATATTCAAACGTAATGAAATAAATCGCGTATGAAAATAAGAGTATAAAAATAATCATATTTATTTTTTATAGTTTAATTAATTTATTGTTTATAAACCGTGTTTCGATTGATTACCTCTGCAAGACCGATGATTCGGAGCAAGAGCGAGATAGCATGTTGCGGCGTACTCGTACATCAAACGTGCCGCGCTCCCGGCTTCGTCAAAACACAGAAATTCAGATAAAAATAACATTTTTAATTATGTTCATTTTCTAAGTTACCTGTAAGAATAATATCTCGTTTGTTTTTTTTAATTTACCTTTTTTTATTAAGTTGTCTATATTTCTATCTTCACGACCCAAAAAGGGCCAACAGGGTTTACGTTACATATTGTATATTTTGTGAGTGGTAGAGGCACGCTGTAGACACTAGTGTCTACAGCACGAATGGGCCGGCTCGTCCGGGTCATTACCACTGTCTCACAGAAAACCGGCGTAAAGTAGCAGCTTGCTGCTGCGTTCGTACGGTGAGTGAGATATCCGGAGGCCCAAACCCCTTCCCCTTCCCAATCCCTTAATTACTTATCCCTTTCCTTTAAGTTCGGCAACGCACCCATAATTCTTTTAGTATTGTGGGCGTACATGGGCGGTGGAGATCACTTACCATCAGGTGACCCGCTTGATCGTTTGCCGGCCTATGCTATAAAAAAAATAAGCGCCAGTATGCCGTTATTAAGGTGTTAGTATAACTAGCATATCAATAATCACTTTCAGTTGATTTGTCATTACCCCGTCATCGCCTGAGTTCTAATATGTATCTTAAAAGCACTACTCACTGCACATGTATAATTACAGTACTTATTGACATTTAAAAGGCTTTTATCCTGTGCGAGTTCTAATATGTATCTTAAAAGCACTACTCACTGCACATGTATAATTACAGTACTTATTGACATTTAAAAGGCTTTTATCCTGTGTGAGTTCTAATATGTATCTTAAAAGAACTACTCACTGCACATGTATAATTACAGTACTTATTGACATTTAAAAGGCTTTTATCCTGTGCGAGTTCTAATATGTATCTTAAAAGCACTACTCACTGCACATGTATAATTACAGTACTTATTGACATTTAAAAGGCTTTTATCCTGTGCGAGTTCTAATATGTATCTTAAAAGCACTACTCACTGCACATGTATAATTACAGTACTTATTGACATTTAAAAGGCTTTTATCCTGTGTGAGTTCTAATATGTATCTTAAAAGAACTACTCACTGCACATGTATAATTACAGTACTTATTGACATTTAAAAGGCTTTTATCCTGTGCGAGTTCTAATATGTATCTTAAAAGCACTACTCACTGCACATGTATAATTACAGTACTTATTGACATTTAAAAGGCTTTTATCCTGTGCGAGTTCTAATATGTATCTTAAAAGCACTACTCACTGCACATGTATAATTACAGTACTTATTGACATTTAAAAGGCTTTTCTCCTGTGCGAGTTCTAATATGTATCTTTAAATTACCATTGTCTCTACATGTATAATTACAGTATTGACATTTAAAAGGCTTTTCTCCTGTGGGATTTCTAATATTATTATGTCTCAATGGCTAGGTACTCATTTTACATGTTTATTTACAATATTGAAATAAGAAAGGATTTTCGCTTTTGTGAGTTTTAATATGTCTTTTTAATTCATTCATACGTGTACATGTATAGTTACAGTATTGACATTTACACGGATTTTCTCTTGTGTGTATTCTAATAATATGTATCTTTAAATTACAAGGTTGATAACATGTGTAATTACAGTATTGACATATAAAAGGCTTTTCTTTTGTATGCATTCTAATATGTACCTTTAAACGGCTACTTGTTTTACATGAATAATCACAGTATTGACATTTAAATGGAGTTTCTCCTGTGTGAGTTCTAATATGTGTCTTTAAAATACTATTGGTTATACATGTATAATTACAGTATTGACATTTATACGGCTTTTCTCCTGTGTGAGTTCTAATATGTATCTTTAAACTACTAGTGTTTGTACATGTATAATTACAGTATTGACATTTAAAAGGCTTTTCTCCTGTGTGAGTTCTAATATGTCTATTTAAAGTACTATTATTTATACATGTATAATTACAGTTTTGACATTTAAAAGTCTTTTCGCCTGTATGAGTTTTAATATGTTTTTTTAAATTCCCTTTTAATGCACATTTATAATTACAGTATTGACATTTAAAAGGCTTTTCTAATTTATTTGTTGGACTATCGCTTTCATTAAGTTTCCCGTCACATTTCTGTATCTTTTTATATGTTTCATTCGGTTTCATATTCACAGGTTTATGTTTTCTAATATGCTTGATTAGAAGAGTTTTTGTATCACATATTTTACCACAATCATTACATATAAAACATTTTATATAATTATTAACTAATACTGGCTCACTTTTTCCATCACATACTATTTGCGATGAATTATTTTCATAAGCTTCTGTGTTAGTTTGAGTTCGCGAGATGGTTTCCTGTGTCCCTTCTGTAGATTTGGCTTCATCTTGTTCAATGTTGTGGGTTGCGTTGAGTTGCGTTCGAGACTTTCTGTTTGAGTGTACACCTTGACCAACAAAAAACAAAATGTTATTAATAGGGGCGTTGTTGCCCATGTTTTTCCACAAAACATAAAATAAAAAATAAACTTAAAGTCCGACGAATATAGCCTCCGTGGCGCAGCGGGCGAGTAGCCGGCTGCGAAGCGAGAGGCCGTGGGTTCGATTTCCGCACTGAGACAAATGTTTGTGTGATCCACAAAAATTTGTTTCGGGTCTGGGTGTTGTGGGACCGCAAGTCCCTCGTAGTTGCTGATACCCACGATACAGGTTTACCTAGTGTGGGGTCAGGACTATGTGTGTGACTGTTAGGTGTAAAAAAAAATATATGAGACATATGTTACTTTCTTCCCCACATTATTCTGCACCGATTGGTATCGGCCTCGACCCCATACGCCCAGCGGTTTCGGAGGAGATAGCGTGACAAGTTTTGGCAGCGGCAGCGGCGGCGGCGGCGGCGCCAGTTACTTTTTTTTAGAATAGAGAGTTTAATGTACCTATTTAAACTTTGAAAGCCTCTGTAGCGAAGTGGGCGAGTACCCGGCTGTGAAACCAAAGACCGCAGGTTCGATTCTCGTACCAAGGTAAATGTGGGACTGCAAAACCCTCATAGTTCTTGATGCCCACGATACAAGTTTAAGCTCACACTAGCTTCATCAGGTCTGTGATATGTCTGACTTGTATTTATTTATTTAATACGGTATAATGAACGGCACTAGATATAAATATACATACATGGTAAATACATACGCACTCACGCCTGTAATCCCCGAAGGGGTAGGCAGAGGTGTAACCAGTACACCCACATTTCGCCGAGCGTATCTCCGACCCATGATGTGATAGGGGGCGAGCCTATCGATATATCGGGCACAATTCCAGACTCCGGGTTGATGCTAAGCATTTCATGATAGAAAAACCCAATATCACTTTACCCGACCCGGGAATCGAACCCGAGACCTCAGCGTTGGCCTCAATCGTAATGCGTACGCATTACAACTGCGCCACCGATGCAGACTAATTTAATTTATTGTTGGTAATAAAAAAACATGTAAAATTTATAGATAAATACTTAAATAGATTTTATCAGTGATAGTTCAGTGGAGAGTTGTACGGACTAGTTAACGAGTAATCAGCGAACATACATAAAAAAAAACCGACGAATTGAGAACCTCCTCCATTTTTAGGTCAGTTAAAAAGCAAAACAAAAACGCCGACTTGAGAACCCCCTCCTTTTCCGAAGTCGGTTAATCAATTTCATGCCGTACAAAGTCCACCGGGTCATCTAATCTTTCTATTCTAAAAAAAAGTAACTGGCGCCGCCGCCGCCGCCGCAGTCGCTGCCAAAAGCTTGTCACGCTATCTCCTCCGAAACCGCTGGGGGTATGGGGTCGAGACCGATACCAATCGATGCAGAATAATGTGGGGAAGAAACTAACATATGTCTCATATTTTATTTTTTTTACACCCAACAGTCACACACATAGTCCTGACCCCACACTAGGTAAACCTGTATCGTGGGTATCAGGAACTACGAGGGACTCTAAGTTTTATTTTTTAATGTTTTGTGGAAAAACATGGGCAAAGCCCCTAGTATATGTATAAAATGATTATATTCTTACCTTCATCATCAGGTTCATCTTCGACCATCACTTCATTAGTGTCACTTACATCTTGATTTTCCGTTTTTATAATATCATTGTGTTCTGGTATTTGTAAGGATACTGTATTGGTAACCATCAATGAATCGACCAGACCATATGTCACTCTGTCTACAAGTGTAATGGATTTAAAATTTTGCTGCAAAAGAAAATTAATAACACTAAATAGGGTAGTTTCCTATATTGAATTTTATACATTATTTTATAATAGCAGTGATAGCTCAGGTGGGAGTGGTATGGACTGTCGAGACGAAAGCCGCAGGTTCGAAACCAGCCCCAAGAGCATACACCTCTGACTTTTCTAAGTTACGTGTATATTAATTGTTAATTATCACTTGCTTTAACGGTGAAGGAAACATCGTGAGGAAACCTACATACCTGAGAAGTTCTCCATAAGAATTTCGAAGGTATGTGAAGTCTGCCAATCCGCATTAGGCCAGCGTGGTGGACTACGGCCTAACCCCTCTCATTCAGTAGAGGAGGCCCGTGCCCAGCAGAGGGACATGTATAATACAGGGCTGGTATTATTATTTATAAGCAACATAAAATTATACGCAAAAGAAACCCGCCGCACGCATAATACACGTAGACGCCGAAACTTGCTATCTCGCTCTGGCTCCGAGTCATCGCTCTTGCAGAGGTAATCAATAGAAATACGGTTTACAAACAATAAAATCATTAAAGTATAAAAATAAGTATGATTATTTTTATAGTCTTATTTTCGTATGCGAGTTATTTCATTAAGTTTGAATATCGATTCTGATATCGCAGTTAAAACGCCCAACAGGGTTTTTCTTACATAAAAAATACTAATATTATAAATGTGAATGTAAGTTTGTTTGTTACGCTTTCACTCGAAAACTACTTAACCAATCATCATGAAACTTTGTACACATATTCTTGGAGGTATAAGAAGTAACATAGGATACTTTTATGAAAAAAAAAACTATTTGTTTGTTACGCTTTCAGGCCTAAATCACTCAATCGATTTTGATGAATTTTGATGTAGAGATAGATGGGACCCTGGAGACGGTTATAGGCTACGTTTTATTTCGGAAAAGTCTATTCACGCGGGCGGAGCCGCGGGCAACAGCTAGTATTGTATAACAGAATACATATTTGTAATATTGTTTTTTCCACATGCCTTTTTCGTACTGTAATATGGGATACACATATTCAAGTTTTTTTTTGCAGCAAGGAGATGTCTTATTTATTTATTTATTTATAAACTCTTTATTGTACATCATAAACAAGAAAATTAAAAGCATTAAATACCTTAAAAATTATAAGCAAATAAATGTACAAATGGCTGTCTTATCACTGTGATTTCTTTAACTTTGGCTCCGTTTGTAAGGTAAAAAAATAATGTGTTTAAATAATGATATAAATTAAAGACTTTAATGTATACTACTAGACAAGCTGTGCGGTACATAGATATTGTAACACTAAGTTGCGGTCAATTGACCGTAACTCAATATTACCATCTCGCTTACTCTCAACTAAAACCCCTATCGCGGTCCCTGTATGTAATCTGTCAATCTCCCGCGTTTTGTGACGCAATTTTACTTCTAAACAGCCCGTCTAGTAGTATACATTGTCTTTTATATATATATATATAAAAGACGTCATGGCAGTAATAGGTCAGTGGGGAGTGGTATGGACTGACGAGACGAAAGTCGCAGGTTCAAACCCAGACCCAAGAGCATACACCTCTGACTTTTCTAAGTTATGTGTGTATTAATTATCCCTTACTTTAACGGTGAAGGAAACATCGTGAGGAAACCTGCATACCTGAGAAGTTCTCCATAAGAATTTCGAAGGTATGTGAAGTCTGCCAATCCGCATTAGGCCAGCGTGGTGGAGTAATGCCTAACCCCTCTCATTCAGTAGAGGAGGCCCGTGCCCAGCAGTGGGTCGTATATAATACAGGGCTAGTATTATTATTATTTTATTCATATAAATATACCTCAGGAGCATTTACAAATATTTGTTGAAGCAACTCCTCTGATTTGTGTGATTTTATAACAAGCTCCTGGCATTTCTTCAGCTGCCAATAACATATGTAGCATGCAAAGAATAGTCTTCCATCCTCTTGAACCTGTGGATTAAAATAATATTGGTATTATGAACAGAGCTGGCATTCCTCATTGGCGTAGTTGTAATGTGTACGCGGTACGACTGCATTGTTGAGGTCTCAGGTTCGATCCCCGGGTGGGGTAAAGTGATATTGGGTTTTTCTATCATGAAATGCTTAGTTAGGCGATAGGCTCACCCCCAATCACATAAGGGACGGAAATACGCTCGGCGAAATATGGGTACTGGTTACACCTCTGCCTACCCCTTCTGGGAGTACAGGCTTGAGTGCGTATGCGTATGTATGGCATTCCTCGTTGCTTTTGCTTTGATAACTTAATTACTAGATATTATTATTATTTATTATTCGAAGGAATAATTCACATGAAATATTTTTTTTTATAAATACACCCCACTGTCACACACCTAGTCCTGACCCCTCACTAGGTTAACCTGTATCGTGGGTATCAGCAACTACGAGGGACTTGCCAACCCACAACACCCAGACCCAACAATACAAATATTTATGGATCACACAAAAATTTGTTCCTGTGTGGGAATCGAACCCACGGCCTCTTGTTTTGCAGTCGGAAAAAAACATTTATGGAGCAGGTATATAAATTTAAGATATCCCAAGAACCGCACTATCCTCCTAGCAGACGGTTTGAGGAATGATTATTATGATTTATTTTTCATTCTTATAAGAAGTAGCTTATATGTAACTCCAGCACATGGTCTAAACTTGTAGCTAATTTCATCCAAATCTGCTCAGCCGTTTCGGAGTTTACTTCTAACAAAAAACCAAACCGAGAGACTGCCCATAAACAGATGGAACACCATACACGAGTTTTGGATTACAAAGCACTGCATGGCATTGGACTGCGCTCGTCATCCCGAGACATAAGATGTTAAGTCTCATAATGCCCAGTAATTTCACTGGCTTCAATGTCTACGGCGTGACTACAATACTGGGGTCCAATTCCAATTTCTTAAAATGGCCGTGTCGTGAATAAGACAATTCCGCCAATGTCAAGTACGGGGTGTAGGAAGCACACATAGGTATTATTTTATTTTATTTTGTCCGACATATTATTTACATATTATTATTTAAATATTACATATTATTTAAATATTAATAAAGTAAGAAACACCACTTCAGACCACATTCACACAAAGTGAAACAGACCAAAAACACAGAGGAACAAGTGTCCTAATCGCAAACAGATTATCGTTGAGGTACATGCTTGGAAAATCTACGAAATTTGAAGAACCATGGCTTAACGGGGATATTACACTGTATGTTAACGGTTACCCTTAGAAATAGAAGATCTTTCATAGTGCTTCTTCTATTTACAATACTGGGGTCTTGTTTTTATTAAATAAACGGTAACGGCATGTGTAGAGGGTAAGTGAAGTGACTAACTTCACCGCAGCTAAGTTATTTAAGTATTATACTGATTGAATCATACCTTTTTATTTGTTAGCTTTTCATACACTTCTTGAACTTTTGAGCCCGATATCTGATGCATTCCGACTTTATCATCCAGGCATATTCGGCAGAATTTTAACTCAGACATTTTCTGAGAATTAGTTGGAGAACGTTGAAGAGTAGTATGCACAGACTTCATACTGTAGTATGTTCCTTGACTGCACAGATTACTACGGCAAGCTTGAGGAAGCTAACGCTTCTAATATTATTTTGAAGATATGGCTGTCCCTTTGGACAGTTCCGCCAACATCAAGTGAGGCAAACACACGATAAGAATTGAAAAGTGACTGACTACTGTCTACTGAGAATAAACAATACAAACCAATGAAAACAGCTACGCAAAAGACGCAAAACAATATTCCAATCCGATTTTATATTGTGGCTCCATCGGGGTACGATGATTTTGCCAGTGTCGAGGTAGGAGAAGACACGATGACAGTAAATCAACACGAATTATTCAGTACAAATATTGACGTGGTGGTCAATATTCATGTCACGTGGTGTAAAATGAATTAAGACACAACACGTAAAACACTAAAGCTTGAACCATATTAAAGTTCGCGCAAAATATCTGGCGCTCCGGATGTTTTCATCAGCCGTGCAGTATTGCCAGATTTTAATTAGAGTTTGCCCCATGCTTTGTCCAGGTTTACCCTAGATTTTCTATTACTTACTATTATATTTACCGATTACTAATTAAGGCTGATTTGCACAACCATAATTGCAAAATATCAATATAATACCTAAACTAAACATGTTTTTTCTTATTTGCTTGAATGACGAGACGAGCACGACGCTCACCTGACATAAGCGTTACGCCTGTCCATAAGCAGAGGCAACGACACACAAAACTCTGGATTACAGAACACTACATGGCACTAAGCTGCGCTCGTCATTCCGAGACATAAGATGATAAGTCTCATAATGTCCAGTAATTGCTTACATACCGCTGCTTGCCGATGACAGCCTCCTATTAATTCATTCGAATAGTAGGTCCAGCCTTGAGAATTTAGCAGCGAAGTGAATGGGGAGTATGCAACAGTCTAACGTTTGCACTTCATAAAACATATCACTTACTTTTAAAGGGCATTTTAGAAACACCGCCGCGAGTTTAATTCAATAACATCACAATTAAAAGAAAATAATTGGTTTGCTACCTTGGGCTAGTTTTAGAACCGAATTTCTTATTTATTGAGGATATCCAAAACATTGGGGAAATTTAACAGAAATTTCTACGCTTTGACGAGGATATCGGCTTCGACGTGGGGTCTATCATTTAACACATTTAAAATCATCTATATGGAGCTACACCTACTTGGACTGTATTTGTTATCGGCTACTATCGGCGCCGTACGCAGAGAACTGTGGCCTTACTCTTGAAAATGATTCGATTCTTGGTTCGTTTTTCGATTCGAACTAAAAATGCGCACTCCCGAAGTTTTTCGAGTTGTAATCGAAAAAAGCCGTTAGATCGAGTACGTGATCGAGTATTCCTTGCGTGGCAACATACCTCGACGCGGCGTTTTTTTTATTGCAGATTCGGCAGACGCCATATTATGGCGTTTTCGTTATAATGGAATAAAAAATCTTGGTGGCGCAGTTGTAATGCATACGTGGTATAATTGCTGTGTTGAGATCTCGGGTTCGATCTCTGGGTCGGGTAAAAGTGATATTGGGGTTTTTTATCACGAAATTCTTAGTATCAGCCCGGAGTCTGGAATTGTGCCCGTTATGGCCATAGGCTTGCCCCTATCACATCATGGGACGGAAATAATCCCTTAATTATCCCTTTCCTTTAAGGTCGGCAACGCACCCATATTTTTTTATGGTATTGTGGGCGTGCATGGGTGGTGGATATCACATACTATCAGGTGATCCACTAGCTTGTTTACCCGCCTATGCTATTAAAAAGCACCACATCTGCCCATAAACAAGGTGGTAGGTCCCTCGTTTGCGAGAGACCGGCTGGGTTGGTACAACCGCTTTGTCTATTTCTGCCGCCAAGCAACAGTGTGTTTAAGCACTGTTGTGTTCCGGTGTGAAGGACATTGAAGCCAGTGTAATTACTGGGCATTATGAGACTTAACACCTTATGTCTCGGGGTGACGAGCGCAGTCCAGTGTCATACAGTGCTTTATTTAAAGTTCTGTGTGGCATTGCTTCTGTTTATGAGCAGGCGTGGCGGTTACCATCAGGCGAGCTACCTGCTCGTCTCGTCATTCAATCTAATAATAAAAAAAATAAAAAAAAACAGAAGCAACACCAACAGAACTTTGAATTACAAAGCACTGCATGGCACCGGACTGCGTTCTTCACCTCCACCCCGAGACATAAGTTAAGAATCATAATCCTTAGTCATCTCACTTAGCCAGTGTTATGTCTTTCAAAACGAAATACATCAGTGCATACACACTGCTGCTTGGTGGCAGAAATACCGTACCAAAAACGTACCATAGCTGCGACTATACCTTTGGCGTACAAAAAAGTTACACAAGCTTTTATTTTTTATTTGCTCGATTCAAACCTAGCGTCTTGCTAAAGTAAATTTTTTGTCATGTTACATATCATATATTTGGGTTACAAATATGTATCAGGTAGAAGAAAGAAGTAGAAAATGTTTTGCACATAATATAATTATGACATTAGCCACTAAAACACACAAAACCACATCACTCGATCCTGGTACGGTACCTATTTACCAATCGAATAATTTGTCGTTTATTCGTTGTTTCACAGCTCGATACACGATCGTACGAAACAATGGGGAGTAAGCATATCTCGAACCTAACGAATTTTTTGATCCCAGCTAGTTCCTATTTGAGCCGCAGCTCGAACGTGCGCTAGTGTGGGTTTCGGGAGTACCAAAACGCTTGAAATCGAATCAAACTCGATTGAACCAGAACTCGAAAGTGTCAAGAGTAAGGCCCCAGCTCTAGAGTCAACGTCTGGCGTTGATATTCTTGTGTAAGACGTATAAGAATTGTTAGCACCGAAGCTTTACCTGTCCTTGCGGGAGTAATTCCAGATCTGGAAGTGCAGTGTCGTGCCGCTATGTACCTATTACTCAACGAAAAATAATACGGACAAAAGCTTTCTTACGTCGCTCGAGCTCTTAAGAACTACTAAATGAATGGCAATGTCGATTGGATAATTCTACTAAGGGGCGATATCTATATCAGTATTTCCCTTCGGTTCGCGATCACCTAACAAAACTTAGCTAGAATTTGATCACTGCTGTGTTTCACAATTTCTCACGGGTCATGGTAATTGGAAACCATTCTCATTTAGGTTGGTTGATTCACCTGCGTGACCTTGCTCTACACCTGACAGGGAATGCGATCAGGCCGAACATCATATCCTTTGGGAGAGTAGTCATAATATCTGGGTTTTATACTACCTATAAGTCTGGGTTTTATACTATCTTGTGGAGAATAGGAGGAATTTCCGTGCATTCCGGCGTTTTTGCCATACCTATTATTGGAATCAAGTTTAAACAGCTCATTTGATAGAACCCGCTTAAATCCGTGGTGATTTACATCTGGCTTCTCCAGTTGTAAATATCCTTGTGTCTGAGGCTGACACCTCTTAGTTCATTATTTTGTCTCCCGTTTTGTTATGGAGAAATGTTGACAATTATTAGTTCCAACTCCTCCGTAACTTTCTATTTGATTAATTTCGTTGCCGGGTAAAGACACTTTCGCATTCCTAGAAACTCGACTGCCTCGGTGGCGCAGTTGTAATGCGTACGCGTTACGATTGAGGTCAACACTGAGGTCTCGGGTTAGATCCCCGGGTCGGGTAAAGTGGTATTGTGTTTTTCTATTACGAAATGCTCAGTATCAGCCCGGAATCTGGAATTTGTGCCCGGTATGGCGATAGGCTCGCCCCCTCACATAAGGGACGGAAATACGCTCGGCGAAATGTGGGTGTACTGGTTACACCTCTGCCTACCCCTTCGGGGATTACAGGCGTGACGTATGTAGAAACTCGCTGCGCTTCATTGCTAGGTGTCGAAATATGCGTGCCACTGGTGATCCCAGCTTACAGGAGTTACAGTGGCGGGTGTGTGCGCGGAATAGTCTAACAATACTGCTGCTTGGCGGCAGAAATAAATAAAGCGGTGGTACCAACCCAGGCGGCCTCTCGCATACGAGGGACCTACGACCTAATGATGTAAATGAAATCGGTTGATATTTTACGTTATTATAATAAACTACTCGTAGCTATTGTCCCTTGCGGTTTACCCACGTATAATGTTCTGCTCCCGAAGGCCGTAGTGTGATGTATAGCTATGAACCATCTTCTAGACAAAATAAATATAATCATGGTGTGAATTGGTGTGACTGACCTGTCGGATAATCCGTTCAATTTTACAGG
Source organism: Mimas tiliae (assembly GCA_905332985.1). Lineage (NCBI taxonomy): Eukaryota > Metazoa > Arthropoda > Insecta > Lepidoptera > Sphingidae > Mimas > Mimas tiliae. The sequence continues at coordinate 1,596,990 of HG995266.1, read as the reverse complement.
GTGCGTAACAAATATATAATTACTCGACACTATAATACCCTGTGTCGTGGGTATCAGGAACCACGAGGGACTTATGGTATACCACAACCTGGAGGCGGCAAATAAGATTTTTTCTGTAGATAAACAATTTAGTATAAATCGTAATGTGCATTTAAGTAATACATCAGGTACTTAGGTAATCAAGTATTTATTTCAAAAGCAACGTTCGTTGATCTTCAAGGCAGGCAGAGTTTTTTTTTTTATTGCATAGGCCGGCAAACGAGCAAGTGGGTCACCTGATGGTAAGTGATCTCCACCGCCCATGTACGCCCACAATACCAAGAGCCATGGGCGCGTTGCCGACCTTAAAGGAAAGGGATAATTAAGGGATTGGGAAGGGGAGGGGGATTTGGGCCACCGGATATCTCACTCACCGTACGAAACGCAGCAGCAAGCTGCTACTTTACGTCGGCTACGTCTACAGCGTGGCTCTACCACTCGTAAAAGTAAAGTAGTGGCAGTCCCAATCCAGGGGGGCAGCTGACCTTTACTGCTCTCCCCCTCTGACCTTTCTAACAGTCCCAGTTAGTATCGAGCCCAATCCTGTGGAAACACTTTCATTTCCCGAGAAAAAAGTAGCCATTACCTATCACAAAGCTCGCTATCTCCATAGTAAAATTCAATTCAATATATAGTATAGTGGGGCAGCCGTGCAAAAGTTAATGTTGTTGATAGACAAAGTTACTTTCGCATTATAAAGTTCTTCTTCTTCTTTCTTGGATTATAAATCTCTCTATTCTAAAAAAAAGTAACTGGCGCCGCCGCTGTCGCCGCTGCCAAAAGCTTGTCACGCTATCTCCTCCGAAACCGCTGGGGGTATGGGATCGAGACCGATACCAATCGATGCAGAATAATGTGGGGAAGAAAGTAACATATGTCTCATATTCGTCGGACTTTAAGTTTTTTTTTTTGTTTTGTGGAGAAAATATTGACTTTTTCATGTTCAGATTACGATAACTCGCCAAAAAAGGATAGTAGAATATATTTTTTACAATCTAAGACTACAGACATTTCTCCTTCAAACAAGACCTCATTTGTTTAAAATATAATTTAAAACAAACTGATATTTTCATTATAATCTAAAATCCACTTTTTAGAAAAAAATATTCGCTTCGAGATATAGAAATTCGATGCTCTCAGACTCATTTAGTTACAAAGAAAATATTTATATCAACTGGAAGATGAAAGCTTTCTCATTCATATGAACCTCATTTCAAGTCTCTATCTTAAAATTTCGATTTTTAATTGAATTTTAAATCAATAAGTTACGTTACTCAAAGTATATTGCAGCAAGAATTTTATAAATCGGACCAAAAATAAATAAGTTTGAAGCCATTCAAATCCTGTAGGAGTAATTGTCAAATGACAGACGACGCAAACTTTGACGCCACTGTGTAAAATGTATACAATTCAATATAAAAAACTACCCTATTCCACATAAGAATAGACTACCTCGGTGGCACAGTTGTAATGCGTATGCGTTATGACTGAGGCAGACGCTGAGGTCTCGGGTTCGATCCCCGGGTTGGTTAGCAGTGATATTAGGTTTTTCTATTACGAAATGAACAAGTAACAGCCAGGAGGCTGGAATTGTGCCCTGTATGACGATAGGCTCGCCCCATATCACATCATGGGACGAAGATACACTTGGCGAAACGTGGGTGTATTGGTTAAACCTCTGTCTACCCCTTCGGGGATTACAGGCGTGAGTGCGTATCCACATAGACTAGGTACTTTTTTATCCTGGGAAATGACATTCACGCGGGCGGAGCTGCGGGCAACAGCTAGTATTAAATAAATGTAAATCTTTAACGGAATAAATGTTTGCAGTGTACTCACATACCTAACTTTTTTTTATTCGGTGAGTGTTTTCCCGGCATTCCACGAAAATAGTTTAATTAATGAGCCGGGATAACGCCAGGTAGAAAGAAAGATAATAATATAATAAGAAATATCTCTTTAGTCCAATGTTCCTTAAGTGTTCGTTCCTTGAGTACTCTCGACTGAATACCGAACGACCGCGTCGCCCCTCCGACATAAACTACGACGGAAGAGCCGAACCGGAACCAACATAATTGTTATTTCTTAACTTTATTCAAATTCAAATTCAAATTATTTATTGAATAATTGTTATACATCATTTAGATTCAGTCAAAATTTAACTCTACCGCCAGTTCGGAATGCTGTTTCGCTCGAGAAGAACAGAAAAGAAACTCTAACGTTGCTCTTTTCAAAACTGATTTACAATATTGATACTACATTAATACAATTTAATTCGTGTTAAAGCAGCTCAGTTTATGCCAAAAGGGACATTATAACAAAATAATGATTATTGACCATGAGTCCCATGACCACGATGAATAAATTAGGACCATAAAGTAAAAAAATATATAATAATAAATAACAGTTTGAGCAGAGTAGTCCACACAAGCAGCATCCGTTCCCGAGTATGACGCATGTGCCAGCCGACATGCATCGGCCTCCTCAACCATGTTACAGGGAAGTGACCGACACACAACACACGACGCCGCCGCAAGCACAGACACTTTAGCGACCATGACATACCCAAACTCAACTTAAATGAATTCATTTAATGAATATACTCATTAATTCCCAATGGTTCCAATGGGAGTCATGCTTCTCCATTTCTGGAAAAGGGCGAAAATTCATTTCATAAACATAAAGAAGAAACATTTTATGAGTGGTAGAGCCACGCTGTAGACACTTGTCTACAGCATGTATGGGCCGGCTCGTCCGGGTCATTACCACTGTCTCACAGAAAACCGCCGCAAAGTAGCAGCATGCTGCTGCGTTTCGTACGGTGAGTGAGATATCCGGAGGCCCAAACCCCCTCCCCTTCCCAATTCCTTAATTATCCCTTTCCTTTAAGGTCGGCAACGCGCCCATGATTCTTTTGGTATTGTGGGCGTACATGGGCAATGGAGATCACTTATCATCAGGTGACCCACTTGCTCGTTTGCCGGCCTATACCATAAAAAAAAACAAAATAAAGATCCCAATAATATGAATAGCTAAGTACTTTATAGATTTATTTATAAGATTTACTGTAATAAATCATTCCCAAGCCATTCTGTCCTCTAAATATTCTGAAAATTTGTAATAGGCTTTATTACATAACTTTCGCTTAATAGTAGCTTTAAAGTTAACGATATGAAGTTCTTTAATTTCATTGGGATCTTTATTGTAAAAGCGTATACAAAGACCTTTAAAAGAGTTGCCAATTTTGTGGATCCTGGTTTTAAGACTAACAAGGTTATTTTATTTCTAGTATTTATTCCATGATTATCACAATTTTTTGGAAATTTCTCTATATTCATATGAACATACATTAGGTTAGCGAATATAAATTGTGATGCTACTATCATTATGTCTATTTCTTCGAATTTTTCTCTCAAAGAAGATCTGGAACTTACCAAGTAAATGGATCTTATAGCTCGCTTTTGAAGAACAAACATAGTATTGATGTCAGCAGCACCACCCCATAGTAGTATACCGTAACTCAAACTATGGAAATATGCAAAGTAAATCAACCTGGCCGTGGCAACATCGGTCATCAGGCGTATTTTGCTCACTGCATAAGCAGCGGCAATTAATTTCTTAGCTAACCCAGATATATGATGACCCTGTTGTAGTTTAGGGTCTAATGTTATGCCTAAAAGCTTGGTCGACTCCACGAGGCTCAACTCATCACCATTCATATAAATGTTAGCGTTAATCTTTTTGACATTAGGTGTCACAAATCGAATGCACTTGGTTTTCTGACTATTCAACATTAGATTATTAACGCTAAACCACTGTACTATTTTTGAGAGAGTGTTATTTACATCGTCAAGAACAGATTTCTGTCGATTAACTTTAAATATTAAAGAAGTATCATCTGCAAATAGCACTACCTCACAGTTGTCCCTTATGTAATAAGGTAAGACATTAATGTAAATTAAAAATAGAAAAGGTCCAAGAATCGCGCCCTGTGGAACTCCTATTGTAACAACAGACCCAGGTGATCTTTTTCCATTGACATCAAATCTTTGAACCCTATTGCTTAGATATCAGTTAAATAAATCAAGACAAACACCATTAACTCCGTAGTGACCCAATTTCCTGCTAAGAGTATCATGGTAAACACAATCGAATGCTTTGGATAAATCATAAAACACACCCAAAGCATCCTGTGAACTCTCCCATGCATTAAATATATTATTACAAAGCTCGACACCAGCATCTGTGGTGGAGCGACCCCGTGTGAAGCCAAACTGTTTTTGATGCAACATTTTATTTGAGGTAAATTAATTTTGAATTTGGATAAGCATAAGTTTTTAAAGATTTTACTTATTGAAGGTAGCACAGAAATAGGTTTAAAATTAGTGGGGTCAGCTGTGCTACCAGATGTAAAAAGAGGTATAATTTTACTGATCAGGAAATATACCAATCTTAATACATACATTAAAAATTAAAGCTAACTGGGGAGCTATAACAGGTATTACAAATTTAATTTTTTTTGTTGATATTCCCCACAGATCACTTGTATTTTTAATATTAAGAAACTTTCACGTTTATAATACCAAAAAATACATGCAGTAATTATTACAATTATATAATTAATTAATTGGAGTTATTGTATATTATGATCATATGATCATAATATACAATAATTCTAAGATTACAGGCACAGTGATTAGGTTACCGGAAATCAGCAGTAAATCATCTTAAATTAACACAAACTTATGTTATAGTAAAAGTACACTTACAGTACGTGCAAGTGACTTTACAAATTACTGCTAATTGCGAAATTATTATTGTTTCTTTAAATCCCTACTCCCTGCACATGTATATAGTAGTCATTTAAAAGCCTTTTCTCCTGAGTGAGTTCTAATATGTGACTTTAAACCATCATTTTGAGTACATGTATAATTACAGTATTGACATTTAAAAGGCTTTTCTCCTGTATGAGTTCTGATAATATGTTTCTTCAAATTACTATTTCGTGCACATGTATAATTACAGTATTGACATTTATAAGGCTTTTCGCCTGTGTGAGTTCTAATATGTCGCTTTAAATTACCTCTTTGTATACATGTATAATTACAATATTGGCACTTATAAGGCTTTTCTCCTGTGTGAATTCTAATATGTCGCTTTAAATTACCTCTTTGTATACATGTATAATTACAATATTGACATTTAAAAGGCTTTTCTCCTGTGTGAGTTCTAATATGTGACTTTAAAGAACTATTGTGTGTAAATGTATAATTACAGTATTGACATTTAAAAAGCTTTTCTCCTGTGTGAGTTCTAATATGTCTCTTCAAATTACTATTTACTGTACAAGTATAATTACAGTATTGACATTTAAAAGGCTTTTCTCCTGTGTGAGTTCTAATATGTTTCTTTAAACGACCTCTTTCTGTACATGTATAATTACAGTATTGACATTTATAAGGCTTTTCGCCTGTGTGAGTTCTAATATGTCGCTTTAAATTACCTCTTTGTATACATGTATAATTACAATATTGACACTTATAAGGCTTGTCTGAGTTATTTGTAGATCTATAACTTTCTTTAGGTGTCCCGTCACATATAGATTTCTGTATTTTTCTATATGTTTCGTTCGGTTTATTAATCATAGGTATATGTTCACTAATATGTTTGATAAGAAGAGCTTTCGTAACACATGTTTTACAACAATCATTGCATACGTATTTTTTTATATTCTTCTTAGCTACTACGTGCTGAATTTTCCCGCCATATACTATTAGGGATGAGTAATTTTCATTAGCTACTGTGTTTCTTGGATTTCCAGAATTCGTTTCCTGCTTCTCTTCTATAGATTTGGCTTCATCGTGTTTAACGTTGTGGCCTGCGTCCAGTTTTGCCTTTTTGTTTGCGGGTGCACCTTTTCCAACAAAAATAATAAAATAATGTATAAAAACTATGAAAGGCACTAGACATAGTCTCGCTATAAATTTAGTGGTTTCCAAATCCACCAAGACAAATCCACCAAGTCAAGACAGTAATAATATAGGTGTAGACTTTATAGACAACCTAATTTCGAGAGGAACTGCGTTCCATAGAAGTAAAGATTGAATGGCGAAGGAAGGGTGAGTGAAATCAGACAGAATTAGGCGGCCAATTTTATCAATTCTAACATCGGATTCATGATTTGTTACTACGTGGCGTCTGAGTTACCGATTTGGAGGTCAATCTTAGAGTGCCGGCCAACGCTATAAAAAAATCAAGCATAAAACAATCAAATTCAAAATGGCGGCCACTTTTTCCATTCTAACATCAGATTGGTTTTGTTTGGAGGTGCTGCAGTGTTACCGTTTTAGCAACTGTGTCGCTATATCTAGTTAGTTTGATTTTAGCATTAGTTACCGACAACAAATTAAGTAGTAAGTGTAGTATTTTTTATTCCATACATTATGATTTTTACCTTTTTTTATTACACACCGACTTTTTCAATAATAATACGCCAACGCATATATACCGTTGTGATCTGTGTTGGATTGGAGTTGGAGTTGTGTGCGATTGTAATATTGAATTGTTGAAAGAAAGCAGGTAAGTAGGTAAATTAAAATAAGTTAATATGAACAAATCTTTTTGCATCGTCTTTTGATGACTGCGTCGGTGGCACAGCTGTAAGACGTACGTTACGACTGAGGCTTCGAGTTCGATCTCCGGGTCGGGTAAAAAAGGATAAGTATTGGGTTTTTCTATTACCAAATGCTTAGTCCGGAATTGTTCCCGGTAATGCTATAGGCTCACCTCCTATCACATCATGGGACGGAGATACGCTCGGCGAAATAAGGGTGTACTGGTTACACCTCTGCCTACCCCTTCAGGGATTACAGGCGTGAGTGCGTATGTATGTATCTTTTTGCGAAAAAGTAACTATTATTGCCTTTTTATAATATTCATTGAAATCGTATTGATAATATCCGAATACTTCAATTTGAGAAGGAAAAATGAACATACTAGAATAAGAGAATAGCGAATGACCACCGCCCGCAGTTTATATGTCGTCTTTTTTATTTTATTTAATAAATAATTATAATAATAATAATGCTAGCCCTGTATTATACACGTCCCACTGCTGGGCACGGGCCTCCTTTACTGAATGAGAGGGGTAGGCCTTACTCCATGACGCTAATGCGGGTTGGCAGACTTCACATACCTTCGAAATACTTATGAAGGACTTCTCAGGTATGCAGGTTTCCTCACGATGTTTCCTTCACCGTTAAAGCAAGTGATAATTAACAATTAATACACACATAACTTAGAAAAGTCAGAGGTGTATGCACTTGGGGCAGGTTTCGAACCTGCGATTTTCGTCTCGACAGTCCATACCACTCCCTGATGAGCTATCACTGCTTAATAATTAATATATATTTTTAATTATAACACCTTGTTGCCGAGTTGCGCCCCTGTGGAGCGACTCTTTTTTTCGAGGGGATGATAATGCGATCCCATCGAAGAAAATGAGTGATCAGATGTTTAAAAGAACTGGTTTTACTAAAGCATATCTGTATCTCCTGCGTAGGTTTTTTCCCTACACAAAAACATTTACACCAAATAAATTTTGGTTATATACATTGCTCAGGGATTCTTATTTAATGTTGATACATTATAATCTGCTTTTATAAATTTTAGTTTATAAAGATATTGTTGGTAATTACTATGACTATTATGCAATAAATAAACAGTCGTTCTTTTCTTTTATTTTTACCTGCCGCTAAACCGGACAATGCCAGCGTCAGCCTTTTTTATTTATTGGCTTGAGTGACGAAACGAGCAGGTCGCTCGCCTGATGGTAAGCGCCACGCGTGCCCATAAACAGAAGCAACACCATAGGGAATTTGAATTACAAAGCACTGCATGGCATTGGACTGCGTTCGTCACCCTAAGACATAAGATGTTAAGTCTCATAATGCCCAGTAATTTCACTGGCTTCAATGTCCTTCAAACCGGAACACAACAGTGCTTCCGATTACACAGGCTGCCGCAGATGTACTCGTTACGTATACGATCTAGTCGTGTAACGTTGCACATCCACCACAGCATCTTCATTTCCGCGACGTGGATCTCCCTAATATGCCCCTGAAGTGTAGGCCACGTCTCACACCCGTACAAGAGTACAGGCCGGTGTTGTATATAAGACCTTGAAGTGTCATCGGCATCTTTCGGTCGCAAGTGACTTCTGTAACCTCCCGCCACTTGGCCCAAGCGGCGCCAATACGGGCTTTGACGTCGAGATCGATGTCATCGGACTCATGCAATACAACCCCTTGGTATTTCAACTTGTCCGTTTTCACGGCCAGTTCGTTCCTTATCCGGGTCTGTACTCAGCAGGCCATGTACTCGGTCTTTGCAACATTAAGTTTTAAAGAGTCCCCTTCCACAGGTTCACCCTTTACTCTATGCGCTGTTTGTCCTCTTCTACCAGTGCTATGTCATCGGCATACATATACATACAGTGCTATGTCTGCCGTCGTGACATCCAACACAACACTAAACAAAAAAAGGACTCACCACCGAGCCCTGGTGGACACCTACGGTGATAGGAAGAGGGTTGGTATCGCCAACAGCAGTCCGTACCAGAGACTCGGAGGAACATGTCCCCGGTGATGTCAACATAAGCTTCTGTCACACCTTTGACCCTTAGCGCCCACCGAATAGCCTGCTGGGGCACACAATCGAAGGCCTTCTTCAAATCCAAAAAGGCAATATGAGGCTTCTTCTTCGTCCTGTAAGTCTCGACCAGCGATCTAATCGCGAACACCGGGTACATGGTGCCACTTCCGGGTGTGAAGCCATATTGACACTCGGAGACAGTACATTCTTGGCGGAGCGGATTCGAGAATGCGTTCGAAGAGCTTCATGGTGTGGCACATCATCACGCGGTAGTTCTCACCATCCTGAACACTACCCTTACCCTTGTAAGGAGTTATAAAACATCCGCCAAGGGTTGAGCATTTGTTTGGTGTTCAGGATGCAGCTGAACAAGTCGGCAAGAAGCTCCAAATCATACGAGCCCATCGCCAGTCATTGTTCAAGTAAAATTTATTTTCATTAATACCAGTGGCGGATTTTTTTGTAGCGCATAGATTTTAATAGCGCAATCCAGTAGCAGTGTAGAAGAAAACAATAATTAGCACAAGGTAAAATATTATATATATTTGACAACAGAAAAAACAGTAACAGTAAAAATACCTTGACAACCAAACAACCGAACCAAGAAGAACAAGACAGATAATTTTAAACTATATTTACGTCGTCATAAATCAAAGAGGTTCTACCTCAACAGATTTGCCCTAAGTAAGGCCAGTAGGCACGGGCCTAGGACCGCCGGATATTAGGGGCGGCCAATTATGACAAAAATAAATAAATATAGACTCTATATGATGGGTGCTGAGAAAAGGGCGACTTACCTACTACCTACATACTGGGGCCTAGGGCGGCCAAGACTGCAAATCCGCCACTGATTAATACCTCGGAACGTGCTGCAATATGCAAAATAAAAAAAATAAAAAAAAATAATTTCGCGGTCTAGTAAATGTTTCATTGACAATGACGAGTATCCAAACGATATTTTGTGTAGTGTATAGGGAAAAACACGCGCTAGAGACACAGCTAATATAACCTTAAAAACGGCTTGCAGAACACAAACATATATTTTTCATAGAGATGGGACTTACTCGTATTTTAGATAAAAGTATTTGAAATACAGATACTTACAAGATACAAAATAGGTATTTTCATCTTGGCTCTTAAATACTTTTCTTTTATTTTTCTTATCTTGTATTTAGATACTTTTATTGGATATCTCAATATTTTGAAAATACTTAATACCATTTACGCTTTTATATTATATTATGATTATTCGTAAAAATTTTGTTTAATCCATCCATACTAATTTATATATGCGAAGTAACTCTGTCTGTCTGTTACCTTTTAACGGCTAAACTACTGGACCGATTTTGATGAATTTTTGTATGAAGAAAGTTTGAATCCCTAGGACGGACATAGACTACCTTTTATCTCAAAAATACCTGACGGGGGTAAAATAGGGGATGAAAGTTTGTATGGAGACTATATGGGTGAATCAGGAGCTCACATATTTTGTGGAGAAAGACTATTATACATTTTGCACAAAAGTTCCTTTAATGACGGAAGTGAGCACTGAGATTTTTGACCATACATCCCATAATGAGGTAAAATACAAAAGCTTGTATGGGTATTTTTTTTTCAAAAAATTGACATCGAATCATTTTCAAAATTACTTGGGGTGCTTTTTATGAAAACGACATCCATTTTCAAATCCAAGATGGTGGACTGTATATTTTCAACTTTTTAATATGAGTGTATTTTCGATGTTTTTGGGATGCTGTTACGAAAACGACATCCATTATGAAATCCAAGATGGCAAGAATGGGTATCATTTTCGTGGTTTCTTGAGGTGTTGATTACGAAAATAACATTCATTTTCTCAAAACTACTGCAGCTGGGATCGTAAAATTTGGTCAGATGATAGTTTGTGTAATGTAGACGTCCGCTAAGAACGGAATTTGGAAAAATACTTTTTATGGGGGTAAAATGTGGGTTTGAACGTTGTATGAAACTTTTATGGGGGACGGAAACGAAACGACTGAAATTAAGCATAAACATTGCTTACTAAAACTAATGCAATGTAATTCACATTTTTGTAAAATTTTACTTGCAAAAGGGGGAGGGGTTTGAATTTTGTATAAAACTTTTTTATGGAACGTAATACAACTGATATTAAGCACAAATATTGATTATTAAGGAATTTGAGGATAATTGGCGCTCGCGTCACCTTAACCATCTACCCTGTATAGAATTATTGTTTAAAAAAGTAAATAGCATTACAAAATGTTTTAAAAGTGCTCAATCTTTATATCGCTGTAGTCTACTCATACACAAGTGTTATCTTAGTGAAAAGTGACTTTATTGTGACTATTTTAGTGAGTAAATACCGTGAGAAAATGTTGGGTATTCCAGCATCATAACTTTTGCCAATTACATGAACTGTGTGAAAATATAACAGTGCTACGCGAAACCTTTCGCTGTATGTGTAAATCTGGAAGTAGTTCGATATAAATAGTTTTTTGCTCCACTAATGACCGTTACTAACTTTCAAATCTACAAATTGGACTTTAACCTCTTCAAGCTCACTCAAAGCGGCCTATAACCTAGCCACCAAGACCTGTAAGAAGGCGTACGTTAGCGCGGATGCTCAGCGCATCAATAGGATTGGACGAGCCTTGGCAGATCATCCGTCAAGCAGTCGTGCTAATTGGAGCCTTGCCAAGGCCGTTCAATCTAACTTCTGTCGCCCCTCGTTGCCACCGCTGAGATATCCGGATGGATCCCTGGCCCATAGGCCGCAGGAGAAAGCCACTCTACTGGCAAACCTCTTTGCGGCTAACTCGCGGTTCGAGGACGGCAATGCGCTGCCGCCCACGGTGCCTGATTGCGGATATTCAATGTCGCATATTCGTATCAGGCAGTGTGATGTGCGGCGCGAGTTGCTGTTCCTCGATGCACTTAAAACTAGTGGTCCGGATGGTATACCGGCGGTGGTACTTAAAATGTGCGCGGCCGAGTTGTCTCCTATGCTGACGCGCCTATACCGCTTCTCCTTCCTCTCCGGTATTGTGCCCCAATCTTGGAGAGGCCAATGTGCAACTAATCCCAAAAAAGGGTGATCGGTCGGACCCTAACAACTACCGTCCAATCTCCATAACCTCAGTGTTGTGCAAAGTAATGGAGCGGATCATAAACTCACAGCTGATCCGCTACCTGGAGGATCACTCGCTGATCAGTGACCGACAATACGGCTTTCGGTCGAAGCGATCAACGGGTGATCTTCTTACGTACGTGCTACATCGCTGGGGGGAGGCGGTTGATAAGCATGGCGAGGCTCTAGCCGTAAGTCTCGACATCGCTAAGGCGTTCGATAGGGTCTGGTACCGTGGTCTTCTCTCCAAGCTTCCGGCATATGGGCTCCCCGACAACCTGTGTACGTGGATCTCCTGCTTTCTGCATGAGCGTAGAATGCGTGTCCTTGTTGAAGGGCATGCTTCTCAGCTCATGTCAGTTAATGCCGGGGTCCCACAAGGCTCAGTGCTTTCGCCCACCTTGTTTATTCTGCATATCAATGATATGTTACCACTTGGTAACATTTATTGCTATGCAGATGACAGCACAGTGCATGGGCGTTACTGCAGTAAGCCCACTGGTAGCCGGGGAGTCACTGAGGGGCAGCGAGAAAATCTTGTCATTGAGCTTAACCGGACCTTGGATCTCATTTCAGAATGGGGTACTAAGAATCTGGTTGAGTTCAATGCCAAGAAAACTCAGGTGTGCGCGTTCACGTGCAAAAAATCCCCGTTCTCTCCCCTCCCCAATCTTCAGGGTATCCCGCTCGCAATGCGGAATAGCCTAAGTATCCTAGGCATGGATATTTGCTGCGATCTGAATCCAAGGAACCACATCGAGGGCGTAATATCCGCCACTTCACGCAGGGTCGGAATCCTGAACAAGGTGCGTGGGTTTTTTACTCCCGGTCAGCTCTACCGCTTATACAAAGCGCAGGCACGGCCGGGTGTGGAATACTGTTCGCACCTTTGGGACGGTTCCGGCAAGTACTTACTCGATGCCTTGGACGGATTGCAGCGACGGGCTGTTCGCATTGTGAATGATGCAGACGTTACTAAGAGCTTAGAGCCGCTGCAATTGCGTAGGGACATTGCCTCACTTAGCTTTTTTTATCGTCTGTATCACGGTGAATGCTCTGAAGAGTTGTTTGACCTTATCCCATCCTCACTTTTCCTTAACAGAACCACGCGTGCTGGCTTACGGCACCACAGCTTCGTGGTCTCTTCCATCTCGGCTAGAACTAAAAAGTTCGCAAAATCTTACTTCTGCCGAACCATCAAGCTGTGGAATAGTTTGCCGGCACACGTGTTCCCTCCTTCCTATAATATGGGGTCCTTTAAACGGAGTGTGAAGAAGCAATTAGGCAGGCCGGCATAATTTTGCCGACCGGCGATAGACACATCGTCTGTCATTGGTCGACAGTATTCTTGGATTGCGCTGCACTTAACATCAGGTGTAGCGTAGTCACGTTGCCGTGCCAGTATAAAAAAAAAAAAAAAAAAGCTGCATACTAAACTACCGCCATCTACCAGTAATTGGACTAATTACGACGACGTCACTAGCGACATCGATTCATTCAAGTTATGGTCACTTCATTATAGAGGGCGCTTTAAAATATTATTCTTTATTTGTTTAACTTTGGTTTGGCACCTCATCGCTAAGCGCCGCGTAGAACATCGCTTGACTTGTATGAGCTATACCTACATCCGCACGCATTCCTATTCTGCACATAATCCTAATTGCGGATAACTACAAGTCCAACAAGATGTCATCCCATTGTGATGCTTGTAAAGAAAAAATTAAGCGGTCTGCACTACATGAAGTGCTCAAAGTGCAGCAGTACTTATGATTTAACCTGCTTAAACATCTCAAAGGACAACTTCAATAAACTGTCACAGACTCAAAAGACAACCTGGCTCAGCCCTACCTGCTCCTGTTCTCGACCAAAGGGAGATAATACACACACTCCAGTACGTCCTTCTATAGCATTTAAGGATGATAACGGCGATTTCTCATACGTCAATACATCTCGTGGGAGTAATTCCAAACATATCGGTCAAAATGATTATAACTTTAACATGTCAGAGTTATTGGTAGAAATTCGCCAATTACGACAAGAACTAAGCGACATGAAGCAGCAAAACGCTGAAATAGGGCTGCTGAGGCAGGAGGTCATTGAACTCCGGGAACAACTGTCTAATCTAACGGAGTCTTTTTCGAACACATACATGAGCAAACTTGAAGCGGCTGACATTGAAGATGCGGGACTTAAAACTACAATATCTTAACTTGAAAATCAACTAAAGACACAGGAACAAATGTCAATGATGAATCAATTTGAGATAATTGGACTTCCAAAACATGCCAATGAAAACCTTTACCACATCTCAATGGTAACGTCACAAAAAAATGGTGTGCCTTTAAATGAGATAGATCTTGATGAAGTCTCTCGAATTGGGCCAAAGAGATCCCTCAATACTAAGGCAACAAATGGCAAACGATACCAATAAACCTAGACCAATTGCCGTCAAACTCTCGCGAAGGCAAAAAAGAGATGAAATATTAAAAGCAGCAAAGGCGAGGCGTAACCTCACATCTGAAGGCATTACTAGTGAAATTCCCCGGAAACTGTACATCAACGAGCGACTTACGAAGAGTAATCGTATTTTATTTCGCGAAGCCCGTCTTCGTGCCTCATTGCATATGTTTCGTTACTGCTGGATTCGAAACGGTGGCATCATAAAATCCGAACAATGATTGGATCTGCTACAAACACTAACACACAATAATAAACTTAATTTTTTCATATCATACCAATCACGATTCTGGCATGCATAAAGATCATTTCTTGAAATTTTATTCGATACTTAACGCTTTATTATTACTTAACCTTTCAATAGGTTTAATTCCTAAAACCATCCATAAGTACACTTTCCATATTCACACAATTCAACAAAACCATGAAACACATATGCCTACTACACATTAAACCCATATTTATACGCAATACGCACACACACAAATACAAAACACAACAACGTCAAAAACCGATAATAAATAAAAATAATCCTACTGAAATCTCCTCTCGCTTTGTGCCTAAGAAACTACTGCCAACGTGTCTTTCTGAACTGTCAAGTGTAAAATTCCCTATAATTCGAAGTATTTTCGACTACACTAATATATATTAAACGTGGATTACTTAACAGAGACTGATAATATACTGCAAATCGACTGTAAATCACTTGACAGTTTGGAAAATTGTAGTGAAGTTGTAATGGACACGAAATATAACCTGAGAATTCTAACATTCAATATTCGTAGTATTCAAAAACATTTTGACGATTTTTTAGTAGCTCTCGGCAGACTGAAATCCAAATTCGATGCTATTCTCACCGAATGTTGGCTTACCGAAATTACGCCTATACCTCAAATAGAAGGGTACCACAGTTACCGTACAAATACTTTTATTAATAAAAGGTGTGGCGTTATAGCCTATATCTCAAAACACATGGAGCGCTACTGTAACGGAACCCGCATTAGCTGATTGTAATTGTCTAGAAGTAAACATGAGTTCAGATATAATCATTTTTGGAATATACCGATCACCATCTTTTACCTCAGTTGACAATTTCTTAAACTCACTGGCCCAATCACTTAATAAAGTATCTCATAAGAGAACCCTTGTGCTGGCAGGTGACATAAACCTTGACATTTGTAGTTACCCTCTTAGCAGTCAGAGTACAGAATACTTGTGTCTATTAACCGAATACCAATTATTACCCGCAATAACAAAACCCACTAGGCAAAACGCTTGCCTGGATCACATTTTTGTAAAGAATGTCGGGATGTCGGGAGTTGGGCTGATTTCTCACACTGACATAAATGACCATGATGTTTGTATTCTAGTCTTTCCGGGCGCATCTGACAAAAACATTGGGATAAATAAACGTATAAAGAAAATAATCGATTATCCAGCGGTCATAAATA
Source organism: Mimas tiliae (assembly GCA_905332985.1). Taxonomy (NCBI): domain Eukaryota; kingdom Metazoa; phylum Arthropoda; class Insecta; order Lepidoptera; family Sphingidae; genus Mimas; species Mimas tiliae. The sequence goes on along the minus strand of HG995266.1, from coordinate 1,581,264 downwards.
GTCTACAGTCTGTTGACTGGCAACAGGTATACGATCAGACCAATGTAAATGCAGCAGCAGCGCTCTTCACCAATATTTTGCTTAAAACAATACAAAAATACTAAAGAAATTATAGTACTACGAACAAAATATATCTTAAAACCTTGGATAGCCACAGGACTCATGCGTTGTCAGAAACACCGCGATTTCCTCCATCTAGAAGCCAGAAAAAATAAGTCTAATTCTATTCTGCAAAAATCTTACAAACGCTACCGCAATTCTCTTGGTAATTTACTTCTGAAAATCAAACACGATTATGAAAGCAGCTTACTGTCAGATAATCTACATAATTCGAAAAAACTTTGGCAATCTATTAAGGATATTTGCAGTTTCCCAAAACCCCAAAATGATGCCACAGAGTTAATAAAAGGAGCAGATCCCATTGGCGCCTTAAATCCTTGCAATGAGTATTTTTCAAAAATTGGTGAGAACCTGGCTAAAGAGACCTTAAACACGTTAAATACAACCGAAACTACATTGGCTGCAGACATCAGTACCACTCACGGTCCTTTACATTCACTTTACTTCCTTCCCACCACTGATGACGAAGTTAGCGATTACATTGACGAACTTAAAGATGGCAGTGCCCCAGGATTTGACGGATGCACGCCATTACTTATTAAACTTTTTAAAACGTCCATCGTTAAACCTTTAACACACATCTTTAATTTAAGTATAAGCTCAGGTACTTTCCCTAAAATATGGAAGTTAGAAGTTGTGTCCCCTATCCACAAAGATGGTAATAAATCCCTACCAAATAATTATCGAACTATTACTTTGTTAAGTATATTCTCTAAGTTACTTGAAAAAATTGTAAATAAACGCTTAGTGAACTTTATCGAAAACTCCTCTCTTATTTCCCCTAATCAGTATGGTTTCAGACATAATAAATCTACGGAAGATGCTGTTCTTTTATTAACAAATCTTGTCACTAATTCGCTTGATAAAAGTCTCTGTTCCATCGGTGTTTTCTTAGATCTCACTAAATCGTTTGACACGGTGTCTGTCCCAATTCTTCTTCAGAAATTAGCAAATTTAGGCGTCAGAGGCATCGCACATAGCTGGTTTCATAGTTACCTCACGAACCGACGTCAATGCGTTAAAATTGGGACATCGCTAAGCCAGCAACTTCCCATAACATACGGGGTTCCGCAAGGTAGCATCCTCGGCCCAACGTTGTTTCTAGTATACATGAACGACATCTTGAACATCTCACTACAGGCAGCAAACATAATATGCTATGCAGATGATACGGTGGTACTGTTCCATGGCACTTCTTGGGAGGCGGTTTTAGAGGCAACTCATTTCGGCATGACTAGACTGGCACAAGCATTAACAAAAAACCTGTTAACTTTAAATACTAGCAAAACTAAATACACTACATTTTTCAAATCTAGAGCATCAAGACCTCGCATTCCTCATAAACTAACCATTCACTCTTGTACATCATATGAAAACCACCCCTCCCTAGATTCTTGTAATTGTCCCTCAATTGAATACGCCAGTTACATTAAATATCTAGGTGTCCTAATAGATGAAAATCTTAAATTCAATAAACACATATCCTCGTTGTCAAGCAAAATAAGAAAGTCTATCTATATAATGAAATCTCTAAGAAACTCTGCGCCCAAATCAATCTTAGTACTGGTATACAAAGCTGTGTGTCAGTCTAGCCTCCTATATTGCATATCAGCATGGGGTGGAGCTGCAAAAACTGTATTATTGGAAGTAGAGAGAGCCCAACGTGCCGTTTTAAAAGTTATGTTACATAAACCTTTCAGATATCCTACAGATGACTGTAATGATTAATGATAATAATAAGGAGTATAATGTATTACGTGTACGCCAATTATACATCAGCAAAGCTGCCATCGCAACACACAAACGCACACTGAACTCGGAGGATTACGATAGCCTCATATCACAACGTGTTTATAAAATTTCCGTTCCAACGATTAATACAAACTTTGCCAGACGTCTGCCGTACTATATGCACTCTTTTATATATAACAAAATATGTCGACACCTAAACATTAAGCTATTTACCTGTAATCAAGCTAGAAAGACATTGGAAAAATGGTTGAAAGAACTGAATTATCAAGAAACAGAGAATATCCTCGAGGGTTGCGTTTAAAATACACACACGCACGCACTCGCACACACACACACACACACACACACACACACACACGAACGCACGCACGCACACTGACCATTCACAAGATTACTATTATTATTAGTACATTCTTAATTTCAAAATTGATCTCATTGATTTATAAAATAGGTTATTCATAATTTAATATTTGATCTCATTGATTTATAAAATAGGTTTACTAGTTTAATGTAATTTATATACAGAATTGATGTTAACCGAACACATCGTACAACTAAATTATTTCTAGTAATTTTTGTAATTGGTCTATGCGATACAGGCCTAGAGTCTAGTGCAGAGACCGCCGTTAACGGATGACAAGTGGTCAATGTTTATGATAAATATTTTAGTTTTAGTACTTTTATTGTAAATGTTTATGGGAAATAAATATTATTATTATTAAAAATAATGGAATATGTGTATCGCATTTTTGTAAAGTTGAAATTATCGATGAATAGCCGATAATTAATGGATTACAAAATGTGGATTTTTTTTATTTTTATTTAATACACTTCATACAAAATATGTACAGGCGGACTTAATGCCAGAGGCATTCTCTACCAGTCTACCATTGGGTGGTGCAGAAAATAAACAAGGCAGGTGTATAAAAGTAATGAGATGGAGGGGAGGTTATTATTAAATATATATTTGGATTAAATATGGATTGACATCGATTATATTATGAAAATTATCGCTTATTAATTAATAATACCAGCTATGAGATAAGATTGAAATAAAACTAGTTTATACGGATTTTATCGCGGTTTAATTTTTATTTTAGTCCCGACGTTTCGAAAACCGAGTGAAACCAGTCACAGTTGAACGTGCCCCTGTTGTATTACCATATGTTAGAGAAGTCACAGACAAGATTGGCTATATACTGAAGCGTGCTTCTATTAAAACTTATTTCAAGCCGCCCAAGAAGATTAGTCAATTTTTACCATCTGTCAAGTGTCACATACCTCTACAAGAACAGGGTGTATATAAAATAGATTGTGACTGTGGACTCTCATATATCGGACAAACTAAAAGAAGCATAGGGACCCGCGTAAAAGAACACATAGCTGATGTTAAACACCGACGCTCTACGAAGTCTGCAGTTGCTGAACATTCAGATGAAGGCTCCAAACATTACCTTAGATTTGACAAACCACAAATCCTTGCCAAAGAACACCGATTCCTACCTAGGATGATTCGCGAGGCTATTGAAATTAAGAAACACCCAAATTTCAATAGAGAAGATGGTTGGAAGCTTGCACAAGCCTGGGATCCAGTTATACATTTAATTAAATCGGAACCCAAAAGACCAACTGCCAGACCTCAAGATACCGTGAGCTCTTTCTGCGTAGATCGGACTAGTGTCAACTAACTTTTTAAATAATTAAAAATAAATGTATAATTTTAAAATGAAGGTAGCCATTGTAACATTAACTTTTCGAGACGACCTACACCTCAGTCTCTCCCGTGACCACGAAGGCTGAAAAGCTTTCGAAACGTCGGGACTAAAATAAAAATTAAACCGCGATAAAATCCGTATAAACTAGTTTTATTTCAATGTGTAATATTCGCGTAAACCTAAGAAATCACTATGAGATAAGATGTTTTTTAATCATTCATTTATCGGCTGAATGGGTTTGCATGAAGTAGATCATGGACTTGCAATATAACATAGGCTACTTATTATCCCGGAAAATACACTTACACGGGCCAAACCGCAAGCAAAAACGCAAGTGTAAAATTAAAATCACATACATAAAGCTTAATCAATTTGAGATCTCTGAGCAGTTACCTACAGTACTAACGAGTTTTGTTACCCATATGTACGCGTAAGTGACTTTTCAAATGACCCGTTCTTGTGAATTTTTTGCCACAAATTTCACATACATACGGCTTTTCTTCGGTGTGAATTTTAATATGTTTCTTTAAATTATCATTTTGGGTACATGTATAATTACAGTATTGACATTTAAAAGGTTTTTCTCCTGTGTGAGTTCTAATATGTGTCTTCAAAGCACTACTCACTGCACATGTATAATTACAGTATTGACATTTAAAAGGCTTTTCTCCTGTATGAGTTCTAATATGTGTCTTCAAAGTACTTCTATGTGTACATGTATAATTACAGTATTGACATTTGAAAGGCTTTTCTCCTGTGTGAGTTCTAATATGTTTCTTTAACCTACCACTTTCTTTACATGTATAATTACAGTATTGACATTTAAAAGGTTTTTCTCCTGTGTGAGTTCTAATATGTGTCTTTAAAGCATCTTTTCGAGTACATGAATAATTACAGTATTGACATTTAAAAGGCTTTTCTCCTGTGTGAGTTTTAATATGTTGGTTTAACCTACTTCTTTCTTTACATGTATAATTACAGTATTGACATTTAAAAGGCTTTTCTCCTGTGTGAGTTCTAATATGTCGCTTTAAATCATCCTTGCGTGTACATGTATAATTACAGTATTGACATTTAAAAGGCTTTTCTCCTGTGTGAGTTCTAATATGTGTCTTTAATCTACTATTTACTTTACATGTATAATTACAGTATTGACATTTAAAAGGCTTTTTTCCTGTGTGAGTTCTAATATGTGCCTTTAAAATATCATTTCGAGTACATGTATAATTACAGTATTGACATATAAAAGGTTTTTCTCCTGTGTGAGTTCTAATATGTGTCTTTAAATGACTACTCGCTGCACATGAATAATTACAGTATTGACATTTAAAAGGCTTTTCTCCTGTGTGAGTTCTAATATGTTGGTTTAACCTACTTCTTTCTTTACATGTATAATTACAGTATTGACATTTAAAAGGCTTTTCTCCTGTGTGAGTTCTAATATGTCGCTTTAAATCATCCTTGCGTGTACATGTATAATTACAGTATTGACATTTAAAAGGCTTTTCTCCTGTGTGAGTTCTAATATGATTCTTTAAATGAGAATTTTTCGTACAAGTATAATTACAGTAATTACACTTATAAGGCTTGTCTGAGTTTTTTGTAGATCTATAGCTTTCTTTAGATGTCCCGTCACATATAGACTTCTGTATTTTCCTACATGTTTCGTTCGGTTTAGTAATCATAGGTATAAGTCCACTAATATGTTTGATAAGAAGCGCTTTCGTATCACATGTTTTACCACAATCATTGCATATGTATTTTTTTATATTCTTCTTAGCTAATACGTGCTGACTTTTCCTGCCATATACTATTAGGAATGACTTATTTTCATTAGCTACTGTGTTTCTTGGAGTTTCAGAAATAATTTCCTGCTTCCCTTCTATAGATTTGGCTTCCTCTTGTTTAACGTTGTGGCCTGCGTCCACTTTTGTCTTTTTGTTTTCGGGTGCACCTTTTCCAACAAAAATATTACAATAAAATAATGTATTTAAACTATGAAAGGTACTACACATAGTCTAAGTCTCGTCATAAATGTAGTGGTTTCAAAATCCACCAATGTTAAGGATCTTACTCCAAATTGAATTTGTATACGGCAGATAAAAATTATACGGAGACTTCGGGAATACGTAGAGCGATGATGATGATCCATAAAACGCAATTTTTATATTGTAATATGTAGGTACTTTTTTTCTTCCAAATGCCTCACGAGGTTCGGAAAGCCGGTTATTGTTTGCATATTCGTTATACAGAATGTAAAACAAAAACCCTGCTGGCCTTTTCTGCGTCGTGAAGATAGACATATAGACAGCTTAGTAAAAAGATCATATTTAAAAAGTGTTATTTACTTCTGAATTTCTATAAAGGGCATCGGTACAAAGCGGCGCAACATACATTTCAAAGGACGCCGCCGCTTGTTGCGCACTCGCCGACAACGAGCCGACTCTTTGACTATGCCGCCCGCCGCCCGTCGCCCGCAAATCATCCAGTCAATCCCGAATGTTGCTTCCGGGCGGACATAATGTATGTCACATATCGAATACATATTGCGAAATTATGTCAACGTCGCGAATGAATTAGTTTGTGTACGATGTCTTTATTTTATCCTGGTTCGGCAAAGTGACTACACCTGATGGTAAGTAGCGTAATCCATGAATACTGTCGACCAACGATAGACACTGAATCTATCGCAGATCGGCAGAACTATGCCGGCCTGCTAATTGCTTCTTCACACTCCGTTTAAAGGATCCCATTTTATAGGAAGGACGAAACACGTGCGCCGGCAAATTATTCTACAGCTTTATGGTCCGACAGAAGTAAGATTTTGTGAACCTCTTGGTCCGAGCCGTGATGGAAGAGACAACGAAGCTATGGTTTTGCAAGCCAGCACGTGTGGTTCTGTGTCTTACTCAAAGGAGGAATATTTTAAAATGTGTCTCGGGAAGTGTGATTGCACTTTCGTATGTACAATTGTGGCATGCAATACGGCCGAGGGTGCACGACGATAACATCGAACAGCAGACAAATCCTTGCATGGAAGATCCTACGCAAAGTATGCGATCTGTGGGATGTGAACTCGGCGTAAACCACATGCTATTTGGAGAGTTCTTAAAGATGATGGCCGCACCCGTTCGTGGTTCCAACATGACGGCACGGCACCGCACTTGGCGCGGGAAGTAAAAACTATTTAGATATCGATATAGTGTGATGGAAGATGGATTGGCGGCGGTGTACTGATTAATTGGTCTGCGCCATCATCTGACCTTACACCTCTGGATTTTTATTTCGGGGGCACTATTCAGTAGTTTGTATTCCAAAAGACGTGTGATTCTGAGGACGAAACGCTTTCACGAATAATCGAAGCCTTTGAAATAGTCTAATCAGATACATCGGTTCTAAAACGCGTAGTATCATACATTGGAGCCGATGTCACAAATGTCTAGAGGAACATACAAAGCGGGCATGTTAAGCATCTTCGGGGTCGTCAAGTAGACATTATCTTAATTAGTGCTAATAGTATTTGTTAGTTGTGTTTTAACCGACTTCATGCTATTATTAGTGTAACACTATTATTATTAGTGTAACACTGAAAAGTAAAAAATAACAATTTCTATAGGTCTCTTTGGAGTCGATTTTACTAGCGACACAGGCAGCTGTAAAGCCTCTAATTCTACGCCGTTTAGTCATTGTAGCATTGAATAAAATTATCCTATTCTTACCTTCATCTTCAGTTTCATCTTCGACCATCACTTCATTAGTGTCACTTTCATCTTGATTTTCCGTTTTTATAATATCATTGTGTTCTGGTATTTGTAAGGATACTGTATTGGTAACCATCAATGAATCGACCAGACCATATGTCACTCTGACTAAAACAGAGTTTGATTTCAGATTCAGCTGCAAAAGAAAATAAATACATTACTGTTTACCCTCATACTGATAGATGAGTGTGTTAATGAGATGACTATATTATTATGTACATACATACGCACTCACGCCTGTAATCCCCGAAGGGGTAGGCAGAGGTGTAACCAGTACACCCACATTTCGCCGAGCGTATCTCCGTCCCATAATGTAATAGGGGGCGAGCCTATCGCCATACCGGGCACAAATTCCAGACTCCGGGCTTATACTCAGATTTTCGTAATAAAAAACCTAATATAACTTTTACCCGACCCGGGGTTCGAACCCGAAACTTCAGGCTGTCGTAACGTGTACGCATTACAACTGCGCAACTGACACAGTCTAAATATATAATACTAAGTATCTAAGTATAAAATCCTAGATTTAAAGAAATAACAAATATTCATGCAGGCGGTTTTATATATTATTCGCAACCCACTCAATTGATGTGACAATACTTTTTATTACTAATTTCATTACAGACATACTTAATTGTTTTTTATCGTCTGTATCATGGTGAATGCTCTGAAGAATTGTTAGACCAAATCCCATCCTCACCTTTCCTTGACAGAACACATTTGTCTACAGCAGCAGAAAACTGGCATAAAGTAGCAGCTTGTTGCTGCGCTTCGTATGGAGAGATATTTAGAGGCCCAAATCCCCTCTCCTTCCCAATCCCTTAATTATCGCTTTCCTTTAGGTCGGCAATGCGCCCATGATTCTTTTGGTGTTGTGGGCTTACATGGGCGGTGAAGATCACTTACCATCAGGTGACCCACTGGTTTGTTTGATGGTTGTTGCAATTCACAAAAATAATAAATACATATCCATGATGATAAAAAAGAATTAAAATGTGATGAAAACAAGCACTAATCAATAAACAATAGACGTGATTTTGTAAAAAGAATTCTGTGTTCTTAAAATAATATTCATTTGAAATTGGAATTCATAGCCAATATTTTTTATTTAAATGGCCAGTGCTGCAGAACATTGACTGCATTGGTATATTTATAGAATTTATCTGGTTTAAATTATTTTTGTTTGAAATAAATTTTCTCAGATCCTTATTACATTTAATATCATATTAATGTTCTATTATGGAAGAACAAGGACAACTGCCTGCCTGATAAAAAAAGATTAGTATTATTCCTTTATTTTTATTTAACTTATATATTTGAAGGTGTTACCTCACTACTAATTTCCAGTATTTGTTGAAGCAACTCCTCTGATTTCTGTGATTTTATAACAAGCTGCTGACATTTCTTTAGCTGATAATAACATATGTAACATGCAAAGTATAGTCCCCCATCCACTTGAACCTGTGGATTAAAAAAAAACATTCTTGGTAAAATGGACTGCCTTGTTGGCACAGTGCATAATGCATAAGTGGTGCAACTGCTGTGCTGAGGTGTCAGATTAGATCCTGGATCGGGTAGACAGTAGACAGTCCTGTCTACAGCATAAATGGGCCGGTTTGACCGGGTCGTTACCACTATCTCACAGAAAACAGATGTAAAGTAGCAGCTTGCTGCTGAGTTTCGTACGATGAGTGAGATATGTGGAAGCACAGATCCCCTCCCCTCCTCAATACCTTAATTATCCCTTTCCTTTAAAGTCGGCAACGCACTCATGATTCTTTTTGTATTGTGGGCGTACCTACACCGGCGGTGGAGATCACTTACCATCAGGTGACCCATTTGCTTGTGTGCCGACCTATCCTATACAAAAAACTAATATCTAAAGATTTATTCTCTTTACTGTTGTAACTGTGAGTCGAACTCACGGGGCGACCTCATCATCGTATTGTTAATAGACTTAACCTAAGTCATTTGTTTCAAAGATCTGAGCCATAAAATCCTACCTTCTTAGTTGTTAGCTTTTCGTACACTTCCTGCACTTCAGAGCCCGATATCAGATGCATTCGGACCTTATCATCCAAGCATATTCGGCAGAATTTTAAATTAGACATTTTCAAAAAATATAATAAAAGCACAATGTTTTATTATGAAACCACTGTGAAAAACAGTTCACTTTCTTTCGTTTCGGGCACGGCGCAAATAAAGTTTGTAAACAGTAGAAAACACTTTTTTTTTATTCATGTCCATAGTTGATCTTGATAGAAAAACACTTGAGTTCAGGGTTGCCAACCAACCGTATAAAAATCACAGAGTACTTTATTCTTCGTTTTTTTCTTAGGAGTCATACTTATGTAGTAGACTTAGGTAAATTAGGTAGTTTATTAGTTTGGCGACATATGTAAACCGATGACAACTGATAGGGTTGGGAAACGCTTGAACCAACTATGATTGAATTGGAAAATGAATGATTTTACTGATTAAGTAATAAAAATTACTTCGGTCATGTGGCGAGATATAAAACGAACTGTTCCTTTAGTTTATTTATTATTTTTAATCTTTAATAGATGAAAAACATGTTTAGTCATCTGACTTTTCACTACTTGAATTGTCATTTTCTGATGCATGTATTATAAAACTCTGGAATACTGGAATCTATAAATCCATCAAGCTGCATCATCTTATCCTTCTTTTTTACATGTTCGATACACCGCACCCAAGACTCCGTACCAATGTTGCGTAAGCTTTCTGTTGTGTAACTCCTAGACCTCCGCCATTTTCAAAGTTTTATTATTTTTGTCAACATATGACTTGAGCTGTGCCCATAAACTCTATTTGATTTAACTAACATATAGAGCGCACTTTAACTTTGCTTAGACTTATCTTGCTCTAAACTTTGCCGAGTTTATTCTTAGCACAAACTGGGATTTCATATTTATAGCTATTTGACGTTGATATTGGCGCTGAGCACATGCTAAGATTAATTATCTTAGCATGTCAATGCCAATGCTAACAGACATTTCTTTTCACGTATAACCTTGATTTCTGTTTGAAAAGTTTAAATGAATGATTATTAGAATAGTGGAAAATGTAATACAATGATTAATAAAAATAGTGGTCTAAAATTTTATTGTGCATCGCAACTTTTTCTCGACGTTTAATAAGGACCTATTACTTCCTATACTTTAAAGACACTTTAATATGATAATAATTGGGTTTAATTATACATATAAATCGCAAAAAAAAAAATAAACGACAGAAATAAATCCCCAAAAGGGTCTAAAAGTCGCTACTTTTATTGAAAATCTGTAAAATATATTTTTATTTTATGACCCGTTAAGAAAAAAGAAATAATAATATAATGATTTGTGTAATTATTTAGCGTACTTATTATTAAAATTAATTAAATTTATTTCCGAAGCTTGTATATCCTATGTTAAAATCATTAAATTCATTCACATAATCCCATAACTACAAATTAGCAATACGAAATGCCAAATGTACAGTTCCTCTCTTTATTCTATGCAAATGCCTTTTGGGAATATACAGTTTTTATGAAAAATATCGTAATTTATTGGTTAATTGAAACAATTTAAAGTTTTATTGATATTGTATGTGTTTGTTGCAAAGATGCGACACCTTCTCGTATAACTTATGATGTGTGGATTGATTCGGAAATTGTGATTTAAGTGCGAAGTGAAGTTTGTTTACTACATTAGACAAGGATAGAACGAACCTTATATATAGGGACATAGAGTCCACACCGAGATTAAAGGTATTAGCGCCATCTATCGGTATACGACATCCCTATTTAAAGCAAACCGAGCTGCTCAATATTTTAAAATTAACTATTTATAATTCACAAAGTAATTCCCAAAAGATAAATCATTTCAATATCGATTATGTACGCTTTTGGAAATTACTTTGTGAAACAGAAAGAGGTTAAACAAATAAAAGAAAGTTTAGCGATGGTATTTTTTTTTAATAAGTTTCCTTCCAGACATTTTTATTTTATCACTGTCATCCAAATCGTTAAGCAAATCGGCAGGCCGATTATATAAAATCAGCAGACAGCTAGCGATCAGTAATCAGCGAGCAGACACCTAGCAATTAATTCTATCTGTCAAACATATATAAATATATATATAAATGTCTGTAATGCATAATTCGTGTGTGTGACGTTACAAGTAAACACATCAACAAATTCTCAGACAACGAAGTAAAAATAAAAAGAAAATATATATTTAATAAAGATATATTAAAGTACCTTACCCTAATAATTATGCACGTAATTATTGGCAACGTTTTATGGGTCACAATTAACAAATTCGTGTTATTTTGTCGAATTCAACGTTTGAGTAGCCTTATGGCCGTTCCCTATATTCTGTCTGTCTCTAGTTTTGCTACACCGGCGATAGAAAATTTTATCTATTTTTCCGTTTTACCGTCCCAATAAACTTACTAATGATAGGTAATCCTATTCTTCATTGCTGTCTACTGATGAGAGGACTAGCTGACTACAGATATACAACACTATGAAAATGACAGTTCAAGCGTCCCAATATTTTTTATGTGCTATCTGTCGATAAAGTTATTTCGTTTTTTCTTTATCGGTAGATTTTGACCGATAAACAGATATCCTCGGCTGTAAAAAAACGAAATAAATAACGCATTTTGAAGAAATAGCCATGAGTATACAAGGCTTACATGGCTCTTGCACTGCAATACAAAAAACTAAATAACTTATGTAAAAATCTAAAAGAAAATTATAAAAAAAATCTAAAATTCCCATAAATAAAAATAATGCACCGTTTTGATAATTAAATTAAGTGCAAGAGACATATAAATATTTGTTAATGCGAACAAAATAATTCCCCACTTCAGTAAAATCCCCCAAATTCGATTAGGATTTTTGTTCAAAGGACTTGTATTCAGAGCCGTAATGTATTGACATTAAAACGTTTCGTTATTACATTGTGTTTTGCAACATAATAAGTATTTCTCGTTATTATTATTTCATTTACAGTGGTAAAAAATAAGAATTAAAGATAAATGTTAAATTAAAACTTATATTTCTAATCTAAATCATATCTTCATATTTTCTAACATAAATTAAACAATAGTTCCTCTTTCTCAGCTTGTATGAACATAACGCACAAGAGGGCCCAGATAGACTGCCTATCTATTGCTATCATAGTATCCGACGTGCATATCAAAAAAATAGGGACGATTCCAAGCAGTAGATAGAACAATACGGATGTTTGACGAAAGCTATCTATCGTGCAATTGAAGATTAATATTGGGAATGGCCATAAATAACTTTATCGGCAGATATCACATAAAAAATATTGGGACGCTTGAACTGTCATTTTCATAGTGTTGTATATCTGTAGTCAGCTATCAGTCCTCTCATCGGTAGACAGCAATGAAGAATAGGATTACCTATCATTAGTAAGTTTATTGGGACGGTAAAACGGTAAATAGATAAAATTTTCTATCGCCGGTATAGCAAAACTAGAGAAAGACAGAATATAGGGAACGGCCATAAGCGTGGCGTCGAAACGCTAACTTTTCATAGAAATGGTAGACAAGTGTCATTTTTGACGGACGCTGATATCATTTTGGTGTGGAAACGCCACGGTTCATCAGCGTGAGCTCGGACCCTCACGCAAAGTGTTTTTTACTCACGTTTGTGTTAGTAATATTTGTTTACTGATTAATTAGTGTCAATAATTGTTTAATTTTTCTTATAAATTAAATCTCAAAATGCATAGTATAAGACTATTTTGGGCAGCTAATAATGAAGCAACATTAGAAAGACGTCGAACAAGGATAAATCGCCGTAAAATGGATTTAATTGCAGAAATGTCGGAATTAGAATTTGTCAATAGTTTTCGATTATATAAAGGAAGCTTTAGGCGTCTTAGTGGTGATCTTCGAGGTGTAGCAACATTAAAAGGCACACAAGAAATTATTTTCGAAGTCAAGGTAAATTTTACATTTAAGTACATGTTATTTGGACTAGAACTGCATTGTTTTGGAACTGCAATTGGTCGCAACAGGAACGAGCTCAAATAAGACTTCAGTAAGTTTTTGTATGAATGCTTTCATGTATAAATGTACCAAACCCAAGGTAACTTTCCATAAAAAATAAGTCTACTTTAAAAATACTTCATTAAAATAAATAACTTGTATGTATTATGTAGGAGATCTAAGAAAATATAAAAGATATAATTTTTATTACAATAATAATTTCTTTACTTCTATTCTTATCTCTATCTAATGGTTACCTTTGAGAGATAAGGCTGTCAATTTTACTTATTTTTTTGTCTATATTATTCTAAGCTTTATCTCGGATGTTCATTTTTGCAGGTTTCAGAGGAGGTTTAGACTACCCAGTACAGTTGGATGTATAGACTGCACACATATGAAAATTATTAGGCCCTTTAAAGATGAACACCTATTTTTCAATAGAAAAGGCTATCATTCATTGCAAATAGTAAGAATATACAACTGGGATGAAGGGTGAAATGGTTCAACTTAAGTGAGCTGATCACCCGTCTGTGCTACTCGCATACATCCCCACCATAAATACAATACAAGAATATACAAAGCTAATATATGTGGGATGCGGAATAGATGATAAATTAAATAATACTTCTCAATAATTTTCTCGTATTATAGGCATGTGACATTAATTTAAAAATCTATTTAAATTTATAACTATGTTGTTGGCCAGCAGTATGTATAAGTGAATGGGTAACTAACTATCTCAGAGACACTTAATTCCTATTTCAGAAGCCGTGACCGGTACCGGTGACATACATAATGACCGTGTCGGATAATTATGGATAGATACTGGATTGAATTTGCATATTATGTCAGTTATAAATTATTATAGATATTATACACAAGCATTAAGTTAGTTGGAAGCCGTACATACATAGACTCACGCCTGTTTCCCATAGTGGTAGGTAAAAAACTACAAGTCAAATCTTTTCGTAACATGTGTTAATATCATGTTGCACCCACTCCACTGATAACGGCAGGTAGAAGAGAAGATGGTTTGATAATCCTCTGAATATAATATGAGTTATATTAGATTTCATGAAGTTTCATGTTGTATTACAAACATATTATTTAAGTATTAGCTTTTATTTCTCATTACATTAAGTTATCAATAAAAATAAATTTTTGTAAAATATGTTTTAATTATCATCGACACAATATAAATGGTATACATATAAAGATATACAGATAATGACGAAAGTTAAAAGGAAAAAAATTAAGTAAGTAATAAAATACTCTATGTGAAAGCCATAGGAACCCGAAATGCGAAACTCGTGTATTGTGATGTTAGATCATCAAAAAATCGAGACTGTTCTACTTACTATAAAGTAGAGTTCGATGATGATTAACAGTGAGTGTATGACAACATCGTGATAAGTAATTTTTTATAGGTGATTTTTGATCGAGGGCGTTGACTAAATTGAGCGTTTGATTCGCTTGGAGAAAGTCATGTGAGAAGCCTCGTACTGAAAGGAATGAACACCAAAACTCTGGGAAGTCCTTGTAATCGGCCAAATCCCTGTTTCATCATGCTTAAAAAATAAAAGAATAAATAGAAACCAATACATACGACAGGCTCAAAGAACAAGTATCCAAAGCCTTAAATAATTATTAAAAAAATAATGAGAGTAGCGGGCGACTGCGTTTGACAACTGTCTTACGCTAATTCATAGACAAACCTAGAGAATTCCGTCCGACGCCGCGGAATGGGCGTCTGGCGTTCAATGGGCACTTGTCTACTAATTCGGTCACGCTAACGTCACGCTAACATCAAAACGTTAGCGTGGATTGTTAAAGTCACGCTTGGTTTTTGGCTAGGCCCCCTGGGTCCTCTTGTGCGTTATGTTCATACAAGCTGAGAAAGAGGAACTATTGTTTAATTTATGTTACAAAATATGAAGATATAATTTAGATTCGAAATATAAGTTTTAATTTAACATTTATCTATAATTCTTATTTTTTACCACTGTAAATGAAATAATAATAACGAGAAATACTTATTATGTTGCAAAACACAATGTAATAACGAAACGTTTTACTGTCAATACATTACGGCTCTGAATACAAGTCCTTTGAACAAAAATCCCAAGCAAATTTGGGGGATTTTACTGAAGTGGGGAATTATTTTGTTCGCATTAACAAATATTTATATGTCTCTTGCACTTAATTTAAATATCAAAACGGTGCATTATTTTTATTTATGGGAATTTTAGAATTTTTTTATATTTTCTTTTAGATTTTTACATAATTTATTTAGTTTTTTGTATTGCAGTGCAAGAGCCATGTAAGCCTTGTATACTCATGGCTATTTCTTCAAAATGCGTTATTTATTTCGTTTTTTTACAGCCGAGGATATCTGTTTATCGGTCAAAATCTACCGATAAAGAAAAAACTAAATAACTTTATCGACAGATCGCACATAAAAAATATTGGGACGCTTGAACTGTCATTTTCATAGTGTTGTATATCTGTAGTCAGCTAGTCCTCTCATCAGTAGACAGCAATGAAGAATAGGATTACCTATCATTAGTAAGTTTATTGGGACGGTAAAACGGCAAATAGATAAAATTTTCTATCGCCGGTATAGCAAAACTAGACAGACAGAATATAGGGAACGGCCATTAGTCATCCCGTCTACGTGTGTGGGGATGCTGTTGTTCAGCAGCTATCTTCAGGTTATTTACGACATCATAAAGTCGTAGTGTGAGTACTGTGTGCCGGTGTGCGCAATAAAGTTATGTTCGCCTATCCAGACAGGAAAACAACATGATTTTGGCGAATTACTCTTACCGCATAATGGCCGTTCCCAATATTAATCTTCAATTTCACGATAGATAGCTATCGTTAAACATCCGTATTGTTCTATCTACTGTTTCGAATCGTCCCTATTTTTTAGATAAGCACGTCGGATACTATGATAGCAATAGATAGGCAGTCTATCTGGGCCCTCTTGTGCGTTATGTTCATACAAGCTGAGAAAGAGGAACTATTGTTTTTATGTTAGAAAATATGAAGATATGATTTAGATTTGAAATATAAGTTTTAATTTAACATTTATCTATAATTCTTATTTTTTAACAGTGTAAATGAAATAATAATAACGAGAAATACTTATTATGTTGCAAAACACAATGTAATAACGAAACGTTTTACTGTCAATACATTACGGCTCTGAATACAAGTCCTTTGAACAAAAATCCCAAGCGAATTTGGGGGATTTTACTGAAGTGGGGAATTATTTTGTTCGCATTAACAAATATTTATATGTCTCTTGCACCTATTTTAATTATCAATACGGTGCATTATTTTTATTTATGGGAATTTTAGATTTTTTTTTATATTTTTACATAATTTATTTAGTTTTGTGTATTGCAGTGCAAGTGCCATGTAAGCCTTGTATACTCATGGCTATTTCTTCAAAATGCGTTATTTATTTCGTTTTTTTACAGCCGAGGATATCTGTTTATCGGTCAAAATCTACCGATAAAGAAAAAACTAAATAACTTTATCGACAGATAGCACATAAAAAATATTGGGACGCTTGAACTGTCATTTTCATAGTGTTGTATATCTGTAGTCAGCTATCAGTCCTCTCATCGGTAGACAGCAATGAAGAATAGGATTACCTATCATTAGTAAGTTTATTGGGACGGTAAAACGGAAAATAGATAAAATTTTCTATCGCCGTTATAGCAAAACTAGAGACAGACAGAATATAGGGAACGGCCATAAAGCGATTTAGATTTGGATATTTTTCAACATAACTAATGGTTAATTTTTATTATCTGTTTAATTTATTGGTTACTTTAGATGTCGCCCGCGTCTTGTTCCGGGATAAAAGTACCTAGCCTATGTTGAAACGCACTCATACACCCTCACGCCTGTAATCCACGAAGGGGTAGGCAGAGGTGTAACCACAACACCCACATTTCGCCGAGCGTATCTCCGTCCTGTGAAGTGATAGGGGGCGAACCTATCTTTACTAATATTAAAAAGAGGAAAGAGGTGATTGTTTGGATAGTAGTGGATGAATGCTTATTGTCTATTTCAGATAGGGTTGGCTGACACATCTATAGAACGTAACAATATCGTTTCGAAATAACACTTAGCACAAATAGAAAAATTACTAGAAATCACTAGAAAAATTACTCATAATTAAAAAACTTTAAATAATCTAAGTATGTTTGAGGAATGTTTATATTTTTTAAGAAAAGATTTTTCTTCACAATTGGTAATTCACAATTAAAGGGGTAAAAACGGTGAAGCTGCACTTTATATGAAAACTTTTAATGAAACTGAATATGGTTGTGAAATTGAATGCAAATATAGCTTATAAAATATTATATTTTGAGACACATTTCACATTTTTGTAAAATTCCACATAAGAATAGATACCTCGGTGACATAGTTTTAATGCGTATGCGTTATGACTGAGGGGGACGCTGAGGTCTCGGGTTCGATCCCAGGTCGTTTAGCAGTGATAATGGGTTTTTTTTATTACGAAATGCTCAGTATCAGCCTGGAGTCTGGAATTTGTGCCCAGTATGGCGATAGGCTCGCCCCCTATCACATTGTGGGACGGAGATACGCTCGGCGAAATGTGGGTGTACTGGTTACACCTCTGCCTACTCCTTCAGGGATTACAGGCGTGAGTGCGTATGTTATGTTATACCCAGTAAAAGTGCCCTTACAGTACGTGCAAGTGACTTTACAAATTACTGCTACTTGCGAAATTTTTGTGACACATTTCACATACATACAGCTTTTCTCCTGTGTGAGTTGTAATATGTTTCTTTAAATCACTACTCCCTGCACATGTATAATTATAGTAGACATTTAAAAGCCTTTTCTCCTGAGTGAGTTCTAATATGTGACTTTAAACTACTATTTACTTTACATGTATAATCACAGTATTGACATTTAAAAGGCTTTTCTCCTGTGTGAGTTCTAATATGTACCTTTAAAACATCATTTCGAGTACATGTATGATTACAGTATTGACATCTAAAAGGCTTTTCTCCGGTGTGAGTTCTAATATGATTCTGTAAATCACTATTTTGTGTACAAGTATAACTACAGTATTGACATTTAAAAGGCTTTTCTCCTGTGTGAGTTCTAATATGTCTCTTTAAATGATCTCTTTGAATACATGTATAATTACAGTATTGACATTTAAAAGGCTTTTCTCCTGTGTGAGTTCTAA
This sequence comes from Mimas tiliae, assembly GCA_905332985.1. Taxonomy (NCBI): domain Eukaryota; kingdom Metazoa; phylum Arthropoda; class Insecta; order Lepidoptera; family Sphingidae; genus Mimas; species Mimas tiliae. The sequence goes on along the minus strand of HG995266.1, from coordinate 1,562,647 downwards.
CATGTTTCTTTAAACTACCTCTTTCTATACATGTATAATTACAGTATTGACATTTAAAAGGCTTTTCGCCTGTGTGACTTCTAATATGTGCCTTTAAATTATTACTGTCAGCACATGTATAACTACAGTATTTACATTTATACGGCTTTTCTCCTGTGTGAGTTCTAATATGTGCCTTTAAAACATCATTTCGAGTACATGTATAATTACAATATTGACATTTAAAAGGCTTTTCTCCTGTGTGAGTTCTAATATGTGCCTTTAAAACATCATTTCGAGTACATGTATAATTACAGTATTGACATTTAAAAGGCTTTTCTCCTGTATGAGTTCTAATATGTGACTTTAAAATATTATTTCGAGTACATGTATAATTACAGTATTGACATTTAAAAGGCTTTTCTCCTGTGTGAGTTCTAATATGTGCCTTTAAAACATCATTTCGAGTACATGTATAATTACAGTATTGACATTTAAAAGGCTTTTCTCCTGTATGAGTTCTAATATGTGACTTTAAAATATTATTTCGAGTACATGTATAATTACAGTATTGACATTTAAAAGGCTTTTCTCCTGTGTGAGTTTTAATATGTCGGTTTAACCTACCTCTTTCTATACATGTATAATTACAGTATTTACACTTATAAGGCTTATCTGAGTTATTTGTAGATCTATAACTTTCTTTAGATGTCCCGTTACATATAGATTTCTGTATTTTTCTATATGTTTCGTTCGGTTTATTAATCATAGGTATATGTCCACTAATATGTTTGATAAGAAGAGCTTTCGTTACACATGTTTTACCACAATCATTGCATATGTATTTTTTAATATTCTTCTTAGCTAATACGTGCTGAATTTTCCCGGCATATACTATTAGGGATGAGTTATTTTCATTAGCTACTGTGTTTCTTGGAGTTCCAGAAGTCGTTTCCTGCTTCTCTTCTATAGATTTGGCTTCATCTTGTTTAACGTTGTGGCCTGCGTCCAGTTTTGCTTTTTTGTTTGCGGGAGCACCTTTTCCAACAAAAATAATAGAATATAATAATGTATTTAAACTAGAAAGGCATTAGACATAGTCTCGTCATAAATTTAGTCGTTTACAAATCCACCAGTGTCAAGACAGTAATCTAGGTGTAGGCGTTTTATACAATCTGATTTCGATGTGGAGTGCGTTCACTTTTTCAATTCTTACATCAGATCTATCAGATTCACTCTCTAATATTTTATAAATGTTAGAGAGCTTAGAGACTAGTTTTAAAGTATGGATTACATTGAAATATTTATCCATGTAGGTACTATGAAGTGATTATGCAGATTTATTACAAAATCGATACCAGGGTGTCACCGTGTCCACAAATCACAATGTAAACCATGTGCACATAGCAAATTAATACCCATAATATAATGCATAATTATAACAACTCAGACACCTTATAGAAAAGTGTAAGGTCCTTTTTTAATACGCTTTTATTAGCTTCATACGTATGTATGTATGTAACGGAAACATGGAACATGATTTTGACCCCCTTCAAAACGTCGGATTAACTCGAAATTTGGTATACTTATCAAGGACCGATGACAATTCAAGAAATTAAATTAATTAGTTATTACTTACAGCTCATTACGCGAACCTTAACATTTTGTCTTCTTTCGCGATCTACGAGTTTAGAGTCTAGTTTCGTTGGTGGGGTAGGGTGGAGTGGAGTGGTTTGGGTGTATTGGTGTATATGTACGTGTGTGTAACAACCACCACCACCAAAATCCAACTAAAAAATTATAAATAAATAAAAGTTTAAAATATTTTATTGTAAAAAAAGCGTGGGGTGCTTTTTAAGATATTATCAAAATTATATGAATGAATCCTTCTACTCATATCTGTCAAGAAAATATTTCTAACTATCGACACCATGCACCCCACGCTCTTTTTACAAAAAAATATTTTAATTTATTATTTTTTAGTTGATTTTCTATAAAAGCGTGTTTTTTAGCGTATATTTCGATATAGTTAACGTTATAAACAGCTTAGTTTTGGTCTTTTTTACGTTGTAGAGTCCGTGCTATTTTGCATAATCTTCACATATGAGTAACAATCGACGCAAACCTGAGTCTGTAGGCGCAAGAAGTACCATATCATCTGCGTATGCGATGTTATGCACGTGCCTGCAATATGGCACCTCACTGCGGAGTCCTTAAATTATTGGCTAAGTTCATCCATGTAGACGTTGAAAGTATTGGACAACTTGATCCGCCTTGCCAAACACTGCAGCGCAGTGGCGCAAGTTTGGAGAGGGTATTGTTTGCGATATTTTCTTGCTTTTAATACCATATTGCAAGAACATCAACTATCCGACTTGGTAGCTTCCTATCCCGCAGCATCTGTCACAACTTCGTGTGTATAACCCGGTCAAATGCCTTCGACAGGAGATAGCAGGCATAGGTACACGCTTTTGTTGCGTCGGACATAATGGCTAAAGGTGTGTTTTAGCGTAAATATAGCCATGTCTAGCACTTCCGGTCTATAGTAGCGTATTTCAGCAGTAGGTATAACCTTCTCAAATATACGCACACAGATGGTAGCAGGATATATGAGCTGCTAATTGAAGCTATCTGAGGCACCTAGCTGTCGATTCTTGAGAATAGGATTCACGATAGTTTAAGTGAACTCAGGATGTAAGTAGTTCTAATTGATCATAGCCGTAAAGAGATGACACTATCCAGCCCGCATTCTTATGTACTCCAGTGGTATCGTGGCTCATTGATTTGTCATATCCCATTCTCTTCAGCGCGGATTTAACTTATATGTTTATTTAACTTCGTCTACTGTCATTTCTAAGGTATCTTCTTGTTTATTGAGTGTAGTACCTTCCGTAATTCTATCTACAATTAACGGTGTCGTGCTCATACAAGTGTTACAGTATATACGAGTATTCGTAATATCAGTAGATTTAGTCATCCCGTCTACGTGTGTGGGGATGCTGTTGTTCAGCAGCTATCTTCAGGTTATTTACGACATCATAAAGTCGTAGTGTGAGTACTGTGTGCCCGTGTGCGCAATAAAGTTATGTTCGCCTATCCAGACATGAAAACATGATTTTGGCGAATTACTCTTACCGAATAAGGCGATTTTGATGATGATGGTTAATTTTTATTATCTGTTTAATTTATCGGTTAATAGCAACTACATCTATGTATAGCTACTGCACGGGTAGTTTAAAAATATAACAAAACTTAGAAACAAACTTTTCCGGCATCAGATCTTAACCAAATGTATGTGAGTCCACATCACAGCTAACCTCTACTGAATGACATTTTTCCCAACTATATCGGTCCACAATTGCCGGAGAAATCGATGTACATGCGTAAAAAACGCGCCGAATTAAGAACCTCTTAATTTTTTGTAGTCGGTTAAAAATTGCGCCACAAGACGCTGAAGTTGGACAGCTGAAGCGAAGGAACGGGATAGGGGAGCAAAGATATAATATTGAGTTGGTAACATTAGGTCTACTAGATGGTAGGCCCTCGTATTGGAGAGGCCGTCTGGGTTGGTACCACCGCGACGTCTATATCTGCCGCCAAGCAGCAATGTGTAAACATTGTTGTGTTCAAGTTTAAAAGCCAGTGAAATTTCTGGCCATTAGGAGACTTAACACCTTGTCTCAGGGTGCAAGCGCAGTTACCATCAGGCGAGCGACCTGCTCGTCTCTCCCGGTGATTGTCCGCGCATTCGATTATGTACCATTCTTTACATACCACTTTTCATTGTACTCGTACTTGCTCATCCGTGCATTCCAAATATATAAATTGATGTAAACTGTGTGTCAGTGTGGTATATGTAATAAACAATTTAATCAGTCAGTAACGTTATTTATTACCTCCGACCTACTCACCGGGCACACTACGGTCTACGACCACCATCAACCCCCATAGAGGTAACGCCAAAAAGGCCACATGGTTACGTCACAGACAACTAAAACAACATGAGATCAATGAGCAAATATCAGTGCATGCAGACAATCCCGGGAAACGGTGGCAAACCCGGACACATAGTTAACAAAGCGCCTGCTATCACTAGACAACACATCCCTACATATAACCGTAGGCAACATCACTGGACATTGCCCAATTAACAAACATTTATATGTTCTAGGTATGACAGACAGCCCCCTATGCAGGGGATGCCTGGCAGTTGATGAAACAGCTTCACACGTCATCCTGGAATGTGAAGGTGTAGTTACACAACGGGAGGAAATCCATAACACACCAAGGTCACTCCCAGAACGCTGTGGACACACCAGGAGGATCCTGCGCTTCTGGTCGGAGTTAGACCGACTAGATTCCTATAGCTGGTATAAACCACACGCACAATGGCCCAATGTTTTACAATCAAGCCGTTTAGTCATTGTAGCATTGAATAAAATTATCCTATTCTTACCTTCATCATCAGGTTCATCTTCGACCATCACTTCATTAGTGTCACTTTCATCTTGATTTTCCGTTTTTATAATATCATTGTGTTCTGGTATTTGTAAGGATACTATATTGGTAACCATCAATGAATCGACCAGACCATATGTCACTCTGTCCAATACAGAGTTTGATTTCAGATTCAGCTGCAAAAGAAAATAAATACATTACTGTTTACCCTCATACTGATAGATGAGTGTGTTAATGAGATGACCATACAAACACTGTTGTGTTTCGGATTGAAGGACATTGTAGTCAGTGAAATTACTGGGCATTATGACTTAACAACGAAAGTCTCGGGAACTCAATGTTCTGTGTATTATTACTTGCTTTAACGGTGAAGGAAACATCGTGAGCAAACCTTACGAACCTCTCCGAGCCAGATAAACACCTCTCATTCTGTAGAGGACGCCCGTGCACAACAGCGGCATGTGAATAATACAGGACTGGTATTATAATATATGGTACCACACTACTAACTTGTAATATTTGTTGAAGCAACTCCTCTGATTTCTGTGATTTTACAATAAGCTGCTGACATTTCTTTAGCTGACAATAACATATGTAACATGCAAAATATACTCTTCCATCCTCTTCAACCTGTAATTTAATAAAACATTTTGAGTAAATATGTTTATAACACTTGCATACCGCTTTATTATTATACGCATACATGTGTCTGACTGCCTCGGTGGCGCAGTTGCAATGCGTATGCGTTACGATTGAGGCTAACGCTGAGGTCTTGGGTTTTTCTATTACGAAATGCTCAGTATCAGCCTGGAGTCAGGAATTTGTGCCAGGTATTGCGATAGGCCCTCCAATCACATCGTGGGACGGAGATACGCTCGGCGAAATGTGGGTGTACTGGTTACACCTCTGCCGACCCCTTCGGGGATAACAGGCGTGAGTGCGTATATATGTAACTTATTAATCATGATATTAAAAATTATCAAGTCATATACTCTATTTGTCAAAGTGGTCAAGATCGTCGCGCCACCTCTTTCAGGGTCTGCCTCGTCGCCGTCTACCATCTTCGGGCACCCATTGAGTGACAATCCTGGCCCACCTTTCCGGATGCATCCGGCTCACGTGACCTGCCCAATCCCATTTTAACAGGGCTGATTTATGCCCTACATCCTTTATTGTAGTTATGGAGCGCAAGGTGGTATTGGTTATTTTGTCCGTACGTTTCACGCCAAGGATGCTGCGCTCCATAGCTCTTTGGCGAACCTAGAGCCTGGACTTCTGAAGCTCGGTCAAAGACCATGTTTGAGCTCCATAGGTGAGGATGGGTAAGATACACATGTCGAAGAGTTTACGCTTCAGCGAATTCATATAATGTTTTAGAGACCAATAGCCCCTCCATGCATTGTCAATTCGACGTTGGATCTCTCGATCTTGGCGGTTCTCAAAGGAGACTATCTGGCCAAGATACGTATACTCGTCGACATACTGCATCTCCCCTCCATCTACCTCAATCCTAGTTCGTGTGCTATTTGTCATGATCTGAGTCTTTGACCGATTCATAGTCAGTCCAACCTTAAGGCTCGCTCTGCTCAGATCTTGGAGCATAACTTGCAATTCTTGAGCTGAAGAGGCAAACAGAACAATATCGTCCGCAAATCGAAGATTTGATAGCTTCCGGCCGTTCACCAAAATACCCCGTGCTGCCCAAGAATCTGACATTGACATAAAAATGTCTTGGCGGGTGCTGGTAAAAAGCTTTGGGGAGAGTGGGTCGCCTTGCTTAACACCCCTACAAATTCTGAAGGCCGGTCCGGAGGAATGAAGTCTAATATCAGCTGTGCTATTGCGATAGATGGTTCTTAGTAAGCTTATATATGTTTTGTTTATTTTATGGTTTTCAAGGGCTGCAAATACTGCGGAATGCTTAATGCTATCAAAAGCCTTTGTGTAATCCACAAAGGCTAGATATAATGGTTTATTAAATTCTGAATATTTTTCTATGGCCTGATTTATTGTATGAAGGTGATCTGTAGTTGAAAAACTGCGACGAAAACCAGCTTGTTCTGGTGGTTGATGGATGTCAAGATCTCCATCAATGCGATGGAGGATGACTCTAATAAAAAGCTTGTATCATATTCAGATATTAAGTATATTAAAGCTGGAGTACCACATGGAAGTGTACTAGGGCCGGTCCTGTACCTATTATACACATGTGATATTCCTACGCTAGAAAACAATACCATTGCTACCTTCGCAGATGACACAGCTATCATAGCTACTGGCACTACTCACGAGGAAGCAGCGGATAAAGTCCAAACAGCCGTTAATACCATCTCTGAGTGGACTAAAAAATGGCGTCTTAAATTAAATGAGTCGAAATCAGTACATTTAGATTTTTCTAATAAAAAATCAAATTACCAACCGGTATACATAAATGGCAATATAATACCATATGAAAACACGGCCAAATATTTGGGCATGACACTTGAAGCAAAGCTTCGCTGGAAGGCACATGTCAAAAAGAAACGTGACGAGCTGGAACTTCGCTACAGGAAGATGTACTGGCTACTTGGTAAACACTCTTCGTTGTCAGTACACAATAAAGTTCTTTTGTACAAGCAAGTCCTAATGCCAGTATGGACTTATGGTATACAGTTGTGGGGCTGTACCAAACAAAGCCATATAGAAACAATTCAACGCTTTCAGAATAAAGTGCTCAGGGGTATAGTAAATGCTCCTTGGTACATAAGAAATGGCGATCTTCATAGGGACCTTAAAGTGGACTTCGTGAAAAACATCATAAAAAAATATTCCGAAGCTCACGAACACAGACTTCATCATCATGTGAATATCGAGGCAATCCAGCTCCTTGACAACACAGACCTAGTGAGAAGACTAAAGAGGACAAAACCTTTTGAGTTAGTGTAGTGAATGGTTAGTGTAATATAGTGCAGTGAGTGCTATTTGTAAAGAACACGCGAACATTGTGTCTTCCCCTTAATAGAGACAATAAGAAAAGTGTTATTGGACATATTCTTAGTCATAGTCTCATTAGAAATTTAGGTTAAATTTAAATTACTCATTGGTCATAAGGCTAGATTGTAATTTTAATGATATACTCTAGTAGGTATCATTCACAAAAAAAAAAAAAAAAATAACTTTTAATAAAATTTAATTTAATAGAATTGAGTAATTGTTTTTTTTGTACCATTTAAATCTTTTTTTTAATTTCACGAGTCGCGCCTGAGTGGTTAAGCTCTTCAGTTAATATCGTGTGTTTGCCTCACTTGATTTTGGCGGAATTGTCCCAACCGACAGAGCCATAGTCTTAAAAATAATAACAATGCACTTCTGACTACAGACTCATATATAGGGGTATCTAGGAACGATACAATACCTTCTTATTTATTAACTTTTCATATACATCCTGCAATTCCGAACCCGATAGTTCATGCAATCGGACGTTGCTGACCAAGCATATTCGACAAAAGAATGCAGACATTTTCATATAGCCCACCAAAACTTATAGAAAACAAACACCCAGGCACAGACCAGTAACCAATTAAAAGTATTTCAAATTATAAATATTTAAACACTGTTCTTCTGATTGTTTACAAGCACAGACTACTAGAACTAGAAAGCTCTGACGTTCTCACAAGAGTCACAAGTCACAACCAAAGGTCGTCACAATAATGATTTTTTTTTGTTTATTTGTTCCTTAAGGAACCGGCTAAGATCAGAGACCATGCTGCCAAGTCATTAGTTATAATATTCTTTTCTTATATTCCAAGAACGATGAAACGGGGGTGTGGCCGATTTCAAGGTCTTGTTGGAGTTTAAATAAATAAATAAATACACCCAACAGTCACACACATAGTCCTGACCCCACATTAGGTTAACCTGTATCGTGGGTATCAGGAACTACGCGGGACTTGCGGTCCCACAACACCCAGACCCGAAACAAATATTTGTGAATTAGACAAACATTTGTGTCAGTGTGGGAATCGAACCCACGGCCTCACGCTTCGCAGCCGGCTACTCGCCCACTGCGCCACGGAGGCTGTCAAAGTTTTGGTGTTAATTCCTTCCAGTTCAATGCTTCTTAGACGACTTTCTTCAAGCGAATCGAAAGCACAAGGTCGACAATACCCTTGATCAAAAATCACCTAAATTCACTTATTTCAATGTTTCCATACACTATTCATCATCGTTAATGTTTATTGCACAAAACCACACCACTTTTATACAACAAACACAACTTTAAACCAGTTTAGGAAATAATTAAAACAAGAGAGCCACCGCACTGTCAGAATTCCCACCAAAACTCTCACAATAATGAAGAACGCTTTTCTTTTTTTTTTTGTATTTTTGTTCCATAAGGAACCGGCTAAGATCAGAGACCATACTGCCAAGTCATCAGTTATATTATTTTCATAATTTCCAAGAACGATGAAACAGGGGTGTGACCGATTTCAAGGTCTTGATGGAGTATTGGTGTAAATTCCTTCAAGTTCGATGCTTCTTAGATGACTTTTTTCAAGCGAATCGAAGCACAAGGTCGACAATACCCTTGATCAAAAATCACCTAAATCCACTTATTTCAATGTTTCCATACACTATTCATCATCATTAATGATTATTGCACAAAACCACACCACTTTTATACAACAAACACAACTTTAAACCAGTTTAGGAAATAATTAAAACAAGAGAGCCACCGCACTGTAAGAATTCCCGCCAAAACACAATGAAGAACGCATAGAGTTACTAACGTCAGTTCTTTCTAAGTAGTCTGTGGAGTTACTAAGAACATATGTACATACCCATTGATTTAATACATAAAGATAGAGCCATGGCGTGACCGCACATGAGACAGCTAGATTTTTTGAAACGTTGCTACGTTACATATATTCCCCATTTTATTTTGGGAAAAAATATCACAACTGTCAAATTCATATCTTTTTAAGTTTAAACTCACATTAAAGTAACGCAAAACACAACTATGTCCGGCATTTAGGAAAAACGTTGGTAACTCAAAACTACTTCTTCTTAATTATAAATGTATTTTTTATAGCATAGGCCGGGCAACGAGAAAGTGGATCACCTGATTGTAAGTGATCATCCATGAACGCCCATATAATACCAGAAGAATCATGCTCGCGTTGCCAACCTTAAAGAAAAGGGATAATTATGGGCTTGAGAAGGGAAGGCGCTTTGGGTTTTCGGATATCTCACTCACTGTATGAAACGCAGCAACAAGTCGTTAATTAACATCGATTTTCTGAGAGACAGTGGTAACAATTCGGTCGAGCTGGCTCATTTATACTGTAGACAAAATAGATGAAAAAAAATGCTTGTAGCTTTTGAACCCGAACTATATGTATCACTCATATGGGTAACTGAGGTTGGTAAAAAGAAATCACTATCTATTTTAGTTAAGTATTAATTTACAAACAAAACTCTGTTATAAAATTTAAAGACAGCCTCCGTGGCGCCATGGGCTAGTAGCCGGCTGCAAAGCGAGAGGGCGTGGGTTCTATTCCCGCACCGAGACAAATGTTTGTGTAATCCACAAAAGTTTGTTACTGATCTGTGTTATGGGACCACAAGTCCCTCGTAGTTCCTGATACCCACGATACAGGTTTACCTAGTGTGGGATCGGGATTATGTGTGTGACTGTTGGGTGTATTTATTTATTATTATTTATTAGTGCGGGTGAATATTTTTAGTGGCAGTTTTCTATATCAGTATACCGTTTCAGAAAATCAGCATATTCAGTTTCATTATTTGATAGTAAATCGAACTCTTTTCAATACATTTTCATCTTCTACACCACTTTCTAACGGAGCTAGCTTTTTTTACTAATCTATGTTTTGATTCACGCACAACACGCAATTTTTCATTAGTTTAACTGATCTTGCTTTTTGAACTAATTTTTTTTTTCTTCTTATGGGTTGATGTCAATGCAGATGGACTAGGTTGTTCTGTAACGGAAACATCTTATGAAGTACCTGGAGGCACATTTAATTAAATAAATAACTTAACATTTGTAAGGTGACAATTAACATTTTTACAGATAATGCCAAAAAGGTATGCCATCAGTCAGCTATTTTTTTTTAATGTCTAAACTGCAAGAAACGGAAACCAAAGTCTATGATCAATCTAAAATCCACAGGAATCACAATATAAAAATCAGCTGTTTAGCAGCAATTTAATGGGGCGACCTGTAATATAGTTACAAAATTTACCCAGCATAGATTTCGCTCAGTAGTTTGCAGTTCTTGTAAAACGTTCAGACCTTCTGAGCTCACAACCTGTAAAAAACTTTTTATGTGAACTCAACACTATGATAATACTAGTTTTATTGAGGATACTAAGGTAAACAACCGCCATACAAATATCTAACACCCAGACTTACACCCGAAACAGCTATTCAAATGTACCATAGCTGCATGGCTGGGAATCAAACCTAAGACCTTGACATTGCTCAAAGTGCAATCACAATACCAACAAAATCGGGGTAGCGGTCAATAACTTAAATAATCAATACTCACATGTCTTTGTTGGCACTGCTTCTGCATGTAACATTTTTTTTTTTACATAGGTGATCTTTCACTAAAATGTTCATAGCACATTTTGGTATATTTTGCAGGCTCCCAATTCAACCTACATTGAAATACCTGAAATAGTAGAATAAAAGATTGTTTGAATAAATCTGGGTAAATAAAATTTACAACCCGGCAGCACCAAACCTATAAACGATTTTAATTTTTGAGTAAAAATACTCTATTAAATCTATATTCCTAATGGATTCGATGCTAAATCTTTCTTCAGAGTTTACAAATTTTAACATCACATTACAACAGGATAATAGTAACATTTTCAACTACTTACGAGTGAAAGGTTATGCCGGCAATTTTTCGATAACTACGGCTTTTACAGCCTAGCACACTACATCCCACCATTCTTTTTTTGTCAATCAATGTGTATATTTACTCTATAAGCGTCTTCAATTCCTTTATTAGCTCACAAAACTTATTGAATAAAATTTTCTGTCAAACCAACCTACTGACAATATGACAAACAAATGAATCTGACTTATTGACAAACAAAATAACGACGGGGACAAAAAATAAGCCTTTTGTCTCTCTCTTTTACCAATGTTTGATATCTCGCGATCTAGCTTTCACTTTAGGAAGTAGAATAATGGCTTCATCTTTAGGTAATACCAGATGAGTCTCCCATTCCCCCTAAATCTAGGTGTTTCAAGAAAAACCCCCAAATTAACTCAATAGGCTAGTTGACACATTTTTAAAATAGTCTTTATTTTGTTAATGAGGCTTTTCTAGACCGTTTTTTTATTTTATGACTTATAAAACAACAAAACTTTAATTCAAATTTAATTTTTTCATGAACATACGAAAACGCCGTTGGCCATGTTGGCCTATAGATTATCTGTGAAATGACGACACATATTAGTAAATAAACACACGAAATAACCCATGCGAGCTAGATATATATCGACTGAAACTCAATTTATTTTTGCGAAGATCACTTCGATGTAAGTACTTACCTACATAATATCTTATTATTTTTGCTACAAAAGACCACAACATGCGATTTGCGAATGGCATTTAGTTGTTTACATAGTGACTGACGTCACAATCATGGCGGCAGCGTTTTCGAAGATTTCAACTAAAGATAAGAAAATATATTTTGTAATTTGAATTTTAAAGACATCTTCTACTTTATGTATTGAAATTGATATATTTGGGTTCCATAAACCAAATACTGTAGAAAATAAAGAATTATTTATTAAGTTTTGGTATAAGTCAACTAGCCTATTGCGTAGCGGTTTTACATTTTTACTGTTAATATAAGCAACCGTCAGATCACGTCTTTGTTCTCCAAGGGGATGGAGTTAATTATTAATGCTAAACTCCTGACAGCCCTGTCATTTGAGGAGAACCAACTGATTAGCGATCGCAATATGATTTTCATCACGGGTGGTCAGGCTCACAGCTGGGCTAAAGCTGTGAAGAGTATGAGAAAGGATAGTAGAGAACTTGACATCGCAAAGACTGGCAAACGAGCAAGTGGTTGTCTTTTAAATAGCTGCATGCATATAGTATGGTCACAGAATTCTGCTTTTTAAGATATTCTGAAAATTCATCAGCACTTTCAGTACTTGCATTAATTAATGGTGTGATATTTTCATTGAACAATCCTACCAATTTTCAACCAAGTGTGTATTATTGTAACCTCACCCTTATTTTTTGGTTTAATTTAAAGCAGTCTAATGGCCGTTCCCTATATTCTGTCCGTCTCTAATTTTGTTATACCGGCGATAGAAAATTATATCTATTTTCCGTTTTACCGTCCCAATAAACTTACTTAATGATAGGTAATCCTATTCTTCATTGCTGTCTACCGATGAGAGGACTGATAGCTGACTACAGATATACAACAATATGAAAATAACAGTTCAAGCGTCCCAATCTTTTTTAAGTGCTATCTGTCGATAAAGTTATTTAGTTTTTTCTTTATCGGTAGATTTTGACCGATACACAGACATCCTCGGCTGTAAAAAAAAACAAATAAATAACGCATTTTGATTTTGATTTTCATTAATTAACGCGATTGTTACAGCTCGCAGATGGGGTATCTCGGGACATGAAAGTTCTGACCACAATACTAAAGGTGAAGTTGGCACAGACAATAATTACAATACCATTCAATTTTCCCACACGCGACGAGTAACGAAACATTGTTAGACATAGATTTTATTACCGCGGCTAGAGTAATAATTGACTTTCATAAGAATTTGTGGTATTTCAGTTACAATTGTAAAGTTCAACATACTTCATTCTGAACCGACCTTCCTTGTCACTTCGTGTGCTTCCACGGATATTCTTCGGGACCACGAGGGTGCTCGTCTCGACTCGGCACAGCGGCAAGAAATGGCCGAGACCATTGTGAGGTGTTCACACATCTACGAGGTCCGACGCCGTTTGCAGAACATCGGTTAGATACAGGTGAGCATCCACCCATATCTGTACCCCGGTATCGTTTGAACCCCACTAAGAAAGAAGCCATGAAAAAGGAAATTGATAAGATGCTATAGGAGGACATCATAGAAGAATGTAAGTCTGCTTGGAGTTACCCGGCATTACTCGTACCAAAGGCAGGAGGTATCCGTTTCTATGTCGACTACAGACGCCTAAATGCCGTTACAAAATCTGACACTCACCCAATGCCAAGGATCGATGAACTACTCCAGTGTACGAAGAGGAACTGCTACCTGAGTACCTTGGATCTCAAGTCTTGTTACTGGCAGGTGAGTCTTCGGGAGGCAGACAGACAAAACTGCTTTTGTCTGCTCTCTAGGTACTTACTGATTAAAAGAATGCCATTCGGTTTGAAGAAAGTGCCAGCCACATTCCAGCGCCTGATCGATCGCCTGCGCTCCTGTGTTGCCCTGAAAGATGTAACTGTCCTTGGTTATCTTGATGATCTTCTGGTAATTTCAGAAGGTTTTCAACGACATCTTTAGGACCTTGTCGTGGTCTTCAAGCGACTGGATGAATTTCATCTCTGCGTAAATAGGGAGAATTGCGCTTTTACCAGGGAAAGCGTTAAATATCTTGGCCATATTGTAACCCAGGAAGGGGTATCTACCGATCCGGAAAAAAGTGCCGTCCTAGACATGAAGGAACCTAACAATTTAAATCATTTATGAACTTTTTTGCAAACAGTTTCGTGGTTCAGAAAATTCATATCAAACTTTTCTAAAGTAGCTGAACCTCTGAACCGTTTGACCAGGAAGGACCAGGTGTGGATCTGGGGCTCGGAGCAGGTACAAGCATTTTTGGAGTTGAAACGGCCGCTCACTACAGCACCGGTACTTGTCCAGGCTGATTTTAATCACCCTTTCATTCAGCACTCCGACGCAAGTAACTACGCGGTAGGCGTAGTTTTATTACAAGGGGAAGGAAACCAGGAAAGACCTATTGAATACGCTGCTGAGCGGAACTACTCATTTGATATACGGTGTCAGTACACTCATGGGAAGACGAATGTCATTTGCTCAGAAGAATCTCGCGAGAGCTGCGGCGTCTACTCGGTTATTTGCGACTTGCCCCAGAAGTCTCCAGTCGAGTTACGTCAAGTGCAAGTGGGAGATCCCGAATTAGAGAAGATTATAAAGGAACTTGAAGGTACGGATGAGGTTGCCACTCAAAGATTGTCTGAAAGAGGATTTATTATGTACCAAGGAGCCCTATTCCGCTATAATCCATATTCAGATATTGAATCTCCTCAGCTAGTTGTTGCTGCTGATCAAGTGGCAGAAATTCTTAAAGACTTATATGATTCACCGACGGATGGTCATCCGGGATCTATAGAACCTATCAAAAGGTATTACAACTTTTTTATTTCACGGGGATGCGGAGTATTATCACCAACTATATTAAGGCATGCATCCACTGTCAGCGCTATAAGGCTAAATGCTAAACCACCAGGCCTTCTTCAGACACCAGTGATGAACCAGCGCAATCAGGTACCGGCCATTGACCTTTTTGGATCTCTTCCAGTAGGAGACCAGGAGCAGCGCTGGATTTTCTTAATAGAGAACACAGCTACCCTATGGGTAGAACTACATGCTTTACGGGAAGCTTCGGCAGAAGTTGGCGCCAAGATTCTCATTGAGGAATATTTTACGCGGTACAGTCTACCTCGCAAAATAATTTTGGACATACATACATACATACACACTCACGCCTATGTCCCATGGGGGTAGACAGAGACTATTGAGTACCACAAGCTACGATCCTGACACACCTCTTTCGCCTCTTCCACATTCATACATCTTCTCATACATTTTCGTCGGTTGAGGGTACTCGTGACGTGCCCTTTTCGGAGAATATCATTAATTTGATCCGAATATGTTCTCCTCGGGCGCCCTCTTCCAACCCTACCATTCACATTCGCACGATAAATACCTTTCGTAAGTCGTCTTTCATCCATCCTCTCCATATGCCCAAACCATTTCAGCATACCCTTTTCGATCCTAGTCACCACATCATTCTTCAACTTACAGCGATCCCTTATCACACTATTCCTCAATTTCGGACAATGGAGTCAAATTTGTATCGGCGGTAATGCGTCCGTGTATGGCAGTCTGCAGACATTAAACAGAATTTAAATCCTTTGTATCACCCAGAAGCAAATACTGCGGAAAGAAAAAACCGCTATTTAAAATTGTTGCTTTATCATCTCGTGGGGAATAACCATACATCTTGGATCAAGCACTTACCGATTATTCGAATCGCCTTCAATAGTGCACCGTGTCGTACTACACGGGCGACACCTGCTTACCTAACCTTTGCCAGGAAAATGAGGTCTCCTGCAGAAGTAACTCATGACATCCGTTCTATCCCGGAAAAGGATAACTTTGTACCACAAATAACACCTTATCTTAGAAAATTCACCAAGTCCTTAGAAAATTCATCCTTTTTTTTTTCGCGCGGAAAGCGAATTATTGCTACCGCCCCGCCCCGGGGGAAGGCGGAACGGTTATGTTGGGTTCACCGGTCTTACGACCCAGCGTTAAGCCGCCCGGGAGAGATGTTAAATCCGAGCGACCGCTGGGCCGAGTCCCTAACACTATATACAACCTACACCGGCATACCAACTAAAACCCCCCGGTGGCCTTCTTCGGCGCATGTGGAGCGGCCCCGGGGTATCCTTAGCTATATCTAAGGATTGCTACCGGAACCGCCCCTGCGCGGTGCCGCCTAGCGGCCCGTCTCCTTGTCGGGGGGCTCAGAAGCCCGCGCGCACCGAAGGACGCCCTCGGCGTCAACGGCAGACACGAGGCCGACCACCCGTGCTGCCGTCCATCCTGGGGTCGCATGTACAACAGTACCATAATGGCGCTACGACAGCCCCCGGCTGCGCCCCTACGACCCCCGATGGCCCCAATTAGTCGCCTCTTACGACAGGCAGGGGATACCGTGGTGGAATTCTCCAAACGCCCCCATTCCACAAGGCGGGAGACGCCGGTCAGTCGTCCCCCCGACGCCTCCTACGTCTCCTTTGGCGGCGCGCGGGATCGTTCTGCTCACGATCCCGCTCGGCGCTCTCCTTCTGCGAGATGACGCACTCGCAAAAGGAGGCTACCGCCCGCCAAGACCTCCGGCTGCCGACCATGGCAGACACCACGGCCGGCAACGACAGGTCTCCTCCGACGACTGCTCTGAGAGCGCTACGCTCGTCACTCCAGGCTGGACACTCCTCCAACGTGTGTTGTGCCGTGTCCTCGCGGCAGTTGCCACAATGGTGGCACACGGCGGAATCCTCTTTTCCGGCTATGCGACACAGGTACGAGCCGAAACACCCGTGGCCCGTCAGCACCTGTGTCAGCCGGAATGTGGGCGCACCGTGGCGCCTGTCTAACCACTCGTCAAGGACAGGACGCACTGCCGCGACAGTCCTCACACCGGCACTAGGGCTCTCCAGCCTGGCATGCCACTCCTCCACGGCGGCTCTGCGAAATCGGGCCGCAATCTCCCTCGGAGCCAATCTCTGTGTTCGTTGGGACGCCCCCTCTCGCCAAAAGGACGCGGACGAGAGGTGTTGGGCGTCCAACTCCCAAGGGAGAGTACCCGCCAACAGGCAGGCCGCCTCATGGGAGACCGTGCGGTAGCCCCTGATAATCCGCTGTGCCACTAAGCGCTGCGGTTTACGCAGTAGAGTGACACAGCGAGCGTTCAGGGACCCGGCCCAAACGGGACAACCGTATAGAGCCATGGAACGCACGACTCCCGCATACAAACTTCGGCAGGGGTTGCCGGGACCTTCCAGGTTCGGCAGCAGGCTTCCAAGCGCACCTGCTGCCCGCACCAGTTTCGGCGACAACTTCTCAAAGTGGGCGCGGAAATTCCACCGGCTATCTAGAACCAATCCTAGGTATTTCATGGTTGAGCCGATGGAAATCCACACCCCTTCCACAATGATGTGGGCCTCCATAGGTGGCCCCCTCCGAGGCCCATAGAAACACGGGGCCTCGGTTTTGTTCAGGGCCACAGTGAGGCCCAGCTGCCGAATCCTGCCCACCACCTGCTCTGTACCCACAGAGGCGAGCAGGGCGGCATCCTGGAAGGATCTCGCCTTCGCTGTCACTAAAGTGTCGTCCGCATAGCAGACGACAGCGACGCCCCGAGGATTGGCACCACGGAGCACCCAATCGTAGCCGATGTTCCACAGAAGCGGGCCCAGAACTGAGCCCTGTGGAACACCGCAGGCCATTGCTCTTCGGTGCCACCCGTCGGCGCCCGGATACAACACGTCCCTATCAGATAGGTACGAGTGCACCAGACGCCGTAAATACAGTGCTTCGTTTGTGCAGGCCCAGGGCAGCGTATTAAACGCGTTGGCGATGTCGAGAGACACCGCCACGACCACCTTGCCCCGGGCTACTGCATCCTCCGCCTGTGCCTTGACCCGCAAAATCGCACGCCATCCTGCAGACAGTACTCCTGAAATCTCATGTGCTTAGCAAGGACCTTACGTCTTAATTGGTACGACGGCGTTTTTTTTATATAGTATAGGCCTGCAAACGAGCAAGTGGGTCACCTGATGGTAAGCTATCTCCACCGTCCATGTACGCCCACAATACAAAAGAATTAAGGGCGCGTTGTCGACCTTAAAGGAAAGGGATACTAAGGGATTGGGAAGGGGAGGGGGATTTGGGCTTCCGGATATCTCACTCACCGTACGAAACGCAGCAGCAAGCTGCTACTTTACGCCGGTTTTCTGTGAGACAGTGGTAACGACCCAGACGAGCCGGCCCATTCATGCTGTAGACAAAATTATCTACAGCGTGGCTCTACCACTCGCCAATACCATCGCGTGACGGCCCATATCGCATTGCTCAAAAGGTGAGTCCCACTAGTAAATGCGTGTGCGCGATACTGACATGGAATACCTCGGACGAGTCATATAACACCATATCTAAACCAGAACAATGTACTGAAAATGGCTGCACGGCGGAAAAGGCATTTAGCAAGTTTGTTGTTTGTTATCGTAAACACGCACACACCGAATTACCTGTATACGAAACTAACTTGGAGGCAGGATCATTACAGTTACTCCACTCGATCCACATCTAACCCGTTCACGATGCCGCACTATAGAACCACCGCCTTTAGGGGATGCTTCAAGTATGCCGCAACTCGATGCTGGAATGATTTGCCACCTCCTATGAGATCTCTGAAAACGAAGGAAAATTTTAAATTACCGTTTAAAAATACTTATTACAGGAACAAAAAATGAACAACCAGTTTATAAGTAAGTAGATACTCACGTTCTGGTAATGACCCATGTGCAAGATCAACAAACTTCCTAGCGGCTTGTGGCGGCATTGCGAGAGAAGGACACTGCGTATAGCATAATAAATCATATTGCTTTCATAATAATTACCGAATTGATATTATAATTTAACTGAGTTATCAAAATTAAGACACGCGACCTCGCGCATTCCCCGGTACCGGGCGCCTGCGCTGGCGGCTGGCGCGCCCGCATGAATAGTAGGTCCGGTAGGTAATTTAGTTGCATCACAAAATTAAATGCATAACAAGTGCAAGCGATACTATATACTATAGTGTCTTATAACACATGCGTCGCGTCGGAGCGAGACGAGGCGTTCTTCGTTGTATTGCATATTATTATTTGGATTCAATCATTTTAATTTAAATTTGTGTATTGTTTTATGTATGTATATATGTAGCATAGAAATATTATTATTAAGTATTTTTTTTTATAAGTAAGTACTCAATATTGGCTGGCTCGCGTCCGCACGTCATTTAGGATGACCACTGAAAATCAGTACTGTGTTGCGGTTTGCGCCACAGCACAGAAATATGCTGAGTGGTCACGACATGCAACTGCGTATTATTAATTAGTTAAGTTTTTGGTTTCTTTTTTATTTGTTTTGTACATACGTATGTTATGTGTGTCGTTGTCTGTGACAAATAAATTGGTTTTGTTTCTTTCTTTTTATAAAAAATTTCGGACATCAATCAGTTGACTGATATTCTTGGTAAGTACCATGTACAAGACCTTACGCGATACCAAGGGAATAATCAACGACCACCAAATCCAGTGATTCCAAAACGGAACACAGGTCGTCCAGCAAAGAAGGACAGGTTGCTAGACCAGAAGCGAGGGCGTCCTCCTGAACTAGAGGGGAGCATGTAGCAAACTATTGTCCATTACCGGGCGAACCACCCGCGGTCGGCTAACTATACGGTTCGCCGACGATGGAGCGTAGTCATGTGCGCACTCGGTCGCACACATTCTCGCTCCCGCTCTCTCCGGCGGGCCTAGCCAGTGCGGGCACGAAGACGTTCGTTTTAATTTTCTTACGGTTGAAACAAAACGCATTGTAACTGTGTTAAATAATTCTAAACTTACTACGGAGTAATAGTTGGCAGTGTACCTAACAGTTTTGTTTAATTCGGTGAGTGTTTCCCCGGCATTCCACGAAAATAGTTAAATTAATGAGCCGGGATAACGCCAGGTAGAAAAAAAGTAAAACAAGATATTAATTAATAATATATTAAGAAATATATCTTTAGTACAATGTTCCTTATGGGTCATACTCAGAAAAAGTGTACATTTGGTATCTTTTCTTGTCCCACTACTTCATAATTTAATAAATATCTTATTTTATAAATATTATAGATTTTTTTCTCCCTTATTGTTAAATTAGTCTATTAATGTGAAGATTTTTATAGTATTTAAACTTAACTTTTTCTTAAAATAGTAAATTTCATGAGTCAAAATTTGTTTAAAAAATCTTTTTATACATTTTTGTAGTGTCTCAGTGACCATTTTAATTTTTCGAAGTTTCATTGTTACGAGTATTAATTGCTTTATTTAACTTTGACTGCGGCCATATTACTCTTGCCGAATCAAGCAATTAACTAAGAACTATTTTTATTCGTAAGTCATTACAAAAAAAATTAAAACATTATTAATATTATCTTGTTCTAAAATTATAACCGTTTCGTTACTCACATATGACATGACATGACATAATGACATGCCATAGTTTTATTCATCATGTAGGCAATTAAAATAGCGCTTATGACAAGTCAGTACAAAATAAAGAAACTTATGTAAGTACAGAAATCATATCAGCTAATGTATACATAACATACATAGCATCGTCAAAATACACTGGGCAACTATAAAGTTTACAATATTTTTATATTAGTCCAGAATTGTTAAGTATTATTATTATTGTTATTTTTTCTCTGTTTTAAAGGTCGATATGGACCATAGGCATTACCGAAACGGCATTCAGGGTTAGTAACATGCAATATAATTGACAACGCAGCTATTTGAAATGGTACATACATACGCACTCACGCCTGTAATCCCCGAAGGCGTAGGCAGAGGTGCAGCCAGCACACCCACACTTCGCCGAGCGTATCTCCCACGATGTGATAGGGGGCGAGCCTATCGCCATAACGGGCACAAATTCCAGACTCCGGGCTGATACTGAGAATTTCGAAATAGAAAAACCCAATACCACTTTACCCGACCTGGGGATCGAACCCGAGACCTCAGAGTTAGCCTCAATTGCAACGCGTACGCATTACAACTGCGCCACCGAGGCAGTCTATTTGAAATGGTATAAATATTGTTTTCTATTCTGTCAACACTATCGTTTATTTCAAAATCACTGTCGGCGGTGGTTATTGTTTTCGCCGTAGTCGTACAGTCAAAACGTGTATCATCACTTTATTTACAAAAATATATCTCATGGTGATAAACGACTGTTATTTTGTTAAGTATATTATAAAGTTTGTTTATTAACTATGCCCATTTGTTATTACTTGTAATATCTTAAGGAATATGCCCAATGCTTGTTTATACAGCAAGTGGTTTACGTAAAAATATTTTTAGAAGTTATAAATTCTCAGAATTCATTTTCAGTTTCGTTATATTGCGTTACGTTATGAAACTGAAAAATTGTTAAGCTTAGTTCACAAAAACAAAAACTTACGTAGGTACCTGTATATGGGAACGCTCAGCCGTCGGGACGGTGTACCCTGGGCATCAGCCAGCTCTTCCGCAGGAATTGCTGGACGGCCAACGATCTGATACGCAGAATCAGCTCCTCGACTTTCTGACCAGGAGAGAGTTGAAGGACGCGGATAAAGACAAACTGTAACCCCGACTGCTTATCAGGAACGAGGTTCGCCTTCGTGGGGATTGTGAGGTAGACAAACTCTATAAAAAAGCACGAGAAAAGGCCGTGGGCCCAGTGCGACGTGTTTGCCAAGTGCACCCAACTTTAGTCGGCGTCGGACAATCCTTCACTCCGGTTATTTGCCGAGCATGGGAATCGCCGGCAGGAGACCTAGAGGAGACACCGTCCTCAAAAAACTCCAATCTTAAGGCTCTGGTGCCCGCCGATGGAATGAATGGCTGGAGGGAGTCCAGTCCCGAGGGCGCCACAAGAAATAAGTCCTAATCGGGTCGCATCTCGAATCCGTTGGGAGTTTGGAGACGGTAGAATCTTTGGGGTCTGCCCCCGAGGAAGCCACCGCTTACAATTATAATTGCAGGAAGCTTAGTGTGACCGAATCCGACCACGGTCAGAAGCGGTCGCGCTCAATCACTTGCAGCCGCGATGGGATCAACACCGCCTCGAGCGGAGAAGAATCCGCAGCGCCTAAAGTCCCGACGAAAAGGAAAAGGAAAGGCTGAGAACATCCGCCGACCACAGTCCACTATACTATGTGTACTATGCCTTATGGCATCAGTTTCGTAACGGATATTCTCAGTATCGTTATCTATCAGTTTAGTTACAAATTTAAAAGTACACTTTTTCTGAGTATGACCCTTAAGTGTTCGTTCCTTGAGTACTCTCGACTGAATGCCGAACGACCGCGTCGCCCCTCCAACATAAACTACGCCGGAAGAGCCGAACCGGAACCAACATAATTGTTATTAACTATAAAAATACATGCAGAAATCATTACAATTATATAATCATAATATACAATAATTCTAATATTACAGGTACAGTGATTAAGTTACCGAAAATCAGCAGTAAATCATCTTAAATTAACACAAACTGATGTTTTAGTAAAAGTGCCCTTACAGTACGTGTAAGTGACTATTCAAATTACTGCTACTTGCGAAATTTTTGTGACACATTTTACATACATACGGCTTTTCTCCTGTGTGAATTCTAATATGTTGCTTTAACGATCATTTCGTGTACTTACTTGTATAATTACAGTATTGATATTTGAAAGGTTTTTCTCCTGTGTGAGTTCTAATATGTGACTTTAAAGCTGTACTCCTGTACATGTATAATTACAGTATTAACATTTAAAAGGCTTTTGTCCTGTGTGAGTTCTAATATGTTCCTTTAAATGACTACTCACTGCACATGTATAATTACAGTATTGACATTTAAAAGGCTTTTCTCCTGTATGAGTTCTAATATGTTGGTTTAACCTACCACTTTCATTACATGTATAATTACAGTATTGACATTGAAAAGGCTTTTCTTCTGTATGAGTTCTAATATGTGACTTTAAAATATCATTTCGATTACATGTATAATTACAGTATTGACATTTAAAAGGCTTTTCTCCTGTGTGAGTTCGTATATGTGCCTTTAAAACATCATTTCGAGTACATGTATAATTACAGTATTGACATTTAAAAGGCTTTTCTCCTGTGTGAGTTCTAATATGTGTATTCAAAGCACTACTCACTGCACATGTATAATTACAATATTGACATTTAAAAGGCTTTTCGCCTGTGTGAGTTCTAATACGTGTCTTCAAAGAAGTACTCACTGCACATGTAAGTAGGGTATTATTGGGCATTCTGGACCACTTTTCGCGAAAAGTGGTCCAGAATGCCCAATGGTCTAGAATGCCCAATGGTCTAGAATGCCCAATGGTCTAGAATGCCCAATGGTCCAGAATGCCCAATAGTAAATAATCGATAGATAACATTTCCGTTGATTATTATGTTCATTACGTTCATAATTTTAGTCCAAATCGTATATTATATTAACGGTATTTGTACTTAAGACTAACTATTGTTGTTTTGACCGTATATAGCATTAGACGTTTGCAAATAATGAAATTTGTTAAACAACCACATTCTCTTAATGTGGATGCAATTTGTGTTGAGCCCCAGTGTGGAACTCTTCGACATGGAGAGCTTTTACCGAATACTATTAGATGTATTATTTGCGGTCCATCTAACTGCGGGAAAACTAATTTAGTGATCGGTCTGCTTTTGCATAAAGACGGATTAAAATATCGTAATGTTTATCTTTACTCAAAAACTCTAAACCAACCAAAATATTTGTTTTTAGAAAAAGTGTTCGCCATGGTTCCTGATATATCATTTTCCAAATATAAGGACAACGAGGAGGTATTGAGTCCTCAGGAAGCTAGTAGTGATTCTATAATTATTTTTGATGACGTGGCGTGTGAGAATCAAAATAACATGCGAGATTATTTTGCAATGGGAAGACATAAAAATATAGACTCTTTTTATTTAAATCAAACCTACAGTAAAGTACCTAAACAACTTGTCAGGGACAATGCAAATCTCATTGTTCTTTTTAAACAAGACGATATCAATATGAGACATATCTATGATGAACATGTTAGCACTGATATGAAATGGAACGAGTTTCGTGAAATGTGCACGCAAATATGGACAGATCCATATAGTTATTTGGTCATAAACAAAGATTGTCAAAAGAACGAAGGATGTTATCGAAAAAACTTTGACAATTTTGTAGTTTTCAATTAAGAACTTCTATAAATATCATCATTCTTACAGTAAAAGTATTATTCTATTTGAAACATTAACAGAAGAACGAAGTATTTAGTAATGGATAAATCATTTAAAAGACAAATTATTAACGCTGCTGAAGCTGTGAAGAAAAAAGTTCGTAAAATGCGAAATATAGAAGTAGAAAATGAAAAAGCATTGGAAACGGTTTTTAAACCACTAATTAACCCCCTGAATCAAATAGCATTAAAAACTAACAAACGTTCATTGAAAGAAAATTCTAATATTAAACATGATGACAGTTACCAAGATACTATTTTACCTGAAGATGAAATTACTAAAACTGAAAATTGTTGGAACAATACTGAGATGCCTAATTCGGGCTTTGATAATAATGATTATATTGAAGAAGAAGAGGAGAAGAGTGAAGCTTCTGATAATGATTTAGAAAATAGTGGAGATTCATATAAAACATTAGATTCGATCAATAGCACCGATCAAGATTCATTGTCATGGTCGTTATCTCCGGAAATATATGAAGATGTTCCTTTCGGAGTAAGATTAGATAAAGGAAAATTAATGCTCGGTACTTCCAAAGTAATTATTAACGATAAAACCATTAATATAGATGAAACAGTTTATAAAAATACCCCAGGCTTAAGGGAACTATTATTTAAAAGAGATCCTAATTTAGTATTAGTGACGGAGGAAGATAAGCGGAATTATAAATTAATGTTGTTAGTGTCAAACGCTCATAGACGTGATTTTGATCCTAAAAACCAATAAAAAGCAATAAAGGTAAAAGATATTTATATATAATTAAACCTTTATTCAAACTAACGGATGATGTAAGTTGTAATCGAAATCCAAAAGGTCAAGGCTTACCTATTTTAAAAAAGTGGAATAAGTTTGTTGATTATGTTTATTGGGATGATCCCAATGAATTAGTTGATAGATTAAAATTACTAATTGCTTCTCGAGATGCTGGAAATACTGGTTTAGATAATGAAATTATATCGATTATAGAAGAACTACGAGAAAGTGGAATCATAAATTGATAAATACTTTGATGTTAGGCAATTTGATTCATTTCAATTTGATCTTATTACATTAACGGACATAATGAATATTGACAAATTTGGTCATCACATTCATAAAAGAATGCGATTATCTGATATTTTTAATATCAATGACAAAACTATTACAAAATCAATAAATGGAGAGTTTGATTTACAACAAAATCGAATTCGAGGCGTGATTGATCCTGTCGAAGCTGATCACGTTTCAAATAAACATTATGTTGATGTTATAATACAAAATTTGTGCAATAAAGACGATGTTCATAAATTAATAGATAAATCCAAGCATGAAATATTAAGCGAGATTCATAGCTCTTTAGAACATTTAAAAGCAAATCTTATTTTATATATCAACCAGAATATAACCAACTCTTCTACTAAGAAGATTGATAAAGCTAAACGAAATGATAAAACAACAAGTGGTTAATGAATTACATCGATCTGCACGTAAAAATTTTATTCGTCGTCCAGTTATCCTAAAAGCTATAGACGACCTGTGGCAAGCAGATCTAATTGATCTAAAAAATATTAAAACTTACAACAAAGGATTTGGTTACATCATAGTTGTTATTGACTGTTTCTCTAAATATGCTTGGGGAGTACCTTTAAAGACAAAATCTAAAATAGAAGTATATCATGCTTTCCAGAATGTGCTAAAATTAAGTGGTCGTTCGCCGGTGAATTTGCAAACTGATTTGGGTACTGAATTTTACAACGACGTGTTTTCAAAACTGATGAAATTATCTAATATAAATCATTATTCATCTTTTTCAACGAAGAAAGCGTCAATAGTTGAACGATTAATTAAAACTTTAAAAAATAAACTTTTTAAGATATTTAACTTAAATGGCAGCTATAAATGGATAGGAAAGGTATTGGAAAATGTTTTATCAGACTACAATAATTCAAAACATAGAACAATTGGTCATAAACCAAATGAAGTGAATTTTATGAACGAACAAAAAATAAAACATATTATTTTACAAACACGAAAACCAATATCATTTAGACGCAATAAGTTCAACATAGGTGAATCAGTCCGTATAAGTAAATATAAAAATTGTTTTCAAAAGGGATATACTCCTAACTGGTCAACAGAAATTTTTAATATTAGCAACGTAAATGACACAAACCCTGTCACATACAACATAGAAGATCAACGCAAGCAACCTATTTTAGGTTCTTTTTATGAACAAGAAGTGCAGAAAACAAAATATCCTGATGTTTATTTAATTGAAAAAGTTTTAAAAAGAAAGGGCAATAAGTTGTTCGTTAAATGGCTTGGTCTTCAGGAAACTGAAAATAGCTGGATTGATAAGACTAGAGTCGTTAATTGAGGGGTGTTGTATGTATATTAATAAGTACAGTGATAGTTACAATACACTTTTTTATGAACAATGAACGGAGGAGGACTAGTAAATAGTTTAATAAACAATTTACCAGTTGAACTACATTTGCCTGGCTATAACTATTGCGGTCCAGGAACTAAATTACAAAAACGCTTATTGCGCGGTGATAAAGGCATAAACAAATTGGACGAAGCTTGTAAAGAACACGATATTGCATATTCAACATTTTTAGATTTACATAACCGTCACAAAGCTGATTTACAGTTATTTAATATGGCTAAAAAACGCTTAGGCGCTAAAGATGCTGGGAAAGGTGAAAAATTAGCTTCTTGGATTGTTAGTAAAGCAATGAAGACAAAACTGAAAACCGGTTCAGGTTTGAAGTCGTTTGGATCATTAGTTTCTAAAATCCGTTCACATATTAAGAAGTCCAAACGTAATAAAACAAATATAATAAAAAATGCTTATCTAGCAGCGAAGAAATTAATTCCGTTGCGTTCAAGTCATCGAATTTGTTTGCCGAGAGTTATACCGTTACCAAAAACCGGAGGACTATTGCCTTTGATACCTATATTTGCTGGGTTGTCCGCATTAGGTACATTAGCGGGCGGTGCGGCTGGTATTGCAAAAACAGTCAATGATTACAAAAATGCTCGACAAAACTTACGAGAATCTGAACGTCATAACAAAGTTATGGAATCCATAGCACTCGGTAAAGGGTTGTACATCAAGCCTTTTAAGAATGGCAATGGATTGTATGTAAAGCGTTCAAAAAACTAAGTATGAGGTTACCTAATCACGCTCTAAATAATATAGATATCCAGTCTCACGCACAAAATATACCATATTTTCGAGGAGTATTTATGAAAGATAGTTTACCTATGAAACCAAAATCTATCGAGAGTGGTGTTGTAAACTTGGATAATTCTAGTAATGAAGGAACTCATTGGGTAGCCTATGTTAAAATAAATAATTATTGTGAATATTTTAACAGTTTTGGAGATTTAAAACCGCCGATAGAGTTACTAAAATATTTTAAACATTGTAATATATTCTATAATTACAATAGGTATCAAACATTTGATGCTGTGAACTGTGGTCAGTTGTGTTTGATTTTTTTGTATAACTTTTGGAATAAAAAAAATATAAAATAAATTAACTTCTTTTATTCATATCAATCGCAAGATGTCTTTCACGCTGTCTATAACTGGTACTTCGTCAATACTTTCAACATACTATTCTCCAAATCTGCAACTCGAAGGAGAATATGAATGTGCATTATTACATTTGTCTACATTCAATTCGATTCCGAATGTTGATGATAGAAATAACAAATTATATTATGGTGATTATAATGATTTTATTACAATACCTGAAGGTGCATATGAACTACAAGATATCAACGATTACATAAAATCAAAAATAAAAAATGATAGTTTTGAACTACAGTGCAACAACAATACGTTAAAGACGAATATATATTGTACAAAAAGGATAGATTTTACAAAAGAAGGTTCTATTGGAAGACTTCTAGGTTTTGATAAAAAAATCCTTGAAGCTAATATATTACACGTGTCACCGTTTCCAGTAGACATTTTATCAACGACCGTGGCGAGGGTTGAATGTGATATTATTAGCGGATCTTATGTGAATGGTCGACCTAGTCATATTATTCACGAATTTGCTCCTAATGTGCCTCCGGGATATAGAATCATTGAAATTCCGAAGAATATAATTTACTTTCCAGTCAATCAAAATATTATAAACAGTGTTAATATAAGGTTACTAGATATTAATAACAATTTGCTTAATTTACGAGGTGAGGAAGTACAGTTATATTTGCACCTGAAAAGAAAATGATTAATTACCATTCAGTACATAAATATCACAGTGCACATACTAAAAATTTTAGTAAGGCGCGAGCTACCTTCAAAGCTGCATTGCATAATAGTAAGAAACAAAAACTAAACAAAGAAAATTTAAAATTTCTTAAAATAATAGGTCTCTTAAAATGAATATTCTAGACGTTTTATCTACACCATCTTACGATAATAACATCGAAGGCATAGAGTATCATTCGTATAAACCCTACATTACTAGCTTCAATAGAAATGACGAGATTCGTATACCTATTAATCAAAAAGACTTGTACGTTCTACCATCAGCCAGCACTTTGTATTTAGAAGGAATCGTGAATGTTACGAAAAGAGATGCTAAAGAAAAAACGAGCGTGGACTTTACTAATAATCCGTTGATGTACCTTTTTCAAGATATAAGGTATGAATTAAACGGAGTGGAGATAGATAGGGTAAAAAATGCAGGTGTTACCACCACTATTAAGTCATTGTTATCTATGAATGAAAGTGAATCTAAAGCATCACGAGCCTGGGGATGGGATATACATGGCATAAAAAGTGAGAATGGATTTTTTTCTGCATCATTACCGCTGAGTAATATCTTGGGATTTGGCGAAGATTATAAAAAAGTTATCATAAATTGCAAACACGAATTAATCCTGCTGAGAAGCAATACAGATCTGAATGCTGTGAAATTGAATAGTGGAGAAGTCATAAATAACATCGAAATCAATAAAATCGTATGGAGAGTACCACACGTGAAAGTATCCGATAAAGAAAAGTTAAACCTCTTAAAGATTTTAGAAAAAGACCGAGCTCTTCAAATAATATTTAGGAATTGGGATTTATATGAATATCCTTTATTACCTAAAACTACAAAGCATACGTGGTCTATTAAAACCTCATCCCAAATTGAAAAGCCTAGATACGTTGTTATCGGTCTGCAAACTAACAGAAAAAACAATGCAGGTGCTGACATGTCCAGATTTGATCACTGTAATTTGCGTGAAGTAAAAGTTTATTTAAATTCCACTTATTACCCATATGAAAACCTAAACACAAATTTTATAAATCAGCAATTTGCTTTAATATATGAACAATATGTTCGATTTCAACAGTCGTATTACGGACGTAGACCAGAGCCTCTGTTAAGCGCTAAAGAGTTTAAGGACATTGCGCCGTTGTTTGTTGTAGATTGTTCTCGTCAAATAGATACTCTCATAGCAGGTCCAGTGGTTGACGTGAGAGTAGAATTGGAGAGTGTTGTTGAAATACCTGACCAAACGTCTGCTTACTGTCTTATATTAAATGACTGTATAATCGAGTATAAACCTCTGAGTAATACTGTAAGAAAAATATCATGAATTCGGACTGTATAATTTTAGATGTTCAAGGATTTAAAGACATGCGCAACAATTTTATAGTAAAGGAATTAGCTTTTGCGAGTCGTGACTATACACAAACATTTTTGATAAAACCACCATTTTTATTCAAATACTTGTCAAATGATGAAAAAAGGCATGTTAAATGGTTGGAAAGAAATAGAGGCATTTATTGGAACGAAGGGTATATTGACTTTAGAGAATTTCGACGTATAATTGTTCCATATCTAGAAAACAAGGAAATCTTTGTAAAAGGATCGGAGAAAGTAAAGTGGATAAAGGATCTTTGTGTCAATTGCAAGGTATCAGACCTCGGCGAAGAAAGTTGTCCAAATTTTTCCGAGTTGTATAACAAGTATTGTGATGGAACTACTAAATTCAATTGTACTAAACATATGAAGTATTGTGCTTTAAAAAATGTTTTGTGTATTAAAAAATATTTGGAGTTGTAGGTGCTTAATAAAAGTGTATTTAGTTATAAGTTTCATTTAATAAAAATCTTTCAAATTACTAAAATGTTCTTATTTCATAACATATTCCTTAAATTTAGAAAATAATAATAGATGATACCTTAAATCCATTATGAATACACTGATATGGATGAATAAGACACTATACATAAAGAAAAATATTTTATCATTTTTACTTATGCAAATAACAAATCATGACTTTCTAATTTAAAAAGGATGGGTAAAAATCATTATCTATTAAAGACTTTGAAATTTTCTTGATCAATGATTCAGTATCGTCCATGACACTGTCAATAGCATCTTTAACTATGTATTGTGCATTTAAGATGACATTCTCACTATCACTATCACTGTCACTGGCTTGAGGATTATTGTTACAAAGGTCTATGACAGAAATTTTTATCAACTTAATGCCTCGTCGCTGTAATCTGCTCATGACAAAAGACTTGCTAACTTTTTGTTTCTTTAAATTATTATGGGATGACTTTTCCTGACGTCGTTTTGATTTTTTGTCTTTTGTGATTTGATTGCAATGCCCGGGTTCACTGCGTAGCATCTCTGAGAATCCTTCCAAGGGATCCTGAGCATACTGGCTAAATATAATATCTGAGTCAGATATCTATAACAAAAAAAACAAATATTAGAATTATCGTACAAATGTTAATTAAAATTAGAGAATATTGTTCAAACAGAGATAAAATATTTTACTTACCGAAGACATGATTATGATGATATTCTGATAGGTTATGAATGGATGTAGATATTATTCAATTAGGTACCTACTCAAGACTAGTAATATATGACAAATGACAAAAAATAATACCACCCCACTATACGACATTATGGTATTAAACAAGTATGGACACGTTTACTATAAAATGTGAATTATGCATTTATGTCTTTAAAGACATTACAAACCAAAGATCTAAATAGATATCGTATGTAATTAGCATTCTCATGGTTTAGTACATCTCCATGGTACAAAAGTGTTATACTTTAGTTTTATTAAATACTTACGGTGTCTATTTAGATATTTGCTCTATGGAAGAAAAATGCTTAAGTAACATTTTTATTTAAAGTACATTGAACGGAAACATGTTTCATCAGGTTTGAATTGATGTATGTTTGATTGACAAATAATACTGTGATCGTGTTTCATTACTATCTATATTGATATTATAGTCTATTTTAGATATTTGCTCAATGGAAGAAAAATGCTTAAGTAACATTTTTATTTATAGCACATTGAACGGAAACATGTTTCATTAGGTTTGAATTGATGTATGTTTTATTGACAAATAATACTGTGATCGTGTTTCATTACTATCTATATTGATATTATAATTATGCGAATGTGAATTTGTCTGCACATTGAACTATATATATTATTATAACGTAATATAAATGACGCGAGGATGTACTAGGTAGGTACGTGATGAAACTTAAATCTCTGTTTTAGTTCATTACTTATATAGGTTCTTAAATAAATAAATTATAGTAAATAAAACAA
Organism: Mimas tiliae; assembly: GCA_905332985.1. Classification (NCBI taxonomy): domain Eukaryota; kingdom Metazoa; phylum Arthropoda; class Insecta; order Lepidoptera; family Sphingidae; genus Mimas; species Mimas tiliae. The sequence continues at coordinate 1,530,722 of HG995266.1, read as the reverse complement.
GTAGTTACGATTATTCACATTTTTATTGATATTTTTACAAATGTTTATTAAAGTCTATAGGTATAGTCTATTTTATATGTTTAACAATAGATACAAATAACTTGTCTATCCTTATGATATAATTAATATAATATACACATAATAACTAAGTATACAACTTGACAATTTTTTATTTAGTCTACTACATAAGTCTATTTTTTTAAAATAAGAGAATGACCCCAGGCTTGTGTTGATATTTTATCTACAGATATCGCTCGTTTATCATCATTACTAGATAATGCAATTTTGTTGACACTTTGAGTAAATATTTCATGCTTTATTGATTTAAACATAATATTTTTACTACGAATTATTCCACCATTAAATAAAATATTTTCATAATCAGTTATACTTAAATCCCTTACTACACATGATTTTACTCCTTTTGCTTTTTTAATCATTTTGTTGGGAGTTTTTATAGAATACATTTTTGATCTCAAACCAACAAAATCCGAGATATATTTACCCCCCATTTCATCTTTAAATAGTCCAGGGACTTTGTTATTCTTTAAAGGTATCTTAAAATCATTTTGATCATCATAATTACTCGTGTCAAAATATTGCAAAAACTGAAATTTTAAGTCACAATAAAAATCATTCGTGTATATTTCATACACCAGAGAATCAGTGTCTGTATAACATAGCTTCACACGATTTCCGTAAAATTTCTTTACAACATTATAATGAAAGTTATACATGTGAGACTTAGAAAGTTCTAATACAGTGAATCCAATATAAATAGGTTTGTCCAAAATAATCTGATCAGGTTTCATTTGTATTGCAACTAAATTATCTGATAAAATACAAGCACTATGGAAATAGGGGTTGGCTATAAGTCTCTCGGCCGATAATGATTTCTTAGTTCGATTATTTTTATCGTTCCATTGGTTAACTAAATGAACAGTAACTCTATTTTCAGTATTTTCTAATGTCTTACCAAAAACACTATTGTTTAACAATTTAAAAAAATCTTGCTCGAAGTTACTTTTTGCCTTTTGTCTTAATCGAGTGTTCAATTCTATATATTGTTTTAAATATGGACTCTGTCTAAAAGTAATAGCTCTGTGAACTTTACGTAATATTAAACCGTGTTCTATACATTTTTTTAAATGAACGTAGTGTATTACGTAATTATACTTATTATACAAATTTGCAATAAGTTTATTTGTTTTACCCCCCGGAGGCATACATTTTTCAGGACAAAACGGTAAATCGTTATGGCAATCGTGTAAGTATTCGGGATACAAAAGATCAATTTCTAAGATGAAACCCCACTCAGCATTATCTTCAATATTTTCTATGTGTAAATTACCTAATTCATTTTCACTAAGAAATCTAAAACTAGCATACGGTAAATATTGACACATGCTAAATCCGTAAAGATTATTACAATCAAGATATACTATGAAACATGAAGGATTTGACGCATTATATTCAGGCATGTATTTATGATTGGCTTTTGCATACCGATGGGAACACATGCACAAACCTCCTCTAATACCCCTTTGAATCATTATGACGATTTCCAAATCCGACACGAGTTCTAACTGAACGCCTGTTTTAAGCAACATAGCATCGAAAGACAGACTAGGCGCTGTGATATAAAAAGCAGGGTCAAGTTTATAATGTTGTTTGCATGTTTTTCGAAATTTTTGGAATATGTCTGTTAATAAAAGTACGTCTGTTTTCAAATACAGATCCGTATACTCACCTAAATTACCTATATTGAACTCATTCCAAACAGTTTGAGCGTGATTATAATCTTCATCGCTTATGTCTTCGTTAGTCAATGAATTATGAAAATAATACTTAGAAGGTAACGATTTCTGATCATAAAATTTCCAATCTGTCATGTAATCATAGGGATATACACCTTTTCGTGTCAATAAATTAAATTGTCTTTCATCAGAAAAATGAGATCGAAGATTAATAAAATCTGGTATCTCCATTGTTTTAGCGAGTTTGTCTAGACTCGTTCCTAAAAAGTTCAAGGAATCTAAAAACCTGATTTGTATGTACCCATTATCTGTAATATGAATAAACTTTGAAAATGATATGTATTTTTCCTTAGTCTTGGGTATTATTTTTATTTGACCAGGAATTTCACCTAATTTTTTTATAAATAAATGACAATCATATCCAGATAAATTATGAAAAAATAAAGGAATAAATTTTGGAACTTTATGCTGTAGATTACAATGTCGATGGGCAGCACCTCGATATCGACCTGTAATATGACAGTGATCCCTAACTCTATCGGTCCACAATAAATTTTCACATATGTGACACTTAACAGCATAATTAAAATGTATAGCATCTTTTTCCGTGAATATCATAGGCTTGTTTTTAGACAGAATGCTATATATTTCTTTAACATCATGTACTAGAAATTCTAAAAATTTTAAGACACAATCATTACCGCGATAACTTCTGTAGCCTTCAAGTGAATCATTAAATGATGATACTATATTATAGGCAAACGCGGCCGGCACGTGGTGTTGTAAGTATGATGTATTAGCGGTGGTGTTCGGTTCACTTTCGGAAAACGGTTTGAGCAACGTCTCAAAATCAGCATATATGACAAATGGAATGTTTTGCTTTCTGTCATAATTTTTAAATTTTAAAAATGAACCTTTTTCTGGTAAAACAGTAACAACCCCTCCACATAAATGTCTATTAATTTGACCGAGAGTTGGAAAAAATAATAAGCACGTTTCGCAGAAGTATAATTTACTATGGTGTTTGGTGATCTGATTTCTAACAAGACGTGGCAAGTCTTTAATAAGACAATAATGGGAATATATATTATTTTCTAAAAATAATAAATGAATTACTTTAGATTTGTAATTAGTATTGTTCGTAGATTTATACAAAGGTCCAGTGATAGTCTTATTATTTTTCAATCCATACACCATAATATTAAGAGAGGGATTATTTTTTTCAAAAGTAGCTATGTCCGAAAATGTTATTGGAAATGATAAGTTATGTACATTTAAAATGTTATGGAAGTGAGGGTAAGATGAAATTCTGTCAGAATGTCGGGTTGCGGGGTACAAGGCTGCTACAACACACCATAAAAAACAATACTTATCTTTGTTTTTAATATTCAAACAAGCTTTTCTATTTTTTATAAATTTTGGTAAATCTATAAATTTAGCTCCGCCGAGGGGTTGGTATTTATTAATATTTATTTCTATATATGAATTCCTCAAAAATGTCCAACCGCTATCTCTTTCTTGAAATTCTTCAATTTTTTTTAACAGCAACATAACTGTACATTTATATATTGAATCGAAATCGTAATTGACATGAAATACATAATTTTTTGTAGCGAACGATTTAATTTCTTGCTGATCATTTTTATACATAAGAAAAACAGAAAAAAGTTCAAAATAAATTTTCACAGATGTATGTATTTGAAGTGATCTATTTATTAAATTTTTAACTTGGTCACAAATGCTACTAAGAAACATCTCAGGAAAATTATTTACCTGCTCGTCAGTTGCAGTTATTCTATAAGTTACGATACGTCCTTTAAACGAACTATTAATAATTGCAATATTATCCTGAAATGGGGTCGCGCTATTGTTTTTATGTGTATTGCTACGTAAATGACCAGACCATCGTCGATTATCTACAAATATTTTACAAACCGAACAGTGAGGCATTATTAATACGTGTATAAATACTAAAATCAATATTAAATTATTTAACACTTACAACTCAAATACCTATATAGGTTTTCAAACACTGTAGATTTCTATTAGTTTCCAGTCCAAATAAAACTAATTGAAAGTGAATCATTCAACACGATCCAAACCAGTTCTGTCCTGTTTGATTTTTAGCTCTCGTTCAATAATTACTTGATCTTGAACAAATCACGTTGTTTATCAAAAATATTTCTGTAAATAAATGATGTACAATATTAGATAGGTACTTACATAATTTTGTGAAACCACAAGAAAAGTTATATTAATTAATGTTTATAAGTACCTGTAATTTTTACTATTATTAGTTGTAGATGTCTAGTTCAGTTTTTCATATCAAACTTTAGGTGCCCACGAAAATGTTTTCTGTATCCAAATATTTTAGTTTCATATATTAATATTATTTTAGGAACAATACGAAACAACTGTTGCGGTGTAGGTACTGATAGCAGTGCCTACACCGCAACAGTGATTATTAGTATATACTAATAATGGTTTTATTCCAAGAAAATCAATTATTATAAATTATAGAGTAAATTCATAATTAAAGTTATTAATTATAAGTCATAATATTATTAGTAAACATACAATCTTTTTCCATTAGATAGATACACTGCAATATATGCTGTGTATGTTATAAATAATTTATAAGGGTGTAGTTAAACGGTGCGTCTAGTACGCGCGAAACGGAGCGCAATCTATTCATACAAGTAACACGACGCGACGCCGCGCTGCATATCGTTTATTCACTGACTTATACAAACTTCAGGTATATTTGGAGACGCGCGCAACCACGCGTAGTTTAACTGCTGCCTAAGTATTATATTTCAATACTTTGCAACAAAATATTTGTTATTGCTTAATTGGACCGCGTTATGCAAATATGATTCAATCAATAAATTGTTTTTTTTTAAATTATAACACGATAAAGTGATTACATCGCATCTGACCATAAGTACTACCAACATGCTATCAAATATAATGGTAACATAATCGAGTGTTAAATAAGCACAAAAACATACTGGTAGTCTAATATCATTTACCCAGCGAAACTTAACTTTGTCAAGATACCGTACAAGTCAAAAAATCTGGGTTATATTTTCGGAGCTATACATCAGATTAACTCAAAAAAAATAAAAAAATGTTAGCTGGATCTTTTACGTATAATGTCGTCCAATAAGTGCAATAGACCTATTTTATTTTTCCAGTCAGCGAAAGCACATTCGCATCAAACAGCTATTTTAAGTAAGGATGGCACGTATTCACATTTATATGTTATCTATATACAACGGTAATTTAAAATACTTAGGTATAACCTCTTAGAGATGACTTTTTTGTATCATACTGATCAAATTTAATTCTAGGACTTTCCAGTCATACCATTTTTTGCTCTAAAGTGCATAACTACACGTGGTTTGTAAAAAAGAAAGGGTGACATTGTGATACAAAGCGCATGAGGGGGCTTAGTAGGTGGCGCTATGAGGCGCTTGCAAATTAGAATTAGCATATATAATTAATTATTTTCATTTATGTATGAAAACGACGACTTCAACTTTTTATAATACTGAATTATGACAAAAAAAATAATACTGTAAAGCTAGTTTTTTATAACAGTTTTTAAAATGATTTTTTTTATTGAATTATGACATGTTTGAAAACACGGTATAGTTTTGTCAACCCTAAGTGTTTTTGCTGCATCAACATTCGATATTGCTCGAAGTCTTTATTGCACATTTTACATATTATTACATATTATAATACGTACAAGGAAAAGAGTTTGTTTGAATACACTATAACTTCATCGTTTGCAACATCTTTCAATATAGCAAATTATCACGCGCTTTTGACTTATAAACAAAAGTTTTCGAAGGAAGCGACACAAACGAAATCAACTCGACTAGTGTGGAAACAAACTTGAAGAAGTAATCTACAATCAACCCAACCCGCTGCCTACTGCTGCCAGCTACCTTGCTCGCTGTCTCCGGCTTGTCGAACCCATCGTGCAGGTATATAAATTTATTCGACTGTTTGGAAAATGTAAGTATACTAACTTATTAATTAAACACTTCAAGACAGCAATTTTATGTATTTAAATATTTTATTCATGAAACATTACTGCTAACAGATATACATTCAAGTGCAATAAGTATAACATTGAAGTTTGAACACAGTAAAATTATTTATTTTAATTTTAATCCTCGCTACGGTGATTTGTACCTAACTCAGCTGTTTATTTATGCTGCTGGCAATGTTCAACGTCTCCAGATAACGCCCAGCTATTTTTCTAATTTATTTTATTTATATGTGAAACTAAATGTTTATGTCTTTATTTCAGGTCGGAATCCGAATGTGAATTCTATCAACCAGGCTCGACCTCTGTACAAAAAACTAAATCCAACCGCAAGCAGATGGCAAACAATGGGAAGCGCAAATCAGGATCATTGACGAATTCAACTTGTACGAGGTAGGTAATTACGTTATAATAATACGTAGTAATTCAATAGATACGTGTTAATACAATTTAAATCATTTATAGTATGTCTTTAAAAATCGTCGCTTAGCTAACAACACCACGCAAGTTAAATTGGCTTGGTTTTCAGGAGAGACATAAAACGGAATATTTTTTTATGAACATGTCTGATGTAACCAATGAATTGCGCGGTGACAGAACTATTTGAATATCATGCTTTGTATGGTTAATTTAATTTTTTGTGTAAATTTATTGGATAAACAATTTCTCTAATGACAATATCACATGATCAATTTTTTAGTTACGCGGTTTTGTTAGCTAAGCGACGAAATGTCGTAGGATTGATTTTAATTTGAACAAAAATTTATGTTTCCTTCTTTGTTTCAGTAAAAAACCTATGTCTAGTACCGATATATTCGGTATAAGTAGTAACCACGGTATTGACACAGAGCTCACCGAAGGCACATCGGGCAATCTATTATCATCATTTTTTGTAAACCGAGTGGCTAACGGTAACGAGCGGCGAACAACGAGCACCGTCGGTGAGTACTACATCGACTGCAAGGTGTACAAGACGAGTGACGCACGCGATACCGACTCCCTGGAGCTGTGGAAGAAGGCGCTTGTTCGCATTAAGTTCCACGCCGACACGGATTCACATCAGTGGCGAAAATTACAAGAGTTTGTGCGTTCAGCTGATTTATTGTTCGAAGAACAACCTAAGGTATTTTGTTCTAAATAAAAATAAATAATTGAAAGCGTCTATGTTGTTTTACTAAATATTCTATGAACAAACCACAGAATACATGTTAGTACTATGTAGAATACATACAAAATCGTTGATATGTTTTAATTACAATTTTATTGATTCACAAAAACACAAAACAAAAGAACACTTTTGCTTCAAGAGTCAACGTTACTGCTTAATCCGACTATGAATATTTACTCTATACCCATTGTTTACGTACGTTTATCGTTTTTAGATCATTAAATACGTGTTTCTTATCATAATTTCAGTCGATTATTTACTATTGGGCATTCTGGACCATTGGGCATTCTAGACCATTGGGCATTCTAGACCATTGGGCATTCTAGACCATTGGGCATTCTAGACCATTGGGCATTCTGGACCACTTTTCGCGAAAAGTGGTCCAGAATGCCCAATAATACCCTACTCATGTATAATCACAATATTGACATTTAAAAGGCTTTTCCCCTGTGTGAGTTCTAATATGTGACTTTAAAGTACTATTTTTTGTACATGTATAATTACAGTATTGACATTTAAAAGGCTTTTCTCCTGTGTGAGTTCGAATATGTGCCTTTAAAACATCATTTCGAGTATATGTATAATAACAGTATTGACATTTAAAAGGCCTTTCTCCTGTATGAGTTCTAATATGATTCTGTAAATGACTTTTTTGTGTACAAGTATAACTACAGTATTGACATTTAAAAGGCTTTTCGCCTGTGTGAGTTCTAATATGTGTATTCAAAGCACTACTCACTGCACATGTATAATTGCAATATTGACATTTAAAAGGCTTTTCTCCTGTGTGTGTTCTAATATGTGACTTTAAATTACTATTTTTAGTACATGTATAATTACAGTATTGACACTTATAAGGCTTGTCTGAGTTTTTTGTAGATCTATAGCTTTCTTTAGATGTCCCGTCACATATATACTGCTGTATTTTCCTATATGTAACGTTCGGTTTAGTAATCACAGGTTTATGTTCACTAATATGTTTGATAAGAAGAGCTTTCGTATCACATGTTTTACCACAATCATTGCATATGTATTTTTTTATATTCTTCTTAGCTAATACGTGCTGACTTTTCCCGCCATATATTATTAGGGATGAGTTATTTTCATTAGCTACTGTGTTTCTTGGAGTTCCATAAATCGTTTCTTGCTTCCCTTCTATAGATTTGGTTTCATCTGGATTAACGTTGTGGCCTGCGTCCAGTTTTGCCTTTTTGTTTGTGGGTGCACCTTTTAGTACTTACTATGACTATTTGGCAATAAATAAACAGTCGTTCTTTTCTTTTATTTTTACCTGCCGCTAAACCGGACAATGCCAGCGTCAGTCTTTTTTATTTATTGGCTTGAGTGACGAAACGAGCTGGTCGCTCGCCTGATGGTAAGCGCCACGCGTGCCCATAAACAGAAGCAACACCATAGCGAATTTGAATTGCAAAGCACTGCATGGCATTGGACTGCGCTCGTCACCCTGAGACATAAGATGTTAAGTCTCATAATGCCCAGTATTTCACTGGCTTCAATGTCCTTCAAACCGGAATACAACAGTGCTTGCGCACTGCTGCTTCGCGGCAGAGATAGACAAAGTGGTGGTACCAACCCAAACGGCCCTCGCCTACGAGGGACCTGCCACCTCACTAAGAAGCCTCCACTTCGCCCGATTTTGAGCATCCTCTGTAGTAAGACCGTTGGCTCTCATATCTCCGTCTAATACATTCGGGGGGCGTAGGTCCATCCCGAGCATTAGTTTTAAGTACCTATGTATATAATATTTTATGTTTCAATTAATATTTATGTATTATATTTGTATGTGCTTAACTGTTTTATGTGTTCTGTGTTATGGTAATTGCCAAATAAAGCTATTTTCTTTCTTTCTAATACGTCAAGTCAGCGTTTTTCGGGCCGTCCGCGGGATGGTACTCCTTGTACGTTCTGGCACAGTCACTTGCGACCGACATGCTTCGGACGTGCGCTGCTTTTTCATAAAAACGTGACCAAACCACCTTAAGCGAATTTTCTGAAGTTTATCTGCCAAGTGGCGATTACACAGGCTGCCGCTGATTTACGTTGCACATCCACCACAGCACCTTCATTTCCGCGACGTGGATCTCCCTAATATGCCCCTGAAGTGTAGGCCACGTCTCACACCCGTACAAGAGTACAGGCCGGTGTTATATATGAGACCTTTAAGTGTCATCGGCATCTTTCGGTCGCAAGTGACTTCTGTAACCTCCCGCCACTTGGCCCAAGCGGCGCCAATACGGGCTTTGACGTCGAGATCGATGTCATCGGACTCATGCAATACAACCCCTTGGTATTTCAACTTGTCCGTTTTCACGGCCAGTTCGTTACTTATCCGGATACTATCCGGGTCTGTACTCAGCAGGCCATGTACTCGGTCTTTGCAATATTTAGTTTTAAAGAGTCCCCTTCCACAGGCTCACCCTTTACTCTAGGCGCTGTTTGTCCTCGTCTACCAGTGCTATGTCATCGGCATACATATACATACAGTACTATGTCTGCCGTCGTGACATCCAACACAACCCTAAACAAAAAAAGGACTCACCACCGAGCCCTGGTGGACACCTACGGTGATAGGAAGAGGGTTGGTATCGCCAACAGCAGTCCGTACCAGAGACTCAGGTCGGAGGTACAAGTTCCCGATGATGTCAACATAAGCCTCTGGCACACCCTTGACCCTTAGCGCCCACCAAATAGCCTGCCCGGGCACACAGTCAAAGGCCTTTTTCAAATCCAGAAAGGCGCAGAGGCTTCTTCTTCGTCCTGTAAATCTCGACCAGCGATCTGATCGCGAACACCGGGTACATGGTGCCGCTTTCGGATGTGAAGCCATATTGACACTCGGAGACAGTACAATCTTGGCGGAGCGGATTCGAGGATGCGTTCGAAGAGCTTCATGGTGTGGCACATCATCACGCGGTAGTTCTCACAATCCTGAACACTACCCTTACCCTTGTAAGGGGTTATAAAACAAGGGTTGAGCATTTGTTTGGTGTTCAGGATGCGGCTGAACAAGTCGGCAAGAGGCTCTAAAGCATACGAGCCCATCGCCAGTCATTGTTCAAGTAAAAATTATTTTCATTAATACCAGTGGCGGATTTGCCGTCACGGGTCTAGGACCGCCGGATATTAGGGGCGGCCAATCGTGACAAAAAAAATGAAATATAGACTCTATATGATGCCTAGGGCGGCCAAGACTGCAAATCCGCCACTGATTAATACCTCTATGGAACGTGCTGCAATATGCAAAATAAAAAACAAAAAAATAATAATTTCGCGTGCAATGACAACGACAATGACGAGTATCGAAACGATATTTTGTGTAGTGTAGAGGGAAAAACACGCGCTAGAGACACAGCTAATAAAACCTTAAAAACAGCTTGCAGAATACAAACATATACGTTTCATAGAGATGGGACTTACTCGTATCTTAGATAAAAGTATTTGAAATACAGATACAAAATACGTATTTTTATCTTGGGTCTTAAATACTTTTCTTAACCTTTATCTTGAATTTAGATACTTTTACTGGGTATCTCAATATTTTGAAAACACTTAATACGATTTACGCTTTATATTATATTTTAATGAAATTTTGTATGAAGAAAGTTTGAATCCCTAGTACGGACATAGACTACCTTTTATCTCAAAAAAACTGACGGGGTCAAATAGGGGATGAAAGTTTGTATGGAGACTATATAGGTGAATCAGGAGTTTAAATGTTTTGAGGAGAAAGACTATTATACATTTTGCACAAAAGTTCCTTTAATGACGGAAGTGAGCACTGAGATTTTTGACCATACATCCCATAATGAGGTAAAATACATTGAAATAAAACTAGTTTATACGGATTTTATCGCGGTTTAATTTTTATTTTAGTCCTGACGTTTCGAAAGCTTTTCAGCCTTCGTGGTCACGGGAGAGACTGAGGTGTAGGTCGTCTCGAAAAGTTAATGTTACAATGGCTACCTTCATTTTAAAATTATACATATATTTTAGTTTTATTTAAAAAGTTAGTTGACACTAGTCCGATCTACGCAGAAAGAGCTCACGGTATCTTGAGGTCTGGCAGTTGGTCTTTTGGGTTCCGATTTAATTAAATGTATAATTGGATCCCAGGCTTGTGCAAGCTTCCAACCATCTTCTCTATTGAAATTTGGGTGTTTCTTAATTTCAATAGCCTCGCGAATCATCCTAGGTAGGAATCGGTGTTCTTTGGCAAGGATTTGTGGTTTGTCAAATCTAAGGTAATGTTTGGAGCCTTCATTTGAATGTTCAGCAACTGCAGACTTCGTAGAGCGTCGGTGTTTAACATCAGCTATGTGTTCTTTTACGCGGGTCCCTATGCTTCTTTTAGTTTGTCCGATATAGGAGAGTCCACAGTCACAATCTATTTTATATACACCCTGTTCTTGTAGAGGTATGTGACACTTGACAGATGGTAAAAATTGACTGGGCGGCTTGAAATAAGTTTTAATAGAAGCACGCTTCAGTATATAGCCAATCTTGTCTGTGACACCTCTAACATATGGTAATACAACAGGGGCACGTTCAACTGTGGCTGGTTTCACTCGGTTTCTGTGACGGCGGCGTGGAATTTGGAGCTTATTGTCTCGCAGTACTCGCTTGACATGCTGTAGCTCAGTAGCCAGATGTTCCTCGTCACAGATTCCTTGTGCTCTCTGAAACAAGGATTTACCCACGGTAGCTAACTGTTTTGGATGGTGGTGAGATTCACCGTTCAAGTATTTATCAGTATGGGTCATTTTCCGATACACAGTATGGCTTAAAGACTGATCAGGATTACGGATAACCAAAACATCTAAGAAGGCTAGAGATTTATTGTGTTCCAACTCCATAGTGAATTGAATTTTATTGTTGATGGAGTTGAGATGATCTAAAAATGCAGTTACTTTGTCAGATGGTAAAATTGTGAAAGTATCATCTACGTACCGTTTATAAAATATTGGTGAGACAGGGGATGTGCTTAGGGCTGTCTCCTCGAAGTCTTCCATGAAAATATCGGCGACTACTGGAGATACGGGTGAGCCCATAGCCACTCCATTCACTTGTACATAGAATTGATTGTTCCACAACATATAGCCAGATGTGAGGCAATGTTCAAGTAATTCTGCATATGCTAAGGGCATGTTATTATCCGCTAACTTCTTAGAAACAATTTTGATACAGTCTTGTAATGGTAAGCTCGTGAAAAGCGACTGGACATCAAAACTGACCATGGTTTCATTGTCAGTTAATTGTAGGTGTTTAATATCACTGACAAATTGGTAAGAATCCTTCACAGATGCTCTAGTGTTTCCTCTGAGTGGTGAAAGCACTTTTGCTACGTGCTGAGCCAATCTGTAGGTTGGTGTGTCGACCTGACTCACAATAGGACGTAGAGGAGCATTTTGCTTGTGTATTTTTGGTAACCCATACAGTTTGGGAGGTTTTGCACACGAAGGAATGAGTAAGTTTACGTCTAGATTTAATGTGTCGGAGTAACATTTTATTAAAGAGCTAGTAGCCTTTAAAACTTTGTTGGTCGGGTCTGTTTTGACTTTTTTATAAGTACTTTCATCCGACAAAAGGTGATCAATTTTACTATTATAATCTGACGTATCCATTACTACTGTCGCGTTCCCTTTATCCGCACGGAGAATAGTTAGGTCCTTCTGTGATCGCAAGTTGTTTAAAGCGATATATTGTTGTTTTGGAAGATTTGGTTTCGGCACTTTCTTTTGACGTAATATAGACGAAATGTCTTGACGTATCGCCTCCGAATCTTCCTTTTTCAAGTTGTTTTTAAAGAGACCGTTCTCAACGTTACAAATAATATCTTCATACGGTATCCTTCGTGGTGTTATGGCAAAATTTAGTCCTTTTGATAAAGCCTCAACAGTGTTTGTATCACGGCTGTTAATCTACGTACAACGAAACGCTCGACATAGCGCCATATTGTTTTAATGTTGTATGACATTTAGGGTTTTCATTCTTGGCCGTGATTGGCTGACGTGTAAGCGAATGCCGGACGGATTTATTTGACAGTTGATTGACAAGTGACATTGACCGGCGTTTTTGGACATTATAGAACACTATTATACTTTCGAAGCTTTTTGTTTGTCAAAAACATTTCGAAAAGAAGTTTATTACCTGCAAATCACGTCTCATAGGCAAAGCATATCCTTCTTTGTTTACTGAAGAAGAGATTTCTAGTGGAATACTATCTCAGGATTACGCTGGTAAGTCTATTAATCTATTTTCTGTGTATAGTTTGGCCAGTAGTATATTGCTGCACTATGCCGTATACTAATATGAGTTATGGTAGGTTCCGCCTTCCCATTATGATTTGACGGTGGATTTGGTATTCTGTGGGGCGATTTGGTGTCCCACAATCCACAACGAGAACCACATTTCACCATTGCCTGGCTGTTAATCAGCAGAGTGTACCACAAAAAGATGAGGTTGGTTTTGAATGTAAGATATTGATGGCCCACTTACACTAACATACATGTTATTACTTTTAATAAAAACAATTCACTGTTTTTAGAATAGTGATATCCTAATGCAGTTATTTTTACTTTCTTATTATAGCTTTGCCTTGCCAAAGTATTTTTTAACCCATCAAGTGATGCAAAACTCTCAATTATAACATAATGACACTTGAGATTACAATAGATTTCTTAGATACTAAAGTATTGTTATTTTTTTATCAATTTCAGAAAATATCCTTATACTGATCATAGCTACTCACGTAAAAGACACATTGACCACATATATTGTCAGACTGGAACCATTGACAGGTTGGTAAATATAATATTTTTAATGTCTACCTTTTGTATATACACAAATTGCAATAATAATTTAATATAAGATCACGCCTGTATCTCTGAAAGAGTATGCAGAGATGCAACTAGTACACCCACAGTTTGCTGACCTTACTTCTCTGTCTCATGATCCTATTCCTACTCCTATTTCAACCCTGGACAACTCTTGTATGTTTTTTTCAAATTGAAAACTCAAACACAAATTGTAATTTTCCCGGCCTAAGAATGCTTCTACTAGACCAATAGTTGATAATTGATGAGGCGATCAAACATTGTGCTTGTAAATGTTCGTAAAACACATCCCTAATTAAAAAAAATATAAATAAGTTATTGGTGTATTTTTCAGAAATTATTGCTTCTGGCTCAAGTGACTTCCAGAATTTACCAGGAAATCCATTAACCAGTCTGGATTTAGGTAATAAAGTGTTACCTTTTTATTTCTTATTTATCTTGTGACATATTATTTGTTTATTTAATATCTTTCCGAACAAGAACTTTACAATATTTTTTACTTTTCTAGCAAACTCTGTTAACCCAGAGATAATTACGTCTCGACAATTAGATGTCAAGCGCCGGTCACATTTTACAGGTTAGTGAATCTGTATTATCTTAGATTATCTCTTGCCCATGTGGCTTTACTCAAATCCTAGGCAACTACTTAATGTGCCCAAAGAAAGGGTATTGTTTTGTATGTATATTACAGAACTTGGGCTATCAGTGTATGTGTGTTTGAATAATAAACATCCATACATCCTCACAAAATTTATAATATTATACATAGGATTTAATATGTGGAAAAGTAGTAAATGCTATGATGTGAATTTGGTGCACTAGAGGTATGATGTGCTGGGCAATTTCTCAGTCACCTTTATTAGTTACTCAGGAATACAATCAACATTAAATTATATATAACTTTATTTAAGCAATATATACTAGACTTTCACATCATTTATGATGGAATTAACTAATCAGCTTTGAGTTGGGATTAACTACTTTATTATTTTCTAGGTTTGGATAAACCCCGAAATGTGAAAGCTTCCAGGAAGCGGTTAATTAAGAAAGTGGCAGATTTGACACCAACATGCCCATTAATCTACAATGAATATACAAAGGCAAAAAACAAACTGACTTTTACCGTAGAGCCAAAAAAGCTCTAAAGTTCAGCAAGGAAAATACGATGCAAAAAAAGGCTTTTGAAAATTATTAAAATAAATTAAAAAATAAATCTTTTAATAAATAATGTGTACTTTTATTTAATTTTCCTCTACTTAAATAAATGAGATAAAACAGTAAATTATACTGGTGTATAAGCCCTAGCGTTATGAGCTGTACGTTACTAGTTCCTTCGCCATTTGCATTTAATAAGCCATAGAGTAAGCATATTTTATGTAGTCTGTGGATTATGTATTCGACAGAAAAAAAAGAAACGTCAAATGACACTAAAACTCACTAATGAATTTTTTGTTCTACAGTTGGCAGTCTGATACGTAGTATCTCTAAGTAGTCTGTGGTTTGTATCCAAAGTTTGTTTTGACAGATTAATGACAGCGCGTTGTTCATCTGCGCGTGAGCGGATGTTATCTATGGTAGGGTGCGTTCCGTTCCTACACTCGGAGTTTCTATTTCTGGCATTTGATTTAGATGTTAATTTTTCAAATTTTTTAATTGCTGAAAAGCTTTCGAAACGTCGGGACTAAAATAAAAATTAAACCGCGATAAAATCCGTATAAACTAGTTTTATTTCAATGTGTAATATTCGCGTAAACCTAAGAAATCACTATGAGGTAAAATACAAAAGCTTGTATGGGCATTTTTTTCAATAAATCGACATAGAATCATTTTCGAAGTTACATGGGGTGATTTTTATGAAAACGACTTCCATTTTCAAAACCAAGATAGTGGACTGTATATTTTCAACTTTTTAATATGGGTGTAATTTTCGAAGTTTTTGGGATGCTGTTACGAAAACCACTTTTTTTTATAGTATAGGCCGGCAAACGAGCAAGTGGGTCACCTGATGGTAAGTGATCTCCACCACCCATGTACGCCCACAATACTAAAATAATCATGGGTGCGTTGCCGACCTTAAAGGAAAGAGATAAGTAAGGGATTGGGAAGGGGAGGGGAATTTGGGCCTCCGGATATCTCATTCACCGGTCGAAACGCAGCAGCAAGCCGCTACTTTACGCCGGTTTTCAGAGAGACAGTGGTAACGACCGGACGAGCCGGCCCATTCATGCTGTAGACAAAATTGTCTACAGCACGGCTCTACGACACATCCATTATGAAATCCAAGATGGCAAGAATGGGTGTCAATTTCGTGGTTTCTTGAGGTGTTGATTGCGAAAACAACATTCATTTTCAAATCCAAGAAGGCGATCTTTATTTTTTTTTCACCAAATCGATATGGATGTCATTGTCGAGGTTTCTTGGGGTGCTGATTTCACAAGGGACATTATTTCCTCAAAACTACTGCAGCTGGGATCGTGAAATTTGGTCAGATGATAGTTTGTGTAATGTAGACGTCCGCTAAGAACGGAATTTGGAAAAATACTTTTTTATGGACGTAAAATGAGGGTTTGAACGTTGTATGAAACGACTGAAATTAAGCACAAACATTGCTTATTAAAACTAATGCAATGTAATTCACATTTATGTAAAATTTCACTTGCAAAAGGAGGGGGGGGGGGGGTTGAATTTTGTATAAAACTTTTTTATGGAACGGAATACAACGGATATTAAGCATAAATATTGATTATTAAAAATAATGGAATATGTGATTCGCATTTTTGTAAGGTTGAAATGACCGATGAATAGCCGATAATTAATCGATTACATGTGGATTGACATCGATTATGAAAATAATTGCTTATTAACACCATTTCTGAGATAAGATGTTTTTTAATCATTCATTTATCGGCTGAATGTGTTTGCATGAAGTAGATCATTGACTTGCAATATAACATAGGCTACTTATTATCCCGGAAAATACACTTACGCGGGCCAAACCGCGAGCAAAAACGAGTGTAAAATTAAAATCACATACATAAAGCTTAATCAATTTGAGATCTCTGAGCAGTTACCTACAGTACTAACGAGTTTTGTTACCCATATGTACGCGTAAGTGACTTTTCAAATGACCGCTACTTGTGAATTTTTTGTCACAAATTTCACATACATACGGCTTTTCTTCGGTGTGAATTTTAATATGTTTCTTTAAATTATCATTTTGGGTACATGTATAATTACAGTATTGACATCTAAAAGGCTTTTCCCCTGTGTGAGTTCTAATATGTGTCTTTAAATATCTACTCGCTGCACATGCATAATTACAGTATTGGCATTTAAAAGGCTTTTCTCCTGTGTGAGTTCTAATATGTGTCTTTAATCTACTATTTACTTTACATGTATAATTACAGTATTGACATTTAAAAGGTTTTTCTCCTGTGTGAGTTCTAATATGTGTCTTCAAAGCACTGCTCACTGCACATGTATAATTACAGTATTGACATTTAAAAGGCTTTTCTCCTGTGTGAGTTCTAATATGTGTCTTCAAAGTACTTCTATGTGTACATGTATAATTACAGTATTGACATTTAAAAGGCTTTTCGCCTGTGTGAGTTCTAATATGTGACTTTAAATCACTACTCCTTGCACATGTATAATTACAGTATTTACATATAAAAGGTTTTTCTCCTGTGTGAGTTCTAATATGTGTCTTTAAATGACTACTCACTGCACATGTATAATTACAGTATTGACATTTAAAAGGCTTTTCTCCTGTGTGAGTTCTAATGTGTCTCTTTAAACTACCTCTTTCTATACATGTATAATTACAGTATTGACATTTAAAAGGCTTTTCGCCTGTGTGAGTTCTAATATGTGACTTTAAATGACTACTCACTGCGCATGTATAATTACAGTATTGACATCTAAAACGCTTTTCTCCGGTGTGTGTTCTAATATGATTCTGTAAATTACTATTTTGTGTACAAGTATAACTGCAGTACTGACATTTAAAAGGCTTTTCTCCTAAGTGGGTCCTAATATGTGACATTAAATTACCATTTTTCGTAGAAGTATAATTACAGTATTTACACTTATAAGCCTTGTCTGAGTTTTTTGGAGATCTATAGCTTTCTTTAGATGTCCCGTCACATATAGACTTCTGTATTTTCCTATATGTTTTGTTCAGTTTAGTAATCATAAGTGTATGTCCACTAATATGTTTGATAAGAAGAGCTTTCGTATCACATGTTTTACCACAATCATTGCATATGTATGTTTTTATATTCTTCTTAGCTAATACGTGCTGACTTTTTCTGTCATATACTATTAGAAATGACTTATTTTCATTAGCTACTGTGTTTCTTGGAGTTTCAGAAATGATTTCCTGCTTCCCTTCTATAGATTTAGCTTTGTCTTGTTTAACGTTGTGGCCTGTGTCCAGTTTTGCCTTTTTCTTTGTGGGTGCACCTTTTCCAACAAAAATATTATAATAAAATAATGTATTTAAACTATGAAAGGTACTACACATAGTCTAAATCTCTTCATAAATGTGGTGGTTTCAAAATCCACCAGTGTCAAGGATTTTACTCCAAATTGAATTTGTATACGGCAGATAAAAATTATAAGGAGACTTGGGGAATACGTAGAGCGATGATGATGATCCATAAAACGCAATTTTTATAGTGTAATATGTAGGTACTTTTTTTCTTCCAAATGCCTCACGAGGTTCGGAAAGCCGGTTATTGTTTACATATTCGTTATACAGTATGTAAAAAAACCCTGTTGGCCCTTTCTGCGTCGTGAAGATAGACATATAAACAACTTAGTAAAAAGAACATATTTAAAAAGTGTTATTTACTTCTGAATTTCTATAAAGAGCATCGGTACAAAGCGGCGCAACATAAATTTCAAAGGACGCCGCCGCTAGTTGCGCACTCGCCGACAACGAGCCGACTCTTTGACTATGCCGCCCGCCGCCCGCCGCCCGCAAATCATCCAGTCAATCCCGAATGTTGCTTCCGGGCGGACATAATATATATGTCACATATCGAATACATATTGAGAAATTATGTCAACGTCGCGAGTGATTTAGTTTGTGTACGATGTCTTTATTTTATCCTGCCTCGGCAAAGTGACTACACCTGATGGTAAGTAGCGTAATCCATGAATACTCTCACTGCATGGAAGATCCTACAAAAAGTACGTGATCTGTGGGATGTGAACTCGGCGTAAACCACATGCTATTTGAAGAGTTCTTAAAGATGATGGCCGCACCCGTTCGTGGTTCCAACATGACGGCACGGCACCGCACTTGGCGCGGGAAGTAAAAACTATTTAGATATCGATATAGTGTGATGGAAGATGGATTGGCAGCAGTGTACTGATTAATTGGTCTGCGCGATCATCTGACCTTACACCTCTGGATTTTTATTTCGGAGGCACTATTCAGCAGTCTGTATTCGAAAAGACGTGTGATTCCGAGGACGAAACGCTTTCACGAATAATCGAAGCCTTTAAAAAAGTCTAATCAGATACATCGGTTCTAGAACGCGTACTGTCATACATTGGAGCCGGTGTCACAAATGTCTAGAGGAACGTACAAAGCGGACATGTTAAACATCTTCGGGGTCGTCAAGTAGACATTATCTTAATTAGTGCTAATAGTATTTGTTAGTTGTGTTTTAACCGACTTCAAAAAATGAGGGCGTTCTCAATTCGTATTCTTTTTTTACTATTTTTTTTTAAGTATGTACTTCGATTTCTCCGCCAACTGTGGATAAATATTGTTGAATAAAAATTCATTCGATAGAGTTTAACTACGATGTGGTCCCATATAAATTTGGTTAAGATCTGATGACGGAATATGGAGTAAAAAATGAAACTCCTCAACGGACAACAGTACACTCGTCGTGATTGTGTTATATTATTGGAATTAACATGCTATTACGTAACACTGAAAAGTAAAAAATAACAATTTCTATAGGTCTCTTTGTAGTCGATTTTATTTGACCGGCAGCGACACAGGCAGCTGTAAAGCCTCTAATTCTACGCCGTTTAGTCATTGTAACATTGAATAAAATTATCCTATTCTTACCTTCATCATCAGGTTCATCTTCGACCATCACTTCATTAGTGTCACTTTCATCTTGATTTTCCGTTTTTATAATATCATTGTGTTCTGGTATTTGTAAGGATACTGTATTGGTAACCATCAATGAATCGACCAGACCATATGTCACTCTGACTAAAACAGAGTTAGATTTCAGATTCAGCTGCAAAAGAAAATAAATACTGTTAGGCAACATTTGTTAGATTGCAACACCAGACTTGTTGTGGACTCCCTATTTATCATTTATCGATTGATGATGAAGGTGTCCGATAATATAATGCCGGGTAGATTGAAATAATAGCCGTGCAAGTAGTAAACAAGTAGTATGCCTGGTGGGGTGACAGTTGCTTTATAAGAGAGCGCTCTGTCATTGGGAGCTCAGTACTGTGAGTGCTGCTAGTGCTCTCAGTTCTCTGGGTTCTTGGTTCTCGGTAATCAGTCACCGGTCTCGACTACATTACTACATGGTTACGCTGGCTCAGTTCATTCAGAGTGCTCATGGGTAATAGTTCTAACAATACATTACTGTTTACCCTCATACTGATAGATGAGTGTGTTAATGAGATGACTATACAAACACTGTTGTGTTTCGGATTGAAGGACATTGTAGTCAGTGAAATTACTGGGCATTATGACTTAACAACGAAAGTCTCGGGAACTCAATGTTCTGTGTATTATTACTTGCTTTAACGGTGAAGGAAACATCGTGAGCAAACCTCACGAACCTCTCCGAGCCAGATAAACACATCTCATTCTGTAGAGGAGGCCCGTGCACAACAGCGGCATGTGAATAATACAGGGCTGGTATTATAATATATGGTACCACACTACTAACTTGTAATATTTGTTGAAGCAACTCCTCTGATTTCTGTGATTTTATAACAAGCTGCTGACATTTCTTTAGCTGACAATAACATATGTAGCATGCAAAATATACTCTTCCATCCTCATCAACCTGTAATTTAATAAAACATTTTGAGTAAATATGTTTATAACACTTGTATACCGCTTTATTATTATACGCATACATGTGTCTGACTGCCTCGGTGGCGCAGTTGTAATGCGTATGCGTTACGATTGAGCCTAACGCTGAGGTCTTGGGTTTTTCTATTACGAAATGCTCAGTATC
The DNA here is from genome assembly GCA_905332985.1 of Mimas tiliae. Taxonomy (NCBI): domain Eukaryota; kingdom Metazoa; phylum Arthropoda; class Insecta; order Lepidoptera; family Sphingidae; genus Mimas; species Mimas tiliae. Next base: position 1,509,648 of record HG995266.1, on the reverse strand, counting down.
AGCCTGGAGTCAGGAATTTGTGCCAGGTATTGCGATAGGCCCTCCAATCACATCGTGGGACGGAGATACGCTCGGCGAAATGTGGGTGTACTGGTTACACCTCTGCCGACCCCTTCGGGGATTACAGGCGTGAGTGCGTATATATGTAACTTATTAATCATGATATTAAAAATTATCAAGTCATATACTCTATTTGTCAAAGTGGTCAAGATCGTCGCGCCACCTCTTTCAGGGTCTGCCTCGTCGCCGTCTACCATCTTCGGGCACCCATTGAGTGACAATCCTGGCCCACCTTTCCGGATGCATCCGGCTCACGTGACCTGCCCAATCCCATTTTAACAGGGCTGATTTATGCCCTACATCCTTTATTGTAGTTATGGAGCGCAAGGTGGTATTGGGTATTTTGTCCGTACGTTTCACGCCAAGGATGCTGCGCTCCATAGCTCTTTGGCGAACCTAGAGCCTGGACTTCTGAAGCTCGGTCAAAGACCATGTTTGAGCTCCATAGGTGAGGATGGGTAAGATACACATGTCGAAGAGTTTACGCTTCAGCGAATTCATATAATGTTTTAGAGACCAATAGCCCCTCCATGCATTGTCAATTCGACGTTGGATCTCTCGATCTTGGCGGTTCTCAAAGGAGACTATCTGGCCAAGATACGTATACTCGTCGACATACTGCATCTCCCCTCCATCTACCTCAATCCTAGTTCGTGTGCTATTTGTCATGATCTGAGTCTTTGACCGATTCATAGTCAGTCCAACCTTAAGGCTCGCTCTGCTCAGATCTTGGAGCATAACTTGCAATTCTTGAGCTGAAGAGGCAAACAGAACAATATCGTCCGCAAATCGAAGATTTGATAGCTTCCGGCCGTTCACCAAAATACCCTGTGCTGCCCAAGAATCTGACATTGACATAAAAATGTCTTGGCGGGTGCTGGTAAAAAGCTTTGGGGAGAGTGGATCGCCTTGCTTAACCCCCTACAAATTCTGAAGGCCGGTCCGGAGGAATGAAGTCTAATATCAGCTGTGCTATTGCGATAGATGGTTCTTAATAAGCTTATATATGTTTTGTTTATTTTACGGTTTTCAAGGGCTGCAAATACTGCGGAATGCTTAATGCTATCAAAAGCCTTTGTGTAATCCACAAAGGCTAGATATAATGGTTTATTAAATTCTGAATATTTTTCTATGGCCTGATTTATTGTATGAAGGTGATCTTTAGTTGAAAAACTGCGACGAAAACCAGCTTGTTCTGGTGGTTGATGGATGTCAAGATCTCCATCAATGCGATTGAGGATGACTCTAATAAAAAGCTTGTATAACTGTGATAATAGGCTTATGGGTCTATAGTTGCTGATATCAGACTTCTCTCCTTTCTTATGAATTAAGATGATGTTAGAATGGCACATGCCTTTCGGGACTTGTCCTGTCTCTAGTATGGTGTTGAAAAGATTCGTTACGTGAGGGAGCAGTACTGGCGAACCAATTTTCAGAGCCTCTGTGGTAACTCCATCGCCTCCTGGGCTTCGCTCAAAAGCCATTGTTTTAAGAGCTTTATGTACCTCAAGACTTGTGATATAGGGAATGGAATCAGACAGGGAATATTCCGGAAATGTACCAGCTTCGGGACTGTCCGTCCGAGTAGAAAGATTTATAAAAAGTTGTACAAATAACCATAATTTTTGCTCGGTTATGGTGTTTCTTGCCAGTCTGGTCTTGTAGGGTATTAATCCAGGTTTTTCCTTTCGTTACACCTTTTTTGGCAACCCTCAATGAAGAGTGTCTCTCCAAAGCGATTTTAACTTGATGGCAATTATGGTCCCTTATATCTTTTCTAATATTGCGTTTAACTTGTCGATCAATATTTCTATATTCAGGTGTATTTTTCTTGGTGTTATCTCGTGATTTTATTAGGTATAAGGTTGGAGGCGTTAATAATTTAGATTTACTGGTATTTTTAAATTTTCTGCTGCAAGTATTTATACTGTTTACAATTGTATTATACTGTTGTTCTATATCTGTCACATCTAATGGCAAGTCTTTAAAATGGTTGGATAGCTCCAAGTTAAACTTTATTTTGAAAAAGATTCTGTGTAAAAAGTTTGTATTGTTTAGTAAAAAGTTTGGCTCTGTGAATTTTAAAATTAAATCGATATTTAGCTCTGAGAGGTCTGATCAGAACCATAGCTGAATCTATTTATAGTACTACTACATCTTTTATTATGGCAATGTCTGATGTCATATATAGGATATAGTCGATCTCGTTTCTAGTATTGCCATCCGGTGACAACCATGTCCAACGCCTCATGTGGTTTCTTAAAATAGTAAGTATTTGCAATGTGGAGATTTTGTCCAAACAAGAACTGTAGTACCCGAAGGCCTCGTTCATTTCTATTTCCAGATCCATGCGGACCAAGGATGTTCAGTCTCTTGTCTCGTCACATGCTTTGTTCAACAGCTCATAATATTCTTCCACTTCTTCATCGGAGCACGCAGATGTCGGCGCCTATGTTTGTACCAGTGTCAGCGTCTTTGTTGGTGTTAATCGAAACTTTAGTATGGCAATTCGTTCCGAGTAAGGTTCGAATGCTATGATGTTGTCCTTCCATTTTTTCGAGACAAGAAAACCTACTCCATGCATTCCACTTGTCTCACCATACTGGAAAAACACTGCATCTTCACGATCTTCAGTATGTTCCCCTTGCCTTCTGACTTCTGCCAAACCTACTATATCCCACTTTATCTTCTTTAATGCATTTTCCAATTCTATAATTCGTTCATCCTTCAAAAGAGTGTGAGTATTAAATGTAAGGATGTTAAGCGTATTGGTGTCCTTTATTACGTTTGCCAGGGTCATTTGATGGTAGCACCTCGCCTGGGAATTTACCTGGCCCCCGACCCCAGTGCCGGACTGACGCCCATCAACGCCAGTACGGCGACAAGGGCTGCCGGGCACTAGGGGCATTCTTTTACTTCTGTTCATTGTTAAGGGGTTTGGACCATATCCCACCACGCTGGTCCAGTGCGGGTTGGTGGGACGCCAGAGCCTCGTCCGTTAGTCAGCAGGGTGCACCACGTGCAGGTGAGGATGGCTTGAGTCCCGAAAGATGTCGTGTAGGACCCTGTACACCCCTTGACCACTTTGACAAAGACTGGCCGATAACAGCCTTGGATAGGGAACGTTGGAGGGAATTGAGGGAGACCTTTGCCCAGCAGTGGGACAGTATAGGTTAAAAAAAAAAAATATACTCTATTATTATTACTGCCTTTGTGGCACAGTTGTAATGTCTATGCCATACAACTGATGTACAAAGTCTTGGGTTCGATCCATGGGTCGGGTAAAAGTGATATTAAGTACCTATTTCTACTATGGAATGCTTAGTGGCAGACCAGGCGAAGTCTGGAATTGTGCCTAGTATGGCGATAGGCTCACCCCTATCACAGAAAGGGACGGAGATATGCTCGGCGAAATGTGGGTGTACTGCTTACATCTCTGCCGGCAGGTGTGAGTGCATATGTAATTATTATTTAGATGCATTTTTAAGTATAAACTATAACTATAGATAACTATTTTTTCTATTCACTTTCTGTAATATTCATTCATTTGTAGTTTATCAGCTTTTATTTTTGTTCAGGTTTCATCATATCATTTTTATTTCATAATAACTTTTAATAAAATTTAATTTAATAGAATTGAGTAATTGTTTTTTTTGTACCATTTAAATCTTTTTTTTAATTTCACGAGTCGCGTCTGAGTGGTTAAGCTCTTCAGTTAATATCGTGTGTTTGCCTCACTTGATTTTGGCGGAATTGTCCCAACCGACAGAGCCATAGTCTTAAAAATAATAACAATGCACTTCTGACTACAGACTCATATATAGGTATCTAGGAACGATACAATACCTTCTTATTTGTTAACTTTTCATATACATCCTGCAATTCCGAACCCGATAGTTCATGCAATCGGACGTTGCTGACCAAGCATATTCGACAAAAGAATGCAGACATTTTCATATAGCCCACCAAAACTTAAAGAAAACAAACACCCAGGCACAGACCAGTAACCAATTAAAAGTATTTCAAATTATAAATATTTAAACACTGTTCTTCTGATTGTTTACAAGCACAGACTACTAGAACTAGAAAGCTCTGACGTTCTCACAAGAGTCACAAGTCACAACCAAAGGTCGTCACAATAATGAAGAACGCTTTTTTTTTTTTTTTGTATTTTTGTTCCATAAGGAACCGGCTAAGATCAGAGACCATACTGCCAAGTCATCAGTTATATTATTTTCATAATTTCCAAGAACGATGAAACATGGGTGTGACCGATTTCAAGGTATGGAGTATTGGTGTAAATTCCTTCCAGTTCGATGCTTCTTAGATGACTTTTTTCAAGCGAATCGAAAGCACAAGGTCGACAATACCCTTGATCAAAAATCACCTAAATCCACTTATTTCAATGTTTCTATACACTATTCATCATCATTAATGATTATTGCACAAAACCACACCACTTTTATACAACAAACACAACTTTAAACCAGTTTAGGAAATAATTAAAACAAGAGAGCCACCGCACTGTAAGAATTCCCGCCAAAACACAATGAAGAACGCATAGAGTTACTAACGTCAGTTCTTTCTAAGTAGTCTGTGGAGTTACTAAGAACATATGTACATACCCATTGATTTAATACATAAAGATAGAGCCATGGCGTGACCGCACATGAGACAGCTAGATTTTTTGAAACGTTGCTACGTTACATATATTCCCCATTTTATTTTGGGAAAAAATATCACAACTGTCAAATTCATATCTTTTAAGTTTAAACTCACATTAAAGTAACGCAAAACACAACTTTGTCCAGCATTTAGGAAAAACGTTGGTAACTCAAAACTACTTCTTCTTAATTATAAATGTATTTTTTATAGCATAGGCCGGGCAACGAGAAAGTGGATCACCTGATTGTAAGTGATCATCCATGAACGCCCATATAATACCAGAAGAATCATGCTCGCGTTGCCAACCTTAAAGAAAAGGGATAATTATGGGCTTGAGAAGGGAAGGCGATTTGGGTTTTCGGATATCTCACTCACTGTATGAAACGCAGCAACAAGTCGTTAATTAACATCGATTTTCTGAGAGACAGTGGTAACAATTCGGTCGAGCCGGCTCATTTATACTGTAGACAAAATAGATGAAAAAAAATGCTTGTAGCTTTTGAACCCGAACTATATATGGGTAACTGAGGTTGGTAAAAAGAAATCACTATCTATTTTAGTTAAGTATTAATTTACAAACAAAACTCTGTTATGAAATTTAAAGACAGCCTCCGTGGCGCCATGGGCTAGTAGCCGGCTGCAAAGCGAGAGGGCGTGGGTTCTATTCCGGCACCGAGACAAATGTTTGTGTAATCCACAAAAGTTTGTTACTGATCTGTGTTATGGGACCACAAGTCCCTCGTAGTTCCTGATACCCACGATACAGGTTTACCTAGTGTGGGATCGGGATTATGTGTGTGACTGTTGGGTGTATTTATTTATTATTATTTATTAGTGCGGGTGAATATTTTTAGTGGCAGTTTTCTATATCAGTATACCGTTTCAGAAAATCAGCATATTCAGTTTCATTATTTGATAGTAAATCAAACTCTTTTCAATACATTTTCATCTTCTACACCACTTTCTAACGGAGCTAGCTTTTTTTACTAATCTATGTTTTGATTCACGCACAACACGCAATTTTTCATTAGTTTAACTGATCTTGCTTTTTGAACTAATTTTTTTTTTCTTCTTATGGGTTGATGTCAATGCAGATGGACTAGGTTGTTCTGTAACGGAAACATCTTCTGAAGTACCTGGAGGCACATTTAATTAAATAAATAACTTAACATTTGTAAGGTGACAATTAACATTTTTACAGATAATGCCAAAAAGGTATGCCATCAGTCAGCTATTTTTTTTTAATGTCTAAACTGCAAGAAACGGAAACCAAAGTCTATGATCAATCTCAAATCCACAGGAATCACAATATAAAAATCAGCTGTTTAGCAGCAATTTAATGGGGCGACCTGTAATATAGTTACAAAATTTACCCAGCATAGATTTCGCTCAGTAGTTTGCAGTTCTTGTAAAACGTTCAGACCTTCTGAGCTCACAACCTGTAATATAAATTTTTTTTTATGTGAACTCAACACTATGATAATACTAGTTTTATTAAGGATACTAAGGTAAACAACCGCCATACAAATATCTAACACCCAGACTTACACCCGAAACAGCTATTCAAATGTACCATAGCTGCATGGCTGGGAATCAAACTTAAGACCTTGACATTGCTGAAAGTGCAATCACAATACCAACAAAATCGGGGTAGCGGTCAATAACTTAAATAATCAATACTCACATGTCTTTGTTGGCACTGCTTCTGCATGTAACAATTTTTTTTTTACATAGGTGATCTTTCACTAAAATGTTCATAGCACATTTTGGTATATTTTGCAGGCTCCCAGTTCAACCTACATTAAAATACCTGAAATAGTAGAAGAAAACATTGTTTGAATAAATCTGGGTAAATACAATTTACAACCTGGCAGCACCAAACCTATAAACGATTTTAATTTTTGAGTAAAAATACTCTATTAATCTATATTAGGAATCTATATGGATTCGATGCTAAATCTTTCTTCAGAGTTTACAAATTTTAACATCACATTACAACAGGATAATAGTAACATTTTCAACTACTTACGAGTGAAAGGTTATGCCGGCAATTTTTCGATAACTACGGCTTTTACAGCCTAGCACACTACATCCCACCATTCTTTTTTTATCAATCAATGTGTATATTTACTCTATAAGCGTCTTCAATTCCTTTATTAGCTCGCAAAACTTATTGAATAAAATTTTCTGTCAAACCAACCGACTGACAATATGACAAACAAATGAATCTGACTTATTGACAAACAAAATAACGACGGGGACAAAAAAGAAGCCTTTTTTCTCTCTCTTTTACCAATGTTTGGTATCTGGCGATCTAGCTTTCACTTTAGGTAGTAGAATGGCTTCATCTTTAGGTAATACCAGATGAGTCTCCCATTCCCCCTAAATCCAGGTGTTACAAGAAAAACCCCCCAATGAACTCAATAGGCTAGTTGACACATTTTTAAAATAGTCTTTATTTTGTTAATGAGGCTTTTCTAGACCGTTTTTTTATTTTATGACTTATAAAACAACAAAACTTTAATTCAAATTTAATTTTTTCATGAACATACGAAAACGCCGTTGGCCATGTTGGCCTATAGATTATCTGTGAAATGACGACACATATTAGTAAATAAACACACGAAATAACCCATGCGAGCTAGATATATATCGACTGAAACTCAAATTTATTTTTGCGAAGATCACTTCGATGTAAGTACTTACCTACATAATATATTATTATTTTTGCTACAAAAGACCACAACATGCGATTTGCGAATGGCATTTAGTTGTTTACATAGTGACTGACGTCACAATCATGGCGGCAGCGTTTTCGAAGATTTCAACTAAAGATAAGAAAATATATTTTGTAATTTGAATTTTAAAGACATCTTCTACTTTATGTATTGAAATTGATATATTTGGGTTCCATAAACCAAATACTGTAGAAAATAAAGAATTATTTATTAAGTTTTGGTATAAGTCAACTAGCCTATTGCGTAGCGGTTTTACATTTTTACTGTTAATATAAGCAACCGTCAGATCACGTCTTTGTTCTCCAAGGGGATGGAGTTAATTATTAATGCTAAACTCCTGACAGCCCTGTAGTTTGAGGAGAACCAACTGATTAGCGATCGCAATATGATTTTCATCACGGGTGGTCAGGCTCACAGCTGGGCTAAAGCTGTGAAGAGTATGAGAAAGGATAGTAGAGAACTTGACATCGCAAAGACTGGCAAACGAGCAAGTGGTTGTCTTTTAAATAGCTGCATGCATATAGTATGGTCACAGAATTCTGCTTTTTAAGATATTCTGAAAATTCATCAGCACTTTCAGTACTTGCATTAATTAATGGTGTGATATTTTCATTGAACAATCCTACCAATTTTCAACCAAGTGTGTATTATTGTAACCTCACCCCTATTTTTTGGTTTAATTTAAAGCAGTCTAATGGCCGTTCCCTATATTCTGTCCGTCTCTAATTTTGTTATACCGGCGATAGAAAATTATATCTATTTTCCGTTTTACCGTCCCAATAAACTTACTTAATGATAGGTAATCCTATTCTTCATTGCTGTCTACCGATGAGAGGACTGATAGCTGACTACAGATATACAACAATATGAAAATAACAGTTCAAGCGTCCCAATCTTTTTTAAGTGCTATCTGTCGATAAAGTTATTTAGTTTTTTCTTTATCGGTAGATTTTGAGCGATACACAGACATCCTCGGGTAAAAAAAAAACAAATAAATAACGCATTTTGATTTTGATTTTCATTAATTAACGCGATTGTTACAGCTCGCAGATGGGGTATCTCGGGACATGAAAGTACTGACCACAATACTAAAGGTGAAGTTGGCACAGACAATAATTACAATACCATTCAATTTTCCCACGCGCGACGAGTAACGAAACATTGTTAGACATAGATTTTATTACCGCGGCTAGAGTAATAATTGACTTTCATAAGAATTTGTGGTATTTCAGTTACAATTGTAAAGTTCAACATACTTCATTCTGAACCGACCTCCCTTGTCACTTCGTGTGCTTCCACGGATATTCTTCGGGACGACGAGGGTGCTCGTCTCGACTCGGCACAGCGGCAAGAAATGGCCGAGACCATTGTGAGGTGTTCACACATCTACAAGGTCCGACGCCGTTTGCAGAACATCGGTTAGATACAGGTGAGCATCCACCCATATCTGTACCCCGGTATCGTTTGAACCCCACTAAGAAAGAAGCCATGAAAAAGGAAATTGATAAGATGCTACAGGAGGACATCATAGAAGAATGTAAGTCTGCTTGGAGTTACCCGGCATTACTCGTACCAAAGGCAGGAGGTATCCGTTTCTATGTCGACTACAGACGCCTAAATGCCGTTACAAAATCTGACACTCACCCAATGCCAAGGATCGATGAACTACTCCAGTGTACGAAGAGGAACTGCTACCTGAGTACCTTGGATCTCAAGTCTTGTTACTGGCAGGTGAGTCTTCGGGAGGCAGACAGACAAAACTGCTTTTGTCTGCTCTCTAGGTACTTACTGATTAAAAGAATGCCATTCGGTTTGAAGAAAGTGCCAGCCACATTCCAGCGCCTGATCGATCGCCTGCGCTCCTGTGTTGCCCTGAAAGATGTAACTATCCTTGGTTATCTTGATAATCTTCTGGTAATTTCAGAAGGTTTTCAACGACATCTTTAGGACCTTGTCGTGGTCTTCAGGCGACTGGATGAATTTCATCTCTGCGTAAATAGGGAGAATTGCGCTTTTACCAGGGAAAGCGTTAAATATCTTGGCCATATTGTAACCCAGGAAGGGGTATCTACCGATCCGGAAAAAAGTGCCGTCCTAGACATGAAGGAACCTAACAATTTAAATCATTTATGAACTTTTTTGCAAACAGTTTCGTGGTTCAGAAAATTCATATCAAACTTTTCTAAAGTAGCTGAACCTCTGACCCGTTTGACCAGGAAGGACCAGGTGTGGATCTGGGGCTCGGAGCAGGTACAAGCATTTTTGGAGTTGAAACGGCCGCTCACTACAGCACCGGTACTTGTCCAGGCTGATTTTAATCACCCTTTCATTCAGCACTCCGACGCAAGTAACTACGCGGTAGGCGTAGTTTTATTACAAGGGGAAGGAAACCAGGAAAGACCTATTGAATACGCTGCTGAGCGGAACTACTCATTTGATATACGGTGTCAGTACACTCATGGGAAGACGAATGTCATTTGTTCAGAAGAATGTCGCGAGAGCTGCGGCGTCTACTCGGTTATTTGCGACTTGCCCCAGAAGTCTCCAGTCGAGTTACGTCAAGTGCAAGTGGGAGATCCCGAATTAGAGAAGATTATAAAGGAACTTGAAGGTACGGATGAGGTTGCCACTCAAAGATTGTCTGAAAGAGGATTTATTATGTACCAAGGAGCCTTATTCCGCTATAATCCATATTCAGATATTGAATCTCCTTAGCTAGTTGTTGCTGCTGATCAAGTGGCAGAAATTCTTAAAGACTTATATGATTCACCGACGGATGGTCATCCGGGATCTATAGAACCTATCAAAAGGTATTACAACTTTTTTATTTCACGGGGATGCGGAGGATTATCACCAACTATATTAAGGCATGCATCCACTGTCAGCGCTATAAGGCTAAATGCTAAACCACCAGGCCTTCTTCAGACACCAGTGATGAACCAGCGCAATCAGGTACCGGCCTATTGACCTTTTTGGATCTCTTCCAGTAGGAGACCAGGAGCAGCGCTGGATTTTCTTAATAGAGAACACAGCTACCCGATGGGTAGAACTACATGCTTTACGGGAAGCTTCGGCAGAAGTTGGCGCCAAGATTCTCATTGAGGAATATTTTACGCGGTACAGTCTACCTAGCAAAATAATTTCGGACATACATACATACTCACGCCTATGTCCCATGGGGGTAGACAGAGACTATTGAGTACCACAAGCTACGATCCTGACACACCTCTTTCGCCTCTTCCACATTCATACATCTTCTCATACATTTTCGTCGGTTGAGGGTACTCGTGACGTGCCCTTTTCGGAGAATATCATTAATTTGATCCGAATATGTTCTCCTCGGGCGCCCTCCTTCAACCCTACCATTCACATTCGCACGATAAATACCTTTCGTAAGTCGTCTTTCATCCATCCTCTCCATATGCCCAAACCATTTCAGCATACCCTTTTCGATCCTAGTCACCACATCATTCTTCAACTTACAGCGATCCCTTATCACACTATTCCTCAATTTCGGACAATGGAGTCAAATTTGTATCGGCGGTAATGCGTCCGTGTATGGCAGTCTGCAGACATTAAACAGAATTTAAATCCTTTGTATCACCCAGAAGCAAATACTGCGGAAAGAAAAAACCGCTATTTAAAATTGTTGCTTTATCATCTCGTGGGGAATAACCATACATCTTGGATCAAGCACTTACCGATTATTCGAATCGCCTTCAATAGTGCACCGTGTCGTACTACACTGGCGACACCTGCTTACCTAACCTTTGCCAGGAAAATGAGGTCTCCTGCAGAAGTAACTCATGACATCCGTTCTATCCCGGAAAAGGATAACTTTGTACCACAAATAACACCTTATCTTAGAAAATTCACCAAGTCTGTTGCAGCTGTTCGTCAAAGCGTGGAGATCCAACAAGGAAGGACAAAAGCAAGGAGTGTGCCGATGCTGCTCGCCATCCTTTTTTTTTTTTTTTTTCGCGCGGAAAGCGAATTATTGCTACCGCCCCGCCCCGGGGGAAGGCGGAACGGTTATGTTGGGTTCACCGGTCTTACGACCCAGCGTTAAGCCGCCCGGGAGAGATGTTAAATCCGAGCGACCGCTGGGCCGAGTCCCTAACACTATATACAACCTACACCGGCATACCAACTAAAACCCCGCGGTGGCCTTCTTCGGCGCATGTGGAGCGGCCCCGGGGTATCCTTAGCTATATCTAAGGATTGCTACCGGAACCGCCCCTGCGCGGTGCCGCCTAGCGGCCCGTCTCCTTGTCGGGGGGCTCAGAAGCCCGCGCGCACCGAAGGACGCCCTCGGCGTCAACGGCAGACACGAGGCCGACCACCCGTGCTGCCGTCCATCCCGGGGTCGCATGTACAACAGTACCATAATGGCGCTACGACAGCCCCCGGCTGCGCGCCTACGACCCCCGATGGCCCCAATTAGTCGCCTCTTACGACAGGCAGGGGATACCGTGGTGGAATTCTCCAAACGCCCCCATTCCACAAGGCGGGAGACGCCGGTCAGTCGTCCCCCCGACGCCTCCTACGTCTCCTTTGGCAGCGCGCGGGATCGTTCTGCTCACGATCCCGCTCGGCGCTCTCCTTCTGCGAGATGACGCACTCGCAAAAGGAGGCTACCGCCCGCCAAGACCTCCGGCTGCCGACCATGGCAGACACCACGGCCGGCAACGACAGGTCTCCTCCGACGACTGCTCTGAGAGCGCTGCGCTCGTCACTCCAGGCTGGACACTCCTCCAACGTGTGTTGTGCCGTGTCCTCGCGGCAGTTGCCACAATGGTGGCACACGGCGGAATCCTCTTTTCCGGCTATGCGACACAGGTACGAGCCGAAACACCCGTGGCCCGTCAGCACCTGTGTCAGCCGGAATGTGGGCGCACCGTGGCGCCTGTCTAACCACTCGTCAAGGACAGGACGCACTGCCGCGACAGTCCTCACACCGGCACTAGGGCTCTCCAGCCTGGCATGCCACTCCTCCACGGCGGCTCTGCGAAATCGGGCCGCAATCTCCCTCGGAGCCAATCTCTGTGTTCGTTGGGACGCCCCCTCTCGCCAAAAGAACGCGGACGAGAGGTGTTGGGCGTCCAACTCCCAAGGGAGAGTACCCGCCAACAGGCAGGCCGCCTCATGGGAGACCGTGCGGTAGCCCCTGATAATCCGCTGTGCCACTAAGCGCTGCGGTTTACGCAGTAGAGTGACACAGCGAGCGTTCAGGGACCCGGCCCAAACGGGACAACCGTATAGGGCCATGGAACGCACGACTCCCGCATACAAACTTCGGCAGGGGTTGCCGGGACCTTCCAGGTTCGGCAGCAGGCTTCCAAGCGCACCTGCTGCCCGCACCAGTTTCGGCGACAACTTCTCAAAGTGGGCGCGGAAATTCCACCGGCTATCTAGAACCAATCCTAGGTATTTCATGGTTGAGCCGATGGAAATCCGCACCCCTTCCACAATGATGTGGGCCTCCATAGGTGGCCCCCTCCGAGGCCCATGGAAACACAGGGCCTCGGTTTTGTTCAGGGCCACAGTGAGGCCCAGCCGCCGAATCCTGCCCACCACCTGCTCTGTACCCACAGAGGCGAGCAGGGCGGCATCCTGGAAGGATCTCGCCGTCGCTGTCACTAAAGTGTCGTCCGCGTAGCAGACGACAGCGACGCCCCGAGGATTGTCACCACGGAGCACCCAATCGTAGCCGATTTTCCACAGAAGCGGGCCCAGAACTGAGCCCTGTGGAACACCGCAGTCCATTGCTCTTCGGTGCCACCCGTCGGCGCCCGGATACAACACGTCCCTATCAGATAGGTACGAGTGCACCAGACGCCGTAAATACGGTGGCACCACGTGGTACCGCAGTGCTTCGTTTATGCAGGCCCAGGGCAGCGTATTAAACGCGTTGGCGATGTCGAGAGACACCACCACGACCACCTTGCCCCGGGCTACTGCATCCTCCGCCTGTGCCTTGACCCGCAAAATCGCACGCCATCCTGCAGACAGTACTCCTGAAATCTCATGTGCTTAGCAAGGACCTTACGTCTTAATTGGTACGACGGCGTTTTTTTTATATAGTATAGGCCTGCAAACGAGCAAGTGGGTCACCTGATGGTAAGCTATCTCCACCGTCCATGTACGCCCACAATACAAAAGAATTAAGGGCGCGTTGTCGACCTTAAAGGAAAGGGATAATACGGGATTGGGAAGGGGAGGGGGATTTGGGCTTCCGGATATCTCACTCACCGTACGAAACGCAGCAGCAAGCTGCTACTTTACGCCGGTTTTCTGTGAGACAGTGGTAACGACCCAGACGAGTCGGCCCATTCATGCTGTAGACAAAATTATCTACAGCGTGGCTCTACCACTCGCCAATACCATCGCGTGACGGCCCATATCGCATTGCTCAAAAGGTGAGTCCCACTAGTAAATGCGTGTGCGCGATACTGATATGGAATACCTCGGACGAGTCATATAACACCATATCTAAACCAAAACAATGTACTGAAAATGGCTGCTCGGCGGAAAAGGCATTTAGCAAGTTTGTTGTTTGTTATCGTAAACACGCACACACCGAATTACCTGTATACGAAACTAACTTGGAGGCAAGATCATTACAGTTACTCCACTCGATCCACATCTAACCCGTTCACGATGCCGCACTATAGAACCACCGCCTTTAGGGGATGCTTCAAGTATGCCGCAACTCGATGCTGGAATGATTTGCCACCTCCTATGAGATCTTTGAAAACGAAGGAAAAAAATTAAATTACCGTTTAAAAATACTTATTACAGGAACAAAAAATGAACAACCAGTTTATAAGTAAGTAGATACTCACGTTCTGGTAATGACCCATGTGCAAGATCAACAAACTTCCTAGCGGCTTGTGGCGGCATTGCGAGAGAAGGACACTGCGTTATATGCATAATAAATCATATTGCTTTCATAATAATTACCGAATTGATATTATAATTTAACTGAGTTATCAAAATTAAGACACGCGACCTCACGCATTCCCCGGTACCGGGCGCCTGCGCTGGCGGCTGGCGCGCCCGCATGAATAGTAGGTCCGGTAGGTAATTTAGTTGCATCACAAAATTAAATGCATAACAAGTGCAAGCGACACTATAAGACATGCGTCGCGTCGGAGCGAGACGAGGCGTTCTTCGTTGTATTGCATATTATTATTTGGATTCAATTATTTTAATTTAAATTTGTGTATTGTTTTATGTACGTATATATTATGTAGCATAGAAATATTATTATTAAGTATTATTTTTTTTATAAGTAAGTACTCAATATTGGCTGGCTCGCGTCCGCATGTCATTTAGGGTGACCACTGAAAATCAGTACTGTGTTGCGGTTTGCGCCACAGCACAGAAATATGCTGAGTGGTCACCCTCCTGTCATGGTCACGACATGCAACTGCGTATTATTAATTAGTTAAGTTTTTGGTTTCTTTTTTATTTGTTTTGTACATACGTATGTTATGTGTGTCGTTGTCTGTAACAAATAAATTGGTTTTGTTTCTTTCTTTCTATAAAAAATTTCAGACATCAATCAGCTGACTGATATTCTTGGCAAGTACCATGTACAAGACCTTACGCGATACCAAGGGAATAATCAACGACAACCAAATCCAGTGATTCCAAAACGGAACACAGGTCGTCCAGCAAAGAAGGACAGGTTGCTAGACCAGAAGCGAGGGCGTCCTCCTGAACTAGAGGGGAGCATGTAGCAAACTATTGTCCATTACCGGGCGAAGCACCCGCGGTCGGCTAACTATACGATTCGCCGACGATGGAGCGTAGTCGTGTGCGCACTCGTACGCACACATTCTCGGTCCCGCTCTCTCCGGCGGGCCTAGCCAGTGCGGGCACGAAGACGTTCCGGAGTTTTAATTTTCTTACGGTTGAAACAAAACACATTGTAACTGTGTTAAATAATTATAAACTTACTACGGAGTAATAGTTGGCAGTGTACCTAACAGTTTTGTTTAATTCGGTGAGTGTTTCCCCGGCATTCCACGAAAATAGTTAAATTAATGAGCCGGGATAACGCCAGGTAGAAAAAAAAGTAAAACAAGATAATAATCAATAATATAATAAGAAATATATCTTTAGTACAATGTTCCTTATGGGTCATACTCATCAAAGTGTACATTTGGTATCTTTTCTTGTCCCACTACTTCATAATTTAATAAATATCTTATTTTATAAATATTATAGATTTTTTTCTCCCTTATTGTTAAATTAGTCTATTAATGTGAAGATTTTTATAGTATTTAAACTTAACTTTTTCTTAAAATAGTAAATTTCATGAGTCAAAATTTGTTTAAAAAATCTTTATACATTTTTGTAGTGTCTCAGTGACCATTTTAATTTTTCGAAGTTTCATTGTTACGAGTATTAATCGCTTTATTTAACTTTGACTGCGGCCATATTACTCTTGCCGAATCAAGCAATTAACTAAGAACAATTTTTATTCGTGTCATTAATTTTTTTTTTTTAATAATTAATATAATCTTGTCCTAAAATTATACCGTTTCGTTACTCACATATGTCATGACATGACATGACATGACATGACATGACATAATGACATAATGACATGACATAATGACATGACATGACATAATGACATGACATAACATAATGACATGCCATGACATAATGACATGCCATAGTTTTATTCATCATGTAGGCAATTAAAATAGCGCTTATGACAAGTCAGTACAAAATAAAGAAACTTATGTAAGTACAGAAATCATATCAGCTAATGTATACATAACATACATAGCATCGTCAAAATACACTGGGCAACTATAAAGTTTACAATATTTTTATATTAGTCCAGAATTGTTAAGTATTATTATTATTGTTATTTTTTCTCTGTTTTAAAGGTCGATATGGACCATAGGCATTACCGAAACGGCATTCAGGGTTAGTAACATGCAATATAATTGACAACGCAGCTATTTGAAATGGTACATACATACGCACTCACGCCTGTAATCCCCGAAGGCGTAGGCAGAGGTGCAGCCAGCACACCCACACTTCGCCGAGCGTATCTCCGTCCCACGATGTGATAGGGGGCGAGCCTATCGCCATAACGGGCACAAATTCCAGACTCCGGGCTGATACTGAGAATTTCGAAATAGAAAAACCCAATACCACTTTACCCGACCTGGGGATCGAACCCGAGACCTCAGAGTTAGCCTCAATTGCAACGCGTACGCATTACAACTGCGCCACCGAGGCAGTCTATTTGAAATGGTATAAATATTGTTTTCTATTCTGTAAACACTATCGTTTATTTCAAAATCACTTTCGGCGGTGGTTATTGTTTTCGCCGTAGTCGTACAGTCAAAACGTGTATCATCACTTTATTTACAAAAATATATCTCATGGTGATAAACGACTGTTATTTTGTTAAGTATATTATAAAGTTTGTTTATTAACTATGCCCATTTGTTATTACTTGTAATATCTTAAGGAATATGCCCAATGCTTGTTTATACAGCAAGTGGTTTACGTAAAAATATTTTTAGAAGTTATAAATTCTCAGAATTCATTTTCAGTTTCGTTATATTGCGTTACGTTATGAAACTGAAAAATTGTTAAGCTTAGTTCACAAAAACAAAAACTTACGTAGGTACCGATGGGATGAATGGCTGGAGGGAGTCCAGTCCCGAGGGCGCCACAAGAAATAAGTCCTAATCGGGTCGGATCTCGAATCCGTTGGGAGTTTGGAGACGGTAGAATCTTTGGGGTCTGCCCCCGAGGAAGCCACCGCTTACAATTATAATTGCAGGAAGCTTAGGGTGACCGAATCCGACCACGGTCGGAAGCGGTCGCGCTCAATCACTTGCAGCCGCGATGGGATCAACACCGCCTCGAGCGGAGAAGAATCCGCAGCGCCTAAAGTCCCGACGAAAAGGAAAAGGAAAGGCTGAGAACGTCCGCCGACCACAGTCCACTATACTATGTGTACTATGCCTTATGGCATCAGTTTCGTGACGGATATTCTCAGTATCGTTATCTATCAGTTTAGTTACAAATTTAAAAGTACACTTTTTCTGAGTATGACCCTTAAGTGTTCGTTCCTTGAGTACTCTCGACTGAATGCCGAACGACCGCGTCGCCCCTCCGACATAAACTACGACGGAAGAGCCGAACCGGAACCAACATAATTGTTATTAACTATAAAAATACATGCAGAAATCATTACAATTATATAATCATAATATACAATAATTCTAATATTACAGGTACAGTGATTAAGTTACCGAAAATCATCTTAAATTAACACAAACTGATGTTTTAGTAAAAGTGCCCTTACAGTACGTGTAAGTGACTATTCAAATGACTGCTACTTGCGAAATTTTTGTGACACATTTTACATACATACGGCTTTTCTCCTGTGTGAATTCTAATATGTTGCTTTAACGATCATTTCGTGTACTTACTTGTATAATTACAGTATTGATATTTGAAAGGTTTTTCTCCTGTGTGAGTTCTAATATGTGACTTTAAAGCTGTACTCCTGTACATGTATAATTACAGTATTAACATTTAAAAGGCTTTTGTCCTGTGTGAGTTCTAATATGTTCCTTTAAATGACTACTCACTGCACATTTATAATTACAGTATTGACATTTAAAAGGCTTTTCTCCGGTATGAGTTCCAATATGTTGGTTTAACCTACCACTTTGATTACATGTATAATTACAGTATTGACATTGAAAAGGCTTTTCCTCTGTATGAGTTCTAATATGTGACTTAATATCATTTCGATTACATGTATAATTACAGTATTGACATTTAAAAGGCTTTTCTCCTGTGTGAGTTCGTATATGTGCCTTTAAAACATCATTTCGAGTACATGTATAATAACAGTATTGACATTTAAAAGGCCTTTCTCCTGTATGAGTTCTAATATGATTCTGTAAATGACTTTTTTGTGTACAAGTATAACTACAGTATTGACATTTAAAAGGCTTTTCGCCTGTGTGAGTTCTAATATGTGTATTCAAAGCACTACTCACTGCACATGTATAATTGCAATATTGACATTTAAAAGGCTTTTCTCCTGTGTGTGTTCTAATATGTGACTTTAAATTACTATTTTTAGTACATGTATAATTACAGTATTGACACTTATAAGGCTTGTCTGAGTTTTTTGTAGATCTATAGCTTTCTTTAGATGTCCCGTCACATATATACTGCTGTATTTTCCTATATGTAATGTTCGGTTTAGTAATCACAGGTTTATGTTCACTAATATGTTTGATAAGAAGAGCTTTCGTATCACATGTTTTACCACAATCATTGCATATGTATTTTTTATATTCTTCTTAGCTAATACGTGCTGACTTTTCCCGCCATATATTATTAGGGATGAGTTATTTTCATTAGCTACTGTGTTTCTTGGAGTTCCATAAATCGTTTCTTGCTTCCCTTCTATAGATTTGGTTTCATCTGGATTAACGTTGTGGCCTGCGTCCAGTTTTGCCTTTTTGTTTGTGGGTGCACCTTTTAGTACTATGACTATTTGGCAATAAATGAACAGTCGTTCTTTTCTTTTATTTTTTACCTGCCGCTAAACCGGACAATGCCAGCGTCAGTCTTTTTTATTTATTGGCTTGAGTGACGAAACGAGCTGGTCGCTCGCCTGATGGTAAGCGCCACGCGTGCCCATAAACAGAAGCAACACCATAGCGAATTTGAATTGCAAAGCACTGCATGGCATTGGACTGCGCTCGTCACCCTGAGACATAAGATGTTAAGTCTCATAATGCCCAGTATTTCACTGGCTTCAATGTCCTTCAAACCGGAATACAACAGTGCTTGCGCACTGCTGCTTCGCGGCAGAGATAGACAAAGTGGTGGTACCAACCCAAACGGCCCTCGCCTACGAGGGACCTTCCACCTCACTAAGAAGCCTCCACTTCGCCCGATTTTGAGCATCCTCTGTAGTAAGACCGTTGGCTCTCATATCTCCGTGTAATACATTCGGGGGGCGTAGGTCCATCCCGAGCATTAGTTTTAAGTACCTATGTATATAATATTATATGTTTCAATTAATATTGATGTATTATATTTGTATGTGCTTAACTGTTTTATGTGTTCTGTGTTATGGTAATTGCCAAATAAAGCTATTTTCTTTCTTTTTAATACGTCAAGTCAGCGTTTTTCGGGCCGTCCGCGGGATGGTACTCCTTGTACGTTCTGGCACAGTCACTTGCGACCGACATGCTTCGGACGTGCGCTGCTTTTTCCTAAAAACGTGACCAAACCACCTTAAGCGAATTCTCTGAAGTTTATCTGCCAAGTGGCGATTACACAGGCTGCCGCTGATGTACGTTGCACATCCACCACAGCACCTTCATTTTCGCGACGTGGATCTCCCTAATATGCCCCTGAAGTGTAGGCCACGTCTCACACCCGTACAAGAGTACAGGCCGGTGTTATATATGAGACCTTTAAGTGTCATCGGCATCTTTCGGTCGCAAGTGACTTCTGTAACCTCCCGCCACTTGGCCCAAACGGCGCCAATACGGGCTTTGACGTCGAGATCCATGTCATCGGACTCATGCAGTACATTGGTATTTCAACTTGTCCCGTTTTCACGGCCAGTTCGTTACTTATCCGGATACTATCCGGGTCTGTACTCAGCAGGCCATGTACTCGGTCTTTGCAATATTTAGTTTTAAAGAGTCCCCTTCCACAGGTCACCCTTTACTCTAGGCGCTGTTTGTCCTCGTCTACCAGTGCTATGTCATCGGCATACATATACATACAGTGCTATGTCTGCCGTCGTGACATCCAACACAACCCTATACAAAAAAAGGACTCACCACCGAGCCCTGGTGGACACCTACGGTGATAGGAAGAGGGTTGGTATCGTCAACAGCAGTCCGTACCAGAGACTCAGATCGGAGGTACAAGTTCCCGATGATGTCAACATAAGCTTCTGGCACACCCTTGACCCTTAGCGCCCACCAAATAGCCTGCCCGGGCACACAGTCAAAGGCCTTTTTCAAATCCAGAAAGGCGCAGAGGCTTCTTCTTCGTCCTGTAAATCTCGACCAGCGATCTGATCGCGAACACCGGGTACATGGTGCCGCTTTCGGATGTGAAGCCATATTGACACTCGGAGACAGTACAATCTTGGCGGAGCGGATTCGAGGATGCGTTCGAAGAGCTTCATGGTGTGGCACATCATCACGCGGTAGTTCTCACAATCCTGAACACTACCCTTACCCTTGTAAGGAGTTATAAAACAAGGGTTGAGCATTTGTTTGGTGTTCAGGATGCGGCTGAACAAGTCGGCAAGAGGCTCTAAAGCATACGAGCCCATCGCCAGTCATTGTTCAAGTAAAATTTATTTTCATTAATGCCAGTGGCGGATTTGCCGTCACGGGCCTAGGACCGCCGGATATTAGGGGCGGCCAATCGTGACAAAAAAAATGAAATATAGACTCTATATGATGCCTAGGGCGGCCAAGACTGCAAATCCGCCACTGATTAATACCTCTATGGAACGTACTGCAATATGCAAAATAAAAAACAAAAAAATAATAATTTCGCGTGCAATGACAACGACAATGACGAGTATCGAAACGATATTTTGTGTAGTGTAGAGGGAAAAACACGCGCTAGAGACACAGCTAATAAAACCTTAAAAACAGCTTGCAGAATACAAACATATATGTTTCATAGAGATGGGACTTACTCGTATCTTAGATAAAAGTATTTGAAATACAGATACAAAATACGTATTTTCATCTTGGGTCTTCAATACTTTTCTTAACCTTTATCTTGAATTTAGATACTTTTACTGGGTATCTCAATATTTTGAAAACACTTAATACGATTTACGCTTTATATTATATTTTAATGAAATTTTGTATGAAGAAAGTTTGAATCCCTAGTACGGACATAGACTACCTTAATCTCAAAAAAACTGACGGGGTCAAATAGGGGATGAAAGTTTGTATGGAGACTATATAGGTGAATCAGGAGTTCAAATGTTTTGAGGAGAAAGACTATTATACATTTTGCACAAAAGTTCCTTTAATGACGGAAGTGAGCACTGAGATTTTTGACCATACATCCCATAATGAGGTAAAATACAAAAGCTTGTATGGGCATTTTTTTCAATAAATCGACATAGAATCATTTTCGAAGTTACATGGGGTGATTTTTATGAAAACGACTTCCATTTTCAAATCCAAGATAGTGGACTGTATATTTTCAACTTTTTAATATGGGTGTAATTTTCGAAGTTTTTGGGATGCTGTTACGAACCACTTTTTTTTTATAGTATAGGCCGGCAAACGAGCAAGTGGGTCACCTGATGGTAAGTGATCTCCACCACCCATGTACGCCCACAATACTAAAATAATCATGGGTGCGTTGCCGACCTTAAAGGAAAGAGATAAGTAAGGGATTGGGAAGGGGAGGGGAATTTGGGCCTCCGGATATCTCACTCACCGTACGAAACGCAGCAGCAAGCCGCTACTTTACGCCGGTTTTCAGAGAGACAGTGGTAACGACCCGGACGAGCCGGCCCATTCATGCTGTAGACAAAATTGTCTACAGCACGGCTCTACCACACATCCATTATGAAATCCAAGATGGCAAGAATGGGTGTCAATTTCGTGGTTTCTTGAGGTGTTGATTGCGAAAACAACATTCGATCTTTATTTTTTTTTTCACCAAATCGATATGGATGTCATTTTCGAGGTTTCTTGGGGTGCTGATTTCGCAAGGGACATTATTTCCTCAAAACTACTGCAGCTGGGATCGTGAAATTTGGTCAGATGATAGTTTGTGTAATGTAGACGTCCGCTAAGAACGGAATTTGGAAAAATACTTTTTTATGGACGTAAAATGAGGGTTTGAACGTTGTATGAAACGACTGAAATTAAGCACAAACATTGCTTATTAAAACTAATGCAATGTAATTCACATTTATGTAAAATTTCACATGCAAAAGGAGGGGGGGGGGGGGGGGTTGAATTTAGTATAAAACTTTTTTATGGAACGGAATACAACGGATATTAAGCATAAATATTGATTATTAAAAATAATGGAATATGTGATTCGCATTTTTGTAAGGTTGAAATGACCGATGAATAGCCGATAATTAATCGATTACATGTGGATTGACATCGATTATGAAAATAATTGCTTATTAACACCATTTATGAGATAAGATGTTTTTTAATCATTCATTTATCGGCTGAATGGGTTTGCATGAAGTAGATCATTGACTTGCATATAACATAGGCTACTTATTATCCCGAAAAATACACTTACGCGGGCCAAACCGAGAGCAAAAACGAGTGTAAAATTAAAATCACATACATAAAGCTTAATCAATTTGAGATCTCTGAGCAGTTACCTACAGTACTAACGAGTTTTGTTACCCATATGTACGCGTAAGTGACTTTTCAAATGACCGCTACTTGTGAATTTTTTGTCACAAATTTCACATACATACGGCTTTTCTTCGGTGTGAATTTTAATATGTTTCTTTAAATTATCATTTTGGGTACATGTATAATTACAGTATTGACATCTAAAAGGCTTTTCCCCTGTGTGAGTTCTAATATGTGTCTTTAAATATCTACTCGCTGCACATGCATAATTACAGTATTGGCATTTAAAAGGCTTTTCTCCTGTGTGAGTTCTAATATGTGTCTTTAATCTACTATTTACTTTACATGTATAATTACAGTATTGACATTTAAAAGGTTTTTCTCCTGTGTGAGTTCTAATATGTGTCTTCAAAGCACTACTCACTGCACATGTATAATTACAGTATTGACATTTAAAAGGCTTTTCTCCTGTGTGAGTTCTAATATGTGTCTTCAAAGTACTTCTATGTGTACATGTATAATTACAGTATTGACATTTAAAAGGCTTTTCGCCTGTGTGAGTTCTAATATGTGACTTTAAATCACTACTCCTTGCACATGTATAATTACAGTATTGACATATAAAAGGTTTTTCTCCTGTGTGAGTTCTAATATGTGTCTTTAAATGACTACTCACTGCACATGTATAATTACAGTATTGACATTTAAAAGGCTTTTCTCCTGTGTGAGTTCTAATATGTACCTTTAAACTACCTCTTTCTATACATGTATAATTACAATATTGACATTTAAAAGGCTTTTCGCCTGTGTGAGTTCTAATATGTGACTTTAAATGACTACTCACTGCACATGTATAATTACAGTATTGACATCTAAAACGCTTTTCTCCGGTGTGAGTTCTAATATGATTCTGTAAATTACTATTTTGTGTACAAGTATAACTGCAGTACTGACATTTAAAAGGCTTTTCTCCTAAGTGGGTCCTAATATGTGACATTAAATTACCATTTTTCGTACAAGTATAATTACAGTATTTACACTTATAAGCCTTGTCTGAGTTTTTTGGAGATCTATAGCTTTCTTTAGATGTCCCGTCACATATAGACTTCTGTATTTTCCTATATGTTTTGTTCAGTTTAGTAATCATAAGTGTATGTCCACTAATATGTTTGATAAGAAGAGCTTTCGTATCACATGTTTTACCACAATCATTGCATATGTATGTTTTTATATTCTTCTTAGCTAATACGTGCTGACTTTTTCTGTCATATACTATTAGAAATGACTTATTTTCATTAGCTACTGTGTTTCTTGGAGTTTCAGAAATGATTTCCTGCTTCCCTTCTATAGATTTAGCTTTGTCTTGTTTAACGTTGTGGCCTGTGTCCAGTTTTGCCTTTTTCTTTGTGGGTGCACCTTTTCCAACAAAAATATTATAATAAAATAATGTATTTAAACTATGAAAGGTACTACACATAGTCTAAATCTCTTCATAAATGTGGTGGTTTCAAAATCCACCAGTGTCAAGGATTTTACTCCAAATTGAATTTGTATACGGCAGATAAAAATTATAAGGAGACTTGGGGAATACGTAGAGCGATGATGATGATCCATAAAACGCAATTTTTATAGTGTAATATGTAGGTACTTTTTTTCTTCCAAATGCCTCACGAGGTTCGGAAAGCCGGTTATTGTTTACATATTCGTTATACAGTATGTAAAAAAACCCTGTTGGCCCTTTCTGCGTCGTGAAGATAGACATATAGATAGATATTTAGCTTAGTAAAAAGAACATATTTAAAAAGTGTTATTTACTTCTGAATTTCTATAAAGGGCATCGGTACAAAGCGGCGCAACATATATTTCAAAGGACGCCGCAGCTTGTTGCGCACTCGCCGACAACGAGCCGACTCTTTGACTATGCCGCCCGCCGCCCGCCGCCCGCAAATCATCCAGTCAATCCCGAATGTTGCTTCCGGGCGGACATAATCGGCGGTGCTAATTCGGATCAAAGTTTTGAGGCTTCTCATTTAAATTCTGCGCTCGATATTAATAGTATAAAAATTAATTCAAGTTTAGTTTTAAATGAGTTAAAAGGCGTCGATGTAAAAAAGGTCGCTGGCTATGACGGTGTCCATCCTTTGCTTATATCGAAATGTGCACATGAGCTGTATATTCCCTTAACACATATTTATACTTTGTCTTTAAAAATGGGGTATTTTCCGGATATATGGAAGAAGTCCTTGATTACTCCTATTCCAAAAAACGATAAAACAAGCGACGTTACACAATATAGGCCGATTTCTAAATTATGCGTTTTTGGTAAAATATTGGAAAAAATTGTGGCTGATCAGTTATCTTTTTTAATCCGTAATTTTATTACATCAGCTCAGCATGGTTTCTTCCGAGGACGGTCTGTAGAAACTAATCTAGTCACTTTTACTAACTTCTTGCTAAGATCCATGGACAAGAAACTTCAAGTAGACGTCATCTACTCAGACTTTTCAAAAGCATTTGACAAAATTAGTCATAGTATGCTCATTAATAAGCTTTTGAGAGCCGGAATACATGGCGATTTGCTTCGCTGGGTGAAATCATATATCAGTAACAGATCTCAGGCAGTTTGTATTAAAGGTTTTCTCTCTGACTTCCAGAATGTACCTTCTGGTGTACCGCAGGGGTCCCACCTAGGGCCCCTACTTTTTATTATGTATATTAATGATATTGAAAATCACCTAACTAATAGTACTAATCTTCTTTATGCAGATGATACAAAGATTTTCAGGGTAATAAGAGATGAAAGTGATTGTGTACTTCTTCAACAGGATATTAATAGTTTAGCTTGCTATTGTTCCCAAAATCAACTATTTCTAAATCTAGATAAATGTTTTGTCATAAGTTATACTCGCAAACACAATCGAGTAGAATATTCATATAGTTTGAAGAACTGCAAACTTGCTAGAGTTAATTATATTCGTGACCTTGGGGTCATCTTGGATGAAAAATTGTCTTTTAAATACCATTATAACCAAATGATTCAAAAAGCGTATCGACAACTTGGCTTTCTCTTAAGAGTATGTAAACCTTTTAAAAATAGTAGCACATATAAAATTCTTTACTATAGCTTAGTAAGGTCCATATTGGACTTTGGCTCTGTAATTTGGAATCCTTTTTACTCGTGCGATGTTAACAGAATTGAAAGAATACAAAAAACTTTCTTCAGATCTCTCGAATATAGACTCGGCTCACAGTATGTTTCTTATAATGATTGTCTAGCGAAGCACAGAATTCTATCTCTGTCACTCAGACGTCAGCAACAGGATGGGATGTTTTTATACAAAGTTATTAATAATATTATCGATTCCCCTAACTTGCTTGAACAATTAAAATTAAAAGTGCCTTCTAGATCTATACGTAGATTAAATAACTTGTTTATGGTTCCGCGTTGCAATACCAATTACACCTCAAATGCATTTTTCTGTCTTTGTTTGACTGTTTTTAATAAAAAATTATCTCATATTGATATATTTAATAACTCATTACCAATATTTAATAGAAAACTACGAGAATTCTTGTTGAGTAAATTGTGAAAATTGTTGTTTTACATACTGGAATAACACCCTGTAAACACTCTTGTTATCGTACATTGTCTGCTTTATCTAAAAACTGATCCATTAGTTTGTAATATTAGTTTTAGTTAAGTGTTGGCACTCAAAGTCTGTGAGTTGTAAACATTAATTGAGTTAATTTGTTGATGTATGTGACTGTTTGTTGTCCAAAAAAAAAAAAAAATTATGTCACATATCGAATACATATTACGAAATTATGTCAACGTCGCGAGTGATTTAGTTTGTGTACGATGTCTTTATTTTATCCTGGCTCGGCAAAGTGACTACACCTGATGGTAAGTAGCGTAATCCATGAATACTCTCACTGCATGGAAGATCCTACAAAAAGTACGCGATCTGTGGGATGTGAACTCGGCGTAAACCACATGCTATTTGAAGAGTTCTTAAAGATGATGGCCGCGGGTGGTTCCAACATGACGGCACGGCACCGCACTTGGCGCGGGAAGTAAAAACTATTTAGATATCGATATAGTGTGATGGAAGATGGATTGGCAGCGGTGTACTGATTAATTGGTCTGCGCGATCATCTGACCTTACACCTCTGGATTTTTATTTCGGAGGCACTATTCAGCAGTCTGTATTCGAAAAGACGTGTGATTCCGAGGACGAAACGCTTTCACGAATAATCGAAGCCTTTGAAATAGTCTAATCAGATACATCGGTTCTAAAACGCGTAATGTCATACATTGGAGCCGGTGTCACAAATGTCTAGAGGAACGTACAAAGCAGACATGTTAAACATCTTCGGGGTCGTCAAGTAGACATTATCTTAATTAGTGCTAATAGTATTTGTTAGTTGTGTTTTAACAGACTTCAAAAAATGAGGACGTTCTCAATTCGTATTCTTTTTTTACTATTTTTTTTAAGTATGTACTTCGGTTTTTCCGCCAACTGTGGATAAATATTGTTGAATAAAAATTCATTCGATAGAGTTTAACTGCGATGTGGTCCCATATAAATTTGGTTAAGTTCTGATGACGGAATATGGAGTAAAAAATGAAACTCCTCAACGGACAACAGTACACTCGTCGTGATTGTGTTATATTATTGGAATTAACATGCTATTACTGTAACACTGAAAAGTAAAAAATAACAATTTCTATAGGTCTCTTTGGAGTCGATTTTACTAGCGACACAGGCAGCTGTAACGCCTCTAATTCTACGCCGGTAAGTCATTGTAGCATTGAATAAAATTATCCTATTCTTACCTTCATCATCAGGTTCATCTTCGACCATCACTTCTTTAGTGTCACTTTCATCTTGATTTTCCGTTTTTATAATATCATTGTGTTCTGGTATTTGTAAGGATACTGTATTGGTAACCATCAATGAATCGACCAGACCATATGTCACTCTGACTAAAACAGAGTTTGATTGCAGATTCAGCTGCAAAAGAAAATAAATACTGTTAGGCAACATTTGTTAGATTGCAACACCAGACTTGTTGGGGACTCCCTATTTATCATTTATCGATTGATGATGAAGGTGTCTGTTTACCCTCCTACTGATAGATGAGTGTGTTAATGAGATGACCATACAAACACTGTTGTGTTTTGGTCTGAAGGACATTGTAGTCAGTGAAATAACTGGGCATTATGACTTAACAACGAAAGTCTCGGGAACTCAATGTTCTGTGTATTATTACTTGCTTTAATCGTGAAGGAAACATCGTGAGCAAACCTCACGAACCTCTCCGAGCCAGATAAACACCTCTCATTCTGTAGAGGAGGCCCGTGCACAACAGCGGCATGTGAATAATACAGGGCTGGTATTATAATATATGGTACCACACTACTAACTTGTAATATTTGTTGAAGCAACTCCTCTGATTTCTGTGATTTTATAACAAGCTGCTGACATTTCTTTAGCTGACAATAACATATGTAACATGCAAAATATACTCTTCCATCCTCTTCAACCTGTAATTTAATAAAACATTTTGAGTAAATATGTTTATAACACTTGCATACCGCTTTAATATTATACGCATACATGTGTCTGATTGCCTCGGTGGCGCAGTTGCAATGCGTATGCGTTACGATTGAGGCTAACGCTGAGGTCTTGGGTTCGATCCATGGGTCGGGTAAAAGTGATATTAAGTACCTATTTCTACTATGGAATGCTTGGTGTCAGACCAGGCGAAGTCTGGAATTGTGCCTAGTATGGCGATAGGCTCACCCCTATCACAGAAAGGGACGGAGATATGCTCGGCGAAATGTGGGTGTACTGCTTACATCTCTGCCGGCAGGTGTGAGTGCATATGTAATTATTATTTAGATGCATTTTAAGTATAAACTATAACTATCTTTTCTATTCACTTTCTGTAATATTCATTCATATGTAGTCTATCAGTATTTTTTTTTGTTCAGGTTTCATCATATAATTTTTATTTTATAATAACTTTTAATATCGTGTGTTTGCCTCACTTGATTTTGGCGGAATTGTCCAAACCGGCAGAGCCATAGTCTTAAAAATAATAACAATGCACTTCTGACTACAGACTCATATATAGGGGTATCTAGGAACGATACAATACCTTCTTATTTGTTAACTTTTCATATACATCCTGCAATTCCGAACCCGATAGTTGATGCAATCGGACGTTGCTGACCAAACATATTCGACAAAAGAATGCAGACATTTTCATATAGCCCACCAAAACTTAAAGAAAACAAACACCCAGGCACAGACCAGTAACCAATTATAAGTATTTCAAATTATAAATATTTAAACACTGTTCTTCTGATTGTTTACTCACAAGCACAGACTACTAGAACTAAAAAGCTCTGACGTTCTCACAAGAATCACAAGTCACAACCAAAGGTCAAGGTCACAATAATGAAGAACGCATAGAGTTACTAACGTCAGTTCTTTCTAAGTAGTCTGTGGAGTTACTAAGAACATATGTACATACCCATTGATTTAATATATATATTCATCGTAAATGATTATTGCACAAAACCACACCACTTTTATAGAACAAACACAACTTTAAACTAGTTTAGGAAATAATTAAATCAAGAGAACCACCGCAATGTCAGAATTCCCGCCAAAACTCCGTCAATTTTCTTTTTATTTAGTTTGTTTCCAGGCTTTCCAGAGACAAACCATATTAAAATCATTCAATCAATCAATCATTTTCTGTAAACTGGCAACTTTGTGTATGATAAACCTATTTTAGTTATCGGAGCTTTATCAAACGATTATGAAAAAAGAATTTTATTGAACGTTCGATAACCTTAAAATACGTTTTAAATAGGTTTATACCTTCGATAAGCGTTTTATTATGAATAAGACCCAAAATATATAGAAAGACTCAATACATCTTGCGTAAACAGACATCAAAGAATGACAACGCAAACTCAAGCAGAAGTTGCCACAACATTTAAAATAAAATGATAGTGGTAGGTTTTTATTTTTATTACGTCGAAGAATAGTCAAGATAAGTTAAAAGATTCGGCTTTGCTAATCCAAATAAATTAACTATTTCATATATATTCAATAAATTTTGTCATACTTAATAATCACATATTATTATAATCTTTTTCAATAGAAAAAATAATAAAAACTCTTTTCTTAAACATGTTAGAATATAAATTGTATGCAATGGAAATTTCCTTTTTCCGTTCGCCAAATTTCCAAATTTTATACAAACGAAATATATAAACTGTTTCTTTATTAAATAACTAATGCTTGAATTTCATTAGCTATACCAATGCACAAAGCTGGTAAAACATAGTATGTATGTAAATGTGGTAATAGTATTTGAAATTAATTCCTTTATAATTTTATGTCATGTAAACTAGCACTGATCCGCCATTGAATTTTAATAAGTTTTAACAAAAGCTCTATTTCACCTATATGTTTTTAATAGTACGCAATTGATTAAAAAGAACAATTTGTATAGGTCTCTTTAGAGTCGGTGCCTGTATCGTTGCCGGTCAAATAAAATTACACCGACTCCATAGAGACTTTTTACTCCGTACTCTGTCATCAGATCTTAACCAAATGTATATGGGACCACATCACATCTAAACTATCGAATGAAATTTTTCCCAAATCCACAATTGGCTGAGAAATCGATGTACATTATTATATGCATTAAAAAACGCGCCGAATGGAGCCTTTTCCTTTTTTTTTGTAATCGGTTAAAAATTGCGCCACAAGACGCCGAAGTTTGACAGCTGAAGCGGAGGAATGGGATAGGGGAGCAAAGTTATAATATTGAGTTTCATTATACTAGTATTGAGAACATTGTCTACTAGGTGGTAATTTTCTCGTACGCGAGAGGCCGTCTGGGTTGGTACCACTAATTTGTGTTTGCTGCCAAGCAGCAGTGTGTAAACATTATTGTGTTCCGGTTTGTAGGATATTGAAGCCAGTGGAATTACTGGCCATTATGAGACTTAGGTAACACCTTGTCTTATGGCCGTTCCCAATATTAATCTTTAAATTAAAGATAGGTAGCTATCGTCAAACATCCGTATTGTTCTATCTACTGCTTGGAATCGTCCCTATTTTTTAGATAGGCACGTCGGATACTATGATAGCAATAGATAGGCAGTCTATCTGGGCCCTCTTGTGCGTTATGTTCATACAAGCTGAGAAAGAGGAACTATTGTTTTTATGTTAGAAAATATGAAGATATGATTTAGATTAGAAATATAAGTTTTAATTTAACATTTATCTATAATTCTTATTTTTTACCACTGTTAATGAAGTACTAATAACGAGAAATACTTATTAAGTTGCAAAACACAATGTAATAACGAAACGTTTAACTGTCTATACATTACGGCTCTGAATACAAGTCCTTTGAACGAAAATCCCAAGCGAATTTGGGGTATTTTACTGAAGTGGGGAATTATTTTGTTCGCATTAACAAATATTTATATGTCTCTTGCACTTAATTTAATTATCAAAACGGTGCATTATTTTTATTTAAGGGAATTTTAGAATTTTCTTTTAGATTTTTACTTAATTTATTTAGTTTTTTGTATTGCAGTGCAAGTGCCATGTAAGCCTTGTATACTAATGGCTATTTCTTCAAAATGAGTTATTTATTTAGTTTTTTTTACAGCCGATGTCTGTTTATCGGTCAATATCTACCGATAAAGAAAAAACTAAATAACTTTATCGACAGATAGCATTTAAAAAATATTGGGACGCGTGAACTGTCATTTTCATAGTGTTGTATATCTGTAGTCAGCTATCAGCCCTCTCATCGGTAGACAGCAATGAAGAATAGGATTACCTATCATTAGTAAGTTTATTGGGACGGTAAAACGGAAAATAGATAACATTTTCTATCGCCAGTATAGCAAAACTAGAGACAGACAGAATATAGGGAACGGCCATTAGGGTGACGATCGCAGGTGTCATGAAGTACTTCATAATTTGAAGTTCTGGTTTGCGTTTAGTATATATATATATTAGTATCGTATTTTAATACAACATTGATATTTAATGTCTGGCTGTAGGTACATATGTTAAAAGTAACAAAGGCAGATTATTTTCGCATATTATTTTGTTTAACTAATTTCTATTTTGTATTAATAGAAATAGTTTGTTAATAATTTCATAGCATATTTAAGTATATAAGGTAGTATTGTACATAGGGAATAATGTTTTGTTTAAGTTTCAAAAGGTATACAGAGGGCGCTGCGCGGTAAGCACCGCCTCTCCCTCTTCTATGGATTCCGATTAATTCTAATGGCAGCAGAAAATAAGTGTTGTGTGCCCAATTGTGGTGAGTAGAGAACATATGAAGATGCTTTTAACAGGTGTAAGATAATAAACAAATTATTGAGCGGTATTAGTAAAAATGTTAACGACCAAGACTCCATTAAAAAAGAAGCATTAATGTAAAGTATTCGTAATAAAAGGAAGTGAATTAAATGAGATAAGGCATTTGCGATTTTTATTAAACAAACCCGAGAAACAAAGGTGCAGGAAAATACTATCGTGTATTGTTTTCCTTGAGAAATAGGTACGGTGGCATCTTTCAGTTCAGTAAATTTTACAATATACAATTTGACAAAAATGTACCTACTGAGCTGAACCAAATCGTACCGTACTAATTTTTCATGAAAAACTCTTTGCACCTCATACCTAGTTTTCACTAACGCGAACAGGACGTGTGCTATATTCGTGAATTATGCATCTATTATAGCATTTTGTAATTACAACATTAGTCAATAGATGGCGCTAAAAATGGAACAGAAGCTGACATCTCTATACGCTAATATATAATGTACTCTGTGGCTGACTGTCCGCTTGTTCCGAATGGCGGCGCACGCGCTGATCGCCGCTCGGGCGGGGCCGGGCGTCTTCGGCTGTGAGCCGAGTAGCAAACCGGTCGGGCTATCACTACTAACAATTTATATCGTCTAGCTGTTTGTTTAATATCATTTATTGAAAATTTACAAATCATTATATAATTCAAGTGACAGTTATTAGATACTTTATTACAACTTAAATGCAACTGAACTAAGTAAGATAAATCTTAAGACTAACACAAAAGTTATACTTTTAAGATTTAGGTTTACGTTATTATTATTTAGTAGTTTATTGTACACAAAAAATACAAACATAAATTTAGCTGTAAGTTTAGGTATAAATTTATATACACTGTTAGATACAAATTTAAATATAAATTTAGGTACAAATTTAGGTTTAACTTAAAAGTTGCGCAATGGAAAACAGTAATAACCAGTTTTGTTACCCATATGTACTCGTAAGTGACTTTTCAAATAACAGCTTCTTATAAATTTCTTGTCACATATTTCACATACGTACGGCTTTTCTCCTGTATGAGCTCTAATATGTGCCTTTAAATTACAATTTTGTGTACATGTATAATTACAATATTGACATTTAAAAGGCTTTTCTTCTGTGTGAGTTCTAATATGTGTCTTCAAAGCACTTCTTACTGCACATGTATAATTACAGTATTGACATTTAAAAGGCTTTTCTCCTGTGTGAGTTCTAATATGTCTCTTCAAAACACTACTCAGTGCACATGTATAATTACAATATTGACATTTAAAAGGCTTTTCTCCTGTGTGAGTTCTAATATGTGTCTTCAAAACACTACTCAGTGCACATGTATAATTACAATATTGACATTTAAAAGGCTTTTCTCCTGTGTGAGTTCTAATGTGTCTCTTTAAACTACCTCTTTCTATACATGTATATTTACAGTATTGACATTTAAAAGGCTTTTCTCCTGTGTGAGTTCTAATATGATTCTTTAAATTACCGCTTTCTAAACATGTATAATTACAGTATTCACATTTAAAAGGCCTTTCTCCTGTGTGAGTTCTTATATGTTTCATTAAACTATCATTTCGTGAACATGTATAATTACAGTATTGACATGTATAAGGCTTTTCGCTTGTGTGAGTTATCATATGTCTCTTCAAACTACTGTTTTTTGTACATGTATAGTTACAGTATTCACATTTGAAAGGCTTTTCTCCTGTATGAGTTCTAATATGTTTCTTTAAATTACCATTATGTGTACATGTATAATTACAATATTGACACTCATATGGCTTTTCTCCTGTGTGAGTTCTAATATGTCCCTTTAAATCACTCTTACGTGTAGATGTATAATTACAGTATTGACATGTATAAGGCCTTTCGTCTGTGTGAGTTCTAATATGTGTCTTTAAATTACAATTTTTCGTACAAGTATAATTACAGTATTGACACTTATAAGGCTTGTCTGAGTTTTTTGTAGATCTATAGCTTTCTTTAGATGTCCCGTCACATATAGACTGCTGTATTTTCCTATATGTATCGTTCGGTTTAGTAATCACAGGTTTATGTTCACTAATATGTTTGATAAGAAGAGCTTTCGTATCACATGTTTTACCACAATCATTGCATATGTATTTTTTTATATTCTTCTTGGCTATTACGTGCTGACTTTTCCCGCCATATAGTATTAGGGATGACTTATTTTCATTAGTGTTTCTTGGAGTTCCTGAAATAGTTTCCTGCTTCCCTTCAATAGATTTGGCTTCATCTGGAGTAACGTTGTGGCCTGCGTCCAGTTTTACCTTTTTGTTTGTGGGTGCACCTTTTCCAAAAAAAATAATATAATAAAAAAAAATATTCAAACTATGAAAGGTACTAGACATTGTCTCGTCATAAATGTAGTGATTTCCAAATCCACCAGTGTCAAGACAGTAATCTAGGTGTAGGCGTTATAGACAACCTAATTTCGAGGGGGAGTGCGTTCCATAGAAGTAAAGATTGAATGGCGACGGAAGGGTGAGTGAAATCAGAACAGAATTAGGCGGCCACTTTTGTCAATTCTAACATGAGATTTTGTTTATTTAACTTCGTCTACTGTCTTTCTAAGGTATCTTCTTGTTTATTGAGTGTAGTACCTACCGTAATTCTATCTACAATTAACGGTGTCGTGCTCATAAAAGTGTTACAGTATATATTCGTAATATCAGTAGATTTAGTCATCCCGTCTACGTGTGTGGGGAAGCTGTTGTTCAGCAGCTATCTTCAGGTTATTTACGACATCATAAAGTCGTTGTATGAGTATTATGTGCCCGTGTGCGCAATAAAGTTATGTTCGCCTATCCAGACTTATTTAGATTTGGATATTTTTCAACATAATGGTTAATTTTTATTACCTATTTAATATATCGCTTAATATCAACTACATCTATGTATAGCTACTGGACGGGTTGTTGAAAAGTATAACAAAACTTAGAAACAAACTTCAAAATAAAAAAACAAAGTCAAAAAGAACAATTTGTATAGGTCTCTTTAGAGTCGGTGCCGGTATCGTTGCCGGTCAAATAAAATTACACCGACTCCATAGACTTTTTACTCCGTATTCCGTCATCAGATCTTAACCAAATTTATATGGAACCACATCACAGCTAAACTATCGAATGAAATTTTTCCCAAATAAATCAATCCACAATTGGCGGAAAAATCGATGCAGAAAATAAGTGTTATGTGCCCAATTGTGGTGAGTAGAGGACATATGAAGATGCTTTTAACAGATGTAAGATAATAAACAAATTATTGAGCGGTATTAGTAAAAATGTTAACGACCAAGACTCCATTAAAAAAGAAGCATTAATGTAAAGTATTCGTAATAAAAGGAAGTGAAGTAAATGATTGATAAGCCATTTACGATTTTTATTAAACAAACCCGAGAAATAATGTTGCAGGAAAATACTATCGTGTATTGTTTTCCTTGAGAAATAGGTACGGTGGCATCTATCAGTTCAGTAAATTTTACAATATACAATTTGACAAAAATGTATCTACTGAGCTGAACCAAATCGTACCGTACTAATTTTTCATGAAAAACTCTCTGCACTTCATTCCTAGTTTACACTAACGCGAACAGGACGTGTGCTATATTCGTGAATTATACATATATTATAGCATTTTGTAATTACAACATTAGCCAATAGATGGCGCTAAAAATGGAACAGAAGCTGACATCTCTATACGCTAATATATAATGTACTCGCAATGTAATGTGTCCGCTTGTTCCGAATGGCGGCGCACGCGCTGGTCGCCGCTCGGGCGGGGCCGGGCGTCTTCGGCTGTGAGCCGAGTAGCAAACCGGTCGGCCTATCACTACTAACAATTTTCATCGTCTAGCTGTTTGTTTAATATCATTTATTGAAAATTTACAAATCATTATATAATTCAAGTGGAAGTTATTACATACTTTATTACAACTTAAATGCAACTGAACTAAGTAAGATAAATCTTAAGACTAACACAAAAGTTATACTTTTAAGATTTAGGTTTACGTTATTATTTAGTAGTTTATTGTACACAAAAAATACAAACATAAATTTAGCTGTAAGTTTAGGTATAAATTTATATACAATGTTAGATACAAATTTAAATATAAATTTAGGTACAAATTTAGGTTTAACTTAAAAGTTGCGCAATGGTTACAAATCATTATATAATTCAAGTGACAGTTATTAGATACTTTATTACAACTTAAATGCAACTGAACTAAGTAAGATAAATCTTAAGACTAACACAAAAGTTATACTTTTAAGATTTAGGTTTACGTTATTATTATTTAGTAGTTTATTGTACACAAAAAATACAAACATAAATTTAGCTGTAAGTTTAGGTATAAATTTATATACACTGTTAGATACAAATTTAAATATAAATTTAGGTACAAATTTAGGTTTAACTTAAAAGTTGCGCAATGGAAAACAGTAATAACCAGTTTTGTTACCCATATGTACTCGTAAGTGACTTTTCAAATAACAGCTTCTTATAAATTTCTTGTCACATATTTCACATCCGTACGGCTTTTCTCCTGTATGAGCTCTAATATGTGCCTTTAAATTACAATTTTGTGTACATGTATAATTACAATATTGACATTTAAAAGGCTTTTCTTCTGTGTGAGTTCTAATATGTGTCTTCAAAGCACTTCTTACTGCACATGTATAATTACAGTATTGACATTTAAAAGGCTTTTCTCCTGTGTGAGTTCTAATATGTCTCTTCAAAACACTACTCAGTGCACATGTATAATTACAATATTGACATTTAAAAGGCTTTTCTCCTGTGTGAGTTCTAATATGTGTCTTCAAAACACTACTCAGTGCACATGTATATTTACAGTATTGACATTTAAAAGGCTTTTCTCCTGTGTGAGTTCTAATATGATTCTTTAAATTACCGCTTTCTAAACATGTATAATTACAGTATTCACATTTAAAAGGCCTTTCTCCTGTGTGAGTTCTTATATGTTTCATTAAACTATCATTTCGTGAACATGTATAATTACAGTATTGACATGTATAAGGCTTTTCGCTTGTGTGAGTTATCATATGTCTCTTCAAACTACTGTTTTTTGTACATGTATAGTTACAGTATTCACATTTGAAAGGCTTTTCTCCTGTATGAGTTCTAATATGTTTCTTTAAATTACCATTATGTGTACATGTATAATTACAATATTGACACTCATATGGCTTTTCTCCTGTGTGAGTTCTAATATGTCCCTTTAAATCACTCTTACGTGTAGATGTATAATTACAGTATTGACATGTATAAGGCCTTTCGTCTGTGTGAGTTCTAATATGTGTCTTTAAATTACAATTTTTCGTACAAGTATAATTACAGTATTGACACTTATAAGGCTTGTCTGAGTTTTTTGTAGATCTATAGCTTTCTTTAGATGTCCCGTCACATATAGACTGCTGTATTTTCCTATATGTATCGTTCGGTTTAGTAATCATAGATATATGTCCACTAATATGTTTGATAAGAAGAGCTTTCGTAACACATGTTTTACCACAATCATTGCATATGTATTTTTTTTATATTCTTCTTAGCTAATACGTGCTGAATTTTCCCGCCATATACTTTTAGGGATGAGTTATTTTCATTAGCTATTGTGTTTCTTGGAGTTCCAGAAATCGTTTCCTGCTTCTCTTCTATAGGTTTGGCTTCATCGTGAGCAACGTTGTGGCCTGCGTCCACTTTTGCCTTTTTGTTTGCAGGTGCACCTTTTCCAACAAAAATAATATAATAAAATAATGTATTTAAACTATGAAAGGCACTAGACATAATCTCGCTATAAATTTAGTGGTTTCCAAATCCACTAGTGTCAAGACAGTAATAATATAGGTGTAGACTTTATAGACAACCTGATTTCGAGAGGGACTGCGTTCCATAGAAGTAAAGATTGAAAGGCGAAGAAAGGGTGAGTGAAATCAGACAGAATTAGGCGGCCAATTTTATCAATCCTAACATCGGATTCGTGATTTGTTACTACGGGGCGTCTTAGTTACCGATTTGGAGGTCAATCTCAGAGTGCCAGCCAACGCTATAAAAAAATCAACCTCAAAACAAACAAATTCAAAATGGCGGCCATTTTTTTCAATTCTAACATCAGATTGGTTTTGTTTGGAGGTACTGCAGTGTTACCGTTTTAGCAACTGTGTCGCTATATCCAGTTAGTTTGATTTAAGCCTTAGTTACCGATAACAAAATAATTATTAAATGTAGTATTTTTTATTACATACATTTTGAGTTTTTTAACTTTCTTTGATGACTCATCGACTTTTTCAATAATAATACGCCAACGCATATATACTGTTCTGATCTGTGTTGGATTGGAGTTGGAGTTGTGTGCGATTGTAATATTGAATTGTTGAAAGAAAGCAGGTACTTAAGTAGGTAAATTAAAATTAGTTCTAAAAGTAATGTTCATCCTACGACTACTTTGTTTTATGTTTTAATTAACTAAAATAATTGTTTTTATTTGGGAATTTTTAAATAATAATAATATGAACAAATCTTTTTGCATCGTCGTTTGATGACTGCGTCGGTGGCACAGTTGGTAAGACGTACGCGTTACGACTGAGGCCTCGAGTTCGATCTTGTTGAATAAAAATGTGGTCATCACTATTGGTGTGGCACATCACTATTTTGTGTGCTCAAGATGGCTTCTCTCTCGGTGTTCGCTTCCGTTGTTGTAAGAGCCTTATGTGTAGATTGTTGATTAATAAATATATAAATGCTGAGGTGTTACTAAATTCACTCAGTGTTTTCCCAAATAACCTTAACAGGTGATGGGCCCAGGCATATTAAGGAAGGTTAGTTAGAGTAAGTCACGTTGCATCAAAGGTTGGAGTCCCGCGCAACACGTGGTTCGAGCAAACTGGTGAGAAGCTTATACCTACACGATAAGGAGCAAACAAAAGGCGGTGACCTGCGTAGCGAGTATATTGGTGAGAGTTTGCACGTAAAATGTCGAGTTCGGAAAATAATAATAAGACGATCGTTCTCAATGGGCGGCATTGGCAGGCATGGCGGTTTCAAACCAAATTGTTCTCTGTTCAAAGAAGTTGTGGGAAGTCGTAACAGGAACCGAGGTAAGGCCCTCAACAACTGATAAATTACAGGAATTATGGGATGAGAGAGACAATAAAGCCCAATAAGTAATAGTACTTAGAGTTGAGGAGACAGTCATTACATATTTGACTTCGTGCTCCACTAGTGCTGAGATGTGGCAAAAGCTATGCACGTTATATGAACCATCAACCAAAGTCGGGGTACATTTGTTGCAGCAAAGGTTTTTTAATTTAAAATATGAAGATCCGATTGTTATAATTTTATTTTTGATTCAGGAGCAAGTGACCATATGTGTTATATTAAAGAAATGTTTACAGATTTTTGTGAAATAAAAAATAAAAGATTTGTTACTATTGGTGACGGTAAAGATTTAGAGGTTTTAGGTATGGGAACTGTTGATGTATATGCCTATAATGATTCTGAGTATGTTCCTTGTACTTTATATAATGTATTGTATGTGCCAAAATTAAATGTTAATTTGTTTTCTTTAGCATCGGCCATTGACAAAGGTCACACAATGATGTCAGATTCTAATGGATGTAAGTTTTATAAAAATGGTTGTGTAACAGGTGTAGCTGACCGATGTGATAAAATGTATGTAATGAGATTTAAAGTATGTGATGTAGCTTTGATAACATTAACAGATTGGCACAGTAGGTTTGCAAACCAAAATTATAGTTACCAATGTTCCTTAAGTGTTCGTTCCTTGAGTACTCTCGACTGAATACCGAACGACCGCGTCGCCCCTCCGACATAAACTACGCCGGAAGAGCCGAACCGGAACCAACATAATTGTTATCTAATATATAAAATTCTCGTGTCACAATGTTCGATCCCATACTCCTCCAAAACGACTGGACCGATATTTATGAAATTTTGTGTGCATATCGGGTAGGTCTGAGAATCGGCCAACATCTATTTTTCATTCCCCTAAATGTTAAGGGTGGTCCACCACAAATTTTTTTTTTTCATTTTTTAGGCAATTTTTTTTTGTTTTTATTTTTTATGATACAGCATAAAAAAATACATACAAATAAATAAATTAATTATAAACTAAATTTTCAACCCTCTACGATCAACCCCTATTTTTTAATAGCGATATTAGTATTTTTGTCAAGCGCGTTTCTCACCGGGGGCGCCCACAAGGCTACTTTAATTCTGGAAATAGGCATTCACGCGGGCGGTGCCGCGGGCAACAGCTAGTAATGTATAAAAATACATGCAGTAATTATTACAATTATATGATCATAATATACAATAATTCTAAGATTACAGGCACAGTGATTAGGTTACCGGAAATCAGCAGTAAATCATCTTAAATTAACACAAACTTATGTTATACCAATGACTGCCTCGATGGCTCATTTGTAATGCGTACGCGTTACAATGGAGGCTAACGCTGAGGTCTCGGGTTCGATCCCCGGGTCGGGTAAAGTGCTATTGGATTTTTTTATTACGAAATGCTCACTATCAGCCCGGAGTCTGGAATTTGTGCCCGGTATGGCGATAGGCTCGCCCCCTATCACATCATGGGACGGAGATACGCTCGGCGAAATGTGAGAGTACTAGTTACACCTCTGCCTACCTCTTCGGGGATTACAGGCGTGAGTGCGTATGTTATGTTATACCCAGTAAAAGTGCCCTTACAGTACGTGCAAGTGACTTTACAAATTACTGCTACTTGCGAAAATTTTGTGACACATTTCACATACATACGGCTTTTCTCCTGTGTGAGTTGTAATATGTATCTTTAAATCCCTACTCCCTGCACATGTAGAATAGGGTAGTTTCCTATATTGAATATTATACATGATTTTATAAGCAACAGAAAATGATACGCAAAAGAAACCCTTTTATTAAAACACAATCAAAATTGGTTCAGAAATGTGCCCGCAGTTATGACTTTAAATGTTGGTATGAGGAAAAGTGGGTGCGTAGTAGGGATATCTCACTATCTCGCTCGCACGCGTGCACCATAATGAACATTTTACACAGTGACGTCAAAGGTTGCATCGTCTATCATTTGACAATTACCCCTTCTACAGGATTTGAATGGCTTCTAACTTATTTATTTTTGGTCCGATTTATAAAATTCTTTCTGCAATAGATTTTTAGTAACGTAACTTATTGATTTTAATAATTAAAAAAATCTAGTCAACTACCCTATTATAGTAGACATTTAAAACCCTTTTCTCCTGTGTGGGTTCTAATATGTTGGGTTAAACTACCTCTTTCTTTACATGTATAATTACAGTATTGACATTTAAAAGGCTTTTCTCCTGTATGAGTTCTAATATGTGCTTTTAAAATATAATTTCGAGTACATGTATAATTACAGTATTGACATTTGAAAGGCTTTTCTCCTGTGTGAGTTCTAATATGTTTCTTCAAATTACTTTTTTCTGTACAAGTGTAATTACAGTATTGGCATTTAAAAGGCTTTTCTCCTGTGTGAGTTCTAATATGTGACTTTAAACTACTATTTACTTTACATGTATAATTACAGTATTGACATTTAAAAGGCTTTTCTCCTGTGTGAGTTCTAATATGTTGGTTTAACCTACTTCTTTCTTTACATGTATAATTACAGTATTGACATTTAAAAGGCTTTTCTCCTGTGTGAGTTCTAATATGTCGCTTTAAATCATCCTTACGTGTACATGTATAATTACAGTATTGACATTTAAAAGGCTTTTCTCCTGTGTGAGTTCTAATATGTTTCTTCAAATTACTATTTTGTGTACAAGTATAATTACAGTATTGACATTTAAAAGGCTTTTCTCCTGTGTGAGTTCTAATATGTTTCTTTAAAGCATTACTCACTGCACATGTATAATTACAGTATTGACATTTAAAAGGCTTTTCTCCGGTGTGAGTTCTAATATGTGACTTTAAAGTACTGTTTTCTGTGCATGAATAATTACAGTATTGACATTTAAAAGGCTTTTCTCCTGTGTGAGTTCTAATATGTGCCTTTAAATTACATTTTTTTGTACAAGTATAATTACAGTAATTACACTTATAAGGCTTGTCTGAGTTTTTTGGAGATCTATAGCTTTCTTTAGATGTCCCGTCACATATAGACTTCTGTATTTTCCTATATGTTTCATTCGGTTTAGTAATCATAGGTATATGTCCACTAATATGTTTGATAAGAAGAGCTTTCGTATCACATGTTTTACCACAATCATTGCATATGTATTTTTTTATATTCTTCTTAGCTAATATGTGGTGACTTTTCCTGCCATATACTATTAGGAATGACTTATTTTCATTAGCTACTGTGTTTCTTGGAGTTTCAGAAATAATTTCCTGCTTCCCTTCTATAGATTTGGCTTCCTCTTGTTTAACGTTGTGGCCTGCGTCCAGTTTTGCCTTTTTGTTTGTGGGTGCACCTTTTCCAACAAAAATATTATAATAAAATAATGTATTTAAACTATGAAAGGTATTAGACATAGTCTAAGTCTCTTCATAAATGTAGTGTTTTCAAAATCCACCAATGTCATGGATTTTACTCCAAATTGAATTAGTATACGGCAGATAAAAATTATAAGGAGACTTGGGGAATACGTAGAGCGATGATGATGATCCATAAAACGCAGTTTTAATAGTGTAATATGTAGGTATTTTTCTTCGAAATGCCTGCATGAAATGCAAGGTTCGGAAAGCCGGTTATTGTTTGCATATTCGTTATTCAGTATGTAAAAAAACCATGTTGGCCCTTTCTGCGTCGTGAAGATAGACATATAGATAGATATTTAGCTTAGTAAAAAGAACATATTTAAAAAGTGTTATTTACTTCTGAATTTCTATAAAGGGCATCGGTACAAAGCGGCGCAACATATATTTCAAAGGACGCCGCAGCTTGTTGCGCACTCGCCGACAACGAGCCGACTCTTTGACTATGCCGCCCGCCGCCCGTCGCCCGCAAATCATCCAGTCAATCCCGAATGTTGCTTCCGGGCGGACATAATATATATGTCACATATCGAATACATATTGCGAAATTATGTCAACGTCGCGAGTGATTTAGTTTGTGTACGATGTCTTTTTTTATCCTGGCTTGGCAAAGTGACTACACCTGATGGTAAGTAGCGCAATCCATGAATACTGTCGACCAACGATAGACACTGAATCTATCGCAGATCAGCAGAATTATGCCGGCTTGCTTAATTGCCTCTTCACACTCCGTTTAAAGGATCCCATTTTATAGGAAGGAGGAAACACGTGCGCCGGCGAACTATTCTACATCTGTATGGTCCGACGGAAGTAAGATTTTGCGAACCTCTTGGTCCGAGCCGTGATGGAAGAGACAACGAAGCTATGGTTTCGCAAGCCAGCACGTGTGGTTCTGTGTCTTACTCAAAGGAGGAATATTTTAAAATGTGTCTCGGGAAGTGTGGTTGCACTTTCGTATGTACAATTGTGGCATGCAATACGGCCGAGGGTGCACGACGATAACATCGAACAGCAGACAAATCCTTGCATGGAAGATCCTACGCAAAGTACGCGATCTGTGGGATGTGAACACGGCGTAAACCACATGCTATTTGGAGAGTTCTTAAAGATGATGGCCGCACCCGTTCGTGGTTCCAACATGACGGCACGGCACCACACTTGGCGCGGGAAGTAAAAACTATTTAGATATCGATATAGTGTGATGGAAGATGGATTGGCAGCGGTGTACTGATTAATTGGTCTGCGCGATCATCTGACCTTACACCTCTGGATTTTTATATCGGGGGCACTATTCAGCAGTCTGTATTCCAAAAGACGTGTGATTCTGAGGACGAAACGCTTTCACGAATAATATATATTTTTTTTTTATTCGCATAAAAAGTAACAAAATTAATGAAGGCCCCTAATCTCTGTGCTAGGTTCAGAGACCTGTGCTACAGAAATCAGTATCCTCTCTCATA
Source organism: Mimas tiliae (assembly GCA_905332985.1). Lineage (NCBI taxonomy): Eukaryota > Metazoa > Arthropoda > Insecta > Lepidoptera > Sphingidae > Mimas > Mimas tiliae. Next base: position 1,465,354 of record HG995266.1, on the reverse strand, counting down.
CTTAAGTGACATTAAATATGTAAATAAAAACAGTAGATGTTAGTTAAAACTGTGCTTATGGAATGGGCAATGATAGCTTTAATCTAGCATTACGGCGAGGGAGAGTGATGGTTAAGTGTAGGTGTGACGAGTGAATGGAAGGATGAACTGTATGTGATTTGAATGTATGTGTATTGAGGGAATGTAGGGTGATTATAATACCCATGTATATGCATAAAGAGTAACGGTATGTTTTCTACATATTTTTATGATAATAACGACTCTGTTTGGTCATAATCAAGTCCTAATAGCCAATTTTTTACACTAGTTTTTACTTCTCGAGTAGGTAAAGGGTGTACATTTATTATTTTATTTATTTTATTATACAAGTAAGCTGCCTTAAATCTATATTGTCGCCTAGCTGTGGCAGTCCGACAAACTACAGATGAAAAAACATTTTTTATAACGCGTTTTTTCTTATATTTGTCTGCATTATAAGGGATGACCTTGTGCTGTTGGACAATTAATTGGAATATATATAATTGTCTGACTGTTAGTACTTGACACTTTTCATATAATTTTGCTGTGGGGTATCTGTACGGACTAAAAGTCATGATTTTTAAGATGGATCTCTAAACTCTTTCCAAGTCAATAAGTAAAGTTTTGCAAGTCCCATCCCAAGCTTTTATACAATATCCGAGCACGAACTGAGCCCGAGCATAGTAAATTGTGCGCAGAAGATCCAAGTCAGCAGCGTGTCTCAACTTCTTGAAAACCCAAACAAGTTTTCTGGTGCGAGCAATATTACTATCTATATGGGAGCGCCAGTTAAGTTTTTCGTCCAGGATAGCTCCTAAGTATTTAACGTTGGAGGATTTAGGTATCGCAAGACAGGAACAGTTAGGATCAGCGATGCTGTGGTAGTTGCATACATGCACCCTTAAGTCAATACTCTTCGGTTTAGTTTTGGCAACAGAGAATTGCAGGTAAGTTGTTTTAGAGAGATTTAACGACAACAGATTGGAACCGAGCCAACAGTTGACTTTTTGGAGCCCCAACTGAGAAAAAAGACGAACATCGTCCCAAGTCTCTGCTTGAAAGATCAGCGCAGTATCATCGGCGTACGTAAAAATGCTTCCATTTTTCAAAGATTGTCCGCATAAGTCGTTTATATAAATCAACAAGAGGGTTGGACCGAGTATACTGCCCTGAGGGACACCACAAACAACCAGAGCATCTAAGCTGACATGATTTGCGATTCGAACCTGTTGAGTACGGTTATGTAAAAAATCCTTAAAGATCATAAGCGAATTGCCACGAATACCTATGCGTTCTAACTTATTTACAAGAATGGGAATAGAGACGGTGTCGAAAGCTTTAGCTAGGAATATGAGGTTACAGACTCTGACAAATTAATGACTGCATCCTCAGTGCTTTTCCCCGACCTAAAACCAAACTGAGAATCTGACAAAATATTATTTTGTTCCAAGAATTTGACTAGTCTACAATTTAGTAGTTTTTCTAATAATTTTGAAAGAGTTGATAGAACTGATATTGGTCTGTAGTTTGATATTTCATCTCTCTTTCCACCCTTGTGAATAGGCGTGATAATTGATCTTTTAAAGACATTTGGGAAAACTCCCTGTGTAATACAGAGATGACATAGTATAGTAAGTGGTGGGACAATAATATCCTTAGCTAACTTGAGTAGTTGAGCGGGTACAGAGTACCAGCCGGAAGTACTATTAGTTTTGAGGTTCAGTATTAATTGTTCAATCTCAGACTCATCTGGTGTAAGTAGCACGAAAGAATTGCAAAACCGAGGTATAGTAAAATTGTAAGAGGTGGTGTTAGCTAGATAATCGAAGCTTTTGAAAAAGTCTAATCAGATACATGGAACCAATGTACAAATGTCTAGAGGAACGTACAAAGCGGGCATCTTCGGGGTCGTCAAGTAGACATTATCTTAATTAGTGCTAATAGTATTTGTAAGTTGTTTTAACCGACTTCAAAAAATGAGGAGGTTCTCAATTCGTATTTATTTTGCTTTTTTTATGTATGTACCTCGATTTCTCCGCCAACTGTGGATCAATATTGTTGAAAAAAAAACATTCGATAGAGTTTAATTGTGATGTGGTCTCATATAAATTTGGTTAAGATCTAATGACGGAATATGGAGTAAAAAATGAAACTCCTCAACGGACAACAGTACACTCGTCGTGATTGTGTTATATTATTGGAATTAACATGCTATTACTGTAACACTGAAAAGTATAAAATAACAATTTCTATAGGTCTCTTTGGAGTCGATTTTATTTGACCGGCAGCGACACAGGCAGCTGTAACGCCTCTAATTCTACGCCGGTAAGTCATTGTAACATTGAATAAAATTATCCTATTCTTACCTTCATCATCAGGTTCATCTTCGACCATCACTTCATTAGTGTCACTTTCATCTTGGTTTTCCGTTTTTATAATATCATTGTGCTCTGGTATTTGTAAGGATACTGTATTGGTAACCATCAATGAATCGACCAGACCATATGTCACTCTGACTAAAACAGAGTTTGATTTCAGATTCAGCTGTAAAAGAAAATAAATACATTACTGTATACCCTCATACTGATAGATGAGTGTGTTAATGAGATCACTATATTATTATGTACAAACATACGCACTCACGCCTGTAATCCCCGAAGGGGTAGGCAGATGTGTAACTAGTACTCTCACATTTCGCCGAGCGTATCTCCGTCCCATGATGTGATAGGGGGCGAGCCTATCGCCATACCGGGCACAAATTCCAGACTCCGGGCTGATACTGAGCTTTTCGTAATAAAAAACCTAATATAACTTTTACCCGACCCGGGGTTCGAACCCGAAACTTCAGGCTGTCGTAACGTGTACGCATTACAACTGCGCAACTGAGACAGTCTAAATATATAATACTAAGTATCTAAGTATAAAATACTAGATATAAAGAAATAACAAATATTCATGCAGGCGGTTTTATATCTTATTCGCAACCCACTCAATATTGATGTGACAATACTTTTTATTACTGATTTCATTACAGACATACTTAATTGTTTTTTATTGTCTGTATCATGGTGAATTCTCTGAAGAATTGTTTGACCTAATCCCATCCTCACCTTTCCTTGACAGAACACATTTGTCTACAGCATGAATGCGCCGGCTACCAACCCGGCAACCCAGAGGGGGTTGTTACCACAGTCTCCCAGAAAAATGGCGTAAAGTAGCAGCTTGTTGTCGCTTCGTAAGGCGTGATATTTAGAGGGCCAAATCCCCTCTCCTACCCAATCCCTTAATTATCACTTTCCTTTAGGTCGGCAATGCGCCTATGATTCTTTTGGTGTTGTAGGCTTACATGACCCATCATGACATCAGGTGACCCACTGGTTTGTTTGATGGTTGTTGCAATTCACAAAAATAATAAATAACATATCCATGATGACAAAAAAGAATTAAAACGTGATGAAAACGTAGCACTAGTCAATAAACAAAAGATGTTGTACGGTGTAACCGCACATACGAACAGTCAACACATTCACGTAAACGATTGACTCAGCAATTTGTCATTGCACGCATTTATATTGTAAAATCAATCAGTTCACCATCATAACGCGTTCGCATCGCACATCTATCATTAGCATAATATATCATAAGTGAACTCAATATATCAAACTAGTGAAGCATATACCGTGTTTCATTTATATCATAAAGGGTGTAAGGATAAAACCATACAGATGTGATTTTGTAAAAAGAATTCTGTGTTCTTAAAATAAAGTTCATTTGAAATTGGAATTCATAGCCAATATTTTTTATTTAAATGGCCAGTACTGCAGAACATTAATTTCATTGGTATATTTATAGAATTTATCTAGTTTAAATTCTTTTTAAGGTGTTACCTCACTACTAATTTCCAGTATTTGTTGAAGCAACTCCTCTGATTTCTGTGATTTTATAACAAGCTCCTGGCATTTCTTCAGCTGCCAATAACATATGTAACATGCAAAGTATAGTCCTCCATCCTCTTGAACCTGTGGATTAAAAAATAATTAATTCTTAGTTAAATGGACTGCCTCGGTGGCACCGTTAAAATGCATCAGTGGTGCAATTACTGTGCTGAGGTGTCAGGTTTGATCCGGATCAGGTAGACAGTAGACAGTTCTGTCTACAGAATGAATGGGCCGGTTTGACCGGGTCGTTACCACTATCTCATAGAAAACCGACGTAAAGTAGCAGCCTGCTGCTGGGTTTCGTACGATGAGTGAGATATCTGGAGGCACAGATCCCCTCAATACCTTAATTATCCCTTTCATTTAAGGTCGGCAACGTTGTCATGATTCTTTTTGTATTGTGGGCGTACCTACACGGGCGGTGGAGATCACTTACCATCAGGTGACCCATTTGCTTGTGTGCCGACCTATGCTATACAAAATACTAATATCTAAAGTTTTATTCTCTTTACTGTTGTAACTGTGAGTCGAACTCACGGGGCTACCTCATTATCGTATCATTAATACAGACTTAACCTAAGTCATTTGCTTCAAAGTTCTGGGCTATAAAATCCTACCTTCTTAGTTGTTAGCTTTTCATACACTTCCTGCACTTCAGAGCCCGATATCAGATGCATTCGGATCTTATCATCCAAGCATATTCGGCAGAATTTCAAATTAGACATTTTCAAAAAATATAATAAAAGCACAAAGTTTTATTATGAAATCACTGTGAAAAACAGTTTCGCTTTCTTTAGTTTCGGGCCCGGCGCAAATAAAGTTATTTTTTTTTCTTCATTTATGGCTTCGCACTTCTTGTGCATACAGCCAATGACAAGTTAGGTTTTTATTTTTGCGTTTATACGACAGAGTTAAAGGCAGGGCTATGACAGCTTAGTTCAAGGCAATTATTGAAATTTCATCACAATGGTGAGGTAAAGTTACAACAGAGAAACGAACGGAATCTTTAATGAGTATGGCAGCCCCACCATACCCATCAGACCTATCTTCCCTTACAGTTATATATCTTTTGATTTTAAAAACATTATGTGGTTTTAACCAAGATTCTGAGAGAGCAAATGCAAATGGATCATATTTATTAATTAAGTAAATGAGGTCCCTTTTTTTATTGATTAAACTGCGGCAATTCCATTGAATAATATTCTGATTGTTCATTGGATGGGGAGAGTGAAAAAGATTCTAAAATAGGGGCAACGTAGGACGGTGAACATTTAAATTTTGTAAGTAGACTTAACAGAGCTTTAATAAATTCTTCTACATTAAGCTGATTATCATTTTCATTTTTTCTGTTATTAATAAGAGCACAACCATTCGTTGGTTCTGGAATTACTGTTTGTTATATCCTTTAACAGGGCGAGGAGGGGAGCGAGACTTGAGGAATGTTGTTTTTTTGTATGATTAGGTAGGTTGATTGAGTTGAATGGGTACATGTCTGACTGGAGGTTGAGGTGGAGGAGAGAGTAATGTATCAGCAAAGGATTTCGTAACAGGTGGAATTCATTTCGAGGCTTCTGGATATGAAATTGAGCTCTGTGCCATATGCATTTTAATCTGCCTCTGGCGTGACTGTTCTGGCCATGTTTTGCTGGTAGCAAAGTGGTGCCCTGAACATATACAGCAATTAGCATCTCTTTCACTTAATTCACAGGTCTCTCCTGAGTGATTATGACCACACTTATAGCATCTAGGTTTTGACCTGCATTGAATTTTAGTTTGACCATACCGACAGCAGTTGAAACATTGTATGGTTGGATAAATATAGAGGTCTACTGGCAAGGCATTATAACATAAAAAATGCGTTTCGGTAAAACTTGACCATCAAATGTAAAAACTACCGTTTGTGAGGGTTTCCACATCACAGAGCCGTCTACAAAAGATTTAAAATTAAGCCGCCTAACTTTTAGAATACGTCCACATACTATTGGAACAGATGTATTTTCAATTACTTCCTCCGGAGACCACTCGGTAGGTACTCCCCGAACTAAACCCATCCTGGTGACATTAAAAGAAGGAATAAAGGCCTGGTAATTATTTTTAGTCAGACTTTCATGAGAGATAAAAGAATTAGCATCCATATGCGTTGAGAAAGACAGAGAGATTTTATTTCTGCCAATTTTTTTGACGCTACCATTAATAATGTTTTTAAATTCGTGCCGCTTTAAAAATTTACCAAAAGAAAGCGGATGCAATGTGGTAGATTCATTATCAAATTCAAATTCAAAATATTTATTGAATCCATAAAATGTTATACATTAATTAGATTACGTCAAAATTCTACCGCTAGTTCGGAATGCTGTTTCGCTCGAGAAGAACGAGCAAGAAACTCCAGCGTTGCTCTTTTCAAAACTAGTTTAAAATTATTACAGCATAAGGTTTTACAATATTTAAATGGAATTAGAGCAGCTCAATCAAGCAATTACAGAAATGATATCTACGCATTGGATTAACTTGCATGACCTCCATAAGCATGACGAATAAATTAAGACCTTAAAATAGTGTTAACAAATAAAAGATAACAGTCCGAGCAGACCAGTCCACACATCAGAGGAAACATTTTTTTGAATGTGTACTTTAAAGGGAGCCATATCATTCCTATCATATACAACCCGAACATTTTGCGCGGGAACTTTGGTAGCGATGGTTTCCGTCACATTTTTATCATTGCTTGTATTATTTGTGTTAGATGTATCCAGCTGTGGCTGCACCGACTGCGAAGTGTCTGTACATCCACAACTAGTTAGCCCATCATTTGACCCTAGTTTTCTCCTTTTTTTGTTGCAATGTTTGCATAGATGATAGAGACTACGTTTTAGCGGACGAGATGAACTAGAAGCGTCCGTTTCCATACCGGACTTAGACATATAAGAATTACCTTTTATCTCAGGCCCAATTTTAACAAAATTGCCCGCCGGGGGGACAAAACCCTCCGGATCAGGCGGCTTATTCATACTTACAAACTAGAAAATATACTTATAAAAAACTTACCAAGACAAAGATGATATATGAAACTAACTAAAGAATTATAAACTACAAATAAACAGAAACATAAACCTGAACTGATAGTATTATTTACAAATTTTCGCTTTACAAAATTATAGAAATAAAAAAAAACACGTCCGCCCAATACGAAGTTTCCCGCGTTATTTTCCAAATAAAGTTTGTAAACAGTAGAAAACACGAGTTCAGGGTTGCCAACCGTATAAAAATTCTCGTAATATTTTATAATTTGGATCTCAAACCTCGTACGGTAATACTAGTAGTTTTTTGGAGAAATCACTGCATTCACAATAGCTGTTTTATACATACTGCTGCACCGATTTTCCAGAGGTTTTTTTTTTTTTTTTTTTTTTTCCTTATGGCTTCGCACTTCTTGTGCATACAGCCAATGTCAAGTTTGGTTTTTAATTTTGTGTTACGACAGAGTTAAAGGTAAGGAAACTTTTGAAACGAAAAAGGAAAACGGATATACGGATAAAGAGAATTGAATTTTGGATAAAAGGATTAGAGATATTACGGATATGAAAATGAAGAGATAAAAATACTAAACCTAAAGTTTACACCTTAGAACAACTACTTACACACACCACTTTAAAGTAAGTAAAAAACATAAAATAATAAAAGGAAAATATATATATACATTATAATTGTATGTATACGCACATGGAAATTGTATGGATACTTAAGATTAAGAAAAATTGAATATCTACAATTTTATGTTGTTTTTATGGAAAAATGAAGTAATACTTTTATATACTAGCAAATTATTTGTACAAAGAAGTGAAAGTGTAGGGCAAGGAAAAGGAATACGGAGAAGCAGAAGGGATTTTAAAAAAGTTGAATGGTCATATTGAGGACATGAGAATAAAATATGATTCATGTCGCCGACATCTGATCCACAGGGGCACATCGGATTATTTAAAATTTTAAGTCTAGCAAGGTGGGCAGGAGAACACGTATGGCCAAGTCTTGCACGGATTAAAATAGATGTTTCCATCTTATCAAACTTAGCCTTGGAGAACCACAACTTTGCAGGTATATCGGGTTGGATAAGGGAATAATAATGGCCTTTATGCATGCTGCTTGAGGACCAATTTTCCCTCCAAGACTCTAGGAGAAAAGTTTTAGCCAAAGACGATAGGTCCTGAGAGAAGTTTTTAAAGGGGAATAAATCACCACACTGCACCGCTTCCTTGGCAAGTCTATCAGCAACTTCATTGCCATGGATCCCTGAATGACTTGGTATCCAAACAAACTTCAAGGAATAGCCTTTAACGGTACATTTGAATGCCAACTCTCTCATCTCCAGTATGACTGGCAAAGTATTTTTAGTTTTAAAAGGAAATTTAATAAGAGCCTGAAGAGCACTTAAAGAGTCTGTAAAAATAATAGCATTATTAAGTTTAAACAAGAGAACATATTCAATGGCTTTAAGTAAGCCAAGACATTCACCTGTGAATACTGATGATTCTGGAGGAAGTTTAACCTTTTGTACAATGTTGTATTGAGTGTGAAAAACACCAATCCCAACACATTGAGAGGAGGAAATTTTAGATGCATCTGTATATAGATGATGGAAACCCTCACAACATTCGGTAAGAAACATGTTGAATTGCCGCTTAACATTTTGGGCATTCCTATCAACACAATTGTAAATAATTAAGGGAGAGAAAGTTAAAGAATCATAGCTATTTGTAAATAATGGTAGCTTATTGGAACGATGGGTGGGAGAAGGGAGAGAGAGGAATTTTTTGTAACTTTTTATTAAACATGGTGCAGACTTACGAGCCCAATAATTAGATGAACTTATACTTGAATGCAGTGAATCAAGTATTGTAATGAGAGGATGATTTGAAAATTGTATGATTCTAAATAAATATTTGTCTGAAAGAAATTGCCTTCTGAGAGAAAGAGGAGCTTCACCACACTCCACTTGTAACGCATTAATTGGACTGGACTTCATTGCTCCAGTCACAATACGTAAAGCTTTGGACTGTAGACGGTCTAATTTTTTAAAAGCATTGACATTACCCGGATCCAGGAGGAACATGCCATAATCGAAAATGCTTCGTATTATAGCATTATACACAAGTTTTTAAGAGTGAGGATGAGCACCCCACCACACTCCGGAAAGACATCTTAGCATGTTTATATGGTGTTCTACTCTACTGACAACATAATCACAATGGGGAATACCAGAGAGTTTAGAATCTAAAATAACACCTAAATACTTAAAGCTGTTGGTCACTGGAATTGGAATGTCATTATAGACAATGTTAATACTAGGAGAAGATCTTTTGCAGGTAAATAATACTGCTGCACTCTTAGATATGGAAAGATCTAAGCCATTCAAATGAAGCCAAGAGGACAGGGAACGCAGGGCAAAATTAAGGACTGAACATGTGTGCTCAATTGAATGGGAAGAGTGGTATAGAAGTAAGTCATCTGCATATTGTAGAATTTGTTGTACAATAAAGGGCTGAGTACCGAACCCTGTGGGAGTCCTCTCCATATAAGCCGAGATAACTCAGATTCTGGAGATACTATATTGACTGATCGTTCATTTAAAATATTTAAAATAAAGTTTGACAGATTTACTGGAACCTGAAAGGTCTGTAGTTTATTTTGTAAGACTGAAAGTGATACGTTATCATAGGCTGCTTTAATATCCAAAAATATGCCAATCAAGGACCAGTTATTGGCAAAAGCTACTCTAATATCAGATGTTATAATACTTAAGCAATCAATAGTACTTTTAGTCTTTCTAAAGCCATACTGGGAGACTGCCAAAAAACCTTTACTTTCCATAAACCACTCTAGCCTATTTTTAATAAGATGCTCTGATAATTTTAACAATACAGAAGATAACACTATAGGACGGTATGAAGAAACTTCAGATGGATTTTTATTAGGTTTAAGAATTGGCAAGACTATTTGACGTTTCCATCCCCATGGGATTTTCCCTGTTTTCATTACCAGATTTATTAAACTTAAATAATAATCTAAGACACTATCGCTAAGGTTAGAAAAAAATGAGTAAGGAATGCCATCTACACCAGGAGCTGAGTCAACAGTATTATCAATAACGCCCCTCAGCTCATTCATGGAAAAAGGAAGGCTTAGAGAAGCATTATTATTAAAATGTGAGTTATCTGTTACAGGAGGCACTGGTTGCAATTTAATATCTAGAGGAACCCATGGAGGAGCGAATACGTCCAAGAAATCCCTAGCTAACGTAGCAGGAATAGGAGGAGAAGTGAAGTTATTAAGGGCAGATCTAAATCTTCTAATTTGGCGCCAGACAATTGTGGGGTGAGTGTTGGGAGAAATTGATTCACAGAAATTATGCCAACCTTCAGACTTCTTCCTCTTGAAAAGTTTACGTGTTAGAGCAATGGTGTTGGAAAGACTTTCAAAGTTTTCCTGGGACATATTATTATTATATTCCTGTTCTACTAGTTTTCGTTTTTTAACTGCAACAGAGCATTCTGAGTCCCACCACGGTGGCATAGGGAGTTTTCTACCCTTTGTGTTATTTTTCGCAGGAAAAACATCATCCGCCGCAGTAACCAATATATGTGCTAGTGCCTCCGCACATGCCTGCTCACAGCCCTCACCAAGGACTGGAAGCGAATCAAGCATACTATCTACCTTTTTTTTAAATGTCTCCCAGGCAGTACTACATTTGACTGGCAATTTATATTTTAAGTGGGACTTCTTTGTATGACAATTTTTTTTAGAGTATGGAAATGTAATTTTTATAGGAAAATGATCGCTTCCAAAGGAAGAAGAAAGAGTAGACCAATCAAGAAAAGATGCAAAATTAGGAGTGCATATAGAAAGATCTATTGCACTTTGATTGATTTGGTTGGGATCACTGCGACGGGTAGGAGAACCAGTATTTAATATGCACAAGTTATGCATATCTAATATATCAATTAATTCTTCACCATATGAATTTGAAACAGAGCTACCCCAGGATTGGTGGTGACAGTTAAAATCTCCTAGAATTAAGAAAGGTCTAGGTAGAAATGACAAAAGACTATTAATTTCACTTAATATAGAAGAGGAAGGATGAGAAATATACAGAGAAACAACACATATATTATTTACAGTCAAGGCAGTTATTGAAATTTCATCACAATGGTGAGGAAAAGTAACAATGGAGAAAGGAACAGAATCTTTAATGAGTATGGCAACCCCACCATATCCATCAGACCTATCTTCCCTTACAGTTATATATCCTTTGATTCTAAAATTATAATGAGGTTTTAACCATGTTTCTGAAAGAGTAATTATAATTGGACTATATTTATTTACAAGGAATATTAAATCACTTTTTTTATTAATTATACTCCGGCAATTCCATTGGATTATGTTTGTGTAATCCATTATTTAAATAATTTATTGTAGTTTCCAGTATTGGTGCAACGTTGGACGGTACAAACACATTATTTTGTGAGAGAACATGTAACAATGTAGTTATAATTTCTGTCATAGTCAATTGAGGAACTTTATTGTCTTTATTAATTTCAGTTGGAAAGGCATGACCATTTCCATATGATGATATATTGTTATATTCATTCAATGATGCATTATGTTTGAGTCGGTCATATCCAGGTGTAAGATGTGAGCGCGTTTTGACTTTTGAATAAATTGTTTTTTTATAAGATGAATTTTGATTAGATGTTTGGTTACCTAGTGGACCAGCAGACATTGAATGTTTAGGGGCTGATACAACATCAGCATATGGTTTAGAAATTTGTTTATGCAACTTAGCAGCTTCAGCATAAGATATGCAATCCTCAGCCATAGATATTTTAATGTTTTTTTGACGGAGGAACTCGGGACAAGACTTGTTAGTGGCAAAGTGAAACCCTGAGCAAAAACAACACACAGCACAGTCATCCTCAACATTACAAGACTCTCCATTGTGATCCTGCCCACATTTAAAACAGCGGGGTTTCCCCCGACACTGAATTTTAGTGTGCCCATATCGACAACAGTTGTAACACTGGACAGTTGGATAGTGGTATAATTCCACTGGTAAGGAATTATAACAGACAAATATACGTTTTGGTAAAATCTGACCATCAAATGTTACAACCACCGTCTGAGACGGTTTCCAGGTAACAGTACCATCAATAAAAGCTTTAAAATTTAAGCGTCTTACTTTTAATATTGGACCACACCCAATTGGAACAGATATGTTACTAATGATATCCTCCTCACACCATTCTATTGGAATACCCTTAACTATACCCAATCTAGTCACACTAAATGTAGGGATAAATGCTTTAAAATGATTAACCTCTAAGCCCCCATATGAGAGGAACGAATTTGCATCATTATAATGAGAAAATGATAAAGTGACTCTATTGCGACCAATTCGCTTTACGCTACCATTAACGATATTTTTAAAATTATTTTTCTTCAAAAAAATTCCAAAAGTTACAGGATGTAATATTACATTATCATTTGGACATTTCTGAATTTTTTGAACATGAATTATGTATGGAGCCAAGTCAGAAGATGTATAAGATTTTCTACCTATCTGAGTTGTTTCTGGGACTATATGGGAAGTGTTATCATTTCCCTTTAAAGTCTCAGAAGTTGTCGGTGAGGATGTCGGAACCAACGGTACGTTGCAATCACTGTCTGAACATTTGCACGATTCTCTAGCTTCATCAACTGCCATTTTATTAATTCTTTTTTTCTTATGACACTGCCTACATACCTTTTTCATGGCTTTCGCGTGGCTGCGCTTCCTTAAATTTTTGTTACTAGTGGAACAATCGGTATCCATTCCAGATTCCGATTGCTCCACGGTAACATATGCAGCTACCTGAGGGGTCGAGCCACCCCCGGGATCCGGGGGCTCGTTCATCACAAATAATATGTAAAAAAAACTTACCTAACAACGAAGAAAATATTTACAAACTACTACAGGAAACTAAATATAAGAAATATATACAAACTACAACAAAACTAATCACTTTTTAGCCAAATTATTAAATAAAATATTTTCATAACAAAAAAACGTTCCCGCCACGACGAAGTTTCCCGCGCTTTCCCCCATAGAGGTTTTATCTGTCCACCACACTGACGTAGAATAGGTCACCTGGTGGTGGTAGGTAGAATAGTCCACCACACGACGAAACAACAAATTTATAAATGTACCGACGAATATTTATATAATAGAATTCTCTATAAAAATATATTGCAAAATCTCGCACATATCTGTACGTGGATGCCAGTGCCCTTGTACGGAAGACAATAAATCTCGTATTTGTACGAGGAACCTCGTACGGTTGGCAACCTTGCTGACTTTCTTCAGGCATTGGCTGGATTTTCCTTACATAAATTCAACACACATGTTAAACATACCGTATATTTATTGAAATTCACTTACAATAAAAAAATCGTATAGTTACTCTCAGAGACAAACCGGAAAAGGGCAAAATTCATTTTAATAATGTCACTTCTTCGTAAGCGTCTAATACTGCACTGCCGCTCTCCTGCTTGAGTTGTCAAACTCGCGCGTTAGGTGACGCGCTTTTACTTCTAAACAGCCCGTCTAGTTATAAATTAAAGTCTTTGAAGGCAACATTATAATTCTTATGTATATATTTGTAAATTGTAATATTTATTGTATACAAACGTAGGCGGCACGCAAACAGTTAGCGAAATAAAAGAATACCAAAAAATAATGAAACTATGACAAGTATCGAAGGTAGTTAAGCATACAGGAAATTTTCACCAAACGTGGAATTTTCACACATACAATATTATACTTACTTTTTGTAGACGTGAAAGGAAGTTTGATGTAAGCTTATATGATACTATTTCTGAAAAGTAAGCGAAGGTAGGATTCTAAACACCTTTTGTAGCCAACACTCAACACTTTATTTTCCTTCCTTCTTTTATTATTATTAATAATTAATAGTGTAGCAAACTATCGTCCATTACCGGTGCGAAGCACCCGCGGTCGCGGTTACTTGTTCGGTTCGCCGACGATGGAGCGTAGTCGTGTGCGCACTCGGTCGCACACATTCTCGGTCCCGCTCTCTCCGGCGGGCCTAGCCGGCCTAGTGCGGGCACGAAGACGTTCCGGAGTTATAATTTTGTTATGGATGAAACAAAAAGCATTGTTACTGTGTTAAATAAATGTAAACCTCTAACGGAGTAAATGTTTGCAGTGTACCCACATACGTAACTGTTATTTTTTATTCAGAGAGTGCTTCCCCGGCATTCCACGAAAATAGTTTAATTAATGAGCCGGGATAACGTCAGGTAGAAAGAAAGATAATAATTAATAATATAATAATAAAAGGAACATTATAACAAAATAATGATTATTGACCATGAGTCCCATGACCACGATGAATAAATTAGGACCATAAAGTTAAAAAACTATAACAATAAATAACAGTTTGAGCAGAGCAGTCCACACAAGCAGCACCCGTTCCCGAGTATGACGCATACGCATGTGCCAGCCGACATGCATCGGCCTCCTCAACCATGTTACAGGGAAGTGACCGACACACATCACCCGGCACACGACGCCGCCGCAAGTACAGACACTTTAGCGACCATGACATACCCAAACTCAACTTAAATGAATTCATTTAATGAATATACTCATTAACTCCCAATGGTTCCAATGGGAGTCATGCTTCTCCATTTCTGGAAAAGGGCGAAAATTAATTTCATAAACATAAAGAAGAACTGTAATAAATCATTCCCAAGCCATTCTGTCCTCTAGATATTCAGAAAATTTTTAATAGGCTTAATTACATAACTTTCGCTTAATAGTAGCTTTAAAGTTAACGATATTAAGTTCTTTAATTTCATTGGGATCTTTATTGTAAAAGCGTATTCAAAGACCTGAGTTGCCAAATTTTTTTTTTGGAAATTTCTCTATATTCATATGAACATACATTAAGTTAGCGAATATAAATTGTGATGCTACTATCATTGTCTATTTCTTTGAATTTTTCTCTCAAAGAAGATCTGGAACTTACCGAGTAAATGGATCTTATAGCTCGCTTTTGAAGAACAAACACAGTATTGATGTCAGCAGCACAACCCCATAGTAGTATACCGTAACTCATCAAACTATGGAAATATGCAAAGTAAATCAATCTGGCCGTGGCAACATCGGTCATCAGGCGTATTTTGCTCACTGTATAAGCAGCGGCACTTAATTTCTTAACTAACCCAGATATATGATGACCCCGTTGTAGTTTAGGGTCTAATGTTATGCCTAAAAACTTGGTCGACTCCACGAGGCTCAACTCATCACCATTCATATAAATGTTAGCGTTAATCTTTTTGACATTAGGTGTCACAAATCGAATGCACTTGGTTTTCTGACTATTCAACATTAGATTATTAACGCTAAACCACTGTACTATTTTTGAGAGTGTTATTTACATCATCAAGAACAGATTTCTGTCGATTAACTTTAAATATTAAAGAAGTATCATCTGCAAATAGCACTACCTCACAGTTGTCCCTTATGTAATAAGGTAAGACATTAATGTAAATTAAAAATAGAAAAGGTCTAAGAATCGCGCCCTGTGGAACTCCCATTGTAACAACAGACCCAGGTGATCTTTTTCCATTGACATCAAATCTTTGAACCCTATTGCTTAGATATCAGTTAAATAAATCAAGACAAACACCATTAACTCCGTAGTGACCCAATTTCCTGCTAAGAGTATCATGGTAAACACAATCGAATGCTTTGGATAAATCATAAAACACACCCAAAGCATCCTGTGAACCCTCCCATGCATGAAATATATTATTGAAAAGCTCGACACCAGCATCTATGGTGGAGCGACCCCGTGTGAAGCCAAACTGTTTTTGATGCAACATTTTATTTGAGGTAAATTAATTTTGAATTTGGATAAGCATAAGTTTTTAAAGATTTTACTTATTGAAGGTAGCACAGAAATAGGTCTAAAATTAGTGGGGTCAGCTGTGCTACCAGATGTAAAAAGAGGTATAATTTTACTGATCAGGAAATATACCAATCTTAATACATACATTAAAAATTAAAGCTAACTGGGGAGCTATAACAACAAATTTAATTTTTTTTGTTGATATTCCCCACAGATCACTTGTATTTTTTATATTAAGAAACTTTCACGTTTATAATATCAAAAAATACATGCAGTAATTATTACAATTATATGATCATAATATACAATAATTCTAAGATTACAGGTACAGTGATTAGGTTACCGGAAATCAGCAGTAAATCATCTTAAATTAACACAAACTTATGTTATAGTAAAAGTACACTTCCAGTACGTGCAAGTGACTTTACAAATTACTGCTACTCGCGAAATTTTTGTGACTTATTTCACATACATACGGCTTTTCTCCTGCGTGAGTTGTAATATGTATCTTTCAATCACTACTCCCTGCACATGTATAATTATAGAAGACATTTAAAAGCCTTTTCTCCTGAGTGAGTTCTAATATGTGACTTTAAACTCCTATTTACTTTACATGTATAATCACAGTATTGACATTTAAAAGGCTTTTCTCCTGTGTGAGTTCTAATATGTGACTTTAAAACATCATTTCGAGTACATGTATAATTACAGTATTGACATTTAAAAGGCTTTTCTCCTGTATGAGTTCTAATATGTGACTTTAAAATATCATTTCGAGTACATGTATAATTACAGTATTGACATTTAAAAGGCTTTTCTCCTGTGTGAGTTCTAATATGTGACTTTAAAACATCATTTCGAGTACATGTATAATTACAGTATTGACATTTAAAAGGCTTTTCTCCTGTGTGAGTTCTAATATGTACCTTTAAACTACCTCTTTCTATACATGTATAATTACAGTATTGACATTTAAAAGGCTTTTCGCCTGTGTGAGTTCTAATATGTGACTTTAAATGACTACTCACTGCACATGTATAATTACAGTATTGACATCTAAAAGGCTTTTCTCCGGTGTGAGTTCTAATATGATTCTGTAAATTACTTTTTTGTGTACAAGTATAACTGCAGTACTGACATTTAAAAGGCTTTTCTCCTAAGTGGGTCCTAATATGTGACATTAAAATATAATTTCGAGTACATGTATAATTACAGTATTGACATTTAAAAAGCTTTTCTCCTGTGTGAGTTCTAATATGTTGGTTTAACCTACCTCTTTCTTTACATGTATAATTACAGTATTGACATTTAAAACGCATTTCTCCTGTGTGAGTTCTAATATGTGCCTTTAAAACATCCTTTCGAGTACATGTATAATTACAGTATTGACATTTAAAAGGCTTTTCTCCGGTATGAGTTCTAATATGTGACTTTAAAATATCATTTCGAGTACATGTATAATTACAGTATTGACATTTAAAAGGCTTTTCTCCTGTGTGAGTTCTAATATGTGACTTTAAAGAACTATTGTGTGTAAATGTATAATTACAGTATTGACATTTAAAAGGCTTTTCTCCTGTGTGAGTTCTAATATGTTTCTTTAAACTACCTCTTCCTATACATGTATAATTACAGTATTGACATTTAAAAGGCTTTTCGCCTGTGTGACTTCTAATATGTGTCTTTAAATGACTACTTACTGCACATGTATAATTACAGTATTGACATCTAAAAGGCTTTTCTCCGGTGTGAGTTCTAATATGATTCTGTAAATCTCTATTTTGTGTACAAGTATAACTACAGTATTGACATTTAAAGGGCTTTTCTCCTGTATGAGTTCTAATATGTGCCTTTAAAATATCATTTCGAGTACATGTGTAATTACAGTATTGACATTTAAAAGGCTTTTCTCCTGTGTGAGTTCTAATATGTCGGTTTAACGTACCTCTTTCTATGCATGTATAATTACAGTATTTACACTTATAAGGCTTGTCTGAGTTATTTGTAGATCTATAACTTTCTTTAGATGTCCCGTCACATATCGATTTCTTTATTTTTCTATATGTTTCGTGCGGTTTATTAATCATAGGTATATGTCCACTAATATGTTTGATAAGAAGAGCTTTCGTAACACATGTTTTACCACAATCATTGCATATGTATTTTTTAATATTCTTCTTAGCTGATACGTGCTGAATTTTCCCGCCATATACTATTAGGGATGAGTTATTTTCATTAGCTACTGTGTTTCTTGGAGTTCCAGAAATCGTTTCCTGCTTCTCTTCTATAGATTTGGCTTCATCTTGTTTAACGTTGTGGCCTGCGTCCAGTTTTGCCTTTTTGTTTGCGGGTGCACCTTTTCCAACAAAAATAATATAATAAAATAATATATTTATACTAGAAAGGCACTAGACATAGTCTCGTCATCAATTTGGTCTTTTCCAAATCCACCAGTGTCTAGCCAGTAATCTAGGTGTAAGCGTTTTAGACAACCTGATTTCGAGGGGGAGTGCGTTCACTTTTTTCAACTCTAATATCAGATCTATCAGATTCACTCTCTAACATTTATAATACTAGTTTTAAAGTATGGATTATATTGAAATATTTATCCATGTATGTTTTGAAGTTTTAATGCAGATTGATTACACAATCGATACCAGGAGGCCAATTCTCGTAATTTTAAATGTTCAAAATATCATTCCGATCTAGTCTCAGTGTCAAGAAAGTTGCAAATGGCATTCCAATAATAAACATCAAATGTGAACATAGATCGTAATGAGATTGAATGTAGAATAAAAGTTGACTGAAGCCAAAACGGTATAATGCTACTGCTAATGCTAGGTGCAATTTACGTTGATTATTGGTTTAACAGAATGCCATTTGCAACTTTCTTGACGCTGAGACTAGATCGGAATGATATTTCGAACATTTAAAATTACGAGAATTGGCCTTATGGGTGTCACCGCGTCCTAATCACAATGTAAACCATGTGCACATAAATGAATACCCATAATATAATTCATAATTATAACAACACTGACACCTAATAGAAAAGTGTAAGGCCCTTTTTTAACACGCTTTTATTACCTTCATACGTATGTATGTATGTATGTAACGGAAACTTTGAACATGATTTTGACCCCCTTCAAAACGTCGGATTAACTCGAAATTTGGCATACTTATCAAGGACCGATGACAATTCAAGAAATTAAATTATTATAGGCCGTCTGGGTTGGTACCACCGCGACGTCTATATCTGCCGCCAAGCAGCAGTATGTAAACATTGTTGTGTTCAAGTTTAAAGGACATTGAAGCCAGTGAAATTTCTGGGCATTAGGAGACTTAACACCTTGTCTCAGAGTGACGAGCGCAGTTCAGTGTCATGCAGTACTTCATAATTCAAAGTTCTGGTTGTTGATTATGTGTATGGTCAGGCGTGACGCTTACCATCAGGCGAGCGACCTGCTCGTCTTGTCATATAAAGCTAATAATAAAAATATGTAGTCTAGAAGATACAAGAAACATACTGAAATCTAATAATGCTCGGGATGGACCTACGCCCTAACCTAACCTGATGCATCTTCAAACTGTGTTCGAGGTAACGCCAAAAAGGCCACATGGTTACGTCACAGACAACTAAAACAACATGAGATCAATGCGACAGCCTCCGTGGCGTAGCGGGCGAGTAGCCGGCTGCGAAGCGAGAGGCCGTGGGTTCGATTCCCGCACCAAGACAAATGTTTGTGCGATCCACAAAAATTTGTTTCGGGTCTGGGTGTTGTGGGACCGCAAGTCCCTCGTAGTTCCTGATACCCACGATACAGGCTTACCTAGTGTGGGGTCAGGACTATGTGTGTGACTGTTGGGTGTATTTATTTATTTATTTAATGAGCAAATATCAATGCATGCAGACAATCCCGGGAAACGGTGGCACACCCGGACACATGGTTAACAAAGCGCCTGCTATCACTAGACAACACATCCCTACATATAACCGTAGGCAACATCACTGGACATTGCCCAATTAACAAACATTTATATGTTCTAGGTATGACCGACAGCCCCCTATGCAGGGGATGCCTGGCAGTTAATGAAACAGCTTCACACGTCATCCTGGAATGTGAAGGTGTAGCTACACAACGGGAGGAAATCCATAACACACCAAGGTCACTCCCAGAAAGCTGTGGACACACCAGGAGGATCCTGCGCTTCTGGTCGGAGTTAGACCGACTAGATTCCTATAGCTGGTATAAACCACACGCACAATGGCCCAATGTTTTACAATCAAGCCGTTTAGTCATTGTAGCATTGAATAAAATTATCCTAATCTTACCTTCATCATCAGGTTCATCTTCGACCATCACTTCATTAGTGTCATTTTCATCTTGATTTTCCGTTTTTACAATATCATTGTGTTCTGGTATTTGTAAGGATACTATATTGGTAACCATCAATGAATCGACCAGACCATAAGTCAATCTGTCTAAAACAGAGTTTGATTTCAGATTTAGCTGGAAAAGAAAATAAATACTGTTAGGCAACATTTGTTAGATCGCAACACCAGACTTGTTGTGGACTCCCTATTTATCATTTATCGATTGATGATGAAGGTGTCCGATAATATAATGCCGGGTAGATTGAAATAATAGCCGTGCAAGTAGAAAACAAGTAGTATGCCTGGTGGGGTGACAGTTGCTTTATAAGAGAGCGCTCCGTCATTGGGAGCTCAGTACTATGAGTGCTGCGAGTGCTCTCAGTTCTCTGGGTTCTGTGTGTTCTTGGTTCTCGGTAATCAGTCACCGGTCTCGACTACATTACTACGTGGTTACGCTGGCTCAGTTCATTCAGAGTGCTCATGGGTAATAGTTCTAACAATACATTACTGTTTACCCTCATACTGATAGATGAGTGTGTTAATTTTTTTTTTTGAATGATACCCAAAGTTCATCATTAATATTACAATCTAGCCTTATCACCAATAAGTAATTTAAATTTAACCTCAATTTCTAATGAGACTATGACTAAGAATATGTCCATTAACACTTTTCTTATTGTCTCTATTAAGGGGAAGACAATATTCACGTGTTCTTTACGAATAGCACTCACTGCACTATATTACACTGACCATTCACTACACTAACTCAAAGGGTTTTGTCCTCTTTAATCTTCTCACTAGGTCTGTGTTGTCAAGGAGCTGGATTGCCTCGATATTCACATGATGATGAAGTCTGTGTTCGTGAGCTTCGGCATATTTTTTTATGATGTTTTTCACGAAGTCCACTTTAAGGTCCCGATGAAGATCGTCATTTCTTATGTACCAAGGAGCATTTACTATACCCCTGAGCACTTTATTCTGAAAGCCTTGAATTATTTGTATATGGCTTTGTTTGGTACAGCCCCACAACTGTATACCATAAGCCCATACTGGCATTAGGACTTGCTTGTACAAAAGAACTTTATTGTGTACTGACAACGAAGAGTGTTTACTGAGTAGCCAGTACATCTTCCTGTAGCGAAGTTCCAGCTCGTCGCGTTTCTTTTTGACATGTGCCTTCCAGCGAAGTTTTGCGTCAAGTGTCATGCCCAAATATTTGGCCGTGTTTTCATATGGTGTTATATTACCATTTATGTATACCGGTTGGTAATTTGTTTTTTTATTAGAAAAATCTAAATGTACTGATTTCGACTCATTTAATTTAAGACGCCATTTTTTAGTCCACTCAAAGACGGTATTAACGGCTGTTTGGACTTTACCCGCTGCTTCCTCGTGAGTAGTGCCAGTAGCTATGATAGCTGTGTCATCTGCGAAGGTAGCAATGGTATTGTTTTCTAGCTTAGGAATATCACATGTGTATAATAGGTACAGGACCGGACCTAGTACACTTCCCTGTGGTACTCCAGCTTTGATATACTTAATATCTGAATATGAATCTTCATGTTTTACTCGAAACATTCTGTCAGAAATATAAGATTCTAAGATATCAGAAAATTGCTTTGGCAGCATTTTCCTTAGTTTGTATATAAGGCCGTGGTGCCATACCTTATCAAATGCTTGTGCTACATCTAGAAAGATCGTAGTGCAAACTTTCCTCTCTTCTAATGCTCTTTCTATGAAATTAGTTATCCGATGCACTTGGTCTATTGTAGAATGCTTTTCCCTAAAGCCAAATTGATAGTCCGGATCAGATTCCGTTGTATAACTGGTTTCAGCCGTTTTAAAAAAAGTTTTTCAAATAGTTTTGTCATTACTGGTAACAACGAGATTGGCCTGTAAGATGTTACTTCATGAGGAGGTACCAGGCTTAAGTATCATAATAACTTCAGCAAATTTCCACACGTCTGGTACATGTTTCAATCTGAGTGAAGCATTAATAAGAGTAGTTAATTTAACTATTGCTTTGCGCGGAAGATTGTTTAGTACTTCTCCCGTAATCAAGTCGTACCCAGGAGATTTCTTCTGTTTGAGATTTTTTATTTCGCGAATCACTTCTTTAGGAGTAACGAAATTTATATCTAGATCATCTTGAGATATTTCATCTAGCTTGACGTCCACTATTGAACGTTCATTTGTTTCGAATATTTCCTCCAGGTGGTTTGCATACAAATTTGCTTTCTGTTCGTTATTTATAGCCCAGCGATCATTTGATTGTTTAATAGGGGGGATCTGCGTAATAGGTTTTTTCATACTTTTTGTAGCTTTCCATAACGAATAATCTGTTGTACGATAGCTTGTGAGTTTACTTAGGTAGGTAGTCATGGATTCATCATTAAAGTTTTTGATTTTTGTGAGTCTATTTAATATTGTCTTGTCTTGTGGAGACCTGTTTCTTTGCCATTATTTTCTTTGTTTTCTTTTTGCTATAATAAGGTTCCTGATTTCTATTGGATAATAATTACCTTTAACTCTAGTTTTAGACTGGATTGTGTTTCTCCAGGCACACTGTTGGATGTTACTTATAAACTTTCTTAAGTCATGTTCAAGGAGTTCCGGATTTTTTAAGGCAACTTTTAAACTTATTATATATTCTAAGTCAAGCTTGAAACTATCCCAGTCTGTATATTTATTTGTCAATGTGGGATTGTTCTCTCTTTGAAGTATTCGTTCAGATAGAGTTAGAATGATTGGTGAATGGTCTGAACTCATGTTGTAACTTTCTTCAATATGAACAGCATTGAGCGAGACGTTTTTGCATATGAAGAAGTCTATTAGGTCTGGTATTTTCTGGGTATCAGTAGGCCAATAAGTCGGCTTGGCTGTGGATATTACGTTACATTTAACTTCTCTGACAGCTGATAGTAGCTCTTTTCCTTTAGTTGTCGTAAGTCTAGACCCCCAGTGGGTATTTTTGGCATTAAAGTCACCTCCAAGTATGAACGTGGTGCCAAGTTGTTTTAGGAGACTTATATACAGCTCTGCTTTTGGCGAATACCTGGGTGGACAGTATATAGCTGATATAGTGACCGGATAGCGCTTTGTTTGTATACATACCGCTATTACTTGTTCATCTAGTTCCTCTATCTTTTGTTCCTCGTAGTGGTTGATATTATCTTTAATTATAACTGTACTGCCTCCTCTAGGGGTATAATTTGGATGTAAGGCATGGTAAGCTTTATATCCCTTTATTTTAACCATCGACTCTTTAGTGCAATGAGATTCTGATATGAGGCATACATCAATATTTTCGTTTTAGTTAAGACTATTAAACTAAGGTGTTGAAGTAGTACATTAGCATTCCATGTGCATTTTGAGTGTGTTCGTCATTATGGATGTGTTGAGGTAGCTGCTTTGGTGCTATGTTCCAGTTTTTTTAATCGGTTGTCAAATAAGGTCATAAAATTTTAAATTTTATTAATTTTATCTTCAAAGTTGTTTGATTTTGGCTGTGGCTGAACTTTTGGCTGGTCAGTTTTAGTGATTTCGGAGTAAGAAACATTATTCTTGACAGTTTGACTGGTAATGGCCTTGTTGGTTCTATTTTCGGCTGTTACCTGGATAACATTTGTAGTTTTCTTCAATGCTTTATTTTTTAAATTTTGTAGTTCTTTGGCTACTATGCATCCTCTGTAGCTGGCAGGATGAGGTTCACCACAATCTACACATTTTGGTTTAGCATCACTTGGTTTCTGACAATCTCGAGTAAGATGCTTGCCCGTACATTTTACGCATCTGGGATCTTTGCGGCAGTATTTTTGCGAATGGCCATACGCTTGACATCTTTTACATTGTGGAATGAGTTTAGATGTTTTAATGGGCTGAATTTCCACTTTACATCCTAGTATAGAGCTAATGTTATATATATTGCTTATATTTTCTTCATTTTTTAATGTAAGCATAAACATATTAAGGGGTTCTTTAGTCTTCCAGCTTAATTTATTGACTGCCTCCAGAACTTTATAACCTTTTGACGTCAGGTTTTCGATTATTCTCTCAGGTGAGTACGAATGGTGAAGGTTTTTTGCCATAACTCTAATTGGCTTCCTGTTTATTCTCGTATGAGTGCCAGCGACTTATTTTCTTCTAGCAGCTTACTAATAGTCCTATATGAGTCTTCTTTATTGGCGTTTATCTTGACGCTGTCTCCTATCGTAATTTTCATAGTGAATGCGTCATTGGATATTTTTGTAGTAAGAAAATCATACAGTTTCTGATAATCTTTTATACCTTCCACTACAATTGGGGGTGGTGGAGGTATTTTCTTTGGTTTATTTTTTTCAGAGTCTTTTTTGTTAGGCTCGCTTTGTTGCAGCGGGAAAAGTGTGGTGTTCAGCTTCCTTTTCTTTCTACTCACTTCACGAATCCACTCGGTCTCTTGTGCAAGCTCCTCTTCATCTGTCTCATATTGAGCTTCAGATGACAATTCTTTGGTATCGCGTGTTTTATCACAAGATTCTTTCTTTTGTTCTTCAGACTTGATAAGTTGTTGCTGAAGGGATTCCACTTTAATTTAAAGCTCGTTAACCAAGCATTCTAAGTTTTCTCGTAGGGCCTTTTCTTCGTTGTATAATTTGTACAACAGTTGTTCCGATTCAGTTTTTATGGTAATGGTACTTTTTTGATTTGCCATATTTGGTTATAAAATATAGCTTCGCCTTAACAGATGTTAGTTGTTTACGAATATATTATTACGAAGTGCAATAACGATATCGGGGTCATCGCGGCGACCACGGCTCGCGGCTCGACGCGGCGGCGAAATTTGCTGCGTTAGCACTTTACCCGAACACGAACTGGAGCAATAGTGAAACGCAACCTTTTTGTGTGGCTGTCTAACGACTACTGTTAGTGTGTTAATGAGATGACTATATAAACACTGTTGTGTTTCGGTTTGAAGGACATTGTAGCCAGTGAAATTACTGGGCATTATGACTTAACAACGAAAGTCTCGGGAACTCGAATGTTCTGTGTATTATTACTTGCTTTAATCGTGAAGGAAACATCGTGAGCAAACCTCACGAACCTCTCCGAGCCAGATAAACACCTCTCATTCTGTAGAGGAGGCCCATGCACAACAGCGGCATGTGAATAATACAGGACTGGTATTATAATATATGGTACCACACTACTAACTTGTAATATTTGTTGAAGCAACTCCTCTGATTTCTGTGATTTTATAACAAGCTGCTGACATTTCTTTAGCTGACAATAACATATGTAACATGCAAAATATACTCTTCCATCCTCTTCAACCTGTAATTTAAAAAAAACATTTTGAGTAAATATGTTTATAATACTTGTATACCGCTTTATTATTATACGCATACATGAGTCCGACTGCCTCGGTGGCGCAGTTGCAATGCGTATGCGTTACGATTGAGGCTAACGCTGAGGTCTCGAGTTTTTCTATTACGAAATGCTCAGTATCAGCCCGGAGTCAGGAATTTGTGCCAGGTATTGCGATAGGCTTGCCTCCTATCACATCGTGGGACGGAGATACGCTGGGCGAAATGTGGGTGTACTGACTGGTTACACCTCTGCCGACCCCTTCGGGGATTACAGGCGTGAGTGCGTATATATGTAACTTATTAATCATGATATTCAAAATTATCAAGTCATATACTCTATTATTATTACTGCCTTAGTGGCACAGTTGTAATGGCTATGCCATACGACTGATGTACTAAGTCTTGGGTTCGATCCATGGGTCGGTTAAAGTGATATTATGTACCTATTTCTACTATGGAATGCTTGGTGTCAGACCAGGCGAAGTCTGGAATTGTGCCTAGTATGGCGATGGCTCGCTCCTATCACACAAAGGGACGAAAGACGGAGACACGCTCGGCGAAATGTGGGTGTACGGCTTACATCTCTGCCTGCAGGTGTGAGTGCATATGTAATTGGGAATGATTTATTACAGTAAATCTTATAAATAAATCTATAAAGTAGCTATTGATATAATTGGGATCTTTATGTTTATGAAATGAATTTTCGCCCTTTTCCAGAAATGGAGAAGCATGACTCCCATGGGAACCATTGGGAATTATTGACTATTTCATTCATTTAGATTCAGTTTGGGTATGTCATGCTCATTAAAGTGTCTGTGCTTGCGGCGGCGTCGTGTGATGTGTGTCGGTCACTTCCCTGTAAATCAAATCAAATCAAATCAAATCATTTATTCAGTAATTAGGCAGCCAAGGGCACTTTTACACGTCGAGTTTGGAATCTCCGGTAGATTCCTTCGCAAATGCCCACTGGTCTGAGAAGAAGCACCAAGAAACTTGGCCGTAGGTCTTTTGGATGTTTGTCATTTTTTTATTAATTTATATTTCTTATTACAAACTTAAGTAATTTACGTTATAACTAATATGTTCATAGAAAACAGTGTCAATTTGGGATTGACACAGGTGCCCATTCAGGGGATCCAACAGTAGTCCGAATCTAAGCAGACCATTGAATTGTTACAATACAATTATTATTAATAATAATAAGCAATCTGAGTAGACCAGTCCACACAAGCAGCACTCGTTCACGAGCATGACGCATGTGCCAGCCATCGGCCTCCTCAACCATGTTACAGGGAAGTGACCGACCCGGCACACGACGCCGCTGTAAGCACAGACATTTAAGCGAGCATGACATACAAAAATTGCATTCAAATTGAAAAATAATAAATTAAATAAAAAATAGGTATGTAACCTACACAAAAGCAATTATCTGTATCAGAACTAATATCATATGACAACCACTGAAAACGCACGCACATCAATCCGTTAACATTCAGCAATTAATTAAATGTACAATTAGGTATGCAAAGTATGTGTTAACCTAAGCGACCAAGCATCTTTATCATTTAAATATTCGGTTACGTTGTAGTATGCCTTTTTTATTAAAATCGTTTTAATTTCTAGTTTGAATTTATCTATAGGCAATTGTTGAATGCGCACTGGTATTTTATTATAAAAGCGAATACCGAGCCCCACAAAAGAGGCATGCACTTTATGGAAGCGATAATTTTTAGTACACAGTTTATGCTTATTTCTAGTATTCAAAGCGTGTATATCACTTTTCTTTTGAAAAATGTTACCTGTAAAAGTGTATTATTAATTTCGTCAAAATTATTTTTATTCCTATCCACTCTAAATACGAGTGAAGTGTCATCAGCAAATAGTACAACATCGCACATGTCTTTTATATAAAAAGGTAAATCATTAATATACACTAATAATAAAAACGGACCTAAGATAGAGCCTTGAGGCACACCAAGTTGTACTGGAAGATCCCTGGACTTCACTCCACCCATATCCACGCACTGAACTCTTAGATGTAGATAGGAAGATATAACGTCAAGAGCAGTGTTATGTACACCGTAATGACGCAGTTTCCGTAAGAGCGTGTCATGAAGTACACAATCAAATGCCTTTGAGAGGTCACAAAACACACCGATAGCGTTCTGCCACCCCTCCCATGCATCAAATATGTGTTTAATGAGTGCAACTCCCGCGTCCGTTGTCGAACGTCCTTTCCTAAAACCAAACTGATTATTGTGCAGGAGGCTGTTTAAATTAAAATGGTTAGTCAACTGCTTCAATATCAGCTTCTCAAAGATCTTGCTAAAGGCTAGAATTGAAATTGGTCGGAAGTTACCAGGGTCATTTATGCCACCTGATTTAAATAAAGGTAAGTATAATTTTACTAAATTTCATTAGATCTGGAAAAATACCAGTATCTATACATTTGTTAAAAATAACCACAAGGCTACAATACCTATTATGTTTTTTATTATACTCACAGAAATGCCCCACAAATCACCTGTGTTTTTGGAATTTAAAGTTTTAACAATACTAATTACTTCCGCCGAAGTAACATGCTTAAATTTGAATAGGAATTTACACTGACACGCTCTCACGTAGTAAAGATTCAGCACGTCTAGGCGAGGAATTCAAGGAGCTGGTAGTAGCTACTGGAATGTTCACGAAGAATTCATTAAATGCCTGAGCTACTTCAGCTTCTTCACGTATAATTTGATTATTAATATTTAATTCAAACTGGTTGTCACGTTTTTGGACCTTTCCAGTTTCTTTATTAATGACATTCCATGTAGTCTTAATTTTGTTAGATGATCTTTTAATTTTCTCACTAATATAATTAGCTTTTGCTAGATAACAAGTTTTTTTGAATATTTTAGAGTAATCTCTAACATATTGTAGGAATTCATTATCAAACCTATATTTTTTCATACCATACAGCTCATACAATACAGCTCGACTTTTATAAATTCCTGGAGTTGCCCATTCATTTAACTTAAAAGTACCTCTATCATTATTTTTTTTCGTTTTAAATACATTCTGAAATTCCTTTTTAATGACACTGAATACATCCTTAAAGTTTTGATTAGGATCTTTGGCTTTTAATAATGAGGGATTTAATCTGTTAATAATGCTTGTTTTAAAATAATTAATCCTCTTATCTGTAACAGGCCTACAAGTTATATACGCTGGCACCACTTTTTCACTACTTTCAAACACTGCCTATTGCCCACAGTGGTCTGAGGTTAGATTACTAAGAATCTTGTGACTAGTTGACTTAAAATTAGAAAAAATATTGTCAAGGCAGGTAGATGAGTGTGATGTTATCCTAGTAGGTGCATTAAATATATGCGTTAAATTGAATGAATTAAATAAGTTTAATAGTCTATTACTAATTGGGGAAACCTCTAAAATATTAACATTAAAATCACCACACACAACTATTCCCTTTTTAGTATTACAAATTTTAATAAGTGCACCTTCTACAACTGATTCAAAAAAATTAAAATCACTAAGTGGGGGTCGATAGACACAAATTATAATGTATTGCTCAAGCTCGACACAAGACAGCTCCACAGTGCGTTCGATAGAGAGATTTACTGTCTTGTCTAGGTCTCGATTTTAATAAGGATGAAATAATTAAAAAACCGCCATGAATAGCATTATCTCTTACTAACGCACTTTGTACTCTATATTTTTCATTAACATATGTCAATTGATATTTTTTAAGCCAATGTTCAGTTACACAAGTTACATGAACATGGTAATTTTCCAAAAATAAACTTATTTCTAAATCTTTGCCAGGCAGGCCTTGTATATTTTGATGTACTACATTCAAACAATGGTGCCTGCCTTTTGTCACACCCTTTAGTTTAAACTATTAGGTGTCATAATATTACTGTTAGTACGTATACTAACGTTTGTGTTAAAATTAGAGATAAGTACTAAAAGTACCTGTGTCATAACTAGAATAATAATTGTTGTCATTAGTAAGAATAATGTTTGGTGAATACTTAGATAAGCTACTATTACCTATGTCTGCACATACTATATAAAAGGCTAATAACTTTGCAAGTTCTTTCCTATAAAAAAGTGGTAGATACATAGTATCTTTTGTTAATCTGAACTTTTTAATAAATAAATTTGTGTCAAAGTAGGACACAGCCTGATTAAAATAACTTAAATATTCAAGTCAAATATATGCCTATTTTGTTCATTTGTCAAATCACTGGAATAGGGCAAGGCACATAAAATAAATTTAATTTTTGAAATTGAGAAACTTAATCATAGAGTCAACCATATTAATAATATCTTTCTTTTTTACAGAAAGGCTGTCTCCGAATAATATTATAATTGTATCTATGTTGTTATGATGATGCTCTTGACAAGTAGATACATATATTTAAAAGAGGTTGCTTTGAGACCTGACTTAGTAAACTACCAAGACCTAATCCTAGTTTGTCTGAGATCACACAGATTTTTTTTACTTTGTGTTTCTTTCAGATGCATTATTAAAATTAGACTTATGGACAATGCCACTGACTACTGGACTTGTCTGAACAGAGTTAGTTGTGCACTTTAGCTCAGACCTACTCTGCGGTTTGACCGGTGTTACCATTTGATTACACTTACACTCATAGTTATTAGTGAGTGACTCAAACCGCTCCATGTTTTCATTACTGAGTTTGAGGAGCTCAGACGTGGCTAGAATATGCTCCTTGATCTGTAATTTTGAGTCTTCGTAATTTTTAGGTAGAGACCTGATAGTAGTTTGCAGGTCCAAGATTTCAAGTTCAAGGCAATGATTGGCGTGATCATAAAGTTGTTTATTTTTTGTCATTTGCTCATTACAATCATGCAAATTTGACATTAACTTCTTACGTTCATTAATTAAGCTTTTTATACTATGTGCACATTTTTGACGTTTGATAGTATTTTTAATTTTTTTAATTATGTTGTTTATTTTAATATATTTCTTTAATTTATTGTGACTAACAATTAATTATGTAACATGGTTGAGGAGGCCGATGCATGTCGGCTGGCACATGCGTATGCGTCATACTCGGGAACAGGTGCTGCTTGTGTGGACTGCTCTGCTCAAACTGTTATTTATTGTTATCGTTTTTTTACTTTGTGGTCCTAATTTATTCATTGTGGTCATGGGACTCATGGTCAATAATCATTATTTTGTTATAATGTTCCTTTTGGCATAAACTGAGCTGCTTTAACTCTTAATTAAATTGTATTAATGTAGTATCAATATTGTAAATCAGTTTTGAAAAGAGCAATGTTGACTGAATCTAAATGATGTATAAAATTTTATGGATTCAATAAATAATTTGAATTATTATTTAGATTCATTTTTAAGTATAAACTATAACTATAGATAACTATCTTTTCTATTCACTTTCTGTAATATTCATTCATTTGTAGTTTATCAGTTTTTATTTTTGTTCAGGTTTCATCATTATCATTTTTATTTCATAATAACTTATAATAAAATTTAATTTAATAGAATTGAGTAATTGTTTTGTTTGTACCATTTAAATCACGAGTCGCGTCTGAGTGGTTTTCAGTTTTTTAGTATCGTGTTTGCCTCACTTGATTTTGGCGGAATTGCCCAAACCGGCAGAGCCATAGTCTTAAAAATAAAAACAATGCACTTCTGACTACAGACTCAGGGGCACAGAACAATATTACTCCTAGCGGAGAAGAATGACAGCTTCATAGAAACAAAATGCATACAAGAGCTCACTAGCGCTATATACTTCGCCCACGTAAACTTTTATATACCGCGGGAGATTTGAATACTATATTAACCTTGAAAAATATTTTTTAGGCGTTTGAAAATTGACTGACAGAACTGTCAGCACTGGGTTTTATTATAAAAAATTTACAGGCACCAGTACTGGCAGTACAGTCAGTCAGTTTCCAAACGCACTCTTAAAAGGTTAGGCAGTACCTATTGCTTCTATCTTATCAACACATTATCAATAGCTGAAATTCAAAATGTACAATATTCTAATGATATTACGTTGATTAATAAAAGATTTAAGCATAGAAATGAAACAAATGTTTAAACATTTCTTAAAATATTTATTTTTCTTTTCAAAGATTTTTTTGAAGCTTCATCAGAGTACTCCTGATTTTGTTTTGTTGCAAACCGTTTGAGGCATAAATCTACTGTAAATTTTATAATTGTCTGAAAATTTTTGTCGTAGTGTTCCTGACATCCCCTCAGCCAGTCGCTATTTACCGACTTATTTACTTCTAATTGTAAATTTTCTTTTAATCGGGATAAGTGTTTTAGTTCTTTTAAATAATTATTTATAATCGTAGCAGCACATTCCACCATGCTACAGAAACTACGCTGGACGTAATTAAGGCTGCACCCAGAATCACTGTACTCTTTAAATGACGTGAACATGTGAAATACCTCAGTGTTCGGCTCAGCAAGCATTGTCTTTATGCAATTTTTACATTTCAGTGCCATTTTTTTTGTTATGAACCCGCATACATATGCACATGCTTGCATGTTGCCAGAACACTCAGGTATTTCCATTTGTTCAGGTATTTCTGAAACAATAACAGTTTCAGAAACTCCATGGCAGGGTACAGCCGGGTTCTCCGCAGTCAAGGTAGCATTATACTTGCTAGCTTGACTGAGAAATATTTTAAAATTGCTTAGTATGTCGTTGTCATCGTCCAGGCAGTTTCTGTTTTTATTATTATTAATTAAATTTGTCACAATACTGGTTTTGAGTGCTGCTACGAACTGGTCTGAAGTGGGATTCGGGTTACAACCACAATTGCTCCTAATACACCCAAAACAGTTTTCAAGAGGATCCTGTTGAAGCCTCCGTACAGCAAGTCTTTTAATGTTAAACTGTCTGCTTAAATTTTCGAAAATTCTCTCGATACCATTGAGGGTCCTCAACCAGCATTCTTGAGAAGGTGGTTTAGCTCTTGCCCCTAAAAACTTCATTTGCGAAAAAAAATTCTTCATAGTTTTAAAGAGTGCTTTATGCGGGGTAGCTGAGGACATATTTGTCAAAAATGGTTTTCCCTTTTCTAGATCAGCTCTACGCCCGTTTAGAGAATCGAATAGTTTGTCCATAAACGAAATCACTGTGCCTGTCGCTACAGCTTCCGATGGTAGTTCGTCTGAAAATAAATTGACGAAAAATAATTAATCTAGTTACGCAAAACCCTCCCAACCCACAGCAAGATCAAAATATATTATATTTATTACGCTAAATTTATTTTTTTAATAATTTTAATTCAGTAATTTTTACAAAATCTTTTATGTCACGTTCCCCATGCTGTTTTGCAAACAATACTAAAAATAGTTTAATTTAATGAATTTAGCAAAATAAAATTAATATCTCAATTTTAACTTGTTGTGGGGTGGAACGTTTCGATTTCGTCGTCGTTTCGTGCAACTATGCCCTAATAATGTTTTTTAATTGCTTTGTCAGTCTTTAATATCTAATTATATAATCGTTAGTACATGTATATGTTACTATGTAACTTATGAAAGACTTGACTGGTGGTGGTCATATTCATACAATCTATTTGGTTTTGTTGAGACGCTGATTCATAGCTATATAACGCTACGTCTCACGGGAGTGGAGCAGTTATATGCAAGCGGATGAAACCACACAGCACAGCTAGTCTACACTAATATTATAAAGAGGAAAGATTTGTATTTTTATATGTAACTAATAAAATTAAAAACTTCTGGACCGATTTCAAAAATTCTTTTGCCGTTAGAAAGCTACATTATCACTGAGTAACATAGGCTACTTTTTATCCCGGAAAAGGCCGTTCACGCGGGCAGAGCCGCGAGCAAAGGCTAGTAGCTTATAAAAATACCTTCTTCCTATACTAGGTACTATATTTATTAAATAATTTTACAGTAATTATATTTTTTATAGTCTAATAAAGTTTGCTACAGTAATGCCAGTTCCCTTTATTTTATTTCAAGATTAATTTGTTTAATATCAATAGTGTTTTGTCAAATTTTCCATACAAAATATGTCAAAATTTTACTGCCAGTAAGCGAATTTGTCAACAGCCAGAATATTGGGCACGGCCATTAGTGTGGGTGCACCCACCGTCGATCAAAGCCAAAATTAGTGCAACAAGCAATGGTTAACAACTTCTATAGATTTTAGCATTTTGATAGTAATGAAAATAAATGATGCAAACTTTAAATAATGTGAACCATTGCTTGCTACATCAAGTATTAAAACCCCAACTTTAATTGATTCGACATTTTCATCCCAACAAATGATCCTAAGCCGAGTCACGTGTGTGTGTGTGTGTGTGTGTGTTTAATAAAAATAATGTTAGTTCTGTATTAAAGTGATAACTTGAGCTCATTTTAGATAATATAAAAATACTTACTTATGCCAACCCTCGCAAATATTCCAGAAGCAACCGAATGGCTTAAAACTTGAGCAGCTATTTTCACCTTCATCTTCTGTTTGCCATTTGGTTGCAAGTGCTGCTCTGTTAATCTTGGAGCATACGAGAAGTTGGCAAATCAGTCTTTCGTAAAAAACTCCCGAATATGGTTCCATTTTGCAATACCTGCAATAGTATTATGTAGTTTATTTAAACGGTCAATAAGATATTTTTTACAAATAGCTTAATCCATACTAATATAATAAATACGAAAGTTGTTCTAGCTGATTATTTTTACGAGTATGATTGATTCATAGGGAAAACCTTGAACCCTGTTGGAAGGGCATAATATGTATTTCATAGTAATCACCAATTTTTATAAATCATTTTATAGCAGTTGAATATGAAATTAGTTTTCGAGCGAACAGTGGTACTAGCCCAGACGGCCTCTCGCAATTGAGAGACGTACCATCAAAAGTTTTGCTCCATAGGATGTCACCAAAGTCAGATATCTTGCTCTAATTTATATATACTTGAACTTACACGCTTACAACTCTGGAAAATGCATAGTACATACAATATAGTTTTCTGTGTAACCAAGTGCCTTTTGTCAAGGTAAAAGCTAGTATTATATATAATCATCTTTGATAAAATACGTACTAGATACAACATGGACGCCTAGAAAAAAGTAGAGAAAAGCAGTGCTTATAGTGTGCCTAATAAGCACAGTTTTGCCTTCAGTAGGGCGGTAAAATATTATTGCTTCAAATTTAAAAACATCGCCGAACGTTTGATGATGAGAGGTTAAAATTGTGTTTATTTAATCAGAACTTGTCTTATTCTTTATTTTGATCTATCGACGACACTATTTGAAATTAAATTTGTAAACTAACTGTGTATTTTTGTATATTTTATCAATGACTATCATACATATTTCAATTATGACAAAAAACCTTTACCAACCTCGTGTTTCTTTTCCATCTAATTCATCTATTACAAATTGTATGTCATATTTAAGAAAGTTGTTTCTAAAACACTTTAGCAGGTGGGGTGGATCCAAAATTGTGACAATTTCATGTCCCATATGATCAAAGTATGGTTGTTGTGTCGATGATCCCAGAGAATTTAGAGCGCGTATATTTACTCCATCTAAGTCACATACTGTGCCAACAACTTGTAAACCAGCAGTGAAACAAGCACTCAAGACCTGTAATATGTTTAAAAAAAATCTTGGTATACTGTGAAAAGTTGGGAGGATTTATTACGTAACCTTAATATTAAGCATAATTCACTCAAAGAACACATACACTTTTCAAATTTTAATAATTTAATGGATACCACTGACTCTAGTCAGCTCTAGCTAGAAGTATGAATACTATATAATATATTTCAATATCAATGACCAATAAATGATAGCATCGACACAAAATCTATTATTTTATTTTCGGATTTTTTGTTTTTTTTGAATTGGTTTTATTTTTAAGTTAAAGTTTTTGTTAAGTAAAATATTTTTAGTGCAAAAATCGGTAAGTATATAAATAAGGAAGTTTTAAAATCTTCCTTATTTGAAATTTAGGTAATCTGTTTGCTTTTGTATACATAAATTATGTATTTTACAAATAATAACACCAACCCCGTATTATACACATCCCACTGCTGGGCTTGGCTTCCTCTACGAATGAGAGGAGTAAGTCCTTAATCCACCACGCTCACCGAAAGCGGGTTGGTAAACCTGACATATCTTCGAAATTCTCGAATATGCAGGTTTCTTCACGATATTTTCCTTCACCGTTATAATTTCTTGTCTAGCGAAAAAATAGAGACTTACCTCTTTAATTAGTACAGCTAATCTGTCTGCAGTTACATAATCTCCCGAAAAATAAAATGCAATGGGTTGCTTCCATGACTTTCGAACGCCTATAGCCATAAAAGTTAGAGCATGGGTTGCTATCACTGGAGAACGTCCTTGACTACCATGGTCTTGGAATCCGTCTAGTTGATCCATTTTGCTATTATATGACAAATGTTTTCTTATAGACATTTCATCAAATGCCAAGATGCATAAGTTATCATTAACATGTCTATTATCAGTTATTTCTTTGATGGTGTTAATCACTTGATCATTTATTCCACACACCATTGGTATTTTGTTAAGTAATATTTTAAGTGAGCTCACACTAGGCAAACAAAATAACCTTCTCAGCAATCTGTAGCATGAACTTGACTTTTTGTATAAGCTCAATGCTAATACTTTGTCATCGAGTGTCCATCTTCGCCCAGTTAACTTCCTCGGAATATTTTTTAATTGACTTTGAAGTAGTAAATAAAATGAACTGCCCATTTTATTTTTTATCATGTTATTTACTGCTTCACTCGAAGATAAATCACTCAATATATTTCTGTCTCGCTGCTTAGCTTTTTTAAGTTTTTTTCTGAGCCTCATTATCTCAGAAAGATTTTCTCGGCATCTTTTATACAGTTTCTGCTTTCTTGGAGTAAGTTCTATGATTTTTTTTGCATCTAAGTCTTTTAGGATTCCTTTCTGCTTCTGGAAAATGTTGAAAGATGTAGATATTATTACATACTTCTACAAATATAATATAATAAAAAAAACTTTTATAAAAAATCTAACTAAAAAATAAAAATAAATAATAGTTTAAAATATTTTATTGTAAAATAGCGTGGGGTGCATGGTGTCAATAGTTAGAAATATTTTATTGACAGTATGAGTAGAAGGATTATCATTTTGATAATATCTTAAAAAGCACCTCACACTTTTTTTACAAAAAAATATTTTAAACTATTATTAATTATTTAGTTGGATTTTCTATAAAAGCGTGTTTTTTTTAGTTTTTTAACTTTTAT
Organism: Mimas tiliae; assembly: GCA_905332985.1. NCBI lineage: Eukaryota > Metazoa > Arthropoda > Insecta > Lepidoptera > Sphingidae > Mimas > Mimas tiliae. The sequence goes on along the minus strand of HG995266.1, from coordinate 1,428,417 downwards.
TTATTTTTCATTTTTTAGTTAGATTTTCTATAAAAGCGTGTTTTTTTAAACTATTATTTATTTAAAAAGATTTTCAATTAAATTGAAATTAATTGATAAATTTTTTTGAATTGTCATCGGGCCTTGATAAGTATGCTAAATTTCGAGTTAATCCGACGTTTTGAAGGGGTCAAAACCATGTTCAAAGTTTCCGTTAGATTCATACATATGAACCTAATAAAAGCGTATTAAAAAGTCACCAATAAATAAATAATAATTAGAAATAGGATTTATCGGCTGCCTGGATCGATTATAAAAAGGCCTATAATTCGGTGTCCCATGCTTGGCTCATGAGGGTGCTGGATTTGTTTAAGATAGATGCAAGGTTATGCACCTTTTTTGAAGCATATATGAGGCAATGGACCACTGTCCTTAGGAATCCATGTGGTACGAGTCTCCCAGATTGTGATGAGCCAATAAGGATTGAGCGTGGTATATTCCAGGGTGATAGTCTGAGTCCCCTATGGTTCTGCTTGGCCTTGAACACTCTCAGCACCCTGCTGTTGCATTCAGGGATAGGTTACCGTTTACGGAGAGTGAGTGAGCCAATATCCCTTTTACTTTACATTGATGATCTCAAGTTATTAAAAAAACAAATTGAATGAGTTGTTAAAATAACAGAACTTTTTAGAAGTTCAATTAATATGGAGTTTGGTTTGAATAAGTGTGTGGTTATCCATATAGAGCGTGGGGAGACTATAGTCTCTAATGACATACTACTTTCAGAGACTATATGACTCAGATCCCTGTCTGAAATGGAAATCTATAAATATCTGGGTATGCCTGAGGGCTTAGGTATAATGAGTGCATATATAAAGCAATCAGTGAAGGAAAGTTTCTTCAGTCGCCTGATAAAAGTACTCAACAGTTTTTGTCGGGTGGGTTATGCCTGTGCTCATGTCCATTTTTGGCATACTCAATGGACTCACATTTTTGTATGCCAAAAATGGACATGAGCACAGGCATAACCCACCCGACTGAGCTAGACACCCTGGATCGAAAGTTCCGAATACTATTGACTGCACATAAATAAATAAATAAATACACCCAACAGTCACACACATCTGACCCCACACTAGGTAAACCTGTGTCGTGGCTAACGGCGAGTACTTGCATAGACATAATCTAATACCCCAGATTATACACCAGCAACTTGCTCTTCGATATTCCCTTGTTACTTCTGAGGTGCCGTATTATCAATATGTAACCAGATCTCGAAATAGTCATGCTACGCTCTATTGGGATCGATCTATTATTACGGCCGCCTCCTCAAACGTTTTCGCACAAATTATGTAGTATATAGGACGGATAGAGATATATGCTACCTTTACTCTAGAATACCCTAAATAATATCATACCAGCCAAACTGTGTACAACATAATATCATGTAAGGATAGGCTTATCCTGCCACACTTTAATAAGACTCAAAAAATGCATGTATTAGGATATGTGCTGCCTATCAACATAACATAATTATTCACTGTTATTACCTTTGGTATAATATTGTCTGGTCTTTGATAAGGTTCTATGAATGCAGAATGTTGTGATGTACTGGCTTGTACTTCTACTTCCATTTGTATTGCAGCAGGAGCTTGGATCTGAAATATATTTTAAGAATAATAAACATGGTTGGATAGAAACACAAGAAATTATAGGGAGTTATAATAACTTAAAACCAAAATTAATTAAAACCAACTCAAAAAAACTAAAAACAAAAATTTTGAGATGGTGCTATCGCAGTGTGTCCTTGATATTGAAAACACCGATTCAAAATGGACTATTTTTATTTACATTATTTTAGTTTCTATATTTTTAGTGGTAAATCATCAAAATTAGTGCATAAATGACGAAATTTTAATCTTGCATCCCCGACTTCACCCCTCAGGGGAGGAATTTCTTCCTGTAATTCTAATCTTTCGAATGAAACAAGAATTATCCGAATTGGTCCACATTTGCGTGGTTATACATAGATATATGTATATGTCGGAGACCAAAAAAGTTCGGCATTTATTACTTTGAGTTTATTTATTTTATTATATGGTTGTACGATTAATTTTTACATTGATCAGCCTTTCAGAAACCGAACGTAAATGTTCCCAATTCAAATATATAAAGCACTAGCAATTACCCGCGGCTCCGCCCGTGTAAAAGTATTTTTCTGGGATAAAAGTTGCCTATGTTCTAATTCTAGTCTTGGTCTACCTATAAGCCAAATTTTACCCAAATCCACTTAGCCGTTAAGGCGTTCTTGATCTACAAACATCCAAACTTTCACATTAATAATATATACAATTTATTCCTACCCCTTTACCCCTTAAAATATGTTTTTAATAACCCTTTCTTAGTGTGCCTCTATATTACACAAACTATCTTCTGACCAAACATAATCCTAGCTTTAGTAGAGTTTGAGATATTTATCTTCAATATATTTAAATTACTGCTCCGCTCCCATGGGTCGTAGCGTTATATATTAAGTTACAAACCATTGTCTGCACAAAACAAATGAATGGTGTGAATATGACCCCAATCGGTCAAGTTGTTCATAAGTTAAAATAAATACTTTCATACTAAGTTCAACCCCCCTTCCCCCCTTTAGCAAAAGGAATTTTACAAAAATATGAATCACATATTTCATTATTTTTGATAAGCAATATTTGTGCATAGTTTCACAGTCGTATTACGTTCAATAAAAAAGTTTCATACAATATTCAAACGCCCCTATTACCCCCTTAAAATTTGTATTTCCAAAAATCCGTTCTTAGTACGCCTCGCCATAACACAAACTATCATCTGACCAAATTTTATTATACCAGGTTCAGTAGTTTTTGATAAATCGTGATTAATCAGTGAGTGAGTGCGTAAGTTCAACCCCCCCCCCCTTCCCCCTTTCCAAGTGGAATTTTGTAAAAATGTGAATTACATATTTCATTAATTGTGATAAGCAATATTCGTGCATTCTTTCACAGTCGTATTCCGTTCCATAGAAAAAAGTTTCATAGAAAGTTCAACCCCTCCCTCCTTTTGTAAGTGGAATTTTCCAAAAATGTGAGTCTTGTGTTCAATTATTTTTAATTATCAATATTTGTGCTTAATTTCAAAGTCCCAGCTTCAGTAGTTTTTGAGAAATCCTGATTTATCAGTGAGTGAGTGATATTTCGCTTTTATAAATATAGACTCGTACACAGAGCTACTTTAGTTAGCAACAGTGTTGGCGGGAAAATACAGGTGAAGGGAATGGGTCGCAATGTTACATACACTCCTTATATTTCCTCCAAAAACTATTAACAGGGTTGGTTCAAGATATTTGTGAATTCTGACCATTATAAAAGAACAAGGGTGGCTTTTGTCACCGGCTCTTTTCAATCTGACACTGTCTTTCGAGCCGGCACAGTGGTAATTAAAAATAATAAATAAACGATACATTCATAATCCTTAGTTATTATTTAATACAATGACGGCTTACACTGACTTCCACGTCTGGTTCCGACATATATGTATATGAGAAACTCCTGTTTGTTTTCGTTGGTTAGAAATAGATACATAAACACTCACTTGAATGACCACTTGTGCTTCACTAGATGAGGTGGGTTGCTCATTTCTTAACTGCTGCAATATGTTTTGAGCATCAAACGGAATGGCAAATTTATTGAGCCTTTTCCTGTCACTGCTGGTATATGCAGAGTTATCAAAATGGTTGCCACAAAGCATCTTATGCTGTGTATACAAAGTTTCCAGTGATTTTTCGGATGTCCAATCTTCACCAGGAAAACTAAACATTGCCCATACTTTAGCCCTGAAAGGAATGTCATTAAATGGTAAATTAAAAGTATGCATGCAAGCTAAAGCTGCACTTGTAATAAAATAAAAGAATCTGGCAAATTATTAATAGGTACTGAAACTGGTAATTGTCTCATTTTGGTCCAATGGCAGTGTGCAATGCAAAAGTGTACTAAGGCTGAGAACTGTGAGGTCCTGGGTTCAATTTCCAGGTTGGGGATTGGGACAATCGATGTTTTGTATTCAAGTTGTCAAATGGAAAGACGTTCAGATGCTTACATGTCTTATGTTGACTAAAACTTATGAAATACGTACATCAAAAAAATGTACATAACAGTCTTGTCATCTTTCTTAAAAATGGCTACAGAAAAGTCTGTGACAGCATGTGTCCATCTCCTAAGGTTAACAAATAATTACAATCTTTATCCATTACTTCTTATGAAAATAATTATAGTTTATTTGTGATGCTATTTTCACCAATATAGTATAATATTGATCCTAATCCAGTTAAATATGTCAGTTATGTTGTACATTAATTAATACTAGTGGTTGAAAAGTAACTGTAGTTAATTTTTTTCAATGTTGAACACTATTGAACTACCTTGTCAAAAACTATACCTCTATATTTTTTTTTTTTTTTAAATTAGACTATTATGGATTTGAGATATTGGCAGTATGAGTGTATACAATGATTTATTTATTTTAATTTATTCAGTCTATTTGTAACACATATTATACATCAATTATAGTTTTCTGCACTCCATCTCTCCTCTCCATCGTTATGAATGATAGAGCCACGCTGTAGACACATGTCTACAGCATGTATGGGCCGGCTCGTCCGGGTCATTACCACTGTCTCACAGAAAACTGGCGTAAAGTAGCAGCTTGCTGCTGCGTTTCGTACGATAAGTGAGATATCCGGAGGACCAAACCCCCTCTTGCTTGGTATCTTTCTACGTGATCGAATCAGAAATGAGGAGATCCGTAGACGAACGAAGGTAACCGACATAGCCCAGCGGATTAGCATGTTGAAGTGGCAGTGGGCAGGCCACATAGCTCGTAGAGCTGATAGCCGATGGGGCAGAAAAGTTCTCGAATGGAGGCCACGTACGCGCAAGCGCAACAGAGGGCGTCCACCTACAAGATGGACTGACGACCTGACAAGGGTTGCAAGAAGCCGATGGATGCAGGCCGCTTCCAACAGATCGGCCTGGAAGGCATTAGGGGAGGCCTATGTTTAGCAGTGGACGTCTTGTGGCTGATGATGATAATGATGATAAAACCCCCTCCCGTTCCCAATTCCTTAATTATCCCTTTCCTTTAAGGTCGGCAATGCACCCATGATTCTTTTGGTATTGTGGGCGTACATGGGCGGTGGAGATCACTTACCATCAGGTGACCGACTTGCTCGTTTGCCGGCCTTTACCATAAAAAAAATCCATATAAACTTTACCTATGCCAAATCTCACATTACTCCATATGCGGTTTAAGCTTAAAAAGAGGTACAAGATTTCTCTTCACATATTAATATAAATATTATATATCTTAAAATTATCCATTACATCATATCATTTAGATAGATACTTCAGAATATACCACAGTTTTTAAAATACACACAACCAAAAAAGGTTTGTTAGTGTGACAAGACACATGAAGCTTTTTTTGGCTTCGCTTGTGTAAACAACTTATTCCGGGATAGGATATGTTGCTATGTCTTAACCCAGGTCATACTCTACCTATGTACCAAATTTCATCCAAATTGACTAACTTATATCCAAATTCACAAACTCACAAACATCCAAACAATCACACTTATAATATTAATAGGAAGTAGGATTTGTTTGTAATGTAAAATAAAGATCAATTTGTGGATTTTAAATTATAATTTTGTTTCTGTAAAAGTATGTATGAATTGGCGGCTTCAAAGTATTGTGAACTCGAATATGGATTAGATAATATGTGGTAGACAAGTACTTACCTCATAGAACCATGTTGTTTAGATGGGAGCGGGAACCTGTGGAATGTCAATGAAGGGGCTTGTCTTGACGTTGTGCCACATTTTGCGCACGTGTCACAACGTTTTCCCAACATGATTTACACACAAAGCGTCAATATCGCATAAGAATCGAGTCTCTATCTCATATTAAAACTAAAAACAATAACTACAAATTAAAGGTGTCCACATCACAAAGTAAAACTAAATTATTATCTATAACAAAATGGGCGTCCAATTCGCAAATTTCACAACACTGCACATAAGAGTCTCTGTCTCGTAAATCTATGTTCTAGATCTGTTCTAGACTTAGAAGCACCAAATGGGATTCAAACACCACGTGGAAAATGGACGAAACGTTATTTGCAGCACAATCCAATCCAATTTTATATTGTGGCTCCATCGGCGTACGATGATTTTGCCAGTGTCGAGGTAGGAAAAGACACGGTGACAGTAAATAAACACTTTAATGATACGAGACCACTAATCAGAAGTAATCAGTACAAATATACATGTCACGTGGTGTAGGCAGAGCTTGAAAACTTTCAAAACAATGAAATAAGACATAACAATTGAAACACTTAACCTCAACAAATTTCATATAAAAATAAAAAACCACTATGCAAGAATAAGATAGCAACATAATATTATTTAACCAAAGCAAATAATTAAAAATAGGAAGGAACATAAAATATCCATACCCAAAAATTATAACCTTATACCATTGATCCTGATAAAAGAAAAGAGAACCTTAATGAAGGGAGAGTTAACCAAAGTTAATAAGAACGGAATATTAACAGGACGTGGGATATCATTCGGAAGAAGATCATAGAGGGGAACTAAAAGCCTAGGACAAAAAAAAAATATATGATCCAAAGAACCTTCATCCAGACCACACTCACACAGAGAATGATCCCTCACTCGGATTTTTGCTAAAAATACTGGAGAACATACAAACCCAAGCCGCAGACGGATGATAACAGAAGTTGTCAATTTGTCATAATATTTGTTACTAAACCAACACTTAGAGGGAATAGATGGTTGAATAGACCCAAAATATTTACCCTTAGACTGACAGGATATTTGCCAAAGAATATTCCATCTTTTCTCCATCATCGATTTAGCTTGGCAACGTAGATCCCGAGGAAAACAAGCTTTATGAGTATCTGTACCACAATGCGTGGCAGCCTTGGCAAATGAATCCGCATTTTCATTACCCACAATGCCAGAGTGGCTAGGAATCCAAGCTAAAGCCACATCAATGCCCATACATTGACATCTATATAAAAGTTCTTTAGTTTGCAGGGTAAGAGAAAAGTTCTGACGGGAACGAAAATTATATTTTAGCAAATCTTTTAGGCAGCTTAAGGAGTCCGAAAGGATGATGGCTTTGTTTAAACCGTGTGACAATACATATGAAATTGCCTCAAAAAGGGCTATTGCTTCACCAGTAAAAATAGAACAGTAAGGAGAGCAACGAAAGTTTAAAATTATTTTATATTTTGGAATCCATACTGCAGCTCCAACATTGCCATCCTCTGACAGCTTAGAGGCATCCGTATAAATAGAAAGCCAGCCATGCCAATCCTTAGCTAACACATTATTAAGCTTAGAATTAGCACCAGGGTCATGTTTGTTAATATTCAAACTAAGGCGAATATTCGGTTGGAAGATTAAAGATTCATAGGAGACTTCAAATATAGGATAAGAACTGGACTGAACGATAAGAATATGCATATTAAGAAAATTATTAAGACTATTAATTAGAAGGGGAGGCTCTTTATGAACCCAATAATGGGAAGAAGAGATTAGCTCTGAAAGAGTGTGCAAAATAGGAAGAAGAGGATGCAATTTAAATTGAAGAACATTAAAAAAGAATCTATCAGAAAGAAACTGTCGGCGAAGATATAAAGGAGGCTCCAAACATTCAACCTGCATGGCATTTATTGGGGAGCATTTCATCGCACCAGTGATAATTCGCAGGCACTTAGCCTGAATTCGGTCTAATTTAGAAATAGCAATTTTGTTACATGGCTCCAAGAGGAAACCACCATAGTCAAAATGACTCCTAACAATAGCATTATACAAAAGCCTTTGACTGGAAGGATGAGATCCCCAACGAACACCAGAGAGGGCACGGAGAACATTAACACCCCTTTCACATTTTTTGAAAATATATTCAAGATGAAAAAGACCAGATAATTTTGAATCGAGAATAATACCCAGAAATTTCACCTTTTCAAGAATGGAAATCGGATCTTCGCCTACACAGAGATTAATAGGAGGGATGATGCGCTTCCGGGAAAATATTACAGCATTACATTTAGGAATAGATAAACATAAGCCATGATCAGACAACCACTGGTGCAGGTAACGTAAAGCGGAATTCATCTGTACCGAAGCATCCACAACAGATGGAGCACTGCAATAAAGGGCAATATCATCCGCGTATTGCAATATTTTAGAAAAACAATTTACAGAAGAGTCCAAATCATACGTGTATAAGTTGTACAGAATAGGGCTCAACACCGATCCTTGAGGGAGACCCTTCCACACAAGCCGAGGAGAAGAGATGGAGTTTTGGACACGAACGCACACCAAGCGAGCCATAAGCAGGTTACAAATAAAATTAACCAACCTCCCCGGGATACTCAAATGAAGCATTTTAAGCCTAAGCAGAGGAAGCTGAACACTGTCATAAGCAGAAGCCACATCCAAAAAAACACCTATGACACTTTCACCTTTTGAGAATGCTATTCGGACATCAGACATCAAGACACTAATACTGTCCAATGTACCCATTCCCTTACGAAAGCCAAATTGTGTATTTGATAAAATCCCTTTACTTTCTATGATCCATTCAAGCCTATTTTTTATGAGATTTTCCATGATTTTAGCTAGAACAGAAGACAGAGCAATTGGTCTATAAGAAGCCGAATCATTGGGGTCCTTGCCAGGCTTTAAAATGGGGACAATAATTTGGGTTTTCCAAGAATCTGGAATAATACCGGAAACAAAAAATGAATTAATAAGATTAAGAAAAAATACTTTACTATTAGGAGAAGATTTACAAATAAACGAGTATGGGATACCATCTACACCTGGCGCAGAATCTCGGAGATGATCTAATGCACAGGAAAGTTCAGAGAAGGAAAACAGATCATCAAATTTATCACACAAACGAGATGAAGGAGGAATTAAAGGAGCAAAACAATCATAACCAGCAACGAATGAGGGAGCTAATTTATTAATGAAATCACCTAACCAGGTACTCATGTCATTTGAAGAAATAATAGAAGACTGGATGTCACAACCCCTGCGGAAAGCTTTAATTTTCCTCCAGACTAGAGAGGCAGGAGAACGAGGACTAAGAGACTCACAAAAATTTAACCAACCATATCTCTTTTTTTTGGCTAATAAACGACAGGTACAAGCTGAGACTCTCTTAAACTCCAAAAAATTTGACATAGTAGGAGAAGCTGCAAAAGTTAATTCAGATTCCTTACGAACTCGAATGGACTCGGTGCACTCTGAATCCCACCAAGGAGGGGAAGGAATAAAATTACGGGCAGAATTCTTTAATGGAATACTGGAATCAGCTGCACGTAATAAACAAGAGATAAAATCATTGTATAAGAATAAGGCATTTAAAGGATTAACTTGGGGAAGCACTTGAACTCCTAAATCTAATACAGTAGAAAATTTATCCCAGTCAGCTTGAAGAAGGCGATATTTCTGAAGAGGAGGAGCAGGGGGTACAAGAGAATAAGAATTGACAGCAGAAATTAAAATTGGAAAATGATCACTGCCATACGAATACGGAAGGACTGACCAGGATAGGGTTGGCACCAATGAAGGAGAAGCAAAAGAAAGATCTGGGATACTTATATTTTGAGAAGGAGAGACTCTACGGGTAGCAGACCCATCATTAAGCACACAGAGATTAATATCATCCAAGAGATCTAACAAAAAAGTTGAAGAGGGGTCATTACAATGAGAGCCCCATAAAGTGTTGCGGCAATTAAAATCACCTAACACGATTAGAGGACCAGGAATAGAAGAAAGGATTGAATTTAATTCAGAAATTATAAGATGATTAGGGCGAGGGATATAAATAGAAATAAAGGAAACATTGAAGGATCTAATGGCTATAATATGCAAACCTGGATCATGCTGTCGAATTTGAATTTGATAAAAGGTGATGGATCTGCTAACCAATAGGGCGCAACCTGCGCGACCGTCTACTCTGTCATCACGTAAACAGGAAAACCCAGGAATCCTAAATACAACTCCTGGGCTAAGCCAAGTCTCTGCAACGGCAAAGAAAGCCGGCTTGAATCGATTCAGTAGATGAATAACTTCATGTTTTTTATTCCTGATACTTCTACTATTCCATTGGAGTAGCGTGTAACCCATGCTTTGCCCATGAACTCAATAGCTGTTCTACCAGAACGACGACATTGGGCGGTATGTTATCACTGAATTTTGATAAAATATTAATTAAAGAGCATGTCAGTAATTCTACAAGATTATCATTAGGAGTGACAAAGGGAGTAGACTCAATGCAAGAATTATCAAGCGCGCATCCATTAGTTTGAGAAGAAACAGGAGAATTCACAATTAATCTATGGGATTGCACGTCGTATGATTTTCCCAGCTCAGCCTTAGGCCGAGGAGAACGATAAAAAGTTTTTGTGTAAGATTTAACAGGGGATGAAAGAGGAGGAGCTGAAAGTGGAGTGGAGGATGGATGTGGGGATTGAAAAGATAACTTTTGGCTAGCTTGAGAGTGAGAAAAACTTGATGCAGCATCCGAGTAAGATAATTTAGACTGAGGAAATCTGAAAGAAGCCTCACGATAACTTATATTTTCTTGAGACATCACCAATTTGATACATTTTTGTCTTGCATGTTCAGGACATCTTTGATCCGTAGCCATGTGTTTGCCACCTCTACATAAGAGACAGGAGACGTCCTCATCTGAAACATTACAGTTATCACCACTATGGGGCTGAGAGCACCGATAACAACGAGGTTGAGATCTACACTGAGAGCGAATATGACCAAATCGTAAACAATGACGACACTGGATCGTCGGAAGTTGGTAACATGAAACCGGAAGAGAAGCATGGAAACAGTAGACCTTCTCTGGAAGAATTTGTCCCGAGAATGTCAGAACCACAGTGGAAGAAGGTGACCACGAGACAGTATTATCCTTTTTATTTTTAAAATTCAGCCTTCTGGCTTTAATCACCTCTCCACAGTTTGGAGGGGATTCTATTCCCGAGACAAACTCCTCCAAAGACCAATCAGTGGGGACATCTCGAACTACACCCATACGGGTTACATGAAAACGCGGGATAACCGCCTTATAATTATTATTAGTAAGAATATCACTTCCAGCGAAGTGATTAGCCTCATTAGCTGTTTTAAATTGTACAGATATTCTATTCCTACCCATATTCTTGATACCCCCCTCTACAATACCTTTAATACCATTTTTGTGAAGAAATTGGGCAAATTTCAACGTTTTTAAAATAAGCCCTGCTGAAGGATCCGTCTCTAACCTTGAAACAAAAACAGAAAAAGGAGCTTTGTCACTGGAACTATAATTAATTTTGGAATTAACATCAAAGCCCGATTTTGTAAAAACAGACTGAATGGAGTCCGCAGGGGATCTATTTTTTTTTGCATCAATATCTGACTCAGGAACGGCAGGACGCTTTAAATTAGACCTAGCAGGGTTCGAAACTGACACATTTTGTGAACACTCTAAATAAACTTCGATATCAGGAGGAATTCCACCGCCCCCATCAGGGGGCTCCTCAGAATTCATTTTTTAATTTTTAAATACTATAATCCTACACCATACACCACAGGACAAATATACAAAATTATATAAGTACTCAATCAAAATACAAAGATAAGCAAACACTCGTGTCCAAACCAAACCTCTCCGAAGCAAATACTTCAAATCGTCAAAGTCCGTTACACGTCGCCATCTTGATTTGACTCAATATAATCTTGTATTTTTCCCCTAATTCTCCGTATTTACTGAGTAAATTACAGCAAATGCAGATTATTTGCCGTGTCGCAACTCGCCACTGACCAATGTTAAAGAAAATAACTCCAATATTAATATATGTAATATGTATTCCACAACAGAAATAAACTTTTCGACGTACAAGTGTCAAGCCGAATAACCACTACGTTTAGAATCTTGCAGCACAAAGTACAAACAAATAATGACATTTTAAAGTTTGACCGCCATTGCCAGACGTGGGAAGAATAAACGTACCAGGAATCTTAGGAATGTTGATTAGAATATGTCCTATCGGTGTTACTAATTTTAATTTAAGTTATGATAAAATCTTATGCTTTATGATCTGTATCAATTTCGCATAAATCATTATTAAATATAAGTGAAGTGGATAGAATGGTAGGAAAAAAACCTACCAAATGGTAAATTCTCATAATGCAATTTTATGGAAACATTGTATTTTTTTTCTCTTTTCCTAGTAGAGCGCTAACTCTGTTTACGAACGTCGCCCTTGCTTGCATTGGCTGATTGAAGAGCTGACTCCCCCTGCTCAGGGGTGTCTAGGAACGATACAATATCTTCTTATTTGTTAACTTTTCATATACATCCTGCACTTCCGAACCCGACAGTTGATACAATCGGACGTTGCTGACCAAACATATTCGACAAAAGAATGCAGACATTTTCATATAGCCTACCAGAACTTAAAGAAAACAAACACCCAGGCACAGACCAGTAACTAATTAAAAGTATTTCAAATTATAAATATTTAAACACTGCTCTTCTGATTCACAGACTACCACAGACTACTATAGAGATGCTCAGACTACTTTAAACGTTGACTGAGTATCTATGTAGTAACTAATAGTTAATCTGTGGTATCTATAGACTGCTACTAAAGATGTCGCAGAAAGACCAAGGATACAATTTCGAGGGTTACCGCGTCAAAAACAAATTACCCCACAATTTGTTTTGTTACGTGACGTCATGTACTACATTTCTTGAGAAATAATAGATTCTTGCTTTTGTGAGTAAATAATACAACATGGTTATTTTCAATAACTTTTTATTATATATATAATTTATATTGTATATATAATTTTTATATATATATAGCTTTAGATGAGACGCGCAAGCCACTCACCTGGTGATAAGCGTCACACCTGCCCATAAACAAAAGCAACACCAATCAGAACCTCGAATTATGAAGTACTACATGGCACTGAACTACGCTCGTCACCCAGATACATAAGGTGTTGTGTCATGATGCCAAGTAAATTCACTGGCGTCAATGTCCTTCAACAACAACATAACAGTATTAACACACTGCTGCTTGGCGGCAGAAATAGACAAACCGGTGATACCTACCCAGACGGCCTCTCGCAATCTACAATGGTCTGTATGTAGTTTATGAGAAATCTCCCTTAGTAATTTATTTTTCTATAAAATGTACATTATTACAGTTTGAAGCAGGTCAATGTCAACATAATAGTTTTAAAAATGTCAAACTCAAAACATATGGACCAAACATGGATTATAACTTATTTATATCAAAAGTTTATTGATCTGTAATGTAAATTAGAATTTTTTACTTTAATTTTCGACTGCCTCGGTGGCGCAGTTGTAATGCGTACGCGGTACGACTGCTGTGCTGAGGTCTCGGACTCAATCCCCGGGTCGGGCAAAGTTCCCGGGTTGGGATTTTCTATCATGCTATCCTTAGTATCAGCCCGGAGTCTAGAATTGTGCCCAGTATGGCGATAAAGTTCGCCCTCTATCACATCATGGGACGAATATAAACTAGGCGAAATGTGGGTATACTAGTTAGGTACACCTCTGCCTACCCGTTTGGGGAAAACAGGCGTGAGGGCGTATTTAATTTAACTGTATTTTCTCAACATTTGAATTCTGTGGTTACTTATTATTGTGACAAGAATTACCATTGTTATATTATGAGGCCTTTACTCTAATATAAATACTTACCATTTTATATCGGTTGGTGATCCTAATAAATAAAATAATATTCAAAATATAATTAATTTAGGTACTTTTTCTATTGATTATTGCTATACATGCTTAAACTAAATATTTACCAGAATAGGTACAGCATTAGAAAGCAGTACAGTCAGTTTCTTCCTTTTCAACAATAAATTTTTCTCTAAATGTTGCAAAAAAATATTGATGGTTTTGGTGTCCAATATCAATGTCTTGTTGATACAATCCAATTCTACAGTAAAACATTATCTTCAGGAAAACTGAAACGAGTCATTTTATTGTACATAATTAATACATTTCTTATATTTAATTTTATTATTAATGCATACTGCAAAATTCATATTTCCCATAATATGGGGTAATAATTTATTGAAATTTCGGCATCACCAAACGGAGTAATTTTGTTTGGTTATAAATTTTAATAAATGATATTTACTTTGATTAATGCTTTACTATTGCAGTGATAGCTCAGTGGGGAGTGGTACGGACTGTCAAGACGAAAGTCGCAGGTTCGAGACCAGCCCCAAAAGCATAAACCTCTGTCTTTTCTAAGTTATGTGTGTATTAATTGTTAATTATCACTTGCTTTAACGGTGAAGGAAACATCGTGAGGAAACCTGCATACCTAAGAAGTTCTCCATAAGAATTTCGAAGGTACGTGAAGTCTGCCAACCCGCATTAGACCAGCGTGGTGGACTAAGGCCTGACAAACTCACTCAGTAGAGGAGGCCCGTGCCCAGCAGTGGGACGTGTATAGTACAGGTTTAGTAAAACAAAAAGCTACTAAAAGTATATTCCATTTAATCTCATCCTGTGTAAGCAGCAGTTATTAAAAACTAGGAATTTTTCTTTAAAAATACATAAGATAATAGTCTGTACAATTATATACAAATAGTTTTTTTTTAGTTTTTATGTAATAATATTTACTAGATGATAGGTCCTTTATTCATATTTCGTTAATAAAGAATATAATTTTTTAAATAAAATATTTAATATTTACAATAACAAAAGGTAGATGAAATTAAAATCTGTTGGCGGGCAGCTCTATGACGTGTTTACGTACCGCGCCGCTGTAGGTAATTAATAAAATAAAACTAGTTTATACGGAATTTATAGCGGTTTAATTTTAAAAATTAAAAATAAAATAAATAAATACACGTCCAACAGTCACACACAGTCCTGACCCCACACTAGGTTAACCTGTATCGTGGGTATCAGGAACTACGAGGGTCTTGCCAACCCACAACACCCAGACATGAAGCAAAATTTTGTGGATCACACAAACATTTGCCTCGGTGTGGGAATCGAACCCACGGCTAGAAGTGGGCGTTATAACGAAAAGCTATTATTAAGCTCTGCTTATTATAACAAGCATATAAGTACGTTTGTAAGTTTAAGTTGTTGACGTTATAACGGAACATAGTTGCGTCATGCGTGGTTGCATCACCGGCCGCCGCTTAGCGTTGATCGTTGCCCGTTGGCGCTGTCGTGAAAGCGATCGAAAATACACTTTATACAAAAAGACATAAAGTCGAAAGTAAAACGATGTTATCATAACGATTATGCTACTGAATTGAATTTCGTTTGATTGCATAATATTTATTATTGTTTATAAGTAAATTATTTTTGGTCGCTTATATTTTGTTGTGTTAATTTTTAACCGTTGACCGTTGTTTCGTTATTTGTATGCTTAGTATGCGTTTCGCTGTCGGGAACGAAGCATGTGTTTATGTTTGATACATCACGAGTTCGTTCGTAAGCGAGTTCGGTGTTTTTAATTAAGTAAATGAGATTGTTCATTTATTAACTTATTGTAAATAGTTCAGAGGATTATAGTGTGTTTAGTGTGAGTAACATATAGTGTAGATAGGTATGTTAAGTGTAAATATAGAATAGTGGATGTACATTTAATAATAAAATTGAAAATGTCGAGAGGGGGCAATGCGTTGATTTGGAACTATTGTACAAAAATTGAAGGCGATAATTTTTTTTGAAGTTTTTTGAAGTCTGTTAAAAAGCGTTTTAGCTTTTTTATAAGCTAGCTTAAAAAAATAAGCACAACGTTTAATTTCGTTGTGAAAATCAAGCCGTTTGTCCCACTACTACCCACGGCCTCTCGCTTCGCAGCCGGCTACTCGTACACTGGGCCACGGAGGCTGTCAAATGATTAATGTCAAATAAATGTATAATTTTAAAATGAAGGTAGGCAACGTAACATCAACTTTTCGAGACGACCTACACCTCAGTCTCTCCCGTGAGCACGAAGACTGAAAAGCTTTCGATAAAATTAAACCGCCATAAAATCCGTATAAACTAGTTTTATTTCAATGTGTAATATTCGCGTAAACATAAGAAATCACTATTATGTAAATAGGTAGTTATTTCAAGTACAGGGCATAAGCATAAGATAAGATGATAAGAAACGTACTTTTAACTCAAGCAAAAAAAATACTCTGTGCAAGGGGGCGGGGCTATAAAAGTCTGTGCATAATAATCTCTAGTTGACACTTAATACGTCTAATTTTATGCGCGGTGCAGAACGTCGTATTTCGATCAAGAAATTTAATATTTAGACATTAACTTTTATGAAATAAAGTTGATTTTGAACGTTTATTAATTTTTGTTGCGTGTATGAGTGTTACGTGTGATTTTATCTTTGCATGTGTAAGTAAGTGGAGCCGTATTTTTGGCAGATTCATATGAGAGTTATAGTTATCTTATTTCGATGCGGTCACAATACTGTATAGATAACATTACCGTGACTAAATATTAAAACATAAATATTAAACTCAAGGTGGTAGGTCCCTAGGTGGTAGGGTTTGGGCCTCGGCATATCTCACTCACCGTACGAAACGTAGCAGCAAGCTGCTACTTTACGCCGGTTTTCTGTGAGACAGTGGTAATGACCCGGACGAGCCGGCCCATACATGCTGTAGACAAGTGTCTACAGCGTGGCTCTACCACTCAAATAATAAATAAATCATTTTCTCCATATGTCATTGAGATTATTGTAAAATATCCTATAAACAACCTACTTGCCAATTTCATGCCAAAAATTGCGGATTTATGGGATCTATATTGAGTTATCAATATATTTTACAAGTCGTATTTAATTTTGTTTATCTGTTTATTTACAAATATTTACATGTTCTAGGTATGACCGACAGCCCCCTATGCAGGGGATGCCTGGCAGTTGATGAAACAGCTTCACACGTCATCCTGGAATGTGAAGGTGTAGCTACACAACGGGAGGAAATCCATAACACACCAAGGTCACTCCCAGAAAGCTGTGGACACACCAGGAGGATCCTGCGCTTCTGGTCGGAGTTAGACCGACTAGATTCTGGTATAACTTTCACACACAATGGCCCGACATTTTTACGGTCTAAGTGCGGAGAAAAGGAGCCCACAATTAAAATCTGTCTGGTTACAAATTTGATTCAATCACGCATCTAAACAACAGCTCACAAATGTTTTATAAATACAGAGCGAATGAATGAAACAAAAAATACAATATGGCCCAATTAATATCCGGGACTGTGGTCTATAGTTACTGGATATAAGACTAGACATAAAACTCCGGGACTTTTCAGAATTAACCGGCCATCTGGCAACCCCAATTTCGACACAATATTAAAATCGATTAATCGATTACTGGTAATGGATTATCAACATTATTATCAATAACATATCCATCGACTCCTTTCTTCTCAGTCAGTTCGCTCTGACCCTTCTTTTTGGTTTGAGGTAGTTTTAAATGCACCGTCTTCACGTGAAGTTTCATTGAGTTTGATTGATTAAAAGTTTTCGCACAAAATTGACACTCGTACGGTTTCACACCGGTGTGTACCTGTCGAAGAAATATTTATTAACTTTTACTAAATACACACATAAATATGCTCTTGCTCGTTTGCCGGCCTATACTATAAAAAAAACACGCACTCACGCCTGTAATCCCCGAAGGGGTAGGCAGAGGTGTAACCAGTACACCCGCATTTCACCGAGCGTATTTCCGTCCCTTATGTGATAGGGGGCGAGCCTATCACCATACCGGGAATAAATTCCAGACTCCGGGCTGATACTGAGCATTTCCGAATATAAAAACCCAGTACCACTTTACCCGACCCGGGGATTGAACCCTAGACCTCAGCGTTAGCCGCAATCGTAACGCGTACGCATTACAACTGCGCCACCGGGGCAGTCTCGTCACTGGCTCGTTTAAAACAGCTGGTAGAATGGGCCGGCTCGTCCGGGTCATAACCACTGTCTCACAGGAAACCGGCGTAAAGTAGCAGCTTGCTGCTGCGTTTCGTACGGTAGTGAGATATCCGGAGGCCCAAACCCCCTCCCATTCCCAATCCCTTACTTATCCCTTTCCTTTAAGGTCGGCAACGCGCCCATGACTCTTTTAGTATTGTGGGCGTACCTCGGCGGTGGTGATCACTTACCATCAGGTGACCCACTTGCTCGTTTGTCGGCCTATGCAATAAGTGCTTTCAGATTATTGTTGGGGCTCCCGCGTTACTGTAGCGCATCACAAATGTTCGCGGAGGCTCATGTGAATGATTTTTACGCCATTATGAGGCAGAGAACCGCCTCGATGTGGTGCAAGTTGCGTGGGTGCTCTAACAGTATTCTGAAAGTATTAGTAAATAAAATTGAAAATCCATTTAGGGGCCATCCATAAATTACGTCACACGTTAAGGGGGAGGGAGGGGAGGAGGAGGAGCGGGGAGGGGTTGCAAATTTTGTGACATCACATTTTTTCAAAACATAATATTTTATATCTAAATATTACAACACTAACTTTAAAACATACCTACTAAAGAATAACATAAAAATAATTGTGACATCACACTAGGTAGGGGGGGGGGGGGTCTCACAAATGTGACCAGCTGTGACAAGGCCGGGGGAGGGGTCAAAAAATCATGAAATTCGTGTGACGTAATTTATGGATGGCCCCATATCAAGCACTGATTGGACCTACACATGTCTACTCGTGGCGCTAAGCTACTGGGCTCGCATTATTATCACCCAACCAGGAAAAAGATTTAAATAGTTAATTAATATATTATAAGATCTTTAAATAACATTATGGAATTTATGAAGTCCGAAATAAAGATTTGATGATGATGATGATGTTTGATACTAGCCCTGTATTATACACGTCCCACTGCTGGGCACGGGCCTCCTCTACTGAATGATAGGGGTCAGGCCTTAGTCCACCACGCTGGACTAATGCGGGTTGGCAGACTTCACATACCTTCGAAATTCTTTGGAGAACTTCTCAGGTATTTCGGTTTCCTCACGATGTTTCCTTCACCGTTAAAGCAAGCGATAATTAACAATTAATATACACATAACTTAGAAAAGTCCGAGGTGTATGCTCTTGAGGCTGGTTTCGAACCTGCGACTTTCGTCTCTACATTCCATACCACTGCCCGCTGAGCTAGCACTGCTGATTATAATATTATAAAAATAAAAATAAAAAAACAGCTGTAACATATCAACTCACCCGATGGTGTCTATTCAGCGCTGGTTTTTGACTGAATCGTTTGCCGCACGTGTTGCACACGTACGGTCGCTCCCCGGTATGGGTTCGAATATGGATCCTCAGCTGGTTGCTGTCGGGGAACTTCTTACCACATTCGGTACATGGGAAAGGTCTTTCACCGGTGTGGGTTCTTTGATGATATTTGAGTGTTGCGTTCGACTGTACATAGGAAATAAAACATTTTTAACCTTCGGCTTACGGAGCCGTTCAGGCTCCAGGCAGAATTCAACCTTATTGACGTACAAATAAGGTTGAATTCTGCCTGGAGCCTGTCAGTTGGCATGCGAACGGCTCCATAGCACGAAGGTATCACTAATAAATAAATACACGTCCAACAGTCACACACATAGTCTTGACCCCACACTAGGTTAACCTGTATCGTGAGTATCAGGAACTACGAGGGACTTGCCAACCCACAACACCCAGACACGAGACAAATATTTGTGAATCAGACAAACATTTGTCTAGGTGCGGGAATCGAACCCACGGCCTCACGTTTCGCAACCGGCTACTCGCCCATTACGCCACGGAGGCTGTCATAAATAATGCCTCATACGGTCTATTTTTTATAGCACTAGGGGCGTTGCCCATATTTTTCCACAAAACATAAAATGAAAAAAAACTTAAAGTCCGACGAATATGAGACATATGTTAGTTTCTTCCCCACATTATTCTGCATCGATTGGTATCGGTCTCGACCCCATACCCCCAGCGGTTTCGGAGGAGATAGCGTGACAAGCTTTTGGCAGCGGCGGCGGCGCCAGTTACTTTTTTTTAGAATAGAGATTTAATTTTTTGTTTTTTTTTTATGTGCATGCGAGTGCCAAGTATGTCTGGTATACTTGACTATTTCTTAAAAAGGCCATTCCAGGGATTTCTGTACATTACAGTCGCATAATTCTGTAAAACAATGTCTGGACATTAAAAGAGGCCATAACCCATGAGTTTGTTTCGGCATTTCTTCTCATGGCTAGCCCCGAAATGCCGTCGTAATTGTAATAGCATAAAAAATGATTGACATGTTAAAGTGACATTTATGATCCAATTTACAGAATAAATGATTTGAATTTGAATATCGGCAGTCCCCAAAGACTCCCGCATGGTTATTTTATATTACTCACCGTACATTTCCGCCCGCACACTTCACAAACAACATTCATATTATATTTAAGCCCCAGATGAACTCGGCGTACGTGTGCACGCAAACTGGCTCTACCTAAGAAATACGCGTCACACTGAAAATAAACAAGTTATCATCAAAAATCACTTACCAAATGAATTCAATTGTATTTTGAACAGACTTAAAAAAGGTAGTTTCCAATTACTTTGTACGATATAAGTATTATACAACGTGTTACAGACAGGTGTGGTCAAATTTATGCAACGTATAGTGTATAGTAATGTTGTTGTGTAGTTCTATAGTACTTATATCGTACACTATACGTTGCTTAGAATTGACCCCACCTTTCTGTAACACATTGTATAATACTTATATCGTACACTTTACATTGCTTAAATTTGACCACACCTTTCTGTAACACGTTGTATAATACTTAATTCGTACACTATACGTTGCTTAAATTTGACCACACCTTTCTGTAACACATTGTATAATACTTATATCGTACACTTTACATTGCTTAAATTTGACCACACCTTTCTGTAACACGTTGTATAATACTTAATTCGTACACTATACGTTGCTTAAATTTGACCACACCTTTCTGTAACACGTTGTATAATACTTAATTCGTACACTATACGTTGCTTAAATTTGACCACACCTTTCTGTAACACGTTGTATAATACTTATATCGTACACTATACGTTGCTTAAATTTGACCACACCTTTCTGTAACACGTTGTATAATACTTATATCGTACACAATACGTTGCTTAAATTGGACCACACTTTTCTGTAACACGTTGTATATTTGTATGTTCACGCATTTTATATAGCATGGTGCGGCAAATGAGCAAGTGTGTCAACTGATGGTAAGTGATCTCCACTACGCATGAACGTCCACAATACCAGAAGTACTATAGGCGTGTTGCCGACTTTAAAGGATTTGGGCCTCAGGATCTTTCACTCACAGTACTAAACGCAGCAGCAAGCCGCAACTTTACGCCAGTTTTCTGCGAGACAGTGGTAGCGACCCGGTCGAGAAAAACTGTCTTAAGCGTGGCTGCACCACTCAAAAAACTTACTTACCTGATCACACGCCAATTTTGTGAGTTTTTTAGCCACCAACGGTTTCTGTCGAAGCGTTTTCGCGTGTTCATTCATGTGGGTCGATATATCACCAGATATTTTCTGATAGCATATCTTGCAGTGGGAACTGAGAAAAAAATACATACATAATCACACCCGGTTTCTGAAAGGCTGATCAATGTAAAGATTAACTAATTAACTGTTAATTCTCATTTCAAGTCGTCATCGAGTTGCTAGAAGCGTGGTCAACACCTTTGATTTAAAATACACGTTAGTTAACATAGCTTTCAAATACGAAAAATCGTATGTCAAACGCTCTTAGAAAGACATTAGATATTATTAATTAGAAAGACATTAGAATCTTTCACTAAGTAACGTTTCAGAATATTATAAATCCGAGAGTAACTCGTGTCTTTGTTACGTTTTCACGGCTAAACGGCTTCAATGAAATTTAGTAAGGAGCTAGGTTATATCCTGGGGAAGAATATAAGGTACTTTTTGTCCCGGAAAGACATTTACGCGGGCGGAGCCGCGAACAAAATCTAGTTTACACTCTCTCTCTCTTATCTTCCACCTGCATTTATCCCACTCGCAGTGGTGTCGGCGTAACATGCTTTAACACATGTTACAGAAAGATTTGACTTTTAGTTTTGACGACCCGCCTGCTTGATATCAACCCCTCTGGGGAGAAAACACCTATACCCGAAACAAATATTTGTGGATGGCACAAACACCCTCACGGAGGGATTATATATAACGCCTTTATTCCAGAAGGTGAATAGAGGTGCTATTAGTACAGCGTTTCGCCGAGCTTTTTTCCGTCCCATGATGTGATAGACGAGCCTATCTCCATAGCGTGGACAAATTCCAATCCCGGGCAATTCATGTGTGATTTTTCGAACCGATAACACAAACACTATTTGTGATTCCCGTGTACCCAGGATCTCAATGTTCTCAGCCTACGCTGCCACTAAACCAATAAGGCAATCTTTAAATATAATACATCATAGTTTTTACGTAACTGTAAAGTTTTTAACTAAACTACACTAAACGTAACTGAACTAAAATAATCATAACTAATCTAAACTACACTACACTATACTAATCCCAACAAATACAAACTACACTAAACTAACCTAATCATAACTAAACTACACTACACCAAACATAACTAAACTAAACTGCACTAAACATAACTAAACTACACTAAATATAACTACACTAAACCAACATTACTTTAAAGATAACTCACCCGTTGTTTCCGAGCGTGTGTTTGATGGACGTCAGTATATGTCGCTTCCAAGCCTTTATTGTTAAAAACTGCGTGTCACATTCCACGCAGAACCGGTCCAACTTCGACTCCTCATCTAATGGTGTCTGAACAAAAGGGTCATGGGTTCGATTCCAGTTCCACGACAAGCTGAGACTTACGGCCATTATGAATAAACGATCTTAGTTTAATCATCCGAATAGATCGCAAAAACAGTACATTTTTGAGTGTTAGAGCCACGCTGTAGACGGTTTTGTCTTGCACGAATGGGCCGACTCGACCGGGTCGTTACCATTGTCTCACAGAAAACCGGCGTAAAGTAGCTTGCTGCTACGTTTCGTATCGTGAGTGAGACATCCGAAGGCCCAAATTCCCCCCGTCCCAATACCTTTTCCTTAAGGTCGGCAATGCGCCTATGATTCTTCTGATATTGTGGGCGTACATGGGCGGTGGAGATCACTTACCATCAGGTGACCCATTTGCTCGTTTGCCAGCCTATGGTATAAAAACAAATTTATAGATGTAAAAATAATTAATTATACGTGTAACAGAAAGGTGAGATCATATTTAAGTGTGGTTACATACACCTGACAGTGAATGTTTATGTCCTGGATCTTATCAAAATATAGACATACTAAAATTTCATGCTAATTTTAATCAATCGTATCACTATAAATTATTTGCAGTACCTCTACGCACCTAGTAACGGCTTCATTCGCACCAGCTGTTTATCATTTAGTATTGTCCAAAGTGGCAAGTCGATTATCGACCTGTTATTCAATCGATAAAATATTTTCTAGTAATGCAATCGGATTTGGTACTAGGTGAAATACTTATATCGTACACTATACGTTGCTTAAATATGACCACACCTTTCTGTAACACGTTTTATAATACTTATATCGTACACCATACATTGCTTAAATATGACCACACCTTTCTGTAACACGTTGTATAATACTTATATCGTACACCATACATTGCTTAAATATGACCACACCTTTCTGTAACACGTTGTATAATACTTATATCGTACACAATACGTTGCTTAAATATGACCACACCTTTCTGTAACACGTTGTATAATACTTATATCGTACACCATACATTGCTTAAATATGACCACACCTTTCTGTAACACGTTGTATAATACTTCAATACATTGCTTAAATATGACCACACCTTTCTGTAACACGTTTTATAATACTTATATCGTACACTATACGTTGCTTAAATATGACCACACCTTTCTGTAACACGTTTTATAATACTTATATCGTACACTATACGTTGCTTAAATATGACCACACCTTTCTGTAACACGTTGTATAATACTTATATCGTACACTATACGTTGCTTAAATTTGACCACACCTTTCTGTAACACGTTGTATAATACTTATATCGTACACAATACGTTGCTTAAATTTGACCACACCTTTCAGTAACACGTTGTATAATAGTTATACCGTACACTATACGTTGCTTAAATTTGACCACAACTTTCTGTAACACGTTGTATAATACTTATATCGTACACTATACGTTGCTTAAATTTGACCACATCTTTCTGTAACACGTTGTATAATACTTATATCGTACACAATACGTTGCTTAAATTTGACCACACCTTTCTGTAACACATTGTCGATATTATGATTATTAGGGAAAGTTGTTATTAATACCACCCACCTGTTGATCCCATTGGTGAGATTTACTCTTGTGCATCAACAGTCCGTGTTTACCCACAAAACTCTCGCCGCAAATATGACACACATGCTCGGTGGGGTGACGCTTGCGTTTGTGCGTTAGATACGAGGTTACCTTCCTGCGCGAGGGAAAAGAAATAGAAAAAAAATATTAATAAAAATATGAAAAACTAAAAAAATATAATTTAAATAACGGTCAAGTCCGAATCGGTGTCGCGAACCTAAGCTTCTGTACCACTCTCTTAAGCTTCTACCATTTTATATAATTGTTTTTTTCTTAATATCATAGGCCGGCAAAGTACACTCGTCAAAAAAAACGTGCATGTGAAGTTGGCTTTGGGCGTAAGATGTTAGTGGCCCATTTACACTCCTAGCAAAAATCCTAACGAATAATAAAAACATAATGCCTGACTGCCTCGATGGCGCAGTTGTAATGCGTACGTGATACGACTGAGGCTGAGGCTGACGTCTCGGGCTCGATACCCGGGTCAGGTAAAAGTGATATTGGATTTTCTACACAATGCTCAGTATCAGGCCGGAGTCTGGAATTGTGTCCGGTATGACGATAGGCTCGTCCCCTATCACATTATGGGACGGAGATAAGCTCGGCGAAATGTGGGTATACTGGTTACACCGTTGCCTACACTTTCGTGGATTATAGGCGTTAGTACGTATGTAATAAATAAACATTTTTGGTTGTGGATACGGAATCCTAGGTGCGCGAGTTCGATTCGCACTTGACCTTTATTTATTTGTCGTCAGATTGGACAACAATTTACCTAAATTTCTGTCCACAGAGATCACACTGATACGTGTAACCGTTATGCCATTTTTCATGCTCCCTCGCTTGGCTGCTATAAAAAAAAAAACAAATTATTATAACGTGCTATAGGTGGTGAGGAGCAGTGTGAAATGAGAATAGGGTAGTTTCCTATGATGAATTTTATACATTATTTTATAAGCAACAGAAAATTATACGCAAACTCAGTGGGCTTGTGTTGACGGTAGAGTAGATGAGAGTAGAGGAGTGGAGGAGGATCGGGATGTGCATTTACATAAATACTCTTTGGTTCAATAGTACATGGAACCATTTTTTATTAGTTTGAGTAAAGAATTGAATTTGAATGCTCTGAAGAATTGTTTGACCTTATTCCTTCCTCACCTTTCCTTAACAGAACCACGCGTGCTGGCTTGCGAAACCATAGCTTCGTGGTCTCTTCCATCTCGGCTCGGACCAAGACGTTCGTAAAATCTTACTTCTGTCGGACCATAAAGCTGTGGAATAGCTTGCCGGCGCACGTGTTTCCTCCTTCCTATAATATGGGATCCTTTAAACGGAGTGTGAAGAAGCTAGTTGCTTAGCAGGCCAGATAATTAATAATAATTCTGCCGATCTGCGATAGATTCAGTGTCTATCGTTGGTCGACAGTATTCATGGATTGCACTACACTTACCATCAGGTGTAGCGTAGTACAAATACGTTCACAGTTTTTGAATTCGTATAAAATTACTACCGTCGAAGTGTCAAACTTGTAATTCATACGGTAATAAAGAAAAGAATCGCTTGAAAACTAATTTCATATTCAATTATTATGAAATAAAATAAACCATTTAATTAATTTTAATCATAGTTCCCACTAGTGGCTACTAATATTTGACGTATTGAGAGAAAACGAAAACATCGTTTTACAAAACTACTAGCTGTTGCCCGCGGCTCCGCCCGCGTGAAAGCCTATTTCCAGGATTAAAATAGTCTAGTGGGCGCCCCCGGTGAGAAGCGCGCTTGACAAAAATACTAATGTCGCTATTAAAAAATAGGGGTTGATGGTAGAAGGGTGAAAATTTAGGGTTGTATGTATTTTTAATGCTGTATCAAAAAAATAAAAACAAATCTTGTCTAAAAAATCAAAAAATAAAATTAGGGCTGGACCACCCTTAACATTTAGGGGGATGAAAAATAGATAGTAGCCGATTCTCAGACCTACTGAATATGCATATAAAATTTCATACAAATCGGTCGAGCCGTTTCGGAGGAGTATGGGAACGAACATTGTGACACGAGAATTTTATATATTAGGTTAGATAGAAGATTAAAACTTGTACTAGGCCTACAAGGTAGGAGGTTGATATTAATACTCACGCAGTATGTGACACGTGTGTACATTTATTACATCGATACAATCTCTCGTGAGCCGTCGACGCGTGTGTTCGCAATAATCTCGCAGATTTATATCGCATTCGACAAATTTCACACTCATGTTGACCGCTACGCTGTGAACAAATAACACAAACGGTAAACCGACAAACGCATTAAACATACATACGCACTCATGTCTGTAATCCCCGAACGGGTAGGCAGAAGTGTAACCAGTACACCCACATTACGCCGAGCGTGTATCTGTCCCATGATGTGTTAGACGGTATGGCCAGACTCCGGGGTGATACTGAGCATTTCGTAATAGAAACACCCAATATCATTTTTACCCGACCCGGGGATCGAACCCGAGACATTATCTTCTGCCTCAGTCTTAACGCGTATGCATTACAACTACACCACCGAGGCAGACAAACGTATTAAAATATTTGTATTTTGTAGCATAAGTCGGCTAACGAGCAAGTAGGTCACCTGATGGTAAGTAACTGACCTTCCATTAACACCCGAAATAACAGAAAATTGTATATTCAACGTGTTACAGAAAGGTGTGGTCAAATATAAGCAACGTATAGTGTCCGATATAAGTATTATACAACGTGTTACAGAAAGGTGTGGTCAAATTTAAGCAACGTATAGTGTACGATATAAGTATTATACAACGTGTTACAGAAAGGTGTGGTCAAATTTAAGCAACGTATAGTGTACGATATAAGTATTATACAACGTGTTACAGAAAGGTGTGGTCAAATTTAAGCAACGTATAGTGTACGATATAAGTATTATACAACGTGTTACAGAAAGGTGTGGTCAAATTTAAGCAACGTATAGTGTACGATATAAGTATTATACAACGTGTTACAGAAAGGTGTGGTCAAATTTAAGCAACGTATAGTGTACGATATAAGTATTATACAACGTGTTACAGAAAGGTGTGGTCAAATTTAAGCAACGTATAGTGTACGATATAAGTATTATACAACGTGTTACAGAAAGGTGTGGTTACTTTATTTATATCATAGGCAGGCAAACGAGCAAGTGGATCATCTTATGGTAAGCGATCTCCACCGCACATGTACGCCCACAATACCAAAATAATCATGGGCGCGTTGCTGACCTTAAAGGAAAGAGATAATTAAGGGATTGGAAAGGGCAAGGGCATCTGGACCTCCGGATATCTCGCTCACCGTACGAAAGATCAATAACGCAAAAAAAGTACAAGGTCCCTCGTATGCGAGAGGCCGTTTGGATTGGTACCACCCTTTGTCTATTTCTGCCGCCAAGCAACAGTATCTAAGCACTGTCGTGTTCCGTTTTGAAGAACATTGAAGCCAGTGAAATTACTGGGCATTATGAGACTTAACATCTTATGTCTCGGGGTGACGAGCGCAGTCCAGTGTCATGCAGTGCTGTTATTAAAAGTTCTGTGCGGCGTTGCTTCTGTTTATGAGCACGCGTGGCGGTTACAATCAGGCGAGCGACCTGCTCGTCTCGTCATTCAAGCTAACAGTGCAGTGGTCCATATCGACTCAAAATATTTATTAATTAATAATGGACGTTTCCATATTACAAATATTGTTACTAATGTAAAATAAAAAGACAACAAATAAATAATTTTGTGTAATTGCCTAGTGTATTTTGATGCTATGTATGTTATGTATACATTAGTTGATATGATTTCTATACATAAGTTTGTTTATTTTTGTACTGACTTGTCATAAGCGCTATTTTAATTGCCCACATGATTAATAACACTATTTCATTTCATTACAGATAAAAAAATTAAAAAAACTTACCGCGTCATGTTTCCTCTTATGATTGTCATAAGCTTTAGCATCCAAGAAACCTTTGTAACACGTGTCACATTTAAACGTTGAACTTAGATAGTTCAAAGATTTTGACCTTTCGTGCAACGCTTCCAATTGCTGTTCCTTTGACAGTAACACTTCGCTAGCGTCCACTATGAAAACTGTAAAGTAAAGTATTTGACTACATACATATATACGCACTCACGCCTGAAATCCCCGAAGGGGTAGGTAGAGGTGTAACCAGTACACCCACATTTCGCCGTGCGTATCTCCGTCCCTTATGTGATAGGGGGCGAGCCTATCGCCATACCGGGCACAAATTCCAGACTCCGGGCTGATACTGAGCATTTCGTAATAGAAAAACCCAATACCACTTTACCCGAGTATTATAGTATACTTTAATGAGTGGTAGAGCCACGCTGTAGACACTTTTGTCTACAGCATGTATGGGCCGGCTCGTCCGGGTCATTACCTCTGACTCGCAGAAAACCGCCGTAAAGTAGCGGCTTGCTGTTGCGTTTCGTATGGTGAGTGAGATATCCGGAGGCCCAAATTCCCCTCCCCTTCCCAATTCCTTAGTTATCCCTTTCCTTTAAGGTCGGCAACGCGACCATGATTATTTTAGTATTGTGGGCGTACATGGGCGACGGAGATCACTTACCATCAGGACCCACTTGCTCGTTTGTCGGCGTATACCATTAAAAAAAAAACTTACTTTCGTCAATTCGTTTCTTTTTATTTTTCACCTTGACCTTCTTGTCCAGGTTCTGACGCGAGCTAATACTCTTCAGAGGCAGGTCATCCTCAGAATCGAATCCTGGACAATCACTGAGATCATTGTCTCTTAATTTATCGCTGTAGTAATCTGTTTCTGGCTTCGATACTGACATAGCTGAAAAATATTTTAAACTATTATGTATTTATTTTTCATTTTTTAGTTGGATCTTCTATAAAAGCTTTTTTCAAACTATTATTTTAGTCCTAGTGTAGTGTATCTACATAAGTGTTGTAGGCAGACTTGTAAATTTATATCTAAATTATATCTAAACTAAATCTAAAGTTACAGATAAATATATGTCTACAATATATAATTACATGTACTTTATACTAATTATATATAAATAAATATGTGCAATAAACAGTTGGACAATCACGCTGCAAATTGTTATTAGCGGTGTTCGGACCGGTTTGTATCTCGGCTCACAGCCGACGATGCTCGATTTCCTCCGAGCGGCGATCGGTGCGTGCGTGCTATTCGGGAACGGTCGGCCAGTCAGCTCATAACCGCTTTCGACGCGAGACGCTTGCGCTTCACGTTCCGCTTATCAGCTGTGCCGCGCTTTATTACTGTATCCGTAGTCATATGTACGTTGTGCAAACGCTGTAGACTTTTTTGTATCCTGCTTTTGCTATACTCCTTCTTAATTAATTCTGTGTGCTTTTTGAATAAACTCTTCTTGTGCTTGTACCTTGGACTGCTTTTATTTCTTGCGAATCCCAGAAGGTACGCATCTATCATTTCACACACCTGTACACTAAACTAGTAATAATAATACATAGCAGTGATAACTCAGCGGGGAGTGGTATGGACTGTCGAGACGAAAAGTAGCTGGTTCGAAACCAGCCCCAAGAGCATACACCTCTGACTTTTCTAAGTTATGTGTGTATTAAATGTTAATAGGGTAGTTTCCTATATTGAAGTTTGTACATTATTTTATAAGCGACAGAAAATGATATGCAAAAGAAACCCTTTTATTAAATCACAATCAAAATTGATTCAGAAATGTGCCCGCAGTTATGACTTTAAATGTTGGAATGAGGAAAAGTGGGTGCGTAGTAGGGATATCTCACTATCTCGCTTGCACGCGTGCACCATAATGAACATTTTACACAGTGACGTCAAAGTTTGCGTCGCCTGTCATTTGACAATTACCCCTTCTACAGGATTTGAACTTATTTATTATTGGACAGATTTATAAAATTCTTTCTGCAATGGATTTTGAGTAACGTAACTTATTGATTTAAATAATAAAAATAATCCAGTCAACTACCCTATTATCACTTGCTTGAACGGTGAAGGAAACATCGTGAGGAAACCTGCATACCTTAGAAGTTCTTCATAAGAATTTCGAAGGTATGAAGTCTGCCAACCCGCATTAGCCAGCGTGGTGGAGTAAGGCCTAACCCCTCTCATTCAGTAGAGGAGGTCCGTGCCCAGCAGTGGGACGTATATAATACAGGGCTAGTACTAGTAGTTAGTTAGTAATAATAATACTAGCTCTTGCACGCGCGAGCGACCTGCTCCTATCATCATTCAAGCCATTTAAAAAATCTTACCTTTATCATTGGGTTCTAATTTAATCTCCTTTTTACTTTCACATTTTATTTCGATTTCTGTTTTAAGTTTATCTTCATGTAATGAATAGCTCTCCATAGTGGCTACAGATATTGTGTTTATAAGACCAAATGCCTGTCGGTCTATGAACACAATAGATTTTAGATTCAACTGAAAAAAAAATACAACTTCAGAGTTCCGACTTTCTTCAGTGGACACACCGATTTTTTTAATTTTTTTTTCGAATGGATTTTACAGCTTCACCCGACAATAAAGCCGGCGCTTATGGCGCTCTAGCCAGAAATTTGTATAATGTATTTAGTAGCGATTAAGCACAGAGGCGCCTTTTAGAAGGCTCAGACCTGAGCTTGAGCAATCGCTGGGGAGTATAGTTTAGGCCCGCTTTTGCACATCATTGTGCCGAGGGTCAGTTGTGGGAGCTCTTTCGACTCGCAGGCGTGTCCTATGTCGGGGTCGCGTATTATTATTGCGATTCTGATTGGGCAAGGTAAGTGCTGCTTCGATAGCGACTGTGATGGAGTCGTTGGGATCTACCAAAACATGTTTGGGACGACGACGGAGGATGGACACACCGAGCGCTGGCTAACTGACTGGGACAAAATCCAAAATACCTAAATCTAATAATAGTTTACTTTTTATAGCATAGGTCTGCAAATGAGGTGCGTCACCTGATGGTAAATGATCTCCACTGCCCATATACGCCCACAATACCAGAAGAATCGAGGGTGTGTTGCCGACCTTAAAGGAAAAGGATAATTAAGGGATCAAGAAAGGGAAGGGGATTTAGGCCTCTGGATATCTCATGAAACGAAACGCAGCAGCAAGCCGCTAATTCACGTCTGTTTTCTGTGAGACAGTGGTAACGACCCGGACGAGCCGGCCCATTTATGCTGTAGATAAAATTGTCTACAGCGTGGCTCTGCCACTCAGAAATAATGCAAAAGTTTATAAAATTATAACTAATAATGTATTGCACAAAGTAGGACAATATACAAAATTTGTTTCTTAAAATCGGCCATACTACAAAACAATTATAAAACATATACATAGAAAATACTTTACACACCGTATTGGTTCTGAGAATATTTTTTTTATGATAAACAATCCTACCTCAATAGTACTCACCAAAACCTGTTGAAGCAACTCCTCTGATTTCTGTGATTTGATAACAAGCTGCTGACATTTCTTTAGCTGATAATAACATATGTAGCATGTATAGTATAGCCTTCCATCCTCTTGAACCTGTGGAATATGAACAATCTTTGGCAGTCAAATAAGGAACCCTTAAACCAGTTAAGGTCATAACCTAACCCATAGAATGTTAAAATATATACAATATGTAACAAAAACCCTGTTGGGCGTTTTAACTGTGATATCAGAATCGATATTCAAACGTAATGAAATAACTCGCATACGAAAATGAGAGTATAAAAATAATCATATTTTTTTATAATTTAATTATTTTATTGTTTGTGAACCGTATTTCTATTGATTACCTCTGCAAGAGCGATTAATCGGAGCCAGAGCGAGATAGCAAATTGCGGCGTCTAAATGCATCAAACGCGCTGCGCCGCGTGCGCGTCAATACGTCACACAAGTCAGCTGTTTATAAATAATGTTTT
This sequence comes from Mimas tiliae, assembly GCA_905332985.1. NCBI lineage: Eukaryota > Metazoa > Arthropoda > Insecta > Lepidoptera > Sphingidae > Mimas > Mimas tiliae. The sequence continues at coordinate 1,395,890 of HG995266.1, read as the reverse complement.
TTAAATATGTTCATGTAAATAAGTTACCTGTATAAGGATAATATCTCGCTTCTGTTTTTTTTAATATAACTATTTTCATTAAGCTGTCTATATGTCTATCTTCACGACCCATAAGGGCCGACAGAGTTTTTGTTACATACTGAATAAACACTCAATGTGAGGTGTGAATATGACCACACCTTTATGTAACATGCTGTAAAATCCTCATTGATTTCGATGACTGTGACCCTAGGACTCTCGAACACAGATTGTTCCTATTATTTAGAACCAGTCTTTGCTCGTGGCTCCGCCCACGTGAACGGCCTTTTCCAGGATAAAAAGCCGCCTATGTTACTCAGTGATAATGTATGTACTAATGGCCAAAGAATTATTGAAATTGTGTAGGTATTTCAGCGAGCATATCTCTATCTCATGGTGTGATAGGGGGTAAGCCTATCGCCATACCGGGCACAATTCCAGACTCCGGGCTGATACTGAGCATTTCGTTATAGAAAAACCCTTTATCCGACCTGGGGCTCGAACCCAAGATCTGAGTCAGCCTCAATCATAATGCGTGCGCCACCGAGGCAGTCAATAATTTACCAATAATCGTAATAAAACTAAATTTAAACTGATTTGGATGAAGTTTCGTATTGTAATGGATTTTTTATAGGATGCTATGAGAGATTCAGGTCTAGTTTCTGTAACGCCCAAAAATCAGCTGAAGTATCAGAAAATTGTATGCAATTATTGTACCTTGTTATTTGTTAACTTTTCATACACATCCTGAACTTCCGAGCCCAATATTTGATGCATTCGGACGTTGTTATCCAAACATATTCGGCAAAAAATTAATTCAGACATTTTCACACGGCAAAAACTGTAGTTATAACACAAAGCAAGATATATTTACAAGTTGTTCTTGATTTATATTGACAACAACAATAATAAACTAGTATTATCCACTAATATTACTGTGAATATAAGATTATTTTATCAGAAAACATTTATATTCACAAAAAATACAAACTGTTGACTATTAGGTTGACATAATAGGGATGTTGAAGAAAAATCGATAAAACAATGTATCGCTACATTTCCTGCGATGAATGAATATTTTTAGTCGATATAGAATAACACTTTATCGACGTATTATTATTATTTCAATTGAATGTCATAATTATCCCTTTCTGTATTGTTGGCAAAGCATCCCTGATTCATCCGGTATTGTGAATTAGCCCCTAAAAATATTACTATTAATCTTTATAGGAAAATACTTGATGTATGTATGAGTAAGGAACAAACTGAAACGCTAAAAATCGACTGTCAGTGCCATTTTCATTCAAAGAAATTGTATTTGATTAACCAACACAGGGATGTCAAGAATTTAAAACACCAGATTTTAAAGGTAATGTTACACCACAAAGGCCATCAAAACAAGAATTGAATTGAAGGTAATGTTTAGCTATAACACATAATAGTTGGGCAATTGAGTCTACTATCATATTTTATACTATAAAATACTATTCAACTAAACTTAAATCATTTTGATTTACTTTGTAAACATTTGTAATTTTCAAAAACGCAACTTTGGTACTTATCTTGTCCATAAAAAATCATATTAGAATATTTTTACACCCTCGATGTCTCTCGTCAAATCGTCTATGTCAAATAGCCAACGAGAGCGCCTTGTACACACTTAGTTTGAATCCGTTACAAGCTGCTTTTGCCAGTAGATACAACCACAGTATACACAAATCAACTACAGGATAAGAGACGACTATTTACAGGATCGGATTCCTGTTGACAAGGAATTTAAAAGTGCAACGGTTCGTTCAGCGTATAGGACAAAATGTGCAGACTTTATTATATAACTAATATGCTGATATTAAATCCGTTTCGCCGATAACATCTTCTTTTTGCTGCAACTGCAGCAAATGCTCCGAGAACTTAGCTCATCAAGTCTTGCCTTTGGATCAATAATGAATTGGTCAAAATCACAATTATTGACCATCAATACCCAACGCAAGGTTGAAGTGGATGGGCAGGAAATACTTTATCTCAATGTGTTGTTTTACTTTGAATGATCTAGAAAAACATAATTTTATGTTAGTCTAGCGTTTACACATATTTCAGCAAAGCTCACTCATATTTAGATCCGCTAATAAAAGCTTCATACATAATGTATACCTCAATAGATTGTTGTATTTAACACGTCTCAACAAAATACAATATAATATTAATAAAACCATGCCCTAAATGGAATCCACAGGCTGCGAGAGTTTCGAATACTTGGTCAAAACAATATAGATTTGCTTGAAATCCACATATCTACGACAACAACTTAACAGCGGTTAATGATATCTTACGCATATAATTTAGTTAATGACGTACTTTATCGCATAATATATTGTGTAAACGGCCCATTGCAAATGCTACGAAAATCTAACAAAATAAAAAAATATGTGGTGATTGTCATTCAAAACATGGCAACACAGTGCAATCAAACAAAAAAGTGTAAACGATCTGAAACTATTGTTTTGATTAATATTATCGTTTTTATTACGTAAATAAACGGGTGAATGTACACAAAATGAGTTCCTACGCGTCCGTCGAACTTCCACACACCTCGCTGTACCAATAAATATAATTTTTACCGCGCAAATATCGCGATGTAGGCAGATTAATTTAAGTGGCGAACAACAAACAATATTTTCGTTTTGAAATGCTACCAATACTTTTGTACCATAATATGGACTCTAGTGCTAACAGTGCGAATAATAGTAATTTCGGACAGAATTACGATGATAATATAATACTAAATTGTGTGAGAAATCGGAAGAAAGTTAGTGAATTACCGAATTGTCCAGTCTGTAGTTGTACCATACGTCATGGTGAATTGGAGAATCATTTGTCATTAGAGTTGGAAAGATTAACGAAACTGACCACCGGTGGGTCCAAGAGGAAGATAAGTGCTAACAGTCCTGGTAACTTGGCAGTTGCTGGATCAAGTAGTACTGCAGATTTGGACGATCAAGAAGTTGATGTGTCCGGTTGCCTTGGAAGCGATGTTTATCAGGTAAATAGCCAGTTTATAATGATAGAGGTGTGCTGTGATCATTTTTTCTCTACAGCATCAATGAAAAAGTTGTTTATACAAGTTTGGCTGCTGTTGAATCAAAATACAGCTAAAAAATGATTCTATATTAATAGTCAGTCAACTGAAATACTACTGAATAGACTGCCTCGTTGGCGCAGTTGTAATGCGTACGCGCTACGATTGAGGTCTTGGGTTCAATCCCCGAGTCGGGTAAAGTGGTAATGGGGTTTTCTATTACGAAATGCTCAGTATCAGTCCGGAGTCTAGAATTTGTGCCCCGTATGGCGATAGGTTCGCCTCTTATCACGTAAGGGACGGAGATACGCTCGCGAAATGTGGGTGTACTGGTTACACCTCTGCCTACCCCTTCGTGGATTACAGGCGTGAGTGCGTATGTATGTATGTAATAGTCACTCAAATAGTCCTGAACCCACACTATGTGAAAGGTGAACCTGTATTGTAGGTATCAGGAACTACAAGGGACTTATGGTCCCTTAATTTTTATATATTTAATGTATTTAAATATTGGTTATAATGATTATGTATTTTATGTGGATACTATATAAACATTATACTTATTTTTATAATGTTCTGTTTGTAGTATGTATCCTTTGCATCTACTTAGCCTAGATAGCCTTTGTGGCGCAGCGGGCGAGTAGCCGGTTGCGAAGCATGAGGCCGTGGGTTCGATTCTCGCACCTAGACAAATGTTTGTCTGATTCACAAATATTTGTCGTGGGTCTGGGTGTTGTGGGACCGCAAGTCCCTCGTAGTTCCTGATACCCACGATACAGGTTTACCTAGTGTGGGGTCGGGACTATGTGTGTGACTGTTGGGTGTATTTATTTATTATTATTTACTTCATTAATCTCTGTATCACCTAAAGGTTGGCAGGTACAGAATGCCTCAGGCATTATGTCCACTCTTATATGATAGAAGTATTAATAATTAAAAGATACAACATTATTCAGATCAGAAGCAAAACTATTTATTGACATCTTATTTTGTCATACCCACATTGGAACAATATTAATTATTATGACAGCCGAAGAATACAGATAATATATAACATATCTTTCCCCCATACATAATTATCTGATTACATCAATCAATGAATAACAAGGTGAACTCAGTTTTACTGTTACATTAATTAATTATCATTCAATAAACTTGGTATTCCAATTATATCTGGCCACTGCTCAGGAGGGGGTATTTCAATGGGTGGGTCAGATGATTCCGAATCAGAATGTCCTCCAAGATCACATGATGGAGGTCTAAACACCCCATGAGGCTCTCCAGATTCCTCTTGACTGCGAGCCAATATTTGATCCACATGTCTTCGTTGCAACTCACCATCGTCTGTTCTTACCATATATGAAGTAGGACCTTCTACCATCTCCACTATAGCTCTCTTCCATTTTTCTCCTTGTCCATACATACGAATAAGTACTGCCTGATCAACCCTGAATGACCTCTTTGGTGAGCTTTGTGCAGCAGTATCCAATTGCATTTCAGTGGGACTCTGTACCAAATCCGGATGCAAAATAGACACAGATGTTTTGTATTTGCGGCCATTCAACATCTCTGCTGGGCTTTTGCCAGTACTCGAACATGGCACTGTACAAAGGTAGTATAAAACTTTAGAAAGTTTCTCATCCCAAGGCATCCCTGAATCAGACAACTTCTTTAACTTATTCTTAAAAGATTGTAATAGCTCTTTCAATTTGACCATTAGAGGCTGGATGATATGGTGGAGAATACAAACGTCGAATTTTATTCTTCTTTAAAAAAGTGTTGAATTCACTTGAACTAAAAGTCCTACCATTATCTGAAACCACAGTATCTGGAAGTCCTTGAGAAGAAAATATTTTCCTGAGAACCGAAATCACTATAGTACTACTCATAGATGGTACAATCTCTGCCTCAAGCCATTTACTATAGCTATCTATCAACAGTATGAAAGTTTTACCCTGAAACGGTCCAGCAAAATCCACATGCAACCTTTTCCATAGTTTTTCAGATACCACCCACGTTTGTGGCACCTTAGGTGGATTATTCCGTACAGCTTGGCACTGGTGACACTCTGATACAACTCTCTCAATCTCTTTGTCCATTTCGACCCACCAAACGTATCCTCTAGCATAAGCTTTAGTTTGCACGATTCCAGCATGTGGAGTGTGTAATAATTTTAATACCTCCTTTTGCAGAGACGCCGGAATAATGACTCTGTTGCACCACAATAAACAATCTTTATTATGTGAAAGAGCCTCCTTGCGTTGCCAAAATGGTCGTAAGATTGGATCAGTGTTTGAACGTGGCCAACCGTGAAGCACATGAAACATGACCTTGCGTAGAATTGGATCTTTTCTCGTTTCAGATGCTACTTTATTTGCATCTAGGTCCCAACCCGTCGGTGTCTCCTCCAATAGTAGCACTTCCCTGAGAGGTTTCTCCTCTACAGTTGCTGTTGGTGCCGTCCATCTACTCAAAGCATCTGCATTACCAATCAATTTTCCCGCTCTATACTTTATGGTATACTGATAACAGCTTAATTTTAAAGACCAGCGTAGCATTCTTGGGGATATTTGATCAGGGATAGGTTTAGCAGGATTAAACAGTCCAATCAAAGGTTTATGGTCTGTAATAATACAAAAGTTGCGACCGGCTAAATATTCGTGAAATTTTGATAATCCAAACATTATGGCTAAAGCCTCTTTATCAATTTGCCCATAACGCCTCTCATGCTTCTGCAACGTTCTTGATGCCATCATTATAGGTTTATCAGAACCATCATCCATCACATGTGCAATAATTGCTCCAAGACCATAATCCGATGAATCGCATATGAGAAGTAACTCTCTTTCTAACTCATACCCTACCAAAGTTAAATCCGAAGATAGCAATTTCTTTGCTGTATCAAAAGCTGTTTGTTCAGTTTCGCCCCAAGTCCAAGATCTTTTGGAATCCAATAGCCTATATAATGGTTCTAACAATGTAGCTTTATCTGGTAAAAACTTTTCATAAAAATTATATAAGCCCAGAAACGCTCGTAAAGTTTCCTTACTCGTTGGAGCTGGCTTCTGAAGTATCTCTTTTACTTTGGCTGGTGCTGGGTGCAATCCTTCTGCATCAATCATATGGCCCAGAAATGTAATGCTTTCAGCGGCAAAAATGCACTTAGAAACGTTAAGGCGAAAGCCCATATCATGCAACTTATGCAGAACCTCATATAGACGTTTTGCATGTTCAGCTTTGTTCTTTCCCATAACAGCAATATCATCTAGTAGACATGCCACTCCTTCCATGTCCGCGAAGGCTGTAGACATTACTCGCTGAAAAATAGCTGGAGCTGCATTTACTCCGAAAGCAAGTCGATTCATTTTCATTAATCCAATAGGTGTGTTAAGAGTTAATAGCATTGCTGTCTTCTCATCAACTTGCATTTGTGTGTAAGCTTGTTTTAAGTCTAACTTACTGAAAATTCGACCACCACTTAACTTAGCAAAAGACTCCACAGACTTAGGTAGCGGAAATGCATCAACATCAATCGCTGCATTCACCGTAGCACGGTAATCTCCACAAATACGTAGGGATCCATCATCCTTCTTAACAATTCGTAATGGAGTCGCCCAGTCAGAGTACTTCACTGGTGTGAGAATTCCTTGATCTACCATCCTTCTCAACTCTTCATTCACTTGGTGTTTTAAAGGGAATGGGATCACACGCGCTTTTAAAAATCTCGGTACTGCTTCCACCCGTACATGTAATGAAACTTGCGGACCTTTATATTGTCCCAACCCATCAGCAAACAACTCAGGAAAGTCATTCCACTTATCTATGAATATTTAATGTCTGGAACCAATTACGCCCCAATAGACTCGGTCCCTTGCCTGACACAACAATCAAATCACAATGGGCTTCTTTTTCACCTAATATGACATGTACATTTATTTGTCCAAGTACTTTCAATGTTTCTTGAGTCCATGTTACAAGTTTGATATGAGTAGGCCTCAGAGGAGGAGGAAAAGACCACAGCTTTCTATATGTATCTTCAGATATTATACTTCTTGATGCGCCTGAGTCAATTTCCATGAGTAATTTAGCACCTTCAACGATGATAGCTGCAGTTATCGGTGGTTGATAATTTTCATAGCAGACATATATGCCCATCATATTTTCATTGTCACATGTTGCCACCTTACTGCTGTCTTCAAGCTTAGAAATGTCATGTACTTTACCCGATCTTCTGGTACATGCAGTTGCTATATGTCCAAATTTCTTGCAGTAGAAACATCTAGCTTTAACAAACTGACACCTTTCTCCGGGTTTATGCACTCGTGCACAATGTCGACATACATTAGCTTGAATCCTACCAATATCCATAGGTTCAGTAACATGAAACGGAGTTTGCTTCGTCGCTTCCATATCAGGATATAAATCAGGGAATGTTACTTGATAATTAAGACATATCTGTAATGCTGTCTCATATGTAAGGTCTTTAGTTTTTAGTAATTCCCTTTTCAAGCGATCGTCGCGTATTCCTAATACCAAGCGATCTCTCAACTGACGTTTTAAGTCCACAAAATTGCATTTAACGGACAATAACTTAATTGCCGCAACAAAATCTTGTACGCTTTCCGTCTGTAATTGTAGGCGTTTATGAAATTTTCCCGCTTGTAGTATTTCGTTAACCTCAGGCTCATAAAACTGATCCAACACTTTCAATATGTCTTTAAAGTCCACATTAGAAGGACGATTTGGAACTAGAAGTGAAGCAATTAAAGAAAAAGTCTCTTTTCCGCATTGAGACAAAAACAAGGAACGAGCTTTGTTAGCGTTGCTTTCGTCATAACCCGCGGCATCGAGAGCACACAATAATTGTTCTTTATAGTCACTCCACTTATCAGTTTTAGGGTTAAACTGTCCTGGAAACACTATGTTTGCGATATTTGACGCCATTATACGCACAATTACATTAATTTTCACTCGTCGCCAATAAAAGATACAACATTATTCAGATCAGAAGCAAAACTATTTATTGACATCTTATTTTGTCATACCCACATTGGAACAATATTAATTATTATGACATCCGAAGAATACAGATAATATATAACATAATAATTAACATAAAAATAACACCCACACCTGAACTATAGTCTATTCACAAAACTTTTTTTATTTTTTATTATCCTAGCTCGGCAAAGTGACTATGCTACACCTGATGGTAAGTGTAGTGCAATCCATGAATACTGTCAACCAACAATAGACACTGAATCTATCGCAGATCGGCAGAATTATGCCGGCCTGCTTAGTTGCTTCTTCACACTCCGTTTAAGACCATGCAGTCAAAAATATTCCCAGCCGTTAGCTCCGCCCACCCACCCCGCTACCCGCTCAATTTATACGTCGCGCGGAGTCTCAGCGCTCTTGAAGTTGTAATAGTGAACATAAAAACATGGAGATTTATGCGACTATTTTTTCTTAATAATATATTTTGCTTTTAAAGATAAATATTTTGTCGATAATATAAAAAAAATAGTATTCGAGCCGTATTTGAGATATTTAAAAAGTAATGATAAATCAGTCTCCAGAGGGGTTGATGTCAGGCAGGCGGACGGTCGTAAATACCACAAGCAAAATCTTTCTGTAACATATATTAATAAAAAGCATGTTGCGCCGACCCCACTGCGAGTGGGATAAGGGCAGGTGGAAGTAGAATGATAAAGATTAACTATGTATTCGATACTGATTACAATTTTTTATTATTTGGTCTATATGTTTGTGCGTATATTATACAAAACCCACTGAATGGATTTGGACAGGACTTTCGCAGTTTCTTACCATATTTCTAAACTTAGAGTATTTGATGTTATTTTCACATAATTTTTTACCGATGGTAATCAATCGTTTGTGAATTATGTATATATTTTTTAAGTATGTTCACGCACAACTCCGCCGACTTGGATAAATATTTTGAAGACTTTCTTTATAATATTATGAAGAAAGAAACTTAAGGGTTATGAAATCGAGGGATAAAACACTAAACCGTCGACATTTATACACCGGTTCGGATGATTCTTTCACTAAAAATAGTGAAATAAAAACTTTTTAACAAAAATATTAAACACTCATAAAAAATCCCATATAATTTGAGTTTAGCTATGATGAAAGCCTTTTTTTCTTTCTGTCGCGTTATCCCGGCATAACACCAGGGTGCACCTTCAGCAGAAGGGTGGTTAAATTTGACGTTATTTGGTATTATATGGGGCGACTCGCCATCTGACCCCCACAACCCGCAACGGGAACCAAGTTTCGCAATTGCCTCGTCCGTTAATCAGCAGAACGTGCAGGTGAGGTTGACTTTAGACTTTGACTTACACTTGAAAGAGTACGAGTAAAAGTTGGCAATCTCCTAGAAAAGTGGGTAAGCCTAAAATGTTAATAAGTTTTAGACTTCTAAAATTTAAACATACAATCACAAATTAAGCCCAGTCATCATGAATTCAGTCCAATTTAGTTTTATCAGCACCGACGATTACAAAAATATATTGCGACTTTTGAGTGTTAATTTTTGAAGTTTTGATTAAATGTATTTTTATGTTGTGATAATGTGTATAATATGTAAATAAATAAAACAATTTTTTTTAAATTTACTAAAATTTAATTTGTCAATTTCTAAAATATCAGTTTTTTTAAATCATCAGATTCAAATGCTTTTTCACCTTCGGAGCCCGTTTCTTCTTGCGATTAAATTTTCCTGCAAGTTACATATTCTGGATCCTGTATCATTATTTTCTTTGGATACAAGGGATCTATTAACTCTGGTAGTAAACAATCTATATAAAAAGAGACAAGTTTAGGTTCCATTTCCTTTCTCCAAAACTCGTCGTCCTTTTCAAAAATTTCCACTTTTAGTTTATTACCTCCATAGCTAACAGCAAAGAGACACTTAATTTTTTTCTGGGTCAATCATAGTTACATGCCCAGGTCTACCATGCGTACAGTGGTAGTAAAATCGTAAAAAATAAATCAGGCAATATATCTGACAAAAATATATCTTCTTGGCCACTGTCATTGCAAAGGTGTTAGACGGCATGCTTAATGCTAACTAAGCACATTAAAATTCATGAAAATCTATTTGTCTTCGCCCCACGCTTTCAACGGAGAGTTTTATTCTGTGTCTAAAGCATGCTGTCAATTATTACGCGAAGTGCAGTACTTCAGTCTATTGCTGCTTTCTCGACCTTTCCAAAGCCTTTGACCTGGTTCCGTACGATATTTTATGGAAAAAATTGCATAAGTCTAAATTACCAATATCTTGAAATATTGGTACGGATACGGTTAATAGCGTATGATGTGCAGGGGCTGTAGGGCGCTCGTATGAGTTGGAATGCTGTTGGGACCTGTCACGTTTCTGTAGCGCATCGGGTATGTTTGCCGAGGCCAGAGTGGACAATTTCTATGCCACTATGCGCAAATGGTGTGCATCTCTGGTGCGCAGGATTAGGGCAAGTATGATCGGGAATGACCATTCTGGGAATGATCGCGGGTAGATTTGACTGTCTATACATGAGCCTCAAGTCCACTCAAGATCATCATAATTTTCATCCTTATCCAGTTATTTATAGCATAGGCAGACATCCGAGCAAGTGAATCACCTGATGGTAAGTGATCTCCACTGCTTATAAAACCCACGATAAATAATGAACAGTGATGTGATCAATCTTATCGATCTTAATAAACAGGTGATTAAAATTAACATTAAATTTTAAGATGTCTCGGTTTTGAAAAGAGCCGGTACATACTTACTGTAAGTTTTATGTAATGCCCTTAAAATATTACCACACCTTTCTGTAATACGTTGTATATGAAATTTGTATTCTTTCTTTCCACCTGCCCTTACCCCACCCGCAGTGGGGTCGGCACAACATGCTTTTTAACCCATGTTACAGAAAGATTTGGCTTGTAGTTATTACGACCGACCGCCTGCCTGACGTAAACCTTTAAGGGGAGTTAACACCCAGACCAGAAACAAATATTTATGGATCACACAAACATTTTATCTCGGTGCGGGAATCGAACCCGTGGCCTCTCCCTTCAAAGCCGGCTACTCGCCCACTACGCCACGGAGGCAGTCCGCCTATCCGCTATCACATTAGTAGCAACTAAATCAAATAATTGCGGAGGCGACTCCACTGGCTTTCTTTGGTCCAAAATCATAACGATTTGTCATTAATTATTTAACTAAAAAAAAACAGTAAACAAGTCATTATTATGATCGTATTAACAATAAGTTCTCATAATGTAAATAATTTAATTATATTTTAGAAATAATGTTACTATTTTGTATAATAATTAATAACACTCGGGCAGAGCGTACGGCATACAATAAAACACGTGTTCTCTCCTTGGCGCACGGGGCGGTACTGAGTTAGCCGCTTGCGAGCACTGCTATAACACACTAAGAGTAAAAACATTAGGTTGAATATTGCGCGCACCGTTGAACCTTAACTATGCACAGAAGTAAATGACGTAAGTCGCAAATCTATTTTAATTTATATTATGAGTTTTTATTGATCTAGGTAAATTTTGGCTTGATGGTAAATAATAAACTGTATTTACTATCATTGAGTATTTTTTTTAAATACAAAACTCAAGCAGTTTATTAGAAAAATGTCAAATTCTCCCGAAAAGACATCGTTTTCGAAATAAAAATGTATCGAAGAAAAATAATCCAATTGCGTAACTGGCTTGAAAACCGATAGAATAAGGCCTGAAAAAACATATATCAAAATTTGACATTGATTGGATATATACTTAATGCAGTATATTTATCCAAAGTCACGTAAAATTTTGGGAGCCTCCTCTTAAAGGATCCCATATTATAGGAAGGAGCAAACACGTGCGCCGGCAAGCTATTCCACAGCTTTATGGTCCGACAGAAGTAAGATTTTACGAACCTAATACCTATGTATGAAATGTAAACAAATATCAGTACATGTTACAAATAATGTCTTTCTTTTAAATAATGATTTTAGGGCTCTGGATACTTGTTATTTTTTGCTATTCCTTTATATTACAAGAACAATGAAACACTGGTGTGGTCGATTTTAAGTTCTTGCCGGAGTTGCGGTGTTACTTTCAATACAAAGTTTCTTAGACAAGTGAATCAAACTAAGGTTGATCAATACCCTTGGTACAAAAATCACCAAAATTCACTTCGTCAATGTTTCCATGCGCTTCATCACCATTATAAACCAGCTTAAGAATTAATTAAAATAATAGATCCGCCATATTGTCAGAATTCCTGCAAATCCACTTACCCTTTTCCCTTGCAGTGGGGTCACCGCAACATTATTATTACCACATGTTACAGAAATGGCTTGTAGTTTATACGATCGGCTGTCTGCCTGATATCAACCTCTCTGAAGAGCATACACCCATACTTGATACAAATCTATGTGGATCTATAGAAATAAGATGACAAGAAACGTAACTCAAGAAAAAAATGACCTCACCAAAGCTATGCAAGGGGGCGGGGCTTTAAAAGTCTGTGCATAATAATCTCTAGTTGACACATTTTTTGCACGGTGCAGAATGTCGTATCTCGATCTAGAAATTTAATATTTAGACATTAACTTTTATAAAATAAATTGATTTTGAAAGTTTTTTTTTTTTTTTTCGAATGGATTTGTGCTGTTAGCCTATATTGCTTTTACAGCTTCACCTGACAATAAAGCCGGCGCTTATGGCGCTCTAGCCAGAAATATGTATAATGTTTTTAGTAGCGATTAAGCACAGAGGCGCCTTTTAGAAGGCTCAGACCTCAGCTTGAGCAATCACTGGGGAGTATAGTTTAGGGCCGTCTCTGCACATCATTATGCCGAGGGTCAGTTGTAGGAGCTCTTCGGACTCGCAGTCGTCCTATGTCGGGGTCGCGTATTATTGCGATTCGGATTGGGCGAGGAAAGTGCTGCTTCGATAGCGACTGTGATGGAGTCGTCGGGATCTGCCAACACATGTTTGGGACGACGACGCGAGCTTTTCCGAAGCCACGATCGTTCCCAAATGAGATGATATCTTTTATCTTCCTCAGAGAGTACACACGAATCGGTTGCGACGTCTCCGCGCTCGCCGACGCACCACACCGCCCCCGCAGAGCGGCGAGTGTCCGGTCTGCAACACAACAGTCCCGGTCTCAAGACTACAGAGACACGCGCTCCGGTGTCTGAAGAGAACTGGGGCGGAGCTCGACGAGGATGTGCCTGACACCAGCTCCGAGGATGAGAGTATTGATGTCGAGGTATGCGTGGAATTTTACTATGTGAAATATTCAGAAAACCGGCGTAAAGTAGCAGCTTGCTGCTGCGTTTCGTACGGTGAGTAGGATCCCCCTCCCCTTCCCAATCCCTTATTATCCCTTTCCTGTAAGGTCGGCAACATAATTCTTTTGTATTGTGGGCGCACATTGGCGGTGGAGATCGCTTACCGTCAGGTGACCCACTTGCTCGTTGCCGGTCTATACAATAAAAAATATCTGTGAAAATCGTATGTTTGCGTCTGTCTGCATTGATAGAATATATACATATGAATTTACGCCTGTAATTACCAAAGGGGTAAGCAGAGGTGTAACCAGTACACCCACATTTCGCCGAGCTGTATCTCCGTCCCATGATGGGGATACGGGGTACCTATCACATCAAGGGACGGAGATATGCTCTGCTTACCTCTTCGTGGATTACGGGCGTGAATGCTATATACTAATATTATAAAGTTGAAGAGTTTGTTTGGTTGAACGCGCTAATCTCAGGAACTACTGGTCCGATTTGAAAAATTCTTTCAGTGTTAGATAGCACATTTATTGAGGAAGGCTATATAATATCACGCTAAGACCAATACGAGCGGAGCACTAATGAAGAATTTTTCAAAATCGTATTTTTTTCCCCTTTTGAGAGCTTCCGCTACGTGTGCTGCGGAAACGGTTAAAGGTTCGCTAAAATAATGTATGACAGAATTGTTGGCCTTTAAAATTTCTAGAAAGAAGTCCGCGCCAGCATAATATGTCTATATTTTAAGGTTTGCTCACTATAACCTTTTTTATGCTAACCAAATTTGTTTTAAAATAAAGCATTATTTGTGAATGTGTTTTTATAAAGATGATATTAATTCTTGTCCAAATTATTATTATTTTTTTATATTTAAATCATGCAATCAGTCAATGACTATGATGTGTTGGGAGCTGTATTTCGTGCCAGAGAATGTCCCCACTGGGACATCTCTATAAGGTGTCATAGGCTACTATCCAATTCTAGAATATGCCGTCTTTTTAATCTGCGGATTGTATCTGGAATTGTTAACTGGGTCGCTAGTTGGTTCGGGTGCTTCTCCAGTCTTATCTTGTATTTCGAGCACCAGGATATTATCTCGTGTTTTATCGTCCCGATGTTCAGGTGTTCATGAACTTCCGTGGTCCTGATGAACCAGGGTGCGTTGGAAAGCTGGTTTAGTATGGAGTTTTGTGCTCTTTGTATAATGCTTAGGTTTGCGTCGCATGCCGATCCCCATAGTTGGATTCCATAGGTCCAGATTGGTTTTATTAAAGTTTAAGTTTAATTCTTGTCCAAATAAATACGTTATTCATTACAAGTATTTAATTTTAAAGAAATTTGCCCTTTACATCATTTGATTTGAGTGACGTTATCATGAGTATCTTAGAAGATATCGCAGTTTTAAAATAAATCGCAGCGCCGCGGCGCGGCGGGCAGTCGTGAGGGGGAAGCGCAGACGTCAATGAAGTCGGGGGTAAAATTTAGCGTTATCCCAAAGTAACTATTCCACGCGGACGAAGTCGCGGACAAAAGCTAGTTTAGTATTATATTTGAAATAAAACTAGTTTATACGGATTTTATCGCGGTTTAATTTTTATTTTATTCCCGACGTTTAGAAAGCTTTTCAGTCTTCGTGGGCACGGGAGAGACTCAGATGTAGGTCGTTTCGTAAAAAAAAAAACAAAAATAATTACTAAAATAAAATTAAACCTCGATACAATCCGTATAAACTAGTTTTATTTAAATGTGTAACATTCGCGTAAACATAAGAAATCAATAGTATTACATTATCATTATAGAATGATGAGCCTCAAGCGGGTAGTTTTGGTGCTGAGTACCAATGGTGCGGTGAGTGGAGAGTGCGGGCGACCGCGTTACAGCACGCGGCGGCGCGCGCCGCCACCGCCGTCAGGAGAGCTTCCAATGATCACGCGTTGGTGAGAATTGTATACACTTACTTTTATTTTTTTTATTGCATAAGCCGGCAAACGAGCAAGTGGTTCGCCTGATGGTAAGTGATCTCCACCGCCCGATGTACGCCCACAATACTAAAATACTCATGGGCGCGTTGCCGACCTTAAAGGAAAGGGATAAGTAAGGGATTGGGAAGGGGAGGGGTATTTGGGCCTTCGGATATCTCACTCACCGTACAAAACGCAGTAGCAAGCTGCTACTTTACGCCGGTTTTCTGTGAGACAGTGGTAACGACCCAGACGAGCCGGTCCATTCATGCTGTAGACAAAATTGTCTACAGCGTGGCTCTACCACTCATTAAAACTGTACGTTACGATTAGAAATAACATGACAAGAAACGTAACTCAAGCAATAAAATGATCCCACTAAAACTCTGTGCAAGGGGGCGAGGATATAAAAGTATATCGCCTTACCGGGCACAAATTCCAGACTCCGGGCTGATACTGAGCATTTCGTAATAGAAAAACCCAATACCACTTTATCCGACCTGGGATCGAACCCGAGACCTCAGCGTCAGCCTCAGTCGTAACGCGTACGCATTACAACTGCGCCACCGAGGCAGAAGGAAGCAGTGATAGCTCAGCGGCGAGTGGTACGGACTGTCGAGACGAAAGTCGCAGGTTCGAAACCAGCCCCAAGTGCATACACCTCTGACTTATCTAAGCTATGTGTGTATTAATTGTTAATTATCACTTGCTTTAACGGTGAAGAGAACATCGTGAGGAAACCAAAATACCTGAGAAGTTCTTCATGAGAATTTCGAAGGTATGTGAAGTCTGCCAACCCGCATTAGTCCAGCGTGGTGGACTAACGCCTGACCCCTCTCATTTAGTAGAGGAGGCTCGTGGCCAGCAGTAGGACGTATATAATACAGGGCTAGTATTATTATTATTATTATTTTCAGGTAGTGGATGGAGATGAGGACACAGAGCTGTATGGACCACCGCAGTACTCGCCGTCTAGAATAGCTCCTGATGTGAGTATATCATACTAATATTATAAATGTAAGTAGTAAGTAGTAAATGTAGTAAATGTGAATGTAAGTTTGTTTGTTACGCTTTCACGCGAAAACTACTTAACCGATCATCATGAAACTTTGTACACATTAGGCATGTAGGCAGCGGCTTTGCTGTGCCCTGGCATTGCAGAAGTCTATGGGCGGCGGTGACTACTTACCATCAGGTGGCCCGTTTGCTCGTCTGCCTATCCTAGAGTAAAAAAAAAAAAAAAAAAACTAGGAATATGAGACGTATTGACGAAGCGTTTGATGTACGTAGACGCCGCAATTTGCTATCTCGCTCTGGCTCCGATTAATCGCTCTTACAGAGGTAATCAATAGAAATACGATTCACAAACAATAAAATAATTAAATTATAAAAAATAAATATGATTATTGTTATAGTCTAACAAGCAAGTGGGTCACCTGATGGTAAGAGATCTCCACCGCCCATGTACGCAACACAATACCAAAAGAATCATGGGCGCGTTGCCGACCTTAAAGGAAAGGGATAATTAAGGGATTGGGAAGGGGAGGGGGTTTGGGCATCCGGATATCTCACTCACCGTACGAAACGCAGCAGCAACCTGCTACTTTACGTGGGTTTTCGGTGAGATAGTGTTTATGACCCGGACGAGCCGAAAATATAGTTTACATATAATGATCATTTTGCAGTCAGAAATAAACACAACAGAAAATCCAGCTTCAAATTCCCCCGATGATTTAATGGAAGACAAGCCGAGTCTCACTGAAGTGTCACCGAGGCATAACGGCTTAGTTGAAGCTAGTGCAGAGGTATGTACCAGTATACTTTATACTTTTGGTGAAAATATCACTTAAATTCACTTATTTCAATAATAATAATAATAAATACACATCCAACAGTCACACACATAGGCCTGACCCCACACTAGGTAAACCTGTATCGTGGGTATCAGGAACTACGAGGGACTTGCCAACCCACAACACACAGACCCGAGACTGGCTTTAGAGTGGTAGAGCCACACTGTAGAGACTTTTCTTCACCATGTATGGGCCAGCTCGTCTGGGTCATTACCACTGTCTCACAGAAAACCGGCTTAAAGTAGTAGCTTGCTGCTGCGTTTCGTACGGTGAGTGAGATATCCGGAGGTCCAAACCCCCTCCCCTTCCCAATCCCTTAATTATCCCTTTCCTTTTAGGTCGGCAACGCACCCATAATTCTTTTAGTATTGTGGGTGTACATGGGCGGTGGAGATCACTTACCATCAGGTGACCCACTTGCTCGATTGCCGGCCTATGCTATAAAAAAAAGACAAATATTTGTGGATCAGACGAACATTTGTCCAGGCGCGGGAATCGAACCCACGGCCTCTCACTTCGCAGCCGGCTACTCGCCCGCTGCGTCACGGAGGCTCTCGATTCAATGTTTCCATACACTGTTCATCACAGTCAATGTTTATTGTACAAATCCACAACACTTTTATACAACAAACACAACTTTAAACTACATACGCACTCACGCCTGTAATCAGGTAGGCAGAGGTGTAACCAGTACACCCACATTTCGCCGAGCGTATCTCCGTCCCATATGTGATAGGAGGCGAGCCTATCGCCATACCGGGCACAAATTCCAGACTCCGAGTTGATACTGAGCTTTTTCGCAATAGAAAAACCCAATACCACTTTACCCGACCCGGGGATCGAACCCGAGACCTCAGCGTTAGCCTCAATCGTAATGCATACGCATTACAACTGCGCCACCGCAATATAATTAAACAAAAGGAAAAACTATTTTTTTTTTATTTCAGACCAGAATACAAGCGTTGAAAGCGAAAATTAAAGAATTGGAAAGAAAACAAAATGGCGCGGCCGAGGTAAGTCTATTAGTTTACAGAACATTACAATCTAGGTATTTTAAGTATAGTGACTTTTGTTTTAAGAGGAGTTCAGTGACATACACACGTACAGTAGAATAGGGTAGTTTCCTATATTGAATTTTATACATTATTTTATAAGCAACAGAAAATGATACGCAAAAGAAAACAATCAAAATTGGTTCAAAAATGTGCCCGCAGTTATGACTTTAAATGTTGGTATGAAGAAAAGTGGGTGCGTAGTAGGGATATCTCACTATCTCGCTTGCACGCGTGCACCATAATGAACATTTTACACAGTGACGTCAAAGGTTGCGTCGTCTGTCATTTGACAATCACCCCTTCTACAGGATTTGAATGGCTTCTATCTTATTTATTTTTGGTCCGATTTATAAAATTCTTTCTGCAATAGATTTTGAGTAACATAACTTATTGATTTAAATAATAAAAAAAATCTAGTCAACTACCCTATTATATATATAAAGATAAAACAAAGTCATGACAGCCTCCGTGGCGCAGTGGGCGAGTAGCCGGCTGCGAAGCGTGAGGCCGTGGGTTCGATTCCCACACCGAGACAAATGTTTGTGTGATCCACAAATAATTGTTTCGGGTCTGGGTGTTGTGGGTTGACAAGTCCCTCGTAGTTGCTGATACTCACGACACAGGTTAACCTAGTGTGGGGTCAGAACTATGTGTGTGTGACTATTGGGTGTATTTATTTTATTTAACTGCGCCAGTCTATTTTTGTCCGCTTATTTCTCTTAAGGTGATAATGAAAAAATAAGTTTCTGGACATTCATTAACTCTAGAAGCAATGTTTATAATTTTCATTATTATAATTCCATATATCCATGGTGATTATTTGTGCATAATCATTTTTATCCATATTTAATCGAAGCATCGAGATGCAATTTTCAAACAAATCTTAGAAAATTCAAATTCCAATTCAAAATATTTATTGAATCCATAAAATGTTATACATTATTTAGATACCGTCAAAATTCTACCGCTAGTTCGGAATGCTGTTTCGCTCGAGAAGAACGAGCAAGAAACTCCAGCGTTGCTCTTTTCAAAACTAGTTTACATGTTAAGTCTCATAAATCTCAGTAATTTCACTGGCTTCGATGTCCTTCAGACCGGAACACAGCAGTGCTTACACACTGGTGCTTGTCAGTAATAGACGGCGCGGTGGTACCGACACAGACGACCTACAGCATACGAGGGACCTACAATCTTGTAATTGGGTATATTATGTAAAAGGTTACACGCACGCGCACGCATACGCACACGCACACACGCACGCACACGCACACACCAAGGGGGTCAAACTTATAAGAACTAATTTTTTTTGTATTACATTAACTTGATTAATAAATAAATACACGTCCAACAGTCACACACATAGTCCCGACCCCACACTAGGTAAACCTGTGTCGCGGGTATCAGCAACCACGAGGAACTTGCCAACCCACAACACACAGACTCGAGACAAATATTTGTGAATCAGACAAACATTTGTCTAGGTGCGGGAATTGAACCCATGGCCTCGCAACCGGCTACTCGCCCGCTGCGTCACGGAGGCTGTCATAAATAATTAAAAATAATTTAAATAAAACTAGTTTAAAAGCGAATTTTATAGCGGTTTATTTGTATTATTTTATTTTACTTCCGACGTTTCGAAAGCTTTATACCCTTCGTGGTCACGGGAGAGACTGAAAAAAAAAACGTCGAACCTAAAATAAAAAACGTCGAACCTAAAATAAAAAAAGTCGGGACTAAAATAAAAAAAATATATATATTAAACCGCGAACCGCGAGGCGAGACTGCCTCGGTGGCGCAGTTGTAATGCGTACGCGTTACGATTGAGGCCAACGCTGAGGTCTCTGCTTCAATCCCCGGGTCGGGTAGTGGTATTGGGGTTTTCTATTACGAAATACCCCAGTATCAGCCCGGAGTCTGGAATTTGTGCCCGGTATGGCGATAGGCTCGCCCCCTATCACATTATGGAACGGAGATACGCTCGACGAAATGTGGGTGTACTGGTTACACCTCTGCCTACCCCTTCGGGGATTACAGGCGTGAGTGCGTATGAGTGCGTATTAAACCGCGATATAATCCGTATAAACTAGTTTTATTTCAATGCGTAATATTCGCGTAAACATAAGAAATCAATATGAAAATAATTTGTTTTCAGAGTAAATGTTTGATATGTCTCGGCGCGTATACATCACCGGCCGTCTCTATACAATGCTGGCACGTGTATTGTGAGGTAATATTATACTGCGTCATACTATTTTGGCTTGTATTGTACTATACAACGTGTTACAAAACGGTGTGGTCATATTTAAAACTCGTTACATACATTTGACAGTGAGTGCTTAAGTTTTTTTGTTTTTATTAGCTTGAATGACGTGACGAGCAGGTCGCTCGCCTGATGGTAAGCGCCACGCCTGCTCATAAACAGAAGCAACACAGAACTTTAAATAAAGCACTTCATGACACTGGACTGCGCTCGTCACCCCGAGACATAAGGTGTTAAATATCATAATGCCCAGTATATTCACTGGCCTCAATGTCCTTCAAACCGGAACACAACAGTGCTTACACACTGTTGCTTGGCGGCAGAAATAGATAAAGCGGTGGTACCAACCCAGACGTCCACTCGCAAATGCTCCACCCACATGCTCGTTTGTATATGCTATAAAAAAAACTATAAATATCATATAATATAAATGTTATATAAAAAATTACCATTTTTTTAGCATCCATGGTGACTGCGACTAGCCGGCTGTGAAGCCCTTATCCCACTCGCAGTGGGATCGACGCAACATACTTTAACACATGTTACAGAATGATTTGACTTGAAGTTTTTACAAACGACCGCCTGCCTGATGTCAACAACTCTGAGGAGAATATTTGTGCATCACACAGTTTTTTTTTGGTCTCTGTGCGGGAATCGAACCCGCGGCCTCTCTCTTCACAGCTGGGTATTCGCTCAACAAGCCATGGAAGCTGTTACTTAGTATTGTTAGGATATTCGTTTTTTATTAGTAAATTGAGGGTGTCATAAGAAAATAGAGTCGGGTATATTGAAATAATGGCGTGATACATTAGTAGAAGGGTGGATAATAAAAATAATAATTAATAATAATTTTTAATTTAATTACACATATTATTTACAAATGCCATGCATGCCTATGATCTGTATGATTACATTGTACCTCATTTTCATAATGTCAATATGTAATTTTAATTATTATGTAATTATTCTGTTGGTATGCTAAATAAAATAAAATAAATAAATAAATGGTTTAAAAGGGGTCGTCACCATAGTAGGAGCGCCTAGTCTCCCAGTTTCCCAGACGCTCATACGCTTAGTTGATCAGTTTACAATCGATAGTCCAATGTTTATTACGCGATTCTCAGTTCAGTCTTAGTTGTAATTAATTAGAGAGCGGCCTCTAGAGTATAATGCTGACATGTGGTTGTGGTCTGTAAAGCAGTAACATTGTACAAAGTGACCATTAAACTATGAGTCACAGTGAATACCATCGTTTTGATTTATTTAATGATACTCGTAAACACACGTAACTTCTAACAGTGTTTTTTTTTTCTTACAGGTGTGTTGGCTTCAGTCCCTCAAATCAAAAAAGATATGTCCCCAATGCAACGCCATAACTACAGCGCAACATTTACGTAGAATATACATGTAAAAGATGAGATAATTAACGTGCCAATATGACCCATGATTGGGACATTTTGACCCGCATTGAGTTGTGGAAATTTTGGATAACAGTCTAAAAGTAAAATGAGAAGTTAAAGTCCAATATGTCTCATGATTGGGACATTTTGACCCTCATTGAGTTGTGGAAATTTTACGAAACAGTCTATAAGTAAAATATGACAGAATGACACACCTCTTTCGCCTCTTCCACATTCATACATCTTCTCATACTCTCTATTGTGTCAGGATCGTAGCTTGTGGTACTCAATAGTCTCTGCCTACCCCTATGGGACATAGGCGTGAGTGTGTATGTATGTATGTATGACAGAATTTACGGTCCAATATGTCTCGTGATTGGGACATTTTGACCCGCATTGAGTTGTGGAAATTTTACGAAACAGTCTATAAGTAAAATATGACAGAATTTACGGTCCAATATGTCTCGTGATTGGGACATTTTGACCCGCATTGAGTTGTGGAAATTTTGGGTAATGGTCACACCTCTGCCTACCCGTTCGGGATTACAAGCGTGAGTGCGTATGAATGTACAGGAATATATCACTCGCAAATGCCTGAGCTATATCTTACCAGGAGTACGATCCCATGGACAGCTCAAAAAGCGTTAGCTTGATGTTTTAGATGAATAAAATAAAATAAAATAAATGAAATATACACCCAACAGTCAACACATAGTCCTGAACCCACACTAGGTTGACCTGTATCGTGGGTATCAAGAACTACGAGGGACTTGCCAACATTTGTCTAGGTGCGGGAATCGAATTCACGGCCTCACGCTTCGCAACCGGCTACTCGCCCGCTGCGCCACGGAGGCTATCAAACAATTCAAATGAAGATATCAGAACCAATGGTTTTCTACAGAGAATGCTCAAAATCGGATGAAATGGAGGCGTGTTATGAAGGCAGACGCTAATATTCTTGAGTGGTAGAGCTGAAGACAGTTTGTCTACAGAACAAATGGGCTGGCTCGACCGGGTCGTTACCACTGTCTCACAGAAAACCCACGTAAAGTAGCGACATGCTGATGCGTTTTGTGCGGTGAGTGAGATATCCGGAGACCCTCCCCTTCCCAATCCCAATTATCATTGTACTAAACCTCACTTCTTCTGCCTAGCGTTATCCCTATGCCAGGGTTTTTTATAGCATAGGCCGGCAAACGAGCAAGTGGGTCACCTGATGGTAAGTACTCTCCACCGCATGGCACGTTGCCGACGTTAAAGGAAAGGAATAATTGAGGAATTGGGAGCGGGATTTGGGCCTCCAGCAACACTATTAGTTCGGAAATATGAAGATAGTTGTTGTCCTATATTTATTTATTCTGTTGTACTTTACCCTACTGTGATTAAAACTTTACTATTGGAACTGCTCAATATGATTTTCAATTAGTAAATGATGAATGTCACATAAGTATGTGAGATCCTTGAGCATTTTTAGAATAAATTTTAAACTACAACGGTGAGAAGTTTGTGAAACTTTTATATAGTCCAGGACACGGACCACTGGTATACCATTATACAATATGTAACAATAACCCTGTTTGCACTTACTAGGTCGTGAAGCTAGGCATATAGACAGCTTAATATTTATTATGCCAAATTTCGAGTTATTCCGACGTTTTGAAGGGGGTCAAAATCATGTTCAAGGATTCCGTTACATACAAACATACATTCTAACATACGTATGAAGCTAATAAAAAGCTATTAAAATAGTTAAATGAAATTAAAAATACACAGAAGAGAGATATTATCCTTACACAGGTAACTTAGAAAAATTAACATGTTTAAATGTTATTTTAATCTGAAAACTGATGAACAGCTGACTGATGTTAGGTATTGACGAAACCGGATGCAAACGCGGCGCGGCGCGTTTGATGTACGTAGACGCCGCAACTTATTTGTTTCCCTTCCCCGCTGCACAAACCGCCCCCGCTAACATCTAGAGAACCTCGTCCCCCCCAACGTCTTGTACCCCGCAGGACGGTCGCGCACGAACTTGTCCATCTATAGGAAGCAAATCGGTCAATAGATAGTATATAGGGAATGGCCATAAGTCCACGATCTGTGGTCAGGAGTATGTGACTTGTATGTATTATTATTAAGGAAAATATGTATATTTGAGAATATGCCTTTTAAATGTACAATAATAGAAGTATTTTAGTTGTTAATTGTAAATAAAATTATTTTTTTCTATGATCTTTGTGTGATTTAATTAATGTGGTAGAGTCAGGCTGTAGAGTTTTTTTATGGTATAGGCCGGCAAACGAGCAAGTGGGTCACCTGATGGTAAGTGATCTCCACCGCCCATGTACGCCCACAATACCAAAAGAATCATGGGTGCTGTAGACATAACTGTGGTAGAGCCACGCTGTAGACACTTGTCTACAGCATGTATGGGCCGGCTCGTCCGGGTCATTACCACTGTTTCACAGAAAACCGGCGTAAAGTAGCAGCTTGCTGCTGCGTTTCGTACGGTGAGTGAGTTATCCAGAGACTCAAATCTCCCTCCCTTCCTAATCCCTTCATTATCCTTTTCCTTTAAGGTCGGCAATGAGCTCATGATTCTTCTGGTATTCTGGTCGTAATGAGCGGCGGAGATCACTTACCATCAGGTGACCCACTTGCTCATTTAGCGGCCAATGTATAAAATAAGGCTTATTACGATAAATGTTGATCTTATCTCATCCTCAACTTTCCATAATAGAACCACGCGTGCTGGCTTACGAAACTACAGCTTCGTGGTCTTAAAGAAAAGAAAAAAGCGAAATCTGCCGTAAGCAACCTTTTACGCGGGCGGAGCCGCGAGCAAAAGCTAGTATATCAATAAAACTAAGGACTTGGCAGAAATTTACCATAAAGTGTGGAAGAGTCTGTAGATAGTTTTTTCTACAGTGTGAATGGATCGGCTCGATCAGGGTGGTCACACTGTTCCACAGAAAACTAACAAAGTGTCATGGTTTTTGTTTTTTATTTATTAGCTTTAGATGGCGTGACGAGCAGGTCGCTCGTCTGATGTAAGCGTCTCGCCTGCCTATAATCAACACCAACCAGAACTTCGAATTTTGAAGTACTGCATGACACAACTGCGCTCGTCACCCTGAGACTTAAGGTGTTAAGTCTTATAATGTCCAGTAATTTCAGTAGCTTCAATGTCTTTCAAACCGGAACACAACAATGGTTACACACTGTTGCTTGGCGGCAGAAATAGACGTCGCGGTGGTACCTACCCAGACGTCCTCTCGCATACGAGGGACCTACCATCTAGTACTGCTGCACCTAGTAGTTGCTGTTGTGTTCCATACAGTAAGATTTCCGGAGGCCCAAATCACATTTAATCCCCATTCCTTTCTTCTGTTATTGTGGGTATTTATGGGTGGTGACCTACTAGTTCGTCTCGTAAAACAAAAGCAGTATTCTCTTCCATGTCCTGCGTGTAATCGCAATTGACTCCATTGACTACTTAAAGTTATATTCTATTTGTGACCATTAGTATAATAATAATAATAAAAAAAAGTGCATTTCGTAACCCCAATGACCCTAAGTTCGTAACCGTAATTTAAAATTTTGCGCCTAACTAAACTTTAAGGCGGGAAAGTTTATTTTTTTAATTGCGTTCCGTTCAAATTATACATGATTTCTAGCATTTCAATCGTTGGTTTCTGCACTGACAAGAGTCTCGACGCCATCGCCACCGTCGGGCTGAAAAAAATAAAGATTAGTGATAAGCATTATAAAGATTGATATCGATATTTTGTGTAAAAAAAGGATTCTGTTAAATTGTGATTTTTCAATAGTGTCAGTTAATAAAATAATTTCAATACATATGGTTTAATTTATCGAATAGGCTATAGTACGCACTCACTCACGCCTGAAATCCCCGAACAGATGGGTAGAGGTGTAACCATTACACCTACATTTTGCCGAGCGTATCTCCGTCCCATGATGTGATAGGAGGCGAGCATATCGCCAAACCGGGCGGATACTGAGCATTTCGTAATAGAAAATCCCAATAAAGACCCACATCCCCCTCCCCTCCCCAATCCCTTAATCCCTTTCCTATATGGTCGGCACCGCGCCCATGATTCTTTTAGTATTGTGGGCGTACATGGGGGTGAAGATCATTTACCATCAGGTGACCCACTGACTCGTTTGCCGGCCTATGCAATATTAAAAAACCCTACTTACTCGCACTCACTTTTACTCAATCCGGGGATCGCACCCGAGAACTCAGCATCAGCCTCACTCGTAACGCGTAAGCATTACAACTGCGCCACCGAGGCAGACTATAGTATCGGCATTCGGCTGTAGTCTCGCCCCATATCACATTGTAGAGCATCAGTTGTTCTTGCCTACATTTGTGAGCATGCTTGATGGTTGATTGCAATAGCACCGATTCCAAATTGGTTAGTATTTAAAACTATTTAGTTTTTTTAGCGTCTTCTATTTTTGTAATTATATTTTACCTGCATATCAGCAACAGTTAAAGGAGGATCGTCTTCTCTGAGCACTGTTTCCCCGTCTAATTTCTTCAAGTTTGGAAGTCGTCTCGCCGCCTCCGACCGCCATACG
The DNA here is from genome assembly GCA_905332985.1 of Mimas tiliae. Lineage (NCBI taxonomy): Eukaryota > Metazoa > Arthropoda > Insecta > Lepidoptera > Sphingidae > Mimas > Mimas tiliae. The sequence continues at coordinate 1,369,346 of HG995266.1, read as the reverse complement.
TCCAACTCGCAACCGTCGTACAGAGGATTCCCGACGAAAAGCAAGTCGTCGAGATGTGGGAGTTCCTTTACCGATTAAATTCACTTTAATTTATTTAACTTCGATATGCACACAGGTGCGATCATGCACGTCAGTCCGGCGGGGATGATAAAAAATATTATAGCAAAGTGGTTTATAATAGCGTGATATATAATAGAGAAATTTGAGTGGTAGAGCTACGCTGTAGATAAATATGTCTACAATATGAATGGGCTGGCTCGACTGGTTTGATACACCTGTCTCACAGAAAACCGACGTGAAGTAACAGCTTGCCGTTGCGTTTCGTTTGGTGAGTGAAATTTCCGGAGGCCCAAAATCTCTTCTTCCGAATCCCTATTGTCCTTTAAGGTTGGCAATACACCCATGATTCTTTTGGGATCGTGGGTATCTAAGGGCGACCAGGTGACCAACTTACATGCTTATAGATAGACAAACATATTTATATGAAAACTTTTTCTTAATAGGGTTATGCAGAGCTGCAACAAATGCATCCACATTTCGTCAAGGTAATACATTTTAAAAGAGAAGCAATATCAGGTCAAATCCAAATAAATTATGAAATCGATAACTACTTGACTACTTGTGCTGCACATAGAACCAATACTTGTTATTTTAAAAGATAAGCGATAGATACCTGAAGCTTGTTAAATTCGCTCCATTCCTTTACCAGATTATTGCTCATGTATAGAACCTTTAAACTTCTTAAGACATGGATACCCTTCAGCTTCTCTATCAGGTTATACGATATCCATAACTCTTCTAATGTATCTCCCAGAGACTCCTAGAAGAAATTTCTAGTTTGCAGATATGAAGTTATAAATACAAACCCAGTAAACTGAGTTTAGAAATAAAAATAAGAATTGCAAATTAATCAAACCTAGGACCATATAGATCAGATGACATTACTAAATTAATATAGGAACATGGCAAATTTACCTTCCTTAATCAATACATAAAATAATGTTTGTCACATATAAAATAATGATAAATAATTTCCTTGCTTGTAATGAATATATAAATAAATATATTGGCAGTCGATCAACATAGACAGTTTGTAAAACTTGGTAATGCAGCAGGCGACTGAAAGGAAATGAAAAGTCGTGTGAAAAGACTTTGAGTATTGTCGAACCAAAAGATCCTCGTAGTTCCCTTCCATGTAGGCATATTGAAATCGAGAAAGTATATAAATCGTATCGATAATTTTGACATGTCGATATCGATTTAGGTTTATTGATATATTTTTCACTTCCCTATCTCCGTAGTCTTGGCAAGTCGCGGTGCACAGACTTCATAAAAAGAACTGACGTTCGTGGTCACAGGGTTTTGCTTATTGTTCGTGACGTGGTTCATCGAGTTTGAATAACACTATAACTTTACATCAACGATGCAACCTAACAACCTGTTGGGTGTCTTTTTAACCCTTAATGAAAAAGAGGTGTTTTAAGTTTGACCTCCTTTTCCATCTTTGGTATCGTAGCGCCTAAATGAATGGACTGATTTGTATGACTGCCTCGGTGGCGCAGTTGTAATGCGTACCCGTTACGATTGAGGCCGACGCTGAAGTCTCTGGTTCGATCCCCGGGTCGGGTAACATGGTACTGGGTTTTTCTATTACGAAATGCTCAGTATCAGCCCGGAGTCTGGAATTTGTGCCCGGTATGGCGATAGGCTCACCCCCTATCACATTATGGGACGGAGATACGCTCGGCGAAATGTGGGTGTACTGGTTACACCTCTGCCTACCCCTTCGGGGATTACAGGCGTGAGTTCGTATGTATGTATGATTTGTATGCGGATTTTTTCTCATACCATTCCAGCAAAGGATTTGATATAATTTCTTCCCAAAGACAAGACGCGAAGTTTTTTCAGACTGTTCAGTCCGGAAACTTTTTCTATCATGTTTGTAGAGAGACTCAACTTCCTGAAAAACAAGTTAATTTTATTCTGCAATTGTTCTGCAGTGTGCATTAGAGAACTTTTTTATTAGCCTGAATGACGAAACAACCAAGTCGCTCGCCTGATGGTAAGCACCATGCCTGCCCATAAATAGAAGCAATACCACAGAGAACTTAGAGTTACAAAGCACTGCATGGCATTGGACTACGATCATTACCCCGAGACATAAGAAGTTAAGTCTCATAATGCCTAGTAATTCACTGGTTTAAATGTGCTTTAAACTGAAACAAAACAGTGCTTACAAACTGCTGCTTGATGACAAAATAGTCTAAATGTTGGTATTAACCAAAGGCCTCTCGCATATGAGGGACCTACCAACTAATAAAACTATAATTTACTTACTCGCAATTAGTGATACAGGATAAAGTATTATCCATTTTTTCTATTGGTGGCCATTGAAAAATGAGGCTAACTTCCGTCGCAGTGGACGCGTGCTGCCCTGTCTTCTCTTCCCATTTTTTCATCGCTTCTTTGATTGTTGTAGCTTTGGTAGCCATTAAAATTTATAGTTTGTGTACGAGAAAAGTATTCCAATCACATTTATAAATTGGTCGTTACTAATCCAAATAGATTTTTGTTCAAAGGAATATTTCTCTTAGTAACAATATCGATTAAATATTCTTTGAACAACTTATGTACATCTCTACAGTTTTTTTTTTGTGATCTAAATTTTTTTAATCCACATACCTTGTTCCAAAGTCTTTTCGTTACATATTTATCAAATACTTTTTTTTAAAGTCTTGCCCATAGATAATAAAGTTAAAATCTTTAAGCATACCTAGAATAACAGTGCGCACGCATGCGTAACATCCTGTTTCCATAGCGTATCCATACTCTATGATGTGCCTCTTATCGACCTTTCACGAAATGGCGTCTTTCTGCATTTTTAAAGCCACGCCGTGTATTTCCCTATATAACAGTGTAATCTTAGTGCAAAATACAAATAAATACGAATAAAATCTCATTTCGGACTTGGTGAGTGACATTTGGTGACATTTTTCAAAATCGCGCCATACTTTTTATTTTTTCTTTTTTTCTTTTTTAAATTAAAAAAAACAAATGCCAATCTATTCTTTTCACAAACGAAATGAAAATATGTTTGGGGGTGAAAAACTCTATATTAAAGCGCTTATTTCCTTATTTGGATAGCTTAATTGGTTATTACTGCGGCGTAAGTAATCGTATTTATAAGATTTCTACACAAAGTTCATTAACCATCCATAGTATTTATTACTTTTTTCTCATAAGCCGACGCCATAACCAAAATTAGTTTTTTTAATAAAAAAGTTATTTTTGACGTGCATTCCCGCTTTTTACATTTTTATTTAAATTATTTTAATATATATTTTGTAACATACAAATTGTAATTTGTAATTGAGCTAAATTGGCATAATTAACAATTTTAAAATTGTTTGTTCGGGGTGTTAACTACATCTCTGTATTTTGTTTTAGGTTCTTATCTCAGTTTAAGTGGTTACATTATCCTTTGGTAACATTTATTGCTATTTACGAGATGTGCGCGTACGTGAATACGGTGCCTTTACCCAAAATAAAGGTAAGTCATGTAAATCACTTTAATTTACTATTAGTTTACGTCCACAAATACTTTGATCGATATAGAAGTAATAAACATTTTCTCATTACACAAATTGTTTACTAGTGAGTCAACTTTTGGGAGCCCGCGAGGACGTTTTTAAAAAGACAATATTTAAAATGAATTTAATTTTTATTGTCCGAACGTTGTGGAGACTAATTACAGACTAACTTAACTCTAAGATTCACAAACATTAATTGGACTTACAACTATGGTGGTCGTCTGACCGACAATGCATGATCATCAAATAGTCAGGTGTGCAGAGCCTGGGCGTGAGAATGTCGCCCAGCGCGAATAACAAAAAAGTACTTACGGGGTTAAAAATGATCCACAAGAAGATGATCCAGCAGGCATTCCACCCTAGCCTATTTAAAAACCGACCACGAAGCTCCTCAGTAGGAAGTTCCTGTAAACAATCCACGGCCGTTTGCGAAAAACCCAACACGGAAGAAGACAAAAATGTAAAAGAACCTAGTGATAAAGAAAGAAGCCCACGCCCACCCGAATGGCAAAGAGTACCCTCAGAAAGTGATCGTAAAAAGAGGAAAATCACAACGAGCCCATCTCCAGATGGACTTATAACTTCCAACAGATTCAGTGGACTGACTGTGGATCTCACTGAGAACGATGAAGACACAAGACCAAAAAATCCAAGCAAACCACCTCCAATAGTCCTATATGGCATTGAAGATGTGTGTAAGCTCACTGACCTACTACAAACTGTCACAGAAAGAAACAAATACACATATAAGATAGTTAATCGAAATCAAATGAGAGTTAGCTGTAAAGAGATTGAAGTGTACAAAAAACTAATCTCTCTAATTCGAGATAAGGGACTCATTGGACATACTTTCAACAGGAAAGACCAAAGAAACTATCGAATAGTAATAAGGAACCTGCATCACACAACTCCCACCACTGAAATAATAGAAGCCATCGAAAATACAGGAAACTCTGTCGTTGGAGAAATCATCAATGCAAAATATGGCCCTGAAAAAAGACCAACATCAACATTTTTCGTCAATATTCTAGCAGGGCCCAATAACAACTTAGTAAAAGAATTAAAATATATTTACCATCAATCAGTTATAGTTGAAGATCCAAAAAAGAAAAACTCAATAGTACAATGCCACAGATGCCAACAATATGGGCACTCTAAAAATTACTGTATGAGGCCGTTTAGATGCTTGAAATGTGCACAGGCACACAACTCATCAGATTGTCCCAAACGTGACCGAAGCACCCCAGCTAAGTGCGCTCTGTGCCAAGGCCCTCATCCTGCAAATTACAAAGGTTGTGAGGTGTATCGAGAAATCCTTGCAAGAAAGACCACATCACCACTGTCAAGAATCAGAAAAGATTTGAATAGAATACCAGTCCTAGAAAATAACAAGTTGAAGCCCACATCAACAAATACAGGTGCAAAGCCTCATAGAAATATAAATAAAGAAAACCCCTGGAAACCTATCGAGAAATCAAAGGAGTATATTGGAAAGGAATCTAACATAAATGCATTACACAAAGAGTATGCTAGAAATGAGCCTGAAGCCCAATATTCTAATATAGAAAATATTCTTATAAAGCAAACTGACAAATTTGAACAAATCCTACAACAAATGAGTACATTGATGCAACTCATAACATCATTAATCACAAAACTAACATCATAGGGGCAATATATATGGCCACCTGGAACCCAAATGGTCTAGCTCCCAATAAGGATGATGTTGAAATCCTAATGAGGGAACACAAACTTGATATTGTCCTAATCTCTGAAGCCCACTGCACAAGTTCTTCAAACGTCAAGTTCCAAGGATACAACACATATTTGACCCACCATCCAGATGGGAAAGGTCACGCTGGCACAGCAATTATAATAAAAGACACTATCAAACACCATATTCTCCCAGAGTATAAGACAGAACCAATACAAGCAACCACAGTTGCTATCCAGGATGGTTGGGGGTACTTTAATGTATCTGCAGTCTACTGTCCTCCTAAACACAAAATTTCTACCACCATGTTTACAGAATTCTTCAGGTCTCTGGGAGGGCGATTCATAGCTGGTGGAGACTGGAATTCGAAGCACACTTGTTGGGGTTCAAGGCTGACTACAACTAGAGGTAGACAGCTACAAGCTAGTGTGTTCATAAATAATCTGCTCACAATATCTGCACTAGAACCCACATACTGGCCAACAGACCCAAATAAGATCCCTGATCTCTTGGATTTCTTTGTTATAAAGGGACTATCCAAACACTACTTCAAACCGCAATCATGTCTCGACAGCTCCTCAGATCACACCCCCGTATTGCTAACGGTTAGCACCATGATAATCGAAGTCGATAAACCAGTTGCACTGACTAATAAGCGCACTGACTGGGACTCATTTCGGGAACATGTTGAGGAAAATATTAACTTGAATATAGTTTTGAAGTGCCCTGAAGACATAGAAGAAGCAACAATTAACTTCACTATGACCATCCAAGAGGCCTGTTGGAAAGCCACACCAGCATCCACACACAATTATCGGACTGTAAACTATCCGCATGAAATAAAAAATCAAATACTGGAGAAAAGAAGGTTACGTCGAATATGGCACCAAAGTGGAAATGGAGCAGATAAGAAAGTGTTTAACAGAGCCATCCAAGACCTAAAAAGCACCCTAAAAGAATGGCGTAATACTACACTTGAAGCCAAGCTAGAGTCTCTCACACCCACTGCGTCTTCCAATTACTCCTTGTGGAAATTCACCAAAACGCTCGGTGGCCCTCAAGTGGTTACACCGCCTCTTCGAAAAAACATTAACTGGGCAAGAACTGCACAAGAAAAAGCTAACCTCTTTGCTGAACACCTGGCAACAGTATTCTTACCTTATGCGACATATAACGACAGTTCAGAAGAAACTGTAAACAGCTTGTTGAGCCAACCCTACCAGATGGCACTACCACCCACACCCGCGACAGTAAAAGAAGTCTGGCGTATGATTAATTGTCTAAATAACAGAAAAGCTCCGGGATTCGACCTGATCACAAAAGAAGTACTTAAACATCTTCCCAAAAAAGCAGTAGTATACCTTACCACTCTATATAACGGAATATTGAGAGTACAGCACTTCCCTTCCTTATGGAAAGTTTCCCAAATAATAATGATCCATAAATCCGGTAAGCCACCCAATGAAGTGGAATCTTATAGACCAATCAGCTTACTACCGCTATTATCCAAGATTGGCGAAAAAATCATACTATGTAGAATAAAACCAATCCTGGCAGGTAGCAACACAATACCAGACCATCAATTTGGCTTTCGGCAGCACCATTCAACTGTCGAGCAAGTGCATCGGGTGACTGATAAAATCAGAGAGGCACTGGAAAAAAAACAGTATTGCAATCGGGAGAAACATCTAAATTCCATGACATCAAAGCGGGAATTCCACAGGGTTCAGTGCTGGGGCCTGTGCTCTACACTATATTTACTTCAGATTTACCAGAAGTGCAAGGTGTTACTACTGCAACCTTCGCAGATGACACTGCAATCATGGCCATTGACGAGAACCCAGAAAAGGCATCAGGTGTTCTACAAACTGGGCTAAATGCAATAAGCGAGTGGTTGAAGACTTGGAGAATAAAAGCAAGTGCGTCTAAATCTGTGCATGTAACATTTGCCCTTAAAAAAGGAGATTGTCCACCCGTTTATTTAGGAGACAGCACCTTGCCCCACAGCAACAATGTGAAATATCTCGGACTACACCTGGACCGCAGACTGACATGGAAAAACCATATGAAGGCTAAAAGGGAAGAGCTAAATATAAAATACAGATCCATGCTCTGGCTATTAGGACGTAACAGCAAACTGTCAGTTGACAATAAACTACTAATATATAAGGTCATACTAAAGCCAGTATGGATGTACGGCATACAGCTATGGGGTAGCGCAAGCGACTCAAATATTGCAATAATACAAAGACTGCAAAACATTATTTTGCGTACAATATCGAACGTCCCTTGGTTTGTCACAAATGCTGAAATCCACAAAAACTTACATGTGAACACGGTAAAAGAAGAGATCCGGTCAATCGCAAAAAGATACCATACACGACTTGATTCACACCCTAACGTATTGGCAGCCCAACTAAAAATCCGGAGTTATCCGAGTCGTCTGAAAAGGCATGATATCATGAAGATGCAGGAGAGAGAATAGCATCCTTGTAGCAAGGGTAGTGCCCTCAATGGAGGCCACACCCGTCATGACAACTACCCAAAAACACATCCATTCATAGTTGCAAAACTGATTGTGGATCAAATCAGAAAAAAAAAAAAAAAAAAAACGGGGTTAAAAATACCTGACTATTGGACATTACTGGGAATATAACTAGTGTCACTATGGATGGTTCGTCTTAAGCGAGGGACCGTCTGGGTTGGTACCACCATATTGTATATTTCTTCGGCTCAGCAACAGTGTAAGCGCTGTTGTTCCAGTTTGATGGACATTGAAGCCAGTGAAGTTATTGGATGCATTATGAGGCTTCAACACCGTCCATATTGTGCTTTGTAATTCAAAGTTTGGTTTAGGGTTGTCTGTGTATAGGCAGTTGTGGTGCATACCATCTGGAGAGTGACCTTGTATTTGTTTTTCATTCAGGCCAATATAGGAAGTTAAAAGAAAAGTATATATCTACAAAACATGTAGTTAAAAGCAACAGTATAGTATACAAGGTTGTGTGACCCACAAATATGTTTTGGGTCTGGGTGGTTTCCCCCCAGAAGGGTTGATGTCATGCAGGTGGCGGGTCGTAAAAGTGATATTGGGTTTTCTATTACGAAATGCTCAGTATCAGTCCGGAGTCTGGAATTGTGCCCGATATGGCGATACACACATGCACACATCCTCACCATAAATACAAATGGATTCTTAATTATTTTTGCATAATATGAATGGGCAAGTGCATTGATCCTAAAAAACCTAAATTGAATGATTTTTCGTTTAATATATGTCTAAATGAATTAATGTTTATGTTTGCTTTAAAACCAATTGTAATATATAAAAAAAACAAAAACTGCTGAGTTTCATGGTGCTTCTTCACAGACCAGTGGACATTTCCGAAGCACCGGTAGATTCTTTAATTGACGTGTAAAAGTGCCCTTGGCGGCCTAATTACTGAATAAATGATATTATTATTATATGTTTAAACAACACTAGCAGCTATTGAGTTATTATTATTAAGCTATTAATCATAATTATGTATACTATACTAGCTGTCCCGCGTAGTTGCACCTGCAACATATAGAGAGTGTGTTTACAGCGCCACATATCGGGTCCATTTGTGAATCTAAACCATCCAGGGTGCCACACATATGCATACAAAAAAATCATTTAAATCTGTCCAGCCGTTTAGGAGTTCAGTCACATACACACGTACAGTAGAATTATCTTCTTCTTCTTCTTCTTATATATAAAAATCAATTGCTGTTCGTTAGTCTCGCGAAAACTCCTAAACGATCGGACCGATTTCGATGATTTGTTTTTGTATGTATTTGAGCTGGTCCCTGCATGGTATAAATTCACAATTGGACCCGGTAGGTGGCATTGATGTTGCGGGTGAAACTGCGTGGGACAGCTAGTATATACTATATATGATTTGATTTTTTTAGCGGGAAGTCGTGGATGATTCGAATGATGTGGTACACTGTCGCTTGTGCTGCAAAGGTTTTGCCAGCGTTGTGGCCCTCAACAACCATGTTCGGATGGAGCATTTCGACTCTTACTGTACCGGAGACCCTAGCGTGTGGACACAGGAGGAGATCAAACCAGTTGCGAAGGTAAATCATTTATTAGATACAGCTTTTGCTCGCGGCCCACGTGAACGGCCTATTCAGGGAAAAAGTCTTATATAGCCTTCCTCAATAAATGGGCTATCTAAAACTGAAAGATTTTTCAAATCGGACCAGTAGTTCCTTAGATTAGCGCATTCAACCAAACAAACAAACTCTTCAGGTTTATAATATTAGTATGATTAGGTTCCTCGCAGGGGCAGATCCAAGATTTTGGTTTCGGGCTTGACCCAAAATTTTAATTTAAAATATTGAGAATATACTATACCTACTTAAAATGGAATAAGTAAGGATAAGTGATGAAAATTATATTGTAGGTAGTATACAGTATGTATTAAAAACCCCGTTGGCCCTTTTTGGGTCGTGAAGATAGTCATAATAATTCTAGCCCTGTATTATATACGTCCCACTGCTGGGCACGGGCCTCCTCTACTGAATGAGAGGGGTTAGGTCTTACTTCACCATTCTAGACTAATGCGGGTTGGCCGACCTGACATACCTTCGAAATTCTTATGCAAAACTTCTCAGGTATTTCGGTTTCCTCACGATGTTTCCTTCACCGTTAAAGTAAGTGATAATTAACAATTAATACACACATAACTTAGAAAAGTCAGAGGTGTATGCTCTTGGGGCTGGTTTTGCACCTGCAAATTTCGTCTCGACAGTCCATACCACTCCCCGCTGAGCTACCACTTCTTAGATAAGATAGACATATAGACAGCTTAGTAAAAATAGTTAAATTAACATACATACGCACTCACGCCTGAAATACCCGAAGGGGTAGGTAGAGGTGTATCCACTACACCCACATTTCGCCGAGCGTATCTCCGTCCCTTATGTGATAGGAGACGAGCCTATCGCCATATCGGGCACAAATTCCAGACTCCGGGCTGGTACTGAGCATTTCGTAATAGAAAAACCTAATACCACTTTACCCGACCCCGGGATCGAACCCGAGACCACAGCGCTAGACTCAATCGTAACGCGTACGCATTACAACTGCGCCACCGAGGCAGTCAAATTAACTATGTGACATTATTTACAGCCAACTACCAGCAACGCCAAAATTAAAATTGACAAACAAGAAGTAAAGAAACGCACTGAGGAAATGTTAAAATCCCTCCGACCTACTAACATGATGAGCCTGGCGTCCGCAAATGTGAACTATATCATAATGAAGGCGGATGATGTACCGTCACCGAAGAAGAAAAGGGTGGAGAAGAAAGAAGAGAAAGAGAAAGTCGTAACGAAAAAGGAAAAAGACATGCAGGCCATTACGTGAGTACTTTTTCAACTTATGAGCAAGTGGGTCGCCTAATGGTAAGGGTGCGTTGCCGACCCTAAGGGATAGGGATAATTAAGGGATTGGGAAGGGGAGGGGTGTGGACCTCTGGATATCTCTCACCGTACGAAACGCAGCAGCAAGCTTCTACTTTACGCCGGTTTTCTGTGAGACAGTGGTAATGACCCGGACGAGCCGGCCCATTCATGCTGTAGACTAGAACGATAACTCTCATATGTATCTGCCAAAAAATACGGCTCCACTTACTTACACGTGCAAAGGTAAAATCACACGTCACACTCTTTCACGCAACAAAAATTAATGAACGTTCAAAATCAACTTTATTTCATAAAAGTTAATGTCTAAATATTAAATTTCTAGATCGAGATACGACGTTATGCACCGCGCAAAAAATTAGACGTATCAAGTGTCAACTAGAGATTATTTTTCACAGACTTTTATAGCCCCGCCCCCTTGCACATAGTTTTTTTGGGGTCATTTATTTGCTTGAGTTGTCATCTTATTTTGATGGTTGGGTGTAATGCATGTTTTCTCCGCAGTGGTCCCTTCGAATGCCTTCAACCTTCAACGCTGTCCGCTGACGTCATCTGTCACCAGATATTCTTCTCTTGCTGCGAGTACTCGCTCCACTTTAGGGACGAACATAATCGTCGACGCAAAGGGTTAAGGTGTCAAGTGTGTGAGAAACCATTGGCTTGCAACAGTGTAGAAATGGCGCCTTATAGCTGTGAGGTAGGTGTGTTTGTAGATTCATTAGATAGATGTGGTGTTTACAAATATTTGTACGTGCGGATGCGATGTTTACAAATATTTGTACGTGTGGATGTGATGTTTACAAATATTTGTACATGCGGATGAGCTATTTACAGATATTTTTACTTGCGGATGAGTTATTTAAAAAAATGTTTTTTTACTAGCGTAAATGGCGAAACGAGCAGATCGCTCGCCCGATGGTAAGCTTCGGCTGCTCATAGACGGAAGCAACACCACATAATACTTCGAATTACAAAGCACTGCATGGCATCGGACTACGCTCGTCACCCCGAGACAAGTTTTTAATACTCGTAATGCCCAGTAATTTCACTGGCTTCAATGTCACACACTGCTGCTTGACAGCAAAAATAGACAAAGCGGTGGTACCAACCCAGACGGCTTGGCATACAAGGGACCAACCACCTTGTATACATGCGGATGAGGTGTTTACAAATATTTGTGGTTCCTGATGAGATGTTTAATATTTGTACATGCGGATGCGATGTTTACACATATTCGTACATGCGGATGCGACGTTTACAAATATTTTTACATGCGGATGCGATGTTTACAAATATCTGTACATGCGGATGATGTAAACACATGCGGATGATGCGTTTACAACGATGACGAGTTTTTTTATTGTAGATATGTGGCGATGGTTTCCAAACCGGTGAAGAGCTTACGGAGCATTGTTCCATCGTGCATGTCAAAATAAAACCTTACGAATGCAACGTTTGCCATAAAAGATTCACACAACAGGTGAGTATTTTCTCTCTATTCTAAAAAAAAGTAACTGGCGCCGCCGCTGTCGCCGCTGCCAAAAGCTTGTCACGCTATCTCCTCCGAAACCGCTGGGGGTATGGGGTCGAGACCGATACCAATCGATGCAGAATTATGTGGGGAAGAAACTAACATATGTCTCATATTCGTCGGACTCGAAGTTTTTTTTTTGTTTTATCTTTTGTGGAAAAACATGGGCAAAGCTCCTAGTTTTTTAAATTGAAAGCTTCTTTAGGCGCGTTGGGCATTTATTGAGATAGAAAAAAAATGAACTCGCGACACCGTTACTGACACCTCTGTATATAAGTATCGCCAATGTATTGTAACGAAGTAGAACAATTGAAACACAATGTACACGACCTTCTCCATTTATTTGGGCAGAGTAACACTTTATATTCCGTTTATCAACCGACTGACTGCCGACAATAATTATTCCACCTTATTTATACCTTTTCACAAATAGTTCACATTAGTAATTGTATTTATTATTGAACATGTTAGATCGTTCTAAATAACGTGTATATTATTTATAATTGAATAATTAAATAAGTCAGAGTATCTTATGGATTAACAGACAATATAACGTTATACAATAATAGTGTGACGTCATAACCGTTGTGTTATTATTTAGTACTGGCAGCATTTATAACAATATATATATAGGCCCCTGTAGCGGACGGATAAATAAAACTCCAATTTTTTCACTCTTGCAACGGCAGGAGATACGTGATCAGCGGAGAGAAATTTTCAAAACCATTTGTTTTTACATTGTCATAATAGGGTAGTTGACTAGATTTTTTTAATTATTTAAATCAATAAGTTACGTTACTCAAAATCTATTGCAGAAATAATTTTATAAACCAGAGCAAAACTAAATAAGATAGAAGCCATTCAAATCCTGTAGAAGGGGTAATTGTCAAATGACAGACGACGCAAACTTTGACGTCACTGTGTAAAATGTTCATTATAATGCACGGGTGCAAGCGAGATAGTGCGATATCCCTACTACGCACCCACTTTTTCTCATACCAACATTTAAAGTCATAACTGCGGGCACATTTCTGAGCCAATTTTGATTGTGTTTTAATAAAAGGGTTTCTTTTGCGTATCATTTTCTGTTGCTTATAAAATAATGTACAATATTCAATATAGGAAACTACCGTATTCAAAACAGAAAAAGAATATTAAAAAAGGAATAAATGCTGTGGCATGACTCGCCGCAGTCTTTATTGTAGTATTTTAAGGTATAAATATATATTAAAAAATAAACACAAATCTTAAAATATATCCCAATTTACAATCTAGAGCCAAACATAACGTGTGTTGCAAAATATTTAAATGCGTCGCCTACAGCCCCGTTTACACGAGAGTCGAGTTTGGGTTGAAATACATTAATGATATAATTATATATAATAAAATAAATAAATAAATACACCCAACAGTCACACACATAGTCCTGACCCCACACTAGGTTAACCTGTGTCGTGGGTATCAGGAACTACGAGGGACTTGCCAACCCACAACACACAGACCCGAGACAAATATTAGTGGATCACACAAACATTTGTCTCGGTGCGGGAATCGAACCCACGGCCTCACGCTTCGCAGCCGGCTACTCGCCCGCTGCGCCACGGAGGCTGTCGTATATAATATAAACATATATTGTGTATATACTTACAATATATATACATACATACATACGCACTCACGCTGAGCGTATCTCCGTCCCATGATGTGATAGGTGGCGAGCCTATCGCCATACCGGATACAATTCCAGACTCCGGGCTGATACTGAGCATATCATAATAGAAAAACCCAATATCACTGTTACTCGACCCGGGGATCGAACCCGAGAACTCAGCGTCAGGCTCAGTCGTAACGCGTACGCATTACAACTGCGCCACCGAGGCAGTCGATATATAAAAAAGTATCGATATCTATTTCGATATATGGAGAAAATAATATCGATTTATCGGCTTGATTTTATAAATGACCTTATTGTACGTTGTTGTTGTTGTGGAGATACGCTCGGCGAAATGTGGGTGTACTGGTTACACCTCTGCCCACCCTTCCGGGGATTACGGGCGTGAGTGCGTATGTACATACTAGTACATACGCATACATGTACTATGGAACATACTGATAAATATCTGTCTATGTATAAACTATTATATAAACTAACATAACTGCATAGAATAAGTGGTAACCAATATGGTCATGAATTGGTGGAGGCTTGTAATTAGCTATTAGTCTAAACCATAGATGTTATTTAATAAATGTTATTAGTCTGTAAGCTTCCCTAAAATAAATAAATAAATAAATAGTGACCTAAGGCCAATTTTAGATACATTAATCTCATAAATAAACATTTTGAATTTGAATTTGTAATTATTTTATTATTATTTTTTTGTATGGAAGAGCCACGCTGTAGACACTTATTTACAGCATATATATGCCGGCTCGTCCGGGTCGTTACCACTGTTTCACAGAAAACCGACGTAAAGTAGCACCTTTCTGTTGCTTTCTGTACGGTGAGTGAGATATCCGGAAGCCCAAACCCCCTCCCCTTCCCAATCCCGTAATTATTCCTTTCCTTTAAGGTCGGCAACGCACCCATGATTATTTTAGTATTGTGGGCGTACATGGGCGGTGGAGATCACTTACCATCAGGTGACCCACTTGCTCGTTTGCCAGCCTATACTATAAAAAAATCTATAATTAATATTAGTAATCTAAGACCAATGTATGTACCCGATCTCATAAATAAACATTATGAATTTGTAATTATTTAGGGCGGAGTCCTGCAACACATGAGAATGCACACCGGAGACCGTCCCTTCCCGTGCACATTCTGTCCCAAAGCGTTCACACAGAAGTCCGGGCTGGACCAACATCTGCGTATACACACTAAAGTGAAGCCGTACCGCTGTGTGGTCTGCTCCAAGAGTTTCTGTCAGTCTGTACATCTGAAACAGCACATGAGGACTCACACCAACGTTGCCCCGTTCCAGTGTGGGATATGTGATAAAAGGTATTTTTTTTTATTTATATCTTTATTTATTTATTTATACCTAATAAAGCACAGTATAGAAGTGAAGACGCAAGCATAGGTTAGGAACAATCTTGGGCCATGCAGGCTATTGGCCTTTGCTAAGAGGTTACTATGCAAAACATATAAATTGTTATAACATTTTTAATATACCTACCTACTTTCATTTAAGCGCATTCTTAACTTTTCTTCTAAAGGCACCGGGGTGGGGGTTAAACACGTCAATTTCTATATTACTATTTGCACAGATGTCATTATAAAGCCTACACATCTTTTTATGGTATATGCCGGCAAACGAGCACGTGTGTCACCTGATGCTAAGTGACCTCCACCGCCCATTTACGCTTACAATACCAAAAGAATAATGCGTGCGTCGCCGACCGAAAAAGATAATTAAGGAATTGGGAAGGGGAGGGTAATTTGGGCCTCTGGATATCTCACTCACCGTACGAAACGCAGCAGCAAGCTGCTACTTTACGCCGGTTTTCTGTGAGACAGTGGTAACGACCCGGGCGAGCCAGCCCATTCATGTTGTAGACAAAAGTGTCTACAGCGTGGCTCTACCACTCGCCTTGTTATTTACATATTTTATTGTTACAGATTTAAACAGAGCAGTCACTTGAACTATCATCTGAAACATCATAACCCGGCGAGCCTGACCGAGGAACAAAGAGCGAAATACGCTGAACTGATAGGTGTGATGAGTAAAGAGATATTAGAAGTGGAGGTGATACAGTCGCAACCAGACATACACACAGACGGACACGCCGTGCCCGAGAACGGTGTGTGCGACGAGTGGGGAGTCACCATTACCGGCCTATGACACGATAAAAATAATCGATTAAAGTAAAAACATCGATTAGTCACTTGATTTCAGCCAAATGATGTCTCAGTCAAAATCGATTACGTTTCAATCGATTATAGTTATAACATATTGTCAGAATCGATTAACATAATAATCGCTAAGGATACTGATTAATTTGACTGTCTTAAAAAGGCGAAGTACGCCAAGCTAAGAGCCGTGAAGAGTAAAGAAGACAGACAGACACGCTGGACCAGAGAACGGTGTGTGCGACGCCTGAGGCGATCAAATAAAAACATCGGGTAGTGTCTTGATTTTAGTCATGATGCATTTCAGTCCAAATCGATTGTGAAAGTAATCGATAAAGACTTTTTTGGGACCCGATGACGAACTGCAGGCGTCTCAGCAAACGGGATACTGGTAACCACTGCAGTATATCGCCACCAGGGATGGTAGCGATGTTGTGGTTGTATAGGGAGGAGTTTTAGAAAATTATGGAGAAAGGGGGGAGGAATCGATAAAGATTAGATCGATTGCATACATATTCAATCGGTTGTAATTTCTGATGATGATTAACTCACTCAAAGGCTTAAATTGATATTCAATCAAACATGGAATCGATTTATTTGTACTCGATATTAATAGTTAATTATCGATGAGGAATAAAACTTGTATATTTGTAAATATCTTATTTTATATACGGATAGTTGCAATAGTGTAGTTGGGAGTGTAAGTGGGCCACCAATATCTGTCTCAAAGACCACCTCACCTGCACGTGGCATCGAGCTGGTCCAGGCCTGCGGTAGATTCTCTAAGCGTCAGTGATATTTTTATAGCATAATAGCTCTTATTAATAATGCATTTAATTCTCAAATTTGGACGGCAGGTTGAGTGTCATTAAGGTTGAATTCTGCTTGTCAAAGTCGGAGCAGTACCAAACCAAGTAGTGTCAAAGTTACCAGAAAACCCTCCTGGGAAGAGCGATGAATTGATTACAAACCACAATTTGTAATTGATTAATTGATCAATAATCGATTGATAATCGATCATCTGAACCAAATAAACTACTGGAAGAAAATTTAATTTATTTTTAACTAGTGTAAACACAGTTTATTAAAAATGTTTAATTGATAGTTTAACAGGTTTAGTGATTTATTATCAATCTTATGTAACTTGTAGGTTCGATCCGGGGTCAGGTAAATATGATATTTGGTTTTTCTATCACAAAATGCTTAGTATCAGCTCGGAGTCTAGTTTTTTTTTTTTTTTTTTATTACCCAACAGTCACACACATAGTCCTGACCCCACACTAGGTAAACCTGTATCGTGGGTATCAGCAACTACGAGGGACTTGCGGTCCCACAACACCCAGACCCGAACCAAATTTTTGTGGATCACACAAATATTTGTCTCGGTGCGGGAATCGAACCCACGGCCTCTCGCTTCGCAGCTGGCTACTCGCCCGCTACGCCACAGAGGCTGTCAAAGAATTGTGTCCAGTAGGCGATAGTTTCGCCCCTATCACACCATGGGACGGAAATAAGCTCGGCGATATGTGGGTGTACTGGTTACACCTCTGCCTACTCCTTCGGGGATTAAAGGCTTGAGCATATGTATGTATGCTTATGTAAAAAGTTGTAAAAATTAAAGAAAATAATATTAAATGTATTAATTTTGAACAACGTGTTTGATTTTATTTTAGCTACGGAATACAGAATGGAAGTGCTGTAAAATCGTGGCTTTTTTATAGCATAGGCCGGCAAACGAGCAAGTGGGTCACCTGATAGTAAGTGATCTCCACCGCCCAAGTACACCCACGTAAAAGAAAGGGATTGGGAAGGGGAGGAGGATTTTTTATTTTTATTAGCTTGAATGACGAGACGAGCAGGTCGCTCGCCTGATGGTAAGCGTCACGTCTGCTCATTAACAGAGGCAACACCACACAGAACTTTGAATTACAAAGCACTGCATGACATTGGACTGCGCTCGTCACCCCGAGACATAAGATGTTAGGTCTCATAATGCCCAGTAATTTCACCGACTTCAATATCCTTCAAACCGGACCACAACAGTTGTTTGGCGGCAGAAATTGACGAAGCGGTGGTACCAACACAGACGGCCTCTCGCATACGAGGGACCTACCGTCTTGTGAATAGTAATCAAAGACTCTTAATGTATACTACTAGACCGGCTGTGCGGTACAAAGAAATTGCACACTAAGCTACGGTCAATTGACCGCAACTCATTTAGTCGCCCGCGAGAAATTGGAAAAGAAAATGTTTTTTGAGTGGTAGAGCCTCGCTCAGCATGAATGGGCCGGGTCGTTAACACTGTCTCACAGAAAACCAGCGTAAAGTAACAGTTTGCTGCTGCGTTTCGTAAGGTGAGTGAGATCCCCCTCCCCTTCCCAATCCCTTAATTATCCCTTTCCTTTAAGGTCGGCAACGCGCCCATAATCTTTTGGTATTGTGGGCGTACATGGGCGGTGGAGATCACTTACCATCAGGTGACCCACATGCTCGTTGGCTAACCTATACAATAAAATAAAAAGCGACAAGAGCAATCGTTGGCGTTTGAATAGCTGCGAACGTTGAATTCGATAAACTAACACGAAATTGTTTATTGTGACCCATAAAACATTGTCATTATTTACGTGCATATATTATTCATTCAATTTGAAGCTATTTTACGGAAGTAACTATATTATTTCTTGGTTACTTCGAAATTTTAATTTACTTCGAATGAAAATTAATACAAAACAAAACAGCCGTATCAATATTGCCATCTCGCTTACTCTTCAACTCCTCTCGCTCCCGCACCTGTGACGTCACTACTGCCGCGCCGGAGAATGCAACACAATTTTACTTCGAAACAACCCGTCTATAGTAATAAAGTCTTTGATAGTAATAAAAGAATTGAGGGTGTATAAGAAAATAGTTGGGTATATTAAATAATAATGTGATATAACAGTGGAAGGGTAGATAATTCTTATAAAAGAGGTTGTCACCATAGTTGGAGGCCAGTTGCCAGTGCCTAGGGGACAGTCTTCATTTCGTAGTCTCTAGTTCTTATCTTAAATAAGTAGATCTAATTTGAGCTTACCTTATCGAATACAAAGGTATTATTGAATGTTTAACTACGGTAAATTAAGATTACACGTAGGTACATAATGTTAGCGTATTCTCTTTTTATTGGTGTATTGAGGGTGTCTGAGAAAGCAACGTTGGGTACACTGTAATAATAATGGTTCGCAGTAATAATATAGTTGTGGAAGGGTACTTAAATGGTATTAAAGAGGTTGTCGCCATAACTGGAGGTATTTTGCCCGCAGTCAGTCGGTCAGTCTCCAGTTCACTAAGATCAGTCAGTCGATAGTCCAAGAGTTCATTACGCGGTAGCTATGCTGGTTTACTATTCGGTCCTAGTTGTTTCAGTTGTAATTAGAGAGCGGTCTCTAGTGAATCCTAACATGAGGTTGTGGTCTGTAAAGCAGTGATATTGTAAATGTAACCAATAAACTATGAGTTAGTGATTAATGTCGTTTGGTATTACTAAAATAATACTCGTCTCACGTAATAGTGAGTTTATAAAACTATGAGCAAAAAGTGATTACCGTCGTTTTGTGTTTTGGTCTTCGGGTAGTCGGGGGAATAACTATGTAAAGCGGGTAGATAATAAAACTGAGATGTGGTGTAAGGTATATAAGCGGGCGCATTATTATTTGAGGCAACCCCCTCCAGTGGCCGTCCTGAGCCGAGGTCCGTATCCCCCATTAGGGGTGGATGCCCTCAGCGAAGGTCACTTAAATTTTAGGGTTGGAGTGCCTAAAGCATTCGCCCGAAAGTCCGGTGTCGCTGACTAAAGCCGACTCTTGTCAGGCTATCAGCAAGCGTTTATCCAAAAAAATAATAATAAAATTTGAGGCAACTTAGTCGTGCTTAGAACTCTTTCGTGGTAACGCTGCCCGAGTGTAATTAGAATTGTGAATAATCATAGCAAGTGTAATAAATTGTGAACAGTACCTAATATAATATTGCATCTAATGTGAATAGACTATTTAACTTTTTGAACATCCTGACGAAGTTATTTATCTTTATTGCACAAAAGTGATAGTGAGTTTACTTATCCGACTTCAAAAAAGGAGGAGGTTCTCAATTCGGTGAGTGATTTTTGCTTTTTTTAATGTATGTACAATCGATTTCTCCGCTAATTGTGGACCGATTTTGATTTTTTTTTCGAAAGTTTAGCTGCGTGCGATGTATAATGCTAATGACGGAGTACGGAGTAAAAAAATAAACTACTCGACAGACAACATCACAGTCATCACTATTGTGATAGGCGACGCATTTAAATATTTTGCAACACACGTTATGTTTGGCTCTAGATTCTAAATTGGATATATTTTAAGATTTGTGTTTATTTTTTAATATATATTTATACCTTAAAATACTACAATAAAGACTGCGGCGAGCGATCGTGCCACGACATTTATTCCTTTTTTAATATTCTTTTTCTGTTTTGAATAGGGTAGTTTCCTATATTGAATATTGTACATTATTTTATAAGCAACAGAAAATGATACGCAAAAGAAACCCTTTTATTAAAACACGAATCAAAATTTGTTCAGAAATGTGCCCGCAGTTATGACTTTAAATGTTGGTATGAGGAAAAGTGGGTGCGTAGTAGGGATATTTCACTATCTCGCTTGCACGCGTGCACCATAATGAACATTTTACACAGTGACGTCAAAGTTTGCGTCGTCTGCCATTTGACAATTACCCCTTCTACAGGATTTGAATGGCTTCTAACTTATTTATTTTTGGTCCGATTTATAAAATTCTTTCTGCAATAGATTTTGAGTAACGTAACTTATTGATTTAAATCATAAAAAAAAATCTAGTCATCTATCCTATTCCTACGCCAGTATACCGACTAAAAACCCCGCGGTGTCCTCCTTCGGCGTTAGTGGGGTGATCCTGGTATACTGATTGCAGCCGGTACATACCATCCTTGCGCTCTCTGCTTTTATGGCTCGTCTCCATTGAGGATTGATAGTCCTGTAACTGTCACAACACCCTCGGCGTCTGCGTCTCTACAGGATTTGAATGGCTTCTAACTTATTTATTTTTGGTCCGATTTATAAAATTCTTTCTGCAATAGATTTTGAGTAACGTAACTTATTGATTTAAATAATAAAAAAAATCTAGTCAACTACCCTATTGTGTTATTGTATTGGAATTTACATGCCATTTTATACTTAGCACTAAAAAAAATAAAAAAAATAAGATTGCAATTTTTTCTGACCGGCAGCGACATAGGCACCGGCTCTAAAGACGTCTTTTTTTTATAGTATAGGTCGGCAAACGAGCAAGTGGGTCACCTGATGGTAAGTGATCTCCAGCGCCCATGTACGCCCACAATACCAAAAGAATCGTGGGTGCGTTGCCGATCTTAAAGGAAAGGGCTAATTAAGGGATTGGGAAGGGGTGGGGTTTGGGCCTCCGGATATCTCACTCACCGTATGAAACGCAGCAGCAAGCTGCTACTTTACGCCGGTTTTCTGTGAGACAGTGGAGTCTGTTTTTAAGTTTTGTTAATTGAAATAATACTCTTCTGGTAATTTCTAACAATATTTTATTGAACAACAAACACAAGACAATCAACATGAAACATTTCAAGGGTACAATTGTTGTGGGAACGTAGTGCGCTCTTCTAGTCTGCTAGAAGGGGTCCTCGAGCGACATCTCTGTGAACATATATAACAGAGTATTTTATTATACATACATACGCACTCACGCCTGTAATCCCCGATGGGGTAGGCAGAGGTGTAACCAGTACACCCACATTTCGCCGAGCGTATCTCTGTCCCACGATATGATAGGGGGCGAGCCTATCGCCATACCGGTCACAAATTCCAGACTCCGGGCTGATACTGAGCATTTAGTAATAGAAACACCCAATAACATTTTACCCGACCCGGGGATGGAACCCGAGACCTCAGCGTTGGCCTCAATCGTAACGCGTACTCATTACAACTGCGCCACCGAGGCAGTCATTTTATTATATTGTTAGGATATTCTTTTTTTATTTGTAAATTGAAGATATCTAAGAAAATATCGTTGAGTAACAAACACTTTAATGTATACTACTAGACAAGCTGCGCGGTACATGAAATTGTACCACTAAGTTATGGTCAATTGACCGTAACTCAATACTACCATCTCGCTTACTCTCAACTAGAACCCCTATCGCGCTCTCTGTTTGTAAGCTGGCCGGCTCGTCCGGGTCGTTACCACTGTCTCACAGAAAACCGGCGTAAAGTAGCAGCTTGCTGCTGCGTTTCGTACGGTGAGTGAGATATCCGGAGGCCCAAATCCCCCTCCTCTTCCCAATCCCTTAATCCCTTTCCTCTTGGTCGGCACCGCGCCCATGATTCTTCTAGTATTGTGGACGTACATGGGCGGTGGAGATCACTTACCATCAGATGACCCACTGGCTCGTTTGCCGACTTTTGCAATAAAAAAAATAACAGACGTTAAGTAGTAGCTTGCTGCTGCGTTTCGTACGGTAGGTATGTGAAATATACGGAGGCCAAATCCCACTTCCCTTCCCAATCTCATAACTAGCCCTTTCCTTTAAGGTCAGCAACGCGCCCATGATTCTTTGGTATTGGGGGCGGTGGAGATCACTTACTATCAGGTGACCCACTTGCTCGTTTGCCGGTCTGTACTATAAAAAAGACCGGAACACAACAGTGCTTACACATTGCTGTTTGGCGGCAGAAATAAAAGCGGAGATACCAACTCAGCCTACCTACCACCTTATTCTAAGAGGCTGATGCTTTTTACCTTCCTGTAATCAGATTCTGAGATGACCGGCGTTAAAAGCTCAACACGTTTTAATGGAGTTTCGTCCATGTTGTGGACTACTTTGTACACCTCCGAGTTCTTCAGATGATCCAGTGAAGGCTCCGGCTTCTCGTATTTCATGAAGTTGATCCTAAGAAACGGAATAGGGTAAATTATGTTGTGAATTTAAAAACACGGGCCGATTTTTCAATGTCTGACTTTAAATACAGTCCCATGACTGGGCCATAATATGACGGAATACGTTAATTTACACCGCGTCATGCAATTTGACAACGGGAATTTGGTTAATGCTAGACTAACGCTGTAGACAGCCCCGGATCTAGGGGACGGAAATCCGGGGTACACGCTCGGGGCGGCAGTTTCTGAGGGCGCAAAAATCATAATATGATTAAAATAAAAAAACTTGCTCCACAAAGCGCCTAGCATACGGAAGCCTGTTTGGCTCACCGTCGACTTGTAAGAAAAAGGCGCCACACAGGCCCCACACCACAAGTGAAAAGTACAAATTTATTAAAGGGTTCTTATTGTCCCATTCACGAAAAATGCCAACCATTATATATTTGTGAGTTTTTTTTAAGTAATTTATCTCAAACGCTGGAGAGAGGGGCGGCACTATCAAGTTTCTGTCCCGAGTCGAAAAATCGTAGATCCGGAGCTCGGTAGACGGTTTCTTTACAGCATGAATAGGCCGATAGTAGTGATAGCTCAGCGAGGAGTGTTACGGACTGTCAAGACGAAAGTCGCAGGTTCGAAACCAATACCAAGAGCATACACCTCTGACTTTAAGTTACTCTAAGTTATGTGTGTATCGTTTATTAATTATCGCTTGCTTTAACGGCGAAGGAAACGAGTAAGTTGGTTTGAATGACACGCGTAAGCCAATAAAAGTAAGAGGTGCATGTTCTTGGGACTGGTTTCGAACCTGCGACTTTCGTCTCGACAGTCCCTAACACTCCCCGCTGAGCTATCGCTAATTCTAATATAATCGATTTAATATATGATCAAATACAACGACTTGCTCTTGATCAAACATAAATTTCGATTGGTTAAGAATTTAGAATGAGTCAATTTGTGATATTCGATTCAATTTGCGCAAATGTATTGATTGAATGTATGCTGAAAGATGTTACTGGATTGATTCCGCGAATAGATATGTTGATAAAATGTATTCGTAATTAAAATTAATCATGCAAATCGTGCTGTTAAGGAATCCAATGGTATAAGGATTCATTACAAACTTAATCAGTGGCAGATTGCTAAACTACCTTTATTTGAATTAAGCACAATAGGGTAGTTGACTAGATTATTTTATTATTTAAATCAATAAGTTACGTTACTCAAAATCTATTGCAGAAAGAATTTCATAAATCGGACCAAAAATAAATAAATTAGGCAAATAAAGGCATTCTAATCCTGTAGAAGGGGTAATTGTCAAATGACAGATGACGCAAACTTTTAAGTCACCGTGTAAAATGTTTATTATGGTGCACGCGTGCAAGCGAGATAGTGAGATATCCCTACTACGCACCCACTTTTCCTCATACCCACATTTAAAGTCATAACTGCGGGCACATTTCTGAACCAATTTTGATTGTGTTTTAATAAAAGGGTTTCTTTTGCGTATCATTTTCTGTTGCTTATAAAATATAGGAAACTACCCTATTGATAATTCACACTGCATATGATAATTTTTTAATGACATATGTGCCATTTCAGAAACTTGAGTTAGCCAAGTTCAAGTAAACGCATTGGCTACGCGAGCGCCCCTAAAAAAAATAAGTATAGCATGACTAACGTATTTTGATAATTTGTTTTTATTGCTACTGCCTCGGTGGCGCAGTTGTAATACGTATGCGTTACGATTGAGGCCAACGCTGAGGTCTCACGTTCAATCCCCGAGTCGGGTAAAGTGATATTGGGTTTTTCTATTACGAAATGCTCAGTATCAGCCCGGAGTCTGGAATTTGTGCCCGGTATGGCGATAGGCTCGCCCCCTAATAAGGGACGGAGATACGCTCGGCGAAATGTGGGTGTACTGGTTACACCTATGCCTACTCCTTCGGAGATTACAGGCGTGAGTGCGTATGTATGTTTTTATTGCACAGATAGGCAGACGAGCAGGCGGCCCAGCTGATGGTAAGTGGTTACCGCCACCCATTAACCTCGGCAATGCTAAGCACAGCCAGGCCCCTGCCTACCGTTACGTTACCGTTTTGATAATTTCCCTAATCCATAATTATCAACGCCTGCTTGTCAAATTAGACGAAGATGTAGAATTTGTTTGTTTATTTGTCAGGGATTTTTTAGTGGGAGGGATTATGTCAGCTTCCGTGGCGCAATGGCTGATTAGCCAGCTGTGAAGCCCGAGGACGCGAGTTCAATTCCCGCACCGAGACGAAATGTTTGTGTGATCCACAAATATTTGTTTTAGGTCTAGGTGTTTTCTCCCAAAAGGGGTTGACGTCAGTCTTAATAAAATGATGATGAATGATTAAAAACTCTTTTGACTCACAGTAATTATTTTATCGTATATAGACACCAACTTCTCTCGTACTGTATGAAAGTCGACTAAGTAGCAGTTCGATTCCCTGTAAGGTTTTATTTTAACCGATTTATTTACTACTTTAGGACTCAATTTTGACAAAATGCAATGTAATATTCGAAACTTTTACCAAAGGCAGAAAAAAACTATGGTGTACAAATATTTGGTGTTATTTCGGATATTTCACACATTATTTGCAGCTTTTCTAAATGTTTTGAGATTTTTTGCAGAAACCAAACGGTAATATTGATATTAAGTTGGTAATTATTTTAACGTTTCGAGAACCATTTTTATTCAAAGGGGGATCCTTTAGCAAATTAGGTAGGTAGGTATATAAAAGTACTAAATCAATAAATCTATAACATAAATCTACATTATTTTAAAATACTGTTATTAGTACTTAAAGGAAATAAAAAAAAAAAATACAAAAATTATCTCTAAAAATAATACAGGTAAGGCAAAGGAGTCAAAGACCGTACAGCCATATAAAATTTACATACCTATACTTCCTACAGAATGATTTGGAGTTCCCCCATGGCCAAATCTGGTTCAATAGCTCAATCTGCCACCGCGACACACATGCAAACAAACAAAGAGACGTATACGCACACGGACGGACAAACATCTAACTACTTATATACAATATTGTGGTAATTCTGTACCTTATACCTATTTAAAAACCGAAAACATATGTAACCTTTCATTAGTAAAAATTACTAATTAAAGCTAAGACACAGTTAGTTTTACACATTTACAATTATTATTGTTTACTTATATATTGCATATTTGTACATGGCAAAAAAACATATTTTTTTTAAAAGCAACGGGCCAAGAAGTTTAAAAATTTAAATTAGCAAATTTTTTTTTTCAATCGAGTAAAAAACGGCACATTCACATTTTGGTGCCATAGCCTTCATGTAGCCTAGACTGTTCTTATTTTTCGCTATACCACGCGGGGCGTGGCGGCGAGGCTCAAAAAAACAAACCTAACAAAGACAAAAATACAAAAAAACACTACCTGTACACTAATACATTTACAAAGACGACACGTTTAAAAATACAACATAAATATTTACAAACAAAAATAGGTACAATGTATTATAATTAGAACTTATCTCTCTATCTTATGAATAACAACATTTATTTCTGAAACGTGAAACGGAACACAATTTCTTTTTTTACATTGGCGCTTACACTTATGACTAGGCAGTATGGTCGAAAGACGCCTATGCCTGTCCTATGGACGATTAAAAAAAATATATACATTGGCGCCATTTCTTATACGTTTTTTCTTTATATACTAGGATCAAGAAATGGATGTATGCTAAAACAATAATAATAGGTATATTAAGCAGTACATACTTAGATTTATTTCTGATCTTTATATTCTTTATTTTTTTATATCTATATATAAAAAATATTCGTGCAAAACACATGTTAAATGCATTAAATGTAAATGCAATAATATATACACGAGTGGTCAATGCTGTTTGTCAAATCTTGTGTTTAAAAAAAAGGTTGCTAAGTATCATCCGTGTTCGTATTAATATTCAAATAAAGAACGTCGACTAATTGGCTACTTCGTCAACAAGCCTGTACTCACGTTGACTGAGTATCTATGTACTCAATAGACCCTTATGCTGAATGGCTGACTGTAAGACCTTTGTTTACCCGAACACGCCCAACTTATTGTATAGAATAGTTTATGCACGGATAAATTATAAAAGATTCACAAGATTTAACAAACTGTAATGGGATGACAAACCTTTCATATGTCTTGATGTCCTTGTCCCCTGAGGACCTAAAATGATTTTTTGATAATGAATTATGTCTTATATTGAACTATAGATAATGATTAAATTGGTAATGCTATTGACACCATCCGCAGAGTATATCCGTGCTTATGATTATATCCTTGAAGGTAATTACAGACACGGATGGAGATTTCTCTCATAAGAAATCATCAACGGATGATAACCGTATCTGTAACTCTATCTGCGGATACAATTACATATACGGATGGAGATTTTTCTCGTAGGAAATCATTTACGGATGATATCCTAGCTTGTTATTCATTCCTTGAAGGTAATTACAAACACGGATGGTGATTTTTCTTGTAGAAACCATTCACGCATGATCGTGCATGTAATTGTATCCTTGAAGTTAATCAGACACGGATGGAGATTTCTCTCGTAAATCATCATAAACAAATGATATGCGTGCCTTTAATTCTGTCTACGGATACAATTACATACACGGATGGAAATTTTCTCGTAAAATCTTTGTTGTGCAATATGACGTGCTCGTACTTTATAAGATAATATATTTTTCTGCATCCATTTGATTTTCTGTTATGAGAAAAAAAATTCGTGTACGTAAATCATCAGTTTCTGAAATTGTAAGCACGAGTATCATCCGTGGATGGTGTCAATATACTTTGTAATTTAATACGCACAGATTACTGCAGTTTGGCCTAACATAATTTGGGCACAGGTATAATTTACTACGCTTAAATTTTTTCTATGTTTTCTACATATTAATGCATTTCGATAGTCAAATCTAAGCGTAGACTTGATTATAGGTATCATAAGTATACAACAAGTATTATTAAATCCCATTCCAAAGATTTTTCGATATTTATGGTCACCCAAATGATTTTTTAATAGTTTGAACTTAAATGGTTGTTTACCCAAAGTTCCTTGGCCCCAGCTTAAGTTGTAAGCGAATGAAAAAAGATGAATACTATGAAAAAATTGTAGACACCACCAGGCACCACTAGACATTGTATAACTTTCAATAGTTACAAGTACACAGGCCCTTTGTGCATAATTATTTTCTGTTAGTTTTTTTAAGTAATTTATCTCTAACGCTCAAAGACTTTAATGTATACTACTAGACAAGCTGTGCGGTACAAAGGAATTGCGCACTTAGTTACGGTCAATTGACCACAACTCATTTAGTCACCCGCGAGAGAGCGACAAGAGCAGTTGTTGTTGTTTGAATAGCTGCGAACGTTAAATTCGATAAACTAACACGAAATTGTTTATTGTGTGTATATATTATTCATTAAAGTTATTTTACGGAAGTAACTATATTATTTCTTGGTTATGATCGAAAAATTCATTTATTCTGAATGAAAACTAATACCAAACAAAACAGCCGTCTCAATATTGCCATATCGCTTACTCTCAACTCCTCTCGCTCTCACGCCTTAGACGTCATTCCCGGCTCGCCGGCCGCGTATGCAACACAATTTTACTTCTGAACAGCCCGTCTATGGTATTAAAGTCTTTGCTAACGCTGTAGAGAGGTTACCACTATTAAATTTTTGCCCCGGTTTGTATAAATCGTAGATCTAAATAATTTATATACCCCAAAACTTTTCCTTGTATAAGTTCAGACTGCGCTTGTATTGTTTCCGCGATGGCTTGCTCGTCGTACGTCCGCCATCTTCTTCCAGCTGGAACCACTTTGCGACGATCTTCGGGATCCAGAGGACCGAATTTAGGCTTCGGTTTGTTCGGACGAGGAGTTGACATCTGTGAGCGGCGAGATTCGTTCTCGTATTGTTGCATTAATTCCTAAATAGGTTATTATAAAGTAAAAAAATATAATATAACTGTACCATTTTACACATAAACAAAAAGAAACAAAAAAGTTTTTGTAGTTTAAAGTTAATCGAAGGATCGAGCAATTTTACATACATACGCCCTCACGCCTGTAGTCCCCGAAGGCGTAGGCAGAGGTGTAACCAGTACACATTTCGTCGAGCGTATTTCCGTCCCTTATGTGATAGGGGGCGAGCCTATCGCCATACCGGGCACAATTCCAGACTCCGGGCTGATACTGAGAAAAACCCAATATCACTTTTACCCGACCTGGGGATCGAACCCGAGACCTCAGCGTCAGCCTCAGTCGTAACATATACGCATTACAACTGCGCCACTGAGGCAGTCGAAGTAAAAATTATACCCAGGTACTTACTACCTACTGAAATAATATAACTAACATTTAATACATTTTAAAAAGTGTTTTTTGGTTTAAGGTGGAGGATCAGCACTAAACTGAATGAAAAAATTACTATTACTAATCTGAAAAAACAAGTTTCTGGACATTTATTACCTTTAGAAGCAATATATATAGTTTTCGTTATTATTATTTCGTATATCAATTGTGATTATTTACGCAAAATCATTTTTCCATCCATATTTAATCGAAGGATCGAGCTGCAATTTTCAAAAAGCCAAAATAAATATAGAATTACGCGGGTTAGTGATGATTTTTCACTTTAAAATACAAATTAATAAGTCCGCTCCACAAATTGGCTGAGAACTTTCGAGTAGAATAATATGATGGAACTAGCTTTTGTTCGCCGTTCCGCCCGCGTGAACGGCCTTATCCAGAATAAAAAGTAGTATGTTCTAATCCAGGTCATGTTCTATCTGTGTGCCAAATTCCATCCAAAAACGTTCTGCAGTTAAGGCGTGATTGACTAACAAACATTCAAACTTTCACATTTATAATAGGATTATTGTAATTCTATCTTACCTTTCTCTGCTTCTCAGATTTCCTTTCCTCTTCCAGCCGCGCTTCTTCTTCCCTCCGCAAAGCTTCATACTCTTCTGGGCTCAAGATCTTCTCCGGTTGCTGTACTTCTTCATAGTTCATTCCATTTTGTTCAAATTCCCCTACTTCTACATTCTCTTGTGACAGTTCTTTCTCTACTTTATGGTCTTGTTGAATTTCTATCTGTTGTTGAATTTGAGATTCTGTAATTTGTAGGGTTTTTAATTATTATTATGTACAGTACTCTTTATTTTAAAAGGTTTTTATACATTTTTAAATATGGCCCTCCAATGGAAACACCTACAAAACTTCGAATAGGGTAGTTGACTAGATTTTTTTAATTATTAAAATCAATAAGTCACGTTACTCAAAATCTATTGCAGAAAGAATTTTATAAATCGAACCAAAAATAAATAAGTTAGAAACCATTCAAATCCTGTAGAAGGGGTAATTGTCAAATGACAGACGACGCAAACTTTGACGTCACTGTGTAAAATGTTCATTATGGTGCACGCGTGCAAGCGAGATAGTGAGATATCCCTACTACGCACCCACTTTTCCTCATACCAACATTTAAAATCATAACTGCGGGCACATTTCTGAACCAATTTTAATTGTGTTTTCATAAAAGGGTTTCTTTTGCGTATCATTTTCTGTTGCTTATAAAATAATGTATAAAATTCAATATAGGAAACTACCTTATTATTAAGTACCGCATGATACTAAATAAGTTCAGCCTCCGTGGCGTAGCGAGTGGCTGGCTGCGAAGCGAGAGGCCGTTTTGTAGGGGGCCAAAATCATGTTCAAAGTTTCCGTTACATACATACGTATGATGCTAATGAAAGCGTGTTAAAATAAGAAAATATACCTTGATATTGCTCGTAGCTTTGAGTCTCCATTTGCTGTTCGGTCATTTGCATTTGCTGTATCTGCTGCATTTGCTGCATTTGCATCCCCTGGAGCAATAAATGACACTGCAGTCTAGTGGTTCCAAAACTTTAAAAGCTACGGAAACCTCAACGAATGCGTTTCTTTTTATGGAACCCTACAAATAGATCCCGTCTAGCACGTTACGTTTCCAGCGTTCATTTCTACCACGCATATGCAAGCTCTGGAATGAACTCCCTGCATCGGTGTTTCCCGAACGTTATGACCTGTCATTCTTTAAGCGAGGTATAAAAAGAGTTTTCCTTCAACGGTAGGCAGGGGCATGGCTGTGCTCTGGCATTGCTGAGGTCCATGGACGGCGGTAACCACTTACCATCAGGTGGGCCGCCTGCTCGTCTGTCTAACTAGGAATCACTGGTCTTGTCTGTACTGGCACCGCGTTTTTTTTCTTTTATGGCGTAGGTCAGTAACGTGCAAATAGGTCACCTGGTGGTAAGGTCCACCGCCTACAATACCAATACAAGCATGGGCGCGTTGCTGACCTTAAAGGACAGGGATAATTAATAAAAAACAGCTGAGTTTGTGTCTCCCTCCAGTACCTACTGTTAGTTTTGTTCACGTACTTCACTCTATTAACTTATAGGGATGTGTTAAATATTATCAATCATAATAAATGAATGATTAACCCCCCCGCTAACATCTAGAGAACCTCGTCCCCCCCAACGTCTTGTACCCCGCAGGACGGTCGCGCACGATCTTGTCCATCTATAGCTCATGCACTTTACTTAATTTATAAGGATGTGATCAATTTTATCGATTATAATTAAATAGTGATTAAAATTAGCTTGCAATTTTATTATGTCTATGTTTTGATAAGATCCGGTGCATAAACACTCACTGTCAGGTGTATTTAACCACACTTAAATATGACCACACCTTTCTGTAACGCGTTGTATATTATGTATCCTGCAAAGCAGTGACGCCCAGTTTCCGAAAGGCTGATCAAATCAACATTCAACTAACATAACTTTGATTTGACATCGCTGTCAAATTAATTCGAGTTGTAAAAACGTTATTAAGTGAACAAATAAATCATAATTGATTTTACTCTAGCACGGTTTGACATACGATTTCTCATATTAATTTGAAAGTTATGTTAACCAACATGTGTGTCAAATCAAAGGTGTTGATCATGCTTCTAGCAACTCAACTTCGACTTAACATGAGATTTGACATTTGATTAGTTAATTTAACATTGATCAGCCTTACAGACACCGGGCGACAGTCTTTCATTATTATTTAAGTATACCTGATAGCTCAAGTTCAGTAACTGGCTGGTGACCAGGTCTAGGGTCTGCTGGATAACTCCTGGCAGCTGCGCGAGGGCTGCCAGCTGTGCTCGCATTTGAGACAATTGCTGTTCTAGTGGAGCGCTTGGATCTGAACAATACAAAAATTATGACCCGAGTAATAACACAATTACCAAAATCATGACGGTCTCTGATTTTGTAACCGACATCAAAAAATGGTAAGTGATCTCCACCGCCCATGTACGCCCACAATACCAAGTAATGGGCGGGTTGCGGACCTTAAATGACATGGATAATTAATTGATTGGGAAGCGGAGGGGATTTGGGGTTCCGGATATCTCTCACCGTACGAAACTCAGCAGCAAGTTGCTAATTTACGTCGGTTTTCTGTGAGACAGTGGTAACGACCCGGACGAGCTGGCCCATTCATGCTGTAGACACTTTTGTCTACTGACTGTGGGCTCTACCACTCACTGTAGGAGGTAGCTCACGTGATAGGACCCACTTAATGAAATCTGTGGTGCTTTACATCTGGCTTCTCCAGTTGTAAATGTCCTTGTGCTTGAGGTTAATGCCTCCTTAGTTCATTATTTTGTCTCCCGCTTTGCTATGGAAGGACGTGGACAATTATGATTTCCAACTCCCTTATTTTCTATTTGATTCATTTCGTTGCGGGATAAAAACAGATTTGCATTCCCAGAGAATCGCCGAGCTTCATTGTTGTGTCGAAATATGCGTGCCACTGTCAATCCTGGTTTACAGGAGTTACAGTGGCGGGTGTATTGGCGGGATAATCACTTTATTGTACTATACTTACCGAGCATACTCTGCACACTCCTTGTCAGTTGTTCAGCGAGTTTATTTTCATCCATTTCGACGTTCACTTGTTCTGATACAGCTTCTTCTATCGGAGGTACTTCTACCACTTCTTCCTGAGGTGGTACTTCTTGCAGTTGTATTTCTGGTACTGGCGGAGGCTCAAACACTGGTAGGGGTAGACCTGGTGATAATAATATTTAGATTATTTTTGAAGCAGAGGTCATTAACCGAGCAAGTGGGTTACCTGATTTTACACACTGGCGATAGGTTCACCACCTGTCAGGTTATAGGACTGTTTTATTTTTATTTGAATGATGAGATGAGCAGGTCGCCCGTCTGATGATAAGCCATACCCATAAATAGAAGTAACACAACACAGAATTTTGAATAACAAAGCATTGAATGACATTGGGCTGCGCTCGTCACGCCGAGATGAAGGGTACCGAAATACAGCAGTGCTTACACAGTGCTGTTTGGCGGCAGAAATATATAAAGCGATGGTATCACCAGACGGCCTCTCGTATACGACAAATGAGGGATCTACCACCTCACAGAAAGGCGTGGTTAAATTTAAGCAACGTATAGTGTACGATATAAGTATTATACAACGTGTTACAGAAAGGCGTGGTTAAATTTAAGCAACGTATAGTGTACGATATAAGTATAAGACAACGTGTTACACAAAGGCGTGGTTAAATTTAAGCAACGTATAGTGTACATTGTAAATGTGTTCTCTCTGACACTTACCTGTGTCTTCTAAATCAGGTACTTCACTTTCAGGCAGCGGGTCGACTGCCTCTAAAAACTCAGGTCCTTCTTCAGGTACTAGGATAGGCTCTTCCGGCTCGATGGGGGGCAGGGATGCTTCGATTTCAGCCCTCTCTTCCCACGGGAGAGGTCCAGTGTCGAAGTCCTGGACATAATTGCGTATTTTATATATTGCATCGATTGCATGAGGCACGCATGCAAATTGCTAGTTTTCTGGGTTCGAGTCGTTCCAGATTCATTCATTGGAATCGGCCATTAGTCTGTAAAACAACTTGAGTATCTTTGCTATATTTAAAATAACACGATGTGATTATCTTAATTTGTGATTTACTGTTTTTTTTTCTACAATTAGATACCTTATTTAGTTATATATTATATTTGTTTCTTATTATTGTATGTAGTTAAGCTTTATTACACAATTGTTTGTTATTCTCGACAAATAAAAAAAAATTAAACTGTTTCAACTGAAATTATAACTTTATTGGAGGGTAAAATATTTTACCCATACAAACACTTTAATACTACTAGACAGGCTGTGCGGTACAAAGAAATTGCGCACTAGGTTATGGTCAATTGACCGCAACTCAATAACGGCCATTTTCAATAATAATAATAAATAACACCCAACAGTCACGCACATAGTCCTGACCCCACAGTAAGATACAAGTCTTGTGGGTATCAGGAACTACGAGAGATTTACGGTCTCACAACACCCAGACCCGAAACAAATATTTGTGGTTCAGACAAATATTTGTCTCTGTGCGGGGATCGAACCCGCGGCCTCACATTCCACTGCGCCACGGAAGCTGTAAACTATCACAGTTTGATTCACCGAATATATCGCATAATTGAGCCAATCAGAATACAGTATGAAGGTCGCGTGTCCAAATTACTTAGTTCGGTTGGTTGATTTTCATGATTCATCCAAACACTTCAATGTATACTACTAGACAAGCTGCGCGGTACATAGAAATTGTACCACGTGTCGACTCAATATTACCATCTCTCTTACTCTCAACTAGAACCCCTATCGCGCTCCCTGTCTGTGAGCTGTCAAATTCCCGCGTTATGTGACGCAAGTTTACTTCTAAACAGGCCGTCTATTAGTGTACATTAAAGTCTTTGGATCTATCCGGGTAATCGAACCAAGATCCGATTATTGATATGCCCTTTAGTCGACTGCGAGTAAGCAACAAGAGCAGTTGTTGTTTCAATAGCTCCGAACGTTGAATTCAATAGTCATGAAATTGTTTATTGTGACCCATAATACATTGAAAACTCCTATTATGTACTCATTTTTAAAACTTAATTAATGTCTCCATAAAGGAAAACCTTATTTTCTTATATTTATTGTCTAATTTTCTTTATTAGCGTTATCCGGGCCTAATGCCAGGGTCCGCCTTCCCATCCCCATCATGATTTGATGGTTGATTTGATATTATGTAGTGCGACCCGCCGCCTGACCTCTTTAACCCGCTACAGGAACCAAGATTCGACATTGCCTGTAACGTTGGCTTTAGGCTAGGGTTTCCAGATTTCCGTGCACAAATTCCGGGACGAAAAAACAATGACCAATTTACATTGACAATCGTTGCCTCGGTGGCGCAGTTGTAATGCGGTACGCATTACAACGTTACGATTGAAGCCGACGCTAAAGTCTCTGGTTCGATCCCCGCGTCGGGTAAAATGGTATTGGGTTTTTCTATTACGAAATGCTCAGTATCAGCCCGGAGTCTGGAATTTGTGCCCGGTATGGCGATAGGCTCGCCCCCTATCACATAAGGGACGGAGATACACTCGGCGAAATATGGTTACACCTCCGCCGACCGCTTCGGGGATTACAGGCGTGAGTGCGTATGTAACTCAAAGTTCAACTGAAAACTTATCATCATCATAAATTAAATTAAATTTATTCTTACACATTTTTATTTACGACAAAAGTAATAGATATTTAAGCTGGCATACGCGGCAATCCGTGCGTAAGTAGTTTGGGTGTCCGTAACTTTCAGAAAAAATCTTGTAATCGCGAATTCCGGGACAGTAAAGTGAAATTACTGGACACGGGACTAGACAGCCCATTCCGGGACAATCCCGGATTTCCCGGACGTCTGGTAACGCTACTTTAGGCCTATGATACTGGCCCACCATGTTCAATATTTCAAATACCTACTTACTTGCCTTCCATGTGACATACGCGTCGGATACCCTGTATACGGCGAATTTGAAATTTTCCCAAAACATTTATAGTACTCAGTCTGTGATATAAAATTTCCTACATTTTTTTATTTATATTGCCTAGATAGGCAGACGAGCTGACGGTCCACCTGATGGTAAGTGGTTACCGCCGCCCATGGACCTCAGCAATGCCAGAGCACAACCAAGCCGCTGCCTAACGTCATACATAATTACAAAATAGATTGCAAAAAGCTTAGGTATTTCATAGTTTCTATACGTGGTAGGTCCCTCGTATGCGAGAGATCGTCTGGAGAGAACAATTGAGCAACTTTTTAAGGATGTCTACGTTTTGATCTTTACTTTTACATATTGCTATTATAACACTTGACATTGGCGAAATCAGCGAAAATCTATGGGGCCATAATCTAAAAATAGAATAGGATAGAGAGATCGTCTGGGTTGGTACCACCGCGACGTCTACTTCTACCACCTTGCAGTAGTGTGTAAGCACTATTGTGGTCTAGGATATTGAAGCCAGTGAATTTACTGGACATTATAAGGCTTAACATCGTATCAGGGTTACGACCGTAGTGCAGTGCCATGCAGTTATTCATAATTCAAAGTTCTGTGTGGTGTTGCTTCTATTTAAGGACAGGCGTCATAAAAGCGAATGAAATGATCATTACACCATTCAAGCTAAGTAATTTAAAGAAGTATTGTGTTTTCTACAAGATGGTAGGTCCCTTGTTTGCGAGAGACCGGCTGGGTTGGTACCACCGCTTTGTCTAATTATGCCGCCAAGCAACAGTGTGTAAGCACTGTTGTGTTCCGGTGTGAAGGACATTGAAGCCAGTGTAATTACTGGGCATTACGAGACTTAACACCTTATGTCTCGGGGTGACGAGCGCAGTCGTGTCATGCAGTGCTTTATTTAAAGTTCTGTGTGGCGTTGCTTCTGTTTATGAGCAGGCGTGGCGCTTACCATCAGGCGAGCGACCTGCTCGTCTCGTCATTCAATCTAATAAAAAAAAAAAAAAAAAACTTTCATAAACCCCCTCTATTTGGAGCTCTTCTTTCTTAATGAAGAAGTTCATCACGTGCTACAGATAACAATATAAGTGTTTTGTTTACTAGCACGTCATACATTTTAAAAAGAATAGTCTGACGTCATTATGTTAGACAGTATGCAAATAACATCTGGAGTTGTATACTATGTGGATCTTGTGGAAACTAGGAAGAATTTCCGTGCATTCCGGCGTTTTCGCCATACCTAGTATTGGAATCAAGTTTAACAGCTCGCGTGATAGGACCCACTTAATGACATCCGTGGTGCTTTACATCTGGCTTCTCCAGTTGTAAATGTCCTTGTGCCTGAGGTTAATGGCTCCTTAGTTCATTATTTTGTCTACCGCTTTGCTATGGAGGGAATTGGACAATTAATATTTCCAACTCCTCCTTAACTTTCGATTTGATTAATTTCGTTGCGGGACAAAGACAATTTATCATTCCCAGAAACTCGCCGAGCTTCACTGCTCGATGTCAACAAAAATGCGCCACTGTCGATCCTGGTGCACAGGAGTTAAAGTATTAACAAATTCGTACTTTTTACTTGTGGTGTGGGCCTGTGTGGCGCCATTTTCTTACAAGTCGACGGTGAGCCAACCAGGCTTCCGTATGTTACGCGCTTTGAGGAGCAAGGTATTTTTATTTTTATCATATTATATTATGATTTTGGCGCCTCTTGAAAATGCCGCCCGGGGCGTGTGCCTTGTTTTGCACAACGTCCTGTCTGATCCGGTACTGTATGGACGCAGCTAAGACGAGTCGTTTGTTCAAAGCTAACCTCAAGAGCATGCACCGACAACTTTTACCGTAAGTTATGTGTGTATTCATTGTTAATTATCGCTTGCTTGAACGCTGAAGGTGCTTACTGAGAAGTTCTTCATTTTTTTTTTTTTTATAGTATAGGCCGGCAAACGAGCAAGTGGGTCACCTGATGGTAAGCGATCTCCACCGCCCATGTACGCCCACAATACAAAAGAATTATGGGCGCGTTGCCGTCCTTAACGGAAAGGGATAATAAGGGATTTGGAGTGGGAGGGGGATTTGGGCCTCCGGATATCTCACTCGCCGTACGAAACGCAGCAGCAAGCTGCTACTTTACGCCGGTTTTCTGTGAGACAGTGGTAACGACCCGGACGAGCCGGCCCATTCATGCTGTAAACAAAATTGTCTACAGCGTGGCTCTACCACTCGTAAACAGTTAAGAATTTCGAAGGTATGTGAAGTCTGCCAACCCGCATTAGGCCAGCGTGTTGGGCTAAAACCTAATACCTGTCAGTAGTACAGTATAAACTGTACTACTGCTGGGCACGGGCCTCTTCTCTACGGGCCTCTATAGGTATTATTTTAATTACTTTTGGGTAACGCCTAAAAGCATTTTAAGCTAGGCTATGTTTTTTTTTCGTCAGTAAAGGCTTGGAGGTTTGACAGGCTTTATAGCCTCCATGGTACAGTAGGCCGGCTGTGAAGCGAGAGGCCGCGGGTTCCATTCCCGCACCGATACCAACGTGTGTGTGATCCATAAATATCATATTTCGGGTCTGGTTGTTTTCTCCCCAGAAGGGTTGTCATCAGGCAGGCGGTCGGTCGTAAAAACTACAAGCCAAATCTTTGTTACATGTTAAAAGCATGTTGCGCTGACCCCACTGCGCGTGGGATAGGGGCAGGTGAAAGAAGAAGTAAAGGCTTTGGAAGCAGATGTAATAAAAAAGTAACGTATTTAGTCTATGGTGATGTATAAACACACGGCAGTATGTCAGCCAAGTTTGAAATCATAATTACAGAAAAAGGACCTTAAGAAAAATAACACATAGTTTGTCGGTTTATTATAATCTTAAAAAATAATACGATATAATAAATTAATAATAACATAATAGAAATACAGGAGTGGTGTAGAATTAGGATTCGTTAAATGTAAAACAGGATAATTATTAAATACAGGTTACATTATTATTTAACTATCTTCAACGTTATTTAAATTAAAAAATAAACGAAGATTGTTTATTTCATATACTTTTGCCTCCATGTTATGCGGGAATTAAAAAATAACGGTCAATATTTAGAATAGTCCGAAGACCGTTTAAATCCATCATTAATGGCTTAATGGTATTTAGCCACTAATCATGTTTACTAATGTCAAGTCATGCGATTTAATTTTTTTAATCATGTTTTTGGCTATATACGAATATGAATCGTTGTGAATGTCGTCCTAAGACGTAAAATTTAGGGCTGATTTTTCAATCACTAAGTAAACGTTATTTATCAGATAAAATTTACGACAAAATACAAAATTGTCACGCTTTCCATATATACGGACAAGCCTCTGTCAAATTGGAAACCTAAATAGGCTGTATGACATTATAAATTGGCGAGAATTTAACAGAAAATTGACATTTACAAGGTTACGATTCTTTACTTTTTTTATTTACGAAGCGGCATTATAAACAATACATACGCACTCATGCCTGTAACCCACCTGGCCCAAGTGGTAGAAAGAGTTGTAACCAGTACACTCATAGTGCACCGAGCTATTTACCGTCCCATGATTTGATAGGGAGCGAGCTTATCGCCATACTGGGCACAAATCCAGACTTTGGGCTGATACTGAGCGTTGTATAATAGAAAAACTCAATATCACTTTTATCAGACCCGGGAATCGAACCCGAGACTTCCGCATAGCAGTCGTAGCGTGTATGCATTACAACTGCATTTACAACTACATTTTTATGAGTGGTAGAGCCACGCTGTATACACTTTTGTCTACAGCATGAATGGGCCGGCTCGTCGGGGTCGTTACCACTGTCTCACAGAAAACCGACGTAAAGTAGTACCTTGCTGCTGCGTTTCGTACGGTGAGTGAGATATCCGGGGCCCAAATCCACCTCCCCTTGTCAATCCCTTAATTATCCCTTTCCTTTAAGGTCGGCAACACACCCATAATTTTTTTGGTATTGTAGGCGTACATGGGCGGTGGAGATCACTTACCAAAACGTGACCCACTTCAACGTTTGCCGGCCTATGCTATAAAAAAAAACTACATCACCGAGGCATAAGATATTTCTGTTAGATTCTCATATGTGTCATGTGATAAATTATATCCAGATAGGTACATGGGGCTTAATGCGTTATCTGACAGATAATAATTATTTGTACTTTGAAAAATAGGCTCTTATTTTTTAATTTAATTACCGCACTTTCAAAATGGCGCCGGCAGATTCGAACTCGAAATAAAAATAAATACTACTATTAATAAGTAGGACACAAACAAAATGCCAACACCTACATTAGGTTATTATAAAACAAGTTTTAAAAATATGGACCAAACATTCAAGGGATATGTAAAAAAATATTTTTAATTTATTTAGTGAATAATCTTTAAAAACAATACAAATCTTAATAAAAGGCTTAAAACCAAAGTTGATTAAACAGCCGAAAAATTCAGAATTCGTCACGATTAAATATAGACACCATTTTTTTTTTAATCTTATGAAGCCACAGGTAAAGGTAACAAGCATACACTCAATCTACACTTAGGTATAATTTTTTAATAACTTTGGGTAAAGAAATAATCAGATTTTAGTACATAAGGTACATAACATAGGTACAATAATTATCAGGAACTTTGGAATAGTTATAATACACATACATTTCAGTCAGTTTTGAGTACATTCTATCAGTAAGTACATTATATTTTTAATAATTTACCTCTGGTTTAAAATCAGGCGCAACTTTCGGCTTAGGTTGTTTCACAATTTTCACTTTATACGGTTCCTGTAAACAAAGAAAATAATTATTATATATTTGTGAAAGCCTCCGTGGTGCATTGAACGTAGGTGACTGTGAACTAACTAAATAGACAGTGAACGACAAGTATTTGTTTCTGGTCTGCGTGTTATGGGACCGAAAGTCTCTTGTAATTATTGACACATCCTGCTAAAACCAATGTTGCGCCGTTACTTAGACTTGGCCGTATGGTCTTTGAACCTTAGCCAGTTCCATTGGGAACGAAAAAATAAAATAAAAAAGCATGTTGCACCCACCAGCGCCCACTGCCCTTGGTATAA
Source organism: Mimas tiliae (assembly GCA_905332985.1). Classification (NCBI taxonomy): domain Eukaryota; kingdom Metazoa; phylum Arthropoda; class Insecta; order Lepidoptera; family Sphingidae; genus Mimas; species Mimas tiliae. The sequence goes on along the minus strand of HG995266.1, from coordinate 1,328,173 downwards.
GGTGGAAGAATGAAGAAGACTGCGCACTGTGGCTTGTGCTCACGATTGGTGTCGGTTGGTAACAAGTGTTGTTTCGCGGTATCAACTACGAGACACTTTTGCTTACACGACTTAGTGTATAGATACTGAGGGTACTACAACTATCAAGTAGGGTAGTCTTGATAGTGGCGGTATATAAGAATAAGGATGACGTCTACGTCAGATGGCACCTTATAAATACACTGGTCACTACGGGGAGCACAGTTCTCTTCCGACTGACTAAGTTATCCGTGTTCACATATGGTGAACAAAACTTTAATGTATACTACTAGACAAGCTGCGCGGTACATAGAAATTGTACCACTAAGTTGCCGTCAATTGAACGTCACTCCATCTTGCTTACTCTCAACTAGAACCCCTATCGCGCTCTCTGTCTGTGAGCTGTCAAACTCCCGCGTTATATGACGCAAGTTTACTTCTTATATAGCGATATTTTCATTCACAATCAAAGACTTTAATGTATACTACTAGACAAGCTGCGCGGTACATAGAAATTGTACCACTAAGTTGCGGTCAATTGACCGTAACTCAATATAACCATCTTACTTACAGGTTACTCTCAACTAGAATCCCTATCGCGCTCCCTGTCTGTGAGCTGTCAAACTCCCGCGTTATGTGACGCAATTTTACTTCTAAACAGCCCGTCTAGTAGTATACATTAAAGACTTTGGTGGTGAACGACAAGAGCGAGTGTAAAGGACGGACACGGATTATTGCACACAGAACCGAAGCAAATATTTGTCTCTGGGATCAAATCCAAGACGTCTTGTTTCACAACTTTGTACTAGCCCATTAAACTGATTAAACCTGCCAGCAATCCAGAACTCGCAGAAATCATACAAAATTGACGTCCATGACCAAACACTTTAATGTATACTACTAGACAAGCTGTGCGGTAAAAAGATTGCGCACTTAGTTACGATCAATTGACCACAACTCATTTAGTTGCCCGCGAGAGAGCGACAAGAGCAGTTGTTGTTGTTTGAATAGCTGCGAACGTTAAATTCGATAAACTAACACGGAATTGTTTATTGTGACCCATAAAACATTGTCATTATTTACGTGCATATATTATTCATTCAATTTGAAGTTATTTTACGTAAGTAACTATATTATTTCTTGGTTTTGATCGAAAAATTCATTTATTGTGAATGAAAACTAATAGCAAACAAAACAGCCGTCTCAATATTGCCATCTCGCTTACTCTCAACTCCTCTCGCTCCCACGCCTTAGACGTCATTCCCGCTTCGCCGGCCGCGTATGCAACACAATTTTACTTCTGTACAGCCCGTCTATGGTATTAAAGTCTTTGTCCAAGATGGACATCACATGCATGGTGGTGCAAATTTTGGGTGAGCTTTATTTTTTAAGCAAGTAGTTTTTAGAGGTCTCTAGATTGAGAATAACGTCGGTCACTCAATTGATCAAGCCACGATTAAAATGTATTGTTAAAATATGAAAGCAATGATGCACAAAATATAAAACAAATATTCACCTAAACTGACGTCCAGTCTCACCGACCAACTATAGAATACTAACAAAATTATCGATTTAAAATTGATCACGAAATCGATTCATTGAATGGCAGCCAAGTTCCCGATCGCAAGAATTAGGAAGACGAATAAATCAAGTATCAAAATTAATAGAAGAATAAAAATAGACATTAAATGATGCATGGTATGAGACGTGTCGTCAGTTCAAAGTGGTAACACAAGGTTGACTAAGGATTTCTTAAAAAATAATAATTTAATAGATGGTGCTAGAATAGATTATTGGTTTGGGAATTAATTTTAAATGTCTAATTATTAGTCGATTGACTTTTCTTCGTAATTTGGATAAATAATTCACTGTCATTGGTTTTTTATATCGATTATTTAAAGCGATTAATTATTGCTGATCAAGTGACCATTTAGAATCGATATAATAACTTACCTATATATTTGCGAATAAGGTATCAGGGTTTTTTTATAACGGGCTTTGTGTGATTCTAATGCTATAGAGATGGTATTTTCAAGAATCTATTTATCATCACAATATAGGTACTTAATATGTTCAATAATTGAAAATTTAACTGCTCGAATGCCAATTAACTATAGCTTTTCATCAATAACTGTAAACTAGAACAGAGCAACTTTAGTTTCTTGTCCGTTCTTTTCTAGCGAAGCAACCTTCCGAACTAGAGGTACGTGGAGGTAGAGTTAAAAATTGACTGAATCTAAATGATTTAAACATGTTATACCTAGATTATTATTATTATTTTTTTTAATTTTGAGTCTAAGAATTCGTACAAACAACCTTTGCTTCGACATAGTTGTCTAGGAAACAAGTATCGATGGTATTAGGAAAATATTTGACGCCTTGGATCATCACCAGATATAAAATATCCGCATTGTGAACAAAGACTTCAATGTATATTACTAGACGGGCTGTTTAGAAGTAAAACTGCGTCACATAACGCGCGAGTTTGACAGCTCACAGACAGGGAGCGCTATAGGGGTTCTATTTGAGAGTAACCTGTAAGTAAGATGGTTATATTGAGTTACGGTCAATTGACCGCAACTTAGTGGTACAATTTCTATGTACCGCGCAGCTTGTCTAGTAGTATACATTAAAGTCTTCGATTGTGAGTGAAAATATCGCTTTATAAGAAGTAAACTTGCGTCATATAACGCGGGAGTTTGACAGCTCACAGACAGAGAGCGCGATAGGGGTTCTAGTTGAGAGTAAGCAAGATGGAGTGACGTTCAATTGACCGCAACTTAGTGGTACAATTTCTATGTACCGCGCAGCTTGTCTAGTAGTATACATTAAAGTCTTCGATTGTGAATGAAAATATCGCTATATAAGAAGTAAACTTGCGTCATATAACGCGGAAGTTTGACAGCTCACAGACAGAGAGCGCGATAGGGGTTCTAGTTGAGAGTAAGCAAGATGGAGTGACGTTCAATTGACCGCAACTTAGTGGTACAATTTCTATGTACCGCGCAGCTTGTCTAGTAGTATACATTAAAGTCTTTGATTGTGAATGAAAATATCGCTATATAAGAAGTAAACTTGCGTCATATAACGCGGGAGTTTGACAGCTCACAGACAGTGAGCGCGATAGGGGTTCTAGTTGAGAGTAAGCAAGATGGAGCGACGTTCAATTGACCGCAACTTAGTGGTACAATTTCTATGTACCGCGCAGCTTGTCTAGTAGTATACATTAAAGTGTTCGATTGTGAATGAAAATATCGCTATATAAGTGTAGCTAGCCACACTGTAGACAATCTCCCCAGTTAGAGGGGTTGACGTCAGGTACAAACCAAATCTTTCTGTAACATGTTTTAAAAAAGCATGTTGTGCCGACCCCACTGCGTGTGGGATAAGGGTAGGTGGAACAGAATGGTGGCGCATACATTGGCAGCTTTTTTATTAGCTGAGTGCCGAGAGCTCTGAGACGATCCAGTTAGTCTAACTCATTGGGCTTGTACATATACATACGCACTCACGCCTGTAATCCCCGAAGGGGTAGGCAGAGGTGTAACCAGTACACCCACATTTCGCCGAGCGTATCTCCGTGCCTTATGTGATAGGGGGCGAGCCTATCGCCATACCGGGCACAAATTCCAGACTCCGGGCTGATACTGAGCATTTCGTAATAGAAAAACCCAATACCACTTTACACGACCCGGGGATCGAACCCGAGACCTCAGCGTTAGCCTCAATCGTAACGCATATGGATTACAACTGCGCCACCGAGGCAGTCATTGGGCTTGTGTGGCTTTAAAATACACTTTTTTATAGTACAGTCCGGCAAACGAGCAAGTGGGTACGCAAACAATACCAAAAGAATTATGGGTGCGTTGCCGACCTTAAAGGTAACGGATAATTAAGGGAATGCGAAGGGGAGGGGATTTGGGCCTATACTATTTAACTCACCGTACGAAACGCAACAGCAAGCTGCTACTTTACGCCGGTTTTCTGTGAGACAGTGGTAACGACCCGGACGAGCCGGCCCATTGTTACAGCGTGGCTCTAAACTACTTTCTACATACCTCTGTGTCTTCATCTTCGCTTTCAATGTATCCATAATACCCGAACTTTGCCCTCGGTACGGGTCGCTTCGGCTTCTGCAGAAATGTTGACCATCGCTTATCTTCTTTCTTCTTCAGCTCTTCTATAGCCAACTCTTCGTTCAAAGCCCGAAGTACTTCTGAATTCTCTAGCGACTTTACTAGTGGTTTTAAGGGTTGAATTTCGGGTGTGTCATCTTCAGGGCGGTGCATGTGAGATGTCAAAACTCTTGACAGACTGTGGACACATAATAGGGTATTAGACTAGTTTTTTTTTATTATTTAAATCAATAAGTTACGTTACTCAAAATCTATTGCAGAAAGAATTTTATAAATCGAACCAAAAATAAATAAGTTGCAAGCCATTCAAATCCTGTAGAAGGGGTAATTGTCAAATGACAGACGACGCAAACCTTGACGTCACTGTGTAAAATGTCCATTATGGTGCACGCGTGCAAGCGAGATAGTGAGATATCCCTACTACGCACCCACTTTTCCTCATACCAACATTTAAAGTCATAACTGCGGGCACATATCTGAACTAATTTTGATTGTGCTTTAATAAAAGGGTTTCTTTTGCGTATCATTTTCTGTTGCTTATAAAATAATGTATAAAATTCAATATAGGAAACTACCCTATTTAGGCGTACTGTGTGTGTCTCTATTTCGCGGCTGGCGAGTCGACACTATCCCGCCCACACACCCGCCACTGTAACTCCTATGCACCAGGATCGACATTGGCACACATTTTTGTTCAGGAGCAGTGAAGCTCGGCGAGACTCTGGGAGTGATAAATTGTCTTTGTCCCGCAACGAAATTAGTCAAATAGAAAGGAGTTGGAAATAATAATTGTCCACTTCCCTCCACAGCAAAGCGGGAGACAAAATAATGAACTAAGGAGCCATTAACCTCAGGCACAAGGACATTTACAACTGGAGAAGCCAGATGTAAAGCACCACGGATGTCATTAAATGGGTCCTATCACGCGAGCTGTTAAACTAGATTCCAATACTAGGTATGGCAAAAACGCCGAAAAGCACGGAAGTTCTTCCTAGTTCCCACAAGATCCATATAGTATACAACTCCAGACGTTATTTGCATACTAACATAATGAGATTTTTTTAAATGCCGACCAAAGAGCAAGTGGGTCAACTGATGGTAAGCGATCTCCACCGCCCATGTACGCCCACAATACAACAAAATTATGGGCGCGTTGCCGACCTTAAAGGAAAGGGATAATTAAGGGATTTGGACCTCCGGATATCTCACTCACCGTACAAAACGCAGCAGCAAGGTACTACTTTACGTCGGTTTTCTGTGAGACAGTGGTAACGACCCGGACGAGCCGGCCCATTCATGCAGTAGACAAGAGTGTCTACAGCGTGGCTCTACCATTCATAAATAAAATTAATTAAATGCTGAATCATAGATCCAATTTATTTGAATCTCACTATGTAGGTATAACAAAAGAACAACAGAATCAAAATAAACATATTTCACACCTCATTATTTTTAAACTAGATTTATTTTATACTGATAAACTTCGTTTCGTGATTTAGATTAATATCTTAACAACTCCAACAATTGGTAACCCAAAAATCTAACTGGTGCCATAAATAAATAAAAAAACAACCAAGTTTAACCAAGCGGGCGGAGCCGCGGACAAAAGCTAGTTATTCCTAGATTCTGCTGTTAAATATAACTCTTACCCCATAACATGTGCTTCCCTTAACATATCTGCCTCACCAGACGCGATTTCAGCTACTTTCTCATGAGGTAGGCCTGGCTTGCCAAGCGCTTCTGTAATATTCATTGAAACATCATTTAGAAATATATCAAAATTCTTGTTCACTAAGCCGCGTCGTACAGTTTGAAAAAAGTATTGTATGTTGCGACTTCGTTAATGATGGTTTCACATACATACGCACTCACGCCTGTAATCCCCGAAGGGGTAGGCAGAGGTGTAATCAGTACACCCACATTTCGCCGAGCGCATCTCCGTCCCATAATGTGATAGGGGGCGAGCCTATCACCATACCGGGCACAAGTTCCAGACTCCGGGCGGTTACTGAGGTATTTCGTAATAGAAAACCCCAACACCACTACCCGACCCGGGGATCGAACCCGAGACCTCAGCGTTGGCCTCAATCGTAACGCGTACACATTACAACTGCGCCACCGAGGCAGTCTGATGATGATGATGGTTTCCTATTATATAATCCCTATTAGAAAATCTAGTAGCAATTTAAGCATAAAAAACTCTACCTGTATTATATACATCCCACTGCTGGGCACGGGAACACAGGCACAACGATCCTAAATCGAGTTTATCCCACTAAACCAGTTTAATAAAAGTGAAATCGTATGAAAATTTGACATCAGTAAATAAGAGTTAGAGTTAGTTTAGAGGTAAATTTCGATTTAGGATCGTCCTGCAAGTTGGCCTTATACGCTAATTAATTATTAGCATTATTGACGGTTACGTCTTACTCGAACATTGTGAAATAAGCTCTTAAAGTTCTTCCTTCCACCTCTCCTTTTCCCACTCGCAGTGGGGTCAGCGCAACATGCGCAACACATGTTACAGAAAGATTTAGCTTGTAGTTTTTAAGATCGGCCACGTTGCTCACATCAACCCCTCTGGGGAGAATAAATAGACTCTTAAAGTAATAAATGTAAATGACTGTTCACTCACTTGCAACTTCCTCGTCAACCACAGATTCCTCCAGACCATCAACGATCCCCTGAATTGTTCCTAGAGGTTCACCAGTCTCGGTTACATACATTTTGGAGTCTCTCCCATCAGTTGGTTCGGGTTCCTGGAATACGATATAAAGTTGTGAACATAAGCTCCGCCTGTATCTCTGAAGTAAGTAGAGGTGCAACCGTGGGAAGAAATAAGATTTTTTCAAAATTAAACCGTTTTTTTATAGGCCGCCAAATCAGGAAGTGGCTCACCGCCTATGTACGCCTACTATACCAGACGAATCGTGGTCGAGTTGCTGACAAAGGAGAGGGATTATTAATGAAAAGGCTGGAGGGAGTTATGTGTGACGATCTATATTAAATCAAATTTTTCAATTTACCACCGGACTTATAAATTATTTTAAATTTTAGATTGCAGTTAACGTAAATTTTTCTTCCTATTTGCTACTATTCTGTAAATATTATAAATGTATAAGTTTGTATGTTTTCTAATCAGTCACGCTTTAAGGGCTGAATGGATTTGAATGAAATTTGGCACACAGATAGACCATTACCTACATCAGAACTAGGCTTGGAAAGACTCGATGTGGTTGGCTCCGCGAGCAATAGCTAGGTAATAATAAAAGTAAATTAATAATGATTGCCCCGATAGTTTATAGTTTTTGTGACCCTCAACCCCTCTGGGGTTAATCTCAGACAACCCCCTGTTTTATAAATGTAAAAAAATCATTCGATAGAGTTTATCTGCGATGTAGTCCCATATAAATTTGTTTGAGATCTCGTGACGGAGTATGGAGAAAAAAAATAAACTCAACAGAGCAGCCTACTCGTCACGATTGTTTAAATTAGAATTAACATGCTAATAATAATATGCCTAACACACGAGGTTACTGACATGTGGGATGTGGACTCAACAATGATTGTCCCGATAGTCGTTTCTGCTAATAGGTTGATACCAAAGAGCCTCGATCAACACCTCCAGAGGCTCTCAATTGGTCGTTGGGTCAAGAGCCAGATTCAGAAAGCAGTGTTATTGGACACGGCACGCATTGTGAGGAGGTTCCTCACTCTAGGGTCCTAACCACCGATGGCTTGGGTCCTAGGCCTCGCCATTGGAGGGTGATACTTATTATTTTTTAATGTTTTTTTTAAGTAATTTAATATTTGAAAATGTAAAAATAAACCTTTTAAAATAAAAAGTACTGTACATAAAGTAAATTCAAAATCGAGGCGACTATCGTGTTCTAGTTAAAAAATGCCTTTTGTATCCTATGTATTTGATAATGTTTTTTCAAAATAGTAGTTACTTAAAAGTTATGTACCTGTATTGGTGGAACCGGCGTACTTCTCTGGGATTTCGCAGCTTCTGGATCAAAGTTTACAGGCTTTATTAATTTCAGATAGTCTACATTTTCATCGTCCTTCACAAGTTTTTTTGCAAATTCAGTTTTAGGAATTTCTACAGATTTAGACCTCTTTTCGCTTTCAATTTTCTGTTCTGTTGATGTTTCAGATTTGGCTTCCTTTTCAACCTTTTCTGTTTCTTTTTCAACTTTTTCGGATTCCTCTTCGACTTTTTCTGCTTTCTTGGCGATATTTTCTACTTCCTTATCCATGTCATCTTTTCCAACTTCTTCAATTTTGGTTTCAACTTTATTACATTCGTTTATTTCAGTTTTAACCTCCGTGGTTTCTGACTTTACGAAGGTGGTGCTATCTTCTGGTTTCGTTTTACTTACAAATTTGACTTCTTCTGATTCAACTTTAATTTCCTCTTCATGAATTTCAGGTATGTCCGCTGGTTCTGAATCGACTTGCGAAGGTTTTTCTTCCTTAATTTCATCATTTTGTTCCTGTATTATTGGTACACTTTCTTCCTGTATGCCATTTTCAACTACGTCTTTGCTATCTTCAGCCTTCGAGTTAGAATCATCAACACCATTATTAACTTCTTCTGACTTATCATAGTGTTTATCAACTGTTAATTCATCCCCACTCTTTGTTACTGATTCTTCATTCTCTTTTACTTTTCCATTCTGTTTTACTACTTCTCCATTCTCTATTACTTCTTTAAATTCCACCTTCATCTCTTTTACGTCTCCATTTTCTATTACAGTGGATTTTTGTTCGATAGTCTTAGTTATCGGTACAGGAGTTTCATCTTTTGCATGTTTTTTCGTTTCAATACCTACTTCTTCTTTGTATTCTTCAATGCTCTTAATAGTTTCATCTATTGCGGATGCTAGAAGGGAAGATTTTCTTTTCATCTCTCGTATCTCCTCCTGAATAGTAAATGTGTATGCATTTTATATAATATACGTATTTGTCATTATAAAGATGAAAGTATGTTGAGTAGTATATTGAGGTTGATAGGTAATTTTTTAAATATATGAAATATAAAATGAAATGAATTACCATAAAAACATTGTCTATTCCTGCCGATAATCAACATTGTTTAAGCAATGTTGTGTTTCGGTTTGATGGATATTGAAGCCAGTGACAGTACTGGGCAGTACGAAACTTAACGTCGAATATCTCGGGGTGACGAGTGCAGTCCAGTGGCATGCAGTGCTTTGTAACTCGTAGTTCGGTGTGGTGTTGCTTCTGGTTATGAGCAAGTGTGATGCTTACCATCAGGGGAATAACCTGCTCGTTTCATTATTGAAGATATAAAAACAATAAAAATATATTTTTAAAACTACGTTTGTCCCAATTTACGTTAGAATTGTAACTTTGATTTTCATTATGGTTTTATACGTATTATTTTGATATGAGTTTATGAGAATTTTGTTATTACTTATTATGAATTTGTTTTTGATTGTTTCCATAAAAGCTACAATTACTGAAATGATTTAGATGGAATATTTCTATAAAATTTACTTTATGAACATTCATTTTGATATTTTTCAAGACTTTTATGACGTAACATTGCGATAATGACATTACATCAATGAGAAATATTGTGAGACTTGAGTTTCATACCACACGTTTGAATATATTTAACAACTTACCCTACTAAATTGAGGACGTTCAAAACCCCCTTTTAATCCAAGCTTAACATATTTAAGGGGGCAAAAATTACTTTCCGGAGAAGCAGGAGGGGTAGGTAGCGGAGGATCATACACAATAGGAGGTTCTATAACGGCCTCAATATAAGGAATTAGACCTTTCTTTACTATGTGAGGATCTTCCCTTTTCACTTCTTTTTTAACTACGCGAGGTTCAGGAGGTATGGGGGTAGTACCACGGCTTTTTGGTAAGGGTATGTCCAACCTGAAGACGTATTCATCAGTTAATGGTGTAGTTGGTTGCGTTGAAGGGGTAGATGGCTCGCTTTTCTCACTTGAAGCTTCTGATTGTATCATTTGCTGGGTTTCTGCTAAATTTGCAGTGAAAGAAGCTTCCTGGATCATAGAATGTTGATGCATATCGCTATTCTGGTGTATTTCTTTGGATGAGAATCTTTCTTCACTTTTAACTGACATTTGTTCCGTTTGATCGACTTCTAGCACTTGATGTTTTATCATTTTAAGACTTGCAGATTCATCTTTGGAGGCTTTTACTTTCAATTCGCTTACAGCTTGATTTTCTTCCACTTGTAATGCTTTAGCTAGTTGTACATTTTGCTCGCTTATAACCGCGGCCCGTGTTTTTTCGACTTCTAATGAATTAGCTATATGCACACTTTGCTGACTCATTGCGAGCTCTTTAACTTCCCTATCTGATTCAACACTTACTTCTGTTATTTGTATAGCGGAGTCACGTTCGTCCATAATATGTATAGATTCTTCAGGTTCTTCGACGTCGTATTTAACAACTTTCAGCTCAGCAAATTCATCCAATATAGTTGGTACTTTTTTGCCTACCACAGCCTTATCCATTTTTACCATAACTTCTGATGACTTTGCCAATTCTTCTCTTTTTTCTTGCACTTTTAATTCTGAGAAGTCATCTTTGATAGTTTCTACTTCTTCTATAACTACAGCAGTACTTTTTGCATCTGCTAAAGACGCTTTCACATCAACACCTTTCATCTCTGCCACTTCTAGTTGAGACAGTTCGTCTACTTCAGTTTCTACTTTCATCACTTCTAATGCGGATCTTTGTTCTATGATTGATTGGGAAACGTCTACAGCTTTCTCTTTCATAATTTGCAAATCAGAAATTTCATCTTGAGTTGATTCTACTTTTGCAACTTGTAGTGCTGCGGTTTGCTCAATAAATGATTGTGATATTTCTGCAGCTTTAGGTTTTGTGATCTTAAGTTCTGCAATCTCGTCTTTGGATATCTCTATTTCTTCAATTTGAAGTGCTGGATTTTGCTCTATGATTATTTTGTATGCGTCAACCGCTTTTTCCTTTGTAATTTTGAGATCGTCAATTTCATCCTTTGCCAGTTCAACTTCAGCAACTTCAAGTGCAGCTGTTTGTTCGATCAAAGTTTCCGAGACATCTATAGCCTTTTGCTTAGTAATTTCAAATTGTTCAATTTCGTCTTTAGTTGATTTTACTTCACAGACTTGAATCGCAGTCTGTTCTACTAAAGATTGTGCCACTGCAACAAGTTTGGGAGTAACTACTTGTAGATCTTTTATTTCGTGTTTAGTTGACTTAACTTCAGCAACCTGTAGTGCCGCTCTCTGTTCAATTATCTTCTTAGATGCATCCATCGCTTTTTCCTTAGTTATTTCCAGTTCTGACACTTCATCTTTAGTTGATTTTACTTCAGAGACTTGAATCGCAGACTGTTCTACCAAAGTCTGTGATACTTCTACAGGCGTGGGAGTAGGTACTTGCAAATCTTTAATATCATGTTTAGTTGACTTAACTTGTGCCACCTGTAGTGCCGCTCTTTGTTCAATTATCTTCTTAGATGCATCCACAGTTTTTTCTTTAGTTACTTTGAGTTCTGAAACTTCATCCTTAGTGGATTTTACTTCAGAAACTTGAATCGCGGTTTGTTCTACCAAAGACTGTGACACTTCAACAGGTTTAGGTGTGGTTGTTTGTAATTCTTTAATTTCATTTTTAGATGAATTGACTTCAGCTACCTGTAGTGCCGCTCTCTGTTCAATAATTTTCTTAGATGCATCAACAGCTTTTTCTTTACTTATTTTCAAATCTGTAACTTCATCTTTGGTTGATTTTACTTCAGAAACTTGAACCGCTGTCTGTTCTACCAAAAACTGTGACACTTCAACAGGTTTAGGCACAGATATTTGTAAATCTTTAATTTCGTATTTAGTTGATTTAACTTCAGCTACTTGAAGCGCACCAGTATGTTGAATTATTTTCTTTGATGTATCTACAGCTTTCTGCTTAGTTGTATTTAATTCAACAATTTCATCTTTTCTTGATTCCACAGAGGACACTTCGATGGCACCTCTGTGTTCAACAAACGACCGAGATGCGTCAACAGTTTTCTGCTTTTTAACTTCAAGTTTGGAAACTCCATCTTTCGTTGACTCTACTTGCAATACTTCTAATGCAGCTTTTTGATCTACAAGCGACCGAACCACATCCTTAGCTTTTTGCTTGTTTAATTTTAAATCAGCAATTTCATTTTTAGTTGATTCAATCTGAGTAACTTTAAGAGCTCCACGTTGCTCGATTATAGACTTAGATACATCGTACATTGGTTGCTTTTTCATTTGTATTTCCCTGACTTCATCTTTAACTGTATCGACCTGTAATACTTCCAAAGCAGCTTTTTGATCTACAAGCGATTGAACCACCTCCTTAGCTTTTTGCTTAGTTATTTTCAAATCAGCAACTACATTTCTAGTTGATTCAATAGTTGATACTTTAATGGCTCCTCTTTGTTCAATTATCGAATGTGAAGCGTCAATTGTTCGTTGCTTTTTGATTTCTAGTTTAGATAAATCATTTCTCGTTGGTTCTATTTGAGTCACTTGAACTGCTCCACGGTGCTGAATTATGGATTTTGAAGCGTCATACATTTTCTGCTTTTTAACTTGCAGTTCTCTTACTTCATTCCTGGTTGTATCTACTTGTAACACTTCTAAGGCCGCTTTTTGGTCAACAAGCGATTTAATTACTTCCACGGCTTCCCTTTTATTTATCTTTAGACCAGATACTTGTTCTTTCGGAGCCACTGATGTAACTTGCACAGCCTTTTCTTGAACGAATTTAGGTGTCACAATACGTTCAGTATGTTTTTTAAAATCAAATGTTTTATGAATAGAAGTGTTTCTTTCTGTTCTCTGAGCATTGGTTTTAATGAACTCTCTCTCTCTGACAACGGAACGTTGTTGTGGAGCAACTATTGGTTTATATGTTTGAGGTGCAGGTTTGATTATCTGTGGTTTATATTGTACGGCAGTACAATTACTTTCTTGCAGCATTATAGCTTCCTCTAATAAACGTTTGTTTTCAATAAACTCTTCGACTTTTTGCACCGCTTCATGTAATATGCTGCTTCTGGTGAACTGTTGTTTTTCAAAACTCCTGGCTAGTTCCTCCCTGCGTCTCATTTCTAACACCTGTTCTTCCCTCTTCTTTATTTCCATGCGCTCCCTTTCTATTCTCTGTATTTCTAATCTTCGTTGTTCTTGCCTCTGTATTTCCATCCTTTCTTGTTCTCTTCTCTGCATGTCTGACCTCTGCTGTTCACGTCTCTGCATTTCCATTCTCTCTTGCTCCATTTTTTGTGCTCTTCTCTGCTTTTCCATTCTCTCTTTTTCCCTTCTTTGCATTTCCATTCTCTCTTGTTGCCTTATCTGTTGTTCTCTCCTCTGCATTTCCATTCTTTCTTGCTCCCTTTTCTGTTGATCTCGCCTCTGCATTTCCATCCTCTCTTGTTCTCTTCTTTGCATTTCCATTCTCTCTTGTTCTCTTTTATGTACTTCTAACATCTCTTGGTTCCTTCTCTGTGCTTCTAATCGCTTTTCTTCTTCCCTTTTTATTTTTTCAGATCTCTCATCTTCTCTCCTCTGCATCTCAAATCTTTCTATTTGTTCAATTCCTACATCAGTCACTTCACCCGAGTAATCCTCGAATACCACATCAGGGTTGGTGTACACATGTGCTTCTACAACAGCTTTGTATGTCTGTCTATCTGGTGTAACCATAGCAGTTTTAAATGATCGAGCTTTTTGTCCAAACACACTATCTATTATTTTTTCTTCTCTCAATTCTTCTGTTACGACTTCTTTCATACGTTGCATCTCCTGTTGTCTCTTTTGTTCTAACTCCTTCTTCTGCCTTTCCTCAGCCACTCTCATTTCCGCTCTTTTCATTTCTTCTCTTTCATACGCTTCCTCTTGCAACTTTTGTTCCACTCTCCTATCAACTTCCTTTTGGATTCTATTTTCTATAACTTCTCTATCACGTTTCTCTTGCTCAACTCTTACAGTTCTTTCTGTCATAGACCTTTCAACTCTCCCCCTATCTTCAAGATTTGAGAAAGCGGGTTCAGTCAGAATGAATCTTGATAAAGCCACCATCACATCTGTCAGATGGACGAAGAAAGTTTTCAGTAGTAAATTAAAATGGGATGAGTGCACTACACCCTTAATATTGGGGATAGTCTGCAAACCTAAAGTGTACACTCTTCTTTCAGCTTCAGACTTAAAATCTGAAAGTCTTCTCTCAGATTTGTACATAGTTTCTTTTGTCTCTTTTGATTCCTGGTAGATTGTTGGTTGGGCTGTTTCTGGGTTTTGTTTTGTTTCAACAATTGATTCTTTCTTAATATTAATTGATTCGTAAGCTTTATCAAACGATTTAGTTATTTCGGGCTCTGTTACCTTTACGGGCACATATTCTTTTATTTCCTCCTTGTCTACCCATTCCATTTTTGAATCATTTGTTATGGTCTTTTTAATTTCTTTGGCAGCTTCAGATATCTTCTGTTCTTCTATTTCATAGCTTTCAATTGTTTGTCCTTTTCTAACTGTTGCTTGGTCTTCGATTATTGCTTCAATAATCTCAAACTCTTCAGTTTCTTGAAGAGACAATTCGGGTTTACCATCGCTATCCTTTCTTGTAATTAAATCATTTTCTTCATGAGTCCCTTGTACTAAATTACTATATTTCTCTTCTTGGATTTCTTTTCCAAAACTTACAGACTTGCGTTTTTGTTTTTCTTCCTCAGTTTTTAATTCTTCTTTGGTTACTATTGGAACAGCAGTTTCTTTCTCTTCTTTGACTCTTAAAGGCATCGAAGTCTCTTTTTTATGGTGACTCTCATTGATGCCAGATTCCTTTTTAATTTCTTCGACTTTTATAATTTTGTTGCGTCCTTCTGGAAAATCAGTTACGTCAGTTTTATGTTCTTCTTGTTTCTGTCTAACTTCTTCGTCTTTGGTATCTTCTACAATTTTGTCCCGTTTATATACTTCCCTTTGCTCCTTAACGCTCTGCATAATCTTTCCTTGATTTTCTTTTTTCACTGCTGTTTCTTCCCTTATGGGTTTTTCTATTCCCGTAGCTGTTTCTTCCAATGTAATGATTTCTTGTTTTTCTACGTTTTTTGCTGTTTCACCCGCTTTGTTTTTTTGATTTTTCACTTCCACTGTTGCTTCTTCCTCAATGAGCTCTTCCTCTTTAAATTCATCTGACATTGCCTCTTCTTTCTCTTCCTGAATGTCTTCTAATACACTTGGATACATCTTATCCTCCCTTAATTTTTTATCATAACTTTCATGTACTTGCTCCTCTACAAAAGTAACTACAGGAACTTTATCTTTCACAACTTCATCAGTCGTCTGATCATCCATCTGATAGACTAATTCTTTAGTATCTTTCGTATCTTGCGTAGCTATTTTTTCAATGGGTTGTTTGGAGAGGTTTTCTTTATTATCAATTAATTCTTTGATATATTTTGTTTCTTTTATTTCAAAAGCGTCTTTGGAGAAAATATTTTTCTCCTCAACTAATTCTTTAACGCTATTTGTTTCTTTCATTTCAATAATATCTTTATAAATGGTCTTTTTCTCTATTCTCTCCTCGATTTTAGATGATTTGAGTGGTTTCTCTTCAGTAACTTCTTTTGTAACCTGTTCAGTTACAGATATAGCTTTTTGTATACTATCTTCAACAAAATTAAGGGCACCCTCTTCGTTTCTTTTAATTTCAATCTCTTGTAAAACTTCCTCCATAAACTTTTTCGCTTCTAGCTTAGCTTTTTCTTCTTTTGCAATTTCTAATATACTAAGTTTACTTTCTTCTTCCGTTTTAACTTCTTTTACTTGTTTTACTTTTTTCCTGGCTTTTTCTTCTCTTATACGCTTTTCTTTTTCTTGCTTCTCCTTTTCAATAATAAGATTCAATACATCGTCACTTACTTCTTTGATAACTTTCCGTTCTATAATGTCATCTTTCTTGTCCACTTTTTGTTTCTTACCTTCGGGATCATATTTTTCCGAAACTGGAAGTTTAAATTTAGCTTCAATAGGTATATTCTCTTCTTCAACAGATGTAGGAAACTTGTCCTGGTAACTAGGATTTAATAAAATAGGGTCCTCTAAGGGCGGTATATCGGGCAAAGGTTCCGTAGAAAAAGGTCGAAACTTATAAGGGGAAGCTGTCGAGGATCTGTCAAACTCAAGCGGGGTTGGGACGAACGGGGTGGGTCCACGCGAGTCGGGTCCAACGGGGCTGGGTTGAAGCGAGTCGGGTCTGATTGGGTCCAAGGTTGGCTCCGGGCTGGGTGCAAACTGCTCTAGTTTAAATACCTCAGTCGGTTCCGAGGGATGGTCTAAATCTGGCTGTTCGTATTGTTCGAACGGAGCCTCCGGGTCTTCCACCACTGGGTCGTAGAGCCCGCTGTGGACAATTTATTCATTTATTAAAATTTACTAAAAGGAATACATGTTACGATGTTTGATTACACCTAATTTTAAACGTTATTCAGATTTAGAAACATTTTTCAAAACAGTACAATCAAAATTAATTACATTATTTCTTTCATTGCTATAGTATTTTGATATTATTATTGCGTATAATGAAACATTATTTTCAGTTTCTCCACTCATATTATGTTTTTAAATAAAACAAAAAAAAGATTTTTCTTTATCACGATTTTTTTTATTTAAACTTTTATCCAAACTTGTTTTATCATAAATAGACAAACATTTACTATCTATGTCACTTTATGTTCTAAAAATAAAAGCACTTTTTAAACACTTTTCCTAACTGATACTTAAAGACTTCCTTTATTCGTTTGAAAATTAAATCCAAGCAGAGAGCTGTGTGCGCTATAGTTCCTTTGCCATTTTCAAACACTTAAATCCATATTAAAAAATTAAACAAATCTGTATACACCACGATCCCCTTTAGCGTACGTTGAAATAAAAACGAAACTTACTGGCTACGATACGATAAATAATATCTCATTATTCGGAACCGACTGCTGCTTTTGAGGTAAAATTTGAAATGGTACTTAATTTTAAATCTTTAGCCAGGTAATGTAATATTGAAAAAGGTATTTTGGCAACGTATCCGGTATTTCCGATGACTAATCGATTAGCTACTTCCGATTTCAATTCAAGGGATAGACCTTGTCTTGGTATTTAGGTCATGATTTAAGTTCAATGTAGTTCAAAATGACAAGCAAAATATAGATAATTCTCATCAGTCGGTAATATTAGGCTTGATTTTTGTAAATTGTAGTAATCGGATAATAAACATGAAATTTTTCAGATTTAAACACAAACCATATCGAACTAAAAAATAAATCAGCATTTTCCGGACTCGGCGGAGATATCATTGTATGTATCAAAAAAATACAAAATTATACATACACGCTTCCATAGGACGTCACAATGTTAAGTATCAAACTCTTTCATTTGAAATCACGAGGCCAATTCTCGTAATTTTAAATGTTCAAAATATCATTCCGATCTAGTCTCAGCGTCAAGAAAGTTGCAAATGGTATTCTCTTAAACCAATAATCAACGTCAAATGCACCTAGCATTAGCAGTAGCATTATACCGTTTTGGCTTCAGTCAACTTTTATTCTATATTCATTCTCATTACGATCTATGGTCACATATTTTGACGTTCACATAGATCGGAATATGTTGAACATTTAAAATAACGAGAATTGGCCTTCAGTATCTAAGCGGTTCTAGTTGTTACCCTTCTTTTTGGAAGTTTTTTAGGAATAGGTAAGTAATGAGATGGAGTTTTTGCGGGAAATGTTGACAGTGCTGTCGGCCACATTTTTAAATTCAAAATTCTGATTATTTATTGAATCCATGAATTTAAACATTATTTTTGGTCAAATTTTGAACTCTACCGCCAATGCTCTTTCCCTAAAGAAGAATGCGCAAGAAAATCTAACGTTGCTCTTTTCAAAACTGATTTACAATATTGGTTCAAAACATAAAATAATGATTATCTAAATAATGTTAATAAACTATCATTTTCTTTCTATCCGATTAGCTTCTTCCAAGAGGCATCGTACTGGAAGGAATTGACACCAAAACTCAAACAAGACTTTGAAATCAGCCACACCGGTGTTTCATCGTCGTGAATACTTAAAACTAATAAATACTTGTCATTGGGCTATATGCATGATAATGCGAAACCATAATAGGGTAGTTTCCTATATTGAATTTTATACATTATTTTATAAGCAACAGAGAATAATACGCAAACGAAACCCTTTTATTAAAAAACAATCAAAATTAGTTCAGAAATGTGCCCGCAGTTTTGACTTTAAATGTTGCTATGAGGAAAAGTGGGTGCGTAGTTGGGATATCTCACTATCTCGCTTGCATGCGTGCACCATAATGAACATTTTATACAGTGACGTCAAAGTTTGCGTCGTCTGTCATTTGACAATTACCCCTTCTACAGGATTTGAATGACTTCTAACTTATTTATTTATGGTCCGATTTATAAAATTCTTTCTGCAATAGATTTTGAGTAACGTAACTTATTGATTTATATAATAAAAAAAATCTCGTCAACTACCTACCCTTTTAAACAAAAAAATAATTCCTTACCGCGTCACTCGGAGTAGCAGTACATCTTTGCAGTCGTCGATGGCTTGCAGCGCCTCCTCGTGAGTTAATTCAGCTACTACTTTATCTCCTATCTTGACGATTACATCGTCACATTTCAAACTGCCGCGTTCCGCTGGGGATTCTGGTAATATCTGAAAATACATACATATGCACTCACGCCTGTAATCCCCGAACAGGTAGGCAGAGGTGTAACCAGTACACCCTCATTTCGCCGAGCGTACTCCTTCCCATGATAGGGGGCGAGACTATCGCCATATAGGGCATAATTCCAGACTCTGGGCTGATACTGAGCATTTCGTAATAGCATAACCCAATAACATTGAAATAAAACTAGAGAGAGTCGGGAGAGTCTCTCCCGTGACCACGAACGCTGAAAAGCTTTCAAAACGTCAGGACTAAAATAAAATTAAACTGCGATAAAATCCGTAGGTATAAACTGGTTTTATTTCAGTGTGTAATATTCGCGTAAACATAAGAAATCACTATCAAAATAACAAATTTATTTGACCGGCAGCGACACAGGCCTATACTCTATTGATAACCATAGTATAATGTACCAAGGTATCAACGTATCAATATTCGAAGACCTCTCATTAGTTAGGCGAGGCCTTCAGAGATGCTCAGCGGTAGTTCAGTATAATACAAGGCCTCTTAGAGACCTGTAGAAATTGATAGTTTTGTCATTTTGTTTTTTTTTTATTGTATAGGCCGACTAACGAGCAAGTCACCTGATGGTAATTGAACACCACCACCCATGTACGCCCACAATACCAAACGAATCATGGGCGCGTTGCCGACCTTAAACGAAAGGGATAATTAAGGGATTGGGAAGGGGAGGGGATTTAGGCCTCCGGATATCCCTCTCACCGTACGAAACGCAGCAGCAAGCTGCTACTTTACGTCGGTTCTCTGTGAGACAGTGGTAACGACTAAAATTTATTTTATTTTGTATTTTTTAGTGGTAGTTACAGCAATAGCATGTTAATTTCAATACAATAACACAATCGCGACGAGTGTACTCTTGTCCGTTGAGGAATTTTATTTTTTTACTCCGTACCCCGCCATCAGATCTTAACGAAATTTATATGGGACCACATCGCAGCTACAATATGTCGAGTGAAATTTTTTCCAACAAAATCGGTCCACAATTGGCGGAGAAATGTATTTACTTACATACAAAAAAAACACAAAAAATAAGGCGCCGAATTGATAACTTCTTTATTAAAGTCGGATAAAAAGAAGCAACATGTTAATATTGAGTTGTGGTCAATTGACCATAACTTAGCGGCGCAATTAGTATTTGAAGTCATTCATCGTACTCAATCGAGAGGCGTGTGACATTGCCCCTTGATTGAATGGTATCAATCTAATTTAGTATTGGCAGATCAATCGGGCTCGTAGCCACGGCACGCGCCCTTGTTTTGCAATAAAATCATTTCATTATTATACATACACTAGCTGTTGCGCGCGGTTTCTCCCGCAACTACAGCAGCGCCACCTATCCAATCCAATTGTGAATCTAAACCATCCAGGGCGCCACCCAAACGCATTAAAAAAAAATCATTCAAATCGGTCCAGCCGTTTAGGAGGAGTTCAGTGACATACACTCGTATAGTAGAATTATATATATAAAGATACACACAGACGCCTGTAATCCCCGAAGGGGTAGGCAGAGATGTAACCAGTACACCCATATTTTGCAGACCGTTTTGGCTTCAGTCAACTTTTATTCCACTTTCGATCTCATTACGATTTATGTTCACATTTGACGTTGATTATAATCTATTAAAAATATATCATACTAATATTATAAATGTGAATGTAAGTTTGTTTGTTACGCTTTCACAAGAAAACTACTCAACCGATCATCATGAAACTTTGTACACATATTCTTGGAAGTATAAGAAATAACATAGGATACTTTTTATGAAAAAAATATATTTGTTTGTTACGCTTTCACGCCTAAATCACAAACCAATTTTGATGTAGAGATAGATGGGACCCTGGAGACGGTTATAGGCTACGTTTTATTTCAGAAAAGTCTATTCACGCCGGCGGAGCCGCGAGCAAAAGCTAGTATCTAATAATTATTAGTATAAGAGAATACCATTTGCAACCTTTTTAACACTAGATGGGAATGATATTTTGAACATTTCAAATTACGAGAATAGGCCTCCTGGTCTAGGCATTTAAGACCAATATAGGAACTCCTGCGGTACCTAACGTGACTAAACGAATCAAAACATGTCAAGACATTCCTGAAGTTTGTCTGTCAAATGTCATAGGTACATATGAACTTACGCCTGTAATTCCCGAAGAGGTAGGAAGGGGTGTAACCAGTACACCCACATTTCGCCGAGCTTATTTCTGTCCCATAATGTATTGCGGACAGGCCTATTTCCAGACTCCGGGCTGATACGAGTACTGAGCATTTCGTAATAGAAAAACCGAATATCAAATTTACCCGACCCGGGATCGATCCCGAGAGCTCAGCGTCAGCCTCAGTGGTAATGCGTACGCATTACAACTGCGCCACAGAGGCAGATTTCACACATCAGATAATGTTACTATTAATGGAATTTGTGCCCGGTATGGCGATAGGCTCGCCCCCTATCACATCGTGGGACGAAGATACGCTCGGCGAAATGTGGGTGTACTGGTTACACCTCTGCCTACCCCTTCGGGGATTACAGGCGTGAGTGGATGTTATTAATCATGTAGGCAATTAAAATAGCGCTTATGAACAAGTCAGTACAAAATAAACGAACTAATGTATAGAAATGATATCAACTAATGTATACATAACATACATAGCATCGTCAGAATACACTGGGCAACTATACATTTTACATTATTTTTATTATGGAATAGTCCAGTTATAAAAACCTACCTTAATAACGGTTAATGGAAGATTTTGTTCAGGGTTGCCAGCTATGTCGAAGCCCCAGAGTTCTTCATTGGTGCGTTCAAGATGTACATCTAGCTCCATCTGTTGACGAAAATTGGTATAAAAGTGACAGTTGGGTGTGTGATTTTATAATCTACATAGATATAATCTACATCTACACCAATATTATAAAGAGGAAAGATTTGTATTTTTGTATGTAACGAATAAACATAAAAACTATGTGAGTGGTAGAGCCACGCTGTAGACACTTTTGTCTACAGCATGTATGGGCCGGCTCGTCCGGGTCATTACCACTGTCTCACAAAAAACCGGCGTAAAGTAGCAGCTTGCTGCTGCGTTTCGTACGGTGAGTGAGATATCTGGAGGCCCAAATTCCCCTCCCCTTCCCAATCCCTTACTTATCCCTTTCCTTTAAGGTCGGCAACGCGCCCATGATTATTTTAGTATTGTGGGCCTACATGGGCGGTGGAGATCACTTACCATCAGGTGACCCACTTGCTCGTTTGCCGGACTATATTATAAAAAAAAAAAACTACTGGACCGATTTCAAAAATTCTTATGCCGTTAGAAATCTACATTATCAATAGGCTACTTTTTATCATGGAAAAGGTCGTTCACGCGGGCGGAGCCGAGAGCAAAGGCTAGTATACATATAAAGATTTAAGAAGATGATATAATATACATATACCTAGATAGTTTTTTTTATGGCATAGGCCAGCAAACGAGCAAGTTGGTCACCAGATAGTAAGTGATCTCCATTGCCTATGTAGGCCCACAATACTAAAATAATCATGGGCGCGTTGCCGACCTTGAAAGAAAGGGATAATTAAGGGACTGGGAAGGGGAGGGGGATTTGGACCTCCGGATATCTCACTCACCGAACGAAACACAGCAGCAAGCTGCTACTTTACGTCGGTTTTCTGTGAGACAGTGGTAATGACCCGGACGAGCTGGCCCATTCATGCTGTAGACAAAACTGTGTACAGCATGGCTTTACCACTCCCCAAAACCAAATACAAAACACTGCATGGCATTGCACGCTCGTCATCCCGAGACACAAGATGTTAAGAATCATAATGTTCAGTAATTACACTGGCTTCAATGTCCTTCAAACTGGAACACAACAGTAATAATACTAACAGACAAGACTATACATCACAACCGGCCTGATATAACACTACACGATAAATATAATAAGACAGTTTACCTGATCGATATCGCTATTCCTAATACACATAATCTGACAGCCACACATACAAACAAACTCGCAAAATACGCAGACTTGACAAATGAACTCAAAACTCAGTGGAGAGTTCAAACTGTTAAGACAATCCCTATTATTATATCTAGCACCGGCGTTATTCCTAAAACACTTCACACAAGCCTGAAAAGCTTAAACATTCATCCGCTCACATTCACACTATTACAGAAAGCAGTCATATTAAACACATGCAGAATCGTGAGAAAGTTTCTGTCAATAGAATAACAACATAAATATCAACCACCAAAGTTGTTTGGCCAAAAGCCCGCAATACCAATAATTTGGTAATACCCCAGAATTGGGAGAAGTATAAACCCTTATAATAATAATAATAATAATAAATAAATACACCCAACAGTCACACACATAGTCCTGACCCCACACTAGGGGTATCCTGTATCGTGGGTATCAGGAACTATGAGGGACTTGCGGTCCCACAACACCCAGACCCGAGACAAATATTTGTGAATCAGACAAACATTTGTCTAGGTGCGGGAATCGAAGCCACGGCCTCACACACACTTACACACTGGTGCTTGTCAGTAATAAACGTCGCCGTGGTATCAACACAGACGACCTACAGCATACGAGGGACCTACCACCTTGATTAATGATTAATTTGACGATATTATATGGTGCCACCCGCCGTCTGACCCCATTCACAACGGGAACTAAGTTTCACCATAGCCTCGTCCGTTAAGCAGAGTGTACCATGCTTTGGGCCTAAGATGTTGGTAGCCCATTTACTATCTTTCTCCACCTCTTATCCCACTCGTAGTGGGGTTGGCACAACATGCTTTAACACATGTTACAGAAAGATTTGTCTTGTAGTTTTTACGACCGACCGCCTGCCTGTCTTCAACTCCTCTGAAGCTCCTTCCTTCCTTCCACCTGCCCATATCCCACTGGCAGTGGGGTCGGCGCAACATGCTTTAACACATGTTACAGAAAGATTTGCAATCCAATACATCAGACAGAAGACCAAGATTCAGGATATCTCTTAAAATCAGAAGGTTAAAATGGAATCGTCAGGCCATATGATAATAGGAAAGAACAAGTGGAGTAAAATAGTTACCCAATGGTACCCAAGGGAAGTTCACAGAAAGAGAGGTAAGTAGACCTAAAAAAAGATATGATGACATTAGACAGGTTGCTGGAACATTATGGAGTAGAGCAGTGTTTCCTAATTAGTGGTACGCGTACCCCCAGGGGTACGTGAAGTTGCATCAAGGGGTACGTGCGGCTATCAGTAAAAACAAGAACAATTTCCAAAATATTATTTTATTAGAATCATCAGTAAAAACAAGAACACACACACACTCACAAACTTTCGCATTTATAATATTAGTGTGTTTGCTACAATAAGGTTTGAGGTCTTTTTTGAAGTGGTACGCAGCAAAAACTAATTGGGTACCACTGGAGTAGAGTAACCATGGAGAGAACATAATGGAGAAGGTTGGAAGAGGCCTTTGCGAATAGGCTAGTTACCTATATTGAATTTTATACATTATTTTATAAGCAACAGAAAATGCTACGCAAAAGAAACCCTTTTATTAAAACACAATTAAAATTGATTCAGAAATGTGCCCGCAGTTATGACTTTAAATGTTGGTATGAGGAAAAGTGGGTGCGTAGTAGGGATATCTCACTATCTCGCTTGCACCATAATGAACATTTTCACGGTGACGTCAAAGTTTGCGTCATATGTCATTTGACAATTACCCCTTCTACAGGATTTGAATGGCTTCTAACTTATTTATTTTTGGTCCGATTTATAAAATTCTTTCTGCAATAGATTTTGAGTGACGTAACTTATTGATTTAAATAATAAAGAAAATCTAGTCAACTACTCTATTGGCAAGCGGACATACAAAAAATAAGCAAACGCCAAATACATTATTAAACACTATATAACAATATGTCCGATCAATAATAAATAACAGAAAGATTTGACGATAGTTTTTACGACCGACCACTTGCCTGATGTCAACACCTCTGAAGCTTACACTTAATAAATACACGTCCAGACACATAGTCCTGACCCCACACTAGGTTAACCTGTATCGTGGGTATCAGCAACTACGAGGGACTTGGCAACCCACAACACCCAGACCCGAAACAAATATTTATGAATCGCACAAACATTTGTCTCGGTGCGGGAATGGAAACCACGGCCTCTCATTTCACAGCGGGCTGTTAGCCTATGAGCCTCTTATTTAAAAAAAAATACTCAAAGTTAGTTTTTATACCACGTACCTCTTAACAGATTGTACCACTGTCCCAAATCACAGTTAAAAATTAACTGACTGTTAAACTTGGCAGGGTCGCCTGTGGCCCAATTCTTTATAATTTGGATTGAGCTCGTATTTACTAGGCGTTGCCCGTGACTCTGGTCGGATTGACGTTGTTTAAACTTTAAAGAGTATCGTAATAGGCAGCTATAGCTCAGTGGGGAGTATTACGGACTGTCGAGACGAGAATCGCTGGTTCGAAACCAGTCTCAAGAGCACACACCTCTTATTTTTCTAAGTTACGTGTGTATTAATTATTAATTATCGCTTGCTTTAACGGTAAAGGAAACCGAAACCGAAGGTATGTGAAGTTTGCCAACACGCATTAGTCCAGCGTGGTGGACTAAGGCCTAACCCCTCTCATTCAGTAGAGGAGGCCCGTGCCCAACAGCGGGATGTGTATAATACAGGGTTAGTAAAAAAAGGGTATCTTGCATGGGTAAGTAGTGGTTATAGGTTTGCATAGGCTGGCAAACGAGCAAGTGGGTCACCTGGTGATCTCCACCGCCCAATGTACGCTTACAATACCAAAAGAATTATGGGCGCGCTGCCGACATTAAAGGAAAGGAATAATTAACAGATTGGGAAGGGGAGGGGGATTTGGGCCCCGGATATCTCACTCACCGTACGAAACGCAGCAGCAAGTTGCTACTTTATAAAAAATGATATTTTCATGTGAAAAGTGATGAACAGCTGACTCATGTGTCGTATTGACGTAGCCGGGCGCGCACGCGGCGCGTTTGATGCACGTAGACTGCGCAACTAGCTATCTCGCTCTGGCTCCGAATCATCGCTCTTGCAGAGGTAATCAATCGAAATACGGTTCACAAACAATAAAATAATTAAAGTATAAAAAATAAATATGTTTAATAGTGATTTCTTAGGTTTACGCGAATATTACACATTGAAATAAAACTAGTTTATACGGATTTTATCGCGGTTTAATTTTTATTTTAGTCCCGACGTTTCGAAAGCTTTTCAGCCTTCGTGGTCACGGGAGAGACTGAAATAACGAAACGTCGGGACTAAAATAAAAATTAAACCGCGATAAAATCCGTATAAACTAGTTTTATTTCAATGTTTATTTTTAGTCTCATTTTCGTTTGCGAGTTATTTCATTACGTTTGAATATCGATTCTGATATCACAGTTAAAGCACCCACAGGGTTTTTGTTACATATTGTATATCTGTTAGCAGTAATGTTCATAAATAAATAAATAAATAAAAAAAATACACGTCCAACAGTTACACACATAGTCCTGACTCCACACTAGGTTAACCTGTATCGTGGGTATCAGGAACTACGAGGGACTTGCGGACCCGAAACAAATTTTTGTGGATCACACAAACATTTGTCTCAGTGCGGGAATCGAACCCACGGCCTCTCGCTTCGCAGCCGGCTACTCGCTTGCTGCGCCACGTAGGCTGTCCCATTTACCATAGCCTACTAGAAAATGAAAGTAATCTAGTCACCTCAGCTTTTAACAAGATCAAGTAACTGAGCTAAAAAATGCGTCCATTATTAATATTCGTTGCTGCAATTTTCACTTGTGTTTTTTGTAAAAACAATGTGAAATCGTTGACGGAATCCTTAGGCCAAGAGGTGATAGAAATTGGACCTCCGGTTAGAGGTAAGCCGGTAGTGTTTTTTAAACAGCGGGGCAAAATGGCTGCAGCCTTCCTGAATTGTAGAGCCACGCTGTAGACAATTTTGTCTGAATGAATGGGCTGGCTCGACCGGGTCGTTACCACTGTCTCACAGAAAACCCGTAAAGTAGCGGCATGCTGCTGCGTTTTGTACGCTGAGTGAGATATCCGGAGGTCCAAACCTTCTACCCAATATATTCATTATCGCTTTCCTTTAGTCGGCAACACGCCCATTACTTTTCTTGTTTTGTGGGCTACATAGGCAGTGGAGATCACTTACCATCAGATGACCCACTTTCTCGTTTGCCGACCTATGCTATTAAAAAAGGTCCCCAAAAATTAACATACCTTTTACAAGATAACAAAAAAATATTACATTAATAAATAGATCTAATTTGAGCTTACCTTATCGAATACAAAGGTATTATTGAATGTTTAACTACGGTAAATTAAGATTACACGTACATAATGTTAGCTTATTCTCTTTTTATTGGTGTATTGAGGGTGTCTGAGAAAGCAACGTTGGGTACACAGTAATAATAATGGTGCGATATAGTTGTGGAAGGGCAGTTAAATGGTATAGAAGAGGTTGTCGCCATAACTGGAGGTATTTTGCCCGCAGTCAGTCGGTCAGTCTTTAGTTCACTAAGATCAGTCAGTCGATAGTCCAAGAGTTCATTACGCGGTAGCTATGCTGGTTTACTATTCGGTCCTAGTTATTTTAGTTGTAATTAGAGAACGGTCTCTAGAGAATCCTGACATGGCGTTGTGGTATGTAAAGCAGTGATATTGTAAATGTAACCAATAAACTATGAGTTGAAGTGATTATTGTCGTTTGGTATTACTAAAATATAACTCGTCTCACGTAACTTCTAACAATAAAAAAACATGTATAGGGTATGCATGATTGGGAACCTTATTATTATTCTTACGTATAGGTTGAATCCTTTTTGGACTCCGTGCCATTTCTATTTGATCGACCCGTGCGGAAAGTGTTAGTTTATTATTGAACACTACCCTGAGAATTTCCGTGCATTCCGGCGTTTTTGCCATACCTATTATTGGAATCAAGTTTAACAGCTCGCGTGATAGGACCTACTTAATGACATCCGTGGTGCTTTACATCTGGCTTCTCCAGTTGTAAATGTCCTTGTGCCTGAGGTTAATGCCTCGTTAGTTCATTATTTTGTCTCCCGCTTTGTTATGGAGGGAAGTGGACAATTATTATTTCCAACTCCCTTACTTTCTATTTGATTAATTTCGTTGCGGGACAAAGACAATTTATCACTCCCAGAGACTCGCCGAGCTTCTCTGCTCGGTGTCAACAAAAATGCGTGCCACTGTCGATCTTGGTGCACAGGAGTTACAGTGGCGGATGTGTGGGCGGGAGGGATAATCTACCCTCAGATGTGACTATAATTATAAATCTTTTACTTCCAGAACTGCCACCAGGTCTTGACGAAGAACCGTCAGCAGAAAACGATCAAGATGACAAAACTACCACCACTATTCAACCGGCTACAAGGAGGGACAGCAAAAAAACAACTATCGTAAGTTTCAAGTTTGGCACAACTGCAGTCAGTTTTTAATTTTTCTACAAACACTTTAATGTATACTACTAGACAAGCTGCGCGGTACATAGAAATTGTACCACTAAGTTGCGGTCAATTGAACGTCACTCCATCTTGCTTACTCTCAACTAGAACCCCTATCGCGCTCTCTGTCTGTGAGCTGTCAAACTCCCGCGTTATATGACGCAAGTTTACTTCTTATATAGCGATATTTTCATTCACAATCGAACACTTTAATGTATACTACTAGACAAGCTGCGCGGTACATAGGAATTGGACCACTAAGTTGCGGCCAATTGACCGTAACTCAATATTACCATCTCGCTTACTCTCAACTAGAATCCCTATCGCGCTCCCTGTTTGAGAGCTGTAAAACTCCCGCGTTATGAGACGCATTTTTTTTTATGAACAGCCCGTCTAGTGGTATACATTAAAGTCATTGATCGTAAGTTTTGAGTTTGGCACAACATTTTTTTATATGCTTGAATGACGAGATAACCAGTTCATTCGCCTAATAGTATGAGCTACGCCTGCCCATAAACAGAAGCAACCCCACACAAGCGAGCGACCTTCGTGTCGTGATTCAGGCAATTTTTTTATTATATTGTTAAGCAACATTTGGTATATAGCAACACCAGACTTGTTAGGTTGCTCCCTATTGTTAATAAAGGTGTCCGAGAATGTTATGCCGGGTAGATTGGAATAATAGCCGTGCAAGTAGTAAACAAGTTGTACGCCTGGTGGGGTGACAGTTGCTTTATAAGAGAGCGCTCCGTCATTGGGAGCTCAGTACTGTGAGTGCTGGGAGTGCTGTCAGTTCTCTGGGTTCTGTGTGTTCTTGGTTCTCGGTAATCAGTCACCAGTCTCGAATACATTACTACGTGGTTACGCTGGCTCAGTTGAACTTATTGTTGCCTGGAAGCATTCAGTTCATTCATAGTGCTCATGGGTAATAGTTCAAACAATATAGAAATCTTATATTATCTATTATATCTATTATCTAATATAGACTATATTCTTCCACTTATCCCACTCACAGTGGGGTTGGACCAACATGATTTTAACACACATGTTACAGAAAGATTTTGCTTGTAGTTTTTACGACCTGCCGCCTACCTGACGTTAATCCCTCAGAGAACATAATCAGACTCGAAACAATTATTTGTGGATCACACAAACATTTGTCTCGGTGTGGGAATCGAACCCGCGCCCTCTCGCTTCACAGCCGACTATCCCAACAAGCCAAAGAGGCTGTCACTAAAAAAAATTGGTTCCAAGAATAAATTAACATGTGCCTCGATGACGTAGTTGTAATGCGTCATACCTGCTGTGCCGAGGTCTCGGGTTCGATGCCCGGGTCGAGTAAAACTGATATTGGGTTTCTCTATCACGAAATGATTTGCAGCCCGGAGTCTGAAATTGTGCCCAGTATGGCGATAGGATCGCACCCTATTACATCCTGGGACGGAGATACGCTCGGCGAAATGTGGGTGTACTGGTTACACCTCTGCCTACCCCTTCGGGGATTTCAGGCATGAGTGCGTATGTATGTATGTATGTTATTACAGAATACTACAACACGCAAGAAAGAAATAACACAAGTGACCCAGGACGATGAAGAAGCCAAGATAGAGAAAGAACTTGCTGAAATGTACAAAGACAATTCTGGTAATCATATATTACGCTAACTTTTGCTCGCGTCTGCGCCTGCGTGTCCTTTTCCGGAATAAAAAGTAGCCTATGTCCTAATCCAGGTTATGGTCTACCTGTGTGCCAAATTACATCCAAAATTGTTCAGTCGGGCGTGATTGACTAACAAACATCAAAATTGTTCAGTCGTTAAGGCGTGATTGACTAATAAACATCAAAATTGTTCAGTCGTTAAGGCGTGATTGACTAACAAACATCAAAATTGTTCAGTCGTTAAGGCGTGATTGACTAACAAACATCAAAATTGTTCAGTCGTTAAGGCGTGATTGACTAACAAACATCAAAATTGTTCAGTCGTTAAGGCGTGATTGACTAACAAACATCAAAATTGTTCAGTCGTTAAGGCGTGATTGACTAACAAACATCAAAATTGTTCAGTCGTTAAGGCGTGATTGACTAACAAACATCAAAATTGTTCAGTCGTTAAGGCGTGATTGACTAACAAACATCAAAATTGTTCAGTCGTTAAGGCGTGATTGACTAACAAACATCAAAATTGTTCAGTCGTTAAGGCGTGATTGACAAACAAACATCAAAATTTTCACATTTATAATAGTAGTAGTAGTTTGAGTGGTAGTCACGCTGTAGACAATTTTGTCTACAGCGTGAATAGGCCGGCTCGTCCGGGTCTTTACCACTGTCCCACTGAAAACCGACGTAAAGTAGCAGCTTGCTCGTACGGTGAGTGTGGTATCCGGAGACCCAAATCCCCCTCTACAGCGTGGTTCTACCACTCAAAATTATAATATGATATGCGTAATGGGAATGTGACGCTATCTCGCACGCACGCGTGCACCGTAATGGCCATTTGACACGGTGACGTCAAAGCTTGCGTCGTATGTCATTCGACAATGACCCCTTCTACCAGACTGGAATAGCTTCTAACTTTAAATTTTTGGAGGGATTTATAAAATTATAGATTATATAATAGGTTTTAGATGACGTAACTTATTGATTTAAATTTAAAAAAAACAAGTAAACTACCCTATTCTTACAATTTTCAGACTATAAAAGTGATAGTAGTGAAGTAACAAATGAGGTGACTACGATGACCGACAGCTCCGACGACAAACCTATAGGAAGACAGAGGAAGTAACAATTTTTTTATTAAATAAATACACAATCATCATTCACCAACATCTTATGATTAAAGCCAATTTACAAGGTGGTAGGTCCCTCGTTTGCGAGAGGCCGGCTGGGTTGGTACCACCGCTTTGTTTATTTCTGCCGCCAAGCAACAGTGTGTAAGCAGTGTGTGTGTTCCGGTTTGAAGGACATTGAAGCCAGTGTAATTGCTGGGCATTATGAGACTTAACACCTTATGTCTCGGGGTGACGAGCGCAGTCCAGTGTCATGCAGTGCTTTGTTATTCAAAGTTCTGTGTGGCGTTGCTTCTGTTTATGAGCAGGCGTGGCGCTTGTACCATCAGGCGAGCGACCAGCAAGTCTCGTCATTCAAGCTGATTAAAATAAACTGTCAAATCTTTGGTAAGAGACGAAATCAGCTTCAAGAAGAGCATGCACCGACAACTTTTCCAAGTTACGTGTGTCTTCATTGTTCATTATCGCTTGCTTTTTGGTGAAGGAAACATCGTGAGGAAACTCCCCAGCGATTGCTCAAGCTGAGGTCTCAACCTACTAAAAGGCGCCTCTGTGCTTAATCGCTACTAAATACATTATACATATTTCTGGCTAAAGCGCCAGAAGTGCCGGCTTTATTGTCAGATGAAGCCAGCGAAATAAGATGACAAGAAAAGTAACTCGAGCATAAAAATTACCCCACCAAAACTCTGTGCAAGGGGGCGGGGCCATAAAAGTCTGTGCATCTCGTTCATTCACAAATTCATAAAAATTGATTCATGATCTCTAGTTGACACTTGATACGTCTAATTTTATGCGCGGTGCAGAACGTCATATATCGATTTAAAAATTTAATATTTAGATATTAACTTTTATGAAATAAAGTTGATTTTGAACGTTCATTAATTTTTGTTGCGTGTATGAGTGTTACGTGTGAATACCTTTGCATGTGTAAGTAACTGGAGCCGTATTTTTGACAGATTCATATGAGAGTTGTCGTTCCAGTTATCTTATTTCGATAGGTGAAGCTGTAAAAGCAATGTAGGTTTTTTTTTTACTGCCTGGATAGGCAGACGATCAAACGGGCCACCTGATGGTAAGTAGTCACCGCCGCCCATAGACTTCTGCAATGCCAGGGCACAGCAAAGCCGCTGCCTACCGTCCGATTTGGATTTGTGTTAACAGCACAAATCCATTCGAAATAACCACACCTTTCTGTAACACGTTGTATATGTTTTCAGTTTCAAATTTCAACCCGATATGAACAATAGAGCGGATATAGAAAGATTTAGGACATCCGTTGACGAGATCAGCTGCGAGCGAAGAGTTACCAAGAAACTAAGTGGTGTAAGTATGAAAAATAGTTTTTTTATTAGAGGTGCCAACGGAGCAAGCTGATCATCTGATCGTAAGTGATCACCACCGCCCATGGACACCATCAATACCAGAAGAAGAAGAAGAAAAAAAGAAAGACAATTTATTAATCACAGATCACAATAAACGTACAGTAAAACAATACTAACTAAAAACCATCAATATGGTTTTGACAATTGAGCGTCGTGACTGTGACAGGTAGGTGACTACTCAGCGTGCTGCTGTACTGTGCTGTGCTGCTGAATTGCCGCTGCATTGCCCTTGAGGAAAGATTAGGCTCTTTTCTTGAAGGTTCCTAAGTCGTATCGGTATGGAAATACCAATTAGAGCTGATTCCATAGGGATGTCGTACGGTGAAGAAAACTTCGCGTAAATCGCACCGTTGAGGAACGCCAGCCATCCAGATGGTGGGGATGGAATTCCAACTTAAGGCGCGGTGTGCGGTGGTGGAATTTGTCTCGGGTCTGGGTGTTGTGGGGCCGCAAGTCCCTCATAGTTCCTGATACTCACGATACAGGTTAACCTAGTGTGGAGTGTGTGACTATTGGGTGTATTTATACAACGTGTTATAGAAAGGGGCGGGCAAATTTAAGCAATGTATAGTGTAGGGTATAAGTATTTTATCGCCCATAGTACCAAATCCGATTGCATTGCTAGGACAATAATTATAGAATTTTCTTTTTTATCGAATGAGTAACATGTCGATATCGACTTTCAACTTTGGACAACACTAAATGATAAACAATGATACTATAAACCTCCTTTCATTTCATTAATTTATATTAAAAAAAAAAACATTAAACAGATGTCAAATGTCAATATTTATTTGACGCAGTCAGTTCGGCAATTTTTGATTTTATGAAGTATAAATGATTATGAGGATCGTCGACTGTATTGAGCCAAATTAATAGATGGAAGACCCGAGAATGAAGTCTTTAACATGCTTCTAGAGGATGGTACCTATATCGTCTTCAGCACACAGTCTCTTTCAAGTGTTAATTTGTTTAAATTATAAGTTACGTACGTATTTCAGTAGAATTACGTACATCTTATTAAAGTTTATTAAAAAGTGTGTGTCGTTCATAATAATTAATAGTGATGTTATCAATCTTATCGATCTTAATAAATAAGAGATTAAAATTAAAGTGAAATTATTGGATGTCTTGGTTTTGAAAAGATCCGGTACATGAGTACTTACTGTAAGGTGCATGTAATGACCCTAAAATATGACTACACCTTTCTGTAACACGTTGTATATCTATGTTTCTTCTTACAGGAACAAGCGGTCATAATCAACATGGCGTCTGCAATTAATTTGTCGTTTTTCGTAATAGTAATTTGGACATCTGCCTTATATTGTTAACTATTTATAATACTTTAAAATTATGTAACTACGATTAGTTATGCGCTTTGGCAAACTTTAAATGTTTTTAAAAATATTATTAAGAAAGAATTTAACAATTCCATTCAAAAATAAATAAGTTGCCATTCAAATGTGATGGAAAGGGTAATTGTCAAAATTAAATGACAGAGGCGTTTTGGCGGGAATTCTGACAGTGCGGTGGCTCTCTTGTTTTAATTATTTCCTAAACTGGTTTAAAGTTGTGTTTGTTGTATAAAAGTGGTGTGGTTTTGTGCAATAATCATTAACGCTGATGAATAGTGTATGGAAACATTGAAATAAGTGGATTTAGGTGATTTTTGATCAAGGGTATTGTCGACCTTGTGCTTTCGATTCGCTTGAAGAAAGTCATCTAAGAAACATCGAACTGGAAGGAATTTACACCAATACTCCATCAAGGCCTTGGAATCGGTCACACCCCTGTTTCATTGTTCTTGGAAATTATGAAAATAATATAACTGATGACTTGGCAGTATGGTCTCTGATCTTAGCCGGTTCCTTATGGAACAAATACAAAAAAAAAAAAATGACAGATGATTCAAACCTTGACGACACCGTGCATAATGGCCATTACGGTACACGCGTGCGAGCTAGATAGTGAGATGTGCCCACTACGCGCCCTCCTTTGCTCATGCAAATATTTAAAATCATAATTGCAGGCGCATTTTTGAACCATTTTTGTTTGTTTTTTAACAAAGGAGTTCTTTTTCGTATTAAATAATGTGTACAATTCAATACAGGAAACTACCCCTTAAAATACGAATATATAATGAAAACCCTGCTATCCAAACCTAGTCAATTAATCACGATAAGATAAAAATATATAGCATAGTCCAGCAAACGACTAAGTGGGTCACCTGATGGTAAGTGATCTCCACCGGCCACCATCATGATCAATACCGGATGACTCATGGGTGTGTTGCCGACCTTAAAGGAAAGGGATAGTTAAGGGGATTGGAGTCTCCGGATATCCCACTCACCATACAGAATGCATCAGCAAGCCGCTACTTTATGTCGGTTTTATGTGAGACAGTGGTAACGACCCGGTCAAGACGGCCCATTCGTGTTTTTTAACCGTACGTGAGTTAGCCACAAACTCGATGCGTGAATTTCACAAATATGGATGCACCTTTAAATCATCACGCGTTCGTATTTTCAATATTGACGAATATTGCCAAAACGCATAACAATAACCGTAGTTTTGTAATTTCAGTGTTTACTCTAATTAAATATGAAAGGAAATTAATTTTTAAATACACAGACGAAGTTGTTTGGATGTATACAACGTGTTACAGAAAGGTGTGGTCATATTTAAGTTTCGTTACATACACCTGACAGTGAGTGTTTATGCACCGGATCTTATCAAAACATAGACATAATAAAATTGCAAGCTAATTTTAATCACTATTTAATTATTATCGATAAAATTGATCACATCCTTATAAATTAAGTAAAGTGCATGAGCTATAGATGGACAAGATCGTGCGCGACCGTCCTGCGGGGTACAAGACGTTGGGGGGGACGAGGTTCTCTAGATGTTAGCGGGGGCGGTTCCCCCCAACGTCTTGTACCCCGCAGCACGGTCGCGCACGATCTTGTTTATCTATAGAATAACAATGCTGGAGTGAGACTAAAGCTCAGTTGTTTTTCATTTAGTGTCGTTCAAGGTTGCAAGTCAAATATCGACAAATTACTCATTAGATAAATAAGAAATTTCTGTATTTATGTCATAGCAATGCAATCGGATTTGGTACTACAGGGGATGAAATACTTATATCGTATGTTATAAGTTGCTTAAATTTGACCACACCTTTCTGTAACACATTGTATTAGGTATGTTATTTTTTGACAAAATGTATTTTTTTAAAGAAAATAAAAAGTATGTACTTATTATGTATTTCTGTGGTTGAAATTAAAATTATTATTATTTTATGTGTTATTCATTAATGCAAAATTAATATAACTTGCCAGAAACCGGTCTCAGCCAATGTGTGAAGCGGGAATTACACAAGGCCTACTCAAGGCGTATTTATAAATACCAGTTTTTTTCGCGTGGTTGTCATCCATTCAGCAATAAAGACTTAAATAGACGGACTGTTCAGAAGAAAAATTGTGTTGCATACGCGGCCGGCGAGGTGGGAGTGACGTCTAAGGCGTGGGAGCGAGAGGAGTTGAGAGTAAGCGAGATGGAAATATTGAGACGGCTGTTAAATTTGGTATTAGTTTTCATTCACAATAAACTTTTTTGATCAAAACCAAGAAATAATATAGTTACTTCCGTAAAATAACTTCAAATTGAATGAATAATATATGCACGTAAATAATGACAATGTTTTAATAATGTCACAATAAACAATTTCGTGTTAGTTTATCGAATTTAACGTTCGCAGCTATTCAAACAACAACAACTGCTCTTGTCGCTCTCTCTACTTATTTAGTTTTTTGTATTGCAGTGCAAGTGCCATGTAAGCCTTGTATACTCATGGCTATTTCTTCAAAATGCGTTATTTATTTCGTTTTTTTACAGCCGAGGATATCTGTTTATCGGTCAAAATCTACCGATAAAGAAAAAACTAAATAACTTTATCGGCAGATAGCACATAAAAAATATTGGGACGCTTGAACTGTTATTTTCATATTGTTGTATATCTGTAGTCAGCTATCAGTCCTCTCATCAGTAGACAGCAATGAAGAATAGGATTACCTATCATTAGTAAGTTTATTGGG
The DNA here is from genome assembly GCA_905332985.1 of Mimas tiliae. Classification (NCBI taxonomy): domain Eukaryota; kingdom Metazoa; phylum Arthropoda; class Insecta; order Lepidoptera; family Sphingidae; genus Mimas; species Mimas tiliae. The sequence goes on along the minus strand of HG995266.1, from coordinate 1,291,407 downwards.
ACGGTAAAACGGTAAATAGATAAAATTTTCTATCGCCGGTATAGCAAAACTAGAGACACAGAATATAGGGAACGGCCATTCATGGGGACTTCAGATACAGCGGGGGCGGGGGCGGGGGGGGGATGTGCGGCCTATGTATGTACGTATACAATATGTTCCAAAAACCCTGTTGGGTGATTTAACTGTGATATCAGAATCGATATTCAAACGTAATGAAATAACTCGCATACGAAAATGAGAGTATAAAAATAGTCACTTATTGTTAATACTTCAATTATTTTATTGTTTGTAACCGCATTTTGATTGATTACCTCTGCAAAGCGATGACTCGAAGCTAGAGCGAGATAGCAAGTTGCGGTGTCCACGTGCAACAAACGCGCCCGGCTTCATCAATACGTCACATGAGACAACAGTTCACCACTTTACAAATGATTTTTTTTTTTTTAAATAATTTCATTATTCTAAGCTACCTGTAAAAGGATAATGTCTCGCTTCTGTTTATTATTCATTTACATTTAACCATTTTTATTTCTATTTACTTTACATGTATAATTACAAAATTGACATTTAAAAGGCTTTTCTCCTGTGTGAGTTCTAATATGTCTCTTCAAACTACTTCTGTGTGTAAATGTTTGATTACAGTATTGACATGTATAAGGCTTTTCGCCTGTGTGAGTTCCTGAGTTATGGAGTCGGTGTAATTTTATTTGACCGGCAGCGACACAGGCACCGACTCTAAAGATACCTATACAAATTGTTATTTTTGACTCTCAGTTTCACACAAACGCACACGCTTGTCAGACCGAACGACCGCGAAGTTTTATGATACACAATGATTGTTTGTATAATGCAGGGGTCCGCTGATGGATATTGGGTATTTTACATTTTAAGAAGGCAGAGTATTGAACTCTTTAATGAAACATTTTTATGGAACTGAATACGACTGAAATTGAGTACAAAAATTGCTTATTTAAAAATAACAATGCGACGTGTATCACATTTACAACAAAAAAAAAACACGTGCAAAAGAGGGGGGGGGGGGCGTGCTGTTGAACTTCGTAGTATGTGGATTTAAACTAAGAAGGAATTTTTGAAGATTCATCTCCTAAAAGGGTCTAATAGTGGATGAAAGCTTATTGTCTCGAAATAACACTTAGCACAAGTAGAAAAATTACTCATAATTAAAGAACTATAAATAATATAAATATGCTTGAGGAATGTCTATTTTTTAGGAAAAAAAATGAAAATTTACGTTTTAAGGGGTAAAAACCGTGAAGCTTAACTTTGTATGAAAACTTTTTATGGAACGGAATACGGTTGTGAAATTGAGTACAAAAATTGTTGACAAACTACCTCGGTGGCACAGTTGTAATGCGTATGCGTTATGACTGCTGACACTGAGGTCTCGGGTTCGATCCCGGGTCGGGTAGCAGTGATAAGTATTGGGTTTTTCTACTACGAAATGCTCAGTATCAGCCCGGAGACTGGAATTGTGCCCGGTATGACGATAAGCTCGCCCCCTATAAATTAACACAAACTTATGTTATAGTAAAAGTACACTTACAGTACGTGCAAGTGACTTTACAAATTACTGCTAATTGCGAAATTTTTGTGACACATTTCACATACATACGGCTTTTCTCCTGCGTGAGTTGTAATATGTTTCTTTAAATCACTACTCCCTGCACATGTATAATTATAGTAGACATTTAAAACCCTTTTCTCCTGAGTGAGTTCTAGTATGTGGCTTTAAAATTTCATTTCGAATACATGTATAATTACAGTATTGACATTTAAAAGGCTTTTCTCCTGTGTGAGTTATAATATGTTTCTTTAAATAACCTCTTTCTATACATGTATAATTACAGTATTGACATTTAAAAGGCTTTTCTCCTGTGTGAGTTCTAATATGTGTCTTTAATCTACTATTTACTTTACATGTATAATTACAGTATTGACATTGAAAAGGCTTTTCTCCTGTGTGAGTTGTAATATGTGCCTTTAAAGTATCATTTCGAGTACATGTATAATTACAGTATTGATATTTAAAAGGCTTTTCTCCTGTGTGAGTTCTAATATGTTTCTTTAAATTATCATTTCGTGCACATGTATCATTACAATATTGACATTTAAAAGGCATTTCTCTTGTGCGAGTTCTAATATGTCTCTTTAAATTATCTCTTTGTATACATGTATAATTACAATATTGACACTTATAAGGCTTGTCTGAGTTATTTGTAGATCTATAACTTTCTTTAGATGTCCCGTCACATATAGATTTCTGTATTTTTCTATATGTTTCGTTCGGTTTATTAATCATAGGTATATGTCCACTAATATGTTTGATAAGAAGAGATTTCGTAACACATGTTTTACCACAATCATTGCATATGTATTTTTTTATATTCTTCTTAGCTAATATGTGCTGAATTTTCCCGCCATATACTATTAGGGATGACTTATTTTCGTTAGCTACTATGTTTTTTGGAGTTCCAGAATTCGTTTCCTGCTTCTCTTCTATAAATTTGGTTTCATCTTGTTTAACGTTGTGGCCTGCGTCCAGTTTTGCCTTTTTGTTTGCGGGTGCACCTTTTCCAACAAAAATAATATAATAAAATAATGTATTTAACTACTACTACTATTACTACTGGACCGATTTTGATGAAATATTGTATGAAGAAAGTTTCCCTAGGACGGACATAGACCTTTTATCTCAAAAAAACCTCACGGGGGTAAAATAGGGGATGAAAGTTTGTATGGAGAGTATAGGGGTGAATCAGGAGCTCAAATGTTTTGTGGAGAAAGACATTTATACATTTTGCACAAATGTTCCTTTAATGACGGAAGTGAGCACTGAGATTTTTGACCATACATCCCATGATGAGGTAAAATACAAAAGCTTGTATGGGCATTTTGTTCAATAAATCGACATTTATTATTTTCGAAGTTACTTGGGGTGCTTTTTAAAAAAGGAAAATAAACAATTTTCTTTGTTGCAAAGAGATTAAGAACCACCAATCTGTGCACATGAGTGAGGGTGTGTTTATGGGTGTGTATGTGGGGGTGTATGTAGGTGTGTATGTGTTGTGTGAGTGTTTGTGTGTGTGTTTGTGTGTGTGTTTGTGTGTGTGTTTGTGTGTGTGTAAGAGTGTGATTCACTACTACTCTTTAGAGGGAGATTACATTGATGGAAGGATTATAGAGGCTAAATTATGTTGCAAGAAGCGATTCTGTATCCAAATAATTTAGTGACATTGTTATATTGTTTTGTCTTATTTTTACTATCGAATTTATTAAGTGAATAAATTTTGCTGCCTTTATTGATTTTGTTATACAGAATTGCACTTAAAACATTGAAATTATGTTTTGCTAAAGTGGTACGATGTGGTGCCACTTTACATATATTGTATGAGGTTCTACGTTGGGAATAGATACTGGGAGCAAATTTGATAAGGGAATGTTTTCTAAGGATCGTAAACAAAACAAACAGTTGCCTAACAGTTAAAAAGTCACATTCCGAATATAGTTGGGCTGTTGGGTAGCGAATAGGTTTATTGAAAAGAACTTTTAAGACTGATCTCTGGACCCTTTCAAGATAAAGAAATTTAGTTTTGGCTGCACCACCCCACACGGTTATGCAGTAGTTTAATAATGACTGGCGCAGACCATAGTATACTGTGTTCATTGTATCAGGATCAGCTACATTGCGCATTTTTTTTTAAAATGTATATTAATTTTCTGACTCGAGATACTAATTGTAGAGTATGATAGTGCCAGTTAAGAAGCTCGTCTAGGTGAACACCTAAGTATTTGACTGAATTGACTTGATCGATGAGGGGGCAGTTACAGTTTTGAGAGAGATCAGTGCAAGAATGTGCTTTAACTGTAAATGAGTCCTTTGACGGAACTGACGAGGCTTTGGTAGCAAAGGTCATAAAGTGAGACTTTTTTATATTCAGTGTGAGAAGATTTTGGGACAGCCAAGACATAACAGTTGAGAGAGCGTGTTCAGCGCGCATACGGGTCTCACACCAGGTTGTACCAGTAACAAAGATTGCTGTATCATCAGCGTACGTAAATATTTTACAGTGGGGAAGCTCAAGATTACAAAGGTCGTTTATATACGTGATGAAGAGAGTGGGTCCCAGTATGCTGCCCTGGGGAACTCCAAAAGAGTTTTTCTTCTTTACTGACCTGACTACCAATGACAACCGACTGTGTATGATCAGATAGATAGTTTTTAAAGAGTTTAAAGCTAGTGCCTCTCACACCAATGAACTCGAGTTTCGAAATAAGTATTGGGATTGAGACGGTGTCAAAGGCTTTGGTCAGGCCCAGGAAAATAGCCAAACATTTTTGCTTTTTATCAAGTGCATCAACGATGGAGTCAATAAGGGGAATGACAACATCTTCAGTCGATTTATCCTTCCTGAAACCGAACTGGTTATCAAAGATTATGTTGTAGGATTCAATATATCTTTTAAGGCGATTATTTAGGACTTTTTCAAGCAATTTAGACACAACTGGTAATACCGAAATGGGTCTGTAATTGTTAACATCGCGCCTAGCCCATTCTTATAGATTGGGTGTATAAGTGCCTTTTTGAAGTCGTTAGGAAAAATACCAGAGTTCATTGAGATCTGACAAATATGAGTTAGGAGAGGGGCAAAAATATCACAGGAGGATTTCAGGACCCTTGCCGGAATGCCATCCCAACCAGAAGCACAGAAAAACTCAGTTGTTTTATTTCATGAGTATCAACGTCCAAAAGAACTATAGAGTTTTTCTGTGGAATGACAACTCTGGGGGGTGGTGATTTTAGATAGGTACGATTCGCTATGCATTTTGCCAGTTCTGCATCAATCTTTACGAAGTGTTCATTTACAATGTTTAGCGATTGGGAAATATCTGATGCAATTGTGAGTAACTCATTTGGTGACGATCGAGGCTTCTTTATATTAGAAATATTTTTTAAAATGTCCCATGTGGCTCTAGAATTGTTTTTTCCCTTTTGCAATTCGTTTCTTTGATACCTAAGTCCTCATAGCCTTTCTTAATAGATTATTTAAGTAGTTTCTGTATCTCGTATACGTAATGCGTAAAATTACGTTCTCAGGGTTCTTTTTCAGCTTAAGGTGCATTCTATTTCGGTTTCGAATGCATCGGATTAGTCCTGGTGAGATCCAGGACTTTAAATTTCTTTTACTTCAGGAACAGTGCGTATTCTAGTATGTTTCCGGATTACCTCAGAAACAATACGAATGATCATACGTGTTGCTATGTTAGGATCAGTTGCAGTTAGGACAGTTGTAAAATTTGTTACTGTTAATTCGTCGTCAACAGATACAAAATCTATTACAGATTTGGAAATATCACTATGTAAGATCTTGTCTTTGGGATAGGTACATAATAAGATTGGTCGGTGATCCGTAATAAATGAGTCAATTACTAAGGAAGTAGAGTTTACATTTGTTTTGAGGAGAATATGGTCTAAGCAGTTTTCTCCTCGCGTAGGCATTACATGTGTCGGCTGAAGGCCGTGGAAATGAGGTTGAGATAGTCTTCAGAGCGACGATCGTTATTACTGGGTTTTATATCAATATTTATGTCGTTTAAAATAGCTGTTTTTAATGTTTTTAATGTTGGACAGAGATTGTAATAGGTAGTTTAAACCATTCATGAAATTATCAATATTGATAAAAGAAGGTGACCTATTAGAGCAAAGTTTACATCAAGCTTACAGACGATTGCTTGATCCTGATCCTTGATCAGGTTCGGTTCGTAAACTAAGCAGTCTAAGCCATCCTTTTAATATACATGACAATACCTTCATTCTGGTTTCGATTGATTAAGGTATGGTGCGACACATAACCATGCAACTTCGGTACATTAATAACTTTATGCAGCCAGCATTCAGTTTTTTTTTATAGTATAGGCCGGCTAACGAGCGTGTGGGTCACCTGATGGTAAGTGATCTCCACCGCCCATGTACGCCCACAATACTAAAATAATCATGGGCGCGTTGCCGACCTTAAAGGAAAGGGATAATAAGGGATTGGGAAGGGGAGGGGGATTTGGGCCTCCGGATATCTCACTCACCGTACGAAACGCAGCAGCAAGCTGCTACTTTACGCCGGTTTTCTGTGAGACAGTGGTAACGACCCGGACGAGCCGGCCCTTTCGTGCTGTAGACAAAATTGTCTATAGCGTGGCTCTACCACTCGTGAAAATTTGCGAAGTCATTTTTGCGAAGATAAATCTTGCAGTTTGTAGAATCTGAAATTCTTGTTTTTCTCGACTGCCTCTGGGTAGGAACTCAGATATATAGATGGGTTTTTTATCAACAATACTCGTTATTCCAATATGTGAGGTATTCAATTTCTCTGACTTCTCACAAGCCATATTAAATCTTTTCCCGGCAGAAAGAAAGTGGATCCAAATCCAAGATGGTGGACTGTATATTTTCAACTTTTTGATATGGGTGTAATTTTCGAGGTTTTTGGGATGCTGTTACGAAAACGACATCCATTATTAAATCCAAGATGGTAAGAATGGGTTTCATTTTCGTGGTTTCTTGAGGTGTTACGAATTAATATAATTACGAAAACAACATTCATTTTCAAATCCAAGTTTCTGCAGTGTGAGATCTAATATGTTTCTTCAAATTACTTTTGTTTGCACATGTATAATTACAGTATTGAAATTTAAAAGGCTTTTCGCCTGTGTGAGTTCTAATATGTTTCTTTAAACTACCTCTTTCTTTACATGTATAAGTACAGTATTGACATTTAAGTCTTTTCTCCTGTGTGTTTTAATATGTATATTCAAAGTACTATTTTGTGTACATGTATAATTACAGTATTGACACTCATATGGCTTTTCTCCTGTGTGAGTTCTAATATGTCGCTTTAAATCACCCTTACATGTACTTGTATAATTACAGTATTGACATGTATAAGGCCTTTCGTCTGTGTGAGTTCTAATATGATTTTTTAAACTACCTCTTTCTTTACATGTATAAGTACAGTATTGACATTTAAAAGGCTTTTCTCCTGTGTGATTTTAATATGTATCTTCAAAGTACTATTTCGTGCACATTTATAATTACAGTATTGACATTTAAAAGGCTTTTCGCCTGTGTGAGTTTTAATATGTATCTTCAAAGTACTATTTCGTGCACATTTATAATTACAGTATTGACATTTAAAAGGCTTTTCGCCTGTGTGAGTTTTAATATGTATCTTCAAAGTACTATTTCGTGCACATTTATAATTACAGTATTGACATTTAAAAGGCTTTTCGCCTGTGTGAGTTTTAATATGTGTCTTTATATCATTACTCCCTGCACATGAATAATTACAGTATTGACATATAAAAGGCTTTTCTCCTGTGTGAGTTCTAATATGTTTCTTTAAATTACCATTATGTGTAGATGTATAATTACAGTATTGACACTGATATGGCTTTTCTCCTGTGTGAGTTCTAATATGTCGCTTTAAATCACCCTTACGTGTACATGTATAATTACAGTATTGACATGTATAAGGCCTTTTGTCTGTGTGAGTTCTAATATGTGTCTTTAAATTACAATTTTTCGATCTATAGCTTTCTTTAGATGTCCCGTCACATATAGACTTCTGTATTTTCCTATATGTTTCGTTCGCTTTAGTAATTATAGGTATATGTCCACTAATATGTTTGATAAGAAGAGCTTTCGTATCACATGTTTTACCACAATCATTGCATATGTATTTTTTTATATTCTTCTTAGCTAATACGTGCTGACTTTTCCTGCCATATACTATTAGGAATGACTTATTTTCATTAGCTACTGTGTTTCTTGGAGTTTCAGAAATAATTTCCTGCTTCCCTTCTATAGATTTGGCTTCCTCTTGTTTAACGTTGTGGTCTGTGTCCAGTTTTGCCTTTCTGTTTGTGGGTGCACCTTTTCCAACAAAAATATTATAATAAAATAATGTATTTAAACTATGAAAGGTACTAGACATAGTCTTAATCTCTTCATAAATGTAGTGGTTTCAAAATCTACCAATGTCAAGGATTTTACTCCAAATTGAATTTATATACGGCAGATAAAAAATATAAGGAGACTTGGGGAATACGTAGAGCGATGATGATGATCCATAAAACGCAGTTTTAATAGTGTAATATGTAGGTACTTTTTTTTCTTCCAAATGCCTGACGAGGGGCGGAAAGCCGGTTGTTGTTTGCATATTCGTTATTCAGTATGTAAAAAAACCCTGTTGGCCTTTTCTGCGTCGTGAAGATAGACATATAGACAGCTTAGTAAAAAGAGCATATTTAAAAAGTGTTATTTACTTCTGAATTTTTATAAAGGGCATCGGTACAAAGCGGCACAACATACATTTCAAAGGACGCCGCCGCTTGTTGCGCACTCGCCGACAACGAGCCGACTCTTTGACTATGCCGCCCGCCGCCCGCCGCCCGCAAATCATTCAGTCAATCCCGGATGTTGCTTCCGGGCGGACATAATATATGTCACATATCATAATGTCACATAATTTTTTCATTATTTTAATTGGTTTCTCAAGATACAGGCTCCGCCTAATTTGAGAACCCCTGGCAAATGTTTTTGTATCTTTCTTTAAGTAAATAAAGATTTTTTCATTTTTTTCATAAATTTGGTTGAGATCTAATGACGGAATATGGAGTAAAAAAATGAAACTCCTCAACGGACAACAGTACACTCGTCGTGATTGTGTTATATATGTTTCTATAGGTATCTTTGTAGTCGATTTTATTTGACCGGCAGCGACACAGGCAGCTGTAACGCCTCTAATTCTACGCCGTTTAGTCATTGTAACATTGAATAAAATTATCCTATTCTTACCTTCATCATCAGGTTCATCTTCGACCATCACTTCATTAGTGTCACTTTCATCTTGATTTTCCGTTTTTATAATATCATTGTGTTCTGGTATTTGTAAGGATACTGTATTGGTAACCATCAATGAATCGACCAGACCATATGTCACTCTAACTAAAACAGAGTTTGATTTCAGATTCAGCTGCAAAAGAAAATAAATACATTACTGTTTACCTTCATACTGATAGATGAGTGTGTTAATGAGATGACTATATTATTATGTCCCGATTATAATTGTAAAGTTTTGTACAATATGTAACAAAAACCCTGTTGCGCCCAACAGAACTGTGATATATTCAAACGTAATGAAATAACTCGCATACGAAAATGAGTATACGCAGTCACGCCTGTAATCCCCGAAGGGGTAGGCATAGGTGCAACCAGTACACCCACATATCGTCGAGCGTATCTTATGTGATAGGGGGCGCGCCTATTGCCATACCGGGCACAAATTCCAGACTCTGGGCTGATACTCAGCTTTTCGTAATAAAAAAAATAAGATAACTTTTACCCGACCCAGGGTTCGAACCCGAAATTTCAGGCTCAATCGTAATGTGTACGCATTAGAACTGCGCAACCGAGGCAGTCTAAATATATAATACTACGTATCTAAGTATAAAATACTAGATTTCAAAAATTAACAAATTTTTATGTGGTGGTCATGCAGGTGGTTTTATATCTTATTCGCAACCCACTCAATTGATGTGACTATACTTTTTATTACTAATTTCATTACAGACATACTTAATTGTTTTTTATTGTCTGTATCACGGTGAATGCTCTGAAGAATTGTTTGACCTAATTCCATACTCACCTTTCCTTGACAGAACACATTTGCCTACAGCATGAATGGGTCGGTTTGTCTGGGTTGTTACCAATGTCTCACAGAAAACTGGCTTAAAGTAGCAGCTTGCTGCTGTGTTTCCTACTGCGCGATATTCGGAGGCCGAAATCCCCTCTCCTTTCCTTTAGGTCAGCAATGTGCCCATGATTCTTTTGGTGTTGTGGGCTTACATGGGCAGTGAAGATCACTAACCATCAGGTGACCAACTGGCTCGTTTGACGGCCGTTGCAATTAAAACAAATAAAAAAAACATATCCATGGTGACAATAAAGAATTGAAAAGTGATTAAAACAGCACTAATCAATAAACAATAAATGTTATTTTGTAAAAAGAATTCTGTGTTCTTAAAATAAAATTCATTTGAAATTGGAATTCATAGCCAGTGTTTTTTATTTAAATGGCCAGTACTGCAGAACATTAACTTCATTAGTATGATATTTATAGAATTTATCTAGTTTTTTAAGAAAATTTTCAGATCCTTATTACATTTAAAATCATATTAATGTAAAAAAACAACAAGAACAACTGACTGCCTGATAAATAAATAATAATAATTATTATTATTCCTTTCTTTTCTATTTAACTTTAAGGTGTATTTTTGTCTATTTTAGGGTGTTACCTCACTACTAATTTCCAGTATTTGTTGAAGCAACTCCTCTGATTTCTGTGATTTGATAACAAGCTGCTGACATTTCTTTAGCTGATAATAACATATGTAGCATGCAAAGTATAGTCCTCCATCCTCTTGAACCTGTGGATTAAAAAATAATTCATTCTTAGTTAAATGGACTGCCTCTGTATCACAGTTGTAATGAATAAGTGGTGCAACTGCTATGCTGAGGTGTCAGGTTTTATCCCGGATCGGGTAAACAGTAGACAGTTCTGTCTACAGCATGAATGGGCCGGTCCGACCGGGTCGTTACCACTGTCTCACAGAAAACCGACGTAAAGTAGCAGCTTGCTGCTGCGTTTCGTACGATGAGTGAGATATCTGGAGGCACAGATCCCCTCCCCTCCTCAATAGTTTAATTATTCCTTTCCTTTAGGGTCGGCAACGCGCTCATGATTCTTTTTGTATTGTGGGCGTACCTACACGGGCGGTGGAGTCACTTACCATCAGGTGACCCACTTGCTTGTTTGCCGACCTATGCTATACAAAGAACTAATATCTAAAGTTATATTCTCTTTACTGAAGTAACTTTGAGGGGCAACCTCATCATCGTATCATTAATAGAGACTTAGCCTAAGTCATTTGCTTCAAAGATCTGGGCCATAAAATCTTACCTTCTTAGTTGTTAGCTTTTCATACACTTCCTGCACTTCAGAGCCCGATATCAGATGCATTCGGATCTTATCATCCAAGCATAATCGGCAGAATTTTAAAACAGACATTTTCAAAAAATATAATGAAAGAAAAAAGTTTTATTATGAAACCACTGTGAAAAACAGTTTCGTTTTCTTTAGTTCGGGCACGGCGCAATACGTCAGTTCTTTCTAAGTATTCTGTGGGCGCAATTAAAGTTTGTAAACAGTAGTTTTTTTTTATTTATTTATTCATGTCCTTGACCATAATAAAAAAACACTTGAGTTCAGGGTTGCCAACCATATAAAAATAACAGAGTACTTTATATATACGGACATAGAGTCAACACCGAGATTAAAGGTATTAGCACCATCTATCGGTATACGACGTCCCTATTTAATGCAAACCGTGCTGCTCAATATTTTAAAATTAACTATTTATAATTCACAAAGTAATTCCCAAAAGATAAATAATTTAAATAACGATTATGTACGCTTTTGAAAATTACTTTGTGAAACAGAAATAGAGGTTAGACAAATAAAAGAAAGTTTAGCGGCGCGGTGGTATGTTTTTTTAATAAGTTTCCTTCCAGACATTTTTATTTTATCACTGTCATCCAAATCGATATGCAAATTGGGGTCCAGAGTTTCACGCGTAAGTTCGACAAAAGGAGGGAAGTGTTCGGAGTCCTGGTAGCAAGCAAAGTTAAGATTTAGGTTTACGTTACTATTATTTAGTATTTAATTATTTTATTATTTACGTTTACGTTTATTTTACGTAAAAAAACAAAAATAATTTAGCTGTAAATCTACTTACAAATTAAGATATAAGTTTGAAGTTGCTAATGCCCGATTTCTAAGGTGCTTCTGACAGTGGTTTATGTATTCGATAGTGTTTTCAGTTCGATAACTTAGGAAATTTGTTTCCGAGCACTGCGTTGTAAGATAAATTCTCCATCAAATTTCAAAATTCAAATTCAAATAATTTATTCTGTAAATTGGGTCATAAATATCACTTTTACAAATCAATCATTTTTTATGCTACTTACATTACATTTATCGACATTACATTATATTTCATTTATCCAACTAGTATTACCGTACGAGGTTTGAGATCCAAAATACGTCATTTATACCTGCTTCTGTATGAGGTTTTTTATACGGTTGGCAACCCTGAACTCAAGTGTTTTTTACTGTCCGAAGGACTTACTACATCATCACAGACTACTTAGAAAGAACTGACGTTCAGACCGCCATCTGGGGTTCATTGTCTGTGAACCGTTTGCAAGAATTGAATATGACATTTCTTTTTTTTTTTACTTCCTTCACCTTTATTACGCGCAATGGAACGAAAATCATAGAGCCTATCAGTATTTATTATTAATTGGCTGTATCCATGGCTGTATAATTTATGGTTATATTGCCACAAATATTGGTAGCTTCTCTTAATTATCAATATTTTTAAATACTATTATGGAAACATGTATATGCGTAAAAAAACGACCTTTTAGGAAATTATTTTTTTATTTCTTAAGTTTTTCTTAAATTTAAGTAGAGCCTTTTTTTGATTGGTTGTAAATTATATTTCTCGGCATTGAGTATATCAATAATATTGGTTAATTACATTGCACCAATAAAAAATGCAAAGCTTGATTGATATTTCCAAAAAAATATTCAAGATATATTTCTTTATGTATTTCACAATCGAGAAATGCAAATGAATATTTGGAACTTATTTCCTGTTTAATTTTTTCACTAATGTTATTTTTATGTCCTTGTTGATCCAAATTTGCAGTTTTTATTATGTTCCCAAAATTGTTACTACATTTTCGTCTGGATTGGTTAATTTTCTTGGATCTTGGATGTTTTATATTCTTTGTTTTATTCATGTAAACTACTATCTTTACTTAGCAAATTATTTTTGCATTGTTTACAATTAATTTTAGCATGGACTTTTCGGGTTACCTATCCAGTCGTATATGCCCTAGAGTGTATGTTTAATTCTTCTCGTCTTGCTTGTTCTTGAATATTTTCCTCATCAAACTCAACATTTTTACACAGGCGTCATTTCAGATACAGAGTCAAATAATTGTGCAGTGTTTACATTGTCATAAAAGGATTCTATATTTAATATCCTTTGACTGATATCTTCCTCACAATTGTAATTTTCTGAATGGAAATTTATAAACCTTGTTAATTATAATGATTTAAAAGTATTCATAAATGCATACGGTTGGATTATTACTCCGGTAATTGTAAGCTTGAACATGTCCGAAAAAGTTTTCAATTATATCAGAATTAAAATAACTGGGTCTCATAATGTTGATGTTCTTAGAAGCCAAAAATAGCCACCCACACCCTTTTAAAACTTTTTAATGTAATAATTCAATTTTTTATGGAAGATACACTTTTTAATTTCCCATCTCTGTATATAAGCTTTGTACTCTCCAATATTTTGATGGATTTGTACGAAAATTCGTGATGCGCTGATTTCGATGATACTGCTTTGTGTAAATGTTTTCCTTTTAATTGTTTTCTATTTGTGTTCGCACCATTGACACTATCAAACAAGTCGTCAAAAAACGATACTGCTTCTGCTGTGTTCTTCATCGTCCCACTAACGGGTCTTCCGTCAGGATACAAAGCTAAAATAAAAAGTAGTATTTTAGTTATGTAAAATAAATGTTTAGGACATTCTTAAAGATTGGAAATAATGGAACAGGCCACTAACTATGGTAGCTATTCCAATGTCACCAACTAAACTTACTGAAAATAGTTTAATTCTCACAAATAGTTGTAATGAACAATTTATATGATTATGGTTAGAAAAAACTAAAATTTTAGAGGATAACTTATATGTCTACAAGAAAAAAAGTACTACATACCACTACCTCTGGAACGTGCCACTTTATGAGGTGTGCTTTCGACAGCTTGTGGATATATTCAATGCAGCGCTTCCTTGCTTATGTGTGATCACTGTACGTCCTCTTGGAAACTAGAAACATAAATCAATTAATTTGGTTGTCTTTGTAAAGAAAAAAAAAATATATTTTCGGTTTAGAAAGTGTTATAAGTACTGCCAGTACTAAATAATAGCACAACGGTTATGACGTCACACTATCATTGTATAACTTTATATTGTATGTTAATACATAAGATAATCTGACTTATTTAATTATTCAATTATAATTGTTATACACGCTATTTAAGACGTTCCAACATGTTCAATAATAAATACAGTTACTAATGTGAACTATTTGTAAAAAGGTATAAATAAGGTGGAATAATTATTGTCGGCAGTCAGTCGGTTGCTAAACGGAATATAAAGTGTTACTCTGCCCAAATAAATGGAGAAGGTCGTGTACATTGTGTTTCAATTGTTCTACTTTGTTACAAAAGATATGCTACCTGTTTCTCTTCAATGTCAACTGACGGGTTTCCTGAAGAAATCTCCAAGTTGGTAAATAAACTTGGATAAGCGTCACATTTCAGACGATTCGTCGCCGGGTTGACAAATCTTTGCTCAAAATGTTTATGGCAAACATCATATTCGTGGCGACTTCACAAATATTCCCGTAGACATAAGCACTGTAACCACCGGTCTCTGTTTTGTTTCCTTAAGGGTAATTGATGCAATTTAACGTCCTGTCGTAAACTATTGCACTTGAGTACACAACACTTTCGAAATATTGTTATAAATGCCGAAATTACACCCGATATTACTATATTTGTGCATTTAAAGAGGCGGAATTTAATAAGACTTCTCAACACGAAATAAGAGATGTCATGACTCATGGCGGCAACACGGCTGTCATCTGCGGGACACTTGTGACTGGACTTGACACTCAAAATGGCGCCCGTGTTTGCGGGGGTGAAGAAGGCGAAAGAGAAGGGCGGACTGTCAATATCAAACCTTGCAGTGTCATTTTAAAGGGGCTGTTTTTTTTGTTCCTACATTACCTGGCGTGTACATCATTTACTACATGAATAAATAAAAAAAATAAAAAATGTTTTCTACTGTTTACAAACTATAAATGCGCCGCGTGCCCGAAGCTCAAGAATGTGAAACTGTTTCACAGTGGTTTCTTAATAAAACTTTGTGATATTATAATATTTATTGAAAATGTCTAATTTAAAATTCTGCCGAATATGCTTGGATGATAAGATCCGAATGCATCTGATATCGGGCTCTGAAGTACAGGAAGTGTATGAAAAGCTAACAACTAAGAAGGTAGGATTTTATGGCCCAGATCTTTGAAGCAAATGACTTAGGTTAAGTCTGTATTAATGATACGATGATGTTCTCGCCCCTCAAAGTTACTTCAGTAAAGAGAATATAACTTTAGATATTAGTTCTTTGTATAGCATAGGTCGGCAAACAAGCAAGTGGGTCACCTGATGGTAAGTGACTCCACCGCCACTGTAGGTACGCCCACAATACAAAAAGAATCATGAGCGCGTTGCCGACCTTAAAGGAAAGGGATAATTAAGGTATTGAGGAGGGGATCTGTGTCCCCAGATATCAATATTCATACGAAACTCAGCAGCAAGCTGCTACTTTACGTCGGTTTTCTGTGAGACAGTGGTAACGACCCAGTCGAACCGGCCCATTCATGCTGTAGACAGAACTGTCTACTGTCTACCCGATCTGAGATCAAATTTGACACCTAAGCATTATTGAAATCATAATTGACCTAACTCTGAAACACAACGTAACCAACTGTAACCAACATAACGTATTTGTTATTATTGTCAAGCGGTTTCTTTTTAAAATAAATAATTATTATACAGATAGTGAAATGACTTTTATTTTTAAGTGACATTACAAATTTACTACTTTTACATAATATCTTCAAGTAATAGAGAGTTTTAAATTTAAATATGACTACAAACTTAATAAAAAAGCAGTAGGTATACTCAGATGCGGCCGTTTCAACAATGTCCTGTGGTTCGCAATCCTTAATATAATAAGAAATAATATGTCGATTTATGACTATACGAACATGTCATTTTCACAATAATTCTAAGTAATCTTCATTGCACTGCACTTGCTCTCCCCTCGTACCGTACCCAAAGTAATTATGGGCGCAACGCGGTGCAACTTAGCTTGACAGGGTGTTATTAATTATTTTGAATGCTAGAGCCACGCTGTAGACTGTTTTGTCTCCAGCATGAATGGACCGGCTCGACCGGGTTGTTACCACTCTCATAGACAACCGACGTAAAGTAGCGGCTTGCTGCTGTATTTCGTACGGCCAGTAAGGTATCCGGAGGCCCAAACCCCTCCAAGGAAAAGGAAAGGGAAAGAGTCCAAAGGAAGGGAACGAAGGGAAAGCGTTCTTTAAGGTTGACAATTCACCCATGACTCTTTTGGCATTGTGGGCGTACATGGGTGGTGGAAATCACTTACCATCAAGTGACCCACTTGCTCGTTTGCCTATGTAGGCCTATTCTATAAAAAAGTTATCGCTTAGCTACGTTTTTTCGTTTCGCATCATCAAACCCTGATCACCATCTGGAAACCCAATTACTCATCGAAACCTATTAAGTGAGCCCAAACACGGAACTGCGTTCCCGTGGACACCTTCCTACTCTATCATCAGACCCTGGATACCATCAAGAAGTCAACTACTCTTCAAAACCTATTCAATGAGCCCAAACACAATATATTTGCTATTATTTACCGAACAGTTGGAAGCTGCAGAGGGCTTGTTGCAGCATCAGCTCAGTTTCACCTAGCTAAGAACACCCTTCTTTTTGTCGGGGGCAAAAAACATACGGCTAAGCTTCTTAGTGCTGCACCTCAGTGAGCATTTCCAAAGCACCAGTAAATTTTAAACAAGAAGTGTAAAAGGTGGCTCTTGGTGGCTCTTTATTTTAAAAATATATTCATTACAATTTTAAAAATGTAACATTTAATAGAGCAAAACTGTGTTCTGTCACTGTTTTTACAGATAAGTTGTTAATATCGTCATGACAACCACGTGACTAATTTAATTTGAAGCGTTAGCGCTATGCATATAAAGTTGAATTTTACTAGACGTCCGACGCAGACCAGATCGATGAAAAGACATTTTCGTGCGTCAAGTTTGTATGTGAAGATGATGTTTGTGAAACAAGAATTAATTATTTTTTTGATCCACAGGTTCAAGAGGATGGAGGACTATACTTTGCATGCTACATATGTTACTATCAGCTAAAGAAATGTCAGCAGCTTGTTATCAAATCACAGAAATCAGAGGAGTTGCTTCAACAAATACTGGAAATTAGTAGTGAGGTAACACCTTAAAATATATAAGATAAATAAAAAAGAAAGGAATAATAAATATTATTATTATTTATTTATTTATCAGGCATTCAGTTGTCCTTGTTGTTCCATAATAGAACATTAATATGATTATAAATGTAATAAGGATCTGAAAATTTTATTTCAAATAAAAATAATTTAAACTCGTTAAATTCTATAAATATCATACCAATAAAGTTAATGTTCTGCAGCACTGGCCATTTAAATAAAAAATGTTGGCTATGAATTCCAATTTCAAATGAATTTTATTTTAAGAATACAGAATTCTTTTTACAATATCACGTCTATTGTTTATTGATTAGTGCTTGTTTTCATCACATTTTAATTCTTTATTGTCATCATGGATATGTTTTTATTAATTTCATAAATTGCAACTGCCATCAAACAAGCCCGTGGGTCACCTGATGGTAAGTGATCTTCACTGCCCAAGTAAGCTCACAACACCAAAAGAATCATGGCCGCGTTTCCGACCTAAAGGAAAGGCACAATAAAGGGATGGGGAAGGGGAGGGGATTTGGGCCTCCGAATATCTCGCCGTACGAAACGCAGCAGCAAGCTGCTACTTTACGCCAGTTTTCTGTGAGACATTGGTAACAACCCAGACGAGCCGGCCCATTCATGCTGTAGACAAATGTGTTCTGTCAAGGAAAGGTGAGGATGGGATTAGGTCAAACAATTCTTCAGAGCATTCACCGTGATACAGACAATAAAAAACTATTAAGTATGTCTGTAATGAAATTAGTAATAAAAAGTATTGTCACAGCAATTGAGTGGGTTGCAAACAAGATATAAAACCGCCTGCATGACCACCACATAAAAATTTGTTATTTCTTTTAATCTATTATTTTATACTTAGTATTATATATTTAGACTGCCTCGGTTGCGCAGTTCTAATGCGTACCTACATGTTACGAATGAACCTGAAGTTTCGGCGTTTAAAATAAAATCGAAACGTCGGGACTAAAATAAAGTTATTAAACCGCGATAAAATCCGTATAAACTAGTTTTATTTCAATATGTAATATTCGCATAAACTTAAGAAATCACTGAAGTTTCGGGTTCGAACCCCAGGTCGGGTAAAAGTTATATTGGGTTTTTCTATTACGAAAAGCTCAGTATCAGCCCAGAGTCTGGAATTTGTGCCCGGTATGGCGATAGGCGCGCCCCCTATCACATCAGATACGCTCGACGAAATGTGGGTGTACTGGTTACACCTATGCCTACCCCTTCGGGGATTACAGGCGTGACTGCGTATACTCATTTTCGTATGCGAGTTATTTCATTACGTTTGAATATATCACAGTTCTGTTGGGCGCACAGTTATTTCATTAAGTTTGAATATATCACAGCTAAAACGCAACAGGGTTTTTGTTACATATTAGGGGTTTTGTTGTATATCGGCATAGTGCTGTAAGCTTCCATTTAGTAAATAAATAAATAAACTCATAATAATTGTACAAAACTTTACAATTATAATCGGGACATAATAATATAGTCATCTCATTACCACACTCATCTATCAGTATGAGGGTAAACAGTAATGTATTTATTTTCTTTTGCAGCTGAATCTGAAATCAAACTCTGTTTTAGTCAGATTGACATATGGTCTGGTCGATTCATTGATGGTTACCAATACAGTATCCTTACAAATACCAGAACACAATGATATTATAAAAACGGAAAATCAAGATGTAAGTGACACTAATGAAGTGATGGTCGAAGATGAACCTGATGATGAAGGTAAGAATAGGATAATTTTATTCAATGTTACAATGACTAAACGGCGTAGAATTAGAGGCGTTACAGCTGCCTGTGTCGCTGCCGGTCAAATAAAATCGACTACAAAGAGACCTATAGAAATTGTTATTTTTTACTTTTCAGTGTTACAGTAATAGCATGTTAATTCCAATAATATAACACAACCACGACGAGTGTACTGTTGTCCGTTGAGGAGTTTCATTTTTTTACTCCATATTCCGTCATTAGATCTCAACCAAATTTATATGGGACCACATCGCAGTTAAACTCTATCGAATGTTTTTTTTTTCAACAATATTGATCCACAGTTGGCGGAGAAATCGAGGTACATACATTAAAAAAGTAGCAAAAAAAGAACTACGAATTGAGAACGTCCTCATTTTTTGAAGTCGGTTAAAACGCAACTAACAAATACTATTAGCACTTATTAAGATAATGTCTACTTGACGACCCCGAAGATGTTTAACATGTCCGCTTTGTACGTTCCTCTAGACATTTGTGACATCGGCTCCAATGTATGATACTACGCGTTCTAGAACCGATGTATCTGATTAGACTTTTTTAAAGGCTTCGATTATTCGTGAAAGCGTTTCGTCCTCGGAATCGCACGTCTTTTGGAATACAGACTGCTGAATAGTGTCCCCGAAATAAAAATCCAGAGGTGTAAGGTCAGGTGATCGCGCAGACCAATTAATCAGTACACCGCCGCCAATCCATCTTCGATCGCACTGTGGTGCCGTGCCGTCATGTTGGAACCACGAACGGGTGCGGCCATCATCTTTAAGAACTCTCCAAATAGCATGTGGTTTACGCCGAGTTCACATCCCACAGATCGCGTACTTTGCGTAGGATCTTCCATGCAAGGATTTGTCTGCTGTTCGATGTTATCGTCGTGCACCCTCGGCCGTATTGCATGCCACAATTGTACATACGAAAGTGCAATCATACTTCCCGAGACACATTTTAAAATATTCCTCCTTTGAGTAAGACAGAACCACACGTGCTGGCTTGCGAAACCCTAGCTTCGTTGTCTCTTTCATCACGGCTTGGACCAAGAGGTTCGCAAAATCTTACTTCTGTCGGACCATAAAGATGTAGAATAGTTTGCCGGCGCACGTGTTTCCTCCTTCCTATAAAATGGGATCCTTTAAACGGAGTGTGAAGAAGCAATTAAGCAGGCCTGTAGCTAGTTCTGCCGATCTGCGATAGATTCACTGTCTATCGTTGGGTCGACAGTATTCATGGATTGCGCTACTTACCATCAGGTGTAGTCACTTTGCCGAGCCAGGATAAAAAAAAGACATCGTACACAAACTAATTCAGTCGCGACGTTGACATAATTTCGCAATATGTATTCGATGTGTGACATATATTATGTCCGCCCGGAAGCAACATCCGGGATTGACTGAATGATTTGCGGGCGGCGGGCGGCATAGTCAAAGAGTCGGCGAGTGCGCAACAAGCTGCGGCGTCCTTTGAAATATATGTTGCGCCGCTTTGTACCGATGCCCTTTATAGAAATTCAGAAGTAAATAACACTTTTTAAATATGTTCTTTTTACTAAGCTGTCTATATGTCTATCTTCACGACGCAGAAAAGGCCAACAGGGTTTTTTTACATACTGTATAACAAATATGCAAACAATAACCGGCTTTCCGAACCTCGTCAGGCATTTGGAAGAAAAAAAGTACCTACATATTACACTATTAAAACTGCGTTTTATGGATCATCATCATCGCTCTACGTATTCCCCAAGTCTCCCTATATTTTTTATCTGCCGTATACAAATTCAATTTGGAGTAAAATCCTTGACATTGGTGGATTTTGAAACCACTACATTTATGAAGAGATTTAGACTACGTCTAGTACCTTTCATAGTTTAAATACATTACTTTATTATAATATTTTTGTTGGAAAAGGTTCACCCGCAAACAAAAAGGCAAAATTGGACACAGGCCACAACGTTAAACAAGAGGAAGCCAAATCTATAGAAGGGAAGCAGGAAATTATTTCTGAAACTCCAAGAAACACAGTAGCTAATGAAAATAAGTCATTCCTAATAGTACATGGCAGGAAAAGTCAGCACGTATTAGCTAAGAAGAATATAAAAAAATACATATGCAATGATTGTGGTAAAACATGTGATACGAAAGCTCTTCTTATCAAACATATTAGCGGAATTACTAAACCGAACGAAATATATAGGAAAATACAGAAGTCTATATGTGACGGGACATCTAAAGAAAGCTATAGATCTCCAAAAAACTCAGACAAGCCATATAAATGTAATTACTGTAATTATACTTGTAAGAAAAATTGTAATTTAAAGACACATATTAAAACTCACACAGGAGAAAAGCCTTTTAAATGTCAATACTGTACTTATACATGTAAAGAAAGAGGTAGTTTAAAGATTCATATTAGAACTCACACAGACAAAAAGCCTTTTAAATGTCAATACTGTAATTATACATGTGCACGAAATAGTACTTTGAAGACACATATTAGAACTCACACACGAGAAAAGCCTTTTAAATGTCAATACTGTAATTATACATGTGCACGAAATAGTACTTTGAAGACACATATTAGAACTCACACAGGAGAAAAGCCTTTTAAATGTCAATACTGTAATTATACATGTGCACGAAATAGTACTTTGAAGACACATATTAGAACTCACACACGAGAAAAGCCTTTTAAATGTCAATACTGTAATTATACATGTGCACGAAATAGTACTTTGAAGACACATATTAGAACTCACACAGGTGAAAAGCCTTTTAAATGTCAATACTGTTATTATACATGTGCACGAAATAGTACTTTGAAGATACATTTTAAAACTCACACAGGAGAAAAGCCTTTTAAATGCCAATACTGTACTTATACATGTAAAGAAAGAGGTAATTTAAAGATTCATATTAGAACTCACACAGACGAAAAGCCTTTTAGATGTCAATACTGTAATTATACATGTGCAGTGAGTAGTCATTTAAAGACACATATTAGAACTCACACAGGCGAAAAGCCTTTTAAATGTCAATACTGTAATTATACATGTGCAGTGAGTAGTCATTTAAAGACACATATTAGAACTCACACAGGCGAAAAGCCTTTTAAATGTCAATACTGTAATTATACATGTGCAGTGAGTAGTCATTTAAAGACACATATTAGAACTCACACAGGCGAAAAGCCTTTTAAATGTCAATACTGTAATTATACATGTGCAGTGAGTAGTGCTTTAAAGACACATATTAGAACTCACACTGGAGAAAAGCCTTTTAAATGTCAATACTGTTATTATACATGTGCAGTGAATAGTGCTTTGAAGAGACATATTAGAACTCACACTGGAGAATAGCCTTTTAAATGTCAGTGCTATAATTATGTATGTACCCAAAATGATAATTTAAAGAAACATATTAAAATTCACACCGAAGAAAAGCCGTATGTATGTGAAATCTGTGGCAAAAAATTCACAAGTGGTGGTCATTTGAAAAGTCACTTACGCGTACATATGGGTAACAAAACTCGTTAGTACTGTAGATAACTGCTCAGAGATCTCAAATTGATTAAGCTTTATGTATGTGATTTTAATTTTACACTCGTTTTTGCTCGACGTTTGGCCCGCGTAAGTGTATTTTCCGGGATAATAAGTAGCCTATGTTATATTGCAAGTCCATGATCTACTTCATGCAAACCCATTCAGCCGATAAATGAATGATTAAAAAACATCTTATCTCATAACTGGTGTTAGTAAGCGATTATTTTCATAATCGATGTTAATCCACATTTTGTAAACGATTAATTATCGGCTATTCATCGATCATTTCAACGTTACAAAAATGCGAATCACATATTCCATTAATTTTAATAATCAATATTTGAGCTTAATATCAGTTGTATTCCGTTCCATAAAAAGTTTTATACAAAATTCAAACCCCTCCCCCTTTTACAAGTGAAAATGTGAATTACATTGCATTACTTTTAATATGCAATGATTGTGCTTAATTTCAGTCGTTTCGTTTCCGTCCCCCAAAAAAGTTTCATACAACGTTCAAACCCTCATTTTACCCCCATAAAAAAGTATTTTTCCAAATTCCGTTCTTAGCGGACGTCTACATTACACAAGCTATCATCTGACCAAATTTCACAATCCCAGCTGCAGTAGTTTTGAGGAAATAATGTCGCTTGCGAAATCAGCACCCCAAGAAACCTCGAAAATGGCATCCATATCGATTTGGAGAAAAAAAATAAAGATCGCCATCTTGGGTTTGAAAATGAATGTTGTTTTCGTAACAGCATCGCAAAAACCTCGAAAATTACACCCATTTATATAAAAAGTTGAAAATATACAGTCCACATCTTGGATTTGAAAATGGATGTCGATTTCATAAAAAGCACCCCAAGTAACTTCGAAAATGATACGATGTCAATTTTTAAAAAAAAATACCCATACAAGATTTTGTATTTTACCTCATGTTATAAGTGCTGCCAGTACTAAATAATAACACAACGGTTATGACGTCACACTAATATTGTATAACGTTATATTGTCTGTTAATTCATAAGATACTCTGACTTATTTAATTATTCAATTATAAATAATATACACGTTATTTAGAACGATCTAACATGTTCAATAATAAATATAATTACTAATGTGAACTATTTGTAAAAAGGTATAAATAAGGTGGAATAATTATTGTCGGCAGTCAGTCGGTTGCTAAACGGAATATAAAGTGTTACTCTGCCCAAATAAATGGAGAAGGTCGTGTACATTGTGTTTCAATTGTTCTACTTCGTTACACTCATTATGGGATGTATGGTCAAAAATCTCAGTGCTCACTTCCGTCATTAAAGGAAATTTTGTGCAAAATGTATAATAGTATTTCTCCTCAAAACATTTGAGCTCCTGATTCACCCATATAGTCTCCATACAAACTTTCATCCCCTATTTGACCCCGTCAGGTTTTTTTGAGATAAAAGGTAGTCTATGTCCGTCCTAGGGATTCAAACTTTCTTCATACAAATTTTCATCAAAATCGGTCCAGTAGTTTAGCCGTTAAAAGGTAACAGACAGACGAGAGTTACTTTCGCATTTATACATTAGACTGCCTTGGTGGCGCAGTTGTAATGCGTACGCGTTACGATTGAGGTCAACGCTGAGGTCTCGGGTTCGATCCCCGGGTCGGGTAAAGTGGTATTGGGTTTTTCTATTTCGAAATGCTCAGTATCAACCCGGAGTCTGGAATTTGTGCCCGGTATGGCGATAGGCTCGCCCCCTATCACATAAGGGACGGAAATACACTCGGCGAAATGTGGGTGTACTCGTTACACCTCTGCCTACCCCTTCGGGGATTACAGGTGTGAGTGCGTATGTACATTAGTATGGATGGATTAAACAAATTTCTTACGAATAATCATAATATAATGCTGTAGACAATTTTGTCTACAGCATGAATGGGCCGGCTCGTCCGGGTCGTTACCACTGTCTCACAGAAAACCGGCGAAAAGTAGCGGCTTGCTGCTGCGTATCGTACGGTGAGTGAGATATCCGGAGGCCCAAATTCCCCTCCCCTTCCCAATCCCTTACTTATCCCTTTCCTTTAAGGTCGGCAACGCGCCCATTACTCTTTTGGGTGCCCATGACTCCATTGTGGGCGTACATGGGCGGTGGAGATCACATACCATCAGGTGACCCACCTGCTCGTTTGCCGGACTAGGCCATAAAAAAAAGTCTCTATCTTAAAATTTCGATTTTTAATTGGATTTTAAAGAATGATACTTCAACAGAAATCGGAATGAAAAATCGCGTCTTATCTTGGTTTTTCTCCTCTTGGATTTTATTTATTTATTTATTTATTTTTCCACTTAACACTACTTTTATACAATGACTGCCTCGGTGGCGTAGTGATAATGCGTACGCGTTACGATTGAGGCCGACGCTGAGGTCTCGGGTCCGATCCCCGGGTCGGGTAAAGTAGTATTGGGTTTTTCTATTACGAAATGCTCAGTATCAGCCCGGAGTCTAGAATTTGTGCCCGGTATGGCGATAGGCTCGCCCCCATCACATAAGTGACGGAGATACGCTCGGCGAATGTGCTGTAATCCCTGAATGGGTAGGTAGAGGTGTAACCAGTACACCCATATTTCGCCGAGCGTATCTCCGTCCCATGATGTGATAGGAGGCGAGCCTATAGCCTTACCGAGAACAATTCCGGACTGAGCATTTCGTAATAGAAAAACCCAATATCCTTTTACCCGACCCGGAGATCGAATTCGAGGCCTCAGTCGTAACGCGTACGTCTTACAACTGTGCCACCGACGCAGTCATCAAAAGACGATGCGATTTTTTTTTCGTATTATTATTATTTAAAAAATCCCAAATAAAAACAATTATTTTAGTTAATTAAAACATAAAACAAAGTAGTCGTAGGATGAACATCACTTTTAGAACTAATATTAATTTAGGTACCTACTTACCTGCTTTCTTTCAACAATTCAATATTACAATCGCACACAACTCCAACTCCAATCCAACACAGATCACAACAGTATATATGCGTTGGCGTATTATTATTGAAAAAGTAGGTGTGTGATAAAAAAAATATTTAAAAACTAAATATGTATGTAATAAAAAATACTACACTTCATAATTATTTTGTTGTCGCTAACTAAGGCTTAAACCAAGCTAACTAGATATAGCGACACAGTTGCTAAAATGGTAACACTGCAGCACCTCCAAACAAAACCAATCTGATGTTAGAATTGAAAAAAGTGGCCGCCATTTTGAATTTGGTTGTTTTGAGGTAATTTTTTTTATAGCGTTGGCCGGCACTCTAAGATTGACCTCCAAATCGGTAACTAAAACGCCCCGTAGTAACAAATCATGAATCCGAAGTTCGGATTGATAAAATTGGCCGCCTAATTCTGTTCTGATTTCACTTACCCTGCCTTCGCCATTCAATCTTTACTTCTATTGAACGCACTCTCCCTCGAAATCAGGTTGTCTATAACGTCTACACGTATATTATTACTGTCTTGTAGTTTGAATGTGACCACCAGTGGGTGGATTAGGAAACCACTGAATTTATGACGAGACTATGTGTATGACTGTGCCTTTCATAGTTTATATACTTTTTTAATTATATTATTTTTGTTGGCTAAGGTGCACCCGCAAACAAAAAGGCAAAACTGGACGCAGGCCACAACGTTACTCAAGATGAAGCCAAATTTATAGAAGAGAAGCAAGAAACGAATTCTGGAACTCCAAGAAACACAGTAGCTATTGAAAATAAGTCATCCCTAATAGTATATGGCGAAAAAATTCAGCACGTATTAGCTAAGAGGAATATAAAAAAATACATATGCAATGATTGTGGCAAAACGTGTGTTACGAAAGCTTTTCTTATCAAACATATTAGTGGACATATACCCATGATTAATAAACCGAACGAAACATATAGAAAAATACAGAAATCTATATGTGACGGGACATCTAAAGAAAGTTATAGATCTACAAATAACTCAGACAAGCCTTATAAGTGTCAATATTGTAATTATGCATGTATACAAAGAGGTAATTTAAAGAGACATATTAGAACTCACACAGGAGAAAAGCCTTATAAGTGTCAATATTGTAATTATACATGTATACAAAGAGGTAATTTAAAGCGACATATTAGAACTCACACAGGCGAAACGCCTTATAAATGTCAATATTGTAATTATACATGTGCAAATGAAAATCATTTAAAGAATCATATTAGAACTCACACAGGCGAAAAGCCTTTTAAATGTCAATACTGTAATTATACATGTACAGAAAGAGGTAGTTTAAAGAAACATATTAGAACTCACACAGGAGAAAAGCCTTTTAAATGTCAATACTGTAATTATACTTGTACAGAAAATAGTAATTTGAAGAAACATATTAGAATTCACACAGGAGAAAAGCCTTTTAAATGTCAATACTGTAATTATACATGTACTCGAAATGATATTTTAAAGGCACATATTAGAACTCACACAGGAGAAAAGCCTTTTAAATGTCAATACTGTAAATATACATGTAAAGTAAATAGTAATTTAAAGTCACATATTAGAACTCACTCAGGAGAAAAGAATTTTAAATGTCTACTATAATTATACATGTGCAGGGAGTAGTGATTTAAAGAAACATAATACAACTCATACAGGAGAAAAGCCGTATGTATGTGAAATGTGTCACAAAACATTTCGCAAGTAGCAGTAATTTGTAAAGTCACTTGCACGTACTGTAAGTGTACTTTTACTATAACATAAGTTTGTGTTAATTTAAGATGATTTACTGCTGATTCCCGGTAACTTTCACTGTGCCTGTAATCTTAGAATTATTGTATATTATGATTATATATATTTGTAATGATTACTGCATGTATTTGTCGGAGAACCTAAATTTAAAGTGATTTATGTAGTCTTATTCGTTTTCCGATTTTATGAAAACAGTATTGCATTTGACTTTTCGCTACCCGCATATTCCCCACTTTGCGATGGGATCGTTGTATAAAAGAGGGGCGCGCATCTGTCGGCAGACACTCCGCTCTGAGCTCTCGCGCTGGACGGTCGTGCTTGAGTGCTTACCTCTCCTGGTACACTCTTGCTATTAGTACCTGACAGCCGTTGCGCTCTCAGCCATTTCCGGACAGTAGCCGCGTCCTTTTCAGGACAGGGTTATTGTCTACATCTCGCTGGGGCCAGCCTTTTTGGTCCCTTCAGGACGTAGCTCGGTGGATACCTAACGGTGTAAACGAAACCGAGCTTGCGGTGACCCGACCCGCGCTGCGCCCCTTAAGGGCTGAAGCGAAGTCGGACGGGTGCGGATCAGGAAGCACGTGGAGTGACCCCACGGTTTCCCCCGCATATCACCCACCCAAAACCTTACCCTTCCTTATAATTCCATCCCGTGTAACGGTTGGGCGTGCGGTTACTTGTAACCTATACCGTCTACGTTTGCACGGACTGTTAGGAACCCGTTTCGCACAATAAGATTGGCGACGGGAGACACTCTAGGGCACACCTAATTTAAGTACATTCCCCCCTCGCCTATCCCCGGCGAGGAGGGCCACGCACCCACTCACCCCCGGGAAATCCCACCCGGGGTGTTAGGAAAGGGGCCTCACCCCGACCCGCGACGCGACCGCGACCGCGCACGGCAGTGCGATAGCCGCCTGGTTTCTTGTGTGTTCTTTCCCAGGCGGAACGCACCGATTCCCGAACACACCTAGGGATCGTTTTTAACAAAATTAGGCAAGGGCTCGGTATCAGTCACCATGGCTGACACCGAGCCTTTGGACGACCTCAGCGAACTATCAGGACTTTCCGATCTGATCCAGTTCTTAACAACAAAACCGCACTTAGTCAAATCCGTTGTCAAGCTCCTTCAGAGCAAAACAGCCACACCCGCCGACGACTCCGACGCTGCATCCACGATCACCCTCCGCTCTGGCGCGGTAAAACGCGCAGCATCCGGTTCCTCGCCCGATGGCTCCGAGTCATCTTCCTCCGAAAGTCACTCGGAGAAAGATGACTCGCAGGCCGACTCTTCATTTACTCCGGTGAAAACCCGGAAGCAAAGGAAGAGGAGGGCACGCATTCCCGACTCTCCCGAGTCTCCACCTCCCGCGGTCCCTGCTCCCTCGGCGTCTCCCGACACCGAGATGCAGGTCGACCCGACCCCACCCGCACCCGCTCGCGCTCCCACTCCGGCGCCGCGTGCACCCACGCCAAAACCCACAACTTCTTCCGGGTCGGCCCCTCAGGCCAAATCTAAGACCCCACCCAAAATCTTTGTCAAAAAGCCGGACAACGTTACTTGGGCGGACTCCTTCAAAGTCTTGAACGACTTTAAAATCACCCACAATAGCTGGGATAATGCCAAGCAGCTCCTCCAGCTGCAACCCACCACCATCTCCGACCATAGGTCGTTAACTAAATACTTTGACGAGAAATCGTTCAAGTATTTCACATACATCCTTCCCGAAGAACGTACCTTCAAGTACGTTATTCGCGGTATCCCCCTCTCCATGTCCGCCCAAGAAGTCAAGGACGGACTCCTTGAAAAAGGAATCTCCGCACTTGAAGTACACCGGATGTACATGTCGAGGCGCGCGAAACACTCCCCTCCCGCCCCGAATGGCGGTCAATATGAAATGGTCCTAGCCATTCTAAAATCCCGCGACGACGCGAAACGGATCTACGAGATCCGCGATATCGCAGGCCTCGGAGGCTTTCGTATTGAGACCCCCCACCGTAAAGGCGTTATTGGCCAGTGCCATAACTGCCAAAAGTACGGCCACGCAGCCCGTAGCTGCCATTTAGACGCCCGGTGTGTCAAGTGCCTCGGAGAGCACGCCACCGCGGATTGTCCCCGTCCTAAGGACCTCAGTTTATGCACGGAGCCGCCTGCGTGTGTAAACTGCAGGCAAACTGGCCATCCGGCCAATTGGCGTGGGTGCTCGCATGCGCCCAAATCAAAACCGCGCAAGCCCCTTCAGGGCTCTCGTCCTAGGCCACCGCACGTCCAGTCGGTGTCTAGCACGATTCTCGCCCCTCCCCCCCTAGTCAATCAGTGGTTCCCACCACTGAACCAAATCACAAAACCCATCAGCGGGTTTTCCCCAATTTCGGCTCAGGCCATCACCAAACCTGTTCCCCAGGCGCAAGCTACCTCTTCCAAGGTAGCCCAAGCCGCTCCAACCCCTGCTCTTAAAGCACCCAAACCCGCCAAGGTGGCGATGGTGGCAGCAGCGTCGGCTCAACCGGCCCCCGCGAATCCCGCGAACCGCGATCCGCGCACTTCCGCGAACCGCGTTCCCCCCCTCCTTCTCACCCTTCGGGCTTACGGTCGTTCCTCCCGGAACAAGACCAACATTTGGTGTCCGGACCCATTTCCAACCGCGCGTGGGAATTGGTCAAGACACTAATGTCTAATAATGATTATGCCACGCGTATCGCCGTACGCGTGGACTCAATTCTCAATTTCGGTCCCAATCCCGTCCTCCTGGACGAGATTCAAGCATTACTCAATGAGCAGAAAATGTTTCTGCTCACCACCATTAATAATGCCGTTTAAATGGCTAATTTAATTAGAAATTCCCCCCCCCTCGCGGTTCAAGCCCCGCTCCCTCAGAGTGGGCTTTTTCAATATTAACGGTATCGTTAACGATCGTACCGAGCTTTCTCAATTTGCCCGCGAAAATGATTTAGACGTCTTCCTCCTCCAGGAAACGTTTCTTAAGCCTTCCCGGCGTAGTCCAAATATCCCGAATTACCGGCTCGTACGCAACGATCGCGTCTCCGGTCCCCTAGGCGGCACGCTTATCTATTTTAAAAGGTCCCTGCACTGCATACCTTTAGATCCCCCGTTAGGATTGAGCAACATTGAGGTTTCAGTCTGCAGACTGTCCATGACTGCCCACCCGCCGATCACTATCATCTCGGCCTATCTGTCACCTTCAAAGGAGCTTCTCTCCTCCGATCTGGACATACTATTCGGTATGAGCGAATCCGTCCTCATGGCGGGTGACCTCAACGCCAAGAATACGCTGTGGAGTTGCAACTCGACAAACACGAGAGGCAACTCCCTGGCGGTAAATCTTGAACGAATAGGTATGGACATTTTAGTTCCTCCCGAACCCACGTACTACGCACATGGCGGACGACACCGACCCGACATTCTAGACTTGGCACTCGTAAAGAACGTATGCTTGCGCATGCGTTCCATACGAGTGCTACAAGATCTAGACTCTGACCACAGACCTGTGATTATAGAGTTTGTCCCCCACCTCCAAGGCCCCTCAGACACAGGTCTTGTTAACAATCCTCCGATGATGAGGGTGAAAACGGATTGGCGCCAAGTTGGCGCCAAGCTCGCGGACACCTCTTCATCATCCAGTGATCTTGTAGCCATTCCCGCCAATATCGTCACTCCTGAGGAGACGACGGTCGCGATTCGTCACTTCACCAATCACCTTAGCAACGTTGTGAGCGAAAGCTCCAGGGAGGAACCGGAAACTGTTCGCAGTTACTGGCTCGTCCCTGACGATGTGAGGGACTTGATGAGGAGACGAAACGCGGCCATGCGCGCATTCATGGCGGATCCCAACCCGGATCGGCGGCCTCTGTTGTATCACCTCCGCAAGGAGGTGAAACGACGCCTCAAAGAGGTCACCGATGCG
This sequence comes from Mimas tiliae, assembly GCA_905332985.1. Taxonomy (NCBI): domain Eukaryota; kingdom Metazoa; phylum Arthropoda; class Insecta; order Lepidoptera; family Sphingidae; genus Mimas; species Mimas tiliae. The sequence goes on along the minus strand of HG995266.1, from coordinate 1,260,064 downwards.
AGATGGGAATCCCACCTGTCCGATATTAGGCCAACGCACCAGGCGTTTTGGCAACTCTGCCGCCACTTCAGGAGAAACGATACGGCCACCATGCCTCCGCTCGATCGTCCGAATCAACGCCCAGCGTTTGATGACGACGAAAAAGCCGAGTTATTGGCCACCTGCCTGGAATCTCAATGCTCGCTCGATACGGTTCCCGTAGATCAGGAACATCTTGTTGCGATAGACAGTTACGTCGAAAGTAGGAATGCGCTCTCTGCGTCCCCGCCGCCGACGCAATCGCATACGCAGCCCCAAACCGCGCGTCCACTATCCGACGTTTTCGTCGTCGACCCGAATGTCGGCGACACGCCATTAAACATTACCCCCCTCGAACCGGTGACGATCGAAGAAGTCAAGTCTCTGGTCAAGGCGCTCAAACGCCGCAAAGCCCCCGGGGGCGACGGCATTCACAATCGTGTCCTTAAAATGCTCCCCAGCCATCTGCTGGAAATCCTTACTGCCATTTTTGAGGCAGCCCTCCGCAACCGTCTCTTTCCACAACAGTGGAAGGAGGCGATTGTGATAGGGTTCCACAAACCTGGCAAACCCGCCACCGAACCGACATCTTACCGCCCCATTAGTTTGCTCAGTACCCTGGGTAAGATGTACGAGCGCATCGTCCTCGAGCGCTTAAAGTCATTTGTTAAATCCCACAATCTGCTCCCCGAGGAGCAGTTTGGTTTCCGCGAGATGCACAGTTGCGTGCATCAGGTGGTCCGCATCACGGAACACATTCTTGAGAAAGACATAAAATCTAAATTCACTACCGGAGCCCTGTTTTTCGATGTCGAAAAAGCATTCGACAAAGTGTGGCATAACGGCTTGCTTTACAAGCTGTACACCATGAACATGCCCTTACAGCTCGTGCACATCATACGAGACTTTTTGTCGAATCGCTCTTTTCGATATCGTGTGGAGGGAACTCTCTCTTCCCAACACACAATAACGGCTGGAGTCCCGCAAGGCTCCACCCTGTCCCCTTATCTCTTTTCGCTGTATACAGCCGACATTCCGCGTCCAAAGAACGCCCATCTGGCACTCTTTGCTGACGACACCGCTATCTACGCTTCTCGTAGAAATCCGGCTGATGTGATTCGTCTCTTGCAAGCCGCCGCCGATGAACTCGGCGAATGGTTCCGCAAGTGGCGAATCACAATCAACCCTTCCAAAAGCGCCGCGATTCTATTCTGTAGAAATCCCCGTCTCACGGTTCCAGCGCGGAATGTCACCATGCACGGCGTGGTCATTCCCTGGACCAAGACCGTCAAGTATTTAGGAGTTATCCTTGACCAGAAGTTGACCTTCATGCCACACGTAAACGCGGTACGCGCGCGAGCCGCATTCGCGATGGGCCAGTTATATTGGCTCTTGAATAAAAAGAGTCCAATGTCCGTCCGCAACAAGATTAGAATATATACAACTTGCATTAGGCCGATAATGACGTACGCATCGCCGGCGTTCGCTCATGTACCCCAAATTCGTTATAAGCGTATGCAAACTCTGCAGAATCGCTTTCTGCGTAGAGTCCTGGGGGCACCGTGGTTTGTGCGCAATCACAATCTCCACGTAGATGCCAATCTGCCGACCATCAGGCAAGCCATGAAAGTGGCTAGCAAACGCTATTTCGATCGCGCCGCGCACAATCCAAACACGCTCATTCGTAGAGCGTCGATATATACTCCCTTTGATCGCGCAAAGAGGAGAAGACCGCGTTCCGTCCTCGCCGATCCCGACGATGCGACCACTCTGGCCATCCGAGAGATAGAGGAAGACACACATAAAGCACACTCCACAAGACCGTCATTCCGTCCTCGCCGAAGAGGACCTCGCCGCGCTCCCCGAAGCACCCCCGACCCTTCGACCGGCCCGCGTGCCGATGAATTACGATAAAATAGATTATAAGTAGGATATAACATTTCCCCAAACCACCAATCGCAAATGTCTTTGCCCTCCCCCAGTGGCCGTCCTGAGCCGAGGTTCGTATCCCCCATTAGGGGGGATGCCCTCAGCGAAGGTCACTTAAATTTTAGGGCTGGAGTGCCTACAAGCATTCGCCCGAAAGTCCGGTGTCGCTGACCAAAGCCGACCCATGTGTCAGGCTATCAGCAAGCGTCCATGCCGACGCTGTCCAACAGTGGACACGGCACAACAGGTGCTCTGAACTGTCAGGTAACGTTAAGTTATTATTATAAAGCTTGTTGTTGTTATGATTTCACTCTGATACTGTGTTCATATAATCACTGACTTCACATTAGATGCAGTTTCAATTTATTATATTGTGGTATTGGCCCATTATTTTCATGAATCATTTAAACTTGTGAAATATAATATTGATAATTCAAAACTACCCATTGTTTATGATTGATTCTCCCATATATTTTTATAGTTTTTTTTTTTTTTTTTTTACTTTATTAGGATAAACAAACAGTGATAAATTCTATGTTAACTTGGGAAATTATTACACATAAGCGGAACTAAATTTACCACCAACTTCGTTTACCACTAGTACTTAAATTTAAACGGTACAGTGATGCTCATATCAATGCAAAAAAGTCCTGATAAAAATACAAAGAGGACCAGAACATCATTCCCTTTTCCCTTATGTGGACTAGGTTTCAGTCAAGAATTTCATATAATATGCAATGGAACAAAACATATTTTACCAGGTTGTAATTCTTTTTATTTATTTTTTTAGTTCTAGTGTAGTTAGGTACATCTTTTTTAAAGTTTCATAGAGTAAGGAATTGAATTATTATTACAATTATACCAGGTCAATGACTTCTACCCAGTCCAGGTAATTGAGAATCGTAGCATCAACAATGGACCTAGGTCCATAAGGTATGTAGCCTCCTTCTGTGAGACTGTTATGGTTAAGAAGGGGGCTGCGGAGCGGGTTCGGGAGAGGGCTGACCCTGCTCGGAGGCGTAGACGCCGAGGCGATGCCAGAAATCACCTCGGTTCCTCTGCCTAGAGGCGAGATATATTTGCTGGAGGAGTTAACACATACTCCCCCCTCGGAGTGCTATTACAGCGTTGCATTGGAGGGGTTTCGGCGTGTTTCTGTTGGGAGGTTCCGAAACTCTTCCATAGTGCAGATGGCGACAACCATGGGGTTTTTAGCCGGTAAAAATCCGGCATACCCCGTCTATCTTCTTTTAAGGTAGCCGGGAATCCAAGAGGATTTTCCCCATGTAAAAAAAAAACTGTTTAAAAATATATTTTTTAAATGTACTCGGACGCGTTGCCGCAATATCAACGGAGTTGAAATTTTCGTTATACGATTGTACTAGTCGGTACAAAGGCGCACGTTTACCTGCATTTGTTCGGCATCTCGTGGTCGCAAATAATTGACAAGCATTGCGGCAATGCGTCCGGTTAGGGACCTTATAACATAACTTATTGATAATAGGAATACAATCGTATCTACTTATTATGACATAAGACATACAGTAATATAGCTTGAAGTTGAGTGCGTCTTTTTTTTTTATAGTATACGCCGAGCAAGTAGGTCACCTGATGGTAAGCGATCTCCACCGCCCATGTACGCCCACAATACAAAATAATTATGGGCGCGTTGCCGACCTTAAAGGAAAGGGATAATAAGGGATTGGGAAGGGGAGGGGGATTTGGGCCTCCGGATATCTCACTCACCGTACGAAACGCAGCAGCAAGTTGCTACTTTACGCCGGTTTTCTGTGAGACAGTGGTAACGACCCGGACGAGCCAGCCCATTCATGCTGTAGACAAAATTGTCTACAGCGTGGCTCTACCACTCGTTAATTAGGATTAGGATTTATAAGTTTTTATTTATTTGACCTTGACATATGTTTGTCTGATCCACAAATTTTTGTTTCGGGTCCTCCGGATTTTTACCCCCCCCCCTCCTTCACCCCCTCCCACATCGGTCCCAACCCCCCCCCTAACTTATTTTTGCCTTCACCCCCCTCTCCCTATTTCAGCCAATTTTGATCCCAAGCTTTCGAGTTTGGGCTCATCTTGTAGAGCTCACCAAGGCCAACCTTTTTGCCCAGATAGAAACCGTTTTGGTTATTCTTTTATTTCATTATCTTTCTTTTAAATTTAAAATTCACATTTTCTAGCAGTCACGTACGTCGCATCGTACCAAAAACAAAAAGTTTTAATTTAATTAGACAAGTATAATATTTATACTTCTAAGTTTTAAAACACTGACTACGACAGCTGAGAGTCCTGTACACTCTCAACGTCATTTTATAATTTCACTTTCGTCTGTGACGAAATTTTAAATTTTTTAAATTTATTTAGATTAGTATAGACTTTCCTATTGGAAAAAGTTTTAATATTGACGACTTGAGGGCCACATACACCCTCAAGTATAAAATTTTACAGATTAGACGCATCCCTCTGGTACCTACCTGACACTGCCTTGTAGTACTGTTTAGTTACTAGCATACCAAATTAATAGTGTGTATATTCATACTTGGGGACCATATACACCCTCAAGTATTTCCAAATCTTAGACCCCTCGTCGCCCAACTCAGTCTCTAAGATGTTCGGCTTCAGGACGCCCGCTAAGGAGTCTGACTCCCGGAACGCGCGCCGAAGCCTTACACCCGAGGAACCCTCAACGGCGGACGCCACAGGCACCAAGGTCGCGCGGGCGCGCCTAAGCATCGAATCCCAGATTGAAAAATCTGCGGGGTCGGGCCTGGGCGGGCCTGCGCGGCCTAAGGCCAAGTCAGCACAGCCGGAGGGCAAGACCACGGCACCGGTGAAGAAGACGACGAGCGTCTCCAACGCAGTCGAGGTATCACCGGTGACAGCTCCATCGTTTCCGACCCGTACTGCTGAAGCGAAGGCTTGCTTAATGCGAGTCAAGCTGCAAATCAATAACAGCAGAAATCTGAAGACCGAGATTAAGAACGGAGTCATCGAAGCGAGTGAGAAGCTTTTCCGATTGGTCAAGGAGGCTGAGGAGGGGAGAAGATATAAAGCTGTGGAAGACAAAGAGGAAATAAAAACAAAGGATGACGAAGCTAAAAAGACAGTAACAGAGGAACAGCTCGTCATTAAGATGGAAGAACACAGCGAACTGCTTAGGGCAAACAAAAAAGAGATGGAGGCTCTAACGGAGGAAATTCGGAAACATAAAGAAGCTCTGAAGGAGAGAGAGAGCTACGCCAGCGTAGCTTCTGGGCCGCCGAGGCAGAGACCTGAACAGAGTGCAGCAATGCACTCAGTTGTCATTGCTTCGGTGGACCAGAACGAAACTGGCGAGCAAGTTTTCGAACAAATCCGGAAAGCAGTAAACGCAAGGGAGGAGGGTCTAAAGATTGATAGAATTAGGAAAGGTAAAGATAGAAAGGTGATCCTAGGATGCAACTCAAAGGAAGAGTTGGAAAAAGTAAAGAAAAGGATAAAAAGGCCAGATGGTCGACTCACCGTGGAGGACATAAAAAACAAGGACCCCTTGGTGATACTGAGAAGCGTGCTGAACCACAACTCTGACGAAGAGATTGTGCAAGCTATCAAATCCCAAAACCGCCATCTTTTGGGAGATGTGAGCGCCGAAAACGCTCGCATCGCAGTGAAGTACAGGAAGGGTGCAAGAAATGCGCTGACAGCGCATATAGTACTTCAACTGTCTCCGGTGCTATGGAGACGCTTCCTCGACCATGGGTACTTGTTTATAGACGTCCAGCGTGTTAGAGTCGAGGACCAATCTCCGTTGGTCCAGTGCTCTGGCTGTCTCGGATACGGCCACGGGAGGCGGTTCTGCAGGGACCGGGCTGAGGTTTGCAGTCACTGCGGGGGTGCTCACCTTAAAAAGGATTGCGCCGACTGGCTCGCGCAAGCGCCCCCAAAGTGCTGCAATTGCACCAGGGCCGGTCTCGACAGAGCCGACCATAATGCTTTTAGCGGAGAATGTCCGGTGAGGAGAAAGTGGGATGCCCTGGCGAGGTCTGCTATAGCGTATTGCTAAGGTGGCCTCGGGGGTAAGTGGACACCAAGATCCCCCAGAAGGAGCACGGCCATTGCTCGTGGCCCAGGCAAACCTCCAGAGAAAGCAACTTGCTACTCAGGAGGTGATGCTGGAGGCCGTGAGCAGAAAAATGGCGTTCGCTCTACTCCAGGAGCCATATGTGGGAGCTCGAGGTAGGGTTAGGGACTACGGCGGGACGAGGATCTTCCAACACACAGGCATGGACAATACTACCGTAAAAGCCGCAATTGTAGTATTTGACTTGAACACCAAAGTCACACAGTGTCCACATTTCACCACGCCCAACATCTCAGTGGTGAAAGTATATGCCGGAAACCGAGAAATCGCCGTGGTCTCTCTCTATTTCGAACCAGACAAACCCATAGGGCCATACCTGGAGCAACTGGGGAGAATTGTGTGCGAACTAGGGCCCACTAACATCCTCATCGGCGGAGATTTCAACGCTAAGAGCATGTGGTGGGGCAGCGGGGTCACTGACCGGAGGGGAGAAGACCTTGCTGATGCAATAGGAGAGTGGGGCCTCCAGGTGCTCAACGACGGAGACACGCCAACTTTTGACACCTTTAGGGGTGGAATACGTTACAAAAGTCATGTGGACATAACACTATGCTCAGAGGACCTTTTCGGCCTGGTGAATGAGTGGAGGGTCAACGAAGATCTGGTGAGCTCAGACCACAACGCAATCTTATTCAATATTAGACTCGGCAAACTAAAACAATTTGAAATAAAACGAACCACTCGGCTATTCAATACTAAAAAAGCTAATTGGGATAAATTTAATGATAAATTTACCCAACTAACTAACACCTGCAACGTAACTTCAGTAGAGATAGAGCGCATAGAAAACAAAATAGAAATAGACAGGTTTGTAGAAAATTATAGTAAAGTAATAGTAGAATCATGTAGCGACTCTATCCCAAAATTAAAATCACACAAAAAATTATCCACACCGTGGTGGTCTGATGAAATCGCCGCGTTGAAAAAGGCCATGGTCACCAGGAGGAGAAGGATCCGCTGCGCAGCCCCAGTCCGCAGGGCGTTCGTCGTCGAAGAGTATCTGAGAGCAAAAGAGAAGTACGAGACAGAATCTAAGAAGGCCCAAATAAACAGCTGGAAGACCTTCTGTGCAAAGCAAGGCAGGGAAACCGTCTGGGATGGCATTTATCGAGTGATAGGGAAAGTCACGAAGAGGCAGGAGGACATTCCCTTGAAAAGAGATGGGTGCATCCTAAGTTCAGAAGAATCGGCGAAGGTTTTGGCGGAAGTCTTCTATCCGGACGACCGGATGGAAGATGACAACGCAGAACATCAGCGTATACGGGCTGAAGCTGATAGCATAAATGACGGTACGGATAATGACCATCAGGACCCGCCATTTACAATGGATGAAATCCTTGCAGCTTCAGACAGCTTCAACCCCAAAAAAGCCCCGGGAGCAGATGGCCTAACATCCGACATCTGCAAACAGGCAATCCGAACAAACCCAGAGTTGTACCTGTCACTGGCTAACAAGTGCCTCGAATTAGGCCACTTCCCGACCATCTGGAAGGAGGCCACGGTCGTAGTACTCCGGAAACCCGGAAAGGAGGACTACACAGACGTAAAGTCGTATAGACCGATAGGACTGTTGCCCGTGATGGGGAAGATTCTGGAGAAAATAGTGGTGGGAAGAGTAAAGTGGCATTTACTACCTAGGATGAGTACTCGACAGTACGGCTTTATGCCCCAAAAAGGCACGGAAGACTCCCTCTATACCCTACTCCAGTACATCAGGAGTAAATTAAGTGAGAAGAAAATCATCACCATAGTCTCACTGGATATAGAGGGAGCCTTCGACAGTGCTTGGTGGCCAGCGATCAAGGTCAGACTGTCTGAGGAAGGATGTCCGAAAAATCTGAGACGGATAGTAAATAGCTACTTTGAGAGCCGAAAAGTAAAGGTTCGCTACGCCGGGGTAGAGCACGCGAGGGGGACCACCAAGGGATGCGTTCAAGGATCCATTGGTGGGCCCATCATGTGGAACCTGCTCCTCGACCCATTGCTCAAGGGATTAGCCAGCCGGGGCGATTACTGCCAAGCTTTCGCCGATGATGTCGTTTTAGTGTTTCACGGGGATGAAACACTCAAGATACAGAGACAGGCCAACGAAGCACTGGCCTATGTGCAGGATTGGGGAGTCAAGAATAAGCTGAAATTCGCTCCAAAGAAGACGAAGGCTATGGTCGTAACACGACGACTTAAATATGACTCACCAGTCTTGCGGATGGGGGGTGTAGACATTGGCTTGTCAAAGGAAATAAAGATATTGGGCTTGACTGTGGACGAGAAGCTAACGTTCAACACGCACGTCTCCGAAGTCTGTAGGAAGGCCATAACCTTCCACAGACGACTGGCAACTGCTGCAAAGGTGCAGTGGGGGCTGGGACCTGAGGTGGTAAAAATGCTTTACACCGCAGTTGTTGAACCCACAATATTATACGCAGCCAGTGCCTGGGCGCCTGCAAGTAACAAGATAGGCATACGTAAAAAACTTGCAGTGGTTCAACGAGGCTTTGCACAAAAGATGGTAAAAGGCTACAGGACCGTTTCGCTACACTCGGCCCTGCTACTTGCTGGGATCCTTCCGCTAGACATTCGTGTCCGAGAAGCGGCGCTTCTATACGAAGTGAAAAAGGGACACACTCGGCACATAGTGGGCGACCGGGACGTGGAATGTCCTGTGCCTTTTGCCAACTTGGAACATCCAGCCAGGCGCAGAGCTTTGCAGTTCAAATGCGTGGTCAACGACGCAGAACTTGACCTAGAGGCTGCAAATACCCGCAAGGTATTCACCGATGGCAGCAAAATTGGTGGCAAAGTCGGAGCGTCGGTATCCCTTTGGGATGGCGACGCCGAGACGAAAGCCACCAAAATTAAGCTGGAATCGTTCTGCACCGTTTACCAGGCGGAGCTGCTGGCCCTGCGCAAGGCCGTGCAAATAGCCCTAAACGAAAAGTACCACCAATACAGCGTCTTCTGCGATTCACGGGCCGCTCTCGAGACGGTCGCGCGCGGAAATTCTCTCCACCCCATAGCATTTGACATTACTAAAATGTTAAATGAGACTGAAGTGCGCGGTAAGATCATTAACCTCTTTTGGGTTAAGGCGCACGTGGGGTTGGCAGGGAACGAGCGTGCGGACGAGCTCGCGAAGGCGGCGGCTACCACCCTAAAAAGGAGGCCCGATTACGACCGATGTCCCATTTCGTTCGTCAAGCGACAGATCCGTCAGGAGTCGATTGACGAATGGAATGAGCGATACAGGGCTGGAGAAACAGCATCGGTAACGAAGCTGTTTTTCCCTGATGCTAGGGTAGCCCATAAAGTGATCAAGAAGATGCCGGTGGACCCGGTCCTCACGCAAGTCTTCACGGGCCATGGGGGATTCTCCGAGTATTTGAATCGCTTCAAGTGCAAGGAGAGCCCCTCATGTATCTGTGACCCAGCGGCCACGGAAGACGTGGTACACGTGTTGACTGAATGCCCAATATATCTGTATAAACGAACTAACCTTGAAATAGAGGTTGACCAAATTGTAAAGAAAGATAATCTGAGCGGTATGTTGGAAGATAATGTTATTAGACCTAAGTTCGTTAAATATTGTAAAGAAATAGCGTGTAATGTGATCAAAGGAAACAAATAGAAAAGGGCAACTACAGCCTGTAATATAAGATTATATGTTTCTAGTTGCCAAGGACAAGCTGGTTTCGAGAGGAAGACACGTTATTATCTAAGTCCGTACACATGTAATTTTATTAAATCAGATAAAACTCAGTTTTAAAAGTATGTCTTTTGTATGTAGTTAGACTTTTATTTTTTCAGGCATACTTAAAGTTGTATAATCCAAATTTTTTCTATATTGATGAGTTTTTAAAATAAAGGTATGTGAATTCTTCAGGTAGACAATCTCTGAATTAAAAGTATCAGAGGGAGCAGCCGGGGGGGAGTCCCCCCACAAAAAAAAAAAAAAAAAACCTAGTGTGGGGTCAGGACTATGTGTGTGGTAGCGAAGGGTTCGGGATGCGTGGCGGTTCTGTTGGGGGGGGTCTGGATTGTGGGAGTGTATTTCTCCCCCAACAGATCCCTGGCCGAGTTCGAGCTCTTTCTCACTCGGCTGGGGGCCCTGGTGGTGCAAGGCAGTCAGCCTCGCCCCGTCCTCGTCGCCGGCGACTTCAACGCCAAGTCTCTGGCTTGGGGTTCGTCGAGGACCGACGGGCGCGGCGTGGCCCTGGAGGAGTGGGCGATCTCGTCCAGCCTGGCCGTCGTGAATCGCGGATCGGTAGACACGTGCGTGCGGCACAATGGCGGTTCGGTGGTAGACATTACGTTCGCCACCCCAGCACTTGCCCGCCGTGTCCAGGACTGGAGGGTCCTGGTGGATGAGGAGACGTTGTCGGATCACCGATACATTCGGTTCGACGTCACCTCGTCCACAATTACCCGGTCTGGTGGTGGACCGACCGCTCCGCGATCGGACGGCCCGCGTTGGAGTGTAAAGCGCCTCGACGTCGAGGCCCTGAAGGAGGCCGCTCTGGCCCAGGCGTGGCTCCCTATACCGGAGAGGCCGGTACGGGTCGAGGAGGAGGCGGCGTGGTTCGGGGCGGCGATGTCGCATGTCTGCGACGCAGCCATGCCCCGTGTCCGACGCCGGCCTGAGAAGCGCCAGGTGTTCTGGTGGACGGCGGAGCTCACGCGGCTGCGTGTTTCATGCGTGGCCGCGCGCCGTTGTCTCGCCAGGCACCGTCGTCGCCGGATTCGTCTGCCCGGCGACGAGGACCAGGAGCGGCTGCTTCACGGCCTCTATAAAGAGGCCAAGAGAGCGCTGCATGTGGCAATTGCGGGGGCAAAGTCTGCGGCTCGGAGGGAGTTCCGGAGTACTCTCGACAACGATCCGTGGGGGCGTCCGTACTGCGTGGCGATGAGGAAGTGTCGCCCGTGGGCGCCCCCGCTGACGCAGAGTCTTCGGGGCGACCTAGTCGAAGAGGTCGTCGCGGCTTTGTTCCCGGCCACCGAGGATGTCACTCCTCCACCGATGGCGCCAGGTCCATCGGCGCCATCGTCGTTGAGTTCGGCAGGGGTTGTTTCCGAGGTTTCGCCCGCAGAGTTGCGGGCGGCAGTGTTTCGGCTGCGGGGCAAAAACACCGCCCCAGGGCTCGACGGTATCCCCGGAAAAGCCTGGGTGCTAGCCCTCGAGTCCCTGGGTCCGAGGCTCCGCGGCCTTTTCTCCGCCTGTATGGAGCAGGGCGTCTTCCCGTCGCGCTGGAAAACCGGGAAGCTCGTCCTGCTCAAGAAGGAGGGCCGACCCGCAGAGTCGCCATCGGCCTACCGGCCCATCGTGTTGCTCGACGAGGTCTGCAAATTGTTCGAGAGAGTTATACACGCTCGCCTCGTCGAGCATCTTGAAGGGGTCGGCCCGGACCTGGCGGATTGCCAATACGGGTTCCGGCATGGCCGATCCACAATCCACGCGATTTTGCGGGTCAAGGCACAGGCGGAGGATGCAGTAGCCCGGGGCAAGGTGGTCGTGGCGGTGTCACTCGACATCGCCAACGCGTTTAATACGCTGCCCTGGGCCTGCATAAACGAAGCACTGCGGTACCACGTGGTGCCACCGTATTTACGGCGTCTGGTGCACTCGTACCTTTCCAATAGGGACGTAGTGTATCCCGGCGCCGACGGGTGGCACCGGAGAGCAATGGCCTGCGGTGTTCCACAGGGCTCAGTTCTGGGCCCGCTTCTGTGGAACATCGGCTACGATTGGGTGCTCCGTGGTGCCAATCCTCGGGGCGTCGCTGTCGTCTGCTACGCGGACGACACTCTTGTGACAGCGACGGCGAGATCCTTCCAGGATGCCGCCCTGCTCGCCTCTGTCGGTACAGAGCAGGTGGTGGGCAGAATTCGGCGACTGGGCCTCACTGTGGCCCTGAACAAAACCGAGGCCCTTTGTTTCCATGGGCCTCGGAGAGGGCCACCTATGGAGGCCCACATCACAGTGGAGGGGGTGCGGATTTCCATCGGCTCCAACATGAAGTACTTGGGATTGGTGCTTGATAGCCGGTGGAATTTCCGTGCCCATTTTGAGAAGTTGTCGCCGAAGCTGGTGCGGGCAGCAGGTGCACTTGGAAGCCTGCTGCCGAACCTGGAAGGTCCCGGCAACTCCTGCCGTAGTTTGTATGCGGGAGTCGTGCGTTCCATGGCCCTATACGGTTGTCCCGTTTGGGCCGGGTCCCTGAACGCCCGCTGTGTCACTCTACTGCGTAAACCGCAGCGCTTAGTGGCACAGCGCATCATCAGGGGCTACCGCACGGTCTCCCATGAGGCGGCCTGCCTGTTGGCGGGTACTCTCCCTTGGGAGTTGGACGCCCAGCACCTCTCGTCTGCGTTCTTTTGGCGAGAGGGGGCGTCCCAACGTAGAGAAAGATTGGCTCCGAGGGAGATTGCGGCCCGATTCCGCAGAGCCGCCGTGGAGGAGTGGCATGCCAGGCTGGAGAGCCCTAGTGCCGGTGTCAGGACTGTCGCGGCAGTGCGTCCTGTCCTTTTCGAGTGGGTTGACAGGCGCCACGGTGCGCCTACTTTCCGGCTGACACAGGTACTGACGGGTCACGGATGTTTCGGCTCGTACCTGTGTCGGATAGTCGGGAAGGAGGACTCTGCCGTGTGCCACCATTGTGGCAACTGCCGCGAGGACACGGCACAGCATACCCTGGAGGAGTGTCCAGCCTGGAGTGACGAGCGCAGCGCTCTCAGAGCAGTCGTCGGAGATGATCTGTCGCTGCCGGTCGTGGTGTCTGCCATGGTCGGCAGCCGGAGGTCTTGGCGGGCGGTAGCCTCCTTTTGCGAGTGCGTCATCTCGCAAAAGGAGAGCGCCGAGCGGGATCGTGAGCAGAACGATCCCGCGCGCCGCCAAAGGAGACGTAGGAGGCGCCGGGTGGACGACTGACCGGCGTCTCCCGCCCTGTGGAATGGGGGCGTTTGGAGAATTCCACCACGGTATCCCCTGCCTGTCGTAAGAGGCGACTAATTGGGGCCATCGGGGGTCGCGGGTGCGCAGCCGGGGGCTGTCGTAGCGCCCTTTATGGTACTTTCGTACGTGTGACCCCGGGATGGACGGCAGCACGGGTGGTCGGCCTCGTGTCTGCCGTTGACGCCGAGGGCGTCCTTCGGTGCGCGGGGGCTTCTGAGCCCCCCCGACAAGGAGACGGGCCGCTAGGCGGCACCGCGCAGGGGCGGTTCCGGTAGCAATCCTTAGATATAGCTAAGGATACCCCGGGGCCGCTCCACATGCGCCGAAGAAGGCCACCGCGGGGTTTTAGTTGGTATGCCGGTGTAGGTTGTATATAGTGTTAGGGACTCGGCCCAGCGGTCGCTCGGATTTAACATCTCTCCCGGGCGGCTTAATGCTGGGTCGTAAGACCGGTGAACCCAACATAACCGTTCCGCCTTCCCCCGGGGCGGGGCGGTAGCAATAATTCGCTTTCCCCGCGACAAAAAAAAAAAAAAAAAAAAAAAAAAAGGACTATGTGTGTGACTGTTGGGCGTATTTATTTATTTATTTATTTAACAGTTGTTCGTATGTTTAATAATTACGATGATATCTATAATGCTAGCTACAAATGATAGCGTATGGCTATGTGGTGTTAAGAGACAGTTATCGAATGCTTTTGATATGAAAGATTTAGGGAAGATTAATCATTGTTTAGGGATTGAGTTTTCTCGATGGAGATGGCAGTGTTTACCTAAATCAGCGTTTATACAACGTGTTACAGAAAGGTGTGGTCATATTTTAGGGTCATTACATACACCTTACAATAGGGTAGTTTCCTATATTGAATTTTATACATTCTTTATAAGTAACAGAAAATGATACACAAAAGAAACCCTTTTATTAAAACACAATCAAAATTGGTTCAGAAATGTGCCCGCAGTTATGACTTTAAATGTTGGTATGAGGAGAAGTGGGTGCGTAGTAGGGATATCTCACTATCTCGCTTGCACTCGTGCACCATAATGAACATTTTACACGGTGACGTCAAAGTTTGCGTCGTCTGTCATTTGACAATTACCCCCTCTACAGGATTTGAATAGCTTCTAACTTATTTATTTTTGGTCCGATTTATAAAATTCTTTCTGCAATATATTTTGAGTAACGTAACTTATTGATGTAAATAATAAAAAAAAAACTAGTCAACTACCCTATTAGTACTTATGTACCGGATCTTTTCAAAACCAAAACATCTAAAATATTTCACGTTAATTTTAATCACTCGTGTAACGCGCTCGAGTACATTTAGCATGGAACAAACCCTAATGTGCGGGAACGCACATTAGCGTGCTCCTGTACCGTACTCAACTTACTCAACTCCTCTACCGTACCGGCTCGCCGGCTCCCCCGCGACAGCGCCGCACGCGCGGCAGTCGGCTCGCAGGAACACAACGCGACGGGCACGCGAAGTCCGGCGTCCCGCGCCCGCTGGCTATTGTATTATAACGTAACACTATTGTACCTAACATCTTTGTATACGAGTATTAAAGTGTACTGATGAAAGGCCCGCGTTTTTATTTATATGCCACCCGAGCATTATATGGCGCCCAACGTGGGGCAAGAACCCGCGGCGTTACTGAGATCGCGAGTAGGTACTAGTGAACGCGGCACGTGTAAGTGGTAACGGACATTTTTCGCAAAAGCAACGTTTTTGCGTCGCGCACTTGTTCTGTTCGTAAGCAAGGAAGCAAGCTCACAAACATGCCGCCGACGACACGTTTAAATGCAAGAAACTCCGACAGAGCAAGCAACGATTCGTCCGACGACGAGCAGCGCTTAGATAGCATAGAACCCGCGTGCTCGGGCTCCGCGGCAGCGCCGTGTCTCGCGCGCCGCGACAATTTGATCGGAATCTCCGAGGAACAGTTGGCAAGGCTGATTTCCAGCGTGATTGTGAGGGTCGGCACACCGCCGTCTGCCGGCGAGCGGGATGGCCCCACTCCGACCCCAACCGCTGTTACCTGCGCCGGCGCAACGAGTTCCTCTGGCAACTTTTCCCCGTGTACGGCCCGATTTGACGGAGCCGCCCGGAGCGCCGACGAGCTTGAAGCCTTCGTCGACAGCGTGGTCGTGTACAAGGATTGCGCGGCGGTGAGCGATAAACACGCGCTGCGCGGCATTGCCATGCTGCTTACCGGCGAAGCCGCCGTATGGTGGCGCGGCGTGAAGGCAGAAGTGACGACCTGGGACGAGGCGCTACGTCGACTTCGAGCGATGTACGGCACGCCACGCCCGGCTCACAAGATTCTTCGAGAAATATTCTCCCGTGAACAAGGCGACGAACGCGTCGACACATTTATTTCGCGAGTGCGCGCCAACCTATCGAGGTTGCCCTACAGTGTTCCCGACGCAATGCAAATTGATGTAGTGTATGGACTGTTAGATCGTAGGATTAGGAAACGTGTAACGCGCGAAAGTGTTTCCGCGGGACTCGACTGCCTGCTTGAACGTGCCAGGTATGTAGAGGAGTCGCTGAGTGAGGTGAGTTGTTCCAATTTATCTAAATTGAGTAGTAAAAACAGTAAACCTCTGGGTGAAAATGTTACCTCTACACCCAGTAGTGCAATTTCGTGTAATAACGACTCCCCCGATAGTTCGAACGTGCCCAAGCGAACTCTGCCGCGGTGCTCCGCCTGTAAACGATTCGGACACGCTGAAGAGGAGTGTAGGGCAAAACGCCACTACGCCAAAACGGCCGAACCCTTGTCGGCCTCCGACAATCGTAGCCCACTATCGTGCTACGGCTGCGGCCGCATAGGTACCACACGTTCGAGGTGCGAGTCGTGCAATGTTAGTGGTAAAGGGAAGGACCGTGATGCTAATGTTGAGTTTCATAGTGCCGCCATAGATTGTGTGGATCGATCGTGCCCAACCGTACGTGTCGAAATTGCAAACCGCACGGGCGTCGCCGTGATAGATACCGGCGCGACCCGTAGTATAGCAAGTCCCGGCCTCTACAACATACTTGTTGAGAGTGGTATTAAATTCGAGACGACTCGCCGCCGCGTGAGCCTCGCCGACGGAACGCAGCGGATACGAGAAGTGCTCATTGGTGAGACATTGGTTGTTTTGGGTGGACGGACCATCCCCGCGTCTTTTATAGCCCTACCAGGAGCAAATAATAGGACTCTTCTGGGGAGAGACTTCATACTACGCGCCGATATTACACTTGACTTACCACAGGGCGTCTGGAGTTTTGCCGATACGCCCGCGCAGAAGTATCAATTTGTGAACTACCACGAAGTTGACTCACCATCAGGTCACCCTGCTGAGCTGATGCGCGTTGAGGATGAGGATCTCACGCTTCGGGAAGATGAAGGCCGCGCACTGACACCGGCCCAGAAACAGGAACTTAAGCAAGTGATAGTTGACATCCCACAGAGAAGCCCCGCCGATGTTCGCGCGAACCAACGCAAAGATCCCGAACTTCGGAAGGTCATCGAGGATATGGAGTCAAATGACGTTGACTCCAGGGGGAGAGCCTGGTCAATCCGAGGCTATGTTCTATCGGATGGTGTGCTATACCGATACGGCCCTGAAGCCGACGGAGATGACAGCGCTTGTTTGGTTGTGCCGCAACACGAGCGAGAGAAAGTGTTGCTGGATATCCACAGTGCACCAACAGCTGGCCACCTGGGGGTTGAACGCCCTTACCACCGATTGAGCACCCGATATTATTACCCAGGAATGAAGGCGCAGGCGACTCGAAAGATGTATGCCGATCAAGGCCGTCGCCCAACTCCTGACTACAAATCAGGCGACCTTGTGTTGTTTACGCAAACTTCCAAGTTTGTGCCTCGCAGAGATGGGCCTTATAGGATAAAGTCCATAGTGAGTCCTACCACTTATTGTTTGGAGAGTCTAACTGGTGAAGATCTTGGAAAGCACCACGCCTCGCACCTCTCACCGTATGTAGGTCCCGTGGTACCCCCTGTGAGGGGAAAGCGACGTCGCGGCAGGCCGCGAAAGACCTAATAGCTAGTCCGAACGCGGGGGCGCTATGTTCGAACTAGAGGGGGAGTATGTAACGCGCTCGAGTACATTTAGCATGGAACAAACCCTAATGTGCGGGAACGCACATTAGCGTGCTCCTGTACCGTACTCAACTTACTCAACTCCTCTACCGTACCGGCTCGCCGGCTCCCCCGCGACAGCGCCGCACGCGCGGCAGTCGGCTCGCAGGAACACAACGCGACGGGCACGCGAAGTCCGGCGTCCCGCGCCCGCTGGCTATTGTATTATAACGTAACACTATTGTACCTAACATCTTTGTATACGAGTATTAAAGTGTACTGATGAAAGGCCCGCGTTTTTATTTATATGCCACCCGAGCATTATACTCGTTTATTAAGATCGATCAGATTGATGACATCACTATTAATTATTATGTATTATAATTAGATGTACGTAATTCTCCGGGCATACGTACGTAACTTGTAATTTAAACACAAATTAACACCTGAAAGAGATTGTGTGTTGAAGACAAATAGGTACCATCCTCTAGAAGCATTTTAAAGACTTCATTCACGGGTCTTCCATCTATGAATTTGGCTTATTACAGTCGACGATCCTCTTCAAAACTTTTATCAGTTACACCAACACAAAGTACCAATACATAATACTTGTTATTAGTCAATTAAAACATATTTTTTTAACTCGTAATCATACTTCATAAAATCAGAACTTGCCGAACTGACTGCTTCAAATTTTTTTTTTTGTTTTTTTGTTCCATACGGAACCGGCTAAGATCAGAGACCATGCTGCCAAGTCATTAGTTATATCTTTTCTTATATTCCAAGAACGATGAAACAGGGGTGGCCGATTTCAAGGTCTTGCTGGAGTTTTGGTGATAATTCCTTTCAGTTCAATGCTTCTTAGACGACTTTCTTCAAGTGAATCGAAAGCACAAGGTCGACAATACCCTTGATCAAAAATCACCCAAATCCACTTATTTCAATGTTTCCATACACTATTCATCATCGTTAATGATTATTGCACAAAACCACACCACTTTTATACAACAAACACAACTTTAAACTAGTTTAGGAAATAATTAAAACAAGAAAGCCACCGCACTGTAAGAATTCCCGCCAAAACTCTGACTGCTTCAAATAAATATTGACATTTGACAACTGTTTAATGTTTTTTTAATTATAAAATAATTAAATGAAAGGAGTTCTATAGTATCATTGTTTATCATTTAGTGTTGTCCAAAGTTGAAAGTCGATATCGACATGTTACTCATTCGATAAAAAAGAATATTCTATAATTATTGTCCTAGCAATGCAATCAGATTTGGTACTATGGGAGATAAAATACTTATATCCTACACTATACATTGCTTAAATTTGCCCGCCCCTTTCTATAACACGTTGTATATAGAAAAAGTTTTAGAACGATTTGTATGACCTATTGTAAGCCATCCTTAACTCCAATTGATGTGAATGTTAATATGTCTATATGTCTATCTTCACGACCTAGAAAGGTCCAACAGGGGTTTTTTTTACATACTGTATAATGTACACTCGTACATTTTGGAACGCGACCCCGAGACGCAGTCACCGAGGGTGTTGTGACAGTTACAGGACTATCAATCCTCAATGGAGACGAGCCATAAAAGCAGAGAGCGCAAGGATGGTATGTACCGGCTGCAATCAGGGTATACCAGGATCCTCGGAACCACCCCACTAACGCCGAAGGAGGCCACCGCGGGGTTTTAGTCGGTATACTGGCGTAGGAATAGGGTAGATGACTAGATTTTTTTTAATGATTTAAATCAATAAGTTACGTTACTCAAAATCTATTGCATAAAGAATTTTATAAATCGGACCAAAAATAAATAAGTTAGAAGCCATTCAAATAAATATTGAATCCTGTACTTATGCAAGGAATAAAATACATTTTTATTTTTATTTATTTGAAATAAAAATGGAAGGTTCGGAAGTATTACGACTTGGGCCTCCGGTGATCTCACTCAACTAGTGTTGAGTAAGACACAGAAGAGGCATTACATTTGTCCCGTACATGACGAAATAATATAAGAGCGGCTCATTTTTTTGCACGTACTACTTTTATTTTTGTAGCATAGACCGGCAAACGAGCAGTGGGTCACCTGATAGTGAGTTCTTTCCGCCGCTCATGTACGCCCACAATAACAAAATTATCATGGGCGTATTGCCGACCTTAAAGTAAAGGGATAAATAAGGGATTGGGAAAGGGACGAGGATTTGGGCCGCAAATCGTAAATCAAGCAGCAAGCTGCTACTTTACCCGGACGCGCCGGCCCATTCATGCTGTAGTAGACAAAACAGACTGTCTACAGCGTGGCTCTACCACTCATAAATTCAAATATTGTATCGCATTACTCCATTACTATTTCCATGACGCGTGCTGCGTGCGTGAAAGAGTGAGAATAAGCGAGTGAGCTAGACATCTTGCCTCATTTGAAGTGGTTCATTGTGCCGGCTCAGTACAAAAAAGAGGGTAGTCTTACAAATTCATTTATAAATCGTGTCCTACTCAATAGTACACTCACCGAACGAAACACGCCGGTTTTCTATGAGACGTATGCAATAACCCGGTTGAGCCGGACCAACAGGGTAGTTGACTAGATTTTTTTTATTATTTAAATCAATAAGTTACGTTACTCAAAGTCTACTGTAGAAAGAATTTTATAAATCGGACCACAAGTAAATAAGTTAGAAGCCATTCAAATCCTGTAGAAGGGGTAATTGTCAAATGACAGACGACGCAACCTTTGACGTCACTGTGTAAAATGTTCATTATGGTGCACGCGTGCAAGCGAGATAGTGAGATATCCCTACTACGCACCCACTTTTCCTCATACCAACATTTAAAGTCATAACTGCGGGCACATTTCTGAGCCAATTTTGATTGTGTTTCAATAAAAGGGTTTCTTTTGCGTATCATTTTCTGTTGCTTATAAAACCATGTATAAAATTCAATATAGGAAACTACCCTATTGGTTAGAGTCCCGATCTATGAAAAAAACTAAATTATGAAATCTTAAACAACTTTACACATAATCATTTGTAGTTTAATTAAAAATATTAACATGAACTCCATTCAATCCAATATACAGCTGGCTACACGACATAACTACAATTAAGGAAAAAACATAAAATTCAACTTACTAATGTACGAACTAAGTACGGAAAGAAAACGCTTTTGTTCGAAGGAGTACAGCTGTACAATAAATTACCTAACGCAATTAGATAATGTGATAATGTTAAAATATTTAAAAGTAAACTTAAGAAATATTTGTACATTGTAACTATACTGCACTATCCAACAGTTTAAATGTAATAATGATAATATCAATAAATATCTAGATCTGGCATACGAGGTTACTAACATGTGGGATGTTGAGTCGACAATCATTGCAAGGGTCTCTCGTTTGCGAGAGGCCGGCTGGGTTGGTACCACCGCTTTGTCTATTTCTGCCGCCAAACAACAGTGTGTAAGCACTGTTGTGTTCCGGTGTGAAGGACATTGAAGCCAGTGTAATTACTGGGCATTATGAGACTTAACACCTTATGTCTCGGGGCGACGAGCGCAGTCCAGTGTCATGCAGAGCTTTATTTAAAGTTCTGTGTGGCGTTGCTTCTGTTTATGAGCAGGCGTGGCGCTTACCATCAGGCGAGCGACCTGCTCGTCTCGTCATTCAATCTAATAAAAAAAAAAAAAACCCGATAGTCGTTTCCGTCCATGGGCTGATACCGAAGACTCTCGACCAACATCTTCAGAGGCTCTCAAGTGGTAGTGGGGTCAAAGGTCAGATGCAGAAGGCTGTGTTATTGGACACGGCACGCATTGTGAGGAGATTCCTCACACTGGGGCCCTAACCACCGGTGGCTTGGGTCTTAGGCCTCGCCATTGGAATGTGATACTTTTTATATTTTTAAATGTTTAATTTTTTTAGTAATTTAATATTAAAAAATGTAAAGAAAACTTTTTAAATAAAGAGCACTGTGCATATTAATAAGATTATATCTGTTTATATCTCATTTTAAGTCAACTGTAAGTTTTTATGAGAATTAAACTCTTTAAACCTTCTACCAGTCGCTCAGCAGTGAACTAGGTCGGAAGGCTGGTGAGTCCGACATAATCAGCCCTCCAACCCCGGGATGGGAGGGTATCTGTAAGATGGATTTTCCTCGTGGCAACAAAAATGAAGTTACGACTAAAGCTGGGGTGCGAGAGAGGGTAGCTACTGCAGGAAGATGCACAAGCCTGGGATCCAATTATACATTAAATTAAATCGCAACCCAAAATACCAACTGCTAGACTTCAAGACACCTTGAACTCTTTCTGCGTAAATCGTAGGTGAAGGTGGGCAATGTAACATTAACTTAGACGAACTACACCTCAGTCTCTCCCGTGACCTCGAAGGCTGAAAAGTTTTCGAAACGTCAGGACTAAAATAAAATGAAACCGCGATAAAATCCGTATAAATTTGTTTTATTTGGTAACGACCCGGCGAACCGGCTAATTCGTCATGTAAACGTCTCTGGCCCTACCAGTCAATACATCATACTGAATGTAAGTTTGTTTGTTACGCTTTCACGCGAAAACTACTTAACCGATCATCATGAAACTTAGTTCACATATTCTTGGAGATATAAGAAGTAACGTAGGATAGTTTTTATGAAAAAAAATCTATTTGTTTGTTACGCTTTCACGCCTAAACCACTGAACTGATTTTGATGAATATTGATGTAGAGATAGATGGGACCCTGGAGACGGTTATAGGCTACGTTTTATTTCGGTAAAGTCTATTCACGCGGGCCGAGCCGCGGGCAAAAGCTAGTAATTCATAAAATATAATTAGTTCACCATGAAATGCAAATAATACATTTATTCAGGGGATTTTATTCTAAATTAAACACGAATCCGATCGATACAGTTATCTGTTAATAATTATGTAGAGATATGATCTTGAATATGATATAGGTACTTACCTACAATATCAAGGTTTGTGTAGAGTGATTAATTTCTAACAGACTTTAAAAAAGGACGAGGTTCTCAATTCAGCGAATTATATATTATGTTTTTTTTATATCATAGGCCAGTATACGAGCAAGTGGGTCACCTGATGGTAAATGATCTCCACCGCCCATGTACGCCCACAATATCAAAAGGATCAGGTTGTCTGTTGAGCAGTTTCATTTTTTACTCCGTACTCCGTCATCAGATGTTAACCAAATTTATATAGGACTACATCGCAGCTAAACTCTATCGAATGATTTTTTTACAACAAAATCTTGGCACGATTGGCGGAGAAATCGATTTACCTACATAAAAACGCGTCTAATTGAGAACCTCCTCCTTTGAAGTCTGTTAAAAATCGTCGGTGCACGCTTTTGGGCTGGTTTCGAACCTGCGACTTCAGTCTCGATAGTCTGTACCTTTCCCCGCTGAGCTGTCGCTGTTTCACATATTGATAATACAAAATAGCCTTTATCAGATAACATTATCTATAGATAACGTATGAATCATTTATTTGGTGTATTCTACGCGAAGTTATCGTTGAAGTTAGTCGAAAATGTCGCACCCGGCTTTCGAAGACGCTGGATCTGATCCTGGGATTGTTATATGGACTATTGAGGTAAGGAACCTATCTTTTGAGTGGTAGAGCCACGTTGTAGACAGTTTAGTCTACAGCATGAATGTAGACAAGGTAGGTAGGTATGTTGGGCCGGCTTGACCGGAGAAGCAAGCACGAATAACTTGCGAGAATGTATTCGTATTGACTGCCTCGGTGGCGCAGTTGTAATGCGTACGCCTTACGATTGAGGTCAACGTTGAGGTCTCGGGTTTGATCCCCGGATTAAGTGGTATTGGGTTTTTTCTATTACGAAATGCTCAGTATCAGCCCGGAGTCTGGAATTTGTGCCCGGTATGGCGATAGACTCGCCCCCTATCACATAAGGGACGGAAATACGCTCGGCGAAATATTGGTGTACTGGTTAGACCTCTGCCTACCGCTTCGGGGATTACAGGCGTGAGTGCGTATAATGTATTCGTATCGAAATGTCAAAAAATTGTTTGAACCTTCATACAAATTGTTGATACGTTTCGTACGGTAAGAGAGGCCCAAGTTATAACGAATCTTAAAAATAATAATATCTAGTAGGCTTGTAGATATAAGTACGTCCTATTAATATACGTCCCACTGCTTGGTACGGGCCTCCTCTACTGAATAAGAGGGGTTTAGCCTTAGTCCACCACGCTGGCCTAATGCGGGTTGGCAGACTTCACATACCTTCGAAATTCTTATGAAGAACTTCTCAGGTATGCAGCTTTCCTCACTATGTTTCCGTCACCGTTAAAACAAGTGATAATTAACAATTAATATACAAAAAAGCCGTCTTAAATAACACCGATCTACCTAGGGGTAATTTTACACTCAGCGCAATTTCCGTTGACCGCTGGCAACTTTAAAAGACCCTCTAGAAATTCTTATTTTTCACTTTTTCGGTGTTGTTTTAAGTCTGTTTTTAACGCCCGTATTCAGGAACAACTAAGGCCCGTATTAACAAACACCACTTAAATAAGCTCTTTGCTAAGTGTCCAATTCTGTGTACAAGATCATGAGTGGTAGACTCTAGTCTACAGCATTAATGGGCCGGCTCGTCCGGATCGTTACCACTGTCTCACAGAAAACCGGCGTAAAGTAGCAGCTTGCTGTTGCGTTCCGTACGGTGAGTGAGATATCCGGAGGTCCAAACCAGCTCCCCTTCCCAATCCCTTAATTATGCCTTTCCTTTAAGGTCGGCAACACCCATGATTCTTTTGGTATTGTGAGCGTATATGGGCGGTAGAGATCACTTACCATCAGTGACCTAATTGCTCGTTTGCCGGCCTATGCCATAAAAAATATTGATCTGTTTTGATTTGGCGCCAAAAACTAATCAATGACGTTTAGAGAAATCGTCACTATGCGTTCGCGCTCACTATAAGCTCTTATATTAACGTTTATGAATACGGAGGTTAGATTTGTTAATTGTAGTCAGTTTTTATGTTTTAATTTACTTTATTTATTATTTTTGAACTAACAATATGCAACCATGTAGTATACTTACGCTCGGTTTCTGAAAGGCTGATCAATGTTAAATTAACTAATCAAATGTCAAATCTCATGTCAAGTCGAAATCGAGTTGCTAGAAGCGTGATCAACACCTTTGATTTGACACACATGTTAGCTAACATAACTTTCAAAATAATATGAAAAATCGTATGTCAAACGGTACTAAAGAAAGATCAAATATGATTAATTTGTTCACTAAATAACGTTTCAGCACCTCGAATTGATTTGACAGCGATGTCAAAATCAAAGTTCTGTTAGTTGATGTTGATTTGATCGGCCTTTCAGAAATCAGGCGTTAGTCATTTTTCTTTATTACCTATTCATTATTTTAATCATAGAATACCAAAAGTTATTGAGATACCAATCTAATCGACCTATGTATTCCGATATGGTTATTAGATAGGATGTTGTTCAAAAGCCGCCAGATTCAACGGCATTTTTTTTATTGCATAAGCCGGCAAACGAGCAAGTGCGTCACCTAATGGTATGATTTCCACCGCCCATGTACGCCCACAATACCAAAAGAGTCATGGGCGCGTTGCCGACCTTAAAGGAAAGGGAGAATTAAGGGATTAGGAAGGGGAGAGGGATTTGGGCTTCCGGATATTTCACTCACCGTACGAAACGCAGCAGCAGGCTGCTACTTTACGTCGGTTTTCTGTGAGACAGTGGTAACGACCCGGACGAGCCGGCCCATTCATGCAGTAGACAAAACTGACTACAGCGTGGCTCTACCACTCGTAAAATTGCATCGTTTATTTTGCATCAATGACGCATTTGTCGCACGACGCGACGCGGTGTATATCTTTATAAGTAGTTGATTTCATATGCTTTCAGAAATTTGAACCGGTACCCATAGACTCTAAACTCTATGGAAAATTCTACAATGGCGATTCTTATATTGTTTTAAAAGTAAGTAATTTTAGAAACCGACATAAAATAACGTTTATCAAAACTTAGAAACCGACTTCAATTTTTAGTGGTAGTTGTATTACAGCAATAGCATGTAAATTCCAATACAATAACACAATCGCTACGAGTGTACTGTTGTCCGTTGAGGAGTTTCATTTTATTACTACGTACCCCGTCATCAGATCTTAACCAAATTTATATGGGACCATATCGCAGCTAAACTCTATCGAGTGAATTAATTTCCAACAAAATCGGTCCACAATTGGCGGAGTAATCGATGTACATATATACATAAAAAAAGCAAAAAAATAATATAAAAAAAGCGCCGAATTGAGAACCTCCTCCTTTTTTGAAGTCGGTTAAAAAAAGGTTGTCGTTATTGGTAGGGTAATATAATTAGGGAATTATAACCCGATTGTCTGTCAGTCTGTCTATCTTTCCAATTATCTGTCTGTGGGCAGTCTGAGACATTGTAGCGCTTATTTTTTGAAAACTGATAGTGACTCGGGTTTTATTAGATTGAATGACTAGACGAGCAGGTCGCTCGCCTGATGGTAAGTGTCACGCCTGCCCATAAACAGAAGCAACACCACACAGATGTAACGAAGTAGAACAATTGAAACACAATGTACACGACCTTCTCCATTTATTTGGGCAGAGTAACACTTTATATTCCGTTTATCAACCGACTGACTGCCGACAATAATTATTCCACCTTATTTATACCTTTTCACAAATAGTTCACATTAGTAATTGTATTTATTATTGAACATGTTAGATCGTTCTAAATAACGTGTATATTATTTATAATTGAATAATTAAATAAGTCAGAGTATCTTATGGATTAACAGACAATATAACGTTATACAATAATAGTGTGACGTCATAACCGTTGTGTTAATATTTAGTACTGGCAGCACTTATAACACAGAACTTTGAATAACAAGCACTGTATGGCATTGGACTGCGCTCGTCACCCCGAGACATAAGATGTCAAATCTCATGATACTGCGCATCATGGGGGAGACTGAGGTGTAGGTCGTCTCGAAAAGTTAATGTTACATTGCCTACCTTCATTTTAAAATTAGACATTTATTTTTTAATTATTTAAAAAGTTACCTAGTTTTTTTTTTGTTTCGAGACGACCTACACCTCAGCCTCTCCCGTAACCACGAAGGCTGAAGAGCTTTCGAAACGACGGGACTGAAATAAAAATTAAACCGCCATAAAATTCGTATAAACTAGTTTTATTTCAATGTGTAATATTCACGTAAACCTAAGAAATCTCTATGTATTGAATTTAATTTTCAGACTACGGGAGATGATACTACAGCGCTCTCCCACGACGCCCATTTCTGGCTAGGGAGTAAAACAACCCAGGATAAGATGGGTTCTGCAGCGATATGGACAGTAACCCTGGACGATATGTTGGGGGGGAGGGCGGTCCACCACAGAGAAGTCCAGGGGCACGAGTCCAGCTTGTTCCTTGGATATTTTAAACCTGGTAAGTCGATAAGATACGCACTCACGCCTGTTCTACACGAAGGGGTAGGCAAAGGTGTACCAGTACACCCACATTTCGCCAAGCTTATTTCTGTCCGTCTGGCCACAATTGCAAACTCCAAGCTGATACTAAGCATTTTATGATAGAAAGCCCAATATCACTTTCACCGACTCGGGGATCAACCCGGGACCTCACACAGCACAGCTCAGCAGTCGTACCGCGTACGCATTAACTTATTTATAATTTGAAATTCAAATTCAAATCATTTATTCTGTAAATTGGATCATAAATATCACTTTTACATGTCAATCATTTTTATGCTACATTACATTTACGAATTCATATAATTCTATGCTCATTACAACTGCGCCACCGAAGCAGTCTTATGACGACTTCAATACTCATGACGGGCTGTCTAGAAGTAAAATTGCGCCACTTATCGCGGGACGACTAAGGCGGGGGAGCGGGAAGGGTGAGCTACTTACTGCAGGTAATGAACGAATTCAGGTTAAGAGTAAGCGAGATGGTAATAATGAGACGGCTGTTTTTTGTTTTTTACATTATTGGAGTGCTAGTAGACAGTTTTGCCTACAGCATGAATGGGTTGACGAGACTATCCCACCCACACACCCGCCACTGTAACTCCTGTGCACCAGGATCGACAGTGGCACGCATTTTTGTTGACACCGAGCAGTGAAGCTCGGCGAGGCTCTGGAAATGCTAAATTCTTTCTTTGTCTTTGTCCCGCAACGAAATTAATCAAATAGGAAGTTAAGGAGAAGTTGGAAATAATAATTGTCCACTTCCCTCCATAGCAAAGCGGGAGACAAAATAATGAACAAAGGAGGCATTAATCTCAGGCACAAGGACATTTACAACTGGAGAAGCCAGATGTAAAGCACCACGGATGTCATTAAGTGGGTCCTATCACGTGAGCTGTTAAACTTGATTCCAATAATAGGTATGACAAACATGGGTTGGCTTGACCAGGTTGTTATCACTGTCTCACAGAAAACTCACCTGAAGTAGCAGCTTGCTGGTAAGTTTTCTACGGTGAGTGAGATATCCGGAGGCCCAAATCTCCTTCCCAATCCCTTAATTATCCCTTTCCTTTAAGGTTGGCAACGCACCCATGATTTTTCTGGTATTGTGGGCGTACATGGGCATTAGATATCACTTAACTTCAGGTGAACCATTTGCTTGTTCGCAGGCCTATGCTGTAAAAATGTTATCAATAAGTTTCGAAGGTTATTTAACAGTTTTTTTTCTTTCAGCCATCAGGTATTTGGAAGGAGGCAACGAGTCAGGATTCAATGAAGTAGTTACCAACGCTGGAGCGGAAAAACGCTTGCTTAAGTTATCTGGTTGTGACAACATGAGAATTGAAGAGGTACATGTTTTAATTTTTTATAGCTGTACGCATCGAAATAAGATATCTAGAACGATAACTATCATATGAATCTGCCAAAAATACGGCTCCACTTACTTACACATGCAAAGGTAAAATCACACGTAACACTCATACACGCAACAAAAATTAATGAACGTTCAAAATCAACTTTATTTCATAAAAGTTCATGTCTAAATATTAAATTTCTTGATCGAGATACGACGTTCTGCACCGCGCAAAAAATTAGACGTATAAAGTGTCAACTAGAAATTATTATGCAAAGACTTTTATAGCCCCGCCCTCATGCACAGAGTTTTGGTGGGGTAATTTTTTTGCTTGAGTTACGTTTCCTGTCATCTTATTTAACGGTGAAGGAAACCTGCATACATGAGTTCTCCATAAGAATTTCGCAGATATGTGAAGTCTGCCAACCTGCATTAGGCCAGCGTGGTGGACTAAGGCCTAATTCATTCAGTAGAGGAAGCCCGTGCCTAGCAGTGAGACGTGTATAGTATAATACAGGGCTAGTCAACTACCATATATTTCAGGTGCCAGCGGAAGGCAACTCTCTAACAAGAAATCATTGTTTCATTCTTGAAATTGAGCATGACATATTTGTTGTCATGGCTCAAGGAGCAAAGGCTACACAGAGAAGAAAGATCATCAGCATTGCTAACAATCTAAGAGACAATTACCATAACGGGAGAGCCACTATCGAGATTATTGGTAAGTTTACTGAGTAAACTGACTACCTCGGTGGCGCAGTTGTAATGCGTACGCGTTACGATTGAGGCCAACGCTGAGGTCTCATGTGCGAACCCCGAGTCGGGTTTTTTTTATGGTATAGGCCAGCAAACGAGCATGTGGGTCACCTGATGGTAAATGATCTCCACCGCCCATGTACGCCCACAATACCAAAAGAATCATGGGTGCGTTGCCGACCTTAAAGGAAAGGGATAATTAAGGGATTGGGAAGGGGAGGGGGTTTGGGCCTCCGGATATCTCACTCGCCGT
This sequence comes from Mimas tiliae, assembly GCA_905332985.1. NCBI lineage: Eukaryota > Metazoa > Arthropoda > Insecta > Lepidoptera > Sphingidae > Mimas > Mimas tiliae. The sequence goes on along the minus strand of HG995266.1, from coordinate 1,231,028 downwards.
ACGAAACGCAACAGCAAGCTGCTACTTTACGCCGGTTTTCTGTGAGACAGTGGTAATGACCCGGACGAGCCGGCAAATACATGCTGTAGACAAGTGTCTACAGCGTGGCTCTACCACTTAAAGTGGTATTGGGTTTTTCTATTACGAAATGCTCAGTATCAGCCCGGAGTCTGGAATTTGTGCCCGGTATGGCGATAATCTCGCCCCCTATCACATAAGGGACGGAGATAAGCTCGGCGAAATGTGGGTGTACTGGTTACACCTCTGCCTACCCTTTCGGGGATTACAGACGTGAGTGCGTATAATGTATTTACTGAGTAGGTCCGTCGTATCCTCTGAAACATCTTTTTTTTTATCCTAGCTCGGCAAAGTGACTTCGCTACACCTGATGGTAAGTGTAGCACAATCCAAGAATACTGTCGACCAACGATAGACACTGAATCTATGGCAGATCGGCAGAATTATGCCGGCCTGCTTAGTTGCTTCTTCACACTCCGCCACCTTTGAGCCAGGGCTGGTAGTTTAAGGGTCAATGGTTGAGACCACCGACTCAAAATTGTTTATTTATATTGGCCAATGAAGGGTTATGTTTTTCGCGCGTATCTTTACAAGATGGTAGGTCCCTTGTATGCGAGAGGCCGTCTGGATTGGTACCAACGCGACGTCTATTTCTGCCGCCAAGCAACAGTGTGCAAGCACTGTTGTGTTCCGGTTTGTAGGACATTGAAGCCAGTGAAATTACTGGGCATTATGAGACTTAACACCTCATGTCTCGGGGTGACGAGCGAGGTCCATCGCCATGCAGTGCTTTGTAATTCAAAGTTCTGTGTGGTGTTGCTTCTGTTTATGGGCAGGCGTGGCGCTTACCATCAGGTGAGGGACCTCATTTTGTCACTCAATCTCAAACTCACTCAAGCTAATAAAACTAATAATTGAGTGGTAGAGCCACGCTGTAGACAGTTCTGTATACAGCATGAATGGGTCGGCTCGTCCGGGTCAATACTACTGTCTCACAGAAAACCGGCGTAAAGTAGCAGCTTGCTGCTGCGTTTCGTACGGTAAGTGAGATATCCGGAGGCCCAAATTCCCGTCCCCTTCCCAATCCCTAACTTATCCCTTTCCTTTTAGGTCGGCAACGCGCCCATAATTATTTAAGTATTGTGGGCGTACATGGGCGGTGGAGATCACTTACCATCAGGTGACCCACTTGCTTGTTTGCCAGCCTATACTAAAAAAAAAAACTACACCGGATTTTCTTATTTTCCAGATGAATTCTCTTCAGAAGAGGATATTGACAGATTCACCGAAGCTTTGGGAGGTTCCATGGACGATATAGATGATGATGAATCTACTGAGGTAAGATATAGCATAAGCCAGCAAACGAACAAGTGAGTCACAATACACAATACCTGAAGAATCATGGACGCGTTTCCGACCTTATAGGAAAGGGATTTAGAAGGGGCAGGGGATTTAGGCCTCCGAATATCTCACTCGGCAGCAAGCAAGCCCCAACTTTAAGTCAGTTTTAGTTTTCTATGTAAGTAAAAGTAAAACATAACAATTTCTATAGGTCTCTTGAGTTGCTGCCGGTAAATCTGCACCGACTCCAAAGAGACCTATAGGAAATTGTTATTTTTTACTTATCAGACGGTTTTGTCTACAGCATGAATAGGCCGGCTCGTCCGGCTCGTCCGGGTCGTTACCACACTATCTCACAGAAAACCGACGTTAAGTATCAGCTTGTTTTTGCGTTTCGAACGGTGATATCCGGAGGCCCAAATCCCACTCCCCTTTCCAATCCTTTGATTATCCCTTTCCTTTAAGGTCGGTAACGCGCCCATGATTCTTTGGTATTGTGGGCTTATATGGGCGGTGAAGATCACTTACCATCAGGTGACCCACTCGCTCGATTCCTAACCTATGCCATTAAAATAACATGACTTTAACAAGAGTTATCTGCATCATGACTTAAATTCTCTCCATCTATAAGGCATATGTGCCCTGCAATGGGATAGTGTATTTTTTTTTACTTGCCTTGTATTATACATGTCCCACTGCTGGGCACGGGCCTCTTCTATTGAATAAGAGGGGTCAGGCCAGCGCCGGATCTGCGATGTTTTCGAACCGCAGCAGAAACTTGATAGTTTTGCCCCTATCTCCAGCGTTTGAGATAAATTACTTAAAAAACTCACAAATATATAATGGTTGGAATTTTTCGTGAATGGGACAATAAGAACCCTTGAATAAATTTGTACTTTTCACTTGTGGCGTGGGCCTGTTTGGCGCCTTTTTCTTACAAGTCGACGGTGAGCCAACCAGGCTTCTGTATGCTAGGCGCTTTATAGATCAAGCTTTTTATTTTGATTCATATTATACCTATTTATTTCGGCGCCTCCTGAAACTGCCGCCCGGGGCCCCGGTTTGTTTGTTGTTTTATTATGATGTCGGCGCCTGCTGAAACTGCCGCCCGGGGCCCCGGTTTGTTTGTTGTTTACTTTGATATAAGTATCCGGGGGTGGGTCAGACCTTATATTTTTATAAGGCATGGCCCCTTAATACAAAGTTTATATTATTTGTTACAATTTCCAGAGCTATACCAGAGCCGATCCGTCGGCTGTGTACCTCTATAGAGTGTTAGTTGGAGACGATCTCGACCTGATCTCACTCAGCAAGCCTTATAAACAGAGTCAGCTGTCTTCTGGGGTAAGTGACTTTTTTAATAGCATTTTATTAGCTTCATACGTATGTTAGGTAGTATGTATGTAACGGAATCTTTGAACATGATTTTGACCCCCTTTAAAACGTCGGATTTTAACTCGAAATTTGGCATACTTATTATGGACCGATGGCAATTCAATATTTTAAATAGTTTGAAATAAAAAATACACTTTTATAGAATATCCAACTTAAAAAATAGAAAATAAATTTTAATAAATTTGAATTAAAAATAGTGTAAGAAAAAATTATTTTATTATAAAAAAAAGATTGTGTGGTTTTATGAAACCACGGTTAAAGGTGAAACTTTTTTTCACATTATAGACATTTAAGTAAAAAATTTTGGAATAATATTACATTAAACACTAACAAAAACAAAAAAAATAGCGTGCGAACTATAGACGCCGCCATATTGGCCTTGGCTGCTCTGGCGAGCGCCTTTCACTTTATCCCTACTCCGCGGCCGACCGTCACGCGACATGCAACACACAGGCCAAACATTTTGAGACGATCTAATAAAAGTTTCACTTTAAAAAGCGTGGGGTGCTTTTCAGGATATTATCAAAATAACCCTTCTACTCATATCTGTTCATAAAATATTTATAAATATTGATACCAAGCACCCCACGCTTTTTTTTTACAATAAAATCATTTTTTCTTACACTATTTTTAATTCAATTTCTTTTTCTATTTTTTAAGTTGGATTTTCTTTAAAAGCGTATTTTTTTTAGTTTTTTAAACTATTATTTATTATTTGCTTGAATATCGAGACGAGCAGGTCGCTCGCCTGATGTTAAACGTCATGCCTGCCCATAAACAGAAGCAGTCACACAGAACACTGCATGACACTGAACTGCGCTCGTCATCCTTAGACATACATACGCACTCACGCCTGTAATCCCAGAAGAGGTAGGCAGAGATATAACTAGTACACCTACATTTCGGCGAGCGTATCTCCGTCCCCTGATGTGATAGGGGGCGAGCCTATCGCCATATCGGGCACAAATTCCAGACTCCGGGCTGATACTGAGCTTTTCGCAATAGAAAAAACCAATATCACTTTTACCCGAACCGGGGTTCGCACATGAGACCTCAGCGTTGGCCTCAGTCGTAACGCGTACCCATTACAACTGCGCCACCGAGGCAGTCACTTTCATCCTGAGACATGATATGTTAAGTCCCAATGCCCAGTAATTTCACTGGCTTCAATGTCCTTCAAACCGAAACGCAACAGTGCTGCTTGGCGTCAGTAAGAGACAAAGCCGGTGGTACCAACCAAGACGGCCTCTCGCATACGAGGGTCCTACCACCTTGCTATCACCTTTGCTATTTAAGGTGGTAGAGCCACACTGTAGACACTTGTGTCTACAGCACGAATGGGCCGGTTCGTTACCACTATCTCACAGAAAACCGACGTAAAGTAGCAGCTTGCTACTGCGTTTCATACGGTATAGTGAGATATCCTGAGGCCCAAACCACCTCCCCTTCCCAAACCCTTAATTATCCCTTTCCTTTTAGGTCGGCAACGCACCCATTCTTTTGGTATTGTGGGCGTGCATGGGCGGTGGAGATCACTTACCATAAGGTGATCCACTTGCTAGTTTGCCGGCCTATCTCTCTCTCTATATAATATTCTAAAAAAAAGTAACTGGCGCCGCCGCTGCCAAAAGCTTGTCACACTATCTCCTCCGAAACCGCTGGGGGTATGGGGTCGAGACCGATACCAATCGATGCAGAATAATGTGGGGAAGAAAGTAACTATTTATTTATTTTATTTATTTCATGTTTTGTGGAAAAACATGGGCAACGTCCCTAGTGCTATAAAAAAAAACCTACGCTTACTTTCCCATTTTTGACTAATTTCCAGGAGATCTATATCCTCGACACTCCGTGCTCTGGAGTGTACATCTGGATCGGTTCAGGAGTTGATGCTGATCTGAAGAAGAACTACCCCACCACGGCTGATAAATACCTGGATTTGAAGGGGTATCCTAACTGGGTATGTAGTCTACGACTTTTTAACACACTTTTATTATGCTCCGTGGCGCAGCGGGCGAGTAGCCGGTTGCGAAGCGTGAGGCCGTGGGTTCGATTCCCGCACCTAGACAAATGTTTGTCTAATCCACAAATACTTGTCTCGGGTCTGTGTGTAGTGGGTTGGCAAGTCCCTCGCAGTTGCTGATACCCACGATACAGGTTTACCTAGTGTGGGGTCGGGACTATGTGTGTGACTTTTGGACGTGTATTATTTATTTATACGTATGTATGTATCGGAAAGTTTGAACATGATTTTGACCCCCCCTTCAAAACGTCGGATTAACTCGGAACTTGGTACACTTATCAAGGACCGATGACAATTCAAGATATTATATTTAATTAGTTATTACTTACAGCTCATTACGCGATCGTTGACATTTTGTCATCGGCGATTTATAAGACTGCTGCGTGGGAGGGGGGAGAAATACGGTAGTTTCGTTGGTGGGGTAGGGTGAGGCGGTTTGGGTTTGGGTGGTGGTTTATGTGTATATGTGTGTGTGTAACAACCACCACCCCACGTTTTTTTATAATAAAATATTTTAAGCTATAATTTTTTTTTTTTTTTTATAAAAGCGTGTTTTTTTTAGGTTTTATTTAACTATTATTTATTATTAGCTTGAATGACAAAGCGAGCCGGTTTCTCGCCTGATGGTCATTACCATTGGACCTACACGCTGGTTCGCCGGGTTCTGCTGTGAAAAAGGTGTCCGGCTGAAATTATCAGATTATTTGGAGCAACGATATTTTAGTGGAGTACGGACTGTTGAGAGGCCATTAAAATACACACAAAAAAATCATCATAATCGGTCAAGCTGTTTATAAGATTATACGAGTGGTAGAGCCACGCTGTAGACAATTTTGTCTACAGCATGTATGGGCCGGCTCGTCCGGGTCGTTACCACTGTCTCACAGAAAACCGACGTAAAGTAGCAACTTGCTGCTGCGTTTCGTACGGTGAGTGAGATATCCGGAGGCCCAAATCCCCCTCCCCTTCCCAATCCCTTATTATCCCTTTCCTTTAAGGTCGGCAACGCGCCCATGATTCTTTTGTATTGTGGGCGTACATGGGCGGTGGAGATCGCTTACCATCAGGTGACCCACTTGCTCGTTTGCCGGCCTATACTATAAAAAAAACCGACTTCACAAAAGAAGGAGGTTATCAATTCGGTATTTTTTTGTTTTTTTTTTATATACATCGATTTCTCCGTGAAATGTGGGCCGATTTTGTTGGAAAAAATCATTCGATAGAGTTGGCTTGTAGTTTTTACGACCGGCCACCTGGCGTCAACCCCTCTGGGGAGAAAACACCCAGATCCGTGCATATTTGTGCATCGCACAAAGATTTGTCTCGATGCGAGAATCGAACCCGCGGTTTCTCTTCATATCTTCAAAATTCATGTCTTCTTCCAGGTGAACATTACCAGGGTTACAGAAGGTTCTGAGAGCTCCACATTCAAGCAATATTTCCACGGCTGGGACTCGAAGACAGTCTCTTCTGTCAGGAACTATGTTTCTGATATCGGTAAGGATTTAAAATATCTCTCTCTATATGGCGAATCCAGGGTTTTGATTTGGGGCGGGAAGGGGTCTAAATTCAAAAGTCTCTCTATTCTAAAAAAAAGTAACTGGCGCCGCCGCCGCTGCCAAAAGCTTGTCACGAACCCCCTCCCCTTCCCAATCCCTTATTTATCCCTTTCCTTAAAGGTCGGCAACGCACGGGCCATTCTTTTGGTATTGTGGGCGTACATGGGCGGTGGAGATCACTTACCATAAGGTGATCCACTTGCTAGTTTGCCGGCCTATCTCTCTCTCTATATAATATTCTAAAAAAAAGTAACTGGAGCCGCCGCCGCTGCCAAAAGCTTGTGACGCTATCTCCTCCGAAACCGCTGGGGTATGGGGTCGAGACCGATACCAATCGATGCAGAATTATGTGGGGAAGAAAGTAACATATATGTCTCATATTCGTCGGACTTTGAGTTTTTTTTTATTTTATGTTCTAAAAAACTCTATACCTAGGTACTTCAAATGGAATAAGTAAGGATAAGCGATGAAAATTATATTGTAGGTATGTAGTAGTACTAAGAAAGTAGGATATTATCAAGATTAATTTGAGATTTATCAGTGGATCCAATTTGTTTGGGGGGGAGGCTTCAGCCCCTTAGCCCTCCCCCCTGGATCCGCTACCGAGCAGGCGTGACGCTTACCATCGGGTGAGCGACTGGCTAGTTTCGTCACTCGAGTTAATAAAAAAAAGCATGTGCAATTCACGCGTGGTAGAAGTGAAACCTTCAAAAATTTTGGCGTCAAGATATTGAGACGAATGTAAAATTTCGGGAAAAGATAATTGTAGGTTTTAGTAATGATCATAGTGATACAAAGTTTGATAATTATTTTATTCGTATATATTACATAGATTTATTCAGACTCAGAGCTTACATTTTCGATAAATGATACAATGAAGAATTTTATTATAAAAATGATGAAAAAACGTATAATACGTACACGTATACAAAACACCACGGTTGTTGTGATGCCTTTTCTCAAGCTTTGTACTACGCATGCGCGCACAACTGTATAATGCTTCCTATCTCATTTTCTCCCACGTTAAATCTTATGAATTTTTGTGTCCGTCTCTTTTTACTGTCGCTTTTTCGTTTCATCGACTTTCAAATGACAGCGATGGTAAAGAAGTTTTCTCTTCAAAAAACATACATCTTTTAGATGCTGGTTACTTCTCTGGAGACTCTGAGGAGTCTGCAGCAGCAGCCAAGGCTATCGGCAAGAGTGCAGCTGCCCGAGGGTTCATGCCTGATGAAGGACAAGGATCCCTTGAAGTTACCAGGTAAGGATGAACTACAAAAGTGAAAGAGTGCGAGGAGTGGAACGGACTGCTGATATAGGGTCGCGGGTTCCATCCCAACCATCAAACCCCTCTGACTTTTCTTTTATATCACAGGCCGGTAAACGGACAAGTGGATCACCGGATGGTAAGTGATCTCCACCGCCCATGTACGCTCGCAATACCAAAAAAATCATGGACGCGTTGCCATCTTTAAAGGAAATGGATAATTAAGGCATTGGGAAGGGTTGGGGGATTTGGGCCTGCGGATATCTCACTCACCATACGAAACGCAACAGCAAGCTGCTAATTCACATCGTTTATCTATGGGAAAGTGGCACGGCCCCGGTCGAGCCGGCCCTATACCATTCATATTGTAGACCCACTCACCGTACAAAATGATTCGAAAGCTGCTAATTCACATAGTTTATCTGTGAGATGGTGGTACGGCCCCGGTCGAGCCGGCCCAGTCCCATTCATGTTGTAGAACTCTTTTTTATTTACTTTTAACAGGATTGCTGGCGATACAGAGGACATTACTGAGCAGTTTGCATCTGGTATATCTGTGTTCTACCAGTCTGAGGTTTACCTTGTTAAATACCAGTATACCAATGAGAATGGTGACGATACTACCCTCATTTACCTTTGGATTGTAAGTACTTTTATACATACAGTGGTATGTTAAGCCATCTCTCATTAAAAACGGGAAGCAAACGCACACAAAAATTGTTCTACAAACCGTCTTGCTCAAATAATGTTGCATATTATGATCCAATTCTACGTATGTGTAGAGCACATAACGATCTTAGCAAGGAACTGGATATTTTTTCATGTCTCAATACTTACATTAAGAACTGTTCAATGAAAGTGATTGTGTGATATTTTCTTTTATATTTTCGTTTTTGGTTAAAGGTATAACTTGTAAAGTTGTGCGTAGTTATCATCGGAGTTGAAATTTAGGATTCTTGTTATTGTTTATAGTTCTCTCTTGCAATATTGTAGTTTTTACTCTGTAACTATGCCTAAATAAAATAAAATAAAAACAAAATACATACATACGCACACACGCCTGCAATCCCCGAAGGGGTAGGCAGAGGTGTAACCAGTACGCCCACAGTTCGCCGAGCTTATCTCCGTCCCTTATGTGATAGGGGGCGAGCCTATCGTCATACCGGGCACAAATTCCAGATTCCGGGCTGATACTGAGCATTTCGTAATGGAAAAACCCAATATCACTTTACCCGGCCCGGGGATCGAACCCGAGACCTCAGCGTTGGACTCAATCGTAACGCGTACGCATTACAACTGCACCACCGAGGCAGTCCTAAGTACTTTCATATAGAGAGAATTTCCCGTACGACATTGCAAAAATAATAAAACCGACCAAATGTGTGGTTTTTTTATAAGCTTGAGTGACTAGACGAGCAGATCGCTCGCCTGATGGTAAGCGCCACGCCTGCTCATAAACAGAAGCAACGCCACACAGGACTTTAAATAACAAAGCACTGCATGACATTAGATTGCGCTCGTCACCGCGAGACATAAGGTGTTAACGCCTGGTTTCTGAAAGGCTGATCAAATCGACATTCAACTAACAGAACTTTGATTTGACATCGCTGTCAAATCAATCCGAGTTGCTGAAACGTTGTTTATTGAAAAAAATAATAATATTTGATCTCTCTTTAGTACCGTTTGACATACGATAATTCATATTACCTAAATAAATAAATAAATACACGTCCAACAGTCAGACACATAGTCCTGACCCCACACTAGGTAAACTTGTATCGTGGGTATCAAGAACTACGAGGGACTTGTGGTCCCATAACACCCATACCCGAGACAAATATTTGTGGATCACAAAAACATTTGTCTAGGAGCGGGAATCGAACCCACGGCCTCACGCTTCGCAACCGACTACTCGCCCGCTGCGCCACGGAGGCTGTCGAACTGACCTAATTTGAATATTATGTTAACTAACATGTGTGTCAAATCAAAGGTGTTGATCACGCTTCTAGCAACTCAATGACGACTTGACATGAGATTTGACATTTGATTAGTTAATTTAAAAATGTTAAATCCAGGCTTCCAGAAACCGGGCGTAAGTCTCATAATTTCCATGCAATGACAAGTATATATGGGCGCACTTTCAGACCGCCCTCTATTGATGACAATTAAAAATAAAACTATTGTAGCCGGAAGTATTGACATTGATGTAATTTTGTAATTAAATAAATTCCAACATTGGCTATTTAAACCATTGCTGTTCAGGAGCAAGGTACAGTAATTTTCTATAACTTGTGTGGTAACGAATAAATTCATTACAAAAGGACAGTGTTTTGCATTATATCATGGATCTGGGAGGAACCTCTGATACGGCGCCGACATATATAATATGTAACAAAAATGATCAAGTATTCACAACATCGATGAAACACTCACTGATTTCAAAGTCTTGGAGTTTTGGTGTCAATTCCTTCCAGTACGATGCTTCCTAGACGATTTTCTCCAAGCGTATCGAATGATTAAGGTCAAGCACTGGTGCTTTCTTTGTATTAATTCGTAGGGTTCTGATGCCAGCGACGATGACAAGGACACTGGATATGAGATGTTAAAGACATTGGAGGAAGAGGCAGGAGATCATGCCATCTCAGTGAAGGTCCCTCAGGGCAAAGAAACTAAGCACTTCCTCAGTATCTTTAAAGGTATGTAATGATATACGAGGGTTTCTTTTTATACGCTTTATATTAGCTTCATGTGTATGTATGTATGTAACGGAATCTTTGAACATGATTTTGACCCCCTTCAAAACGTCGGATTAACTCGAAATTTGGCATACTTATTAAGGACCGATGACAATTAAAAAAAAAAGAAAATTCAAGCTTTTATAGAAAATTCAACTAAAAAATGAAAAATAAATAATAGTTTAAAAAAACTAAAAAATACGCTTTTATAGAAAATCCAACAAAAAAATACAAAATAAATTTAAATTAAAAATAGTGTATAGTGATTTGTGTTTGTGATTTTTTTAGATTTTTTAAACTGTTATTTATTTGAAGTGAAAACTTTTTGGGTGAAAATCATGGAACTCGCGTCATCGTTACCGAACGCTTCCCATGAGCTATATGTATACTGAGTATATATGTACATAGATATACCTGCGTGCGTTATTACTATACATTATATATATTACAACTAGCATTTACCCGCGGCTACGCCCGCGCAAAATCCTTTTTCTTGGATAAAAGTTACCTTTGTTCTAAATCATGTCTTGGTCTACCTTTATGCCAAATTTTACCCAAATCCATTCTACCGTTAAGGCGTGATTGATCTACAAACGACCAAACTTTCACATTAATAATATATAAAATTCATCCCTCCCCTTTACCCCTTATAATATAAATTTCTAACAACCCTTTCTTATTGTGCCCCTATATTACACAAACTATCTTTTGACCAAACATAATCATAGCTTTAGTAGAGTTTGAGATATTTATCTTCAATATATTCAAATTACTGCTCCGCTCCCATGGGTCGTAGCGTGATGATATATAGTTATTAACCATTGTCTGCACAAAACAAATGTACGGTGTGAATATCACCCCAATCGGTCAAGTTGTTCAAAAGTTAAAATAAATACTTTCTTACTAAATTCAACCCCCCTTCCCCCTTTTGCAAGTGGAATTTTGGAAAAATGTGAATCACATATTTCATTATTTATGATAAGCAATATTTGTGCTTAATTTGACAGTCGTATTCCGTTTGAGAAATTGTGATGAATCAGTGAGTCAGTGGTATTTCGCTTTTATATTTAAAGAAAGATTAAATTGGTCATGAACAGTTCTTTACAAACCAAAAATAATAATCTAATAGCTCGACGATACAATTCACAAGTTATTGCGCGTTGCCGACCTTAAAGGAAAGGGATAAGTAGGGGATTAGGAAGGGGAGAGGGATTTGGGCTTCCGGATATCTCGCTCACCGTACGAAACGCAGCAGCAAGCTACTTTACGCCGGTTTTCTGTGAGACAGTGGTAACGATCCGGACGAGCCGGCCCATTCGTGCTGTAGACACAAGTGTCCACAGCGTAGCTTTACCACTCAATATAGTGTGAATTTATTAGGTATTGTTTTGTACCTTATTTCTTTGTTTCCTATAAAAGAATATATTTTTTCTTATAGGTAACCTTGCTATCGTCTACGGCAGCAAAGATAATGAATACAAACCCAAGAATTCAAAAGATTCATACGATGATGATGGAGTTCGTCTTTTCAGAGTAAGTATTGAGGAATAAGAAGTGGTTTTCCAACCTGGGTCTCGTAATGCGCTCGCGTTAAAAAAGTCGTGAAATTGAGATGAAGTTTATGGAGTTCACGCATGATATGTTAATAGAAATTGTGCCACTAAGTTACGGTCAATTGACCGTAACTCAATATTACCATGTCACCTAGAAACCCTTATCGCGCTCCCTGTCTGTGAGCTGTCGAACTTTTTATTTTTATTTTTAGATAGGCAGACGACCAGTCGGCCCACGTGATGGTGGTTACCATCCGCCAGCCGCCCATGGACAGCAATACCAGAACACAGCCAAGGTGCTGCCTATCGTTGTCAAACTCCCGCGTCATGTGACGCAATTTTACTTGGATACAGCTCATGTAATTGTTTGCCTGAGACCTGCGTCTAGCTGAGGATAGGTGCTATAACACTTTACTGGTTGCAGGTGGAAGGTACGAAGTTGGCTGTGGACATGAGAGTCGTCCAGGTCCCGGAGACATCAGACACGCTGGAGCATGACGACGTGTTCGTTCTGCAGACTCGAGATGCTGTTTATGTGTGGAATGGAAATGTAAATCTTCATCAATCTACACTAATATTATAAAGAGGAACGATTTGTATTTTCGTATGTAACGAATAAACTTAAAACTACTGGACCGATATCAAAAATTCTTTTGCCGTTAGAAAGCTACATTATCACTGAGTAACATAGGCTTCTTTTTATCCCAGAAAAGGCTGTTGCTTAGGCTAGTCAGGGATAAAATAATAAAATCAATTCCCTATGCTATCGCGGCTTCGCCCGCGTGGATGTCTTTTTCTTTTCTTTTGTTATTCCAGAAAATTTCTTTTACCTTAAGTCCTTCCTTAGGATTCAACGAGTGGTAGAGCCACGCTGTAGACAATTTTGTCTACAGCATGAATGGGCCGGCTCGTCCGGGTCGTTACCACTGTCTCACAGAAAACCGGCGTAAAGTAGCAGCTTGCTGCTACGTTTCGTACGGTGAGTGAGATATCCGGAGGCCCAAATCCCCCTCCCCTTCCCAATCCCTTATTATCCCTTTCCTTTAAGGTCGGCAACGCGCCCATAATTCTTTGTATTGCGGGCGTACATGGGCGGTGGAGATCGCTTACCATCAGGTGACCCACTTGCTCGTTTGCCGGCCTATACTATAATACCTAATCTATCTTCTTGCCAAATCTTATATATAAAATTCTCGTGTCACAATGTTAGTTACCACGAAACGGCTGGACCGATTTGTATGAAATTTTGTGTGCATATCGGGTAGGTCTGAGAATCGGCCAACATCTATTTTGCATACCCCTAAATGATAAGGGTGACCCACCCCTAAATATTTTTTTGACAATATTTATTTATATTTTTTTATAATGTGAACACTCGCGTGATATATCCGATAGAAGATGCAATGAGACGCAACGTCTCTTCGCAATACCAATGAGAATTATATTAATTTCAGCAGCATATCACAAGACACACTATCCGTCTCCGGTCACTATCCGGGCGAGTAGACGGCTGCGAAGCGAGAGGCCGTGGGTTCGATTCCCACACCGGGACAAATGTTTGTGTGAACCACAAATATTGGTCTCGGGTCTGTGTGTTGTGGGTTGGCAAGTCCCTCGCAGTTGCTGATACCCACGCTACAGGTATACCTAGTGTGGGGTCAGGACTATGTGTGTGACTGTTGGACGTGTATTTATTTATTTATTATTTATTTATTTATACAATTTTTTTTTATTTATTTTTTTACTCTGTAAATTTATAATATGACCTACTTTTGTCTATGTTGTGTATCCGTGCTGATTAAATGTTTTTTTTCTTTCTTTCTTTCTAATTATTATGCATTTTACAGGAATCAAGTGAGGAAGAAAAAGAAGCTGCACTGAAATTCGTGAAGCTAGTCGTAGGAGACTATAAAGAAGTAACTGTGGTGGAACAGGACGATGAACCTGACAAGTTCTGGGACGCACTGGGTAATTATAATGTTAAATAAACTACCATTATAAATGGGTTCAAATAAAACTAGTTTATACGGATTTTATCGCTGTTTAATCTTTATTTTAGTCCCGACGTTTCGAAAGCTTTTCAGCCTTCGTGGTCACGGGAGAAACTGAGGTGTAGGTCGTCTCGAAAAGTCGGTCGGTTCGATCCCCGGTTCGCGTAAAAGTGATATTGGGTTTTCTATCACGAAATGCTCAGTATCAGCTCGGAGCCTGCATTTGTGCCCGGTATGGCGATAGGCTCGCCCCCTATCACATAAGGGACGGAGATACGCTCGGCGAAATGTGGGTGTACTGGTTACACCTCTGCCTACCCCTTCGGGGATTACAAGCGTGAGTGCGTATGTATGTAGAATGTATGTATAATTAATGTGAAAGCTTGGATGTTTGTTAGTCAATCGCGCCGTAACGGCTGAATGGTTTTGGATGAAATTTGGCACACGGATAGACCATGACTTGGATTAGGAAATAGGCTATTTTATATCACGGAAAAAGTTGTTCATGGGGGCGGAGCCGCGAACAGAACTAGTGATAAATATACTCGAGTTATACCTAAATATAACTCATGTGAATGACTATCACTAGGTTTTGATTTCGTAAATGGTAGAGGCATGTCAGTTTTGTCTACAGCATGGTTGGTCCGGCTCAACCGGGTGGTTACCACTGTCTCACAGAAAACCGACATAAAGTAGCGGCATGCTGCTGCATTTCTGAGTGAGAGTTAGCCCGCCTGTGTTATAAAAAAATTGGCAATTGTAGACTGCCGATAGAAGTGAAAACTTAGAACTTTTAGTATAAAAATTTGAAATTTCATAATGTTTGAATTAAGATTATCAACATCAATCTGGTTTTCACATCTATTGAAACTCGGAGCAACTGTTTATATGGTGTTTTAGTACCCGATATTGTACTGCACAATGATTCTACAATTAAACGATTCAAATAATAACCAAACAAAAACACTATTTCAACAATGCACAGTACTTATATACATTATACACATTTAACTTTTCACTAAATCCATTCAATTTCACTTATAAGATGTACACAGCACTAATGTTCCACAATACGTCAGCTGTAAAGCTACAGATATACTAGAATAAGCATGTCGGTGACGCGAACGCACGAGATTTCACCCATCCAACAAAGTGTCTAACGCGCACAGCACACGTCATGAGCATGTCGGTGACGCGAACCCATAAGATTTTCCCCTACCGAAAAGTGCCCAACGCGGCTTATCAAGTTTTCATTTCAAAAATCTCTTTCAAGGTGGAGTGCCAGAAGAAAAAGAAAACCCTTCAGCGTGGAAGCTGGCCGTGAACCGCAGAGTCACAACTCCAAGGACCTTGACATCTGCCACCGTTGGTACTGCTGGGAAGATCAAGTTTGAAGACCTTGACACTGAGTTCTCTCAGCAGGTAAGTCATGGAAGGGCTAGGGTAGTTTCCTATATTGGATTTTATACATTATTTTATAAGCAACAGAAAATGATACGCAAAAGAAACCCTTTTATTAAAACACAATCAAAATTGGTTCAGAAATGTGCCCGCAGTTATGACTTTAAATGTTGGTATGAGGAAAAGTGGGTGCGTAGTAGGGATATCTCACTATCTCGCTTGCACGCGTGCACCATAATGGACATTTTACACAGTGACGTCAAAGGTTGCGTCGTCTGTCATTTCACAATTACCCCTTCTACAGGATTTGGATGGTTTCTAACTTATTTATTTTTGGTCCGATTTATAAAATTCTTTCTGCAATAGATTTTGAGTAACGTAGCTTATTGATTTAAATAATTAAAAAAAATCTAGTCAACTACCCAATTGGTTGGTTTGGCTTCCAGACGTCATTCTAGGCAACTGAACACCAGCGCTGTGTTGTAGCTCGCCCCATAATCATGAGCATACACCCAGTAAGTGGGTCCACAATATTAGAATAATCATGGACACATTGCCGTCCTTAAAAGAAAGGGATGATTAAGGGATCATTGACGGGGATCGGGGCCTCCGGATATCTCGGTCACCGTACGTTACTTTACGCCGGTTCTCTGTAAGTGGTAACCGGGTGGTAGCCGGGTCATTTGTGTTGTATAAATAACTGTCTAAAGTATTTACTGAGTGGTCTGGTTCGTCTGTATTGATACCACCGCTTTGTCTATTTCTGCCAGCAAGCATTAGTGTATAAGCACTGTTGTTTCGGTTTGAAGGACATTGAAGCTTGTGAAATTTGTAGGCATTATGAAACTTAACCCGTACGTCTTGGGTGACGAGCGAAGTCCAATACCATGCAGTATTTCATAATTCAAAGTTCTGATTAGCGTTGCTACTGTATATGGGCAGGCGTGACGCTTACCAACAGGCGAGCGATCTGCTCGTCATGTAATAATAAAACATAATTTTCCCAGGACTTGGCAGAGGATGGTGCTTACATCTTGGATGCTGGAGAAGAACTTTACCTCTGGATTGGAAAGTCTACGCCTGAACGCGTCAAGAATGCAAGAAGCGAAATTATTAGGGTAACTATATTGAAATAAGATGACAACCATCCCAGTAGGCGATGTAGTCCTCCGTCGACGTCCCAAACATGTGTTGGCAGATCCCAACGACTCCATCACAGTCCCTATCGAAGCAGCACTTTCCTCGCCCAATACGAATCGCAATAATAATACGTGACCCCGACATAGGACGACTGCGAGTTCGAAGAGCTCCTACAACTGGGCCTCGGCATAATGATGTGCAGAGACGCCGTAAACTATACTCCCCAGCGATTGCTCAAGTTGAGGTCTAAGCCTTCTAAAAGGCCCCTCTGTGCTTAATCGCTACTAAATACACTATACACATTTCTGGCTAGAGCGCCATAAGCGCCGGCTTTATTGTCAGGTGAAGCTGTAAAACCAATATAAGTTAACAGCACAAATCCATTCGAAAAAAAAGATGACAAGAAACGTAACTCAAGCAATAAAATTACCCCATCAAAACTCTGTGCAAGGGGGCGGGGCTATAAAGGTCTGCATAATAATCTCTAGTTGTGAGTTGGCAAGTCCCTCGTAGTTGCTGATACCCACGATACAAATTAACCTAGTGTGGAGTCAGGACTATGTGTATAATTTTTTTTTACTAAGTGTGACTGCCTCGATGGCGCAGTTGTAATGCGTACGCGTTACGATTGAGGCTGACGCTGAGATCTCAGGTTCGAACCCCGAGTCTGGTACAAGTGGTATTGGGTATTTCTATTACGAAATGCTCAGTATCAGCCTGGAGTCTGGAATTTGTGCCCGGTATGGCGATAGGCTCGCCCCCTATCACATAAGGGACTGAGATACGCTCGGCGAAATGTGGGTGTACTTCTTACACCTCTATCTACCCCCTTCGGTGATTACAAGCGTGAGTGCGTACTAAGTCTGAATCTTTCATAGCCGATTTCACCATCTTAATTTCTTTTTAAAATTAAAATGGGACCAACTTTTATCTTATATTTGGGATGTTTGGAGCCTTCCTCTGAATGTTCAGCAACTGCAGACCTCGAGATCAGTCTCTCCCTTGACCACGAACTGTACGAAACGGATTATATCGCGGTTTAATTTTTATTTTAGTTCCGACGTTTCGAAAGCTTTTCAGCCTTCGTGGTCACGGGAGAGACTGAGGTGTAGGTCGCCTCGAAAAGTTAATGTTACAATGGCTAGCTTCATTATAAAATTAAACATTTATTTTTTTATATTTATAAAGTTAGTTGACACTAGTCCGATGTTCTAAAATCCGTATAAACTAGTTTTATTTCAATGTGTAATATGTATTTTTCACCAGCTCTACATAGAAGATGATGGTATGGAACGGACAGTTGAAACCGCTATAGTGGTGACCATCAAACAAGCATCAGAGCCTGCCGTCTTCAAGAAAATGTTCCCGGTGTGGTCTGATGACATGTGGGAGGTAAGTAAAGAAACATACATACATTCATTACGAGTTTCGTACTAAGATCAAGTACTTCGGAATGCAAAGACTTTTAAGTTGTGGTCAATTGACCGTAACTTATTGCATAGGCCGGCACACGAGCAAGTGTGTCACCTGATGGTAAGTGATCTCCACCGCCCATATTATACACCTACTATACCAAAAGAATTGCCGACCTTAAAGAAAAGGGATTGAGTGGGGCGTAGTACAAAGCTTGAGAAAAGGCATCACAACAACCGTGTTGTTTTGTATACGTGTACGCAGTAAAAAGAGAAAGACACATAAATTCATAAGATTTAACGTGGTAGAAAATGAGATAGGAAGCATTATACAGTTGTGCGCGCATGCGTAGTACAAAGCTTGAGAAAAGGCATCACAACAACCGTGGTGTTTTGTATACGTGTACGCAGTAAAAAGAGAAAGACACATAAATTCATAAGATTTAACGTGGGAGAAAATGAGATAGGAAGCATTATACAGTTGTGCGCGCATGCGTAGTACAAAGCTTGAGAAAAGGCATCACAACAACCGTGGTGTTTTGTATACGTGTACGCAGGAGAAAGAGACATACACATAAATTCATAAGATTTAACGTGGGAGAAAATGAGATAGGAAGCATTATACAGTTGTTCGCGCATGCGTAGTACAAAGCTTGAGAAAAGGCATCACAACAACCGTGGTGTTTTGTATACGTGTACGCAGTAAAAAGAGAAAGACACATAAATTCATAAGATTTAACGTGGGAGAAAATGAGATAGGAAGCATTATACAGTTGTGCGCGCATGCGTAGTACAAAGCTTGAGAAAAGGCATCACAACAACCGTGGTGTTTTGTATACGTGTACGCAGGAGAAAGAGACATACACATAAATTCATAAGATTTAACGTGGGAGAAAATGAGATAGGAAGCATTATACAGTTGTGCGCGCATGCGTAGTACAAAGCTTGAGAAAAGGCATCACAACAACCGTGGTGTTTTGTATACGTGTACGCAGGAGAAAGAGACATACACATAAATTCATAAGATTTAACGTACGAGAAAATAAGATAGGAAGGATTTATAAATTGTTATTAAGTAATGTTTCTTTATGTTTACAGAACTTGAAGTCATACGAAGACATTAAAAACGAAACAAAAGCGGCGAACAGCAAATAATATTATTATTATTTAGTCCGATTTATTATTATATTATTTTTAATGTCAGAATTTTTATCTGCTAAATAAATAAAATTAGGAAGCACTCAATTAAATGGTTCTTTTTCTTATGGCATAGGCCGGCAAACGAGCAAGTGGGTCGCCTGATGGTAAGTGATCTCCACCGCCCATGTACCCCCCCAACACCAAAAGAGTCGTGGGTGCGTCGCCGACCTTAAAGGAAAGGGATAATTAAGGAATTGGGAAGGGGAGGGGGTTTGGGCTTACGCAAGCAGCAAGCTTAAGCACAGAAAACCGGCGTAAAGTATCAACTTTACGCCGGTTTTCTGTGAGACAGTGGTAATGACCCGGACGATCCGGCCCATACATGCTGTAGACAAAAGTGTCTACAGCGTGGCTCTACCAATCATAAAAACCTTATTTAGGTTTATTTAAGTCCATAGCGATTAAAATGTTATATGGAACTTCAATCAAACACCGAGGTACAATGCGAACTGTTTAATTGTCTACATACTATTGACAGCTTATACAAGGTTAGTCGGAAAAGGTGTAACTAAGCCGAAAGGACCCGTAATTCTTAACAACTTTTGTATCTACAACTTTTTTAATGAATCCTATAGTTTCAGATATATTGCTGTTTAAAGATTTTATAAAAATTTGCTATATGTTCATTTGAAGTGGGCGCGGCGTGCGGTGTGGTTCCTTTGTATTTCGCCACCAAGTCGTTACATAAAAAATCGCGCGACTAGATTGTGTAGGTATTTATAAAATTAAAAAGCAATAATTGATTTATATGGAACATAAAAAATGTGATGATATATATATAGTAGAAATCCTATTCAGTGATACTTTAAGTTGGCTACGGCTTAGTACATACACCCTTTCTGACTAACCTTGTATATACAACACTTTTCCTTATTAATATTATATCTAATACATATATGTAGGAGGAGGGTCAGACATGGTCGAACCAGTAAAATAGCACGTAGTTTTGATATAAGTTATATTTTCCCAAAGTTAAACCAATTTAGAATTACTAATTCTCGCACAATAATTAGCCACCGTAAAGCGCTACTGTAACATGTGCATCGGACCGAAGTCGCAGTGAGAATGCCTGCGCCGCTTTTTTTTTTTTTTTTTTTTTTTGTTTGGACGAATGCTGATAGCCTGACCGTGAGTCGGCTTTAGTCAGCGTCACCGGACTTTCGGGCGAATGCTTGTAGGCACTCCAGCCCTAAAATTTAAGTGACCTTCGCTGAGGGCATCCCCCCTAATGGGGGATACGGACCTCGGCTCAGGACGGCCACTGGAAGAGGGCAAAGACATTTGCGATTGGTGGTTTAAGGGATTATTATAATCTACTTATAATCTAATTTTGCACTTGACCGGCACGCGGGCCGGTCGAAGGGCTTCTGCGCCGCTTTTTTTTTTTTTTTTTTTTTTTTTTTATGGACGCTTGCTGATAGCCTGACACATGGGTCGGCTTTGGTCAGCGACACCGGACTTTCGGGCGAATGCTTGTAGGCACTCCAGCCCTAAAATTTAAGTGACCTTCGCTGAGGGCATCCCCCCTAATGGGGGATACGAACCTCGGCTCAGGACGGCCACTGGGGGAGGGCAAAGACATTTGCGATTGGTGGTTTGGGGAAATGTTATATCCTACTTATAATCTATTTTATCGTAATTCATCGGCACGCGGGCCGGTCGAAGGGTCGGGGGTGCTTCGGGGAGCGCGGCGAGGTCCTCTTCGGCGAGGACGGAATGACGGTCTTGTGGAGTGTGCTTTATGTGTGTCTTCCTCTATCTCTCGGATGGCCAGAGTGGTCGCATCGTCGGGATCGGCGAGGACGGAACGCGGTCTTCTCCTCTTTGCGCGATCAAAGGGAGTATATATCGACGCTCTACGAATGAGCGTGTTTGGATTGTGCGCGGCGCGATCGAAATAGCGTTTGCTAGCCACTTTCATGGCTTGCCTGATGGTCGGCAGATTGGCATCTACGTGGAGATTGTGATTGCGCACAAACCACGGTGCCCCCAGGACTCTACGCAGAAAGCGATTCTGCAGAGTTTGCATACGCTTATAACGAATTTGGGGTACATGAGCGAACGCCGGCGATGCGTACGTCATTATCGGCCTAATGCAAGTTGTATATATTCTAATCTTGTTGCGGACGGACATTGGACTCTTTTTATTCAAGAGCCAATATAACTGGCCCATCGCGAATGCGGCTCGCGCGCGTACCGCGTTTACGTGTGGCATGAAGGTCAACTTCTGGTCAAGGAAAACTCCTAAATACTTGACGGTCTTGGTCCAGGGAATGACCACGCCGTGCATGGTGACATTCCGCGCTGGAACCGTGAGACGGGGATTTCTACAGAATAGAATCGCGGCGCTTTTGGAAGGGTTGATTGTGATTCGCCACTTGCGGAACCATTCGCCGAGTTCATCGGCGGCGGCTTGCAAGAGACGAATCACATCAGCCGGATCTCTACGAGAAGCGTAGATAGCGGTGTCGTCAGCAAAGAGTGCCAGATGGGCGTTCTTTGGACGCGGAATATCGGCTGTATACAGCGAAAAGAGATAAGGGGACAGGGTGGAGCCTTGCGGGACTCCAGCCGTTATTGTGTGTTGGGAAGAGAGAGTTCCCTCCACACGATATCGAAAAGAGCGATTCGACAAAAAGTCTCGTATGATGTGCACGAGCTGTAAGGGCATGTTCATGGTGTACAGCTTGTAAAGCAAGCCGTTATGCCACACTTTGTCGAATGCTTTTTCGACATCGAAAAACAGAGCTCCGGTAGTGAATTTAGATTTTATATCTTTCTCGAGAATGTGTTCCGTGATGCGGACCACCTGATGCACGCAACTGTGCATCTCGCGGAAACCAAACTGCTCCTCGGGGAGCAGATTGTGGGATTTGACAAAAGACTTTAAGCGCTCGAGGACGATGCGCTCGTACATCTTACCCAGGGTACTGAGCAAACTAATGGGGCGGTAAGATGTCGGTTCGGTGGCGGGTTTGCCAGGTTTATGGAACCCTATCACAATCGCCTCCTTCCACTGTTGTGGAAAGAGACGGTTGCGGAGGGCCGCCTCAAAAATGGCAGTAAGGATTTCCAGCAGATGGCTGGGGAGCATTTTAAGGACACGATTGTGAATGCCGTCGCCCCC
The DNA here is from genome assembly GCA_905332985.1 of Mimas tiliae. Classification (NCBI taxonomy): domain Eukaryota; kingdom Metazoa; phylum Arthropoda; class Insecta; order Lepidoptera; family Sphingidae; genus Mimas; species Mimas tiliae. Next base: position 1,208,866 of record HG995266.1, on the reverse strand, counting down.
GGGGGCTTTGCGGCGTTTGAGCGCCTTGACCAGAGACTTGACTTCTTCGATCGTCACCGGTTCGAGGGGGGTAATGTTTAATGGCGTGTCGCCGACATTCGGGTCGACGACGAAAACGTCGGATAGTGGACGCGCGATTTGGGGCTGCATATGCGATTGCGTCGGCGGCGGGGGCGCAGAGAGCGCATTCCTACTTTCGACGTAACTATCTATCGCAACAAGATGTTCCTGATCTACGGGAACCGTATCGAGCGAGCATTGAGATTCCAGGCAGGTGGCCAATAACTCGGCTTTTTCGTCGTCATCAAACGCTGGGCGTTGATTCGGACGATCGAGCGGAGGCATGGTGGCCGTATCGTTTCTCCTGAAGTGGCGGCAGAGTTGCCAAAACGCCTGGTGCGTTGGCCTAATATCGGACAGGTGGGATTCCCATCTCGAATCGGTGACCTCTTTGAGGCGTCGTTTCACCTCCTTGCGGAGGTGATACAACAGAGGCCGCCGATCCGGGTTGGGATCCGCCATGAATGCGCGCATGGCCGCGTTTCGTCTCCTCATCAAGTCCCTCACATCGTCAGGGACGAGCCAGTAACTGCGAACAGTTTCCGGTTCCTCCCTGGAGCTTTCGCTCACAACGTTGCTAAGGTGGTTGGTGAAGTGACGAATCGCGACCGTCGTCTCCTCAGGAGTGACGATATTGGCGGGAATGGCTACAAGATCACTGGATGATGAAGAGGTGTCCGCGAGCTTGGCGCCAACTTGGCGCCAATCCGTTTTCACCCTCATCATCAGAGGATTGTTAACAAGACCTGTGTCTGAGGGGCCTTGGAGGTGGGGGACAAACTCTATAATCACAGGTCTGTGGTCGGAGTCTAGATCTTGTAGCACTCGTATGGAACGCATGCGCAAGCATACGTTCTTTACGAGTGCCAAGTCTAGAATGTCGGGTCGGTGTCGTCCGCCATGTGCGTAGTACGTGGGTTCGGGAGGAACTAAAATGTCCATACCTATTCGTTCAAGATTTACCGCCAGGGAGTTGCCTCTCGTGTTTGTCGAGTTGCAACTCCACAGCGTATTCTTGGCGTTGAGGTCACCCGCCATGAGGACGGATTCGCTCATACCGAATAGTATGTCCAGATCGGAGGAGAGAAGCTCCTTTGAAGGTGACAGATAGGCCGAGATGATAGTGATCGGCGGGTGGGCAGTCATGGACAGTCTGCAGACTGAAACCTCAATGTTGCTCAATCCTAACGGGGGATCTAAAGGTATGCAGTGCAGGGACCTTTTAAAATAGATAAGCGTGCCGCCTAGGGGACCGGAGACGCGGTCGTTGCGTACGAGCCGGTAATTCGGGATATTTGGACTACGCCGGGAAGGCTTAAGAAACGTTTCCTGGAGGAGGAAGACGTCTAAATCATTTTCGCGGGCAAATTGAGAAAGCTCGGTACGATCGTTGACGATACCGTTAATATTGAAAAAGCCCACTCTGAGGGAGCGGGGCTTGAACCGCGAGGGGGGGGAATTTCTAATTAAATTAGCCATTTAAACGGCATTATTAATGGTGGTGAGCAGAAACATTTTCTGCTCATTGAGTAATGCTTGAATCTCGTCCAGGAGGACGGGATTGGGACCGAAATTGAGAATTGAGTCCACGCGTACGGCGATACGCGTGGCATAATCATTATTAGACATTAGTGTCTTGACCAATTCCCACGCGCGGTTGGAAATGGGTCCGGACACCAAATGTTGGTCTTGTTCCGGGAGGAACGACCGTAAGCCCGAAGGCTGAGAAGGAGGGGGGGGAACGCGGTTCGCGGAAGTGCGCGGATCGCGGTTCGCGGGATTCGCGGGGGCCGGTTGAGCCGACGCTGCTGCCACCATCGCCACCTTGGCGGGTTTGGGTGCTTTAAGAGCATGGGTTGGAGCGGCTTGGGCTACCTTGGAAGAGGTAGCTTGCGCCTGGGGAACAGGTTTGGTGATGGCCTGAGCCGAGATTGGGGAAAACCCGCTGATGGGTTTTGTGATTTGGTTCAGTGGTGGGAACCACTGATTGACTAGGGGGGGAGGGGCGAGAATCGTGCTAGACACCGACTGGACGTGCGGTGGCCTAGGACGAGAGCCCTGAAGGGGCTTGCGCGGTTTTGATTTGGGCGCATGCGAGCACCCACGCCAATTGGCCGGATGGCCAGTTTGCCTGCAGTTTACACACGCAGGCGGCTCCGTGCATAAACTGAGGTCCTTAGGACGGGGACAATCCGCGGTGGCGTGCTCTCCGAGGCACTTGACACACCGGGCGTCTAAATGGCAGCTACGGGCTGCGTGGCCGTACTTTTGGCAGTTATGGCACTGGCCAATAACGCCTTTACGGTGGGGGGTCTCAATACGAAAGCCTCCGAGGCCTGCGATATCGCGGATCTCGTAGATCCGTTTCGCGTCGTCGCGGGATTTTAGAATGGCTAGAACCATTTCATATTGACCGCCATTCGGGGCGGGAGGGGAGTGTTTCGCGCGCCTCGACATGTACATCCGGTGTACTTCAAGTGCGGAGATTCCTTTTTCAAGGAGTCCGTCCTTGACTTCTTGGGCGGACATGGAGAGGGGGATACCGCGAATAACGTACTTGAAGGTACGTTCTTCGGGAAGGATGTATGTGAAATACTTGAACGATTTCTCGTCAAAGTATTTTGTTAACGACCTATGGTCGGAGATGGTGGTGGGTTGCAGCTGGAGGAGCTGCTTGGCATTATCCCAGCTATTGTGGGTGATTTTAAAGTCGTTCAAGACTTTGAAGAAGTCCGCCCAAGTAACGTTGTCCGGCTTTTTGACAAAGATTTTGGGTGGGGTCTTAGATTTGGCCTGAGGGGCCGACCCGGAAGAAGTTGTGGGTTTTGGCGTGGGTGCACGCGGCGCCGGAGTGGGAGCGCGAGCGGGTGCGGGTGGGGTCGGGTCGACCTGCATCTCGGTGTCGGGAGACGCCGAGGGAGCAGGGACCGCGGGAGGTGGAGACTCGGGAGAGTCGGGAATGCGTGCCCTCCTCTTCCTTTGCTTCCGGGTTTTCACCGGAGTAAATGAAGAGTCGGCCTGCGAGTCATCTTTCTCCGAGTGACTTTCGGAGGAAGATGACTCGGAGCCATCGGGCGAGGAACCGGATGCTGCGCGTTTTACCGCGCCAGAGCGGAGGGTGATCGTGGATGCAGCGTCGGAGTCGTCGGCGGGTGTGGCTGTTTTGCTCTGAAGGAGCTTGACAACGGATTTGACTAAGTGCGGTTTTGTTGTTAAGAACTGGATCAGATCGGAAAGTCCCGATAGTTCGCTGAGGTCGTCCAAAGGCTCGGTGTCAGCCATGGTGACTGATACCGAGCCCTTGCCTAATTTTGTTAAAAACGATCCCTAGGTGTGTTCGGGAATCGGTGCGTTCCGCCTGGGAAAGAACACACAAGAAACCAGGCGGCTATCGCACTGCCGTGCGCGGTCGCGGTCGCGTCGCGGGTCGGGGTGAGGCCCCTTTCCTAACACCCCGGGTGGGATTTCCCGGGGGTGAGTGGGTGCGTGGCCCTCCTCGCCGGGGATAGGCGAGGGGGGAATGTACTTAAATTAGGTGTGCCCTAGAGTGTCTCCCGTCGCCAATCTTATTGTGCGAAACGGGTTCCTAACAGTCCGTGCAACGTAGACGGTATAGGTTACAAGTAACCGCACGCCCAACCGTTACACGGGATGGAATTATAAGGAAGGGTAAGGTTTTGGGTGGGTGATATGCGGGGGAAACCGTGGGGTCACTCCACGTGCTTCCTGATCCGCACCCGTCCGACTTCGCTTCAGCCCTTAAGGGGCGCAGCGCGGGTCGGGTCACCGCAAGCTCGGTTTCGTTTACACCGTTAGGTATCCACCGAGCTACGTCCTGAAGGGACCAAAAAGGCTGGCCCCAGCGAGATGTAGACAATAACCCTGTCCTGAAAAGGACGCGGCTACTGTCCAGAAATGGCTGAGAGCGCAACGGCTGTCAGGTACTAATAGCAAGAGTGTACCAGGAGAGGTAAGCACTCAAGCACGACCGTCCAGCGCGAGAGCTCAGAGCGGAGTGTGTGTCTGCGCCGCTCTCGCCCGCCCGCTTTTATACCCGAGCAACAACAAGTTTAGTAGTGGGGCGGAGCGGATGCACCTGCTAGTTTGTTCTCGATGCACGTGTTGTTTTACACTAGGACTAACGCTGCGCCGACATATACAATACATTGCTATTTAGATGCAAATAACAGTGTGTTACTCATATTATTTACTTATTATAATTCATGGGGGCCGCGCCACGTGCGCGCCCGGCATCAGTCAGCTGTTCATTACGTTTCAGACGAAAATATTTTTTTAAATACGTTCATTTCTCTAACCTAACTGTGTAAGGTTAATATCTCGCTTGTTTTTTTTTTATTTAACAATTTTTTTATTACGCTGTCTACACACAAACTACTATAGAGATAATAATAATAATAATAAATAAATACACCCAACAGTCACACACATAGTTCTGACCCCACACTAGGTAAACCTCTATCGTGGGTATCAGGAACTACGAGGGACTTGCGGTCCCACAACACCCAGACCCGAGACCTATATTTGTGGTTCACACAAACATTTGTCTCAGTGTGGGAATCGAACCCACGGAGAGATGTTACGTCTACACGTCTATCTTCACGACCTAGAAAGGGCCATAACAAAGGCATTAATGTAAACAACAGCAACAGTGTGTAAGCACTGTTGTGTTCCGGTGTGAAGGACATTGAAGCCAGTGTAATTACTGGGCATTATGAGACTTAACACCTTATGTCTCGGGGTAACGAGCGCAGTCCAGTGTCATGCTGTGCTTTATTTAAAGTTCTGTGTGGCGTTGCTTCTGTTTATGAGCAGGCGTGGCGCTTACCATCAGGCGAGCGACCTGCTCGTCTCGTCATTCAATCTAATAAAAAATAAATAAAAAAAATACTACTAGACAATCTGCGCGGTACATGGAAGTTGCGCCACCAAGTTATGGTCAATTGACCGCAACTCAATATTACCATCTCACTTACTCTCAACAAGATCTCCTCTAGCCCTCCCGTCTGTCAGCTGTCAAACTCCCGCGTTATGTGACGAAATTTTACTTCTATACCACAGACTACTTAGAAAGAACTGCTTCTATACAGCCCGTCTTTTTTTTTTATTAGATTGAATGACGAGACAAGCAGGTCGGTCGCCTGATGGTAAGCGCCACGCTTGCTCATAAACAGAAGTAACGCCACACAGAACTTTAAATAAAGCACTGCATGACACTAGACTGCGCTCGTCACCCCGAGACATAAGGTGTTAAGTCTCATAATGCCCAGTAATTACACTGGCTTCAATGTCCTTCACACCGGAACACAACACTGCTTACACACTGTTGCAGAAATAGAAAAAGCGGTGGTACCAACCCAGCCGGTCTCTCGCAAACGAGGGACCAATAATAATAATATACAAGTCTTTGCTTTTACGCGAGATATTTGTCGGCGATATTCATCTCTCTCGTGCGCGTGTCGTGTTGCATAAACTAAGCCCCGGTCTAATTCAATAAATACACCCAACAGTTGCACACATAGTCCTAGGTCCTGACCCCATACTAGGTAAACCTGTATTGTGGGTATCAGGAACTACGTGATTTGCGGCCTCACAAGTCACAACACTAGACCCGAAACATTTTTTGTGGATCACACAACATTTGTCTCGGTGCGGGAATTGAACCCACGGCCTCTCGCCACCGAGGCTGTCAATTACGTCAACTATAAAACAAACAATAAATCTTATGAGAAACACTTTTTATTAAACATATTTTTATAAAAATAAACAATTTCTTTGAGAAAATGTTGCAACACAATTATCATTACAGAAGATCTTGGACAAGATTTAAATTTTTCAATGAGTGATGGCTTGGTTTCTAAAATGCTGATTAATGAAAAATTTACTAATCAACAGTCAAATCTAATGTCAAGTCTCGAACTTCGTCTGGATGACGAGCGTAGTCCAATGCCATGCACTGATTTGTAATTCAAAGTTCTGTGTTGTGTTGCTTCTGTTAATTGGTAGGGGTTGCGCTTACATTCAGGCGAGCGACCTGCTCACAGAAAACCGGCGTAAAGTAGCAGCTTGCTGCTGCGTTTTGTAAGGTGAGTGAGATATCCGGGGTCCCAAACCCCTCCCATTCCCAATACCTTTCCTTTAAGGTCGGCAACGGGCCCATGCTTCTTTTGGTATTGTGGGCGTACATGGGCGGTGGAGATCACTCACCATAACGCACCTTTAAAGACAAACTGTTACTAAACGGAAATATAAAATTAAACAACTAGTATAAACACAATATTGCATTTAGCCAGCAAATCTTATTTAGTTTTGTAACTGTCAAAGTTAGCGCCATCTACCTCGAAAAGTGGAATTTTTATGAAAGTGTGAAAGTCATCGTATAGTTTACGTAATTTTGAAAAAAATCGTTTAGTAACGGTTTGTGTTTAAAGATGCGATAAGGTTACCCACTTGCTTGTTTCCGACCTACGCCTTAAAAAAAAATTACCATCTCTAAGCATTTTTACTCATTATACATTGATTTATAATAGCTAGCAAGCTGATATTTTCCAATGCCGCGGCAACTCTCTCCTTGTCAGCTAATTGTTTGTTGACCGCTTCTTCGGAGGCGTGGGACCCTTCAGTAACTTGTACCGTCACTTTGAACCTAGTGGGGAGCGCTCGGAGTAGCTGGACTCTGATTGAGAGGCCTGAAACAAGTAGTAATTGACTTTCAAATAAATACAACCAATAATTTTACTGCCTCGGTGGAGCAGTTGTAATGCGTACATGTTACGATGGAGGCTAATGCTGAGGTCTCAGGTTCGATCCCGGGTCAGGTAAAGTGGTATTGGGATTTTCTATTACGAAATGCTCAGTATCAGCCAGGAGTCTGGAATTTGTGCCCAGTATGGCGATAGGCTCGCCCCGTATAGTAGTAGGTCCATTGTATGCTAGAGGCCAGCTGTGTTATACTTTATGCAGTGTGTAAGCACTGTTGTTTCGGTTTGAAGGACATCGCAGCCAATGAAATTAATGGGCATTGAGACTAACACCTTATGTCTCGGGGTGACGAGCGCAATCCAATGCCATGTATTGCTTTGTAATTCATAGTTCTGTGTGGTGTTGCTTCTGTTTATGGGCAGGCGCATACCATCAGGCGAGTGACATGCTCGTTTCTGCATCTATTGACCTATACCAGCGTGCAGAGGGCATGACACACTTCGCCCTTTGCTAGATTCTTCACAAACAAAACAATTTTTGAACAGTATAAATTGGCTTTATCTTACCTATTAACGTAGCCATGCTACAATGGGGTATCGTGGGTGTGAATTTAATAAGTATATTGTTGTTCTTATTATCCAAAAATACACCATCTTCTTCCACAACTTTTAATTCTTCCAAAGTCAAGGGATGTTCGGGGTCATTAATGTTTCTGATCATATCGAATATTTCCCGGCGATCAAACTCGTCCACTACATTTTCATCGCGATCCGCATCAGTTATCACCCTTTCCGAACCTTTGTCGTAAACGTTTGGATTTACGTTGTCGATAATTTTCGTCATTTTAAACAATCTTTGTATGGCTGTTTTTTCATCTAAAAACAACATGGTTCTTGACGCGTGCGTTCGGAAATTTCAGTTGGTTGCGTTCGAACTAAAATTGAGAATCGTCTTATAAATCAATATTTTATGACCTGCGCTGAAAATTCAATCAAAATGTATTCTAATTAGACCATGCAATTACTCATAACTCATAAGTATCGTTTTCTTTTTTATGTGCATTTTATTAGAAGTATTTATTTTTTGTTCCACAACATAAAATTTTATTGTTTAAATTTTTGAATGTTCTTTTGTTGTTATCAAACTGACATAAAAGCTTCGTTCGGAAATACTTTACAACAGTCGATAAGTGCACGATTACATAGAATAAAAATATAAAAAAACATAGACTGGTACAGGTGTTTAGAACCCTTCAGCTTCTGGAAATGTTTGTTGAACCTCTTTGATATTAATCCTTTAGCAGAAAAAATATTTGTGATAATAATTGTCGGGTCCACATCTCTCATGTTAGTAACCTCGGGTGCCAGAAAATGCGAATTGTACAGTTTTTATAACACAAGTAAAACGTCTTTCATTCTGGAGTACCTCATCTCACATTCAAAGTTGGCCCTGCGCTTAGTATCGATCATATGACGTCCCGCTTCACAATTATAGCAGCAATCGCTCCATAATAATTTATCTTTCTTTTTTTTTAAGCATAGTCCGGCTGACGAGCAGTTGGCTCACCTTATGGTAGTGATCAGTGATCTCCACCGCCCATGTACGCCCATAATACTAATATTTTATGCTGTGAAACAGTGGTAACGACCCGGACGAGCCGGACCATTCGTGCTGTAAAGGTGTCTACAGCGTGGCTCTACCCCTAACAAATTCCTGTGAATGTCCTAATATGAGATTTTTGCAAACGAGTACGTTGGTCATGTGTGAGTTATTTGTTATCACCGCCCTTGCACACAATCCACTCACAATGCCAGATGTATTGTTGGTGCTTTGCGTAGGTACTTTATAGTAAGGAATAACACAACAGCAAAGTTGTCTTTCCACGTCAGTTTTCTGTGAGATAATCTACAGCATGGCTCTACAACTATAATGAAAAGTCACAAATCACAGTTGGTGGGTGTCATTCTATTCAGTGATTTTCGCGAATAGTGATTAGTGTGTAACTGCGGCGCAGCTCGGCGTATGATAGAAAAAGAATCCAAGAAGGTTTGTAAGTATTGTAAAATATGTATATTTCCGAACGAGACATCAGCTGTCAACGGTGAAATTTCGAGTTTGACAGTTACTAAAATCAATAAGTGGTTCAGAGATTTTCACTTTCCTCCACAATTTAAGTCATTTTAAATTATAGGAGGCATTCAGTTAACATATCAAAGGCTCTGTTATAACGCACAAGTAAGTATTGTTGATTATTTAGTGCTTAAACCAAGTAAAACGACATATTTCGCTAGCATTATGATGGTAAAGAAATCACTGTTGAGTTATCAATCAACTGGGTGGATTAAGTTATGTTCCAATCATTTTAAACGGGTGTAGCGTAGCTGTGTAGTTAAAATATATAATATATTTTGTCTATACATGTTATGTAAGTGTACAACTAGAGTCTAGTATAATTTTTCTATATATATAAATAATATCTCGAAATAACTTTCGATAAAACTGTAGTGATTTAGACTGTAATTAACTGATTTTAAAAAAAGATGAGGCTTTTAATTTGTCTGTACACATATATTTGTTATGTATGTTCATCCATAAACTGACAAATATGCTCCAATTTTGATGTTTTTTCTTTTGAACGACAGTTCTGTAATGGTTCCATAATATTTCATAGGCCCCTTATATGCGGTAAGACCCTCGTATGCGAGAGGCCGTCTGTGTTGGTACCACCGTGCTGTTTATTTCTGCCACCATGCAGCAGTGTCTAAACACAGTTGTGTTCTGTTTTGGAAGATATTAAAACCAGTGAAATTACTGGGCATTAAATTGGGTCTGGTAAAAGTGGTATTGAGTTTTTCTATTATACAATGCTCAGTATCAGCTCAGCGTCTGGAATTGTCTCTACCACTCAACTCTGTTCGGTTTTATATATTACTAGCTGTCCCGTGCACCTGGTAGGTGGTGCTGCAAACTATCAATTATATGTTTTTTTTTTTTTTTTTTTTATAGTATAGGCCGGCAATCGAGCAAGTGGGTCACCTGATGGTAAGCGATCTCCACCGCCCATGTACGCCCACAATACAAAAGAATTATGGGCGCGTTGCCGACCTTAAAGGAAAGGGATAATAAGGGATTGGGAAGGGGAGGGGGATTTGGGCCTCCGGATATCTCACTCACCGTACGAAACGCAGTAGCAAGCTGCTACTTTACGCCGGTTTTCTGTGAGACAGTGGTAACGACCCGGACGAGCCGGCCCATCCATGCTGTAGACAAAATTGTCTACAGCGTGGCTCTACCACTCGTTATCAACTATCAATTATATGTTGCGGGTACAACATATAATTGATAGTTTGCAGCACCACCTACTGGGTATAATTGTGAATATAAACCATCCAGAGACCCACTTCAACACACAGAAAAAGATACATCAAAATCAGGCCAGTCATTCTCGAGTTTTGCCCTTAGCAACAAATTTAGCCATTCATTTTGATTTATATAGACTAGGGGCGTTGCCCATGTATTGCCACAAAATATAAAATAAAAAAAAACTTAGAGTCCGACGAATATTGTAATAAATAAAAAAATAAATTTTTTTTTAAAATAGTTATAATTTATGTTACAAGAAAAGTTGTAGTTTTAATTATTTTTAAACAAAATGTATTGAATTAATATTCGGGCGCCAGGCAGACAAGCCACCATGAAACAATGCTCTCGGATAGAATAGCCAGAGGCTTGGAAATTTAATCTTTAGGGGGGTAGAATTAGACCAACATTGATAAAAGAATTTGGTTTATTCCCTGGTTACTAATTTACAGAAAATACACTGTCACTGTTGCACTTTTTATGCTGATAAATTGAGATAGATGTTCTTCAGCTGAAGGCTGTTAAAATAGATAAAATTAACTTACAGTTCTCATTCCCAATGTTACACTTAAATTAAAATCCGACTTCCAAGATGAGTCCACATGTTCTGCAGCACAAGGTAGCCAAAACACGCATCAAAGTATTATCACTGCAGCCAAACCGAAGCAAACCGAAGCAAACGTAGGAAAATTCATTCAAAAGTAGTAAAATTGGTAAAAAGGTTGAAAACAGGATTAAACGGAAGAAAACGGGGTTAACGGTAGAAAACGGTAGAAACGGTAGAAACGGTAGAAACGGTAGAAACGGCCGCGATTGCTGTAAACAAAACATTTCACATCAATCCTAGGTTCAAATACTAAATTCAACAAAACTGTCATTACCCAAATATTCATGAAAACTGACCGGCAACAAAATGTGGAAATATCCTCTCCAAAAATAAGGCCATGGAAAGTCCTAATTAGATTTTCCATCTGTAAGTCCAAAAAAAACCACGTTTGAGCACAACACGAACCAATATGGTTGACATTAAAAATACGAAATTTGAAATATGACTTACCAAAAATAAATAATTATGGCTATATTAAGCCATAAAGCTGTTTTACAACAAAACATGCTTTTAATGTCCTAGTAATCAAGGATTATTAAAAATTTTGTGGATTTACATTTCCACGACTTGTCTATCGAAACGAAGGGAAGAAAGTGAGATCCGCTTAGGGTTGTGCCACGCTCAGCGCGCGCGCAGCTCTAGGGATGTCAAAACGTTAATTTAAAAATTCAAACAATCGACTAAATTGATTTTTAACCTGTGACATAATTAATATGTTACAATATGAGACATATGTTAGTTTCTTCCCCACATTATTCTGCATCGATTGGTATCTGTCTCGACCCCATACCCCCAGCGGTTTCGGAGGAGATAGCGTGACAAGCTTTTGGCAGCGGCGGCGGCGGCGCCAGTTACTTTTTTTTAGAATAGAGAGATTATACTCTCACCGAACTATGTTTGGTTTTATTTATTTATTTCTCCTTCCGCAGACAAAATGGCAGGTGATCCGTGGGTGGTGCAGTCCCATGAGCACGGCAAGTTTGCCGAACACTTCAGGAACCTCGGCCCCGTGAATGGCAACCTCAGCGGCGAGCAAGCCAAGAGGTTCATGTTGCAAGTATGTATGTTCATTTATAGCACAACAAATAGGGTAGTTGACTAATTTTTTTTTATTATTTAAATCAATAAGTTACGTTACTGATTTTGAGTAACTTTAAGTAATTGCAGAAAGAATTTTATAAATCGGACCAAAAATAAATAAGTTAGAAGCCATTCAAATCCTGTAGAAGGGGTAATTGTCAAATGACAGACGACGCAAACTTTGACGTCACTGTGTAAAATGTTCATTATGGTGCACGCGTGCAAGCGAGATAGAGAGATATCCCTACTACGCACCCACTTTTCCTCATACCAACATTTAAAGTCATGACTGCGGGCACATTTCAGAACACTGATTTTGATTGTGTTTTAATAAAAGGGTTTCTTTTGCGTATCATTTTCTGTTGCTTATAAAATAATGTATAAAATTCAATATAGGAAACTACCCTATTGAGTGCACTGCGTGCTTAGCATATAATAATAATAATAATAAGCCCGCAGGGCAGCTTGTGGGGAGCTGTTGGGGAGTAGCGACCCTACGTACCCGAGTGCTCCCGGGGGAGGTTCCTGTTCTTCATCTCTGGCTCACCTTCACTGGCCGGCTGGAGTGAACACTGATGAGGAACAAGTCCCCCACCTCTGGCTTGCCTTCACCGGCCGGTCAGAGTGGAGTCGCGAGAGCTTCATGCTCGAAGGAGCTTCATGCTCGAAGGGTGGATGTGAAACGTAAGTGGTGAGTGGGCAACGTGATGGGACCCTAAGGGAGCAAATGATCGTTGTTTAAAGCCCAGTGACACCTCTCCACCCTTTAGCCACACATCTGGGTGTTGCTCCCTTTTCGCTTTTTCTAGTGCCTATTTTAGGGAGCCCATCTACCTGAGTTGGCGAGTCACCACCTGCCTATTTTATCCATGTTTTTAACATAGGTCAGGCAGATGCCATAGTCCTTCCCATAGACCCGGTTATCTAATCCATCAACACCTCACCTCTATAAAATAGTAGATATTTATTTTTGCCCATCCCTACAATAGTCCTACTTCAACCGGGGGCTGTCCTTGGATACACTTTTATAGTGTATACAAGGATAGCCATCGGGTGGTGTCACATCACCTTATTAAATTAAAATCGTCTAACGGGCCTCTACGTGTTGGCTTCGGCCCCACGCACGCCTTCCAAAGGTCCGGTACTCTGTAGTCCCGAGATTATGGCAAGACAAACATAATAATAATACTAGACCTGTATTATATACGTCCCACTGCTGGGCACGGGACTCCTCTACTGAATGAGAGGGGTTAGGCCTTAGTCCACGACGCTGGTCTAATGCGGGTTGGCAGACTTCACATACCTTCGAAATTCTTATGGAGAACTTCTCAGGTATGCAGGTTTCCTCACGGTGTTTCCTTCACCGTTAAAGCAAGTGATAATTAACAATTAATACACACGTAACTTAGAAAAGTCAGAGGTGTATGCACTTGGGGCTGGTTTCGAACCTGCGACTTTCGTCTCGACAGTCCATACCACTCCCCGCTGAGCTATCACTGCTATTAGCATATGCTACACGATATATCTCGCGTGAGAGATAACTGCCTCGGTGGCGCAGTTGTAATGCGTACGCGTTACGAATGAGGTTAACGCTGAGGTATCGGGTTCGATCCCCGGGTCAGGTAAAAATGATATTGGGTTTTTCTATTACGATACGCTCAGCATCAGCCCGGAGTCTGGAATTTGTGTCCGGTATGGCGATAGGCTCGCCCCGTATCGCATAAGGGACGGAAATACGCTCGGCGAAATGTGGGTGTACTGGTTACACCTCTGCCTACCCCTTCGGGGATTTCAGACGTGAGTGCGTATGCGAGAGATAACTATCGACGAAAAATATCTCTAGTAAAAGTGTCAATATTGGTGACAGTCTCCGTGGCGCAGTGGATGAGTAGCCAGTTGCGACGCGACTGGTGGGTTTGATTCCCACACCTAGACAGTTTTGTCTACAGCATGAATGGGCTGGCTCGTCCGGGTCGTCACCACTGTCTCACAAAAAATCGACGTAAAGTAGCAGCTTGCTATTGCGTTTCGTACGGTGAGAGATATCCGAAAACCGAAATCCCCCTGCCCTTCCCAATCCCTTAATCATCCCTTTCCTTTAAAGTCGTGATTCATGATTTTTCAGGTATAGTGGGCGTACATGGGCGGTGGAGATCACTTACCATCAAGTGCCCCACTTGCTCGTTTGCCAGCCTGTACTATAAAAAATCATTTAATTATCTCACGCCTCTATCCCCAGGGGAGCAGACAGAGGTGCAATCAGTGAATTGAAATCGGTGTTTTTTCTTACAATAAAAAACCTATTATTCTGTACTCAAAATTTCTTCCAGTCGCAACTGCCTCCACCGATCCTGGGTCAGATCTGGTCCTTGGCTGACACCAATGCTGACGGTAAACTGGACCTTAAGGAGTTCTCCATAGCTTGCAAGGTATTTTCTCTATATTTATTTATTTATTTGGAGTTTACAACAGAATACACCTGTTACATTTATAGATCACAATATGGCAGTATTAGACAATAGTGTTTCTCTAATTACAGTAAACTACAGCGTGCAAATATTATATTGAGCTTATTAAAACTAAATTATTATTATTTTTATTTTTTTTATTACATTGACTGACGAGACGAGCAGGTCGCTCGCCTGATGGTAAGCGCCACGCCTGCTCATAAACAGAAGCACCGCCACACAGAACTTTAAATAAAGCTCTGCATGACACTGGACTGCGCTCGTCACCCCGAGACATAAGGTGTTAAGTCTCATAATGCCCAGTAATTACACTGGCTTCAATGTCCTTCACACCGGAACACAACAGTGCTTACACACTGTTGCTTGGCGGCAGAAATAGACAAAGCGGTGGTACCAACCCAGCCGGTCTCTCGCAAACGAGGGACCTACCACCTTGCAAATCTCTATCTATACCTAATCATACTGATATTATAAATGTGAATGTAAGTTTGTTTGTTACGCTTTCATGCGAAAACTACTTAACCGATCATCATGAAACTTTGTACACATATTCTTGGAGGTATAAGAAGTAACATACGATACTTTTATGAAAAAAAATTATCGATTTGTTTGTTACGCTTTCACCCATTGAATTTTGATGTAGAGATAGATGGGACCCTGGAGACGGTTATAGGCTACGTTATTATTTCGGAAAAGTATTCACGCGGGCGGAGCCGCGGATAAATTCTACTAATATTATAAGGAGGAAAGATTTTTTTGTATTTTTGTATGTAACGAATAAACTTAAAACTACTGGACCGATTTCAAAAATTCTTATGCCGTTAGAAAGCTACATTATCACTGAGTAACATAGGCTAATTTTTATCCCGGAAAAGGCGGTTCACGCGGGCGGAGCCGCGAGCAATGGCTAGTTATATTTATATATTACCTTGAGTGACGAAACTAGCAGGTCGCTCGCTTGATGGTAAACGTCTTGCCTGCCCATAAACAGAAGTAACACCACACAGAACTTTGAATTACAATTTTACAAAGCACTGCATGGTATTGGACTATGTTTGTCACCACGAGACATAAGTTGTTAAGTGTCCTAATATCCAGTAATTTCACTGGCTTCAATGTCCTTTAAACCGGAACACAACAGTGCTTACACACTGTTGCTTGGTGGCAGAAATAGACGTCGAGGTGGTATCAACCCAGACGGCCTCTCGCCTTCCACCTAGTAAAAGAACCAAGGTGTAAGAAATCATTTTTTTTATTGCAGATCATAAATTTAAAGCTCCATGGTATTGAAGTGCCTAAGACTTTACCGCCCTCGCTGATCGCATCTCTAAGTCCTACAGGTAAGCCTTGCAGGGACTTTTTAGGCCATGGGGGGCATAGTTTGGGGCCCTTTATTGGGAAAGTAAAAAAATCCTTTTCAATATTTTTTTTATTAGCGAAAATAGTATTTATTTCTTTCCACCTACCCTTATTCATATTATAGAGTAATGGACGGTTGGATAAATCGTATGAAAGAGTTTGTTGTCATAGTTGGAACCCATTTGCCAGTGCCTAGGGCTCAGTTACCAGTCGCCAGATCATAGTGATCAATTTGATGGTCTAAGAGTTCATTACGCGGTAGCTCTGCCGGTTTACTACTCAGTCTTAGTTATAATAAATTAGAAAGCTGTCTCTAAAGAATCCTGGCATGCGGTTGTGGTCTGTAAAGCAGTGACATTGTAAATGTAACCTATAAACCACTAGAAGAATTGATAACCATAATTTTGTATTTTTATAATAATACTAAGTAAATTCTAAGGGTCTTATTCATAATAAAACGCTTATCGAAGGTATAAACCTTCATTAGTTAAAACGTTATTTTAACCCTATCGAACGTTCAATAAAATTCTTTATTCATAATCGTTTGATAAAGCTCCAATAACTAAAATAGTTTTATCATACACAAAGTTGCCAGTTTACAGAAAATGATTGATTGATTGAATGATTTTAATATGGTTTGTCTCTGGAAAGACTGGAAACAAACTAAATAAAAAGAAAATTGATGGAGTTTTGGCGGGAATTCTAACAGTGCGGTGGCTCTCTTGATTTAATTATTTCCTAAACTAGTTTAAAGTTGTGTTTGTTGTATAAAAGTGGTGTGGTTTTGTGCAATAATCATGTACGATGATGAATAGCGTATGGAAACATTAAATATAAGGAATTTAGGTGATTTTTGATCAAGGGTATTGATCGACCTTGTGCTTTCGATCCGCTTGAAGAATGTCGTCTAAGAAGCATTGAACTGAAAGGAATTAACACCAGAACTCCAACAAGACCTTGAAATGAGCCACACCCCTGTTTCATCGTTCTTGGAATATAAGAAAAGAATATAACTAATGACTTGGCAGCATGGTCTCTGATCTTTCCGGTTCCTTAAGGAACAAACAAACAAAAAAAAGAAAATTGCCATCTCATCAATGTCAAATGTCAAGATAGGTAAACAAACAGGAGTTATAAAATTCAACAAGACCTTGAAATCGACCACGCCGCGCCGTTGCGCTGATATTTCGTCGTTCTTGGGAAGAGTTGAAAATATACAATATAGTACTCGTCATTGGCGTAATGTATAATAGGGCGAAGCCGTTATAAATAAAGAAAAATACATAAATTAAAAATAAAGTCAGTAGACGTAAAATTTAACGTCAATTATGAAACAGCTGACCGATGTCGGCCACGTTTTTCACTATCAAACGCTTAAAATAGGTTTATAGAAGGGTTATAGCTTCTATAAAATAGTGACACTTTATAGGAGAGTTAATGAGCGTTTTAGCGTTATTGAACGATTATGAATAACAATTTTTATCAATCATCTTATAACGGCCTTATAAAGCTTCGATAACTTAAGACCATAATAACAATAAATATATATAGCCCATAGTTATAGGAAGCGTTTTCCTTACTCAGTCTAGCCATGCCACTATAATGAAATTAACTCGAATTTTCCCCACAGGTGTCCAAAAACAAACCTTCACCCCACCAGCGAAACCCCCAATCCCCCCCATGCCGGCGATCCCACCCATGCCCTCAGCACCAGCGATGCCCCCAATGCCCCAACAACCTCTCATAGCTGGCTTACAATCAAACCAAACCAACCAATCACTGCTCGGGGATTTCGGGGCCCCATCGCAACCTCTAGTCAACAATTCCCCTTTAATCCAGCCCTTGATGCAGCCCACGGCACCGGCGGTACCAAGTTCGGTGCCAGATTTGATTTCTGGCGTAAAACCACTGTCCCAGTCTCTGATTGACACCCAGCCGTTGGTTTCGACGACTCAGACGTTGATGGGTAACGCGCCTTTAATGCAATCGCAGCCGTTAATCTCTAATCAGTCGGTGATGAGTTCACAGCCAATCATGGGCTCAAATGCTTCGTTGATGGGCTCAAATGCGTCGTTGATTGGCTCAAATGCGTCGTTGATGGGCTCAAACGCGCCGTTGATGGGCTCAAATACATCGCTGATGGGCTCAAATGCGCCGTTGATGGACTCAAATGGCCCGATGACTGCAACTACTATGGGCTCAATGATGCCTCAATCTCAATCTGTAATGTCGACGCAGTCCGCGCCGATGGTACAGTCGCCTCCCCATCCGTTGGTGGGACCAACTCCCATGGTCCCATCATCCCAGCCTTCAGCCCCTACTGGCTCATTGATCAACAGCCCGCCTCAGGCAGTGAGTGCGGCTTCGATTCCCGGACAGCCTATAACGTCGACGCCGATTACAGCTGTGAAGGGTGAAGTTTTGTCAAAACCAGGTGAGTTATAAAATATATATTTTTTATCGTTCAGCAAACATACAAGCGGGTCACTTCAGGGTAAGTGATCTTCACTCCCCAAGAATGCTCCAAATAAATGAAGAATAATGAACGCGTTGCCTACCTTAAAGGAAAGGGATAATTAAGGAATTGGGAAGGGGAGGGGGCATTTGGGCCTCCGGATATCTCACTCACCGTACGAAACGAAGCAGCAAGCTGCTACATAACGTCGGTTTTCTGTGAGACAGTGGTAACGACTCGGAAGAGCCGGCCCATTCATGCTGTAGACAAACTGTCTACAGCGTGGCTTTACCATTTAAAAATAGGGAAGGGGAGGGGCATCTGGGCTTCCGAATATCTCACACACCGTACAAAATGCAACAGCAAGCTGTGAGACAGTGGTAACAACTTGGAAGAGCCAGCCCATTCATGCTGTAGACAAAACTATCTACAGCATGGCTGCACTTTATCACATAAGGGACGGAGCTACGCTCGGCGAAATGTGGGTGTACTGGTTGCACCTCTGCCTACCCCTTCGGGGATTACAGGCGTGAGTGCGTATGTATGTATGTATTTTCTTTAAATTATTTATTAAGATTACTGTATGCTTTATGATTAGGTTCCGTGGTGACGAGCCCCACAGAGGTCCCCATGGGAGTGATGAGTCCACCACCGGCTGAATGGGGGGTCCCGCAGCCACAAAAACTTAAGTAAGTATAACTTAGGTAAAGATCATGAATATGAGCTTGGGAGAATGAGAGT
This sequence comes from Mimas tiliae, assembly GCA_905332985.1. Lineage (NCBI taxonomy): Eukaryota > Metazoa > Arthropoda > Insecta > Lepidoptera > Sphingidae > Mimas > Mimas tiliae. The sequence continues at coordinate 1,190,016 of HG995266.1, read as the reverse complement.
TTAGTTACCCTTTCTGCCTACCCCTTCATGTAGACAGGTGTGAGCTTATGTATGTTCCATCTTCTTCCACCTGCCCATATCCCACTCGCAGTGGGGTCGGCGCAACATGCTTTTTAACACATGTTCAGATAGATTAGGCTGGCCTGCCCATATCAACCCATCTGGGGAGAAAATATACTTTTTTTTAAGCTTGAATGACGAGACGAGCAGATCGCTCGCCTGATGGTAAGCGCCACGCCTGCTCATAAACAGAAGCAACGCCACACAGAACTTTAAATTACAAAACACCGCATGACATTAGATTATGTCTCAAAGCCCAATAATTTCACTGGCTTCAATGACCTTCATATCAGAACACAACAGTGCTTACACACTATTGCTTGGCGGCAGAAATAGACAAAGCGGTGTAACCAACCCAGCCGGCCTCTCGCATACTAGGGACCTACCACCTTGTGTGTGGGTCACACAAACATTGTGTCTCGGTGCGGGAATCGAACCCACAGCCTCCGGCAGCCGCTCGCCCACTGCGCCACGGAGGCTGTCGATTATTCATTATTCAAGCCAAGATATTTGGTGTTCAGGTACACGCAGCTGTTCAATGCGACTGATCGCACCAAGTCTGGTTCAGTGTCAGGTGGTCAGGCGAGGTCCATCATGCTGCAGTCCCGTCTGCCGCAGCAGACCCTCGCGCAGATATGGGCACTGGCTGATCTCGACTCTGATGGGAAACTGGGTGAGTTGTTTGTTGAAATGAAATGAAAATAAAGAAACTTATCTATACAATATGTAAAAAAACCCTGTCCGACCCGAAAGCGGCATATACGTATCCCAATGACATTACCGGGAGAAATAAAAATAAAATATTATTCATGGAAATGAAAATGCACGTTATTATTACCCAAATTTCCCTAAAATCAAGGAAATTTTTAAAATGTGACAACACATCCCGACCTTGAGCATTTTAATAAGTCAGTTAAGTCGCAAAAATTGTTTCCGAGTAGTTGTTCCGTTGTTGTTTGTTTTCAGCGAAATGTCATACTCTAATCAAGAGTATTTTAATATGATATTGTGTCTGGGTAGGAGTGACTGCAATTATTCAGCGGCTCAAAATCATGTGTGCAATTCACACGTGGTTGAAGTGAAACCTTCAAAAATTTTGGCGTCAAGATAATGAGACGAATGTAACATTTCAGGAAGAGGATAATTGTAGGTTTTAGTAATGATCATAGTGATACAAAGTTTGATAATTATTTTACTTTTTATTCGTATATATTACATAGATTTATTCAGACTCGGAGCTTACATTTTCGATAAAGGATACAATGAAGAATTTTAATATAAAAATTATGAGAAAACTCCACAAACGTATAATACGTACACGTATACTAAACACCACGGTTGATGTGATGCCTTTTCTCAAGCTTTGTACTACGCATGCGCGCACAACTGTATAATGCTTCCTATCTCATTTCTCCCACGTTAAATCTTATGAATTTATGTGTCTGTCTCTTTTTACTGTCGCTTTTTCGTTTCATCGACTTTCAAATCGCGATGCTAAAGAAGTTTTCACTTCAAAAGGCTCACCGGGGTCCCCAAAATAGATTTGACGCAGCCCCATTAAAGTGCTTATACATAAAGTTAGTGACGTTTTGTGCCCAGGTTGCGAGGAGTTCGTCCTGGCGATGTATTTATGCGAGAAAGCGACTCAAGGTGAAACTGTACCCGCGAAGTTACCGCTCGAACTGATACCGCCTACTTTCAGGTAAATATATAAATAATAATACTATAAAAATAATACTAGCCCTGTATTATACACGTCCCACTGCTGGGCACGGGCCTCCTCTACTGGATGAGAGGGGTTAGGCCTTAGTCCACCACGCTGGACTAATGACTGCAGACTTCACACCCTTCGAAATACTTATGAAGAACTTCTCAGGTATGCAGGTTTCCTCACGATGTTTCCTTCACCGTTAAAGCAAGTGATGATTAACAATTAATACACACATAACTTAGAAAAGTCAGAGGTGTGTATGCTCTTGGGGCTGGTTTCGAACCTGCGACTTTCGTCTCGACAGTCCGTACCACTCCCCGCTGAGCTATCACTGCTACACTGAGTCCTATTGACTGATTACGAGACTAACGCCCGGTTTCTGAGAGGCTGATCAAATCAACATTAAACTAACAGAACTTTGATTTTGACATCGCTGTCAAATCAATTCGAGTTGCTGAAACGTTATTAAATGATAAATTTATAATATTTGATCTCTCTTTAGTACCGCTTGACATACGATTTTTCATATTAATTTGAAAGTTATGTTAGCTAACATGTGTGTCTCTGGGGCGTCGGCGTCACTCTCTGGGGCGTCGGCGTCACTTGCTACGCCGACGACACGCTAGTTACAGCAAATGGCAGGACTTTCCGAGATGCCGCGATTTTGGCGGCGGTCGGCACCGGCCACGTCGTGAGCCGCATCCAGCAGCTGGGTTTGAAGGTGGCCCTTGAGAAAACCGAGGCCATTTGTTTCCATGGGCCTCGGAAGGGGCCACCGGCCGGTGCCCACATTGTTGTGAACGGGGTGCGGATTCCCATCGGCTCCACTATGAAATATTTGGGTTTGATTTTGGATAGCCGGTGGGATTTCCGTGCCCACTTCAAAAGTTTGGGGACAAAATTGTCCCGGGCAGCGGGTGCGCTCTCAAGCCTGCTGCCCAACTTGGAAGGTCCTGGCATCCCTTGCCGAAGGCTGTACGCCGGAGTCGTGCGGTCTATGGCCCTGTACGGAAGTCCCGTTTGGGCCGAGTCCCTGGGCGGCCGATGCGTCGCTCTGCTGCGCAAGCCACAGCGTATAGTAGCGCAGCGGGCGATCAGGGGCTACCGCACGGTCTCATTCGAGGCGGCATGCGTATTGGCCGGTTTCGTCCCGTGGGATCTGGACGCTAAGGCCCTCTCCGCCACCTTTCACTGGCGGGAGGAGGCGTTCAGACGCGGGCAGAGACCGGCACCAAGAGAGGTGGACGCCGTACGCAGCTCCCTACGCAGAGCCGCCGTGGAGGAGTGGCGTCTCAGGCTGGAGAACCCGTCAGCGGGTCATCGGGCCGTCGCGGCAGTGCGCCCTGTCTTTCACCAGTGGCTAGACAGGCGCCACGGCGCGGCGACGTTCCGACTGACACAGGTCCTGACTGGCCATGGCAGTTTCGGCCGGTACCTGTGTCAAATAGTCGGCACAGAGGAGTCGGCCGTGTGTCACCACTGTGACAACTGTCCGCAGGATACGGCCCAACATACATTGGAGGAATGCCCAGCCTGGGACGAGGAACGCAGCGCTCTCGTTGCAGTCGTCGGAGGAGACCTCTCACTGCCGGCAGTGGTGTCCGCCATGGTCGACAGTCGGAGGTCCTGGCGTGCGGTGGCCCACTTCTGCGAGGCCGTAATCTTGCAGAAGGAGAGTGCCGAGAGGGATCGGGAACGAGCCGATCCCTCCCGCCGCCAGAGGAGACGTAGGAGACGCCGGGGTGACGACTGACCGGCGTCTCCCGCCCTGTGGATTGGGGGCGTTTGGAGAATTCCGCCACGGTATCCCCTGCCTGTCGTAAGAGGCGACTAATAGGGGCCATCGGGGGTCGCGGGCGCGCAGCGGGGGGCTGTTGTAGCGCCCTTTATATTTAACATTCTTGTATGTGCGACCCCGGGATGGACGGCAGCACGGATGGTTGGCCTCGTTGCTGCCGTTGACGCCGAGAGCGTCCTTCGGTGGCGGGGGCTTCTGAGCCCCCCATATTTGAAGACGGGCCGCAAGGCGGCACCGCGCAGGGACGGTTCCGGCTGAAGCCGGGGCGCTTCTCGCCTCGGGAACCCGGGGCCGTTCCTAATGCGCCGAAGATGGCCACCGCGGGGTTTTTAGTTGGTATGCCGGTATAGGGTGTATATAGTGTCAGGGACTCGGCCCAGCGGTCGCCTGGATGTTTACCATCTCTCCCGGGCGGCTTAACGTTGGGTCGTAAGGCCGGTGAACCCAACATAACCGTTCCGCTTCCCCCCGGGGCGGGCGGTAGCAATAAGTCGCTTTTCCCCGCGACAACAAAAAAAAAAAAAAAAGCTAACATGTGTGTCAAATCAAAGGTGTTGATCACGCAAGAAGCGTGAAGCAACTCAATTTTGACTTGCCATGAGTTTTTTTTTTTATGGCATAGGCCGGCAAACGAGCAAGTGGGTCACCTGAGGGTAAGTGATCTCCACCGCCCATGTACGCCCAAAATACCAAAAGAGTCATGGGTGCGTGCGTTGCCGACCTTAAAGGAAAGGGATAATTAAGGAATTGGGAAGGGGAGGGGGTTTGGGCCTTCGGATATCTCACTCACCGTACGGAACGCAGCAGCAAGCTGCTACTTTACGCCGGTTTTCTGTGAGACAGTGGTAATGACCCGGACGAGCCGGCCCATACATGCTGTAGACAAGTGTCTACAGCGTGGCTCTCCCACTCAAAGAAGACTCAAAGATTTCACATTTTGATTAGTTAATTTTACATTGATCAGCCTTTCAGAAATCGGGGCGTTAACATGTCATATCTCGATTCTCGGGGTGACGACGGTAGTGCAATACCATGCAGTGCTTCATAATTCGAAAATCCGATTGGTGTTGCTTCTGTTTATGGGCAGGCGAGCGATCTTCTCGTCTCCTCATTAAATATGGCTGTTTAAAAAAAAAGATGTCCAATTCGCACTTCACCGGTTTTTTTGTATTGTTAAATCCAAAATATCCCTTCCAGACGAGAGTCGGTGAGTTCCAACGCAAGCGCGAAGTCTTACGAGGAAAGACGGAGGGAGAACATGGCGAGGGGTCAAGCGGAACTGGAGAGACGAAGGTCACAGCTAGCCGACGCACAGATGAAGGAGAAGGTATGGTACCTTCAAAACATGCATTTCTGTAGTGATTTCTTAATATTACACATTGAAATGAAACTAGTTTATACGGATTTTAGTTCTTCTAGTTTATACGGAAGACCAACTGAATGGATGAATGGCCCGGCTTGTCCGGGTCATTACCACTGTCTCACAGAAAACCGACGTAAAGTAGCAGCAGAACAGTGTGAATCCGCTATAATGATTTGCTTTTGTTCAATTGCGTTCAAGGAAGCCGAGGTAATTTATATTGTATATTGGATGGATAATAACTGTTTCATTGGTCTACAGGGAAATACGCTAGGTGAATGTGTATTGATTATCACCTCTGCCTACCCGTTAGGGGATATAGGAGTGAGTTTATGTTTGGGAACTTGTATAATATACATACGCACTCACGTCTATAATCCCCGAAGGGGTAGGCAGAGGTGTAACCAGTACACTCGCATCTCGCCGAGCTTGATTCCGTCCCATGACACATCATCAATAGAGGCGAGCCTCTATCACAATAGAGGCGAGCCTATAGACATACCGGACGCAATTCCAGACTCCATACTGATACTGAGCATTTCGCAATAGAAAAACCAATTATCACTTTTACCCCGCCCGGGGATCGAACACGAGATCTCACAGTAGTATTACATAATATATTCATCCAATATAGAATTGTAGAAAACGAAGTAGGCACTAGGCTCGTAGTTTTTAAAATCCTGCATGACACTGCCTCCCTCGACGTATATAAACGAATTATAAATTGTAGATCAACGCCGCAGACAGTTTTGTCTACAGCACGAATGGGCCGGCTCGACCGTTACCACTGTACATACGCACTCACGCCTGTAATCCCCGAAGGGGTAGGCAGAGGTGTAACCAGTACACCCACATTTCGCTGAGCGTATTTCCGTCTCTTATGTGATAGGGGGCGAGCCTATCGCCATACTGGGCACAAATTCCAGACTCCGGGCTGATACTGAGCATTTTATAATAGAAAATCCCAATACCACTTTACCCGACCCGGGGATCGAACCCGAGACCTCAGCGTTAGCCTCAATCGTAACGCGTACGCATTACAACTGCGCCACCGAGCCAGTCGTTACCACTGTCTCACAGAAAAAGACGTAAAGTTGCAACATGCTGTTAGATTTTGTACGGTGAGTTAGATATACGGAGACTCATATCCCCTGCTCCTTCCCGATCCCTCAATAGGGTAGTTGACTAGTTTATTTTAATTATTTAAATCAATAAGTTACGTTACTCAAAATCTATTGCAGAAAGAATTTTATAAATCGGACCAAAAATAAATAAGTTAGAAGCCATTCAAATCCTGTAGAAGGGGTCATTGTCAAATGACAGACGACGCAAACTTTGACGTCACTGTGTAAAATGTTCATTATGGTGCACGCGTGCAAGCGAGATAGTGAGATATTCCTACTACGCACCCAATTTTCCACATACCAACATTTAAAGTCATAACTGCGGGCACATTTCTGAACCAATTTTGATTGTGTTTTAATAAAAGGGTTTCTTTTGCGTATCATTTTCTGTTGCTTATAAAATAATGTATAAATTTCAATACAGGAAACTACCCTATTATCCCTTTCCTTTAAGGTCGGCAACGTACCCATGATTCTTCAGTTATTGCATATATCTATGGGCGGTGGAGATTACTTACCATGCGGTGACTCACTTGCTAGTTAGACAGCCTCTGCTATAAAAAAAGGAAATAAACTATTCTGTTTTTTTAAGTCCGCTCGTTACACAACCATCTGCTATAAAAAGCAAATAAACTATTCTTATTTTTTTTATAAGTTCGCTCATTACAAAACCATTTGGAAGGATTAAATAATTTTTACTTAAATTTAGTTTTGTTTGGGACGATAGAAATGCTACAAGTGTCTACTTAATTAGAAGATTATAATAAGAAGTGTTTTATAGGCGGAAAGAGAGCGAAAAGAGCGCGAAGAGGCTGAGAAGCGTGAGAAGTTACGCTTAGAAGCGCAAAAGAGGGAGCAAGAAGAGTTGCTTCGGAAGCAAAAAGAGGAACAGGTATTACTGATGATCATATTACATTAAATAAAATGAAATAACGAAAAACATTTATTCGGCACATTTTTGAGACACACTTAATACAAAACTAAAAAACAATAAAGCACAAAAGACCACACTAAATTGTTAAAAGATAGGCAACTAAAAGGGACGGCACAATGTATTTCGTGAAGATGCCCAAAAGGTCTAAAAAATCGCCTCATGTTCTAGCGACTTACGTACTAAGGCGGAGTACCGTCCTGGGCTCAATTCCCGGGTCCAGGATTAACAATTTTATGTTTGACGTGTTTGTAGTGAAATACTTATCTATATCGTACACTATACGTTGCTTAAATTTGATCACACCTTTCTGTAACACGTTGTATAATACTTATATCGTACACTATACGTTGCTTAAATTTGACCACACCTTTCTGTAACACGTTGTATAATACTTATATCGTACACTATACGTTGCTTAAATTTGACCACGCCTTTCTGTAACACGTTGTATAATACTTATATCGTACACTATACGTTGCTTAAATTTGACCACACCTTTCTGTAACACGTTGTATAATACTTATATCGTACACTATACGTTGCTTAAATTTGACCACACCTTTCTGTAACACGTTGTATAATACTTTATCGTACACTATACGTTGCTAATATTTGACCACACCTTTCTGTAACACGTTGTATAATATTTATATCGTACACTATACGTTGCTTAAATTTGACCACGCCTTTCTGTAACACGTTGTATAATACTTATATCGTACACTATACGTTGCTTAAATTTGACCACACCTTTCTGTAACACGTTGTATAATACTTATATCGTACACTATACGTTGCTTAAATTTGACCACACCTTTCTGTAACACGTTGTATAATATTTATATCGTACACTATACGTTGCTTAAATTTGACCACACCTTTCTGTAACACGTTGTATAATACTTATATCGTACACTATACGTTGCTTAAATTTGACCACACCTTTCTGTAACACGTTGTATAATACTTATATCGTACACTATACGTTGCTTAAATTTGACCACACCTTTCTGTAACACGTTGTATAATACTTATATCGTACACTATACGTTGCTTAAATTTGACCACACCTTTCTGTAACACATTGTATACGGAGAAAAATAAATCAATAAATATATTTTTTAGGAAAAACGCGAAGCTGCGAGGAAAGAGATGGAGAGACAGTGCCAACTCGAATGGGAGAAGAAAAGGTATGATTAATTATTATATACAGTATGTAAAAAAAACCCTGTTGACCCTTTTTAGGTCGTGAAGATAGACATATAGACAGCTTAATAAAAATTGTAACTTATAAACTATAAACTAGTTGGCAATACGTCTAATTTTTTGCGCGGTGCAGAACGTCGTATCTCGATATAGAAATTTAATATTTAGACATTAACTTTTATGAAAGAAAGTTGATTTTGAACGTTAATTAATTTCTGTTGCGTGTATGAGTGTTACGTGTGATTTTACCTTTGCATGTGTAAGTAAGTGGAGCCGTATTTTTGCCAGATTCATATGAGAGTTATCGTTCTAGTTATCTTATTTCGATGTTTCTCATTATGAAAGTAGTGGATAGAAAAAGGCATCTGGTATAAAACTATGCAACCTGAACCTTACCAGTTGTAATTCCTTGGATTAACAACTGAGGGGAACGGGAACTAGCACGGAAACTTTCGAAAAGTTATTCGAGCTGTCATCGACAACAATTTCTATGAGATTTTTGGTACAGCGCCTCTATCGTACGTAAAAGAAACTAATATATATGGAATATAGACCAATGATATTTAACCCCTCAGTTCACTTAGTAGACAAAATTCTGTGTCTGCCATAAGACTGCGCTCTGGTCATATTCCATTTAATTTAGATTTCTTATGGGTATGTCAACAACACCCAATTGTGAAACATGTGGTGTAGTTGAGGACGTGCAACATATTTTGGTCGAGTGTGCTCGCAGTGGTCACCTTAGAGGAAGCTTATTTAGTGGTGGTGTATGTAATATTGGGATATGTAACAGGATCTTGGCTCACCCTGCGTCGGACTCGGCCAAGATTCTTTACAAAATTTATCAAGATTGTCTTTCTTATTTATTTTTATTTTTTATTAGATTGAATGACGAGACGAGCAGGTGCTCGCCTGATGGTAAGCGCCACGCCTGCTCATAAACAGAAGCAACGCCACACAGAACTTTGAATAAAGCACTGCATAACACTGGACTGCACTCGTCACCCCGAGACATAAGGTGTTAAGTCTCATAATGCCCAGTAATTACACTGGCTTCAATGTCCTTCACACCGGAACACAACAGTGCTTACACACTGTTGCTTGGCGGCAGAAATAGACAAAGCGGTGGTACCAACCCAGCCGGTCTCTCGCAAACGAGGGACCTACCACCTTGTAACCTTGTCTATACAATATGTAATTATTTCACACATGTACCTAAAATTGCTTTGATGGAGCGGCATGTGACAAAACTCTTTAAATAAAGGAAAGAAAATCTCTAGTCTCAAATTGATGGTGTTTCTTTTGGCAATAAATAAATAATATATTTTTTATTACCACCAGAACTCGAGAATTGGAAACGATGCGTACTGAGGAACAGTCGAAGGTGCTGAGCTTGAAGGCCAAATGTCAGAACTTGGCAGCTCAGCTCAGTGCCGAGAGTGTCCGGTCTACCAACCTAGCGTCAGAGATACGCGACACGAGGACGGCTGTCGCCGCTGCCAAATGTACCATCGATGGTATGAGGTCAGTGTCCAGGGTTCGGAATTGTCAAAATAAATGTTTTGTGATAATTTTATTTATTGTTTAATTCGGATAATTTACAGCTATTCTTAGTCTATTTTTACATTATTATCACATAAATATTGTTTTATGGCCGATATCAGCAAACTTGTAAGTGGGTCACCTGATTTGTAAATTCTGCCGCCTATGAACGCCAATGTGGACGCCTTGCATATCATAAATGTAGGGCATAATTGAAAGATTGGGATGGGAACCAGAGATTTGGGAGCTTTTGGCGTACCGCCCTGGTTGACCCGGTCCTTTCTGTAGACAAAGCTAGATACAGCGAAACTTTACCACTCAACCCAGTGGTATCACCCCGATCGAACCGACCCATTCTGTAGACAACACTACAACGTGACTACCACTCAACACAGTGGTATCACCCCGATCGAACCGACCCATTCTGTAGACAACACTACAACGTGACTACCACTCAACACAGTGGTATCACCCCGGTCGAACCGACCAATTCTGTAGACAACACTACAACGTGACTACCACTCAGCCCAGTGGTATCACCCCGGTCGAACCGACCCATTCTGTAGACAACTCTACAACGTGACTACCACTCAACACAGTGGTATCACCCCGGTCGAACCGATCCATTCTGTAGACAAAACTGTCTGCAGCGTGGCTCTACGTTGCAGGTCGGACCGTGACGCCAGCATGGCTGAGATGCAACAGCTGAAAGCGAGGGTCAAGGAGCTGAACGCCAAACAGATAGCGCTCAATAAAGAAAAAGCTGAACTCGATGCTAAGGTAAGTTCCCTCCTACCTACCACCTACCACCCTACCACCTTTACAAGGTGGTAGGTCCCTTGTTTGCGAGAGACCGGCTGGGTTGGTACCACCGCTTTGTCTATTTCTGCCGCCAAGCAACAGTGTGTAAGCACTGTTGTGTTCCGGTGTGAAGGACATTGAAGCCAGTGTAGTTACTGGGCATTATGAGACTTAACACCTTATGTCTCGGGGTGACGAGCGCAGTCCAGTGTCATGCAGAGCTTTATTTAAAGTTCTGTGTGGCGTTGCTTCTGTTTATGAGCAGGCGTAGCGCTTACCATCAGGCGAGCGACCTGCTCGTCTCGTCATTCCATGTTATAAAAAAAAAGTTCCAAAAACTAACTATTTTCTATTGACCCAAAAGCTGTCTATTTTTAATACGCTTTTATTAGCTTTATACGTATGTACATACGTACGTATGTATGTATGTATGTATGTATGTATGTATGTATGTATGTATGTACGTAACGGCAATTTTGAACATGATTTTGACCCCCTTCAAAACGTCGGATTAACTCGAAATTTGGCATACTTATCATGGACCGTTGGCGATTCAAAAAATTAAATTAATTAACTTCAACTTTATTGAAAATAAATAATAGTATTTTTAGAACCCTAAAAAGGATCTTCAAGTTGTCTATTTTTGTCACAGGCTAAAGCATCCGAAGGTGCTGGTGAAGATGGAAAACTGAATATGATGGAGGTCACACTCAAACAATTGCGAGAGAAGGTGAAAATAATGCTAAATAATAAAGATTATGGTGGAGTTTTGGGCCACTATGATGACAAATAATTGATGTTTTGGGCCACTATGATGACAAATAATTGATGTTTTGGGCCACTATAATGACAAATAATTGATGTTTTGGGCCACTATGATGACAAATGATTGATGTATTGGGCCACTATGATGACAAATAATTGATGTTTTGGGCCACTATGATGACAAATAATTGATGTTTTGGGCCACTATGATGACAAATGATTGATGTTTTGGGCCACTATGATGACAAATAATTGATGTTTTGGGCCACTATGATGACAAATAATTGTTGTTTTGGGCCACTATGATGACAAATAATTGATGTTTTGGGCCACTATGATGACAAATAATTGATGTATTGGGCCACTATGATGACAAATAATTGATGTTTTGGGCCACTATGATGACAAATGATTGATGTTTTGGGCCACTATGATGACAAATAATTGATGTTTTGGGCCACTATGATGACAAATAATTGATGTTTTGGGCCACTATGATGACAAATAATTGATGTTTTGGGCCACTATGATGACAAATAATTGATGTTTTCTTATTTGTCGTCGTTTCCTACAATATTCATGTTAACGTAATTAAAACAGTTAAAAAAGTATTTAGAAACTCGCATCATAATGTGGAAATAAAAAAACGTCTTTTTATACGCGCTTTTACCCACGTCTATAATTTAATGTTAGCGTTTAAAAAGCAGTTATAGCTCAGCGGGAAGTGGTACGGACTGTCGAGACGGATGTCGCAGGTCCGAAACCAGCCCCAAGTGCATACACCTCTGAATTTCTAAGTTATGTGTGTATTAATTGTTAATTATCACTTGCTTTAACGGTGAAGGAAACATCGTGAGGAAACCGAAATACCTGAGAAGTTCCCAAAATGAATTTCGAAGGTATGTGAAGTCTGCCAACCCGCATTAGTCCGAAGTGGTGGAGTAAGGCCTAACCCCTCTCATTCAGTAGAGGAGGCCCGTGCCCAGCAGTAGGACGTGTATAATACAGGGCTAAACGAGACGAGAGAGTTACATATTATAAACCTTTCTTCGCCTCCGTGGCGCAGCGGGCGAGTAGGCGGCTGCGAAGCGTAAGGCCGTGGGTTCGATTCCCACACCGAGACAAATGTTTGTGTGATCCACAAATATTTGTTTCGGGTCTGTGTGTTGTGGGTTGGCAAGTCCCTCGTAGTTCCCGATACTCACGATACAGGTTAACCTATTGTGGGGTCAGGACTATGTGTGTGACTGTTGGCTGTATTTATTTATTTATTTCTGTAAAATGCACAACCCCACTGCGAGTGGGATAGGAGCAGGTGGAAGAAGACGGATTTGGATACATTTTATTACACAGATGACCATGACTTGGATTACATTATAGAATAGTATTTATTTTATTTATTGGAACGAAGTTCCTTATCGCGCGTTGTGAAAGGGGGCTAGACGGAAAAAATTCTTACGAAAAGTTGTCACGACACTTTTTGCTATAGTAAGCTATTGTAAGCTGTGCGGCGTCGCATGTTTCTCTGTCTGTCTCTCTCTCTCTTATAGAAAGCAAGCCAGATTATAGAAAGGAACTTCGTTCCATCTGGGTGTCCCTTGACACCTCTCAAGTTTTTTTATATAAGACGTAAAACAGAGTAATAGAATAATAATATTATTTCGTACAAAGACTCGATGAAAATAATTTTGCTCTCTCACTCCATCTCAAGGTGGAAGCCGCGAGAGCAATAGTGGAGACAAAGAAATCCGACCTGGAAAATAACAAGTCACAACTGTCAGAGTTGAACGCCACTGTCACTTCTCTCACTGACAAGTGTCAGAAGGTGTGGGAGATGTACGAAGAGAGAAGGAAAGAGTACATGGAGAAGAGAAGCACCGCACCGGCGGAGAGCGCGTGGCCTGCTACAGGTAATATAATGTGATAGAACATAACGGAACATTATAAAACATGATATTTTTATAGCATAGGCCGGTAAACGAGCATGTGGGTCACTAGTAGGCCTAGTATGAGTTACAAATACGTTCACAGTTTTCGAATTCGTATAAAATTACTACAGTCGAAGTGTCAAACTAGTAATTCATACGGTAATAAAGAAAAGAATCGCTTGAAAACTAATTTCATATTCAATTATTATGAAATAAAATAAACCATGTAATTAATTTTAATTCATCATAATTCCCACTAGTGGCTAATAATATTTGACGTATCGAGAGAAAACGAAAACTTTCAACGTTTTACAAAACTATTAAAACTTGTACTAGGCCTACTGATGGTAAGCGATCTCCACCGCCCTTGTACGCGTACAATACCAAAAGAATCATGGGCGCGTTGCCTTAAAGGAGTGGGATAATTAAGGAATTGGGAAGGGGGATTTGGACCTCTGGATATCTCACTCACTGTATGTAATTATTAAAGTCTGTAGAAGAATAAGTACAGTGAATTTGTTCTTGTCCACAGAAGCTGAGTGGGGTACCACAAATGATACTTGGGACACTCCAGCCGATGATGCATGGGGAGATGCGCCCGCCACTACTGGTATGTAACAGCGGTGCGTGCGTGCGTGCGTGCGTGCGTGCGTGCGTGCGTGCGTGCGTGCGTGCGTGCGTGCGTACGTACGTGCGTGCGTTAGTGCGTGTACGTGTGTGTGATATCGTAACTCCCAAACCTTTAAATATAATACGAGCCTTGTTTTATATACGTCCCACTGCTGGGCACGGACCTCCTCTACTGAATGAGAGGGGTCAGGCCTTACTCCACCACGCTGGCCTAATGCGGGTTGGCAGACTTCACATGCCTTCGAAATTCTTATGAAAAACTTCACAGGTATGCAGATTTCTTCACGATGTTTCCTTCACCGTTAAAGCAAACCTTTAAATAAGGGTTAATATTACTGTTGTAAGTTTCTTTATTGTTGTACTGACTTGTCATAAGCGCTATTTTAATTGCCTACATGATTAATTAAACTATTTCATTTCATTTTATTTCATTTCTGGCACAGACAATTAAAAGTACTTGCTATGCTGGTCATAGTTCAATAGGCAACCCGGCAAGACATTTCCGCTATAGTTATCATATATTAAACCATTATTTATATGTTACCAGCTACGGAAACAGTACCCGCAACATCGACTCCAAGATGGCGATGTGTGTACGAATTCACCGCGCGTACTACCGACGAACTGAGTCTACAACCAGGCGACCTGGTCGCAGACGCGCAACCACCCAGGGGAGATGCTGAACCGGGCTGGAGATGGGGCACAGCTAGAGGTAAATAAATACTAAACCAGAAACAGTAACCGCAACATGTACGAACTGAGTCTGCAACCAGGCGACCTGGTCGCAGACGCGCAACCACCCAGGGGAGATGCTGAACCGGGCTGGAGATGGGGCACAGCTAGAGGTAAATAAATACTAAACCAGAAACAGTAACCGCAACATGTACGAACTGAGTCTGCAACCAGGCGACCTGGTCGCAGACGCGCAACCACCCAGGGGAGATGCTGAACCGGGCTGGAGATGGGGCACAGCTAGAGGTAAATAAATACTAAACCAGAAACAGTAACCGCAACATGTACGAACTGAGTCTGCAACCAGGCGACCTGGTCGCAGACGCGCAACCACCCAGGGGAGATGCTGAACCGGGCTGGAGATGGGGCACAGCTAGAGGTAAATAAATACTAAACCAGAAACAGTAACCGCAACATGTACGAACTGAGTCTGCAACCAGGCGACCTGGTCGCAGACGCGCAACCACCCAGGGGAGATGCTGAACCGGGCTGGAGATGGGGCACAGCTAGAGGTAAATAAATACTAAACCAGAAACAGTAACCGCAACATGTACGAACTGAGTCTGCAACCAGGCGACCTGGTCGCAGACGCGCAACCACCCAGGGGAGATGCTGAACCGGGCTGGAGATGGGGCACAGCTAGAGGTAAATAAATACTAAACCAGAAACAGTAACCGCAACATGTACGAACTGAGTCTGCAACCAGGCGACCTGGTCGCAGACGCGCAACCACCCAGGGGAGATGCTGAACCGGGCTGGAGATGGGGCACAGCTAGAGGTAAATAAATACTAAACCAGAAACAGTAACCGCAACATGTACGAACTGAGTCTACAACCAGGCGACCTGGTCGCAGACGCGCAACTCTATTGAGAGATTTTTTTTCCAACAAAATCAGTCCCTAATTGGCGGTGAAATTGCAATGTACTACATACATTAAAAAATGGAAAAAAATAATTGAAAAAACGCGCCGAATTGAGAACCTCCTCCTTTTTTGAAGTCGGTTAAAAAGCACTACACGGCACTGCGCTCGTCACCCCGACATATAAGCTCATAACGTCCCATAATTTCACTGGCTTCAATGTCATTCAAAGCGAAATCCCTAGCTTAGCATACGAAGGACTTACTAAACCAGTTTTAACTAATCGCCCAGGTCAATCCGGTTGGTTCCCGGAGTCTTACGTGGAGGACATCAACGCTCCGTCATCTTACACTACTGAGATAGTGGAACCGATGGAGATCAAGACACAGTTGGAAGGTAAGTGCACTTGGCAAGTGGTAAAGGCATGCTGTAGGTAGTTTTGTCTACAGAAAACCGACGTAAAGTTGCAGTTTGCTGATGCGTTTTGTACTGTGAGTGATATATCCGGAGGCCCAGATTCCCCTTCGCCTTCCCAATCCCTTAATTATTCCTTTCCGTTACGGCCCATGATTCTTTTGGTATTATGGACGTACAAGTGCGGTGGAGATCACTTACCATCAGGTGATTGACTTGCTCGTTTGCCGGCCTATGCTATACAAAATAGATTGGTGATTTTATACCGGGTGTAAGGGGACGCTCCCGAAAACTGCAATAAAACACTACCTTTACATAAACGGAAAATAACATTCCCGAATATGAGCCCGCAATGTAAAGCGTACTAATGCTAAAGTGCAATGACCCGCACGCATTACCGCGCTTCGTACCGTGCGCCGCTTTATCGATTCGAAAAAAACATATTTACACGCCTTTATACAAGTGTGTTATAAAAAAAGCATTTTATTAAAATTGTTTCCAGGTATCGCCGAAGTCCCGGAGCCTGAGGTATCGAATGATCTTGGAGGGGCAATGCCCGCAGTTGGTAAGTTTTTGGAGGCAGATAAACGAAATACTTATGTCGCAGGGTATGTTAAGTCTGATAATGGCCCAGTAATTTCACTGTCTTCAATGTACTTCAAATCGAAACACAACAGTGCTGCGGCAGAGATATACAAAGCAGTGGTACCAACCCAGACGGCCTCGTATACTAGGGACCTACCTAATAAAACTACTTAAAACATATATTTAATTTCAGAAGGTGGTGATTTCTATATAGCGGCGTACCCTTACATATCGTCGGAGCCAGGAGACCTGACCTTCGAGGCTGGTGAGAGGATCGAGGTCATCAGACGCGATGGTGACTGGTGGACCGGCAGGATTGGCATCAGGTAACCTATTATAATACTTACTACTACCCTACTATTTTACTATTCTAATTTCTACTATTCTACTTTCTACTATCCTACTATTTTACTATTCTACTTTCTACCAAACTACTATTGTACATTCTACTATTCTACTTTCTACTATCCTACTATTTTACTATTCTAATTTCTACTTTCTACTTTCTACCACCCTACTATTGTACTGTCTACTAATTAAATAAATGTAAAAGTTGGATAAGTTTGTGAATTTGGAATTTTGTTATTCAATCACACCTTAACGGCTGAACGAATTTGAATGAGGTCTGGCACACAGGTATACCAAAATCTGGATTAGGGTATACGCACTGCCTCCGTATACCGCCTTTTCCGGGATCAACGTAGCATATATCCTGACTCACATCTTTGTCTACCTTTGTGCTAAACTTCATCCAAATCAGCTCAGCCGTAAATGCATGAAATCTAAATTCACAAACATCCAAACTTTTACATTGATAACACAACTCTACAAAGAGGGAAATTGTTTTTGTCCTAAAAAATTATTTTATGGTTTTCTATTCCTTATGCTTTAAAACAAAGGAAAAATACACATATTCCTTAAAAAGTTCGCTTTTGTGGTATACTTTAATCCTTTTTCTTGAGTATGTATCATATTTTTCAATAGGGAGTTTCCTATATTGAATTTTATACATTATTTTATAAACAACAGAAAATGATACGCTAAAGAAACCCTTTTATTAAAACACAATCAAAATTGGTTAAAAAATGTGCCCGCAGTCATGACTTGAAATGTTGGTATGAGGAAAAGTGGGTGCGTAGTAGGGATATCTCACTATCTCGCTTGCACGCGTGCACCATAATGAACATTTTACACAGTGACGTCAAAGTTTGCGTCGTCTGTCATTTGACAATTACCCCTTCTACAGGCTTTGATTGGCTTCAAACTTATTAATTTTTGGTCCGATTTATAAAATTCATTCTGCAATAGATTTTGAGTAATGCAACTTATTGATTTAAATAATTAAAAAAATCTAGTCAACTACCCTATTATCATATTAAAAAAAAACACTTTTTCTGAAAAAAAAATTGCCCAACTTATTGATAAATCTATCTAAATTTCATACTCTCTTATCAAAGACAAAATTGGTGTTGACCTGTGTAATAGTAGTTGGATATATTGAGACGTCATTTGTCGATAGAACCGGTATATTCCCATCGAACTACGTGACCAAGGACACGACGTGTGAGCCGCTGCCGGCGGAGCATCCGTCCGCGATCCCCGCCACCATACCCGAAGCGCCCGAGCTACCGGACGAGGCGCCGCCCTACTCCGCGCCCTACTCTACTCCGTACTCCGCCACTACCGCCCCTACCGCCCCTGCCGCCGCCACCGACGCCACCGACGGAGCTTCACCAACCGTGCAGGTGAGGTTTGACGCTTTTCGCCCCCTCCGCCCCTTTTCACAACTTCCGCCCCATTTTTTATCATAGCCCATCCGTTTTATTATTTCCTTCCGTCCTCTTTATCACATTCGCTCCTTTTTATAATTTCCGCCCCTTTTATCATTTCCGCCCCTTTATCATTTCCATCCCCTTTATCACATTCGCCCCTTTAATCATATCCGCCCCTTTTTATCATTTCCGTCCCATTTTATCATTTTCGCCCCTTTTTATCATTTTCGACCCATTTTATCATTTTCGCCCCTTTTTATAACTCCAATACTTATTTATTTCTACCCATCTTCGCTCCTTTCCCCCTATAATCATAACTTGCATACATTAAAATGCAATTTTGACGTATAAAAAACAAAATGTAAAAGCAATGATTTGTAACATGGCAACATTTGAATAGGTTTTTTTTAATAACAGAGGTCAAGAAATGACCGAAAATCACCTGATGGTAAGTGATCACCACCGTTCATAGACATCCACAATACCAGAAGAATTAGGAAGAAGAATAATGCGTTGCTGATCTTGAAAAAAAGGGATACTTGAGATACTGGGAAGGGGAGGGGGATTTGGGCCTCTGGATATCTCACTCACCGTACGAAACGCAACAGCAAACTGCTTCATAACGACCTCTTGTAAAAAGTGGTGTTCTAGTCAAATCAACCCATTCATGCTGTAGGCGAAATTGTCTACAGCAAGGCTCTACCACTTGTATATTTTATTGTATCAGACGGAGTCCTCCGCGTCATCATGGGGTCCCACCACAGCTGCCCCCACTGCTCCGCCACCATCAGCTGCATCTCCACCTATGTCAGTGAGTATTAGATGGAAAAGCGTTCTCATTTTGACATATTGTATGTATACTCCCTGTCAGGTGTATGTAACGACCCTTAAGTATGACCACACCTTTCTGTAACACGTTGTATACTCACTGTCAGGTGTATGTAACTACCCTTAAATATGATCACGCCTTTCTGTAACACGTTGTATACTCACTGTCAGCTGTATGTAATGACCCTTAAATATGACCACAACTTTCTGTAACACGTTGTATACTCACTGTCAGGTGTATGTAACTACCCTTAAATATGACCACACCTTACCGTAACACGTTGTATACTCACTGTCAGCTGTATGTAATGACCCTTAAATATGACCACACCTTTCTGTAACACGTTGTATACTCACTGTCAGGTGTATGTAACTACCCTTAAATATGACCACACCTTACCGTAACACGTTGTATACTCACTGTCAGCTGTATGTAATGACCCTTAAATATGACCACACCTTTCTGTAACACGTTGTATACTCACTGTCAGGTGTATGTAACTACCCTTAAATATGACCACACCTTTCTGTAACACGTTGTATACTCACTGTCAGGTGTATGTAACGACCCTTAAATATGATCACACCATTCTGTAACACGTTGTATACTCACTTTCAGGTGTATGTAACGACCCTTAAATATGACCACACCTTTCTGTAACACGTTGTATACTCACTGTCAGGTGTATGTAATGACCCTTAAATATGATCACACCTTTCTGTAACACATTGTATACTCACTGTCAGGTGTATGTAACGACCCTTAAATATGATCACACCTTTCTGTAACACGTTGTATAAAATGTTTTCGGCTTAATTATCAATGTTTAGTGCTATCATGTCTGTAATTATCAGCATTCATTTAGTTTTCGGAAGCGTTCCTCTTACACCGAGGGGTGTACCCACCCACTTACTTACCCATATAATAAGTGGATGGGTACACCTCTTTCACCATTAGTTGGGATTATCTATAAAAGCGTGTTTTTAATTGTTTGTTCAACTATTTTTTATATTCAATAAAATTTAAATCAATCAAATTTTGAATTGTCATCGGTCCTTGATAAGTATGCCAAATTTCACGTTAATGCGACGTTTTGAAGGGAGTCAAAATCATGTTCAAAGTTTCCATTACATATATACGTATGAAGCTAATTAAAGCGTGTTAATAAAAAAAACTAATATTAGAAGGTTGCGAATAGTTCATAATCTATTCGTACTGCAGGAGCAGAAGTCTTCCACTCCCATATCGTCGGAGGTGGCTGCGATCACGGACAGTGCTGCTGCAGGGGAGGGGGAGGTGGGGGCGACGTCTCAACCGCGGCCGGGCTCCGTCACTAGTGCGGCGGGGACAGTCGCGGGGCGGCGGGACTCCGCGCGCGACTCCGGACGGGACTCCGCCACCGGACGGAGGAAGAACGAGATCGCTCAGGCCATAGCTAGCTACACCGCCAGCAGGTCAGAGCGGCAGCATTACCCTCCGAGACACTTAAATTAGTTTATGTTACATCTCGTGTACAAATTAATGTTAACTATTTTTACTATTAAATAAATAAATAAAAAAAAAATGGCTACATACCGTCCCCGGAAACTTGCATTAAGCATGTCTTATTGCCGGTAAATTAATTCCGAATACGGATTCGTCAGTAAAATAAGTAGAAAAGCATCGATAAATACTAGCAAGTATTTATATATTACTAGCTCTCCCATACGGTTTCACTCGCGTGCATGTTATTCCGCTCCCATGTTTCATATAAAGTTCAACCCCTTTTTACCCCCTTAAAATGTAAAATTCGATTATCTATTAACAGGTACCTACATTATAAAAACTATCATCTAATCAAATTGTATGATCCTTTTTACAATTAAAATCAAAGTAATAGTCAAAGTAAGTCTATTCACATTCCAGTCAAAGTACAACCAAGATCGGGTAAAGTCTAGCTAATTTCCAAAGTCTGTCTAAGTCCATTCAAATTCCAGTTAAAGTCTAACTAACTTCTAGTCAAATTCTGTTCAATGACGTCAAAGTCCATCCAAGTCCATCCAAGTCCATTCAAATTTCATTCTTATTCCAGTCATAGTATATCCAACTTCCAATCAAAGTACATCCAACTACCAATCAAAGTACATCTAACTTCCAATCAGTCAAGTCACATTCTATTCAAAGTCCTGCTCACATTCTATTCAAAGTCCTGCTAAATACAATTATTAATTCCATTTAAAGGCTAGCCAAATTCCAGTCAGAGATCAGCCAAATTACAATCAACGTCTATCTAAATTTACAGCCTCAGTTAAAGTCTATCCAAATTCGAGTAAATATCCACCAAATTCCAGTTTAAGTACGGTCAAATTACAAAGTACAGTCACATTCCAGGTAAAGTACGGTCGATTTCCAGTCCTATTCTAGCCAAAGTACTTTGGGGAGATTTGTTATGAAACAACTGATCTTGATTGAATCTCATTTATTACAATGCATTATGTTTTATACTATATCTTAGGCTAATGAATACATAGTACACCTCAATACGGTCAAATTCTACCCAAATTCCAGTCAAATTCCAGCCAAATCCCACCATACAATCACGCGGGAGAAGCCGTGAGCGAATAGTGAATAATATTGTATGTGCAGTGCTGAGCAGCTGTCGCTGCAGAAGGGTCAGCTGCTGGTGCTGCGCAAGAAGGCCGACAGCGGCTGGTGGGAGGGCGAGCTGCAGGCCAAGGGACGGAACAGACAGGTCGGGTGGTTCCCGGCCAGCTATGTCAAGGTATGCTTATACACTGTGCCGATTAGGTTTCGGTGTTTCCCGATCGTTATGACCTGTCCTTCTTTAAGCGAGGCTTGAAAAGAGTTTTCCTTCAACGTTAGGCAGCTACTTGGCTGTGCTCTGGCATTACTGAAGTCAATGAACGGCGGTAACCACTTACCATCAGGTGGGCCGTGTGCTCGTCTGCCTATCTAGGCATTAAAAAAAGGTTATCACATCAAATGATATAACGTATACTACATGTCATTCTTTAACGATACACAAAAAAACGTGTGCAATTTACACGTGGTAGAAGTGAAACCTTTAAAAATTTTGGCTTCAAGATAATGAGACGAATGTAAAATTTCGGGAAATGTATAATGCTTCCTATCTCATTTTCTCGCACGTTAAATCTTATAATTTATGTGTCTGTATCTTTTTCGTTTCATCGACTTTTCGATTCATCGATTTTCAAATCACAACGACGCCAAAGAATTTTGCACTTCAATAAATCAAATACCTACAATATTATAGATGTGGGACAGTTTTTTCCGATTTAATATTTGACAACATGATGTAAATGCGTAAAGACAAATACTGGTAGGTCAATGGCATTTCACAGCCTCCGTGGCGCAGCGGGCGAGTAGCCGGTTACGAAGCGTGAGGCCGTGGGTTCGATTCCCGCACCTAGACCAATGTTTGTGTAATTCACAAATATTTGTTTCGGGTCTGTGGTGTCGGCATCGAAATAATATGACAAGAAACGTAACTCAAGCAATAAATGCCCCCACCAAAACTCTGTGCAAAGGGGCGGGGCTATAAAAGTATGTGCAGCTCGTTCATTCATAAATTCATTCTATTTGACACTTAATACGTCTAATTTTTAGCGCGGTGCAGAACGTCGTATCTCGATTTAATTTAATATTTAGACATGAACTTTTATGAAATAAAGTTGATTTTGAACGTTAATTAATGTTTGTTGCGTGTATGAGTGTTACGTGTGATTTTACCTTTGCATGTGTAAGTATGTGGAGCCGTATTTTTGGCAGATTCATATGAGAGTTATCGTTCTAGTTATCTTATTTCGATGGTTGTGGGACCGCAAGTCCCTCGTAGTTGCTGATACCCACGATACAGGTTAACCTAGTGTGGGGTCAGGACTGTGCGTGTGACTGTTGGACGTGTATTTATAATAATATTGTACGGTACTCTTTATTTTCAAATGTTTATTTTTAGGTATATAATACATTTAAAAATGTTAAATTAATTTTAATTACCAAAAACAAATTTAATATTATTATTTGTATTTTATCAGATTCTACAGTCTTCAGGCCGTACATCCGGACGGACCACGCCGGTGTTGTCCAAAATGGACACCATGCCTGCTGAGACCATTATCGATAAGGTAATGCCCGAAGGGGTAGGCGGAGGTGAAACCAGTACACACACAATAATATAATAGACAATAAGTATAACGTATTTTATTCCATTACAGGTGATAGCTTTATATCCTTACACGGCGCAGAACGCTGACGAGTTGAGTTTCGAGAAGGACGACATTATCGCCGTCACCGACCGAAGCCAAGATCCAGCGTGGTGGCAGGGTATATATACATTTTACTATTTTTGGGGGCACCCGGCTAAAAGTATATGTATATTTTCATTGAAAAGTGACAACAGGCTGTGTCATCTGATGGTTTTTTTAGGGTAGAGGGGGATAACCGGGTAATTCTGACACCTAATGTTTTTATGGTAGAGGGGGATAGCCGGGTAATTCTGACACCTAATGTTTTTATGGTAGAGGGGGATAGCCGGGTAATTCTGACACCTAATATTTTTTATGGTAGGGGGGGATAACCGGGTAATTCTGACACCTAATGTTTTTATGGTAGAGGGGGATAGCCGGGTAATTCTGACACCTAATGTTTTTATGGTAGGGGGGGATAACCGGGTAATTCTGACCCCTAATGTTTTTATGGTAGAGGGTGATAGCCGGGTAATTCTGACACCTAATGTTTTTATGGTAGAGGGGGATAGCCGGGTAATTCTGACACCTAATGTTTTTTTATGGTAAGGGGGATAACCGGGTAATTCTGACACTTTATGATTTATGGTAGAGGGGGATAGCCGGGTAATTCTGACACCTAATGTTTTTATGGTAGAGGGGTATAGCCGGGTAATTCTGACACCTAATGTTTTTTTGGTGTAGGGGGGATAACTGGGCAAGTGGGTCACCTGATACCAAGTGATCACCATCGCCCATGTACATCTACAACACCAGAAATCATGGACGCGTTGTTGATCGATGCATTGTCTCTTGACGCCATTATATTTGGACTGCACTGTACAAGGTGGTAGGTCCCTCGTATGCTGTAGGTCGTCTGTGTCGGTACCACCGCGCCGTCTATTACTGACAAGCACCAGTGTGTAAGCACCGTTGTGTTCCGGTTTGAAGGAAATTGAAGCTAGTGAAATTACTGGACATTACGAAACTTTACCTATATCTGGGTGGCGAGCGCAGTCCAGTGTCATACATGGACGGTACCGGCTAATTCGCCGCACTTCGGATTTATGCAAATCGATGTTCTATTAGAGAACCAATGATTCTGTCGTACCGCCGAACGACCGTCTAATGACCAAAACGATGAACAACGATTTATAACGTCACATGAACTTCAATAAAACCGACTTATTTGAATTAATTAATGCCGCCCGCGGGCGATTAATCTGATTGGACTTGAACGCTGGCAGAGTTGATGAAGTTCGGCGAATTAGCCTGTACCGCGTCTGTTTGTAATTAAGTTGCATCAGACGAGCGACCTGCTCGTGCAGTCATTTCGGCTAGTAATTATTTATTTATCATTTTCAGGTGAACTTCGCGGCATGACCGGCCTATTCCCGAGCAATTATGTAACGAAGCTTGTAAACTAAATGAAAGTTAAAAAAATACTAAAGAAGTGGATTGAGTTGACTTCTTCAGAAGTCGGTTAAAACGCATATAGTCTTATTTTGAACGTGTAATGAGAGAATACTCGTTGTAAATTAACTTGTTTATGCTTTTTTAAAAGGTAAAAAAACATGCATTCCACGGCTATTTATATACTGCATATGTCAACTCCCTCGCGTATAATTAAGGTCGAATGTGAAAGCTAGTCCGCAAAATTCAATTTAATTTTGTTTATTTTCAAAATTACAGCTCAAATTACAACTTAGAAAAAACTAAGTTTCGAGACATTAATTACCTATAGAAGTAATATTTATAGATTTTTCATTATTATTCCGTATATCCATTGTGATTTTTGCGCAAGATCATATTTATCCATATTGAATCGAAGGACCGAGCTGTAATTTTGAAAATAAACAAAATTAAATTGATCGTGTAGTGCTGATCACCTTAAACGCTAAATTCAGCGCAATATCCACCGCGTATTATACAACGTGTTACAGAAAGGCGTGATCATATTTTAGTGTCGTTACATACACCTGACAGTGAGTATACAACGTGTTACAGAAAGACGTGATCATATTCAACAGTCCTTACATACACCTGACAATGAGTATACAACGTGTTACAGAAAGGCGTGATCATATTTAACAGTCGTTACATACACCTGACAATGAGTATACAACGTGTTACAGAAAGGTGTGATCATATTTAACAGTCGTTACATACACCTGACAGTGAGTGTTTATGTATGAAATCTTTAATAAAAATATGGATATCCTAAAAGTGCATCCTAATTTTAATCACACGTTTGTTATGATCAATAGGATCACATCCTTATAAATTAAGTGCGTGAGCGATAATAACAATGCTGAAATGAGATAAACGCTCAGCTGTTTATCATTTAGTGTTGTCCAAAGTTGCAAGTCGAATATCGCCATGTTACTACATTGGATAAAAAAGAGAATGCTTTATTTATGTTCTAGCAATGCAATCGGACTTGGTACTACTGAGGGTGAAATATTTATATCGTACACTATACGTTGCTTAAATTTGACCACACCTTTCTGTAACACGTTGTATAATACTTATATCGTACACTATACGTTACTTAAATTTGTCCACACCTTTCTGTAACACATTATATAACAAAGCGCACCGTGATGACGTCACTGTTCATATAAATTGGCACGCTTGGTTTCTATACAGATCAACGTATATGTCATATCTATTAAATCTATGCTCTGTGGTTGGATGGTATGAATTACTTATTTATATATCTCGTACGTTTTTAATAAGTATCCGTAATAAAATAAGCATTAAATTTTGTAGAAAGAATTGTTTATATGGCCTACATATTTCGTATGGATATTGCTATAAAGCATCACTAATTCACTCAGAGATGTCAATTAACTTTAATTGTCATTTAGTCATTTCTTAGCATTCGATTATGTTCACATCCAGAATTAAAATAACATGGACTAAATGCCTAACAATGCAATAAAAAACAAAAAGAAACTTAGAATAAACAATCCAATCCAATTTTATATTGTGGCTCCATCGGTGTACGATGATTTTGCCAGTGTCGAGGTGAGAAAAGACACTGACAGTAAGTAAATATTTTGCTGCCTGAGACTACCATCGAAATAAGATAACTAGAACAATAACTCTCATACGAATCTCCCAAAAATACGGCTCCACTTACTAACACATGCAAAGGTAAAATCACACGTAACACTCATACACGCGACAAAAATTAATGAACGTTCATAATCAACTTTATTTCATAAAAGTTAATGTCTAAATATTAAATTTCTTAATCAAAATACGACGTTATTCACTGCGCAAAAAATTTGACGTATTAAGTGACAACTAGAGATCATGAATCAATTTTTATGAATCGATGAATGAAAGAGCTGCACATACTTTTACAGCCCCGCCCTCTTACACAGAGTTTTGGTGGGGTATTTTTTTGCTTGAGTTACGTTTCTTGTCATCTTATTGGAGACTTCTGGTGTAGGCATAAGCTTGAACATGGTCAAAAACAATTAAATAAGACGAACCTATTGATTATTTTTAACATTTATTTTGACAACTTTTATAGTGTTGCAACCAAAGACTTTGAATACTATAGACGGGCTGTTCAGAAGTAAAATTGTGTTGCATACGCGGCCGGCGAGCCGGGAATGACGTCTAAGGCGCGGGAGCGAGTGGAGTTGAGAGTAAGCGAGATGGCAATATTGAGACGGCTTTTTTGTTTGGTATTAGTTTTTATTCACAATAAATAAATTTTTCGATCAAAACCAAGAAATAATATAGTTACTTCCGTAAAATAACGTCAAATTGATTGATTAATATATGCACGTAAATAATGACAATGTTTTATGGGTCACAATAAACAATTTCGTGTTAGTTTATCGAATTTAACGTTCGCAGCTATTCAAACAACAACAACTGCTCTTGTCCCTCTCTCGCGGGAGGCTAAATGAGTTGCGGTCAATTGACCGTAACTAAGTGCGCAATTTCTTTGTACCGCACAGCTTGTCTAGTAGTATACATTTTTCGTTGCAACAAATATTTAATAAAGAAATATATATGTCATATTCTTTCTTGCCAAGCTGTACACCTATTTTTTAATAGAAATTGCTGTTATTGTATGATTTTATCGAATAATACACGACCATGTGTTTATTCAACGAATATTCAGTATGTAACAAAAACCCTGTCAGCCCTTTTTGGGTCGCGATGATAGACATATAGACAGCTTAATAAAAATAGTTAAATTAATAAATTAATAAACAAAAGCGAGATATTATCCTTACACAGGTAGCTTAGCAAAATGAACATATTTAAAAACTGCTATTTCATCTAAAATGTGATGAACAGCTGACTGATGTGACGTATTGACGAAGCGTTTGATGCACGTAGACTCCGCAACTTGCTATCTCGCTCTGGCTCCGAGTCATCGCTCTTGCAGAGGTAATCAATCGAAACACGGTTTACAAACAAAAAAAATCAAGTAAAAATAAATATGATGATTATTTTGAAAGTCCAATTTTCGTATGCGAGTTAATTCATTACGTTTGAATATCGATTCTGATATCACAGTTAAAACGGCCGACAGGGTTTTTGTTACATATTGTATGTAGGTAGGATTATTTTGCGTTTTTTTAGTAGTATCGTGTCTGTAATCATCTGGAAGCCAATTCTCGTAATTTTAAATGTTCAAAATATCATTCCGATCTAGTCTCAGCGTCAAGAAAGTTGCA
This sequence comes from Mimas tiliae, assembly GCA_905332985.1. Taxonomy (NCBI): domain Eukaryota; kingdom Metazoa; phylum Arthropoda; class Insecta; order Lepidoptera; family Sphingidae; genus Mimas; species Mimas tiliae. Next base: position 1,162,012 of record HG995266.1, on the reverse strand, counting down.
AATGGCATTCTTTTAAACCAATAATCAACGTCAAATGCACCTAGCATTAGCAGTAGCATTATACCATTTTGGCTTCAGTCAACTTTTATTCTTTATTCAATCCCATTACGATCTATGTTCACATTTGACGTTGATTATTGGTTTAAGAGAATGTCATTTGCAACTTTCTTGAAGCTGAGACTAGATCGGAATATTTTGAACATTTAAAATTACGAGAATTGGTCTCCAGCACTACCACCAGTCTTTGTTTTCGATAGCGTTTCCCTTACACTCTGTTTAGTTGTAACAAGATTAGAAGAGTAAGTTTTAATTTAAGACCGCGTTCTCAAATGTAAGGTACAAGTAATTGTTATCATTCCATTAACAGCTTTAGTTTTAGTATATAGATATTCGAATATAGTCATTGCATTGTAGATATTAAATGTTACTCATAAATGTGTTTTTATTTCCGTTTTTACTCCCGCCTATTTACCGAGTAATTAAAACTAAAAAAGATCATTAAAGGGTCGGGTAAAAGTGATATTGGGTTTTTCTATTACGAAATGCTCAGTATCAGCCCGGTGTCTGGAATTGTGCCCGGTATGGCGATAGGCTCGCCCCCTATCACATCGTGGGACTGAGATACGCTTGGCGTGTACTGGTTACAGACAGCCTACCCCTTCAGGAATTACAGGCGTCCAGTGGATCCAGGATTTTGGCCTGGGGGGGCTTGATCTAAAATTAGACATAATACATTGAGAATATACTATACCTAGTTAAAATGTAATAAGTAAGGATAAGCGACGAGTGGTAGAGCCACGCTGTAGACAATTTTGTCTACAGCATGAATGGGCCGGCTCGTCCGGGTCGTTACCACTGTATCACAGAAAACCGGCGTAAAGTAACAGCAGCTTGCTGCTGCGTTTCGTACGGTGAGTGAGATATCCGGAGGCCCAAATCCCCCTCCCCTTCACAATCCCTTAATTATCCCTTTCCTTTAAGGTCGGTAACGCGCCCATGACTCTTTTGGTATTGTGGGCGTACATGGGCGGTGGAGATCACTTACCATCAGGTGACCCACTTGCTCGTTTGACGGCCTATACCATAAAAAAAAAACTGGCTTGAATGTCGTTCGAACCGAGATTAAGCACCGCTGCTATGCGGCAGAAATAGACAAGGCTGCGGGTTCGATTCCCGCACCGAGACAAATATATGTGTGACACAATTGTTTTTGTTTGCGTGTTGTGGGTTGGCAAGTCCCTCGTAGTTCCTGATACTCACGATACAGGTTAACCTAGTGTGGGGTCAGAACTATGTGTGTGACTGTTGGGTGTATTTATTATTTGTTAAATAATAATATGTATTATATACGTCCCACTGCTGGGCACGGGCCTCCTCTACTGAATGAGAGGGGTTAGGCCTTAGTCCACCACGCTGGACTAATACGGGATGGCAGACTTCACATACCTTCGAAATTCTTTGAAGAACTTCTCAGGTATTTCGGTTTCCTCACGATGTTTCCTTCACCGTTAAAGCAAGTGATAATTAACAATTAATACACACGTAACTTATAAAAGTCAGAGGTGTATGCTCTTGGGGCTGGGTCCGAACCTGCGACTTTCGTCTCTACAGTATTTGTTTAAATAAAACAATAATATCAACAATCATATTTATTGTAATCATTACACGTACAATAACACTTATAAAGCGGTTGACAAAGCATATTCAGGAAGCACGGTGGCGTGGTGGATATGAAAATGAGCGCAAATTGACTTAAAGTCGGTCGAGAGCCGACAGTGAATGTACTCAACCGAGATCCAGAATTTCGCTTGCAACTTTTGTTTAATAAGGCAAGAATAGACACAAATTCCGTAAAATTTTTGAGAACGACTGCAATTCCTCTGGTATTGTGTGTACATAATTTGTAATATTATATGATTAAAAATTAAAACCTTGCTTTTTTTTCGAATGGATTTGTGCTGTTAGCCTATATTGCTTTTACAGCGTCTCCTGACAATAAAGCCGGCGCTTATGGCGCTCTAGCCAGAAATATGTTTAATGTACTTAGAAGCGATTAAGCACAGAGGCGCCTTTTAGAAGGATCAGACCTCAGCTTGAGCAATCGCCGGGGAGTATAGTTTATGGCGCCTCTGCACATCATTATGCCGAGGGCCAGTTGTGGGAGCTCTTCGGACTCGCAGGCGTGCCCTATGTCGGGGTCGTTTATTGTTATTCCGATTCGGATTGGGCAAGGAAAGTGGTGCTTGGGATCTGCCAAAACATGTTTGAGACATCGACGGAACCTTGCTCCACAAAGCGCCTAGCATACGGAAGCCTGGTTGGCTCACCGTCGAAAAAGGCGCCACACAGGCCCTTTTTGCATCATTATTTTAGGTTTTTTAAATAATTTATCTCAAACGCTGGAGAGGGGCGATATTATCAAGTTTCTGTCTCGAAAAAATCGTAGATCCGGCTGTGTACATCTTAATTGACCTGAGAATAAACTACGCTTTTCAAACATATTTATCGACTAACTGTCGACCGACTTGTTGAAGCAAAACGTGTCTGTTACACGCAAAATGGTCAGACAATGTGCGCTTTAAAGTTATTCTTTGACGCTTGATTATCGTAAAATGCCAAAGTCTTTAATGTATACTACTAGACGGGCTGTTTAGAAGTGAAATTGCGTCACAAAACGCGGGAGTTTGACAGCTCATAAACAAGGAGCGCTATAGGGGTTCCAGTTGAGAGTAAGCGAGTTGTTAATATTGAGTTACGGTCAATTGACCACAACTTAGTGGTACCATTTCTGTGTACCGCGCAGCTTGTCTAGTAGTATACATAAGTCTTTGTAAAATGCACGAGGCGGGAGCAGAAATGTGCAGAAGTGGGAAAGTCCGCTTAAAAATGACATTACTGTGCACGCGTGTGACCGAGATAATCAGATGTTTCAATTACTCTCTTTTGCACATACTAATATTTAAATATAAGTTATGTTTACATGCGAATCTTTTGAAGATATGTAGGCCTAATACAAGATTTAATAGTTTTGTAAAACGATGAAAGTTTCCATTTTCTCTCCATACGTCGAGTATTAGTAGCCACTATTGGGAACTATGATGAATTAAAATTAATAATATAGTTAATTTTATTTCATACTACTCGAATATGAAATTTGTTTTCAAGCGATTCTTTCCTTTACCGTATGAATTACTAGTTTGACACTTCGACGGTAGTAATTTTATACGAATTCGAAAACTGTGCACGTATTTGTAACTCGTACTAGGCCTACAGAGAATCAAGCGACAAAGATGTATATACATATTATGATTTAAAATTACATATTTTTGAAAGTAAAGTTGCAATATAGATTATATATTAAAAAAAAATCATAAGGTCGCATGTCAGCACTAGCGCGCGAAATTCAATTTTAGATTTTTGTAAATTGCAGCTCGATTATTCGATTAAATATGGATACAAATGATTTTGCGCAAATAATCACAATGAATTTATGTACGGATTAACAACAATGAAAATATACATTGCTTCTAGAGTTATTTAATGTCCAAAATGACTAATGTGAGTAAAAAAATTGACATTTAAAGTTAATAACAGCTTTGATGATAATTATTATTCAGTAGATTGTTTGCGCAAAAATTTTTTAGGTATCCATATTAAAGCGAAGGACCGAGCTGCAATTTCCAAAAAAAAAAAATGCAATGTATCTTAATTTAAACTCTAAATTACACCATTTTTATCATATTCCGAAGTTTTATTATACAAGTTTGTTTTGATTTGTTGCCATATTTGTACGTTAAGTTCTATTTCCCTTTATTTCTAGGCAAGCGTGCTCCATCTTAGACCGCATTATCGCCCACCATCAGGCGAGATGGTGGCCAAACGCGTTTATTATGAATAAAAAAATAAATGAGGAGTTGTTCGTATGACCAGGGGCCAAATTACCGTTTTTTTATAGTATAGGCCGGCAAACGAGCAAGTGGGTCACTTGATGGTGAGTGATATCCACCGCCCGTGTACGCCCACAATACCAAAAGGATCATGGGCGCGTTGCCGACCTTAAAGGAAAGGGATAATTAAGGGATTGGGAAGGGGACGGGGATTTGGACCAAATTAGTGATTTCTTATGTTTACGCGAATATTACACATTGAAATAAAACTAGTTTATACGGATTTTATCGCGGTTTAATTTGTATTTAGTGTCAACTGACTTTTTAAATAAATGAAAAATAATTAATATATAATTTTAAAATGAAGGTAGGTACTTTTCGAGACGACCTACACCTCAGTCTCTCCCGTGACAACGATGGCTGAAAAGCTTTCGAAACGTCGGGACTAAAATATAATTAAACCGCAATAAAATCCGCATAAACTAGTTTTATTTCAATGGCATCTATTAAATTTTTGTTTTAATAGTACTTTATATATGAATGTAAATCAAAACAAAATGTTTATATATCAAGAAATATGGAATTTTAATTCAAATAACTTTAGATTCTACCTTTATGAACACTGGGGGTCTATAAAAAGGCCACGAGTATCACAATTCGACAACTAACACTATGAGACCCGAAACACCTCAAAAACCCGAGAACCAGAGTGACATAACATTTTTTGACATAAAAAGCTTGTATTTTTACATCTTAGCACCTTTTTTGTTTTTTTCGTTTCCGAGTTAATTAGAAACATGAAAATGCATTCGTAACCCACTAAGAGCGCTGCATAGTTCGTTTATATTACCCACTTGAGAAAACAGTAAAAAATTCATAGTAGCCCAAAGGGTCAACATTTAAAACAGCTGTCAAAAAAAAACCCATAGGAGATGAAAGACCATGACACTGAGGAGTTTTGGCGGGAATTCTTACAGTGCGGTGGCTTTCTTGTTTTAATTATTTCCTAAACTGGTTTAAAGTTGTGTTTGTTGTATAAAAGTGGAGTGGTTTTGTGCAATAATCTTTAACGATGATGAATAGTGTATGGAAACATTGAAATAAGTGGATTTGGGTGATTTTTGATCAAGGGTATTGTCGACCTTGTAATTTCGATTCTCTTGAAGAAAGTCGTCTAAGAAGCTTGAACTGAAAGGAATTATCACCAAAACTCCAGCAAGACCTTGAAATCGGCCACACCCCTGTTTCATCGTTCTTGGAATATAAGAAAAGATATAACTAATGACTTGGCAGCATGGTCTCTGATCTTAGCCGGTTCCTTATGGAACAAAAATACAAAAAAAGACTATGACACTTCATCGATTATGCACTGTTGCGCTGCATAGGCCGTTTATACATACAAAGATTTTAGAAAAAGATACGCACACGTAACTGTACTAAAAGAAATGTCGTGTATATTTCTTTTATTACATATTTACTCGTATCGGCGAACTCTTTGACAACGTTTTGTTTTACCGCTAGGCCGTTTGTCGGATGCCGCCTGTCGGAATGCCCCCTAAATGTGCAATTCTTGAGTTTCGTGAGCTTCAAATGAAAACAGCTGATCTTAGGGTTACGTGCGCGTATTTTTTTTTAAATCTTTGAATAGCAATATCTCTGTAAAAATGGGGTATTTTGAAAAAATTTAAATGATAATGTTGTTCAGAATTACGGGTACTTTTACGGATTTCCTGCTTCCTACACCCTTTCCGACTAACCTTGTATATTTTTTTTAAATGTAATTCACTCTGGTTCTTCAGTATATAATAACTCGACAAGTGAATGCTATAATCTACATGTAGGTGCAAAGATAGCTTAGTGATTAAACAGCCTAGAGCTATACAAATTCACATATTTATTGGTTAGAACATTCCTTTTCTATGAGACCTATTTTTATCAAATCACTGGGTATTTAAAACAATATGGCGGACGATGTGTAAATTACATTTATTATAATTTAAGCGTAGTGTATAATAAGTTACTTATCAAAATATATTTATACGTTAAAGTGTGTAAGCGGTACAGCCACGCTGTAGACAATTGGTTACAGCATGAATGTGCCGGTTCTACCGGATTGTAACCACTCTCTCAGAAAACCGACGTGCATTTCTAGTGGCCCAAATCATCCACAATGACGTGGGTTTTGACCCCAGGAGTTCACTCCACCCATTAATGCTGCCACAAGACTAATGAGGCGATCTTCGCTATGTTAAGTAAACTAAATAAACAAAAAAGAAGATGTTTTTAAAATCGGTTAACGATTTGAATATTTTTCAAAATACCTGATTATACACTACGCTTACTACATTTATATTAACGTGTATTAATTGCAATTCGACTTAAAACTAATAAACTATAAGTAAAAGGTACAAAATATGACACAAAAAATATATTTAAAAAATCATAATTATTAAATCTGATAATTAGTACATACATAATATTTATAAAAATATTTTCCACACTTGTGTCACTATAGCAGCGATTTGAAATAAAATGTTTTAAAATCTTTAATATTACACCTCAGTTTTAAAATGTCACAAGACTAAATAAGTAGAAAAAGTTGTGAACGATATTAACACGATTCTTTACTTTGAAGTAAAAATGCAATGAAGGTATTATTTTCTGAGGGAAGAGTACCTGAAGGTACCCCTGATCATAGTTATGTCGAGAGAAAGCTGCATATTATTATTTGGACTGATGTTTTATATAGCAATAAAAATATACCTGTGTACAATAAGTACAATTTTTTTACTTATAACACTTTATAACTGAGGTACCCTTCATTATTTTAGTAAAATGGCACCCTTAATATATAATAAACTACAGGATTAAAGCAACTTAAGTAAAATAGCATTTACGTACAATAAGAACATTACATCAAGAATTATATTGAATAGATAGATTTCTCTTAAAAATAACAAAGGTGAAATAAAAAACCTAGTAAAAACGGGCACAAATATTAAAATCCAGCCAAGTGTGTGTCGGACCATGCAGTGTGAAGGGTTCCGTAGTCAGAAAAGGCTGTCAAGGGGCTTATAGCCAGTCGCAGACAAGCAGGTCGCTCGCCTACTAAACAGAAGCAACACCAATCAGAACTTCGAATTATGAAGTACTGCCTGATACTGAACTGCTGATTTTTATACAGTAAGTAACAAAAATCCTGTTGGCCCTTTTTGGGTTTTGAAGATAGACAACTTAATAAAAATAGTTATATTAAAAAATAGACAGAAGCGAGATATTATCCTTACACAGGTAGCTTAGATAAATTAACATCTTTTAAAAATGTTATTTACATCTGAATTTCTGTGTGTATTGACGAAGGCAATATGGCACGTTTGATGTACGTGGACGCCGCAACTTGCTATCTCGCTCTGGCTCCGAGTCATCGCTCTTTCAGAGGTAATCAATCGAAATACAACAAACAATAAATTAATTAATGTTTAAACATGATTATTTTTAAAGTCTGTGCCAGTTTCTACTAATAATATAATATAAGGTACGGTAGTTTGTGGTACGGATAGAATGTAGAATCTAATTGTTAGCACTAGTCGGATTGCATATTATTACCATTTTTGGACAATAGGGTAGTTTCCTATATTGAATTTTATACATTATTTTATAAGCAACAGAAAATGATACGCAAAAGAAACCCTTTTATTAAAACACAATCAAAAAAAAGAAATGTGCCCGCAGTTATGACTTTAAATGTTGGTATGAGGAAAAGTGGGTGCGTAGTAGGGATATCTCACTATCTCGCATGCACGAGTGCACCATAATGAACATTTTACACAGTGACGTCAAAGTTTGCGTCGTCTGTCGTTTGACTACCCCTTCTACAGGATTTGACTGGCTTCTAACTTATTTATTTTTGGTCCGATTTATAAAATTCTTTCTGCAATAGATTTTGGGTAACGTAACTTATTGATTTAAATAAATAAAAAATCTAGTCAACTACCCTATTGAGCCTGTTATTACAAACTATGCTAAAGCCAACGAAAATATGGTATTTTGTCAGCACCAGAACTAGTAATTATTCTTCTTCCACGGGCTCGTATCTCACTCGCAGTAGGATAGGCGCAACATGCTTTTTAATTCGTGTTACAGAAATATTTGGCTTGTAGTTTTTACGACCGGCCGCCTGACGTAAATAACCTTTCTGGGCTCATATGCCACTTCTGTAATATGTGTTAAAAAGCATGTTGCACCGACCCCACTGCGAGTGGGATAAGGGCAGGTGGAAGGAAAGATATCACCGAGCATTATGAGACTTACTACTGTCTCGGGATTAGGCATGTTACGGATCTTCGCCTCCGACTCCGAAAGGTCGGAACTTCCGATTGATTTACACCTCCGATTCCGACTTCGGCTCCGATAATTTTGAATCGGAGGTTATAGCGAAGATAGAAAGGCAGTGAACGTACAAGTCTGTACACGATTTGACTTGTCGCTCAGTCTTGCTCGGTGAATTCCGCTCGCGTCTCCCGATCAGTTACTTGTTTTGTTTTTATTCCTGTGTTAGACGCGCTTCGAAACTCTTCAAAACTTACTTGTCAATTTAAATTATTAGCGATATATTAGTATTTAGTATTTAAACGTGGATATTTTATTTAAAGAATAAATATTTAAGTCAAAAACAAGTGTTATATGGAACTGCTTTAATGAAATTGATGCGAATACGGCAAAATGTTAAATTTATGAGAAAATCATCCCCTTAAAGTTTAATTTACATATCTCTATTCTACTCCGCCTCTGACTTCGGCTTCGGCTCCGGATCCGACTCCGACTCCGACACGTTAAATTTAAAAACTCCGGCTCCGACTCCGGTTCCGGTAAAACCACCTCCGTAACATCCCTGCTCGGGATGACGAGCTTAGTCTAGTTTCATGCAGTTTTGTAATTCAAAGTACAGAGTGCTTATCCCCGGCAATCCAACTAGGCAATTTACGAAATAATCGATTCTACAATATGACTGCTACATATACATATTTTCTTATTTAAGTTAATCTTTTACGGCTAATAGCTTTTCATGTATATAGTGCACACGGGCGTTTTACCATCAGCTGGATAAAAAACGTTAAAAAACGCGGTTAACACATTTTACTAAAAGTATAATATATTTTTCATTTTTAACGGTGATATAGTTTAGCGTTTTAAAAACCGCCATTGTAAGCGTCAGCTGTAATAAAAACGCCGCGTGCAAAACTAACAGTGCACCGCATAACGAAATAAAAAAAGCGACTATGGCACAAAATGCACAGAAAAAGAATGCGGCCGTTTTAAATATGGGTCCAAACCCCTATAGTGGGATTTAACCCAGTAGCGTGCATCGAAATAAGACCACAAGAAACGTAACTCAAGCAACAAAATGCCCCCACCAAAACTCTGTGCAAGGGGGCGGGGCTATAAAAGTCTGTGCAGCTACTTCATTCATCAACTCATAAAAAATCATTCATGATCTATAGTTGACACTTAATACGTTTAATTTTTTGCGCGGTGCAGAACGTCGTATCTCGATTTAGAAGTTAACTTTAATGAAATACAGTTGATTTTGAACGTTAATTAATTTTTGTTGCGTGTACGAGTGTTACGTGTGATTACCTTTGCATGTGTAAGTAAGTGGAGCCGTATTTTTTGGCAGATTCATATGAGAGTTATTGTTCTAGTTATCTTATTTCGATGGTAGCGGGACGTAAATATCAATGTCAGATGACATTTTTTTTCTTGATTGTATTATTTTATTAAATACACTAAATAATGTAAAATTGGTAACACTATATAACAATATAATACCTTTTTATCTTCTTTAAATATATTTAAGGCATGTGAAGTGTACAAATACACATTACACCTTGTTTCTCAAAAACTGATCAAATCAACATTCAACTAACAGAACTTTGATTTGACATCGCTGTCAAATCAATTCGAGTTGCTGAAACGTTATTTAGTGAAAAAAATAATAACATCTTATGTCTTTTTAATACCGTTTGCCATAAGATTTTTCATATTAATTTGAATGTTATGTTAGCTAACATGTCTGTCAAATCAAAGGTGTTGATCACGCTTCTAGCAACTCAATGACGACTTGACATGAGATTTGACATTTGATTAGTTAATTTGACATTGATCAGCCTTACAGAAACCGGGCGTAAGAGTCAAAATGTCTGGAACGGCCGCAATAACTCTAATTGACTGAAAAGCATCTAATTTATACTTAACCAAAATTCTTCGTTTACCTACTCGGTGTAGCCATCTGAAACGAAAATTAATAATTATTAGGAATACTTACATACGCACTAACGCCTGTAAGCTCCGAGAAAGGTGTAACCAGTACACCCACATTTCGCCGAGCATATCTCCGTCCCATGATGTGATAGGGGGCGAGCCTATCGCCATACCGGGCACAGTTCTAGACTCCGGGCTGATACTGAGCATTTCGTAATAGAAAAACACAATATCACTTTTACCCGAACCCGAGATCGAACCCGAGACCTCAGCGTCAGCATCAGTCGTAACGCGTACGCATTACAACCGAGGTAGTCAATACTTCTTACTAATATTATAAAAAAGTGAAATTTTGGATACTGATGAGACCATGGCAAAATTTTGTTAGGTCCCTCGTATGAGAGAGGAATGGATTGGTACCATCGCTTTGTCTATTTCTGCAGCCAAGCAGCAGTGTAAGCTGTTGTGTTCCAGTTTGAAGGACATTGAAGCCAGTGAAATTATTGGGAATTATGAGACTTAACAACTTATGTCTCGGGATTCCGAGCGCAGTCCAATGCCATGTGGCGCTTTGCAAGTTCTTTGTGGTGTGGCTTCTGTTTATTGGCAGGCGCCATCAGGCGAGCGACCTGCTCGTTTCGTCATTCAAGCTAATAAAAAAAACATTAAAAAATCTGTGAATCTCACCTCATTTCATACTCATATTATTGTATATGTCGAAGTCATCAAGACCGTCCGGTTCGAACGCCCGAATCTGCTCGAACAAGTCGCTGTCCATTATGCTATCGTTCTGCGCAGGCGTGGACGCGCTGAAGTAGCTGCTCCGACGGAAATTTATGACCGATTTTTTTTTTGGTCGAGGTTTTTTTTTTATTTTTATAAGTTCGAGTTTTTTTTTTTTTTAAAGTTTCGTTTTTTTTTTGGAAAAAATCGAGTTGACAAATGTCGCCGGTGAGATTTAGTGTAATGTTGTTTTTATTGGAAAAATAAGTGTGGAGTTGTTAATTGAAGACAATGCAAAAAATTGACAATATTTAATGTTTTTTATTCATCATGATTTCAGTTTTGAATTGTGTATAGTATTTTTATCACAAAATATTGTTACAAATTCGGTTATAATTTGATTTCAATTTATGTAAAATGTTTTTTTATTTTAGTTGTAAAATTTATCAGGCATTGATGACATTATGTGTTTTTTTTATGTTTTTGCAGTCGAAGTACAGCGCAGCCGTTGTGGGGAATCGGGAAGAGAAGAAAATGCAACACATTAGTCGAAGACGGTCGTTGAAATAAAAAAAGGAAACCTAAAAACATTCACTAACAGAACCGTCGCCAAAAGGCAGCACAGACAAAAAAATAAATAAAAAGTAAACAAATTGTCTTAACGGTACTAGAAACTGATATAAAAACATATATTTATGGATTTTTTTAAATAAAAACGACCGTCTGTGTTGCATTTTCACGATGGATCATTTGTTGGACAAAAAAGTATTGCTAACATAAATATTATATATGTGGTCGATTTCGAATGTGAAAAAAACTTGTATTGCGGATATCCTGCTTCATCGAATCACCATAAAAAAAAAAAAAAGACAACTCAAATCAGTGGTTCCCAACCGGTGGTCCATTGACCAGAGGTCCGCAAGAACGAAATTAATATCCGCAAACCAATTTCGTAACCCATAATAAAAAAATAGCAAATAGTGCACCTTGTTAGATTATTAAATAATGAAACAACCTAAGGCTGAGTTTCTTGGTGCTTCTCCGACCAGTGGGCATTTTAGAAGCAACGGTAGAGATGCTTTAATATAATTATTTATTGCAAGCTCACAAATAAATTTAAAAAACCTTTATGATAAAAATATATTTCAATATTCTAATCACGTATTTTACAATATCCAAATAAAACGTTATTTATCAAATAATATATAGCCAAATACAAAATCAGCACGCTTTCAATACATATTAAGGAGCGTATGTCAAAGTGCTACTGCTTAAATTGCCTGTATATGCGTTATTTGGCAGTTAAAACCTAATTACACCTTGTGAAATATGTTTATTTAATAGTTGATTTTTATTCCTTGGAGTTCCTGTGTAAAACAATAACATTGCAGTAATCTCTGGGCAAAAAAGGTTGGGAACCACTGATTTAAATAAATTATACTAAATATCCAGCTACTTAATAGATATATAATAGAAAAAAAAAACAATAATTTATGTTTCGACACCGTCATAAAAGTTTTTTTCATTTGCATATAAACCACAATTTTATCAAAAAAATATACCAAAACTTTTTCATCCAACATAAATAAATAAATTCATATTTTTCTCACATAATATATTACAAGTAATTCAAAAAAACATGCATACAACGGTAGTATATAAAGATGACGTCATATGTAAAACGCGCTTGCGCATTAACACGTCACAAAAACGACGACAGTGAATTTGGAACCTTTTTTTTACATTAATACCTTTAAATTACAATTTAGACGGAAAAACTCGTCGAGTCATAATACCAAGACGCATTTTTACGACGTGGCAAAAAACTTTTTTTTTTTTAATTAATTTGGATAAAGTTTCAAACACTCACTGACGTCATAAATCTCGCATATACCATTATAAACGTCTCTGAGATCCGTGATAACAAATACGTAATGTATATTTTTGTTTCAAAATATCTTAAATCTAATTTTTTGTTTTACCCCTTTTCCGCTTAAGTAAATGACCTTAACTTATTTTTTTACGAAGCACGACGTATTTTTACGTCACCGCAGTAAAAAGGGTAAAATATAGTATATGCGAGACTGGCTTAACTAATAAATAGTCACATCCATATATCTAAGAGAGAAACATATATTTTCAACATTTTCTGATCCATTCATAAATTCGTTAATAAACGTTTTAAGTCAATTGGGGAGGGACGTTTTACCAACACTGCAGTATCCCACTGGCGGAAATAGTGTGTATTGCCACTTGTAGTGGGAAGAGTAGTAACTAAAAAAAATAACGATACAATTTTGTTTAGACCTATTGATTCATATTTTCCTCATGTTACCTTTTGTAGTATATGATTTAGTTTATAAAAACATCGTATTCGTTACTAAATCATTTCTAAAGTTAGAAATGTGAAACGTTTGATATTTTTATATAAACATACATATATACACTTTTTAATCCCCGAAGGGGTAGGCAGAGGTGTTTCTAGTAACCTACATTTCGCTGAGCTTATTTCCGTCCCGTGATGTGATATGAGGCGAACCTATCGCCATATCGGGCATAATTCCAGACTCCGGGCTGATACTAAGCATTTCGTGATAGAAAAACCCAATATATGGACCCGGGGATTGAACCCAGCACAGCAGTCGTAACTGCATTACAACTGCGGCACCAAGCCAGTGATTGGTTTACAATATAGCTATTAATAAAAAAAGTGAAAATCGCGAAAACACAGTAATATAAGACGACATTAATCAACTCTCATGTAGCGATTAAGCACAGAGGCGCCTTTTAGAAGGCTTAGACCTCAGCTTGAGCAATCGCTGGGGAGTATAGTTTAGGGCCGTCTCTGCACATCATTATGCCGAGGGTCAGTTGTGGGAGTTCTTTGGACTCGCAGTCGTCCTATGTCGGGGTCGCGTATTATTATTACGATTCGGATTGTGCAAGGAAAGTGCTGCTTCGATAGCGACTGTGATGGAGTCGTTGGGATCTGCCAAAACATGTTTGGGACGACGACGGAGGACGGAGGAGGAGAAACTCTCATGTGTTATAAATGATATGCAGTGTTGGAAAAACTGTAAATTTCTTACAAAATATTAACAATTAATTGACATACATCAATACATATAAAAACAGTGCGTATTTTAATGTCATACAAGATATACCTATACATTTATATTTAACCGCTTATTTTTGTCTTAGTCGTTCGAAAAACTACATCCTACAACAGCGAATTGTTTTTGAATATATTTTTGAAAAAATAAGTATGTACTCAAAAAATTTACAACTTGAAGTCACATTTTAAATTCCCTATATTAATATAAAAATCGATAGCACTACCCTTATTTGAGATTGGGGGCATACCGACGGTCCTCATTTAAAACCGCCTCTGTACTTACAAATACATTAATACTTATATACTAGTTTATTAATTAACATGTCATGATTATTAACTTAATAATAAAGAAGGAAATTAGCACCGAATAAAAAAAATCGACACCTCATCAAATCATTTTGATTCAAATCAAAATAAGTATGAGAAAAAAAATCAATGTTTTTCATAACATTATAATAGTTTAAAATTAATTTTGTCATAAATGCAGTTTTTTTAAATAGATATACAGAAAAAAAAACATTATCGATCAGTGATATGTAAAGTAAACTTTGGAATATTTTTTTCAATCAATTTAGATTGTATATTTTATATTTTGTATACTGTAAAATTCAATGTTTATAAATTTTACCATAATTTTGTTCAACTTATCTTAAAGACTAAATAGAAATACTGAGATTTACATTACATCTAGCTAAATATAAGTGCAGAATACTGCGTACACCATAGCCGACCATTTTCCAAAATGGCGTCGCAGTGCAATAATAGTGTAGAGATAGATTAAAAATATATTTTAATAAAATAATTACACTATCTAAAATGTAACATTTATTAGATATAAAAAGAAATGCGATACAATGGACCCAATTAGCAATATAAAAGTTTTAATAAATATTGTATAATAGTATTGAAATAAAATTGATTTATATGGATTATATCGCAGTTTATTTAGTTTAGTTTTTTATTTGTCCCGACTTTTCAAATGTTTTTCAGTTATCATGGTTACTGGACGAACTGAGGAGTCCCAAAAAAATATTATCACTTCTTTTTAGTTGTTTAAAATGACCTACGAAGTGATCAGAGGCGCCGGGACTGCGTCCTAATTTTCCATTTCCCTGTGTATAATTTTATAGCCAAAAATCTCAAATGATATTCCAAACTGGGAATCGAATCCACTACTATTCGTATACGTTTTACCGCTAGACCTAAGATATACTATTTAAAACAGATAAAAAATGCAAAACTTTCAATATTTTTCTGTTGTAGCTTTTTTCAAAAAAAAACTCTTTTTAATAACTAATATAGTTTTTTGTATATATAGAAAATGAATATCGGACGGTAATAATGTATTTTAATTGACCTGTGTACAAAAAAAAACAAATATATCCTGTATTTTTTTTAATAAACCTATGTATTTTTTACCAATATATAAAAAAAAACTGAATTCACTATCCTATTCCATAAACATATTTAAATGTTAATACATTTAAAAAGAATGTCATTAGTGCCTTGAATTGGACACTTTTTTAGGTTATTTTCCGCAAAATATATTTCGTTACACAAATTCGTTGTCTCCCTGGATTAATTAACATTCGCACTCACGCCTGTAATCCCGAAGGGGTAGGCAGAGGTGTGACCAGTACACCCACATTACGCCGAGCGCATCTCCGTCCCTATGTGATAGGGGGCGAGCCTATCGCCATACCGGGCACAAATTCCAGACTCCGGGCTTATACTGAGCATTTCGTAATAGAAAAACCCAATACTACTTTACCCGACCCGGGCATCGAACCCGAGACCTCAGAGTCGGCCTCAATCGTAACGCGTACAAATTACAACTGCGCCACCGAGGCAGTCATTAACGTCCATAAAATATGAATGTGTTGCTAGGGGCTTACCTTAACTGCCCTACTCAGAGACGTAAACTCACTTTCGCATTTTTAATATTAGGTAGGATTATAAGTACATTATGACGGTGTGCGGTTTTTTAAATTAAGCCGAAAATGCGTTAAATCTCTTTGTCATAGTATAAATAAAACTCAGCAATCAAGTTCCTAACACAGATATAACGTGATTGAAATAAACATATTTATTTTAAAGTAAAAAAATAGCTTCGGTGGCGCAGTTGTAATGCGTACGCGTTACGATTTAGGTCTGCGCTGAGGTCTCGGGTTCGATCCCCGGGTCGGGTAGTGGTATTGGGTTTTTCTATTACGAAATGCTCAGTATCAGCCCGGAGTCTGGAATTTGTGCCTGGTATGGCGATAGGCTCGCCCCCTATCACATCATGGGACGGAGATACGCTCGGCGAAATGTGGGTGTACTGGTTACACCTCTGCCTACTCCTTCGGGGATTACGGGCGTGAGTGCGTAGGTATGTAAAAAAATAGTACAAAATTCATTTAAATAAATATTATTTATGCACTCACGCCTATAATCCCCGAAGGGGTAGGTATATTTTACTCACATTTCACCGACCTTGTTTCCGACATAGGGGGCGAGCCTATCGACATACCGAGCACAATTCTAGACTCCGGGCTGATACTGAGTATGACGTAATAGAAAAACCCAATATCAGTTTCACCCGACCTGGGAATGGAACCCGAGACCTCAGTACAGCAGTCGTACCGCGTACGCATTACAACTGCACCACCGATACCAACATTATTATTGTAATATATCAAAGAAAAAACCGAACACCGTCATCGTTTTCAATCACAGAACTTAATCAAATTTTTAGCTTATATAAAAAATACTACATACGCACTCACGCCTGTAATCCCGAAGGGGTAGGCAGAGGTGTAACCAGTACACCCACATTTCGCCGAGTATATTTCCGTCCCTTATGTGATAGGGGGCGAGCCTATCGCCATACCGGACACAAATTCCAGACTCCGGGCTTATACTGAGCATTTCGTAATAGAAAAACCCAATACCACTTTACCCGACCCGGGGATCGAACCCGAGACCTCACCGTTGACCTCAATCGTAACGCTTACGCATTACAACTGCGCCACCGAGGCAGTCATAAAAAATACTGTTAATTATTAACAACTATTAAGGTCCACCATTATTTGTAAATTGCTTATACATTACACATTTTTTATATTTTTTTTACTATATAATAACAAAAAAATACAAAGAAAAAACATCTCGAGTCAGGAAACTTTAAAATATCCCGTTTTTTTTTAAATTTTATAATCACTTTTTGTAATCATGTTAAAAAATGGCAGACCTTATCTAAAATAAATGCAATAGAATGGAAAAAAAGTTAATCGATCAATTAATACTGATTTTTTTCATGCCAATAACGCACTTTAACAAAACCATCGACGCAACATCAAATATTATGCTTTATTTATTGTGATGAAAACGGCAATAGACTCGACAGTTCATCGATTAAGTTTTGTCGTCCGACAGTTGGTCGATAATAGGGCAGTTTCTTATATTGAATTTTATACATTATTTTATAAGCAACAGAAAATGATACGCAAAAGAAACCCTTTTATTAAAACACAATCAAAATTGGTAAAGAAATGTGCCCGCAATTATGAATTTAAATGTTGGTATGAGGAAAAGTGGGTGCGTAGTAGGGATATCTCAATATCTCGCTTGCACGCGTGCACCATAATGAACATTTTACACAGTGACGTCAAAGTTTGCGTCGTCTGTCATTTGACAATTACCTCTTCTACAGGATTTGAATGGCTTCTAACTTATTTATTTTTGGTCCGATTTATAAAATTCTATGTGCAATACATTTTGAGTAACGTAACTTATTCATTTAAATAATAAAAAACATCAAGTCAACTACCCTATTATTCTTAATCTGTGTAAGCCGACTGTATTTTTCTGCACCTATAGCAATCATCGGACCATTGGAAGTATATCTGAAGATTGTATTACCGTTTTCATACAAAAACGTAGTGATGTTCATAATCAATTATCAATAATCGATGATTTAAATTAGCGGTCCTAATCGATGGTGCAAATTACAATCGATTACGAGCTGTGCAATGGTATCGATTATGAAAATGATCGATTGTTATCAACATCAGTACAAAAATGTTACGTCGAAAAAAAATCATATTGCACCAAAACCGCACATTTTTAATTAATAACTATAAAGTCCATATTTAAAGTTGTAAGATTGTTGTTCCACAGCTAAAAAAGAGAAGTAGATTGTTTTTATTCTGGAAAACTAGGCAAAAAAACTACCTTACCCAAACATAGTCATATAGCCCAAACTCGATATTCATATACCTTACTATGAAGTCTCATTGTAGACACGAACGCAGCATACAGACAATTTCTGTTTCTTTGTATAGTTTTGGCGTTAAACAAAAACTGACCCAAATGTATACAAAAATCTACATACAGTTTTTTTAACAATAAATTATATTTATAACGGCACTCTATTAACTAAGAGTAAAAAAAAGTTTTTTTTTTCTATAATGCCGAAAAAATCTTAAAAAAGTTTATTTGCCCAGTTTTCAACCACCCTCTGTAATAACTAGCACTACTTAACTTAAATAATCTAAAAAAGTATAAAATAATCTAAAAAAGCAGGATGTGACTATTAAAAAGTAAAAAAAAAACTTAATTCGAAACAAAAAAAATACGCATCAATATATTCTTGAAATAGATAATGCATCAAAAATCAAGCATGTACCTAGGGGAGAGAAAAAAAAACAAATAAAAATCAATAAAAAATCAAAATTACAACAACAAAATTGTTAGTATAAAAGGCGATTTTGAAAAAAAAAGAACTTTCTGACTTTTTTAAATGACTCGTAATTATTCCTCACACCACACTATTTTGTGCGCATTAAGATTCAAAATTGCGTGGCAACGTGCATAATTTCAGATAATGCTATGGCATATATTAGTTGTTATTAATTAGATAGTAACTTAATAGATGATATGGCATTGTTAGATGAGAACTTAATAGATGCTTTGACATTGTTAGATGAGAACTTAATAGATGATATGGCATTGTTAGATGAGAACTTAATAGATGCTTTGACATTGTTAGATGAGAACTTAATAGATGATATGGCATTGTTAGATGAGAACTTAATAGATGATATGGCATTGTTAGATGAGAACTTAATAGATGATATGGCATTGTTAGATGAGAACTTAATAGATGCTTTGGCATTGTTAGATGAGAACTTAATAGATGATATGGCATTGTTAGATGAGAACTTAATAGATGATATGGCATTGTTAGATGAGAACTTAATAGATGATATGGCATTGTTAGATGAGAACTTAATAGATGCTTTGACATTGTTAGATGAGAACTTAATAGATGATATGGCATTGTTAGATGAGAACTTAATAGATGATATGGCATTGTTAGATGAGAACTTAATAGATGATATGGCATTGTTAGATGAGAACTAAATAGATGCTTTGGCATTGTTAGATGAGAACTTAATAGATGATATGGCATTGTTAGATGAGAACTTAATAGATGATATGGCATTGTTAGATGAGAACTTAATAGATGCTTTGGCATTGTTAGATGAGAACTTAATAGATGCTTTGACATTGTTAGATGAGAACTTAATAGATGATATGGCATTGTTAGATGAGAACTTAATAGATGCTTTGACATTGTTAGATGAGAACTTAATAGATGATATGGCATTGTTAGATGAGAACTTAATAGATGATATGGCATTGTTAGATGAGAACTTAATAGATGATATGGCATTGTTAGATGAGAACTTAATAGATGCTTTGGCATTGTTAGATGAGAACTTAATAGATGATATGGCATTGTTAGATGAGAACTTAATAGATGATATGGCATTGTTAGATGAGAACTTAATAGATGCTTTGGCATTGTTAGATGAGAACTTAATAGATGATATGGCATTGTTAGATGAGAACTTAATAGATGCTTTGACATTGTTAGATGAGAACTTAATAGATGATATGGCATTGTTAGATGAGAACTTAATAGATGATATGGCATTGTTAGATGAGAACTTAATAGATGATATGGCATTGTTAGATGAGAACTTAATAGATGCTTTGGCATTGTTAGATGAGAACTTAATAGATGATATGGCATTGTTAGATGAGAACTTAATAGATGCTTTGACATTGTTAGATGAGAACTTAATAGATGATATGGCATTGTTAGATGAGAACTTAATAGATGCTTTGACATTGTTAGATGATAACTTAATAGATGATATGGCATTGTTAGATGAGAACTTAATAGATGATATGGCATTGTTAGATGAGAACTTAATAGATGATATGGCATTGTTAGATGAGAACTTAATAGATGCTTTGGCATTGTTAGATGAGAACTTAATAGATGATATGGCATTGTTAGATGAGAACTTAATAGATGATATGGCATTGTTAGATGAGAACTTAATAGATGCTTTGGCATTGTTAGATGAGAACTTAATAGATGATATGGCATTGTTAGATGAGAACTCAATAGATGATATGGCATTGTTAGATGAGAACTCAATAGATGATATGGCATTGTTAGATGATAACTTAATAGATGTTATGGCATTGTTAGATGAGAACTTAATAGATGATATGGCATTGTTAGATGAGAACTTAATAGATGATATGGCATTGTTAGATGAGAACTTAATAGATGATATGGCATTGTTAGATGAGAACTTAATAGATGATATGGCATTGTTAGATGAGAACTTAATAGATGATATGGCATTGTTAGATGAGAACTTAATAGATGATATGGCATTGTTAGATGAGAACTTAATAGATGATATGGCATTGTTAGATGAGAACTTAATAGATGATATGGCATTGTTAGATGAGAACTTAATAGATGATATGGCATTGTTAGATGAGAACTTAATAGATGATATGGCATTGTTAGATGAGAACTTAATAGATGCTTTGGCATTGTTAGATGAGAACTTAATAGATGATATGGCATTGTTAGATGAGAACTTAATAGATGATATGGCATTGTTAGATGAGAACTTAATAGATGATATGGCATTGTTAGATGAGAACTTAATAGATGATATGGCATTGTTAGATGAGAACTCAATAGATGATATGGCATTGTTAGATGAGAACTTAATAGATGATATGGCATTGTTAGATGAGAACTCAATAGATGATATGGCATTGTTAGATGAGAACTTAATAGGTGATATGGCATTGTTAGATGAGAACTTAATAGATGATATGGCATTGTTAGATGAGAACTCAATAGATGATATGGCATTGTTAGATGAGAACTTAATAGGTGATATGGCATTGTTAGATGAGAACTTAATAGATGATATGGCATTGTTAGATGAGAACTCAATAGATGATATGGCATTGTTAGATGAGAACTCAATAGATGATATGGCATTGTTAGATGAGAACTTAATAGATGATATGGCATTGTTAGATGAGAACTCAATAGATGATATGGCATTGTTAGATGAGAACTTAATAGATGATATGGCATTGTTAGATGAGAACTTAATAGATGATATGGCATTGTTAGATGAGAACTCAATAGATGATATGGCATTGTTAGATGAGAACTCAATAGATGATATGGCATTGTTAGATGAGAACTTAATAGATGATATGGCATTGTTAGATGAGAACTCAATAGATGATATGGCATTGTTAGATGAGAACTTAATAGATGATATGGCATTGTTAGATGAGAACTTAATAGATGATATGGCATTGTTAGATGAGAACTCAATAGATGATATGGCATTGTTAGATGAGAACTTAATAGATGATATGGCATTGTTAGATGAGAACTTAATAGATGATATGGCATTGTTAGATGAGAACTCAATAGATGATATGGCATTGTTAGATGAGAACTTAATAGATGATATGGCATTGTTAGATGAGAACTCAATAGATGATATGGCATTGTTAGATGAGAACTTAATAGATGATATGGCATTGTTAGATGAGAACTTAATAGATGATATGGCATTGTTAGATGAGAACTTAATAGATGATATGGCATTGTTAGATGAGAACTTAATAGATGATATGGCATTGTTAGATGAGAACTCAATAGATGATATGGCATTGTTAGATGAGAACTTAATAGATGATATGGCATTGTTAGATGAGAACTTAATAGATGCTTTGGCATTGTTAGATGAGAACTTAATAGATGATATGGCATTGTTAGATGAGAACTTAATAGATGATATGGCATTGTTAGATGAGAACTTAATAGATGATATGGCATTGTTAGATGAGAACTTAATAGATGATATGGCATTGTTAGATGAGAACTTAATAGATGATATGGCATTGTTAGATGAGAACTTAATAGATGATATGGCATTGTTAGATGAGAACTCAATAGATGATATGGCATTGTTAGATGAGAACTTAATAGATGATATGGCATTGTTAGATGAGAACTTAATAGATGATATGGCATTGTTAGATGAGAACTTAATAGATGATATGGCATTGTTAGATGAGAACTTAATAGATGATATGGCATTGTTAGATGAGAACTCAATAGATGATATGGCATTGTTAGATGAGAACTTAATAGATGATATGGCATTGTTAGATGAGAACTTAATAGATGATATGGCATTGTTAGATGAGAACTTAATAGATGATATGGCATTGTTAGATGAGAACTCAATAGATGATATGGCATTGTTAGATGAGAACTCAATAGATGATATGGCATTGTTAGATGAGAACTCAATAGATGATATGGCATTGTTAGATGAGAACTTAATAGATGATATGGCATTGTTAGATGAGAACTTAATAGATGATATGGCATTGTTAGATGAGAACTTAATAGATGCTTTGGCATTGTTAGATGAGAACTTAATAGATGATATGGCATTGTTAGATGAGAACTTAATAGATGATATGGCATTGTTAGATGAGAACTTAATAGATGATATGGCATTGTTAGATGAGAACTTAATAGATGATATGGCATTGTTAGATGAGAACTTAATAGATGATATGGCATTGTTAGATGAGAACTTAATAGATGATATGGCATTGTTAGATGAGAACTTAATAGATGATATGGCATTGTTAGATGAGAACTTAATAGATGATATGGCATTGTTAGATGAGAACTTAATAGATGATATGGCATTGTTAGATGAGAACTTAATAGATGATATGGCATTGTTAGATGAGAACTTAATAGATGATATGGCATTGTTAGATGAGAACTTAATAGATGATATGGCATTGTTAGATGAGAACTTAATAGATGATATGGCATTGTTAGATGAGAACTTAATAGATGATATGGCATTGTTAGATGAGAACTTAATAGATGATATGGCATTGTTAGATGAGAACTTAATAGATGATATGGCATTGTTAGATGAGAACTTAATAGATGATATGGCATTGTTAGATGAGAACTTAATAGATGATATGGCATTGTTAGATGAGAACTTAATAGATGATATGGCATTGTTAGATGAGAACTTAATAGATGATATGGCATTGTTAGATGAGAACTTAATAGATGATATGGCATTGTTAGATGAGAACTTAATAGATGCTTTGGCATTGTTAGATGAGAACTTAATAGATGCTTTGGCATTGTTAGATGAGAACTTAATAGATGATATGGCATTGTTAGATGAGAACTTAATAGATGATATGGCATTGTTAGATGAGAACTTAATAGATGATATGGCATTGTTAGATGAGAACTTAATAGATGATATGGCATTGTTAGATGGTAGCTTTATAGATGATATGGCATTGTTAGATGGTAGCTTTATAGATGATATGGCATTGTTAGATGAGAACTTAATAGATGATATGGCATTGTTAGATGAGAACTTAATAGATGATATGGCATTGTTAGATGAGAACTTAATAGATGATATGGCATTGTTAGATGAGAACTTAATAGATGCTTTGGCATTGTTAGATGAGAACTTAATAGATGATATGGCATTGTTAGATGAGAACTTAATAGATGATATGGCATTGTTAGATGAGAACTTAATAGATGATATGGCATTGTTAGATGAGAACTTAATAGATGATATGGCATTGTTAGATGAGAACTTAATAGATGCTTTGGCATTGTTAGATGAGAACTTAATAGATGATATGGCATTGTTAGATGAGAACTTAATAGATGATATGGCATTGTTAGATGAGAACTTAATAGATGATATGGCATTGTTAGATGAGAACTTAATAGATGATATGGCATTGTTAGATGAGAACTTAATAGATGATATGGCATTGTTAGATGAGAACTTAATAGATGATATGGCATTGTTAGATGAGAACTTAATAGATGATATGGCATTGTTAGATGAGAACTTAATAGATGATATGGCATTGTTAGATGGTAGCTTTATAGATGATATGGCATTGTTAGATGAGAACTTAATAGATGATATGGCATTGTTAGATGAGAACTTAATAGATGCTTTGGCATTGTTAGATGAGAACTTAATAGATGATATGGCATTGTTAGATGAGAACTTAATAGATGATATGGCATTGTTAGATGAGAACTTAATAGATGATATGGCATTGTTAGATGAGAACTTAATAGATGATATGGCATTGTTAGATGAGAACTTAATAGATGATATGGCATTGTTAGATGAGAACTTAATAGATGATATGGCATTGTTAGATGAGAACTTAATAGATGATATGGCATTGTTAGATGAGAACTTAATAGATGATATGGCATTGTTAGATGAGAACTTAATAGATGATATGGCATTGTTAGATGAGAACTTAATAGATGCTTTGGCATTGTTAGATGAGAACTTAATAGATGATATGGCATTGTTAGATGAGAACTTAATAGATGCTTTGGCATTGTTAGATGAGAACTTAATAGATGATATGGCATTGTTAGATGAGAACTTAATAGATGATATGGCATTGTTAGATGAGAACTTAATAGATGATATGGCATTGTTAGATGAGAACTTAATAGATGATATGGCATTGTTAGATGAGAACTTAATAGATGATATGGCATTGTTAGATGAGAACTTAATAGATGATATGGCATTGTTAGATGAGAACTTAATAGATGCTTTGGCATTGTTAGATGAGAACTTAATAGATGATATGGCATTGTTAGATGAGAACTTAATAGATGCTTTGGCATTGTTAGATGAGAACTTAATAGATGATATGGCATTGTTAGATGAGAACTTAATAGATGATATGGCATTGTTAGATGAGAACTTAATAGATGATATGGCATTGTTAGATGAGAACTTAATAGATGATATGGCATTGTTAGATGAGAACTTAATAGATGATATGGCATTGTTAGATGAGAACTTAATAGATGATATGGCATTGTTAGATGAGAACTTAATAGATGATATGGCATTGTTAGATGAGAACTTAATAGATGATATGGCATTGTTAGATGAGAACTTAATAGATGATATGGCATTGTTAGATGAGAACTTAATAGATGATATGGCATTGTTAGATGAGAACTTAATAGATGATATGGCATTGTTAGATGAGAACTTAATAGATGATATGGCCTTGTTAGATGAGAACTTAATAGATGATATGGCATTGTTAGATGAGAACTTAATAGATGATATGGCATTGTTAGATGGTAGCTTTATAGATGATATGGCATTGTTAGATGAGAACTTAATAGATGATATGGCATTGTTAGATGAGAACTTAATAGATGATATGGCATTGTTAGATGAGAACTTAATAGATGATATGGCATTGTTAGATGAGAACTTAATAGATGATATGGCATTGTTAGATGAGAACTTAATAGATGATATGGCATTGTTAGATGAGAACTTAATAGATGATATGGCATTGTTAGATGAGAACTTAATAGATGCTTTGGCATTGTTAGATGAGAACTTAATAGATGATATGGCATTGTTAGATGAGAACTTAATAGATGATATGGCATTGTTAGATGAGAACTTAATAGATGATATGGCATTGTTAGATGAGAACTTAATAGATGATATGGCATTGTTAGATGAGAACTTAATAGATGATATGGCATTGTTAGATGAGAACTTAATAGATGATATGGCATTGTTAGATGAGAACTTAATAGATGATATGGCATTGTTAGATGAGAACTTAATAGATGATATGGCATTGTTAGATGAGAACTTAATAGATGATATGGCATTGTTAGATGGTAGCTTTATAGATGATATGGCATTGTTAGATGAGAACTTAATAGATGATATGGCATTGTTAGATGAGAACTTAATAGATGCTTTGGCATTGTTAGATGAGAACTTAATAGATGATATGGCATTGTTAGATGAGAACTTAATAGATGATATGGCATTGTTAGATGAGAACTTAATAGATGATATGGCATTGTTAGATGAGAACTTAATAGATGATATGGCATTGTTAGATGAGAACTTAATAGATGATATGGCATTGTTAGATGAGAACTTAATAGATGATATGGCATTGTTAGATGAGAACTTAATAGATGATATGGCATTGTTAGATGAGAACTTAATAGATGATATGGCATTGTTAGATGAGAACTTAATAGATGATATGGCATTGTTAGATGAGAACTTAATAGATGATATGGCATTGTTAGATGAGAACTTAATAGACGATATGGCATTGTTAGATGAGAACTTAATAGATGATATGGCATTGTTAGATGAGAACTTAATAGATGATATGGCATTGTTAGATGAGAACTTAATAGATGATATGGCATTGTTAGATGAGAACTTAATAGATGATATGGCATTGTTAGATGAGAACTTAATAGATGATATGGCATTGTTAGATGAGAACTTAATAGATGATATGGCATTGTTAGATGAGAACTTAATAGATGATATGGCATTGTTAGATGAGAACTTAATAGATGATATGGCATTGTTAGATGAGAACTTAATAGATGATATGGCATTGTTAGATGAGAACTTAATAGACGATATGGCATTGTTAGATGAGAACTTAATAGATGATATGGCATTGTTAGATGAGAACTTAATATATGATATGGCATTGTTAGATGAGAACTTAATAGATGATATGGCATTGTTAGATGAGAACTTAATAGATGATATGGCATTGTTAGATGAGAACTTAATAGATGATATGGCATTGTTAGATGAGAACTTAATAGATGATATGGCATTGTTAGATGAGAACTTAATAGATGATATGGCATTGTTAGATGAGAACTTAATAGATGATATGGCATTGTTAGATGAGAACTTAATAGATGATATGGCATTGTTAGATGGTAGCTTTATAGATGTTATGGCACATAGTTGATAATGGTTGATCAGATGTTATATGAGCTTACAGAGCGGTGTAGATGAGTACTGGTACTGGTACTGGTACTGGTACTGACCTGCTCTGCACGCTGGGCGTGTTGCGATGCGAGTCGGGCGAGTGCGCGTACGCAGGCGACGACGACATGTACGACGGCAGAGTGGTCACCAGCACCGGCTTCACGTAACCATTCTTGAGCATTTCGTTCTCTGCCGGACAGAATTAATATTCTTATTTTTTATATTAATAAGTTGATGTTATTTATAAGTTGAAACAGAAAAGTACTTTGACATAAAACATAGATTTTCTTTTAAACTCTTCGTAGGTTTAAATGACTAACAATTTTTCATCATACATTGCTTTTTTTATTGGCTGGAGTGACGATACGAGTAGGCCGCTCGCCTGATAGTAACCACGCCTGTCCATAAACAGAAGCAACAGCACACAGAACTTTGGATTAGAAAGCACTGCATGGCGTTGGACTGCGCTGGTCACCCCGAGACATAAGATGTTAATAATGCCTTCAAACAACACTACTGCTCGACGAAAATAGACGACTCAGTGATACCAACCCACACCTCTCGCATAAGGACTTACCGCATAGCTAAAATCCATCTCGATTTAGTCAACTTTCAAACAAAAAAAACACAGTCAAAGCGGTCAGACAGATACACCCACCCACAATGTGATCAAATTTATAATACACACTCATACATACTTACGCACTCACGCCTGTAATCCCCGAAGGGGTAGGCAGAGGTGTAACCAGTACACTCGCATTTCCCCGAGCGTATCTCCGTCCCATGATGTGATACGGGGCGAGCCTATCGCCATATCGGGCACTATTCCGGACTCCGGACTGATAATGCGCATTTCGTATAAAAACCCAATATCACCTTTACCCGCCCCGGGATCGAACCAGAGACCTCAGCGTCAGCCTCAGTCGTAACGCGTACGCATTACAACTACACAACCGAGGCAGTTGTAAATTTATAACACCGCACTTTTTATCAGCTTTAAAAAAATAGTACTGACCTGGTTTAGTATAATATTTGGAGAACATTTCGTCTTTAGGCAGATTTGGGTAGAGGAACTGCAGTTGAGTGAGATCGAACACTCTGTCGGCGAGTGATCGCAGCATCAAGTCCCGGGAGGTGAACGGCTGCAGGCTGAACACTTCGTTGCCTTCTGTTGATTAGAATAAAATAAGTTTTAACAAAAGTCGGAAAACGACTTCAAAATAGTCACAAAACTTAGAAACCGACTTCAAAATAGCCACAAAACTTAGAAACCGACTTCAAAATGAAAAGTCTAAAAATAATAATTTGTATAGGTCTCTTTAGAGGGTCTATTGTGTCGCTGCGGGTCAAATATTACGTCAGTATTTTTATTTTGAAGATGGTTTCTAAGTTTTGTTAAACGTTATTTTATTTTGAAATCTTTAGTGGTAGTTACAGTAATAGCATTTAAATTCTAATACAATAATACAAACGCGACTTATCAGATCTTAACTATGGGACCACATCGCCGCTATGGAATGTAATTTTTCCAACAAAATTCGTCCACAGTTAGCGGAGAAATCGATGTAGTACATACATGAAAAAGCAAAAAAAAAACACGCTGAAGTGAGAACCTACTCCTTTTTGTCAATAAAAAAAAACATGAGTATTATACAAGTTGGATGATATTCCTTTTTTTTATGTCTCCCACGTTCAGTCTTTATTTACGTTTATTTATGATAGAATTTATGTGTCTGTCTCCTTTTACTGTCGCTTTTTCTTTTCATCGATTTTCAAATCAGGACGATGCTAAAGAAGTTTTTTTTTTTTTTTTTATCCTGGCTCGGCAAAGTGACTACGCTACACCTGATGGTAAGTATAGCGCAATCCATGAATACTGTCGACCAACGATAGACACTGAATCTATCGCAGATCGGCAGAATTATGCCGGCCTGCTTAGTTGCTTCTTCACACTCCGTTTAAAGGATCCAAAGTTATAGGAAGGAGGAAACACGTGCGCCGGCAAGCTATTCCACAGCTGTCACTTCAAAAGAAAAACAGTTACCTCCAGTCCAGGCAATGGTGATGCCGCCCAGTTCAGAATCTGAGAAACGCAACAGGAACGTGCCCGGCGGACACTTGGACAGCATGTCCTCAGCTTGCTTCTTTTGGATGAAGCCCATTATCAAACTGGTGGAAACAAAAAAAAATATAGCATAGGCCGGCAAACTCTCTTCTCCCCAGAGTGGTTGACGTCAGGCGACCGGTCGTAAAACTACAAGCCAATTAATTTTGTAACATGTGTTAAAAAGCATATTGCGCTGACTCTACTGCGAGTGGATTAAGGGCAGGTGCAAGAAGGTCGTAGGCCGGCAAACAAGCAAGTGGGTCACCTGATGGTAAGTGATCTCCAACGCCCATGTACGCCCACAATACCAGAAGAATCATGGGCGCGTTGCCGACCTTAAAGGAAAGGAATTGGGAAGGGGAGGGGATTTGGGCCTTCGGATATCACACTCAACGTACGAAACGCAGCAGCAAGCTGTTACTTAACGTGCGTTTTTTGTGAGACAGTGGTAACGACCCGGTCGAGCCGGCCCATTCATGCTGCAGACAAAACTGTCTACAACGTGGCTCTACCACTCATGCGCTACAATGCCTTAAATTATATACATATACACGCACGCACAAACTTACGTACACACGCACGTACACGCACAATCATGCACGCACACGCACGTACACGCGAACACATAGTGGCGGATCCTGGATTTTGGTATGGCTTGACCCATAATTAGAATTTAAAGAAATGAGAATACACTATACCTAGTTATAATGTAATAAGTAAGGATAAGCGACGAAAATTATATTTTAGGCGGTATATAGTAGTACTAAGAAAGTAGGATATTATCAAGATTAATTTGAGATTTGTCAGTGGACCCAAATGCTTTTGAGGGGGCCTGAGCCTCTTACCCCCCCTCCCTGGATCTACTACTGGAGACACACAAGAACACTACAGAATCGATTTTTATTTTACACTTTATATTCGATGTATAAAGGCGGACTTAATGCCAAAGGCATTCTCTACCAGTCAACCTTAGGGCGATGCAGAGATGAACAAAGTAGGTGCAAAAAAAAAGGAAGCGGAAGACATACCCGTTAAGAGTGGTAGAGCCACGCTGTAGACAGTTCTGTCTACAGCATGTATGGGTCGGCTCGTCCGGGTCGTTACCACTGTCTCACAGAAAACCGGCGTAAAGTAGCAGCTTGCTGCTGCGTTTCGTACGGTGAGTGAGATATCCGTAGGCCCAATCCCCCTTCCCTTCCCAATCCCTTTCCATTAAGGTCGGCGACGCGCCCATGATTATTTTTGTATTGGGTACATGGGCGGTGGAGATCATTTACCATCAGGTGACCCGCTTGCTCCGTTGCCACCTCTATCATAAAAAAAAGGAAGCGGAAGATATACTTACTGGTCACACCACAACGCCCTCAGATAATCCCTGGTGACCTTCACCACCATGTAGAACCACTCCCAGAAGGTGAAGTTCCTGTCGGGCAGAGCGTCCTTGCAGAACTGCGTCCAGCTCACCGCCATGGAGTTCAGCTCCATGGTGTTCAGCGGCAGGGATGTTCTGGTG
The DNA here is from genome assembly GCA_905332985.1 of Mimas tiliae. Classification (NCBI taxonomy): domain Eukaryota; kingdom Metazoa; phylum Arthropoda; class Insecta; order Lepidoptera; family Sphingidae; genus Mimas; species Mimas tiliae. The sequence continues at coordinate 1,131,102 of HG995266.1, read as the reverse complement.
GATATACTTCACTCAAAATATTGAAGGCTCTTGATAGCGTGGCGAGTGATTATGACAATGGCGTGATACTAGAGCAAACTTTGAAAAATCGTGTCGGATGGTCGTGTCGTGTGGTCTGATTGGCAGATGTCATGAAACTAGGGTAGATTTTGTAACATCGTGTCGGATGGTCGTGTCATGTGATCTGATTGGCAGATGTCATGACACGAGACGTAACTTTGAAACATCGTGTCGGATTGTCGAGTCGTATGGTTTGTCGGATGGTCGTATCGTAGTTTTAATCAGTGTTTAGCATCAGATAAACATATCGAAATAAAATATTATAAAATTAAATTAAGCAATGATCGTATTGCAGTCTTAATTAGTCTTAATTAACTAGCTCAGTACCAATTAATTTATCTAATGTAAATACGCATACGCACTCACGCCTGTAATCCCCGAAGGGGTAGGCAGAGGTGTAACCAGTACACCCACATTTCGCCGAGCGTATCTCCGTCCCACAATGTGATAGGGGGCGAGCCTATCGCCATACCGGGCACAAATTCCAGACTTCGGCTGATACTGAGCATTTCGTAATAGAAAAACCCAATACCACTTTACCCGACCCGGGGATCGAACCCGAGACCACAGCGTTAGCCTCAGTCTTAACGCATACGCATTACAACTGCGCCACCGAGGCAGTCCAATCTAATGTCGTATTGGATTAATTAGCATTCGCATTAATTTTTTGCATGCGAAGACTTATTTAGCACTACCGTTTGCTCACGGCTCAGCCCGAGTGAATAGACTTTTCCGAAATAAACCTAGCCTATAACCGTCTCCGGGGCCCCATCTATCTCTACATCAAAATTCATCAAAGTCGGTTCATTGATTTAGGTGTGAAAGCGTAACAAACAAATAGATATTTTTTTCATAAAAAGTATCCTATGTTACTTCTTATACCTCCAAGAATATGTGTACAAAGTTTCATGATGATCGGTTAAGTAGTTTTCGCGTGAAAGCGTAACAAACAAACTTACATTCACATTTATAATATTAATATGATAGCGAAATAAAATGGAGATACGCTCGGCAAAATGTGGGTGTACTGGTTTCACCTCTGCCTACCTCTTCGGGGAATACAACCGTGAGTACGTATGTATGTAACAACTATTAATGCTTACCTAAATATTTTCTCGGCCAGGAATCGAAGGTTGTCCTCCGAAAGGCTACCACCAGTTGCTGAACTGAATTTGATGCTTAAAGTTTCGGCAAGTTGGCCCCAAGTCACCTGATTACCAAAAATATCATCATTACAAAAAAAAAACAGATATATTTTAAACTTCTGACAAAAGAGAGGTGTTATAAATTAGATCCAGTGGCGGATCCAGGATTTTGGTTTGGGGGGCTTGACCCATAATTAAAAAAATAAAAAAAATTAGAATATACTATACCTATTTAAAATGATTGCGAGAGGCCGGCTGGGTTGGTACCACAGCTTTGTATATTTCTGCCGCCAAGCAACAGTGTGTAAGCACTGTTGTGTTCCGGTTTGAAGGACATTGAAGCCAGTGAAATTACTGGACATTATGAAACTTAACACCTTATGTCTCGGGGTGACGAGCGCAGTCCAGTGTCATGCAGTGCTTTGTAATTCAAAGTTCTGTGTGCGTTGCTTCTGTTTATGAGCAGGTGTGGCGCTTACCATCAGGCGAGCGATCTGCTCGTCTCGTCATTCAAGCTAATAAAAATAAATAAATAAAAAGTAAAGATAAGCGATGAAAATTATATAGTAGTACTAAGAAAATAGGATAATATCAAGATTCATTTGAGATCTGTCAGTGGACCCAAATGCTTGGGGGGGGGGGGGGCTTGAGCCATAAAGCCCTCCTGTATCCGCTAGTGGACACACCACACGCTCACCGACAGACAAAGAGGTCAAAATTATAACACATTTTTGGTGGGGGTCAAAATATAGTTTACCTTGAAATAAAACTAGTTTATACGGATTTTATCACGGTCTAATTATTATTTTAGTCCTACTACTACTAACTTTTAGACCATAAAAAAGAAATGTTTAATTTTAAAATGAAGGTAGGCAATGTAACATTAACTTTTCGAGACGACCTACACCTCAGTCTCTCTCGTGACCACGAAGGCTGAAAAGCTTTCGAAACGTCGGGACTAAAATAACAATTAAACCGCGATATAATCCGTATAAACTCGATCAAGTGGTGCAACTCGACTGCCTCGGTGGCGCAGTTGTAATGTGTACGCGTTACGATTGAGGTCAGCGCTGAGGTCACGGGTTCGATTCCCGGGTCGGGTAAAGTGGTATTGGGTTTTTCTGTTACGAAAATGCTCAGTATCAGCCCGGAGTCTGGAATTTGTGCCCGGTATGGCGATAGGCTCCCTATCACATAAGGGACGGAAATACGCTCGGCGAAATGTGGGTGTACTGGTTACACCTCTGCCTACCCCTTCGGGGATTACAGGCGTGAGTGCGTATGTATTGTATGTATGTAAACTCGATCTCGATCTCGTCTCGTATGACTCGATCTAAGACGGAAGAAGACTGATTTAATACACTTGCATAAAATCATTCATTCGCAAATAGATTCCATAGAACTATTGTCTTTAATAAATTTCAACACAAATTATAGGATCCGTAATCCAAACATCTTTACACTGCGCGTGTTTGCTAATAACACATCCTATTATAATCCTATCATACGGATGTGTCGATTAAACAATGAACTTTACAATCAAAATAGTACACTAGTATAGGCTGGCAAACGAGCAAGTGGGTCACCTGATGGTAAGCGATCTCCACCGCCCATGCACGCCCACAATACAAAAGGATTATGGGCGCGTTGCCGACCTTAAAGGAAAGGGATAATAAGGGATTGGGAAGGGGAGGGGGATTTGGGCGTCCGGATATCTCACTCACCGTACGAAACGCAGCAGCAAGTTGCTACTTTACGCCGGTTTTCTGTGAGACAGTGGTAACGACCCGGACGAGCCGGCCCATACATGCTGTAGACAAAATTGTCTACAGCGTGGCTCTACCACTCGTAAACATCAAGGCGGGGCCATTTTTGCGTAGTACTAAAAATATAGTTAAGTAAAGGTGTAAAACGTTTAATTATTTATTTATTTATTTTCTTGAATTTTTCTTCTCTATGTTATAGATTAATTGATTTGTCTTAGTTTGTCATTTCCGCACTGTTATTCTATTAAGGCATATATTTAGGAAGACGATCTAGTACATAAAATTATAAAGTTATATTACTTACATACATACATACATACACAGTCACGCCTATGTCCCATAGGGGTAGGCAGAGACTATTGAGTACCACAAGCTACGATCCTGACACACCTCTTTCGCCTCTTCCACATTCATACATGTTCTCATACATTTTCGTCGGTTGCGGGTACTCGTGACGTGCCCTTTTCGGAGAATATCATTTATTTGACCCGCATATGTTCTCTTCCGACCCTCCCATTCACATTCGCACGATAAATACCTTTCGTAACTCGTCTCAATGTAGTATATTACTTAATAATAATAATACCAGCCCTGTATTATACACGTCCCACTGCTGGGCACGGCCCTCCTCTACTGAATGAGAGGGGTTAGGCCTTACTCCACCACGCTGGACTAATGCGGGTTGGCAGACTTCACATACCTTCGAAATTCTTATGAAGAAATTCTCAGGTATTTTGGTTTCCTCACGATGTTTCCTTCACCGTTAAAGCAAGTGATAATTAACAATTAATACACACATAACTTAGAAAAGTCAGAGGTGTGTGCACTTGGGGCTGGTTTCGAACCTGCGACTTTCGTCTCAACAGTCCATACCACTCCCCGCTGAGCTATCACTGTATATTACTTATATGATTGTATTCTGTGTTATGCCTTTTATTGCGAATAAAAACAAGTTTTATTTCAATGTGTAATATTTGCGTAAACATAAGAAATCAGTATAGTTTACCTTATCAGGTACAGCGAATGGCACCCTGCCCGGTGGGCTGAAGGCGTTGTCCCACGTCACTGTTGCCCACCCGTGGGGCTCCTGGTTGCCGTGGACTATCACCACCACGGGCAGGGATAGTGTCCACACCTGAAATGAAATGAAATATTGAAATAAAACTAGTTTATACCGATTTTATCGCGGTTTAATTTTTATTTTAGTCCCGACGTTTCGAAAGCTTTTCAGCGTTCGTGGTCACGGGAGAGACTGAGGTGTAGGTCGTCTCGAAAAGTTAATGTTACATTGCCTACCTTCATTTTAAAATTATACATTTATTTTTAATTATTTAAAAAAGTTAGTTGACACTAGTCCGATCTACGCAGAAAGAGCTCACGGTATCTTGCCAGACCAACTGCCAGACCTCAAGATTTTATTTCAATGTGTAATATTCGCGTAAACATAAGAAATCACTATGAAATGAAATAGTTTTATTAATCATGTGGGCAATTAAAATAGCGCTTATTACAAGTCAGTACAAAATAAACAAACTTATGTATAGAAATCATATCCACTAATGTATACATAACATACATAGCATCGTCAAAATACACTGGGCAATTACACTAAATTGTTTATTTGTCGTCTTTTTATTTTATATTTTACATTAGTAACAATATTTGTAATATGGAAACGTCCATTATTAATTATTAAATATTTTGGGTCGATATGGACCACTGCATTTACCGAAACGGCACGTGTTTTAAAACTACCACCGGATCCAAAACGACCCAGCCTGAGAAGACACGGCGAAACAAACTTATGTATAGAAATCATATCAACTAATGTATACATGACATACATAGCATCGTCAGAAGTGTATTCAATTACACTAAATTGTTTGTGTAAACTAGGGCAAATTTTCAAAATCTGAATCGCGTAACGTTTGCGGATACACTTTAAAGGGTTTCCCACTATCCCTCGTACTCCGTCATCAGTAGTTAACGAAATGTATATGGAACCACCATCGAAGTTAACCTTATCAAATATCAAATCTGCTGCCTCAACTGGCTCGGTGGCGCAGTTGTAATGCGTACGCGTCACGACTGAGGCTGACGCTGAGGTCTTGGGTTCGATCCCGGTAAAGGTGGTATTCGGTTTTTCTATTACGAAATGCTCAGTATCAACCCGGAGTCTGGAATTTGTGCCCGGTATGGCGATAGGCTCGCCCCCTATCACATAAGGGACGGAAATACGCTCGGCGAAATGTCCTCCTCTGCCTACACCTTCGGGGGATTCGAATTCGGCGTATGTATGTAAATAAATAAATAGTAGTAGGAACATGACAAATTTTTTTTTTGACCGAAGCCGAAGCCGAATTCGGTCAGATACCTAAGCGCGTCAATCTGACCTGAAACACCAACTCTCCCCCGCCGACGTTGAACTGCGACTGGAACAGCAGAGTCAACTTCTCATCCATCACGCTCTCGGTGCCTTTCTTCTCCGCGCGTTTGATTTTACGCAACTGCATGTTCCTGCGGGAGAAACAGTTGACACCTGTTTGTGACCACTTGACAACGTTGATGAGTTTGATGAAGTTGAAGGAATTTCATCTAACTCACCAACTTTTTTTTATAGCACTAGGGGCTTTGCCCATGTTTTTCTACAAAACATAAAAAAAGCCCGACAAATATGAGACATATGTTAGTTTCTTCCCCACATTATTCTGCATCGATTGGTATCGGTCTCGACCCCATACCCCCAGCGGTTTCGGAGGAGATAGCGTGACAAGCTTTTGGCAGCGGCGGCGCCAGTTATTTTTTTTTTAATAGAGAGATGTCCCGGCAAACAAGTCAGTGGATCACCTGATCGTAAGTGATTCCACCGCCCATGTAGGATCACAATACCAAAATAAACATGGACGCATTGCCGTCCTTATACGAAAGGGATTGGGAAGGGGAAGGGGATTTGGGCCTGTAGATATCTCACTAACAGTACGAAACGCAGCAGCTAGCCGCTACTTTACGTCGGTTTTCTGTGAGACATTGGTAACAACCCGGCCGACAAGCCGGCCTATTCATGATGTACACAAAAGTGTCTACAGCGTGGCTCTACCACTCAACTCTACCAAAATTGGTGTGAGCAAAGGTGGGTGTGTAGTGGAAAAATATTACTGTCTCCCTCACACGTATCGCACGTGCACTATATGGCGTGACGTGCCTTTTTTATAAGCTTGATTGATGAAACGAGTAGGTCGCTGGCGGGTTGGTAAGCGCCACGCCTGCCCATATTCCAATCATTTTCAACGTCATCAACCACACCACATTCACCAATGATTACTCCCAAGCACTCTAAACGTCAGTCAAAGTGCACTATACTAATTTTCCAGCTTTACCAAACTCATCAACTTCACCAAACACATCATCTTCATCAACATCAACTTCATCAAACTCATCAACTTCATCAAACTCGTCAAACTCGTCAACTTCATCAAACTCATCAACTTCATCAATCTCATCAAAACTCACCTGAAGCTCACGCTAAGCTGGCGACTGGTCGGCTGGTACTCCATGGTGCCGGTATTGTTGAGGATATCACCACACTCGACTGGTTTATTCCTGTTACCGGACTGGGTCTCGCTCTTTAGAAGCAGTTGGGCTTGCTGTTCAGATATTATCACGACCTGGAAGAATTAGCATAATGTTTGATTGGTAGACTGCCTCGGTGGCGCAGTTGTAATGCGTACGCGTTACGATTGAGGCGGACGCTGAGGTCTCGCGTTTGATCCCCGGGTCGGGTAAAGTGATAGTTGGTTTTATTCTATAACGAAATGCTCAGTATCTCGGAGTCCGGAATTGTGCCTGGTATGGCGATAGGCTCGCCCCCTACCACATCACGGAACGGTGATACGCTCGGCAAAATGTGGGTGTACTGGTTACACCTCTGCCTACCCCTTCGGGGATTACAGGCGTGATTGAGTGCGTTGAGTGATAGAGTCACGCTCTAGACAGTTTTGTCTACAGCATGAATGGGCAGCTCGACCTTGTCGTTACCACTGTCTCACAGAAAACCGACGTATAGTAGCAGCATGCTGCTGCATTTCGTACGGTGAGTGAGATATCTGGAAGCCCTAATTCCCCTCCCCTTCCCAATCCCTTAATTATCCCTTTCTTTCAAGGTCGGGAACACGCCCACGATCCTGCTAATATTGTGGGCGTACATGAGTGGTGGAGATCACATACTATCAGATGACCCACTTGCTCGTTTGTCGGCCAGCGCTAAAGAAAAATTATCGATACTTACGCTAACTCTTGGTGGAGTCATGTATACATTTAGCTGTCCACCCACTAGAAGGCGAACCGTAGCGGTAAACCTGCCAAAATATACAGAAAATATGTATTATAATCACTCTAAAAGCCAGTGGCTGGTATGTAAGTTACAGTGACTTGTGTGTAAGTTACAGTGACTTGTGTGTAAGTTACAGTGGCTGGTGTGTCAGTTACAGTGGCTGGTGTGTCAGTTACAAAGTCTGGTGTGTAAGTTGCAGTGGCAGGTGTGGATAATATAGTTTATCAAACATTTCCATAGACAACTCACCGTGTATTAGTCTTCATCACTTGAGGAGGTTGCTTCTCTATGACGAAGGTCGAAGTCACCAGTGTCGATAATAGAGTCGTCACCTACAAAAAAACCATAATACATAATAATATCACGCCTGTTTCCCATAAGGGTAGGCTGAGACTATGGATTACCACTATACGCGATCCTGACTACCACAATCGGTTCATCTATTTTCATTATTATCTTCATGCACTAACGTCGGTATAGAGTACTCCTGGGCTGTAATTTATTAATTAATATATTTTGCTCGCGGCTGTTATGGAATAAAATGTAGCCCACGTCGTTCTTTACGATTCAAGATTTCTTCGTACCAAATTTCATCAATATCGGTCCAGTTGTTTAGTCGTGAAAAACTAACTGACAAAGTTACTTTAACATTTATGATATTAGTATAACTTTCGTTTTGGTACGGTCGACCTCTACCGTATTTTAATAAAAGGCACTAAATAATCGAATAACTCATTGAGTGACTGAATAAGGCACTGAGCGATCGAATAACTCACAGTGTTTGAATAAAAGTCACCGAGCGATTGAATAAGTCACTGAACTACTATTATGAATTCTGTTTTCCACTAATTTAATATCTATTTCATTTTTCTTTTTAAAAAACTTTGTTATACTTGTATGCCAATGTGAGGCTGATCACAGAGCACTAATTAATATATTATGTACTACTTCAACAATGTAACCACCTATGTATCACAAGTAAATAAATGATTGATTGATTGACTGAGTGTTTGAATAAGTCACCGAGCAGTCGAATAAATTACTGAGTATCTAAATAAAAGGCAATGAGCGATCGAAAAAGTCACTTAGTGTCTGAATAAAAGGCACTGAATAATCGAATAATTCACTGATTGACTGAATAAAGCACTGAGCAATCGAATAATTTATTGAGTGTCTGAATAAAAGGCACTGAATAACCGAATAATTCATTGAGTGACTGAATAAAGCACTGAGCAATCGAATAATTCACTGTCTGAATAAAAGGCACTGAATAATCGAATAATTCATTGAGTGACTGAATAAGGCACTGAGCGATCGAATAACTCACTGAGTGACAGAATAAAAGACCCTGAGCGATCGAATAACTGACTGAGTGACCGTACCTGTTTACTCATATCGTCCAGCATCTCCGCGAGATGCGGCTGCCTGAGTTCGACGATGGTCTTGGTGTTGATGCGCGTGACGTTGTTGACCTGCTGGCGCGTGCTCCAGATCAGGTCGGCGAGCAGCTCGCACCACTCCTGTATCGTGTTCAGGTTCGATTGCATCGGCACGCCGTTGCCGCTCAGTTGTTGTTCACGCTTCCATCTGGTCGGTGTTTGATTAGTGTTACATGTTGGCAACACCAATAAAGTTATATTTTGTATCTTTAGAATAAAAACATACTTTTGTGCTTACAACACTTTTCATAAATTTGGCGTAAGTGAAAGTCGCTGTAGGTAATCTATTTGGGAGCAACGATAAATCTAATTTTGAACAATCAGCTCGTGTTTCAAACATCCACACATAAATTTTTGTCCCAAACATTAGATATAGATTATATTATTCAATATAATATAATACCGAGAACAAGTCAAACATTTGGCAGTTCGTTACGCACTGACGTTTATTTTAATACGACGTGGCCAGCTTAGTAGCTGCTACTCTACCAAGCGGTCTACAAGATGCTCAACAGGTTAGTTTTTAACACCCAATTTTTTTTTATTGCAAGGCCGTCAAACTAGCAAGTGGGTCACCTGATGGTAAGGGATATACAGTGCCCATATAAAATACCATAAGAATTATGGGCGCGTTGCCGACCTTAAAGGAAAGGGATCGGGAAGAGGAGTGAGTGGTAGAGCCATGCTGTAGACAGTTCTGTCTACAGCATGATTGGGCCGGCTCGTCCGGGTCATTACCACTATCTCACAGGAAACCAGCGTAAAATAACAGCTTGCTGCTGCGTTTCGTACGGTGAGTGTGATATCCGGAGGCCCAAATCCACCTCCCCTTCCCAATCCCTTTTTTATCCCTTTCCTTTAAGGTCGGCAACGCGCCCATGATTCTTTGGAGTTATGGGTGTATATGGACAGTGGAGATCACTTACCATCAGGTGAACCACGTGCCCGTTACCGACCTATGCCATAAAAAAATGAGGAGGGGGATTTGCACCTCCGGATATCTCACTCACCGCACCCAACTCCAGGAAACCCACCGACGTATCCATCTCACCACGGAGGATGTTTAGGGATGGAACAAGTGGAAGCATCTTAGCATCTGACCCTGACACTGCCAGGATGTCATCAGACAGGAAGAACTGACATACTCACTTGATAAGCTCGTCATCCAAGACTTGGCTTTGAAGCTGTCGCAGGTTGGCGATGTTGTCCTTCATGTGGTCCACAAGCTCGATCTGGGACTGACTGATCTGGGCCACCTGGGCGAATAGAAAATATATAAATTAACGCGTGCATTCCAAGGGGCCACCTCGGTGGCGCAGTTGTAATGCGTACGCGTTAAGAATGATTCTGACGCTGAGGCCTCGGGTTCGATCCCCGGGTCGGGGAAAAGTGATATCGGGTTTTTCTATTACAAAAATGCTCAGTATCAGCCCGGAGTCTGGAATTTGTGCCCGGTATGGCGATAGGCTCGCCCCCTATCACATAAGGGACGGAGATACGCTCGAAATGTGGGTGTACTGGGTAACCAGTGTAACAGTGTACCAAGTGTAAACCTCTGCCTACCACTTCGGGGATTACAGGCGTGAGTGCATATGTAGTTCCTAAAGTGATCCAGGTGGACCCCCAAGGGTCCACGGGAGACTCGACAGGGGGCCATAGTTAGATCTAATCTTCACATTTTTTATCGAGTTTTGGGAATATGGTAGAAATGTAGCTGCAGAGGGTCCACCAGAACCAGATACATTTTTAAAGTGGAATATGAAAAAAATAAAAAAAACATGTGTGCAATTCGCACGTGGTAGAAGTGAAACCTTCAAAAATGTTGGCTTCAAGATAATGAGATGCATGTAAAATTTCGGATAAGGTATAATGGTTCCTATCTCATTTTCTCGCACGTTAAATATTATGAATTTATGTGTCCGTCTCTTTTTACTGTCGCTTTTTCGTTTCATCGATTTTCAAGTCGCAACGATGCTAAAGAAGTTTTCACTTCAAAAGTTCGGGAACGTCTGATTTAAAGTATACTTGAAATTAAACTAGTTTATCCAGATTTTATCGCAGTTTAATTTTCATTTTAGTCCCGACGTTTCGAAAGCTTTTCAGCCTTCGTGCTCACGGGAGAGACTGAGGTGTAGGTCGTCTCGAAAAGTTTATGTTACATTGCCTACCTTCATTTTAAAATTATACATTTATTTTTTAATTATTTAAAAAGTTAGTTGACACTAGTCTGATCTACGCCGAAAGAGCTCACGGTGTCTTAAAGTATACTTACAAAAGCGTTTAATTTCCTTTCAGTCTCTTCAATTTGACTTCGAAGACATGCGACCAAGTCACGGCGCTCGTTCGTCATAGATTGTTGAAGATAGTTCATATGACCTGCGGACAATTGGTTTCATTCATATATTTTTTTATTATTTGAATCATATCCCACAATAGGGTAGTGTCCTATATTGAATTTTATACATTATTTTATAAGCAACAGAAAATTATACGCAAAAGAAACCCTTTTATTAAAACACAAACAAAATTGGTTCAGAAATGTGCCCGCAGTTATGACTTAAAATGTTGGTATGAGGAAAAGTGGGTGCGTAGTAGGGATATCTCACTGTCTCGCTTGCACGCGTGCACCATAATGAACATTTTACACAGTGACGTCGAAGTTTGCGTCGTCTGTCATTTGACAACTACCCCTTCTACAGGATTTAAATGGCTTCTAACTTATTGATTTAAATAATAAAAAAAATCTAGTCAACTACCCTATTATATTAATACCGTAACACACCAAACAAATATATTCATCGTGTCGTGTCTTGATGTCAAGAGATGGCGCCACTACTGTAGCGCGATGCATTTAGTATGGCACACCTACATTGCGATGTCAAGATTCTCCGGCGAAACATGACTTATATTAAGTTTGACTGCCTCGGTGGCGCAGTTGTAATGCGTATGCGTTACGATTGAGGCTAACGCTAAGGTCTCGGGTTCGATCCGGGGGTCGGGTAAAGTGGTTTTCTATTACGAGATGCTCAGTATCAGCCCGGAGTCTGGAATTTGTGCCCGGTATGGCGATAGGCTCGCCCCCTATCACATTGTGGGACGTAGATACGCTCGGCGAAATGTGGGTGTACTGATTACACCTCTGCCTACCCCTTCGGGGATTACAGGCGTGAGTGCGTATGTATGTATTAAGTTTGTTCATGTTAAGTGAGAAAGATAGCATGCTACAGATCTGACATTGAACTAGTTCACTCACGTCCACACCCTCTGGCTTCCTATCTAACTTCCAATGCGTGGGACTGTTTTGGGACCTCAGGGATAAATACCTAGTTCTCTGCATCACACAATCGCCTACGCTTCCACACCGTGGGACGGGGTGATTATAGTTTTTTTTTTTTACTCAACAGTCACACACATAGTCCCACACTAGGTAAACCTATATCGTGGGTATCAGGAACTACGAAGGACTTGCGGTCCCACAACACCCAGACCCGAGACAAATATTTGTGAATCAGACAAACATTTGTCAAGGTGCGGGAATCGAACCCACGGCCTCACGCTTCGCCACCGGCTACTCGCCCGCTGCGCCACGGAGGCTGTCATCGATGTATGTCAGTAGCTCGATTCTCTGTATTTCCATACTGTGATAAAATTTACTGAAGAAGTCTAATTCTTTTCGTCCCATCGCTGCACGGGTGACCCTACAACTCTTATATACGCACTCACGCCTGTAATCCCCGAAGGAGTAGGCAGAGGTGTAACCAGTACACCCACATTTCGCCGAGCGTATCTCTGTCCCACAATGTGATAGGGGGCGAGCCTATCGCCATACCGGGCACAAATTTCAGACCCCGGGTTGATACTGAGCATTTCGTAATATTTTCCTGTACAAAAAGAAAACTATCTCACCTTTATTCTTCAAACACTCGTGGTATTGTAGGGAGAAGGACTCTATATTCGCCTGCAAACTTCTTATCTCTTCAGCAGCCAAGTTTACCTTCTGACGGACGGTCTGGAGACCGGTGATGAGCTGTACAAGGAAATAGTTGTAAAGAATAATTGAAAAAAAATAATGTGTGCAATTCACACGTGGTAGAAGTGAAACCTTCAAAAATTTTGGCGTCAAGATAATGAGACGAATGTAACATTTCGGGAAGAGGATAATTGTAGGTTTTAGTAATGATCATAGTGATACAAAGTTTGATAATTATTTTACATTTTATTCGTATATATTACATAGATTTATTCAGACTCAGAGCTTACATTTTCGATAAATGATACAATGAAGAATTGTATTATAAAAATGATGAAAAACCTCTACAAACGTATAATACGTACACGTATACAAAACACCACGGTTGTTGTGATGCCTTTTCTCAAGCTTTGTACTACGCATGCGCGCACAACTGTATAATGCTTCCTATCTCATTTTCTCCCACGTTAAATCTTATGAATTTATGTGTCTGTCTCTTTTTACTATCGCTTTTTCGTTTCATCGACTTTCAAACCACAACGATGCTAAAGAAGTTTTCACTTCAAAAACAATAAAAATCTTTTTTATATAAATATAACAGACTTTTACAAAGTAGATGCCTCGTATGCGAGAAGCTGTCTGTTGGTACAATTTTTTAGAGACATTTAATTTCTTTAAAAAGATTATAATTGTAAATTTTCATATGGTGGAAGGAAGGGTATTTGAATAAATGAATGAAAAAAATATTTGCAAGTATGTGTCACAATTTTACAATCAGATTCACAACGCAGATGAAAATCCAGTAACTTCAGGCATAATTCTAGCGAAGGATAGTTTAGACTGCACTGTACTTACTATAGGATCCAGTGTGATAAAAAAAAATACATGATATAAATAAAATTAGTGATTTCTTAGGTTTACGCGAATATTACACATTGAAATAAAAATAGTTTATACGACTAAAATAAAAATTAAAACGCGTTAAAATCCGTATAAACTAGTTTTATTTCAAGGTATCAAATTTTGAAGTGAAACTTCTTTATCGGCGAATGGGAGAAATTTTATAGCAATGTAAAAAAAAATATTGTAACGTTTTTCTGTTACGCGCCATCTTTAATTTCTGGGTAACATTTTTCCGTTACGGGCCATATTTTTTTTTCTAACACACAAAAACAAACTGTAGAGGAACGGATGCTAAATGTTCCTCCGGCGAAGGGGAGATCTTCAGTCAGGCAGATGTTGTAGCTGACCGGCCGCGGCCCCTCCGATGGTTGATGTTCGGAACTTGTATATATAGCCGTTCCTCTACAGTTTGTTTTTGTTAGTGTTTATAGTAATATTATTTCAAAATTTTTTAGTTAAATGTCTATAATGTGAAAAAAAAGTTTCACTTCTATCGGCAGTCCCCAAAGACTGCCCCACATGTTTTTTTTTTTATATTTGCTAATTTATACCGGGTGTAAGAAAATCGCTTCCGAAGCCGAAATTGTAATATAACACTACCTTCATAAACAGAAAACATTATTATTTTGCTGTTTACTTGCCATTTTGGAAACGTAAGCCAGCAATGTAAAGCGTACTAATATGTCGGGGTCAATGACTCGCACGCATTACCACGCTTCAATACTCAGTAGGCACATCGCGCCGTGCGCCGATCAGCACAGCTGATTCCAGGCATCAACTGTTTATATATTGGCTTTACATTACGTTATTCAGAAAAAAAAATATTTTGATTAATATTTGCATGAAATTATTTTGATTAATATTTGCATGAAATGTCATTTTAGCCTCCATGGCGCAACGAGCAGTACCGCGAAAAGAGAGGCCACGGGTTCGATTCCCGCACCGAGACAAATGTTTTTGTGATCTACAAATATAGGTTTCTGGTCGGGGTGTTATGGGACCGTAAATCCCTTGTACTGATACTCACGATACAATTTAACCTAGTGTGGGGTCACGACTATGGGTGTGTCTGTTGGACGTGTATTTATTTATTGGCCCAAACAAGACTGTGTGAAGTAAAAAAAATACTTATTCTGCGATTTTTTAAGCGGTATCATGTCTGTAATCATCCGCACTATCAGCTGTATTCGTTAACAGAAACATTTCTCTTACACCCTGTAAATTACATACACGTATGTATATCTTACCTCACTATATTTCCTCTCAGTTTGTGGTTGCGCCACAAATTGGGTGCCCATAGCGGTCTGTATAACTTCCATCTCCATGGCGAGACAACGACGCATGTACGCGTATAGTTCATGCGGAGCGTGGCTGTTGGGATAATAAACATAGGTCATAAAAAGAATTGTAGCTGTTTTTTTTATATCATAGGCCGACACGAGCAAGTAGGTCACTGATTCTAAGTGATCTCCACCGCCCATATATGCTCACAATACCAAAAGGGTCATGGGCGCGTTGCCGATCTTAAAGGAAAGTAATAATTAAGGGATTGGAAATGGGAGGGGGATTTGGGCATGGATTTGTGAATAACGAAATAACCTGGTCGCTTGCCTAATATTAACCGCCACGCCTGATATTTATATATATTTTTTATAGTATAGGCCGGCAAACGAGCAAGTGCGTTACCTGATGGTAAGTGATCTCCACCGCCCATGTACGCTCACAATACCAAAAGAATCATGGGCGGGTTGCCTACCTTAAAGGAAAGGGTTAATTAAGGGATTGGGAAGAGGAGGGGGATTTGGGCCTCCGGATATCTCACTCATCGTACGAAACGTAGCAGCAAGATGCTATTTTACGTCGGTTTTCTGTGAGATAGTCGTAGCGACCTGGACGAACCCGTTCATGCTGTAGACAAAAATGTCTACAGCGTGGTTCTACCACTCAAAAATGGAAGTCAGTTTTTTTTTTTTTTGAGCTTTTGCATGCTTGTACAGTGGTCTCATACCTGTATTGTATATGGAAGTTCTTCGCTGCGTCCAGAAGCTTCATCTTGGTGACGAACAGTTCTGGTGACAGCATCAGGTCAGCATGGGTCTGGATCTCCTGCACCAGCTCGTTGACGAAGTTACGTTGCTGGTCCTCTGGCTCCGTGGCCCTAGGGAAAGTAGAACTAACATAAGCACACGCCTTTATACCCTACTAGTCTTTGCTCGCGGCTCCGCCCGCGTGAACGGCCTTTACCGGGATATAATGTAGCTTTCCAACGGCAAAAGAATTTTTGATATTGATCCAGTAGTTTTAAGTTCATTCGTTACATACAAAAATACAAATTAAATTTTCCTCTTTATAATATTAGTGTAGAAGGGGGCAGTTGTGGAGCATCTACTGCACACGGTTTATATTTCTCTCCGTCCCACGATATTGTGATACGACGGCCCTATCGCCGTACCAGGCATAAATCCCAAAACCCGAACAATTAATGTGTAATTTTTCAAATTGATAACTAATACAAATACTGATCGCCTAACCTGGGTATTGAGCCCAGTTTTATTAGGATTCGGGCCTCCGGATATCTCACTCACCGTACGAAACGCAACAGCAAGCTGCTACTTTACGTCGGTTTTCTGTGAGACAGTGGTAACGACCCGGCTGAACTGGACGAACTGGTAGACAAAAATGTCTACAGCGTGGCTCTACCACTCAAAAACTAATTTAGACAATTTCTTTCGGGAAGTTTATATTTATATCACGCTATGACCCATGAGAGCGGAGCAGCAACATGCGCTCGGATGAAACCGCGAGGGACAGCTCGTATTATCCTACAACTAATATAAATGTGAATATTAGGTTGTTCGTTGTGAATTTGGATGTGTGTTAGCAATCACGCTTCCACGGCTAAACGGTTGTAGGTGAAATTTCACGCACAGGTTGATCATGGCCTGGAGTAGGTCATAGGCTACATTTTATCACGGGCGAGCAAACGTTAGTAAATAATATTTGTAAGATAAGATAGTAGGAATGTAGGATGGTAGAAAAGTAGCATAGTAGAAAAGTAGCGTAGTAGAAAGTAACGTAGTAGAAAAGTAGCATGGTAGAAAAGTAGGATGGTAGATAAGTAGCATAGTAGAAAAGTAGGATAGTAGGAAAATAGCATAATACGATAAGGTCACTTACCATATCCTGCTCTCAATCCATGGCGCCAGACAGTGCCTCACTTCAATAGGGAAGATGTCCACATAAATCATTCGCACCTGGGGGCAAGTAGAAAGGATAAAATTTGCGTAAAAAAAATAGAAGTCTGTAGGCATGATCTGGTGAATACGGCGGATGATGGAGAACTTCCCACCCCAGCTCTTGTAGTTTAGCGGTCATATGTTGTGTTTTATGGGGTCGTGCGTTCTCGTACAAGAGCAGCGGGGACGAGCAATAGGGTAGTTGACTAGATTTTTTTTATTATTTAAATCAATAAGTTACGTTACTCAAAATCTATTGCAGAAAGAATTTTA
Source organism: Mimas tiliae (assembly GCA_905332985.1). Taxonomy (NCBI): domain Eukaryota; kingdom Metazoa; phylum Arthropoda; class Insecta; order Lepidoptera; family Sphingidae; genus Mimas; species Mimas tiliae. The sequence goes on along the minus strand of HG995266.1, from coordinate 1,113,980 downwards.
TAAATCGCATCAAAAATAATAAAGTTACAAGGCATTCAAATCCTGTAGAAGGGGTAATTGTCAAATGACAGACGACGCAAACTTTGACGTCACTGTGTAAAATGTTCATTATGGTGCACGCGTGCAAGCGAGATAGTGCGATATCCCTACTACGCACCCATTTTTCCTCATACCAACATTTAAAGTCATAACTGCGGGCACATTTCTGAACGAATTTTGATTGTGTTTTAATAAAAGAGTTTCTTTTGCGTATCATTTTCTGTTGCTTATAAAATAATGTATATAATTCAATATAGGAAAGTACCCTATTGACCTAAGCAGATGTGCAAGCTCCTCCATCAAAACACATCTGATACACATGGTCCACATTCCATCTCCCTTAAAGTTACCTATAGGACTTTGTATTTCCTAAAATATAAATTATTGAAAATCCGGACCTAAAACAAGCCCCCTGAGTTCGAGTAGCTGGATCTTAGATGATAAGATGTATTGATAGCATGGGTGGTTACTTTGATTAATAAAAAACAGATTTTTCCTAAAGAAGGACAATTTCATAGGTTTTTTTTTCGAATGTATTTGTGATGTTAGCTTATATTGCTTTTACAGCTTCACCTGACAATAAACAAGGCGCTAATGGCGCTCTAGCCAGAATTATGTATAATGTAATTAGTAGCGATTAAGCACAGAGGCGCCTTTTAGAAGGCTCAGACCTCAGCTTGAGTAATCGCTGGGTAGTATAGCTTGGGCCATCTCTGCACATCATTTTGCCGACGGTCAGCTGTGGGAGTTCTTCGGACTCGTATGTCGGGGTCGCGTATTATTATTGCGATTCGGATTGGGCAGAGAAAGTGCTGCTTCCATAGCGACTGTGATGGAGTCGTTGGGATCTGCCAAAACATGTTTGGGACGACGACGGAGGAAACTTCATAGGTACCTATTATACCTACATGTGCAAATTCCGAACTTCATTACTTCGTTTTGGATTATACTATAAAAGTCCTGATCGATAAACAGCCATTCTAAAAATACAATATACGTACCTAAAGACATATTAATTAAGCAAATACTTCACGCTTTATGAGCCTGTTAAGGTTAATCGACATGAAAGGTATATTGAACGCGGTAAAAAGCACCGATGACTTAATGTCCAACATGAACAATAGCCTGCGAAAAAGGGTTTTAATTTGTAAATTGTAGATCGTTTTTTTTATTTTATAGTATAGGCCGGCAAACGAGCAAGTGGGTCACCTGATCGTAAGTGATCACCGCTCATGTATGCCCACAATACGAAAATAATCATGGGCGCGTTGCCGACCTTAAAGGAAAGGGATAAGTAAGATTCCGGATAATACGCTCAAGCGGACGGAGCCGTGGGCAAAAGCTACTAATCTATGCGCATCAACATGTCGTCAGCATGCATAATATTAATTGACACGCTTTTTTTTTTTTATCCTGGCTCGGCAAAGTGACTACGCTACACCTGATGGTAAGTATAGCGCAATCCATGAATACTGTCGACCAACGATAGATACTGAATCTATTGCAGATCGGCAGAATTATGCCGGCCTGCTTAGTTGCTTCTTCACACTCCGTTTAAAGGATCCCAAGTTATAGGAAGGAGGAAACACGTGCGCCGGCAAGCTATTCCACAGCTTTATGGTCCGACAGAAATACGATTTTGCGAACCTCTTGGTCCGAGCCGAGATGGAAGAGACCACGAAGCTATGGTTTCGCAAGCCAGCACGCGTGGTTCTGTTAAGGAAAGGTGAGGAAGGAATAAGGTCAAACAATTCTTGGTTTCTATGCATTATATTAATAATTGCAAAGCCTGCATATTATACACATGAAAATACAGAGGAATTGAAAACATCCCTTTTTTTAAAATCGGTTAAGTTAGTTTGTTAAAGTTAATCATGTAAAAGGATATCCCTCACTTAACAATTGCAAGAATGTATAAACATTATTCACACATGTTCCTTCAACAAAAAAAGCAATTTAACTGCATAGGTTAACCAGTTTTTTAGATATTTCAGAGTTCATTGAACAACACCGTAGCCGGGTCGTTACCACTGTCTCACAGAAAACCGGCGTAAAATAGCAGCTTGCGTTTCGTACGCTGAGTGAGATATCCCCAGGCACAAATCCCCCTCCCCTTCCTAATCACTTCTGTGTGGTAGAGCCACGCTGTAGACACTTTTGTCTACAGCATGTATGGGCTGGCTCGTCCGGGTCAATACCACTGTCTCACAGAAAACCGGCGTAAAGTAACAGCTTGCTGCTGCGTTTCGTACGGTGACCGAGATATCCGGAGGCCCAAATCCCCCTCTCCTTCCCAATTTCATAATTATCCCTTTCCTTTAAGGTCGGCAACGCACCCATGATTCTTTTGGTATTGTGTTGCGTACATGGGCGGTGGAGATCACTTACCATCCCCACTTGATCATTTGCCGGCCGATGGCATAAAAAAAAATAGGGACCATATATGACGTCATATATCTATGATGCAAATATGATAGTGGAATAGGGGCCTTAAGGTCGGCAATGCGCCTGTGATTGTGTTGGTATCAGGCCCGGATCTAGGGGAGAGGCAAACCGGGGCACCCGCCCCGGGCGGCAGTTTCAGGGGGCGCCAAAATCATAATATAATATGATTAAAAATAAAAAACTTGCTCCACAAAGCGCCTAGCATACGGAAGCCTGGTTGGCTCACCGTCGACTTGTAAGAAAAAGGCGCCACACAGGCCCTTTGTGCGTCATTATTTTAGGTTTTGTAAGTAATTTATCTCAAACGCTGGAGAGAGGCGGCATTATCAAGTTTCTGCCGCGGTACGAACAAAATCGTAGATCCGGGGTTGGTTGGTATAGGGTAGTTTCGTATATTGAATTTTATACATTATTTTATAAGCAACAGAAAATGATACGCAAAAGAAACCCTTTTATTAAAACACAATCAAAATTGGTTCAGAAATGTGCCTGCAGTTATGACTTTAAATGTTGGTATGAGGAAAAGTGGGTGCGTAGTAGGGATATCTCACTATCTCGCTTGCACGCGTGCACCATAATGAACATTTTACACAGTAACGTCAAAGGTTGCGTCGTCTGTCATTTGACAATTACCCCTTCTACAGGATTTGAATGGCTTCTAACTTATTTATTTTTGTCCCATTTATAAAATTCTTTCTGCAATAAATTTTGAGTAACGTAACTTATTGATTTAGATAATTTAAAAAATCTAGTCAACTACCCTATTCTGACCGGTGGAGAACACTTACCATCAGATGACATACTTGCTCGTTTGCCGACCAATGGCATTTTTTTTTATTGTTGTATGTATAGTATTGTTATTTGTATATCACCTTCTGTAGACTATCCGGTGGGAGCTGCTGCGCCCTCGCCCACAGCGACATCTCGTATCTGTAACAAAAAATACACTATAATCGCCTTTTTTCACCCGCCCTTACATGTCGGCCGTTTTAACTGTGATATCAGAATCGATGTTCAAACGTAATGAAATAACTCGCATACGAAAATTGGACTACAAAAGTTATTTTTTAAACTTGACTTAATTTATTGTTTGTAAACTGTATTTCGATTGATTACCGCTGCAAGAGCGCTGAGTCGAGAGGGAGCGAGATAGCAAGTTACGGCGACTACTTGCATCAAACGCGCCGCGCCCGACTTCGTCAATATTGTCTATCTTGTCTATATTGTCTATAATGTCTATATTGTATTGTCTATAATGTATATATTGTCTATAATGTCTATATTGTCTATCTTCATGGCCTAGAAGGGGCCTACAGGGATTTTGTTACATCATACTAATATTGTAAGTGAATGTAAGTTTGTTTGTTACGCTTTCACGCGAAAACTACTTAACCGATCGTCATGAAACTTTGTACACATATTCTTGGAGGTATAAGAAGTAACATAGGATACTTTTTATGAAAAAAAATATATCTATTTGTTACGCTTTCGCGCCTAAATCACTGAACCGATTTTGATGTAGAGATAGGTGGGACCCTGGAGACGGTTATAGACTACGTTTTGTTTCGGAAAAGTCTATTCACGTGGGCAGAGCCGCGGGCAAAAGCTAGTACTGTATAAAGTAACCAACTTTGTTAAGCCAATTAAAAATGATTACTCACCGATTCCTTTGACACTGTTCTCAGAAGAATTAGGGTTCCTTAATCTTCTTTCTGCAAGGAAAAAAATAAATTATATTTCTTTATTAATGTTAATGGACGAGACTAGCAGGTCGCTCGCCTGATGGTAAGCGCCACGCCTGCTCATAAACAGAAGCAACGCCACACAGAACTTTGAATTACAAAACAACGCATGGCATTGGACTGCGCTCGTCACCCCAAGACATAAGATGTTAAGTCACATAATGTCCAGTAACACCAGTGCGTGCAGACAATCCCGGGAAACGGTGCCACACCCGGATGCACGTTTAACAAAGCGCCTGCTATCCTTAGATAGGACATCCCTACGTATAATCGTAGGCAATATTACAGGACATTGCCCACTTAACAAACATTTATATGTTCTAGGTATAACAGCCCCCTATGTAGGGGATGTCTGTCGGCTGATGAAACAGCTTCACACGTCATCCTGGAATGTGAAGGTGTAGCTACACAACGGGCGGAAATCCTCAATACACCGAGGTCACTCCGAGAAGCCTGTGGAGACACCAGGAGGACCCTGCGCTTCTGGTCGAAGTTAGGCTGGCTAGATCTCTAGCCGGCACAAACTACACGCACAATGGCCTGACATTCAACGGGCTAAGTGCGGAGAAAAGGAGCCCACAATCAAATCAATGTCCAGTAATTACACTGGCTTCAATGTCCTTCAAACCGGAACACAACAGTGCTTACACACTGGTGCTTGTCAGTAATAGACGGCGCGGTGGTACCGACACAGACGACCTACAGCATACAAGGGACCTACTACCTTGTATACTTAGACAATGATTGCCGAAGTGTTTAAAGAAGATATTGTGTATTGATGAGTCTCCATGGCGCAGGGGGTGAGTAGTCGGCTGTGATGCGAGAGGCCGTGGGTTCGATTCCCGCACCGAGACAAAATGTTTGTGTGATCCACAAATATTTGTTTCGGGTCTGGGTGTTTTCTCCCCAGAGGTGTTGACGTCGGCAGGCGGCCGGTCGTAATAACTACAAGCCAAATCTTCAAGTAACATGTGTTAAAAGTATGTTCCTCAAACCCCACTGTGAGTGGGATAAGGAAAAGTAGAAGAAGATTGTGCATTGATTAAAATACAATAAAATAACAGTGATAAAACTTATCAAAACATTTTCAACTGATAAGGTTATATTTTGATTATTATTTTTTTTTTTTTTATTAGATTGAATGATGAGACGAGCAGGTCGCTCGCCTGATGGTAAGCGCCACGCCTGCTCATAAACAGAAGCAACGCCACACAGAACTTTAAATAAAGCACTGTATGACACTGGACTGCGCTCGTCACCCCGAGACATAAGGTGTTAAGTCTCATAATGCCCAGTATTTACACTGGCTTCAATGTCCTTTACACCGGAACACAACAGTGCTTAAACACTGTTGCTTGGCGGCAGAAATAGACAAAGCGGTGGTACCAACCCAATGTAACTTATTCTTGGTAATCGGAATTCTTAATATTAAGTACAGATTTTTCCTCATTGTTAACCGACTTCATAAAGGTGTATGCGACCTGTTTGTTTATAATCGCAAGTGGGCTGTTTTGAGTAAATATAGTAGCAAATCTATACTTTATCATCTTGTTTGGTGTGCTATATGTATGTATGTGTGTAAAAAAATAAAGGGTTTTTTTTTAAATGAAGTAGGACACGATTTTTAAATGAGAACACATGGAATGCCGTCAATACTATACCATATACGCTTGGGTCATACTGGGCACGACTCCAGACTCCAAGCTGATACTGTGCATTTCATAACAGAAAAACCCAATATCAGTTTTACCCAGGTTGAGTGGTAGAGCCACGCTGTAGACAATTTTGTCTACAATATGAATGGGTCGGCTCGTCTAGGTTGTTACCACTGTCTCACAGAAAACCAGCGTAAAGTAGCAGCTTGCTGCTGCGTTTCGTATGGTGAGTGAGATATCCGGAGGCCCAAATTCCCCTCCCCTTCCCAATCACTTTCCCTTGGGGTTGGCAACTATGATTATTATTATTGTTGCCCATGATTGTTTTGGTATTGTGGGCGTACATGGGCGGTGGAGATCACTTACGATCAGGTGACCCACTTGCTCGTTTGCCGGCCTATACTACAAAAAAACCCAACCCAGGGATAGCACCAGAGACCTTAGCACAGCAATCATACTATGTAAGCATTATAACTGCACCACTGAGGCAGTCTAGTCTATTATTTTATATACATACGCACTCACGCCTGTAATCCCCGAAGGGGTAGGCAGAGGTGTAACCAGTACACCCACATTTCGCCGAGCGTATCTCCGTCCCACAATGTGATAGGGGGCGAGCCTATCGCCATACCAGGCTCAATTTCCAGACTCCGGGCTGATACTGAGCATCTCGTAATAGAAAAACCCAATACCACTTTACCCGACTCGGGGATCGAACCCAAGACCTCAGCGTTAGCTTCAATCGTAACGCGTACGCATTACAACTGCGCCACCGAGGCAGTCTATTATTTTAATAATTTATTAATCATGTAGGCTTTATAAAAATTTTAGTTGCCTCAATGGTCAAGTGGGTTCATAAGCTATGATACTAATGAGTTCCTAGGTTTGATTCCTTAATCAAAATCTGTGTGGGTTTTCATAAATCCAAAACCTAACCACACAATTTGTACCGGCATTAGTATACATGCTCAGTATGGCCATAGGCTCTAATGTATCACATCATGGGACAGAAATAAACCCGGCGAACTATTAGTGCAATAAATACACCACAACCTACCCCTTTGGGGATAGTGAGTTTATATTGTATTTAAATTGCGATGTCTATTTCAATATATGCCTTTGCCTCTCCATCCATTAAAAAAAACCGTGTGAATAGAACCTATTTCACTACACAAAACACTAAACAATTCTAAATATAAATCCTAAGATGAAAAAATTCTCAGAAACTATAAAATATACTTCAGAATTACGAACAAAAACTTTTATAACGCACAATAAAATTGTTTTTTACCTCAAAGTAGGTGTTAGGTCGCACTAAATAACTTAGAACACGCATAAATATCGTCACGAAGGGTTGATTCCTCTTTCAGCCGGGTTCAAGGCGTTTTAACTTCACCTGTACATATCGAACGAAAGCTCCGCTGTATCCCGTGTCGAGCTAATTCCAAGAAATATGACATTTACACACACCAACACAACTTCTACGCGCTCCTCACTCACACAAACAAGTTATAATTTTAGCCGTGTCAACAACTTACTTACGTCGAATGATAAACACTGTTCGAGAACACTGTTTTTCACATTATATTGCACTGTTTATTCGTTTTTAACAGATATCAGATCGGTTTTTTGTATTTGGGGGGCGCAGATAGCTGTAGAGCGGGTCAGCGATTAAATGAATAAATTTACGATTCGAGGAAATACTTGCAAAAAACACCTTAACCCCCGCACACCGCGTGCCGTTTGGCAGGTGGTAGGATACCAGGTTATTGTGTATTAATTTACGGGATTATAAGTTAATCTCAAGGTACTTCATATTTTTTCCGTTTATTGAATGCTAGGTGAGTTACTAGGTAGTTGGTGCCTCGTATGCGAAAGGTCGTCTGGGTTGGTACTACCGCTTTGTCTATTTCAACCTTTAAACAATTTCTAAGCACTGTTGTGTTTCGGTTTCAAGGATATTAAAGACAGTGGGCATTATGAGACTTAACATATTATTTCTCCGGGATGACTAGCGCAGTTCAGTGCCATGCAGTGCTCTGTAATCCAAACTTCTGTGTGACGTTGCTTCTGTTTATCGGTAGGCTTGACGCTGGACATCAGGCGTGCGAAAAACTCGTCTCACCAAGCTAATAAAAAAAGAACTGCCTTTACAGTTAGAGGGGTTGACGTCAGATATGACGCTGGTCGTGAGATGTACAAGGTAAATCTTTCTGTAACATGTGTTAAAAAGCATGTTGCGCTGACCCCGCTGCGAGTGAGAGAAAGGCAGATGGAAGAATATTGAGTGCAAACTGCGGTTCCTGTAAATGGTGAATAAAGTTGATTAAACATAATAAAATATGTATATTTGATATTCATTTCATTAATATGATCCATTGATAAAATAAATATATAGCATCTTCATTACTCATTAATGTATATTATATCTTTTGCATTCTTTCTTTCTGCCTGACGTTATCCCGGCTTAATGCCAAGGTCCGCCTTCTCGTACCATTGATTTAAATAATAATATTTACCTTTAACTTTCATTTTATCTATACCTATAAAATAGTAATCATAATTTCATAGTTGCGTATTTGGTGTTATATGGAGCGACCCGCAGCACTATCTGACCCCTACAACCCGCTACGGAGACCAAGTTTTGCCATTCCCTCGTCCGGTAATCAGCAGAGGTACCCTCGTGCAGGTGAAGTTAGCTTCGGACCTAAGATATTGGTGGCCCACTTATATTTCAACAACAATTATTCCATTAGTAGTTAAATAATATGCAAAAAAACATTATAAATATTTTTAAGAAAATGTGTTAAGTATTTTATGCTTTGTCAAAAACGACTGTATTAAAAAAATATTTACAATAAGAAATTGCAATAATAGCAACAATTGAGTTTTGGCGGAAATTCTGAGAGTGCGGTGGGTCTCTTGTTTTAATTATTTCCTAAACTAGTTTAAAGTGATGTTTGTTGTATAAAAGTGGTGTGGTTTTGTGCAATAATTATTAACGCTGATGAATAGTGTATGGAAACATTGAAATAGGTGAATTTAGGTGATTTTTGACCGAGGGTATCGAACGACCTTGTGCGTTCGATCCGCTTGAAGAAAGTCGTCTAAGAAGCATTGAACTGAAAGGAATTAACACCAAAACTCCAACAAGACCGTAAAATCGGTCACATCCCCGATTCATAGTTCTTGGAGAATCAAGAAAAGAATATAACTATGACTTAACAGCATGGTCAGATCACCGGCTAAGATCAGAATCTTAGCCGGTTCCTTAAGGAACAAACAAACAAAAACAATAATAGCAACATTTCATAAATTCATTAGTGGAATTGAGTTTTGTGCTATTCCAATAAATTTAGAATAGTTTTAGAACCTGTTAACCCTGTTTTAAAACTACATTTAAACAACAGATGGCGCTGATACAACTACGTTCTAGTTCACGCAGAAATATTTCTGCCTTTCTGATATTTTTAAGCAAATCAAATCTATTATATAATAAAAATGTCATATGGAAATCTGTTTCTAAAAATAATTTATATTGTCATAGCTTTTATTATTAATGAGCATTTTATGCGAATACGTCTAGGAAGTTACTTACCTATAACTTTGAGTAGGTATTTTAACTTGGTTGACTGCATGACACTTTGACTGCTCAAAGCCACAGCTCAAAGCGATCTACTATCAGATAAAAGTGTTTTATATATGCGATCTACCGATTACCGACACTTCTAACAAAAATATACTTAAGATTATAAGTATGATACCGACCGTAGAATAATAACACTTAATTATTCTAAGATACTGACCATTTGACAACCTCCGTGGCTAATAACCGGTTGCGAAGCGTGAGGCCGTGGATTCGATTCCCGCACCTAGACAAATGTTTGTCTGATCCACAAATATTTGTTTCGGGTCTGGGTGTTGTGGGACCGCAAGTCCTTCGTAGTTCCTAATACTCACGATACAGGTTTACGTAGTGTGGGGTCAGGACTAATTAGTGTGTGTATTTATTGCTCGCGGCTTCCCCCGCGTGAATGTATTTTTCCAGGATATTAGTAACCTTGGTCTTTCTTTGTGCTTTGAACCAAATTTCATCCATATCTCATCCATATCTGTCAACTGTTTAAGCATTGTTGAATAATAGAACATTCAAATTCACAAACATCCGTCATTTTTAATATCAATAGGATTATTTGTCTGGAGTGTAAGTGGGCCTCTACTTCTCCCCATAGGGATAGACGTCAGGCAAGCGGCGCGATCGGTCGTAAAAACTACAAACCATAATAAAAGCTTTAAAGCATAAAGTAGCTCCTTGCTACTGTGTTTCGTACGGTGAGTGGGATATCCAGAGGTCTAAATCCCGACCCCTTCCCAATCCCTTAATTATCCCTTTCCTTTAATGTTGGCTACGCGCCCATAATTCTTTTGGTATTTTAGGCGTACATGGGCGGTGGAGATCAATTACCATCAGGTGATCCACTTGCTCGTTTCCGACCTATGCCATAAAAAAAAGAAATATCTGATAAAACATGATTCTACGATTAACTACTAGGTACATGCATTGCGTGCGAAATAACTTGTCCGAGCTGAATTCAGTCTCTTTACGCATCCTATACGTCTCCTGACACTCTTTACTCTTTGAAAAGACTAACCTTTCTGCCTTGATAAGATTGTAAATATTTTCTGCCTCCATACAGTAACAGTCTTTCCTTTTTTCTGTCTCGGCTCGGACCAAGAGGCTCGCAAAATTATTCTTCTGTCGGACCATAAAGCTGTGGAATAGGTCTATCGTTGGTCGACAGTATTCTTGGATTGCGCTACACTTACCATAAGGTGTAGCGTAGTCACTTTGCCGAGCCAGGATAAAAAAAGTAACGTGCAAGTATTTTACTAGCGGGAAAACAGTATGTAAATTTGTACTTAGAATTTTGAAGCAACTTATGACTAATAAATTGTATTATGAATTATTCGATTAGGTCGTCCCATAGCGAATAAAACAACTTAAGCTCTCGACTGTAGCCTCGAATGTGTAGGCAGAAGTACAACTAGTGCGCCCACGGTTTCGGAGCCTTTTTCTACCCAAGACGTGATTGGGGCCAATTGGGGCCACGTCTGTCTCCATATGGCACAAAAATAGGATATTTTACCGTCTAATTTTATACTTTATTTTCTAAGCAACCGACAATAATACGAAAAGGAAACTATTTTGAGCTGTCAAACTACCGCGTTATGTGAATTTTACTTCTAAACAGCCCGTCTAGTAGTATACATGTCTTTGCTCGACATTCTGTACTTGTAGATACCGTCGCTTTTAGTTAAATGAAAAAAGTGAACTCTAAATGTACGGTTGACTCTATTCTAAGTATTGATTTTAAGTCTCTATTTCCCGTACGATAAATCATCCTTAATTTATGACTTCCTTTTAGCTTTTAACAATGACGCAAATCAGTGTTTGCGGAACGGTTTGCGGTTTATAAACAGATATCAGAATACTAATCATTAGGACTGCCTCGGTGGCGCAGTTGTAATACGTACGTAGTAGGACTGCTATGTTGAGGTCTCGGATTCGATCTCCGAGTCGGGTAAAAGTGCTATTGTGTTTTTCTATCACGAAATGCTTAGTATCAGCCCTAGTCTAGGATTGTGTCCGGTATGGCAAAAGGCTCGCCCCCTATCACATTATGGGACGGAATTAATCTCGGGGAAAAATAGGTGGTTACACCTTTACCTACCCCTTTGGGGATTACAGCCCTGAATGTGTATGTATGTAATCATTAGTTTATCAGCAATAAAGTAGATGTTCCAAAGATGTGATACCTAACTGGATACGGATTATTTGTTTTTTGTAGCAGCGGTCAAGAAAGTTTTTCGAGTGGTAGAGTCACGCTGTAAACAGTTCTGTCTACCATTTTGTCCTGCCTTGGTTAGACTATTTATGGCTGTAACATAATATTTATTTTTAGGTATTTCAAGCTGTTGTTACGATAATTTAAATATTTCTCAAAGTAATAATTTAATTGTTCAATACGCCCATGTTTTAATTATGTCAAGCTTCGTAAACTAAATGTCAAATCAATGACCTTGGTCCGTCAAGATGTGTTCTGTGACCTTGATAGGATAATAATAAAACAATATTCTCAGCATAATGTGAGGCAAAGACCAATAGCAAACGTATGTGTATGGAAGAGACAACTAGACAGTCATAATATCAAGTGTCAATTTCAAAAATGGAAAATTCTATTTGCCATCCGCAAATTATTATTCTCTAGAAAATTACGGTTTTAAATAAATGTGATTTATTGCATTTGAAACGTATAAATAATACATTTTGTTATTTAATTTATTCGAAGCATCATGGTCACTTCAATGGTGAGGTCTTTATTGATACTTTTTACAAATAAGACTGTTATTGTATTTTATTGATTTGGTTCAAGATATATATATGCATAGGACATGATTCAGCTTTACTTTATCGTCTTGCATCTTTCATATGACCTTCGACAACATACAATATGATAAATTATGTATTTTAGTTTGTAAAGTGTGTACATTTATCATACAAGGAAAACCGGCAAGTTAAGTAGAAGTAACAGTTTTGCACAAGGTGGTAGGTCCCTCGTATGCGAGAGGCCGGCTGGGTTGGTACCACCGCTTTGTCTATTTCTGCCGCCAAGCACTGTGTTCCGGTGTGAAGCACATTGAAGCCAGTGTAATTACTGGGCATTATGAGACTTAACACCGTATGTCTCGGGGTGACGAGCGCAGTTCCGTGTCAAGCAGTGCTTTGTTATTTAAAGTTCTGTGTGGCGTTGCTTCTGTTTATGGCAGCCGACCTGCTCGTCTCGTAATTCAAGCTAATAAAAAAAAAAGTAAACAAAAATTATTGAATTGTTTTCGAACTTTATAAGATATTAGGGTAGGTAATGTATTTAGAGACAATTTCAGTTCAGTTTGAAGATTTATCACAATCATGATAAATACTTACCTACTTTAAAAATGCTATAAAAAGAGAAAATAAAATAAAATTGTGTTTTAATTGTATTTTATTATTCCTTTTGTAAATTGATAATTTTGATGTCTCAGAATTTTTTAAAAGATAGTTTTTAGTTTTGTTTAAACTTATTTTTCAATTTTAATGATATCTCCATCTATCGCATGTAAATTCCAATACAATAACACAATCACGATGAGTGTGCTGGTATCAGTTGAAGATTTATTTTATACTCCATATTCTATCATAGAATATTAATAAAATTATTATAATATTACATACAACTAAATGTAATCGAACCATATCTATACAAAAAAAGCAAATAAAAACGTGGCCAATTGAAAACCACCATCTTTTTTTAAATCAGTTTATTTAAGTTGAAGTTATTTTAAGTTATGTTTGGCAATTTGTACATATACTATTACATACGTTTAATTAAATTAATTTTCTATAACATACCTACCTGCCTTTTTTAAAGTACCAAAAATAATTATCATTTACAGTTGGAAATATTAGTTGATTTTGGTGTGAAGCCTGACCAGCAGCTTCTGGACAAAACATTAAAAGAACTGAAGTCACAAGATGGTGTTAAAGAGGTATGTAGTAAATATACAGTATGTAATAAAAACCCTGTCTGCCCTTTTTGGGTCGTGAAGATAAACATATAGGCAGCTTATTAAAAATAGTTAAATTAAAAAATAATAAACAGAAGCGAGATATTATAATTACACAGGTAGCTTAAAAGGTCGGCTGCGAAGCGACAGGCCGTGGGTTCGATTCCCGCACCGAGACAAATGTTTGAGTGATCCGCAAATATTTGTTTCGGGTCTGGGTGTTGTGGGTTGGCAAGTCCCTCGTAGTTCATGATACTCACTATACAGGTTAACCTAGTGTGGAGTCAGGACTATGTGTGTGACTGTTAGGTGTATTTATTTTATTTAAATTTTCTCATAGAGTGAAGACAGGGCCGCATGTTAACTTCAATAGACATACAGAGATAGCACGAGAAAACTTGACAAAATTGTTAACTTGTTTGCCTGTAATCTGAGTTGCAATAGGTTCAATTGTTATTAGTGTTAATATTTAATGTACGTATGTATTATTATAAACTTTTTTGGCAATCCTTAAATAATAAAATATAAACATAAAATTTTCTCGAGGCGTTATGCTAAGCGCGCTGTATATAAAAAATGTCAAAGCTTTTCGAGTGGTAGAGCCACGCTGTAGACGCTTTTGTATTGAGCATAAATGGGCCGGCTCGTCCAGGTAGTTACCACTGTCTCACAGGAAATCGACGTAAAGTAGCAGCTTCCTGCTGCGTTTTGTACGGTGAGCGAGATATCCGGAGGCCCAAGTCCCCTGCCCTTCCCATTTCCTTGATTATCCCTTTCCTTTAAGGTCGGCAACGCGCCCATAATTCTTTTGGTATTGTAGGCGTACATGGGCGGTGGAGATCACTTGCCATCAGGTGGTCCACTTGCTCTTTTGCCGGCCTGTGCTATAAAAAAATCTTTGTTTTCAGGCGTCATTTAAAGATGGTGCTGTGGTGGTAGAGACTACATTACCAAGTGTAGCGGTGCTTGAAATGGTCGCCAAGACATCAGGCAAAAGAGCTGTACTGCAAGGGTTTGGAGGTAAAGTGAAAATATAAAATTGTTTGCCTCGGTGGCGCAGTTGTAATGCGTACGCGTTACGATTGAGGCCAACGCTGAGGTCTTGGGTTCGATCCCCGGGTCGGCTGAAAGTGATATTGGGTTTTTCTATAACGAAATGCTCAGTATCAGTCCGGAGTCCGGAATTTGTGTCCGGTATGGCGATAGGATCGCCCCCTATCACATAAGGGACGGAGATACGCTCGGCGAAATGTGTGTGTACTGGTTACACCTCTGCCTACCCCTTCGGGGATTACAGGCGTGAGTGCGTATGTATGAAATTGTTTGACGGCCTATCTAATATATAAAATTCTCGTGTCACAATGTTCGTTCCCATACTTCTCCGAAACGGCTGGACGGACTTGTATGAAATTTTATGTGCATATCGGGTAGGTCTGAGAATCGGCCAACATCTATTTTTTATCCCCCTAAATGTTAAGGCCGGTCCACCCCTAAATTTTATTTTTAATTTTTTAGAAATTTTTTGTTTTTATTTTTTTATGATACAGCATTAAACAATACATACAACCCTAAATTTTCAACCCTCTACGATCGACTCCTATTTTGTAATAGCGATATTAGTATTTTTGTCAAGCGCGTTTCTCACCGGGACTCGCTTGATGCGCCCACTAGGCTACTTTAATCCTGGAAATAGGCATTCAAGCGGCCGGAGCCGCGGGAAACAGCTAGTTTTATATAAAAAGGATGCCGCTGAAAATGCCCGCTCCACTTTTAGAAACACAGTCAGCAGTGGCGATGGTAAGCAGCCAGTCGTGCTGCCCCGGTCGGGTGATGGGAGTGATCCGTTTCCAACAGACAGAGGAGGGTCCGCTGGTGGCTGACGGTAGCGTGGACGGACTCGCTGCAGGGGTACATGGTGTCCATGTCAGAGACGCAGGGGATCTTAGTCAGGTGAGAGTTCCAATAGAGAGAAGATCCGCTGGTGGCTGAGAGAGACTGCCGTATTGTTTTATTGCGATACAAGCATCATTTTATGAGTGGTAGAGCCACGCTGTAGACACTTTTGTCTACAGCATGAATGGGCTGCCTCGTCCGGGTCGTTACCGCTGTCTCTCAGAAAACCGACGTAAAGTAGCAGCTTGCAACGCACCCATAATTCTTTTGGTATTGTGGGCGTACATACCCATGTAGGAGATCACTTACCATCAAGTGACCCACTTGCTCGTTTGCCGGCCTATGCCATAAAAAAACGCAACAACAAAGTACGTACGAAACGCAGCAGAAAGCTGCTACTTTACATCAGTTTTCTGTGGAACAGTAGTAACGACCCGGACGAGCCGGCTCTCACGCTGTAGACAAAAGTGTCTACAGCGTGGCTCTACCACTCAAATCCTTTCTTGAAATAAGATTCTTGACACACGGAGAGACGTGTAAACAGACATAAGTTTTATCCATTTCATGTACGGAACTAACAAATATGCGCGTTGAATGGAGAATATTTATCATCGGTAAAAAATTATTGAGTAACATTTCTCACCAGGGTTGCAAATCCATTGGAGATCACTACAATCCCTTAGGAACCCCTCATGGCGGTCCAGGAGACCCTAAGGAACGAAGACACGCCGGAGACCTAGGGAATATAGTCGCCGATGAGGCCGGACGTGCCAGATTCCGGATACTCGACGATGTTTTAATGGTATGTTATACAAAGTGTAACCTAACCGGTAAACAAATATTGTGTACTAGCTTATAGACTTTTCCGAAATAAAACGTAGCCTATAACCGTCTCCAGGGTCCCATATATCTCTACATCAAAATTCATCAAAATCGGTTCATTGATTTAGGCGTGAAAGCGTAACAAACAAATAGATATCTCTTTTTTCATAAAAAGTATCCTATGTTACTTCTTATACCTCCAAGAATATGTGTACAAAGTTTCATGATGATCGGTTAAGTAGTTTTCGCGTGAAAGCGTAACAAACAAACTTACATTCACATTTATAATATTAGTATGATGTACGTACAACATAGATGTATGTATATACTCTAAAACTTATTAGATATATCATCACCTTTACCATCAGACGAGCGACTTGCGCGTCTCGTCATTCGAGCTAATAAAAAAAAGGCTGATTACTTTCTTTCTTTCTTATATATTTCAGGTATCGGAAATCATTGGAAGATCCGTGGCGATAACGGAAAGAAGGGATGATTTGGGGAGGGGGGCCTCGCCTACTTCCAAACAGGATGGGGATAGTGGACAACCGTAAGTCCTACTATATCTTACTACTATTATAAATGGACTATTCCATAATAATAATGTAAAATAATTGCCTAGTGCAGTGGTTCCCAATTAGTTTTTGCTGCGTACCACTTCAAAAAAGACCTCAAACCTGCGTACCCCTTATTGTAGCAAACACACTAATATTATAAATGCGAAAGTTTGTGAGTGTGTGTGTGTTCTTGTTTTTACTGATGATTGTGATAAAATAATATTTTGGAAATTGTTCTTGTTTTTACTGATAGCCGCACGTACCCCTTGATGCAACTTCACGTACCCCTGGGGGTACGCGTACCACTAATTGGGAAACACTGGCTTAGTGTATTCTGACGATGCTATGTATGGTATGTATACATTAGTTGATATGATTTCTATACATAAGTTTGTTTATTTTGTACTGACTTGTCATAAGCGCTATTTTAATTACCTACATGATCAATAAAACTATTTCATTTCATTTAAAAATGTGAAAGTTTGGATGTCTTTTAGTCAATCAAGCCTTGACGGCTGAAGGATTTGGATGAAATTTGGCACACATGTAGACCATGACCTGGATATGATCATAGGCTACTTTATATCCCGTAAAAGGACATTCACGCGGGCGGAGCCGCAAGCAAAAGCTAGTATATATTATTAACAATTCTGGCATGAGAGTATCTGAAACATATTTCTATCTATATACAATATGTATCAAAAACCCTGTTGACCGTTTTAACTGTGATATCAGAATCGACGTTCAAACGTTATGAAATAACTCGCATACGAAAATTGGACTATAAAAATAATCATATTAATTTTTTATACTTTAATTATTTTATTGTTTACATACACACTCACGCCTTAATCCCCGAAGGGGTAGGCAGAGGTGTAACCAGTACACCCACATTTCGCCGAGCGTATCTCCGTCCCATAATGTGATAGGGGGCGAGCCTATCGCCATACCGGGCACAAATTCCAGACTCCGGGCTGCTACTGAGCATTTTCGTAATAGAAAAACCCAATACCACTTTACCCGACCCGGGAATCGAACCCGTGACCTCAGCGCTGACCTCAATCGTAACGCGTACACATTACAACTGCGCCACCGAGGCAGTTATTTTATTGTTTGTAAACCATATTTCGATTGATCACCTCTGCAAGGGCGATGACTTGCGAGCCAGAGGGAGATAGCATATTGCGAATGCCAAATACATTAAACGTGCCGCGCCCAAATATAATCCGTATAAACTAGTTTTATTTCAATCGGTAAAATTGTCTTGAATTGCTTATGTTAAGCCGGTTGGGTTAGTTAAAAATATTATTATTTTACGAGTGGTAGAGCCACGCTGTAGACAATTTTGTCTACAGCATGAATGGGCCGGCTCGTCCGGGTCGTTACCACTGTCTCACAGAAAACCGACGTAAAGTAGCGGCTTGCTGCTGCGTTTCGTACGGTGAGTGAGATATCTGGAGGCCCAAATTCCCCTCCCCTACCCAATCCCTTACTTATCCCTTTCCTTTAAGGTCGGCAACGCGCCCATGATTATTTTAGTATCGTGGGCGTATATGGGCGGTGAAGATCACTTACCATCAGGTGACCCACTTGCTCGTTTGCCGGCCCATCCTATAAAAAAAAAATTTTTTTTTTTTCTTTTACAGTGTAGCCTGTGGCATCATAGCCCGTTCAGCCGGAGTGTTTCAGAACCCCAAGCGTATATGTGCATGCGATGGGGTCGTAGTTTGGGACGAACGGGATCGTCCGCTGGCGGGGGAGGGCAGGCGGCGGGAGGGCGGGGAGGGGGGGGCGCGATGCTGTCAGCGGGACGGGCTCGCTGCCAAACCGTGCTGTAAGGTGTAATTGGGGGGAGGGGGGTGTACGTGATACATGTGAAATGAAATAAATGTTGTTTTATTACAATCATAAGTGGGATTTTTCAGTAAGCCATCAATGATCGATACCGAAATCGATTTCAAATGTAATATCTATGGCAGTTGAACACGGGCTGGTTTGTGTTATATGTGAATTAAATTATTAATTTTTCCTTTAAAATTATGTTTTTATACCTTGAATGTTTTAATCAATGAAATTACATTGATTTAAATTGAACAAACCGCGCCGAATTGAGAACCTCCTCATTTTTTGAAGTCGGTTAAAAATAGGAGAAATTGTAAAGTATCCAGAATTACAAAATAAATAGGAAAAATTGGCCATATTTTGCTGCCATTTGAGTTCATGTCTTCTAATAAAATTATTGCTTCGCATTTTTATGCATTTCGCCTATGATTAGTATTTAAATATTTTCAAATCTCCACAAGAATGACGAAACACCAATTTGGCTGATTTTAAAATCGTTTTGCATCAATACTTACGTACGCACTCACGCCTATAATCCCCGAAGGGGTAGGCAGAGGTGTAACCAGTACGCATTTCGCCGAGCGTATTTCCGTCCCTTATATGATAGGGGGCGAGCCTATCGCCATACCGGGCACAAATTCCAGACTCCGGGCTGATACTGAGCATTTCGTAATAGAAAAACCCAATACCACTTTACCCGACCCGCGGATCGAACCCGAGACCTCAGAGTTGACCTCAATCGTAACGCGTACGCATTACAACTGCGCCATCGAGGCAGGCATTGCGGCATCGCTCCTGATTATTCTGGTAATATCTGTATAATCTATATTATTCATCTAGATAACATTGTTGTGTTCCGGTTTGAAGGACATTGAAACCAGCGAAATTACTGGGCATTACGAGACTTAACATCTTATGTCTCAGGGTGACGAGCGCAGTCCAGTGTCATGCAGTACTTCATAATTCGAAGTTCTGGTTGGCGTTGATTCTGGTTATGGGCAGGCGTGACGCTTACCATCAGGCGAGCGACCTGCTCGTGATTTAAAGCTAATAAATAAATATTGGTGGTTACTCACTTGAATATTGTGAAATACACACTATTATAACGCGGCTTTCCACTGATTTCCGGACGCCACAAGACACCGTTTACGCTGTGTCACGTCACGCGTCCGTACGCGTCCTGCTCGTTTTAATGATTATTTCTAAGTTAGATTATGTTATTTTTGGCAGACATTCCTGTTTATCAGCTATTTCAAGGGTAGCTGAGAATGTAATGCCGGGTATATTGAAATAATAGCCGTGCAAGTAGTAAACAAGTTGTACGCCTGGTGGAGTGACAGTTGCTTTATAAGAGAGCGCTCCGTCATTGGGAGCTCAGTACTGTGAGTGCTGCGAGTGCTGTCAGTTATCTAGGTGCTGTGGGTTCTTGGTTCTCTGTAATCAGTCACCAGTCTCGAATACATTACTACGTGGTTACGCTGGCTCAGTTGAACTTATTGTTGCCTAGAAGCATTCAGTTCATTCATAGTGTTCATGGGTAATAGTTCTAACATTGTGGTCAGTTAGCTATTTACGTAATTAAAGTCGTGTAAATGAAGCCGCTTATTTTCTCTTCTGAACCAACAAACCACAACGCCGGCCGGGCGTTATACAATACATTTTTGGAAATAAAAGACAATCCTCAATTGTTCCATTTATTGTTATACAACAAAAGCATCTAATACTTACAAATACGGATAGTGTAATTACATACCGGATGTTTGGACAAAAAAATGAAGAACGAGACCTTTGGCGAGGTACCTTTTGATGACAATTTACAAAGGTAAAAGTACTTTGACATTTCGTCGCTTAGCTAACAATCGCGTAATTCGAAAATTGGCCATCTGATATTGTCATTGGATAAATTGTGTTATAAGTGCTGGCAGTACTAAATAATAACACAACGGTTATGACGTCACACTATTATTGTATGACGTTATATTGTCTAAAACTAGTTTATACGGATTTTATCGCGGTTTAATTTTTATTTTAGTCCCGACGTTTCGAAAGCTTTTCAGCCTTCGTGGTCACGGGAGAGACTGAGGTGTAGGTCGTCTCTAAAAGTTAATGTTACAATGGCTACCTTCATTTTAAAATTATACATATATTTTAGTTTTATTTAAAAAAGTTAGTTGACACTAGTCCGATCTACGCAGAAAGAGCTCACGGTATCTTGAGGTCTGGCAGTTGGTCTTTTGGGTTCCGATTTAATTAAATGTATAATTGGATCCCAGGCTTGTGCAAGCTTCCAACCATCTTCTCTATTGAAATTTGGGTGTTTCTTAATTTCAATAGCCTCGCGAATCATCCTAGGTAGGAATGACCTTTATAAACTAGTTTTATTTCAATGTGTAATATTTGCGTAAACCTAAGAAATCGTTATATTGTCTGTTAAATCCATAAGATACTCTGACTTATTTAATTATTCAATTATAAATAATATACACGTTATTTAGAACGATCTAACATGTTCAATAATAAATACAACTACTAATTTGAACTATTTGTAAAAAGGTATAAATAAGGTGGAATAATTATTGTCGGCAGTCAGTCGGTTGCTAAACGGAATATAAAGTGTTACTCTGCCCAAATAAATGGAGATGGTCGTGTACATTGTGTTTCAATTGTTCTACTTCGTTACAATTGTTTTTGGCGCGTATCCAATAAGTTTAAACAAATTTAAATTAATCATACAAAGCACGATATTCAAATAGTTCTGTCACCGCGCAACTCATTGGCTATATCTGACATGTTCGTAAAAAATATTCAGTTTTGTCTCTCCTGAAAACTAAGCCAATTTAGCTTGCGCGGTATTGTTAGCTAAGCGAATTGAGTACTTTTTGATGGCATGGCACCTACTCTTTAGTTAGGATATTTTTAGTAGTAAGGGTCTCTGATGTACTTTTGGTGTTTTAATTACAGGGTTCTTTTATTACAGTTTACTTAACAGGGACTCTGTGTTTTGCTGGTGAGCTCTGTTTATATTTTGATACATACATACGCACTCACGCCTGTAATCCTCGAAGAGGTAGGTGAAACTAGTACTCACACTTCGCCAAGCGTATCTTCATCCCATGATGTGATAGGGGGCGAGCCTATCGCCATACCGGGAACAGTTCCAGACTCCGGGCTGATACCGAGCATTTCATAATAAAAACACCCAATATCACTTTTACCCGACCAGGGCATCGAACCCGAGACCTCAGCGTCAGCCTCAATCGGAACGCGTACGCATTACAACTGCGCCACCGACGCAGTCATATTTTTTGGTAATAAAATACTAAAACTCTTGGTTTCTGGACCTTTGATAAGCTACTCTTGATAGTAACTGTACTTTTGGTTATAGGGTACCTATTTTTGGTGACGGGACACTAGGCTAGGATAGATATTTGTACCCTTGGATAACAATACAAACAGTAAAAAACGATTAAGACACTAAATTGTCTTTAAATAAGCCAGGCCCGGATATAAGGGGGGGCAAACCGGAGGAGCACCCGTCCCCGGCGGTAACTTTTAACGTTTTCTGTGAGACAATGGTAACGACCCAGACATGCTGTAGACAAGTGTCTAAGAAGAAAATTACTAGGTAATTATTGGGAATCCAGAAGGAGTTAAGTCACTATGTTGGAAACAGAATATATACCACTCAATGTTTAATAATTTTTAATTTTTTATAAAATATTAAATTGTGTTTTAATTATATTTTATTTGTTTATTAATAAATATCCGGTGCATTACTTGTTAGTTGTGTTTGCCTGTAACTGGGTAGTATGTTATATTTGTTTGTTACATAATAAGTCGTTTATGTACACCCATTGCCCATGCAAAAAAAAAAAAAAGTACAGTGAGGCTCTACCACTCGTACCAATCGCAATTGCACTGCCTATTCTCCATTTTTCTGACCACAAACGACAATACCTGTACAAAGTTGAACACATTTATTAAGTGTATGTATGTTTATTTATGACTAGGAAATTAATATTAATAAGTATTTTAGGTTATCATTACAATAACACACTGTGTTAGATGCGTGTTTAAATGCGGCCGGCACACGCTAGGCGTGATGTAAGTAATAAAAATACAGTGGACCCCCGGTAATCCGACAAACTTTTTGCAAGGCAGTGTCGAACTATCGACAAATTGTCGAATTATAGAGTACTGCCTAAGACCCACTATAGTCCGGATTTTTATACAAAAGAGTACCCTTTTAATCCGACAAATTACAGATCTAATGATAAGATTATATATGTTATACTTTGAAGTACAAATCATACTGCATTATGTATGTCGAATTTAGTAAATTAAACAACCCAATAGAGACAACACAACAATACCTACGCGTCGAGTACAATAGTAGTAGCGCGTACAAGTTGTAACCTGTGCAATCATGCATTATCTACATTAGCGAAGATTGACAATAAAATATTCAATAATAATAGACATGTCGGATTACAGGGGGCGCCGGATTAGACAGGGGCTGGATTAGCTGGGGTCCACTGTATATACAAGGATGCTGTGCCATACTCAGGCTTGTTAAGGCTCGTCTTTTTAATACGAATCAACCGACTTTTGTGTTCTGTCTAAACTAGTTGCATTCTAGCTTTAAATCGTATAACATTACACGTTGGTCTCGACCAATCACAAATCGTGTTTTTACGCCACATTCTAACGCCGCGCCGCGCCGCTGTTGTGTTCTTCTCTGGTGAGACGCACACACCGCGTGTGTTGCGCCGCATGCTCGTAGAGTACATCTCTACGCGCTCTGCGTGTGTCGCCGCATTGATTTTAGATACTCTTTATTGTAGATACAAAAAATAACAGTAAGTATAATAAATGTGTTACAAGTGTCCTTATAACTAAACGATCTCTTCCTGAAGGCCAATTCTCCTATTTAACTGACACTACGAATGAATTTTAACCGAACTGAGATTAGATTGTGATTAGACTAAAAACTGGTATTCTGCTGCTCTTTAAGT
The DNA here is from genome assembly GCA_905332985.1 of Mimas tiliae. Lineage (NCBI taxonomy): Eukaryota > Metazoa > Arthropoda > Insecta > Lepidoptera > Sphingidae > Mimas > Mimas tiliae. Next base: position 1,090,365 of record HG995266.1, on the reverse strand, counting down.
TCAGTCCGGTGTCAATTTAATCTCATCTCGATCTGGGTGCAATCTCAATTCAGTCATAATTTTGAATAAGGTCATGTCATTTAAAAATGTTATAATACCATTTTGGCTTCAGTCAATTTTAATTCTATTTATGATCTCAGTACGATCTATTTTCACATTTGACGTTGATTATTGGTTTATGAGAATACCATTTGCAACTTTCTTGACACTAACACTAGATCGGGATGATATTTTGAACATTTTTAATTACGAGAATTGGCCTTCAGATACTATACGAGTGTAGAAAACACACCTAGCGTGTTGCGGATCACAAGCCTGGGTATAATCTGTTATGGTAAGGCCGCAGTCAAACCGTATACATGCACATCTAAAGTTAAATTTTCATAAAAACAAAATTAAATGGTATTTCGCGGAATAGTGCTGTTCTTTCACATTTAAAATTGCATTTCAGTATTCGAATGTTTTAATTACAAAGTTATAATATAATGCCTATGAGTTACAATTCAAAATATCTACTTAAGTACTTGATGTCCATAAAATAACAAAAGAGATTGCTGTTACGTAATATTTCATAGTTAATGTAATTAAAATGCTTATTTCACTCATGATAGTTATATTAATAAATTGACAAGCGCCTGTTAAGCCTCGTCTAAGTAAATGCTACATAGAAATTTGTAACATAGTACTAGGTTTTTTGGAATAAATAAATATGTATTATTAACGTCATAAGACTCTATAAAATAAAGTTTCAATTGAAATAAAATATAACATTTACTGGGTGTTGCAGAAAGTTGGTATCAATAATAGATCCATATACAGGGAGAACGATTTAAAACTACTATATTTTCTCAATATAGATTTTAAATTCTTCGATTTATTCAGAAACGATAACATTTATATAGTGATTAAAATCAATTCGTGTAATTTACTACCCTTATAAATTCATTTTTTATTGATACCACCTTTTTACAACATTATATATGGTACAGAAAAAAAAAGCCTACTAGTTACTATCAAAAATAGTTACATATACGTTAATTGGTGATTAAATTATACTCAAATATTATGAAACAGGCTCTAAATAAAATATCCATTTAACAAAATGAACCTAGGTGTATATATAACACAAAGTCAAATAAATCCTTACAATAACTAAAATACCTAACCTAACCGTTAAAAAACACGGCTAGCGTGTGGCGGGCCGTAAGCTGAATGTAATTATAATGTCTCATAATGCCCAGTGATTTAAATAGCTTCAATGTCCTTCAACTGAACACAACTGTATCGAGTAACTATTAAAATTATTCATTAGGTATGTGATATTAACTTACACAATTTAAATAAGATATTTAAAAATCAGCTGCCATTTTATCTAATAGCCTTTAAGGCTGGCTTCTGAATAAGTCTTAGATACAATCTAAACTCAAGTTTGCATTTATGCGGCTTAAGACGATCTTGCGCTGAACGCGATTAAAGATAGAATCTTAGATATGGATTTCGTCTTAGAGAAACTAATTGTCAGAAGGCCAATTCTCGTAATTTTAAATGTTCAAAATATCATTCCGATCTAGTCTCAGCGTCAAGAAAGTTGCAAATGGCATTCTCTTAAACCAATAATCAACGTCAAATGCACCTAGCATTAGCAGTAGCATTATACCGTTTTGGCTTCAGTCAACTTTTATTCTACATTCAATCTCATTACGATCTATGTTCACATTTGACGTTGATTATTGGTTTAAGAGAATGCCATTTGCAACTTTCTTGACGCTGAGACTAGATCGGAATGATATTATGAACATTTAAAATTACGAGAATTGGCCTCCAGATCCCAAAGCGAAATATAGTGAAATAAGCTCATAAGTTCTGTAAATTACAGAATCATTTTTTTAGTATCAAATACCAATTTACCCCTTTAGAGGTATTTTTGCAAATTATTTTATAATTATAGCAAATCACAGTTGCTAAAGCTTTTTAGGTGGGATTACAATTTATAGGTACACAGAGGGGCTTCTTAATTGTTCTCATCTTTGATCATACCAGCATTTAAAATATTATATCATTTTTTTTTTATGTGATTGCGAGTGCCAAGTATGTCTGGTATACTCTTGGATATTTTTAAAAAAATTCAATCCAGGAATTTCTGTACATTACACTCGCATAGTTCTGTAAAACAATGTCTGGACATTAAAAGAAGCCATAACCCATGAGTTTGTTTCGGCATTTCTTCTCATGGCTAGCCCCGAAATGCCGTCGTAAATGTAATGTAGCATAAAAAATGATTGACATGTAAAAGTGATATTTATGATCCAATTTACAGAATAAATGATTTGAATTTGAATTTAATAGCGGCCACAATTTTGAACCTACTTTGCTTTGGTTTTTAAAGTAGGGTTTGTTTGGCGAAGTTTTTTGGTATTTTTAAATAGAAATTTAAGTTCATTCATTCGAGTTCAAACTACGCAAGTATAATTTTTAAAATTTATCAACCGATTTTCTCCAGAGTTTAAAAAAGCCATCGACAAATTCACAAATCATATTTGACTTTTATTATATTAAATGGATCCATATTGTATCGCAAAAAATAATGTCAATTGTTTAGTACTAGAACTAACTTTTAACTAAAATATAGTTTACTCCTGTCAAATGTGTGGTAAAGAACTAAAATGACAAAACTTAAAATATTTTAGTTTGACAGTACCTACTGATACACTAGATCGACACAGAATACAGTAGATTGACTTCGAACTAAATAAAAATTATTTCACTAGTTTTAGCTTATTTTTAGTTTAGTCGTTGCCAACAGTATTGGCACTATTACATATAAAGCCCCCTTATAAACTAAAATACCGGGTGTAAGGGATCGCTTCCGAAGTCGATATGGTAATAAAACATTAACTTTACATAGACGGAAAACACTATTCTTTTGTCGTTTACTTGCCATTTTGGAAACTCGCAATGTAAAGCGTACTAATGCTAAACACGGGGTCAATGACCTGCGCGCCTATCCTCAGTAGGTACATCGCGATGCACAGTTGATTTTGAGCGTCAGCTGTTTTTTTTACGTAAATAAGAAAAATACGATTTTATTTCTTAGAATACAACTCCATTGTATTAATTAGTTCAAACAAGACAGAGCTTGAAAAATAAAAAAATCTATTTTCTTATTTGGCGATTTTTTTTAAGCGGTATCATGTCTGTTATCACCAGCACTATCGCCTATGTCCGTTTTCGGGAGAGTTTCCCTTACACCCTGTATAATCATTTCAACAAACCATCCAACGAATGCTGTATGGTAATCAATTAAGCTTACATTCTAAGTGGTAATGATACGACGGTTTGCATGAATCGCCCGGTTCGACCGGGGTGCCTGTCACAGAAAACCGAAGAGAATTGGCAGTTTATTGCAGCATTTCCTATAGTCATGGATTCCGGAGACCCAAACTCATATTCCCAATACAATTCCGTTATTTTATTAGCTTGAGTGACGAAATGAGCAGGTCGTTCGCCTGATGGTAAGCGTCACGCCTGCCCATAAACAGGAGCAACACCACACATAACTTTGGATAACAAAGCACTGCATGGCATTGCACTGCGCTCGTCACCCCGAGACATAAGATGTTGTCACATAATGTCCAGTAATTTCACTGGCTTCCGTTCCTTTAAAAATGACTTAAAAAGGTATCAGTTTAGTTTAGTCATGTTCATTTAGTTTTAGTCCAGTTTTAGTTATTTTGTGTTTTAGTTTTTAGGGTCATAACAGAATAGCTACCGTTATGTATTTACAATATTTACTTAGCTAATATGAAGTAAAACTTCTTATCATTATGAAAACAGCTGTTAATTAAAAGTGGCGATAGCTTAATGAGGAGTGGATTGTCCAGATGGAAGTTGAGGGTTCGAATCCAGTTCATACATACTGACAACTTTTACTAGTTGCGTGTGTATTCATTGTTAATTCGCTAAGATCTTGTTAAGATGAAGCTTCTTTACAAAATAGACAAGAATAATATGTTGTTTGATTCGATTATTTTTAATATCTTAATCATAAGTTACGGTCCTTGAAATCGGTCTATTATCGAACTTGTATAAATAAAGTCAAAAATAAACAAGTTAGAAGCGATTCAAATCTAAGAGGGGTAGTTGTCAAATGACGGAAAGAGGATGCACGACATGACAAGTTACGTCACAAGGCAGGTCACTCCATTACAGTGCACGCGTGCGAGGGAGATAGAGATTTTCCCACTTTGCTTTGCTTGTACCAATATTTAAAACATGAACTGTGGCCTCGTTTTTAACCCAATTTTAATTGTTTTTTCGCAAAACCTTTTTCGTATTATTGTCAGTGGCATATAAAATAATATGATATGAATAAAATACATAATATGGTTTGGGCATATAGGTTGGATGAAAGAAGTGTTTCGAAAGGTATTTATCGTGCGAATGTGAATAGGATCGGAAGAGGGCGCTCGTAGAGAACATATGCCAATCAAACAAAGGATATTCTCCGAAAAGGGCACGTCACGAGTACCCCTTTACCGACGAAAATGTATGAATGTGGAAGAGGCGAAAGAGGTGTCTCAGGATCGTAGCTTGGGGACTCAATAGTCTCTGCCTACCCCCATGCGACATAGGCGTGAGTGTGTATTTATGTATACAGTATAAAATTACACATAGTCAAATACCCTATCTTCTCACAATGGTAGGTCAGGGGCTTTGTAAATGTTACTTTTGACAGTTTTGTTAATCTAATAATTCAATGGCACCATTGTGGAGTCAAAGTTTTATGTTGGCGTACCAATAAAAAAATTACAATATTTGTTAATCACCTTTCTGCGACAAAACACAATTCCATCAAGAGACTATTGGCCGACCATTGTTAATTAAAGGCTGTTCCCAATATTCTGTCTATCGACGGATTAGCTCGCTGCCAGTAAAATTTTGACAGATCTTCCATACAAAATGTGTCAAAAATGTACTGCCAGTATGCAAATCTGTCGATAGATAAAATATTGGGAGCGGCCATTGGTGGATTACGAACTTTTGTCACAATAGTAATAGAATTGTAGTAGTATGGTGGTTATAATGAAAATTCCATCGAAATAAGATAACTAGAACGATAACTCTCATATGAACCTGCCAAAAATACGGCTCCACTTACTTACACATGCAAAGGTAAAATCACACGTAACACTCATACACGCAACAAAAATTAATGAACGTTCAAAATCAACTTTATGTCATAAAAGTTCATGTCTAAATATTAAATCACTAAATCGAGATACGACGTTCTGCACCGCGCAAAAAAGATCAGATCATCATTTATCATTCATTTCAGCGTCATCAGATCTTAACCAAATTTATATGGGACCACATCGCAGCTAAACTAGAGTTTAGCTCGATAGATCGAGTGAAATTTTTCCAACAAAATCGGTCCACAATTGGCGGAGAAATCGATGTACATACATAAAGAAAGCAAAAAAAAATATTAATAAAACGCGCCGAATTGAGCACCTCCTCTTTTTTGAAGTTGATTAGAAATACTATAATTTACGGAGTCATGCAATTCTTGTTTCAAACTATATGCTGAGGCCTCTTAAACAATAGTTTTCTGTTAACTTCCCGTCTATATCATAAAGAATCTCCATCTAAAGAGGATTTAACGATAATAAAAAACTTAGAATGATGTGAAGTGTACCAACTCATTAGTGGTGGTCTTAATGAGAGGTCGGTGCTCCAGTGAGCCAGTACAGCTGATATAGAAGTTTTATTTCAAAATCACTTTGTGTATGATGGAACACTAAAACCTTATGTTACTGATATAGGTATTTCAATCGACCGAGGACTCCGAGTCTTCGTTTTTGGTGCTGATGTGGAAGGCTATGACCGGGATGGTGCCGAGGACCATGCAGGACCCCATACCGTAGAAACACCAGGAGTAGCCGCCTGTCACGTCACGGATCAAGCCTGACAAAAGTAAATAAATATATACCCCCCAACAGAGTCCATAGAATAATAGTATCGAATGGGCTCGACCAGGTCTTTAGCACTCGTACGGTGGTTTTTTTTACATACATACGCACTCACGCCTGTAATTCCCGAGGGGGTAGGCAGAGGTGTAACCAGTACACCCACATTTCGCCGAGCGTATCTTCGTCCCACGATGTGATAGGGGGCGAGCCTATCGCCATACCGGGCACAAATTCCAGACTCCGGGCTGATACTGAGCATATCGTAATAGAAAAACCCAATACCACTTTACCCGACCCCGGGATCGAACCCGAGACCTTAGCGTTAGCCTCAATCGTAACGCGTACGCATTACAACTAAGCCACCGAGGCAGTGTGGTTTTTTTATTAGCTTGAATGACGAAACGAGCAGGTCGCTCGCCTGATGGTAAGCTCCAGGTATGCCCATAAACAGAAGGAACATTACACAGAACTTTATTGAAGATGCAATACGACGAATATTGGCATGGTGGGAAGAAACATAATATTAACACTTTGGGCGGAGCATATTGGGTTTTCAAATATTTCTTGCGCGGCGCACTATTTTCTCATACAAAATAAATGACAATTAGTGAAGCTCTGCTTTTTATACAAGCAAAGATAATAGGTATGCAGTGTGGCACAACCGTTACTACACTAAACGTCGACGTTTATTCACTATCGCTCCCATCTGACCCGTCTGGCTGCGGGTCATAATCAGCGAAAATTTTAAGTGATACAACGCGTAGCTTGAAGGAATTGGTATAAGCCACAGCCGTTTATGCACGTTGTTTTAGGAAAGACATATTTTTTGCTGACGTGATTAAACGTTGTGTCAATTAGCTATTATCAAATTTTACGTATTACTAGCTGTTGCCCGCGGCTCCGCCCGCGTGAATGCCTATTTCCAGAAAGTAGCCTAATAGGCGCCCCCGGTGAGAAACGCGCTTGACAAAAATACTAAAATTACTATTAAAAAATAGGGGTTGATCGTAGAGAGTTGAACATTTAGGGTTGTATGTATTTTTTAATGGTGTATCATAAAAAAATAAAATCAAAAAAATTAAAAAATATTTTTAGGGGTGGACCACCCTTAACATTTAGGGGGATGAAAAATAGATGTTGGCCGATTCTCAGACCTACCCGATATGCACACAAAATTTCATACAAATCGGTCCAGCCGTTTCGGAGGAGAATGGGAACGAACATTGTGACACGAGAATTTTATATATAAGAGATAACGCCCAAAGTGTTAAATTTTGAATGCATTATTCCGAATGTCATAATGTGTGTGCAAACCGGCTTATTCAACGTGAGGTCGCGGTCAATCCGCAACCGCTGATCTTCCATAAGCCCAAGTCAGTTGTTCTCTGCTCTAAAAAACACCAATCTTTTTCATCGAGGGTTAGAAATAAATCCTCACCAGCGGTAGGTGGTACGGAGACAGCTGCAAGACTCTGGAACATTCGCACCAGACCGTACGAGGAGGCGATCCTGGCGGTGCCGAACGCATCAGCCAGCAATACTGGCACCAGGAGGAACCAGCAGCCCAGGCACAGGCCGTACGCACCTTGGAAATAAAAGGTCACTCAAAAAAAAGCTAGCAGAGTTGTAACCAGTACACCCATATTTCGCCGAGCGTATCTCCGTCCCATGATGCGACAATTCCACAACTCCGGGCTGATACTGAGCATTTCGTAATAGAAAAACCCAATATCAGTTTTATTTTACTGGACCCGAGGATCGAACCAGAAACCTCAGCACAGCAGTCGCACCGCGTACGCATCACAACTGCGCCTCCAAGGCAGTTCAATTCAGCGAATTAAAATAAACCGACTCAAAACTTTATAATTTCATGTTAATAATAGCTTATAGTTTTTGAGTTTATTTTTGTTACATACATTTTTATTTGAACAATTGGTGAAAGAATCATCAAATTCGGTGCTTAAATGACAAAGTTTTAGTCTATCACATCATTGACATTAAAATTAGACTGCACGCGCGCAAGAGAGATTCATCTTGACAATAATCATATCGCGTAAAACATTCGATAAAATCGCGTCTTTGTAGACAAAATACGCCAGATAGGTTCATAGTACTAGGTATTTTTCTAATTTATCCATCGAAATAAGATAACTAGAACGGTAACTCTCATATTAATCTGCCTACAAATACGGCTCCACTTACTTACACATGCAAAGGTAAAATCACACGTAACACTCATACACGCAACAAAAATTAATTAACGTTCAAAATCAACTTTATTTCATGAAAGTTAATGTCTAAATATTAAATTTCTAGATCGATATACGAGGTTCTACACCGCGCAAAAAAATTGACAAGATTATTATGCACAGACTTTTATAGCCCCGTCCCGTTGAACCGAGTTTTGTTGGGGTCATTTTTTTGCTTGAATCACGTTTCTTGTCATCTTATTTCGATGAATTTATCTCTACTTTTGACATAACTAGTCCAGTATGCTATGCAACCATGTTATTTTCGATAGACATATAGATATAACCAGATAAAACTGGTTTTTCACAACGTAACGAGTCGACAAAAGTTATCTTGTGTTGCATCCCACAGGTCCGGAGTAGTCACTCTCGTGGCTGGATGAAATAAAAAATAACTTACCGGACGCAATCGCCAGAGCCCACCACGACGTCAAGCTGGGTAGCGTCAGTACAGCTATACCAGCGATCAAAATACTGAAAATTAAAATAATTAGTTACGGTTAAATGGAAACTGCGAAGCGGACTGTTAACGGTTGTGTCCAAGGATCTATTGGAGGGCCAATCCTGTGGAATTCTCCTCGACCCCCTATTACAGGGGTTAGAGCGCCGGGGCTACTATTGCCAAGCTTTTGCTGACGATGTCGTCCTGGTGTTCGATGGGGATTCCACAGAAGAAGCACAGAGTCAGATCAATGCGGTATTGGCCTGTCCCTTAACTTAACCCTAAGGATGCTAATGGAACCCTTTAACCAAGCCTACGCCCGTACCGTCTGTCGGTTTGTGTGTCTGTCCTTTTTATATAGGTAGTAGGTCCCTCGATTGAGAGAGGCCGTCTGGGTTGGTACTGTATCCCCAATTTTGATATCATTCGTTATTATCACGTATTCACGTCAAAAGCATACCTGAGTATGTACGCCTTTATCCTGCAGAATAGATGTAAGTCACATAGCCAGCCGAGACCGAGCCGACCGCACAGATCTAGCACCGCGCTTATGGCTACCAGATGACCTGCAAATAATATTATATATACTCACGCCTGTAATCCCGGAAGGGTAGGAAGAGGTAATTAGTACCCACAATTGTACATTTCGTCGCTTAGCTAACAACACCGCGTAACTCGAAAATTGGTCATGTGTTATTGTCATTGGATAAATTGTTTTTGCCGCGCATTTAATAACTCTACACAAAAATTTAAATTAACCATACAAAGTACGATATTCAAATAGTTCTGTCTACGCGCAATAGGGTAGTTTCCTATATTGCATTTTATACATTATTTTATAAGCAACAGAGAATAATACGCAAAAGAAACCCTTTTATTAAAAATTTGTTCAGAAATGTGCCCGCAGTTATGAGTTTAAATGTTGGTATGAGGAAAAGTGGGTGCGTAGTAGGGATATCTCACTATCTCGCTTGCACGCGTGCACCATAATGAACATTTTACACAGTGACGTCAAAGGTTGCATCGTCTGTCATTTGACAATTACCCCTTCTACAGGATTAGAATGGCTTCTAACTTATTTATTTTTATGTCTCTGCTGAAAACTAAGCCAATTTAACTTGCGCGGTATTTTTAGCTAAGCGACGATATACGGATAGAATAGGAGAAGTTGTAGTTAAACTTAAAAGGATATAAAACTGGGAGATATTATTTTGACAGCCTCCGTGGCACAGCGGGAGAGTAGCCGGTTGCGAAGCACGAGGTCGTGGGTTCGATTCCCGTACCTAGGCACCCACCTAACATTTGTCTAGACAAATGTTTGTCTGATTCACAAATATTTGCCTCTAGTCTGGGTGTTGTGGGTATATATACCCACGATACAGCCCTCTCTCCAGCGTTTGAGATAATTAAATGAAAAAAAGAAAAGAAAGAAATGATACACAAAAGGCCTGCGTGACGCCTTTTTCTTACAAGTCGACGGTGAGCCCACCAGGCTTCCGTATGCTAGGCGCTTTGTGGAGCAAGTTTTTTGTTTTTTTATCATACAGTATTATAATTTAGGCCCCCCTTAAACTGGCTGCCCCGGTTTGCCCTCCGCTAGATCCGGGACTGCATTAATGTGAGCTGTTCACCCGTATGTGCAACTAGCAGATGTCCCCATCATAAATACACTACAATACAATACACTACAATACAATACACTACAATACAATACAATACAATACACTACAATACAATACAATACAATACAATACACTACAATACAATACAATACCTGCAGCCGACTTGCTGTGTCCCACAGCGACGGTGTAAGCAGGCAAGTAGTACAGCGCGTACGGAGACCCGCACGACATCAGAGCGACCGATGCACAGAGAAGACCGAACCGCCACGATTTCAACAACGATACGTCTAAATACCTGGAATAGATAATACATACATACATACATACATACACACTCACGCCTGTAATCCCCGCAGGGGTAGGCAGAGATTACACCCACATTTCGCAGATTATTTCCGCGCAACGATGTGATAGGGGGCGAGCCTATCGCCATGCAGGTCACAAATATATAAGAATAGATAATAATGTGTAAAATTATTAGGTCCCTAGTATGCGAGAGGCCGTCTGGATTGGTACCACTGCTTTGTCTATTTCTGCCGCCAAACAGTGTGTAAACAGTGTGTGTGCAGTTGTGTTATAATTTGGAAGACATTAAAGCCAGTGACATTACTGGACATTATGAGACAACATCTTATGTCTCGGGGTGAATCATAGAATGCGCCTATGAATCATTTTAGTATTGTGGGCGTACATGGGCGGTGGAAATGACTTGCGTGATGGCCCACTTGCTCGCTTGCCGGCCTATGCTATAAAAAAAAGTATTACTAATATGAGGGTAACAATACGTTTTTCTAACTGACGGTTAGATAACATATTAGAGCTGAGATCAGACAAGCAAGCGGGTCACCTGATGGTAAGTGGCCTTCAGAGACAGTGGTATCGCCCCTGTGGAGCTAACGTATTGTTGTCTGGAAGAGATCGCTTAAAGCGAGAAGATTGTACATTTGTTTTCTCTCTATTTTGTACATCGAAATAAGATGACAAGAAACATAACTCAAGCAAAAAACGATCCCACTAAAACTCTGTGCAAGGGGACGTGGGCTATAAAAGTCTGTGCAGAGGGGCCAGCACGGAAAACTTGCGAAAAGCTATTCGAGCTGTCATCGACAACAATTTCTATTAGATTTTGGTACAGCTCCTCTATCGTACGTAAAAGAAACTAATATATATGGAATATAGACCAATGATATTTAAGGAGTTATCTATCGAGCCCTCGATACCTTTACATTACGATTTCGATAGTTTTCCGTGCTAGCCTCTCAGCTCGTTCATTCATCAATTCATAAAAATTCTTTCATGATCTCTAGTTGACACTTAATACATGTAATTTTTTGTGCGGTGCAGAACGTCGTATCTCCATTTAGAAATTTAATATTTAGACATTAACTTTCATGAAATAAAGTTGATTTTGAACGTTCTTAATTTTTGTTGCGTGTATGAGTGTTACGTGTGATTTTACCTTTACATTTTTTGATTCATATGAGTGGTATCGTTCTAGTTATCTTATTTCGATGATTTTGTACCAGTTATTTTGTTCTTGTTTTTTAAATGTGTGTTTTGTTTTGTATTGTATTGATTCTGTAGACAGAACTGTCTACAGCGTGTCTGACACAATCAGTCTCACCGTGAAATCTTCTCGATACACCCCTTCTTTTTCTCTTCAACAACATCCTCCATGACGACTTCCTCCTCCGGTTTTATAACGACCGGCTCCGCCAGCTTGTTCTGGATCAGACGACTAGGTAGGGGCGGACGGATGTACAGAGAACTGGGGGCAAGATTAATAAATTAAAAACTTCAAGAAACTCCAAAACCTTAACCTGTGAGCTTAAGTTAATCCTATTAACCTACATCACGCCTGTAATCCCCGAAGGGGTAGGCAGAGGTGTAAACAGTACACCCACATTTCGCCGAGCGTATCTCCGTCCCATGATGTGATAGGGGGCGAGCCTATCGCCATACCGGGCACAATTCCATACTCCGGGCCGATACTGAGCTTTTTGTAATAGAAAAACCCAAAATCACTTATACCCGACCCGGGATCGAACCCGAGACCTCAGCGTCAGCCTCAGAGGGGTGATGACATCCGGTGTACGTTTCGGTAGTGCGTTTTAAACACAGTCCGCCAGCGGCCGTACAACGAAGCACCCGTCATGTACAATACTCACCGGCTAAGTTTCCGTCTAGTCGCTTTGTAGACGCAAGTGCTGTCTGTGGACAAGTCTTCGACCGAGTGCAAGATCGATGACGAACGAGTCGGTCGTAAGCGGAGACGAGCCACTTCACGGGGCAGACCTGGTGGAACAATGATAGCAATGATTATACAATATGTAACAAAAACCCTGTTGGTCGTTTTAACTGTGATATCAGAATCGATATTCAAACTTAATGAAATAACTCGCATATACGAAAATGAGACTATAAAAATAATCATATTATTTTTATAGTTTAATTATTTTATTTGTAAACCGTATTTCGATTGATTACCTCTGCAAGAGCGATGACTGGGAGCCAGAGCAAGACAGCAAGCTGCGACGTCCACGTGCGTCAAATGCCAATACGTCACATGAGTCAGTTGTTCATCACTTTTCAAATGTTTTTTTAATATGTAATTTTTCTAAGCTACAAGTGTAAGGATATCTCGCTTAGTATTTATTATCTATTTAATTTAACTATTTTTATTAAGCTGTCTATATGTCTATCTTCACGACCTAGAAAGGGCCAACAGGGTTTTTTTACATACTAATAAATAGGCTGGTAGGTTTGGTCACTGATAACAACCTGATTCCGTATTACACTTGTCCACTGCTGGGCGCTTAGTGTCTGCTACGCGACAGGCGTGTCTCCCATTAGGCGAGCGACCTGCTCGTCTCGTCAGTAAGGATAAATCTATCGTAAACTTACCAACCACTCCCAGCACGTCGAGACCTTCAGAGTCCTCTGATTCAGACAGTTGTGATGGTAAGGGCTGACGAGTAACCTGCACAAATATAAAACCATCGAAAAAAGATGACAAGAACTGTAACTCAAGCAATAAAATGACCCCACCAAAATTCTGTGCAAAGGGGGCGGGGATATACAAGTCTGTGCAGCTCGTTCATTCATCGATTCATAAAATTTGAGTCATGATCTCTAGTTGACACTTAATACGTCTAATTTTTGCGTGCTTCAGAACGTCGCATCTCGATTTAGAAATTTAATAATAAGCCATTAACTTTTATGAAATAAAGTTGATTTTGAACGTTAATTAATTTTTGTTGCGTGCATGAGTGTTACGTGTGATTTTACCTTTGCATGTGTAAGTAAGTGGAGCCGTATTTTTGGCAGATTCATATGAGAGTTATCTTATTTCAATGTATAAAACATCTTATTGATCTAATGTAGCTTACTAAGGCTAAGAAATGTGAGGTTCTGGGAGCTTAGTATATACAACACGAGATGATTTTATCGATTCGTTTTGTCTTGAAGTTTTACAAGGTTAGTTGAGTGGTAGAGACACGCTGTAGACAGTTTTGTCTACAGCATGAATGGGCCGGCTCTTCCGGGTCATTACCACTGTCTCACAGAAAACCGACGTAAAGTAGCGGCTTGTTGCTGCGTTTCGTACGGTGAGTGAGATATCCGGAGGCCCAAATCCCCTTCCCCTTCCCAATCCATTAATTATCCCTTTCCTTTAAGGTCAGGGACACACAGACAGACAAAGGAGTCAGATTTATAATACCCTTCTTTTTATCAAGAGTTAAAAATGATTTACTAAGAAAAGGTATTCTGCCTCAGTATCGCAGTTGCAATGCGTACGCCGAACGACTGCTGAGGTCACGAGTTCGATCCCGGGTAGGGTAAAACTGATATTGGGTTTTTTATCACGAAATGCTCAGTATCAGCCCGGAGTCTGGAATTTGTCCCGCTCGGCGAAATATGGGTGTACTGTTTACACCTCTCTCGGGGGTTACAGGCGTGAGTGCGTATGTACCTATGTAAAAAAAGATGTACCTACCTCTATAAGACTAGGATGCATTAGCTCTGAGAGTAAATTTGTACGTTTAGCATCCTCTGTAAGCATATTGTTCTTCTGATTAAGTGCCAGCTCTCCATCGGGATGGAACAGGCTCTGCAGACGATTGTCCTTGCCAGAGTCTGTTTTACCTGAAAAATATATACAAGATACTGTCCCACTGCTGTGTACGGACCTCTTCTAAATGAAAGGGGTATGCCTTGGTCCACCACGCTGGCCTAATGCGGGTTGACAGACTTCACATACCTTCGAAATTCTTATGAAGAACTTCTCAGGTACATTCGGTTTCCTCACGATGTTTCCTTCACCGTTAAAGCAAGCGATAATTAACAATTAATACACACGTAACTTAGAAAAGTCAGAGGTGCATGGTCTTGGGGCTGGTTTCGAAATTGCGACTTTCGTCTCGACAGTCCATACCAGACCCCGCTGAACTATCACTGGACTAATGTGTAGACACTTGAACCATAAATGAGCCGGCTAGACAGGGTTTTTACCACTGTCTCACAGAAGACCGACGTGAAATCGCAGCTTCCTGGTGGGTATTGTACAATTAATCGAAGTGAAATTAATCGAAGGCCCAAATCCCACCTCCCCTTACCTGTTCCTGTCTTTAAAAGTCGGCCACGCGTCCATAATTATTTTAATACTGTGTGTGTTTATGTGCGGTGAATATCACTTACAATCAGGTGACCCATTTAACCGTTTGAAGATTTATGCTATAAAAAATCACCATCAGATGAGAATCAGCTTGTATGCCAATGTTCCAAGGTATTAACTACTCACCTTCAGTTATATGGTGCAACAGCGTGGTATGTTCTGTCGTGGTGGTGGTAGTGGTGGTGGCGGGGGTGCGGTCACCAGCGCTGGTGGTGGAACACACCGGCGCCGGACGGTACAGCGTCGCCGATACACACACGTGGAGCATGCCACCTCCTGGGGAAAGAAATCGAGATAGGCGATCAGGACAGGAGGTAAATAATAATTGTCAAGTGGCAGGTAAAAAGAAAAGAAAGTATTTCTAGAAATATACTTGCAACCATCGAAATAAGATGACAAGAAATGTAACTCAAACAAAAAAATTACCCCACCTAAACTCTGTGCAAGGGGGCGGGGCTATAAAAGTCTGTGCAGCTAGTTAATTCATCAATTCATAAAAATGGATTCATGATCTCTAGTTGACACTTAATACGTCAAATTTTCTGTGCGGTACAGAACGTCATGTCTCGATTTAGAAATTAATATTTAGATATTAACTTATATGAAATAAAGTTAATTTTGAACGTTCATTAATTTTTGTTGCGTGTATGAGTGTTACGTGTGATTTTACCTTTACATGTGTAAGTAAGTGGAGCCGTATTTTTGGCAGATTCATATGAGAGTTATCGTTCTAGTTATCTTATTTCGATGCATGCAACATAACCTTAATATCGTAATTCTTCGTATTCCAAATATTCCTAATTTCCTAGTATTATATTTCTAATCATTATAATCCTAATCTTAATCCATTTTTTTATAGCATAAGCCGGCAAACGAGCTAGTGGGTCACCTGATGGTAAGTGATACCCACCGCCCATGTACGCCCACAATACCAAAAGAATTATGGGTGCGTTGCCGACCTTATAGGAAAGGGATAATTATGGGATGTCTCACTCACCGTACGAAACGCAGCAGCAAGCTGCTACTTTACGCCGGTTTTCTATGAGACAGTGATAATGAACCGAACGAGCCGGCCCATTCATGCTGTATATACCTATACCCAATTATCCTAGTGATATTTTAAATGTGAAAGTTTTAAATAATATTAGGATTATAGGGAGTCTGTTCCCAACAAATCTAGCGCGCTGTCTCAATTTCCAATCGGCGCTAGAAATATCACCTTGCTATTTGTCTAACGTAGATATAGAAAGCGTAGCGTATTTATTTATTTAAAACTTAATATACATAACTTGTATAAAGGCGAACTTATAGCGCCGCAGTGCGCGGCGGTCAGTCGCGCTGCGCTATCGCACGCTCAATGACGTATGCTCATCACCGGCTACAACGAATCCCGCGCTTCGAGCTAAATTAAAGCGTATAAAAAAGCGCGCGAGAAAAATACAGCATGTAGTCCGTAGCGTGCTAATAAGATATATTTGATTTGAACACTACTAGCCGTGAGCAAAAGCTATCAAAACTCACCTAAAAGTAGCACAGTTCCGTGCAAGCCGTACATGTCGACTAGTTTCTCAATTAGCATGGGGAACACGAAGCTTCCTGCAGCTGTCCCGCTCACACATATACCGTTCGCCAATGCGCTGGAAAGAATATATTAGAATGTCACCAGGATCACAAAATGACGGATGGAATGAGATTTTATCAAATATAATCAGTTTATACAACGTGTAACAGAAAGGTGTAGTCAAATTAAAGCAACGTATAATGTACGATATAAGTATTATACAACGTGTAACAGAAAGGTGTAGTCAAATTTAAGCAACGTATAGTGTGCGATATAAGTATTATACAACGTGTAACAAAAAGGTGTAGTCAAATTTAAGCAACGTATAGTGTGCGATATAAGTATTATACAACGTGTAACAGAAAGGTGTAGTCAAATTTAAGCAACGTATAGTGTGCGATATAAGTATTATACAACGTGTAACAGAAAGGTGTAGTCAAATTTAAGCAACGTATAGTGTGCGATATAAGTATTATACAACGTGTAACAGAAAGGTGTAGTCAAATTTAAGCAACGTATAGTGTGCGATATAAGTATTATACAATGTGTAACAGAAAGGTGTAGTCAAATTTAAGCAACGTATAGTGTGCGATATAAGTATTATATAACGTGTAACAAAAAGGTGTAGTCAAATTTAAGCAACGTATAATGTACGATAGCTAGTATTTCACACCCCGTAGTACCAAATACGATTGTACTACTAGGACATAAATAAAGCATTTATTTTGTATCGAATGAGTAATATGTCGATGTTGCAACTTTGGATATCACTAAATAATAAACATCTTAGTTTTGTCTCACTCCAGCATTTTGTTCGCTCACGCACTTCACTTAATTTAAAGGGATGTGATCGATTTACCGATTGTAATAAACAAGTAATTTAATTAGCGTAAAATTAAGGTGCCTAGGTTTTGATAAGATCCTGTAAATAAACACTCACTGTAATATGTATATAACGATCTTTAAATATGACCACACATTTCTGAAACACGTTGTATAATATTCAAGAGGATTCTACTTAAAATATTATATATTGATTATTAAAATAAACGTTCAAGCTAACTGTTTAGTGGAAATTGACAGTTTTGTTACCAGCGAGCTTAACTATGCGACTGAAGATATTTTAAACAAGGATTGTACCCCGCAGGTTGGAAAAACCTAGCAGTTGTTTGGATGAAAATATAAGCAATGAACAAGAAAAATCACAGTATGCAGAAGAAAATAGAAAACAAGATGAGCAATTAAATGAAAAGTTTGAATTTAAGAAATTTTGGTTAAGAGTTAAGCGCATTATTTGGTCGGAAAGTAATTTTGAAGAAAAAGCTATGTCAATTTTAAAAATTATATGTGAGGTCCTAAAAAAATGTATTTTAAATAAGTTTTTGAATGGAGGGATATTGGAACAAATTATTGGCTTTGTTAATGGATAGTACTCTTAATTCTATTAGACTGAACATATTACAGTGGAATTCTCAAAGCCTCCGTTCTAAATTAGTGATGTTTTCAGATTTTTTAACACGTGAAACTATACACATTGCAATTATAAGTGAAACTTGGTTAGATATTGGATCGGATTTAAATATTAACGGCTATAATATCTATAGAAGAGACAGGGATGATGCTTACGGGGGAGTTGCTATTGCAGTTCACAAGTCAATTCATTCTCATTTAGAAACCTTTAGCGTAAATAATTCAGGCATTGAGATAGTATGTGTAAAGCTAATTAATTGTAAGGACTTAGAATATGTAGTGTCTATATACTGTCCGTCTAGTGTACATACTCAGGCATCTGATTGGGATGACGTGTTCTCTCATTTTTCGTGTAAAACACTAATATCGGGTGATTTTAACGGTCACCATAGCAATTGGTCTGTAAAGACAGACGTAAAAGGTGTTCAAATCATGGATTCATCAGTAGAAAACGGCTTTATTTCGCTTAATAATGGTAACCACACTCGCGTTAAGTTCGTAAGCGGATATTTACAACAAACGTCGCCAGATGTTTCATTTGCTTCTCACGATGTGGCAATAAAATTTGATTGGCGAGTATGTAATGAAAATTTAGGAAGTGATCATTTGATTATTAAGTTAACAATAAATATTCCAAATAACTTCATTAACATAATAAAACGTAACTTTAAACTTGCTAATTGGCGTGAATATCAACGTTATATTACGGAAAACTTTAATTGTCACAATAATAGCGAAAATAGTAATCAAGGAATGTATGATTATTTAATAAATATAATTAATATTGCGGCGGATATACATATACCTTTAATAAAATGTTGTAACAAACCCAATAACAAATTTAAACCAAAAAATTACTGGTGTCCGGAGTTATCAAAAATAATTGCACAACGTAGGTTGGCTCTATCCACGTTCAGGCGAAATCCTACTCCAGATAACCTTACAAAATTAGAAAACGCAACTCAAATGTCTAAAAAATTAATAAGGGAAGCAAAATCAGCTAACTGGTATAAATTTTGTAACTCCTTCGATGAAAAAGTGTCAGCTTCCTATATTTGGCACCAAATGAAATGGGTAAAAGGCCATAAACAATCAAAAATATACCCCCCTATTGAAAAAACAAAGGAGTTATTATATTCCCTCACCCCAGATTTCGTTGCTGAGGTCGAACCGGATTTTACGTCTAAAAATGAAATTCTTGAAGGCCAATTTTCGTTGCAAGAACTTAAAAATTGTTTTAAAAAAAAGGACTCCGCACCAGGTGAAGATAATATATCATATACAATGCTCTACTATTTACCTGATATAGCTAAACAGTTTCTTCTCACTTTGTATAATAACATCTTTAAATATGCCATAATTCCGTATCAATGGAGAAACATCCAAATAATCCCCATACCTAAAGGCAGTAACAATAATAATGCTGAAATAAAATTAAGACCTATTTCCTTAATGTCGTGCATATGCAAAACTTTTCATTTAATGATTCATAAACGTTTAGAGTGGTATGCAGAAAAGAAAAACCTTTTCTCATCGACAACAGTAGGTTTTAGAAAATCATTATCGTGTTTAGACGCCTTAACGCGCTTAGTTACATATATTCAGATAGGATTTTCGAATAATATACCAACCTTAGCTTGTTTTATAGACATCGACAATGCATATAATAATGTGTCTATTAATGCTGCATTAAAAATACTAGATAAACTTAACATTGGTTCTAAAATTTGTACTTATCTTTGGAGATTTTTGAGCGAGAGGTACTTAAATATTAAATTACATGATAATGATATAATAAACAGACGTACGAATAAAGGCCTGGCGCAAGGAGATCCCCTTTCCCCTTTAATTTTTAATTTAATTACATACAAAATATGCCATCAACTTCAAAATGTTTTGGTGTCCCAATATGCAGATGATTTTGTAGTATACATTAGCAACAAAGATATAAAAAAGAGTGAAAAATATATACAAGAGGCATTGTTCTCAATAGTAGGATTATTAGATGAACTAGGATTGTCATTGTCTGTTAGCAAGTCAACTTATTGTTTATTTAGTAGAGGACGTAGAAGAAATATACCAACTTTAAAAGTGCAAAATACGCCGCTTATTTATACCGACTGCATAAAATATTTAGGCATGTGGTTAGACAGGAGTTTATTATGGAGTAAACACATTAATGAGGTTGTCATGAAATGTTCTAAATTCTTGAATATCCTTAAGTTATTATCAGGAAGTTCATGGGGTGTACATATGACACATTTAAGACGATTGTATATCTCACTTATTAGAAGTCGCATTGATTATGGGTGTTTTCTATACGATTGCAGTGCGAAAACTCACATCACAAAACTGGACAAGATCCAGAATCAAGCTCTTAGAGTTCTAGGTGGTTTCATTAAAAGTTCCCCAATACATGTAATGGAGAGCGAATTACATGTGGTGCCGCTATTTATTAGGAGACAATATCTAGCCTACAAATACTCTCTAAAAATAACTTCTTGGTCCAATAATAACACTGTTGAGTTAATTTCTGAAATGGGCGCTTTAAGTCACATCAGATACTGGGAAAATAAAAAAAAACCTTTACTTATACACACATATGAAGATGTAAAACAACTTGATATTGCCTCTACAGATATCCTTAAAATGTTTAGTTTTGATGTATGGTTATCAGCTATTGATGTTGAAGATATTATTAATGTTAACTTAGAATCTATTACACTAGCTAAAAATTGTTACGAACCTAATATATTGCTAAATGATATTATAAGGGAGTTAAATATTAATTATAATGGTTGGGTCAAAATATATACCGATGGGTCAAAAGGTGTTCATGGATTGGGTGCTGGTTTCTATGACCAAAGCCATACTCACAGAGCAGGTTTTAAAATAAATATAGATGTATCCATTATGACGCTGGAGCTTATTGCAATTCTTCATTCTCTGACCTTTGCAAGGTTAAAAAACTATTCTAAAGTAGTTATCTTTACGGATAGCAAAAGTTCTTTGCAACACGTGGCTCGATGCGCCTCTGGTTTCAGAGGTGTAACGATAGCCTACGAAATTCTAAAAAACATTATTTTATTGATTAGAAGTGGTGTAGAAGTAAAATTGCAATGGGTTCCTGCACATATTGGACTAAAGGGGAATGAGGAAGCTGATCGTATTTCTAAATTAGCTGCTAAGGAGGGGGTTGAGTTAAATTTTTTGCCGGATTATACAGAGTACATCACAAAATTTAAGCGAAAATGTTTTAACAACTGGAAAGAGTATTTCAACGAAAGGTCAAAAGAAAAGGGAATATGGTATAAGACGATTCAATGTGAGCCTCCGCACTCCCCTTGGTTTGATGGTATTAGATTAAAAAGAAGCTATGTTAGATTAGCCTTTAGATTACGCTCTGGACACTATCCATCGGCAAAGTTTGCGCATTTAATGAAAAAATCAGATACGCCTAACTGCAGTACTTGTAACAAAGTTGAAGATGTCCAACATTTGCTGATGGAGTGTGTCAAGAATAAAAATGAAAGGAAATTATTATTTAGTGACTGTAACCTAAATATGATGGATGTTGGTGCAGTCCAAACTATCCTAGCAAATCCACAATCAGACGTTGCAAAAAGATTTTGTCTTCTAGCAACCCTCACTAATTAAAATCCCATTACTATTTATTTGTTTACTCGGCGTACTCATAAACACAATATGTACCTTTTGCATTTTATCTAATTTGCTTGTTATAGTATAAGATACGATGGGGTTGACATATCCGTATGGATAAAAACCCCAAAACAAATAAAAAAAAAAAAAAAAAAAAAAAAAAAGATATTTTTTAACAGACTTCAAAAAAGTAGAAGGTACTCTCAATGTAGCGATGTTTTTTGCACATCGATTTCTCCGTCATTTGTGGAACGATTTTGTTGAAAAAAAAAACATTCGATAGAGCTTAGCTGTGATGTGGTCCCATATAAATTTGGTTAAGATATATTGACGGAGTACGGAGTAAAAGAAATAAACTCTTCAATGGATAACAGCACAGCCTTCGCGATTGTGTTATCGTATTGACATTTATGTGCCATAGCTTTACCTACCATTAACTACTTTTACTTACTAAATTTAACAATAAAATAAGTTTAACAAAACTTAAATACAGACTTAAAAAAAATAACACTGAAAAGTCAATAATAACAATTTCTATAGATCTCTATACCCAGTGTAATCTTTTTTTATTAGCTTGAATAACGAGACGAGCAAGTCTTTCGCATGATGGTAAGCGCCACACTTGCAACTTCGAATTACAAAGTACTGCATGACACTATACTGCGCTCGTCACCCCGAGACATAAGATGTTAAGTCACATCTGGCTTCAATGTCCTTCAATTTTTTTTTTATGGCATAGGCCGGCGAACGAGCAAGTGGGTCACCTGATGGTAAGTGATCTCCACCGCCTATGTCCGCCCACGATACCAAAGGAATCATGGGTGCGTTGCCGACCTTAAAGGAAAGGGATAATTAAGGAATTGGGAAAGGGAGGGGTTTGAGCCTCTGAATATCTCATTCACCGTACGAAATGCAGCAGCAAGCTGCTACTTTACGCCGGTTTTCTGTGAGACAGTAGTAATGACCTGGACGAGCCGGCCCATACATGCTGCAGACAATAGTGTTTACAGCGTAGCTCTACCACTAATACTCGAAATTTGGGAGAAGACATAAAATTTAAATAGGTAATTTTGTTTTACTTTCTAAAATGGTCTTATACTGATTGCCTTCTTGGCTTAAGATGGCCCTGAGTACAAGTATCATTATGAGCTTTCGTACTTTTTTCATTCATTCTACCTGGCGTTATTCCGGCTTGTGTCAGGATCCACCTTCCCACTAAGACGCCTCCACTTCGCCCGATCTTGAGCATCCTCTGTAGTAAGACCGTACATACGCCGTAAGACCGCTCTCATATCTCCCTCTAATACGTTAAGCCAGTGTCGTTTGGGTCGTCCATAAGACCTTACACTCCTGGCAGGATAATTCATACTATTGCAAAAATTGACACTACCTACTTCAATTCCACACAGGTAACAAAACTGAAAACTTAATTCGTCAGTTTTTACAATATTACTGCTAAAGCACCTAAATGCAATGAAATGTTTAAAATACATATAAATATACAAACTTGGTTCGCTAATGCAATTTACCGGTGCTTGTCGAAGTATTGAGACACGATTACTATCCCGGGTGTCGTGGATAGACCACCGCCGATACCTGGAAAATAAAATATTTATGTTACATACGCACTCACGCCTGTTATCCCCGAAGGGTTAGGCAGAGGTGTAACCTGTACACCCACATTTCGCCGAGCGTATCTCCGTCCCTTATGTGATAGGGGGCGAACCCATCGCCATACCGGGCACAAATTCCAGACTCCGAGCTGATACTGAGCATTTCGTAATAGAAAAACCCAATACCACTTTACCCGACCCGGGGATCGAACCCGAGACCTCAGCTTTGGCCTCATCCGTAACGCGTACGCATTACAACTGCGCCACCGAGGCAGTCAATATTTATTTATGTTGTACCTTATTACCTTGTATATTATCTATTAATGCACTAAAACAACGGTTTTTTTATAGCATAGGCCGGCGAACGAGCTAATGGGTCATTAATAGTAAGTACTCTCCACCGCCCATGAACGTCCACAATCAAAATCAATATCAAAATTAAAATATTTATTGACTCCATTATACATTGTTTAGATTTCGTCAAAATCTATAAAAGCTGATTTAATTTAAAGGAGGGGCATGTGGGACCAGGGCACCGTAGCCAGCTCTTCCAGATTTGCACCTTTTTGTATGCATAGGCCGGCAAACGAGAAATGGGTCACCTGATAGTAAGTGATCTCCACCGCCCAATTACGCTCACAATACTAAAAGAATTATGGGCGCGTTGCTGACCTTAAAGGAAAGGGATAATTAAGGAATTGGGAAGGGGAGGGGGTTTGGGCTTCCGGATATCTCACTCACAGTACGAAACGCAGCAGCAAGCTGCTACTTTACGCCGGTTTTCTGTGAGACAGTGGTAACGTTCCGGACGAGCCGGCCCATTAATGCTGTAGATTATTTTGTGTATTTTTTTCGATCACGAAATGCTCAGTATCATCCCGGAGTCTACAATTTTGCCCAATATGGCGATATGCTCGGAAATACCGTCGAATTTTACGCCTCTGCCTACGTCTCCGGGGATACATTCGTAAGCTTATATATACCAACTTCCACACCCACCAGTCATCACTCCAAAGCTCAGCAGCAGATGGAACAGCCCCGTACTGAAGTATGACAACGCCAGTCCAGTGGCACAGAACAAGCCGCCGATGAACACCACCAGGCGGCACGAGTACTTCTCACACAGCGCGGATGATAGCGGAGCTGGAAACATTATTGGTTTATAGCAGAGCAAAGAGGCTCCCCCAATGGGGTTGACGTTAGGCAAGTCGTAAAAACTATAAGCCAAATCTACCTATCTATTGTTGGAATTATTGGAATCAAGTTTAACAGCTCGCTTGATAGGACTCACTTGTTAGCTTATTGAAAATTTATGTCTTGATTTTATATCACTTATTGTTTATTTTACAATTTTTTCAGTGTGTATTATAGAGAAAGTAACATAAGTTGAATCATGGCGGAAGTCCTGCTAAATTGAAATATTAAACTACTATTTAGTTTGCCTAAAACATGTTGATTTTAACTCGTATTTTTAAGAAGTAAGTTCACTTCCAATGTTGATTATAATATGAATCCTAATTATTTAGTAGCTCAACGACGCCTGACATTTAGAAAATCAGTAGGCCAATTCTCGTAATTTTAAACGTTCATAATATCATTCCGATCTAATCTCAGCGTCAAGAAAGTTGCAAATGGCATTCACTTAAACCAATAATCAACGTCAAATGCACCTAGCATTAGCAGTAGCATTATACCGTTTTGTTTTTAGTCAACTTTTATACTACATTCAATCTCATTACGATTTATGTTCACATTTGACGTTGATTATTGGTTTAAGATAATGCCATTTGCAACTTTCTTGACGCTGAGACTAGATCGGAATGATATTTTGAATGTTTAAAATTAAGTGAATTGGCCTTCAGATATTAGTCAATTGAGTACTAGTGAATTTTTGTCACCCCTTTAGAGGGTTCGTGAAAAACAGTCAGTCGTCGTTCAGCCACAAAGCGGATACATCGAAGTAAGAGGAGTTCTGGTGAATAAATAAAGTGGTTATAAGACTTGAGTTTCAATTAAAGGAGTTTACAACACACTTAATGACATCCGTGGTGCTTTACATCTGGCTTCTCCAGTTGTTCCCACTTTATTCCCGGAATAGGCCGTTCACTCGGGCGGAGCCGCGAGAAAAAGCTAGTTAAGTATAAACTCACCAAGTGCAAGACAAAGCGTAGACAACGCAGCGGGTATCCACGAGGCGACAGACTCCGAGGAGTCTGGGAATGTCTCCATTATTTCCACATACAGCACCCCGTAGGACTTGAACAGGCCAGCCACCCAGAACTGCACCATGAACGCTCCGAACACCACGACCCAGCCGTATCCACCGTCGGGTGGGCTGGTACTTCTGGGGGTGAAAGGAATTAATGGCAAAGACTACTAGACGGGCTGTTTAGAAGCAAAATTGCGTCACATAACGCGGGAGTTTCTCGTGCCGACTTCTGACCCAACCATCAATTGAGAGCCTCTGAAGATGTTGGTTGAGACTCTTCGGTATCAACCCATGAGCGGAAACGACTATCGGGACAAAGATTGTCGAATCCACATCACACATTTTAGTAACCTCGTGTGCCAAATCTAGATATTTGGACATTTTATCTGTTTCGTCTTTTACGAGGTTCTCATCATGCGGAATAGTGACTTCAACAAGCATTGGATCCGGTGGTAGTTTTAAAACACGTGCCGTTTCGGTAAATGCCTGTGGTCCATATCGACTCAAAATATTTAATAATTCTGGACGTTTCCATAGTACAAATATAGTTACTAATGTAAAATGAAAAGACAAATAAATAATTTTAGCGTAATTGCCCAGGGTATTCTGACGATGCTATATATGTTATGTATACATTAGTTAATATGATTTCTATACATAAGTTTCTTTATTTTGTACTGACTTGTCATAAGCGCTATTTAAATTGCCTACATGATTAATAAACTATTTCATTTTATTGCCCGGATCGATCTATTACCACAATATCAGGCTTATTGGCAACAATAATGGCTACTCTTATTATTACGAATCTCTTACTCGGTGGACTCAGGCTGCGGCCTTAGTTTCCGTGAGGCAGCGAGCAGGGGACGTGCCGTCACCGACGACAGGGTCAGCAGAGAGTCTTCCTCCTGCTCCGTCGGCGACATGGCCGAGAGGTACGCGCCTACTTGCTGTGGGCAACAGATATTCAACAGTGACCAAATTAATCAGAATATATATTATACAACGTGTTACAGAAAGGTGTAGAGCATGTAATGAGTGGTAGAGCCACGCTGTAGGCAATTTTGTCTACAGCATGTATGGGCCGGCTCTTCCGGGTCAATACCACTGTCTCACAGAAAACCGGCGTAAAGTAGCAGCTTGCTGCTGCGTTTCGTACGGTGAGTGAGATATCCGGAGGCCCAAACCCCCTCCCCTTCCCAATTCCTTAATTATCCCTTTGCTTTAAAGTCGGCAACGCACCCATGGTTCTTTTGGTATTGTGGGCGTACATGGGCGGTGGAGATCACTTACCACTTGCTCGTTTGCCGGCCTATGCCATAAAAAAAGGTGTGGTCAAATTTAAGCAACGTATAGTATACGGTATAAGTATATCACAGCACAGTACACCCACATTTCGCCGAGCGTATCTCCGTTACATGATGTGATAGGGGGCGACACCGGGCTGATACTGAGCATTTCGTAATAGAAAAACCTAATAACACTTTTACCCGACCCGGGGATCGAACGACAGACCACAGCGTCAGCCTCATTAACGCGTACGCATTAAAACTGCGCCACCGAGGCATTCAATTTTACAATAGTACTATAAGTCTTCTGAAATGTTACCGTAGCTAATGGCAGCTCGAGGAGTAGGCTGGCTGGTCGCTCCCGTTGTTCAGGAGGCGCTGACTGCACGGACAGGAGAGAGCTGGCCTTGTCCGGTGATAGGGATGCCTGTAAATAAGAATACTGTTGTATTTTTCTTTTTTTTTTATCCTAGCTCAGCAAAGTGACTACGCTACACCTGATGGTAAGTGCAGCGCAATCCAAGAATACTGTCGACCAACGACAGACGATGTGTCTATCGTAGGTCGGCAATATTATGCCGGCCTGCCTAATTGCTACTTCACACTCCGTTTAAAGGACCCCATATTATAGGAAGGAGGGAACACTTGTACCGGCAAACTATTCCACAACTTGATGGTCCGGCAGAAGTAAGAATTTGCGAATTGTTTTAGTTCTAGTCGAAATGGATGAGACCACGTGGCTGTGGTCAACACCCTGTCCCGAAACATTATATTCGTGGATCACACCAACATTTCCGTGTGCGTATGAAAGCCTCTCTCTTTGCAGCCGGCTACTCGCCCGGCTGTTTAAGCACGCAACTAGATATGTCTTCAGCATGAATGGCCGGCTCGATCGGATTGTTACCACTGTCTCACTGAAGAACCGCCGTGAAGTACCTTGCTGTTGACTTTCGTACGGTGAGTGAGAAATCCGGAGGCCCAAATCCACTTGCCATCCCCAATCCCTTAATTATGCCTTTTCTTAAAGTCGTCAACGCGTCCATGATTCTTCTGGTATTGTGTGTGTCCATGGGCGATGGAAATCAATTACCAGGTGATCCACTTTCGCGTTTGCTGATTTCTTCTGATTTTTCCTAAAATACCCTCAACTTTTCAGATGTATCTAGATCGGTAGTAAAGCCTACCTCTGTAATGGCATCTGTCGGTAAATCGATGGAACAGGACAGTGGTGCGGTTGATGATGGCGGTGCTGACGTGCCCAGGATCTGACTGTCGAGCTTCGACAACTCCTGGAACAAGATTTTTTTTTATTTTTTTTTATACTAGCTTTTGCCCGCGACTCCGCCCCCATGAATGTCTTTTTCAGGGATGAAAAGTACCCAGCCTATATGGAAATACAAAAATAAGAAACATGGGTCACATTATATTTAAAGTAGAGCATATTATCCATCTATAAATAATAATAAATAATAAATACACACATCCAACATTCACACACATAGTCCTGACCCCACACTAGGTTAACCTGTATCGTGGGTATCAGGAACTACGAAGGGCTTGCGGAACAACACCCAGACCCGAAACAAATATTTGTGGATCGCACAAACTTTGTCTCGGTGCGGGAATCGAACCCACGGCCTCTCGCTTCGCAGCCGGAAACACGCCCGCAGCGCCACGGAGGCTGTCTACCTAAAGACAACAAACACTCACTCAAAATTTAATTAATTTAACTAAACGGCACTAACGCCATCTATCAGTTACCAGTGTAACCATATTAGTTGGTGTTCCAATGCTGCCACATGCATATATACAAAATTTAATACCAATTCGACATTTTCTTTTATGTATCTTTTATGCACTAGTATATATATATATATATATATATATATATATACTAGCTGTTGCCCGCGGCTCCACCCGCGTGAATGCCTATTTCCAGGATTAAAGTAGCCTAGTGGGCGCATCAAGCGAGTCCCGGTGAGAAACGCGCTTGCCAAAAATACTAAAATGACTATTAAAAAATAGGGGTTGATCGCAGAGGGTTGAAAATGTTGGGTTGTATGTATTTTTTAATGCTGTATCATAAAAAAAATACTAAAAAATAAAAAATAAAATTTAGTGGTGGACCACCCTTAATATTTAGGGGGATGAAAAATAGATGTTGTGCGATTCTCAGACCTACCCGATATGCACACATAATTTCATACAAATCGGTCCAGCCGTTTCGGAGGAGTATGGGAACGAACATTGTGACACGAGAATTTTATATATAAGATATGTATATATAGATTTAACAGAAATAGTAACATTATGAGAAACGTTACTTAAGCATTGATTCGTTAAACATTCCTTTGTCTTTCTCTGTCAACACGATTAATAAATTAGCTAGAAAGGGACGAAACCAGTGTTTAACTAATCAGTGCTTAAAAAAGTTTATAAGTACCATATTGTTTAAATTTAGAATAGCAAAACTTAGAAACCGACTGCAAAATAAAAACACTGTAAAGTCAAAAATATTCGGCAGAGACACAGTTATTAGTTTATTTTGAAGTCGTTTTCAAAGTTTTGTAATAACTTATTTTATTTTGACAGCCTCCGTGGCGCAGTGGGCGAGTAGCCGGTTGCGAAGCGTGAGGCCGTGGGTTCGATTCCCACACCGAGACAAATGTTTGTCTAATCCACAAATATTTGTTTCGGGTCTGGGTGTTGTGGGACCGCAAGTCCCTCGTAGTTCCGATACCCACGATACAGGTTAACCTAGTGTGGGGTCGGGACTATGTGTGTGACTGTTGGGTGTTTTTATTATTTTATTTTTCAATATTTTGTGTTGTTAGAAATAGCATATAAATTTCAATACAATAACACAATCGCGACGAGTGTACTGTTGTCCGTTGAGGAGTTCCTTGCATTGAATAAAACATAACATTTAATTACAAAGCATAACTATAGCATTAGACTGCGCTCGTCAACCAGAGACATAAGTTGTTAAGTCTCATAATTTCCAGTGATTTCACTGGCTTCAATGTCCTTCAAACCGGAACACAACAACACACAGTGTTGCTTGGCGGCAGAAATAGACGGCGCGGTGGTACTAACCCAGACGGCCTCTCGTATATGTGGGACCTACCTTGTAAATTTCCTTTCTCTTTCTATTCACGTATTAATATATAGATATTGACAGCCTTCGTGGCGCAGCGGGCGAGTAGCCGGTTGCGAAGCGTGAGGCCGTGGGTTCGATTCCCACACCGAGACAAATGTTTGTCTGATCCACAAATATTTGTCTCGTGTCTGGGTGTTGTGGGACCGCAAGTCCCTCGTAGTTCTTGATACTCACGATACAGGTTTACCTAGTGTGGGGTCAGGACTATGTGTGTGACTATTGGGTGTATTTATTTATTTATTAATTTTGACACAATGAAATTGCGTTCTTTGCTCGTAGCGTCGATCTACGGCGCTACAATGCTACGACCGCATTTTTGCTACGTCGCGCTGCTACAATGCTACGACGTAGCAACATGACGCTACGCTGATGCAGAGCTACGACATAGCTACACCACGCTACTCCAATGCTACAAAGCTACGATATACGTGGCAACAGCATTAGATTCGACTTTTTAACCGAAGAAAATAAACGAAGTAGATTTTTAATTACGCGTATATTTGTTTTTTGTATGTAACCATGCAAACTCCACCAAATATGGACCGATTTGGTCGATTATTTTTTCATTTGAATGATTATAGCTCAAAGTTTGTCCCATTTAAATGTTGAAATATTCGGGAATGATGGCTAAAAGTTACTCGCTCACGCACCAATTTTTGAATGGTAGAGCCACGCTGTAAAGTAGTAATTGGGCATATACCGCATGAATGGGCCTAAATTATTCCTGTCCTTTAAGGTCGGCAACGCGCCCATGATTATTTTAGTTTTATGAGCATACATGGTGACGATCACATTTCGTCCTTTCTTCTTTAAACAAAAAGGGTTTTTCTATTACGAAATGCTTAGTATCAGCCCGGAGTCTGGAATTTGTGTTCGGTATGGCGATAGGCTCTCTCCCTATCACATCATGGGACGGAGATATGCTCGGCGAAATGACAATGGTAACGACCAGCGGACCAATTCTCGTAATTTTAAATGTTAAGACTAGATAGTTAAGTAAGACTAGATCGGAATGATATTTTGAACATTTAAAATTACGAGATTTGACCTTCTGGACTAGCCGACTCATTCATGTTGTTAATAAAACCGTCTAAGGGAAGGCTCTACCACTCAAAACGCCTTCTGGTTGTTCAACCCTATCATGTTTCAGTCTATTATTTCAATCTACCCGGCGGTACATTCTCTGATAATTTCATTGACAACCAATAAATAGGGAGTACCTAACCTAAGAATATAATACAGGGCTAGTGTTATTTTCAACCGACGAAACGAGAGGAGCTATATAACATCTCATAACTCCGCCAAATGTGAACCGATTTAGACGATTATTTTTTCATTCGAAAGTTTATAGCTCAAAGTTGATCCCATTTTAATTTGAAACCTAATTTTACCCTTAAAGGAGTGAAATCGGGGATGAAAGTTTCAAACTTCGTCAATTATGGACCGATTTCGCTAATTCTTCCACTAATGAAAATAGAAAAATAATAACATTTGAACAAAAAACAAAACCGATGAAAAAAACTAAAAAGTTGAAAATAATAAAATTATAATTTTCAGTCGGTGCTTCTGCTACATTTCTATCATTACATTACAATAGCACAGTTTCAAAATTGTTTATTTTTTAGTTTGAAACTTTTTAGTTTTTTTTTTTCATCGGTCTAATTTTTATATCGTGGGTAGACACGCAACACGTCACTGTGTCTGCCCACGACAGA
Source organism: Mimas tiliae (assembly GCA_905332985.1). Taxonomy (NCBI): domain Eukaryota; kingdom Metazoa; phylum Arthropoda; class Insecta; order Lepidoptera; family Sphingidae; genus Mimas; species Mimas tiliae. Next base: position 1,058,731 of record HG995266.1, on the reverse strand, counting down.
AGGCCTGTAGGCGTAATTGTGGCGCATTTATTTTCATCGTTGAATGCCATTGGTTATTGATTATCGATAGCATTTGTAACGTAAAAAATGTAGCGAGTGGTAGAGCCACGCTGTAGACAGTTCTGTCTACAGCATGAAAGCGGCTCAACTGGGTTACCATTGTCTCACAGAAAACCGACGTAAAGTAGCGGCTTCCTGCTGCGTTTCGTACGGTGAGTGAGATATACGGAGTTCATTTATGGGGTCAAAATCATGTTCAAAGTTTCCGTTACATACATACATACGTATGAAGCTAATAAAACGTGTTAAAAACATGTGATTGAACTCTATATTTGGTAGAATTCCAAGGCGGAATACAAAACGACCTTCTACTTGAATAGAGTAAATCGATAGACATTGTCTATGAATGAAGGCGATGTAGCACGACAGGATAATTGTCTTTTGTTTAAATTTGTATACTACTATACTTTCTTTCCACCTGCCCTTATCCCACTCGCAGTGGGGTCGGCGCAACATGCTTTTAACACATGTTACAGAAAGATTTGGCTTGTAGTTATTACGACCGGTCGCCTGACTGACGGCAACCACTCTGGAGAAAACACCCAGACCCGAAACAAATATTTGTGGATCACACAAACATTTTGGGGATGTGAGGGAATCGAACCCGCAGCCTCTCGCTTGACAGCCGGTTACTCGCCCACTGCGCCACGGAGATTATACAACGTGTTACAGAAAGGTGTGGTCATATTTAAGGGTAGTTACATACACCTGACAGTGAGTATACAACGTGTTACAGAAAGGTGTGGTCATATTTAAGGGTAGTTACATACACCTGACAGTGAGTATACATATAATACTTATATCGTAAACTATACGTTGCTTAAATTTGACTACACCTTTCAGTAACACGTTGTATAATACTTATATCGTACACTATACGTTGCTTAAATTTGACCACACCTTTCTGTAACACGTTGTATAATACTTATATCGTACACTATACGTTGCTTAAATTTGACCACACCTTTGCAGGAGACCCACTCGTTCGCTTGCCGGTCTATGCATTAAAAAAACTCCTCAATAGTTTATTAACTATTTCGGAAAATTGAAACAGGTTTCGAAACTTTATTGGTCAGGTTAGGACATTGGACTTTGTATGCGACAAGGCCGTCTGGGTTGGTACCATCGCTTTGTCTATTTCTGCCGCCAAGCAACAGTATGTAGACACTTATCTTCTGGTATGAAGGACATTGACACCAGTGAAATTGCTGGGCATTATGAGACTTAACAACTTATGTCTCTGGGTGACGAGCCAGTCCGGTGCCATGCAGGGCTTTGTAATTCAAAGTTGTGTGGCGTTGCGTCACGACATATTATAAGCAAATTAAAAAAATAAAGTTAAGTAACTTCTTTTCGGTCAGGCGTTTACAAAAACTATTTCTACCAAATTACATACCTAGGAACATCAAAATTATATCAAAAATAAATTTCATAGCACCCAAAGGAATATTGACCCGACCTTAATAAGCTCAAAGGTCAAAGGTCTAGGTTTAATCATTATCCGCTGAATGGTCCATTTTATTTTTGCTTGGTAATACTTGGAAACTGATCTATTATACTTAGGTAATTGAATTTTCAAAGCTTGTTTAATAGCATTTTATAGCTTCGTGCGCAGTGGGCAAGTCGCCGGCTGTGAAGCGAAAGGCCGTGGGTTTCGATTCCCGCACCGAGATAAATTATATGATCCACAAATATATGATTCGGGTCTGGGTGTTTTATCACAGAGCGGTTGACGTCAGGCAGGCCGTCCGTAAAAATTACAATCCAAGTCATTCTGTAACATGTCTTAAAAAGCATGTTGCACCGAGCCCGCTTAATGGCAGTTGGAAGGAAGGAAGTTACAATACCTACTGTTCTTGAATAAACTACCTATTCTCCAAATAATAATATTATTTTATTGAGCTTTAAAGACAGAACTAGCTATTGACATTACAATGTATGTTATTATTATTGCTTATCCATCCTATTACATATTTTATCAACCCACGAAACGGTTCTCAATTCGACGCGTATATACATTGAAATAAGATAACTAGAACGATAACTCTCATATGAATCTGCCAAAAATACGGCTCCACTTACTTACACATGCAAACGTAACACTCCTACATGCAACAAAAGTTGATTTTGAACGTTCATTAATTTAATGGACGTTCATAATCAACTTTATTTCATAAAACATAATGTCTAAAAGTTAAATTTCTAAATCGAGATACGACGTTCTGCACCGCGCAAATATTAGACGTATTAAGTGTCAACTAAAGATCATGAATTAATTTTTATGAATTGATGAATGAACGAGCTGCACAGATTTTTATAACCCTCCCCCTTGCACAGCGTTTTGGTGGGGTAGTTTTTTGCTTGAGTTACGTTTCTTGTCATATTATTTCGATTCGATACCTTTCTACCAAATGTTACAGTGCAATAGCACCGACTCAAAATTGTTTATGTTTAATTTAAACTTTTTAGTTTTCTTTTGTCAGTTTCTTTTTGTACAAGTACTCTAACAGGAACACAGTCATTGTCTTTGCCTATACATGCACAGCAAGACGTGTAAGAAGAATCAAAGACCACGTTAAAACATAAAGTACATATATACCTACTCCATGGCCAAATAAATAAAATTTATAATAAACTATCTGAAAACATTAAAAACTTCTAACAGACAAATGATTAATTACACTATACAAGACTATTTTCAAGATTTACTCATAACTTCGACTACGTAATATCTTATTACTCAGGTATTATTTTAATAAAATTTATATAATTATAGTTTATAGTTCTGTTTAATTTGCAATTTATTCTTAGATGTTTACTATCCGTTACAAACTTATTTGTTAATTTTAAGCAAGTTAAGTAACTACTATTATTAAATATTTATATGCTTCAGAAGCAGATTTCGGCGAATCTTACTACTGTAACCTAAGACCAATGATCTCATAAATAAACATTTTGAATTTGAAGAATGAATCAAATTATCTACCAACTTCAAACCATCCGGAACATTCCACGCAAACTGCTCTATTGATTATAGTAAATAAGACACGCGACCCGATCAATACACAGACCGACGGTGCTATACCGCGAAATCGGAGTTTAAACATTGTGGTTGAACCATAATGTAGTTAGTTATTTAACCTGCCATAAAAAGGGGGGTACTGCCACAAAAATACTACTACTACTAGCCGTGGATTATACATGTCCCACTGCTGGACTAAACGGGCGTTTCAGGTGTTTTTGCCATACCTATTATTGGAATCAAGTTTAACAGCTCACGTGATAGGCCCCACTTAATGATATCCGTGGTGCTTTACATCTGGCTTCTCCAGTTGTAATATGTCCTTGTACCTGAGGTAAAGACCTCCTTAGTTCATTATTTTATCTACCGCTTTGCTATGGAGGGAAGTGGATAATTATTATTTCCAACTCCTCCCTAATTTTTTATTTGATTCATTTCGTTGCGGGATAAATACAGATTTGCATTCCCAGAGACTCGCCGAGCTTCATTGCTCGGTATCGAAATATGCATGCCACTGTCGATCCTGGCTTACAGGAGTTACAGTGGCGGGTGTGTGGGCGGGATAGTCTCGTGCTGGGCACGGGCCTCCTCTACTGATTGAGAGGGTTAGGACTTAGTCCACTACGCTGGACTAATGCGGGTTGGCAGACTTCACATACCTTTGAAATTTTTATAGAAAACTTCTCAGGTATGCAAGTTTCCTCACGATGGTTCCTTCACTGTTATAGCAAGCGATAATTAATAATAATAATACACGTTCAACAGTCACACACATAGTCCTGACCCCACACTAGGTTAACCTGTATCGAGGGTATCAAGAACTACGAGGGATTTGCCAACCCACAACAGGTCCAGACCCGAAACAAATTTCTGTGGATCACACAATCATTAATCTCAGTGCGGGAATCGAACCCACGGCCTCTCGCTTCGCAGCCGGCTACTCGCCCGCGGCGCCACATAGGGTGTAACAATGAATGAAACACGTAACATAGAAAAGTCAGAGGTGTGTGCTCTTAGGGTTGATTTCGAACCTGCGACTTTCGTCTCGACAGTCTGTACCACTTCCCATCTGAGCTATCGCTGCTTCCTATCTAACTAATACCTATTATAAACGTGAAAGTTTGGATGTTTATGAATTTGGATATTTGTAAATCAAATACGCCTTAACGGCTGAACGGATTTGGATGTAATTTGGCATACAGGTATCCCGGAAAAAAACCATTCATGTGGGCGAAGCCGCGAGGAAAGTCTAATAGGTAACGTATATAACTTTGAGTCGTTTATCTGATGAAGGAAATATGTTCAACTGTTTATGATAAAACATCTATTGTTAGAAGTTACGTGAGACGAGTATTATTTTAATAATACCAATCGACAGTAATCACTTTAACTCATAGTTTATTGGTTAAATTTACAATATCACTGCTTTACATACCACAACGCCATGTCAGGATTATCTAGAGACCGTTCTATAATTATAACTGAGACAACTAGGACCGAATAGTAAACCAGCATAGCTACCGCGTAATGAACACTTGGACTATCGACTGAGCACTGACCTTACTGAACTGGAGGCTGACCGACTGACTGCGGGCAAAAGACCTCCAGTTATGGCGTCAATTTTATACCATTTAACTACCCTTCCACAACTATACCGCACCATTATTATTACAGTGTACCCAACGTTGCTTTCTCAGACACCCTCAATATACCAATATTAAGAGAATACGCTAACACTTATATTATGTTTAATATTACACCCGTGCAATAGCCTATGCTGTGACCTAGTAAAGCTGAAGCTGGGTCGTTCAATGACCTGAATACATTTGGTGCATTATACTCTATATCATGCGCTGCAGTGTATCTAAGATAGATTTTTAACTATCTTTTGAGATAGGATTTAATATATGTACTTATGTAAATGGGCCACCAATATCTTAGGTCCAAAGCCAACTTCACCTGCACGTGGTACACTCTGCTGATTAACGGACGAGGTAATGGCGAAACTTGGTTCCTGTTGCGGGTTGTAGGGATCCATCGAAATAATATGACAAGAAACGTAAATCAAGCAAAAAAAATTACTCCAAAACTCTCTCTGTGCAAGGGGGCGGGGCTATTAAAGTCTGTACAGGTCGATCATTCGTCAATTCATAAAAATTGATTCATGATCTCTAGTTCACACTTCATACGTCTAATTTTTTGCGTTGTGCATAACGTCGTATCTCGATTTAGAAATTTAATATTTAGATTTTAACTTTTATGAAATAAAGTTGATTTTGAACGTTCATTAATATTTGTTGCGTATATGAGTGTTACGTGTGATTTTACCTTTGCATGTGTAAGTAATTGGAGCCGTATTTTTGGCAGATTCATATGAGCGCTATCGTTCTAGTTATCTTATTTCGATGCTTGCCGTCGCCCAGCCCGTCTGCCAGCCTTACAGCCCACAATGCCCATTGGGCATTACATTACATTACATTGGGCATGGCATTGCATTGTCGCCCTTATTACTCGCCTACTGCGCCACAGACGCTGCGTAGTGAGTAGCCAGTTACTAGAGGCCGTGGGTTCAATTCCCGCACTAAGATAAATTTGTTTTAATCCACAAATGTTTGTTTCGGGTCTGGGTGTTGTACCAAGACCTTCGTAGTTCCTGATACCCACAACACAAGTCAACCTAATGTGGGGTCAGGACTATGTGTGTAATTGCTGGGTGTATTTCTACACTAATATTATTAAGAGGAAAGATTTGTATTTTTTTGTATGTAACGAATAAACTTAAAAACTACTGGACCGATTTCAAAAATTCTTTTGTCGTTAGAAAGCTACATTATCACTGAGTAACATAGGCAAATTTTTATCCCGGAAAAGGCCGTTAACGCGGACGGATGCGCGAGCAAAGGCTAGTATTTAATAAGAGACTTGCCGTAAATGTAATAGCATAAAAAATGATTGACATGTAAAAGTGATATTTATGATCCAATTTACAGAATAAATGAGTTAAATTTACTTTCTAATGAATTGTTCCGAGTGTTGCTTCTGTTTATGGACAGGTGTGGCGCTTACCATCAGGCGAATCACCTTCTGGTTTCATACGAAAAACATGAATCACCGACAACTTTGACGATTTAGCCTTAGTCGTAACGCGTACACATTACAACTGCGCCACCGAGACAGTCATGAATGGAAAACGTCAAAAGAGAATACAGTCATAAATGGAAAACGTCAAAAGAGATTTCAAGGATTCAATGTTTTTAGTACTCTTCTTTCACCTGCCCTTATATCCCTCGCAGTGGTAATGGCTCAACATGCTTTTAAAACACGTTACAGAAAGATTTGGCTTGTAGCTTTTACGATCGACCGCCTGTCTGACGTCAATCCCTCTGTGGAGAAAACGCCCAGACCCGAAACAAATATTTGTGGATCACAAACATTTATCTCGGTGTGAGAATCGAACGCGCGGGCCTCTCGCTTCACAGCCGGCTACTCGCCCACTGCGCCATGGAGACAGTCTGGTATTGACAAAACAATCATATTCTTTCCGCTTAAGGTCAAGTAAAATTTATATTCTGTTTAAACTCTACCGCCAGTTCGGAATGCTGTTTCGCTAAAGAAGAACGGGTAAGAAACAAACGCTGCTCTTTTTAAAACTAGTTTTCAATTATTATTGAGTGCATAAAGGTTTTAACTTAGAGTAATAAGATAAAGCCTTAGAATTCTATGGGTTTTATAATATTTAATTCAAATTAGAGCAGGTCAAAGAACTGGCCTGGCCTTCTTCAACTTTCCCCAGACGCTAGGATTGCTGAGCTGGACTTACAATTGTGATTAAGCACAATATACTAATCGTACACTCCATACGAAATAATAATAATAAGCTCAAAGAAAATTTAAGTTTTTTTACTACCCTGAATGAATCGGGCCGTTTACTCGCCTGTTGGGAAATATCACTTGTACAGAATACTTAGAAAGAACTGACGTGCATGCCTGGTTATAAACAGACACAATACCACACAAAACTTTGAATACAGAGCCATAGATAAAACTCACCTCATTAAATTAAATTCCGTCAAAATTCTACCGCCAGTTCGGAATCCTGTTTCGCTAGAGAAGAACGGGCAAGAAACTCCAGCGTTGCTCTTTTCAAAACTACCTAGTTTACAATTATTATCCAGAGGATTTACAATATTTAAATCGAGTTAGACATTATCAAAGAAAAGATAGGCCTAGTAAGAATTACAAATACGTTCACAGTTTTCGAATTCGTATAAAATTACTAACGTCGATGTGTCAAACTAGTAATTCATACGGTAATGAAGGAAATAATCGCTTGAAAACTAAACATATTCGACTTATGAAATAAAATTAACCAAATTATTAATTGTAACTCGACGTATGGAGAGAAAACGAAAACTTTCATCGTTTTAGAAAACTGTTAAAACTTATATTAGGCATACCTACAGTTTAGAAAAGTTTTTTATGAGTGGTAGAGCCACGCTGTAGACACTTTTGTCTACAGCATGTATGGGCCGGCTCGTCCGGGTCATTACCACTGTCTCACAGAAAACCTGCGTAAAGTAGCAGCTTGCTGCTCCCCTTCCCAATTCCTTAATTATCCCTTTCCTTTAAAGTCAGCAACGCACCCATGATACTTTTGGTATTGTAGGCGTACATGGGCGGTGGAGGTCACTTGCCATCAGTTGACCCAACTTGCTCGTTTGCCGGCCTATGTCATAAAAAAAGCCACAGATTTTATCTGATCTAACTCACCTGATTAAAATTGAACTCTCGTGGTAAAGACATCGTTTAGCAATGTCTGGCGGTAATGATTTGATTTGATATTGGTTTTCAGATTCCGTCGAGCCGAGGGTAGCACTTTTCCGATCGAGAACGGCTTTAGCCGCCGTATACATTGGTTTTGTAAAAACAATACCTCTTATTGAAGCCGTTTTGTTATTTTATATATGCTTAATTATAAAAATTTCAAGTCGTATTTTCAAACAGCAGATATACTTTACGGCGCTGCTATCATCTTTTATCGCGTATAAATCGACTTGTGCCTGATTTATCAGGTATTTTTGGCAATTTTATTTTATATAGTACGCGAATGACTGCCTCTGAGAGTTAGATTCAACTGAATAGACTTCGAGTCTGCGCGTATTGTGCGATCGATATCATCGCTTCGTTTTATAATGTTGGTAGTTGTTTCGAGAAGTGTCAGACGGCTGGGATGCCACCATTCAGGTTTAATTTCTACGTTGGATTAAAAAGCTTTTTTTATCCTGGCTCGGCAAAGTGACTACGCTACACCTGATGGTAAGTGTAGCGCAATCCAAGAATACTGTCGACCAACGATAGACACAGAATCTATCGCAGATCGGCAGAATTATGCTGACCTGCTTAGTTGCTTCTTCACACTCCGTTTAAAGGATCCCATGTTATAGGAAGGAGGAAACACGTGCGCCGGCAAGCTATTCCACAGCTTTATGGTCCGACAGAAGTAAGATTTTGCAAACCTCTTGGTCCGAGCCGAGATGGAAGAGACCACGAAGCTATGGTTTTGCAAGCCAGCACGCGTGGTTCTGTTAAGGAAAGGTGAGGAAGGAATAATGTCAAACAATTCCCTACGCAGCTGTAGCGGCTCTCAATTTTTGTGGCGTCTGCATCATTCACAATGCGGACAGCCCGTCGTTTCAATCCGTCCAAGGCATCGAGCAAATACTTTTTACTTTACTTTACTTTGGATTTTAAAATGTGATAGCCACGCTGTACTCAGTTTTGTCTACATCATGAATTGGCCGACACGACTCAGAGACAAATCTCACAGAAAACCGGCGCGAAGTAGCAGCTTGCTGTTACTATTCGTATGATAAGTGAGATTTCCGGAGACCCAAATTCCCCTTCCTCATTTCTGTCTTTTAAGATCTGCAACGCATGCATGATTGTGGGCGTTCATGGGCGGCGGCGATCACTTACAATCATGTGATCCACTAACGTTTGCCTGGCCAAAAAAAAATTCTTGTTTCGAATGATTTTCATCAGCTTGGCGAAACGAGCAGATCGCTCGCGTGATGGTGTTAGAAGTTACGTGAGACGAGTATTATTTTATTAATACCAAACGACAGTAATCACTTTAACTCATAGTTTATTGTTTACATTTACAATATCACTGCTTTACAGACCACAACCCCATTGTCAGGATTCTCTATAGACCGTTCTCTAATTATAACTAAGACCAACTAGTAAACCAGCATAGCTACCGCGTAATGAACACTTAGACTATCGACTGAGCACTGATCTTAATGAACTGGAGACTGTTCGACTGACCGCGGGCAAAAGACCTCCAGTTATGGCGACAACCTCTTTTATACCATTTAACTACCCTTCCACAACTATATCGCACCATTATTACAGTGTACCCAACGTTGCTTTCTCAGACACCCTCAACAAAAACTTTAATACCATAGACGGGGTGTTCAGAAGTAAAATTGTGTTGCATACGCGGCCGGCGAGGCGGGAATGACGTCTCAGGCGAGGGAGCAAGAGGAGATGAGAGGAAGCGAGATGGCAATATTGAGACGGCTGTTTTGTTTTGTATTAGTTTTTATTGACAATAATATAAAATCGATCAAAACCAAGAAATAATATAGTTACTTACGTAAAATAACTTCAAATTGAATGAATAATATATGCACGTAAATAATGACAATGTTTTATGGGTCACAATAAAGAATTTCGCGTTAGTTTATCGAATTAAACTGTTTTTTTTTATTTATTAACTTGAATGACGAGACGAGCAGGTCGCTCGCCTGATGGTAAGCGCCACGCCTGCTCATAAACAGAAGCAACGCCACACAGAACTTTAAATAACAAAGCACTGCATGACACTGGACTGCGCTCGTCACCCCGAGACATAAGGTGTTAAGTCTCATAATGCCCAGTAATTACACTGGCTTCAATGGCCTTTACACCGAAACACAACAGTGCTTACACACTGTTGCTTGGCGGTAGAAATAGACAAAGCGGTGGTACCAACCCAGCCGGCCTCTCGCATACGAGGGACCTACCACCTTACCACTTTCGCAGCTATTCAAACAACAACAACTGCTCTTGTCGCTCTCTCGCAGGAGACTAAATGAGTTGCGGTCAATTGACCGTACCGCACAGAAGCAACACCACACAGACCCTTAAATTACAAACCACTGTATGACACTGAACTGCGTCCTTCACTGAGTTGTTAAGTCTCATAATGTCCAGTAATTTCACTGGCTTCAATGCCCTTCAAACTAGCCTTGGGTAGTTCGCGAACGACCTAGGTGGGAAGAGCGCTCCTTTAGGTGAACTATGCGAACTAGTTCATCGATGATCTCGCTCTTAGTTCTTTTTATATTCTTTTAGCGTCCGCTTTACTAGATAGTGGCGCTATATGACCAACCGAGTTATTTACTTTTACTGTGCGCACCTTCATATTTCGATATCGATACTAAACAACTTCACATCCACGTCTAATGTTTTGAACTAATGAATACATAAATATTTGACAAAATTCAATGTCTACTTGCGTAATCCGGATTTCTTATAAAACTTTGAAATTCATCATAATTTAGCCTATGGTTAAAATTGTATGTAATGACAACAATCGTCAACTGAAGTATTGAATATACTGAAATATTATTAAAAAGAACTAATGAACTAATTGAGCGAACTAGTTCGCCATTGGATTATGAACTATCGGTTATTGAGCGCTCTCAGTGGTGACCGACTAGGCCCAAGACTACTTCAAACTGGAACACAACAGTGTTTACACAATGCTGCTTCACTGCAAAATATAGATAAAGCAGTGGTACCAACCCAGACGGCCTTTCTCATACCATATATACACTGGAGACCCAAATCCCCTCCCCTTCCCAATCCCTTAATTATTTATTTATTTATTTAAACTTTATATACTTAACATGTATAAAGGCGGACTTAATGCCAAAGGTCCTTCCAAATTTCTTTTAAGGTCGGCAACGTGCTCAAAACTCTTTTGGTATTGTGGGCGTCACTTACCATCAGGTGACACACTTGCTCGTTTGTCGGCCTATGCAATAAAAAAAATAAACTTGCGACTCAGGCTGACGCTGAGGTCTCGGGCTCGATCCCCGGGTCGAGTAAAATTGGTATTGAGTTTTTCTATTACGAAATGCTCAGTATCAGTCCGGAGTCTGGAATTTGTGTCCGGTATGGCGATAGGCTCGTCCCTTAGCACAAAAGGGACGGAGATACGCTCGGGGAAATGTGGGTGTACTGGTTACACCTCTGCCTACCGTTTGGGGATATAGACTCGATTTTATTAAGAAAATGGACCTTTGAGATGATCTTTCAGTGTCTCATTGGCTCAGTGGCAGCGTATCTACGCTGAGAAACCCTGATATCCTGGGCTCAAGTCGCAGGTCGGTCAATAACAATAACATTTTCCTAACTTATCCCTTTCCTTAAGGTCGGCAGCGCGCCCATGATTATTTTTGTATTGTGGGCGTATTATTATTATTGTCCTAACCGTTTTCGATTATGGCGAACCCTTTGCAGCCCTTACCCTTTCATGAGCCCTAATGTGGCTGGCTAGACCTAGTTTAGTTTTGAAAACTCTATCACAAGAAGAGCAGTAGAGCTGACCAGCACTTTTATAGGTGTAGTTATACGATCGCCTTGGTTTCATTTTGGTCTGCAGGCGTCTCTGATCAAGGGAAACTAAGCGAGCGATTTCAAAAGTTTTTACGCCCTTCTGAACGGTGGCGCGCCATTCAGATCGTTCAGCAGTGAGTCCTTCCCAGTTGTTATGATATATTACAAGCTTTAAGATGTCGTTTAAGGATGTCTTTGTAACGAAGGTGTTGTCCGCCACGTTTACGCTTACATTCGGCCAGTTCAAATTCAAATTCAAATCATTTATTCTGTAAATTGGATCATAAATATCACTTTTACATGTCAATCATTTTTTAGCTATATTACATTTACGACGGCATTTCAGGGCTAGCCATGAGAAGGAATGCCGAAACAAACTCATGGGTTATGGCCTCTTTTAATGTTCCGAATAAAATACCATTTTAGGCAGTCTATCATCGATCATACGATTAACATGGCCGCACCACCTCAACTGTATTTTTGTTATTGTGGGCGTACGTAGGCGGTGGAGATCACTTACCATGAGGTGACCCACTTGCTCCTTTGCCGGCCTATACTATACAAAAAAAATATGAGTGGTAGAGCTATGTTGTAGATAGTTTTGTCTACAGCACGAATGGGCCACTATCGGCTCGTTACCATTGTCTCACAGAAAACCAATAAGTAGCGGCTTCCTGCTGCGTTTCGTTACGGTGAGTGAGATATCCGGAGACCCAAATCCCCCTCCCCTTCCCAATCTCTTTCATTATCCTATCATACGGATGTGTCGGTTAAACAATGAACTTTACGATAAATGGTACACTTAATTATGAACATCAAGGCGGGGCCATTTTTGCCTAGTACTAAATATATAATAAAGTAAGCAGGGTGTAAAACGTTTAATTATTTATTTTCTTGACACTCTCTTCTCTTTGTTATACATTAACAATATTAATTAATTTGTGTTAGTTTGTCATTTCCGCACTGATACTCTAGGCATATGTTTAGGAAGACGATCTAGTACATAAATTATAATAATAATACTAGCCCTGTATTATATACGTCCCACTGCTGGGCACGGCCCTCCTCTACTGAATGAGAGGGGTCAGGCCGTAGTCCACCACGCTGGACTAATGCGGGTTGGCAGACTTCACATACCTTCGAAATTCTTATGGAGAACTTCTCAGGTATGTAGGTTTCCTTACGATGTTTCCTTCACCGTTAAAGCAAGTGATAATTTACAATTAATATACACGTAACTTAGAAAAGTCAGAGGTGTATGCTCATGGGTTTGGTTTCGAACCTGCGACTTTCATCTCGACAGTCCTTACCATTCCCACCTGAGCTATCACTGCTATTAAATATTATATATTATAATATTTAAGTTTTATTACTTGTATGATTGTATTCTGTGTTATGCCTTTTATTGCTAACAATAAAAAATAAAAAAAACGTCGGCAACGGCCCATGATTCTTCTGGTATTGTAGGTGTACACGGGCGGTATGTATAGAATAAATAAACGTATATATAGAAATCATATCAACTATGTAATGCAGACATAACATACATAGCATCGTTAGAATACACTAGGCAATTACACTAAATTGTTTATTTTTTGTCTTCCCCGCAGTTTATGAGAGCCTGGTACTTTTGTAGCGATACTATTATTAAGTAATCATCATCATCAGCCACAATACGTCCACTGCTGAACACAGGCCTCCCCTAATGCCTTCCAGACCTCGCTGTTGGAAGCGGCCTGCATCCATCGGCTTCCTGCAACCCTTGTCAGGTCGTCGGTCCATCTTGTAGGTGAAAAAAAAGTAATAAAACAAAATAATTTTATACACATTTATTTACATATAATCAATGACTAGTAATGGAACACTTAATTAATAAATGCATAGACAATTAAACATAATATTCTAGGTTAAATTTAAAGGTGTATTTATTTGCTTGAACGACGCGACGGGACGAGCCGGTCGCTCGCCTGAAGGCCAATTCTCGTAATTTTAAACGTTCAAAATATCATTCCGATCTAGTCTCAGCGTCAAGAAAGTTGCAAATGGCATTCTCTTAAACCAATAATCAACGTCAAATGTGAACATACATCGTAATGAGATTGAATGTAGAATAAAAGTTGACTGAAGCCAAAACGGTATAATGCTACTGCTAATGTTAGGTGCATTTGACGTTGATTATTGGTTTAAGAGAATGCCATTTGCAACTTTTTTGACGCTGAGACTAGATCGGAATGATATTTTGAACGTTTAAAATTACGAGAATTGGCCTTCTGATGTTAGGCGGCACGCTTGCCAATAAACAGCAGCAACGTCACACAGAAAACTGCATGCTACTGAACTGCGCTCGTCACCCCGAGACATAAGATGTTAAGTCTCATAATGTCCAGTAATTTCACTGGCTTCAATGTCCTTCAAACCGGAGTACAACAGTGCTTACACACTGCTGCTTGGCGGTAGATATAGACAAAACGGTGGTACTAATTTTAATATGATATCTCTATATTAGATAGCAGTTAAAATATAGCATAATTACCAAAGACTTAAATGTATACCACTAGACGGGCTGTTTAGAAGTAAAATTGCGTCACATAACGCGGGAGTTTGACAGCTCACAGACAGAGAGCGCGAGAAGGGTTCTAGTTGAGAGTGAGCGAGATGGTAATATTGAGTTACGGTCAATTGACCGCAACTTAGTGCTACAATTTCTATGTACCGCGCAGCTTGTCTAGTAGTATACATTAAAGTGTTATACACTACTCAAAATTATTCTGGAAACTTGCACTTATAGATGTACCAAGCTAAATGTGAAATGGCAAATAATTTAACTACATGTCTGTAGTTTAAATGTAGTTTAAATTTGTTCCCAACTTAGTGGAATTACATACGGACTCACGCCTGTAATCCCCGAAGAGGTAGGCAGAGGTGTAACCAGTACACCCACATCGCCGAGCGTATTTCCGTCCCTTATGTGATAGGGGGCGAGCCCATCGCCATACCGGGCACAAATTCCAGACTCCGGGCTGATACTGAGCATTTCGTAATAGAAAAAAAAACAATAAGTAGAATTACCCCTACATTTGGTGGGTTGGGCCCGCCGCTAGTGTGTAAATTTTGCTATCTAGTGGCTAGTGGATGTTTTAGTAGTTTAGTTAACTACTCAGTTAATGGAAAGGAACGTCTTCATTTACTAAAAAAACTAATTAACACGTCTAGGTTTTCGGATCATGGTTATACATACAATGTCACTGTTCATCTTCCAGACTTTTTTTAACACGCTTTCATTGTCTATTTCTGCCGCCAAGCAACAGTGTGTAAGCACTGTTGTGTTCCGGTGTGAAGGACATTGAAGCCAGTGTAATTACTGGGCATTATGAGACTTAACACCTTATGTCTCGGGGTGACGAGCGCAGTCCAGTGTAATGCAGAGCTTTATTTAAAGTTCTGTGTGGCGTTGCTTCTGTTTATGAGCACGCGTGGCGCTTACCATCAGGCGAGCGACCTGCTCGTCTCGTCATTCAATGTAATAAAAAAAAAAAAAAAACCTTCATACGTATGTATGTATGTATGTAACGGAATCTTTGAACATGTTTTTGACCCCCTTCAAAACGTCGGATTAACTCGAAATTTGGCATACTTATCAAGAACCGATGAGAATTCAAAAAATTAATTGTAATTTAATAACGTATTTTAGTTTAATAAATTTTACGAGTGGTAGAGCCACGCTGTAGACAATTTTGTCTACAGCATGAATGGGCCGGCTCGTCCGGGTCGTTACCACTGTCTCACAGAAAACCGGCGTAAAGTAGCAGCTTGCTGCTGCGTTTCGTACGGTGAGTGAGATATCCGGAGGCCCAAATACCCCTCCCCTTTCCAATCCCTTATTATCCCTTTCCTTTAAGGTCGGCAACGCGCCCATAATCCTTTTGTATTGTGGGCGTACATGGGCGGTGGAGATCGCTTACCATCAGGTGACCCACTTGCTCGTTTGCCAGCCTATACTATAAAAAAAAATTAATTATTTTAATTTTAATATAATTAATTTAATTTTAATTTGAAAGTCACTGTGATAATTTATCGTATTTGGCTGAAAATAAACGAATGGCCTACTGTGACATATGTTTTTTGTTTTATTGCATAGGCGGGCAAACGAGCAACCTGAAGTTAAGTGATATCTACTGCCCATGTACGCTCACAATACCTAAATAATTATGGGTGCGTTGCCGACCTTAAAGGAAAGGGATAATTAAGTGATAGGGGAGGGGAGGTGCAGCAAGCTGCTACTTTGCGTCAGTTTTCTGTGAGACAGTGGTAAAGACCCGGACAAGCCGGCCCATTCATGTTGTAGACAAAACTGTTTACAACGTGGCTCTACCACATCAAAACTGTGATCCCTGAAGGGGTAGGCAGAGGTGTAACTAGTACACCCACATTTCGCCGAGCGTATCTCCGTCCCAAGGGACTTATCATTATGTGATAGGGGCGAGCCTATCGCGACGCTCTTCAATTCACAGTTAGCTTGGTACATCTTTTCTGACAAATAAAAACGACAAATCAGTGTAAAATTTGAGACTCGAGCTAACAACTGTCAACATCAAAAATCATTCAATTCGTCCGAACAAGTCTGAGTCTCGGCCGAGTTCAAACTCAGCAACACGTCCGACTTTACTGTCGACTTAAACTCAGACGTCTGAGTCTGCGTAGATGTGAGACTAAGACTCGACGGACTCGACGACACGCTGTCAAACAATTTGTAATTGAACTTCGGCGAGTCATACAAACATAGGCAGGTTTGAGTTTCCTTTATACTCAAATCTGGAGACTGAGTCTCGTTGGTCAAAGTCTCCTTATTGGAGCGGCTTAAGCCAAATTCTACAGGAAACGTTTGCGTTTGTATATCAGACAGTGACACAGTTTCCGAAAAATAAATTTCATCCTCGCTTGTCTGAGATTTCAATGATAGTAAATCTTCAAAAACTGTCTGAGTCGATATTTCATCCCTTTTGATCTCATCCCCGTCGCTCTTCCCCGACAACGACTGCCAGGAGGGCAGAGCTACGTCATTTTTGATATTACGTTCCGGACTATACGTCTGAGTTGCGAACGTCCGCTTCGGACTATCACACAAGTCGAATTTGTCATCGTTTTTCGGTTTTTTCGAGTCAATCTCCAATTTCGACTTGCGTTTCTCAGCTTTGTATTTCTTATGCAACTCTGGATGCTTCCTTAACAGATGCACGAGATATTTCTCCTTTGATTTATATTCAATACTACAAATCTCGCATGGATATTTCAAGTTGCAAATTTTAATATGCCTCCGATAATCAGACTGATTAGAGAAGCCTTCGCTGCAGTAGCGACATTGAAACATTTTCGTTCTGTGCACCTTTTTGTAATGTTGGTTAAGGAATTTACGCCTGTCGAACCATTTCTGCTTGCCCGAAGCAGCGTTGTAAGAACAGTCTGCTGTCGTGCAGTAAAATTGAGTTTCGACGGCAAATTCTTTTGGTTTGTTGTGTAATTTTACTAAATGCTGCTGAAGGTCATATTTCTTCTGATACGTTCCTTTACACGCATACGGACATGGGAGTTTTATTTTTTCTTGATTATCCGATGAATTTATATATATTATCAACTTATCATCAGTTAATATGTGGTTTATATTTATTTCTATAAGTGTGTCGGGTTCGAGTTTCGGTAATTTCTGAAACAAAAAGAAAATTGAGTCGACAAAAAATTGAATCGGTGGCGCAGTTGTAATACGCGTTACGACTAGTGCTAATGCTGAGGTCTCGGGTTCGATCCCAGGGTCGGGTAAAGTGATAATGGGTTTTTCTATTACGAAATGCTCAGTATCAGCCCGGAGTCTGGAATTGTGCCCGGTATGGCGATAGGCTCGCCCCATCATAAGACAAAAGACATTAGGCGTGGCTGCGGTAGTATTTATTCGAGAGGCCGTCTCGGTTAGTATCACCGCTTTGTCTATTTCTGCCGCCAAGTAGAACTGGTGCGTTTAAAGGGAATAGGAACCAGTGAAACTGCTGGGCATTATGATTAAATAACTCATGTGTCAGGGTCATTGACATTCAAAGTTTTGTGTAGTGTTGATTCTGTTTAGCAGGCGCGGCCCCTATCACATCATGGGACGGAGATACGCTCGGCGAAACATGGGTGTACTGGTTACACCTCTGCCTACCCCTTCGGGGATTAACTTAACATTGACTAAACAACGGGCCCGCAGTTCATGTTTTAAATATTGGTAATGAGTAAAGGGTGCGTAGTGGGAAAATCTCACTATCTCCCTCGCACGCGTGCACCGTAATGACGTGAACTGTCTTGTGACGTCACACAACATGTCGTGCATCCTTTTTCCGTCATTTAACAACTATGAATTAAATATAATTAAATTATATCCCTTCCAGCAGAATGAAAGGGCTTCTAACTTTCTTGTTTTCACTTGCTATATAAAATTCTTTCGATAATATATTTTGGCCAACGTAACTTATTGATTCAATTAATTAAATTAAATTAATAATAATAAATACAGCCAACAGTCACACATATAGTCCTGACCCCAAATTAGGTTAACCTGTATCGTGAGTATCAACTACGAGGGACTTGCCAACCCACTACACACAGACACGAAATAAATCTTTGTGGATCACATAAACATTTGTCTCGGTGCGGGAATCAAACCCACGGCCTCTCGCTTCACAGCCGGGTACTCACCCACTGCGCACGGAGGTTGCTGAGGAGTGTACCTTATTGATTAAAATAATAAAAACAATCAAGTCAAACATCCTATTGACTGAGAAATTGATGTATACAATATGTAACATAAACCCTGTCGGGCGTTTTAACTGTGATATCAGAATCGATATTCAAACGTAATGAATTAACTCGCATACGAAAATGAGACTATAAAAATAATCATATTTATTATTTAAACTTTAATTAATTTATTATTTGTAAACCGTATTTCGATTGATTACCTCTGCAAGAGAGCGAGATAGCAAGTCGCGGCGTCTTCGTTCATCAAACGCTTCGTCAGTACGTCACATCAGTCAGCTGTTCATCGCTTTTCAGATGAAAATAACATTTTTTAAATATGTTCATTTTCCTAAGCTACCTGTGTAAGGATAATATCTCGCTGCTGTTTTTTTTTAATTTAACATACATACATACGCACTCACGCCTGTAATCCCAGAAGGGGTAGGCAGAGGTGTACCCACATTTCGCCGAACGTATTTCCGTCCCTTATGTGATAGGGGGCGAGCCTATCGCCATACCAGGCACAAATTCCAGACTACAGGCTGATACTGAGCATTTCGTAATAGAAAAACCATATACCACTTTACCCGACCCGCGGATCGAACATATTTTAATAAAGTGTTTATATGTCTATCTTCACGACCCAAAAAGGGCCGACAGGGTTTTTGTTACATACTGTATACAAACATAGTAAAGCTCCTACATTCTCCTTTTTGAAGTCGATTAAATACAACAACACTAATTGGGTAGTTAACTAGATTTTTTTATTATTTAAATCAATAAGCTACGTTACTCAAAATCTATTTCAGAAAGAATTTTATAAATCGGACCAAAAATAAATAAGATAGAAGCCATTGAAATCCTGTAGAAGGGGTAATTGTCAAATGACAGACGACGCAAACTTTGACGTCACTGTGTAAAATGTTCATTATGGTGCACGCGTGCAAGCGAGATAGTGAGATATCCCTACTACGCACCCACTCTTCCTCATACCAACATTTAAAGTCATAATAACTGCGGGCACATTTCTGAACCAATTTTAATTGTGTTTTAATAAAAGGGTTTCTTTTGCGTATCATTTTCTGTTGCTTATAAAATAATGTATAAAATTCAATATAGGAAACTACCTTATTGTGTTATTATTGTGATTGAAACTAACTAGTGACAATAATCAAATTACTACATTCTTGTATAAAGACTTTTTTTTTTTTTTTTTTGTAGTTTAGCCGGTAAACGAGCAAGTGGGTCACCTGATGGTAAGTGATCTCCACCGCCCATGTACGCCCACAATACTAAAATAATCATGGGTGCGCTGCCGACCTTAAAGGAAAGGGATAATTAAGGAATTAGGAAGGGGAGGGGGTTTGGGCCTCCGGATATCTCACTCACCGTACGAAACGCAGTAGCAAGCTGCTACTTTACGCCAGTTTTCTGTGAGACAGTGGTAACGACCCGGACGAGCCGGCCCATACATGCTGTAGACAAAAGTGTCTACAGCATGGCTCTACCACTCATTATATTTAAATACTAAATAAGACATTAAGAGGTAAGTACAATTACGAGACGCGCAACCGTAGACAAAGAATAGTGCCACGAACCATAGACACAAGCATAGATAACATTTGACATTTATTTATACAGACTATATTCATCATCATCATCATCATCATCATCACATCATCATCAGCCACAAGACGTCCACTGCTGAACACAGGCCTCCCCTAATGGCTTCCAGGCCTCGCTGTTGGAAGCGGCCTGCATCCATCGGCTTCCTGCAACCCTTGTCAGGCCGTCGGTCCATCTTGTAGGTGGACGTCCTCTGTTGCGCTTGCCCGTACGTGGCAACTTACGTACGTAAGTGGCAGTGGGCAGGCCACATAGCTCGTGGAACTGATAGCCATTGGGGCAGAAAAGTTCTCGAATGGAGACTCTATATGGACAGCTCCGTGGCGCAGCGGGCGAGTAGTCGGCTGCGAAGCGAGAGGCCGTGGGTTCGATTCCCACACCGAGACAAAAGTTTGTGTGAACCACAAATATTTGTTTCGGGTCTGGGTGTTGTGGGTTGGCAAGTCCCTCGTAGTTCCTGATACCCACGACACAGGTTTACCTAGTGTGGGGTCAGAGCTATGTGTGTGACTGTTGGGTGTATTATTTATTTATTTATTTATTTATACACAACACTGATAATAATAAATAGTACATACATATATTGTATACCTTTGCAGTGTTGCGGAGTAACATGTCGGACTCGAGGCACTGCAGGCGAAAACGTTTGCATATGAGTAAGGTCTCCTCGCACGCGACACATATCAACTCCGATACACAGGCGTCGCGACTCATCTGCGAACAAATTAAACAAAAGAAAATTTTTATAAAACTAATTTGGGTTACACTACTTCCCATTAAATGATGAGAACCTATAATTATTTGCCCAAATGTATTGACGCTGACATTTTAAGCAATAGCATTGATACATACATAGACTCACGCCTGTTTCCCATAGGGGTAGGCAGAGACAACGGATTTCCACTTGCTACAATATTATATATTTATAATATATATACATACGCACTCACGCCCGTAATCCCCGAAGGGGTAGGCAGAGGTGTAACCAGTACACCCACATTTCGCCGAGCGTATCTCCGTCCCACGATGTGAAAGGGGCGAGCATATCGCCATACCGGGCACAAATTCCAGACTCCGGGCTGATACTGAGCATTTCGTTATAGAAAAACCCAATACCACTTTACCCGACCCGGGGATCGAACCCGAGACCTCAGCGCTAGCCTCAATCGTAACGCGTACGCATTACAACTGCGAACACCGCGGCAGTCTATTAATCAATCAATTTATAATATATTATATAATAATAATAATACTAGCCCTGTATTATATACGTCCCACTGCTGGGACCGGGCCTCCTCTACTGAATGAGAAGGGTTAGGCCGTAGTCCACCACGCTGGACTAATGCGGGTTGGCAGACTTCACATACCTTCGAAATTCTTATGGAGAACTTCTCAGATATGTAGGTTTCCTCACGATGTTTCCTTCACCGTTAAAGCAAGTGATAATTAACAATTAATATACACGTAACTTAGAAAAGTCAGAGGTGTATGCTCTTGGGGCTGGTTTTCGAACCTGCGGCTTTCGTCTCGACAGTCCATACCACTCCCACCTGAGCTATCACTGCATTTTTTTATAATATATTATAATATTTATATTTTTATTATATATTTACAATAGTATTGAACCCCTTTAAAAATAAAATTGAGTTATTTGTTTTTCATAATACTTAATTAACATGGTTCATTTCATTAAAAAAAATTACATAAATTTAATGTATGTATGTATATTGTATGTAACATACCTTATAATTTTTTAAATAATAATTATTAGATTATTATGACGTTGACATTATTTTGTGTATGCTGTAAATACCTTTAAAAGGTAAACACCTAATATTATATTTATATGATTTTTATAATATTATTTATGATTTGGTATCGTCAATACACTACACTGAGCAATATGTTCTTATAAATGCATATTTTGTTTATTTATCTACAAATTTACCTCCACATCGGTTAGTTTGAAGAAATCTTCAGCTAGTCCCCATTCATACATATTTTTCATTGGGCTTGCGTATGTCAAACATCCACGGCATACGAGCGCGAATTCAGACACTGGCAAGTCTATTTTCGCACTTGCTGTAGACATTTTCACTAAAAATCACTTTTAAATCTATTTCAGAATTGATTTAGTTTAGAATGCAATAAAATCACAACTTCACCGTAATTCCTTCGATTTGTTATTATTGTTATCGGATGTTTTGATTAAAACGTCAAGGCTGTCGGAACGTGCAGCCTTACCGACTGCTCTGTGGACTGCTCTTCAATTTCCTTAGCAATGATATAATAAAAAATAAAACACTAAAATAAAGACTTCATTCAAATTAATTCAAAAGTACTCTTATCTAAAATAAAGTTCTCGAGGGTTTTCATTTCTGAAAGGGTCTTAGCGTAAAATGAAACGTATTGGCTGCGTTCAATAAAAATAAACTGATTGCAAAACATCGTATTTCCGCGCCGTCCTAAAAATATTAATTTTTATTTTTATCAAAAAGAAATTGCACTCTTTAGAACGTTGATATAACATCCAAAATAATATTGAATCGTATGAATTACCTTACATGTCCTTCAATCATAAATTAATAGTGGCTGTTTATATTATTTTTTTCGATAAAAGAACATCGATCAATCAATTTAGACATTTTTGGCTCAACTAAATTTACAAGAGTATGATCGTCTCACAATAAGGTAAATAAACACATAATTATTTCAATTTTTATATCAAATTAAACGTAAAAACATAAAACATCTTTACCGCAATGAAGTTGTTTATTAACACTGAAAGTGTGAAGTGTCTCTAATCGCGCTTTGTTCAAGACGGTCGCCATTTGCGCCACGAAATCGGACGCGTATTGTGTGGTGTCCTCGCAAATTCTAGGTTATAGTGGCAAATTAACCATTTTTTAGTGTTATATGCGTTCAAAACATGCTGTAAATCGTGTAAAGACTGTTTTGTGTTTATAAATACCCGCATGTTCGTGAGATGTGTGAGTAATTAGTGTTTATTTCATATTACGTATGTAGTCAGTACACGTGCAAAGGGAAGTGTAATAAATTTTTCACGGTTTAAAAAATTATTTACGCAATTGAAAAGTAAATTTTTCGATAATTCCCACTTAATTAAATTTGGCGCGAGATGTATTGTGTTGCTTATTAATGAATGTCGGTCAATTATTTAGTTTTGTTAATAGGTGATCTATTTTTGGATCGGGATGCACTGGTCTATATTGCGAAAATGTTTTATTTTGTGCTATTTACACGTCGCGCACGTGTCGTAAACATGTTTTAATGGAAAGTTAGAAGTTAGAAAGTCGTATTTGATAAAAACCGGGCCACCTTTCATTTGTTGACGTACAGTTTCATAATATTGAGTTGTTTGCGTCGACACTACATCGTCGAGGCGAAAATCTGTAATCAGAGCTTATCTTGATTATTTTTTAATTTCCAATCAACAATGCAATGCACATCGGATCATACAGCCTACTTTTTTATGTACATCAATAAAATTGCATAACATAAAATAATCTCCCATATTGTACATACTCTTTTACTTCAGTTTATTAAAAATGTTTTATTTCTCTACCTTTCAGCTGTAAAGAACACCAGAAATGAATATAGAAACCTCAAACAAAACAAGAGACATTGATTACCTTATGATAACAGTGCCTATAGTTAATTTTAAAAGTAAAAACTACACTTCAGTGAGATACAAGCTATTCTAAATTTAAATAACGAATATAATTTTTTAAGCATAACAAACCCGAGGGCCAGTATTTTTATTTTATTTCATAATTTTACAAATGGCCAGTATTTTGTAACAGTTAAAAGGTGTTTACATATTTTATTGGATAGTTAGTGTTGGACTATAAGTGAAATTGAAAAATAAATAAAATTAAAAGTGTTACAAGAATGAAAATACCGGAGACTTCAGCCAACGTTGGGGCTTATTATGGCAATGAGGAGAATGGACAGTGGCAGGTAATAATAATTTTATTTATTAAAAAAGGTAATAGATTTTTTTAATTACATCACCATCTTTTATTTTGTGATTTTATATTTCCATAATGTTATACAGTTCTATGATTAAAATTATGTGTTATGTTTATTAAAACAATGGCTAAAATTGATAGGTTCTCAATTCAACCCAGGTGTTTTTATGAGTGGTAGAGGCACCTAGTAGACAGTTGTGTTAATGACATGAATGTGCAACTCATATTGTTGACATTTATCAGCTGTTTGTAAGCATTAATACAATTTTCAGAGTCCATTTACTCAGAAATTGTAGACTTTTCCTTTTTATATTAATTTATACATTTTATATCTACTTAAAAACACACTGTAGTTTCAGGGGAGGTCCCTTATTATAATAATTATCAGAAATTATGTTTACAGACAGGTTTTAATATTGTATAATCATTGGGGAGGGGGGGGGGGGGGGGATGTGAACAATATTTACAGTAGGTAGTGGTCTGACTGTGCTCTAGCATTGCTGAGGTGCATGGGAGGTGGTAACCACTTACCATCAAGTGGGCCGCCCGCTCATCTGTCTATTTAGGGCAATAATAAAAAAAAAACCCCCATGTGAGGTCAGACTTGTGTTTTGTAAAGCACTAGTCTTTGACCTGACGTGAAGTACCGCTTGGCTTTGTTTAGAAGATCTAGTTTATTTATGCCAGTTTGGCTTTGCCTTCCAAATGACTCCTGAATTAGACATTTGTTCATCATGAATTAGGGTCGTCAACACTCTTCACCTGTATTTCTCTGCCATCTCAGTTTTTTTATGGCTTCATCGAAATAAGAAGACAAGAAACGTAATTCAAGCAAAAAAATTACCCCACCAAAATTCTGTGCAGGGGGGCGGGGTTATAAAAGTCGGTGCATAATAATCTCTAGTTGACACTTGATACGTCTAATTTATTCGCGCAGAACGTCGTATCTCGCTCTAGAAATTTAATATTTAGACATTAACTTTTATGAAATAAATTTGTTTTTGAACGTTAATTAATTTTTGTTGCGTGTATGAGTGTTACGTGTGATTTTACCTTTGCATGTGTAAGTAAGTGGAGCCGTATTTTTTGGCAGATTCATATGAGAGTTATCGTTCTAGTTATCTTATTTCGATGGGCTTCACACTATTATGCATTTCGCCAATGACAAGTATATTAAACAGACTGTGTAGTCTAGTTATAACTACAGAACCCTAAAAATATGTGTCGCATTGAGACCATTTTCATTATTTGAAGATGAATTAAAATCCTTTTGTTACTCACGCCTAAACCACATAGAAGAAAAATTAATAAAGCTTTGTTCATTCGACAGCCGAACGGAGTGATAATCGACAGCGGTGTGGGCGGCGGTGTGGTGGGCAGCGGCGATGCGGGCATACATCGGCCTCCGGTCTACCCAGTACATATGCCCAGAGGACAAATGCCAGGTAAATACCAGTTTTTTTTATAGCATATATTGCCAAACGAGCAAGTAAGTCACCTGATGGATTGATCTCCACCGCCCATGTACGTCGACAATACTGAAAGAATGGTGAGCGTGTTGCCGACCTTAAAGGAAAGGGATAATTAAGGATTTTGGAAGGGGACAGAATTTGGGTCACTGGATATCACTCACTGTACGAAACACAAGACATATAAAAAGGAGTAAGCCACGCTGTGGGCTACAGCCCATTTATGCTGTAGCCACTTGTCTACAGCATAAATGGGCTGGTTTGTCCGGGTCGTTACCACTGTGTCACAGAAAACCGACGTAAAGTAACAGCTTGCTGCTGCGTTTCGTACGGTGAGTGAGATATACGAAGGCAAGACAGGCGGTGGTACCGCTTTGTCTATTTCTGCCGCCAAGCAGCAGTGTGATGTTTGAAGGACATTGAAGCCAGTGAAATTACTGGGTATTATTAGAATTAACATCTTATGTCTCGGGGTGATGAGCGCAGTCCAATGCCATGCAGTGCTTAATGCAAAGTTCTGTGTGGCGTTGCTGCTGTTTATGAGTTGTGGCGCTTATCATCAGGCGAGCCTAAACCTAATTAAAAAAAAACGTGATTGGTCTGTTTATGGCGCCAAACAAAAACAGCCAATCACGTCACACGTGTACAGAAATGTAACATGTATCTAGCAAGATGATTATATTGTTTAAAGCGGGTTATATGATGGCGGGCCCGTTCTACCCTCCCGGTGCGTACCCCCCGGTGCCACCAGCTCCTCAAGATGACTTCGAAGATTACATGTGGATGGAAAACGAGGAAGAGTTCGACAAACAGGTATGTATATGACTTCAGAAACGCTCTGAGTTCAGAGAAGTATGTGTGGTGTAACTATGAGATATAGAGTAAGAAATAGTGAGGTAAGAGAGTTGTGGTGTGAGAGTGGATGTAGTGATGAAGATTGAGAAAGGAATACTAAGATGGTTTGGGCATGTAGAGAGGATCGATGAAAGAAGATTGACGAAACAAATATACATGGCGAGTGTGAATGGTACAGTTGGGAGGGGAAGGCCTCGGCGAACTTTCATAGATCAAGTTGGAGATATTCTCGAGAAAGGCCAGGTCAGGAGTACCCTTTACCGACGTGCATGTCTGAAAAATTTTAAGAGAGTGAATGAGGCCAAAGAGGTATGCAAGGATTGTAGCAAGTGGAAATCCGTTATCTCTGCCTACCCCTATGGGAAACAGGCGTGAGTCTATGTATGTACAGACATGCTGTAGACAGCTTTCTGTACAACACGAATGGGCCGGCTCGACCGAGTCATTGCCACTGTCTCACAGAAAACTGGCCTGAAGCAGTGGCTTGCTGCTGCTGCTGGTATTGACCATATTAAACACGTGCCGTTTCGGTAATGCCTATGGTCCATATCGACCCATAAAAAAAAGAAGAAATAATAATAATACTTAACGATTCTGGACTATTCCATAATAAAAATATTGTAAAATGTATAGTTGCCCAGTGTATTCTGACGATGCTATGTATGTTATGTATACATTAGTTGATATGATTTCTATACATAAGTTTGTTTATTTTGTACTGACTTGTCATAAGCGCTATTTTAATTGCCCACATGATTAATAAAATTATTTTATTTCATTTCCCGATATTTGTCGTTTCCAGGTGATGCAA
The DNA here is from genome assembly GCA_905332985.1 of Mimas tiliae. Taxonomy (NCBI): domain Eukaryota; kingdom Metazoa; phylum Arthropoda; class Insecta; order Lepidoptera; family Sphingidae; genus Mimas; species Mimas tiliae. The sequence goes on along the minus strand of HG995266.1, from coordinate 1,031,461 downwards.
CAACTGGAAGAGGAAGCTCTGATGGAACAGTGCATAGAGGCGATGTTAGAGGATGAACAGAGGGAGAGGAACAATAGGCCTGTCGCCAACGGACACAAACACCATCGCCCCACGTTAGTATCATACAATGTTACCACATTCAGGTCAGGTCAGGTGGTACAAGCAACAGGGTGTAAGCACTGTTTTGTAAATTGAAGCCAATGAAATTACTGGGCATTATGAGACTTAACACCTTATGTCTCGGGGTGACGAGCGCAGTCCAGTGTAATGCAGTGCTTTGTTATTTAAAGTTCTGTGTGGCGTTGCTTCTGTTTATGAGCAGGCGTGGCGCTTACCATCAGGCGAACGACTTGCCCAATAAAAACACACGTTGGTTGTTGCGACAAGACAAGACTGAACGGTTTTTATTAGAAAACTATAGAAAACACCTGACTGCCTCAGTGGCGCAGTTGTAATGCGTATGCGTTACGATTGAGGCTAACGCTGAGGTCTCGGGTTCGATTCCCGGGTCGGGTAAAGTGGTATTGGGATTTTCTATTACGAAATGCTCAGTATCAGCCCGGAGTCTGGAATTTGTGCCCGGTATGGCGATAGGCTCGCCCCCTATCACATCATGGGACGGAGATACGCTCGGAGAAATGTGGGTGTACTGGTTACACCTCTGCCTACCCCTTCGGGGATTACAGACGTGAGTGCGTATGTATGTAAAACAATAGACAATACAATAACAGTTTACAATATGGCATAATGTGCAATACGCTAGATGGCGTTAGTGATGAACTAAATACCATTATTTTGATATATTTCAAAAGTCTCGTCATTCAAACTAATAAAAAATAACTAATCTTCCTACCGACAGCTTCCGTGCCGCAGTGGGCCGGTTGCGAAGCGTGAGGCCGTGTGTTCGATTCCCGCACCGAGACAAATGTTTGTCTGATCCATAAATATTTGTTTCGGGTCTGGATGTTGTGGGTTGGCAAGTCCCTCGTAGTTGCTGATACCCACGATACAGGTATACCTAGTGTGGGGTCAGGACTATGTGTGTGACTGTTGGGTGTATTTATTTATGTAGATCAAATAAATCAATTTTCTTTATCTCATTGTTTCCAGCACGAGTAACGGTGGACCCTCATTATCACTTGAAGAGACTGTGTCGAGGTCCACATTGAACCCGCTGGCTGCGGAGTTTGTGCCCACACGGGTGAGGCCCACAAACACAGGTAAACATGGTCTTAATGTTTTTAAACCAACTTCAAAAAGGATGCTCAATTTATCTATATATTTTTTATATATGTTCATCATCGAAATAATATCAAAATGTTGTTATCTTAATTATTTACTTTATATTCTTGCATTAAATAATTACTCAAATTTTATTCTGACTCAAATTTAATTTAAATTTATCAATTTATTTTTATTTAATTTAATTTATAATTTAGAGATACCGAATAATTATGAACTACTATTATGAATTCGGTTTCCTCTAATTTAATATCTACTTCATTTTTCTTTTTAAAAAAACTATTATACTTGTATGCCAATATGAGGCTGATCATAGAGCATTAATTAATTTATGTACTATTTCAATACTGTAACCACCTATGTATCACAAGTAAATAAATGATTGATTGATTGAAATAAGATAAATAGAACGATAACTCTCATATAAAACTGCCAAAAATACAGCTCCACTTACTTACACATGCAAAGGTAAAATCACATGTAACACTCATACACGCAACAAACATTTATGAAAGGTCAAATTTTCAATTTTATTTAATTAAAGTTATGTCTAAATTAAATTAAATTTCTAGATCGAGATACGACGTTCTGCACCGCGCAAAAAATTAGACGTATCAAGTGTCAACTAGAGATTATTATGTACAGACTTTTATAGCCCCACCCCCTTGCACAGGGTTTTGGGGGGGGTAATTTTTTTGGCTGAGTTACGTTTCTTATCATCTTATTTCGATGATGTTCATGCATATCTTCAAAACTCTAAATTCGAATCATTTATTCTGTAAATTGGATCATAAATATCATTTTTATGCTACATTACAGTTACGACGGCTAGCCATGAGAAGAAATGCCGAAACAAACTCATGGGTTACGGCCTCTTTTAATGCCCAGACATTGTTTTACAGAATTATGCGTGTGTAATGTACAGACATTCCTGGATTTGCCTTCGAGAGATATGCACCGATTTGAATTAATATTTAGGATTATTAGGTGGTAACGCCGTTGTATGCGAGAGGCTGTCTGGGTAGGTACCACCTGATTGATTGATCCCTTAGCTTCTGATTTAGCATTTTTATAGCGCTATGGTATCAACACTCATAACACACACAGAAAACCGATGTAAAGTAGCAGCTTGCTGCTGCGTTTCGTACGTTGAGTGGGATATCCGGAGGCCTAAATCCCCTCCCCTTCCCAATCCCTTAATTATCCCTTTCCTTTAAGGTCGGCAACGCGCCCATGATTATTTTGGTATTGTGGGTGTTGGTGGTGGTGTTCACTTACCATCAGGTGACCCACTTGCTCGTTTGACGGCCTATACAATTAAAAAAAAACACTCAAACGCAAAGGGATCAAACTTTACATACATTACATAAACTCACGCCTGTTTCGCATAGCGTTAGGCAGAGACAACGGGTTTCCACTTGCGACGATCCTTGCATACCTCTTTGGCCTCATTCACTCTCATTAAATGTTTTCATACATGCACGTCGGTAAAGGGTACTCCTGACCTGGCCTTTCTCGAGAATATCTCCAACTTGAATATCTCTTTTTTTAGGGGTGTTTAAAAATGGCATCATCTATCAGATTGTGTATATATTTTCAGAAGAAGATAAACCTGAGCCTCCCGAGCCGCCAGCACAAGAAGTACCACAAATTCCACAGAAGGAAATCGAACCCACACCTGCATCCGCACCATTAGAGAGCAGAGCTGACACCTCAGATGAATCTAAGACAGAAGGTTAATGCTTAAACAATTTATTTTTATTTTTGCATAGACCAACAAACGAGCAAGTGGGTCAGCTGATGGTAAGTGATCTCCACCGCTGATGTACGCCCATAATACTAAAAGAATGATGGGTGTGTTGCCAACCTTAAAGGAAAGGGATAATTAAGGCTTTGGGAAGGGGAGGTGGTTTAGGCCTCAGGATATCTCACTCACCGTACGAAACGCAACAGCAAGCTGCTACTTTACTCCGGTTTTCTGTGAGACAGTAGGACACAAGTGTCACTGCATGTGTGTGGAATATTCTAGAATGGAAGGATCTAGAAACATCTTTATAGTATGAGATTTTTTTGGCAATCGATTTCTATCTTTTTTTCCTTATTGCCCTAGATAGACAGATGAGCAGACGGCCCACCTGATGGTAAGTGGTTACCGCCGCCCATGGACCTCAGCAATGTCAGAGCACAGCCAGGCCGCTGCCTACCGTTTATATCTAGACTTTAAAAACTTTTTGATGCTTCTGGTAATTTCTCGAATTAATGTTGTAGGCATTAATAAACTACAAATAATGAAAAACTGAAAATTATTTCAGGATAATTATCAGATCATTTCGAACCCTGTATTCAAAAGACCTACCGCTGAGTTTCTTGTTACTACTTAGTCTAATGGGCATTTCTGAAACACCGTTAAGAGTTTGAACTTGACATGTAAAAGAGCTCGGTGGCGCAGTTGTAATGCATACGTGTTACGATTGAGGCCAACGCTGAGGTCTCGGGTTCGAGCCCCGGGTCGGGTAAAGTGGTATTGGGCTTTTCTATTACGGAATGCTCAGTATCAGCCCGGAGTCTGGAATTGTGCCCGGTATGGCGATAGGCTCGCTCCCTATCACATCGTAGGACGGAGATACGCTCGGCGAAATGTGGGTGCCTACCCCTTCGGGGATTACAGGCGTGAGTGCGTATGTATGTAAAAGAGCCTATTGTGACTGACTAGCAATAAAAATATTTTTATTAAAATTTTTATCTACATTTCAGAACCAGTACCACCTCAAAAAGATCCACCGGAGGTGAGCGCGGCAGATGTACAACCAATAACGGACAAAACACAAGACAAGAGGCCGAAGGACCCCAAGAAGGACTCCAGGCCCAAGCCGGAGGTGGTCAAGAAAGTTGTCAAGACTGAGGTAAGGCCGTGTCAACTGTGAACCAAGTCAATATTTTATATTTTATATAAAAGTGAAATTTTGTATGTTCGAGATTTTTAACCGACGAAAAAAAGGGTAAATTTTAGTGGTAGATCCACGCTGTAGACAAATGGGCCGGCTCGTCCGGGTCGTTACCACTGTCACACAGAAAACCGGCGTAAAGTAGCGGCTTGTTACTGCGTTTCGTACGGTGAGTGAAATGTCGGGGGCCCAAATCCCCTCCCCTTCCACAATCCCTTTCCTTTAATATCAGCGATGCGCCTATGATTATTTTGGTATTCTGGCCTTACATGGGCGGTGGAGATCACTTACCATCAGGTGACCCACTTGTTCGTTAGCTGGCCTATGTATTATTTTAAAATTAATAATCGCGGTTCATCTGCTTAGAAGTGATTATTATATATTATACTTTATTGTGCCATTTTAGGTAAAACCTAAACCGAAAGCGCCAGCAGTCAAATCTGAGACAAAAGTTCTGCCCAAGAAGAAGGAAGTGAAGAGCGTAAAGAGCGAAGTGAAAGTGGAAGAGAAGCGGCCGGAAGTTAAAGAGGAGAAGTGCGAAGAAGTCGTTCAGCCGGTGGTCACGGAAGCGCCCAAGGTATATTTATAATTTTTGTGTGGTTTTTATATAATGCACAGTATTATTGAATTACATACACATTAACTTTCTTTCTTGGGGAAGGCCTCGGGGAACTTTCATAGATCAAGTTGTAGATATTCTCGAGAAAGGCCAGGTCAGGAGTACCCTAAACCGACGTGCATGTATGAAAACATTTAATGAGAGTGAATGAGGCGAAAGAGGTATGCAAAGATCGTAGCAAGAGGAAATCCCTTGTCTCTACCTACCCCTATGGTAAACAGGCGTGAGTCTATCTACGAATGTATTGTATGTATTATTCGATTAATTAATATGCGAAGTGTTTAGCAAATTGAATACAGTTCCTAATTATGTGAAGTATGAATTCATTCGTCGCTTGATAATTCGTGTATTAGCACGTCGGAGCAACGCGATGGTGACATCGTGCTATCCCCTTCGCACCCGCGAGGACTTTATATTATTGTGTCATTTTACGGGTGGTAGAGCCACGCTGTAGACAATTTTGTCTACAGCATAAATGGGCCGGCTCGCCCGGGTCGTTACCACTGTCTCACAGAAAACCGGCGTAAAGTAGTAGCTTGCTGCTGCGTTTCGTACGGTGAGTGAGATATCCGGAGGCCCAAATCCCCCTCCCCTTCCCAATCCCTTATTATCCCTTTCCCTTAAGCGGCAACGCGCCCATAATTCTTTTGTATTGTGGGCGTACATGGGCGGTGGAGATCTCTTACCATCAGGTGACCCATTTGATCGTTTGCCGGCCTATACTATAAAAAATAATTAAACAAATAGCAGTAGCACGAATGATTATCGTGCTAAGACACGAGAATAGGGTAGTTGACTAGTGATTTATTATTATTTAAATCAATAAGTTACTTTACTCAAAATATATGGCAGAAAGAATTATATAAATCGGACCAAAAATAAATAAGTTAGAAGCCATTCAAATCCTGTAGAAGGGGTAATTGTCAAATGACAGACGATGCAACCATTGACGTCACTGAGTAAAATGTTCATTATAATGACTCGCTTGCTATAGTGCACGCGTGCAAGCGAGATAGTGAGATATCCCTACTACGCACCCACTTTTCCTCATACCAACATTTAAAGTCATAACTGCGGGCACATTTCTGAACCAATGTATATTGTGTTTTAATAAAAGGGTTTCGTTTGCGTATTATTCTCTGTTGCTTATAAAATAATGTATAAAATTCAATATAGGAAACTACCCTATTCACATGTTAATGAAATTGCCATTCCTAATGTACAGTACTATAATGTACTATTATTTATTATTTCGTGGTTGGAGAGCGTCAACAGCGAAGTATAAGATATACGAATGTGAGTGGGAAGTGCGAAGTTATCCGCATCGGAAAATAAATAACATTGATATTTTTCACGACCAACTATACTCATTTAAAAAGTAAATAAAGCCTCAGTAACTTCTTATATAACGCAAGTGCTTTCTTTTTTAACTTATGCATAATGTTTTGTTTTTGTTTTATTTTTGTTGTTGTTTCAACAACTCAACTATTGATGATCTCATGTTAAGTGCCTACTAAAAACATTTAATTAAGGCTTACGCATGTTTAATTACCAATTTATTTTAATTTAAAGTTATTTAATAACTGCTACTCTTATGGCGCTAGTTACCCATTGTAAGTTGTGGTTGCCTGTTTATGGGAGAACACTATATTTTTTGTTTGTTTGCGTATGTTTTTATATTAGTGTAGTGTATCGTCTTCTGGTAATCCTAAAATAAATAAATATTTATTTTGCAATAAATAAAATTGAAGTGTCTGTTTGTTATATTAAAATAACCGCTTTTTATTATGCATATGAATGTATGTACGGTACATATACCGAAATAACTGTTTTTACAATTTTTGTCTGTCTGTCTGTTTGTTCCGGCTAATCTCTGGAACAGCTGGACCCATTTTGACGGGACTTTCACTGGCAGATAGCTGATGTAATAAGGAGTTACTTAGGAACTCGGAAACTTTTAATCTCAGAAAATGATATTCACGCGGGCGGAGCCGCGAGCATATCCTAGTTTTTTTTATGGCATAGGTCGGAAAATGAGCAAGTGAGTCACCTGATGGTAAGTGATCTCCACCACCCACGATGCCCACAATACTAAAATAATCATGGGCGCGTTGCCGACCTTAAAGGAAAGGAATAATTAACGGATTGAGAAGGGGGGGGGATTTGGGCCTCCGGATATCTCACTCACCGTACGAAACGCAGCAAGCTGCTAATTTACGCTGGTTTTTTTGTGAGACAGTGATAACGACCCGGACGAGTCGGCCCAGTCATGCTGTAGACAGAACTGTCTACAGCGTGGCTCTACCACTCAGAAAAAAATTACCGAATCAATGATTTGATTTGCTCATTACCCATTTTGTTTCAGGCCCAATCACCGCCCGTTGAGGACTTGACTGGCCCAAAACCGATCAACTACGCGGCCGCGGCGAAGGCGAACAAACCCAAGAAACCACCCACACCACCTGCCACCGACAAGTCAACACCACCACCACAGTTCACGACACCCAAACCCAAGACTGTGGACAAGAAGAAACTTGAGAAACTGCCCGTCAAGACGGACAAAATTAATGTTCAGAGAAAGAATTCAATGAAGTAAGTATCAAACATCAGATATTGAAATGAAATGAAATAGTTTTATTAATCATGTGGGCAATTAAAATAGCGCTTATGACAAGTCAGTACAAAATAAACAAACTTATGTATAGAAATCATATCAACTAATGTATACATAACGTACATAGCATCGTCAAAATACACCGGGCAATAGGGTAGTTTCCTATATTGAATTTTATACATTATTTTATAAGCAACAGAAAATGATACGCAAAAGAAACCCTTTTATTAAAACACAATGAAAATTAGTTCAGAAATGTGCCCGCAGTTATGACTTTAAATGTTGGTATGAGGAAAAGTGGGTGCGTAGTAGGGATATCTCACTATCTCGCTTGCACGCGTGCACCATAATGAACATTTTACACAGTGACGTCAAAGGTTGCGTCGCCTGTCATTTGACAATTACCCCTTCTACAGGATTTGAATGGCTTCCATCTTATTTATTTTTGGTCCGATTTATAAAATTCTTTCTGCAATAGATTTTGAGTAACATAACTTATTGATTTAAATAATTAAAAAAATCTAGTCAACTACCCTATTATACATTTTAAAATAATTTAATTATGGAATATTTATGTGTTGATATGGACCATATGCATTACTGAAACGGCACGTATTTTAAAACTACCACCGGATCCAAAACGACGCAACCTGAGAAGGTCCGGCGAAACAATATTAAGTGGAATGTCAGCATTAACATGTGTTATAGGGTAGTTGACTAGATTTTTTTTATTATTTAAATCTATTCTATTGTAGAAAGAATTTTATAAATCGGACCAAAAATAAATAAGTTAGAAGCCATTCAAATCCTGCAGAAGGGGTAATTGTCAAATGACAGACGACGCAAACTTTGACGTCACTGTGTAAAATGTCCATTATGGTGCACGCGTGCAAGCGAGACAGTGAGATATCCCTACTACGCACCCACTTTTCCTCATACCAACATTTAAAGTCATAACTGCGGGCACATTTCTGAACGAATTTTGATTGTGTTTTAATAAGAGGGTTTCTTTAGCGCATCGTTTTCTATTGCTTATGAAATAATGTAAAAAATTCAATATAGGAAACTACCCTATTCAATATACATACGCACTCACGTCTGTGATCCCCGAAGGGGTAAGCAGAGGTGTAACCAGTACACTCACATTTCGCCGAGCGTATCTCCGTCCCATGATGTGATAGGGGCGAGCATATCGCCATACCGGGCACAAATTCCAGACTCCGGGCTGATACTGAGTATTTCGTAATAGAAAAACCCAATACCACTTTACCCGACCCGGGGATCGAACCCGAGACCTCAGCGTCAGCCTCAGTAAACGCGTACGCATTACAACTGCGCCACCGAAGCAGTATATTATCATGATATCTATCGGTTAACAGTAGATCTCTGGATAAAAATTGTGGGTTTTTTTTAGGAAAAATGGTAAGCGCAGTCCAATGGTAGGCTTAGCATCACTGATCCCCACAGCAGAGGGTGTAGGCAGCGGTGTAACTAGTACACCTGCCGTCCACCGAGCATTGTTCTATTCAGTCATTATGTAAAGATGCACAAACGACAAATCGAAACAGCTGTAAGTCTAGATTCGACCTAACTTTATGTTACTCCATCATAACTATTTTTAAAAAAGGACTATTTTTTTTTATCGTCCCTTTATTCAAATCTATGGAAAATATTGCACACCTATGCACACACCATCGAAATAAGATGACAAGAAACGTTACTCAAGCAAAAAAATTACCCCACCAAAACTACCAAGCTATAAAACTCTGTGCATAGTAATCTCTAGTTGACACTTTTACGTCGTAAGTTATTGCGCGGTGCAGAACGTCGTATCTCGATTAAGAAATTTAATATTTAGACATTAACTTTTATGAAATAAATTTGTTTTTGAACGTTAATTAATGTTTGTTGCGTGTATGAGTGTTACGTGTGATTTTACCTTTGCATGTGTAAGTAAGTGGAGCCGTATTTTTGGCAGATTCATATGAGAGTTATCGTTCTAGTTATCTTATTTCGATGGTGTATGCATACGGAATAAAATCTATTTTTTCCTTCTATTTTCTATTCAGTTGTCACATTTTTTTACTATCAAAATGTCATTTTGCCAGTTTTTGTTTTTCATTATTATAAGTTTGGTCGAATCTGGTCTCAATATGGCCACGACGAGTGGTACACCAAATATAGAACAGAGAAAAAAACATATCATACCGTGGTGGACCGAGGAACTTGCTCGTCTGAAGCAAGACGTCAACACTAAGAGGAGAAGGATCAGATGTGCAGCCCCCATCCGTAGAGACGTTGTGGTACAGAGATACCTGCAGGCCAAAGAGAAGTATGAAAATTATGAAAATGAGGTACGCTCTTGGCAAATGGATTACTGGGATGGTACATTAAATAAATACACATCCAACAGTCACACACATAGTCCCGACCCCACACTAGGTTAACCTGTATCGCGGGTATCAGCAACTACGAAGGACTTGCCAACCCACTACACACAGACCCGAGACAAATATTGGTAGATAACAAACATTTGCCTCGGTGTGGGAATCGAAGCCGCGGCCCCTCGTTTCACAGCCGACTACTCGCCCCTTGCGCCATGGATAATGAAGATCTGACGCTAAAGAGTTTTCGAGTATTTTCGCAAAGAAAATGCACACCACCGGTGGATAATAAAAATGACTGAAGAAAAACGCCCCAGTGCGAGACGGACTTGTGTACCGAGGGTTGCATAACCACACCCGAAAAATAGTGATTTCTTATGTTTAGCGAATATTACACATTGAAATGAAACTAGTTTATACGGATTTTATCGCGGTTTAATATTATTTTAGTCCCGACGTTTCGATAGCCTTCGTGGTTATCTATCTATTCTAAAAAAAAGTGTTTGCCGCCGCCGCTGCCAAAAGCTTGTCACGCTATCTCCTCCGAAACCGCTGGGGGTATGGGGTCGAGACCGATACCAATCGATGCAGAATAATGTGGGGAAGAAACTAACATATGTCTCATATTCGTCGGACTTTAAGTTTTTTTTTATGTTTTGTGGAAAAACATGGGCAAAGCCCCTAGTATAATTAAAAAATAAATGTATAATTTTAAAATGAAGGTAGGCAATGAAACATTTCGAGACGACCTACACCTCAGTCTCTCGCGTAACCACGAACGCTGAAAAGCTTTCGAAACGTCGGGACTAAAATGAAAATTAAACCGCGACAATATCCGTATAAACTAGTTTTATTTCAACACATCCTAAAATTTTCATATTTTTAAGATGAAAAGATACATATTATGTTTAAATTTCAGCCGCCTACTATGTTTTGCTAGAGACTACGCCCGTGTGTTATCTTTCAGAGAAAAAGCTAGCATATGTCCTTAATATAGCATGGTCTGCCCATGTACCAAATCCGTTCAGCAAAATTTGTTCGCGCATCGTTTTTTTTTTACTAGCTCTGTATTATACATGTCCCACTGCTGGGCACGGGCCTCCTCTACTAAGTGAGAGGGGTTAGGCCTTGGTGCACCACGCTAGCCTAATGCGGGTTGGCAGACTACTTCACATACGTTCGAAATTCTTATTAAGAATTCTCAAATATGCAGGTTTCCTCACGATGTTTCCTTCACAGTTAAAGCAAACGATAATTAACAATACACACATAACTTAGAAAAGTCAGAGGTGTATGCTCTTGGGACTGGTTTCGAACCTGCTACTTTCGTCTCGACAGTCCATACCACTTCTACCGAGCTATCGCACAATTAATACATTAATTAATTTCATTAAGAATTATGCATGCTGAAAATTATCGAATTTTTTACAAGCACCAAAATCATATCGAAAACGTTATTTTTATACCAAGCCAAAAACGATGCAAATGTCAAGTCGATATTTTTTATCGATATATCAAAGTCGATATTTTTTTTTTATATCGACACGTATTTTTGCTTTTCAATATACCTCGTATACAATATATTATATATATAATATCGCTCATTGTTCTAGTGGTAACGTACTTAGGTTAAGAAGCCGTTAGGTTCCGGGTTCAATTCCCAGGTCGGTCAGTCACAATTAGAGTATGTATTTTCGATATGACAAATCACACTTAAAATTCCGAGATTAGATTTTGTGCCCGGTATGGGGATTGACTCGCCACCTATCACAATATGGGACGGAAATAAGCACGGCAGACCTCCTCTGTCTACCCCTTTGGGGTTACAAACGTGAGCATATGTATATACGAGTACAATAACAGAAAAATGACTGACTGAAAATCAAAGAAACTAGAAATTGAACTACTAACTTGCCGTCAATTAACCGTAACTCAATATTACCATCTCGCTTACTCTCAAATAGAACCCCTATCGCGCTCCCTGTCTGTGAGCTGTCAAACTCGCGCGTTATGTGACGCAAGACTTCTAAACAGCCCGTCTAGTGGTATACAATAAAATCTTTGACTAAAATCTACAATTTCTCTTAGAACTTTCCCATCAACATTCGCAAGTTTTTTGCGCAAAAAATAATATATATTTTTTTCTTTTCAGATAAATTGTATGTATTTTAACAACAGTGCTATACGACCTGCCAGAGAGTCCCGCACGAGCGAAGTTTCAAAATGTAACCACACCTCGCCGTAGACAAATTGGGTATTTGACTATGTCTAATTTTATACATTATTCTTTAAGGAACCAACAAGAATACGAAAAAGAAATTGTTTTGCGAAAACAGAATTAAAATTGGGTAAAAAATGTGGACTCAGTTCATGTTTTAAATCTTGGGAAAATCTCCCCTATCTCCCTCGCACGCGTGCACCGTAATGGCATTACCTGACTTGTGACGTCACATGGCATGTCGTGCATCCTTTTTCCGTCATTTGACAACTACCCCTTCCAACAGATTTAAACGGTTTCTAACTTATTTATATAGGACTTGATTTGTAAAATAATTTCGACAATAGATTTTGGGGAATGTAACTTATTGATTATAATTATAAAAATAATCGAGTCAAATACCATATTGTCTGTGGGTAATGAGAAAATGAAAAAAAAAAAGAAATAAAATGTAAAATTTACCTAAAATAAAAATAGTTATAATGTGAATATTAGTTAGATAAATTAGTTACTGTACTTTGTAACTCACTTATCGTGGTTTGTGTGGGTCATTTTGGACCCGTATTGTACGATGGGGTCTTTTTTGGCCCTTACTTTTTTTATATGATAAAATTTATAAGGTCCCAGTGATTTGATGTTTAATGCATTTGTCAATTTGAAATTAGGATGATTAGAATCGAGTTAATAAAAATAGTTAAATTAAATAAATAATATGCAGAAGCGAGATGGGCTTCTTTTGCCCCTGTATGGGTAATTTTCGACCCGCGTTGAATCGAATCTATACTAGAATTAGACAAAATAGGCTTTTTGGTAATAAAATGCAATAATAATTAACATCAATTAAAATAAATAAATAAATCCACGTCCAACAGTCACACATAGTCCTGACCCCACACTAGGTTAACCTGTAGCGTGGGTATCAGCAACTACGAGGGACTTGCCAACACACAACACCCACACCCGAGACAAATATTTGTGAATCAGACAAACATTTGTCTCGATGTGGGAATCGAACCCACGGTAGGTGAGGTACAGATGTACATACCCCTAGTTACGTGTCTATTAAAAGACAGAATGACATACAAACAAGTTTATTTTTACAATTTTGATGTTGTAATTACATAATATGCGGTCAAATATTAATATTATACAGATTGTAAGGCATTGTCAAATTATTTGAAAAAACTGCATCCAAATCTGTTCAATTGACCTTCAAACCGGAACACAACAGTGTTTTCACACTGCTGGTTGCTACCCGGACGGCCTGTCGCTTACGAGAGACACCTACCACCTAGTTCGATAAAACAAAAACACAAATTGAACTATATTGGAATTTGTCCCCGTATGGCGATAGGCTTGTCTATCACATCATGGGACGGAAGTAAGCTCGGCGAACTGTGGGTGTACCGTTTACACCTCTGCCTACCATTTTGCGATACGAGCTCATATGAATTCTGTAACGATGACTGAAATTTGACAATTGCCCGACAATCAGTTGACGCGAAAGTTTAAAAAAAATCTCAACGATTATACATATAAAATCCGTTGTCATTATATATATATATTTACATGTCGTTCATTAGTTAAAAATGTAAATTTTACTCCGTTAGTGATTTAATTCACTGTCAACACTAAAGATGTTTATTAACTTTTAATTGCCAATTAGTAATTTCATAGAGTTTTATTATTTCCACACTCTGAATCCTTAATAGCTAATAATGCTTAATAGTCCGTTATGGAGTACAAAGATAATTATGATTGACGTCTTTATTTATAGCACAGGCTGGCAAACGGGCAAATGGGTCACCTGATGGTAAGTGATCTCCAACGCCCGTGTACGCCCCACAATACTAGAAGAATCATGCGTTTCCGACCTTAGAGGATTTGGGCCTCCGGTTTCACAGTCACCGTACGGCCAGCCGATACTGTACGTGGTGTTCTGTGAGACAGTGGTAAGAACCCGGTCGACCCGGCCCATTCATGCTGTAGACAAAACTGTCTCCAGCATAACTCCCAAAGTCTCAATATGGTCTAATTTTAAGAAACGGCTAATGATAAATTAAAGTTAATTGACACCTTAGAGCGACAGTTAGATGTAATGATGCAGCCTTTATTAATTAGTAGATATACATATAGATAAAGATATTGGGTATGTTTGTTCGTGGGAGCGTCTTGTGGGACAGAAGTTTTTTATATTATGTCAAAATTATTTCCCAGAATCCTTTTTACAGATCATGGGGTGATATAATGGACTTGCTTTATCAAAAAATATCAAAGACAAATGTATACTACTAGGCGGGCTGTTTGGAAGTAAAATTGCGTCACATAATGCGGGAGTTTGACAGCTCACAGACAGGGAGCGCGAGAAGGGTTCTAGTTGAGAGTGAGCGAGATGGTAATATTGAGTTATGGTCAATTGACCTTAACATAGTGTAGCAATTTCTATGTACCGCGCAGCTTGTCTAGTAGTATACATTAATCCGATTGTCCTGGCAGTTTACGACTTTGACAAGCAAAATTCAACCTTGTCATTATTGACACTGAACCTGCCCTTCAAATTTGAGACTTAAATCATTAATAATAAGAGTTATTATTCCATATAAATATCACTGACGTTTATAGAATCTACCATAGAATAATATCGTGCCGCAAGCCTAGATCGATAGATAGTCTTTGAAAAAAAATAATTCCTTACAACTTTTGCCACACCGTTACTGGAAATTATTAAAATAGGAGAATTCCAGTGAAACCGTAGATAGAGTAACCTATAGAAGAAGTCACGTTTTCCATTTCTTTTACTTGACAGCAAATTAACTAAGTGTGAAAGAGACAACATTACTTATTTGTTGGCTTTATCGCTGTTACTATTTGACTCCAAGTTTGTGGAGTCGAACATTGGTGAGCGAAACTAAATTTTATAAAATTATAGATTTCTGGTTATGTAGTTGACAGCTCCGTGGCGCAGCGGGCGAGTAGTCGGCTGCGAAGCGAGAGGCTGTGGGTTCGATTCCCACACCGAGACAAATGTTTGTGTGAACCACAAATATTGGTCTCGGGTCTGGGTGTTGTGGGACCGCAAGTCCCTCGTAGTTCCTGATACCCACGACACAGGTTTACCTAGTGTGGGGTCAGGACTATGTGTGTGACTGTTGGGTGTATTATTATTATTATTAGTTGTGTTCTGTCATCATAAAGTGTCTGAAAGTGCGTGCGGCGTATTTTAAAAACCATAAAAATGGTTTAGTGCTGCATTTTATAATGTAAAAACGGATTCAAATAAGGGTTGTGTGTCTCATACGTGATTACACCGTGCCTATATTTATAGGTCACTCTATCTACGCGTCAAACTTAATAATATATAATCTGTGTTCGTCCTGCAAGACGTGTTCCCGCCAATTTTCGCGTTTTAAAAATATATGTGTATAAGGCACTGGAGCTGTCTAAATTTTAGTATATTTAGTTTTAGTGTATTCGTTTTGTAAATTTCGAAGATTATTTTGCCGTGAAGCGAGTGCTCAGGCTTAGCGTAAATATTGACAAGTTTTGCTTTTAGTTTGTAGACAGGGAATATAGAAATATGGCGTAAACTGCCGGTAATTATTTGAGAAAAAAACAGTGTTACAAGCTGCGTTTTGTACCACGCACGGTGAAGCTAAAAAAAATACTATAAACGGTGTTTTTTCCCCCTTTAAAATATGTAACAGTATCACAGGGATAACATTTTCTCGTCTACGATTAAATAAAAAAAATATTTTAGTGATTATTTTCTTGTTTTAGTGAAAATTGCAATGTTTTATTATTTAGACATAAGACGATAGATTTTTCTTTTCATTTATTCTAGCTTTTAATTTTTTTCGTTATGTTCGAGTCGAAAGTTTTGTCTGTGGTTTTTTGATTGACTAACATTTCGAGAATGTAGAAAAAGTCAAAATGTTTTTTTTTTTATGTAACAGGCAAAGCTTTTGATTAAACAGCCACGATAATGTACCGTTATTATTAATTTGTATCTGATAATATTGAAAATAGCATGTGTTATTTGAGGATAAGAGATTGTAAATTAAAAAAAAACTAGTTGTTAACGAATATGTCTTTTATTATCTTTGAACCTGCGTTGACTAATGGCCGTTCCCTATATTCTATCTATCGACAGATTTGCTTACTGTCAATAGTGTTTTGACAGATCTTCCATACAAAATGTGTCAAAATTTTACTGCCGGTAAGCAAATCTGTCGTTAGACAGAATATTGGGAACGGCCATAACAGTCATTTTCAACAAACTATCTCTGTCTGATAATCCGGATAGATCCTGGAAATCGACCAATCAAACTGAGTCATTTTTACGCGTGACCTTCATACTGTATTCTGATTGGCTCATTTATGCGATCTATCTTTTTTTTATCATTTTGAGTGACGAAACGAGCAGGCCGCTCGCCTGATGGTAAACGTCACGCCTGCCCATAAACAGAAGCAACACTACACATAACTTTGAATTACAAAGCACTGCACTGGACTGCGCTCGTCACACCGAGACATAAGATGTTGTCTCATAATGCCCAGTAATTTCACTGGCTCCAAATAGCCTTCAAACCGGTGCTTACGGCTGCTGCTTAAGCTTTTAACAGGATTAAAACTAGAATGACGGGGGGAGGGGAATACTATAAGTAGGTGGTGCATCGGTAGTATTATGTATGAACAAATTCATCTCTGATATGAAATCTTCGACGGCGCAACGTCTTACGGTATCAGTGGAACGATATTCGCCATACCAAAGGATAGACGACGCATTCACGTCGGCCAAAGACTTTATTATTGACAAGCTGCGCGGTACATAGAAATTGTACCACTAAGTTGCGGTCAATTGATCGTAACTCAATATTAACGTCTCGCTTAGTCTCAACTAGAACCCCTATCGCGCTCCCTTTCAGACCTGTCACACTCCTGCGTTATGTGACGCAATTTTAATTATAAACAGCCCGTCTAGTAGTACAGGCACATTAAGTCTTTGTTATTCTTCAACACTATTCTAACTCAAACATACCAATTCCTTCGTTTATCTTCACCCACCACATTACATTGGAGGAATAGCTTCACTCTATGCTCGTTGCCATTAACCAAGAAAGAAGAAGGCGTTGACTGAGTATAGAAGTGTACATGTATTCTCAGTCAACGAAAGAAGAAGGCGTTGACTGAGTATAGAAGTGTACATGTATTCTCAGTCAACGATAGAAGAAGGCGTTGACTGAGTATAGAAGTGTACATGTATTCTCAGTCAACGAAAGAAGAAGGCGTTGACTGAGTATAGAAGTGTACATGTATTCTCAGTCAACGAAAGAAGAAGGCGTTGACTGAGTATAGAAGTGTACATGTATTCTCAGTCAACGAAAGAAGAAGGCGTTGACTGAGTATAGAAGTGTACATGTATTCTCAGTCAACGAAAGAAGAAGGCGTTGACTGAGTATAGAAGTGTACATGTATTCTCAGTCAACGAAAGAAGAAGGCGTTGACTGAGTATAGAAGTGTACATGTATTCTCAGTCAACGAAAGAAGAAGGCGTTGACTGAGTATAGAAGTGTACATGTATTCTCAGTCAACGAAAGAAGAAGGCGTTGACTGAGTATAGAAGTGTACATGTATTCTCAGTCAACGAAAGAAGAAGGCGTTGACTGAGTATAGAAGTGTACATGTATTCTCAGTCAACGAAAGAAGAAGGCGTTGACTGAGTATAGAAGTGTACATGTATTCTCAGTCAACGAAAGAAGAAGGCGTTGACTGAGTATAGAAGTGTACATGTATTCTCAGTCAACGATAGAAGAAGGCGTTGACTGAGTATAGAAGTGTACATGTATTCTCAGTCAACGATAGAAGGTCTTTGTTTTTGACAAGTAATTAGCGATGTCTGCTACAAGATCGCAATTGATCGCAATATTCGGCGCCATTATCATCGCCGCTGTTGTCCACGATCTCAACGGACGCAGGTGAATTGCCAATATTATACGATCCCGAATGCTGTAAACGCTTTGATTTAGGCGAAACGAGCGCAGATGACAGCGAGACTTCACTAAAAAGTCAAAAGGTTTCTCGGCATTTGGCGAACTTAGTAGGTATTAAATCCACTTTTACAGAACGGGTTCGATATAGATCCTCGGATCCGGTAGGTCGTCGTTATTGGCCGACATATTAAATACATATGTTACAAATGATTATAGATATAAGCAATTAATATAACTAATACTTATTCCAATATTTTTTACTATACCCTCAAAATAAAAAGTACTTACCGGGGAAATAATTAGTTAATTATTTCTTTATTCCAAATTAAAACGCACAAAAACTTACGGATATTATACATAAAGTAATACCACACAAGCAGAAACAGTTCACTAGCCGTGAATCGGACTCCAAACACGTTAAACACAATTTTAATAGCAGCGCGTAGTTTTCAAAGCACTGTGCACGCGCGCGGATGGAAGTCTAACCAGTATACCTACCCCCATGTTACCGAGCTTTATTGCCGTCCCATGATTGTGACAGGGGGCGAGTCTATCGCTATCAGCCCGGATCTGGGGCGGGGCAAACGGGCACCCGTCCCGGGCGGCAGTTTCAGAGGGCGCCAAATATTATAAAATGATTAAAAATTAAAAACTTGCTCCACAAAGCGCCTAGCATACGGAAGTCTGGTTGGCTCACCGTCGACTTGCAAGAAAAAGGCCACACAGGCCCTTTGTGCATCAATCTTTGCTTATCTTTTAGTTTTTATAATAAATTTATCTCAAACGCTGGAGGGGCGCTACTATCGTCTCTGCCCCGGCTTAAAAAATCGTAGATCCGGGGCTGTGTCATTGAGTTTATTTCCGTCCCATAATGTGACAGGGGAAGTCAATACGGGCCTTCAGCAGCGCTCATTCGTACACTTGTACGCTAGTTATTACGACCGGCCGCCTGCCTGACGTCAACCCCTCTGAGGAGAAGACACCCAAACCCGAAACATATATTTGTGGATCAACATTTGTCTCGAAGCGGGAATCGAACCTGCGGCCAGAGGCTTCGCGCCATAGAGGCTGTCGTACCATTTGTTAGCTTCATAATAGTAATAATATAATAATAATAATACTAGCCCTGTATTATATACGTCTCACTGCTGGGCACGGGCCTCCTCTACTGAATGAGAGGGGAGGCCTTAGTCCACCACGCTGGCCTAATGCGGGTTGGCAGACTTCACGTAACTTCGAAATTCTTATGAAGAACTTCTTAGGTATGCAGGTTTCCTCACGATGTTTCCTTCACCGTTAAAGCAAGTAATAATTAACAATTAATACACACATAACTTATAAAAGTCAGAGGTGTATGCACTTGAGGCTGGTTTCGAACCTGCGACTTTCGTCTCGACAGTCCATACCACTCCCCGCTGAGCTATCACTGCTTTTTTTTAGTAATAGTAATAATAGCTTCCTTTATTGGAGGTACATACATACGCACTCACGCCTGTAATCCCCGAAGGGGTAGGCAGAGGTGTAACCACCACACCCACATTTCGCCAAGCGTATCTTCGTCCCATGATGTGATAGGGGGCGAGCCTATCGCCATATCGGGCACAAATTCCAGACTGATACTGAGCATTTCGTAATAGAACCCAATACCACTTTACCCGACCCGGGGATCGAACCCGAGACCTCAGCATTACAACTGCGCCACCGAGGCAGTCAGTTATTGTAGATGTAGATATAGGATTGTGAGGCATGGTGAAGGTGGTTGGTGAGGTATATAAGCGGGTGCGTTATTAAATTAAGGGATCTGTCCTCACCGATCCCGACGATGCGACCACTCTGGCCATCCGAGAGATAGAGGAAGACACATTTAAAGCACACTCCACAAGACCGTCATTCCGTCCTCGCCGAAGAGGACCTCGCCGCGCTCCCCGAAGCACCCCCGACCCTTCGACCGGCCCGCGTGCCGATGAAGAACAAAATTAGATTATAAGTAGTTTATAAATCCCCCTAAACCCCAATCGCAAATGTCTTTGCCCTCCTCCAGTGGCCGTCCTGAGCCGAGGTCCGTATCCCCCATTAAGGGGGATGCCCTCAGCGAAGGTCACTTAAATTTTAGGGCTGGAGTGCCTACAAGCATTCGCCCGAAAGTCCGGTGTCGCTGACTAAAGCCGACTCACGGTCAGGCTATCAGCAGGCGTCAATCTCAAAAAAAAAAAAAATTAAGGGAACTCAGTCGAGCTTTTACGTGGAAATGCGGGTCAAGTACGGATGTGAGTGATGAGACTTCACATTAAAACAACAAAATAATTTTCCATTTTTTTTTATTTTAATAATCTTTCTATACTTATTACCAACATCATAATATAAATACATTACGCTACGATACGATAAATGAAAAAAAAACAATTTTTCACGTGATTTACAATGCATTGTTTAAAAAATCTGATGATTCCAACATTATAATTTTGCCCGACAGCGTTAGAAAGAGGGCTATGCAGAGACACAAGACAGAATAAAAGTAAATATCAAACTGAATCCACTTTGTGGATTGTCTTAATTGTGGGTTTTTGACCATGTTTCTTTAGATTTGCGTTGAAAGGAATGGCAGATTGGATTTAACTTTGAACTCGGCGTTCAAAAACTATACTTCATAATAGAATAGCGTGTTCCTACGGTTCAATTTGAGTTGATCAAATTTATGTTTTATAGCATAGGTCGGCAAACAAGCAAGTGGGTCACCTAATGGTAAATGATCTCCACTGACTATGTACCCTCACAATACCAAAAGAATTATGGGCGCGTTGCCGACCTTAAAGGAAAGGGATAATTAAGGGAATGGGAGGGGATTTCGGTCTCCGGATATCTCTCACCGTACGAAACGCAGCAGCAAGCTGCTACTTTACGCCGGTTTTCTGTGAGACAGTGGTAACGACCCGGCAAATGGATGCTGTAGACAAGTGTCTACAACGTGGCTCTACCACTCAAAAAATATATAATAACTTGAACCAACAAAAGCGGTGTCGATTTGTTAAGTCAATTCGATTGAAAGTCTGTTCAGACGATTCAATTTGATAAAACATGTCGCTTCATGGTGTCTAGTGGAAGTGTCATATATTATTATTGCTTTTAAATTGATGTAAATATTGATGATGCTTGATGTATGTTAATTAATGTGATATTCCAATATGGGTATATTCTTCTTCCACCTGCCCTTAACCCACTCGTAGTGGGGTCGCGGAACATACTTTTTAACACATGATACAGAATAATTTGGCTTGTAGTTTTTACGACCGACCGCCTGACGTCTGATGGATCTCTCAATATGGCTCGATTGGGAAATAAATAAATAAAATTGCACACGATTTAGCAATTGATTAATTGATATTGAACCGTGTGACTCTGCTATAAGGAGAGACAGCCATCGAAATAATATGACAAGAGACGTAAATCAAGTAAAAAAATAACACTGCCAAAACTCTGTGCAAGGGGGCGGGGCTATAAGTCTATGCATAATAATCTCTAGTTGACACTTGATACGTCTAATTTCTTGCGCGGTGCAGAACGTCGTATCTCGATTTAGAAATTTATTATTTAGACATTAACTTTTATGAAATAAAGTTGATTTTGAACGTTAATTAATTTTTGTTGCGTGTATGAGTGTTACGTGTGATTTTACCTTTGCATGTGTAAGTAAGTGGAGCCGTATTTTTGACAGATTCTTATGACAGTTATCGTTCTAGTTATCTTATTTCGATGGAGACAGCACACAAAAATAACGATATTACACGAGCGACCGTCACCAGCAACCTATCAGTTAATACACAATACCGTGTGTAAAGGAAACGCTTCCGAAAACAAAGACAGATAGTAGTGCTGATGATTACAGATATGATATTACTAAAAAACACACGAAATAAGTAAAACTAGTTTATACGGATTTTCAGATTCAGTCTCTCCCGTGACCACGAAGGCTGAAAAGCCTTCGAAACGTCGGGACTAAAATTAAAATTAAACCGCGATAAAATCCGTATAAACTAGTTTTATTTCAATGTGTAATATTCGCGTAAACATAAGAAATCACTACGAAATAAGTAGACATATTTTTTTTTAAATCAATCCTGTTTGAACCAAATACAATGAAGTTTCATTAAAAAATAACGTAATGTAAAGCCAATAAAAAAACAGTTGACGCTCGGAATCAGCTGTGCAGCGCGGCGCACGGCACGTTATGCCTACTGATTATTGAAGCGCGGTAATGCGTGCTGGTTATTGACCCCGACTTTATTAGTACGATCTACATTGGGAGCTTACGTTTCCAAAATACAAATAATTCCAAATAAACAGCAAAAGAGTATTGTTTTATGTTGTGGGTTGGCAAGTCACTCGTAGTTCCTGATACCCATGACACAGGTTAACCTAGTGTGGGGTCAGGACTATGTGTGTGACTGATAAGTGTATTTATTTATTAACGTTTCGGTTCGGAAGCTGTCCCCTTACATGTACACCCGGTATATGTCATATACATCGATCTGTGTAAAAACCAACGCGTGACAATTTATATAACATACACATCATCGCATTTTTAGGTTTCATAGTACGCTTTACGCTGAATGTTGCTCTTAATCACACGCGAATGGAGTACACATACAAAGTCAATACATCATCTGTGGTCATTATCAGCCACTGATACCTTCATGATAAAACAATACATTTAAAATTAAAATGTCTTTTAACCTGCGTTAATAATTTAAAAAATGGTCAGTTTATATAGAAATAAAATTAGGTAAACACTAAAATTCCAATACTACTAGACGGGGTGTTTAGAAGTAACATTACGCCACACACCGTAGGGGAGCGGTAGAGAGGACCGATTCTGATTGTATTTAGAGTAAGCGAGATGGTTATAATGACGTGGCCGTTTTGTTTAGTATAACTTTTGCATTCACAATAAATGCTATTCGAAATTCTTAATAAAAATCAAGAAATAATATAGTTACTTAAAATAGTTTTTTTTTAATAGGCCGGTAAACGACCAAGTGGGTCAGTGGGATGGTAAGTGACCGGACATGTACGCCCACAATACAAAAAGAATCATGGACGCGTTGCAGACCTTATAGGAAGGATAATTAAGGTATTGGGAAGGGGAGGAGGATTTGGGCCTTCGGATATCTCACTCACCGCACAAAACGCAACAGCAAGCTGCCACTTTACGCCGGTTTTTGTAAGACAGTGGTAACGACCCGGACGAGCCGGCCCTTTCATGCTGTAGACAAAACTGCCCACAGCGTGGCTCTACCACTCACAACTTCAAGTCAAATTAATAACTTAAGTATGTAAATAATGACAATGTTTTATGGGTCACAACAAACAATTTCGTGTTAGTTTATCGAATTTAACGTTCGCGGCTATTCAAATGACAACAGGGTTTTGTTACATATTGTATATACATAATATGTAGGCAAAAGAAAATTCATATATTTAACATTTAAGGGTAAATTTCGAAACAAATATGATGTATTTTTTTCAACTGACTTCAAAAAAAGGAGCTTCTCAATTCGTCTATTTTTTTATGCTACGCGATATCTCCACTAAATATGAACCGATATTGATGATTCTATAATCGATAGGTTTTTTTTTATTACATTGAATAGCGAGACGAACACATCGCTCGCCAGATGGTAAGCGCCTGCCCATAAACAGAAGCAACGCCACACAGAACTTTGAATAACAAAGCACTGCATGGCGTTGAACCCTGAGACATAAGATGTTAAGACTAAGGCCCAGTTATTTCACTGGCTTTAATGTCCTTGAAGGAACACAACAATGTTGCATGGCGGCTGAAAGAGACAAAGCAATGGTACCAACGCATACGAGGGACCTACTTTTACTCCATGATAGTCCTATAGCTTAAGATCTGAAGAATACGAAGGAAAATGGGAACCTCTTCGACGGATAACAGCAAACGCATCGGGATTCTGCTTTTAAAGTAAAATAAATTATTTTAATTTGATTCTTGAGGTCAATTTTCGAAGTTTCGCTCTTCAAACACAATGTAAATCATTTATATGGATATCGCATGCCACAGGCGAGGTGAATAACAGAAAACTCGTGTCACGAAGCCGCGTCACACAGTTTGAAAAAAATATATTAAGACACTGCCTCGGTGGCGCAGTTGTAATGCGTACGCGTTACGAATGAGGCTGACGCTGACGTCTCAGGTTCGATTGAAAGTGATATTAGGTTTTTCTATTACAAAATGCTCAGTATCAGCCCAGAGTCTGGAATTTGTGCCCGGTATGGCGATAGGCTCGCCCCCTATCACATCATGGGGCGGAGATACGCTCGGCGAAATGTGGGTGTACTGGTTACACCTCTGCCTACCACTTCGGGGATTACAGGCGTGAGTGCGTATGTATATAATGACGGCCTCGTAAATGTTTTCTGTTATCATCTCGCATATTTCGTGCTAAAGTCTCGCATCTAGGGGTTGTGTGTGTGGTGTTGGTTGCTCAGTTGTCAGTTGCTAGTTGTTATTGGTGCGCCGGCATCGCGTGTGGGTCTCTGTATTCGCGCCAGTGTCGTTCAACAAACTTCTTTATATAATTATATGACTTCGATTCCTTCTCTCCTAGTACATTATCCACCTGCAAATAAAAATGGTAGCAGTATTTAAAAAAATAAAAATGGTAGCAGTATTTAAAAAAAATAAAAATAGTACCTGTATTTAAAAAAAATAAAAATGGTACCAGTATTTAAAAAAAATAAAAATGGTACCAGTATTTAAAAAAAATAAAAATGGTACCAGTATTTAAAAAAAATAAAAATGGTACCAGTATTTAAAAAAAATAAAAATGGTACCAGTATTTAAAAAAAATAAAAATGGTACCAGTATTTAAAAAAAATAAAAATGGTACCAGTATTTAAAAAAATCAAAGCTGTCACACAAATTTTGTAGTCAGTTTTGTCTACAGCATGAATGGGCCGGCTCGTCCGGGTCGTTACCACTGTCTCACAGAAAACCGACGTAAAGTAGCAGCTTGCTGTTGCGTTTCATACGTTGAGTGAGATATCCGAAGGCACAAATCCCCTCCCCTTCCCAATTCCTTTCCTTTAAGGTCGGCAACGCGCCCATGATTCTTTTGGTATTGTGGGCGTACATGGGCATTGTAGATCACTTACCATCAAGTGACCCAATTGCTCGTGTGAAGGCCTATGCAATAAAAAAAAATAACAGACATAACAATTTGAGTAGGATTAAGCATGAGATTTTATATTATAGTGCCTCAAACTGCTTCTTATTTGAAAATATCTGGCCTTGTTTTGGATTTGAACCTATACTCGACATTTGGGGCCCCCCTACGACCCGGGGCATTCATATTGTGAATGTTCATGGACTATCGCATACAGATGACCAGGTTCACATTTGCCGCACTATGCTATAAAAAAGGTGTCAAACCATCGAAATAAGATAACTAGAACGATAACTCTCTTAAGAATCTGCTAAAAATACGGCTCCGCTTACTTACACATGCAAAGGTATTATTAATGAACGTTCAAAATCAACTTTATTTCATAAAAGTTAATGTCTCAATATTACATTTCTAGATCGAGATAAGACGTTCTGCATCGCACAAAAAAATAGACGTATCAAGTGTCAACTAGAGATTATGCACAGATTTTTATAGCCCCGCCCCTTTGCACAGTTTTGTGGGGTATTTTTTTTGCTTAAGGTACATTTCTTGTCATCTTATATCGAAGTGTCAAACCTGTAATATCGCATTTTGTTGGGAGTTAAATCTAAACTAATATTATAAAGAGGAAAGATTTATATTTTCGTATGTAACGAATAAACTTAAAAACTACTGGACCGATTTCAAAAATTCTTTTGCTGTTAGAAAGGTACATTATCACTGGGTAACATAGGGTACTTTTTATCCCGGAAAAGGCCGCGAGCAAAGAATAGTAAAGATATAAATACAAAATATTTTATTTGGCACCAACTTAATCTATTTACAGCTTGCTGGGTTTGGTGTCTCCTTTTAAGTATGAGATACCTGTGTTAGGAGACACTGCTCTTCCATATCCAATTTAATACATTAAACAGAACAAGGTAGGTAACTAACCAGGTATATGGTTAATGTTTATCTGTAAATAAATTGTTATACCTTGTAAGGTGGTGTAATTATGACATCATTGTAAACGCGTATGTTCTGTCCCGCCCAGCTGACGTTGTCTATGACGCGAGCGATCGCCAAGAACAACCGCTGACCCTCGGGGTCCAAGCAGGCCGCTAGCGCAGACACCTGTAATGAAGACAGTATTGTTTTATGACACCTCAATAATTATAACTGTTGAGTGGTAGAGCCATGCTGTAGACAGTTGTGTCCAACGCGGTATTGTGGGCTTCATCGGCGGTAGAAATTACTTACTATCACGCGATTGAGGCTAAGACTGAGGTCTCAGGTTTGTGCCTCAGGTCGGTAAAGTGATATTTGGATTTTCTATTACGCAATGCTCATTATTAGCCCAGAGTCTGGAATTGTGGTCAGAAGGGCGATAGGCTCGCCCCCTATCAAATCGTGGGACGGAAATGGGCCCGGCGAAATGTAGGTGTACTGGTTACACCTCTGCCTACCCCTTCTGGGGTTGCGTATGTATGTATGTATCATTTAGAAAACAGATTTGTAATTTCTAAATGGCTGAACATATTTTCTTGATAGCTAACAAATTTCTCAATCAAAACCAGCTTTCAAATAGAAACAAAACTCATCTAAATCAGTCCATTCGTATGAACGGTTTCAGTAACACAGTCACATACACACAAGCACAGACAGACAAACACACTTATAACGAGCCTCCTTTTTGTTGGACGTTACAAATATTGGAGGTATAAGTGAAAGTAGATATCAACAAGTCGTAAGTTTTTCAGATGCTGATGTAACATTGCATCATATTGTGATAATAGTAGTCATATAAACTGACTGCCTCGGTGGCGCAGTTGTAATACGTACGCGTTATGTTTACGACAGTGCTGAGGTCTCGGGTTCGATCCCCTGTTGGGTAAAAGTGATATTGGGTTTTTCTATTACGAAATGCTCAGTATCAGCCCGGAGTCTGGAACTGTGTCCAGTATTCATAACAATAGAACAACCTGCTTGTCTCATCATTCAAGCTAATAAAATATAAACACCTTTACATTACTTACATTATATTAGTGTAGATTACATTACATAAGTTTCATGATTTCTAGCTAAATGTTTAAAACCAAGAATTATTATTGAACTCCACGTATATTACATTCTTTGTAAGTATTTCTTTATTTATTTATATCATAGGCCGGTAAACGAGGAAGTGGGTCACCTAATGGTAAGTGATCTCCACCGCCCATGTACCAAAAGGATCATGGGCGCGTTCCCGACCTTAAAGGAAAGGGATAATTAAGGGATTCGGATAGGGAAGGGATTCGGGCCTCGGGATATCTCACTCACTGTACAAAATGTAGGAGCAAGCAAGCTACTTTACGTCGGTTTTCTGTGAGACAGTGGTAACGAGGTGGCCCATTCATGCTGTAGACATGTCTACAGCGTGTTCTACCGCTTATAAAAGTATGATGAAATCTCAGGGGAATTTGGTATAAGTTTGTTTACATTGCAAGTTTTGTTAAAAAATGTCATGGTTATGGCGACAATTACTAGAAAAACAAGCTGTTATACTCACTAATCTCCGTTTATGCTCTATTGTGTTACGCACGCGAGTGTTCAATTTATGGAGGTTTAGAGACGCAGGGGGCTCCGGCACAGTTGTCACTTCCTTCTTGATCTGAACGTCGCTCACCAGCGACAAGTTCACGATATTCACATCGTGGCGCTTCGGGTCTCCACTCGAAGACGGACACTTTAATATGAGCATCTTAGTTTGCGGGTCGAAAGCTAGCACTTCCCCCTCAATGCTCTCATTGTAACACGTGCGTGTGGCCACTATACTGCCGATGGTGAAGCAGTCTGACACCACGGTGGACATTTTCGCGTGTTTGTGCAGTTTATTTCATATATTGTTTGGATTTTTGTAAATGTGTATTTGTTGCGATGTGCGATCCGCCATGGAATTTGACAGGCACAGATTATGTAGCGACGTTTCGTTTCACGTTGCGTTTACTTTCACTTTTTGGAATTATGTTTATTTTTTATTACATTATATTTTCGCACTTACTTTTTATAGAACGTAGAGTTGTTATTTATCTGGGTTATTATAATATTTCGATTCCGGTAGAGAACATGAGATGTGAGTATTAGATTAGTAAAACCGAATTAATTTTAATCGATATTGATTACAAGCTGTTTTAGTCGATTTTGATATAAATATTATTTTTTGGTACTAATTTGACTCCAAGAGGAGGAGTTAACGGATTCGGAATTTAGGTTTGGGCCTCCGGATATGTCACCGTACGAAATGCAACAGTCAGTCTTCTGCGAGATGGTGGTAGGCAACAATCCGGGCGAGCCGGCTCCTTTATGTTGCAGACAAAACTGTCTTTTTTTTATTGTATAGGCCGACAAACAAGCAAGTGGGTCACTTGATGGTAAGTGAACACCACTGCCCATGTACGCCCACAATACCAAAAGAATCATGGGTGCGTTGCCGAACTTAAAGGAAAGGGATAATTAAGGAATTGGGAAGGGAAGGGGATTTAGGCCTAAAATTAATAAACAGAAAAATAGACCTATTAACCCGATTTATAATAATATGTAAGTTCAGAAATGTTAGATCTAGTCTTAGGATCTAGTTATGTATAAAAAAAATCATAACATTAAAAATGACCACCTAAGATAAAGTAGTTTATAAAAAATGCCAATATTATATAGTATACGCACTCACGCCTGTAATCCCCGATGGGGTAAGCAGAGGTGTAACCAGTACACCCACATTTCGCCGAGCGTATCTCCGTCCCACGATGTGATAGGGGGCGAGCCTATCGCCATACCGGGCACAAATTCCAGACTCCGGGCTGATACTGAGCATTTCGTAATAGAAAAACCCAATACCACATTACCCGACCCGGGGATCGAACCAGAGACCTCAGCGTTGGACTCAATCGTAACGCGTACGCATTACAACTGCGCCACCGAGGCAGTCAATAAGCCAACTACTACGCTACTACGCGTGACTACGCTACACCTGATGGTAAGTATAGCGTAATCCATTAATACTGTCGACCAACGATAGACACTGAATCTATCGCAGATCGGCAGAATTATGCCGACCTGCTTAGTTGCTTCTTCACACTCCGTTTAAAGGATCCCAAGTTATAGGAAGGAGGGAACACGTGCGCCGGCAAGCTATTCCACAGCTTTATGGTCCGACAGAAATACGATTTTGCGAACCTCTTGGTCGGAGCCGAGATGGAAGAGACCACGAAGCTATGGTTTCGCAAGCCAGCACGCGTGGTTCTGAAGGAAAGGTGAGGAAGGAAGGAAGGGTGTTTATTACTAAATAATTATAATAGATACAATACATATCTATTTTTAGTAAGTAACTATTATTATGATGACCAACGTTTCCTCTAAACCCAGCTTTTATTTCAACGCTGAATACTATATTCAGTTCAACTGATAGGTTCATAAAAAATGGATATACAAAATAAAACACAAAATAATAATAAAATTGTTTAATTTTATGTATGAAACAAAAATCTTAACACATTCAATCACAGCTTATAATAATTTTATCGGCTCCAATAAAATGGAAATATTCAAATGTTGGCAAAAATCAAACGCAAATACACCTTTGATCCACAATAAAACATAAAATTCCATTTGCTGATAACTATAAATGGTTGAAAGAATGTGTATCCTTTGTCATTCACAATAATAAAAAATATATTCCATAGACAACAATTCAATGTGTAGACAATTTCACAGCAAATGAGGCTTTAAGGTCGTCTACTCCTTAGTCTTTTATCTAAAATAAAAAAGAACCAATAAACAATTTTTTTTGCATTTGATTTTCAACCAACAATATGCTTATTTTTGAATTGCAAATACAAATCATTTCGTGAATTAGTAAAAGTAACTCATACATTTTCGTTCTTTTAAGTGTCATTAAAAAAATACTACCAGAATTGACGTATGTTCAGTCCAAAAACAAGGGGAGGCAAAAATCTTATTTAGTCGCAACTACAGATCACTGACAAAATATAGACCTCGTATGTGTAATTGCTCACATGCCGTATGCATTATTTTTTGCAATTCAAAAACACGCGATGAATTTCTAAAATACTCTTATAACCTACATTAGAATATAAAAATATTGCTAAAAGTTTTTTTTATCTCCCGATATGTCAGTTGGTGAGTTAGGGTTTTTTTTTTAAATCCATAGGTCTATTTTTTATGAACAGTTAGTTAACTTGCAAATGCCATGTTTTAAATTATTATAATTTTGTCTTTTCAAAATATACATATCTCACACTTCCTGAAGAGGTAGGTAGACAGAAGTATAGCTAGTACAGCCACGTTTCGCTGAGATTATTTCCGTCCCATGATGTGATAAACGAGCATGTCGCCATAGCTATCGAGCACGAATTCCAATCGTCGTATTATGACAAAATATTAAAATAGCGTACTTTTCCCGCCTTAAAAAATGACATCTGTCAATAGCCGCCATTTTGTTTTCTATTTTTAAATCACCAACTGACACGAAGGAAGTCATTACAAGAGATTTGTGTACAAGAAGAAAAATACAAAAACGTGTACCTAAACATCTAGGAATACAATATGTTGTTTTTTTTATCATTTTCCGTATTTATATAAGTCTAAATCTACCCACATATAAAAAACCGGGCGGTAAAATCATTACACGGTTACAAAACCGACAAAAAACGACCAAAAATTCCAATTTCCTAACATTCGACTCTGAACTTTACCATTAGTGTTTACTAATTGTCATTCAAAGTAGAAATTTCACACCGAATATCTTTTTTTGGCATTAAAGACAAACGGCAATTAGAACAGAAAATTCTTTTTTTCCAAAAATATTTTATAAATAAATAACACGTGTAATGATTATTATAAGCACCGCAATCCTGGACTTTTCTAAAAACACTATATTATATTATGCCATTAATTATTAAAAATATTTTGACAAAATTTTAAACCTGAAAGTAAAAAAAAAAACAAAAATCTCATTTTTTTATAACTTTTACATTCCAGATGTTGTATAATACTCATACCGTACACTATACGTTGCTTAAATTTGACCACACCTTTCTGTAACAAGTTGTATATAATATGATTAAACAGATTTCAACTCTAAAACTTCCAGCATACACTCCGTAAAAACCGAAAAGGCTTTTGAGTCCGAAAAGTCCAGGATTGCGCCAGCATAAGCCCCGGCCGTAGCATCAGTCTTGTGCGTTGCGTCTAGTTGATGATGATCAATCTAGGCGGCAGCATTCCCTTCTTACTCAGCCATACTCTGTGAAAAGAACAGAGAAGAACATTAGGTTGTACTGAAAAGACCGAGTAGACCGTGGTTGAGATTGGTAGATCTGAGGAATACATGTATGATTTTGAAAATAATTTACTTGGTTTGTTAGTATTGAGTGCTTAAATTATACTTTTAAGAATAATCTGATGATAAATTATACAAAGGTCTCGAGATTGATCCCAGGGGTATTTATTTATTTTTAATACACCATGTTACGTATGTATTAATTGCTTACTATAATGGTGAAGGAAACACCGTGAGGAAACCTGCATACTTGAGAAGTTCTTCATAAGATTTTCGTAATAATGTGAAGTCTGCCAACCCGCATTAGGCCAGCGTGGTGGACTTAGGGTAAAACCACGTCATTAGTAGAGGAGGCCTGTATCTAGCTGTAGGACAGTGTTTATGATACAGGGCGAATATAAACAGTGAAAGCGGAGTACGAACACCCTCTTTTACTTCTGAGTTCCTGGTACTATTCACAAACCAGTGGTGGTTTCGTGGTCTCCTCCATCTCGGCTAGAACTAAAAAGTTCGCAAAATCTTACTTCTGCCGGACCATCAAGCTGTGGAATAGTTTGCCGGCACACGTGTTCCCTCCTTCCTATAATATGGGGTCCTTTGAACGGAGTGTGAAGAAGTAATTAAGCAGGCCGGCATAATTTTGCCGACCTACGAGACACATCGTTTGTCGTTGGTCGACAGTATTCTTGGATTGCGCTGTACTTACAATCAGGTGTAGCGTAGTCACTTTGCCGAGATAGGATAAAAAAAATCAGTTTTCAAAGCACCCAGAATAGGGGTTTTAGCGGGAATTCTGACAGTGCGGTGGCTCTCTTATTTTAATTATTTCCTAAACTGGTTTAAAGTTGTGTTTGTTGTATAAAAGTGGTGTGGTTTTGTGCAATAATCATTAACGCTGATGAATAGTGTATGGAAACATTGAAATAAGTGAATTTAGGTGATTTTTGACCAAGGGTATCGATCGACCTTGTGCGTTCGATCCGCTTGAAGAAACTCGTCTAAGAAGCATCGAACTGAAATGAATTAACACTAAAACTCCAGCAAGACCTTGAAATCGGTCACACGCCCGTTTCATCGTTCTTAGAAAATAAGAAAAGAATATAACTAATGACTTGGCAGCATGGTCTCTGATCTTAGCCGGTTACTTATGGAACAAAAATACAAAAAAATAAAAACACCCAGAATATCATCATAATTGTCAAAAATGTTCAGCATAACTCCATCCGTAGGATTGGGTATGGGTACGTTGATGACTTACCCAATACCAGCTCCGAGCAGGAGTGACACGATGTTGGTGACCAGCACGGCTGCAATGGCGCCGCGACTGAACAGGCACGTACGACGAACGGACAGACAGTGGCTCTGCGGAACATCATACTAATATTACAAATGTGAATGTAAGTTTGTTACGCTTTCACGCGAAAACTACTTAACCGATCATCACGAAACTTTGTACACATATTCTTGGAGGTATAAGAAGTAACATAGGATACTTTTTATGAAAAAAAAACTATTTGTTTGTTATGCTTTCACGCCTAAATCACTGAATCGATTTTGATGAATTTGAGATTCATCAAAATCGATTGATGAGTCGTAACGCGTACGCATTACAACTGCGCCACTGAGGCAGTAAAACACCAACTTCTATATCTTCAAACCACAACTTACAAGTCAAAAAAAACATGTGTGCAATTCACACGTGGTAGAAGTGAAACCTTCAAAAATTTCTGGAAGAGGATAATTGTAGGTTTAGTAATGATCATAGTGATACAAAGTTTGATAATTATTTTACATGTTATTCGTATATATATTACATAGATTTATTCAGACTCGGAGCTTATATTTTCGATAAATGATACAATGAAGAGTTTTATTATAAAAATGATGAAAAAACTCTACAAACGTATAATACGTACACGTATACAAAACACCACGGTTGTTGTGATGCCTTTTCTCAAGCGTCGTACTACGCATGCGCGCACAACTGTATAATGCTTCCTATCTCATTTTCTCCCACGTTAAATCTTATGAATTTATGTGTCTGTCGCTTTTTCGTTTCATCGACTTTCAAATCACAACGGTGCTAAACAAGTTTTCACTTCAAAATGTGTATGGTAATTTACCTGCTGCATGGCCGGAGGTGCAAGCTGTTGTTCCAAGACCTCGATGGAGGAGGTGGCTGATGGTGGACCGCGAGCACTCACCGGATGCTTGAACCGCCAATCCCTGAAACAGCACGACAATATTAAACGTCTGGTGTTTTTTTTTATTTTATTACATTGTCTTAATTTAATTTTTTATTTTATTGCTTTCGTCTACAGCATGAATGGGCCGGCTCGTCCGGGTCATTACCACTGTCTCACAGAAAACTGGCGTAAAGTAGCAGCTTGCTGCTGCGTTTCGTACGGTGAGTGAGATATCCGGAGGCCCAAACCCCCTCCCCTTCCCAATTCCTTAATTATCCCTTTCCTTTAAGGTCGGCAACGCACCCATGACTCTTTTGGTATTGCGGGCGTACATGGGCGGTAGAGGTCACTTACCATCAGGTGACCCACTTGCTTGTTTGCCGGCCTATGCCATAAAAAAAATACATTGAGTGACGAAACGAGCAGGTCGCTCGCCTGATGGTAAGCGTCACGCCTGCTCATAAACAGAAGCAACGCCACACAGAACTTTAAATAACAAAGCACTGCATGACACTGGACTGCGCTCGTCACCCCGAGACAGTCTCCTAATGCCCCGTAATTTCACTGGCTTCAATGTCCTTCAAACCGGATCGCAACAGTGCTTACACACTGTTGCTTGGCGGCAGAAATAGACAAAGCGGTGGTACCAACCCAGCCGGCCTCGCATACGAGGGACCTACCACCTTGTATTGTGTAAGTGGGTTTTTTTCGAATGGTTTTGTGCTGTTAGCTTATATTGCTTTTACAGCTTCACCTGACAATAAAGCCGGTGCTTATGGCGCTCTAGCCAGAAATATGTATAGTGTATTTAGTAGCGATTAAGCACAGAGGCGCCTTTTAGAAGGCTCAGACCTCAGCTTGAACAATCGCTGGGGAGTATAGTTTAGGGCCGTCTCTGCACATCATTATGCCGAGGGTCAGTTGTGGGAGCTCTTTTGACTCGCAGGCGTGTCCTATGTCGGGGCCGCGTATTATTATTGCGATTCGGATTGGGCGAGGAAAGTGCTGCTTCCATAGTGACTGTAATGGAGTCGTTGGGATCTGCCAAAACATGTTTGTTTACCACTCTATAATACTGCTTTTGTTGATCATCAAATTTTAAAATTAAGCAAGCTGCTACTTTACATCGGTTTTCTGTGAGACGGTGGTAACGACCCGGACGAGTCGGCCCATTTATGCTGTAGACAAAAGTGTCTACAGCATGGCTCTACCACTCATAGCTACTAACTACTAAACTTCTTAATCATCTACTATTATTTATCTACACTAATATTATAAAGAGGAAAGATTTGTATTTTTGTATGTAACGAATAAACTTAAAAACTACTGGACCGATTTCAAAAATTATTTTGCCGTTAGAGTGCTACATTATCACTGAGTAACATAGGCTACTTTTTATCCCGGAAAACGTCCAACAGTCACACACATAGTCCTGACTCCACTCTAGGTTAATCTGTATCGTGGGTATCAAGAACTACGAGGGACTTGCCAACCCACAACACCAATAGAACTAACGGTCCTTTTTTATAAATAGCTACTCACTTTGGTGGTAGTTGGTCGGGTCTACTGCTCCACTCCCAAACCCAGTCGTTGGAGTCATCCTGTGGACAAAACATGGTTTTAAATCTCTACGCTATTATTATTTTAAAGCGACGCTTTTTATAACCCGACCAAAGGGGAATCGTTCTCGCACACCAAGGGTTTTGTATAAGTCCTCTTCAATTTTCACTTATTCTTATTTGTCTTGTTTTATTTCTAATGCTTGACCCCTTTCATTCAGTAGAGGAGGCCCGTGCCCAGCAGTGAGACGTGTATAATACAGGGCTATTATTATTATGTTTGTCATGCCATAATCTCGGGACTACAGAGTCCCGGACTTTGGGAAGGCGTGCGTGGGGCCGAAGCCAACACGTAGAGGCCAGTTAGAAATTTTTAATTTAATAAGGTGATGTGACACCGCCCGACGGCTATCCTTGTATACACTATAGAAGTGTATCCAAGGACAGCCCCCTGTTGGTGTAGGACTATTGTAGGGATGGGCAAAAATTCATATATTCTGTTTTATTGAGATGAGGTGTTGGTGAATTAGATAACCGGGTCTATGGAAAAGACTATGGCACCTGCCTGACCTATGTTAAAAACATGGATAAAATAGGCAGGTGGTGACTCGCCAACTCAGGTAGATGGGCTCACTAAAATAGTCACTAGAAAAAGCGACAAGGGAGCAACACCCAGATGAGTGGCTAAAGGGCGGAGAGGTGTCACTGGGCTTTATACAACGATCATTTGCTTCCTTAGGGTCCCATCACGTTGCCCACTCACCACTTACGATTCACATCCACTCTTCGAGCATGAAGCTCTCGCGATTATTATTATTATTCTTATTTATTATTTGATATTGGCTATAACACATACACATATAAAAAATCATTATGCATAATATTCTTCCACCTGTTTTTATCCCACTCGCAGTGGGGTCGGAAGAACATACTTATTAACACATGTTAAAGAAAGATTTGTCTTTTAATTTTTACGACCGGCCGCCTGCCTCACGTCAATCGCTCTGAGAAGAAAACACCCAGACCCGAAACAAAATCACACAATATGTGAATCACACATTTGTCTCGGTGCGGGAATCGAACCCGCGGACTCTCGCTTCACAGCCGGCTACTCGCCCACTACTGGAAGCCGTGCATAATATATAATTATGTATTTTTTTGTATGTTTCTATCATCGAAATAAGATAACTAGAACGATAACTCTCATATGAATCTGCCAAAAATACGGTTCCACTTACTTACACATGCAAAGGTAAAATCACACGTAACACTCATACACGCAACAAAAATTTATGAACGTTCAAAATCAACTTTATTTCATAAAAGTTAATGTCTAAATATTAAATTTCTAGATCGAGATACGACGTTCTGCATCGCGCAAAAAATTAGACGTATCAAGTGTAAACTAGAGACTATTATGCACAGACTTTTATAGCCCCGCCCCCCTGCACAGAGTTTTGTTGGGGGTAATTTTTTTGCTTGAGTTACGTTTCTTGTCATCTTATTTCGATGGTTTCTATTGTATTTGTGTAATAAATTTTTAGGTATATATGAATATGGCGAACATGACTGTAAGGTACTCGTTTCCTTTGCCCATTCCTTCAACAAAATTAAAAAACTATTTTCATAGAGTATTCTTACCCGCCAGCAGTTGATGTAAACGCCTTTCAGCTCATCTTCAGTGGACGGCTCCAGGTTCGGACTGTTGGGTGGAGATTTTGGACTGAAATGATAACAAAAAAATACATTGTTATACGAATACAACGTTTAATATGTCCGTCCGGGCGTTGACATACTTTTCCGGGATAAAAAGTAGCCGATGCCCTAATCTGGCCATGGTCTACCTCAGCCCCGGATCTAGGGGGCGTCCCAGGCGGCAGTTTCATATATGTAATATGATTAAATATTAAAAACTTGCTCCACAAAGCGCCTAGCATACGGTATCCTGGTTGGTTCACCGTCGACTTGTAAGAAAAAGGCGCCAAACAGGCCCACGCCACAAGTGAAAAGTACAAACTTATTAAAGGGTTCTTATTGTCCCATTCACGAAAAATGCCTACCATTATATATTTGTGAGTTTTTTTAAAGTAATATATCTCAAACGCTGGAGAGAGGAACGTCACTATCAAGTTTCTGCCCCAGTTCGTAAAAGTCGTAGATCCGGGGCTCGTCTACCTGTGTGCCAAATTTCATCCAAAACCGTTAAGGAGCGATTAACAAATATCCCAATTCACAAACTCACAAATATCCAAATGTTTTTTATTTCCCAGATAGACATACGAGCAAGTGGGTCACCTGATGGTAAGTGGACTCCACCGCCCATGTACGCTCACAATCTTAAAATAATCATGGGTGCATTGCCGATCTTAAAAAAGGGATAAGTAGCGGATTGGGATGATGGTTGGAAAGAAGGACAAGTCATAACGCTCGTGAAACACCGCAGGGAGTTCATACCAGAGCTTGCATGTACATACGTGGTAGGAAACTTAACGTGCTAGATTTATGCCTGCATCGTTATTTCTCACCGTCCCGTCACTTGCAAACATCCTCTCTGTCCAAACTAGTATCCACATAAGGCTAGACGATAACCTGTCAGACTGGATCATGCCGACCGCCGCGCTATACCGCGCCGCGCGCCCCTCGCGTCATACCCGTTACGAATGAAGGTCATTTTTTACACACATCACTTTATATATACATCCTTTGCATTTGCAATAACACTTTCTATAAATGTTACAATTCTCTGTTTTTAATCTACCGACTAGATCTGAATGAAATCTGTACATACATACATAGACTCACGCCTGTTTCCCATAGGGGTAGGCAGAGACAACGGATTTCCACTTGCTACGATCCTTGCATACCTCTTTGGCCTCATTCACATTAAATTTTTCATACATGCACGTCGGTTTAGGGTACTCCTGACCTAGCCTTTCTCGAGAATATCTCCACAACTTGATCTATGAAAGTTCGCCGAGGCCTTCCCCTCCCAACTGTACCATTCACACTCGCCATGTATATTTGTTTCGTCAATCTTCTTTCATCCATCCTCTGAATGAAGTCTGTGTCATATTTTAAACAATTCATGCATGTGAGTGCCTGCATTCAGTGCATGGTGTCAATAGTTAGAAATATTTTATTCACAGATATGAGTAGAAGGATTATCATTTTGATATTATCATAAAAAGCACCCACGCTTTTTTTGACAATAAAATATTTTAAACTATTATTTATTTTTAATTTTTTAGTTGGGTTTTCTATATGACCGTATTTTTTAGTTTTTTTAAACTATACAACGTGTTATAGAAAGGGGCGGGCAAATTTAAGCAATGTATAGTATAGCGTATAAGTATTTTTTCTCCCATAGTACCAAATCCGATTGCATTGCTAGTACAATAATTATAGAATTTTCTTTTTTATCGCATGAGTAACATGTCGATATCGACTTTTAACTTTGGACAACCCTAAATGATAAACAATGATACTATAGACCTACTTTCATTTAATAATTTTATAATTAAAAAAACATTAAAGAGTTGTCAAATGTCAATATTTATTTGACGCAGTCAGTTCGGTAATTTCTGATTTTATGAAGTATGTTTACGAGTTCAAAAAATATGTTGTATTTGACTAAAAATAAGTATTATGTATTGGTACTTTGTGTTGGTGTAATTGATAACAGCTTTTAAGAGGATCGTCGAATGTATTAAGCCTAATTCATAGATGGAAGACACGAGAATGAAGTCTTTAAAATGCTTCTAGAGGATGGTACCCATATCGTCTTCAGCACGCAATCTCTTTCAGGTGTTATTTTGTGTTTAAATTACAAGTTACGTACGTATGTTCGTAGAATTACGTACAACTTATTCAAGTTTATTAAAAAGTGAGTGTCGTTCATAATAATTAATAGTGATGTCACCAATCTTATCGATCTTACTAATAAACGAGTGATCAAAATTAGTGAAATTTTTGAATGTCTTGGTATTGAAAAGGTCCGGTACATATGTACTAATTGTAAGGTGTATGTAATGACACTAAAATATGACCACACCTTTCTGTAACACGTTGTATATTTTCAATGATTTTCAATAAAATTGAAATTAACAAATTATTAAAATTGAATTGTCATCGGTTCTTGATAAGTATGGCAAATTTGGAGTTAATCCGACGTTTTGAAGGGGGTCAAAATCATGTTCAAAGTTTCCGTTACATACATACATACATACATACGTATGAAGCTAATAAAAGCGTGTTAAAAAAGATCCGGCGGCGCCTGCGCGACCGCAAGTAACATTACACGCGTACGTACACGATGGATCGATTGTTACTGTAATCGATACCATGTGCAGCCGATGTGTTTATTATGATAAAATCTACATCTGCGCCTACGTCAAGAGACATTGCATCTCACGACGAGTCAGTATAAATTATGACGCGTCGATCTGAAGATATACAAACAATAACAAACATAAAACGGATTCGAATAAAACAAATAAAGTTATAATAAAAATAAACAATATTGAGTCGGTGCTTTCTACCTATACTACCTTTTTACCATTAATAATAATATTAATTCTAGCCCTGTATTATATACGTCCCACTGCTGGGCACGGGCCTCCTCTACTGAATGAGAGGGGTTAGGCCTTACTCCACCACGCTGGCCTAATGCGGGTTGGCAGACTTCACATGCCTTCGAAATTCTTATGAAGAACTTCTCAGGTATGCAGGTTTCCTCACGATGTTTCCTTCACCGTTAAAGCAAGCGATAATTAACAATTAATACACACATAACTTAGAAAAGTCAGAGGTGTATGCACTTGGGGCTGGTTTTGAACCTGCGACTTTCGTCTCGACAGTCCATACCACTCCCCGCTGAGCTATCACTGCTTTTTCCATTACATTGCAACAACACCGACTCAATAAACTAAAGTACATAGCTAAAAAAAACCATTTGACTTCGATGCTTTAATTATTAGGTTTTTTTAGCCGGTCATGTCTTGTAAATAAGTTTTCTTGTTCCATTTTGAATGAAAGAATAATAATCATAATCAGTGCATAAATGTTTTAATCTTTCATCCCCGATTTCCCCCTCCCCCCTTCAAGCGGTGGAATATCATCTTCAAAGAAAAACAACCATCGAATAATAGTAATAATCATCCAAATCGATACAAATTTGGCGGAGTTGTGCGCGTACATCATACTAATATTATAAATGTGAATGTAAGTTTGTTTGTTACGCTTTCACGCGAAAACTACTTAACCGATCATCATGAAACTTTGTACATATATTCTTGGAGGTATAAGAAGTAACATACGATACTTTTTATGATAACAAAAAAAAAAAAATTTGTTTGTTACGCTTTCACGCCTAAATCACGGAACCGATTTTGATGAATTTTGATGTAGAGATAGACGGGACCCTGGAGACGGTTATAGGCTACGTTTTATTTCGAAAAAGTCTATTCACGCAAGAGCAAAAGCTAGTACATAATAAAAATAATATCGACGAATTGAGAACCTCCTTTTGTTCGATGTAGATTAAAAAAAGGGGGCAACAACATCGCATACGTGCCCTGTATGTAATTGGGTAGTTGACTAGATTTTTTTTATTATTTAAATCAATAAGTTACGTTACTCAAAATCTATTGCAGAAAGAATTTTATAAATCGGACGAAAAATAAATAAGATAGAAGCCATTCAAATCCTGTAGAAGGGGTAATTGTCAAATGACAGACGATGCAACCTTTGACGTCACTGTGTAAAATGTTCATTATAGTGCACGCGTGCAAGCGAGATAGTGAGATATCCCTACTACGCACCCACTTTTCCTCATACCAACATTTAAAGTCATAACTGCGGGCACATTTCTGAACCAATTATGATTGTGTTTTAATAAAAGGGTTTCTTTTGCGTATCATTTTCTGTTGCTTATAAAATAATGTATAAAATTCAATATAGGAAACTACCCTATTGCGATCGCCATGATGCGTCGGCAAGGCTTCAACCGCTACAAGCACAATATTTAATTACTTCACAATGCATGTAATTATGTACGAAGCGAATACCGACCAACAGTGTGGGTAGATTGAGGTCGCGAACTATTTATTAACCGACTTAAAAATGGAGGAGGTTCTCAATTCGGTGCGATTTTTTTATGATCATCGATTCCTTTATAGCATTGGCCGGCAAAAGAGCAAGTGGGTCATAATAAAAAAAATAACATTGACTGGCTCGGTGGCGCAGTTTCAATGCGTACGCGTTACGACTGAGGCTGACGCTGAGGTCTTGAGGGTTCGATCCCCGGGGCGGGTATAAAGTGATATCGGGGTTTACTATTACGAAATGCTAAGTATCGGCCTGGAGTCTGGGATTAAATAAATAAATACACGTCCAACAGTCACACACATAGTCCTGACCCCACACTAGGTTAACCTGTATCGAGGATATCAGGAACTACGAGGGACTTGCCAACCCACAACACCCAGACCCGAGACAAATATTTGTGGATCAGACAAACATTTGTCAGGTGCGCGAATCGAACCCACGGCCTCACGCTTCGCAACCGGCTACTCGCCCGCTGCGCCACGGAGGCTGTCAAATTGTGATTGTGCCCGGTATGGCGATAGTAGAGTGGTCGAGTGGTAGAGCCACGCTCGAATGGTAGAGCCACGCTGTAGATAGTTTTGTCTACAGCATGAATGGGTTGGCTCGTCCGGATCGTTACCACTGTCTCACAGGAAACCGGCGTAAAGTAGCAGCTTGCTGCTGCGTTTCGTACGGTGAGTGAGATATCCGGAGGCCCAAATCCCCCTCCCCTTCCCAATTCCTTAATTATCCCTTTCCTTTAAGGTCGGCAAAGCGCCCATGATCCTTTTAGTATTATGGGCGTACATGGGCGGTGGAGATCACTTACCATCAGGTGACCCACTTGCTCGTTTACCGGCCTATGATATAAAAAAAGGCTCGCCCCCCATCACATCATGGGACGTAGATACGCTCGGCGAAATGTGGGTGTACTGGTTATACCTCTGACTATCCCATCGGGGATTACAGGCATGAGTGCGTACGTATGTATATTTGTTCGCTGTAGTTAATTTATATAATTTTCTCACCTGCCCTTAACGCTGGAGGCTCTAGAGTGCCTCACGGATGAGTCGCGACTCTCTCGCTGTGCCTCACGCAGTAATCGAATGTACTCGTTCTCGACAGCGGCCAGACCACCGCCCGAGTTCAGCTCCACCCATGACTCTGCTGGCAATATTATACGATATTACAAATACAAATGTCAATCTCGAATAGTAGAGTCATGCTGTAGACAATTTTGTCTACAGCGTGAATGACAACCCCGAATTTAGGAAACGTAATTTCCTCACGATGTTTTCTTCACCGTTAAAACAAGTGATAATTAACAAAGAATTCACACGTAACTTAGAAAAGTCAGTGGTGCATGCTCTTGAGGCTGGTTTCGAACCTGAGACTTCTCGACAGTCCGTGTCACTCCCCGTTGAGCTACCGCTGCTCTGCTTTGACAAAACAGAAAAACCAGCTCCGGATCTAGGGGGGCAAACCGGGGCACTCGCCCCGGGCGGCAGTTCCAGGTGGTGCCAAAATCATAACATAATATGATAAAAAAAAATTGTTATCTTATTTCGATGCTTTCAGTTCATAATATAATCTGTTAAAGCGAAATATAGTTTACTTTGTGTATCTCTCTATTCTAAAAAAAAGTAACTGGCGCCGCCGCCGCTGCCAAAAGCTTGTCACGCTATCTCCACCGAAACCACTGGGGGTATGGGGTCGAGACCGATACCAATCGATGCAGAATAATATGGGGAAGAAAGTAAGATAAGTATGTCTCATATTCGTCGGACTTTAAGATTTTTTTTATTTTATGTTTTGTGAAAAAACATGGGCACCGCCCCTAGTTTATTATAATTTTGTTTCTATTCTCAATCTTGTTTCGGTCTTTTTAGTGTATTAGTTTTAAATTGCCTTTTTCACGTAAGTATTTATTTAATATATAAAAGGCACACAAACATCACTAAATATTAAAACACTGTTACTTATAATGAAAGATACAGTATCTGAAACGTGTGCTACCGACAGGTGTACATAGAAAATAAGTACATTCACCATAGAAAATAATAAAAATAAAGGTATATAAAAGATATACAACGTGTTACAGAAAGGTGTGGTCATATTTAAAGGTCGTTACATACCACCTGACAGGGTGTGTTTCATGTATACACTATACGTTGCTTAAATTTGACCACACCTTTCTGTAACACGTCCTTTATTTTTCACTATTACACCCGGTTTCTGTAAGGCTGATCAATGTTAAATTAACTAATCAACTGTCAAATCTCATGACAAGTCGAAATTGAGTTGATAGAAGCGTGGTCAACACCTTTGATTTGAGACACAATATGTTAGTTAACATAATTTTCAAATTAATATGATAAATTGTATGTCAAACTCTACTAAGGTCGCTATTCCACTATCATATAAAAAATATCCTACTTCTATAGCTCACAGATATATGAGAATTGTATGACAGTGTAATAGCAACATAAACTTCATATTTTCTATGATCATATTTCTATGGTCCTATTTCATAGCATGCTGTGATATAGGATCATATATGATGTCATATATCTATGATGCAAATATGATAGTTGAATAGCGGCCTAAATAAATTTGATATTAGATTTTTTTTCACTAAATAACGTTTCAGCAACTCGAATTGATTTGATTTGTCAAAATCTAAGTTCTGTTAGTTGAATGTTGATTTCAGAAACCTGGCGTTACTTTTTCATGAACACGTCACACATTTTGACGGCATACAAAAACAAGTTTCTTTCACAAATATTGCGTGCATTGATAATGAACAAAGAGTGCATTGTGAAGTCGTCT
Source organism: Mimas tiliae (assembly GCA_905332985.1). NCBI lineage: Eukaryota > Metazoa > Arthropoda > Insecta > Lepidoptera > Sphingidae > Mimas > Mimas tiliae. The sequence goes on along the minus strand of HG995266.1, from coordinate 987,288 downwards.
GGAAGTCGTCCCGACTGCTGACTGATAACAATGAATCACAGACTGCACAGACTATTGTTATCAACAATGTTATTTGTAAACAATGCGAAACAATTTCATCGTGTAACATAATAATTATTGTTTTTACAAATGGCTAGATCGAAATACAACTAGTTTATCCAAAGATTTTAATGTATAACTACTAGACGGGCTGTTTAGAAGTAAAATTGCATCACATGACGCGGGAGTTTGACAGCTCACAGACAGGGAGCGCGAGAGGGGTTTTAGTTGAGAGTGAGCGAGATGGTAATATTGAGTTACGGTCAATTGACCGCAACTTAGTGGTAGTGGTTAGGTTAGGCTTGTCTAGTAGTATACATTAAAGTCTTTTTACTTTATACGGATTTTATCGCGGTTTAATTTTATTTTAATCCTGACGTTTCATAAGCTTTTCAGTCTTCGTGGTCACGGGAGAGACTTAAACCGCGATAAAATCCGTATAAACAAGTTTTATTTCAATGTGTAATATTCGCGTAAACATAAGAAATCACTAAATGGCTCGATATTAAACCCCAATAAATAGAGGCGTTATTTTTTTATATGGTGTAGGCAGGCAAACGAGCAAGTGGGTCACCTGATGGTAAGTGGTCTCCACCGCCCATGTACGCCCACAATACCAAAAGAATCATGGGTGCGTTGCCGACCTTAAAGGAAAGGGATAATTAAGGGATTGGGAAGGGGAGGGGGTTTGGGCCTCCGGATATCTCACTCACCGTACGAAACGCAGCAGCAAGCTGCCACTTTACGCCGGTTTTCTGTGAGACAGTGGTAACGACCCGGACGAGCCGGCCCATACATGGTGAAGACAAGTGTCTACAGCGTGGCTCTACCACTCAATTATGACCCGTTTGTCTGTCTGTGGGTGTTTTTTTATTAGCTTCGATGACGAGACGAGCTGGTCGTTCGCCTGAAGCGCCTGCCCATAACACAGAACTTTGAATTAAAAAGCACTGCATGGCGTTGGACTGCGCTCGTCACCCCGAAACATAATCATTATGCCAATAATTTTACTGGCTTTAATGTCCTTCAAACCGAAATACAACAGTGCATACACACTGCTGCTTGACGGCAGAAATAGACAAAGCGTTGGTACCAACCCTGACGGCCTGTCGCAAACGAGAGACCGATCACCTAATAAAACTAGATTGGAAATGTCTAAACGGGACTACATACAACATATGACATTTTAAAGATGACAACCTCCGTGACACGGTGGGCGAGTATCCGACTGTGCAACCAGAGGCCGCGGGTTCGATCCCCGGCCCCCGCACACTAACAAATGGGCGTGTGATACACAAATATTTGTTTCATAATCATAATCATTTATTTGCATAAAACATGGTATAAAAGTTGTTACAAATAAATTCTAATAGTACATACATGTTTTGCTACAACATATAGCATGCAAATTTTTAAAGGTTAGCTTAAATTATAAGGTAGGCAGGTAGGTACACATTATAATTTACTATCCATAAATTCTTGCAAATTATAATAATTATAATCAGCAAGCCATTTATATGATTGTATTTTAAATAATTTTATGTTTAATTCTTTTAAATGGCTTGGTATCTTATTATAAATACGCACACACATTACTAGACGGCTTATACCTACGCACGTAGCCACCCAGACGTTTCGCAAAACACCTGTAGGGTAATTCTCGTATTTTTAAATGATCAAAATATCATTGCGATCTAGTCTCAGCGTCAAGAAAGTTGCAAATGGCATGCTAGGTGCATTTGACGTTGATTATTGGTATAAGAGAATGTCATTTGCAACTTTCTTGACGCTGAGACTAGATCGGAATGATATTTTGAACATTTAAAATTACGAGAATTGGCCTTCCGATTGTTTACAGCAACATGTATAAAGTGAATGGCGACATCGTACGCCACTTGCGATACCACTCTGACCTCAAACCAATTAATTTTCAATGTTAATTATAATTAGTTTTCTTTTAATTCGCGTGGAACTTTCTTTAAAATTGATTTATACGCTAAGTTAAATATATTTTTAACCGACTTCAAAAAAGGAGGAAGTTTTCAATTCGGCGCCTTTTTTTGTAATGTATGTACATCGATTTCTCCGCCTATTTTGTACCGATTATCTAGAAAAAAAAACATGCGTGGCAGTCTTTGGGGACTGCCGATAGATGTGAAAACTAAGTAACTTGTGAATTGTATCGTCGAGCTATTAGATTATTATTTTTTGGTGTGTAAAGAAGTGTTAATGATCAATTTATTTGTATATATATAATGTATAGTAATAACGCACGGAGGTATATCTATGTACATATATACACAGTATACATATAGCTCGTGGGAAGGGTTCGGTGACGATGACGCGAGTTCCATGATTTTGGTTCACCCAAAAAGTGCTCAACGAGCTTATAGAAGTTTTCACTTTAAAAAAAACATGCGATATAGTTTAGCTGCGGTGTGGTCCCACATAAATTTGTCTATGATTTGATGACGAAGAACAGAACAAAAAATAAAACTCCTCAACGGACAACAGTACACTCGTCGCGATTGTGTTATTGTATTGGAATTTAAATGCTATTGCTGTAACTACATCTAAATATTGAAAAATAAAATAAGTTCTAACAAAACCTAGAAACCGACTTCAAAATAAAAACACTGAAAAGTCAAAAATAACAATTTCTACAGGTTTCTAAGTTTCGCTAAAACTTATTTTTTTGTACTAAATATTATTCCGCACGGAAAAGGCAAAGGGACTTTAGCTCATACAGCCAAGAGCGTGATCGAAACACTTTCATTTGAATGGTTAAATCGTTTTGAAAATTCAAATTGTATAGTAAACTAAGAAGCAATTTTTCATGTCACAACATTCTATACTCGTGGCTTATAGGTGTATCCAATTTTATAACTCCTCTAACCGGTTGGTAACCCATTATATAATAATAATGATGTTACACAACCGGTACACCATCGCGTCCTCCGCGCAGTTATGTGATCCCACGCGTTTATGATGTCCTAGTAACATCCGGCAATATGTCGCATGCTTAATGGAAAACTGACCCATTACTAGATAGATAGGTCAGAAATGAGTTACGTACAGAGACAGGCTTCTGTTAACGCCATCTACCATCCCCTGTCGAATAACGTTGAAATTACGAATTATTTCCGCCCCAGTGATATATCCGTCTCTTTCACTTTTATGAGATCTCTCATTGTGTTTTCGCGGAACAGCGACTCATGCCAGTATGTGTCCGGCACTTGCGGAACAAGCTTATAGTTTTTTTATTGAACGAAGACCCAATCGTTGTTGAGTGTGTTTACGAATAAATTTACAGGTAAGTTTTATCAAATTTTGTAATCTTGTATTGACTGATTAAATCTTAGGTCAGTTTACAACAAATTTTGCTAATACGTTACATGAAACATTTCGTTTTAAGACAATTTATCATTGAACCATGTTATATTTTTTGTGACCCATTACGAGTTGAGTCAGTTTACTATTAAATCTATACATCATTTAAGGTAACGCTTTGTGACATTCAAGTATAAGTCTGTTTACTACTAAAGGTTATTGTTACTTAGGAGCCGAAATATTAGTTGAGTCTTTGTTTGAAAAAAAAGATTGGAATATAATGCGTATTTTTTTCATTCTCAGTAAATATTTTATGTTAAGTCTGCGTTAGTCTAAATATTAATTACAAAAATAATTTGTGCGAGAGGCTTATAATGTTACTATTTATGTTTTAGGGTGAAAATGCCATTCAACAGGTCGAAAAAGATGATGGAGCTTGTTCAGGCTCAAAATCCGGCGCCAGAAACTGCAACACAAGAACGTGAATCAGTGCCAACAACAGAAGTGACGGTAAGAATTAAAAGTGACTTTAAAAATTTGGTGTGTATAATTTTTATTTTTACTACTAAAATATGTTTTTTTTTTGTAGTTGTTAAGTGATATAACAAACAATCCCGAAAATCAGCGTTACTTAAACGTAGAAGAATATTTTAAGAATCTGCAATCAGCTTCAGTCGGCAATAAAAATCACCTTCATAACACCACTGTAGTCTACGATTGCACCGATGCGAGATATTCTGAAAATAGCGATGTCGATTTAAGAGATCAAGATCCAACATACAAAGTTCCGAATCCGAAGAAAAAGCAAATACTAGTATATCCAAGTCAATCCAAATCTTCAAGGAGTTCCTCGTCTTCTTTGTCTTCCTCGTCCTCATCATCTTCAGGATCTTCCAGTGATAGTTCCGATACAGAATCTTGTAATAAACACAACAAAACACAAGAGAATATGATTCAGGTAACCACAGAACAGCAATCCGGAAAAATAAACATTGATGAACCTACAACAACAGAAGTTTCGACAAATCAAGAATTTAGAGAAAATACTACATCACAAGAAGAAAAAAAAAGGGGAGGAAACGTAAACGGAACGAAGAAAGCTGGAAACAAATCAAAGTTGAATAGTTACAACTTTACAGTCACGTGTTTAAACAAAAAGGTTGAGGGCCAGATGAAAGATTCGTATGATGATGTACACTGTTTCTTCTGGAATGAAACTGATGCTAAACGCGGGGCAAACGAAATTGGATCTTGTTTACTAAAAGTTTTTGAGAAACTCTCAGTGGAGTCTCCAATTAGTGACAACGGCTGTAACTTAATTCTATATTCTGACAATTGTTCTGGTCAAAATAAAAATAAATTCATAGTAGCACTTTACCTGTTTGCAGTAACTCATCTAAATATTCAATCTATCACTCATAAATTTTTAGTAAAAGGTCATACCCAAAACGAGGGTGATAATATTCATAGTCTCATTGAAAAGGAGATAGCAAAAAATCTAAAATCCGGGCCAATCTATTCCCCTCACCAATAATTGTAGCAATAATTAAAAACGCAAAGAAGTCGAAATTTTCAGTACATGAATTAACATTTGAGTCATTTTTAGACCTGAAAGAACTTCAAGAAAAGTGGGGTTTTAACTTTAATAAAACTAAAGACGGGAGAACTATTTTATGGAATGACCTAAAGGTGATAAGAGTGAACAGAGATACACCTTTTTAATTTTTCATTAAGACCTCGTACAAAGATAGCGAATACCAGGAAGTGAGCGTCAGAAATAAAAGGAAGAAAATGCTTCCTCTGTGTGAAATTACACCAACTAACGTCTACACACAAAAGCAAGAGCTAAGTGAGAATAAAAAGAAAGATCTAAGAGAGTTATTGTCAAAAAAATTGATCCCAAATTTCTATTCTGACTTTTATAACTCTATTCTTTAATAATATACCTGTCTTAACATTGATTGAATACTGATTACATACCAAAGTTAATTAAAAAAGAAAGTTCCTTTAAATTTACCTATATTTGCTTTAGAAGTTTTTATTTTATATTTTATAGTGATTCAATTAAACTTGATCATGACATTGTTTTATTTCATAAGTTACATACTAATGTGGTTACATTTTTTAAATTAAGTTGGTTTAAAGTAAGTTTGTTAGAACATTTGGATATTTTTTATAGCATTTTTGATGTATAAATTAAGTAATTCACCAGCTTAATTTTAATGTTGATTTATAAAACCTAGGTATAGGTAAATAACACTGAGAAGTTAAACTTCCTATTTTTATGTTGCTTGCTTTTTATGTAACATCTATTAATTGAAAAAGGCCAATATTTAGTTTATTCACGATCTTCTAATTTGAATAAAGTAACCCAATCTCTGAATGTGTTTTAGTAAATGAATCATGTACAGACTAAATACTAAATGAGTCATTAAAATAATAAATAATTTAAAATAAAACGAGCTTATAACTTAATAGAACACTTGCATTAAAAAATATTTGCTTTACTTTTAATATAAAACCGACTTAACTTAGAATCTCCTTTTTAAAATAAAAAAAGAAAGAAAGATATAAATTCTTTCTAGCATTTTTTTACACAGATCTGATCAATAATTCATCATTCTTTCAAAATAAAAGCATTCATGATTAATCAATAATCAGAAGTAATTTTATGTGTCAATAAGTAATATGAGTCCTCATAGCAAGATCTTCTTTTGCCATTTCCCAAAACATGACTTTTTTTAGTTAGGTCAGTATTCCATTAAGCGTGCGATGTATTTAATTTTTTTTCGGAGACACAATGAATATTCTTTTATTAGATTCACGCGAAAGTGAATTTATGGCCATATGGTTGCAATATTAAGCTCTTGTCTAGTGCTACATTCCTAGTTATTCTTTAATTTCCTTCTCGAAATTCAGTGATAATCCTTTGTCACATAAAAAACCGCTTCACACAAACAGAAGCAATACCACATAGAACTTTGAATTACAATGGACTGCGCTCGTCACCCTGAGACATAAGACGGTGTCTCGTAATGCCCAGTAATTTCACTGGATTCAATGTCCTTCCAACCGAAATACAACAGTGCTTACACACTGGTGCTTGACGGCAGAAACAGACAAAGCGATGGTACCAACCCAGACAGCCTCTCGCACACAAGCAACCTACCAACTTGTAAATAAACATTAAATCATGTATTTACTAACTCAGAGGCGGATCCAGGATTTTGGTTTGGGGGTCTTGATCCAAAATTATAATAAAAAAAAAAAGAGAATATACTATACCTACATAAAATGGAATAAGTAGGTAAAGTTAAGCGATGAAAATTATATTGTAGGTAGTACTAGGAAAATAGAATAATATCAAGATTAATTTGAGATTTGTCTGTGGACCTAAATGCTTTTAAGGGGGTTTGAGCCTCTTAGCCCTCCCCCCCCCCCCCCCCCCTCTGGATCCGCTAGTGTACTAACTCGTAAACAAACTACAGTAACAGCGTGAATTGGTAAACCTTTGTGTTGGGTTTAATGATCTTGTTCATTAACTTGTGTATGGTAAATGTGTGTGTGTACATTTTGTTATATTGTATCTTCACCACTATGCGATCCTGGTAATTGAAAATGGGCTATTTTACAAAACAATAACTTTAAACCACAAGATTTCTCTGACTGCCTCGGTGGCGCAGTCGTAATGCGTACGCGTTACGACTGGGGCTGACGCTGAGATCTCGGGTTCGATCCTCGTGTCGGGTAAAACTTGTATTGGGTTTTTCTATTACGAAATGCAAGCATTTTATTCATTTATTATCAAGCCCCGAGTCTGGAAATTATACCCGATATGGCGATAGGCTCGCCCCCTATCACATCGTGGGACGGAGATACGCTCGGCGAAAATGGATGTGCTGGTTATACCTCTGCCATCCCTTTCGGGGATTACGGGCGTGATTGCGTATATATGTATGTAATCAACAAATTGTAAACCATACACAACAAAGCCTGAATAATAAAGAAATCTAAGATAGCTCACTTTTTTAGATATTAAATTTTCGGAAAATGCAAGTATTCATTATTTATCTATCAATTTTAAAGTCAATGATTAATTAACGGATGTTGTATGAAAAAGAAAAATGTTTTAAAACACGAACCGATTGTTAAGCTCTCTCTACAGTTCTTGCGTTAAAATTTGAAATTAAACAAAAATAATTTGATCCGGTAAATTATTTATAACCATTTGCAACTAAATTATTCAACATAATCTAACGACTGTACCATGTTTTCATAACTTTATACAGAACAACAAGAATTATTAAAAGAAAATATATACTATTGTAATTTAAATTATGAAATTGCATCCTTACTTCCTTTGTCATCCTATATTACAACAAAATAATTACCCAATTCATCCGGGAGTAAAGTTTTCGACTCCATCATTATAACAACACTTAACAATTGAAAAGTACAAATTAAATAATTAAAAGAATCCGTTAAAATTGTCACAAACACTTTCCAATACAAACTTTTTTTAGTGCGCAATAACAACGCGCGGCAAGACCGCACTCGCCGAGCGCGAACGACGTACTAAAATAGACGCGCCGTAAACAAAGCGCGGCGTGGCGTGGCGCGATCATGCCGCATGCGCACGCGCATGTTTACATTCTGTACGTACGTGTGCACTGGCGCGTATAGGCGGACAGTTTTTTTATGCGACTTATTTAACCGGTTCAGATAGAGCAGTCCAAAACTAAAGCCAAGTTGCCAGTAGTGAATCCACGCGACGAGTATCATCAGCAACATATCAACCACACATATCACTGGAAAGTTCTTTTCAACAGATAAAAAATATTAAGGTTCTCAACGCTAGGTGACGCCTTTATTTTTTTTTTCAAACCGCTTATTTGTGACTATGGCATTCAGACTACAATGGTTTTGAGAAAAAAGATATAGCTAAGACAAAAACTATGTAATATGAACTAATTTGGATGATACTTTTTCATTCGAAAATGTATATTATATAAGCTCCAAGTGGGTCCCATTTTCATTTCAAGAAGAACTTAGGGGTCGACATTGGGGTAAAAAGTATTTATGCACCGATTTCGATAATTCTTTCACTATAAAAAATAATGTATTTTTTTAAAAAGATAGAAACCGACTAAAAATAAGAATATCCAATTCTAAGTCGGTGCCTTCTACTTATAATTGACCATTATATTGATATAGCACTAACTCAAAATTATTTATATTTATTAGTTATTTATAATCTTTTTTTTTATATTTTTCTTTAGTGTTCGACCGGACCTGGATGTGTGTGGATGCATTGATTATTCATTATTATTAATTACACTGATGGGCATTCAGTGTATATTCGTACTAATTCATAAAATACGAACATCGCTGAAGCGCGTTGTTTAAATACAAGTATTGCACGCGGGGTTAAAGAAAAATGTCAAGGAAAATCAATAATACTTAAACAATGGCAAATAATAATTAGCTATTATTGATCCATGCATATTAAACGTAAGTTGCAGAGGGCAATACTGAATTATAAGTAATTTTTACTTCTACAACGTGCTACAGAAAGGTGTGGTCAAATTTAAGCAACGTATAGTGTACGATATAAGTATTATACAACGTGTTACAGAAAGGTGTGGTCAAATTTAAGCAACGTATAATGTAAACTGTAAGATATAAGTAATTCACCCCCAACCAAATAGTACCAAATCCAATTGCATTATAATAATAAATATAATAATACTAGCCCTGTATTATACACGTCCCACTGCTGGGCACGGGCCTCCTCTACTGAATGAAAGGGGTTAGGCCTTAGTCCACCGCGCTGGCCTAGTGCGGGTTGGCAGACTTCACATACCTTCGAAATTCTTATGAAGAACTTCTCAGGTATGCAGGTTTCCTCACGATGTTTTTCCTTCACCGTTAAAGCAAGTGATAATTAAAAATTAATATACACATAACTTAGAAAAGTCAGAGGTGTATGCACTTGGGGCTGGTTTCGAACATGCGACTTTCGTCTCGACAGTCCATACCACTCCCCGCTGAGCTATCACTGATATAATTGCAATTGCATTGTTGGGACATAATTATGGAATTTTCTTTTATATCGGTAAAAAATATGACCACACCTTTCTGTAACACGTTGTATATTTTTTATTTATACGGACTTTATAAAAGCATAATACGGGCTGTATTAAGACGTCAAAAAACAGGAGGAGGGCGTAATTTCTATTGAACGCAATTAATTTCTGTTGCATGAACTCCAAAAATACTTGTTTAGTAATTCAGTGTTCAAATTTGAAATTGGTTTGTGAGTTTTTTGCTATTACTCACTTATTTAACTTAACTTATTTTATTAATTACGTTCAAAGTGGTAGAACCGGGCTGTAGATAGCTTTCTCTACGCCATGAATGGACCCGGCTCGACCGGGTTTAATATCACTGACAGAACCGAGGTGAAATGCAAATAAAGTGGCAACTTGTGAGTGAGATATCCGGAGTGCCAAATAAATTCCTCTTCTGATATTTTGGTTGTTCATGGGCAAATCAAATCAAGTTTGCTGACCTTTGCTTTAAATAATTACACCCAACAGTCACACACATAGTCCTGACCCATTTTATCCGGCTTGCCAGTGTCCGCGTTCGTGTAGATTTGGTTTTATGTGGAGAGTCCTGACCCTACAGTAAGATACTTGCATCAGCTACGAGGGATGTTCAGGCGCACAACATCTCCAAAATAAAATACTCTGCGTACACGCTGTGTCATACAGACTGTCGAGTTGTCGCCTATCAAGCCATCAATCAAAACTGACAGTGTTCATACCGCCTACATAAATATCAACATAGACAGCGTGACCTCAAGTTTGCCAAACATATGGGGGCCTTGATAACGCCGCGTCTCGTCGCGTAGGATGAAAGCATATGGAGATGAACAATCGACAATACGCCTACGTATACGTGTTACAGAAAGGTGTGGTCAAATTTAAGCAACGTATAGTGTACGATATAAGTATTATACAACGTGTTACAGAAAGGTGTGGTCAAATTTAAGCAACGTATAGTGTATATAATTAATTCATCCCCCGTAGTACCATATCCGATTGCATTTCTAGGACATAAATAAAAAAAAAACTTTTTTATCGAATGAGTAACATGTCGGATATTCGTCTTTCAACTTTGGACAACACGTAACGATAAGCTTGAGCATTAGTAGAGCATAAGTCTCACACCAGCATTGTTATTCTAGCTCACACGCTTCACTTAATCTTATCGATCGGAAGAAACGAGTGATTAAAATTTGCGTGATATTTTGTATGTCTATGTTTTGATAAGATCCTGTACATAAACACTCACTGTCAGGTGTATGTAATGACTCACAAATATGACCACATATTTCTGTAACACGTTGTATATACAACGTGTTACAGAAAGGTGTGGTCATATTTTAGGGTCATTACACATTCCTTATAGTAAGTACCTATGTACCGGATCATTTCAAACCAAGACATCCTAAAATTTCACGTTAATTTTAATCACTCGTTTATTAAGATCGATAAGATTGATGACATCACTATTAATTATTATGAACGACACTCACTTTTTAATAAACTTGAATAAGATGTACATAATTCTACGGACATACGTACGTAACTTGTCATTTAAACACAAATTAACACCTGAAAGAGATTGTGTGCTGAAGACGATATAGGTACCATCATCTAGAAGCATTTTAAAGACTTCATTCTCGGTTCTTCCATCTATGAATTTGGCTTAATACAGTCGACGATCCTCTTAAAAAACTATTATCAGTTACACCAACATAAATTACCAATACATAATACTTGTTTTCAGTCAAATAAAACATATTTTTTGAACTCGTAATCATACTATTGCCGAACTGACTGCGTCAAATAAATATTGACATTAAATTTGACAACTGTTTAATGATTTTTTAATTATAAAATACATAAATGAAAGGAGGTCTATAGTATCATTGTTTATCATTTAGTGTTGTCCAAAGTTGAAAGTCGATATCGACATGTTACTCATTCGATAAAAAAGAAAATTCTATAATTACTGTCCTAGCAATGCAATCGGATTTGGTACTATGGGAGATAAAATACTTATACGCTATACTATACATTGCTTAAATTTGCCCGCCCCTTTCTATAACACGTTGTATATACTCACGCCTACATCCCTCGGGTGTAGGTACTACTATTGAGTGCGACTCGTCGATTAGACTATTTCGCCCACACACCCGCCACTGTAACTCCTGTAAGTCAGGATCGACAGTGGCACGCATATTTCGACACCGAGCAATGAAGCTCGGCGAGTCTCTGGGAATGCAAATCTGTCTTTATCCCGCAACGAAATTAATCGAAAAGAAAATTAGGGAGGAGTTGGAAATAATAATTGTCCACTTCCCTCCATAGCGAAGCAGGAGACAAAATAATGAACTAAGGAGGTCTTAACCTCAGGCACAAGGACATTTACAACTAGTCTCGTCTCGTCTCGTCGATTACGAGAAATCCATTTTGGGCCTTTTCAGGGTTCCGTAGCAAAATAGCATAACCTTTATAATTTCGTCATTATACCACAATCGCGACGAGTGTACTGTTGTCCGTTGAGGACTTTCATTTTTTTTCTCCGTCATCACATCTTAACCAAATTTATATGGGACCACTTCGCAGATAAACTTTTTATCGAATGAAATAATTTCCAATAAAATCAGTCCACAATTGGCGGAGAAAACGATGTACACACACTTAAGTAAAACAACGCGCCAAATTAAAAACCTCTTGTTTGAAGTCGGTAATTTTTTTTTTAATAGCTTGAGTGACGAAACGAGTAGGTCGCTCGCCTGATGGTAAGCGCCACGCCTGCTCATAAACAGAAGCAACACCACACAGAACTTTGAATTACGAAGCACTGCATGGCATTGGACTGCGCTCGTCACCACGAGACATAAGAAAGAAAGTAAGAAACACATTATTAATTTATTAGTCACAGATCACCATGAACTTTACAGTAAACCATTGATAGTTTTGACATTTGCGCGTCGTGACTGTGACATGTAGGTGACCACTCAGCGTACTGCTGTGCTGTGGCGCGTACCAAAACACAGCGCTGACTTTCAGTGTAGTGTAGTGTAGATGCTAAGTCTCCTAATGCCCAGTAATTTCACTGGCTTCAATGTCCTTCAAACTGGAACACAGCAGTGCTTACACACTGGTGCTTGTCAGTAATAAGACGGCGCGGTGGTACCAACCCAGACGGCTTCTCGCATACGAGGGACCTACCACCCTGTATCAGTTGTGTTGATTTTGCCAAGACAAATGTCCAAATTATCTTTTGTCTTGTGAAATGCGAGACAATAGCTAAGGGTCGGGAAGGTCATGAGTCATATTCGAGACAATAACAGTCAAGTAACAAGGTCACCTCTGGATCATTCGTTGACGGATGACTACATACTAATCGAGAAAAATTGGCAAATGATAAAGGACTGTGATTGAAAAAAAATATATATAAACAAAACATAAAATAACACATTTGACAAAAAACTATAACCAACCCAAAAAACTAAAAAGCTAAAATAAAACTAAACAATTTTGAGTTGATGGTACTGTAGTTCAATAGTCAATGATTGATTGGTATCAACCGGTGAGTTTCTGAGCCGGTGCAGAGGTCTGCCACGGCTCAAAGTTGTTGTTTTTTTAGAAGTTAATTTTACAATTTTTTGGTGTGCGTATTTAATTCTAAAATCTTTGAACAGCAATATCTCTGTAAATATGGGGTATTTTGAAAAGAATGTAAGTATAAATGTTGTTCAGAATTACGGGTACTTTTATGGATTTCCAGCTTCCTACACCCTTTCCGACTAACCTTGTATAATTACTTGTCCTGAGAGACTGATTCATCAACGTAGAGCCTAAACCATAGGTCTAGAAGCATGGAATTATCTCCTTCATAACCTAAACACATCACATCGTTAGACACGAGACGCACATGTTTAGTATGAGGTGATTGGACCACGTGTACAGCAGACGTTGCCAAATATGTCATTACCGTAGTATAGCGTACGACCTGCGGGCCAACGAAAATAAAAGTGAATTTATTGTGTCTGGGAAGCAGTGTTGCCTGATCAGATTTAGTAATTTACAGTGATTTCGACGTCAAAAGACAGTGAATGGGTACAAAAAAATACAGGATAGATTTTTTTATGGGGGAGGGGGCAAACGGGCAAGATGTTCATCTGATGGTAAGTGATAGTGTATTTTACAGTAAACAAAAATACTTAAAAAATCACATTTATTCTGTAACATGTTGACAGCCTCCGTGGCGCATTGGGTTTGATTCCCGCACCTAGACAAATGTTTGTGTGACTCACAAATATTTGTCTCGGGTCTGGGTGTTGTGGGTTGGCAAGTCCCTCGTAGTTGCTGATACCCACAATACAGTTTAACCTAGTGTGGGGTCAGGACTATGTGTGTGACTGTTGGACGTGTATTTAAAAAAAAAACTGTGACAAGGTTTTGATCATTAAATGCGTTTTATACAAATAACTGTTTTGCAGAGGATTACCCAATTGTAGCTAATAGGAAGCATTTTGTTGTAACATGTTTCGTTTTTTATTAGATCTTTATTTTTAACATTAACCAATAAGCTGTATTTTTGTAATTCAGTATACAGTAAACGCAGTATAATTACAATAACCCTGTATTATACACGACCCACTGCCTCCTCTACTGGATGACAGGGGTTAGGCATTAGTCCACCACGCTGGGGCCTCATGCAGCTTGGTAGACTTCACATACCTTCGAAATTCTTATAAATAACTTAGGTAGCAGGTTTCCTTCACCGTTAAATCAATTAACAATGAATACACAAGTAACTTAGAAGTGGACAATTATTATTTCCAACTCCTCCCTAACTTTCTATTTGATTAATTTCGTTGCGGGACATAGACAATTTATCACTCCCAGCGACTCACCGAGCTTCACTGCTCGGTGTCAACAAAAACGCGTGCCACTGTCGATCCTGGTGCACAGGAGTTACAGTGGCGGGTGTGTGGGCGGGATAGTCTTATAAAAGTAACGTCGGTGCAAGCTCTAGGGACTGGCTCGACAGTCCGTACAACTCCCCGCTGAACTATCGCTACTTATCAAACGCAGTATAATTACGGTAAATACAGTGCGCCTGGCAACACCGATGGGAAGTGAAGTGGCTGGCGTTGTGTAGCATCGACTATATAACCGTATTATTGTACGGACAATGACCTGATACACGTAGCGGGAAGCGGCTGGATGAGGAAGGCGGAGGACCGTCAAGGGTGGCGCCAACTTGGAAAGGCCTATGTCCAGCAGTGGACGAATTCAGGCTGATGATGATGATGAACTTGTACGAACTTTTTTCGACGTACGAACGTTCACTAACACCTTCGACTGTTGAATTAAATGCATACCACTGAATTTGTTTCGCCGGGTGTTCTCAAGCTGGGTCGTTTTGGATCCGGTGGTAGTTTTAAAACACGTGCCGTTTCGGTAAATGCAGTGGTACATATTTACCCAAAATATTTAATAATTAATAATGGACGTTTCCATATTACAAATATTGTTACTAATGTAAATTAAAAAGACGACAAATAAACAATTTAGTGTAATTGCCTAGTGTATTTGACGATGCTATGTATGTTATGTATACATTAGTTGATATGATTTCTATACATAAGTTTGTTTATTTTGTACTGACTTGTCATAAGCGCTATTTTAATTGCCTACATGATTAATAAACTATTTCATTTCATTTCATGTCATACTAGATGGTAGGTTCCACGTATGTGAGAGACCGTCTGTGTAGATACCACCGCGCCGTCTATTTCTACCGCCAAGCAGCAGTGTACAAGTACTGTTGTGTTAAGTTTAAGTTACCACTGTCTCACAGAAAACTGACGTAAAGTTGCCTGCTGCAGCGTTTCGTACGGCGAGCGAGGTATCCGGCGGCACAAATCCCCCACCCTTCCCAATTCCTTAATTATCCCTTTCCTTTAAGGTCGGCAACGCGCCCATGATTCTTCTGGTATAGGGGGCGTATATTGCAGGTGGAGATCACTTACCATCAGGTGACCCACTTGATCGTTTGCTGGCTTATGCTATAAGAGCTTGCTCCACAGCGTTGGACCGCATACGTGATATCTTGCACGTATGAACATTACTTTCAAATCAAATATTGTATTACCGTGAATAATATTGTACGCGAAGTGCGGACGTGACGAATCGATGTAAATCATACGATATAGTAAACATACATATGAAATTAAATTAAATAGTTTTATTAATCATGTAGGCAATTAAAATAGAGCTTATGACAAGTAAGTATACAAAATAAATAAACGTATGTATAGAAATCATATCAACTAATGTATACATAACATACATACGCCCGGTTTCTGAAAGGCTGATCAAATCCACATTCAACTTACAGAACTTTGAGTTGACATCGCTGTCAAATCAACTCGAGTTGCTGAAACGTTAATTAGTGAAAAAGTTATAATATTGGATGTCTCTTTAGTACCGTTTGACATACGATTTTTCATATTAATTTGAATGTTATGTTAGCTAACATGTGTGTCAAATCAAAGGTGTTGATCACGCTTCTAACAACTCGATTTCGACTTGACATAAGATTTGACATTTGATTAGATAATTTAACATTGATCAGTCTTTCCCTTCTATAATTTCACTAAGTCGGAAACACTGTCTATAGTTCTATGTTCATTCCACAGTTACCTTGGTACATGTTAATATATACGTGGTTTCATTATAAAGGAATAAAAGGATTTTTGAAATCATCTTCAGTTTAATACAGAGCAATACAGAACAGAGCGAATAAACTACAATTGACAACACACACGAAAACAATATGAATCCAAATTTATATCTAGAGAAATAGAGCAAAAATTATAACTATAAAATACACAAAGAGGTTTACTATCTATAAAATCATCACCTATTTCAACAGTACATCTATCTATAAACGATATCACAGTGTTAATGCACACGGAATAGCGTATTGCAAATTGGTATATCCCAAATTGACACGCCCTCAAATTATTACCTTACACCGTCGTAAATAAAAGATAAGCAAAGGTTAGGTAAGCATTATTTTTCGCGCGCAAATATTACTCGTGTGCTTGCAATATTCAATACGCTTTGATCATGTCTTAATGTCGAATAGTCAGTCTCGAATCTTTAAATACGTGAGAGGATGCACGTAGATAGTCGCGACTAGGCAAACATGAACACAAACCGGCTGAAATTACCATATATTGCGACGCGTGAAACATCTTTCTAGAAAGCTACATGTTAATTAATGAACGTGCTATATAATTTATAGTGATTGAGCAAGAAACTAAGGCTTACTGACCTACCCAGTTACGGCTAATTTCAATAAACAGGTACGATCACGAAAATAATTAAATCAAAAACATAGGCATTGATTTATATGAAAATATGAAATTAATTACATCTATATGATCATGCTTATTTATGCTATTTCTTTCTATATATTTTTTTTTTATTCATATTTTTATTTGGTCATTTGTGGGAACGATCTGTATCTTCAGATTGAGATTGGTTGTGTTGTAGGAAATATATATGCACAGGATAATAAATTTTGAAGAATTCGCCATATATCATTTCGGCGACCAGCTTGTTTTTTTATAATTATTGACTGATGGCGCTTTCAATGATGAATTGTTTTTTTTTATCACCATGTTTTTTCTACGCCACGGTTAAATTCAAACAAAAAAAACAGGGGGTAATTTTGAGACGTTATTCCGTCTTGAAGATAAATGAATAAGTTAAAATTACCAGGCTCACATAAAATATGAAATGTATCGTTCATAAAAATATCTAGTTTTCATAAAAAAAAGTTAGGCATCGTAAATAGTAAGTACTAAATATCAGGAACGTATGAAATGTAAATAAGTACCATGTACCAGGATCGCATGGTACACAGGATTCCTAATATCCCACAAGCCAAACTTTTCTCATCCGTAAAAAAACAGACTTCGCTAAAAAGTACCAAGCTAGCATAGAATGCATACTTATTGCCTTTTTTTATGTATGAAAACTAATAAAATGTAATAAACCTATATTTCAATAAAACAGACAGTGTACAAAGGCTGTTATTTGGCAAAAAAACAAGCTGGCATAGCACTGGATGGTAAGTGATCACCACCGCCCATGTACACCGCCGCAATTGGTATTGCAATCGTTGATGCGTTGTGAACGTTTTAGAAAAAGAATGGTGATTGGGGGGGAAGGTGAAGTGGATTTAGGCCTCCGGAAATCTTTCACCTGACGTTATATGATATAATACCGGATCATGACAGTCGCTTTTGGGTAAAGTGATCGAACGTGTATATCTTAAGATTGATTTCTATATTAATAAATAAATAAAAACACCCAACATATATACATACTTACATAGACTCACGCCTGTTTCCCATAGGGGTAGGCAGAGAGAGAGACAAAGGATTTCCACTTGCTACAATCCTTGCATACCTCTTTGGCCTCATTCATTGGTTTAGGGTACTCCTGACCTGGCCTTTCTCGAGAATATCTCCAACTTGATCTATGCAAGTTCGCCGAGGCCTTCCCCTCCCAACTGTCCATTCACACTCGCCATGTATATTTTTTTCGTCAATCTTCTTTCATCCATCCTCTCTACATGCCCAAACCATCTCAGTATTCGTTTCTCAATCTTCATCACTACATCCTCTCTCACACCACAACTCTCTTACCTCACTATTTCTTACTCTATCTCTCATACTTACACCACACATACACCCAACAGCCACACACATAGTCCTGACCCCACACTAGGTTAACCTGTATCGTGGGTATCAGCAACTACATGGGACTTGCCAACCCACAATATTGAGAACCGAAAAAAATATGCTTAAAATGTAACACACAATGAGAGGGTGGTAAAGCCACGCTGTAGTCTTGTCTACAGCACGAATGGGCCGGCGCGACCGGGAGCACTGTCTTACAGAAAACCGACGTAAAATAGCGGCTTGCTGCTGCGTTTCGTACGGTGAGCGAGATATTCGGAGGGTCAAATTTCCTTCCCTTTCCCGATCCCTTTTCTTTAAGATCGGCAACGCGCTCCTGTTTCTTCTGATATGATCTGATATGATACCATCAGGTGACCAACTTAGACGCATAGACGACGCGATGGCAAATTTCGTTTTAGAATTTTTACATTCTAAAGGAGCAGATTTCCTCACGATGTTCTACGTAACGTTTCTAGCAATACATAGAAAAGTCAGAGATACGTGCCTGTTCAAGGGAAAACGTATAATGCTAGATGTTACGTGAGACGAGTATTCTTTTATTAATACCAAACGACAGTAATCACCTTAACTCATAGTTTATTGGTTACATTTACAATATCACTGCTTTACAGACCACAACCCAATTTCAGGATTATCTATAGACCGTTCTATAATTACAACTAAAACAACTAGGACCGAATAGTAAACCAGCATAGCTACCGCGTAATGAACACTTGGACTATCGACTGAGCACTGATCTTACTGAACTGGAGGCTGACCGACTGACTGCGGGCAATAGACCTCCAGTTATGGCGACAACCTCTTTTATACCATTTAACTACCCTTCACAATTATATCGCACCATTATTATTACAGTGTAACCAACGTTGCTTTCTCAGTCAACTTCAATATACCAATATTAAGAGAATACGTATAAATAGTCAGAATGTAAATTATCCTCAGAATGCATCTAAAACGATGCAGAATTGAACCCATTATCCAATGAAATCAATTGACCCATATTGCTTGCACACGCTATTGTTAGTAATCTAAGAAAAGGTCATTTACAACGTTTACGCCCGGTTTCTGTAAGGCTGATCAATGTAAAATTAACTACTCGCCTCGGTGGCGCAGTTGTAATGCATACGCGTTAATACTGTGTGCTGAGGTCTCAGGTTCGATCCCCGGGTCGGCTAAATGTGATATTGGGTTTTTCTATTACGAAATGCTCAGTATCGTATGCGTCTAGAATTGAGCCCGGTATGCTGATAGGCTTGCCCTATCACATCATGGGACGGAGATACGCTCGGCGAAATGTGGGTGTACTGGTTACACCTCTGCCTATCCCTTAACTTACTACAGCGTCGTTACACTAATACTCGATATTTTTCCCGCTTGATGGAAAATTATTAAAATTACCGGGCATTATAATAATGACTGACTGAACTATTTTAGTTATCTGCTTATCACTTCGGATAGCGGCGTAAAGGTTTTTTTAAGTACCGTGAGAAACAGAGCATTGTTTGTACATTATTTGGAACACGGCCCGACATTACCGATATCAGAGTAGTAGGTCCCGACTGCGGCCTTGACATCGCCGACAAAACAAAGCCGGTTGCCAATTGACTGAAATTGGGTAGTTGACTAGATTTTTGTTATTATTTAAATCAATAAGTTACGTTACTCAAACTCTATTGCAGAAAGAATTTTATAAATCGGAACAAAAATAAATAAGTTAAAAGCCATTCAAATCCTGTAGAAGGGGTAATTGTCAAATGACAGACGACGCAAACTTTGACGTCACTATGTAAAATGTTCATTATGGTGCACGCGTGCAAGCGAGATAGTGAAATATCCCTACTACGCACCCACTTTTCCTCATACCAACATTTAATGTCATAACTGCGGGCACATTTTCGATCCAATTTTGATTATGTTTTAATAAAAGGGTTTCTTTTGCATTGTGTAAGGTATAAAATTCAATATAGAAAACTAACCTATTGATTAAAGTTGTTCAAATATCACAGCCATGTTCGCTTAATACACGCTTCTGTCCGCAGCATGTTATGTGCCGGTTCGACCGGGCTAGTATAATGTCCGGCACGAAACGTGACCGCACACAGTAATGGGAGCAGTTGAGAGTCAGCATTGACTAACCAATCACGCTATTTCATTCTGTTTAGTAAAAAGGAACTAGTTTAAATTTATGATCAAGATTGGTGCCGCTACCTGCACAACTGTCACATAAAATCGACGTGAAATTGCAGCTTTTTTTATAGCATAGCCCGGCAATCGAGTAAGTGGGTCACCTGATGGTAAACGATCTCCACCGCCCATGTACGCTCACAATACCAGAAGAATCATGGGCGCGTTGCCGACCTTAAAGGAAAGGGATTTGGAAGGGGAGGTTTATTTGGGCCTCCGGATATCTCACTCACCATACGAAACGCAGCAGCAAGCTGCTACATTACGTCGGTTTTCGTGAGATATTGGTAACGACACGGTCTAGCCGGCCCATTCGTGCTGTAGACAAAACTGACTACAGCGTGGCTCTACTCACAAAACCACTCAAAGAGGCTTGCGTTTTGTATGGTGTGTGAGACTTCAACCTACCCACAATTTTTATGCCCTATCTTGTGGTATAGTGGATGTTCAAGGGCGTTGCAGAATACTTGCAGACCCTTATGGGCGGTCTAATATTGTGTTAATTCCGATGGTTAATACATACTTGTGTGAAACACGAAACTTTTGGTCGATGTTTGATGGTAAGCGCCACGCCTTCCCTAAAGTACTGCATGGTACTGCACTACGTTCATAATCCCTCTCCTAATGCCCATAGTATTTGTACTGGCTTCAATATCTCAAATCCTGAACACTACAGTGCTCACACACGGCTGCTCAGCGGCAGAAATGGACAAAGCTGTGTTACCCAAAAGGAGTACGAGATACCTACTACCATCTAGTTTTATAGTCTCTTAGTAGTGCCCAAACCTGGGAATTGAAACCAGGACCCCAAGTTCACCATGTCATTGTACTAGGAGATAATGAAACCGAAGAAGTACTTTTAACACATATATGACATGTTTACCTACATACATTAGTACATAGCCATTATCTAATAATAAACACATGTTTTGTAAAGGTGTTTTTGCGTGTAAAGTTTGTTTGTCAGTCTGTTTACACGTACAGATAATATTGTTCGCAAGCAAGTTGTTTTCGCACTTGATATATTTTTGGGTGTTTTCAAGGACATATCTTTAGTTACTGCATTGAGCGTTAATGCGTCATTTGAGCCTATAGTTCGTGAATTTCATGAACTCCGTATTCCGACAGAGTGCTCAAACTTATGTTACTAGCTTTTACTCGCGGCTTTACCCGCGTGAACATCCTTTTCCGGGATAAAAGTAACCTATGTCTTAATCCAGGTCATGGTCTACCTGTGTGCCAAATTTCATCCAAAACCATTCAGCTGTTAACTCGTGATTGACTAACAAACATCCAAACTCACAAACATACAAACTTTCATATTTTTAATAGTAGTAGGACTATTAGGACTAGTAAGACTAGTAAGACTAGCTTTTACTCGCGGCTCCGACCACGTAAATGTCTTTATCCGGCACCACCCCCGCCCTTTTAACGCATTTCACCCCCAAGGGGATGTTTTTCGAGATATCGCGAAATACGTAGTTGCTTATTTGTGCTTAGTAGTACTCCCTACAAAGTTTCGATTCAAGTGTGTTCATCTGCCATGGAGATGACTTACCATCAGGTGACCCAGTTGCGCGTCTGCCAGCTTTTGCTATAATGCCACGCTTTTTGAGTGGTAGAGCCACGCTGTAGACACTTTTGTCTACAGCATGAATGGGCCGGCTCGTTACCACTGTCTCACAGAAAACCGTCGTAAAGTAGCAACTTGCTGCTGCGTTTCGTACGGTGAGTGAGATATCCGAAGACCCAAATCCCCCTCACCTTCCCAACCCCTTATCGCATTCCTTTAAGGTAGGCAACGCGCCCATGATTATTTTGGTATTGTGTGCGTACATGGGCGGTGGAGATCACTTTCAAGAGTCCACCATCAGGGGACCCACTTTTTTTCTTTTACTTTTATCCTGGCTCGGCAAAGTGACTACACTACACCTGATGGTAAGTGTAGCGCAATCCAAGAATACTGTCGACCAACGATAGACACTGTATCTATCGTAGATCGGCAGAATTATGCCGGCCTGCTTAATTGCTTCTTCACACTCCGTTTAAAGGATCCCATGTTATAGGAAGGAGGAAACACGTGCGCCGGCAAACTATTCCACAGCTTTATGGTCCGACAGAAGTATGATTTTGCGGAGCTCTTGCTCGTTCGCCGGCCTATGCTATAAAAAAAGATGCAAGTGAGGTTAGCTTAAGATGACGGCAACCAGAAAAGAGGTACCTAGTGATTTCTTATGTTTACGCGAATATTACACATTGAAATAAAACTAGTTTATACAGATTATATCGCGGTTCAATTTTATTTTAGTCCCGACGTTTCGAATCCTTTTCAGCCTTCGTGGTCACGGGAGAGACTGAGGTGTAGGTCGTCTCGAAAAGTTAATGTTACATTGCCTACCTTCATTTTAAAATTATACATTTATTTTTTTATTATTTAAAAAGTTAGTTGACACTAGTCCAATCTACGCAGAAAGAGCTCACGGTGTCTTGAGGTCTGGCAGTTGCTATTTTGGGTTCCGATTTGATTAGATATATAATTGGATCCCAGGCTTGTGCAACCTTCCAACCATCTACTCTATTGAAATTTGGGTGTTTTTTAATTTCAATAGCCTCGCGAATCATCCTAAGGATTTGTGGTTTATCAAAAACTGCTAAAATAAAAATTAAACCGCGATAAAATCCATATAAACCAAAAACTTTAATGTATACTACTAGACGGGCTGTTTAAAAGTAAAATTGCGTCACATAACGCGGGAGTTTGACAGCTCACAGACAGAGAGCGCGAGAAGGGTTCTAGTTGAGAGTAAGTGAGGTGGTAACATTGAGTTGCGGTCAATTGACCGTAACTAAGTGGTGCAATTTCCACGCACCGCGCAGCTTGTCTAGTAGTATACATTAAAATCTTTGGTATAAACTAGTTTTATTTCAAAGAGGTACCAAGTTACACAGCATTGCGACATCGCGAAATTTATTTAAAATGTAATGTTGTTTTATCAACAGACGATTTTAATACAAACAGCATACAGACAGACGTTTAGTGATAAGACAGACACGTAATGATTACAGATTGTTGAACTCTGGCATTAACCAAATTTTATCTTTATCCTGTACTGATTTTTCGCGTAAACCAAAATAATAGGTACAATGATAAAATTGTAGTCAGGCAAACAGTCAAATGACATATAATAATAATACTAGCCCTGTATTATACACGTCCCACTGCTGGGCACGGCCCTCCTCTATTGAATGAGAGGGGCTAGGCCTTACTCCACCACGCTGGACTAATGCGGATTGGCAGACTTCACGTACCTTCGAAATTCTAATGAAGAACTTCTCAGGTATTTCGGTTTCCTCGCGGTGTTACTTGCACCGTTAAAGCAAGCGATAATTAACAATTAATACACACGTAACTTAGAAAAGTCAGAAGTGTATGCTCTTGAGGCTGGTTTTGAACCTGCGACTTTAGGAATGACATATATAATATTATATATAAATTTCAAAGGTAGATAGGTCCCTCGTATGCGAGAGGCCGGCTGGGTTGGTAACACCGCGCCGTCTATTTCTGCCGCCAAGCAACGGTGTGCAAGCACTGTTGTGTTTCGGTTTGAAGGACATTGAAACCAGTGAAGTTAATGGGCATTATGAGACTTGAGAACTTATGTCTCGGGGTGGCGAGCGCAGTCCAATGCCATGCAGCGATTTGTTATTCGTTCTGTGTGGCGTTGCTTCTGTTTATAGAAAGGCGTGGCGCTAACCATCAGGCGAGCGACCTGCTCGTCTCGTCATTCAAGCAAATAAAAAAAACATTTACATCCACTGTTAGAAATTACAGATTTTTTGAAGTGAAAACTTCTTTAGGCGCGTTTAGCACTTTTTGGGTGAACAAAAATCATGGAACTCGCGTCATCGTCACCGCACGCTTCCCATGAGCTATATGTATACTGTGTATATATGTACATAGATATACCTCCGTGCGTTATTACTATACATTATATATATACAATTAAATTGATTACACACCAAACCACTTGAACCAAACCACACTTCCTTTACAAACCAAAAATAATAATGTAATAGCTCGACGATACAATTCACAAGTTACTTAGTTTTCACTTCTATCGGCAGTCCCCAAAGACTGCCGCCGCATGTTTTTTCAATTGACTTCCGGGACCCTTCTTTATAAAGATAAGATTTTTTAAGTAGAATCAGCTGATTTGTAATTTTTCAATATACGTATTAATTAGTATTTCCGTGACGTCATTGATAACACTGTGATCTCGTTATCATATCGTTATAATAATATGATATAATACCACAATGTAGGTATGACATTTTTCATATCGTCGCTTAGCTTACAATACCGCGCAAGTTAAATAGAGTAGTTGATTAGATTTTTTTTATTATTTAAATCAATAAGTTACCTTACTCAAAATCTGTTGCAGAAAGAATTTTATAAATCGGACCAAAAATAAATAAGTTAAAAGCCATTCAAATCCTGTAGAAGGGGTAATTGTCAAATGACAGACGACGCAAACTTTCACACTGTGTAAAATGTTCATTATGGTGCACGCGTGCAAGCGAGATAGTGAGATATCCCTACTACGCACCCACTTTTCCTCATACCAACATTTAAAGTCGTAACTGCGGGCACATTTGTGAACTAATTTTGATTGTGTTTTAATAAAAGGGTTTCTTTTGCGTATCATTTTCTGTTGCTTATAAAATAATGTATAAAATTCAATATACGAAACTACCCTTTTGGCTTAGTTTTCAGGAGAGACAAAAAACTGAATATCTTCAATTTTCAAATCCATGTGGTCGGACACATTTTTTTTGAATAAAATGACGTGGGTGTCGTTTTCGCGGTTTCTCAAGGTGCTGATTACAAAAACGACATTCATTTTTAAATCCAATTTTAATGTGTTTTGTTTTGTTTTATTACCTCTTACGTGCGCACTACCAACCTTAAAGGAAAGGGATAATTATAGGATTGAGAAGAGGAAAGGGATTTGGGCCTCCGGATATCTGTCACTATACGTAACGCAGCAGCAAGCTGTTATTTTACGTCGATTTTCTGTGAGACAGTGGTAACGACCCGGTCGAGCTGACCCATTCGTGCTGTGTAAATTGAGTGGCTCTACCACTCAATTTACATCCATATAGGTAAATTAGTCTATCGAAGACTCGAACCTACCTCAAACAGCTGACCTATGCTACTAGGAGAGCAATAACGCAAAGGAAAACTCTTCAGTGATTTTCATCTAAGAATGCTGGCGTATCGATCGCGGGGTCATCACACCGCGACCTACAAGGTCAGACGGCTAGACGTTTGCATCGACCTCGCCGCCGTGGTACGTTGACCTGACGCTCTCCCGACATGCACCCTAAGTTTTATGTCAGCCTGGTACCTCATTACTGCTGATAGCATTTTCTCTTGCAAAAAGAAAGTCGCAAAATATAAACGAAAAGCACAAAAAGAAAATGAACCTGTAGGTAAGTACGAGTTAAAAATACGTTCACAGTTTTCGAATTCGTATAAAATTACTACCGTCGAAGTGTCAAACTAGTAATTCATACGGTAATAAAGAAAAGAATCGCTTGAAAACTAATTACTATTCTTTTATTATGAAATAAAATAAACCATATAATTAATTTTAATTTATCATAGTTCCCACTAGTGGTTACTACTAATATTTGACGTATTGAGAGAAAACGAAAACTTTCATTGTTTTACAAAACTATTAAAACTAGTAGGCCTACTGATTGATTCAAATAAATAAAATATGACAAAGCTCACGTATATTTCCGAAGGGGTAGGCAGAAACCTCGACAGTTTCTCAACCTAAGGATGCTGTCCTATGACGCGATTTCCTTTCAAAGCCTACTCGAAATACAAACGTTAGAACCATAAAACGCCACCTCACATTTCATGTGAGCCTGGTACATAAACGGCTAATTAGTATGGCTACAAAGCTATTTTTTTGTGTCCCTAAAATCAGGTGAGTGGTAAATTGACTCCCAAATAGACGCGGCATCGTTGAGCCTATTATACCCTGTTGAGACTTAAGTACCTATTACATAAGCAGCATACCTTCTTTCAAAGAGAAAACAATGCACTTAAAGACAACATATACAGGTCGTAGAACCCCCCACGGGTATATAAAATGAAAGGGAGGAGGGAGAGAGGGTGTTTTATCAGGCCATCACCCCGCCGAGCGGTCACAAAACGCCAACACATCCGTAGTCCGGACCACTGAACTGCACAAACATCGTATCTATTTAGACACTTTATTAATAGACATACGAGTTCAGAATTACACGAGCCAGAGCGCGCGTCAATTAACCGACAGCAAAAAGAAGGGGTGCAACGTTTTTTGTATGTTACGCGATATGTTCGCCACGTGATGATGATTCTTGTTGTATTCTATACGGTTTACTCCTACGTTGTAATATATTAGGTTAGTTTTTTTTTTTGCTTGAATGACCAGACGAGCAGGTCGCTCGCCTGATGGTAAACGCCACGCTTATCAATAAACAGAAGCAACTTTGAGTAACAAAACACTGCTTTGCAACTTGCTTTAACAGTGAAGGAAACATCATGAGGAAATCTTTATACCTTACAAAATTCATAAAATTAATAAATGTGTAATTCACAACGTTATCCACATTTCAAACTTTATAATAATAATACTAGCCCTGTATTATACACGTCCCACTGCTGGGCACGGACCTCCTCTATTGAATGAGAGGGGTTAGGTCTTACTCCACCACGCTGGCCTAATGCGGATTGGCAAACTTCACATACCTTCGAAATTCTTATCGAGAACATCTCAGGTATGTAGATTTCCTCACGATGTTTCCTTCACCGTTAAAGCAAGTGATAATTAACAATTAATATACACGTAACTTAGAAAAGTCAGAAGTGTATGCTCTTGGGTTTGGTTTCGAACCTGCGACTTTCGTCTCGACAGTCCATACCACTCCCACCTGAGCCATCACTGCTCTTTTGTTACATACTGTTATTTATTTAAAGTGAAGCACTCTGACTGCACACTACTTTTATATCGCCTCCCACACGTTTTGTGATATGTATTTTATTTGCATACAAAACAGATATTGGCCCGCATCCAGTACGAAACGGCAAGTGACGCATTTACTATATTTGGCCTTTCAGGAAACGTGCCATAAATTGGGTCCTTTTCTTTATATCACATAATGACTCAACCAAACTTCGATGCAGTCCAAAAAACTAAGTTTAAGTTTATTTTATTTACTCCCACGCCGATAGTTGTCAATTTTTTTTAATCTCTTTATTATTACTAGCTGTTGCCCGCGGGCCCGCCCGCGTGAACGCCTATTTCCAGGATTAAAGTAGCCTAGTGGGCGCCCCCGGTGAGAAACGCGCTTGACAACTATTAAAAAATAAGGGTTGATGGTAGAAGGGTTGAAAATTTAGGGTTGTATGTATTATTTAATGCTGTATCATAAAAAAATAAAAACAAAAAAAAATTGTCTAATAAATAAAAATAAATATTTAGGGGTGGACCACCCTTAATATTTAGAGGGATGAAAAATTGATGTTGGCCGATACTCAGACCTACCCGATATGCACACAAAATTTCATACAAATCGGTCGAGCCGTTTCGGAGGAGTATGGGAACGAACATTGTGACACGAGAATTTTATATATAAGATAACGTAATGCGTAAGGTGGCGCAGTTGTAATGCGTACGCGTTACGATTGAGTCTAACGCTGAGGTCTCGGGTTCGATCCCCGGGTCGGGTAAATGTGATATTAGGTTTTTCTATTACGAAATGCTCAGTATTTACCCGGAGTCTGGAATTGTGCCGGGTATGGCGATAGGCTCACCCCCTATCACATAAGGGACGGAGATACGCTCGGCGAAATGTGGGTGTACTGGTTACACCTCTGCTTACTCCTTCGGGGATTACAGGCGTGTGTGCGTATATACATATATAAACCTATAATGATTTGTGCCAAAAACGGTGACTGCGGTTGTTGACACTGTGTGGTTTTAAACAATATGTCTAAAATGTGTTTTATTTTCAGTTGACAGTGTAATTCTCGTAATGATTTATAAGTACTTTCAACTTTCCAAGACATATTATTAGGATTCCATATCAAAATACATACATACACGCACACACGCCTGTAATCCCCGAATGGGTAGGCAGAGGTGTAACCTGTACACCCATATGTTGCCGAGCGTGTCTCCGTCGCATGATATGATAGGGGGCGAGCCTATCGCCATACCGGGCACAATTCCAGACACAGAGCTGATACTGAGCATTTCATAATAGAAAAAAACTAATGATATCCCTAATAAAAAATGACAAACATTCTAAAGACCTACGCCTGAGTTTCTTGGTGCTTCTTCTCAGACCGGTGGGCATTTGCGAAGCACCGGTACATTCCATACTCGACGTGTAAAAGTGGCCTAATTATTGAATAAATGGTCTGAATTGATATACCCGACCAGGGGATCGAACCCGAGACCTCAGCGTCAGCCTCAGTCGTAACGCGTACGCATTACAACTGCGCCACCGAGACAATCAGGTAGTAGGATTTGTTACATAATATAATATCAATGTACGCACTCATACGCACTCACGCCTGTAATCCCCGAAGGGGTAGGCAGAGGTGTAACTAGTACACCCACATTTCGCCGAGCGTATCTCCGTCCCACGATGTGATAGGGGGCGAGCCTATCGCCATACCGGGCACAAATTCCAGACTCCGGGCTGATACTGAGAATTTCGAAATAGAAAAACCCAATACCACTTTACCCGACCTGGGGATCGAACCCGAGACCTCAGAGTTAGCCTCAATTGTAACGCGTACGCATTACAACTGCGCCACCGAGGCAGTCTATAATAATATCAATGTCACCAATTAAAAACACACGTGTGCAAAAGTAGATAAAAAATGGTGTGATATAAAAAAAAATACAGGAAAAGCGGCGCAATTCCACGCCAATACCACCAATTGAGATAAGATTACAAAATTTTACCACGTGGTAGGTCCCCACGTATGCGAGAGGCCGTCTGGGTTGGTACCACCGCGCCGTCTATTTCTACCGCCAAACGGCAGTGTGCAAGCACTGTTGTGTTTCCATTTGAAGGACATTGAAGCCAGTGAAATTACTCAGGCCCGGATCTGGGGGCAAACTGGGGCACTCGTCTCAGGCTGCAGTTTCAGGGGGCACCAAAATCATAATGGAATATGATTAAAAGTGAAAACTTGCTCCATAAAGCGCCTAGCATACGGAAGCCTGGTTGGCTCACCGTCGATTTCTAAGAAAAAGGCCCCACACAGGCCCTTTGTGAATCGATTCTTTTGTTTTTTTTAAGTAATTTCTCTCAAACGCTGGAGAGAAGGGCGCCACTGTCAAGTTCCTGTCCTGGTTCGAAAAATCGTAGATCCGGGGCTGAAATTACTAGCAATTATGAGACTTAACATCTTACGTCTCGAGGTGACGAGCGCAGTTCAGTGTCATGGGTATTATCGAGTTCGAATTTCGACCATTACGCGACCACTTGCACTTCTAAATATGGCAATGAGCCTTATCTTTCATAAAGCTGATAACGTTTGTTCTGATTACGTTGGAAATTAAGATAACGCATACGCACAATCCTGTGACATTTAGGGCAGCGGAAAATCGATTGTATAGCGGTATTGTCCGTATGTAAAAACTACGAGGGGCTTTAGGTCTCATAACACTGGTATCGAGTAGGACATACAAAAGGCATAACATTTGTTCCGTACATGAAGAAATATTGTATACAGTATGTACCAAAAACCCTGTTGGCCCTTTTAGGGTCGTGAAGATAGATATATAGACAGCTTAATAAATTTATGAAATGAAATAGTTTTATTCATCATGTAGGCAATTAAAATAGCGCTTATGACAAGTCAGTACAAAATAAAAAAACTTATGTATGTACAGAAATCATATCAGCTAATATATACATAACATACATAGCATCGTCAAAATACACTGCGCAACTATAAAGTTTACAATATTTTTATATTAGTCCAGGATTGTTAAGTATTATTATTATTTTTTCTCTGTTTTAAAGGTCGATATGGACCATAGGCATTACCGAAACGGCACGTGGTTTAAAACTACCACCGGATCCAAAACGACCCAACCTGAGAAGACCCGGCGAAACAAACTCAGTGGGCTTACTTTACCACTGGATTTTACGCGGCGCGACCCAGTCCTGAGAAGATCCAGCTAGTCAAACTCAGTGGGCTTGTTTTTGGTCCGATTTATCATACCAAAATAAATTAGGGAAATAAAAAGTCCTATTTTTATTTTAAGGTGATTGATACGGACCATGTGTACCTCTAAATTGTTGTTTTAAAACTGCCACCGGATCCAAACGCGACCCTGTCTGAGAAGACCCGGCGAAACAAACTCAGTGGGCTTGTTTTTGGTCCAATTTCTATAATCTCAACAATAATGACTTGTTAATTTAAAATTGCCAATTTTTATTTTACGTGATCGGTCGTCTTTTTTATTTGGTATTTAAATTTTATTGATACATTTATTTAATATATTGTTTTAGTGTAGGTATTTAATATTATTGTGCAATTTATTTATATCGTACTTACTTGAACATATCATATATTATTTACATTTATTAAATTAAATTAAATTTTTCCCTACATTGTCTACAAGCTACAGGGCCCCAGGAGGTCACAGTATGCAAGGAGGAACCGAACGCCAAACATCTCTATCCTCTAGATATTGCTTAACATTATAATAGCCCCTAGTCATAAGCACACGTTTAATGTGTGCTTTGAACATTTTTTCGGGCATATCGATCACACTATTTGGGAGCTTATTATAAAATTTAACGCTGTTACCCATAAATGACTTTTTAGTCTTAACTATTCTAAAAGCGGGTACTACGAGTTTATTTTTGTTTCTTGTATTAATATTATGAACGTCACTATTTTTACAAAATTTACAAAGATTTTTACGAACATACATAATATTTTGATAGAATAGAAAATAGAATTATATAGTTAAATAAAAAAAAGATAGATATTAACCTTACACAGGTCGCTTAGAAAATTGAACATATTTAAAAAATGTTATTTTCATCTGAAAAGTGATGAACAGCTGACTGATGTGACGTATTGACGAAGCGTTTGATGAACGAAGACGCCGCGACTTGCTATCTCGCTCTGGCTCCGATTCATCGATCTTGCAGAAGTAATCGATCGAAATACGGTTCACAAACAATAGAATAATTAAAGTATAAATAATAAATATATAATCCAATTTTCATATGCGAGTTATTTCATAACGTTTTAAATATCGATTCTGATATCACAGTTAAAACGCCCAACAGGGTTTTTGTTACATATTGTATAGTGACTGCCTCGGTGGCGCAGTTGTAATGCCTACGCGTTACGACTGAGGCTGACGCTGAGGTCTCGGGTTCGACTTTTACCCGGGTCGGGTAAAAGTGATATTGGGTTTTTCTATTACGAAATGCTCAGTATCAGCGCGGAGTCTGGAATTGTGCCCGATATTATAGGCTCGACCCCGATCACATCAAGGGACGGAGATACGCTCGGCGAAATGTGGGTGTACTAGTTACATCACTGCCTACAGGCGTGAGTGTGTATGTATGCATATCATCATCATCATCATCATCAGCTACAAGACGTCCACTGCTGAACATAGGCCTCCCCTAATGCCTTCCAGGCCTCGCTGTTGGAAGCGGCCTGCATCCAACGGCTTCCTGCAACCCTTGTCAGGTCGTCGGTCCATCTTGTAGGTGGACGTCCTCTGTTGCGCTTGCCCGTACGTGGCCTCCATTCGAGAACTTTTCTGCCCCATCGACTATCAGTTCTGCGAGCTATGTGGCCTGCCCACTGCCACTTCAACATGCTAATCCGCATATACAGTGTATGCATATACTCGTAGTTTATTTATAGTATAGGCTGGTAATGTCTACGTTTAAATTTCCTATTCTTTCTACAGTCTAAACCCAACAGACCATAAAAAAACAAAGCAGGAAATACAGGCAGGTCACGGTCTGCAGGCGACCTTGGCACGGTGAACGGATATGTGACATTCAATTGGGGATATTCAGTTACCAAACACCAGTGGCTTTTTGAGAAACAAAAAGATAGAATAGGGTAGTTGACTAGATTTTAATATTATTTAAATCAATAAGTTACGTTACTCTAAATCTATTGCAGAAAGAATTTTATAAATCGGACCAAAAATAAATAAGTTAGAAGCCATTCAAATCCTGTAGAAGGGGTAATTGTCAAATGACAGACGACGCTATCTTTGACGTCACGGTGTAAAATGTTCATTATGGTGCACGCGTGCAAGCGAGACAGTGAGATATCCCTACTACGCACCCACTTTTCCTCATACCAACATTTAAAGTCGTAACTGCGGGCACATTTGTCAACTAATTTTGATTGTGTTTTAAAAGGGTTTCTTTTGCGTATCATTTTCTGTTGCTTATAAAATAATGTATAAAATTCAATATACGAAACTACCCTATTCTTTTCTCGTAATGATTAGGAGAGCCACGTAAAGTCGGAGAAACTGCAATGTATATACAGCATTTGAGTTGTAGAGCCACGCTGTAGACAAAACTGGCCGGCTCGTCAGGGTCGTTACCACTGTCTCACAGAAAACCGGCGTAAAGTAACAGCTTGCTGCTACGTTTCGTACGGTGAGTGAGATATCCGGAGGGTCAAATCCCCCTCCGCTTTCCAATCCCTTTTCCGGCTAGGAAGTCGCACGGAATACCTCTTTCTTTTTATAACAACGAAAGAAGGGGGCGGTATTTCGCCTCTCCACGGCAAAATGCGATGATATTGTACTAGGGCAACAGAACTCACAAGGATGTTTGCCAATACGATGACATAGTTAAATAATTTAAGACATATGTTATAGTCATTTTCTAAGTCATCGCCTCTAATTAGCGAACAAAACATTAGCTGTGACGGCAGCCATTTTAGTCTAATTTTAATTTATACGTACAAATAACAAGTGGTACAGGATAAATATGCCAAAAACGTAGAGTTCATTAATTTATTAATCGATATAAAATATTTGGCTGTTTGGTTCCAGCCCCCAGTTTTCATTGTGATTATTTGCGCAAAATTATTTTTATCCATATTTAATCGAAGCATCGTGCTGTAATTTTGAAAAGTCCAAAAATAAATTGAATTTCGCGAGCTAGTGCTGACATTCAATCTTAAGTATTAATGTATGAATCCAACTCTACATTTAAGTAAATAAGGAAAAACTATTTAATTTGTACTGATAAAGTACAATAATAACTTGTCCCACTGCTGGGCACCGCTTCCTACTCTAAGCAGAGTTAGTCCATCACGCTGGCCTAATGCGGGTTAGCAGACTTCACATACCTTCGAAATTCTAATGGAGAACTTCTCAGGTATGCAGGTTTCCTCACGATGTTTCCTTCACCGTTAAAGCAAGTGATAATTAACAATTAATACACACATAACTTAGAAATTCAGAGGTGTATGCACTTGGGGCTGGTTTCGAACCTGCGACTTTCGTCTCGACAGTCCATACCACTCCCCGCTGAGCTATCACTGCTTTTACACACTTACTTTTGATACACTTTAATTATAGAAATTCTTATGAAGACTACGAGGTAGTTAGGTTCCTCGTATGCGAGAGGCCGTCTGGGTTGGTACCACCGCTTTGTCTATTTCTGCCGCCAAAAAGCAGTGTGTAAGCACTGTTGTGTTCCGGTTTGAAGGACATTGAAGCCAGTGAAATTACTGGGCATTATGATACTTAACAACTTATGTCTCGTGGTGACGAGCGCAGTCCAATGCCATGCAGTGCTTCGTAATTCAAAGTTCTGTGTGGTGTTGCTTCTGTTTATGAGCAGGCGTGGCGCTTACCATCAGGCGAGCGACCCGCTCGTCTCGTCATTCAAGCTAAAAAAAATAGTAAGAGTAAGCGAGGTTTTAATATTGAGTTGCGGCGAATTGACCATAACTTTGTTGGTGCAATTTCTATGTACCGCGCAGCCGGTGTAGTAAGGTACATTAAAGTCATTGAACATAAGATTAGGGTAGTTTCGTATATTGAATTTTATACATTATTATAAGCAACGGAAAGTGATACGCAAAAGAAACCCTTTTATTAAAACAATCAAAATTGGTTCAGAAATGTGCCCGCAGTTATGACTTTAAATGTTGGTATGAGCAAATTGGGTGCGTAGTAGGGATACCGCGTAACTCGAAAATTGGTCATGTGTTATTGTCATTGGATAAATTGTTTTTGCCGCGCATTTAATAACTCTACACAAAAATTTAAATTAACCATACAAAGTACGATATTCAAATAGTTCTGTCACCGCGCAATAGGGTAGTTTCCTATATTGAATTTTATACATTATTTTATAAGCAACAGAGAATAGTACGCAAAAGAAACCCTTTTATTAAAAATTTGTTCAGAAATGTGCCCGCAGTTATGACTTTAAATGTTGGTATGAGGAAAAGTGGGTGCGTAGTAGGGATATCTCACTATCTCGCTTGCACGCGTGCACCATAATGAACATTTTACACAGTGACGTCAAAATTTGCGTCGTCTGTCATTTGACAATTCTTCTACAGGATTTGAATAGCTTCTAACTTGTTTATTTTTGGTCCGATTTATAAAATTCTTCCTGCAATAGATTTTGAATAACGTAACTTGGTGATTTCAATAATTAAAATAATCTAGTCAACTACCCTATTAAATCATTGCATTTAACGGACAAGGCG
This sequence comes from Mimas tiliae, assembly GCA_905332985.1. Lineage (NCBI taxonomy): Eukaryota > Metazoa > Arthropoda > Insecta > Lepidoptera > Sphingidae > Mimas > Mimas tiliae. Next base: position 952,054 of record HG995266.1, on the reverse strand, counting down.
GTTAGAATATGAATTTACTTAATTACATTTCTTATCTTGAATAATGTTTAAATGAATTAAAATATGATTTTAATATACATACATACGCACTCACGCCTGTAATCCCCGCAAGGGTAGGCAGAGGTGTAACTAGTACACCCATATTTCGCCGAGCGTATCTCCGTCCCATGGTGCGATAAGGGGGCGAATCTATCGCCAGCGGTTATTGACAAAAAATAATTTGATAGAGTTCCTTAAAATAGCTGAGTAACTGAAGTTTTAATGTGGTAGAGCCACGGCCCGTCAGGGTCGTTACCACTGTCTCAACAGAAAACCGGCGTAAAATAGCAGCTTGCTGCTGCGTTTCGCACGGCGAGTGTGATATCCGTTGACCCAAATCCCCCTCCCCTTTCCAATCTTTTAATTATCCCTTTCCTTTAAGGTCGGCAACGCATCCATGATTCTTCAGGTTTTGTGGGTATACATGGGCGGAGGAGTTCACCTATCAGGTGACCTATTTGCCCGTTCCCCCCCTCCTGATTATACGTGTGGAAACAGCGACCCGAGAGCAATCTTACGAAAATAACATCAACTATACTAAATTGAATAATGGCTGAACGTTGCTGTGAGCTGTGCATAGCCGTGAACATAAATCTAACAGTTTAAAAGTTACTTTTAAGTGTTATTTTTGAAGTCGTTTTTTTATAGGACAAGTGACGAAACGAGCGGGTCGCTCGCCTGATGGTAAGCGCCTGCCCATAAACAGAAGCGACGCAACACAGAACTTGGAATTAAAAAGCATTGCATAGCATTTTATTGCGCTCGTCACTCCGAAACATAAGTATTAAGTCGCATAATGCCCAGTAATTTCACTGGCTTCAATGTCCTTCAAACTGAAACACAGAAGTGCTTACACACTGTTGCTTGGCGGTAGAAATAGACGGCGCGGTGGTACCAACCCCAGACGGCCTCTCGCATACGAGTGACCTACCTTGTGGTATATTATTTTTTTGTTTTATTTTTATAGCATAGGCGAACGAGCAAGTGGGTCACCTGATTGTAAGTGATCTCCACCCCCCAATTAACGCTCACAATACAAAAATTATGGGCGCGTTGTCGACCTTAAAGGAAAGAGATAATTATTGTGGATTAATCCGTATTTGTGGATCACACAAACATTTGTCTCAGTGCGGGGTTGAAACCCGCGGTCTCTCGTTTCACAGCCGACTATTCGCTTCACAAGCCACGGAGCTGAGCCTTATGATCGCAAGTGTACATCCAACTTCGCACATTGCCCCTGTGGACCATTGTTTTCAATTTACCATTTGACAACTATAAAAAAACATTGAGTCAGCGTGTATAAATAGAAAATACATACGCACTCACGCTTGTAATCCTGGGTAGGCAGAGATAACCGGTACTTATTTCGCCGAGCTTATTTCCGTCGCATGATGTGATAGGGGTTTAATTACTATGGTGACGAGTGTACTGTTGTCCGTTGAGGAGTTTAATTTTTTACTCCGTACTCCGTCATCAGATCTTAACCAAATTTATATGGGACCACATCGCAGCAAAACTTTATCCGATGAATTTATGTACGTACAACTAAATCGGTTCACAATTGGCGGAGATACAATTTCACTCGATAGAGTTTAGCTGCCATGTGGTCCCATATAAATTTGGTCAAAATCTGATGACGGAGTACGGAGAAAAAAAAACTCCTCAAAGGACAACAGTACACTCGTCGCGATTGTGTTATTGTATTGGAATTTACACGCTATTGCTCTAACTACCACTAAAACTATCTGTTTTAAATCAAGTGGAGTAGTCATGGATGTATTCCTTATACCTTAATACTAGTGCACATTCACACTGTTGCAATTTTTGTGATTTTTGAGTTGGGTTTTTTAGCATCTTAGTGAATAATTTATGTTTCCCTATATTTTTACTGATAATTTCCTACGTTTGTTTACGTGTGATGCTTCTTATTCAATCAAATAGTCGTGGAGATCTATAAATGGCATAATCTTTTGTACTACTCTGTTATTAATGTTGTAATTTAGCTGTAGATCTTTATAATGTAAATAAAATAAAATAAATAAAAATTGAAAAATAAAATAACGTTTAACAAAACTGAGACCTATAGAATTTCAAATTTTTAACGTTTCAGTGTTTCTATTTTGAATTTGGTCTCTAAGTTTTGTTAAACGTTATTTTATTTATCCAAAACCATTTTTTACCGTAATCTTTTTATAGTAGGTAAATATTCCACGCACGCATGTATTTGTAATGATAAGGCAATGTTTAGGAAACAAGGCCGTTGTTATCGTTCAAGTTAAACAGCCGATAATGTGTTTGTTTTTAAAGGACCAAAAAAAAAAGGAGGAGGTTCTCAATTCGACTGTATTTTTTAATGTAACAAACCTCAGAATTTTCTACTGGGTGAACCGATTTTGATTATTCTTATTTTATTTACAGTTCGAGAGGTAAAGGAGCAAGCGAGTCATCTGTAGTAGGGTCTAGGTCCTACTAGAGACCTAGAGGCATTTACGTTCTCTTTACATACGCACTCACACATGTAATCCTCGAAAGGGTAGGCAGAGGTGTAACCAGTACACCCACAATTCGCATGATGTGATAGGAGGCGAGCCTATCGCCATACCGAGCACAAATTCCAGACTCCGGGCTGACACTGAGCATTTCGTAATAGAAAAAACTAATATCACTCTAACCCGACCTGGGGATCGAACTCGAGACCGCAGCGGCAGCCTCAGTCGTAACGCGCACGCATTACAACTGCGCCACCGAGGCACTCACTTTACATATATCACAAAATGTATTCCTCCATCGACAACTTCGACAAGGGACTCCATATTTTGATCTCGCCAATCCCAAAATAAAAGCCACGATAGCTCTGCGGAGTGTGGTACAAACTGTCGAGACGAGAGTCGCAGGTTCGAAACCAGCCCCAAGAGCATGCACCGTCGACCCCTCTGTCGAGAAAACACCCAGACCCGAAACACATATTTGTGGATTACACAAACATTTGTCTCGGTGCAGGAATCGAACCCGCGGCCTCTCGCTTTACAGCCGGCTACTCGTCTACTGCGCCACGGAGACTGTCTTTATGCCTGGCGTTGTCCCAGCAAAATGCCAGACTCGGCCCATCATGATTTGTTATTATATGGAGCGACCTGCACTATCTGACCCCTACGACGCGCAGTGGCAACAGGAACCAAGTTTCGGAATTACCTTGTCCTAAGATTGGCTGGCTTTGGACCTAAGATGTTGGTGGCCCATTTACACACCAACCATCTTTACACGATTATGTTATAAAATAATTGAATAGCATTAGCAACGATATAAATAACATTGCGAAATAAAATGTGACATCTCTACACTGGATTATACTTAAAATAGCGTATCTGTTTGCGCAGATGGCTTTTGCTAGATGCTAAAATAATTAGAAAATATTCAACGATAAACGAGGCTGTACGGTCTTCAATTCCTTCGCCCATTTATTGCTATGGAACAATAGAAAAAAAAAGTGTCGGCGGAAATGCGGACGGTGCGGTCATCCGCTTTTTTATTGAAACGAGTTATGTACCTCGTAGGTAAGATTAGTTATTTATACATACATACGCACTCACGCCTGTAATCCCCGAAGGGGTAGGCAGAGGTGTAACCAGTACACCCACATTTCGCCGAGCGCATTTCCGTCCCTTATGTGATAGGGGGCGAGCCTATCGCCATACCGGGCACAAATTCCAAACTCCGGGATGATACTGAACATTTGGTAATAGAAAAACCCAATACCACTTTACCCGACCCGGGGATCGAACCCGAGACCTCAGCGTTGACCTCAATCGTAACGCGTACGCATTACAACTGCGCCACCGAGGCAGTAGTTATTTATAGTTATTTAATTACTAGACATCTAAAAGTAATTAGTCCGGAGTTTTCATAGGTGACATTGACCTAATACTGCGACTAAGCCGTCTGCGGGTCTCTTTGTTAATTTATAGCAGATATAGTGTTTGGGCTCTCTGAGTAGGATGGTGATCAGGGTGTAATGATGAAATAGGAAGTTGTCTACAGAAAATCTTGTTTTAATAGACGTCACGAGTTTTAATTAAAAATCTACTATTGTAATGAAAAAAATATTCGTTCAACAAAAACTTTACACTAGAATAACACAGCCAGAACTAGTTTTGATAGAAAAAAACTACATTTTAAATCTAAATTTATTCAATTCTAGATATTTTAGAACTTGCAGAATCTATTTATTTATTATCTAAAAACACACCCAAATTTGGCGTCATGTGTGCAGATTTTAGACTTGTTGGTACCAGAAGAACATAAACTGGAAATATTTCAATTGCTAGGTATATTTTTTAACCTGCGACAAAAAAGAGGGGTGTTATAATTTTGACCCCTTTGCATGTGTGTATCTCTACACCTTTGCGTGTCTGTGGATGTGTGTATCTCTACACCTATGTTTATTGGATCATAACTAGACGAATGGACTGATTTGAATGCGGTTTTTTTCTTTGAAAACTGGTTTGTTTAAAAATGAAGATGGTTCTTCTTGCTTTTTTAAAGAAATTTTGTTAATCATTTAAAAATTACAGACAATATTTGAACTTTAGAGGTAATAAAGTTCAGTGGTTGCAGGTTTTATGACGTCGAGGATTTATAAAAGATTCAATTAGTTAATTTAATTGACTGAAGATAAATCAAATGTTTCATATAAACTTTGTGATAAAAATTAATAAACTTTTACGATGACTTTTACACACAGATTACAACAGATTTGGCAATGTATTATTATAAAATAAAAAAAATAAACAAACAAAAAGTCTGCGAGACGACATGTAAAACTCTTCGAGTACCAGGATATCATAAAACTAAAAAGGTCACATATGCACAAGTGTACTGTGTAATCCGACAATAACCCTACCGATTGCGGAAGTCCATTGACACGTACACTTCCTCGCGATTTCCTACGTGTTCAACAAAGCTGGTTAACACACACCAATCGGCAATCACGTAGGCAAATCAAAACGTATGTTTCGATTTTACTGCCAGTACAATCGCCATTTTCAAAATAAAAATAAAGTAATACATCAAAACGTAAACATGGCCTAAGAATGCAATTACGACATCAATAAAGTTGATATCCTTGAATGCGCTAGGTACATGTTTCGTCACATCAGGCTACGTTTTGTTTTTATTCCATTGTTTATATGCGCACTCACCGCTCAAATCCTCGATTGTGTTCAATTTTCGCGTCGCCATCCTTCGAAACACCGACACAAACGTCCTTTGAGAGTTTTTAAAACAAGTATTTATCACTTTCGAATAGTATTCGCGAAGGTTTATAAATGTTTTCTGCAAAATTTCGATGCAGAAAACGACTCGACACAAGGCTCTTTGTTTGTATTTTGCGTTGTTTTGATTTTCCGTTCTATTCCGCAGTGACAGGAGGCGTGAAATCTACACGAAACATGATTGGTCAGTATAGTAAAAATCTCAGCCAATCACAGACTTTTACGTAAGTTTTTGACGAAGTGATTGGTAGAAACTTGTGGTGTGTGTTTAATGTGGACAGCATTAAAAATGTCAAGGCCATATTTTTTTTATTCTCGTATTAAGTTGCCCTATTTTTACCTTCTGTTTTTAAGTTAATTTTATAAAGTGCCGTAATAACAATATCCCACAAATACAACTCTTAAAAATAATATATTACATCCAGTTTAATAAATGACAAAAAATAGCAGATTTTCTCATAACCCCAGTAGTGATTTACCTTTTAAAACGTGTTATTTTTACTAGATTTTTTATGTTTAATTTAATTTTAATGAAATACTGATAAATTACATACAAACGTTATTTTTTGCTTGAGGTGAAAGAACTCAAATCTAAACGGTACATTGACTTGCCTTGTACTGCATGGACAAGTAAACAGCTGGCATCCACCTCTACAATTTACATTGTCTATTCCTCAATTTTGCAATATTTTAATGACGTGAGATTACAGAATACGATATTTCATGAAATACTAACTTAAAACTAAAAAATATGAGTGTGCACAGCGTGGAAGACGATTTATTTTTAACTGATAATATGGAAGATGCAGATGTGCCACGGTAAATAGTTTATTAACATTGTAAAATCCGTGTTATTTCTGTACTTTGCTGACAGCTGATTTCTGGCGGCAAAGTCAAATGGCGCCAAAATGGGACGTTGCATGTCGAGTTTATTTTACGATGTTTTCATGAAATATACTGAGTTTGAGCGATAAATCTACAGGAAAAAGGTGCGTGGTGAAAATTCAGCGCGGAAAAGCTGGAGTTTGATGGATAAAAGGACAAGTTACGAGGTATGTATAAGTCAATTCCCGCTCTTTTGGTTCTTTCTTTTTTGGTTATGATTAATATTTGTGAAGTGAAATAACGTGATATTTATAGGCTTTAGTCATCTTAGCCACCGTTTAATACGTAATAACGTCTAAAAAAACTATTTTTAATCTCATAATCTGAGGTAATACCAACGATCAGTCCGGAAATCTAAATGGGGCCGCACCCACAAAATTTTGCGATGTAATCATCATACTATACTAAAATAGTTTCTGTAGCATTTCCACATCGCCTACATCACATTTTGGTGGCGCGAATATACCTTTTAGCGTATGAACATAACAAAATACTACTTCATACTTTGAAGGGATCTTAAAAATTTCATGGTTATGTTTTGCAATAAAAATGTTGAATTAAATGCTGAATATACACGTCAGGCAGGCCGCCAGTCATATAAACTACAAGCCAAATCTTTCTATAACATGTGTTAAAAAGCATGTTGCGCTGACCCCATTGCCACTGGGATAGGGGCAGGTGGAAGAAGACTACATTCAAACCGAATCTGATTAGATCAATCACATCAGTGGTGGATCCAGGTTTTTGGTTTGGCTTGACTCAAAATTAGAAATAAAAATATTGAGAATATACTATGCCTACTTAAAACTGAATACGTAAGGATAGCAATGAAAATTATATTGTATATAGAAAGTAGGATAGTATCAAGTTTTTTTTTTTTAATATTAGATTGAATGACGAGACGAGCAGGTCGCTCGCCTGATGGTAAGCGCCACGCCTGCTCATAAACAGAAGCAACGCCACACAGAACTTTAAATAAAGCACTGCATGACACTGGACTGCGCTCGTCACCCCGAGACATAAGGTGTTAAGTCTCATAATGCCCAGTAATTACACAAGATTAATTTGAGATTTGTCAGTGAACCCAATTCCGTTTGGGATTGGGGCATCAGCCCCTTAGCCTTATATTTTACACTATACTATTATGTTAACTAACATGTGTGTCAAATCAAAGGTGTTGATCACGCTTCTAGCAACTCAATTTCGACTTGACATGAGATTTGACATTTGATTAGTTAATTTAACATTGATCAGCCTTTCAGAAACCGGGGGTTAGTCTGTATACTGTATTTTATAAGAAAATACTTATAAAGGTGCGCCGCGTCCTCCACAAATAATGTGTTTAATATTTTTGTAAAGGTTCTTCAAGAGATGGGGGTGAGTCTACTGGAACCTGATGAGTCTGAAGGGGTCGAATCAGGACCTTCCATGGGGATGGTAAGTGGTATTAGATAAGTAACTGGACTTTTCTTGCGGCTTCACTATCTACACTCGACTCTACTCACTCTACTCCACTATCACCTATAATCAAGACATGATTCAATTGAAATAAAACTAGTTTATATGGATATTATCGCGGTTTATTTTTAAAAGAAAGTAAAACTTTTCGAGACGTCTACACCTCAGTCTCTCCCGTGACCACGAAAGCTGAAAAGCTTTCGAAACGTCGGGACTAAAATAAAAATTAAACCGCGATAAAAGCCGTATAAACTAGTTTTATTTCAATGTGTAATATTCGCGTAAACACAATAAATCACATGATTCAACGAAAAACAACGCACATATTGCCTCGGTGGCGCAGTTGTATTGCGTACGTGTTACGATTAAGCTAACGCTGAGGTCTCGGGTTCGATTCCCGGGTCGGGTAAAGTGATATCGGGTTTTTCTATTACGAAATGCTCAGTATCAGTCAGGAGTCTGGTATTGTGCCCGGTACGGCGATAGGCTCGCCATCTATCACATCATGCGAAATGTGGATGTACTGGTTACACCTTTGCCAACCCCTTCTGGGATTAAAGGCGTGAGTGCGTACTGGATTTATTATCAGGTCCAATGTAGAACATTTTTGGTTCAACAAACCAAATGGTGGTTTGGTTGGTGGAACAAAAAATACATCAAAGAATTTACTCCCCATTTTATTTACAGCACCATAGACTAACAGTGAAGCGGAAGCGGGACATAGAGAATGTAAACCCGAACATAAACACCGCGCCGTCGCCCTCGTCCCGGATCAAATGCAGCCCCCGCAGCCCCAGGAACAAACTCAGCCCTGGGCCGTCCAAGATTAAGAGTCCAAGAAGTTGTGATAAATGTGAGTATTGTATTTATTTGACGGCCTCCGTGGCGCAGCGGGCGAGTAACCGGTTGCGAAGCGTGAGGCCGTGAGTTCGATTCCCGCACCTAGACAAATGTTTGTCTGATTCACAAATATTTGTCTCGGGTCTGGGTTTTGTGTGTTGGCAAGTCCCTCGTAGTTGCTGATACCCACGATACAGGTTAACCTAGTGTGTGTCAGGACTATGTGTGTGACTGGTGGGTGTATTATTGTATGTTTAAAAGTCATCCAGTAGTACTATGATTCCATTGTACATTTGTTGCATTTTATGCTCGCCTAGTACTTCAACAAAATCTGCAGGATTAGTTTTTTTAAGGAGAACATCGGTTCCTCAATTTATTTATTAGCATAGGTTAAGCAAACGAGCAAGTAGGTCACCTGATGCCGACATCCGGCCGGCTCGTCCGGGTCGTTATCACTGACTCACAGAAAACCGGCGTAAATAGCAGCTTGCTGCTGCGTTTCGTACGGCGAATAAGAAATCCGGAGGCCCAAATACCCCTCCCCTTCCCAATCCCTTACTTATCCCTTTCCTTTAAGGTCGGCAACGCGCCCATGATTATTTTAGTATTATTGGCGTACATGGGCGGTTGAGATCACATACCATCAGGTGACACACTTCCTCGTTAGCTGACCTATGCCAATAAAAAATAATAATAAGCGATATTGTTTTAGATAAATCAGCCCTAGCGGAGCATCAGTCGTTGGATACTACGATGTTATCTGGTGAGGGTGGTGATGGTCTGGTGGATGAGGAGACTCCGCTGGGTCGGTGCGTGAGCGCTCACTACATCCCCGTCAGAACCGTTCCTGCTGACTCAATGCGCACTCCACAACGTGAGTTATCACCTTATACTTTACAACGTAGCTACCTCGTATGTGTTGGTACCACCGCGTCAGTGGAGGATCCAGGATTGTTGTTTGGGGGGGCTTGACCCAAAATTAGAATTTAAAAAATGAGAATATTCTATACCTATTTAAAATGGAATAGAGTTTTGGCGGGAATTCTTACAGTGCGGTGGCTCTCTTGTTTTAATTATTTCCTAAACTGGTGTAAAGTTGTGTTTGTTGTATAAAAGTGGTGTGGTTTTGTACAATAATCATTAACGCTGATGAATAGTGTATGGAAACATTGAAATAAGTGGATTTACGTGATTTTCGATCAAGGGTATTGTCGACCTTGTGCTTTCGATTCGCTTGAAGAAAGTCATCTAAGAAGCATCGAACTGGAAGGAATTTACACCAACTGACCTCATAAACCAGTTGTCTTGCCCATGTCCATTATATGCTGACGACCTAAAAGTATTTACCACAGTTGACTGCGCTAAAGATGTCTCGCGACTTCAAAGCGCTCTTATTACAATATCTCAATGTTGTCGACTCAATAATATGTCACTGAATGTAGATAAATACCAGAGTATTTCCTTCACCAGGAAGCTTAATAAAATTAACTTTTCATACGGTATAGAGAATCACACTCTCCAGCGCAATAAATCGGTAAAGGATCTCGGTATTATATTTGACGATCAGTTGTCTTTCCGTGAGCATTACGATTACATAATAGGGTAGTTGACAAGATTTTTTTTATTATTTAAATCAATAAGTTATGTTACTCAAAATCTATTGTAGAAAGAATTTTATAAATCGGACCAAAAATAAATAAAATAGAAGCTATTCAAATCCTGTAGAAGGGGTAATTGTCAAATGACAGACGATGCAACCTTTGACGTCACTGTGTAAAATGTTCATTATAGTGCACGCGTGCAAGCGAGATAGTGAGATATCCCTACTACGCACCCACTTTTCCTCATACCAACATTTAAAATCATTACTGCGGGCACATTTCTGAACCAATTTTGATTGTGTTTTAATAAAATCGTTTCTTTTGCGTATCATTTTCTGTTGCTTATAAAATAATGTATAAAATTGAATATAGGAAACTACCCTATTACTAAGGCCAACAGACTACTTGGTTTTGTCTTCAGAACCACCAAACCCTTCAAGAAGACTAAAAGTTTACTTTTACTATACTATAGTTTAGTCAGATCAGTTTTAGAATACGGATCTTTAATTTGGAATCCTTTCTATTCTGTTCACGTTAATCGAATCGAAAGCGTGCAAAACAAATGCCTCAAAGTTATTTGTTATCGTAGTGGATATGGCCCCAGCTTTTCTACATATGATGACAGATTGTCGAAGTTTAAGGTACAAAGGCTAGATAATCGACCTAGATATGCATATCTGGTTTACCTACATAAAATCATACACTTACAAATCAACTCTCCTGAATTACTCTCACTAATAGGGTAGTTTCCTATATTGAATTTTATACATTATTTTATAATTAACAGAAAATGATACACAAAAGAAACCCTTTTATTAAAACACAATCAAAATTGGTTCAGAAATGTGCCCGCAGTTATGACTTTAAATGTTGGTATGAAGAGAAGTGGGTGCGTAGTAGGGATATCTCACTATCTCGCTTGCACTCGTGCACCATAATGAACATTTTACACAGTGACGTCAAAGTTTGCGTCGTCTGTCATTTGACAATTACCCCCTCTACATGATTTGAATGGCTTCTAACTTATTTATTTTTGGTCCGATTTATAAAATTCTTTCTGCAATATATTTTGAGTAACGTAACTTATTGATGTAAATAATAAAAAAAATCTAGTCAACTACCCAATTATGTTCAACACTAAATTCAGAATGCGTAATCCCAACATCTTTGTGCTACAAGTTTGCGTTAACAATACCTCTTATTACAATCCTATTACCCGAATGTGTCGCTTGTCGACGATCTGGCAAAAAGGCATGAATCTATTGATATCATGAATGGCAGCTCTGCGAAGTTCTTAACATGCATAAGGCAAATACTGTTTTGAATATTGTTCTAGATTTCAGTTTTATTTATTCCACTTCTACGTAATTACAGTTCATAGTATATATCCTTGTAGCTCTATTTCGATCTTCGAAGTATTCGGTAGTTCTATGTACCTAATATCCGGTTCCTCGAACAGTAAGTAGTTTAATTTAATTACTTATAATTAATTGTATTTATATAACTTAGATCTCACACGTATATGTACAATAACCATGATTAGGGTACATATTTTTGAATGCAATCTAGCTGTAAGCCTGTATTAACTGATGTATTTTTCGTTTGTGGTTGTATTCTGTATTGTGTATTATTCTTTATTAAAAAAAAAAAACTCCATCAAGGCCTTCAAAATTATGAAAATAATATAACTGATGACATGGCAGTATGGTTTCTGATCTTAGCCGGTTACTTATGGAACAAAAATACAAAAAAAATAAATAAAATGGAATAAGTAAAGATAAGCGTTGAAAATTATATTGTAGGTAGTATATAGTAGTACTAAGAAAGTAGGATAATACCAAGATTCATTTGAAATTTGTCAGTGGATTTAAATGCTTTTGAGGGGGCTTGATAAAATGTGTATTTTGCAGCTCTAGGCGTAGAAGAGGAACTAATTCTAAGCAGGAGACACAAACCAGAACCATCCGGAGTGGATTCCTTCGACGTCCTGTCCGAGGAGATGATGCTGAGCATCTTCAGGTGGCTGCCGAAGCGGACCCTCGCGCACTGCATGACTGTCTGCAAGAGGTACGTTAACTACCTCGCAGTTTATGAGAGCCTGGTACTCTTGTAGCGATACTATTATTAAGTAATCATCATCATCAGCCACAATACGTCCACTGCTGAACATAGGCCTCCCCTAATGGCTTCCAGGCCTCGCTGTTGGAAGCGGCTTGCATCCATCGGCTTCCTGCAACCCTTGTCAGGTCGTCGGACCTCCTCTGTTTGCTTGCCCGTAATAAAATAGTTTTATTAATCATGTAGGCAATTAAAATAGCGCTTATGACAAGTCAGTACAAAATAAACAAACTTATGTATAGAAATCATATCAACTAATGTATACATAACATACATAGCATCGTCACAATACACTGGGCAATTAATTACACTAAATTGTTTATTTTTTGTCTTCCTCACAGTTTATGAGAGCCTGGTACTTTTGTAGCGATACTATTATTAAACAATAAACATTAATTAACTTTAATTGTCGGTTAGCCATTTCGTAAGACGTAGGATTAACTGCCTCGGTGGCGCAGTTGTAATGCGTACGATTTACGCTGAGGTCTTGGGTTCGATCCCCGGGTCGGGTAAAGTGGTATTGGGTTTTTCTATTACGAAATGCTCAGTATCAGCCCGGAGCCTGCATTTGTGTCCGGTTTGGCGATAGGCTCGCCCCCTATCACATAAGGCACGGAGATACGCTCGGCGAACTGTGGGTGTACTGGTTACACCTCTGCCTACCTGATTACAGGCGTAAGTGCGTATGTATGTATTATTATTTGAGGGAACTTAGTCGTGCTTAGAACTCTTTCTTTAGATTAGAATTGTGAATAATCATAGCAAGTGTAATAAATTGTGAACAGTACCTAATATAATATTGCATCTAATGTGAATAGACTATTAAACTTTTTGAACATCCTGACTAAGTTATTTATCTTTATTGCACAAGTGATAGTGAGTTTACAAGTGTGATAATATTTTCAGATGGTACAGAGTGGCGTGCGATGAAACATTGTGGCAGCGGTTAGATTTAGGCAACAAGACGCTATCCAGAGATGCACTAGGCAGGATACTCGCTAGGAAACCTATTATAGTACGACTAGCTAGTACTGAGGTGAGACTTTTTTTTATATAGAATAGTTGGGCAAACGAGCAAGTTGGTCAACTAATGGTAAGTGTTGACTAAAGAGGAATAATTTCATATTCAATAAGAACTCAGTTTTATTTTGTCTTTTGTTTATGCATAGCAACGTGCCAGTTGGTTTTGTTATTGTGTTCTGTCTTAGTTATTTCGTGTACTTTAAATACAACGTAAACGAATTCTTGCAGTATTATTTAATATCTCTTGATTATTCCAACAGTAAGTGATCTCCACCGGGCGGAGTATGACTACAATATGTACCAAAAGAATCATGGGCGTGTTGCCGATCTTAAAGGAAAGGGATGATTAAGGGATTGGGAAGGGGAGGGGGATTTGGGCCTCCGGGTATCTCACTCACCGTACGAAACGCAGCAAGTTGCTACTTGACGTCGGTTTTCTGTGAGACAGTGGTATTGACCCGGACGAGCCGGCCCATTCATGCTGTAAACAAAAGTGTCTCCACTCAAACACTAGCTGTCCCGCGCGGTTTCATCCGCACTATATAATTGATAGAACGATTGCAGAGACATCCGGAGGCCCAAATTCCTCCCCTTCCCAGTCCCTTAATTATATCGGCAAAGTCGGCAACGCGCTCATGATTCTTCTGGTATTGTGGCCGTACATGGGCCGGTGAAGATCACTTACCATCAGGTGACCCACTTTCTCTTTTGCTATGCTCTAAAGAAGGTTGGTGAAAAGACAAAAAAATCCCTGAATTTTCCAGGTAGGCGAATGGCGGCCAACATCCCCACCGACGGCGTCACGTATACAATTCCTAGACTTAAGTATGGCAACACTGGACCCGACCACACTAGACCACTTACTGGAAAGATGTCCCGGACTCAAGAAGTTGAGTCTTGAGAGTGTGCAATTAAAGGACTCGTCGTGTCGACTTATAGGTGAGATTTATTCAGAGACATTCATGAAGTCTGCCTCGGTGGCGCAGTTGTAATGCGTACGCGTTACGATTGAGGCTAACGCTGAGGTCTCGGGTTCGATCCCCGGGTCGGGTAAAGTGGTATTTTCTAGTGGTGGGTTTTTCTATTACGAAATGCTCAGTATCAGCCCGGAGTCTGGAATTTGTGCTCGGTATGGCGATAGGCTCGGTATCGGTATCACATAGTGGGACGGAGATACGCTCGACGAAGTGTGGGTGTACTGGTTACACCTCAGCCTACCCCTTCGCGGATTACAGGCGTGAGTGCGTATGTATGTATGTATGTTGTCATTAAGACTTCACTGCCTCTGTGACTTGTTGAGCCGGTAGCCAGCTGTGAAGCGACAGGCCGCGGGTTCGATTCCCGCACCGAGACAATATGTTTGTGTGTTCCACAATCGCCGTAAAATAAATGTGGAAATAAGATTTAAAGAAAATTTCTTTCAAAGAAGAAATTGTGCTTAACTTAATATGTAACAAATTAAAAAATAAACTCCAAAAAACTAAAAAGCGTAAAATCTATTTTAATAATTCTTTCACTCAACTATAGTAAAATAAAAACTTTGAAAAAGACAATTAAAAGCTTATTTATATTAAATTATTGACCATTAAAATGTAATAACTGCTTATTTAACGGTTAAGTTACCATTATTATCGGAAGTTAATACAGACAAATTGAACATCTCCTTTTCGAAATCGGTAAAAAAAGTATAATGTTTAATTTCAGGTAAATGCACAAATTTAGAAACATTAAACCTAACAATGGCTCAAGGTGTCACCGCTGAAGGGGTCATGGAGATATTGAAAGGATGTGTAAAGTAAGTATTCACAAGACGAGCGGACCGCTCGTTTATAATAAGCGCCAGTCCATGTACAGTACAAAGTACATACTGCACTACGCTCGTCAATGTGACAAGATGTTAAGTCTCATATTGCTTATGATACCACTATACGTTGCTTAAATTTGACCACACCTTTCTGTAACACGTTGTATAATACTTATATCGTACACTATACGTTGCTTAAATTTGACCACACCTTTCTGTAACACGTTGTATAATACTTATATCGTACACTATACGTTGCTTAAATTTGACCACACCTTTCTGTAACACGTTGTATAATACTTATATCGTACACTATACGTTGCTTAAATTTGACCACACCTTTCTGTAACACGTTGTATAATACTTATATCGTACACTATACGTTGCTTAAATTTGACCACACCTTTCTGTAACACGAGTAAGTGAGTCTTCTGATAAATAATGTTACCAGTACCCACTAACCGTACGAAACGCAGTCCTAGTTGAGTCGATTAAACATCATACTAATATTATAAATGTGAATGTAAGTTTGTTTGTTACGCTTTCACGCGAAAACTACTTAACCGATCATCATTAAACTTTGTACACATATTCTTGGAGGTATAAGAAGTAACATAGGATATGTACTTTTTATAAAAAAAATATATCTGTTTTTTACGCTTTCACGCCTAAATCACTGAACCGATTTTGATGAATTTTGATGTAGAAATAGATGGGACCCTGGAGACGGTTATAGGCTACGTTTTATTTCGGAAAAATGTATTCACGCGAGTAAAAGCTAGTAAAATCTTCTAATGTATAAAATTCTCGTGTCACAATGTTCGTTCCCATACACCTCCGAAACGGCTTGACCGATTTGTATGAAATTTTGTGTGCATATCGGGTAGGTCTGAGAATCGGCCAGCATCTAGTTTTCATCCCCCTGAATGTTAAGGGTGGTCCACCCCTAAAATTTTATTTTTTAGCCATTTTTTGTTTTTATTTTTTTATGATACAGCATCAAATAACTAAATTTTCAACCCTCTACGATCAACCCCTATTTTTTAATAGCAACATTAGTATTTTTGTCAAGCGCGTTTCTCACCGGGGGCGCCCACTAGGCTACTTTAATCCTGGAAATAGGCATTCACGCGGGCGGAGTCCCGGGCAACAGCTAGTAAAATATATCTGTACAATTTGCAGTCTCCAGTCTCTGAACATATCGTGGTGTAACCTGTCGGAGGCGTCGCTGCAGGTGCTGGTGACGCAGCTGCCGCCGCGCCTGCAGCGGATCAACATCAGCGGAGCGCGGATCATGACCGATGACAGTATGTATTCACCCTTGTTTAACCCACACAAAAAACAAACATTCTCAAGCTGTCTGTATTTCTTTTATATGTTACTAGGGGCGTTGCCCATGTTTTATAAAAAAAAAAACAAAACATAAAATAATAAAAAACTTAAAGTCCGACGAATATGAGACATATGTTAGTTTCTTCCCCACATTATTCTGCATCGATTGGTATCGGTCTCGACGCCATACCCCCAGCGGTTTCGGAGGAGATAGCGTGACAAGCTTTTGGCAGCGGCGGCGGCAGAAACTTTTTTTTAGAATAGAGAGATATTTTATCTCATATGAATCTGTCAAAACTACGGCTTTACTTACACATGTACTTACACACGTAATACTCATATACGCAACAAAAATTAATGAACGTCCAAAGTCAACTTAATTTCATAAAAGATAATGTCTAAATATTACATTTCTAAATCGAGATACGACGTTCTGCACCGCGCAAAAAATTACACGTATCAAGTGTGAACTAGAGATTATTATGCACAGACTTTTATAGCACCATATAGAGTTTTGGGTGGGGTCATTTTTTTGCTTTAGTTACGTTTCTTGTCATCTTATTTCGATGATGTTCACGCATAACTACGCCAATTAATTTAGGTCTATTTGGATGATTATTTTTGTATTCGATAGGTTAATGCGGTCGTGGACCCTTTTAGATTTTATAAAACTATTCCATCTCCGAGGAGATGAAATTGGGGATGAAAGACATTTATGCACCGATTTATATGATTCTTCCAATAAAAAATAGTACCAAATAAACAAACTTGACTCAAAGAAACTAATTTTATGTATGTATACACTGCCCTCTCTTACTTCTTCTCTTATCTCTATCCTATGGTTGCCTGTAAGAGATTGCCCTGAGCGATAAGGCCGCCAATTGTGCTATTTTTTTTATTTTTTTTTAATGGTATAGGCTGGCAAACGAGCAAGTGGGTCACCTGATGTTAAGTGATCTCCACCGCCCATGTACGCCCACGATACCAAAAGAATCATGGGTGCGTTGCCGACCTTAAAGGAAAGGGATAATTAAGGAATTGGGAAGGGGAGGGGGTTTGGGCCTCCGGATATCTCACTCACCGTACGAAACGCAGCAGCAAGCTGCTACTTTACGCCAGTTTTCTGTGAGACAGTGGTAATGACCCTGACGAGCCCATACATGCTGTAGACAAAAGTGTCTACAGCGTGGCTCTACCACTCATATTTTTTCTACATACTAGAACTCTCAACATTTAGAGTACAAGTATGTAAAAAAAATACAATAAACAATAGGGTAGTTTCCTATATTGAATTTTATACATTATTTTATAAGCAACAGAAAATGATACGCAAAAGAAACCCTTTTATTAAAACACAATCAAAATTGGTTCAGAAATGTGCCCGCAGTTATGACTTTAAATGTTGGTATGAGGAAAAGTGGGTGCGTAGTAGGGATATCTCACTATCTCGCTTGCACGCGTGCACTATAATGAACATTTTACACAGTGACGTCAAAGGTTGCATCGTCTGTCATTTGACAATTACCCCTTCTACAGGATTTGAATGGCTTCTATCTTATTTATTTTTGGTCCGATTTATAAAATTCTTTCTGCAATATATTTTGAGTAACGTAACTTATTGATTTAAATAATAAAAAAAATCTAGTCAACTACCCTATTATAAAAATAAGTATATATGTAATGTTGCAGGTGTGGGTCGGTTGTGCGCCCGGTGTCCGCGCGTGGTGGAGCTGGACCTCTCCGACTGTCCCCGGGTGGGGACCAGCGCTATACCACATCTAGCTGCGATGTCCAGATTGGAACATTTGGCACTCAGCCGGTGTTATTTGATGTCCGTGCATGCGCTTACGTGAGTATAATGCACATGTACATCACCTGTAATACCCTAAGGGGTAGGCAGAGTTGTGACGAGCAGCCCTTAACTTGGCAGCAAGTAAGAAAATACGTCGAGTAAAAGTGATATTGGGTAATTTTATTTTCATTATTAAAAAAAGTTATTACGTGAACGTACCACAGTTTACGTATACGCCATGTCATGAATAACGTTTCCAATACAATCCGATAGTGGTGTCGAGAAATATTGCCCACGGTCACTAGAATTATACATACTGACTTAAAGTTGCCAGAGTGAAATTACTGAGCATTAAGAGAATGCCTGTATCTTGGGGACCATCTTGGGTTGTCCTGACAGTTTACCGGGAAACGTCTTTGCTCGCCAAACAGAAACAATATACATTTTTAAATTACAAACTGTATGACATTGATTGCGCTCGTCGCCCTGAGACATAACATGTTTAGTCCCATAATGCACACCAAATTTGCACTGCCTACACCCACATTTTGGTTTCAAGGACATTAAAGCCAGTGAAATTACTGGTTATTATCAGACTTAACATCTCGTCTCATTGACAGCCTTTGTGGTGCAGTGAGCGAGTAGCCGGCTGCGAATGAAGAGGCCGTGGGTTCGATTCCCACATCGAGACAAATGTTTGTGTGATCACAAATATTTGTCTCGGGTCTGTGTGTTGTGTGTTGGCAAGTCCCTCGTAGTTCCTGATGCCCACGATACAGGTTAACCTAGTGTGGGGTCAGGACTATGTGTGTGACTGTTGGATGTGTATTTATTTATTTATTCATATTTCGGTGTTACGAGCGCAGTCCAACGCCATGCAGTGCTTTGTAATTCAAGGTTCTGTGTGGCGTTGCTTCTGTTTCAAGATTAGACGAGCAACATGATCGTTAAGTCATTCAGTGCATTCTACAGCATGAATGGGCCGGCTCGTCCGGGTCATTACCACTGTCTCACAGAAAACCGGACGTAAAGTGGCAGGTTGTTCCCCTCCCCTTCCCAATCCCTTGATTATCCCTTTCGTTTATGATTGGCAATGCGCCCATAATTTTCTTGGTATTATGGGCGGTAAAAATCACTTACCATCAAAGGGGTTAGCACGAATAACTTGCGAGAACGTATTCGTATCGAAATGTCAATAAATTGTTTGAACCTTCATACAAATGCGTTCTCGATTCGAATACATATTAGTAAGTTGTTCGTGCTCGCCCCTCTGGTGGGCCACTTGGCAGTTTGCCGAGCTGTGCTGTAATGTATAATGCGTGGTGTATGGTGTACACTGTACAGTCAGCTGTCGGCGGCGGCATCGCTGCAGTACCTGGACGTGTACGGCATGCTGCACAGCGCGCCGCTGGCTGCGCTACGTGCCGCACTACCAGCCGTGCATCTCAACCACTTCATGTTCAGGTACACTACAACATCAACTACTACACACTTAGTGTTGCCACAATAGAGTACTTGACTTGGGACCGTAGTTCCTGATACCCACGATACAGATTAACCTAGTGTGGGGTCAGGACTATGTGAGTGACTGGTTGAATGTGTATTTATTTTTTATAGATTTTAAAAATTATTTAAATCAATAAGTTAAAAAATACGGTTATTTTAATATTACAGACATTTCAATTTTATTTGTATGTATAGATTATACTTCAATAGAATATTTAACTATGTCTAATTGTATATTTTACTAGCTGTTGCCCGCGGCTCCGCCCGCGTGAATGCCTATTTCCAGGATTAAAGTAGCCTAGTGGGCGCCCCCGGTGAGAAACGCGCTCGACAAAAATACTAATGTCGCTATTAAAAAATAGAGGTTGATCGTAGAGGGTTGAAAATTTAGGGATGTATGTATTTTTTAATGCTGTATCATAAAAAAAAAACAAAAAAAAATCTAAAAAATTAAATTTAGGGGTGGACCACCCTTAACATTTAGGGGGATGGAAAATAGATGTTGGGCGATTCTCAGACCTACCCGATATGCTCACAAAATTTCATACAAATCGGTCCAGCCGTTTCGGAGGAGTATGGGAACGAACATTGTGACACGAGAATTTTATATATAAGATTTTATATGCACCCGACAATAATACGAAAAAGAAACTGTTTTGCTAAAACATTATTAAAATGGGATAAAAAAATTAGGCAGTTTGTTTTAAATATTGGTATGAGCAAATGTTGGTGCGTAGTGGGAAAGTCTCACTATCTCTCTCGCACGCGTGCAGCGCTAATGGCGTGACCTGTCTTGTGACGTCACTCGGCATGTTGTGCATCCTTTTTCCGTCATTTGACAATAGGGTAGTTATCTAGATTTTTTGTAATTGTTATTAATAGTCTGCCTACCCCTATGGCAAACAGGCGTGAGTCTATGTATGTAAAAAAAAATACATTACTCATTGTGTATTTTGTTCCGCAGCGCCATCGCAAGACCCACAGTGGGTACAAGACGGACATCCATATGGGGCCTGAGGACTAGAGACTGATTACAAATATTATTACACACTCTTCTACGCTCGCCACCTATCACATCAAGGGATGTAAATGAAATATGAACTATGGGTGCATAATGCACCTCTGTCCACCCCTTCAAAGATACAGGCGAGAAGTTATGTACGCGGTTATATATGGCTAAATTATATTAGAAATTATTTCGGGTATATTTTTTGTGTTTTTCATTAGGTGCTATTTTTTATTTAGATATTAAAAATTATTTCAAAATATGAGTTTTCTGTTAAGCCCTTATATATTTCATGTGACTATTAGCAGATAATGTATTGAGGTAAGATAAATCAATGTTTTTGGAATAAAAAACGTTTTTATAATGAAAATATCTTTTTTTTTTCATATGTCATTTTACAATTTAATACAGGAGTGAAAAATGCTTATTATAATTTTAACAAGATCCAGAAATAACCTGAATTACTCAGCTTGTTCACCCAATCATTTGCAGTGTTAAATAGTAATGCTGGACAGAGATCCCCTGTTATATAACACTTCCGACACACTGTAGTGAAAATTTCGTTAAGCCGAAGTTTGTTTTTTAGATGTGGGGTTGAAAACATATGGCTTCTAAATAAATCGACAAGCAAATAACAAAATCAGTAAACTTGATTGTGCTTTATGGGGGTTTCACAGCTGGGGCCTTATTTTCTATAACCACACACAATGTGCATCATATATATCATATCATCATCAGCCACAAGACGTCCACTGCTGAACATAGGCCTCCCCTAATGCCTTCCAGGCCGACCTGTTGGAAGCGGCCTGGAAAATGTACATGTTTTACATTAAAATAGTGTAATTCTATTCTATCCTATTCTATTCGATTTTTAGATTATGGCTCCATCGATTTTCGATGATTTCGCCAATGTCAAGTATTAAATAGCAATAACTAAAAATAAAATCAAAATGACTTCATATTTTCTTATATCATAGGCCGGAAAATGAGCAAGTGACCAAGAGCAAGTGTAATTTGTCTGGTATTGACAATGTCCATGGGCGGTGGTGATCACTTACCATCAGGTGAACCTCTTGCCAGTTTGCCCATAAAAACCATTCGAAAATATCACTCAGCCAATTTCACTAAATCAACAAAATGCAGGCTCTTTATGAGTCCCTATAATAGCAAATATGGCCCCTGGGTGACGGATTCTAAAAACTATCTTCTTAATAATATATAATTAGTTTTTAAATGTCCTCTTAGCCTTCTGTTCGGCAGCATCGCTGGCTTCCACAAATGTTCTTTTGAGTTTATTCTTCCGACTCTCTTTGTATTTGGCCGACACCTTCTCCGCTAGTTTGGCAATCCTTTGCATTGTTTGTGATGGGTATCTGTAAAAAAAGGGATTTACTTTTAGTGAAAAGCAAGTTCTTTTTTCATTAGGTGGTCTATTGTCTAAGGCTGAAATCTATAGAGCACTCTTTGACTGCTTACACTTATTATTATAAAATAAAATAATAAATAAATACATGACAACAAATACACAACAGTCACACACATAGTCCTGACCCCACAACAGGTTAACCTGTATCAGGGGTATCAAGAACTATGAGGGACTTGCCAACCCATAACACCCAGACCTAAAATAAATATCTGTGGGTCATGCAACATTTGTCTTGGTGCGGGAATCAAACCCACGGGCTCATGCTTCACACGAAATTTGTTGTCTCTGCCTACCCCTATGGCAAACAGGCGTGAATCTACGTATGTATGTATGTAGTCCAGATCCTCCTAACCAGATCGCACCCTATTATTCTACCGACCATGGAAGCCTGCAATGTAGGGACATTCAAAGGTCGAGATTATACTGCATTGTACTTAATGGCAAGTGCAGTGTAGTCTCTTTACCGTGCTAGTATAATAAAAAAGCACCCTTCTTTATTCTCAAGGGGTTAAAACACGACATAAACGTACCTGCATCCCAAAAACTCTATATTTGTATACAATTGCGCCAAAGTGACAAGTTCAGCTTCCTCGAATTTATCTTTATGCTCCATCATGAAGGAACGTCTTACTTCCCACTGCTCGTCTGATTCATGCTCGGTTCGGAGAGAATCTATGTCGATTTGAGTCTTCATTTTTGAAATTTGAGGCAGTCAGCTATAAAATTTTAAGGTTATATCTAAATGGAAGGCCGTCTAAGCAAGGAAAATATAGCTTTCTTCCAAGTTTAAATTGATTGGAGTGGTTCTAATTGAGTATTATTTCTGTAAGGGTAGACTAACAATTTGTCAAAGCTAAGGGATTTTAGAAAGTAATAAATTGCCTATTTTGTTTTGATATTGCCAGTTGATGACCACAGACTACTATAGATATGCTACGCATGATAGCGTAAGCGATAGAGAAGTACTGTTCTGACTTAGTAATTCTACCGTATCTATATTCAAAGTCATGTAATATCGATATAATAGAATAATCTAAAATAATCGACTATACCAATATCAATGTCAGTAATATTGGTTATCCCTTTCGGTCACTGACCTTTAGCCAGAAAGGTCAGTGCCCACTTCTGGGATCGATGACCCAACGATCGTCATTTCATTTTACGCAACATCCTTAAAAAATCTCGTATCTTGTACAAGAAATTAAGTATTTTATTGAATAAAATAATGTTTAGAAGTAACCGTAACTGTAGAGGCGTTTAAATTCATAGCCTAAAACTTAGAAACGTCCATTATTCAGCAATATGCTAAGAATACACGCAAAGTTATCATAAAACACAACAGCTGTGAATTTGAAATAATGTTTTTCTAGTCTAGCAATATGCTATTGACGTATAACCCAACCAAATTAAACAGTCATCTTAGTAATTCGATTTCCAGGCAAATTACACAAAGGAAATGCTACAATCAGCACCATTTAAATCAACCATTTAACAGACAAGCACTTTTGTTTGTTTTCAAGAAGGGAAGTTTAACTATTATTTGTCTACGATTATTTGACTTTTTTATTTTAATAATGAAGGTATTTCTGAAATGAATAACAACTTTTATTATTTCTAAATGACGTGAAAACTTATAAAAGTGTCGTTTGCCAGCAAATTACGACGGTGCAGGTAATTTAAAATCAGTTTTACAAGTCTTTGTTTAAGTAAAAAATATTACTAAGGAAGTACATTATTCCGCTCTGATTACACTGGAATCCGTTTTGAAAGTAAATATACAGTGTCCGAGCGGCTTTACGTAAAAAATGGCGTTTTCGTTTCGTAGAATGCTGTCGAATATAAGTTATTTTACGAAACCCCACGACGATAACGAAGTACCTAACGAAGTGTCGAGACGTCGGCATACAACATTCCCATGTTCCGATGAAACGAATAGTTTAAATTTCGAACGAACCGAACCAGATTCGACATCCAAACAGGCATTGAAACTCCCGGAGAGTCTGAGAAATTTTGGCGCAAAAAAAGGTTCATTTTCGGATACAGATATTCTGGCAGTTAATATGGATACAAAGAAGCGTCGGTGTAAAAAACTAAAATTAGATATAAGGAAAGCTAGTCAGTCCATGATGGAGTCTCTTAATCGCTCAGACAATGACAGCTCCAATATTGAAAACACCCCAAAACACATACTCCTTAATTGTAAAAGCGCTGATGTTTTTAGTGAACGGTTAAAGAAGTTTGACTTCGATCGGTCCTTTGATATATCTGATACAACATCTGAAGCTTCGTACACTGAAGAGAATATTGAGTTAGACTCAATCACGGATAACACTGATACTGAAGTATCGGGGGATGAAATCAAAATGTGTCGGAAAGTTGATGAAGCCCCGTCGGCAACTCCAGAATCGTTTGGAGATGTTGATGATAAGAATGAAGAAGAACGCATGACTCTACTCCTAAACTACCAAATGAAATTGGAGAAAATTGAAAGTTTCCTTCAGAAGTTATTGTCCGAATTCCAGTTCCATATTGAAGTGTCAAAAATATTCAACACAAAATCTATTGTAACAACATTACCTTCCGATGTCAGAGTGCCCACCGTTTTGGGCGAAATTACACACATAGACAACATTTCCCGCGGCATAAGTCCTTCCTGGAACATAATAATGGAGAAAGAAGATCAACTTTCTAAAAGCAAGTTAAAAAAACAGTTACTATCCATGAAAGATAACATTGATAATTTCATCAAAGTACATTTCCAAAAAGATGAAGAGCCTAGCAGATTCTTAGCGAGACGGCATAGGAGTATCACATTTGACCTTCACAAAGGGCAGCGTATACACAAGCAAAGCAGAGTGAGCGATAAGAAAAAAATGAAGCACTACGACTTTCCTGATCTCCGTGAGGCTATGGTCAACCTTTTTAGTACCAATGAGGAGGATATAAGCTTCCTATCACCATTACCGAGCGATTCTGAGGACGCGGGCTCGCCAAAATGCTCTTGCAAGTGTCATTTATCCCAAATAGACCCCGGAACTCCAGTGGAAACGAATCAATCAATTTCATCATCGCTAGGGAACTTTACCCTCGATTCTACAACATTATCAGCATACTCTGAGACCCTAGAGGAGATGAGTTACAACAGCTTTCAAGACTCAAGTCTGTATTCAAGTTTAATAGACAAATCAGCGGTTGAAAGACTCACTTTTTACATCCAAGTACACTCAATACAAATCAACTGCGAGTTAAACTACGGCTATGAGTCGAAAAACAATATCATATTCTACTGTCCGTCATGCAAAATCAGTTTGTGCGATGAATGTGATCTATTAAAACATATTTTGAGTCAGAAACATTGCGAAAAAATTCACTTTTTGTACAAAACTGCGTATATAAAGAAATGTATGTCTGCAGGTCACGAAATTATGCCCAGTACAGTACTGAACCCGATGATAATGTACAGAGATGTGAATAAAATTGTCTGCTTTGGAGATGCAGTGTATGCCTGCTCATTGTGTTTTGAAAATTTCATTGTCGGTGAATCTGTTCTAATGGCTCACTGTTCGGACAAGCTTCATATTAGTAGGAGAGAAAGAATGGCGGAATATTATGAGTAATCAGTTAATTCTTATGTTCTAGTAATTTGTAATATCCTGCGACTTGAAATCAATTTAATTTAATGGAAATCTGGATTGTTTGTCGGAAACGAATTGAAAAGTATGATTGGGTTTTTCAGATAGCAATGCAGCGATTTGGATTAAAGGCTGTATTTTCGGCTGTTAGTTGCTAATAATGTATTTTTTTATATCAGAAATCTGTCGTAATCTTAAAATATTCAAATCTTGACATTTTTCTATTAAAAGTTCAATCAAACAATGAACAATATTTAGTTGCTGAGACCAAAACTGTATTTATTTGATAGGGTTACGAAAAACAACTTAAATCGTGTTTAATCCCTTAGTCTCAAATAAAATACAACTCAAAATCAATTAGGTACTTGATGACATTTTTAAACACATAAAAAACTTTTTTTTCTAATCACATTTTCGTCCCATTGTTAAGTTTTTGATTTTTTACAGTATTCTATTTTTCTACGAACAAGCAAATGTGATTTAAAAACCAATCCTTTTTTAAATTATTCTAAAATATATATAAGCAATTCTCATGTTTTTGCCGCCTGGGGTCTTTTTGGACTCCTTAAAAATGCGAAAAGGATAATGTAAGATATTGTGTTATGTTATTTTAGTTTTAAAGTAAAAGCCGCAGCCAATACTTTGTATTACTTCAGTATTGCATGCATGCACGATCTTTGGTATGTGATTTTGTAGACTTTTTATTACTGTTCTTATTATAATAATACTAATTTTAATTTCGAAATAACTTACTAATATCCAATAAATATTTTATAAAATAAATTACAGAATAAAATTACTGATTTTGATAAAATTTTGCAGATGTTTGGACAAGATGTAGGATATTTTTTTCCAAAAATGTGAATATCAATTAATATTTCACCATTCTACTAAATATTAGGAGTATTCAACTGTTTAAAAGAATTTGTTTAGATTTATATGTGTTCGGTGAAATTATTTTTATTTATAATGCTAACTAATTTATTTCCAATTTATTTAACATTTCATATCTAAACACTAACAAATATTTAACATGTGTAATATAAAACATTCTTTAATAATCTATTCTGTGAAATTTCTACCTTTTTGACTTGTTATAAACCAAAATGATTTTGCTTTTTGATTAATATTTAAAGTCTACAACATCACATATCAAAGCACTGTTGATGAAAAATGGGCAAATCTTATAATAAGACGGAAAAAAGGTAAAAAATATATATTTTTTTGTAATCAGATAAAAAAAATCGGCGGAGATAAAAAAAGTTGATACAAAAAACCTTTAAAAAGAACACAAACGATTTGCCCATATTTTTTTCAAATCAAAACTTGACTTCCTACTTTCAAAGACTGATTTTACTTTTTTTAGTTTTTCAAATTAGATCTCGCTTATTTTAATGTTCCAAATGCTTTTTGTTTAGAAAAGCTAATAATGTTATAATAAGTTTTAATTAGGTGCTGTAGTTTTTATTGTGTTCATATCAAGTAAAGGAAAGAAATCGGATTAATGTTTAGATATGTCTGACGAGGACCACGGGTAATAGACTTCCTTCACATACCGCTACAACGCAACGCGCACATTAAAATCTATGCACACCACGATGGCGTGAGTCTACGTAATAAAAATTGACACGCTTGGTTTTTACAGATCGACGTATATTATGCAAAGACTATGTATGTATACTACTAGACAGGCTGTTTACAGGTAAAATTGCGTCACACAACGCTGGAGTTTGACAGCTCACAAACAGGGAGCGCGATAGGGTTTCTAGTTGAGAGTAATCGAGATGGTAATATTGAGTTACGGTCAATTGACCGCAACTTAGTGGTACAATTTCTATGTACCACGCAGCTTGTCTAGTAGTATACATTAAAGTCTTTGGTATTATGTCACATTATTATCCAATAATCCATATAACCCGTGATCTTAAGTTATAGTCCTATATTTCATATTTCTTTTATGCCTTTGCAATTGTCAAGTCCTAAATTTGCCTTATAGATATTTCAGATATAATGAAATATCTGTTTTTGTTGATTTTCTAAAAAGTGTTTAAAAAGAAACTAAATAAAAAAAAAAAAAGTAATCATACGCAACAAAAATCGCAAAAATGATTATGTTCATACAAAGATCTGTTAATTCGGTCGATCTTATTAGTTTTGTGATCGATTCTATTCAGTTACTGTTATTAAAACAATATTTAAAATAGATTATTCTTCACATAATCAATGGAGGAATGCGTTACAAATTGCTGCATCCCGGCCAGTGACGTCACGAACCACACCGTACATCCTTCTTTGATATTTGACAGCTATATTTTTTGTCACTTTTGTTTTTTACACGTAAGACTAGGCAGTATGGTCGAAAGACTATAGCCTGTACTTTGGAAGAATAAAAGAAATCTTTTGTTTTTCTGGCACAAGACGTATCACACAGTTGTGCAGACATAATATTTTGATAGGCAAAGGAAATATCTAAACATTAAATCTATGATTTGTGAAAGAAATCTTTAGTAAGTCAATTATTATACTCGACTACTGCCAAATAAATTAATATTATTATATTTTTTTGTTTTCTTTTTCTCATTTTTTTCTATTCACTCTAATTCTATGTATTTTTTTTTATAAAATTGATGATAATAGAAAAATAAATACATTATGAGAGCTTTATCTAACGCCCAACTAGACGAACCGGTTTTATATCATTTATGTATTTTTATTTCTTTTTTTTCTGTTACAATATTTATTACTTTCTTATCATCGTCGTTGCGGGATAAAAAAAACTCGTTTGATGTACGAATCCGTCGAACTTCACTAATCGATATAAAAATGCGTTCCACTATCCATCCTGCTCATATCTTCCAGGAATTATAGTGGCGGGCGTTAGGGCGGAAGAATTACATGCTGTGATAATATGGAAAGTATCA
This sequence comes from Mimas tiliae, assembly GCA_905332985.1. Taxonomy (NCBI): domain Eukaryota; kingdom Metazoa; phylum Arthropoda; class Insecta; order Lepidoptera; family Sphingidae; genus Mimas; species Mimas tiliae. The sequence continues at coordinate 923,401 of HG995266.1, read as the reverse complement.
TATACCTTAAAAGTTATAGAATAGAATGGATAAAATAGGGAAAACAGGGTTTACATTTTTGATATACGATTTTTAAATACTATAAATACATTGTTTCGTAGTCTTGACAATACCTACTAATATTTACTTTTTCTATGTATAATAATAATAATACTAGCCCTGTATTAAATATGTCCCATTGCTGGACACGGGCTCCTCTACTGAATGAGAAGGGTTAGGCCTTAGTCCACCACGCTGGCCTAATGCGGGTTGGCAGACTTCACATACCTTCGAAATTCTTATGGAGAACTTCTCAGGTATGCAGATTTCCTCACGATGTTTCCTTCACCGTTAAAGCAAGTGATAATTTACAATTAATACACACATAATTTAGAAAAGTCAGAGGTGTATGCGATTGGGGTTGGTTTTGAACCTGCGACTTTCGTCTCGACAGTCCATACCACTCCCCGCTGAGCTTTCTATGTATATTCTCATTTTTAATCGTCTTCAATAAACGAAAGTTCGCAATGCTTTTATAATAGGTAATATCTTTTTATAAATTTATCACGCATAACTTCGCCAAATGCGAATCGATTTGAATGATTCAATTCTGTATACGATAGGATTTACTCCCAGGGTAGTTGCGTATACATTTGGTTAAGATCTGACGACGGAATACGTGGGGGAAACAAAGTTTAGAAGTAAAATTGCGTCACAAAACGCGGGATTTTGACAGGTCATAAACAGAGAGAGAGTGCGATAGTGGTTTTAGTTGAGAGTAAGTGAGATGGGAGTATTGAGTTACGGTCAATTGACCGCAACTTAGTAGTACAATTTCTATGCACCGCGCAGCTTGTCTAGTAGTATACATTAAAGTGTTGGGGTAAATGGGAAACTCCTCAACGGATAATAGCAAACTCTTCAAGATTCAAGTTTTAGAAGTATTTATTATATGTGTAGTTCTGCTATACAAAGCATAAAGTAGAGAGCAAGCATAGAGACTTGATTGTAGAAGTCGATCGTTTATAGATCATAGATTTATTTGTAAGTTGTAGTTTTTATATCCTTCTTAGAATGTTTATATCAAGCGCTTATTTTATAATGTCCGAGTAAATATTAATGAAATAAAATATCATTTATTTGAATGGAAATATGTCGACCAATATGTATACAAAAAAAATACCAATTAAACTGCATTACTACATTCTTATTTTCATAGATCTAGTTGGTGATATTCGGAATATATATGTATGTAAACTACATTGTAAGTTGCTCACTGTAAGTTTTCGTAAACTATGTTCGCTGTAAGTAGGAAAACTTATGTCAAATCAAGAAATACATCCAGGTTTAATGATTTAATTGAGACACTTACTATTGTCTTGCATAAATTTACATAATTATGTTTTCTGTAAGTAAAACTTACAAATGTAAATAAGGTCTTATAACTACTACGTAACTTATAAGTTGAAATATACGTACTCGAATATAGTAAAGCAGGCTTTAAATCGTATTAAAAAAAGCATACAGTTAAGTAAGTAAAAGAAATATTTTTGTATAAAAATAAAATTTGTCATAAATTACCATAATATGTAGTGCCTAAGCTATAAACTTATGAATGTGTATGTCTGTGCCAAATTCCATCCAGAATTCCAAAAATACAACTATCAGACCAATTTGTGATATTTTTCAACATTAAAAATAATGTCAATTAGTTTGACTAATGTAGAATACAAACATTTATGATACTAATATTATAAATGTGAATGTAAGTTTGTTTGTTACGCTTTCACGCGAAAACTACTCAACCGATCATCATGAAACTTTTTACACATATTCTTGGAGGTATAAGAAGTAACATAGGATATGTACTTTTTATAAAAAAAAAATATCTGTTTGTTACGCTTTCACGCCTAAATCACTGAACCGATTTTGATGAATTTTGATGTAGAGATAGATAGATACCCTGGAGAAGGTTATAGGCTACGTTTTATCGGAAAAGTCTATTCACGCGGGCGGAGCCGCGAGCGAAAGCTAGTAAACGATAAAACTACTGTGATTTGAAACATATGGGTATAGTTTTTATAAGGTACATTGTATTGTGTACATTGTACAATAATCATGATAGATTGACGTCTCAACTCGTCAAGTTATGCGCGACGTCTCTCAGGCCGGTATTCACAAACAACAAATATGTAACCTCGAAGTAAGTCGAGGATAGAATAAGGTAGTTGACTATATTTTTTTTTTTATTTAAATCAATAAGTTACGTCACTCAAAATCTATTGCAGAAAGAATTTTATAAATCGGACCTAAACTAAATAAGTTAGAAGCCATTCAAATCCTGTAGAAGGGGTAATTGTCAAATGACAGACGACGCAACCTTTGACGTCACTGTGTAAAATGTTCATTATGGTGCACGCGTGCAAGCGAGATAGTGAGATATCCTTACTACGCACCCACTTTTCCTCATACCAACATTTAAAGTCATAACTACGGGCACATTTCTGAACCAATTATGATTGTGTTTTAATAAAAGGGTTTCTTTTGCGTATCATTTTCTGTTGCTTATAAAATAATGTATAAAATTCAATATAGAAAACTGCCCAATTAGTGCGTGCGTCTTTGTGCAATGCACAAACTATAGCTTAATGTATATTATAATAACTACAATATGTAACAAAATCCCTGTTCCTTTTAACCACGTTATTAGAATCGATATTCAAATGTACAGAAATATCTCAATTAAGAAAATTCTACCACAAAAATAACGATTGGCGATCACCCGGTGGTTTAACAAGGGAACATGATGGTTACCATCCAGAGACTACTTAGAAAGAACTTTTTACCATCATCACCCTCCGGTTCCGAAGCAGTGTTTAAAATAGGTTTTTTATGTACTGCAAATGTATATTGTGTTGTGTGCAATAAATGTTTTATTATTATTACTTATATATTTTAGAAATACGCTCTTTCTATCTATCAGACACTACTCAATACACTGTAAAACTAAAAAAATACTCAAAATTATGTTATAAATGGTATTAAAACAAAGTCGGTATTCACGTCTGTCTGTTCATCTGCGTCGATCTTTTAAACTACGCAGCAAATTTTCATGATTTCATCCGTATGGTTTTTATGTAGGTATAATAATTAAATACATTCGAATTGAATGCAATAATAGTACTGAAAAGTGACAAAAAATAATCATTTTTAAATGCTTTTATCTTAGACATATGACGGGAGACCGACGCGGGCGAACCGCGAGCAATAGCCAGTCAATTATATAGCTTTAAAACTCTTATAGAAATAATAAGATGCAATAAAATATATAAAATTGTAGACAGTGGTTTTATTTTATAGCAAGAAATAAATATACCTAATAATAATAGGAGAACTCTTAATAATAATGTAGCTAAGGACGTTCCTTACGCTGGGTCCCAACCGCTGGTGGCTTGGGTCCTCAGACTCGCCATCAAAGGGTGTAGTTTTTTATATTTTTAAATGTAAGTATGTAAAGTTTATTTAATTTATTTTTAAGACGTATTTCGATTGATTACCTCTGCAAGATCGAAATAGCGATGCCTTGAGTTCAGAGCGAGATAGCAAGTTGCGGCGCCTACGTTCCTCAAACGCGCCGCGCCGCGCCCGCATCCCAGTTTCGTCAATACATGCCCAATTCGTCAATGCGTTTGTAACGATAGCTATGCCGAGGTCTCTGGTTCGATCCACGGGTCAGGTACAAGTTATATTGGGTTTTTTTACTACGACATGCTCAGTATCAGCCCGGAGTCTGGAATTTGTGCCCGGTATGGCGATAGGCTCGCCCCCTATCACATAAGGGATGGAGATACGCTCGGCGAAATGTGGGTGTACTAGTTACACCTCTGCTTACCCTTTCGGGGATTACAGATCTGAGTGCTTATATATGTATATAACTCCTCGATTCAATTCCAACTCCTCGATTATTAGCATGTAGTTACATATAGCGTGTTTGGACACGTTGAATGTTTCGATGAGTTAGCTTTTAATTATAGACGGCGATCAGGGTCTGGTGATAGAGTAAGGACACAGGAATCACTATTGATGTCAGGGGTTTTAATCGATTCAGTTTTAATGGGTTGAAGGGTGAAGGGAGTCTCTGGGAGACGTAAAGGGCGAAAGTGACTAACTTTCTTTCTATCCGCTTCGCACTATTATGTATTTCGCCAATGACAAACATGTATTATATTTTCAAGTCTTCACAAGAATGATAAAACTCGGGTGTCGCCGATTTCAAAGTCTTGTTATGAGTTTTGGTATCAATTTCAAAGACTTCGTCAATTCCGTACTGTCAGAATTCTCACCAAAACTCGAATGGTCAAGTTGTTTTGAGCGTATTGATTTGTTTTAATTTTTTTCAGATCATGTCATTCAAAATCTTTTCACAAGGCTTTCTGAATGGTGTTGTGTGATTTTCTAATAAATCTCTCATAAATTTCACATTTAACGTATTTGCCATTGCCTTTTCAGTTTGTAAATAGGCTAAGAACAGTTTACCATAATTCCTATCATTTCTGCAAAATGCGTTATGTTGAACGAGATTAGAAAAAATATAATTTTGTACTTCTTCAGAATTCGTGCTTATTTTATACGTATTTAATAACGTGGGCAGATGATGAACAAAATTTTCTGAAGATAGTTTAATATAACTAATGTTTTTCAAAAATGCCTTTTGTTCGTTCTCATTTAAAAAAGTTATAAAATCGCTTAGCATTTTGTTTGGAATTTCCACGTCGTGGAGTAAAATTTCTAATAAACTTTTAAACAATTTTGTATGTTCTTTGTGTATTTTAACAAAAAAATCTAAGTATAGTCTGTTATATTCTCGTTTTATGCAATTTGGAAGGAATAATTTGCAAAAATTCTCCAAAAATGCGTACTCCGTGTTTGTTACGAGGGCATGTTTACAAAGTCTCTCAACAGATGGCGCTGTAAGCCGTTCTGCAAGCAAAACAAACAAGTCGTGGTTTTTCATACATTCTTCAACAATATCATCCCAACGTGATGCTGGATCAATATCTATGATATCTATAAGTTCTTCATAACCGGTCACAAAGTTGTTTTTCATTTCTACATCACAGGAAATAATAACAGGGCTTTCTTCACCTGGAGACAGGTTATGATTTGGCTCAGCTTCGTTTTTTCTTCGAAAAGCAAGCATCCATTTGTTGTTGACATCAGGCGGCGGCGCAGCGGCAATACATTTTTTTAATAACGCCTCTGAAGATGGACTAAATGTGTAGATATGAGACATTTTTTAAACCCGCAAAATAAAAACAATTTGTGACACCAATGTGACACATTTATTTTGAGTTTGACAGATACACGACAGCTGATGCAGTGTTGCTGCTATTAAAAAATACAATCGAATTACTCTGAGATGTATGATAGAATCGATATAATTCTGTGAAATAATTAATGTTGTAATTTTGTTACATAAATACGCGCGTGTAATCCCAAAATACGGGGTAGGCAGAGGTGTAACCCGTACACTCACATTTCGCGAAACGTATCTCCGTCCCTTATGTGATAGGGGGCGAGACTATCACCATACCGGGCACAAATTCCAGACTCCGGGCTGAAACTAAGCAATTCGTAATAGAAAAACCCAATACCACTTTACTCGACCCGGGAATTAAACCCGAGACCTCAGCGTTGGCCTCAATGGTAACGCATACGCATTACAACTGCGCCACGGAGGCAGTCTTAATCTTCTGTATCTGTAATCTTGTTCTTTTTAAAACTTTAATAATTATCACAAAATATGATTGTGTATATATTTCACAAGCTATTATTATATATTTTTTTTATATCTAACGAATAAACTGAAATACTACTGGACCGATATCAAAAATTCTTTTGCCGTTAGAAAGCTACATTATCACTGAGTGACATACTCGTAGGCTATTTTTTATCCCGGAGAAGGCCGTTCACGCGGGTGGAGCCGCGAGTAAAGGTTAGTAATATATAAAAAGCGGTGATAACTTATTATGGATTGGAATGAACTGCCGAGATGGATGTTACGGGTTAAATCCCAGCCTTCGGAGCACACACCTCTTGACTTTTCGAAGATACTTGTAAGTCGTGTGTATGATGTATCTATGATCGTGAGGAAACCTGCATACATGAGAGCACTCCAAAAATAATTTAGAAGGTATGTCAAGTCTACGAACCCGCAGTAGACTAGCGTAGAGGACTGAGACCTAACTACTCTTTTAAGTGAAAGAGATCTGTGTCCAGAAACAACATCTTTTAATAATAACAACATTTTTTTAACACCTAGATGAAATTTATCGGTCAATGGTACACTGTAAGTGGCAATGGCGACCAGCGTAATAGGTTCAACACTGTTATCTTTGTCCAGCACTTGGGTAACGAAGCCGGAGGCTGCTTATGAAGTTACAATAAACCACCAACAGTTCGTCTGTGTAGATAACACTGTTTTGCCACCAAGAAATAATGTGTAAGTATCAAAGTATTTCGGTTTGCTGGAAATTGAAGTCAATAAAATAACTGGGCTAATATTTATCAACTTATTGTGTCTCAGGGTGGTGAGCGCTGTGCACTGCTATGTAGAATTTTTAATTCAGTATTCGATAGTAAGTAGTCGCCACCACCCAAAATACCGGAAGAAACAGGGACACGTTGTCGACCTTAAAGGAAAGGGATTGGGAATGAAAGTGGGATTTAGGCCTCCAAATGTCTCGTTCACCGTAAGAAACGCAACAGCAAGCTGTTACTTTACGTCGGTTTTCTGCGAGACAGTGGTAACGACCCGGACGAGCCGGCCCATCCATGCTGTAGATAAAACTGTACAGCGTGGCTCTACCACTCACAAAACTACACTACACTGATTTATTCGTTTTGTCATTCAGTGGTATTTTAATAACAGTTAAATATATTTATGATGATTCTATTGATATAGAATCATCATAAATATACACGACACAGGTTTACCTAGTGTGGGGTCAGGACTATGTGTGTGATTGTTGGGTGTATTATTATTATTATTATATAAAGAATTTAGCAAATCGATTGTACCTCAATTTTTAAACATAGCAACATTAACGCCAGACAGCTGTCCAATCCAAACAGCCAACAAGATATATGTAATTTGTTGAAAAAAAAACAGTCGCTAATAAAACAGCGAGGAGAGTGCTTGTTCGCTGGTTTTTGTAAATCATTATTATTTGTTACGCAGTTTAAATACTGTTTATATGGTGTTTACACGTAAATAGGGTAAGTATTTCATTAATGTCTTAATTTTTCACGTTGGTGTACATTTTTTATAACAAACTGCAGAGTATAGGTACTTAATATTTTTTTTCCTTATTATGAATACCTAACTGTAAAGTCCAGTGGTTTCCTAACATCAGCAAAATCTGTCCTGTAAAAAAAGCGTAAGGGCGTTTTATTGCCATAGATTATTTATTAACATAATTGCAAAATGACAGTAAATAATCGATATAAATTATCAGATTCTGCGGCACAGTGGCTGACTAGCCGACTGTGAAACGAGAGGCCGCGGATTCGATTTTTCACCGATACCAATTAATGTGTAATCTACAAATATTTTTTTCGGGTCTGGGTGTTTTGGGTCTCTGTACATGTTTTCTGGTTTACACACAGCTAAAACTTTTCCGCAGAAAAGTTTAAAGAAACACATTACGCGCAACGTAATAACAGAAAAAGAACTTCGTTTACATACTGTGTTATTATTGTGGTTGAAACCAACTAGTGACAATAATTAAATTACGACATTCTTGTGTATAGACTTTAATTATATTTAAATACTAAATAAGACATTATGAGGTAAGTACAATTACGAGACGCGGAACCAAAGACAATGAATATTGACAAACCATAGACACAAGCATAGATAACATTTGACATTAATTTATACAGACTATATTCATAACACATACATACATACGCACTCACGCCTGTAGTCCCCGAAGGGGTAGGCAGAGGTGTAACGTGAACACCCACATTTCACCGAGCGTATCTCTGTTGATGTCATAGGGGGCGAGCCTATCGCCATCCCGGGCACCAATTCCAGACTCCGAGCCTGATACTGAGCATTTCGTAATTGAAAAACCCAATATCACTTTTACCTGACCCGGGGATCGAATCCGAGAGCTCAGCATCAGCCTCAGTCGTAACGCGTACGCATTACAACTGCGCCACCAAAAAACTACTTGTTTTTATTTTGTTTATACCTATTTTAATTGGAATATATTTATCAATATGTTTAATTCTTGGACTGGAACTCGTGTTGAATAGAGTAATTAAATAAGCAAAGGGTATAGAGGAAGAAAATCATGTCAAAAAAAGCCATTCAGCTCTACAAAGTAAGTACTAGGATAATTCCTCCGTCGGCGTCGCAGATATGTGTTGGCAGATCCCAACGACTCCATCACAGTCGCTATCGAAGCAGCACTTTCCATGCCCAACCCGAATCACAATAATAATACGCGACCCTGACATAGGACACGCCTGCGAGTCAAAAGAGCTCCCACAACTGGCCGTCGGCATAATGATGTGCAGAGACGGCCCTAAACTATACTCCCCAGCGATTGCTCAAGTCGAGGTCTGAGCCTTCTAAAAGACGCCTCTGTGCTTAATCGCTACTAAATACACTATACATATTTCTGGCTAGAGCGCCATAAGCGCCGGCTTTATTGTCAGGTGAAGCTGTAAAAGCAATATGGCTAACAGCACAAATCTATTCGAAAAAAAAGTAAGTACCAGGATCTCATAAATACGTAGTAATACAGAACGCAGCGCATGTCCGCGCACGCGCATTCCGCACCATTGACATCGTTGCAAGCCTGCAGCTCCGTTAGCTTTATATCCACATTCTGATCTAATCGAGTTACAAGAATTGGAAAGAAATGGCGGTAAAATGTGTCGATTTTTATCCCACACCACGAAAGGAGGATTATAATGTATGCATGTAAAAGATGAGCGGGTATTCCTTGTTCTGTAGCTTGCTAAATTGATAGGTGTAGGTTGATATATTTTTATGAATGAGGTTTCATTAGATTTGTCATAATTTATAGTTCGGTGACGTCAGTCGTCATAAAAAAAAAAATGGCGGACGCTATCATACCGCCAAAAAATAGTTATTAAATAAATAAAACACTCGACTGCACAAAAGGGTCTGGAAGACGGGGACATGTTTAATAATCAGCAGTTGGGACCATATTTTTTTATATTTTTTGAGTGGTAGAGCCACGCTGTAGTCAGTTTTGTCTACAGCATGAATGGACCGGCTCGATCGGATCGTTACCATTGTCTCACAGAAAACCGATATGAAGTAGTGATTAGCTTTTCTTTTTTTATAGTATAGGCCGGCAAACGAGCAAGTGGGTCACCTGATGGTAAGCGATCTCCACCGCCCATGTACGCCCATAATACAAAAGAATCATGGGCGCGTTGCCGACCTTAAAGGAAAGGGATAATAAGGGATTGGGAAGGGGAGGGAGATTTGGGCCTCCGGATATCTCACTCACCGTATGAAACGCAGCAACAAGCTATTGCGTTTCGCGCAGTAAGTGAGATATCCGGAGGCCCAAATCCCCTCTTACGCCCCCCTAAAACCCAACATCACTTACCTGTAGGTCCCCAATATGCTCATTTACCGGCATCTGTTAATGAAAAAGGACTGACTCAAAATCGATATCTGGGAGCCCCGTAGTCACACATCATGAATTGGCCGCCATTTTGTTTTGTTGGTAAGGAGTTTTCAATTATGAAATACCTTTTTTGTCTAATACCAGTAAATGTTGATTGTAGGCTGTAAACAATTGATTCCTTTGCTTTTTTTTGTAATCGAAAATGAAGATTGCCATGAATTTAATTTGACTGCCTCGGTGGCGCAGTTGTTATGCGCACGGGTTCAATCCCTAGGTCGGGTAAATAATATTAGTTGAGGTTTTTCTATCACGAAATGCTCAATATCAGTCCGGACTTTGTTACTGTGCCCGGTATGGCGATAGGCTCGACCCCTATCACGACATGGGTCGGAGATAAGCTCGGTGAAATGTGAGTGTACTGGTTACACGTCTGCCTACCCCTTCGGGGATTACAGGCATGAGTGCGTATGTATGAATTTGTCTCTATCATAATATAATATCGTTAATGAATTGAGAATTCTCGTTGCAATTTTATCTACATATTTCTTAAGCAATGATAGCTCAGCGGGGAGTGGTATGTGCTGTCGAAACGAAAGTTGCAGGTTCGAAACCAGTACCAAGAGCATACACCTCTGACTTTTTTAAGTTATGTGTGTATTAATTGTTAATTATCACTTGCTTTAACGGTGAAGGAAACATCGTGAGGAAACCGAAATACCTGAGTTTTCCATAAGAATTTCGAAGGTATGTGAAGTCTGTCAACCCGCATTAGTCCAGCGTGGTGGACTACGGCCTAACCCCTCTCATTTAGTAGAGGAGGCCCGTGCCCAGCAGTGGGACATGTATAATACAGGGACAATATTATTATAATAGTTTTACATACGCACTCACGCCTGTAATCCCTGAAGGGGTAGGCAGAGGTGTAACCAGTACACCCACATTTCGCCGAGCGTATCTCCGTCCCTTATGTGATAGGGGGCGAGCCTATCGCCATATCGGGCACAATTTTCCAGACTCCGAGCTGATACTGAGTATTTCATAATAGAAAAACCCAAAACCATTTTACCCGACCCGGGGATCGAACCCTAGACCTCAGCGTTGGCGTCAATCGTAACGCGTACGCATTACAACTGCGCCACCGAGGCAGTAGTATATGTAGTTTTATTATAATGAATTTTATGAATACACCCAACAGTCACACACATAGTCCTGACACCACATTAAGTTCTTTAAACTAAAAGGGACTTGCGGTCCCAAAACACTAAGACCCGAATTTTTGTGGATCAACCAATTGTCTCGATCCGGCTATCGAACACGTGGCCTCTAGTTTCACGTCTTCTCATCCACTGTGTCACAGAGGCTGTCAAACACTATGGTATCATAAATCATTCATCCCAAGAGCCACTGAAAGTTCTTACGAGATTTTAGTGTATCTATTACAAGGGGATTTAATATGTCAAATTTAATTCAATTTGACATCGGTTTATCTTGATGCAATATATATTTTTTTGATAAGTTTGAATGACGAAACTAGCATGTCGCTCGCCTGTTGGTAAGTGCAACGTACACATACACGCATTCACGCCTGTAATCCCCGAAGGGGTAGGCAGAGGTGTAACCAGTACACCCACATTTCGCCAAGCGTATCTCCGTCCCATGACGTGCGAGTCTATCGCCATACCGGGCACAAATTCCAGACTCCAGGCTGATACTGAGCATTTTGGAATAGAAAAACCCAATACCACTTTACCCGACCCAGGGATCGAACCCGAGACCTCAGCGTCACCCTCAGTCGTAACGCGTACGCATTACAACTGCGCCACCGAGGCAATCAGTAAGTGCAACGCTTGCCCATAAACAGAAGCAACATAGCACTGCATTGCATTGGCCTGCGCTCGTCACCCCGAGAAAATAATGCCCAGTAACTTCACTGGCTTCATTGTCCTTCAAACTGCAACATATATAATAAATAAATACACCCAACAGTCACACACATAGTCCTGACTCCACACTAGGCTAACCTGTATCGTGAGTATCAGGAACTACGAGGGATTTGCCAACCCACAACACCCAGATACGAAACAAATATTTGTGGATCACACAAACATTTGTCTCGGTGCGGGAATCAAACCCGCGCCACGAAGGCTGTTATTGCTTACACACTGGTGCTTGGCGGCAGAAATAGACGTCGCAGAAGTCGCGGTGGTACCAATCCAGACCGCCTCTCGCATACGAGGGAACTACCACGTTGTAAATCACGTATTAATATACACTTTTATGTAACAAAAACCTTGTTAGCTCTTTCTAGGTCGTGAAGATAGACATAAATAGACAGCTTAATAAAAATAGTTAAATTAAAATAATAATAAACAGAACCAAGATATTATCCTTACACAGGTAGCTTAGAAAAATGGACATATTTAAAAAAATGTTCAGCCGACTGATGCTACGTATTAATGAAACCGGGTGCACACGGGGCGCGGCGCGTTTGATGCACGTAGAAGCCGCAACTTGCTATCTCGCTCTGGCTCCGAGACAACCGCTCTTGCAGAGGTAATCAATCGAAATACGGATTACAAACAATAAAATTATAAATAATTAATAGGTATGATTATTTTTATAGTCCCATTTTCGTATGCGAGTTATTTCATTACGTTTGAATATCGATTCTGATATCGCGGTTAAACGCCCAACAGGGTTTTTGTTACATATTGTACAGGTTTTAAAGATTAATAGACATTTCGACTCGAAATTTCGTATCAGTAAAAATAAATAAGCATACACGTTTTTCTAATATCTACCTTAAGGGGGTGAAATACTTTAAAAACACGGGTGTTGTTCTGTATACATTCACGCGGGTAGAGCTGCGCGTAAGAGCTAGTACGTAATAAATAGGTCAACTTTATCTGGCATTGCTTAATCTTATATCAATTGATATCACTTCTCTAGTGTGTTGTAATCGACGTTTATGATAGTATTTAATATTCCAAGTATGCTATGTATACCATAGTAACACCAACGCTGGACAACCATCAACATTCAAGGAATCTTCTGGCATACAATTGAGGTTTGTATTGTAAGCTAATGGCAATAATTTTGTACAAATTAATATTCTACTGCCTCGGTGGCGCAGTTGTAATGCGTATGCGTTACGATTGAGTCCAACGCTGAGGTCTCGGGGTCCATCCCCGGGTCGGGTAAAGTGTTTTTCTATTACGAAATGCTCAGTATCAGCTCGGAGTCTGGAATTTGTGCCCGGTATGGCGATAGGCTCGCCCCCTATCAGATCGTGGCACGGTGATACGCTCGGCGAAATGTGGGTGTACTGGTTACACCTCTGCCTACCTCTTCGGCGATATCAGGCGTGAGTGCGTATGTAATATTCAAGTAATTCGAATAATTGCAATATTACAATTTTTACAAGTTTATTCAGAAAGTGTGTTGATTGAAATAATTTATGAATACAGGCAGTCGATTGACTTCGATTATGGCGCTATTAGTTTTCGGCTGTTTTGCGATTTTGTGACGTGCACATAGCCCAACTTCCCCGAAACACTCGCAGGTAGTGTTGAGTAGGAGTTAGGACACGATTTTTAAATGAATTTGTAAGAGTTGCTTCTTTTTTGTACTGAGCCAGTACAAGGTAAATCTTCAAATGAGGCGTGGCGTCTTGAAGCTCACTCGCTCGTTCTCACTCTTTCACGCACGCAGCTCGCGTCATGGGAATAGTAACATAGAAACGCGACGAGCGCAGTTCAGAGCTATGCAGCTTTACATTATATTGAATTACAAAGAATTCAATATAATGTAAATGCTCAGTATCAGCCTGGAGTCTGGAATTGTGCCCGGTATGGCGATAGAATCGCCCCCTATCACATCATGAGACGGAGATACACTCGGCGAATTTTGGGTGTACTGGGTACACCTCTGCCTACCCCTACGGGGATCTAACAGGCGTGAGTGCGTATGTATGTATGCAAGCGCCTTTTATAAGGCTCAGACCTCAGCTTGAGCAATCGCTGGGGAGTATAGTTTAGGGCCGTCTCTGCACATCATTGTGCCGACGGCCAGTTGTGGGAGCTCATCGGACTCACAGGCGTGTCCTATGTCGGGGTCGCGTATTATTATTGCGATTCGGATTGGGCAGAGAAAGTGCTGCTTCGATAGCGACTGTGATGGAGTCGTTGGGATCTGCCAAAACATGTTTGGGACTACGACGGAGGAAGAAAAGTCTACAGCGTTGCTCTACGACTCAAAACTCAAACCAACCTGTAACCTTTGTTATTTTATTGCAGATAACAATGCTTCGCACCTTGCTTCTCTTGATGAGCGTGGGTGCTGTTCTATCAGTACCACTTCATGATAATATCACTCCGAGGAATGGCGAAGCTTGTGGATATGAAGTAAGTTAAATAAATAAAATATAAATAAATAATACACCCAACAGTCACACACATAGTCCTGACCCCACACTAGGTTAATCTGTGTCGTGGGTATCAGGAACTACGAAGGACTTGCGGTTCCACAACACCCAGACCCGAGACCAATGTTTGTGGATCACACAAACATTTGTCACGGTGTGGGAATCGAACCCACGGCCTCTCGCTTCGCAGCCGACTACTCGCCCGCTGTGCCACGGAGCTGTCAATGCTGTCAATAAGTTGTATTTTTGTAGTATTTTTTTTTATGGCATAGGCCGGCAAACGAGCAAGTGGGTCACCTGATGGTAAGTGATCTCCACCGCCCATGTACGGCCACAATACCAAAAGAGTCATGGCTGCGTTGCCGACCTTAAAGAAAAGGGATATTTAAGGAATAGGGAAGGGAGGGGGTTTGGGCCTCCGGATATCTCACTCAACGTACGAAACGCAGCAGCAAGCTGCTACTTTACGTCTGTTTTCTGTGAGACAGTGGTAACGACCCGGACGAGCCGAAGCACAAGCAAAGACTTTAATGTATACTACTAGACAAGCTGTGCGGTACAAAGAATTTGCGCACTTAATTACGGTCAATTGACCGCAACTCATTTAGTCGCCCGCGAGACAGCGACAAGAGCAGTTGTTGTTGTTTAAATAGCTGCGAACGTTAAATTCGATAAACTAACACGAAATTGTTTATTGTGACCCATAAAAAATTGTCATTATTTACGTGCATATATTATTCATTCAATTTGAAGTTATTTTATGGCCGTTCCCAATATTAATCTTCAATTTCACGATAGATAGCTATCGTCAAACATCCGTATTGTTCTATCTACTGCTTGGAATCGTCCCTATTTTTTAGATAAGCACGTCGGATACTATGATAGCAATAGATAGGCAGTTAATCTGGGCCCTCTTGTGCGTTATGTTCATACAAGCTGAGAAAGAGGAACTATTGTTTAATTAATGTTAGAAAATATGAAGATATGATTTAGATTAGAAATATAAGTTTTAATTTAACATTTATCTATAATTCTTATTTTTTACCACTGTAAATGAAATAATAATAACGAGAAATATTTATTATGTTGCAAAACACAATGTAATAACGAAACGTTTTACTGTCAATACATTACGGCTCTGAATACAAGTCCTTTGAACAAAAATCCCAAGCGAATTTGGGGGATTTTACTGAAGTGGGGAATTATTTTGTTCGCATTAACAAATATTTATATGTCTCTTGTACTTAATTTAATTATCAAAACGGTGCATCATTTATATTTATGGGAATTTTAGATTTTTTTCATATTTTCTTTTAGATTTTTACTTAATTTATTTAGTTTTTTGTATTTCAGTGTAAGTACCATGTAAGCCTTGTATACTCATGGCTATTTCTTCAAAATGCGTTATTTATTTCGTTTTTTTACAGCTGACGATATCTGTTTATCGGTCAAAATCTACCGATAAAGAAAAAACTAAATAACTTTATCGACAGATAGCACATAAAAAATATTGGGACGCTTGAACTGTCATTTTCATAGTGTTGTATATCTGTAGTCAGCTATCAGTCCTCTCATCGGTAGACAGCAATGAAGAATAGGATTACCTATCATTAGTAAGTTTATTGGGACGGTAAAACGGAAAATAGATAACATTTTATATCGCCGGTATAGCAAAACTAGAGACAGACAGAATATAGGGAACGGCCATTAGTGGCATCTATTTTACCCATATTTTAGTTCCGTAATTCGATAATGGATGGCGTTATTATCAATTTATTTACGAAGTACCATCGGTCGTAACAATACTTTTATAAGTTTCGGAAATCTTATAAACGGTAGAGCCACGATTCAATGAACCACTTAGCGCTGTATTTAGTTGTTTATTCACGATATCTGTTATCGTGGACTGTGGTTGAAAGGTCAAACTGATAGTTAATGACGTATGCGTCAACATGTATAGGTACTTTATTATTAAAATTATACCGCGACCGTCCCGCGGGGTACAAGACATTGGACGCAGGACGGTCGCGCACGATCTTGTCCATCTATAGACGGGCTGTTTTATGTTTAGAAGTATAATTGCGTCACATAACGCTGGAGTTTGACAGCTCACAGACAGGGAGCGCGATAGGGGTTCTAGTTGAGAGTAAGCGTGGTGGTAATATTGAGTTACGGTCAATTGCCACTCTATGTACAGCGCAGCTTGTCTAGTAGTATACATCAAAGTCTTTGATTATTAACAACTAGATCGATACAAAAACCTTAACACAGCCCCGGATCTACGATGTTTTCGAGCCAGAGTAGAAACTTGATAGTGATAGTGGCGCCCCTGTCTCCGGCGTTTGAGATAAATTATTAAAAAAAAACTCACATTGTAATATACGCATTACAACTGCGCCACCGAGCCAGTCAAGCATGGATATCACCATTTATAAGTGATCCATGCTCTTTTGTCGGTGTTTTTCCTGGCGTTATTCCGGCCTAATGCCAGGGTCCACCTTCCCATCATGATTTGACGGTGGATTTGTTATAATGTGGGGCGACCCGCCGTCTGACCATCACAACCTGCAACAGGAACCACGTTGCGCCATTGCCTCGTCCGTTAATCAGCAGTGTACCACGTGCAGGTGAAGTTGGTTTTGGACCTAAGATGTTGGTGGCCCACTTACACCGGTTATTATATAAATTATGCTATGTTAAATAAAAAAACATGTAATTGGACTTTGGGGTATTTATTTTGGAACACACATGTTACTTTTGTTGACAATTAATACAAAGTTCATCGGCCCAGATTATACATATATAAAGACATTGAATAGTATACGTACAATATCTATATACATGAAAATAAGATCACAAGAAACGTAACTCAAGGGACAAAATTACGCCGCCAAAATTCTGTACAGGGGGGCGCGGCTATAAAAGTCAGTGCAGCTTGTTCATTCGTCAATTAATAAAAATGGATTCATGATCTCCAGATGACACTTAATACGTCTAATTTATTGCGCGGCGCAGAACGCCGTATCTCGATTTAAAAAAATTATATTTAGATATTAACACATGCAAAGGTAAAATCACACATAACACTCATACACGCAACAAAAAATAATGAACCTTATAAATCAACTTTATTTCATAAAAGTTACATACATACGCACTCACGCCTGTATTCCCCGAAGGGATAGGCAGAGGTGTAACCAGTACACCCACATTTCGACGAGCGTATTTCCGTCCCTTATGTGATATGGGGCGAACCTATCCATATATCGGGCACAAATTCCAGACTCCGGGCTAATATTGAGCATTTTGTAATAGAAATACCCAATATCAGTTTTACCCGACCCGGGGATCGAACCTGAGACCTCAGCGTCAGCTTCAGTCGTAACGCGTACGCATTACAACTGCGCCACCGAGGCAGTCATATAAAATACTATGAAATTGTGTAAAAGCTTGTATAAAAAGCATTTTCTTTAGTATTATTGCATTTTTTTTAATAGTATAGGCCGGCAAACGAGCAAGTGGTTACCTGATGGTAAGCGATCTCCACCGCCCATGTACGCCCACAATACAAAAGAATTATGGGCGCGTTGCCCACCTTAAAGGAAAGGGATAATAAGGGATTGGGAAGGGGAGGGGGATTTGGTCCTCCGGATATCTCACTCACCGTACGAAACGCAGCAGCAAGTTGCTACTTTACGCCGGTTTTCTGTGAGACAGTGGTAACGACCCGGACGAGCCGGCCCATTCAGGCTGTAGACAAAATTGTATAAATATTGTAGGAAATAAAAGTAAATAGGATACAAAAATGTTTTTCCATTTAAGCTTTTACCTACAAATTCATCATAATTTATATTGTTTCAGAGCTGTCCCGTAACAGAGAGTGGTATTCTGAACGTCCATATCGTACCCCATACACACGACGATGTCGGATGGTTGAAGACAGTCGACCAATATTATTACGGCAGTGAGTATTTGTTTTATTTTTATTTGTCCCATAAGGAACCGGCTAAGATCATAGACCATGCTGCCAAGTCATTAGTTATATTATTTTCCAATAACGATGACAGAGGAATGTGGTCGATAAAAGGTCTTGCTGAAGTTTTGAAAATTGCTTTCAGTACGATGCTTCTCAGATGACTTTCTTCAAGCGAATCGAACGCACAAGGTCGATCAATACCCTCGTTTAAAATTCACCTAAATTCACTTATTTTAATGTTACCATCATCGAAATAAGATAACTAGAATGATAACTCTCATATGAATCTGCCAAAAATACGGCTCCACTTACTTACACACACAAAGGTAAAATCACACGTAACACTCATACACGCAACAAAAATTAATGAATGTTCTAAATCAACTTTTTTTTTTTATTAAAGTTAATGTCTAAATATTAAATTACTAAATCGAGATACGACGTTCCGTTTCGTTTTGTACCGCGCAAATTAAACGTATTAAGTGTCAAGTAGAGATCATGAATCAATTTTTATGAATTGTAGAATGAACGAGCTACACAGACTTTTACAGCCCCGTCCCCTTGCACAAAGTTTTGGTGGGGTAATTATTTTTGCTTGAGTTACGTTTCTTGTCATCTTATTTCTATGGTTACCATACACTGTCCATCAACATTCACCTTTAATGTTTATTGCACAAATCCACACAACTTTTATACAACAAACAATTCTTAAACTAGTTCAGGAATGAATTAAAGTCATCATTCAACCGCACTGTCAGAGTTCCCGCCAAAACTCTTCTTCTTCCACCTTATCCCAGTGGGGTCAGCGCAACATGCTTTAACACATGTTACAGAAAGATTTGGCTTGTAGTTTTTACGACCGGCCGCCTGCCTGACGCCAACCCATCTGGGGATAAAACCCAGACCCAAAACATATATTTGTGGTTTCTTTTAAATGTAATTATTTGTGTGTAGGTAAAAATAGGATCCAGAAAGCTGGTGTCCAGTACATCATTGACTCCGTGGTGAAGGAACTATGGGAGGATCCGAAGAGAAAGTAATTATTTACCATTAATTATAATTCTTGTTGATTTCACTGGTCTAGAACGGCGGTTCCCATAGTTTAAAGGTACGGAACACTCAAGAATATAATAATAGCCCTGTATTATACACGTCCCACTGCTGGGCACGGGCCTCCTCTACTGAATGAGAGGGGCTAGGCGTTACTCCACCACGCTGGACTAATGCGGGTTAGAAGATTTCACATACCTTCGAAATACTTATGGAGAACTTTTCAGGTATGCAGGTTTCCTCACGATGTTTCCGTCACCGTTAAAGCAAGTGATGTAACGAAGTAAAAGAATTGAAACACAATGTACACGATCTTCTCCATTTATTTGGGCTGAGTAACACTTTATATTCTGTTTACCTGTTACCTTATTTATACCTTTTTTACAAATGGCTCATATTAGTGATTTAATTTATTATTCAACATATAAGTACCAACATTTCACCGAGATTACTTCCGTCCCATGATGCGATGGGGGGCGAGACTAGTGCCATATCGAGCACAATTCCAGACTCCGGGCTGATATCAGTATCAGCCCGGAGTCTTGATATGCTCAGGCATATCATGATAGAAAATCCCAATATCACTTTACCGGACTCGAGGATCGAACCCGAGACCTCAGCACAGCAGTCGTACCGCGAATACATTATGTACTTTTCTATTTTCAGGTTCATTTACGTTGAGACAGCGTTCTTCTGGAAATGGTGGGTGCGTCAACCTGAGGACATTAAGGACAAAGTACACACGCTGGTTAGACAGGGACGGCTACAGTTTGTAGGTGTGTAGATTCGATTCCCGGAAAATTACAAAACGGCCCTAGACCTAAGATTAACTAGACATAACGCATGCATTTTAATGGCACATTTAATTCCAGTATTAAAATGATGTGCTTCGGCAATATTTTTTAATTATCTTTAGATGACAAGACGTGCAGGTCGCTCGCCTGATGGTAAACACGTCTGCCCATAAACAAAATCAACACCAATCAGAACTTCGAATTATGAAGTACTGCCTGGCATTGGACTCGTCACCCCGAGACATAAGATGTTAAGTCACATAATGCTCAGTAATATCATTGGCTTCAATGTTCTTCAAACTGTTACATGGCCCACATTTCGCCGAGCGTATCTCCGTCCCATGATCTGATAGGAGGTGAGCCCATCGCCATATCAGGCACAATTCCAGACTCCGACTGAACATTTCGTAATAGAATAACCCAATATCAGGTTTACCCGACCCGAGGATCGAGACCTCATCGTTAGCAGACGTAACGCGTACGCATTACAACTGCGCCACCGAGACAGTCAAATAATTTAATATCTATATTATTTCTTGTCATCAGGTGGTGCGTGGTCCATGAATGACGAAGCCGCTTCGCATTACCAAAGTACCATCGATCAGTTTACGTGGGGACTCAGGTGAGAACAGAATAGAGATATTTTTAACACGCTTTTATTAGCTTCATACGTATGTATGTATGTATGTAACGGAAAGTTTGAACATGATTTTGATCCCATACAAAACGTCGGATTAACTCGAAATTTGGCATACTTATCAAGGACCGACAATTCAAAAAATTTAATTATATAATTTCAGTTTATTTGAAAATCATTAATAATAAATAGTTAAAAAAACTAAAAAACACGCTTTTACAGAAAATCCAACAAAAAATTAATAATAAATAAAATATTTTATTGTAATAAAAGCCATTTTGATAAAATCTTTTAAAGCACCCCGCGCTTTTTATACAATAAAATATTTTAAACTATTATTTATTGTTCATTTAACTATTATTTATTGGTAGAGCCACGCCATACACAGTTTTGTCTACAGCGTGAATTGGACATTTGGATTTAAATGCCTATGGTCCATGTCGACCCATTAAAAAAAAAATATAATAATAATACTTAACAATTCTGAACTATTCCTTAATAAAAATATTGTCTTAATAGAGATGCCTAGCATCGAAATAAGATGACTAGAACGATAACTCTCATAATAATCTGCCAAAAACAACATGCAAAGGTAAAATCACACGTAACACTCATACACACACATTTAATACGTCTATTTTTTTGCGCGGTGCAGAGCGTCGTATCTCGATTTAGAAATTTAATATTTAGACATTAACTTTTATGAAATAAAGTTGATTTTGAACGTTCAATAATTTTTGTTGCGTGTATGAGTGTTACGTGTGATTTTACCTTTGCATGTGTAAGTAAGTGGAGCCGTAATTTTTGGCAGATTCTTAAGACAGTTATAATTTTAGTTATCTTATTTCGATGATGGCAACATTGAAAATTTACGTGATAAATAGTCTATTACAATTATGTTTTATTTTTTCTTAAACCTATTTTTCATTTATTACAGGTTTTCTTATTTTATTATTACTTTTTATACATTATTATTGTACTGCACTCTTTATTTTTTTCATTTTTAAATATTATATTTCTAAATTATTGTTATCATTATTACTTATTATTATTACTAAATTCAAATTCAAATTCAAATATTTATTTCATAGAAAATAGATTTACACTTTGGTCTTAAACTACTAAAGCTTCCTCTATTTAGCCAATATAAATCAGCATATGAAATTGTATCAAGTTTAAAAATTTACAATATTATCATATAAAAAAATTGTATTTAAAGTTTTAATTTTTTATGTTTACCTCATGACTTAGTACAATAATATTAATTTGTTTATTTCGAAACAAAATAATAATAACAATAATAATAATACTAGGTACTATTCAGCCTGTATCTACCCACTGCTGGGTATAGGCCTCCTCCAATTCACGCCAACTCTTCCGGTGTTGTGCGAGACGCATCCAGTGTATACCGACGTATCTCACTATATCATCAGTCCATCGGGCTGGTGGTCTGCCACGAGGTCTCCGATCTCCTCTTGGGTACCATTCTGTAATTGCCTTAGTCCACCTGTTATGGTCTCTTCTAGCCAAGTGTCCCGCCCATCTCCACTTCAACCTGGATTATACTATTATTATTATTAATTATTGCTGTCTATCCCATGCGGCGCACTACACCGGTAGCGGGGGCCATAGGCGGGGCACATGGCCCCCCTGGTCCTTATTAATTACTTATTGTTATCATTATTACATGCTTAATGGGGTTATAAGGGCCCGTAAAATATAACTAAATATAATGGGATTTGTATCTAAATTTATTTTTAGCAAATTGAACGATACATTCGGTCAGTGCGGGCTGCCTCGCGTCGGATGGCAGATCGATCCGTTCGGTCACGCGCGGGAGTTCGCGTCTCTGCTCGCGGGGATGGGGTATGACGGTCTGTTCCTTGGTCGGATAGACTACCAGGACAAGTCTACCAGACTACATAACAGGGATATGGAGATGCTCTGGAGAGGGGATGATGTTCTTGGTGAGTGTTTTTTTTACGCCATTTGGACCCCAAGGTAACGATATACGTCCCACTGCTGTGCACGGTATTCCCCTACTGATTGAGAGGGGTTAGGTTTAACTCCACCACGCTGGGCTAATGCGGGTTGTCAGACTTCACATACATCGAAATTTTTATAAAGAACTTCTCAGGTATTTCGGTTTCCTCACGATGTTACCTTCACCGTTAAAGCATGCGACATAACAATTAATAAACACGTAACTTAGAAAAGTCAGAGATACATGCTCTTTGGGTTGGTCTTTCAGTGCAGTCCACTACCCGCTGAGCTATCGCTGGATACATTTATAATAATCGAAATAAGACAACTAGAACGATAAATCTCATATGAATCTGCCAAAAATACGGCTCCACATACTTACACATGCAAAGGTAAAATCAAACGTAACACTCATACACGCAACAAAAAATAATGAACGTTCAAAATTAACTTTATTTCATAAAAGTTAATGTCTAAATATTAATTTCTAAATCGAGATACGACGTTCTGCACCGCGCAAATATTTGGCGTATTAAGTGTCAACTAGAAGTCATGAATCAATTTTTGTGAATTGATGAATGAACGAGCTGCACAGACATTTATAACCCCGACCCCTTGCACAGAGTTTTGGTGGGCTCATTTTTTTGCTTGAGTTATGTTTCTTTTCATCTTCTTTCGATCTTTATAATCGATTTATTAATAAATAATATTCCATCTCATTGTCCAGGTAAACCATCGGATATATTCACAGGAGTGCTATACAACACATATTCCCCGCCTCCTGGGTTCTGTTTCGACATTCTTTGTGACGATGAACCAATCATCGATGACCCTGACTCGCCTCTATTCAACGTCGATGATAAGGTAACACTCGGTTTCTGAAAGGCTGATCAAATCAACATTCAACTAACAGAACTTTGATTTTAACACCGCTGTCAAATCAATTTGAGTTGCCGAAACATTTATTAGTGTAAAAATTAATTATATTTGATGTCTCTTTATATGGCGGTTGCATTTGTTTCCCTTCCCCGCTGCACAAACCGCCCCCGCTAACATCTAGAGAACCTCGTCCCCCCCAACGTCTTGTACCCCGCAGGACGGTCGCGCACGATCTTGTCCATCTATAGTGGCGTTCATATTAATTTGAAAGTTATGTTAACTAACATGTGTATCAAATCAAAGGTGTTGACCACGCTTCTAGCAACTCATTTTCGACTTGACATGAGATTTGACATTTGATTAGTTATTTTACTTTGATAAGCCTTACAGAAACCGGGAGTAAGTCTTTTATCCTGGACCCTGATGCTATAAAACGAAACGAAGTTTGGTTTACGTAGCCGTATACAATATGTAATAAAACCCTGTTGGCTCTTTCTAAGTCGTCAATATAGACAGCTTAATGAAATTAGTTATGAGTAAATTAAAGAAATAAACAGAACACAGCTTAGAAAAATGAACATATTTAAAAAATGTTATTTACATCTGGAAGTTATAAACAGCTGACTGATGTGACGTACTGACGAAGTGTTTGCTGCACGTAGACGCCGCAACTTGCTATCTCGCTCTGGCTCTGAGTCATCGCTCTTGCAGAGGTAATCAATCGAAATACGGTTCACAAGCAATAACATAGAGTATAAAAAATAAATATGATTATTTTTATATTCCAATTGTCGTATGCTAGTTATTTCATTACGTTTGAATATTGATTCTGATATTACAGTTAAAACGCCGAACAGGGTTTTTTTTACATATTGTCTCATACTGTATACCTACTACACCATGTACGTTTTCGAACTTCTTTGTTAATTTATAGCATAGGAGTGTGTATATACTGTGACTAAACTTTTTTTATAGCATAAGCCGACAAACGAGCAAGTGGGTCATCTGATGGTAAGTGATCTCCACCGCCCATGTAAGCCCACAATACCAGAAGAATCATGGGCCCGTTGCCGAACTTAAGGAGAAGTGATAATTAAGGGATTCGAATGGGGAGGGGGATTTGGGCCTCCGGATATATCACTCACCGTACGAGACGCAGCAGCAAGCTGAGTTTACGCCGGTTTTCTGTGAGACAGTGGTAACAACCCAGACAAGCCTGCTGCTTAATGCTGTAGACAAAATTGTCTACAGCATGGCTTTACCAATCAAACTCAAAATTCAAACACTGGACTAGAGGTCTTATTCTCTGTGATCTTTGGATTCATAACGTGCCCGTGTAACGTTAACGCGAACACGTTACGTTAACTCTAAGGCTTTATTACCATAGACGGGCTGTTCAGAAGTAAAGTTGTGTTGTATACGCGGCCGGCGAGGCGGGAATGACGTCTAAGGCGTGTGAGCGAGAGGAGTTGAGAGTAAGCGAGATGACAATATTGAGACTGCTGTTTTGTTGGTATTAGTTTTCGTTCACAATAAATGAATTTTTCGATCAAATCCTGGAAATAATATACTCGTAGTTACTTCCAAAATAATTAATCAAATTGAATGTATAATATATGCACGTAAATAATGACAATTTTTTATGGGTCACAATAAACAATTTCGTGTTAGTTTATCAAATTTAACGTTCGCAACTATTCAAACAACAACTGTTCTTGACGCTCTCTCGCGGGCTAGTCGCCCTAAATGAGTGCCGGTCAATTGACCGTAACTAAGTGCGCATTTTCTTTGTACCGCACAGCTTGTCTAGTAGTATACATTAAAGTGTTTGCGTTAACTTCGTAAAATTTTCATGGCGTGGTGTTCTCTTAGGAAATATCGAATTATACAAACACGATTATGTGCGTTACCCGCTTGTTATGAACATTTGACGTTTCCAACCTTTTTCAACCCCTAGTGCCACCTAACCATGATCCGCGGAACTATATTTTCCGCCAATTGTGGTCCGATTTTATAGGAAAAAATTTAACTCAATAGAGTTTAGCTGCGATGTGGTCCCATATAAATTTGGTTAAGATCTGATGACGGAGTATGGAGAAAAAAAATGAAACTCCTCAACGGACAACAGGACACTCGTCGCGATTGTGTTATTGTATTGGAATTTACATGCTATTGCTGTAAATTTAAGTCGGTTTGTAAGTTTTGTTAAACGTTATAGTTATTAATATGCAATATTTGTACTCAATTTCACAGCCGCATTTCGTTCCATAGAAAGTTCAACCTTCTCCCTCGATTACCCCTTTAAATCCAAAAACCCTACTCTAGTCTCTTTATTTGCCTTTTTGCCCCCTACATTACACAAACTATCTTCTGGCCAAACATGATCCTAGTTTTAGTAGTTTTTGAGATTTTTATCATCGAAATACATACATTACTGCTCCGCTCGCGTAGGTCGCAGCGTGATGCTATATACTTACGAATCATCTTCTCCACAAAACAAATGTACGGTGTGAATATGATCTCAGTCAGTCAAGTTGTTCAACAGTTAGAATAAATAGTTTCATACAAAGTTTCCTCCCCCTTTTGCAAGTCGAATTTTACAAAAATGTGAATCACATATTCGATTATTTTTAACTAGCCTTTGCTCGCGGCTCCGCCCGCGTGAACGGCCTTTTCCGGGATAAAAAGTAGTCTATGTTACTCAGTCATAATGTAGCTTTCTAACGGAAAAATATTTTTTGAAATCGGTCAAGTAGTTTTTAAGTTTATTCGTTACATACAAAAATACAAATCTTTCCTCTTTATAATATTAGTGTAGATAAGCAATATTTGTGCTTAATTTCACAGTCGTATTCCGTTCCATAAAAAAGTTTCATGCAAAGTTAATCATGTTGATTAAATCATACTAATATTATAAATGTGAATGTAAGTTTGTTTGTTACGCTTTCACGCGAAAACTACTTAACCGATCATCATGAAACTTTGTACACATATTCTTGGAGATATAAGAAGTAACATAGGATACTTTTTATGAAAAAAATATTTGTTTGTTACACTTTCACGCCTAAATCACTGAACCGATTTTGATGAATTTTGATGTAGAGATAGATGGGACCCTGGAAACGGTTATAGGCTACGTTTTTTTTCGGAAAGTCTTTTCACGCGGGCGGAGCCGCGAGCAAAATCTAGTACAAAATAAATGTACATTTTATAGGTCTCAAAATTCCTAGACATATGCAAAAAAATGTCTGAAGGTTACCGCAGTAACTCGATTCTGATCACGATGGGCGAAGATTTCCATTACCAACAAGCCGCAATGTGGTTCCAGAACTTAGATTTGTTGATTGAGTGAGTTTTTAACCGATCCGACGAAAAGGGGGTGCTGTATTCGACTCGTATGTTTTGTTCGCGATTTTCTCAAAAACGAATGAATATACATACATGCGCACTCACGCCTGTAATCCTCGAAGGGGTAAGCACAGGTGTACCACTGAGGCTGACGCTGAGGTCTCGGGTTCGATCCTCGGAGACGGGTAAAAGTGATATTGGGTTTTTCTATTACGAAGTGCTAATACTACTCAGCCCGGCGTCTTGAATTGTGCCCGGTATGGCGATAGCTCGCCCCTTATCACATCAAGGGACGGAGATACGCTGGGCGAAATGTGGGTGTACTGGTGGGTGCCTACTCCTTCGTGGATTACAGGCGTGAGTGCGTATATATGTATGTATTCATAATGAAACATATTACAGACGAATCGAGAACCCCCTTTTTTAAGTCTGTTAATTATTATTATGATTATTTCACTAACTACTAACAAAACCTGCATACTGTTGACATATTAATTACTGGGCATTATGAGAATGAATATCTTATGTCTGATGATGATGAGCGCAGTGCAGCGCCATGCAGTGAAATGGAAGTATGAAATAGTTTTATTAATCATGTAGGCAATTAAAATAGCGCTTATGACAAGTCAGTACAAAATAAACAAACTTATGTATAGATCATATCAACTAATGTATACATAACATACACAGCATCGTCACAATACACTGAGCAACTATACACTTTTCAATATTTTTATTATGGAATTGAGGCGCTCATAGCTAGTTGCACTCACTAATCAGTAAACGATAAGCGAGTTAAGCAACCCTTGGCGCGGTCAGTCTATGGATGGGTGACCGCTTAGTGGTATTTCAACTGAGCGTCTCCGTGCTTCGGAGGGCACGTAAAATGTCGGTCCCGGCTGTTATCAACTGATAGCAGTCGTTAA
Source organism: Mimas tiliae (assembly GCA_905332985.1). Taxonomy (NCBI): domain Eukaryota; kingdom Metazoa; phylum Arthropoda; class Insecta; order Lepidoptera; family Sphingidae; genus Mimas; species Mimas tiliae. Next base: position 895,729 of record HG995266.1, on the reverse strand, counting down.
GCCAAGTCGGAGGCCTTCGGGTGGCTTGAAAAACTCTGACACTAGGTTGGCCACTAACCATTCGATAAAAAGAAGAAGATTATGGAATAGTCCAGAATCGTTAAGGATTATTATTATTTATTTTTTATGGGTCGATATGGACCATAGGCAGTGCTTTGTAATTCAAAGTTCTGGGTGGAGTTGTAACTGTTCATGGGCAGTCGTATCGCTTATCATCAGGCGAGCGTCTTGCTCGTCTCGTCATTCGGTTGTATTAAAAAAAAACATGAATGTTTTAGTATATATGATTCAACTCTTAACTTAACTCCGCACGCGTTTCGTACGGTGAGTAAGATATCCGGACGCCCAAACCTCCTCCCCTTCCCAGTCCCTTAATTATCCCTTTCCTATAAGATCGGCAACGCGCGCATAATTCTTTTGTTATTGTGGGCGTACATGGGCGATGGACATCACTTACCATCAGGTGACCAACTTGCTCATTGGCCTGACTTAGCTACAAAAAAATAATATTGTGAACACTTTAAAATTTTATTAGATTGATAAGTTCATATCGACCTGCTTCAAAATGGCGTCAGCGTATAGGTCGAACAATATATTAGTAACAATGGGTGATGACTTCCACTATCAAGAGGCGGCAATGTGGTTCAAAAATTTAGACAAACTGATTGAGTAAGTTTGTTTTTCAGTGCTGTATTTAGGAGATTTTGAGGGAACTTTTGTTTGCGACGGGGGTGCAGTAGTCATGTAGGAAGTGCAAGTATCGATATTAATTTACAATATGTAACAAAAACCCTGTTATTCCTTTTAACCACGTTATCAGAGTCGTTATTCAAACGTAAAGAAATATCTCAATTAAGAAAACCATATTTCTAAAAATAACGATTGGCGATCATCCGGTGGTTTATCAAAGGTGGTATTAATTATAGTTTTTAGTAGTAGTTCATTTAAAATACCACTTTCATTGAGCTGCTGGCCCACCATCTGTCCCATTTTTATGTTAGATTTTTCTCATTAGAGATATTTCCTTATGTTTGAATATCGATTCTCATAACACAGCTAAAAGGAGCAACAAGGTTTTTTTTACATGTTGTATAGAGTCAAAGATATCGAAATACAGCCTTGACATTTGATTTCGATAATCGAAAATATTGGTTTAATATTTGGACGACCTTGGAGGCATCCTTTTGTACAAAATAACGTGTTTAATAAAAAGTATTTATGTAATAAAATAAAATATATCGCCAAAATATAAATAAGTATCGGGGATTTAAATAAAACTTTATTTCCCGCTTGATCTATGTGCCTGTGGTTGCTTTATAATTTTTGATAAATGCTTGATATTTTTATTCTATTGTTTTGTGGTCATGACCTCCTTAAACTCCTGCCTGAATTCGACTCTGAGTCTGGGGTTTTAAAATTGGTTTTCAAAGAGCTATAAGTACATACATCGTCTGACCGCTGAACGCTCGTCACCGGAACGAATTGCTACGATTATGTTTAATTTTCATCACTTATACGTGGCTCGCTGTCCAGTCTAATTCAAATATACTAGCCCTTTTTTTAATGGTAGAGCCACGCTGTAGACAGTTTTGTCTACAGCATGAATGGGCGGCTTGTTACCACTGTCTCACAGAAAACCGGCGTAAATTAGCAGCTTGCTGCTGTGTTTTGTACGATGAGTATGATATTCGGAAGCCCAAATCCCTCTCCTCTTCCAATTATCCCTTTCTTTTAAGGTCGGCAACGCGCCCATGATTCTTTTGGTATTGTAGGCGTACATGGGCGGTGGAGATCATTTACCATAAAGAGACCCACTTGCTCGTTTACCGGCCTATGATATAAATAAACCTACCAGCGACTGTGTCATTTATGATTATACTCTTCACAACAGATCGCAGTGTTCTTAGACTACGTAACGAAGCAATCGTTGCACTATCGTACAAAAAATGTGATAGTTACGATGGGAGGAGATTTCACGTATCAAGATGCGAATATGTGGTACAAAAACTTAGACAAACTTATTGAGTAAGTATTAACAACAACTTGCTTCTACGATCACGTAAAATTCCCATTAAATGCTGATTTTCGTGAAATCCTTTAGCAGATGCCTGTAAACATTAGCGTATTTACACTAGGATCTAGGACCTTATGGAACACGGCACGGGGCGGCAAGCTTAATAAAACAATAAAATTACAGAAATGGCACTCAGCGCTCCCAATATTGGCTGCTACTACTAGTTATCGTTTTTAACATGTACCTACTAAAATTGTTTCATTCTGGAGTAACGGGGGTCATGACCACCACAAACTATGTTTTGAATCCGCGCCTGTCTCTATTTATATAACAAAATTTAACGACTAACTTTTGCATGTTGCTTTTACAATACCATTTGGGACGCCAATTAACTTTAATTGATAATTCGGCATTTCTTAGAAATATATATTTCCACATTCAGAGCCAGTTAATTATATATGCTTCTTATTGAGTGGAAAAAAATATGTATGCTCCGTTATGGAGTACAGAAATATATTTAATTAACGTCCCTGAGAAATGATCGAAATGTAAGAAATCAATTATTAAAATTAATTAACGTCTCTGAGTGCAGCACTTAAGCTCGAATACTGAAACGCAATTCAAGCATTTAAGATCGTGTTACATATGTTAAGTGCCTCTTATCCGTCAAATTTGTATGAAAATAAGTAAAAATAAATACACGGCCAACTGTCATACACATAGTCCTGACCCCACACTAGATTAATCTGTATCGTGGGTATCAGGAACTACGAGGGACATGCGGTCCTACAACACCCAGACCCGAAACAAATATGTGGATCATACAAACATTTGTCTCGATGGGGGAATCTAACCCACGCCACGGAGGCTGTCCTTAGACAGTCGATCGTTGAGTTGCGTTTCTTTATTTTGGAATCTGTACTTTTATAAGGCACCTTATTGCTAACGAGTAGCTAGGAGTGTCACACTGCAAGCATATAGTGTTTGTCGTTGCCAGGAACCCTAGAGAGTTCTTACGGGCAGTGTTAATAATAACTAGTAATCAACTAAGCAAGCAGCGATAGCTCAATGGGCAGTAGTACGGACTGCCGAGACGAAAGTTGCAGGTTCGAAACCAATCCCAAGAATGCTCTTGCATGCACCTTTGACTTTTCTAAGTTATGTGTGTATTAATTGTTAATTATTACTTGCTTTAACTGTGAAGGAAACCTCCTAATGCCTAATGCGGGTTGGTAGACTTCACATACCTTCGAAATTCTTATAAAGAACTTCTCAGGTATACAGGTTTCCTCACCGTTAAAGCAAGCGATAATCAACAATTAATACACACATAACTTAAAAGTCAGATATGTGCTCTTGGGATTGGTCTCGACAGTCCGTAGCAATGAGCTATCGCTGCTATTTCATAATCATGTATGTATTGGTAAGCCTATTACAGCGTGGTTCTACTACTCAAAGCGTGACTCTAATATCGATAAAGGTTTTCTTGTGCTAAGCGGGCTGGGATGGTTGAAGCTTACGTTTCCATTAGATGTTTAATTTATATTATGTTTTTAGGTACGCCAATCTTAAATCTGCAAAGGATGGGATGGATATCAAGTTGTTTTATTCCACGCCGACGTGTTACCTGAAATCCGTGAGAGATGCCGAGTAAGTATGATGTAGGTACTAGCTTTCGTTCACGGATGCACCCACGTGCGCAATATATCGCAATACATATTTTACTTAAAGTGTACTAGGGGCGTTGCCCATGATTTTCCACAAAATATAAAATAAAAAAAAAACTTAAAGTCCGACGAATATGAGACATATGTTACTTTCTTCCCCACATTATTCTGCATCGATTGGTATCGGTCTCGACCCCATACCCCCAGCGGTTTCGGAGGAGATAGCTCAGTATCAGCCCGGAGTCTGGAATTTGTGCCCGGTATGGCGATAGGCTCGCCCCCTATCACATAAAGGACGGAAATATGCTCGGCGAAATGTGGGTGTACGGGTTACACCTCTGCCTACCCCTTCGGGGATTACAGGCGTGAGTGCGTATGTATGTATGTAATTTAATAATATCTGATGTGTCACTCTAATAGCGTTTTACATACCTACTAATTAACTAACATGCGTGTTAAATCCATCGAAATAAGATGACAAGAAACGTAACTCAAGCAAAAAAATTACCCCACCAAAACTCTGTGCAAGTGGGCGAGGCTATAAAAATCTGTGCATAGTAATCTCTAGTTGACACTTGATACGTCGAATTTTTTGCGCGGTGCAAAACGTCGTATCTCGATTAAGAAATTTAATATTAAGACATTAACTTTTATGAAATAAAGTTGATTTTGAACGTTCATTAATTTTTGTTGCGTGTATGAGTGTTACCTTTGCATGTGTAAGTAAGTGGAGCCGTATTTTTGGCAGATTCATATGAGAGTTATCGTTCTAGTTATCTTATCGATGGTTAAATCAAAGGCTTCAAGCGCTTTTAGCAACTCAATTTTGACTTGACATGAGAATTGACAGTTGATTAGTTAATTTAACATTTCTGAGTGGTACGCTGTATACACTTTTGTGTACAACATGGATGGGCTCGTCCGGGTCATTACCACTGTCACAGAAAACCGGCGTAAAGTAGCAGCTTGCTGCTGCGTTTCGTACGGTGAGTGAGATATCCGGAGTCCCAAACCCCCTCCCCTTCCCAATTCCTTAATTGTCCCTTTCCTTTAAGGTCGGCAACGGATCCATGATTCTTTTGGTATTGTGGGCGTACATGGGCGGTGGAGATCACTTACCTTCAGGTGACCCACTTGATTGCCGGCCTTTGCTATAAAAAAAAAGTTAATTTAACATTGATAAGCCTTACAGAAACGGGGCGTAAGTGTGTTATTTTTTTTAAGCCCGGAGCTACCAATCAAACAGGACGACTTCTTTCCGTACGCCAGTGACTCCACAGCGTACTGGACTGGGTACTTCACGTCGCGACCTACTACCAAATGGTTTGAGCGAGAAGGGAACAATTACTTACAGGTATGGTATCGTCCTTCGTATGCGAGAGAACATCTGGGTATGTCCAAAAAATACGACTCTATCATTATTTGTTGCAGTTAGCGATAAGACCGCCATTTGTACTTTTATAAATTTTAAGGTTATTTTGTATTGAATTTTCTTGTTTTATTTATTTATTTACACTTTATTTGGACAACAACATAAAATAAATATTCTCTACATACATAGTAAAAAAATAAAATATATTAGAATTAATATATTATTAATATACTTATTCAATTTATATATTATTCATTTTTTTAGATGTTAAAAAAATAAATAAACTTTTACGTAAACTTTTTAAGTATAATTAAATTCGACTCAAAAAAGCTAAGAATAAAACAGTTTTTTTTTGTCGATGGTACTTTAATTGATACTAATTTGAAATAAAACTTGTTTATACGGATTTTATCGCGGTTAAATTTTTTATTTTAGTCCCGACCATGGAGTTATTATGTACTACGTACATATACATATTAACTCTATGGTCCCGACGTAGTGTAAACTTACTTTTTTAAATAATAAAAAAAATGTATTATTTTAAAATTAAGGTAGGCAATGTAACATTAAGTTTTCGAGACTACCTACACCTCAGTCTCTCGCTGAAAAGCTTCGGAAATAAAATTAAACCGCGATAAAATCCGTATAAACTAGTTTTATTTCAATGTGTAATATTCGCGTAAACATAAGAAATCACTATGATAGTAATTTTTTTATATCAAATTTGTTTCAGATGGTGAAGCAATTACAAGTTTTGGCTGGATTAGAAGAGCACAACAAGTTTGTTTTGAACGAATTAAAGAGTGCCATGGGTGAGAATGTCGTTATTTAACAAGGTGGTAGCGCTCTCGTATGCGAGAGGCCGTCTTTTTTTAAGGCATAGCTCAGAAACGAGCAAGTGTGTCACCTGATGGTACGTGATCTCCACCGCCCATGTACGCCCACAATACCAGAAGAATTATGGACGCGTTGCCAACTTTAAAGGAAATGGATAATTCAGAGATTGGTTTAGGCCTCCGGGTATCTCGCTCATCTTTCAAAACGCAGCAGCATCATTACGTCTGTTTTTTTTTATAACTTTAAATGACGAGACGAGCAGGTAGCTCGTCTGATGGTAAGCGTCACGCCTGCCCATAAACAAAATCAACACCAACCAGAACTTCGAATTATAAAGTACTGTACTGACACTGAACTGCGCTCGTCACCCTGAGACATCAGCTGTTAAGTCTCATAATGCCCAGTAATTTCACTTGCTTCAATGTCTTTCAACACCGGAACACAACAATGTTAACACACTGCTAGTTGGCGGTAGAAATAGACAAAGCGGTGGTACCAATCCAAACGGCTTCTCTCATACGAGAGACGTACCAACTAGTTTTTGTAACAGTGGTAACGACCCGGTCGATTAGTTTCTTGGTTATATCCTCATGTTCCATCATCAGCCCTCCATTCCAGGTGTGATGCAGCATCATGACGCCATCACCGGCACTGAGAAGGAGCACGTCACTCATGACTACGAGCGTCTCCTCAACCAGGCCATTAATGACGCCCTGATCATCGCGAGACAGGCTTTCAAGTGAGTTATACAGTATGTAAAAAAAACCCTGTCCGCCCTTTCTAGGTCGTGAAGATAGACATATAGACAGCTTAATAAAAATAGTTAATTGAAATAAAACTAGTTTATACGGATTTTATCGCGGTTTAATTTTTATTTTAGTCCCGACGTTTCGAAAGCTTTTCAGCCTTCGTGGTCACGGGAGAGACTCGGTCGCGATAAAATCCGTATAAACTAGTTTTATTTCAATGAGTAATATTCGCGTAAACCTAAGAAATCACTAAAAATAGTTAAATTAAAATAATAAACAGAAGCGAGATATTATCCTTACACAGGTAGCTTAGCAAAATGAACATATTTCAAAAATGTTATTTTATAGTCTACCTCGGTGGCGCAGTTGTATTGCGTATGCGTTACGACTGAGGCTGACGCTGACGCCTCGGGTTCGATTCCCGGGTCGGGTACAAGTGATATTGGGGTTTTCTATTACGGAAAAGCTCAGTACCAACCCGGAGTCTGGAATTTGTGCCCGGTATGGCGATAGGCTCGCCCCCTATCACATCGTGGGACGGAGATACGCTCGGCGAAATGTGGGTGTACTGGTTACACCTCTGCCTACCCCTTCGGGGATAACAGGTGTGAGTGCATATATGTTATTTTCATCTGAAAAGTGACGAACAGCTGACTGATGTAACGTATTGACGAAGCGTTTGATGCACGTAGACTCCGCAACTTGCTATCTCGCTTTAGCTCGAGCCTCTCTTGCAGAGGTAATCAATCGAAATATGATTTACAAACAATAAAATGATTAAAGTTTAAATAATAAATATGATTATTTTTAAAGTCTCATTTTCGTATGCTAGTTATTTCATTACGTTTGAATATCGATTCTGATATCACAGTTAAAACGCCCGACAGGGTTTTTGTTACATATTGTATAAGATTTTTATTTCTTTATTTGTTTATTTGTTTGAATGACGAGGCTAGCAGATCGCTGATATGATGATAAGAACAGAAAGCAACAGTGAGACAGTGGCATTAACCCGGTCGAGCCAGCCTATTCACGCTGTAGACAAAAGTGTCTACAGCGCCTACCACCCATAAAACATGTTGCGCCAACCCCACTGCGAGTGGGATTAGGATAGGTGGAAGATTTGCTATTCACCGAGCTATGTGGCCAAAGGCCCGGCGTGGCTTAAAACGGTCCTGCCTATCTATACCACTTGACTGCATCGGTGGCGCAGTTGTAATGCGTACGCGGTACGACTGCTGTACTGAGGTCTCGAGTTCGATCCCCGGGTCGGGTAAAGTGCTATTGGGTTTTTCTATTACGAAATGCTCAGTATCAGCCCGGAGTCTGGATTTGTGCCCGGTATGGCGATAGGCTCGACCCCTACGACATGATGGATGGAAATAAGCTCGGCGAAATGTGGGTGCTAGTTACACCTCAGCCTACTCCTACAGTATATATGAAATGAAATGAAAATATTTATTGAATCCATAAAATGTTATACATCATTTAGATTCAGTCAAATTTAAACTCTACCCCCAGTTCGGAATGCTGTTTCGCTAGAGAAGAACGGACAAGAAACTCTAACGTTGCTCTTTTTTAATACTAAGGGCGTCGCCCATGTTTTTCCACAAAACATAAAATAAAAAAAAAACTTACAAGTCCGACGAATATGAGACATATGTTTAGTTTCTTCCCCACATTATTCTGCATCGATTGGTATCGGTCTCGACCCCATACCCCCAGCGGTTTCGGAGGAGATAGCGAGACAAGCTTTTGGCAGCGGCGACTTTACTTTGATTTGATTTGATTGTTTATATTACTTGCAGTAAAATAAAACAAGGCGATGATCTGAAGCCGGCCATGTTCAGCTTCAACAGATGTCGTCTCAACGAATCCAGCTGTTATGTATCTGAGAATAGCAACACCTTCGTTGTAAGTTCAGTTTTCTAAGTTAAAAAATCTCATACTTGACATTGGCTGTATGCACAAGAAGTGCGAAGCCATAAGAAAAAAAAAAAAAGTTAAAAAATCAGTTAAAACATGCGGGGCAGTCTTTGGGGACTGCCGATAGAAGTGAAAACTAAGTAACTTGTGAATTGTATCGTCGAGCTATTACATTATTATTTATGAATTATTTTTGGTTTGTAAAGAATTGTTAATGACCAATATATATTATGTAGAAAGATATACTCCTTGTATATATATTACTAGCTGTTGCCCGCGGCTCCGCCTGCGTGAATAGACTTTTCCGAAATAAAACGTAGCCTATAACCGTCTTCAGAGTTCCATCTATCTCTACATCAAAGTTCATCAAAATCGGTTCAGTGATTTAGGCGTGAAAGCGTAACAATAATTTTTCATTAAAAGTATCTTATGTTATTTCTTATACCTCCAAGAATATGTGTACAAAGTTTCTTGATGATCGGTTCAGTTAGTTTTCGCGTGAAAGCGTAACAAACAAACTTACATTCACATTTATAATATTAGTATGATTTATACTAATAACGCACGCAGGTATATCTTTGTACATATATACACAGTATACATATAGCTCATGGGAAGCGTTCGGTGACGATGACGCGAGTTCCATGATTTTTGTTCACCCAAAAAGTGCTCAACGCGCCTAAAGAAGTTTTCACAAAAATGTATTTACAGAAAGGTGTGGTCATATTTGTGAGTCATTACATACACCTGACAGTGAGTGTTTATGTACAGGATCTTATCAAAATATAGACATACAAAATATCACGCAAATTTTAATCACTCGTTTATTAAGATCAATAATAATAATATGTGATCGATTATCACTTTGAATAAAGTGAAGTACGTGAGCTAAAATAACAATACTGGAGCATAGATAGAGAAATTCATACATGAAGTCACGTTTTCCATCTCTTTTACTTCAAAGCGAAAGAGACTTATTAAAATACACTAAGTGTGAAAGAGACACAATTACTTACTTATTTGTTCGCCTTATAGCTGTTACTATTTGACTCCAAGTTTGTGGAGTCAAACAGTGGTGTGCGAAACTATCTAATATATAAAATTCTCGTGTCACAATGTTCGTTCCCATACTCCTCCGAAACGGCTCGACCGATTTTTATGAAATTTTATATGCATATTCAGTAGGTCTGAGAATCGGCTACTATCTATTTTTCATCCCCCTAAATGTTTTTTTTAGACAATTTTTTTTGTTTGTATGACACAGCATTAAAAAATACATACAACCCTAAATTTTCACCCTTTTACTATCAACCCCTATTTTTTAATATCCATTTTAGTATTTTTGTCAAGCGCGTTTCTCACCGGGGGCGCCCACTAGGCTACTTTAATCCTGGAAATAGGCTTTCACGCGGGCGGAGCCGCGGGCAACAGCTATTTTATAAAATTATAGATTTCTGGTTATGTAGTTATGTGTTCTCGCATCATAAAGTGTTTGAAATTGCGTGCGGAGTATTTTGAAAACCTTAAAAATGGTTTAGTGCTGCATTTTAGAATGTAAAGACCTATTCAAACAAGGGTTGTGTGATCTCATACGTGGTTACACGGAGCCTTTATCTATGCGTTCCTCTATCTACGTACTGGAGTGAGACAAAGGCTCAGCTGTATAACATATAGTTTTTTAAATATATTTTTTTTTTTTTTCTATTTCAGGTAACAGTGTACAATTCCTTGGCGTGGGATATTAAGGAAGCTATAAGGGTACCAGTACTTGAAGGAAACTATGAGGTTTATGCACCGAATGGTAAGTATTTATTTTATACCTGACGTCAGACACATAGTCCTGACCCTGACACTACGTTAACCTGTATCGTGGGTATCAGGAACTACGAGGTACTTACGGCCCCACAACACCCAGACCCGAAACAAATATTTGTCGATCACACCAATATTTGTGTCGGTGTAGGAATTGAACCCAGTGAGCAAATCTGTTGATAGACAGAATAGAGGGAACGGCCATAATACGTAATCACTTCGTCTGAAGTATCCTTTGTACTGAGTCAATTGGCTCTCACGTCTCAAAACTTCATCTGACGCTCGGGGTTAACGGCCATCGGCCACGAGCAAGAGGAGCGCTAGCATTGCCAGAAATAATTATATTTATTTGCGATTTTTCACCGAGACTGCCTCGGTGGCGCAGTTGTAATGCGTACGCGTTACGACTGAGGCAGGCTAACGCTGTATCGGGTTCGATCCCCGGGTCGGGTAAAAGCGATATTGGGTTTTTCTATTACGAAAATGCTCAGTATCGGCCCGGTGTCTGGAACAGTACTGGATATGGCGATAGGCTCGCCCCCTATCACATCATGGGGCGGCGATACGCTCGGCGACATGTGGGTGTACTGTTTACACCTCTGCCCACCCCTTCGGAGATTATAGGCGTGAGTGCGTATGTATGTATGTATTTTTAGTGATATCATGTTCATAAACACCAACACTATCTTATATTTCGGAAGCATTTCCTATAGGTGTCCCCTTTCTTACCAGGAATTTATGTAATTTGAATTTAATTTCTACTTTACAGGTGAAAAAATCGACTCTCAACTTATTAGTATACCTCAACCAGTTATCAATATACCTACAAGAAAATCTTCAGCGACACACGAGTTAGCATTCATAGCACATCTCCACGGACTAGGCATCAAATCATTCTACATTAAAAAAATTAAGAAAGTGAAACGAGATTCATATTTACATGAATACTATCCTATCAACGTTGGTAACGTTGAAATAAGTATTAAAAAATTGGATGATAACGATCAAAAACCTAAAAGCATAGATGATTATGCGAATGAAAGAATCTTACGCAAAAGGCGGGATAAATCAGATATTACAATTAGTTTCCATTACTATCCAGGCTGTGTGGGAAATAACGAAGTACCAGCTAATAGAAGTTCTGGAGCGTATATCTTCAGGCCGAATGCGACTGCACCAAAACAGCTCAATGATCTAACTACTGAAGATATCACAGGTGTTATAGTCGACGAAACGAGAATTACTTACGACCAACATGTCTTTTCAGTTAGAAGGAATTATAAAGACCTAGATTTTATCGAAAACGAATGGCTAGTCGGACCTATAGACGTAACAGATGGCGTTGGAAAAGAATTTGTTGTCAAATACCAAAGCGATATTATCAATAATGGAGAGTTTTACACTGATTCGAATGGTAGACAAGTGTTGAAAAGAAAATTAAACCAAAGACCTCAATACAACGTTACGTTGGCAGAACCAACAGCAGGGAACTATTATCCGGTTACAAATGAAATTTATATCGAAAATGAGCAGAAGAGACTGACAGTTTTGACTGATAGATCGCAAGGAGGCACTTCGTTAGTCGAAGGTCAGGTTGAACTGATGCTGCATAGGAGATTGTTGCATGATGATGCGTTTGGAGTTGATGAAGCGTTGAACGAAACTGCAAATGGTCAAGGACTAGTTGTTAGAGGAAAGCACAGAATATTTACAACTAAAGATGAAGTTGTATTACGGAAAAATTTACTACAAATGCATCAACAACCATTAGTTTTCGTGTCCGATACTCATATATCCTTCGACCAGTGGCTAACTTTAGATAATTGTCATATTTTCTTGAAGAATCAACTTCCAGACGGACTCCATTTACTAACTTTAGAGCCTTGGGGTGAGAAATTATTACTAAGATTGGAAAATTACAAGAAAACGAGCATGCAAGTCGATATAAGCAATTTATTTAATGAAATCAAAATAAATGGCGTCAAAGAAACTACTTTGGCGGCAAATCAATGGAAGGAAGATAAGAATAGTTTTGATTGGCGCCAAGAAAGCGAATTTACGGCCAGTTTTAACGATTTTTATGGAACTCCTTTTGGTAGATCAAGTCAAGTATCCAATGCTGGTCACACTCACGATGAAGGTTTTAATGTGTCTCTCGGGGGCAAGGAAATAAGAACATTCATTGTAGATTATGATATCATAAAAGAAAAAAAGTGATTTTACTTTTAATGTAATAAATAAAATTTAGTTTTTTATGTTGTTTTATTTCCCTCTGTGGTATCATCAAAGATTTTTTTCTATAAACTCGTATCCATAATATTTTAAGACCAAATAATTATCTAAACTTTATGTAAATACATACATTCATATTCGTAAAAATATACTTCAAACTTACTAATATAGTTGATAATGTTATGTAAATTTATGTGAATTATAATTTTTGACGAAATAGCCAACATAAGTCCTCACACCACACACATTACATTTTACACTCTAATGGCATAACTAAATTGAATTTTGGCAAGACGTTTGGTCATAAAGCTATTGCTATTAAAACAATGAATACACAGTTAGCAAAATTAGAGGCGTATGCTCTTGGGGCTGGTTTCGAACCTGTGAATTTCGTCTCGGTAGTCCGTACCAATACCCGCTGAGCTATCCCCACTATAATTTTTATAGTGTCATTAATGTCACTATTTAGTAATAATGTATCAGTGTTAAATATTTACCCAAATTAATAGATCAAAAAATATCTTGTATCACACCAATCACTCACTATTGAAAATGACGAGGCTCTACGGGCTAGAATTCTTTGCCTTCCCAATAAAAGGGGAAAACAGAGGAAAAAAATGAAAATGACACACTCGACCAGGGCTGCCAAATTATAAGATGAGATACAAAGACTGTATGAACGGGTTGTCAATTGTATCATTTTTCTATAGTATAATCATAAGTATGACTGGATACTTAAGCAACAATAAACCAACGTAAAATATTTAAATGTATACTCATTGTTGTATTTGTTTCGATTTTTAACTCTTTATTTTGAAAGTCAGTTTTGTATTTTGTAATATTTCAGGTTTAAAATAAATTGAACTACTGGCAGCCCTGGCTACACCGCCATATTGTTTACAATTTGGTTTACAAATCGGTCAATGCTCGTCGGTTTATTACACGATAAATTATTTTAAAATGGATACCACTGCTTTAAACAACGTAGATGACTTTAAACTAAATTTCGATGTTGAAAAGCCCTTGTGCAGATGCTGTTTAACAACAGAGAGGAAGATGTTTAAGGCCGAAATTTACAACGCTTATTTTGAAGATTTAGCCGGTATTAATGTATGTTATTATTAATTTTATGACTTTTTCGACATTTATTGAATTGATATTACATAATAGCGTCAATAAATTTTGATTTAATACTTAAATGAGGCATTAGAAATATTAATTTTCTAGTCGTTAAGCTTACATAAATATTGATAACAATGACTAAAATCAGCCCAACTGTGACGATTTTTACATTAAAAAATACTACTAGACGGGATGTTTAGAAGTAAAATTGTGTCACATAACGCGAGAGTTTGACACAGACAGGGAGCGCGATAGGAGTTCTAGTCGAGAGTGAGATGAGAGTATTGGGTTACGGTCAATTGACCGCAACTTAGTGGTACAATATCAATGTACCGAGCAGCTTGTCTAGTAGTATACATTAAAGTCTTTGTTAAATAGTAATAATATGTAAAAAAAATCAATGTATAGTTACAGAATTCTCAGTGCTCGAGTTTCGCACTTGACTAAAGTTTTACACTACACCAGTGGACTTGGCAAATCGAGATAATTTTTCCGACCTGTTTTTTTACATACGTAGGCTCGCGTTTGGCCACTATCACGCCTGACGGTAAGCAATGATGTGGCCTAAGATACAGCACGCTTGTCTAGAAAAAACGATTCACTCGCAAATTTACTTACGAGTGGTAGAGCCACGCTGTAGACAATTTTGTCTACAGCATGAATGGGCCGGCTCGTCCGGGTCGTTACCACTGTCTCACAGAAAACCGGTGTAAAGTAGCAGCTTGCTGCTGCGTTTCGTACGGTGAGTGAGATATCCGGAGGCCTAAATCTCCCTCCCCTTCCCAATCCCTTATTATCCCTTTCCTTAGGTCGGCAACGCGCCCATAATTCTTTTGTATTGTGGGCGTACATGGGCGGTGGAGATCGCTTACCATCAGGTGACCCATTTGCTCGTTTGCCGGACTATACTATAAAAAAAATAAAAAAAATATTTACTTTATTTTTATCTGGTTATCTCTAATTTTTTTTTATTAGCTATAATGACGAGACTAGCAGGTCGCTCACCTGATGATAAGCGCCACGCATGCTTATAAACACCACACAGAACTTTGAATTACTAAGTACTGCATGGCATTGGACTGCGCTCGTCACCCCGAGACATAAGATGCTAAGTCTCAAATTGCCCAGCAATGTCACTGGCTTCAATGTCCTTCAAGCCGGAACACAACAGTGCCTACACACTGTTGCTTGTCAGTAATAGACGGCGCGGTGGTACCGACACAGACGGCCAGAGCATACGAGGTATAGACCTACCTTGGACTGTGTGTGACTGTTTTTTTTTTTTTTTTAAGTGTGGGTACTCCCCCCCGGCTGCTCCCTCTGATACTTTTAATTCAGAGATTGTCTACCTGAAGAATTCATATACCTTTATTTTAAAAACTCATCAATATAAAAAATTTGGATTTTACAACTTTTAGTATGCCTGAAAAAATAAAAATCTAACTACATACATAAGACATACTTTTAAAACTGAGTTTTATCTGATTTAATAAAAATTACATGTATACGGTCTTAGAAAATAACGTGTCTTCCTCGCGAAACCAGCTTGTCCGTGGCAACTAGGAACATATAATCTAATATTACACACTGTAGTTGCCCTTTTCTATTTGTTTCCTTTGATCACATTACACGCTATTTCTTTACAATATTTAACGAACTTAGGTCTAATAACATTATCTTCCAACATACCGCTCAGATTATCTTTCTTTACAATTTGGTCAACCTCTATTTCAAGGTTAGTTCGTTTATACAGATATATTGGGCATTCAGTCAACACGTGTACCACGTCTTCTGTGGCCGCTGGGTCGCAGATACATGAGGGGCTCTCCTTGCACTTGAAGCGATTCAAATACTCGGAGAATCCCCCATGGCCCGTGAAGACTTGCATGAGGACCGGGTCCACCGGCATCTTCTTGATCACTTTATGGGCTACCCTAGCATCAGGGAAAAACAGCTTCGTTACCGATGCTGTTTATCCAGCCCTGTATCGCTCATTCCATTCGTCAATCGACTCCTGACGGATCTGTCGCTTGACGAATGAGATGGGACATTGGTCATAATCGGGCCTCCTTTTTAGGGTGGTAGCCGCCGCCTTCGCGAGTTCGTCCGCACGCTCGTTCCCTGCCAACCCCACGTGCGCCTTAACCCAAAAGAGGTTAATGGTTTTTCCGCGCTCTTCGGTCTCATTCAACATTTTTGAGATGTCGAATGCTATGGGGTAGAGAGAATTTCCGCGCGCGACCGTCTCGAGAGCGGCCCGTGAATCGCAGAAGATGCTGTATTCGTGGTATTTTTCTTTTGAGGCTATTTGCACGGCCTTGCGCAGGGCCAGCATCTCCGCCTGGTAAACGGTGCAGAACGATTCCAGCTTAATTTTGGTGGCTTTCGTCTCGGCGTCGCCATCCCAAAGGGACACCGAAGCTCCGACTTGGCCACCAATTTTGCTGCCATCAGTGAACACCCTACGGGTGTTTGCAGCCTCTAGGTCAAGTTGTGTGTGACTGTTGGGTTTTATTTATTCATTTCAGATATCAAATTCTGATGGCCTCCCGCTCTGGCTGTGTTGGGAATGCATGGCACTCCTCAGGAAAGCAGTAACGTTTAAACATAAAATCCAACGAGCACATGCACTTCTCTATGAATATGTCACTAGATGTGCACCGGTGAGTGGCAATAGGGTAGTTTCCTATATTGAATTTTATATATCATTTTGTAATGAACAGAAAATTATACGCAAAAGAAACCTTTTTATTAAAACAAAATCAAAATTGGTTCAGAAATGTGCCCGCAGTTATGACTTTAAATGTTGGTATGAGGAAAAGTGGGTGCGTAGTAGGGATATCTCACTATCTCGCTTGCACGCGTGCACCATAATGAACATTTTACACAGTGACGTCAAAGTTTGCGTCGTTTGTCATTTGACAGTTACCCCTTCTACAGGATTTGAATGGTTTCTAATTTATTTATTTTTGGTCCGAGTTATAAAATTCTTTCTGCAATAGATTTTGAGTAATGCAACTTTTTGATTAAAATAATTAAAAAAACTAGTCAACTACCCTATTCAACATATATTCTATTCTATTTTTAGATTATGGCTCCATCAATTTTCGATGATTTCGCCAATGTCGAAGTATTATGATAGCAATATCTAAAAATAAAGATCAAAACGTAGACATGTTTAATAAAATCATTTAACATATAAGCTCACACTTTTATACCCGAACGGGTAAACAGGGTAAAAAGGGGCAACCTATCGAAATAAGATAACTAGAACGATAACTCTCATATGAATCTGGCAAAAATACGGCTCCACTTACTTACACATGCAAAGGTAAACACACGTAACACTCATACATGCAACAAAAATTAATGAACGTTCAAAATCAACTTTATTTCACAAAAGTTAATGTCTAAATATAAAATTTCTACATTGACATACGACGTTCTGCACCGTGCAAAAAATTAGACGTATCAAGTGCCTTTTAAAAAAAAAAATGTGAGTTTTTTGGTTGAGTTACGTTTCTTGTCATCTTATTTCGATGGTTTTATGTAAATCTGGATGTGTTAATCTATTTTTGGTGTTGACTGTACGTATGTGAACATTTTTTTTTTTTTTTGCTATCACCAGTTTCCAATCGACGCTCAAGACCCTGAACTTACGAAGTACGCCACTCCATATTTAGTGACCACAGCTACATTGAGTTGCGAAACGAATGGGAGAGGAAAAATTGGATATCATAAGGATTTACATGTATGTATTTACACTAGCTGTTGCCCGCGGCTCCGCCCGCGTGAATGACTATTTCCAGGATTAAAGTAGCCTAGTGGGCGACAGTGGTGGGCGCGGCGTGGGGCTTGATCGCATCAAGCGAGTCCCGTCATCGCGATCGGTGTGAGAAACGCGCTTGACAAAAATAATAATAATCTATTTTTATTACAGCATGAAAAACAAGTAACAAAAACTGAATTGGATGTAGAGTTGCCGATACTCTTGAACAAGACTGAACTGGAATTGGTGAAGCGAGAGACATTATTCTCAGATTACGAGGATAATATCACACTGGATGAATTCAGGTGAGCGTGTTAGCCATATATGTTATTATACATGGCGAGTGTGAATGGTACAGTTGGGAGGGGAAGGCCTCGGCAAACCTTCATAGATCAAGTTGGAGATATTCTCGAGAAAGGCCAGGTCAGGAGTACCCTAAACCGACGTGTATGTATGAAAACATTTAATAGGTATTCAAAGATTGTAGCAAGTGGAAATCCGTTATCTCTGCCTACCCCTATGGGAAACAGGCGTAAGTCTATGTATGTATGTACATATGTATGTATGTATGTGTTAGCCTGAGATGGAACACTCATTGGGATGGACAGCTTCTTTAACACGCTTTTATTACATTCATACGTATGTATGTAACGGAATCTTTGAACATGA
Organism: Mimas tiliae; assembly: GCA_905332985.1. Taxonomy (NCBI): domain Eukaryota; kingdom Metazoa; phylum Arthropoda; class Insecta; order Lepidoptera; family Sphingidae; genus Mimas; species Mimas tiliae. The sequence continues at coordinate 877,560 of HG995266.1, read as the reverse complement.
TTTTGACCCCCTTCAAAACGTCGGATTAACTCGAAATTTGGCATACTTATCAAGGACCGATGACAATTCAAAAATTAAATTAATTAATTTCAATTTTATTGAAAATCATTGAAAATAAATAATAGTTAAAAAAACGCTTTTATAGAAAATACAACCAAAAAATTAAAAATAAATAATAGTTTAAAATATTTTATTGTAAAAAAGCGTGCGGTGCTTTTTATGATAATATCAAAATGATAATCCTTCTACTCATATATCTGTCAATAAAATATTTCCAACTATTGACACCAAGCACCCCGCTTTAACGCACTAACGCCTGTAATCCCAGAAGGGGTAGCCAGGGGTAACCAATACACCCACATTTTGCCGAGCGTATCTCCGTCCCATGATTTGATAGGGGGCGAGCCTATCACTATATCGGTCACAATTCCAGACTCCGGGCTGATACTGAGCATTTCGTAATAGAAAAACCCAATATCAATTTTACCCGACCTGGGGATCGAACCCGAGACCTCGAGGCAGTAGTAATGCGTAAAATATCTATATTTTACAAAAAAAATGCCATTGCATAATGAGACAAAATTGATGATACACTGATCATATCCAGAGGCACAGCCTAATTTTGAATCCCTTAATTACCTCTTCCTTTTAAGGTCAGCAACGCGTCCATCATTATGGTATTGATGTTCATGGGCAGTGGCTATTCCCCATCAGGTGACCCACTTGTTCGTTTGCCGGGCTTTTCTATAAAAAAAACATGCGGGGCAGTCTTTGGGGACTGCCGATTGAAATGAAAACTAAGTAACTTGTGAATTGTATCGTCGAGCTATTAGATTATTATTTTTTGGTTTGTAAAGAAGTGTTAATGATCAATTTATTTGTATATATATAATGTATAGTAATAACACACGGAGGTATATCTATGTACATATATACACAGTATACATATAGCTCATGGCAAGCGTTCGGTGACGATGACGCGAGTTCCATGATTTTTGTTCACCCAAAAAGTGCTCAACACGCCTAAAGAAGTTTTCACTTCAATCATCTTTACAGAACTAATAAGATCACGGATGAAGACATAAGCAATTTCCTCGATGACGCTGAACCGGATGTGACTGAAGAACAAACGGAAGTTAAGAAAAAAACTAAAAAGAAAAAAAAAGATGACAAAGTTAAAAAGAAAAAACATAGGTATGTATGAAACATAACTAGCGATAGATCAGCGGGGAGTGGTGCGGACTGTCGACACGAAAGTCGCAGGTTCGAAACCAATCACAAGCATGTACCGACTTTTCTAAGTGACGTGTGTATTAATTGTTAATTATCACTTGCTTTAACGGTGAAGGAAACATCGTGATCCAGGGGAAACGTCACCCGGAATATAGATTATCCTAGTTTTATTAGCGCATAGCCATCGAAATAAGATGACAAGAAACGTAACTCAAGCAAAAAATTACCCCACCAAAACTCTGTGCAAGGGGGCGAGGCTATAAAAGTCTGTGCAGCTCGTTCATCAATAAAAGTCTGTGCAGCTCGTTCATTACTAAAAGTCTGTGCAGCTCGTTCATTCATCAATTCATAAAGATTGATTCATGATTTCTAGTTGACACTTGATACGTCTAATTTTTTCTGCGTTTTTTTTGTTTCTAACGGTGCAGAACGTCGTATCTCGATTTAGACATTTAATATTTAGACATTAACTTTTATATAATAAAGTTGATTTTGAACGTTAATTAATTTTTGTTGCGTGTATGAGTGTTACGTGTGATTTTACCTTTGCATGTGTAAGTAAGTGGAGCCATATTTTTTGGCAGATTCATATGAGAGTTATCGTTCTACTCATCCTATTTCGATGCGCATACCTCCCATTTTCTTGTGGGTAATTTTTTTTTAATCACCTTTCGCAGTCAACCAACAGACTCCGATATAAAGACTGATAAGAAACCCACCATAAGAAAAGCTGTTGAAATAGACCCGAGTAAGATTAGAATTGTGATGCTTAACCCCGAGGAGCAGTTTAAACAAAGAGAGGTACGTACTGTGTTGTTTAAAAAAATGACTGAATGACTTCCTCGGTGGCGCAGTTGTAATGCGTACGCGTTACGATTGAAGCTGATGCCGAGGTCTCGGGTTCGATCCCCGGGTGGGTACAAGTGGTATTGGGTTTTTCATTACGAAATGCTCAGCCCGGAGTAGAATTTGTGCCCGGTATGGCGATAGGCTCGCCCCCTATCATATAAGGGAGAGATACGCTCGGCGAAATGTGGATGTACTGGTTACACCTCTGCCTACCCCTTCGGGGTACGTTTTTTTACTTATTGTTTATCAATTTTTAATTTTGGCGTTGCTTCTTCTTTCAGGAAGAGAGTAAAACCAATTTAAAATTCCCGTTCCAGTGTAATTTGTGTTTTAAAGGATTCAACTTTGAAGTTAAACTACAGAATCATATGAATAAACATAGTCCGGTGAGTATGTTTTATATTAGTTTATTTATGTATACGCTTTATGATTGCTGTGCTGAGGTCTCGGGTTCGAACCCCAGGGGCGGGACCGGGTAATTCGCCGAACTCGGAACTTCGGATTTATGCAAATCGATGTTCGATTAGAGAACCAATGCTTCTGTCGTACCGTCGAACGACTGTCTAATGGACAAAATTATGAACAAGTCATTTATACTTTGACACTGGCGAAATCGCCGATAAAACGGTGGAGCCATTTAATAAAAGAAGAAGAAGAAGATGAACAACGATATATGGCGTCACATGAACTTCAATAAAGCCGATTTACTTGAATTAATTAAAGCCGCCCGCGGGCGATTAATTTGAATGGACTTGAACGCCGGCAGAGTTGATGAAGTTCGGCGAATTAGCCGGTACCGCCCCAGGTCGGGTAAGAGTAATATTGGATTTTTCTACGAAATGCTCAGTATCAGCCCGGAGTCTAGAATTGTGCCCGGTATGGCGATAGGCTCGCCCCCTATCACATCGTGGGACGGAGATACGTTGGCGAAATGTGGGTGTACTGGTTACACCTCTGCCTACCCCTTCGGCGATTACGGGCGTCAGTGCGTATGTATGTATTTATTGTGATGAGGCTGACACTAAATTCTCAGGCTCGATCCCCGGGTCGGGTAAGAGTGATATTGGATTTTTCTATGACATGCTCAGTCCGGAGTCCGGATCTGTGCCCGGTATGGAGATAGGCTCAGGCTCACATCATGGGATGGAAATAAACTCTATACCTCTGCCTTTGAGGATGTAGAAAGAAAAGAAAAGTTAATAATAAGTTATTTTCTTTCTTTATTAAGAGTTCCGTAAGTCGTTTTTTTACTAACAATAAATAAAGGGGTGTTGTAAAGTAGCATCTAAACGAGTTGACCGATTGGCCATCCCAAATGTCACACCTCTGAGACATTATTGCTTAAAAAGGAATAGAAAGTTTTCTCTTCGCGTAGTAATATAGATTACTAGATTTTGCTTGCGACTCCGCCCGTGTGAACAGCCTTTTCAGCGATAAAAATAGCCTATAGCCGTCTCCAGGGTCCCATCTATCTCTACATCAAAATTCATTAAAATCGGCTCAGCGATTTATGCGTGAAAGCGTAACAAACAAACTCACTCTCACATCTATACTAATACTAGCTTTCCCGCGCGGATTTACCCGCAACATATAATTGATAGTTAGAACCCGATTGCAGCGCCATCTACCGGGTCTAATTGTGAATATAAACCATCCAGGGACTCACTTCACAACAGAAAAAAAACATCAAAATCGGGCCAGCCGTTATCGAGTTTTGCCCTTAGCAACAAATTTAGCCATTCATTTTTATTTATATTGATAGATATAAAGCTGAAGAGTTTGGTTGAACGCGCTAATCTCAGGAACTACTGGTCCGATTTGAAAAATTATTTCAGTGTTAGATAGCCCATTTATTGAGGAAGGCTATAGGCTATATAAGACTTTTTTCCCGGAACAGGCCGTTCACGCGGGTGGAACGGCGAGCAGAAGCTAGTTTATAATATTACTTACGATTTGTGTATATTCCGTGTACAGGCGCGTGGCCCGTTCGAGTGTAAGCTGTGCCATATGTTCCTGCCTACCTCCTACAGTTTCGGCGTGCACTCACTCATACACACGCGCAGATACGAGTGTGTCAAATGTGGTCGGCGTATGATCGACCGCTCGTCCATAATCGATCATTACAGGTAAAGCCAGGAACTCATATAGTATCTAGTTTATAGAAAGATCGAATACGCCATTTTTAATCGAATAAAGGGATGTTAAGCCGGGTCTCCTGCACATGTTATTCTCTACACACTACACAAAAATATCTTACACAAAACATATTTTGTTTATATACAACGAGGATTCACAAAATGACCTCGGCAATCAGTAAAGCTGGGTCTCCGGCGCATGTTATTCTCTACACACTACACAAAAATATCAACACAAAACAGATTTTGTTTATATACAACAAAGATTGGCAAAATGTCCCCATCGACCGATAAAACTGGGTCTCTTGCACATGTTCCCTACACACTCATCGAAATAAGATGATAAGAAACGTAACTCAAGCAAAAAAATTACCCCACCAAAACTCTGTGCTAGGGGGCCGGGCTATAAAAGTCTGTGCATAGTAATCTCTAGTTGACACTTGATACGTGTTAATTATTTGCGCGGTGCAGAACGTCGTATCTCGATTTAGAAATTTAATATTTAAACATTAACTTTTATGCAATAAAGTTGATTTTGAACGCTAATTAATTTTTGTTGCGTATATGAGTGTTACGTGTGATTTTACCTTTGCATGTATAAGTAAGTGGAGCCGTATTTATGGCAGATTCATATGAGAGTTTCCTACCCTTACCCTTTTATTAAAACACAATCAAAATTGGTTCACAAATGTGCCCGCAGTTATGACTTTAAATGTTGGTATGAGGAAAAGTGGGTGCGTAGTAGGGATATCTCACTATCTCGCTTGCACGCGTGCAACATAATGAACATTTACACAGTGACGTCAAAGTTTGCGTCGCATGTCATTTGACAATTACCCCTTCTACAGGATTTGAATGGCTTCTAACTTATTTATTTTTGGTCCGATGTATAAAATTCTTTCTGCAGTAGATTTTGATTAACGTAAATTATTGATTTAAATAATAAAAAAAAATCTAGTCAACTACCCTGTTATCGTTCCAGTTATCTTATTTCGATCGCTCGAATTTGTATTTTAATTATTTTCAGATCTCAGCACGAAGGCGTGATGACGCTATACACTTGTCAAATATGCGGAAAAGTTTCGAAGTAAGTGACATTGGGTGCGTTCGGGCGGACAAATTTCTGACTCAATTCAGTCTCAGCATACAGTACAGATAGAGTTTTTAAGTGTTAGATCCACGCTGTAGACATTTTGTCGACAGCATGAATGGGCCGGCTCGTCCGGGTCGTTACCACTGACTCACAGATATCGTAAAATAGCAGCTTACTGCTGCGTTTCGTACGATGAGTGAGATATCCGGAGGCCCAAATCCCCCTCCCCTTCCCAATCCCTTAATTATCCCTTATCCCTTTCCTTTAAGGTCGGCAACGCGCCCATGATTATTTTAGTATTATGGGTGTACATGAGCAGTGGAGATCACTTACTATCAGATGACTCACTTGCTCGTTTGCCGGTCTATGCTATAAACAAAACACAGTACAGTACTGGTTAATTAGAATTCAAAATTTGCATTTTAAATATAGATCCTCAATTTTTTAAAATCCGTTAAAATTGCTCATCATTTATGTGGTTTCTTTCTTTCACCTACCCTTATCCCACTCGGAGTGGGGTCGGCGCAACATGCTTTATAACACATGTTATAGAATGATTAGGCTTGTAGTTTTTACGACGTCAACCCCTCTGGGGAATACTAGTAATAAAAAAAACATTATTCGCTGGTTCGCCTTGAACAGAACCATTCTTTTACATACATATACACTCACGCCTGTAATCCCCGGAGGGGGTAGGCAGAGGTGTAACCAGTACACCCACATTTCGCCGAGCGTATCTCTGTCTCATGATGTGATAGGGGGCGAGCCTATCGCCATACCGAGCACAATTCCAGACTTCGGGCTGATACTGAGCATTTCATAATAGAAAACCTCAATATCACTTTTACCCGACCCGGGGACCGAACCCGTGACCTCAGCGTATTGTTTCATTACAGTAACAGCAAGACGCACAGAGGCCACGTGCGTAACCACCACTCCGGTGACAGACCCAAATGTGAACAGTGTGGGAAGACCTTCATCAATGTCGACTCGCTCACCGAGCATCAGCAGTGAGTATACATTACTGTTTGTAACCGACTTCAAAAAAGGGGGAGGTTCTAATATCTTATATATAAAATTCTCGTGTCACAATGTTAGTTACCATACTCCTCCGAAACGGCTGGACCGTTTTTTATGAAATTTTGTGTACATATCGGGTAGGCCTGAGAATCGGCCACTATCTATTTTTCATACCCCTAAATATATATTTTTATTTTTTAGACATTTTTTTTATGATGGGGCATTAAAAATACATACAACCCTACATTATCACCCTTCCACCATCAACTCCTTTTATTACGATATGAGTATTTTTGTCAAGCGCGTTTCACTCGCTTGAAGCGATCACGCCGCGCCTCCCCCCCCCGCTGTCGCCCACTACTACTACTACTACTACTACTACTACTACTACTACTACTACTACTACTACTACTGCTACCGCTACCGCTACTACTACTACTACTACTGCTACTACTGCTACCGCTACTACTACTACCGCTACCGCTACTACTACTACTACCACCACCACCACTACTACTACTACTACTACTACCACCATCACCACCACCACTACTACTACTACCACCACCACTACTACCACCACCACCACTACTACTACTACCACCACCACCACTACTACTACTACCACCACCACCACCACCACCACCACTAATACTACTACTACTACTACCACCACCACCATCACTACTACTACTACCACCACCACTACTACTACTGCCACTACCACCACCACTACTACTACCACCACCACCACCACCACCACTAATACTACTACTACTACCACCACCACCATCACTACTACCACCACCAACACCACCACCACCACCACCACCACCACCACCACTACTACTACTACTACTACTACTGTCGCTACTACAGGAAATAGGCATTCACGCCGGCGGAGCCGCCCGCAACACCTAGTATAAGTATATATATTTTATTATATTTGTATGTGCTTCACTGTTTCATGTGTTCATGTGTCCTTATGGTCATTGCCAAATAAAGTTATTTTCTTTCTTTACAGGATCCACCAAGGTATCAAGAACTACGAGTGTTCAGTATGTGGAGCACGGTTCAGAACTCGAACCCAGATCAAACATCATCAGCTGAAGCATACGGCGGCTAAAGATTATTACTGCGTCGAATGTGACACCAGGTCAGTACTGTACAGCCTAGTACAAGTTTTCACAGTTTTGTAAATCGATGAAAGTTTTCGATTTCTGTCCATACGTCGTGTATCAGTAGCCACTAGTGGGAACTATGATGGATTAAAATTTATAATATGGTTAATTTTATATCATACTAGCTGTCCCGCGCGGTCTCACCGGCAAATACAGCAGCGCCATCTACCGGGTCCAATTGTGAATATAAACCATCCAGGGACCTACTCAAACACCCACCAAAAGTTTCATCAAAATCGGTCCAACCGTTTTTAAGTTTTAGCGAAACTAACGAACAGCAATTGATTTTTATATATTACTCAAAAATGAGTTTACGTTTTCAAGCGCTTCTTTCCTTTATTACCGTATGAATTACTAATTTGACACTTCGACGCTAGTAATTTTATACGAATTCGAAAACTGTGAACGTATTTGTAACTCGTACTAGGCTTGAGTTGTATTCTAGTTAAATAACAAAACTTACGCCCGGTTTCTGAAAGGCTGATCAAATCGACATTCAACAGAACTTTGATTTTGACATCGCTGTCAAATCAATTCGAGTTGATGAAACGTTATTTACTGAAAAAAATAATAACATTTGATGTCTCTTTAGTACCGTTTGACAAACGATTTTTCATATTAATTTGAAAGTTATGTTAACTAACACGTGTGTCAAATCAAAGGTGCAAACGCTTCTAGCAACTCAATTTCAACTTGCATTGAGATTTGATTAGTTAATTTAACATTGATCAGCCTTTCAGACACCGGGCGTTAGAAACCGAATTCAAAATAAAAACACTGAAAAGTCAATACATAATAAAAAAATCTACAATGTGTAACAAAAACCCTGTCTGGCGTTTTAACCGCGATATCAGGATCAGGATATGTTGAGAGTAAGTGAGATGGCAGTATTGAGTTATGGTCAATTGACCGCAACTTAATGCTACAATTGCTATGTATCGCACAGCTTGTCTAGTAGTATACATTAAAGTTTTTGTTTTTTTTTTTTTTTTTATACTGGCTCGGCAAAGTGACTACGCTACACCTGATGTTAAGTGCAGCGCAACCCAAGAATACTGTCGACCAACGACAGACGATGTGTCTATCGTAGATCGGCAAAATTATGCCGGCCTGCTTAATTGCTTCTTCACACTCCGTTTAAAAGACCCCATGTTATAGGAAGGAGGGAACACGTGTGCCGGCAAACTATTCCACAGCTTGATGGTCCGGCGGAAGTAAGATTTTGCGAACTTTTTAATTCTAGCCTTGATTTTATTTGTTTCAGGTTTAAATCATCGCATAGTTTGAGACAACATTTGCTGAAGAGCTTGAAACATAAAGACATTGACAGTCTCAAGTGAGTGATTGTTTCATTAAATACTAGACTTTAATGTCTAGGCGTTATGATTGAGGCTGACGCTGAGGTCTCGGGTTCGATCCCCGGGTCGGGTAAAGTGATATTGGTTTTTTTTATTACGAAATGCTCAGTGTCAGTCCGGAGTCTGGAATTTGTGCCCGGTATGGCGATAGTCTCGCCCCCTATCACATAAGGGACGCAGATACGCTCGGCGAAATTAGAATGTACTGGTTAAATCTTTGCCTACCCCTTCGGGGATTACAGGCGTGAGTGCGTATGTATGTATGTATGTGCATAATAAATATGTGTTAGCATATATTTTATTGAAACATGAAGTAATACATTTATATACTAGTAAATTATTTGTGCATAGAAGTGAAAGTTTGAGCAAGGGAAAGGAGTACGGAGAAGCAGAAGGGGTTTAAAAATGTTGAATGATCATATATTGAGGGCATGAGAATAAAATATGATTCAAGTCGCCGGCATCTGATCCACTGATTTAATGTAACAAGTTTTTTAAGCTTTTAAAATGTCTAATGGCCAACATAGTTTTTTGGTTACATACTGTATACAATATGCAAAACTTGCCAAATAATGATGAAGAATGAAATAAAGTAATTAAAATGTAGAAACAAAACAACAAACCATCACACAGGTGTGAGTGCGTGAGTGCGTGAGTGCGTGAGTGCGTATATGTATTGTTTAAATGAGCAGATGGGGCTGCACGCGTTGCCAGAAGCGCTTCGAGTCGGAGCGGCAGCTGCTGGCGCACGGGCGCGTGCAGCACGAGGGCGTGCGCGCGCACCCGTGCTCGCAGTGCGGCGCGGCGCTCGCCACGCCCGCGTCGCTCGCCAAGCACGTGGCCGCCGTGCACGCCGGCCGCCGCCCGCCGCCGCGCCACGTCTGCGACACCTGCGGCAAGGCCTTCCGCGGCAAGAGTGTGCTCGTCAACCACGTGCGGACTCACACCGGCGAGAAACCGTTCGAGTGTCAAGTGTGCTTGCGGAAGTTCAGCCAGCGCACGGCTATGAACACTCACGTCAAGTTGGTGCATCTGAAGCAGCGCCGCGGCGCGAAGGTGGCCAGGAGTGAACAGGTTGCGCACGAGTGGCCGAGGTGTGACGGGTTTTATCAGTGAATCGTAGTGATTATTCAAAAAAAATTACCGTTAATGTTATTTAAAGACTATGTGACTAAAACTCGATTATATTAATCGATATACTAAGAATCGATTAAACTAATTTTACACTACTCAAAAAGTCAAAACCTCGGATGATCAATAATCAACTCATAATATGGTTTTCGCTAATTATGTCGAGGACTCTCAGGCAAAAACGTTTGTGTATGAAAAGATGTGATGAGTTTTATCAGTGAATGTATTGGATTATTCCAAAAACCGAAGATAATGTAGCTTAAACATTATATAGCATGTAAAAAAAACCCTGTTGGTCTAGCTATGTTATGAGAATCGATATTCAAACATAAGGATATATCCCTAATGAGAAAAATCCAACATAAAATGGGACAAATGGTGGGCCAGCAGCTCAATGAAAATTGTATTTTAAATGAAATACTACTAAAAACTATAATTTTATGTGTTTTACGTGCGTATTTGTAAAACGGCGACTCGCTGTAATAGTTAAAAGGTGCCGTACCGAGTAACTACCACTTTAGATAAACCACCGGGTGATCGCCAATCGTTATTTTTATGGTAGAATTTTCTTAATTAAGATATTTCTTTACATTGGAATAACGATTCTGATAATGTGGTTAAAAGGAACAACAGGGTTTTTCATATTGTATAACCAAAACTCGATTATCATAAGAATGGATTAAATAAAGAATTGATAAATCAAAGAATCAATTAGTGAATCGATTGTAGAAAGAATCGATTATGCAAAATTAGACTACTCCCATCAATAAAACCTTAGATTATATTTATTATTGAATCAATCATAAGCATAATATTCAGCAATCAGGCCATATTCAGTATATTAACCAAAACTCGATTATCATACGAATCGATTAATCAAAGAATCGATTGTGGACTGAATCAATTAATAAAATCTTACATTACTCAAACAGTCTTTAAAACTATCAAACTCACGTTAAATTGATTATAAAGATAAGCCACCGTGGTGGGCGTAATCTCAATATTAACACTTGACATGGTAAGGTCTCGGGTTCAAATTCCATCTTGGGCCATCACAATTTGTGATTACACCTGAAGGCCAATTCTCATAATTTTAAATGGTCAAAATATCATTCCGATCTAGTCTAGATCTAGTCTGCAAATGGCATTCTCTTAAACCAATAATCAACGTCAAATGTGAACATAGATGATTTAGTTTTCAATTTAGTATCAAAGTACAGATTATATCTAAAATTATAAGACGAGCAGATCGCTCGTTTGATGGTATACCTGCCCATAAACAGATGTGAGCAGTGGCGATTCCAGGATTTTGGTGTGAGGGAGGGGCTTGACCCAAAATTGAATAAAAAAATTGACAATATACTATACCTACTGTAACGAAGTAGAACAATTGAAACACAATGTACACGACCTTCTCCATTTATTTGGGCAGAGTAACACTTTATATTCCGTTTAGCAACCGACTGACTGCCGACAATAATTATTCCACCTTATTTATACCTTTTCACAAATAGTTCACATTAGTAATTATATTTATTATTGAACATGTTAGATCGTTCTAAATAACGTGTATATTATTTATAATTGAATAATTAAATAAGTCATAGATTATCTTATGTGTTAACATACAATATAAAGTTATACAATGATAGTGTGACGTCATAACCGTTGTGCTATTATTTAGTACTGGCAGCACTTATAAGACTACTTAAAATGGAATAAGAAAGGTATATTAGTAGTACTAAGAAAGTAGGATAACATCAAGATTAATTCGAGATTTGTCAGTGGGGGCTTGAGAATACCCTGGATCCGCTAGTGGAAGTGAGTGGTAGAGCCACGCTGTAGACAGTTCTGTCTACAGCGTGAATAGGTGGGCTCGTCCGGGTCGTTACCACTGTCTTACAGAAACAGCTTGCTGCTGCGTTTCGTACGGTAAGTGAGATACCCGGAGGCCCAAATCCCCCTCCCCTTCCCCTTCCCGATCCCTTAATTATCTCTTAGCTTTAAGGTCGGCAACGCGCCCATAATTCTTTTGTTATGGTGGGTCGCTCGCCTGATGGTAAGCGCCGCCACGCCTGCCTATAAACACAAGCGGCACCACACAGAACTTTGAATTACAAAGCACTGCATGACTGCCTCGGTGGCGCAGTTGTAATGCGTACATGTTACGATTGAGGCGAACGCTGAGGTCTCTGGTTCGATCGATGCGTCGGGTAAAGTGGTATTGGGTTTTTCTATTACGAAATGCTCAGTATCAGCCCGGAGTCTGGAATTGTGCCCGGTATGGCGACAGGCTCGCCCCCCTGTCATATCGTGGGACGGTGATACACTCGGCGAAATGTGGGTGTACTGGTTACACCTCTGCCTACCCCTTCGGGGATTACAGACGTATGAGTATGCATGGCACTGGATTACGCGGTTAATATCTAGAAGCGGGGAATCTCGCCTCTCGCATACGAGGGACCTACCACTTTGTAAAGTTTTAGTTCCCTCCGCGCGCTGACATTGTGCGCTGACGTCCTTAAGCACTGCTAAAACATAACAGGGTAGTTGACTAGATTTTTTTTATTATTTAAATCAATAAGTTACGTTACTCAAAATCTATTGCAGAAAGAATTTTATAAATCGGACCAAAAATAAATAAGATAGAAGCCATTCAAATCCTGTAGAAGGGGTAATTGTCAAATGACAGACGATGCAACCTTTGACGTCACTGTGTAAAATGTTCATTATGGTGCACGCGTGCAAGCGAGATAGTGAGATATCCCTACTACGCACCCACTTTTCCTCATACCAACATTTAAAGTCATAACTGCGGGCACATTTCTGAACCAATTTTGATTGTGTTTTAATAAAAGGGTTTCTTTTGCGTATCATTTTCTGTTGCTTATAAAATAATATATAAAATTCAATATAGGAAACTACCCTATTGTGTTTAACGCATCGAAAATCGAAATAAGATGACAAGAAACGTAACTCAAGCAAAAAAATTACCCCCACCAAAACTCTGTGCAAGGGGGCGGGGCTATAAAGGTCTGTGCAGCTCGTTCATTCATCAATTCATAAAAATTTATTCATAACTAGTTGATTAAAACGTCTTAATTTTTTGCGCGGTGCAGAACGTCGTATCTCGATCTAGAAATTTAATATTTAGACATTAACTTTTATGAAATAAAATTGATTTTGAACGATCATTCGTGTCAACAATTTTTTTAAATAATTAATACATAAATGTATAATTTTAAAATGAAGGTAGGCAATGTAACATTAACTTTTCGAGACGACCTACACCTCAGTCTCTCCCGTGACCGCGAAAGCTGAAAAGCTTTCGAAACGTCGGGACTAAAATAATAATTAAACCGCGATAAAATCCGTATAAATTACGTTTTATTTCAACTTTAATTAATTTTTGTTGCGTGTATGAGTGTTACGTGTGATTTCACCTTTGCATTTGTAAGTAAGTGGAGCCGTATTTTTGGCAGATTCATATGAGAGTTATCGTTTTAGTTATCTTATTTCGATGGTTTAACGTGTCCGAGTTCGATTTCCGTCTTATGGTCCGTATCTAGTTGTGTGGTATTGCCTTGTGTATTTTGTTTTGTAAGTTTTTATGCGTTTAAATTTGGATTATCGAAATAGTTAACGAATTATTTCCTCGGTAAGTACCTACTTTTATTTTATTCTGAGGTTGTCGTAAAAAATCATTGCGGGGCAGTCTTTGGGGCCTGTCGGTAGAAGTGAAAACTAAGTAACTTGTGAATTGTATCGTCGAGCTATTAGATTATTATTTTTGGTTTGTAAAGAAGTTTTAAAGACCAATTTAATTGTATATATAATGTATAGTAATAACGCACGCAGGTATATCTATGTACATATATACACAGTATACATATAGCTCATGGGAAGCGTTCGGTGACGATGACGCGAGTTCCATGATTTTTGTTCACCCACAAAGTGCTCAACGCGCCTAAAGAAGTTTTCACTTCAAAATATCTCACCAGTCAGTACCTATATTGTTTTACAAATATTACCATCCTTGTCCACTACGCTGGCCTAATGCGGGTTGGCAGACTTCACATACCTTCGAAATTCTTATGTAGAATTTCTCAGGTATTTCGGTTTCCTCACGATGTTTCCTTCACCGTTAAAGCAAGTGATAATTAACACACACATAACTTAGAAAAGTCAGAGGTGTGTGCTCTTGGGACTAGTTTCGAACCTGCTACTTTCGTCTCGACATGTCGACAGTCCGTACCACTCCCCACTGATCTATCGCTGCTTATTTTAAATAGTAACTGTTAATTTTCATTTTGTAATCCTTGACATTACTAGACCGGCTGCGCGGTACATAGAAATTTGTTACGGTCAATTCACCGTAACTCAACATTACCATCTCACTTACTGTTGACTAGAGCCTCTCTCCCGCTCTCTTGTCTGTCAGCTGTCATACTCCAGCGTTTATGGCGCAAGTTTACTTCTAAACAGCCCGTCTAGTAGTGAGGTACGTACGTATCGGGCTGACCCGGCCTGTGGCTTATGATAGATTTGTGTGGTACTTAACTAAATAGTGAGCAGTACCTAAGTGATTAATGAATATCACCTCACAGGGCCAATTTAGGGCCTCTAATTATTCACTTAGGTCCAACTATTACTTATTTAGGTCGCACAAATTATTCACTTAGGTACCAGAAATTATTCATTTTGGGCCCTGTAATTAATAATTTTGAACCCTCTAATTATACACTTAGGTATTAGAAATTAATTATTTTGAACCCGATAATTACTTATTGTGAACCGTATTAATCATTTTGAACTCTCTAATTAATTATTTTGAATCCTCTAATGAATCATTTAGGTATCCAATATTAATTATTTTGCACCCTCTAATTAATATTTTTGAACGCTCTGATTATTTTGAACCCTCTAATTAACGCTAACGCCCTGCGATCCCTTTCAATATCAATGTCATCTTTTAGTTCCTCTGTAACCAGGTGACCCCAGTGACTACGGTGCTGAGGTCTCAGATTCCACCCCCAGGTCGAGTAAAACTAATTATTGATGTTTTCTATCACGAAATTCCCAATATCAATCCGGAATCTGGAATATTGTCCGGTATGGCGATAAGCTGGCCCCCTATGAAATCATGGTACGGAAAGCATCACGTTATGTTAAGCATCACGCCTGCCCATAAACAGAAGCAATGTCCCACAGAACTCTGCATGTCACTGAATTGCGTTTCGTCATCCCAAACCATAAGATGTTAAGTCACATAATGTCTAGTAATTTCACTGGCTTCAATGTCCTTTAAACCGGAACACAGCAGTGCTTACACACTGTTGCTTGTCAGTAATAGACGGTGCGGTGGTACCGACACAGAAGACCTAGAGCATACGAGGGACCTACAATCTCGTAAATTAATGTATTAACTTACTAGAATCATCACAAGCTGTACGATTTTTGTTGGTCTGATTGAAAGTACTGAGTACAGAAGACTGCCTCGGTGGCGCAGTTGTAATGCGTACGCGTTACGACTGAGGCTGACGCTGAGGTCTCGGGCTCGATCCCCAGCTCGGGTAAAGTGGTATTGGGTCTTTCTATTACGAAATGCTGTGTCAGCCCGGAGTCTGGAATTTGAGTCCGGTATGGCGATAGGCTCGCCCCCTATCACATAAGGGACGGAGATACGCTCGGCGAAATATGGGTGTACTGGTTACATCTTTGCCTACCCCTTCGGGGATTACAGGCGTGAGTGCGTATGTATGTATGATTGAAAGTCTGTTCAGACTGTTCAAATCGCATGTGGAAGCTTCAAATGGCTTGTTTTACAATATGGTAGGTCCCTCGTATGCGAGAGGCCGTCTCGTTTGGTACCACTATGACATCTAATTCATCACCAACAGTGTGTAAGCATTGTTGCGTTCTGGTTTGAAGGACATTGAAGCCAGTGATATTACAATGACAGCCTCCGTGGCGCAACAGGCGAGTAGCCGGCTGCGAAGCGAGGCTGTGGGTTCGATACCCACACCGAGACAAATGTTTGTGTGATCCACAAATATTTGTTTCGTGTCTGTGTGTTGTGGGTTGGCAAGTCCCTCGTAGTTCCTGATACCCGTGATACAGGTTAACCTAGTGCTGGGTCAGGACTATGTGTGTGACTGTTAGACGTGGATTTATTTTTGGGTGTATTTATTTTATTTATTTCATACCAACCAGCTCGTCTCATCATTCAAGCTAATAAAGAAAATCTAAACAGATAAACCTTCTATAAGCTAACTGCAATATAACACTAATATTTGTTATTTTCTCCACATTTCGTATCCTTGTAGTTTTAAGTACTCTTAACTCAAAATCCTTGTCACATTCACATAGTATTATGTACATTCGATTTCTCACCTGTGTTTTCTCCTGTGTGAGTTCTTATAATATGTGCCCTTAAATGACTACTTTGGTTACACGAATAATTACAGTGTTTACATTTATAAGGTTTCTCCCCTGTGTGAGTTCTAACATGTGCCCTTAGGTGACCATTTTGTGCACATGTATAATTACAGTATAGACATTTGTAAGGTTTTTCTCCTGTGTGAGTTCTAATATGTATTTTTAAATGCCCGCTCATTTTACATGTGTAATCACAGTATTGACATTTATATGGTTTTTCTATTGTATGAGTTCTAATATGTGCTTTTAAACTACGTTTTACTTTAGATTTATAATTACACTGTTCACATTTATAAATATTTTCTCCTGAGTGAGTTTTAAAATGTCTCTTTAAGTCAGCATTTTCTGCACATGCATAATTACAGTATTGACATTTATAGGGTTTTTCACCTGTGTGATTTCTAATGTGTTTCATTAAATTACTATTCACTGCACTTGTATAATTACAATATTGACATTTAAAAGGCTTTTCTCCAGTATGTATTCTAATATGTCTCTGAATATCATATTTTCTTGCAGAAGTATAGTCACAGTATTGGCATTTAAATGAATTTTCCCATGTAGGGATGAAGTCTTGTGTCGAATTATCACTTTCTGTAAATTCAACATCACATAATGATGATATCTCATTCGGTTTAATAATCACAGGTTTATGTCCATCCATATGATTGATAAGAAGAGCTTGCGTCTCATACGTTTCACCACAATCATTGCATATAAATGTTTTTTTATCATTCTCAACTAATATTTGATAACTTTTTTCACCGCATGCTATGTGGGATGACATATTTTCATTGGCTTCTGTGGTTGTTTCCATTCCAAAAATGTTTTTCTTTTCACTTTCACATGAATTGTCTTCATCCTGTTTAAAGATATGTTCTTCTTTCACCTTAGGCACTATATTGGGAGGTGTACCTGAAAATCACAAAAGAATATTATAGCACCAGAATATATTCGGATAATCGTAACACAGAAATCATGATAAGTATATTACTATAATTGTATATTTTAGTTTAGTATTACATTGACACTACAATAGTACATAAATACATAGGAGATGAGAAGTCGTGTATGTTGATACCACCGCGCCGTCTATAACCGCTGCCAAGCAACAGTGTGTAAGCACTTTTACGGTTTTTAGGACATTGAAGTCAGATATATTACTGGACATTATGAGACAACATCGTATGTCTTAGCGTGACGAGCGCAGACCAATGTCATGCAGTACTTTGTAATTTAAAGTTCTGTGTTGTGTTACATCTGTTTATAGGCAGGTTTAGCTTAACATCACGCGAGCAACCTGCTCGTTTCGTCATTCAAACTGGTGAACATTTTAAAACAACTTACTATCTTCAAGTTCCACTTTGATCATCACTTCACATGTGTTACTTTCCTCTTGGTTTTCAATTTTTATTACATTGTCATTGTATTCCATTGTGTGCACAGGATTATTATTGCTAACCATCAGGGAATTTACCAGACCATATGTCAGTCTATGTGAAAGAGTGATGGATTGCAGATTTAGCTGGAAAAAAAAATACATAAATTTTACCCAAATACTAATATGACAGCCGCTGTGGTGGAGAAGGCGAGTAGCTGGCTGTGAAGCTGTGACTGAGGGTTCGATTCCCACACCACGACAATGTTTGTGTGATCCACAATTATTTGTTTTGTGTCGACAGTGGTAACAACCCGGATGAGCTGGCCCATTCATGGTGTAGACATAACTGTCTCCTGTGTGGCTCTACTCATGTAATTTTATAGTTATTTCATCATGTATGGGATAAATGTAATGCCTCTTGAATGTCCTACACTAAGTTGACTCACGAACAAAATTTAAAGTATTATTTATATTAATTTGGAGTTTACAACAGAGAATACACCTGTTACATTTATAGATCACGATATGGCAGTATTAGACAATAGTGTTTCTCGAATTACAGTAAACTACAGCGTGCAAATATTATATTCAGCTTATTACAACTAAATTAAATTATTAATTGTAAATTTATAATAAATTAAAATTATTATTTAAAAGAAGATGTCAAAATGATGTGATGTGATTAAACGATCGAAATAAATTATTATAGGTAGTAATTACATCACTAATAATTGTCCTACACTAAGTTGACTTGTGAGCAAAATTAAAAGTATTACAAAGTTAAAAAAAACATTATTTGGTAGTACCTCAGTACTAATTGACAAAATTTGTTGAAGCAACTCCTCAGATTTCTGTGATTTTACGACAAGCTGCTGACATTTCTTCAGCTGACAATAACATATGTAACATGCAAAGTATTGCCTTCCATCCTCTCGAACCTGTGGATTAAAATTTATAATAAATTATATGGATATTTGTTTCGTTTTTACTACTATGACTGCCTCGCTGGCACATTTGTAATGCGTACACATTATGACTGAGGCTGACGCCGAGTTCTCTGGTTCGATCCCCGGGTCGGGTAAATGTGATATTGCGTTTTTCTATTACGAAATGCTCAGTATCAGCCCGGAGTCTGGAATTGCGCCTGGTATGGCGATAGGCTCGTCCCCTATCACAGCATGGCTTTCGTACCGCGTACGCATTAAAACTGCGCCATCCAGGCAGTATTTAGCATTTTAAATACGGTGCGGTCCTAATATTGCCAGCAGAATTATGACATGTTGATACTGTATCTGGCTGATCACAGAACCCCACTTGCCTGAACAAGCCACTATGGAGGGATTTTCACTATGTAGGTGTATGTAGGTCCCAGTGTGGTACAAATGTCTCAGGTGGACCAGACATTGGCACACACTGCCTAAATGTTTTGGCACTAAAAAGTAACTTTTTTAATAACATAGAGTAGAATATTCTTTATTGCACACTAAATAAAGTAGGTAGCTTATAAATGAGGATCATACAGTAGGGTGATACAATGGACGGTCATATCGCAAACAGCGATTTCTTCCAGACAACCTTATAGCCTAGGCCGGCAAACGAGCCAGTAGGTCACCTGATGGTAAGTGATCTCCACCTCCCATGTACACCCACAATACCAAAAGAATCACTCGCTCCTTACCAACATTAAAGGAAACAGATAATTAAGGGATTAGGAAAGGAGGATTTGGGTCTCCGGATATCTCACTCACCGTACGAAACGCAGCAGCAAGCTGCTACTTTACGCCAGTTTTTTGTGAGACAGTGGTAATGTCCCGGCCCGATCTTACTGTAGACAAAACTCTCTACAGCGTGGCTCTACCACTCAAAAACTTGTAAAGGAGGTCTCTCTTAGTTCATGATACCTACGTTACAAGTTACACAGAGTGTGATGTGAGTACTATGAGTACGAACTGTGTTGGGATTAAAACTGTAAAATCGTTATTGAATTGCATGCAAAATAACCTCTGATCCAGTCAGAGCATCTCGTATGTTACGTGATGAGATATTTGATTTCTGTCGAAGGACTCTTAATGCAAGAACATTGTATAAACTGGAACAGTACCTTAGTATTTGTTAACTTTTCATAAACATCTTGTACATCAGACCCCGATATTTGATGCATTCGAACATTATTATCCAAACATATTTGGCAAAATTTTAGCTCAATCATTTTTTTTAACTAATACCGAATAAAACACACGATTTTATTATCTTTGAATGGCTGGAAATTAGAAATTGATGTATTTATTTTATTTTTTTAGTTGAACTAGGGTCTAGGGATTGTCGATGATAATCGTTATTCAGTTGTAATCGATGTTATACGTTAAAATAACATATTTTAATAGATGAATTAACGTCTAACGAAACATCGATATCAAGACCACTTAGAGGAAGAAACGAAATAGATTAGAGCTAAAATCTTATGTAATTTTATAACATTCAGGTAATTATATTCTTATTGTTCTGGTGTCGGGTCTGGTGTGGGTCGGCGTAACATGCTTTTAACACATGTTACAGAAAGATTTGGCCTGTAGTTTTCACGATCGGCTACGGCCGCCTGCCTAACGTCAACCCCTCTGGGGATACATAACACCCAGACCCGAAACAAATATTATCATTTTATATAAATTAAATAATTAAAATTTAGCTTACGAGCAGCTACATATCTAACATCTATGATCGCACTAACAATTGTTTTGGATGTAACTATGTAGTCCTGAATTCTGAACAAACTTTGAATTAAGCACTGCATGACACTGAACTGCGCTCGTCACCCCAGGACATAAGATGTTATCATAATTTCCTTCAAACCAGAAGGACATCGAAGCCAGTGAAATTACTGGACATAGTTTAACTTAACCAGTACACCGCCGCCAATCCATCTTCCATCACACTCGATATTTAAATGGTTTATACTTCCCGCGCCAAGTGCAGTGGCGTGCCGTCATGTTAGAACCACGAACGGATGCTGAAAAGTACCAGTGCTGGCCATAATCTTAATGAACTCTCCAAATCGCATGTGGTTTACACCGACTTCAATTGCCACAGATCGTGTAATTTGCATAGGATTTTCCATGCAAGGAATAGGGTAGTTGACTAGATGTTTTTAGAAGTTAGATGTAAGTTAGAAGCCATTCAAATCCTGTAGAAGGGGTAATTGTCAAATGACAGACGACGCAAACTTTGACGTCACTGTGTAAAATGTTCATTATGGTGCACGCGTGCAAGCGAGATAGTGAGATATCCCTACTTCGCACCCATTTTTGCTCATACCAACATTTAAAGTCATAACTGCGGGCACATTTCTGAACCAATTTTGATTGTGTTTTATTAAAAGGATTTCTTTTGCGTATCATTTTCTGTTGCTTATAAAAAAATGTATAAAATTCAATATAGGAAACTACCCTATTGTCTGGTGTTCGATGTTATCGTCGTGCATACTCGGCCGTATTGCATGCCAGTATTTACATACGAAAGTACAATCATTTGAAATGAAATAGTTTTATTAATCATGTGGGCAATTAAAATAGCGCTTATGACAAGTCAGTACAAAATAAACAAACTTATGTATAGAAATCATATCAACTAATGTATACATAACATACATAGCATCATCAAAATTCACTGGGCAACTACAAATTTTATAATATTTTTATTATGGAATAGTCCAAAATCGTTAAGTATTATTATTATTTCTTCTTTTTTATGGGTCGATATGGACCATAGGCATTACCGAAACGGCACGTGTTTTAAAACTAACACCGGATTCAAAACGACCCAGCCTGAGAAGATCCGGCGAAACAAACTCATTGGGCTTACTTTACCACTAGATTTTACGCGGCGCAACCCAGTCCTGAGAAGATCCAGCTAGACAAACTCAGTGGGCTTGTATCAGTGGGCTCATACTTCCTGAGACACATTTTAAAATATTCCTCCTTTACATCGTACACTAAATAACTCGCAACGTTTACATAATATCTTCCCAATGCAATAGGACAGGAAGCGAATAGCCGACAACGTATCCGGCGGCAGTATGCTATGAGATTTAAGTCGCGCCGCGCCGATGCGTTTAAAGAAATTCAGAAGTATATAACATTTTTAAAATATGTTCATTTTTCTAAGATACTTAACTGTTTAAGGATAATATCTCGCTTCTGTTTTTTCAACTCTTTTTACTTAACTGCCTATAGGTACCTATGATCTTTACGACCCAGAAAGGGCCAACAGGGTTTTTGTTATATACTGTATAAAACATGTTTATTATGCGGCCCTATAAAATTTGAGGGTTTCCCTCGGATTTTCTGGGATCCCACCATCAGATACTGACTTTGTGCCAATGGGACCACCTGGGATGTACACTCTTTTAAACAAAAAACAATTTCTCTAATTAGTCCACGCGTCTTCGAGTAATCATACATAAAAAAAGATTTTGACGAATTGAGAACCTTCCTCCTTTTTCTGAAGTCGGTTAAAAAGAAAGAGAGATTTTATTTATTTATTTAAGACGCAAAACAGAGTACAATCAATACATTAGTACAACTTTATAACTATACAATCATTAAAACCAGATTGTAATCCAAAACATGCGCCCTTATTTAAATATATTCCAATAAAGTGCAGACTAGGATATTAGAAAGCTAATAATACACAGTACATCGAAACAGATAGTTAAATTCTGGATAACTTATGCTTAGTTACATATTGTGATACAATATACATTTTCGTAGACCCTTTGAGAATGTACTACAACTGCCGTTCATTATGTCAATGCAATTGAATTTATTCGCCAGTTCATTATACGAACGACACATACGGATGACCGGGTTATAATAAGATGTATTATTATTATTTATTATTGTTTATTATTATGTATTATTTATAGATACCACGAACAGTCAAAACTGAGCTTCTAATAGGTTTTAAGTCTATATAATAGGTCATAAATAATAATCTTAAATCTACACATATTTTTGTTATTAACAATTAGTGCTGAGTTAAATAGACTTATGCTAATACTTACAATAATAAAATATATTAATTAAACTTGTGGCGCTGCTGAACCGCGCGCAACGCCCGTAGCGGCGGACATCGCATCTCTAGCGCCACCACACGTGAGTCGTGACACGGCAGGCACAGTTTACGTAGAGATCATTTTTAATTGGTCGATTGGGTAAAATGTAAATTTACCTCACCGCTCAACTTGTACTGGATCAGTTATAAATATCATTAGTATAATTATACATAGGTGTTTTCATTGCAAGTAGGGCCTAGCATTCCCTACAATATCATTAAAAAGGTTACATTTGAAAAAAATACACATTTAACAACGAAATAAAAAAATTAACACTTAAGATACAGTATTAATGAGCTTTCTTTGCCTATGTTTGTAAAAATGGACTTTGAAACTACTCCTATTTGTAAATTTCTTGTCACATATTTCACATACATACAGCTTTTCTCCTGTGTGAGTTCTAATATGCACTTCTAAACGATTACTTGATGGACATGTATAGTTACAGTGTTGACATTTATATGGTTTTTCACTTGTGTGAGTTCTAATATGCACTTTAAAACTACTATTATTTTTAGTTGTATAATTACAGTGTTGACATTTATATGGCGTTTCTCCTGTGTGAGTTCTAATATGGCTCTGTAAATTAACATTTTGTGCAAATGCACGATTACAGTGTTGACATTTATATGGTTTTACTCCTGTGTGAATTCTATTATGTACCTTTAAAGAATTACCTTTTGAACATGTATAATTACAGTGTTGACATATATATGGTTTTTCTCCTGTGTGAGTTCTCATATGCACTTTTAAACGACTACTCGATTAACATGTATAATTACAGTGTTGACATTAAAATGGCTTTTCTCCTGTGTGAGTTCTAATATGCACTTTTAAATGACTACTCGATCGACATGTATAATTACAGTGTTGACATTTATATGGTTTTTCTCCTGTGTGAGTTCTAATATGCACTTTTAAACGATTACTTGATGGACATGTATAGTTACAGTGTTGACATTTATATGGTTTTTCTCCTGTGTGAGTTCTAATATGCACTTTTAAACGATTACTTGATGGACTTGTATAGTTACAGTGTTGACATTTATATGGTTTTTCACTTGTGTGAGTTCTAATATGCACTTTTAAACTACTACTATCTTTACATGTAAACTTACAGTGTTGGCATCTATATGGTTTTTCTCCTGTGTGAGTTCTAATATGCACTTTAAAACTACTATTATTTTTAGTTGTATAATTACAGTGTTGACATTTATATGGCGTTTCTCCTGTGTGAGTTCTAATATGGCTCTGTAAATTAACATTTTGTGCAAATGCACGATTACAGTGTTGACATTTATATGGTTTTTCTCCTGTGTGAATTCTATTATGTACCTTTAAAGAATTACCTCTTGAACTTGTATAATTACAGTATTGACATTTATACGGCTTTTCTCCTGTGTGAGTTCTATTATGTACCTTCAAAGAATTGCTACTTGAGCATGTATAATTACAGGATTGACATTTATACGGCTTTTCTCCTGTGTGAGTTCTATTATGCAACTTCAAAGAATTGCTTCTTGAGCATGTATAATTACAGGATTGACATTTATACGGTTTTTCTCCTGTGTGAGTTCTAATATGCAACTTTAAAAAATTGCTTCTTGAGCATGTATAATTACAGTACTGACATTTATACGGTTTTTCTTTTGTGTGAGTTCTGATATGTCTCCGCAAATCATTATTTCGTAAAGTAGTATAATTACAGTTTTGACATTTAAATGTTTTTTCACATGAATCGATGTCTGAGTCATTTTTTAAAATATTGCTTTCTGTACATTTCTCGTCACATGTAGATTTATGTATATACGTCTTATTTGGTTTGATAATTACAGGTTGATGTCTACTAATATGTTTGGTAAGAAGAGCTTCCGTGTCACACGTTTGACCACAATCATTGCATATAAAAGATGTTTTACTATCCTTAATTAATACTGGATTACTTTTTCCATCGCTTACTATCTGGGATGACACGTTTTCATTAGCTACTGTGTCCATTTGAGTTTCAGAGATGTTTTCCTTCTTCACACTTTCTATAGAATTGGCTTCATCTTGTTCAAAGATATGTATTTCTTCCAGTTTAGGCTTTTTGTTTGGAGGTGTATCTTGAAAATAACGAAAAAATATATTATACAGGGTGTAAGAAAAACGCTTTCGAAACGAAGTCAGATGATAGTGCTGGTAATTACAGATACTATTTTACAACAAAAAAGAAACGCAAAATAAATAGATATTTTTTTTCAGTCTTGTTTGGACCAATAATTAAAATGCATTTTCATTCAAATCATAGTTAAAATCGTATAAATGTAAAGTCGCGATGTGCCTATTGAGTATTTGACCCCGAATTCAATATTAGTATGATTTACATTGCGGACTTTCGTTTCCAAAATGGCAAGTAAACAGCAAAGAAATAACATCTTCCTTGATTTATTTCTGATTAGCGTTTGATTATAGATAAACAGTATTTGTAGTTGAAAAAGAAATCCACTTACCAAGACTAGTTGACAAAGATCAATAATAATAATGAGGCCAAAAATGCCTTTTATTTGTCTTGACACTACTGATGTAAGTGGATATAATGTCGCTAAAATATGTACGATTACTGCGCGCTTATTATAAAAATTTAAGAGTCGTTAGATAGCAGGGAATCAATTATTTTTAAAAAAATTGTTGCGAGATTCCGAAAATATGTATGCTGGTAAAGTGTGTGTTATAAGCAGAGTTTAATTTATACTAGTTGACAAGCTGTGCGGTACAAAGAAATTGCCCACTTAGTTACGGTCAATTGACCACAACTCATTTAGTCACCCGCGAGAGAGCGACAAGAGCAGTTGTTGTTTGAATAGCTGCGAACGTTAAATTCGATAAACTAACACGAAATTGGTTATTGTGGTTAAAAAAAAATATGTCAATATTTACGTGCATATATCATTCATTCGATTTGAAGTTATTTTACTGAAGTAACTATATTATTTCTTGGTTTTGATCGAAAAAGTAATTTATTGTGAATGAAAACTAATACCAAACAAAACTCAACTCTCAATATTGCCATCTCGCTTACTCTCAACTCCTCTCGCTTCCACTAAGACGTCATTCCCGCCTCGCCGGCCGCGTATGCAACACAATGTTACTTCTGAACAGCCCGTCTATGGTATTAGTCTTTGGTTATAAGTTTCCACAAGGCGACGTGGAGGTGCCCGCTTCCCAGCATTACTACATTTGGTGGTGTATAACAAATAGGATGCGCGCACCTCCCTCCGCACAACCATCCTAGGAACTACGTAACATAACTTATTCGTAAGATAAGTACAATCAAACTTGTTAGTACATATGCCATACAACATCATCACATTGAGTAATGCACGCCTGGACTCCAAGCTAAAAAGTTGAACCTTGCTTAATAGCTCCGTGTATGAGATTTTAAAACCAAAACATTTGTAGTTGAAAACAACCTCGGTGGCGCAGTTGCAATGCGTACGCGTTAAGACTGAGGCTGACGCTGAGGTCTCGGGTTCGATCCCTAGGTCGGGTAAAAGTGATATTGGGTTTTTCTATTACGAAAAGCTCAATATCAGCCCGGAGTCTGGAATTTGTGCCGGGTATGGCGATAGGGTCGCCCCCTATCACATCATGGGATGGAGATAAGCTCGGCGAAATGTGGATGTTCTGGTTACACCTCTGCCTACACCTTCGGGGATTACAGGCGTGAGTGCGTATGTATGTATGTATACTGTATATGCACATAATCATTTATAATTCTTTAGTGTAACAAAACGAAATAAAATTGATTAAAATTATTCCCATCAACTTGGATTTAAAATGGATGTCGTTTTCGTAATCCGCTGCACCCCAAGGAACCTCGAAAATGACACCCATATGGATAACAGACAGACAGAGTTACATTTGCATCCATATTATTAGTATGGATTTTATATCTTGCAATCAGTCATGTTGTCTATAAGCAGATGAGGTGTGCTGATAATGGTTTATACTAGTAAGAGAATCTTATGTGTCATGCATGTAACTTACCGTCATCATCAGGTTCATATTTGACCATCACTTCATAAATACCACTTTCTTCTTCAATTTCAGTTTTTATATTGTAATTATGTTCCGGTATTTGTAAAGACATAAGATTAGTAAAGCTCAATGAATCTACCAGATCATATGTCAGTCTGTCTACTGTACTGATAGATTTCATATTCAGCTGCAAAAAAATACATA
Source organism: Mimas tiliae (assembly GCA_905332985.1). Taxonomy (NCBI): domain Eukaryota; kingdom Metazoa; phylum Arthropoda; class Insecta; order Lepidoptera; family Sphingidae; genus Mimas; species Mimas tiliae. The sequence goes on along the minus strand of HG995266.1, from coordinate 850,407 downwards.
TATTTTACTCAATGATAAATTATTAAGTATATGTGCTGTTGATTAGTTTTTTTATAGCAGAGGTCAGTAAACAACCAAGTGGGTCACCTGATGGTAAATAATCTTTACCACCTATGTACCCCACAATACCAGAAGAATCATGGGCGCGTTATCAACCTTAAGAGAAAGGGATAATTAAGGGATTGGGAAGGGGAGGGGATTTGGGCCTCCGGATATCTCACTCACTCCATGTTTTGACTATACTTAATAAACTTCTCCGGTATTGAGGATTCTGCATAATATTTCGATCACCGTTAAAGCAAGAATTAATTAACAATTAATACACACATAACTTAGAAAAGTCATTGGTGCTTGCTCTTGGTTTCGAATCTGAGGCTTTAGTCTCATCAATCTGTACCATTGCTAAGCTATAGCTGCTTTTTCTGCTACAGGGGATAAAAATAATATAAATTGATTAGTCATTCGGTTGTACCTCACTAATTGGCAAAATTTGTTGAAGCAACTCCTCCGATTTCTGTGATTTTATAACAAGCTGCTGACATTTCTTCAGCTGACAATAACATATGTAACATGCAAAGTATTGCCTTCCATCCTCTTGAACCTGTGGATTAAAATTAATAGTAAATATGTTATAATAACACTGTAATATCAATATACCCGTATGAAGGCAGAGGTGTAATAACAGATTTCTGGTGTACTAGTAAGTTTTTTTACTAAATAAAATATCCTGATATCTTACTTCCCGCAGAAACCTAGCAGCAACCCGGTACTGCACGTCGGTTGTCTGTAAGACAGTGGTAATGACCGGTCGGCCCGTTCGTGCTGTAGACAAAACCGTGCACATCGTGGTTCTACAGCTCATTCACTCTCTATTTATTATTCCTAAGCCACTGGTCTAGTCAGAGCATCTTGCGCTATGAACGACCTCGGAATACCGACTTATATAACATGCGAGATCAGATCATTATAATATCAGCACGTACCGTACCTTCTTGTTTGTTAACTTTTCATAAACATCCTGAACTTCAGACCCCGATATTTGATGCATTCGGACTTCGTTAACCAAACATATTTGGCAAAATTTTAATTCGGACATTTTTAACAGGAAATACACAATATACAAATGTTTGTAAAATGTAAATTGGTGTAAATCAAAGAGTATAATGAAACCCCGGAAACGAAATAACAAGTATGGTAATTCTTTTTCTGTATTGTGTTATTTCTTTGTCCAGTAACTTTTGCAATAATATAACCCAATAATGTAGGTACCATTTGCTCACTGTATTATTTTTTAGCAAAGAATATTATACTCTCTACGAGAGATTTTTTTTATTAGGTTATTTTTTCCAAAGTTGGCTAACTCCTATACCAGCAACGGAACAGACTAAAGGGAAAACACCTTACAAAGTTAATTTTTTTACAAAGCTTGCCCAAAAAATACTGGGATTGTTATTTTTTATGTGTTGTATTTTAAAAATCAATAAACACATTTATTAAATAGAAAAGACACCGAGACAGTTGAAGACAGTTTTCTTTGCTACCGAAACATCGATATATTTAGACATCGATGTTTTTCTATCGACATTTATCGTACATCGATACTTTGAATCAATGTAACATCGATGTTTTTTTAATATCGATCATCCCTATTTCAGAGTACTCAATCTAAGGCTAGATTAAGGCTCTGGGAAAATTATTGTCTATGTATATTAAAACGATAAATAATTAATAATAATTACTACTGTGGCAAAAATTAAGATACTTATGTATTTTTTCTCCTGTATTCGGCCGATTTAAATAAAAACCATTATTCAATGTAAATAATGGATAATTTAAATATTCATATAAGTTAAGTGAAAAAATATTTAAAGATTTCATTATTATTGTACCGTATATACATGGTGATTATTTGCGAAATATCATTTTATCCATATTTAATCGAAGGATCGAGGTGCAATTTTCAAAAAACAAAAATTAAATTGAATTTCGCGAGCGTGCTGACCTTTCACAACGTCATATTTAGGTACTATTACTTTTTTTTAAAAATTTATTCATGTCCATGGATACAAGTCCTTCAGACGCATACATTTTGTTTTTTCAAGAACGATGAAACGGGGTTGTGGCCAATTTCAAGGTCTTGTTGAAGTTTTGGTGTTAATTCTTTTCAGTTCAATGCTTCTTAGACGACTTTCTTCAAGCGGATCGAACGCACAAGGTCGATCGATACCCTTGGTCAAAAATCACCTATATTCACTTATTTCAATGTTTCCATACACTATTCATCAGCGTTAATGATTATTGCACAAAACCACACCAGTTTTATACAACAAACACAATTTAAACCAGTTTAGGAAATAATTAAAAGAGAGCCACCGCACTGTCAGAATTCCCGCCAAAACTCTATTTACTACATTTACTCTGTATTGCCATTCGTAAATTTATTTTTTAGTTTAAAGGTAAATAAATAAAACCATTATGTTACAAAACTCGGATATATATTCTAGAGATAAAATTAAACTACTTTCGCGTAGTTCCTAGCATAAGGTTTATAGAAACTACATAGTTAAATACTTTATTATCTTAAAAATATGTTGACAAAGTTTACATAAACTTTTTGTTTTTTATGTTTTACGTAGATAAAAAACAAAAAAAATAATTGATTAATTTATCGCCGAAAAAGAATCATGTGTGCAATTCACACGTGGTAGAAGTGAAACCTTCAAAAATGTTGACTTCAAGATATTGAACCGAATACAAAATTTCGGGAAGGGGAAATTTTATTGTAGGTTTTAGAAATGATCATAGTGATGCAAAGTTTGATAATTATTTTACATTTTATTCGTAGGTATATACCTACGTAGACAAGTGTCAACAGCGTGGCTCTGCCACTCAGCAATAGTAGAAATAGTAATCGGTAGTCGCTAAACCACGACGTACTGCTACAGCGGCACCTCCGCCGCCCCGTGACTGCCCCGTAACACTATTATCTCGATCACGGCGCCAGACTAAATACCTTTCATCAAAAAGTTCATTATCAGATACCCCGTCCAAAACAATGTCATAATAGGCTAGTTGACTCATTTTTAAAAAAGACTATTTTGTTAATGAGGCTTTTCTAGACCGTTTTTTTATTTTATCGTATTTTTCTGAGACTTATAAAACAACAAAACTATAATTCAAATTTAATTTTTTCATGAACATGATACGAAAACGCCGTCGGTCATGTTGGCCTATAGATTATCTGTGCAATGTCAACACATATTAGTAAATAAACACGCGAAATAACCTAGCGAGCTAGATATCGACTGAAACTCAAATTTATTTTGGCGAAGATCACTATTGAAGTAATTACATACGTACGTAGTATCTTAGTAATTTGGCTACAAAAGACCACAACATGCGATTTGCGAATGGCATTTAGTTGTTTACATAGTGACTGACGTCACGATCATGGCGGTAGCGTTTTCGAAGATTTCAAATAAAGATAAAAAAATGTATTTTGTAATTTGAATTTTAAAGACATCTTCTACTTTAATGTATTGAAATTGATTTATTTGGGTTCCATAAACCAAATACTGTAGGAAATAAACAATTATTTATTTAATTTTGGTATAAGTCAACTAGCCTATTACTCAGACTAGTTCCACAAATTGATTTATTTGGGTTCCATAAACCAAATACTGTAGGAAATAAACAATTATTTATTTAATTTTGGTATAAGTCAACTAGCATATTGTCTATTTCTCAGTCTTAGTCCTCAATCCACGCACATTCTGGTAATAAATCTTTAATAGCCATTTATACGTTAAATACGATACGAAGATGAGTAAGTTTTTGTAGTAATATGAGAAATAGTCCGACAAATAATATAGATATCCCAATCTTGCGCAAACAAAAGCATAGCATTTAACAACGAAATAAAAAATACACAATAATAATAATTAACACTTATGATACAGTGTTAATGAGTTTTCTTTACCATATGTAATGGACGTTGAAACTACTCCTATTTGTAAATTTCTTGTCACATATTTCACACACATACGGCTTTTCTCCTGTGTTGAGTTCTAATATGGCTCTTTAAATTAACATTTTGTGAAAATGCACGATTACAGTGTTTACATTTATATCGCTTTTCTCCTGTGTTCTCATATGCACTTTTAAATGTCATCTCCTTTGAAATATATAATTACAGTGTTGACATTTAAATGGTTTTCCTGTGTGAATTCTAATATGCATTTTTAAATGACTACTCGATCTTCTTCTTCTTATCGAATGGTTAGTGGCCAACGTAGTGTCAAGAGTTATTATTCGAGTAGTATGGACATGTACATACTACTCGATATACATGTATAATTACAGTGTTGACATTTATATGGTTTTTCTCCTGTGTGATTTCTAATATGCACTTTTGAATCACTACTCGATCGACATGTATAATTACAGTGTTGACATTTATATGGTTTTTGTCCTGTCCGAGTTCTTAAATACACTTTTAAAAGACATCTCCTTTGAAATATATAATTACAGTGTCGACATTAAAATGGCTTTTCTCCTGTGTGAGTTCTAATATGCACTTTTAAACCATTACTCGAATGACATGTAGAATTACAATTTTAACATTTATATGATTTTTCTCCTGTGTGAGTTCTAATATGCACTTTTAAATGACTACTCGATCGACATGTATAATTACAGTGTTGACATTTATATGGTTTTTCTCCTGTGTGAGTTCTAATATGCACTTTTAAACGACTACTCGATGGGCATGTATAGTTACAGTGTTGACATTTATATGGTTTTTCACGTGTGTGAGTTCTAATATGCACTTTTAAATTACTACTCGATTGAGATGTATAATTACAGTGTTGACATTTATATGGTATTTCTTCTGTGTGAGTTCTAATATTATGAGTCTTTAAACTACTACTATCTTTACATGTAAACTTACAGTGTTGGCATTTATATGGTTTTTCTCCTGTGTGAGTTCTAATATGCACTTTTAAACTACTATTATTTTTACTTGTAAAATTACAGTGTTGACATTTATATGGTGTTTCTCCTGTGTGAGTTCTTATATGGCTCTTTAAATTAACATTTTGTGCAAATGCACGATTACAGTGTTGACATTTATATGGTTTTTCTCCTGTGTGAATTCTAATATGCATCTTTAAAGAATTACCTCTTGAACTTGTATAATTACAGTATTGACATTTATACGGCTTTTCTCCTGTGTGAGTTCTATTATGCAACCTCAAAGAATTGCTTCTTGAGCATGTATAGTTACAGGATTGACATTTATACGGTTTTTCTCCTGTGTGAGTTCTAATATGCAACTTTAAAAAATTGCTTCTTGAGCATGTATAATTACAGTATTGACATTTATATGGTTTTTCTTTTGTGTGAGTTCTGATATGTCTCCGCAAATCATTATTTCGTAAAGTAGTATAATTACAGTTTTGACATTTAAATGTTTTTTCACATGAATCGATGTCTGAGTAATTTTTGCAAATATTGTTTTCTGTACATTTCTCGTCGCATGTAGATTTATGTATTTGTATATACGTCTTATTTGGTTTAATAATTACAGGTTCATGTCTACTAATATGTTTGGCAAGAAGTGCTTTCGTATCACACTTTTCACCACAATCATTGCATATAAAAGATGTTTTACTATCCTTAATTAATACTGGATTACTTTTTCCATCGCTTACTATCTGGGATGACATGTTTTCATTAGCTACTGTATCCATTTGAGTTTCATATATGCTGTCCTTCTTCACACTTTCTATAGAATTGGCTTCATCTTGTTCAAAGATATGTATTTCTTCCAGTTTAGGCTTTTTGTTTGGAGATGTACCTTGAAAATAACGAAAAAATATATTATACAGAGTGTAAGGAAAACGCTTCCGAAAAGGAAGTCAGATGGTAGTGCTGGTGATTACAGACACTATTTTACAACAAAAAAGAAACGCAAAATAAATAGTTTTTTTTTACAGTCTTGTTTGGGCCAATAAATAAAATGCATTTTCATTCAAATCATAGTTAAAATCGTATAAATGTAAAGTCGCGATGTGCCTATTGAGTTTGTATTTGACCCCGAATTCAATATTAGTATGATTTACATTGCGGGCGTTATTAACCAAAATGGCAAGTAAACAGCAAAGAAATAACATCTTCCTTGATTTATTTCTGATTAGCGTTTGATTATAGATAAACAGTATTTGAAACTGAAAAAAAATTCCACTTACTAATTGAAAAAAATCAAAAGTAATAATGAGGCCATAAATGCCTTTTATTTGCCTTGACACTACTGATGTAAGTGGATATAATGTCGCTAAAATATGTACGACTAGCATTTACCCGCGGCTCCGCCCGCGTAAAATCTTTTTCTGGGATAAAAGTTGCCTATGTTCTAATTAATGTTTTGGTCTACCTGTATGCCAAATTTTACCCAAATCCATTCAGCCGTTAAGGCGTGATTGATTTACAAACATCAACACCAATTCACCCCCCCCCCTCCTTTCGCGAGTTGAATGTTACAAATGAAACACGTGTCTCATTATTTTTAATAAGTAATATATGTACTCAATTTCACAGCCGTTTTTCTTTTCATTTAATTTAACCCCCTTTTAAACCCTGAAAATATAAATTTCTAAAAACCCTTTCTTAGCGGGCCCCTTACATTACACAAACTACCATCTGACCAAATTTCATGATTCTAGCTTTAGTAGTTTTGAGATTTCTTGTTTAATCAATCAGTGAGTGGTATTTCGCTTTATATATAGATTACTGCTCCGCCCCCATGGGTCGTAGCATGATGATATATAGTTATAAACCATTGTCTCCACAAAACAAATGTACGGTTTGAATATGACCCCAATTGGTTGTTGTTCAAAAGTTAAAATAAATACTTTCATACTAAGTTCAACCCCCCATCTTTTGCAAGTGGAATTTTACAAAAATGTGAATCACATATTTAATTATTTATGATAAGCAATATTTGTGCTTAATTTGATAGTCGTATTCCGTTCAATAAAAAAGTTTCAGACAATATTCAAACCCCCCTTTTACCCCGTTAAAATGTGAATTTCCAAAAATCCGTTCTTAGTACGCCTCGCCATTACACAAACTATCATCTGACCAATTTCATGATCCCAGTTTCAGTAGTTTTTGAGAAATCGTGATTAATCAGTGAGTGAGTGAGTAAGTTCAAACCCTCCTCCCCCCTTTTCCAAATAAAGAGAAATTCCTTTTAGAGAGTGAAGAATCAAGGGTGCGTTATCAACCTTAAAGGAAAGGGATAATTAAAGGATTGGGAAGGGAAGGGGATTTGGGCCTCCGGATATCTCACTCACTCCATTTTTTGACTATACTTAATAAACTTCTTAGGTATTGAAGTTGCTTCTTTGGTTTAACAAAAAAACTAAATAAAATGTAATAAAATCATGCCCGCAAACATGGATTTAAAAATGGAGGCCGTTTTCGTAAGCGCACCCTAAAAACCTCGAATATTACACCCATATTGATAACAGACAGACATAGCTACTTTTGCATCCATATTCGTATGGATTTTATATCTTGCAACCAGTCATGTCGGCTATAAGCAGATGAGGTGTGGTGATAATGGTTTATACTACTAAGAGAATCTTATGTGTCATGCATGTAACTTACTGTCATCACCAGGTTCACATTTGACCATTGCTTCATAAATACCACTTTCTTCTTCAATTTCAGTTTTTATAATGAAATTATGTTCCGGTATTTGCAAAGACATAAGATTAGTAAAGCTCAATGAATCTACCAGATCATATGTCAGTCTGTCTATTGTAGTGATAGATTTCATATTCAGCTGCAAAAAATTTAATACTTTTTACTCATAAAACGATAAATGAATTGTATTATTAAGATGAGTGTATATGCTGTTGTTTTTTTTATATATCACCTGGTAAATGATCTTTACCACCTATGTACGCCCACAATACCAGAATAATCATGGGCATATTATCAACCTTAAAGGAAAGGGATAATTAAGGGAAGAGGATTTGGGCCTCCAGATATCCCACACACTGTAAGCAAGCCACTTTTTGTTCAGTGGTAACGACCTTTCCCATTTGTGTTGTAGATAAGTATAGTACTTTTATAAACTTCTCAGGTATCCAGATTTCCTCATAATATTTCCTTCACCATTAAAGCAAACTATAATTAAAAATTAATACACATGTAACTTAGAAAAGTCATTGGTGCATGCTCTAAGCATTTCGAATCTGAGGCTTTAGTCTCAACAGTCTGTACCACTGCTAAGCTATAGCTGCTTTTTCTGCTACCAGGGGAAAAAAATAATATAAATTGATTGGTCATTTGGTTGTACCTCACGAATTGGCAATATTTGTTGAAGCAACTCCTCAGATTTCTGTGATTTTACAACAAGCTGCTGACATTTCTTCAGCTGACAATAACATATGTAACATGCGAAGTATTGCCTTCCATCCTCTCGAACCTGTGGATTAAAATTAATAGTAAATATGTTATAATAACACTGTAATATCAATATACCCATATGAAGACAGAGGTGTTATAACATATTTCTGCTGTACTAGTAAGTTTTTTTACTAAATAAAATATCCTGATATCTTACTTCCCGCAGAAACCTAGCAACAACCCGGTACTGCACGTCGGTTGTCTGTAAGACAGTGGTAACGACCGGTCGGCCCGTTCGTGCTGTAGACAAAACCGTCCACATCGTGGTTCTACAGCTCATTCACTCTCTATTTATTATTCCTAAGCCACTGGTCTAGTCAGAGCATCTTGCGCTATGAACGACCTCGGAATAACGACTTATATAATATGCTAGATCAGATCATTATATTATCAGCACGTACCGTACCTTCTTGTTTGTTAACTTTTCATAAACATCCTGAACTTCAGACCCCGATATTTGATGCATTCGGACTTCGTTAACCAAACATATTTGGCAAAATTTTAATTCGGACATTTTAACAGGATATATACAATAAACAAATACAATGCAATTAAATATGTTTGTAATGTGTAAATACGTTTATTATTGGTCAGTGGTAAATACAATTACTTTTCAAAGTACTCAACCCAGGGTTGGATTTAAACTCTCGTAAAATGATTGTCTATGTATATTATAAAGATACTACTGTATCAAAAATTGGGCTACCTATGTACGTATGTAGAGGTGGGCGTTATAACGAAAAGCTATTATTAAGCTCTGCTTATTATAACAAGCATATAAGTACGTTTGTAAGTTTAAGCTGTTGACGTTATAACGGAACATAGTTGCGTCATGCGTGGTTGCATCACCGGCCGCCGCTTAGCGTTGATCGTTGCCCGTTGGCGCTGTCGTGAAAGCGATCGAAAATACACTTTATACAAAAAGACATAAAGTCGAAAGTAAAACGATGTTATCATAACGATTATGCTACTAAATTGAATTTCGTTTGATTGCATAATATTTATTATTGTTTATAAGTTTTTTTTTTTTTTTAGTTATTGTTTATCTTGCAATCAGTCGCGTCGACTATAAGCAGATGAGATGTGGTGATAACCGCAGGTTGGGCGTTACTCCCAGTGGAGCAAACCCTTCATTTTGTGTAGTCAGGCTTAGAGCTAACTATCATTGTCAAAGATGTCACGCCTCTTTTTCAAACGGCGTATACTTTCAGGGATTGTGAGCTGGCCCGCTAAATGATTGGGGTGTTGTTGTAAGCGTGATTTATAGTTGATACCATAACGACTTATTTCTTCTTTGACCATTGGCATATTAAGAAACTCATGCATCTCTGTTGTTTTGATAAACCATGGTGCATTGGACAATTGTTTTAGAATGCTATTCTGCACCCTCTGCACTATGCTTACATTGGAGTTGCTGGCAGAACCCCAGAGTTGAATACCATAAAGCCATATTGGCTTAAGTATTGATTTGTAAATAAGTATTTTGTTGTCTATGGCCAACTTAGAGTTCCTGCCAAGTAACCAGTAGAGACCTTTGTACTTTAAGTTGATTTCATCTCTTTTTGTTTGAATGTGTTTCCGCCAGGTAAGTCTGCGGTCCAAGTGCATTCCTAGGTACTTCACCGTGTTGTGATGTGGGAGTTGAGTTCCGTTAAGTGTTACTGGTGCGCAGTTTTCGTTCCGAAGAGTAAATGTTGCATGTACCGATTTAGAAACGCTGGCCGCTATTCTCCATTTTGCTAACCACTTTTCCACTTCATTTAAGTTGTTTTGTAGGATTTTCGAAGCCTGAACAGGGCATTTGCTTGAAGCTAATAAGGCTGTGTCGTCTGCAAACGTCGCCACGGTAACCTCCGTTATTTGAGGCAAGTCGGCTGTATACAAAGAGTACAGAACAGGTCCCAAGACAGATCCCTGCGGCACTCCTGCAGAAATATCATAAAAGCCCGATGTGCAGTCGTTTTCTCTGACTTGAAATATTCTGTTGGATATATAAGATTTTAAGACTCCATAAAACGTATGTGGCAAGAAAGTTTTTATTTTACAGAGCAATCCCTTATGCCAAACTCTATCAAAAGCTTGTTGAATGTCGAGAAAGACAGATGAACAGTATTCCTTCTTTTCAAATGATTTTCTAATTATTCTGCATACTCTATGAACTTGTTCTATAGTAGCATGTTCTTTCCTGAATCCAAACTGATGATTGGGAATGATTGATCTCTCATTTAGAACGTTGGCAAGTCTCTGTAGTAAGCACTTTACAAACAACTTGGACACTATCGACAGCAGGCTAATTGGCCTATATGAAGTTACTTCGTGAGCCAGTTTACCTGGTTTGTGTATCATTATGACTTGTGACACTTTCCACAAGTCAGGGAAATGTCCTACTCTTAGGATAGCATTAAATAAATAGGAGAGGTACACTATTGCTTTACGCGGCAGTTCTTCAAGGACCTTTTTGTCGATAAGATCAAACCCCGGTGCCTTGTTGTTGTCTATAGATTTTATATGTCTACAGATTTCTCGGGGCGTCACTGTTTTTAGGGGCAGGTCGAGTTGGAAATCCTGATTAAGAATGGAGTCAATATCAGATTCGTCAGAATTCAAACCAGCGTTATTTGGCTTAAAAACTTGGCTAAGATGCATTGCAAACGCCTCCGCTTTATTTTGTCTTGTTTTGACCCAAGTTCCGTTTTGTGTCCGAATCGGTGGTTTAGAGTGCAATGGCCGATTAAAGTTTTTACAGGCTTTCCATAACGAGTAGTTAGTCGCTTTTGTGGCTGAGAGACCTTCTAGGTATGTTTCTAGAGCAACATTATCAGCTTCATATATCAAGGATTTTTGGGGTTTTATTTGTGTCAGTGGAATGAAACGGGATTGTGAATTTGGATATTGTTTTTAATATAATTACTAATCACTTACAATGTGCCTTGACCGGCTTGTTACACGGAAGAGAGAGAATGTTACCACATACATAACCATGAATAAATTTTAAAAATAAAAGTGTTGCCATAATATTTGTATTTATCCTTAAAACACCCCCTCAACACATATTTTTAATTTCTAACAATATATGTATATAGTTTTATTATTATATATAAAGTATATTTACTCAATGTTAACATTCACTCTTTAACAATATTCTTTATTTATAACAAACTTATTATATTAAGTATACTTAATAATAAATGCTATTTTTATATAATTATCCTTCACCCCTTATAAATTAACTTGTATGATATTCTACATGTGCTTATTTATTTATTTATAGAACATGAACTTAACATCATATTTCTGAACTTAAGGAATAACAATTTCCCTAATGATTTGGTAAATATGTCTGCTACATTGTTATTTGTATTTACATATGTTACCTCAACAATACCTTGAGATACCTTTTCCATTATATAATGATACTTTATATCAACATGCTTCAACCGCTTGTTACTATCATTATTTTTAGTGATTTGAATTACACTTTGATTATCTTCAAATATTTCTAATTGTATGTTATCATAATCAAAATCAATTAACAGCTTTTTTAAATACAAGCCTTCTGTAATAGCACAACTGAGAGCCATGTACTCAGCTTCACAAGATGATAAGGATACACTTGATTGTTTCTTTGTTCCCCACGAAATTGGACAGTTAAACACATAAAAGATATAACCAGATGTTGATTTCCGGTCTTTTACATCACCAGCCCAATCTGCATCACTATAACCGTACAACGTTCCCTTATTATTATCACATTTATATATTAATGACAAGTCAAGTGAGCCTTTGATATATCTTAATATTCTTTTTAGACACTTATATAAAGCAGTACTTGCACAGTGAACAAATCTACTTAAAAAACTCACTGCTACAGATATATCAGGCCTAGTACAGGTTGCATACAGTAAACTACCTATTAAACTTCTGCACTGTTTTTCAATTTCTACACTTTCAGATTGATCTCTGTGTAATAATTCATATTTAAAATTCTGCTCTAAAGGAGTAAACACAGTTTTACAGTTTGACATTTGGTAATTATTTAATATATTTTGTAAATATTTTTTCTGGTTTATTACTGTTACACCATTGTTAATATCTTGTTTAATATTTATTCCCAAGTAATTGCAAGCCAAACCCAAATCCTTCATCTCAAAATTTTTACATAATGAAGTTTTAAAATTATTTAGCTGATCTTTATCACTCCCAAAATACAATAAGTCATCGACAAATAATGATACATAAATAGAATTACCATCAATGTTTCTAAAATACAAACATGGATCATTTTTAGATTTTATAAAATTTTCTTTTAGCATAAAGTCGTTAAATTTACTATTCCAATACCTAGGAGATTTCTTTAGACCATAAATAGACTTTTTTAACTTACAAATATTATTGTTAGGCAATCTCATATACACAGTTTCCTTTATATCACCATACAGAAATGCTCCAGTTACGTCCATCTGATATACAGGTTGACGTTTCTGAGTTGCCACTGCCATCATTGTTCGAACAGTTGTTAACTTTGCAACAGGAGAATAAGTTAAATTATCACAATTCTTTTGTTCGAACCCCCGGGCTACTAAGCGAGCTTTATAAACAGTCTTACCTTCTGACTCCTTGATTCTGAATACCCACTTACTACTTATTATGTTTTTACATGCAGGAATTTCTGTCACTTCTTCCCATGTATTGTTCTTTTCTAATGTTGTTAGTTCTTTGTTAATAGCTTCTTCCCATAAACTTCCGTCTGGTCTTTGTATGGCTTCTTCATAAGTAAAAGGTTCGTCATGACAATAACTGAGGAATGTATTGTCTGTATCATTTTCAGCAACATAATCCTTTAACCACAGAGGAGGTTGTCGCTGTCTCTTTGGTCTTTCATTAACTACAGTTTCGTCCACAATTTCTTCATCTTCTAGTATAGTACTTTCTTCATGAAATGAATTAATTGAGCCCTGTTCATCACCACTCTCATATAGTTCATTATCGCTATTACTTTCATTTATGTCCCCACAAATCTCAGATTCTGGCTTTGTTTCATTTATAATAACAGATTCCACAGGTATTACTTTATTGTTAGGATTTTCTATAGCTTCTTGTAATGATCCTTTTATGAACACAACATTTCTTTTAATCTCAACTTGGTTCTGCTTTGGCAAATAAATTCTAAACCCTTTTGTATTCTCTCCATAGCCAATTAGATATCCTATTTCAGACTTACTGTCAAACTTAGATCGTTTTTGATCAGGTACATGTATAGCCACTTTATCTCCAAATTTTTGTAATATATTTATGTCATATTTCTTATTCCACCATAGCTCAAAAGGTGTCTTATCTTTTAGACGACTCGGGCCACTTCTATTTAACACAAAAACGGCTGTGTTAATTGCCTCAGCCCATAAATTTTTATCAAGTCCACTTTCTATTAACATTGTTCTTGCAGATTCAACAACTGTTCGCATCTCTCGCTCCACACAACCATTTTGTTGGGGCGTATAAGCAATGCTCTTTTGATGTTGAATGCCAAATGATTTAAATATCTCTTGCATTTCACTGCAACAAAATTCTTTTGCGTTATCACTTCTGATAAATTTAATTTTATGACCTGGATTTACTTCTGTTTCTTTCAAAAATTGTTTCACATATCCAACTGATTCACTTTTGTGTTTTAGAAAATATACTTTTCTATATTTGGTATAGTCGTCTTTCAGTAAGAGAAAATATTTTGCACCACCAAGTGAGGTTACCTCAACCGGCCCACCTATGTCTATGTGTATAATTTCACCAGGCGCTTCTGCCCTGTTTTGACTGGTAGTAAAAGGAAATTTATGTTGCTTTCCTTGCAGACACGGTACACAAGTCTCATCTTCTCCACATTCATATTTAATATTTAATTTTGACAGTATGTTCTTTACTTGCTCAATGTTTTGATGGCCAAGTCTGGTATGCCACTCTTTAAGTTGTGATGAAATTTTTCCGACCATAGCAACTTCATTTGAATTTTTTTCATAATTTTGTTTGAAATTCATTACGTACATATTCCCACATCGTCTCGCTACAGCATGTATATTGCCATTTTTCATAAATAAACATTCAGTAGATGATGACATTAATTTATACCCTTTATCTAAAGCTGTGCTCATTGAGAATAAATTAACCTTTAAATCTGGTACATATAGCACTCCTTTTATCAATGTTTTAATCCATATTTCTTTATCATATGCTTCCAAATGAATATCTCCATATCCATATGCTTTTATTACCGTCCCGTCACCAATAATGACATCCTTAGGAACTGTGAGTACTTTATAACTTGTTAGACAACTTTTATCTTTACACATGTGCTCAGATGCACCACTATCAAGATACCATTCATTATTTGTTATTGAGGTTTTTGAGGTTATGTTACATACTGACATGACAAATGCATTTTGTTTTCCTTGGTTTTTTTCTTTAAACCAACACTGTTTATCAATATGACCTGTTTTCTTGCAATGGTTACAGAATTTTTTGAACTTACAGTCTTTTTTATAATGGCCAATTTTTCCACATTTAAAACATTTTCTTTTTTGTTTATTTTCTGTTTGAGTGCTGAGTGCTATTTGATTTTTACTTTCTCCATTTTCATTATCATATATATTACTTCTTTGTTCTTCGATTAGGAGTCTCGCTGTTAATTCGGCTAACGTGCGCTTTTCATTCGGTACGGAGTCCCATGCAGAAACAAAATAGCGATATTTCGGCCCTAATGAGCTTATTATTTTTGTAATTATCATGCCATCTGAAATGTCTCCTTTGGCATGACGTATCTGTGATACAATGTCTTCCACCCTTGCAATGAATGTAGCAATGGTTTCCTTTTCATAATACTTGGTTTCAAAGAAACTTTGTTGCAACATGTGCAGCGACACTTCGGATTTTTGTTCATAAATGGTGCACAATCTGTCCCATATTTGTTTTGCTGTATCACAGTTTTGCACCTGCAATATGGCTTCGGGGCCTAACCTTGTGACAATTATGCCTTGAGCCTTGGCATCTAGTCTTTTCCATTCCGCCATCTTTTTTTCGTCAGTTTCCGTACTCAAAGTTTTTTCAATGACAGCATCGTAGGCATTTATTGCCTTTAGAAGAATCTTAACTTGAAATTTCCAAGTATGCCAATTGTTTTTACCTGGATTCAATTGTATGGTTGAATTTGTAGACAAATGTAACCAATCGCCCTCCATCTTTTTGTTGTAACTTGTACACGCGTGCTCTTAACTTTGCACAAACTTTTTTCTGTTTTACCACAGTGACCCAAACTCATTAATCCACGTCTCAGGACACTGGGCCCATAACCTTTTGGGGTTTTATTTGTGTCAGTGGAATGAAACGGGATTGTGAATTTGGATATTGTTTTTAATATAATTACTAATCACTTACAATGTGCCTTGACCGGCTTGTTACACGGAAGAGAGAGAATGTTACCACATACATAACCATGAATAAATTTTAAAAATAAAAGTGTTGCCATAATATTTGTATTTATCCTTAAAAAGGATTTCAGCTCTAGTATAGCTCTGTTGAACGCTTTTCTGTCACTTGAATGTCTACTAGTATGCCATACGCGTCGAAGTCTTCTTTTTTCAAGTATCTTTTCCTTTATTGTTTCTGAATACACTCTACGTTGTAATGGACATTCAATAACTTCTGGCGTAGATTTCCAGCAGGATTCTTGGATCGTTGTCGTCACTGATTTTGTAGCGTCGTCAATATCATCCACTGTTTTCAAAGGTATGTTGAGTTTGAGTTTCTTATGAATAAGGTCGCGAAAGGAATTCCAGTCCGTGCGTTTGTTATACAATTTTGGAGTCTTCTCAGTTTTAAGGACTGTTGTACCTATTGTCAGCATTACCGGAACATGATTAGTATCAGCGTCCAGGCATGTTTGTACTTGGTGAAAAAATCTCGACAGACCCTTAACAATGAAGAAATCAATCACGTCCGGTAATCTGTTTGGGTCAGTAGGCCAGTGAGTAGGTTCAGCTGTTGCGATCGCAATAAGGTTATTCTTATCTAGGCTTTTTTTAAGCTCTCTACCCCTAGTATTTGTCAGTCTAGAGGCCCAGTGTATGTGTTTGGCGTTCCAGTCGCCTCCCACTATAAAGCGCGTACCTAGGTTGTTAAAGAGCTCATCATAATGCTGTTCAGTTATTTTATGTTTCGGAGGGCAGTATATGGCCGATACATTAAATGATCCATTTCGGTCTTCGACTGTAATAGTGGCGGCTTGAATATGCACTTTTCTAAACTGGGGGTGTTCGTGATGTCTAATACTGGATCTCACAATAACAGCTGATCCCGCATGTGCAGAACCATCTGGATGGTTGGTGACATAAATGTCATAATTCTGTATCCTTATACTACTGTTTACGGTAAAATGAGTTTCAGACACAAGTAATATGTCAATGTTCTGTGTATTCAATAGAATTTCGACCTGTTTTTTATTTGGAGATAGGCCATCTAGGTTCCATGTTGCTTCCATTGTTTATAAGTAAATTATTTTTGGTCGCTTATATTTTATTGTGTTAATTTTTAACCGTTGACCGTTGTTTCGTTATTTGTTAATGTTTATGTTTAAAATTACTACTTAGTATGCGTTTCGCTGTCGGGAACGAAGCATGTGTTTATGTTTGATACATCACGAGTTCGTTCGTAAGCGAGTTCGGTGTTTTAATTAAGTAAATGAGATTGTTCATTTACTTTACTTATTGTAAATAGTTCAGAGGATTATAGTGTGTTTAGTGTAAGTAACATATAGTGTAGATAGGAATGTTTAGTGTAAATATAGATTTGGAACTATTGTACAAAAATTATGATGGCGATAAAAAAAATTTTTTTTTTTTAAGTATGTTAAAAAGCGTTTTATTGATAAGCTTTTTTTATAAGCTAGCTTAAAAAAATAAGCACAACGTTTAATTTCGTTGTGAAAATCAAGCCGTTTGTCCCACTACTATACGTATGTATGTCTTTTTCCCCGTTATTTGGCCGATTTAAATAAATACCAGTAATTAATGTGGATAGTCTAATTATTCATATAGGATACTCATGTTTTAATGTCTATTTAAACTACGAAATCCAACCCTGACTCAACCGACAACCATAGACCAGTGTTTCCAATAATTAAATTACAAATCACAATCAAGTTTCATCTCGGAACTCCTCAGATTACGGGATTTTTACAAAAAAAAAGATTCCTTGGAAATCTCTAGGCAAATAAAAAGAAAAAAGTAGATATCCATAAAAATAATAAATTTTAGCGATATCATCTGATATCATAATTCAAAAAATCACCTAGTGAAAAAGTCGCTAAGTTGACAACACTCCCACGGACTCAACAGTCAAGAGTGGTAATATTTACGTTTTACGTAAATCGTAAACGACGTAAATACATTTTGGCAATGTCAAAATTACAGTTTTATCCACAGAACAATATTACTCCTAGCGGAGGTTTTATCAGAACGTTTATCAGTGGTTTTATGGTTTTATCAGCCGAATATGTTTGGTTTAAAACGTCCGAATGCATCAGTTGGAGGGGCATAAGTTTAATATGCCTATGAAAATTGTAAAAATATAAAATAATAAGGTATGGTTCCAGATTAATGCTAATTTCGTTTATGTGAATCATTTTGTAGAGGTCGTTCAAAGATTATTTACCATCAAACAGGATTTTTAAATTATTATTAAAAAGATAAATATATCATTATAATAATTATCAAGCTACATCTAAAACTTAGCATCTCTATACTAGTCTGATCCATATCTAATTTTCCTAATTTCATTTGAAGCAAGTTGCCTAATGATAAATAACAATCAATGTTCTTCCTGCCTCGGTGGCGCAGTTGTAATGTGTACGCGTTACGATTGAGGCCAACGCTGAGGTCTCGGGTTCGATCCCCGGGTCGGGTAGTGGTATTGGGGTTTTCTATTACGAAATGCCCCAGTATCAGCCCGGAGTCTGGAATTTGTGCCCGGTATGGCGATAGGCTCGCCCCCTATCACATTATGGGACGGAGATGCGCTCAGCGAAATGTGGGTGTACTGATTACACCTCTGCCTACCCCTTCGGGGATTACAGGCGTGAGTGCGTATGTTCTTCCTTTATTTATTTAAGTGTGACATTATTTATTTATTTAAACACAACCTAATTTACATATAAACAGAAGCGGACCCAGGGCTATGGGGCTCACGAATATGTGTGACTGTTGGGTGTATTTTTGTATTTAATTTATAAAGCATTTGGGTCCACTGACAAATCTCAAATTAATCTTGATAATATCCTACTTTCTTAGTACTACTATACAGTATGTAACAAAAACCCTGTTGGCCCTTTCTAGGTCGTGAAGATAAGACATATAGACAGGTTTTTTTTTTTTTTTTTTTTTAGCCTACTTAGTGTCCCACTGCTGGGCAAAGGCCAACTTCTGCCACTTGTCACAGTCCTGGGCGATCTCTTGCCACTTTGGAGAAAAGTTGACAATGTCATCTCTCCATCTCTTCCTAGGTCGCCCACGTCGTCGGTAATAATAAATATAGTTAAATTAAATAAATAAACAGAAACGAGATATTATTCTTACACAGGTAGCTTAGAAAAATAAACATAATTAAAACATGTTAATCAATTGAATGTTTTATATTTTTTATTTAAGATATGGACAGAGTTCACATAACAGACAATCAAGAGGTTGTTTTTTTTTTATTAATTACAGATTGTGAAAGCGATTAGGTTTAGTAACAATGATTCCTGATTAAACTAACATGTATGTAAATAAAAACTTGAGGTAATAGTGAAACAAAAGTGATTGTTAAATTACATACGCACTTACGCCTGCAATAGTCATCCAGAGACATAAGACGTTAAGTCTCATAATGCCCAGTTACACCTCTGCCTACCCCTTCGGGTATTAGAGGCGTGAGTGCGTATGTATTTATTTATTTTCTGTTGCAGCTGAATCTGGAATCCATCTCATTTATAGACAGACTAACATAATATGATGCGTCAAATTCGTTGATAGCTGTCAAAATGGAGTCATTACAAATACCAGAATACAACATAAGTGTAAAAACAGAAATCCAATATGAAAGTGACACAGTGATGGTCAAGGATGAATATGATAATGAAAGTTACACTAATGAAGTGATGGTCAAAGATGAATATGATGATGAAAGTTACACTAATGAAGTGATGTACAAAAATGAGCCTTATGATGGAAGATGCACTAATGATGTGATAGTCAAAGATGAAAATGATGATGAAAGTTACACTATTGAAGTGATGATCAAAAATAAGCCTGATGATGGAAGATGCACTAATGATGTGATAGTCAAAGATGAAAATGATGATGAAAGTTACACTAATGAAGTGATGTACAAAAATGAGCCTTATGATGAAAGAGGCACTAATGGAGTGATGGTCAAAGATGAATATGATGATGAAACTTACACTAATGATGTGATGGTCAAAAATGAATCAGATGATGAAAGTAAGTGATACGTATGTCACAATGAATTGGCTGGCCAGACCGGATTATTACCACTGTCTCACAGGAAACAGACATCCAATCGCAGGTCGCTGATGAGTATCCTAGTGAGATTTCCTGAATCCCAAGTAATCCCCCTTCCCATTCGCCATTCATTTCATGATTCCATTTTGTTTTGTTTGTTTTAATCGATATTTGGGCTGCTCAATAGTTGCAAATGATGTATCCGATATATGAACTATAATAGTGCCCGCCATTTTGATTTTATAGATCTAATTATTGATCTCAAAATTGATATGGTAGTTGCAAATAATTTAGATCTAGGGGCTTTGCATTTTGTAGACTTTTTTTGTCGTGAAAACCAGTTTTATCTGGTTATCTGTATATGTCTATCGAAGCTTACACGGTTGCATAGAATATACGCCGGTGTGAGCTTGTAATCCCCGAAGGGGTAGTCAGAGGTGTAACCAGTACACCCACATTGCGCCGAGCGTATCTCCGTCCCTTATGTGATAGGGGGCGAGCCTATCGCCATACCAGGCACAAATTCCAGACTCCAGGCTGATACTGAGCAATTCGTAATAGAAAAACCCAATACCACTTTACCCGACCCGGGGACCGAACCCTAGACCTCAGCGTTGGACTCAATCGTAACGCGTACGCATTACAATTGCGCCACCGAAGCAGTCAGGTTGCATAGAATACTCGACTCATTATGTTAAAAGTATCGGAAATACTACTTTCATCCTCTAGTAGTGTATCTACGAAACATAACGTGACGGAGTTTTATTGAATGTTGGCACTTTTACCCGAGATATGTCGTGTTGCTATTGCTAAAACCGCTGATAATATAATTGGACAAAAGTGGACGCCAATTGGTTTTTAATAGCGAAATCATAATGCTACTGTTCCTACTACATGAATATTTTAAACATGATATTAAATATGTGATTATTATTCTTTAGCCTTCTTTTTGCAAAAGCTTGTTTAGTGGCATATATTCTGGTTCTGTCGGGTGTTAGGGAACCGCTTCCGAATCAGAAACGGTATTAAAAATACTACCATATCATAAACGGAAAACGCTATTCCTTTTCTGTTTACTTGCCATTTTGGTAACAAAAGCGAGCAATGTAAAGCGTACTACTACTAAAGTTGGGGTCAAATACTCAGTAGGCACATCGCGACGTTACATTTATACGATTTTAACTATAATTTGAATGAAACTTCATTTTATTTATTGGTGCAAACTCAAAACAAGACTGTTTGAATAAAATTACTATTTATTTTGCGTTTTTTTTTTGTAAAGTTGTGTCTGTAATCACCAGCAGCACTTCCATCTGTCTTCGTTTTCGGAAGAGTTTCTCTTACACCCTGTATAATATATTTTTTCGTTATTTTCAAGGTACATCTTCAAACAAAAAGCCTAAACTGGAAGAAATACATATCTTTGAACAATATGAAGCCAATTCTATAGAAAGTGTGAAGAAGGAAAACATCTCTGGAACTCAAATGGACACAGTAGCTAATGAAAACGTGTCATCCCAAACGTGTAATCCAGTATTAATTAAGGATAGTAAAACATCTTTTATATGCAATGATTGTGGTGAAACGTGTGATACGGAAGCTCTTCTTACCAAACATATTAGTAGACATGAACCTGTAATTATTACACCAAATAAGACGTATATACAAATACATAAATCTACATGTGACGAGAAATGTACAGAAAACAATATTTTAAAAAATGACTCCAACATCCATACATGTGAAAAAACATTTAAATGTCAATACTGTAATTATACTACTGTACAAAAAAATGATTTACGGGCACATAACAGAACTCACACAAAAGAAAAACCATATAAATGTCAATACTGTAATTATACATGTGCACAAAATGGTCATCTAACAAGGCATATTAGAACTCACACAGGAGAAAAACCTTATAAATGCCAATACTGTAATTATACATGTACGGTGAATAGTTATTTAAAGGTACACATTAGAACTCACACAGGAGAAAAACCTTTCAAGTGTCAATATTGTAATTATACATGTACAGCTAGTAGTTATTTAACATCACACATTAGAACTCACACAGGCGAAAAACCTTTTAAATGTGAGTACTGTAATTATACAAGTACATTGAGTAGTCATATAAGGAGACATATTTTAACTCACACGGGAGAAAAACCGTTTCAATGTCAGCACTGTAGTTATACATGTAAAGCAAGTAGTAGTTTAAAGAGACATAATATTACAATGCACACAGAAAAGGCTTAAAAATTTCAACATTGTGTAAACGTGTACAGAAAGTAGTGGCGAGGCGACAGCCCCGGATCTACGATTTTTCCGATCCGGGGCAGAAATTTATTTATTTTACACTTTACATACGATGTATAAAGGCGGACCTAATGCTAAAGGCATTCTCTACCAGTCAACCTTAGGGCGATGCAGAGATGAACAAAGTAGGTGCAAAAACAAAAGGAAGATACAAAATATAAAAATATTACATAGTATGTACAATGCCGAATAAAAAATATAAACATACAATAATATAAATAAATATAATCTAATATATAAAATTCTCGTGTCACAATGTTCGTTCCCATACTCCTCCGAAACGGCTGGACCAATATGTATGAAATTTTGTGTGCATATCGGGTAGGTCTGAGAATGGCTAACATCTATTTTTCATCCCCGTAAATGTTACGGGTAGTCCACCCCAAAAAAAATATTTTATTTTTTTGTCATATTTTTTTTTTGTTTTATTTTTTTATGATATAGCATTAAAAAACACATACAACCCTAAATTTTCAACCCTCTACGATCAACCCCTATTTTTTAATAGCGACATTAGTATTTTTGTCAAGCGCGTTTCTCACCGGGGGCGCCCACTAGGCTACTTTAATCCTGGAAATAGGCATTCACGCGGGCGGAGCCGCGGGCAACAGCTAGTACAATATATAAATAGGTGCGATATGTAGGACAAACTAATGTGATTCTGCCACTCCGTCCAACAATAGTTGACGAACTCTCAATTTGAAAGCCACTCGTGTGGTGCCCTGGATTTGGATGTGGCGCCCCCTCTCCTCCGGTGTTTGAGAAAAAATATTCCAAAAAATTACTATAATATACTGGTGATTTTTTTATGACCGGAGAATAAGAAACATTCAATTTTGGACTCTATTACATATTAGCTTATAACTATATATTTTTTGTGGCAAAATTAAATATAGGTACGATAAATTTTGAACCTGAATACAGCCGTTACAAGGGAAGCAGCATGAAGGGATATGATTCTTACAGGCTATGTATTATTTTTATTTTTGAGTGGTAAAGGCATTATAGACACTTTTGTCTACAGCAGTTTTGGGCCGGCTCGCCAGTCGCCACCACTGTCTCACAGAAAACCAACGTAAAGTAGCAGCTTGCTGCTGCATTTCGTACGATGAGTGAGATATCCGGAGGCCCAAATTCCCTTCCCCTTCCAATCCCTTTCCTTTAAGGTCGGCAACGCGCCCATATTTTTTTTGGTATTGTGGTGACAAGGTAGGTGGTAATGTGCAAATCTTGTTGATTAACTAAAACATTACCCAAGGGATAACGACCCGCGACGTGCGGGTCTATCACTAAGCCCACGACGCGGCGGTAGGTTGGTGATAGCGTGGACGTAAATGAATAGGACTTGTTGATGCGCGCCTAATACCTAGTTCATTTTGCACACTTGAACGTACGCTTGACGCTCCGGTCAATCTCAGCATTTTTAGATTGATGACCTCCGGAATAAACCATACACCCCCCAATAAATAAACTAAAAGAACAATTTGTTTTATTTCTATCCACATTCTACACACACAACCGAAGTAATTTTTATTAAATAATCAGTAAAATCATTCACTTTCCATTTCCATAGGTGTGATCCATCATCGCCTAAACGAATGGACCGATTCGGATGCGGGTTTTTTATGTTTATTTATTTAATTAAATAAAAATCGATTATTATTTAACATCCCTAATCGGTTAATGTACCGCCATATTTGTTTCCTACGTATGACTTCTAAGAAAAACCCAAATAAAGCTATGGAACAAAGAATATTATACTCTGAGATATGGAAAGTTGAGTCTGCAAGTCTGTGCCTGTGGTTGTCGGTTGAGAAATAATTGTATTTACACTAACACAAGTCTTTGATTTACACTTTTAAACATAAATGTTTTTTGTGTATTCCCTGTAAAAAATGTCCGAAATAAAATTTTGTCAAATATGTTTGGTTAACGAAGTCCGAATGCATCAAATATCGGGGTCTGAAGTTCAGGATGTTTATGAAAAGTTAACAAACAAGAAGGTACGGTTGGAGCTGATATTATAATGATCTGATCTCGCATATTATATAAGTCGGTATTCCGAGGTCGTTCATAGCGCAAGATGCTCTGACTAAACCAGTGGCTTAGGAATAATAAATAGAGAGTGAATGAGCTGTAGAACCACGATGTGGACGGTTTTGTCTACAGCACGAACGGGCCGACCGGTCGTTACCACTGTCTTACAGACAACTGACGTGCAGTACCGGGTTGCTACTGCGTTTCTGCGGGAAGTAACACATCTTTCTCTAATTAAACCTTTCCTTTAAAGTTGGCAACGCGCCTATGATTATTGTGCTATGCATGATCGTTTATCCACTATCACGCCTGATGGTAAGCGATGATGTCGCCTAAGATGAAACACGCTTGCCTAGCAAAAAACGATTCACTCGCGACTTGAAGACACCCAGATTATATTTATCGGGGAACAAAGACTCCGGCAACTTGTTCCACAATTTGTCATCCATATGATGAAGGTGGAGGCAAAGCGTTTGGTGCGCGTTTTGGGAACGTCTACCATAAATGGGTGGCGTTTTGCCGTGTCTCTGGTTGTCCGGTGAAGGAATAGGGAGGACGGAATCAAATTATG
The DNA here is from genome assembly GCA_905332985.1 of Mimas tiliae. Lineage (NCBI taxonomy): Eukaryota > Metazoa > Arthropoda > Insecta > Lepidoptera > Sphingidae > Mimas > Mimas tiliae. The sequence continues at coordinate 825,456 of HG995266.1, read as the reverse complement.
CAGTTCCGCTGCACACTCTCCGAAATGCATCATTGTGGAACATGAAGTGAAATTACTGGGCATTATGAGACTTAATATCTTATGTCTTATGGTGACGAGCACAGTCCAGTGCCATGCAGTGCTTAATTCAAAGTACTGTGTGATGTTGCTTCTGTTTATGGACAGATGCTCTTACCATAGGGTGAGCAACCAGCTTGTCTTGTCATTTATTTTGTAAAAAAAAAACTTACCAGTACACCAGGAATATGTTATAACACCTCTGCCTTCATACGGGTATATTGATATTACAGTGTTATTATAACATATTTACTACTAATTTTAATCCACAGGTTCAAGAGGATGGAAGGCAATACTTTGCATGTTACATATGTTATTGTCAGCTGAAGAAATGTCAGCAGCTTGTTGTAAAATCACAGAAATCTGAGGAGTTGCTTCAACAAATATTGCCAATTAGTGAGGTACCACCAAATGCCCAATCAATTTATATTCTTTTTTTCCCCTGGCAGCAGAAAAAGCAGCTATAGCTTAGCAGTCGTACAGATTGTTGAGACCAAAGCCTCAGATTTGAAACCAAGAGCATGCACCAACGCACAACTTTTCTAATACATGTGTATATTAGTTGTTAATTATCACTTAAAAAGCAAGCTAATTCCTCATAATACTTCCTTGGTAAAAGAAATATTATGAGGAAATCTGGATACCCGAGAAGTTTATACAAGTACTATACTTATCTACAACATGAATGGGAAAGGTTGTTACCACTGAACAAAAAAGGGGCTTGGTTACAGTGTGTGGGATATCTGGAGGCCCAAATACCCTTCCCTTCCCAATAAATTATCCCTTTCCTTTTACGATTCTTCTGGTATTGTGTGGTACATGGGCGGTAGAGATCAGGTACCATCAGGTGACCCACTTAGTTGTTTACTGACCTCTGCTATAAAAAAAAATATCAACATCACATATAAAATACATATATTATTAATAGTAAGTAATACAATTTATTCATGCTGTAGACAATTTTGTCTACAGCATGAATGGGCCGGCTCGTCCGGGTCGTTACCACTGTCTCACAGAAAACCGACGTAGAGTAGCAGCTTCCTGCTGCGTTTCGTACGGTGAGTGAGATATCCGGAGGCCCAAATCCCCCTCCCCTTCCCAATCCCTTAATTATCCCTTTCCTTTAAGGTCGGCAACGCGCCCATGACTCTTTTGGTATTGTGGGCGTACATGGGCGGTGGAGATCACTTACCATCAGGTGACCCACTTGGTCGTTTGCCGGCCTATGCAATAAAAAAAAAAATATATATTATATGAGTAAAATTGATTTTTTTTGCAGCTGAATATGAAATCTATCAGTATAATAGACAGACTGACATATGATCTGGTAAATTCATTGAGCTTTACTAATCTCATGTCTTTACAAATACCAGAACATAATTACAATATAAAAACTGAATTTGAAGAAGAAAGTGGTATTTATGAAGCGATGGTCAAATGTGAACCTGATGATGACAGTAAGTTACATGCATGACACATAAGATTCTCTTACTAGTATAAACCATTATCAGCACACCTCATCTGCTTATAGCCGACATGACTGATTGCAAGATATAAAATCCATACTAATAATATGGATGCAAATGTAACTCTGTCTGTCTGTTATCCATATGGGTGTTTTCGAGGTTTCTTGGGGTGTTGTTGCGAAAATGACATCCTTTTATAAATCCAAGTTGGTTGGCATTTTTTTTTCAACAAGCCTATTTGGGTGTAATTGTTGAGGTTTCTTGGGGTGCAGCGGATTACGAAAACGACATCCATTTTAAATCCAAGTTGACGGGAATAGTTTTATTCAATTTTATTTTGTTGTTTTGTTACACTAAAGAATTATAAATTCTTACGTGCATATATGTAGTATGTAAAAGTAATACTGCAATTAAACTCTTTGAAAATAAGTGGCGCATTCATCTCGTGTTTATCCATTTGCCAATAGATGGCGCCTTCATTTCGTACTATCTACTTGTCAATAGATGGCACCAGTTCGGGAACATTCGATTAAGGTGTTTCGCTACCCGACGACGGATGGTCCCTCCGTCCATCTGTTCACCATATTGACCGGCGTAACATATTACAACAGTCATATTTCCATATGAGCAATAGTTCTCTCCTTTGTGTATAATATTAAATTTTTGGCCTCATTATTATTATTGATTTTTTCAAGTAGTGTTGCTAAGTTGTATATTTTAGTTTCAAATATTGAATATCTATAATCAAACGCTAAACAAAAATACATCATTGAAAACGCTATTCCTGTGCTGTTTACTTGCCATTTTGGAAACGTAAGCCAGCAATGGAATACTTACTAATACAAAAGTCGGGGTCAATTACTCAGTAGGCACATCGTGACTTTACATTCATACGGTTAACTATAATTTGAAGCATAAATAAAAAATAATCTATTTATTTCGGTTTTTTTTGTAAATTAGTGTCTGTAATTACCAGCACTACTATCTGGCTTCGTTTTTGGAAACGTTTTCTTTACTGTCTGTAAGGAAAACGCTTCCGTTTTGTTTATATTTTATCGTTATTTTCAAGGTACACCTCCAAACAAAAACCTTAAACTCGAAGAAATAGATATCTTTGAACAAGATGAAGCCAATTCTATAGGAAGTGTGAAGAAGGAAAACATAACTGGAACTCAAATGGACACAGTAGCTAATCAAAACGTATCACCCCAGATAGTAAGCGATGAAAGAAGTAATCCAGTATTAATTATGGATAGTAAAACATCTTTTATATGCAATGATTGTGGTGAAATATGTCATACGAAAGCACTTCTTATCAAACATATTAGTAGACATGAACCTGTAATTATTAAACCAAATAAGACGTATATACAAATACATAAATCTACATGCGACGAGAAATGTACAGAAAACAAGATTTTAAAAAATGACTCTGACATCCATACATTTGAAAAAGCATTTAAATGTCAATACTGTAATTATACTACTGTACGAAAATATGATTTACAGAAACATAACAGAACTCACACAAAAGAAAAACCATATCAATGTCAACACTGTAATTATACATGTCAATCGAGTAGTAATTTAAAAATGCATATTAGAATTCACACAGGAGAAAAACCATATAAATGTCAATACTGTAATTATACTTCTGTACGAAAAAATGATTTACAGAGACATTTCAGAATTCACACAAATGAGAAACCGTATAAATGTCAATACTGTAATTATACATGTTCAAGAGATAATTCTTTAAAGTCACATATTAGAATTCACACAGGAGAAAAACCATATAAATGCCAACACTGTAATTTTACATGTAAATATAATAGTAGTTTAAAGATGCATTATATTAGAACACACATAGGAGAAATAACATATAAATGTCAACACTGTAATTATACATGTCAATCGAGTAGTAATTTAAAAGTGCATATTAGAACTCACACAGGTGAAAAACCATATAAATGTAAACACTGTAATTATACATGTCCATCGAGTAGTCGTTTAAAAGAGCATATTAGAATGCATACAGGAGAAAAACCATATAAATGCCAACACTGTAATTTTACATGTAAATATAATAAAAGTTTAAAGATGCATTATATTAGAACTCACACAGGAGAAATAACATATAAATGTCAACACTGTAATTATATATGTCAATCGAGTAGTCATTTGAAAGTGCATAGTAGAACTCACACAAAAGAAAAACCGTATAAATGTCAGCACTGTAATTATACTACTGTACGAAAATATGATTTACAGAAACATAACAGAACTCACACAAAAGAAAAACCATATCAATGTCAACACTGTAATTATACATGTCAATCGAGTAGTAATTTAAAAATGCATATTAGAATTCACACAGGAGAAAAACCATATAAATGTCAATACTGTAATTATACTTCTGTACGAAAAAATGATTTACAGAGACATTTCAGAATTCACACAAATGAGAAACCGTATAAATGTCAATACTGTAATTATACATGTTCAAGAGATAATTCTTTAAAGTCACATATTAGAATTCACACAGGAGAAAAACCATATAAATGCCAACACTGTAATTTTACATGTAAATATAATAGTAGTTTAAAGATGCATTATATTAGAACACACATAGGAGAAATAACATATAAATGTCAACACTGTAATTATACATGTCAATCGAGTAGTAATTTAAAAGTGCATATTAGAACTCACACAGGTGAAAAACCATATAAATGTAAACACTGTAATTATACATGTCCATCGAGTAGTCGTTTAAAAGAGCATATTAGAATGCATACAGGAGAAAAACCATATAAATGCCAACACTGTAATTTTACATGTAAATATAATAAAAGTTTAAAGATGCATTATATTAGAACTCACACAGGAGAAATAACATATAAATGTCAACACTGTAATTATATATGTCAATCGAGTAGTCATTTGAAAGTGCATAGTAGAACTCACACAAAAGAAAAACCGTATAAATGTCAGCACTGTAATTCTACATTTGCAGTAAGTGATAGTTTAAAGAGACATATTATGACTCACACAGGAGAAAAACCATATAAATGTCAATACTGTAATTTTACATGCTCTAGAAACTATTATTTAAAGGTGCATATTAGAACTCATACAGGAGAAAAGCCATATAAATGTCAATACTGTAATTATACATGTTCAAGAGGTAATTCTTTAAATTCGCATATTAGAACTCACACAGGAGAAAAACCATATAAATGCCAATACTGTAATTTTACATGTAAACAAAGTAGTACTTTAAAGATTCATTATATTAGAACTCACACAGGAGAAACACCATATAAATGTCAACCCTGTAATTATACTTGCCAATCAAGTAGTCACTTAAAAATGCATATTAGAACTCACACAGAAGAAAAACCATTTAAATGTCAACAATGTAATTATACATGTCGATCGAGTAGTCGTTTAAAAATGCATATTAGAAGTCACACAGGAGAAAAACCATATAAATGTCAACACTGTAATTATACATGTCAATCGAGTAGTCGTTTAAAAGTGCATATGAGAACTCATACAGGAGAAAAACCATATATATGTCAACACTGTAATCGTGCATTTTCACAAAATGTTAATTTAAAGAGCCATATTAGAACTCACACAGGAGAAAAGCCGTATGTATGTGAAATATGTGACAAGAAATTTGCAAATAGGAGTAGTTTCAAAGTCCATTTTTACAGACATAGGCAAAGCAACCGCATTAATACTGAATCTTAAGTGTAAATTTTTTATTTCGTTGTTAAATGTGTATTTTTTTTTCAAATCTTACCTTTTTAATGTTATTGTAGGGAATGCTTAGGCCCTACTTGTAATTAAAACACCTATGTATAATTAATCGACCAATTAAAAACGATCTCGACGTAAACTGTGCCTGCCGTGTCACGTGTGGTAGCGCTAGAAATGCAACCCCCGCGCCCCGCGCATGTCCGCCGCTACGCGCATTGCGCGCGGTTCACCAGCGCTACAAGTATAATTAATATATTTTATTATTGTAAGTATTAGCATAAGTTTATTTAACTCAGCACTAATTGTTAATAACAAAAATATGTGTAGAATAAAATTATTTTATTATTAATCATGATCTATAGTTTTCTTTAGAGTAAAGGTGGGGCAACACATAAAAGCCTATTTGAACGTATTTGAAGCTCAATTTTGACAGTTTGCGGTACTTACTTTTTAACCGACTTCAAAAAAGGAGGAAGTTTCTCAATTTGTCGAAATCTTTGTTATGTATGTTACTCGAGACGCGTGGACCGATTCGAGAAATTATATTTTGTTTACAGGGTATACCCGGGTGGTCCCATTGGCACCAAGTCAGGATCTGATGATAGGATCCGAGAAAAATCAAGGGCAACCCTCAGATTTTATAGGGACGCATAATAAATATGTTTTTTTTATAGCATTAGCCGGCAAACGAGCAAGTGGCTCATCTGATTGTAAGTGATCTCCACCGCCAATGTACATGCCAAGTCAGAAGATGTTTAAGATTTTCTACCAATCTGAGTTGTTTCTGGGACTACGGGAAGTGTTATCATTTCCCTTTAAAGTCTCAGAAGTTCTCGGTGAGGATGTCGGTACCAACGTCAACGGTAGTTTCGTCAACCGCCATTTTATTAATTATTTTTTTCTTATTAGGTACACTGCCTACACACTTATTTCATAGCTTTCGCGTGGCTGCGCTTCCTAAATTTTTGTTACTAGTGGAACAATCCGTATCCATTCCAGATTCTGATTGCTCCATGGTAACATATGCAGCTACCTGAGGGGTCGAGCCACCCCCGGAATCCGGGGGCTCGTTCATTACAAATAATCATAAAATATGATATACAAAAATAACTTACCTAACAACGAAGAAAATATTTACAAACTACTATAGGAAACTAAATATAAAAAATATATACAAACTATAACAAAACTAATCACTTTAGCAAAATTAATTATTAAAATATTTTCATAACAAAAAAACATTCCCGCCACGACGAAGTTTCCCGCGCTTCATTTCTTTTTTTTTTTTGTTTGTTTGTTCCTTAAGGAACCGGCTAAGATCAGAGACCATGCTGCCATGTCATTAGTTATATTCTTTTCTTATATATTTAAGAACGATGAAACAGGGGTGTGGCCAATTTCAAGGTCTTGCTGGAGTTTTGGTGACAATTCCTTTCAGTTCAATGCTTCTTAGACGACTTTCTTCAAGCGAATCGAAAGCACAAGGTCGACAATACCCTTGATCAAAAATCACCTAAATCCACTTATTTCAATGTTTCCATACACTATTCATCATCGTTAATGATTATTGCACAAAACCACACCACTTTTATACAACAAACACAACTTTAAACCAGTTTAGGAAATAATTAAAACAAGAGAGCCACCGCACTGTAAGAATTCCCGCCAAAAACTCCGCGCTTCATTTCAATATTTTCAGCTGTTCAAAGATAACAAGTGTTTTTTTTTTATAATGTTTAAATTATTATTTTTGGTTGTTAACTGTTGTTATATACATATTGTGTTTTACATAAAGAATCTTTAATGTTTTGTACTTTAATCATATTTAAATACATAATTTGTGTCGGACAAAATAAAATAGTACTTAAGTGTTTTTTCTACTCTCCGTACGTGACATTGGCGGAATTGTCGTATTCACGACACGGCCATTTTAAGAAATTTGATAAAGTGCTTGTGACAACCACAACCACGGTTGAGAAATAATTGTATTTACACTGAGTTTTGGCGGGAATTCTTACAGTGCGGTGGCTCTCTTGTTTTAATTATTTCCTAAACTGTTTTAAAGTTGTGTTTGTTGTATAAAAGTGGTGTGGTTTTGTGCAATAATCATTAACGATGATGAATAGTGTATGGAAACATTGAAATAAGTGTATTTAGGTGATTTTTGATCAAGGGTATTGTCGACCTTGTGCTTTCGATTCGCTTGAAGCAAGTCGTCTAAGAAGCATTGAACTGAAAGAAATTATCACCAAAACTCCAGCAAGACCTTGAAATCGGCCACACCCCTGTTTCATCGTTCTTGGAATATAAGAAAAGATATAACTAATGACTTGGCAGCATGGTCTCTGATCTCAGCCGGTTCCTTATGGAACAAACAAACAAAAAAAAAATGTATTTACACTTTACAAACTTAATTGTTTATTGTGAAATTCCTGTAAAAAATGTCCGAATTAAAATTTTGCCAAATATGTTTGGTTAACGAAGTTCGAATGCATCAAATATCGGGGTCTGAAGTTCAGGATGTTTATGAAAAGTTAACAAACAAGAAGGTACGGTACGTGCTGATATTATAATGATCCTGATCTCGCATGTTCTATATGTCGGTATTCCGAGGTCGTTCATAGCACAAGATGCTCTGACTAGTGAATGAGCAGTAGAACCACGCTGTGGACGGTTTTGTCTACAGCACGAACGGGCCGACCGGTCGTTACCACTGTCTTACAGACAACCGACGTGCAGTACCGGGTTGCTGCTGCGTTTCGTGCGGCAAGTGCGATATCCGGGGCCCCAAATCCCCCTCCCCTTCCCAATCCTCTAATTATCCCTTTCCTCTAAAGTTGGCAACGCGCCTTTGATTATTGTGCTATGCATGATCGTTTATCATTTTTTTATATGCAATAAACGAAGAGTACATACAAGTTATTTCAGTTTGATGGACATGAAGTGAATTTACTGGGCATTATGAGACTTAACTTCTTATGTATTATGGTGACGAGCACAGTCCAGTGCCATGCAGTCTGAATTCAAAGTACTGTGTGATGTTGCTTTTGTTTATGGACAGATGCTCTTACCATAGAGCGAGCAACCAGCTTGTCTTGTCATTTATTTTGTAAAAAAACTTACCAGTACACCAGGAATATGTTATAACACCTCTGCCTTCATACGGGTATATTGATATTACAGTGTTATTATAACATATTTACTACTAATTTTAATCCACAGGTTCAAGAGGATGGAAGGCAATACTTTGCATGTTACATATGTTATTGTCTGCTGAAGAAATGTCAGCAGCTTGTCGTAAAATCACAGAAATCTGAGGAGTTGCTTCAACAAATATTGCCAATTCGTGAGGTACAACCAAATGACCAATCAATTTATATTTTTTTTTTCTCTGGTAGCAGAAAAAGCAGCTATAGCTTAGCAGTGGTACAGATTGTTGAGACCAAAGCCTCAGATTCGAAACCAAGAGCAAGCACCAAGAACTTTTCTAAGTTATGTGTGTATTATTTGTTAATTATAGATTGTTTTAACGGTGATGGAAATATTATGCGGAATCCTTAATACCTGAGAAGTTTATTAAGTACTATACTTATCTACAACACAAATGGGAAAGGTCGCTACCACTGAACAAAAAGTGGCTTGCTTAAAGTGTGTGGGATATCTGGAGGCCCAAAACCTCTTCCCTTCCCAATCACTTAATAAGGGATATTTATCCTTTAAGGTTGAATTGCGCGTAATGCGCCCATGATTCTTCTGGTATTGTGGGGTATCTGGGCGGTGGAGATCACATACCATCAGGTGACCCACTTGGTCGTTTACTGAGCTCTGCTGTCAAAAAAAATAACCAACAACACATACTTAAAAATACAATTCATTTATAATTTTATGAGTAAAAAGTATGTTTTTTTTTGCAGCTGAATACGAAATCTATCACTACAATAGACAGACTGACATATGATCTGGTAGATTCATTGAGCTTTACTAATCTTATGTCTTTACAAATACCGGAACATAATTACATTATAAAAACTGAATTTGAAGAAGAAAGTGGTATTTATGAAGCGATGGTCAAATGTGAACCTGATGATGACAGTAAGTTACATGCATGACACATATACTATAGTTGGGGTCAAATACTCAGTAGGCTCATCACAACTTACATTTGTACGATTTTAATTAAATATTTAATTTTATGTAATTTGAATGAAACATTGTTTTATTTATTGGTCCAGACTCCAAATAAGATTAAGTGAATAAAATTACTATTTATTTTGTGATTTGTTTTGTAAAGTTGTGTCTGTAATCACCAGCACTACCATCTGTCTTCATTTTCGAAAGCGTTTTACAACACTCTGTATAATATTTATTTTTGTTATTTCCAAGGTACATCTGCAAACAAAAAGCCTAAACTGGAAGAAATGCATATCTTTGAACAAGATGAAGCCAAATCTATAGAAAGTGTGAAGAAGGAAAACATATCTGGAACTCAAATGGACACAGTAGCTAATGAAAATGTGTCATCCCAGATAGTAAGCGATGGAAAAAGTAATCCAGTATTAATTAAGGATAGTAAAACATCTTTTATATGCAATGATTGTGATCAAACGTGTGATACGAAAGCACTTCTTATCAAACATATTAGTAGACATAAACCTGTAATTATTACACCAAATAAGACATATATACAAATACATAAATCTACATGTGACGAGAAATGTACAGGAAGCAATATTTTAAAAAATGACTGACATCCATACATGTGAAAAAGCATTTAAATGTCAATACTGTAATTATACTACTGTACGAAAACATGATTTACGGAAACATAACAGAACTCACACAAAAGAAAAACCATATCAATGTCAACACTGTAATTATACATGTCAATCGAGTAGCAATTTAAAAATGCATATTAGAACTCACACAGGAGAAAAACCATATAAATGTCATCACTGTAATTATACATGTCAAACAAGTGCTCATTTAAAAGTGCATGTGAGAACTCACACAGGAGAAAAACCATATCAATGTCAACACTGTAATTATACATGTCAATCGAGTAGCAATTTAAAAATGCATATTAGAACTCACACAGGAGAAAAACCATATAAATGTCATCACTGTAATTATACATGTCAAACAAGTGCTCATTTAAAAGTGCATGTGAGAACTCACACAGGAGAAAAACCATATAAATGTCAACACTGTAATCGTGCATTTTCACAAAGTGTTAATTTAAAGAGCCATATTAGAACTCACACAGGAGAAAAGCCGTATGTATGTGAAATATGTGACAAGAAATTTACAAATGGTAACGGTTTCAAAGTTCATTTATACAAACATAGGCAAAGAAACCTCATTAATACTGTATCATAAGTGTTAATTTTTTTATTTCGTTGTTAAATGTGTTTTTTTTTCGTAACCTTTTTGAGTTTTTGTAGGGAATGTTAGCTACTTGTAATTAAAACACTTATGTATAATTATACCAATGATATTTATAACTGATCCAGTACAAGGTGAGCTATTTACATTTTACCCAATCGACCAATATTAAAAATGATCTCTACGTAAACTGTGCCTGCCGTGTCACGTGTGGTGGCTAGAGATGCGACCCCTGCGCCCCGCGGCTTTCTCAGCTAACTGATTTTAGATAGTGACCCAAAAAAAAGGCTGGTACAGATGTTGCTAAAAGCTGGTATTTGAAAAAAAAATTGGTACACAATTCACAATATGAACAAATGTTGTAATCATGGCGTACAGCAAGAACTTATTTATTCTTTGAAGATTTCATTTTGAAAAAACATTTTGTATGATCGATGTTGGAAGTTATGCCCGTTGCAGACGATGCGCAGTAGCTTGCGCAAGTACTAATCATTAGTACTTGCGCTAGCGTTCAAACGTAAATTGGTCACTTGCATCTGCCTTGTGCAGTGCTAGTTCATAGTAAGACAGCCATGGACTAGCGTATGGTTTTGCGTAAATATTTAAGTGCGTACTTCAAGAACTAAATGGTGTAATAGCTGAAGAATTGATGCAGGAAATACAGAAACTAGAAAAAGGAAAACGACAGTGGAGTGCAAGAAGAAAATTGCTTGGAGGATGAAATTTACTTATGCGGGATTTTGCATCAGAGGATGCAAAAGAAAATCAGAGAGTAATGCGTATCACAGTAGGAAATTTCAATAATTTTATTGGAACGAATCAGTGTCAGGGACATCGCGAATTGGCGAACAAGAATGAACTGGCACCAGTACTGACCGCGTCGCGTTCACACGATGCGCAATGCGAGTTACGCGGGGGTGGAGCAGGCGTAGCGGGGGAAACGGGGGTCTCGAAAAGTTAATGTTACAATAGCTACCTTCATTTTAAAATTATACATTTATTTTTAATTATTTAAAAAAGTTAGTTGACACTAGTCCGATCTACGCAGAAAGAGCTCACGGTATCTTGAGGTCTGGCAGTTGGTCTTTTGGGTTCCGATTTAATTAAATGTATAATTGGATCCCAGGCTTGTGCAAGCTTCCAACCATCTTCTCTATTGAAATTTGGGTGTTTCTTAATTTCAATAGCCTCGCGAATCATCCTAGGTAGGAATCGGTGTTCACGAATCCACGAAGGCTGAAAAGCTTTCGAAACGTCGGGACTAAAATAAAAATTAAACCGCGATAAAATCCGTATAAACTAGTTTTATTTCAATAAGCAAAATATGTTCACATGGTGAAATTTTATGCACAGTATTAGTACTTGCGCAAGCTACTGCGCATCGTCTGCAACGGGCATTAGTATTATTAGTAGTACCAGCACAATTTTTACATGGTACATGGTACAAGACCCTGAAAAATGGTACACATACCAACAAATTGGTACGTCTAACATCATTGTCTGAAGTAGAGCCCAAGTAGAGCCTAGAGGTGAGGCATTTAAACTTAATGTCAATAAGGCAAGTCTTGTCCTCTACTTTAAATGCGTAGCATCTCTATAGTTTCCTATCTATGTAAGTTATCTATGTCTATAGTAGTCTGTGGCGACTGGCGTAGCATCTCTATTAGTCTGTGAGTTTGTGTTATATACGAGTTTTGGCGGGAATTCTGAAAGTGCAGTGTCTCTCTTATTTTAATTATTTCCTAAACTGGTTTAAAGTTGTGTTTGTTGTATAAAAGTAGTGTGGTTTTGTGCAATGATCATTAACGCTGATGAATAGTGTATGGAAACATTGAAATAAGTGAATTTAGGTGTTTTTTGATCAAGGTTATTGTCGACCTTGTGCTTTCGATTCGCTTGAAGAAAATCGTCTCAGAAGTATTGAACTGAAAGGAATTAACACCAAAACTCCAACAAGACCTTGAAATCGGGCACTTCCCCGTTTCATCGTTCTTGGAATATAAGGAAAGAATATAACTAATGACTTGGCAGCATGGTCTCTGACCTTAGCCGGTTCCTTAAGAAACAAAAAAAAGGAGTTTTGGCGGGAATTCTTACAGTGCGGTGGCTCTCTTGTTTTAATTATTTCCTAAACTGGTTTAAAGTTGTGTTTGTTGTATAAAAGTGGTGTGGTTTTGTGCAATAATCATTAACGATGATGAATAGTGTATGGAAACATTGAAATAAGTGGATTTAGGTGATTTTTGATCAAGGGTATTGTCGACCTTGTGCTTTCGATTCGCTTGAAGAAAGTCTTCTAAGAAGCATTGAACTGAAAGGAATTATTATAAATTGAAATCGGCCACACCCCTGTTTCATCGTTCTTGGAATATAAGAAAAGATATAACTAATGACTTGGCAGCATGGTCTCTGATCTTAGCCGGTTCTTTATAGAACAAACAAACAAAAAAAATGTGTTATACTTATATACCGTTATATACAGTCATCTGTGATTGTCTGTGATTCTGTAAACAAAACACGAAATACAATTATTTATCAAATATAGGAGTAGATAAAAAAATCTATATTAAAGTTTAATTATTTGAATAATTGTTTTTAATTTCAACTTCAGTGTAGCTTTTTTCTTAAACATTTGTGCGCTAAAATGTCTGAATTAAAATTTTGCCGAATATGTTTGGACAACACAGTCCGAATGCATCAAATACTGGGGTCTTATGTTCAAGATGTGTATGAAAAATTGACAAGCAGTAAGGTACGCCAAGGGTACGCCGTACGGTTCGATCTGATGTTTGTAGATGGATGATGAATGTACTTGAGACAGATCTGTTATCGACACCACTGTTATTAAAATATATAAAAGCGAAATACCACTGCCTCACTGATCTATCACGTATGTCAAAAACTATTGAAGCTGGGATCATGAAATTTGGTCAGATGGTAGTTTGTGTAATGTAGACGTTAGCTAAGAACAGAGTAAAAGAAGAGGTAAAAGAAGGGTTTGTACGTTGTATGCAATTTTTTATTGAAGGGAATACAACTGTGCAGTTGAGCGCAAATTTCTAAGAAAGAAAAGAAAACGGCTGTGAAATTGAGTACAAATATTACTTAAAATAATGAGACATCCTTGTCATTCCTCTCATTTAACATTTTCTGACAATTTATTATTATTTTTAATCCACAGATTCAAGAGGATGGAAGGCAATACTTTGCATGTTACATATGTTATTGTCAGCTGAAGAAATGTCAGCAGCTTGTTGTAAAATCACAGAAATCTGAGGAGTTGCTTCAACAAATATTGCCAATTAGTGAGGTAAAATCAAATGACCATAATGTATACTACTAGACAAGCTGTGCGGTACACAGAAATTACACCACTAAGTTGCGGTCAAATGACTGTAACTCAATATTACCATCTCGCTTACTCTCAATTAGAACCCCTATCGCGCTCCCTGTTTGTGAGCTGTCAAACTCCCGTGTTATGTGACTCAATTTTACTTCTAAATAGCCCATCTAGTAGTTGTAATGTCTTTGGGTACAATCAATTAACCACATAATTATTCACTCTATACTACAAATTACTTTCCCATTGATTCAGACCTACTATGACCAAGCCTTAGTGTAAGTTCAAATCAGTCTCAAATAATAATTCAATATAAAAGTGTGTCATTTGGGATTTCTTAGGTTTACAATATTCGCGTAAAAATATAAATAAACATTGGAATAAAACTAGTTTATATGTGAACCACTGATTAACTATTAGTTACTACGTAATGCAAACTAAAAGAGGCATAGGGACCCGCGTAAGATAGTATTCATCTTCTTCTTTTAAAATTTAGATGGCTCCACCAAAATGTCAGTAATTTTGCCACTAGAAAAACAAAAAAGAGAACTATCGGCCTAAGCTACCTTAGTATCTATTATTATTTTCTTTTGCAGATGAAACTGAAATCTACCGTTTTTTTAAACAGACTGTCAAATAGTCCATCAAATTCTTTGATGATTACCAATATAGAGCTGTTACAAATACCGGAATATTACGGAATTGTAAATACAAAAAATCAACATAAAAATTACACTAACAAAATGATGATCAAAGATGAACCTGATGATGACAGTAAGTTACATGACACCTGTGATAGTGTTGAGTAGGACATACTTTTGTCCCGTACATGACGAAATAATATAGGAGGGGCCCAAATTTTTTGCATTTTTTTTTAGGCATAGGCCGGCAAACGAGCAATTGGGTCACCTGATGGTAAGTGATCTCCACCGGCCATGTACGCCCACAATACCAAAAGAGTCATGGGTGCGTTGCTGACCATAAAGGAAAAGGATAATAAAGGAATTGGGAAGGGGAGGGGGTTTGGGCCTCCGGATATCTCACTCACCGTACGAAACGCAGCAGCAAGCTTGCTCAAACACTTGATTAAACATTTATTTTTTAATTATTTACTATGTTAGTTGATACTAGTCGGATCTACGCAGAAAGAGCTCACGGTGTCTTGAGGTCTGGGAGTTGATCTTTTGGGTTCCGATTTAATTAGATGTATAATTGGATCCCAGGCGTTTGCAAGCTTCCAACCATCTTCTCTCTTCTCATCTTTCAATCTACTCCAGTTAGTGTCAATATAATGATTATTTAACGTTGTTTATTTTGTAATATCCAAACAATATACCAAAACTTTTATTAATAAGTTTGTGTTACAAGTTGTGACATACTCAAAGGGTTCAGACTCCGGGTTGATACTAAGCATTTCTCGATAGAAAAACCTAATATCAGTTTACCCGATCCATGAGTTTGAGAGGTTAAAGGTGATATTGGGGTTTTCTGTCACGGTATCAGCCCTGAGTCTGGAATTGTAGACAGTAGGACTGCGATAGGCTCGTCCCCTGAAATCATGGGAGATTGGCTCGACAATGTGTGGTTTAACTAGTTGCACTTCTACCTACCCCTTCGGATAGGTATTGCACGTGTGAGAGATGTATGTGTGTTATGTAATGTTTCTATATTACAATAATAACTATCCAAATATATTCTGGTTTTATAATATTTTTTATGATTCTACAGGTACATCTCCTAACAAAAAGCCTAAACTGGAAGAAATACATATCTTTGAACAAGATGAAGCCAATTCTATAGAAAGTGTGAAGAAGGAAAACATCTCTGGAACTCAAATGGACACAGCAGCTAATGAAAACGTGTCATCCCAGATAGTAAGCGATGGAAAAAGTAATCCAGTATTAATTATGGATAGTAAAACATGTCATACGAAAGCACTTCTTATCGAACATATTAGTAGACATAAACCTGTAATTATCAAACCAAATAAGACGTATATACAAATATATAAATCTACATGCGACGAGAAATGTACAGAAAGCAATATTATAGAAAATGACTCAGACATCCATATATGTGAAAGACCATTTAAATGTCAAAACTGTAATTATACTACTGTACGAAAAAGTGATTTACGAAGCCATATCAAAACTCACACAGGAGAAAAACCTTTTGAATGTCAATACTGTAATTATACTACTGTACGAAAAAGTGATTTACGAAGTCATATCAAAACTCACACAGGAGAAAAACCTTTTGAATGTCAATTCTGTAATTATACATGTACACAAATTGGTCATCTAAGGGCACATGATAGAACTCACACAGGAGAAAAACCTTTTAAATGTCAATACTGTAGTCATACATTCACAATTAATGGTGATTTAAAGAGACATATTAGAACTCACACAGGAGAAAAACCGTATAATTGTCAATACTGTCATTTTACATGTGCACGTAAATCAAGTTTAAATATACATATTAAAACTCATACAGGAGAAAAACCGTATAAATGTCAACACTGTAATTATACATGTGCACGTAAATCAAGTTTAAATATACATATTAAAACTCACACAGGAGAAAAACCGTATAAATGTCAATACTGTAATTATACATGTACAGTGAATAGTACTTTAAAGAGACATATTAGAAGTCACACAGGAGAAAAACCTTATAAATGCCAATACTGTAATTATACATTTACAGTGAATAGTGCTTTAAAGAGACATATTAGAACTCACACAGGAGAAAAACTGTAAAAATATGAGAACATAAATTAAGTTAAAATAGATATATTTGCATATTAATACTTACACATAAACTCGCATACGTCAATTGGGATATAAAACTAATCATGTTTATTTTTTAAACTTATAACTAATTTAATTGTTTATAAACCGTATTTCGATTGATTAGCTCTGCAAGAGCGTTGACTTGCGAGCCAGAGCGAGATAGCAAGTCGCGGCGTCTACGTACATCAAACGTGCCGCGCCCCCGGTTCGTCAATACACACAGAAATTGAGATGTAAATAACCTTTTATTAATTTACCTGTGTCAGGATAATATCTCGCTTCTGTTTAATTTTTATTTTAATTTAACCCAAAAAGTGCCAACAGGGTTTTTGTTACATATTGTATATTAGAACACAGGAGAAAATCTTTTAAAGTCCAATACATACTCGTACTGTAGTGAGAGACGGCGCTAGCCCTAGCGTGGACGTCGGCGACATCAGCTTTGCGAGGCCTGTTTCATTTACTAGTTAGAAAGAAAACTTAAAAAATGAGACAAATTATATACGACAGCCTCCGTGGCGCAGTGGGCGAGTACCCAGCTGGCTAAGCGAGAGGGCGTGCGTTCGATTCCCGCACCGAGACAAATGTCTGAGTGTTGTGTGTTGGCAAGTCCCTCGTAGTTGCTGATACCCGCGATACAGGTTAACCTAGTGTGGGGTCAGGACTATGTGTGTGACTGTTGGACGTGTATATATTTATTTTTTAGTGTATGAGTTTTCAAGTATTGCAAATTATTGTTTAAATGAATAATTACATAAACAATGACACTATTATTTATTACAAATTGCAATGTAACACACACGCGCGCACACACACAAACTTCGGTACAATGCACTCAAAGCTAGGCTTGCATTAGTTGTACTATATTGCATATCATCTTATACTAGCCGTTTGTCCCACTGCTGGGCAAAGGCCTCTCGTCCCTCCTTCCATTCCCTTTTGTTGAGTGCCTTTTTATGCCAGAGTCAGACTTTCTGATAGAATTAGAAACACCATACTACGTTCTAAAACTCAAATCACAGATCTTGGAGAGAAGGCCGCAAGCCTCAAGTGGAACTGGACTGGTCATGTTAGCTATATGCCAGACCTTTGTATATTTATTTAGGTTTTCCAGCAGACTTAACACTAATAATACAATAAAACTTAATAAATATCTTAAGTTATAATGCAAGTCCAATTTAGTAAAACTCATCATGCGCTATATATCTATATATATATGTATATCTATATATCACTATATACTATATTTCATATATTTTTAATATTATTGACTGCCTCGGTGGCGCAGTTGTAATGCGTACGCGTTACTGAAGTAAATAAATGATTTTATTATTTTTTATTCTAAATAAAACTTCACAAATTGATATAAATGTTTATTATATTATACATAATTAAGTAATACAATCTCGTGACACTGAAATACTTAGAACGATTGTCGTGGGGCTCAGAGACCCACACTGGAACCCAGAACCGGCCCTGGCAGTATGGACAGGAATTGACTCGATATTAAGGATTTCCGTACGTACGAGTAGTAAGCAATGGCGGAACCAGGATTTTGGTTTGGGGGGCCCACACCGATACAAATGCTTGTGTGACTCACAAATATTTGTCTCGGGTCTGGGTGTTGTGGGTTGGCAAGTCCCTCGTAGTTCTTGATACCCACGATACAGGTTAACCAAGTGTGGGGGGTCAGGACTATTTGTGTGACTGTTGAGTGTATTTATTATTATTTATTTATACCTACTTAAAATGGAATAAGTAAGGATAAGCGATGAAAATTATATTGTAGGTAGTATGTAGTAGTATTAAGAAAGTAGGATAATATCAAGATTCATTTGAGATTTGTCAGTGGACCAAAATGCTTTTGGGGGGCTTGAGCCCCTTAGCCCCCACTGGATCCGCTACTGGTAGTACCCGTATCATAATGCTCAGTATATTTTTATTTTATCCTGTCTCGGCAAAGTGTCTACGCTATACCTGATGGTAAGTGCAGCGCAATCCAAGAGTACTGTCGACCAACGATAGACACTGTATCTATCGTATATCGGCAGAATAGGGTAGTATCCTATATTGAATTGTGTACATTATTTTATAAGCAATAGAAAATGATACGCAAAAAAAACCCTTTTATTAAAACACAATCAAAGTTGGTTCAGAAATGTGCCCGCAGTTATGACTTTAAATGTTGCTATGAGGAAAAGTGTGTGCGTAGTAGGGATATCTCACTATCTCGCTTACACGCGTGCACCATAATGAGCATTTTACACAGTGACGTCAAAGTTTGCGTCGTCTGTCATTTGACAATTACCCCTTCTACAGGATTTGAATGGCTTCTAACTTATTTATTTTTGATACGATTTATAAAATTCTTTCTGTAATAGATTTTGAGTAACTTGACTTATTGATTTAAATCATAAAAAAATCTAGTCAACTACCCTATTATGCCGGCCTGCTTAATTGCTTGTTCACACTCCGTATGCAAGAGGCCTACACTCAGTATTGAGTGGATACAGGCTGAAGAAGAGAAGAGAGACTCCGAATCTTTTTATAGCATAGGTCGGCAAACGAGCAGTGGGTCACCCCATGGTAAGTGATCTCCACCGCCCATGTACGCCCACAGTACTAGAAGAATCATGGGCGCGTTGCCGACCTTATAGGAAAGGGATTAAGGGATTGGGAAAGGGAAGACGATTTTATTCAGGCGGGAGTATGTCTAGTCCGTCTCCTGGTGCGCGGTGGTGGAGGTAGCTTCATGTGAACGGTACGGACGTGGGTTTTCATCTCGGCGGAGGTCGCGAACGGTTTACCGCACACTGAACAAGGGTACCGGCGTACACCCGTGTGTACCTGAGGGAAAACAAACAGTGACACTCGGGGATTGCCGACAGAAGAAAACTTGAACAATTACGTGTGTATTTTTTGAAACGTCACGATTTTTATTTGTTTTTTTTTAAGAAAGAAAGCATTTATTGGCAGGCTTTAGGTGGTACATGTATACAATTGATGCAGAAAAATACCCGTTACCCCTCCCTACTGTTACCCTCCTACCCTTCGGCTAAATTACTTACGAGATGATGCCTGCTGGTCGCGTTTCGCCCCCGTTACCCCTCCCTACTGTTACCCTCCTACCCTTCGGCTATATTACTTACGAGATGATGCCTGCTGGTCGTGTTTCTGCCCCCGTCACTCCTCCCTACTGTTACCCTTCTACCCTTCGGCTAGATTACTTACGAGATGATGCCTGCTGGTCGTATTTCTGCCCCCGTCACTCCTCCCTACTGTTACCCTTCTACCCTTCGGCTAGATTACTTACGAGATGATGCCTGCTGGTCGTGTTTCTGCCCCCGTCACTCCTCCCTACTGTTACCCTTCTACCCTTCGGCTAGATTACTTACGAGATGATGCCTGCTGGTCGTATTTCTGCCCCCGTCACTCCTCCCTACTGTTACCCTTCTACCCTTCGGCTAGATTACTTACGAGATGATGCCTGCTGGTCGTATTTCTGCCCCCGTCACTCCTCCCTACTGTTACCCTTCTACCCTTCGGCTAGATTACTTACGAGATGATGCCTGCTGGTCGTGTTTCTGCCCCCGTCACTCCTCCCTACTGTTACCCTTCTACCCTTCGGCTAGATTACTTACGAGATGATGCCTGCTGGTCGTATTTCTGCCCCCGTCACTCCTCCCTACTGTTACCCTTCTACCCTTCGGCTAGATTACTTACGAGATGATGCCTGCTGGTCGTGTTTCTGCCCCCGTCACTCCTCCCTACTGTTACCCTTCTACCCTTCGGCTAGATTACTTACGAGATGATGCCTGCTGGTCGTGTTTCTGCCCCCGTCACTCCTCCCTACTGTTACCCTTCTACCCTTCGGCTAGATTACTTACGAGATGATGCCTGCTGGTCGTATTTCTGCCCCCGTCACTCCTCGCTACTGTTACCCTTCTACCCTTCGGCTAGATTACTTACGAGATGATGCCTGCTGGTCGTGTTTCTGCCCCCGTCACTCCTCCCTACTGTTACCCTTCTACCCTTCGGCTAGATTACTTACGAGATGATGCCTGCTCATCGCGGGGTATGTCTTGAAAGTGTTCGGACAGTACTTGCATTTGAACGGACGCTCGCCGGTGTGTATGCGCACGTGATTCTGAACGTAAATAATATTAACATTAAAGTTGCGCGCCTCGGTGGCGCAGTTGCAATGCGTACGCGGTACGACTATTTCTGAGGTCTCGGGTTCGATTCCCGGTCCGAGTAATGTGATATTGGGATTTTCTATTACGAAATGCTCAGTATCAGTCCGGAGTCTGGAATTGTGCCCGGTATGGCGATTGGTTTGCCCCCCTATCACATCATGGGGTTGAAATAATCGCGGCGAAATGCGAGTGTACTAGTTACACTTCTGCCTAACCCTTCGGGGATTACAGGCGTGCGTATGTATGTATGTACTGGGATTAAGGGTGAAATGGTTCCATTAACGAGAGCTGATCACCTGTCTGTGCAACTAGCAGACGTCTCCACCATAAATACAATTTATGTATGATATTTTTGGGCGCCAAATGGTACAACTGACCTGCAACTGTTCCGGCATCCTGAATCTCTTGGGACACTCAGTACACTCGTATGGTTTTTCACCGGTGTGGATGCGCTGATGGTAGACCATGTGGTACTGATCCTGGTTGGGTATATGCATCGTTAATCAACCGTAAACATATACAAATTTTTCGTAATTAATAGCGTTGATGCGTGAACTTGCATTTGAACATTAATACTGTATATAATAAACAATATAATCCAATTTCATGTACTCTTAGACAGCCCTCTCTTATTAATTATTTTGAGTGGTAGAGCCACGCTGTAGACACTATTGTCTACAGCATGAATGGGTCGTTACCACTGTCTCACAGAAAACCGGCGTAAAGTAGCAGCTTGCTGCTGCGTTTCATACGGTGAGTGAGATATCCGGGGGCTCAAATCCCCTGGCCCTTCCCAATCTCTTAATTATCTCTTTCCTTTAAGGTCGGCAACGCGCCCATGATCTTTTTAGTATTGTGGGCGTACATAGGTGGTGGAGATCACTTAACATCAGGTGACCCACTTGCTCATTTGCCGGCCTATACTATATAAAAAAAAAAACTTTCGTAATTAATAGCGTTGATGCGTGAACTTGAATTCGAACATTAATACTGTATATAATAAACTATATAATCCAATTTCATGTACTCTTAGACAGCCCTCTCTTATTCACACTCTTATCTCCATCCTATGGTAGTCTGTAATGGCCGTTCCCAATATTAATCTTCAATTTCACGATAGATAGCTATCGTCATACATCCGTATTGTTCTATCTACTGATTGGAATCGTCCCTATTTTTTAGATATGCACGTCGGATACTATGATAGCAATAGATAGGCAGTCTATCTGGGCCCTCTTGTGCGTTATGTTCATACAAGCTGAGAAAGAGGAACTATTGTTTAATTTATGTTAGAAAATATGAAGATATGATTTAGATTAGAAATATAAGTTTTAATTTAACATTTATCTATAATTCTTATTTTTTACCACTGTAAATGAAATAATAATAACGAGAAATACTTATTATGTTGCAAAACACAATGTATTAACGAAACATTTTACTGTCAATACATTACGGCTCTGAATACAAGTCCTTTGAACAAAAATCCCAAGCGAATTTGGGGGATTTTACTGAAGTGGGGAATTATTTTGTTCGCATTAACAAATATTTATATGTCTCTTGCACTTAATTTAATTATCAAAACGGTGCATTATTTTTATTTATGGGAATTTTAGATGTTTGTTATATTTTCTTTTAGATTTTTACATAATTTATTTAGTTTTTTGTATTGCAGTGCAAGTGCCATGTAAGCCTTGTATACTCATGGCTATTTCTTCAAAATGCGTTATTTATTTTGTTTTTTTACAGCCGAGGATATCTGTTTATCGGTCAAAATCTACCGATAAAGAAAAAACTAAATAACTTACAGACAGATAGCACATAAAAAATATTGGGATGCTTGAACTGTAATTTTCATAGTGTTGTATATCTTTATGGCCGTTCCCTATATTCTGTCTGTCTCTAGTTTTGCTATACCGGCGATAAAAAAATTAACTATTTTCCGTTTTACCGTCCCAATAAACTTACTAAGGATAGGTAATCCTATTCTTCATTGCTGTCTACCGATGAGAGGACTGATAGCTGACTACAGATATACAACACTATGAAAATGACAGTTCAAGCGTCCCAATATCTTTTATGTGCTATCTGTCGATAAAGTTATTTAGTTTTTTCTTTATAGGTAGATTTTGACCGATAAACAGATATCCTCGGCTGTAAAAAAAACTAAATAAATAACGCATTTTGAAGAAATAGCCATGAGTATACAAGGCTTAAATGGCACTTGCACTGCAATACAAAAAACTAAATAAATTATGTAAAAATCTAAAAGAAAATATAAAATAAAATCTAAAATTCCCTTAACTAAAAATAATGCACCGTTTTAATAATTAAATTAAGTGCAAGAGACATATAAATATTTGTTAATACGGACAAAATTATTCCCCACTTCAGTAAAATCCCCCAAAATCACTTGGGATTTTTGTTCAAAGGACTTTATTCAGAGCCGTAATGACAGTAAAACGTTTCGTTAATACATTGTGTTTTGCAACATAATAAGTATTTCTCGTTACAGTGGTAAAAAATAAGAATTATAGATAAATGTTAAATTAATAATAATTAACTTATATTTCTAATCTAAATCATATCTTCATATTTTCTAACATAAATTAAACAATAGTTCCTCTTTCTCAGCTTGTATGAACATAACGCACAAAAGGGCCCAGATAGACTGCCTATCTATTGCTATCATAGTATCCGACGTACATATCTAAAAAATAGGGACGATTCCAAGCAGTAGATAGAACAATACGGATGTTTGACGATAGCTATCTATCGTGAAATTGAAGATTAATATTGGGAACGGCCATAAGTCAGCTATCAGTCCTCTCATCAGTAGACAGCAATGAAGAATAGGATTACCTATCATTAGTAAGTTTATTGGGACGGTAAAACGGAAAATAGATAAAATTTTCTATCGCCGGTATAGCAAAACTAGAGACAGACAGAATATAGGGATTGCCCTGAGCGATAAGACCGCCAATTGAACTATGTTTAAAGTTTATTGTGTTTTTAGTTTTACTAAGTGTCTAATGCACAATAAAGCAGTATAAATAAATTAAATAATATATACGCAATAGAAAATAATACAACAAATAATCCCTATTACAGAAAAAAAATACAGAATTGGTTGAAAAATGAGACCACAATTTTCCATAAATTGATTAGAACGTGTGTGAAATAAAATGAAGGAGTTGTGCGACTGTCTCGCTGTCTCCCTCGCACGCGTGCGCCGCGTTATGTATACGTCATCGTACATGGCGTGCATCATTTTATTGTCATTCGACAGTCATGCCCTCCATCAGTTTTAAATAGCCTTTAACTAATATATTTGAGGGGAATAATACAATTCTTTATACAGCGTGGCGATTAGGTTATCACATTAAATGATACAACGTTTACTACATGTCATTCTTTAACGATACACAAAAAAAAAATGAAATACCTACGATATTATAGTCGTGGGACAGTTTTTTCTGATATACTCGTAATATTTGACAATAATAATACCAGCCCTGTGTTATACACGTCCCACTGCTGGGCACGGGCCTCCTCTACTGAATGAGAGGGGTTAGACCTTACTCCAACACGCTGGCCTAATGCGGATTGGCAGACTTTACATACCTTCGAAATTCTAATGAAGAATTTTCAGGTATTTCGGTTTCCTCACGATGTTTCCTTCACCGTTAAAGCAAGCGATAATTAACAATTAATACACATATAACTTAGAAAAGTCGGAGATCAGCTCTTGAGGCTGGTTTCGAACCTGCGACTTTAGTCTCGACAGTCCGTACCACTCGCCACTGAGCTATCACTGCTTCAATATTTGACAACATGATGTAAATGCGTAAAAACAAATACTGGTAGGTCAATGACCCAAGCGACCCCGCGACGTGCCGGGGACGAAGTACTTAGCTATAGCATTGTTGTTGCCGCTTAGGTCAGTGAACTAGTATTTAATAAGGGTGTTTTATTTCGTGTAAATTCTTACGTTATTTATTTTGTTTGAAAGTTGCAATTTTTGATGTGAAACATCTATAGGCTCACTTGTAAACCGAATTGTTGGCGTGGCGACGCTTGCCCGCTATACTAAGGTATACATATATATATTTTATGTGTAGTAGAGTATATCGAATATAACTATTACTGAAGTCACAGATGAAAATATTTAAATTGTGGCCACTTGATATTAATATCGAATTTTTATATCACATGTAAATAAATGTTTATTAAATAAAGTTACCATTTTCTGTAAGAAATTCGTAATACTTCATTTTTTAATTAGGCTATAGGTATTTAATTCCTGTAATAATATTATCTTTTATGCATATTACTTGTACACACACGATGTTTCACATCTGCCAGGCGTCCCAAGATTCAAATTCAAAATATTTATTGAATCCATAAAATGTTATACATTATTTAGATTCCGTCAAAATTCTACCGCTAGTTCGGAATGCTGTTTCGCTCGAGAAGAACGAGCAAGTAACTCTAGCGTTGCTCTTTTCAAAACTAGTTTACAATTATTACAGCATAAGGTTTTACAATATTTAATTGTAATTAGAGCAGCTCAATCAAGCAATTACAGAAATGATATCTACGCATTGGATTAACTTGCATGACCTCCATAAGCAATAAATGACGAATAAACTAAGACCTTAAAATAGTGTTAACAAATAAAAGATAACAGTTTGAGCAGAGCAGTCCACACAAGCAGCACCCGTTCCCGAGTATGACGCATACGCATGTGCCAGCCGACATGCATCGGCCTCCTCAACCATGTTACAGGGAAGTGACCGAAATACGACGCCGCCGCAAGCACAAACATTAGAGCGACCATGACATACTCAGTACTCACACTGATCACAATTACATGTAACACAGGTACAGTACAGTCATTATTTCCTAAAGACTGCCATGAAGGTTACCCAACTTATTTTTTTTTTTTTTTTTTTTATGGCATAGGCCGGCAAACGAGCAAGTGGGTCACGTGATGGTAAGTGATCCCCACCACCCATGTGCGCCCACAATACCAAAAGTATCATGGGTACGTTGCCGACCCTAAAGGAAATGAATAATTAAGAAATTGGGAAGGGGAGGGGGTTGGGGCCTCCGGATATCTCACTCACCGTACGAAACGCAGCAGCAAGCTGCTACTTTACGCCGGTTTTCTGTGAGACAGTGGTAATGACCCGAAACTCAATATCCATTAAAACAAATTATCATTACATTATAAATTTCCCAATAATAAGTAACATTAGCTATGTATACTAGGCAATAGAATAGCTTAAGACCAAGCCTTTTCATCATCTAAATATTCAGAAATTTTATAATAGGCTTTAAGACACAGTTTTCGCTTAATAGTAGCTTTAAAGCTGTTAACACTTAATTCTTTAATATGATTGGGAACTTTATTGTAAAAATGTATACCGAGACCCTTAAAAGATTTGCTGATTTTGTGAAGCCTGGTTTTATAATTAGCCAAGTTATTTTTATTCCTAGTATTGTAGTTATGGATATCTTTAAGTTTAGGAAAAGTCTCTATATTAGTGTGAACATACATTAAATTAGCAAATATGAATTGTGATGCTACTGTCATTATATGTATTTCTTTGAATTTTTCTCTTAACGAATATCTGGAACTTAGCGAGTAAATAGATCTTATAGCTCGCTTTTGAAGAACAAATATAGTATTAAAGACAGCAGCACCACCCCACAGTAAAATTCCATACCACATTAAACTATGGATGTATGCAACTTTTATTAATTGAACAGACTTATATCAACTAGTATTAACTCTTGTATCATTTAATGTGATAACCAAACCGCCACTCGGTATTATGAAGTATGGGCAATGTAAGCTATTGATTAAAATCATGAAAAATGCATCAAACATATTACAATAGATATATAATAATACTAGCCCTGTATTATACACGTCCCACTGCTGGGCACGGGCCTCCTCTACTGAATGAGAGGGGCTAGGCCTTACCCCACCACGCTGGACTAATGCGGGTTGGTAGACTTCACATTCCTTCGAAATTCTCAGGTATTTCGGTTTCCTCACGATGTTTCCTTCACCGTTAAAGCAAGTGATAATTAACAATTAATATACACATAACTTAGAAAAGTCAGAGGTGTATGCTCCTGGGGCTGGTTTCGAACCTGCGACTTTCGTCTCAACAGTCCATACCACTCCCCACTGAGCTATCACTGCTATCAATAGAAGCATTTATTAATCATATACATGATTTTGATAAATTTTGATGTAGAGATAGATGGGACCCTGGAGACGGTTATAGGCTACGTTTTATTTCGGAAATGTCTATTCACGCGAGCGGAGCCGCGAGCAAAAGCTAGTATTTTGATATACTCCTTTGGTTAAATATTGGCACGCTTGGTTTCTATATGGTATTATCCATCCGTACTCACCGCTATAATCTTGCCGCATATATCACACATGGCAGGTACCACCTTCATGTACCGCTTCCTTCCACGTTGGTCCCCCTCGCTACCAGGAATGTCCTCGGTGTGTTTCTCCAACATATGATTGTTCAATTTACTCTCATGGCTGAACACTTTGTTGCACTGAAATAATAATAAAATATATAAATACACGTCCAACAGTCACACACATAGTCCTGACCCCACACTAGGTTAACCTGTATCGTGGGTATCAGCAACTACGAGGGACTTGCCAACACACAACACCCAGATACGAAACAAATATTTGTGGATCAGACAAACATTTGTCTAGGTGCGGGAATCGAACCCACGTCCTCACGCTTCGCAACCGGCTACTAGCCCGCTGCGCCACGGAGGCTGTCAAATTGTAATGTAATTAATATAAACAACAATAACATACACGTTGAGCACTTTATGGGTGAACAAAAATCATGGAACTCGCGTCATGTCACCGAACGCTTCCCATGAGCTATATGTATACTGTGTATATATGTACATAGATATACCTCCGTGCGTTATTACTATACATTATATATACATACATACGCACTCACGCCTGTAATCCCCGAAGGGGTAGGCAGAGGTGTAACCTGTACACCTACATTTCGCCGAGCGTATCTCCGTCCCACGATGTGATAGGGGGCGAGCCTATCGCCATACCGGGCACAAATTCCAGACTCCGGGCTGATACTGAGCATTTCGTAGTAGAAAAACCCAATACAACTTTTACCCGACCCGGGGATCGAACCCGAGATCTCAGCCTTAGCTTAATCGTAACGCGTACGAATTACAACTGCGCCACCGAGGCAGTCATATATACAATTAAATTTGTCATTAACACTTCTTTACAAACCAAAAATAATAATGTAATAGCTCGACGATACAATTCACAAGTTACATAGTTTTCACTTCTATCGGCAGTCCCCAAAGACTGTCGCCGCATGTTTTTTTTAGCAGTATCGTGTCTGTAATCATCAGCACTATCATCTCTTAATTTTCGGAACCATTTCTGTTACACTTAGTATTACGTCTATTTAGATTCTATGTCTGTCCCAACATTTTTTTTTAAATTTTTTTTATTTATGGCATAGGCCGGCAAACGAGCAAGTGGGTCACCTGATGGTAAGTGATCTCCACCGCCCATGTACGCCTACAATACCAGAAGAATCATGGGTGCGTTGCCGACCTTAAAGGAAAGGGATAATAAGGGATTGGGAAGGGGAGGGGGATTTGGGCCTCCGGATATCTCACTCACCGTACGAAACGCAGCAGCAAGCTGCTACTTTACGCCGGTTTTCTGTGAGACAGTGGTAACGACCTGGACGAGCCGGCCCATACATGCTGTAGACAAAAGTGTCTACAGCGTGGCTCTACCACTCGTAAAAACATATACGAAAAACAAAACCCTCCTTTAGTGGAGTCGGATAAAATATCCCTTACCTTTTCGCACGGGAACTGAACCTTGTGCACGCCCAACACGTGTTCCCGCAACGCGTTCTCAGTTTCGAATCCCTCTCCACAATGCAAACACCACTGCAATCCGACGCACGGTGCGTGAGAGTGCGCGAGCAGTGCAGTGGGGTTCAGGAACTGTGTGTCGCAGGATGTGCAGTGCAGCTCCGGTGCAGGGGTCAGGGTCTGTGGAGATACACCATTTTGGGGGATATTTGGAGTTGTTCTTGTGTGGGGTGTGCTTTAACTCATGAGTGGTAGACACTTGTCTACAGCATGAATGGGCCGGCTCGTCCGGGTCGTTACCACTGTCTCACAGGAAACCCGCGTAAAGTAGTAGCTTGCTGCTGCGTTTCGTACGCAGGGAGATATCCGGAGGCCCAAACCCCCTCCCCTTCCCAATCCCTTTCCTTTAAGGTCGGCAACGCACCCATGATTCTTTTGTTATTGTGAGCGGACATAGGCGGTGGAGATCACTTTCCATCAGGTGACCCACTTGCTCGTTTTCCGGTATATACCATAACATTTTGTATACTTTAATCATTCGGCTACAATATATTATGGTTTACAAACAATAAATGAACATGAATATCAATTCTGATATCACAATTTAAACGCCCGACAGGGTTTTTGTTACATACTGTGTATACATTGTTACTACATATATATACGCACTCACGCCTGTAATCCCGGAAGGGGTAGGCAGAGGTGTAACCAGTACGTCCACATTTCGCCGAGCGTATCTCAGTCCCTTATGTGATAGGGGGCGAGCCTACCATACCGGGCACAAACTCCAGACTCCGGACTGATACTGAGCATTTCGTAATAGAAAAAACCCAATACCATTTTACCCGACCCGGAGATCGAACCCGAGACCTCAGCGTTGGCCTCAATCACCGCGCCACCGAGGCAACAGTAGTAGTTTTTGCGTATACATTTTTGGTATACGCAAAATCGGAAGAACACACAATATAATAAATAATTCAATAACTGCGTACCTCCTTGTGCAGTCTCTCTCTATGCGTTTTGGTGCAAACGAACGAGTCACCGCAGACTCGACACCACGGCAGTTCTGTTCCGTGTTGGGAACGGACGTGCGCGTGGTACGTCGTGCCTTTTGTACTGGACATATACGTCATTATTAAAAATAAACAAAGCAAAAAACCTAGTTAAAAAGCGTGCCGAACTGAAAACCTCCTCCTTTCTTGAAGTCGGTTAAAATTAGCTTGAATGACGAAACGAGCAGGCCGCTCGTCTGATTGTAAGCCCATAAACAGAAGCAACGTCTGTGTGGCGTTGAATTACAGACTGCATGCCACTGGGCTGCGTTCGTCACCCAGAGACATAAAATGTTAAGTCTCATAAAGCACAGTAATTTGACTAGCTTCAATGTCCTTCAAACCGGAACATAACAGTGCTTTCACACTGTTGCATGGCGGCAGAAATAAACAAAGCGGTTGTACCAACCCAGACGGCTTTTCGCATACAAGGGACCTACCAAGTAAAACAATATATATACGCTTACGCCTACAGCGTAAATAGAGGTGGAACTAGTGCATCCACGTTTCGCCGAGTTTATTATTGTCCCATGATATGATAGGGGGCGAGCCTATCGCAATAACGGGCACAAATTCCAATCTCGGGCAATTAATGTATAAATTGGAAATTCAAATACAATTTTTTATTGCCCGGCCTATTATTATCATCATTGACATTATAATCAATAAGATAACTATCACAATAATCATCAGTCATTATTATTATCATAGCTATCACCATGGCCAATGTGATCATCATTCATTATTATCATCGCTCCAATTATCAATATAATTTGTGTGATCATTATTACAACCACTATGAAATGAAATGAAATAGTTTTATTAATCATGTGGGCAATTAAAATAGCGCTTATGACAAGTCAGTACAAAATAAACAAACTTATGTATAGAAATCATATCAACTAATGTATACATAACATACATAGCATCGTCACAATACACTGGGCAATTACACTAAATTGTTTATTTGTTGTCTTTTTATTTTACATTATTAACAGTATTTGTAATATGGAAACGTCCCATTATTAATTATTAAATATTTTGAGTCGGTATGGACCACTGCATTTACCGAAACGGCACGAGTTTTAAAACTACCACCAGATCCAAAACGACCCAGCTTGAGAAGACCCGGCGAAAATATCATCATCATAGCTGTGAATTTCATAATAATTAACATCAATATCATAACAGTGACCCGGGGAACGAACCCGAGACCTCAGCGTTGCCCTCAATCGTAACGCGTACGCATTACAACTGCGCCACCGAGGCAGTCCGACATTATTCCAACATCTCTTCGTTAAAATCAATACCGTTTCAAGATTTAAAGTTACTGTCTTTGACGATTTGAGCTGGACAATTATATGGACTATCCATTTACAGATAGATTTCCATACAAAATGTGTAAAAAATGTACTGCCAGTCAAATCCATAAACAGAATATTGGTAACAGCCATATATCAGATGACGCGTACATGATCTTTTTTTTTTTATAGTATAGGCCGGCAAACGAGCAAGTGGGTCACCTGATGGTAAGCGATCTCCACCGCCCATGTACGCCCACAATACAAAAGAATTATGGGCGCGTTGCCGACCTTAAAGGAAAGGGATAATAAGGGAAATTGGGAAGGGGAGGGGGATTTGGGCCTCCGGATATCTCACTCACCGTACGAAACGCAGCAGCAAGCTGCTACTTTACGCCGGTTTTCTGTGAGACAGTGGTAACGACCCGGACGAGCCGGCCCATTCATGCTGTAGACAAAATTGTCTACAGCGTGGCTCTACCACTCGCAATCTTGGCCAAGATTTCGTCTTGATTTATGCATACGAATAAGGTACGCTTGCGGCATCTCTCTATTCTAAAAAAAAGTACCTGGCGCCGCCGCCGCGGCCATAAGCTTGTCACGCTATCTCCTCCGATACTGCTGGCGGTATGGGGTCGAGACCGATACTAATCGATGCAGAATAATGTGGGGAAGATAGTCAGATATGTCTCATATTTGATGAACTTGAAGTTTTTTTATTTTATGTTTTGTGGAAGAACATGGGCAACGCCCCTAGTGTAATAAATGTAAGCTTGTGATTCAAGTATTATAGACTATTTATGTATAGAACTAACACAATATAATAAACTCACTTGAAAGTCTTCCCGCAGTATTTACACTCGAATTTCTGCGTGTGCATCTTGGAATGTTGAACTGCATGCTCTCTGGAAAAAATATAAGTGGTAGAGCCTCGCTGTAGACACTTTTCTATTGCATGAAAGAGCCGGCTCGACCGGTCCATTACCACTGTTTTACAGAAAACCGACGTAAAGTAGCAGTTTGCTGCTGTGTTCATGAGTTAGATATCTGGAGGCCCAAATATCCGTTCCCTTCTCAATCCCTTTGCTTTAAGGTGTGAGCTCTAAGAGTGGTAGAGCCACGCTGTAGACACTTGTCTACAGCATGTATGGGCCGGCTCGTCCGGGTCATTATCACTGTCTCACAGAAAACCGGCGTAA
Organism: Mimas tiliae; assembly: GCA_905332985.1. NCBI lineage: Eukaryota > Metazoa > Arthropoda > Insecta > Lepidoptera > Sphingidae > Mimas > Mimas tiliae. The sequence goes on along the minus strand of HG995266.1, from coordinate 792,977 downwards.
AGTAGCAGCTTGCTGCTGCGTTTCGTACCGTGAGTGAGATATCCGGAGGCCCAAACCCCCTCCCCTTCCCACTCCCTTAAATATCCCTTTGCTTTAAAGTCAGCAACGCTTCCATAATTTTTTTGGTATTAAGGCGTACATAGGTGATGGAGATCACTTACCATCAGGTGACCCACTTGCTTGATTGCCAGCCTATGCTATAAAAAAACGGGTGAGCTGGCTCGACCGGGTTATTACTACTACCTCACAGAGAACCGATGTGAAGTAGCAACTTGCTATTGCGTTTCGTACGATGAGAGAGATTTCCAAAGACCTAAATCCCCCTCCTATTTCATTCTAAGTTCGGCAACACATTCATAAATATTCTGGTATCATGTGTGGTGGAATCACTCATAAAATGATTTAACATAAAATAACATAAACACATAATACATTAACTCGTTAGCCCGCCGCTGCTATAAAGAAAATAGAGCGGCTTATTTTCGTGAAATACACTACTTATAAGAGGCTCATATGACTGTATACTGACCTCATTCTGGTAACGACAGAACAAACACGACACACATATTTGTATTTATGATGGCGACGGTAATGGCCGGTTAAGTTCACGCGTTTCCCGAAACGGAACCGGCAGAACTCGCACGCGTGCTCCAAACTCTGTGGGTGTTAAGGATGAGGAATAGTATATAATATCATACTGAAAATATTAAGTTGTCAATTATTATTGTAATCAAACTAATGATCATCACTATCATTCGAATAATCACAATTGTATACTCACCACTATCATATTCATCTACATCGCATTTTAACTACATATTTACCATTATAATGTTTCAGTTAATCATTATAGGTTACAACTACTATGCTCATCATTTGAATTATCACAACGAACATAATCGTAACTATCATCCTCATTATTAGAACTATCATAAGCTACTGTTATGATCATTCTAATAATCACAATTGTATACTCACCACTATCATATTCATCTACATTGTCATTTTAACTACATATTTGCCATTATAATGTTTCAGTTAATCATTATAGGTTACAACTACTATGCTCATCATTTGAATTATCACAACGAACATAATCGTAACTATCATCCTCATTATTAGAACTATCATAAGCGACTGTTATGATCATTCTAATAATCACAATTGTATACTCACCACTATCATATTCATCTACATCGCATTTTAACTACATATTTGCCATTATAATGTTTCAGTTAATCATTATAGGTTACAACTACTATGCTCATCATTTGAATTATCACAACGAACATAATCGTAACTATCATCCTCATTATTAGAACTATCATAAGCGACTGTTATGATCATTCTAATAATCACAATTGTATACTCACCACTATCATATTCATCTACATCGCATTTTAACTACATATTTGCCATTATAATGTTTCAGTTAATCATTATAGGTTACAACTACTATGCTCATCATTTGAATTATCACAACGAACATAATCGTAACTATCATCCTCATTATTAGAACTATCATAAGCGACTGTTATGATCATTCTAATAATCACAATTGTATACTCACCACTATCATATTCATCTACATCGCATTTTAACTACATATTTGCCATTATAATGTTTCAGTTAATCATTATAGGTTACAACTACTATGCTCATCATTTGAATTATCACAACGAACATAATCGTAACTATCATCCTCATTATTAGAACTATCATAAGCTACTGTCATGATCATTCTAATAATCACAATTGTATACTCACCACTATCATATTCATCATCATTATCAGTTTTAATACTTAAGATTATGATGTCTCAAATAATCATTATAGTTAACGACTACCATGCTCATCATTTGAATCATCACAACGACCATAACCGTCACTACCAGCACCATCATCCTCATTATTATATATTATTATAATATCACAGATATTATTATGATCATTTTAATTATCACAACTATCATCCTCACTACTACACTATCACCATCATGGTCATTATCATCACTTAAAATTCTGTAATCTCAACTCACCGGATCGTGTTTGTCCTTAACGTGCCGTTTCAATGTATCCTCGTGTATGAAACCTTTATAACACTGTTCACATTTATTATGAGCCCTCAGATATTTGGGGCTGTTCTTTTTTTGAAGCATATCGTTGATTTCGTCCTCCTTTGTCATCACAATGATGTCGACGTCGTATTTTTGGGAGAATTTTAGTCTGTAATTATAGAATGGTTTTTTATTTCATTTATTAAAGTATAGCTCAGTGGTAAGAGGTACGGACTGTCGAGACGAAAGTCGCAGGTTCGTAACCAGTCCCAGGAGCATGCACCTATGACTTTTCTAAGTTATGTGTGTATTAATTATCGTTAATTATCGCTTGTTTTAATGGTGAACGTAATATCGTGAGGAAACATGCATACCTGAGAAGTTCTCCATAAGAATTTCGAAGGTATGTGAAGTCTGCCAACATGCTTTAGGCCAGCGTGATGGACTAAGGTCTAACTCACCTAAAACCCTCTCATTCAGTATAGGAGGCCCGTGCTCAGCGTGGGACATGTATAATACAGGACTAGTATTTAGTATTTTTATTAAAGTATAATCGAGCAGTGATAGCTTAGCGGGGAGTGGTACGGACTGCCGAGGCAGAAGTCTTTCATCATAATGTAAGTTCACACTTTTATTCCTTAATGTATCCGCCGGCAAACGAGCTGGTGGGTCACCCGATGGCAAGTGATCTCCACCGACCATGCACGACCACAACACCAAAAGAGTCACGGGCGCGTTGCTGAGTATAAAGGAAAGGGATAATTAAGGCATTAGGAAGGGGAGGGGGATTTGAGCCTCCGGATATGTCATTCACCGTACGAGACACAGCAGCAAGCTGTTTTTTTACGTCGGTTTTCTGTGAGGCAGTGGTAACAAACCGGACGAGCCTGCCCATTCATGCTGTAGACAAAACTGTCACCAGCGTGGCTCTACCACTGAAACAGAGTACCATAACAAATACGGGGGACAGCTGTTTGGCTTTACCCTGATATTACCATCAGGCGGGCCATACTCATGCTCACCTAGGCAATTAAAAACAACATACCTATCCTCAGGATCCGTGTAGAGATTATTAACCCTCGGCTTCGCGCTCCTTCTGACCTTCTTCTTCTCTTCTTTAACATCCTCAACATCCTCTACATCATCCACAATCGCTACCTTCTTACTCTTTCTCTTTCGAGTTCTTTTCACCGGAACAATGTCATCATAAACTTGAGTTTCAATAAAATTTATCTTACATTCCGCCACTAAATCTAAATCATCTTTATAATCGTCTGTATAGTCATCTTGGGCGAGTGTATCATCTTGGGCGAGTAGTTCTTGGTCGAGTGGACCTTGAACGAGTATATCTTGGGCGAGTGGACCTTGGGCGAGTGTATCTTGGGGGATCGTATCTTCTTGCTCAATTGTATCTAGTTGTGATTCAAGTTCTGAACAATTTACTATATTAGTGTTTGTATGGCCGTATGGAGGAGAGAGCTGTTCTGTGTTTCTGTCTATCGTTGCTATATCTTCTAGGGTGATCTGAGAATTAACAAAAAAACAAGTATTAATATAGTACAGGCGGGAAAACAAGCATGTGACATTCAATTATAAACAAGATTGATAGACATGTATGGTACGTAGTTGAATATGTGAAACAACACAACTCCAAAGAGACATGGGCGCGTTGCCGACCTTAAAGGAAAGGGATAAAAAGGGATTGGGAAGGGAAGGAGGATTTGGGCCTCCGGATATCTCACTCACCGTACGAAACGCAGCAGCAAGCTGCTACTTTACGTCAGTTTTCTGTAAGGCAGTGGTCACGACCCGGACGAGCCGGCGCATTCATGCTATAGACAAAGGTGTCTACAGCGTGGCTGTACCACTCGCAAAATCACTCACTTGTTTTTATGATTCATTTAATTTTATATTATATTAGCGGTTCCGGATCCCGGATGGTTCATATTCACAATTGGATCCGGTAGGTGGCGCTGCAATCGATAGATGACGCGGGTGGAACCGCGCGGGACAGCTAGTCAGACATAAAATTAATTACATTATCATTATTATTATGTCGTTGATATTGCAATTTGTTTACAGATTTTTAATATTTTTATCGAATCGGACCTATATATAATTTTAAACGCATCCGTAAAATAAATACAGTTATTTAACAAGCGTATGAAACAAGTATTGCCGCAACTTGATAGTTTTTACAAATAAATGTTAATGTTTAGCATTGTTATACTACCACAATTCTTCCACTAAGATTTTATTAATATAACAATATAAGATCATTATTGTAAGATATGAGCAACGGTGTCCATAACACAAGTTAAATATTAATTTGGACACCGGAGTTCAACAGCACTTATTTGTATAAATGTTATGAATTCCATGTTTAAGTACTATTTAGTGTTTGTCCAATTTTATATGAAATAAATTATTATTATTATTATTTGCCTCTCCTGTAAAGTGCGCCAAAATTTACATGAAACATATTGCAGTATCAAAGACAATATGCTGTTTTACGCCCCACGCGGGCATTCACCTACCCGTTGGTATGATCAGGTCAGCGCCATCACAGGACTTCCTGTTAACACTGCCCTGAGACAGGCTGAAGACAGAGTGGTATGGAAACAGCTCGTCGATAACTGCATTTGAGCTTTTCAGTAGGCCTAGTACAAGTTTTAATAGTTTTCCTAAACGATGAAAGTTTTCGTTTTCTCTCCATACGTCAAATATTAGTAGCCACTAGTGGGAACTATGATGTATTAAAATTAATATTATGGTTAATTTTATTTCATATTAATCAAATATGATTTGATTTTCAAGCGATTCTTACCTATATTATTATTAATTATTTCCAACTCCTCCCTAATTTTCTATTTGATTAATTTCGTTGCGGGATAAAGACACGATTTGCATTCCCAGAGACTCGCCGAGCTTCATTGCTCGGTGTCGAAATATGCGTGCCACTGTCGATCCTGGTTTACAGGAGTTACAGTGGCGGGTGTGTGGGCGGGATAGTCTGGTATATTATTATTACCATATGAATTACTAGTTTGACACTTCGACGGTAGTAATTTTATACGAATACGAAAACTGTGAACGTATTTGCAACTCGTACTAGGCCTACTGGTCACAACCTACAGTAATGAATAGTACGACGAAGAAGATGCTGTTTTATTATAATAACTCACCACTGGTGCCAAAATGAGCATGTTCTGCAACAGCGTTTCGGCGCGGCGACATCTCTCACGGAACCGGATGAACTTCAGTATTAATGCACGACATAGGTGGCATAGATGCTGTGGGAGGAGGTTCGTCTCTCGTACCTGACGGAATATAATACATACATACTCACTCACGCCTGTAATCTCCGAAGTCCCAGTACACCCACATTTCACTGAGCGTATAGCCGTCCCACAATGTGATAGGGGGCGAGCCTATCGCCATATCAGGCACATATTCCAGACTCCAGGCTGATACTGAGCATTGCGTAATAGAAAAATCCAATACCACTTTACCCGACCCGGGGATCGAACCCGGAATATAATATTACTATTAAAAACAGATGAGGAACGATTGATATAAATGTTGAGATTTATAAATACACTCAATAAGCGACAATATCAAAATTCTTATGGCGTATTGTCAGGTACATGGGTTTCCCCACTATGTTTGCTTTACTGTTAAAAAGAGCATTAATAAATAACTAGCTTTTTCTTGTGGCACCGCACAGATGAACAACTTTTTCTGGGATAAAAGTAGCCTACAACCATCTCCAGGGTCCCATCTATCTGTGTACCAAAATTAATCAAAATCGGTTCAGCGATTTAGGTGGGAAAACGTAACAAACAAACACACTTTCACATTTATAATATTAGTATAGGATGAGTACACAGTATTGAAAAAGTCAGAGATGCATGCTCTTGGGACTGGTCTTGCACCTGCAACTTTCGTCTCAACAGTCTGTACCACTCTACTGAGCTATATGTGTTTACCAGTTGTATAATTATATTTAAAAAAAAAATGTATATCAAATGGTTGGTGGTTAACCTAGTGACTAATGTTTTAACGTACTCCAATACCTCTGATTTGGCTTAATGACTGCTATCAGTTGATAATAGCTGGCACAGAGTTTTAACATGCCCTCTGCATCGACATGCTCAGTTGAAATACCACTAACAGATCACCCTTCCATAGACCGACCCCACCAAGGGTTTGCTGTCTTTAATCGTTTACCAATAAGTAAGGACAACTGGGAGCGCCTCTCAAAATTAAATTAAATTGCCCGTTATCCAGCCAGCATTGAGTAAATCTAAGTTTATCTAGTAATTTTAAGATTATTCTTAACTCAAAGAATTTAGACGTTTTAGGACTACTCGGGTAAACCTAGGTTTACACATGCTTGTAATATTATTAATAACAAATCTACTGGATGAAATAAGGAGTATTGGCAACAGTGTAATGGTTTCAAATAATTTAATCAAGTTTGTTACCTCGACACCAACAAACTCCCGGTAAGCCTCTGATAGGCCATACTGGGATATATTATAAAGCCGCCCGGAGCCAAGACATCCTCGGCAACACAATAATTCACTTTTAATTTCATCTTTAGGCGAAAAAATTATGTTCTGAGACACTGACCACATCTTTAGACTTTCGATCGACTCATAACTTAACTTAGCACTAATTTTACATTTATATTATAGATTAGTCTTTACTTAACGAGATAATTACGTGTATAATAATATTTTTAGTTTATAAATAAAATTAATTTGCGCCCTCACTGATCACTCATACATTTTGGAAAAATGTCAATGGCTGCGTTTTTACTTTTTAATTTCTAAATTCTAATTTCTAAGTAGCATTAGTGGCAAAGAAAAATAAACACAAAAGCCTTATTTAGGATGACACTATATGTAGTAACGCCGATTTACTAATTCCTACTATAATGATTCTTCCATAGGTACTAGATGGCGCTATAAACAATGAAAAAGTGGCGGGAAAATTTGTCTAGTACGTCTAGCACCGGTTTGAAACTTGAAATGTTCAACACGTAGAGGGAGTATAAAGTCAACTGTTCAACAGGCAGTGTTAGATAGAAAGATAGATAAGACTTTATTGTACACCACAAAAATAGAACATCAACAAGAAATACAATAACTTAATCAATAGCGAAGTACAATGGGCGGTCTTATCGCTGTGAGCGATCTCTTCCAGACAACCTTTGGATGGACAGGATTTTTTTAAGTGGGTCTTGTACTCAGTTCAGCACAAAAGTAGAGTATTCTTACAAACTCATTTAAAAATCGTGTTCTACTCAATACTGTTACGATATAAATTCAGTGCCTACCTATATAAAGAAGTTTCAACTGCCGATTCAGGTAATAAAATAAAACACAAATGCTCAAATGTTGTATAATTTATTATACGCCAATTACATTTATTGTATTTTACATTTTCAAACATTATTTATTCAATTATATTTAGCACCGGTTATATGAACAGCTTTATGGTGATAAGTGAGTTTTTATAGCAAAATCCGGCATACACGAGTGGGTCAACTGATGCTATCTTCACATACAATAAAGAATCATGGATGCGTCGCTACCTTATGGCCGTTCCCTATATTCTATTTACAGATAGATTTGCTTACTATCAATACAGTTTTGACAGATCTTCCATACAAAATGTGTCAATAATTAACTGCCAGCCAATTAAGTTATATGGTTGCCTGTAAGAGATTGCCCTGAGCGATAAGGCCGCCAATTGTACTATTATTTGTATTGTTTTTTTCTTTACATGTACTTTAAGTGTTGTACAATAAAGAATTATAAATAAAAATAAATAAGTGCAAGTTTTTTTTATCTCGGATAAAGATAAATATAATGACTTTATTCAAATAATAATTTAAATCGTATTTATCTTAATAAAATTATTATGTAAATAAAAAAACAGCTGTTGCTCGGGTTCAACGGCTGCGTATAAGCGCTTCGTACGTATTACATACTGAGTATCCCCCATTGTCGGGATTATGCTCGCTTAGATAGATAAGCCTTTAGTATATTTTAAAATACAAATTATTTAATTTAGATATGTTATGATGAAATTTGTAGACGCTAAAGAATTTCATCAAGTTCGACTTGATAACAGATACACAAGTAAAATAATACTGCTAAAAATTAGTTTAGTCGTGTGACGACAGAATTTACACTGTCATTAATTTTCCTCCTGCTCCTGTAAGGTGCAGGCATTTTCAAATGCACTGTCCTTACATGTAACTTCATGGAGTTCGATTGGGAGAACGCTTTACCACAATGAGAACATGTGTATGGCTTCACCCCGGTATGTACCTATAAAGGAAAAAATATATATTTATTTTACTTCATATACAAACGTATAAAGGTGGACTTAATGCCAGAGGCATTCTCTACTAGTCAAACCTGGGTGATGCAGAGAAGAAACAAAGTAGGTGTATATAAAATAATTTGTTAATATACATGAATATTAATAAGTGATATATAAGTGATCTCTCAGCAGTGAATAGGTTTTTAAAGCATAAGCCAGCAAACGAGCAATTAGGTCACCTGATCGTAGTGTTGAGTAGGACATACAAGAGTCAGTCCCATGACGAAATAAAGAGTGGCTCGAAATTTTACAAGGTGGTAGGTCCCTCGTTTGCGAGAGACCGGCTGGGTTGGTACCACCGCTTTGTCTATTTCTGCCGCCAAGCAACAGTGTGTAAGCACTGTTGTGTTCCGGTGTGAAGGACATTGAAGCCAGTGTAATTACTGGGCATTATGAGACTTAACACCTTATGTCTCGGGGTGACGAGCGCAGTCCAGTGTCATGCAGTGCTTTATTTAAAGTTCTGTGTGGCGTTGCTTCTGTTTATGAGCAGGCGTGGCGCTTACCATCAGGCGAGCGACCTGCTCGTCTCGTCAATCAATCTAATAATAATAAAAAAAAAAATGTTTACATGTACTACTTCAAATTTTATGTTATGTTACTCTTTTATGCTGTAGACAAAACCGCCCACAGCGTGATTACCACTTAATACTTTTTTTTTTTTTTTTTTTTTTTATCCTGGCTCGGCAAAGTGACTACGCTACACCTGATGGTAAGTATAGCGCAATATATATATATATATATATATTTACCCTGTCATGTCTGTTCAGTGCCGCTTTGTGTTTGAACGCCTTCGGACAGATGGGACATTTGAATGGGCGCTCTCCCGTATGAGTTCGTAGATGAATCTGGGGAAAGTAAGTTTTGATGCATGTATTTATTTATGACTAGCTTTTGCTCGCGGCTCCACCGGCGTGAACGGCCTGGATAAAAATTAGCCTGTGTCTTAATCTAGGTCATGGTTTATGTGTGTGCCAAACTTCATCCAAAACCATCAAGCTGTGGAATAGTTTGCCGGCACACGTGTTCTAAGTGGGATCCTTTAAACGGAGTGCGAAGAAGCAATTAAGCGGACCGACATAATTCTGCCGATCTGCGATAAATCGGAAACAACTGTCCCACGACTATAATATCGTAGGTATTTCATTTTTTTTTGTGTATCGTTAAAGAATGACATGTAGTATATATGGGCGCAAGTCGCCATCTACCGACATAATAATTGTCAAATATTGATCTTTATGTTTTTGGTGATCCTTTAAATGATTATATTATAGTGAAAATGTTTAAAATACATAAGATTGATGTTTAAATAGTTATTTGAAAGCATTAAACCGTTATTTATTAAGTTCCAACATTTAACAGACACTGGTTTGACCGTTTGAATGATTTGAAGACATTCAATGTTTAATTCGTTGTTAAAATACTCAATTTACTGCTTAAATAATCAATATAAAATCTATTACAAATAATGTAATTATTCTAAATCAAATTTAATCATTTTACGCGATAAGAGAATCTTCATTTCATTTGAATCCTCCTAGTAGCGCCATCTGTTGACGGGCGATGTAAGAAGAATGTCTGTTTGTATTTAAATAGATGCAATTTGTGTAAAATAAATCATTTGGAGTTACGTAAATTTCATAGATATATTTATTGTGAAGACTAAACTATATATCAAGAGTTATTTCGCATTAATTTAATTTGTTTGTTATAAAAGTAGTTGTAGTTGGTATAACCGGTTAATCCATTATAAAAACGGCAGAATTATGTAAAATTGATATACTTCTGTGTTGGCATTCGTACGGAAATAAACTACTCGAGTGATTCAGTGTATTTTCAATCGTGATGGATTCTGAACCCGTTAACCCTGGCTTATCGCCGACATATACGTTGTATCATTTAATGTGATAACCTAATCGCCACGCTGTATAAAGAACTTTATTATTCCCCTCAAATATATTAGTTAAAGGCTATTTAAAACTGATGGAGGGCATGACTGTCGATTGACAATAAAATGATGCACGCCATGTACGATGACGTATACATGACGCGGCGCACGCGTGCGAGGGAGACAGCGAGACAGTCGCACAACTCCTTCATTTTATTTCACACGCGTTTTAATTAATGTTTGAAACATTAATTGTGATCTCATTTTTCAATTTTGATTCCGTTTACGTAATAAAAAAACAAATTAACGATATTTATGAAATAACTCCTATTAGGTAATTTTTATAAAACAATTTTCAATTACGATTCTAAAAATCGGAGTTCGATACCCGTATTGTAATTTGTGTCCGGTATGGCGATATGCTCGTCTACCACATCATTGGACGCGAATAAGTTTGGCACCTTTGCCTACCCCTTCGGGGATAACGGCGTGAGCACACATACCTGCAATCTCTGACACACGCTGAACTTCTTCGGACATTCGGGACATTGGAACGGCTTCTCTCCAGAGTGGATCCTCTGATGATGCACCAATGACGCCTTCGACTGCAATATTAGTTCCAGTTATTGTATTTAACGTACACGAAAAACTTAAGACAGAAGAGAATAACAAATTCAACTGACACGTTGCTATTCATAATTAAAAGACAAAATAAAACACTGTCTAACAGAAAACCGGCGTAAAGTAGCAGCTTGCTGCTGCGTTTCGTACGGTGAGTGAGATATCCGGAGGCCCAAACCCCCTCCCCTTCCCAATTCCTTAAATATCCCTTTCCTTTAAGGTCGGCAACGCACACATGATTCTTTTGGTATTGTAGGCGTACATGGGCGGTGGAGATCACTTACCATCAGGTGACCCACTTGCTCGTTTGCCGGCCTATACCATAAAAAAAGAGTTCTTATCTAATATATAAAATTCTCCTGTCACAATGTTAGTTACCATACCCCTCCGAAACGGCTCGACCGATTTTTATGAATTGTTATATGCATATTCAGTAGGTCTGAGAATGGGCTACTATCTATTTTTCATCCCCCTAAATGATAAGGGTTGTCCACTGCCAACATTTTATTTTTATTTTTTGGACATTTTTATTTTCTTATTAAAAAATACATACAACCCTAAATTCACCCTTCTACCATCAACCCCTATTTTTGAATAGCGACATTAGTATTTTTGTCAAGCGAGTTTTTCACACCGATCGCGATGACGGGACTCGCTTGATGCGATCACCCCCCTCGCCGCGCCACCACTCGAGTCCACTACTACTACTACTACTAGTACTACTACTACTGTCGCTATTTTAATACAGGAAATAGGCGGTCACACGGGCGGAGCCGCCCGCAACAGCTAATTGAATATGAAATTATTCCACTTTAGTCAACAAGGAATCGAACCCACGCCTCTCGCTTCACAGCCGGCTACTCACCCACCGCGCCACGGAGGTTGTTAATACATATATCATTTGGTAACAAAAAATCTATAATATTTGATTTGAACTCACAATACATTTTTTCCCGCATATTTCGCAGACGACAATCATCTTCCTGCGCGTCTCCTTACTAGTGTTTATCTTCACGCCGAGGTGCACGCGTTGGTAGTGGACAGCGATAGAACGCTTATGCGCAAACGTTCTGTTACACTGAAAATTAACTAATAATACTACTAGCCCTGTATTATACACGTCCCACTGCTGGGCACAGCCCTCCTCTATTGAATGAGAGGGGTCAGGCCTTACTCCACCACGCTGGACTAATGACTGCAGACTTCACATACCTTCATAATTATTATGAAGAACTTCTCAGGAATTTCCGATTCCTCACGATGTTTCTTTCACCGTTAAAGCAAGTGATAATTAACAATTAGTACACACATAACATAGAAAAGTCAGAGGTGTATGCTCTTGGGGCTGGTTTCGAACCTGCGACTTTCGTCGACAGTCCATACTATTCCTCAATGATCTATTGCTGAAAAAACTAACTTATGAAAACACTCACGACGTCAAATATAAAATCATCTGTAACTTTTAAAAGTCTGAACAGATAACATTTTGCAATCGATTTTTTGCTAGAACGATTTAAAAATCGATTCGAATTAATTTCGTAGATCGATGTTATCGTCAAAGATTGAAAAAAAGATAGACAAAGATTGGAATAAAACTAGTTTATACGGATTTTATCGCGGTTTAATTTTTTTCTTTTAGCCCCGAGGTTTCGAAAGCTTTTCAGCCTTCGTGGTCTCGGGAGAGACTGTCAGTCAGTCAGTCAGTCACTCCCGATAAAATCCGTACAAACTAGTTTTATATCAATGTGTAATATTCGCGTAAACATAAGAAATCACTAGACAAAGATTACTTACATGTTCACATTTCAAAGAGCCAACTCTGTGATGAATCCGCAAATGGTCATGGAGTATCTCATCGGTGAGGAAACTATGTCCACATTCCGCACATGGCTTCAATGCGGTTCCGCACCCGAGATTATTCGGACCTAGTGATATGTGGAACTGTAGAGCTGCCTCATTGTGAAATATGGCTTTACACGTCGAACACGCGAACTCTTCCGGCTAAAATAATAACAGAACATACATAAGTTTCTTATTTACATACGCACATACATACGCACTCACGCCTGTAATCCCCGAAGAGGTAGGCAGAGGTGTAAATAGTACACCCACATTTCGCCGAGCGTATCTCCGTCCCACGATGTGATAGGGGGCGAGCCTATCGCCATACCGGGCACAAATTCCAGACTCCGGGCTGATACTGAGCATTTCGTAATAGAAAAACCCAATACCACTTTACCCGACCCGGGCATCGAACCCGAGACCTCAGCGTTGGCCTCAATCGTAACGCGTACGCATTACAACTGCGCCACCGAGGCAGTCAAGTTTCTAACTTATTTCTTGATCATATAACTTATACAATATGTAACAAAAACCCTGTCGGCCCTTTTAGAGTCGTGAAGATAAACATACACAGCTTAATAAAAATAGTTAAATAAAAAAATAATACACAGAAGCTAGATGTTATCCTTACACAGGTAGCTTAGGAAAATGAACATATTTAAAAAAAATAACTGAAATGTGATGAACAGCTGACTCTGTGTGACTGTTTTTTGCATGTAGACGCTGCAACTTGCTATCTCGCTCTGGCTCCGATGTATCGCTCTTGCAGAGGTAATCAATCGAAATACGGTTCACAAACAATAAAATAATTAAAGTATAAAAAATAAATATGATTATTTTTATAGTCTCATTTTCGTATGCGAGTTATTTCATGACGTTTGAATATCGATTCTGATATCACAGTTAAAACGGCCAACAGGGTTTTTGTTACATACTGTATATATAATTTTGTAATCCTCTTTTATTTTCCTTTATTTTGATACCCTACTCGATAGGTTTGGTTATGTTTTTTTTTATTAACATATTACTATTTCGCGCCAAAAATCCGCCATTTTATTTTATTTTTCAAACACCTATCTAAGGAAACTTGGGTTTTTAAGACGAATATAACGATACCTGTCGAAATCCATCCAGCCGTTTGGAATATACGTAGGTAATAAAGAAATTTACAAACATACAAGATACGAACGAAAAACATAATCCTCCCAGGCAGTCCGGTAAAAAACAGGGTAGGTGCGAAATAGAATCATTTTATAATCGGTTAACAATATTGATCTGTAGTCCGAGACATATTAGCGCATCGCAAATCCTTATACCAGCTAATTGCAACTTCTCCGATAAAAAATAAATGTCCTAATCCAGGTCTACCTGTGTGCCTAATTCCATCCAAATCCGTTCAGCCGTTAACGTGATATTGACTAACAAACATCCAAATTTCACTTCTGTATTGATAGATATTAATAAATAGTATGATTGTACCAACCTGACTGACCCTGTGCGCTTTCTTCTTGTGTATATTAAGCCCGTTGACCCCCAAAAACGCCTCGCCGCACAGATCGCAGCGGTGTTTGGACGGGTGTTGCAACCTCAAGTGTGTGAGATAGCTCGTGGACTTCGTGAATGTAGAACCGCATACTTTACACCGGAATGTGTGGCTGGACATATTAAAACACTAGGTTTTGCTCGAGAGGTATGCAAGTGGAAATCCGTTGTCTCTGCCTACCCCTATGGGAAACAGGCGTGACTCTATGTATGTATGTAGGTTTTGCTCGCAGCTTCACCCGCTTGAATGGCCTTTTCCGGGATAAAACGCCTATCACCTAATCCGGGTTATGGTCTATCTGTGTGCCAAATTTCACTCAAAACCGTTCAGCTATTAAGGCGTCATTAACTAACAAACATACAAATTTACAAACTCACAAACACCCAAACTTTGACATATACAGTAATACATATATGTATTAGGATTCTGAATTAAGATAATATTTTTAAAGCAACGGCAGGTGATTGAGCAAATAACTAAAACCGACATAAAGTGGCAGCTTGCAGTTGTTTAGTACAGTGAGTGAGATATCCGGAGGCCCAAATCCACGTCCCCTTCCCAATTCCTTAACCGTCTATTTCCCAAGGTCGGCAACGCAACTGAGATTCATCAGGTATCGTAGATGTTCATAGGCGGTAAGGATCCTTTACCATTCTGGAATTCGATTTCTTTCTTTCTTTCAGCATTTTACTTGACTGACTGGAATATAGGTGAACTTTGACTGAACTTCGGCTGGACTTGGACCGAACTTACTTTGACTGTGACTTTAACTTTGAATAATACAAAGACATTGGACTTTGAATTGTGATTCAAATTTACTTACGCACTCACTCACTGATTAATAACAATATCTCAAGAAATACTACAGTTAGGATCATGAAATTTGATCAGACGATAGTCTGTGTAACCGTTGAGATAGGATTTTTGGGATTAAAATAAGATCATCATCATCAGCCACAAGACGTCTACCGCTGAGTATAGGCCTCCCCTAATGCCTTCAGGCCTCGCTGTTGCAAGTGGCCTGCATCGGCTTCCTGCAACCCTTGTCCGGTCTTCGGTCCATCTCGTCTCAACAGGATGTCGAGCTTTATATTAAACACAGGAGCAGAGCAGTAATATGCACGGGACGGCATGTAACTTTATAAAATAGATATGTATACTCACCCGTTATGCCAGTATGCATGCTCCCTGGCGCGATGTCTGGACCGCGTGACGTGCGCACACGCTCGACAAACGAACTTGCGCGCGTGCGCCGCGAGCGTGTGCGAACGCAACGCTCGCGGACTGTCCCAACATGTGTGGCACACGTCACATACGTGAGGACCGGCTGACTACATAATAGACAATAATAAGGTGGTAGGTCCCTCGTATGCGAGAGGCCGGCTGGGTTGGTACCACCGCGCCGTCTATTTCTGCCGCCAAGCAACAGTGTGTAAGCACTGTTGGGTTCCGGTTTGAAGGACATTGAAGCCAGTGAAATTTCTGGACATCATGAGACTTAACACTTTATGTCTCGGGGTGACTAGCGCAGTCGTGTTATTCAGTACTTTGTTATTTAAAATTCTGTGTGGCGTTGCTTGTGTTTATGGGCAGGCGTGACGCTTACCATCAGGCGACCGACCTGCTCGTCTCGTCATTCAAGCTAATAAAAACCCCTATCGCACTCACTGTCTCACAGCTGTTAAACTCCCGCGTTTTGTGACGCAATATTACAGAACCTTGAATTACAAAGTACTGCATGTAATTGGACTGCGCTCCTCACCCCGAGACATAAATAAATAAATACACGTCCAACAGTCACACACATAGTCCTGACCCCACACTAGGTAAGCCTGTATCGTGGGTATCAGCAACTACGAGGGAATTGCCAACCCACAACACCCAGACCCGAGACAAATATGTGTGGATCAGACAAACATTTGTCAAGGTGCGGGAATCGAACCCACAGCCTCACGCTTCGCAACCGGCTACTCGCCCGCTGCGCCACGGAGGCTGTCTCATATGTCTGTAACATAAGTTGTTAAGTCTCATTATGCCCAGTAATTTCACTGGCTTCAATGCCCTTCAAACCGGAACACAGCAGTGCTTACACACTGTTGCTTGGCGGCAGAAATAGATAAAGCGATGGTACCAACCCAGACGGCCTCTCGCATACGAAGGATCTACAACAATAGGGTAGTTGACTAGATTATTTTTATTATTTAAATCAATAAGTTACGTTACTCAAAATCTATTGCAGAAAGAATTTTATAAATGGGACCAAAAATAAATAAGTTAGACGCCATTCAAATCCTGTAGAAAGGGTAATTGTCAAATGACAGACGACGCAAACTTTGACGTCACTGTGTAAAATGTTCATTATGGTGCACGCGTGCAAGCGAGATAGTGAGATATCCCTACGACGCACCCACTTTTCCTCACACCAACATTTAAAATAATAACTGCGGGCACATTTCTGAACCATATTTGATTGTGTTTTAATAAAAGGGTTTCTTTTTGTTGCTTATAAAATAATGTATAAAATTCAATATAGGAAACTACCCTATTACACACACACACACACACACACATAATTCTTTTGTCTTATTTTCTAAATCTTTCACTTACCGGGTCATGACGAAACATATGATTCTTAAACGTAACGTCAGTTATAAATCCTTTATAACATTTGTCGCATTTGTAAAGTGAATTTTGATAATTTATTGTCAACTTTCGCGCCAAAACTTCCTGTATTTGTTCCTCTTTTGTCAACGTTACTAATTCTATGTTAACATTTTGAAACTCCTCTTGTTTTATTGCTGTCGGTACAACTTTCGTTGTGATTTTTTTTCTTTTCTTTCGTTTCACTTTTAAAGATAAAGGTTCGTCTTCACTGCTCGCGTTTTCTTTTATATTCGCGTCTATGGGTACGTCGCTTACATCTGTAGAAAAGAAAAAAGATTTATAATTAATTAATTTTCTGGAAGTAGTATTTAATAGACAATCTTACATTATTGTTGATTTCAATTATTATTTTTTCAATTAATTTATAAGATTATTATTGTGACATTGGCGATCCCGGGTCGGGTAAAGTGGTATTGGGTTTTTCTATTACCAAATGTTCAGTATCAGCCCGGAGTCTGGAATTTGTGCCCGGTATGGCGATAGGCTCGCCCCCTATCACATAAGGGACGGAGATACGCTCGGCGAAATGTGGCTGTAGTGGTTACACCTCTGCCTACCCCTTCGGGGATTACAGGCGTGAGTGGTGGAGCGTTTACAAGGTGGTAGGTCCCTCGTATGCGGTGGGTTGGTACCACCGCTTTGTCTATTTCTGCCGCCAAGCAACAGTGTGTAAGCACTGTTGTGTTCCGGTGTGAAGGATATTGAAGCCAGTGAGATTACTGGGCATTATGAGACTTAACACCTTATGTCTCGGGGTGACGAGCGCAGTCCAGTGTCATGCAGTGCTTTGTTATTTAAAGTTCTGTGTGGCGTTGCTTCATTTATGTTTATGAGCAGGCGTGACGCTTACCATCAGGCGAGCGACCTGCTCGTCTCGTCATTCAATTTAATAAAAAAAAAAGAGTGCGTGCGTAATAGTTTGACAGCACTCCTACTATTTTATACTTACCATCAGACGCAGTGCAGTCACCAGGTCCTCTGAAATCGTGTTGATCCACATCATTGCTACATTCCTCAGGACTTGGGCATCTGTCATCAACTTCCTCTTTAATTTGGAATACCACACTCTGACAGACGTATGGAAACATTAGATTATTGTACCTCCTGTCAATATTCAGGATGGCGGTAGAGGTTGACTGAAAAAAGGAGAAATTTAACCGACTTAAAAAGCTTTAAAAAGAGGTGTAGTGTTTTTTTATAGCATAGGCCGGCAAACGACCCAGTGGGTTACCTGATGGTAAGTGATCTCCAACACCTATGTACGCGCACAATACCAAAAGAATCATGAGCGCGTTGCCGACCTTAAAGGAAAGGTATAATTAAGGGATTGGGCCTCCGGATATCTGACGCACCACACGAAACGCAGCAGCAAGCTGCCACTTTACGTCGGTTTTCTGTGAGACTGTGGTAACGGTGCCGGACGAGCCGGCCTATTCGTGCTGTAGACATAACTGTCTACAGCGTGGCTCTACCACTTCTTATATATACAATATGTAATAAAAACCCTGTCGGGCGTTTTAACTGTGATATCAGAATCGATATTCAAACGTAATGAAATAACTCGCATACGAAAATGTTATTTACGAGACTATAAAAATAATCATACATATTTTTTATAATTTAATTATTTTATTAATTGTGAACCATATTTCGACTGATGACCTCTGCAAGAGCGAGATAGCAAGATAGCAAGTAGCGCTGCGTGCTCGCCCGGTTACGTCAGTACGACACATGAGTCAGCTGTTCATCACTTTTCAGATGGAAATTACATTTTTTTAAAATGTTAATTTTTCTAACCTACCTGTGTAAGGATAATATCTCGCTTCTGTTTATTTATTTTTTAATTTAACATTTTTATTAAGCTGTCTATATGTCTATCTTCACGACCGTAAAAGGGCCGACAGGGTTTTTGTTACATACTGTATAATTAGGAAAATAAAAATCCACACCATTCCAGACTGTAGTACAGTAACATTCAATAGGTCCATAGCTCTCATACATTTGTCTTTGAACGATACACTCTTCAACAACAATGTGGTGCAGAACGAACACATGTATTCTGGATAATTTTCTGATTTCACCATCTGAAATAAAATAAAAAATAAATATACTGTCAGAGATGTGGCTTGCAGTTATAAAGATAAAAGAAAGAAGGAAGTTTATTATTTGAGCAATAATTACAGCGTTTCTTTGTTTTTTACTAGCATGAATGATGAGACGAGCTAGTCGCTCGCCTGATGTGTTTACATACTGTTGCTTGGCGGTAGAAATAGACAAAGCGGTGGTACCAACCCAGATGGCCTCTCGCATATGAGAGACCTTGTAATCCTTGTTACAATAGTAAAAAATGCATTATGTTAGACATCCATGTCGCGGAAATGAAGCTGCGGTGGATGTGCAATGTTACAAGTTACACTATGTAACATTGCACATTGGTGATGCGTTGAGGCCGTAGGTTTGATTCCCACACCGAGACAAACATTTGTGTAGCCCACAAATATTTGTTTTGGGTCTGGGTGCTGTAGGACCACAAATCCCGCATAGTTTATGTTACCCAAGATACATGTTAAGCTAGTGTGGGGTCGGGACTATGTGTGTTGGGTGTATTTTATTTTTATTAATAATAAGCATGCTGAAGTGGAAGTGGGCCGGTCATGTCTGCAGACGGACGGATGGTCGGTGGAGCAGAAATGTGCTGGAGTGGAGACCACAGTTAGGCAAACATAGTGTAGGGCGCCTTGCTGGCTGCTGCACGGTGGACCGACGACTTGAAAAAGATGGCGGGTAGCGGGTGGATGCGGGCTGCTCAACACCGGGATGGTTGGCGCTCACTTGGGGAGGCTTACGTCCAACAGGCTGAGATATATATACATATAATAATGTAAAAATTAATAAATATAAGATACATTTCTCCAGCAGAATTATTTAAATTGATCGATCGAGCTTCAATTCCAGTAAATCTTACAGAAATTTTCAGTCTTGATTTTTGCCTATCCCGTAAAATTAAATATCTTGTAGTTACCCCTTTTTGTTTGCCAGCTCCTCAAATAATGACCACTGATTTAGTTCAAATTTATATGTATATTCTATGGTTCCAAACCAATTATACCATATGGATCCACCGGTGTTTGATGAAGTCAGCCAATTAATTTCTAAAGCCCTATTGAAATTCCATGTTTTTTTGAAACTTCGAAAAACTTACCTTGATTCCAGTCAGACTTTCGTAAGCGTTTACAAGGTGATTAGAGCGCATGTTGTGTAGTTTTACACCTGTGGCGAGGCATGCACGGCATGCTAATAATTCCTCCATTATAATAAACACACCTTTCACTCAACATTAAAGAAATATTAATGTAAAATTAATCGTAAAAATAACAACAAAATAACACATCCTTCAGAGTGCGGTACATTTTTTTTTTTTTGTATTTTTGTTCCATAAGGAACCGGTTAAGATCAGACCATACTGCCAAGTCATCAGTTATATTATTTTCATAATTTCCAAGAACGATGAAACAGGGGTGTGACCGATTTCAAGACCTTGATGGACTATTGGTGTAAATTCCTTCCAGTTCGATGCTTCTTAGATGACTTTCTTCAAGCGAATCCTAAGCACAAGGTTGACAATACCCTTGATCAAAAATCACCTAAATCCACTTATTTCAATGTTTCCATACACTATTCATCATCATTAATGATTATTGCACAAAACCACACCACTTTTATACAACAAACACAACTTTAAACCAGTTTAGGAAATAATTAAAACAAGAGAGCCACCGCACTGTAAGAATTCCCGCCAAAACTCGAGTTCGGTATTTTTTTTTTTTTTTTGTATGTTTGTTCCATAAGGAACCGGCTAAGATCAGAGACCATGCTGCCAAGTCATTAGTTATATCTTTTCTTATATTCCAAGAACGATGAAACAGGGGTGTGGCCGATTTCAAGGTCTTGCTGGAGTTTTGGTGATAATTCCTTTCAGTTCAATGCTTCTTAGACGACTTTCTTCAAGCGAATCGAAAGCACAAGGTCGACAATACCCTTGATAAAAAATCACCTAAATCCACTTATTTCAATGTTTCCATACACTATTCATCATCGTTAATGATTATTGCACAAAACCACACCACTTTTATACAACAAACACAACTTTAAATCAGTTTAGGAAATAATTAAAACAAGAGAGCCACCGCACTGTAAGAATTCCCGCCAAAACTCTTCTCGAGTTCGGTACATTGTTTATTATCTATGATTGATATTAGGGAAGTGCAGTTTCGTTCCATAGATTATCACAAGGGGTGAAAATTTAAATGAAGGTAATAAAGATTACGAAAGTTACATGGTATGTCCCGAAATGTGCAGGGTGTAAAATCAATTATACTGTAATTTAACAATTAGTACAAATAATAATTTCTTAGAATGGACAGCCGAATATTTATTTTGAGGTTATCGTCAAACCGGTTATCAACGACGTTAAAGTATTTTTATATTTTTCTTATGCGTCAGAAGTTTAAAATTAAATAATACTATGTTTAATACAATTTTGATTAAGATAATCGATTATATAAATCAAGTAGTTGATTATAGTGTAACTCACTAGTCATTTCCGTTTTGCAGAAAATAGTAAATCAAGATGGCGACGGTATAGAAAATTAATTTTTTTACATTCTGTATCTGGCGTGGCCGTTTTTGTTGCAATTTTGAAATTACTAATCTGTGACAAAATGAGCGAGGAAGACATGTTTTATTGTTCATTTGTTAGTATACATTATATTATCTGTGAGTGTGGGGAGACTTTTCCAACAGAAGATGCATTACGATTACATTTAAGTCAAGAACATCCACACAAAAGAGAAAGAAAAGAATATAAATGCGGAGTGGTAAGTGACATTTTTCTCTAGTATTTATATAATAATAGCACATCTTATTTTACCTATCTGAATATCCAACCTACAAGCTAGAATTCAAAGTTCTCTCATCATGTTTACACAAAAAAATCAACAGGAATTGCAATAAATAGATACGTTGTTATACTATCCTATATTAAGATCCTATAAATATAACTAAGTTATTGTTTTAGACTGAACATTTTCGTTGAAATATCACAAAAATGACACTGATATGTCCCACTGCAGGGCTCAAGCTTTCCTTCTATCCATTCATCATTCAATATTATTATGTATTTTTTTGTAAATACTTCACAATAATCATTACATTAATAACATATCTGATAAATAAATCTTTGGTAGTCTGCTCATAGAACGGAAATCCGCTTTAAATATAAAATATGTAATAAAAATCATGTTGGGTGTTTTAACTGTGATATCAGAATCGATATTGAAACGTAATGAAATAACTCACATACGGAAATGATTGTAGTTAATTTTTTGGGAACCATATTCCATTTGATTACCTCTGCAAGAGTGATGACTTGGAGCCAGAGCTAGATGGCAAGTTGCGGCGTCTATGTGCATCAAACGATTCGTCAATACGTCTCATCAGTCTGCTGTTCATCACTTTTCAGTGAAAATATTTTTTTTAAATATGTTAATTTTTCTAAGCGACCTGTGTAAGTATAATATCTCGCTTCTGTTTATTATTATTTTATTTTAACTATTTTAATTAAGCTGTCAATATGCCTGTCTTCACGACCTAGAAAGGGCCAATAGGGTTTTTGTTACTGTATATATGTATTAGGTCCTAGATATCCATACATCCAGTACCTGGACACAGGTGATCATTCTCTATCAGGTAACCCACTTGCTTGTTTACCTGCCTCTGCTATAAAAAGACTACTTTTATCCTGGAAAACATAATCACTCATTGAGTAAAGCTATTTTACATACTTTCAGCTGCGGACGATACACAAATATTTGCTTTATGTATGGGTGTTGCGAGACCATAAGCTCCTCGTAGTTGATACCCACAATACAGGGATTATGTGTGTGTAGGTTATTTATTTATAAACAATTTGTTCCAGTGTGAAGCTGTCTTCAACTCAGAACAACAATGTATCAGTCATTACGAGAGTACTCACATTGATATAAAAATAGAGCATGATTATGTGGAGGGTAGTCAGAGTCCTGACCGAGAATATGAGTACTATCAGGTGCAGGAACCAGTCAACCGAGTCATATGTGAAGTGTGTGGCCAGATTTATTATGTAAGTGTTTCTTTAGTATGTTCTATTGTGTAAGGTATGAACTGATAATTGTCATAATAATGGTCATGATAACTGTCACTGATAATGTTAGTTGTCACTGATAATGACTATGATAATTGTGACTGATAATGTTAGTTGTCACTGAAAATGGTCATGATAACTGTCACCGATAATGTTAGTTGTCACTGATAATGACCATGATAATTGTCACTGATAATGACCATGATAATTGTCACTGATAATGGTCATGATAATTGCCACTTATAATATACTGATGATAATTATACATAAGCTCTCACCTCTTTAATCTCCGAAGGGGTAGACAGAGGTACAACCAGTGCACCCATATTTCGCCGAGCTTATTTTCTACCCATGATGTGATAGGTAGCGAGCCTATAGCCATAACTGGCTTAATACCAGACACCGCGCTGATACTAAGCATTACTAAATAGGAAATCCCAGCATCACCTTTGTCCATTCCGGGAATCGAACCCGAGATCTCAGCACAGCAGCCGTACTACGTATAATGATAATTGACACTAAAAATGGTCATGATAATTGTTGCTGATAATGACCATGATAATGGTTATGACAGTAAAAATTCTAGTTAAATTATAATGCAAGGACTTGCAGTGCACTGTTTAGTAAATTTATAATTATATAAATTTATAAATTAGTATATTTTTCACTAACTGTCTCGGTGGCGCAGTTGTAATGCGTACGCGTTATGACTGAGACTGACGCTGAGGTCTCGGGTTCGATCCCCGTGTCGGGTAAAGTGATATTAAATTTTTCTATTACGAAATTCTCAGTATCAGCCGGAGTCTGGAATTGTGCCCGGTATGGTGATGGGCTTGCCCCCTATCATATCATTGGATGGAGATACGCTCGGCGAAATGTGTGTGTATTCGTTAGTGCGTATGTATGTATGTATGTATATTTATCCCTATAATATCTTTATAGGACAACAGTGATCATATATGTCCATCGGACACAGAGAAGAAATTCATTCCGTACAAAGTGAAGCGTATGAAGAAGATGCAAGGGAGGAAAGTTGTATGTGAAGTATGCGGCAAGAATTATGCCGTGAGTTGGTTTTATTTTATAGCATAGGCCGGCAAACGAGCAACTGGGTCACTTAATAAGTGATCTCCACCGCCCATTTACGCGCATAATACCAGAAGAATTGAACGCGTTGCCGCCCTTAAAGGGGTTGGGAAGGGGAGGGGGATTTGGGACTATGGATATCTCAATCACCGTACGAAACGCAACAGCAAGCTGCTACTCTACGTCCGTTTTCTGTGAGATAGTGGTAACGACCCGGACGAGCCGACCCATTCTCATTGGCTCTACCACTCATATGTCTCAAAGAATACCAATGTAGAGTATCGCCTTGCTGTTGCATTTCGTATGTTTAGTGAGATATCCGCAGGCCCAAATCCCCTTTCCTAATCCATTATGAAAAATAGTGAAATAGTTTTATTAATCATGTAGGCAATTAAAACAACTCTTATGACAAGTCAGTACAAAATAAACAAACTTATGTATAGAAATCATATCAATTAATGTATACATGACATACATAGCATCGTCAAAATACACTGGGCATCTATAAATTTTACAATATTTTTATTATGGAATAGTCCATAATTATTAAGTATTATTATTATTTTTTATGGGTTGATATGGACCATAGTCATTACCGCAACGGCACGTGTTTTAAAACTACCACCGGATACAAAACGACCCAGCCTGAGAAGGCCCGGCGAAGCAAACTCAGTGGGCTCACTTTACCACTGGATTGAACGCGGCGCGACCCAGTCCTGAGAAGATCCGGCTAGACAAACTCAGTAGGCAGGTTATTAATCTTAAATTATTTAGGGAAATACAAAGTCCTATTTTTATTTTAAGGGAGATTGATACGGACCATGTGTATCTCCAAATTGTTGTTTAAAAACTACCACCGGATTCAAACGCGACCCTGCCTGAGAAGACCCGGCGGAACAAACTCAGTTTTTGGTCCGGTTTTTCTCTTAATGATGTCTTTCCTTAAACACGACGAAGATTGCCCTCAGCTTGCAGCTTGTTATAAAATATTTTATTTATTTAAATCTTTATTGTACACCAGAACATACACAGTATGATAAAAAAAAATACATAAATAGGCACAATTGGCGGTCTTATCGCTCAAGGCAATGTCTTACAGACAACCATGAGATAGAGAAAAGAGAAAAAGATAGTCAAAGGCGTACAATCAATAGAAAAAACTTAAAAATACATTTGAAATAAATACAAATATATATATAATAAATAATAAATAGTAATAAAGTATGTACATACAATCATAAATATACACTATATACATATCAAATATAATAGGTATAATATACGTTACTAATATAATAGAATATTAAATAAAACAATGTCACTCAATTGTCAAATAAATTATAACAGAAAGTGTTCCTTGACCATTTTTTAAAAACTGCCAGAGATTGCGCACACCTTATGGCAACTGGCAACGCATTCTACAACCTAGTCGCCTGTACAGTGAATGATTTATCTATAAATGTTGTGGAATGTGCCGGCATCTTTAGTTTCAAGTTCTCCGATGATCGCAGGCACCTTGTATGCGTGTCATGAAGAAATTGGAAACGAGATTTGAGATAGGTAGGGGTAAGGGGATTAAACAGTATATTGTAAAGAAGAGAAAGAATGTGGGTATTCCGGCGAAGTCGTATAGGTAACCACTTGAGTTTGAGCTTGTTATGAAATATTATTGGCGTGCCAAGTAAATATATATTTTTATTCCAGTCTCAAGCAGCCCTTCGGTACCATCAGCGAGTGCACACCGGTGAGAGACCATACAAATGCACAATGTGTGAGAAAAGCTTTACCATGCCCTTGTTCTTGCAGGTAAATATCATATATCATATTATGTATTAATTACTTTTTGTAACTATTATTATTTAACTTAGACTGCCTCGGTGGCGCAGTTGTAATGCGTACGCGTTACGATTGAGGCCAACGCTGAGGTCTCGGGTTCGATCCCCGTGTCGGGTAGTGCTGTTGGGGTTTTCTATTACGAAATACCCCAGTATCAGCCCGGAGTCTGGAACTTGTGCCCGGTATGGCGATAGGCTCGCCCCCTATCACATTATGGGACGGAGATGCGCTCGGCGAAATGTGGGTACTGATTACACCTCTGCCTACCACTTCGGGGATTACAGGCGTGAGTGCGTATGTATGTATTATTTAACTAAGATTGTAACCTGTTTTTATTGATGGTAAGCAAATCTATCTTTATATAGAATATAGGGAACGGACATAAATGAGTTGCGGTCAATTGACCGTAACTTTGCGCGAAATGTTTATGTACCGCACAGCCCGTCCAGTAGTGTACATACACCATGCTGGACTAATGCGGGTTGGCAGACTTCACATTCCTTTGATATTCCTATGGAGAACTTCTCCAGTTTTTCGGTTTCCTCACGATGATTCCTTCACCGTTAAAGCAAGCAATAATTAAAAATTAATACACATGTAAATTAGAAAAGTTGTCTCATGCTTTTGGGGTTGGTTTAGAACCTGCGACATTCGTCTCGACAATTTTTTAAAATTTGTTTTATTAGCTTGAATGACGAGACGAGCAGGTCGCTCGCCTGATGGTAAGCGCCACGCCTGCTCATAAACAGAAGCAACACCACACAGAACTTTAAATAACGAAGCACTGCATGACACTGGACTGCGCTCGTCACCCCGAGACATAAGGTGTTAAGTCTCCTAATGCCCAGTAATCTCACTGGCTTCAATGTCCTTTAAATCGGAACACAGTTGCTTGGCGGCAGAAATAGACATCGCGGTGGTACCAATCCAGCTGGCCTCTCTCATACGAGGGACCTACCACCTTGTAAACGCTCCACCACTCACCGCTGAGCTATCATAGCCAGTCTTTGTTAATATGTATATCTTATTTATTTATTTATTTATTGGAATAGGACGATATGAATACCACTTATACTATTCGATAGGTACAATACAAAAAAATATATATTTAATAATATAATAGATTCATCCATCATTCTCGCAAAACCTCAAGCATTCTAACATAAATGATTTTCTGTCACTCGTAAACATGTCACACTCTGGTTTCGAGTCAAGAAATGTGTTTAGCAAGTTGAGCGTGCGAGGCAATGGAGATTTGGATCTGGCAACCGTACTACCGAGCGGTACTGCGATTTTTTTTTTATGGTATAGGCTAGCAAACGAGCATGTGGGTCACCTGATGGTAAGTGATCTCCACCGCCCATGTACGCCCACAATACCAAAAGGAACATGGGTGCGTTGCCGACCTTAAAGGAAAGGGATAATTAAGGGATTGGGAAGGGGAGGGGGTTTGGGCCTCCGGATATCTCACACACCATACGAAACGCAGCAGCAAGCTGCTACTTTACGCCGGTATTCTGTGAGACAGTGGTAATGACCCGGACGAGCCGGCCCATACATGCTGTAGACAAGTGTCTACAGCGTGGCTCTACATCTCAAAATAACTAATAACTCAATAACTAATGTTTGTACATTACAGATTCATATTCGTACACACACCGGTGAACGCCCATACAAATGTCAACATGAGGGTTGTGTTAAAGCGTTCAGTAACAAAGCTGCCCTTCTTAGACACGACCGGGTAAATATATTCCACTAACTAACTAACTACTGTAAGGGAATACTGACATTTAGAATTTTTTTAATATTAATTATTACATTTTGTTTTACTTTTTTAATGTTAGTACGAGTGCTAAGTATGTCTGGTATACTCTTTGCTATTTCTTGAAATGGCCAATCCAGGTATTTCTGTACATTACACTCGCATAATAACCCCATTAAGCGAGTGTAATGTAATGTACATGTACAGAAATTCTTCGACTAGATTTTTTTTGCGGAAAGAATTTTATAAATCGGACCAAAAATAAATAAGTTAAAAGCCATTCAAATCCTGTAGAAGGGGTAATTGTCAAATGGCAGACGACGCAACCTTTGACGTCACTGTGTAAAATGTTCATTATGATGCACGCGTGCAAGCGAGATAGTGAGATATCCCTACTACGCACCCAATTTGCTCATACTAACATTTAAAGTCATAACTGCGAGCACAATTCTGAACCAATTTTGATAGTGTTTTAATAAAAGTGTTTCTTTTGCGTATCATTTTCTGTTGCTTATAAAATAATGTGTAAAATTCAATATAGGAAACTACCCTATTCTGTAAAACAATGTCTGGACATTAAAAGAGGCCATAACCCATGAGTTTGTTTCGGCATTTCTTCTCATGGCTAGCCCCGAAATGCCGTCGTAAATGTAATGTTACATAAAAAATGATTAACATGTAAATGGATATTTATGATCCAATTTACATAAATGATTTGAATTTGAATTTGAACTGCATGCGTCTCCGCCGACTTGAAAGATTTTCACTGGCTTAAGTTGAGCTGCTCTAACTCTATTCAAAATTAATTGTATTATCGTAGTGCAAATATTGTAAATGAATTTTATAAAGAGCAACGTTAGAGTTTCTTGTCCGTTCTTCTCTAGCGAAACAGCATTCCGAAATGGCGGTAGAGTTTAAATTTGACTGAATCTAAATGATGTATAACATTTTATGGATTCAATAAATTATTTTTATTTGAAAGGTTACAAGGATATTCCTATTACATACTGTGTATCCTGCAGGTTCACACTGGCGAGAAGCCGTACGAGTGTCCGCAGTGTGGTAAATCATTCACGCAGTCCAACTCTATGAAGCTTCACATACACACGGTACATTTGAAACTGCCCACACCGTACAAGAGCAAGGCGAGGAGGAATATTGTAAGTTTATATTTTACCCCTTTTCTGAGTGGTAGAGCCACGCTGTAGACACTTTTGTCTACAGCATGTATGGGTCGGCTCGTCCGGGTCATTACCACTGTCTCACAGAAAACCGATATAAAGTAGCAGCTTGCTGCTGCGTTTCGTATGGTGAGATTTCCGGAGGCCCAAATTCCCCTCCCCTTCCGAATTCCTTGCTGATCCCTTTCCTTTACGGTCGGCAACGCGCCCGTGATTATTTTAGTATTGTGGGTGTGCAGCGTCTCTTTTAAAAAAAATCTTGACGGACGATATGAGCAGGATGTTAAACGTCACAGCTGTCCCTAAACAGAAGCATCGTCACATATAACACTGCATGGCACTGGACTGCGCTCGCCATCCAGAGACATAAGATGTTGAGTCTCATAATGCTTACACACTGCTGTTTGACGGTAGATATATGTATACGTCGCGGTGGTAGTGGGTACCAACCCAGCCGGCCTCTCGCATACGAGGGACCTATCACCTTGTAAATATATATATTTCATTTTTACTTCAGGCCAAACAGCGTGAAATGCGTGCGTCAAGCAACATCCGCGGCGTCAGTCCAAGCGAAGACACGGCGGCGGTCGAGACCATAACATCAAGCATGCCTGAAGAGAACTTGTCTGAAGCAGAAATGCAACTCGTAAAGGATGAAACAAAAATGCAACTAGTAAAGGATGAAGCGTTTGAAGTGCATACTGATGGGGAACAACTGACTTATGAGATTATTTATGAATAGTGCAGCGTCAAGCTTGCCTGACAAGCCTGACTGATGCAGTCATGCAGCTCGTTAAGGATGAAGCGTTTGAAATGCGATTGTTTATGAAGAGAATCAAGCGTCAATAATTTCTGACAAATTTGACTGAGGCTAAAATGTATTGAAGCGAAGTAAGCTTGGATACTTTTCAAATTGAAACACAACGGTGTTTGGAGGCAGAAATATACAAAGCTGTACCTATTCAGATGACCTGGAGTATATGAATCCAAAAATATAATTGTACTTCAGCTTTTCGGTTCAAAAAAAACATCCGTTACCTAGGAAATAAGCTCGGCAGTGTGTGGGTTTTTTTTATTAGCTTAAATGACGAGACGAGCAGGTCGCTCGCTTGGTGGTAAGGGCCACGTCTGCCCATAAACAGAAGCAACAACTTTGTGTTACAATCTGCGTGGCATTGGACTGCGCTCGTCACCCCGAGACATAAGGTGTTAAGTCTCATAATGTCCAGTCATTTCACAGGCTTCAATGTCCTTCAAACCGAAACACAACAGTGCTTACACACTGGTGGTTGGTGGCAGAAATAGACAAAGCGAGGTGGTACCATACGAGGGACATAGCATAGTTATGCATGATTTTTTTTATTTATTGTATATATTTGTGCTGCTGTGCTGAGGTCTCGGGTTCGATCCCCGGGTCGGGTAAAGTGGTATTGGGTTTTTCTATTACGAAATGCTAAGTATCAGCCCGGAGTCTGGAATATGTGCCCGGTATGGCGATAGGCTCGCCCCCTATCACATAAGGGACGGAAATACGCTCGGCGAAATGTGGGTGTACTGGTTACACCTCTGCCTACCCCTTCGGGGATTACAGGCGTGGGTGCGTGTGTACGTCATTAGTCTCAGCGCTGGGGTCGAACCCGCGATCTCTCGTTTTATATTTGTTCCTACACCATGGAGGTATTCAATGATTTTTTGTTTTAAACTATTTGGATCTAAAGATCGTGTATTTTATATATAACGTGTGTAATATACCCCTTTAAGATAAACTTACGATTATAGCGTCAGGCGTGACGCGCGCGTTAATAACGCACACGCTTGATAAGTCAAGGCAAGTGTCGGTAAGCGGGTCACGTGGGGTTTTAGTATATGTTCACAGTAGTGCGCGTTTTTGACGCGCGCGTTAATAACGCACACGCTTGATAAGTCAAGTCAAGTGTCGGTAAGCGGGTCACGTGGGATTTTAGTATATGTTCACAGTAGTGCGCGTTTTTGACGCGCGCGTTACGCTTGACGCGTTGATCGTATGTCCACCATAAATTTGTATAACAATGTATATACTGTATATGAGTACATAAAGTATGTTTAAACGATGTGATTTTATTATTTTAATTCTTTTTGGTTTTAAAATATTGATACGCCAATTTGAGCAAAGTGAACGGATGGGCACAGGCGCCATACGTTGTCTGGTAGAGGAACTACATTTTTATCGTTTGCGATCTAATGGCGCCACCTGTTGTCACGTAGTGGAACTACATTTATATACAATATTCCTCAACTGAAGGCGCCACCGGTTGTCAAATAGTGGAACTAAATTTATAATATTCCTCGAGCTGATGGCGCCACCTACTTTCAAGTTGTGAAAATACATTTAATAAATTTCCTGGCTGAAGGCGCCACCTGTTGTCAAGTAATGGAACAACATTTACATATTCCCGAACTGAAGGCGTCACTTGTCAAGTAGTGGAACTACATTTATATATTCCCGAACTGAAGGCGCCACCTGTTGTCAAGTAATGGAACTACATTTATATATTCCCGAACTGAAGGCGCCACCTGTTGTCAAGTAATGGAACTACATTTATATATTCCCGAACTGAAGGCGCCACCTGTTGTCAAGTAATGGAACTACATTTATATATTCCCGAACTGAAGGCGCCACCTGTTGTCAAGTAATGGAACTACATTTATATATCTGAGCTGATGGTGCCACCTGCTGCCAAGTAGTGGCATTATATTTTTTTATATATGCAAGTGGGGTCACATGATGGTAGGTCATTTCCACCGCCCAAGTACGCCCACATTACCAGAAGAATCATACACTACCATCTGTGTTCGTTTTCGGAAGCGTTTCTCTTACACCCGATAGGTATTACCTACCTGCTCATAATGAGCTTATTTTGATGTATACAGTGGCGGATCCAGGATTTTGGTTTGGGGGGGGCTTGACCCAAAATTAGAATATACTATATCTAGTTAATTTGATTAAGGATAAACGATGAAAATTATATTGTAGTACTAAGAAAGTAGGATAATATCAAGATTAATTTGAGATTTTATCAGTATCAAAAAAATACATTATTTTAAATTTATCCTTTTTTACTTTTGAAATATGATAACAGAATTTACATTATTATTTCATAAAATCGATAAATAAATATATAATCAATTTAAATTAGGCCGTTTTTGTTTCTTGTGTTCTTCATTTTACCACCTGTATGCATCTGCAAACAATGTATAGAATTAAAAATAAATACACGTCCAACAGTCACACACATAGTCCTGACACACACTAGGTTAACCTGTATCGTGGGTATCAGCAACTACGAGGGACTTACCAACCCACAACCCACAGACCCGAGACAAATATTTGTGAGTCACCCAACCATCGGATGTACATAGTTCTCTCTTTTTTTATATATTATATTATTTAATATTGACTGCTCTATTGGCGCAATATTAGTATGTAAGGGGATATTGACATTTTGTTTTTTTTGTTATAAATTATTTCATTTATTTTTTAATGTGAGTGCGAGTGCTACGTATGTCCGGTATACTTTTGGCTATCTCTTGAAAGGGCCAAGCCAGGAATTTCTGTACATTACACTCGCATAATTTCTGTAAAACAATGTCTGGACATTAAAAGAGGCCATAACCCATGAGTTTGTTTCGGCATTTCTTCTCACGGCTAGCCCCGAAATGCCGTCGCAAATGTGATGTAGCTTAAAAAATGATTGACATGTAAAAGTGATATTTATGATCCAATTTACAGAATAAATGATTTGAATTTGAATTGCCACGGAGGCCATCAAAATAAATAAAAAACTTTTACAATAAATAAATAAAAAAATAAATAAATAAATAATAAAATGCCACTATATCTATTGGTGCGGATGCGGAATTTATAGTTTCCGCATTTGCCAATGAGGATGCGGACGTTGTAATTAAAGTTAATTAAAGCCGGCAAACGGCAGCCGGCTGCGAAGCGAGAGGTCGCAGGTTCGATCCCCACGCCGAGAAAAAATGTTTGTGTGATCCACAAATATTTGTTTCGGGTCTGGGTGTTGTGGGACCACAAGTCCCTCGTAGTTCCTGATACCCACGATACAGGTTACCTATGTGTGTGACTGTAGAAAGTATTTATAAAAAATAACAAACACGACCCGATCAAGCCATTACCCATTCATGCTGTAGACAAAATTAGAATTAAAACTTTTCTTACAAATTCATGTCCCCTTAAGGCCGATGGTCCCTTAAACGTCTTGGGGCAGAACTTGCAAGCGAACGGACGATCGTTTGTGTGCACTCGAGAATGAGACTGGAAAATAAATGTTATACGATGCAGGGCTTGAAATATAAAAAAATGGGCTAGTTTATACGGATTTTATCGCGGTTTAATTATTATTTTAGTCCCGACGTTTCGAAAGCTTTTCAGCGTTCGTGGTCACGGGAGAGACTGAGGTGTAGGTCGTCTCGAAAAGTTAATGTTACATTGCCTACCTTCATTTTAAAATTATACATTTTTTAATTATAAGCTAACGAAATATCGGGACTAAAATAAAATTAAACCGCGATA
The DNA here is from genome assembly GCA_905332985.1 of Mimas tiliae. Lineage (NCBI taxonomy): Eukaryota > Metazoa > Arthropoda > Insecta > Lepidoptera > Sphingidae > Mimas > Mimas tiliae. The sequence continues at coordinate 759,344 of HG995266.1, read as the reverse complement.
AAATCCGTATAAACTAGTTTTATTTCAATGTGCAATATTCGTGTAAACATAAGAAATCACTAGAAAAAATATGGGTTGAAATAATTGCAGCAGGTGCTGATTCGAAGGGGTCGATGCGTCCAATGGTCCACCCATAAAATCAAACCGACTGTCCCACCAGTCACATTGTGTTGCCCCATTACGTCCCACAAAATATGTATTCCGTTGGTGTTAGTCGATTATACATTGCAAAAAATTCTTATATTATTTTAACAAATACTTAACGAGTGGTAGAGCCACGCTGTAGACAATTTTGTCTACAGCATGAATGGGCCGGCTCGTCCGGGTCGTTACCACTGTCTCACAGAAAACCGGCGTAAAGTAGCTTGCTGCTGCGTTTCGTACGGTGAGTGAGATATCCGGAGGCCCAAATCCCCCTCCCCTTCCCAATCCCTTATTATCCCTTTCCTTTAAGGTCGGCAACGCGCCCATAATTCTTTTGTATTGTTGGCGTACTTGAATGGTGGAGATCGCTTACCATCAGGTGACCCACTTGCTCGTTTGCCGGCCTATACTATAAAAAAAAAAAAAAATAATACTGGCAACACCGTCACTACTGTTGCTACCAGACTTAATATAAAAGCAATGGTTGTCCTTAGTTCTCACTTTTATCTTCACTGTGCTAGGAGGCAGATATTATACCTTCCTTGTGGTCATTATTTATTTATTTATTAATTTATTTTAGGATTACCAGAAGACGATACACTACACTAATATAAAAACATACGCAAACAAACAAAAAAATATAGTGTTCTCCCATAAACAACCACAACTTACAATGGGTAACTAGCGCCATAAGAGTAGCAGTTATTAAATAACTTTAAATTAAAATAAATTGGTAATTAAACATGCGTAAGCCTTAATTAAATGTTTTTAGTAGGCACTTAACATGAGATCATCAATAGTTGAGTTGTTGAAACAACAACAAACAACAACAAAAATAAAACAAAAACAAAACATTATGCATAAGTTAAAACAGAAAGCACTTGCGTTATATAAGAAGTTATAACAAGTGATTATATTTGAATATAATAAATCAAAAGTTAAAGTTTAAAATATTTAAATTTAAGTTGATGGTTTCTTTGACGCCTGTATTCCCATTTCTAATAGGAACATTTTTTCAGTTGTAGGATAACTTACCCTTAATAATTTGGACATGGTGAAGCTTTTTGGACATTGTGGACATTGGTAGGGCCTTTCACCCGTGTGTACCCGCTGATGGTACACCAAACGGCATTTATTCTGAAAATAACAGATACCATACGCACTCACGCCTGTAATCCCCGAAGGGGTAGGCAGAGGTGTAACCAGTACACCCACATTTCGCCGAGCGGATCTCCGTCCCTTATGTGATAGGGGACGAGCCTATCGCCATACCGAGCACAAATTCCAGACTCCGGGCTGATACTGAGCATTTCGTAATAGAAAAACCCAATACCACTTTATCTGACCCGGGAATCGAACCCGAGACCTCAGCGTCAGCCTCAGTCGTAACGCGTACACATTACAACTGCGCCACCGAGGCACTCCACCTAGGTACCTACCACCTTGTAAAATTTTCTTAGCGGCATCATGCACGTAATCATCAGCACTACTGTCTCGGTATATGTCTCTTATATCTCACCGGCAGTATCTTCCCACAAACTTCGCAGACCCAAGGCTGAGACATGTTGGTACACGGTGTCGAATCCAAATGCATCCTTCTATAATGGGCGCTGTATAAAGATTCACTGCCAAATGTTTTCGTACACTGCAACAATACCGATTGTGTAACCAAAGATTTTAATACTGCTAGACAAGCTGTGTGGTACATAGGAATTGCGCCAAAAAGTTGCTCAACCGCAACTCAATACTACCATCTCGCTCACTCTCAACTAGAACCCCGTATCGCGCTCTCTGTCTGCGAGCTGTCAAACTCGCGCGTTATGTGACACAATTTTACTTCTAAACAGCCCGTCTACATGAAGTAAACAAAGCGCTGTTAAAACTACTATTCCGGTCAAATTAGACCCAAAAATACGGGTGAGGTTACAATAATTCACACTTGGCTGAAAATTTGTAGGATTGTTCAAAACACTATTATAAATGAAATGTTAAAAGTGCTCGTCGATCCGACACGTGGAAAAACAAAATACTCGGCGTCAAAGATCACATAAACGGGGTTTTCGCAATTTTCAGCAAAACTGTAAGTTTTATCATAAAATTAGCCCAGACAAAAATGTTAGATCGGATAATAGGGTAGTTGACTAGATTTATTTTATTATTCAAATCAATAAGTAACGTTACTCAAAATCTATTGGAGAAAGAATTTTATAAATCGGACCAAAAATAAATAAGTTAGAAGCCATTCAAATCCTGTAGAAGGGGTAATTGTCAAACGACAGACGACGCAAACTTTGACGTCACTGTGTAAAATGTTCGTTATGGTGCACGCGTGCAAGCGAGATAGTGAGATATCCCTACTACGCACCCACTTTTCCTCATACCAACATTTAAAGTCATAACTGCGGGCACATTTCTGAACCAACTTTGATTGTGTTTTAATAAAAGGGTTTCTTTTGCGTATCATTTTCTGTTGCTTATAAAATAATGTATAAAATTCAATATACGAAACTACCCTATTGTCTATAAAAAATGTCTAAATACTTTTTTCCTAAGAGCCACCACTTCCACGCCACCTTTGAGGTAGTGTACTTAGCGTAGTACATAATAAACAATAATAAATACACGTCCAACAGTCACACACATAGTCCTGACCCCACACTAGGTTAATCTGTATCGTGGGTATCAACAACTACGAGGGACTTGCCAACCCACAACACCCAGACCCGAGACCAATATTTGTGGTTCACACAAACATTTGTCAAGGTGTGGGAATCGAACCCACGGCCTCACGCTTCGCAACCGGCTACTCGCCCGCTGCGCCACGGAGGCTGTCAAACACCTTACCTTGGAACAAGTATAATATTTCTTCACGAGCCTATGGTTCTCTAATAGATGGTCCTTAAGTAACATCCCACTTGTAAACGAGGCCCCACAGTGCGAGCAAGGTGTCTGCCCACACCCGTGTGTCGAGGCGTGATGGTGTAACGCGGCGGCGTTGGTGAAATTAGCTCCGCATGCGCATGCGCAGTCCGGTGGGAATTTTAGCTGAAAATTTAAATTTGCTATAAAAATCGAATGCCTCGGTGACGCAGTTGTAATGCGTAAGCGGTACGACTGCCGTGCTGAGGTCTCCGGTTCGATCCCCGGGTCGGGTAAAGTGGTATTGGATTATTCTATTACGAAATGCTCAGTATAAGCCCGGAGTCTGGAATTGTGCCCGGTATGGCGATAGATCTCGCCCCCTATCACATCATGGGACGGAGATACGCCCGGCGAAATGTGGGTGTACTGGTTACACCTCTGCCTACCTCTTCGGACATTACAGGCGTGAGTGCGTATATAATTCCTAAACTAGTTTGAAGTTGTGTTTGTTGTATAAAATTTATGTGAATTTGTGCAATAAACATTGACTCTGATGAATAGTGTTTGGAATCATTGAAATTAGTGAAATTTAGGTGATTTTTAACCAAGTGTATCGATAGACCTTGGTCATTCGATACGCTTGGAGAAAATCGTCTATGAAGCATCGTACTGGAGGGAATTGACACCAAAACTCCAACAAAACTGACTTTGAAATAAATAAATATGCACACACGTCTGTAATCCCCGAAGTAACCAGTACCACCCACGTTTGCCCGAGCGTATCTCTGTCCCATGATAAAAAACACAAAATAAAATTAAAATAAATAAATTATTAATAAAATGAAACAAAAAACATTGAAAAGTCAAAAACAACCATTCTTATAGATCTCTTTACGAGTCGGTGCCTGTGTCGCTACCGGTCAAATAAAATTGCGCCGAGTGTACTGTTGTCCGTTGAATAATTATTAATTTTTTACTCCGTACTCCGTCATCTGATCTTAACCAAATTTATATGGTACCACATCGCAGCTAAATTCTATCGAGTGATTTTTTTCCCCACAAAATCGGACCAGTTGGTGGAGAAATCGATGCACATACATAAAAAAAAACGCGCCGAATTGATAACCTCCACCTTTTTTAAAGTCGGTTAAAAATATAACTTCCTTACGTCTCTATGAGCTCTTTTCTTGTGACCGTTGAGTCCGAACTCTCCTATAAAAGGTTCCCCGCACAGATCACACCACGCTAGCTCCGCAGGGTGGTGGACACGCATGTGTGTCAAATATGTAGATAGTTTCCTGGAAAGGATAGATTTTTTTTAATTTATTGCATAGCCCGCCAACGAGCCAGTGGGTCACCTGATGATGAGTGATCTCCACCGCCCATGTACGCCCATAATACCAAAATAATCATGGGTGCGTTGCCGACCTTAAAGGAAAGGGCTAATTAAGGGATTGGGAAGGGGAGGGGGTTTGGGCCTCCGGATATCTGAAAATCGACGTGAAGTAACAGCATGCTGTTGCGTTTCGTACGGTGAGTGACATATCCGGAAGTCCAAATTCGATAGTATACCTTTCTTTTAAGGTCGGCATGGTTCTTTTGGTATTGTCGATATTAATAAGACTTTCTGTAGTAGAAATTAATTCAAAAGATTTTCTAAAGGAGAACTAAACTCATGATTTTCTGTATTAGGATTTAACTAATAAGATTTTATGGAGAATAATTTAACTAATAAGGTTTTCTGAAGAAGAATTTAACTAGTAAGATTTCCTGAAGAATAATTTAACTAATAAGATTTTCTGGAGAAGAATTTTACTATTAAGATTTTCTGAATAAGAATTTAGTTCAAACAATTTTCTGACGAAGAATTTATCTCATAAAAAATTCTGAAGAAGAATTTAACTCATAAGATTTTAAGAAGGAGAACTTACTCATAAGATTTACCGCAGTCTTTGCACTCGTGCATGAAACCACGATGCATTTTGTAATGTTCTTTTGCGTTGTAACTGTAACAATGATATATACCAATGAATTTAGCATCTCTTACTTCTTTGGGTTGGTTCAAAAGACACGATTCTAAGGGAGACAGACTCTATAGCCCATTCCTTGGATTTTTATGATCAATGTTCACAATTCTATTATTTTTTTACTAAACTAGCATACTTACTTTTCTCCCCAGAGGGGTTGACGTCAGGCAGGTCAAATCTTTCTGTAACATGTGTTAAAAAGCATGTTCCACCTACCCCACTGCGATCGGGATAAGAACAGTTGGAAGGAGAACTAGCATACTCACGTAGTTCTAGATATATATTTGCATTGTCGACAGACGAACTTTAGTCTATGACTCTTGAGATGTTGGTTCAGACCGCGTTTGTCTCTGTATCTGAATTTACAGAACTCACAGACAACGTCACCACGACTCTGAGGAAGGTATAAATCAATATGGCGAGCTGTTTTTATAAGAATTTAAACATGTGAGTGAGATATCCTTTAAGGTCGGCAACGCGCCCATAATTATTTTGTATTGTGGGCGTACATGGGCGGTGGAGATCGCTTACCATCAGGTGACCCACTTGCTCGTTTGCCGGCCTAAACTATAAAAAAAAAAAAAAAAAACATTGAAATTGTCTTTGATATTATCAACTTTTTTGTTTACTAGCCCTTTATTATACATGTTCCACTGCTGGGCACGGGCCTCCTCTACTGAATGAGAGGGGTTACACCTTACTCCACCACACTGGACTAATGAGGGTTGGCAGACTACACATACCATCGAAATTCTTATGGAGAACTTCTCCAGTATTTCGGTTTCCTCACGATGGTTCCTTCACCGTTAACGCAAGTGATAATTAACAATTAATACACACATAACTTAGAAAAGTCAGAGGTGTGTGCTCTTGGGGCTGGTTTCGAACCTGCGACTTTAGTCTCGACAGTCCGTACCACTCCCCACTGAGCTATCGCTGCTTCTTAATTTATCGACATTGATAAAAGAAAACCGATTCACACAGTGAGTAAACCTTACTTAAGCGTTCTCAAAGGTATGTAAGGTGTCACCAATCTCATTAGAATAAGCTTGGGCCCAGTAATGGAACAATATAGTACAGGGTTGGTATAATCAAACTTACTTTAAATTATGTAGACAATTTTGTCTACAGCATGAATGGGCCGGCTCGTCCGGTTCGTTACCACTGTCTCACAGAAAACTGGCGTAAAGTAGCTTGCTGCTGCGTTTCGTACGGTGAGATATCCAGACGCCCAAAACCGCCTCCCCTTCCGAATCCTTTAATTATCACTTTCTTTTTAGGTCGGCAACACTTGCTCATTTATCGGTTATGATATAAAAAAAGTTTTGGCAGATCCCAACGACTCCATCACAGTTGCTATCGAAACAGCACTTTCCTTGTCCAATCCGAAACGCAATAATAATACGCGACCCCGACATGGGACACGCCTGCGAGTCCGAAGAACTCCCAAAACTGACCCTCGGCACAATGATGTGCAGAGACGGCCCTAAACTATACTCCCAGCGATTGCTCAAGCTGAGGTCTGAGCCTTCTAAAAGGCCCCTCTGTGCTTAATCGCTACTAAGTACATTATACATATTTCTGGCTAGAGCGCCATAAGCGCCGGTTTTGTTGTCAGGTGAAGCTGTAAAAGCAATATAGGCTAAAAAACTTACCGGATCATGCTGGGATCTGAAATGCTTTGTCAAATTATCATTATCAATAAATCCTTTGAAACAATGCTGACATTTAAATGGACTGTTAACATAATTATGAGTTGTCTTTCTGTCCATCACATCACTTAATTGTTGTTCCTTACTCAAAATAACAATGTCCACATCATACATGCATTCAAAATTTGTCATATTCTCTTTGGTTTCAAAATATTTCCCCTTAATTCTGTTTATTTTTGCTGCTCTTTTGAATTTTGATTTTTTTGTATCAAAATCTTTATCGCCAGATTTGTCTTTTTTAAATTTTGATTTTCTTTTTGCATCTTTTTTAATGATGTCTAATATTTCGTTTTTATTTTTAGATTTATTTCTAATTTCAAGATGAATTTCTTTTTCTACAGTATCTAATTGATCTTTCTTTAAATCTTCATTAACAGTTTCAGTTAATTCAGCTTCATTCATCTCGATTTCATTGTTAATATCTACTTCATCTATATACAATTGACTACTATAACTATCTGTAGAATCCCCATCAACTTTCATAAACAAATTGTCTATGGACATTTCAGCTTCATTCTTTATAGGTTTTACATCACTGTCGTATACGTACAGGCTTTCCCTGTTGTCTATGATAATGTCTGGGTTCGTCTGAGGGTACTCTGTTATTTTGGTTATAGATTGGGAATATTTTTTGAGTATTTTTAGATCTTCAGAGACTGAGTTGGTTGTAATCTGAAAAAAATATGGATTTAGAATACTATTTTGTGGATTTCGGCATGTTGAAGTCTTGGTTTCACATATTCTGTCAGTTTTTAACTCCCAACAAAAATGTAGGGTGTTATAAGTTCGGCCCCTTTTTCTGTCAGTGAAAGTTTGTTATGTTACTTGATGGTTGACATTATATTTTGACTGCATTGCACTTATCATCAGGTGCAGGGGAGTCATAGTCATATTATACTTTTCTCTACAGCATGAATGGGCCGGCTCGCCCGGGTTATTACCACTGTCTCACAGAAAACCAACGTAAAGTGGCAGCTTGCTGCTGCGTTTCGTACGGTGAGTGAGATATACGGAGACCCAAATCCCTCTCCCAATCCCTTAATTATCCCTTTCCTTTAAGGTCGGCAACGCGCCCATAATTCTTTTGGTATTATGGGCGTACATGGGCGGTGGAGATCACTTACCATCAGGTGACCCACTTGGTCGTTTGCCAGCCTATGACATAAAAAAAAACTATTTTTAGATTATGGCCCCATCGATGTTCGATGATTCAGCCAATGTCAAGTATTAAAATAGCAATATCTAAAAATAAAGATCAAAACGTAGACATCTTTAAAAAGATCTTAAAGTAGAACTTACCATATTCTGTCTCTTCTTAATATCATCCAATATTCGATGAGCTTTTAAACACTGGTTTTTAAATTCTGTATGTTTGATTAACATTGTACTGCATATAGAGCAGAGATGTTGTGGTAGACCATCGTACACTAGTACCTGAAATTTTGCAAAATTTTGATGTGAACTAAAAAGTTATAATGATAACTGCTGCACTCAGATACATAATAATTTAAGTTTAGCCCGGCATTATAAGCATATCATAGCGGTGCACGGGCCTCCTCTACAGAATGAGGGGTTAGACCTTACTCCACCACACTAGACTAATGCGGGTTGGCAGATTTCACATACCTTTAACAATGAATACACAGGTCATTCCCGGATCTACGATTTTTTTGTGGCGCCCCTCTCTACAGCGTTTGAGATAAAATATATAATTAAAAAAAAACAATAAAAAAAGTTAAGAATGGTGCACAAAGGGCCTGTGTGGCGCCTTTGTCTTAACAAGTCGACGGTGAGCCAACCAGGCTTCCGTATGCTAGCCGTTTTGTGGAGCAAGTTTTTAATTTTTAATCGTATGATATAATGATTTTGGGGCCCCCATGAAACTGCCGCCCGGGGTGAGTGTCCCAGTTTGCCACTCCTAGATCCGAGCCTGACCCAGGTATCTAAAGTAAGAGGTGTATGCTCATGGGGCTGGCTTCAAACCTGCAACTTTCATTCCGACAGTCTGTACCATGGCTGAGCTAGTGATAGCTAGTGATGCTAGTTTAAAGTAAGTAGTAAATAAATAAAAAAATACATTTTGTCTTGTCTTGTAAAACTTACTACTAAGGTCACTTCTTAAGGTACTTTTTCAGGGTTCCATAGCCAAATGAAAAAAAAATATTGTCATGTTCATCTAACCGCCCGCGCCAGTCTGGCTGTATGTAATGTTGGAAACTATTTTAGTTAAATTACTACTGGGATTAAGGGTTTCACCCTTGAGTGAGCTGATCAACCGTCTGTGCAACTCGCAGACGTCCCCACCATAAATACAAATACATAGTTAAATCACTAACATATATGTATTACTTTTAGTTTTATTCCTGTACAATGTAAATAAAAAAATAAATGTCAGCCATTTTACTCACAGACTATTAGCATTATATGAATAGATTTTCTATGAACAGCTTGAAACCATCTCAATTCTCAATTAAACTGGCTTTCAAATAAACAAAACATTATTACTATTCTTATTAGACTGCCTCGGTGGCGCAGTTGTAATGCGTAGGCGTTACGATTGAGGTCAACGCTGAGGTCTCGGGTTCGATCCCCAGGTCGTGTAAAGTGGTATTGTGCTTTTCTATTACGAAATGCTCATTATCAGCCCGGAGTCTGGAATTTGTGCCCGGTGTGGCGATAGGCTCGCTCGATATCACATAGGGATGCAAATACGCTCGGCGAAATATGGGTGTGCTGGTTACACGTCTGCCTACCCCTTCGGGGATTACAAGCGTGAGTGCGTATGTATGTATTAATTCCTTCTATTTTTTTGGGTTAAAAATAAACGAATTGTAAAATATACCTTTTAAAACTACATTCGTTTTTATTTATTTATTAGATTCATAAATCTGGTTTGATACAAGAAAAATATATTTTTTTTTTTTACATACCTTAGATCCTATTATTTGGTTATAATAATCTGCAAGTTGGTATTCGTGGATATTGTAAAGGCGCCCAGAGCCGAGACAAGCACGACACATTAATTCACAAAACACTTCGTTTTCTAACATTTTTAATTAAAAATATTGTTTCTACGGACAAATGGACTACAAACACAAAATTATTTTGACATTTTATTGTGTGTGAGTGAAAAAGACGGAAAATTGTTTATGATGGCTGTCTTTTTCTAAATGAAAAAATATTTTCAGAAATGTCAGATGAATAAGGCGAAGGAAGCTCAGTTAGTGAGCCAGACTAATTTACCGGTTTTTCTCTATTCATTTACTCATTTATGTAGCTAAGGAAAACTAGAGAATATTAAAAATAATCATATATTTTTATATTTGCAGTTAGTATTTGTAAAAATTCTAGCCATTTAACATTTACCGGTTATTGTATTCATTATGTGTCCTTTAAATAGTCTTGACAATTGATTTTTTGGCGGGAAATACATCTTGAGCCTTTTTAAAAACATCAAACAACGACGTGAGGAAGCTATAGAACTTTATAAAACATGAGTTTTTAAAGTGAAACTTTTATTAGATCGTCTCAAAATGTTTGGCCTATGTGTTGCATGTCGCGTGACGGTCGGCCGCAGAGTACGGATAAAGTGAAAGGCGCTCGCCAGAGCAGCCAAGGCATCTCTATAGTAGTCTGTGAGCCAAGGCCAATATGGCGGCGTCTATAGTTCGCACGCTATTTTGTTTGTTTTTGTTAGTGTTTAATGTAATATTATTCCAAATTTTTTTAGTTAAATGTCTATAATGTGAAAAAAAGTTTCACTTTTACCGTAGTTTCATAAAACCACACAATCTTTTTTTTTATTGCATACGCCGATAGGAAATGGCATAAGAGACTTGGGGGATTTGCGCTCATGATAACTTACACTGTGTTATTACTTGTATGACTTACACCATTTGAGTCACCATACGAAACGCAATATCAAGCTGCCACTTCCCGTCGGTGATACTAACACATTCATGCTGTATATAATTGTTTACAGTGTAGCTCTACCCCTTACAATATATACGTACTCACGCCTGTAATCGCCGAAGGAGTAGGCAAAAGTTAACCACTACACACATTTCGCTAAGCTTATTTCCGTCCCATGATGTAATATGGAGCGAGCCTATCGCCTTCGAAATAGAAAAACCCAAATCACTTTTACCCGACAAGGGGAAGGAACCTCAGTGCAGCAGTTGTACCGCGTACGCTTAAATGAATAAAACCAAACAAATTTCATTATTTATTTTAATAAATAAATAGTAATGTTTACATTTTACAACGTAATTACAAAAACTTTAATGTATACTACTAGACGGGCTGTTTAGAAGTAAAATTGTGTCACATGACGCGGGAGCTTGACAGCTCACAGACAGGGAGCACGAGAGGGGTTCTAGTGGAGAGTAAGCGAGATGGTAATATTGAGTTACGGTCAACTGACCGTAACTTTGTGGCGCAATTCCAATGTACCGCGCAGCTTGTCTAGTAGTATTAAAGTCTTTGCGTAATTATTATATTTGAGGAGCTGACAAACAAAATTGTTTTACGTATTGGTCACACACATGTGTTTTTAATTGTATTTATTTCATGCCTTTATATCAAAGACTTCACCATAGATGGGCGTTTCGTACGGTGAGTGAGATATCCGGGGGCCCAAACCCCCTCCCCATCCCAATCCCTTAGTTTTGCCTTTCTTTTAAGGTCAGCAACGCCCCCATAATTCTTTTAGTATTGTGGATGTATATGGGCGGTAGAGATAACTTACCACCAGGTGACCCACTTGATCGTTTGCCGGCCTATGCTATAAAAAAGAAAAAAAGATTTGGGCCTCTGGAAAATACATATAAAATAATTTAAATTTTTCATTCTGCAGAGTCTATGACCGAGGGCAGTTTCTTTTTTCTTCGCACTGGAGGTTTGATTCCCGTGTGTACCTGAGAGGAAAAATGTGTTATTACTAAACTTAGAACCAAATGCCTCGGTGGCGCAGTTGAAATGCGTACGCGTTACGATTGAGGCCAACGCTGAGGTCTCGGGTTGATCCCCGGATCGGGTAAAGCGATATTGGGTTTTTCTATTACGAAATGCTCAGTATCATCCCGGAGTCTGGAATTTGCGCCCGGTATGGCGATAGGCTCGCCCCCTATCACATTGTGGGACGGAGATACGCTCGGCGAAATGTGGGTGTACTGGTTACACCTCTGCCTACCCCTTCGGGGATAACAGGCGTGAGTGCGTATGTAATTAAGTCGGTTTCTAAGTTTTGTTAAACGTTATTTTATTTTTAAATTTTTTAGCGTTACATCAATAGCATGTAAATTCCAATACAATAACACAATCGCGACGAGTGTCCTGTTGTCCGTTGAGGAGTTTTATTTTTTTTCTCCGTACTCCGTCATCAGATCTGAACCAAATTTATATGGGACCACATCGCAGCTAAACTCTATCGAGTGAAATTATTCCAACTAAATCGGTCCACAATTAGCGGAGAAATCGATGTATATAAATAAAAAATCCCGCCGAATATGAAACCTACCTATGCGGACACAGTTGGGACTGTTTGAGAAAGTAATAAAAACTCTTTGTTTTTTTTATGGCATATATAATAATAATAATACCAGCCCTGTATTATACACGTCCCACTGCTGGGCACGGACCTCCTCTACTGAATGAGAGGGGTTAGGTCTTACTCCACCACGGTGGCCTAATGCGAGTTGGAAGACTTCACATACCTTCGAAATTCTTATGCAGAACTTCTCAGGTATTTCGGTTTCCTCACGATGTTTCCTTCACCGTCAAAGCAAGTGATAATTAACAATTCATATACACGTAACTTAGAAAAGTCAGAGGTGTATGCTCTCGGAGCTGGTTTCGAACCTGCGACTTTCGTCTCGACAGTCCCTACCACTCCTCACTGAGCTATCACTGCTTATACAAAATATACAAACAAATAACATAAAATATAGAAAAATTTATTTTAAACACGATATTGCATTTAGCCAGCAATCTTATTTCGTTTTGTAACGGTCAAAATTAGCGCCATCTACCTCTAAAAGTGGATTTTTTATGAAAGTGTCAAATTATTAATAATAATAATAATAAATACACATCCAACAGTCACACACATAGTCCTGACCCCACACTAGGTAAACCTGTGTCGTGGGTATCAGCAACTACGAGGGACTTGCGGTCCCACAACACCCAGACCCGAGACCAATATTTGTGGTTCACACAAACATTTGTCTCGGTGTGGGAATCGAACCCACGGCCCCTCGCTTCGCAGCCGTCTACTCGCCCGCTGCGCCACGAAAATTCATCGTATAGTTTACGTAATTTTAAGAAAAATGGCATTAGTAACTCAATTCGTGAAAAATTTCGTTTAGTAACGGTTTGTCTTTAAAGATGCGTCATGTAAACTTACATATTGATGTCCACTCAACGCGGCGGGTCCTTTGAAAGTTTTCGGACATAACTTACAAGCGAACGGACGATCCGTCGAATGCACTCGCATGTGAGCCTGCAATGTTAATGTGAGTGGTAGACACGCTGTAGACAATTTTGTCTACAGCACGAGTTGGGCGGCTGCCTAAAAACAACCCATCTGGGGAGAAAACACCCAAACATTTTCCACGGTGCGGGAATCGAACCCGCGGCCTCCCGCTTCACAGCCGACTACCCACCCAACAAGCCACGGAGGCTGTCAGTACAAAGTAAGATCAATAGGAAACAATCAAAAAACTAAAAAACACGCTTTTAAAGAAAATCCAACTAAAAAATTAAAAATAAATAAAAGTTTAAAATATTCTATTGTAAAAAAAAAGCGTGCGGTGCTTTTTAATATATTATATTTTACAATAAAATATTTTAAACTATTATTAATTTTAAATTTTTTAGTTGGATTTTCTATTTCTTTTCTATTTTCTAATAGCGTGTTATTAGTTTTTTTTTTAAACTATTATATATTTTCAATGATTTCCAAATAAAAAAAAAAAAAATTTTTTTTTTATTAAATGACTTAAATTAAAAATAAATTAATTTATTTTATTTTATTGTCATTGGTCCTTGATATGTACAGTAAAAGCTCTCTATTCGCGGGGTATACGTTCCGTAAATATGCCGCGAATACAGAAACCGTGAATATGGAATGGTAATTAAAATTGTGAGTGAGATATCCGGAGGCCCATATCCCCCTCCCCTTCTCAATCCCTTATTATCCCTTTCCTTTGGTCGGCAACGCGCCCATGATTCTTTTGTATTGTGGGCGTACATGGGCGGTGGAGATCGCTTACCATGAGGTGACCCACTTGCTCGTTTGCCGGCCTATACTATAAAAAAAAATTGGGATATTATACGTTCCTAGGTGACAAAATAAAAAACAATTAAATATTAAAAAAACGATGTTTTTCACCATATTGATGAATTATTATCTTCAGGCTTAGGCAATGGTTAAAAGAATTTTGAAATTTTTAAAAACAAAAATATTAAAAAAAATCTTTTTTTTTTTATTACATTGAATGACGAGACGAGCAGGTCGCTCGCCTGATGGTAAGCGCCACGCGTGCTCATAAACAGAAGCAACGCCACACAGAACTTTAAATAAAGCACTGCATGACACTGGACTGGGCTCGTCACCCCGAGACATAAGGTTTTAAGTCTCATAATGCCCAGCAATTACACTGGAATTACAATAGGGTAGTTGACTAGATTTTTTTTATTATTTAAATCAATAAGTTATGTTACTCAAAATCTATTGCAGAAAGAATTTTATAAGTCGGACCAAAAATAAATAAGATAGAAGCCATTGAAATCCTGTAGAAGGGGTAATTGTCAAATGACAGACGATGCAACCTTTGACGTCACTGTGTAAAATGTTCATTATAGTGCACGTTGCACGCGAGATAGTGAGATATTCCTACTACGCACCCACTTTTCCTCATACCAACATTTAAAGTCATAACTGTGGGCACATTTCTGAACCAATTATGATTGTGTTTTAATAAAAGGGTTTCTTTTGCGTATCATTTTCTGTTGCTTATAAAATAATGTATAAAATTCAATATAGGAAACTACCCTATTCTTTATGCATTGGGTAATAAGATTGATTTCATTCTGTTTGTTTACATTCTTAAAAACGCCGACCGCGGCGAAGGCAGCTTGTGTCAATACCGCGGCGATATCATTCAACAACATACTTCAGGCGTAGTTGTAATAAGGTCTATTTTACTTTTTTATTAGTCCATTTGACGATGCGTTTACAAAGGATATTCGGTTGGGTACCTACATATTGGAATCCTTTTTATCAATATGTATGTACCGATGTACCGACTAGATCCACGAATAAAAAAATCTTTAGCCGCGAATATAGGAATTGGGTCGCAATTTTTTAATCCGCGAATAGTGAAAACGCGAAGGAAGCGCGAATAAGGAGCTTTTACTGTATGCCAAATTTCGAGTTAATCCGACGTTTTGAAGGGAGTCAAAATCATGTTCAAAGTTTCCGTTACATACATACATACGTATGAAGCTAATAAAAGCGTATTAATATTTATATTAGTTATTTATTAAGGTATAATAACCTTCAAAAAAGCTTTCTTGACAAAACTCTTAGAACAGTGCGTACAGACGAACGGCCTCTCTCCAGTGTGGGTGCGTTGGTGATACCGAAGCTCGCATTTATTCTGAAAAGGTCAAGGTCACAACAAAAAGTCACACGGTTCTGTGTGGCGTTGCTTCTGTTTATTGGCAGGCGTGTCGCTTACCATCAGGCGAGCGACCTGCTCGTCGCGTCATTCAAGCCAATAAAAAAAAAATAGGTCGATGTCACATAATATGCAATCGTTAAATTTATATAAGGTCGTATTTATATATTTATATATACTATCCAATCGCCACATTCTAAAGGTCACGCACAATGGACATAGTGTCCATATGCCCACTTAATGTCTATGCGACATATTTTGATCATAGACAAGGTCCAGCCACTTAACGTCACATTTATAAAACAATTCTACAAAGCTCAAGGTCATTCTTTTTACGGGCCAATGTGCACGCTCATTGTCTATGCGACATATTTGAACATAGACAAGGCCCAGCACCTTAAGGTCTTATTTATAAATCAATTTTTTTGAGTGGTAGAGCCAGGCTGTAGAAAGTTCTGCCTACAGCATGAATGGGCCGGCTCGTCCGGGTCGTTACCACTGTCTCACTTAAAACTGGCGTAAAGTAGCAGCTTGCTGCTGTGTTTTGTACAGCGAGTGAGATATCCGGATGCCCAAATTCCCCTCCCCTTCCCAATACCTTACTTATCCCTTTCCATTAAGGTCGGCAACGCGCCCATGATTATTTTAGTATTGTGGGCGTACATGAGCGGTAGAGATCATTTACCATCAGGTAACCCACTTGATCGTTTGCCGGTCTATACTATAAAAAGTACTAAGGTCAAGGTCATGTTTGTAGCACCAGGTCAAGGTCATGTACAAAGGTCAAGGTCACCGTACCCACCGGTAGCGACTTCCCGCACAGCTCGCACATGAACGTTTTCTTCCCTCGTGTGATGTCGGCGTGGACTCGCCTGTAGTGAGCGCTGTATAGATTCTGACGGGGGAACACCTTGTTACACTGTAGATGGACAAATCGTATTATATTGACAGCCTCCGTGGCGCAGTGGGCGAGTAGCCGGCTGCGAGCGTGAGGCCGTGGGTTCGATTCCCGCACCGAGACAAATGTTTGTGTGACCCACAAATATTTGTTTCGAGTCTGTGTGTTGTGGGTTGGCAAGTCCCTCCTAGCTCCTGATACCCACGATACAGGTTTACCTAGTGTGGGGTCGCTTACCATCAGGCAAGCGGCCTGCTCGTCTCGTCATTCAATTATCCAGGCAGTAAACATCAAGAGTGGTAGTCACGCTGTAGACAATTGTGTCTACAGCACGAATAGAAAACCAATGTGAGGTAGCAGTCTGCTGTTGAGTTTCGTACGGTGAGTGAGATATTGACAGCCTCCGTGGCGCAATGAGTGGGTGGGTTCGATTCCCGCACCTAGACAAATGTTTGTCTGATCCACAAATATTTGTCTAGGTGCGGGAATCGGGTTGGCAAGTTCCTCGTAGTAACTGATACCCACGATACAGGTTTACCTAGTGTGGGGTCAGGACTATGTGTGTGACTGTTGGGTGTATTTATTTATTATATGACAGGAACCCAAATCCCCCTCCCCTTCCCAATCCTTTCCAGACCGATACGACATAGGAACCTTCAAGAAAAGAGCCTACTCTTTCCGTAAAGGCCGGCAACGCATCGACGAATCCCCTGGTATTGACGGTGACCATGGGCGGCGGTGATCACTCACCATCAGATGAGACGCTTGCTCCGTTGCCCCCTCTTTCATAAAAAAACCCCTTAATTATCCCTTTCCTTTAAGGTCGGCAACGCGCTCATGATTCTTATTATATTTTGGGTGTTCAAGGGTTGTGGAGATCACGTACTGTAAGGTGACCCACTTGGTCGTTTGCCGGCCTCTGCTATAAAAAATAACTCCCCCGACGTCAATAAGAAAATGAGAAGTAATTTATAAACGGCTCGGGACTTCAGTGCAGCCTGACATACAAGCATATAAAACATATCTTTATATATATATATATACATATATATATATACTAGGGGCGATGCCCATGTTTTTCCACAAAACATAAAATTAAAAAAAACTTAAAGTCCGACGAATATGAGACATATGTTACTTTCTTCCCCACATTATTCTGCATCGATTGGTATCGGTCTCGACCCCATACCCCCAGCGGTTTCGGAGGAGATAGCGTGACAAGCTTTTGGCAGCGGCGGCGGCGCCAGTTACTTTTTTTTAGAATAGAGGGATTCTACTGTACGTGTGTATGTGACTGAACTCCTCCTAAACGTCTGGACCGATATGAATGAATTTTTATGTATGCGTTTGGGTGGCGCCCTGCATGGTTTAGATTCACAAATCAGCCCGGCAGATGGCGCTGCAATTGTATGCTGCGGACGAAACCGCGCGGGACAGCTAGTTATAGTATAAATTTTTGGATGGCATATTTTTTTTGGTCGTGATGAGTTTTTTAGCGGTACCGGTAACATTACAAAATTCTTACTTAATTTTGTAACACCTTATAGTATAAGAATGCACCGCGACGAAATTAGAACTTTTTAAAATCTGATAAAAATGGCCTCTTACCATAACACAGGGGAAATGACCCACAATAGTGTTACACCAAAAATGCGACGAAATTAGAACCTATTTTTGAAGTTCGTTAAAGGGCCCACTTACCTTAACACAGGTGAAATATAATAATAATAATAATGAATACACCCAACAGTCACACACATAGTCCTGACCCCACACTAGGTTAACCTGTATCGTGGGTATCAGCAACTACGAGGGACTTGCCAACACACAACACCCAGACCTGAGACCAATATTTATGGATCACACAAACATTTGTCTCGGTGTGGGAATCGAACTCACGGCCTCTCGCTTCGCAGCCGGCTACTCGTCCACTGCGCCCCGGAGGCTGTCAATAAATACCCCACGATAGTGTCAGACCAAAAATGCAACGAAATTTGAACCTATTTCTAAAGTCCGCTAAAAAGGCCCACTTACCTTAACACAGGGGAAATGTCCCAAAACAATCCCAGGCCGATGTGTGAACAGATGGTCCTTCAACAACAATCGTGTTGTAAAACCCTCTCCACAGTGTACGCAACTCGCGACCGATTCACAACCCGCGCCGTCTGTATGGCGCTTTAGAGCATCAGTGTTCAAGAATTGGGCGTTACATTTGCCACAAATAGATTCTGGTGGGTATTGTAACTGAAAATAAGTAATTAAATGGTTTAATTATACGAGTTTAGTTTGAGTGGTAAAGCCACGCTGTAGACCGTTTTGTCCAGCATGAATGGGCCGGCTCGTCCGGGTCGTTACCATTGTCTCACCGACCGACGTAAAGTAGCAGCTTGCTGCTGCGTTTCGTACGGTGAGTGAGATATCCGGAGGCACAAATTCCCCTCCCCTTCCCAATCCCTTAATTATCCCTTGCGTTTAAGGTCGGCAACGAGCCCATAATTATGTTAGTATTATGGGCGTACATGAGCCGTGGAGATGACTTACCATCATGTGACCCACTTGCTCGTTTGCCTGTCTATACTATAAAAAAAGCTCAATTTATATTAAATAAGCAATTAAAGAAATTATATATACACATTATTGGATTAGCCTGCATGACCTCCATAGGACCATATAAGATCGCATACCTCTTTATGGGAATGTTTTTTGTGTCCGTTGAGTCCAAAATTTGAGACGAAAGACTCTCCGCACAGTTCGCACCATATCAACGCTGACGGATGGACGACCCGCATGTGAGTTAGATACGTTGATTGCTTCCTAAAAACAAAACCTAACTTTTAAACACCCCTGACGTCATTTAGTAAAAAAAAATCAAACGTTCCATAAACAAAAATACTGTTTTTTTATTTTGGTACCCTTGGAGTTCGACTATTATTAAAAAAAAAGTATGATGACGTCACATATAAGGCTGAATTAGTTTTGTCCTTTGTCTATGACAAGTTAAAAATAATTAATTCATATTGACATTTGACAATGTCACAAATTTCATAATATTTTAAAAAACCTTTGATTAAAGAAATATATATATTCTAAGTAAAAAACGCGTAGTGATGAGTCGCTTACTCGTGAGTCGCCCCGTTTGCATACCTCGTCTCGGAAAAGTGACAAAAATCAAATTTTAGCATTAGATCTCCTCACTTTATTTACGTTGTC
Organism: Mimas tiliae; assembly: GCA_905332985.1. Taxonomy (NCBI): domain Eukaryota; kingdom Metazoa; phylum Arthropoda; class Insecta; order Lepidoptera; family Sphingidae; genus Mimas; species Mimas tiliae. The sequence goes on along the minus strand of HG995266.1, from coordinate 739,810 downwards.
AATAAATAATCCAAACAATTACGATATATAATGGGCTGATCCCTCACCTAAAATGAGAGGTAGGTCGCGAGTACCTCACGAGAGAAAATGAGGTAATGTAATAGAAGAGTTACACATTTCTAGCGTCAACTGACAGTTTTTTTTTAAAAGGAAAGGCATACATGCCATTATGCCTCATAGATAGAGTAACCGATAGATGAAGTCACGTTTTCCATCTCTTTTACTTCACAGCGAAAGAGACTTGAGTATTAAAATACACTAGGTGTGAAAGAGACAAAATTACTTATTTTTTGGCCTTAACGCTGTTACTATTTGACACCAAGTTTGTGGATTCAAACATTGGTGTTCGAAACTATTTTTTATAAAATTATATGTGTTCAAGCATCATAAAGTGTCTGAAAGTGGGTGCGGCTTATTTTAAAAACCATAAAAATGGTTTAGTGCTGCATTTTAGAATGTAAAAACCGATTCAAACAAGGGTTGTGTGATCTCATACGTGGTTACACGGTGCCTTTATCTATAGGTTCCTCTAACTACGTTATATATGACGTCATTTGGCATTTACGTCTATTTAGGATAAAACAAAATTCAAAGACGAATCATGAATTAATACAATCGATTTCCGAAAAAAGGAGAAATATGAGTCTCTTTAATTTTAAAACATGTTTTGCCGACCCCACTACGTTTTTTTTTTATAGTATATGCCGGCAAAAGTGGGTCACCTGATGGGTAGTGATCTCCACCGCCCATGTACACCCACAGTACTAAAATAATCATGGGCGTGTTGCCGACCTTAAAGGAAAGGGATAAGTAAGGGATTGGAAAGGGGAGGGGAATTTGGGCCTGGAGTGGGATAAGGGCAGGTGAAAGGAAGATGAGGTCGCTATACAGTTGGGGACAGATATGGTTCAGCTTCCCTCACATTGGCTAGTGAATGTAAAAGTAAATATGATTGCACTCACTCGTAAGTTTTCCCACAATGATCACATTTGTACACTTGGCCTCCGTGCATCTTGAAGTGTTCCATTGCTTTAGACCTGGAAGTTTTTACGGTAAGTTGCGGTAGTCTTAAGCAAGTAGTCTGTTTGACTCCAGGCTGATACTGAGCAATTCGTAATAGAAAAACCCAATATCACTTTTACTCGACCCGGGGATCGAAACAGAGACCTCAGCGTCAGGTTCAGTCGTAACGCGTACGCATTACAACTGCGCCACCGAGGCGCTCACAATATATATATTTTTGTTATAGCATAGGCCGTCCAACGAGTAAGGGAGTCATCTGATGGTAAGCAATCTCCACCGCCCATGTACGCACACAATACCAGAAGAATCATGCGCGTTGCAGACCTTAAATGAAGGGTTTGGGAAGGGATGACGCAGCAGCAAGCCGCTACTTTATGTCAGTTTTCTGTGAGACAGTGGTAACGACCCGGACGAGCCGGCCCATACATGCTGAAGACAAAACGGTCTACAACGTGGCTCTACCACTCAATCTATCATATAATACTTACGTGTTTTTACAGACGTGTTTGCATTGCCTGCATGTAAACTTGAGTCTGTGGCTTTTGAGATGTCTGTTCAGATCTCGCTGGTCTTTATATCGCATTTTGCACACGTCGCAAACGGCGACGCCTCGGCTCTGTACGCAAAGTTCATTTACATACATATATATTACCTTTAGATTGATATCTACACATCGAAATAAGATGACAGGAAACGTAACTCAAGCAAAAAAATGTCCCACCAAAACTCTGTGTAAGGGGGCGGGGCTATAAAAGTCTGTACATAATAATCTCAGCACTTGATACGTCTAATTTTTTGCGCGGTGCAGAACATCGTATCTCGATCTAGAAATTTAATATTTCGACATTAACTTATATGAAATAAAGTTGATTTTGAACGTTCATTAATTTATGTTGCGTGTATGAGTGTTACGTGTGATTTTACCTTTGCATGTGTAAGTGGAGACGTATTTTTGGGCAGATTCATATGAAAGTTATCGTTCTAGTTATCTTATTTTGATGTATCTATAATCTACATAGTATATCGGCTAACAGTAGCTGTCTGTATATCTGCTAACAACTCCTAAACCAAACTGCTTCCGTGACGCAGTTTAAGCTTAAGCGTTAATATGCGGAACTGACCACCATTTGATGCAAAGCAATCATTTAACCAACCTATCATTATATTATTTCTGTGTCTCTAAACTCTGTTGCACCAAATAAATGCTTTTCTTTATAAGAAAATATATTGATATCTACCCGTTACTAAGAAAAAGGCGACTGATGGATGCACAACAAAGTGATCTTAAGGAGGCTCCAATTTCCTTTTGAGATACACTAAAAGTTAAATTACCAATAAATTATACAATATGTAACAAAATCCCTGTTGGGCGGTTTGACTGTGATATCAGAATCGATATTCAAACGTAATGAAATAACTCGCATACGAAAATGAGACTATAAAAATAATCATATTTATTTTTTATACTTTAATTATTTTATTGTTTGTAAACCGTATTTCGATTGATTACCTCTGCGAGATCAATGACTCGGAGCCAGAGTGAGATAGCAAGTTGCGGCGTCTACGTGCATCAAACGCGACGCGTGCGTGCCCGGCTTCGTCAATATACGTCACATCAGTCAGCTGTTCATCACTTTTCAGATGAAAATAACATTTTTTAAATATGTTCATTTTGCTAAGCTACCTGTGAAAGTATAATATCTCGCTTCTGTTTATTATTATTTTAATTTAACTATTTTTATGAAGCTGTCTATATGTCTATCTTCACAACCTAGAAAGGGCCGACAGGGTTTTTTTATATACTGTATAACACTTACCGGATCATGCCAAGTTTGATTATGCTTTGTCAAATTCTCCTCATTCATGAACCCTTTATAACAATCACCGCATTTATATGGATAGTTCAAACCATCTTTCCGCTCTTTAATATCCTGCATTTGTTCTTCCATACTCAACACTTTGATGTCACAATCGAAAATCTTTTGAAAATTCGTCATATTCTCTTTTGTTTCAAAGTATCTTCCTTTTTGTTTGAACACAGGAATGTAATCTTCCATTTCGTCACTTGATTCCTTTCTCGAATCTTTTTTTTTTCCTTTTAATCTTTCTCTTTTCTTTAGGTTTTTTCTTTTGTATTGGTTTTTCCGGTGTTGCTTTTCCGGTGTTTCTATTAAATCAACATCAATACTTTCAACTTTGATTTCATGTTCTGGTATAATGTCAGTTTCCACCTCAGTTTTGATTGATGGTATGTTGGTCATGTCAGTTTTACAATCAATGTTATCTTCCAGTAAGCTGGGTACTTCTGGGTAGTCTGTGGTGTACATTTTTGATATATTGTACGGATGAAATTGGTTTGGCTGTAATTGAAATTATTCTTAAATTAGAGTACTAGCGCCAGAAAATGCAATTGTTTGCAATGTGCTTAATCATTTGATATGTGGTCAGACCCTCATATGCGAGAGAGAGTAGGTATTGTCTATTTCTGCCACCAAGCAACTGTATTTTAGTATGTTTTGGTATGATGGACATTAAAGCCAGTTCAATTACTGGCTGTTATGTGATGTACCATTTTATATTTTGGGTTGACGAGCGCACGACTGCCTCGGTGGCGCAGATCTAATGCGTACGCGTTACGATTAAGGCTGACGCTGAGGTCTCGGGTTCGATCCCGGGTCAGGTAAAGTGGTATTGGGTTTTTCTATTTTGAAATGCTCAGTATCAGCCCGGAGTCTGGCCCCCTATCACATCACAGGATGTAGATACGCTCGGCGAAATGTGAGTGTACTGGTTACACCTCTGCCATAGACACATAAGCTTTCCTAATGTGTCTATGCCTCTGCCTACATCTTCGGGGATTACAGTTGAGAGAGCGTGTGTATGTATGACGAGCGCAGTCCATTCTCATGCAGTACTTCATAATTCGCAGTTCTGATTGGTGTTGCTTCTGGTTAGAGGCAGGTGTGACGCTTACCATCAGGCGAGCAACCTCATCTCGTTATTAACACTAGACAAAAAAAAAACAATGATCTTGAATTTTGCAATAATCTCCATAAAAACCTAAGGTAGGTGTAAGGTAAGGTAGGCAGACAAAAAATATGGTAAGCAAAGAAAGCAATTACGAAGGCAATAATTGTTACACAGAGGAAAATTCCAAATAATCATACTTTTTATTATCCCTATTATTTAACAATGAAAATGATGGTTTTATTTGTAGCTCTTGAAAATAAATAGTTACCTTAATTTTTTTAAATCGGAATTTTCCATATTTTATTGTTTTCGCTATTATTTAACTATGAAAATGATAGTTTCATTTGTAAACTTCACTTACTTTTAGAATCTTTTGATAATCAATATTTTTCATTTGGTGTCCCATTAAAAACAGATTTTTCCAGCTACCTTTAATTTCTTTGTACTAGTTTTTTGATTATTCAAAGGAAATAAAATGAAGGATAAAATTGTGTTCAACCTATTAACTTAGTTTTTATTTAAAACTATAATTTGATAAATAAAAATTACTTAACATTATAAAAAATACCCTAAATTATAAACTTCATTTTATTAAAAAAAATAAAAATATTTAAAATAAATACCTTACAGATTCCCATTGCATTTTCTATTAATTCTTTAGTTTTTATACATCTATTTCTAAATGCTGCATATTTCTGAACGAATGTTGCACAGATGTAACATAACTTAGCAGATGAATTCTGTGATACCTAGAAATAAATAATATAATATTTGAGCCGCTCATAGCCAATTACACTCACTAATCAGTAAACAATTAGGGAGTTAAGTAAAGACTTTTTTTTATTGCATAGGCTGACAAACAAGCAAGTGGGTCACCTGATGGTAAGTGATCACCACCACCCATGTGCGTCCACAATACCAAAAGAGTCATGGGCGTGTTGCCGACCTTAAAGGAAAGGCATAATTGAAGGATTGGGAAGGGGAGGGGATTTGTGTCTCCGGATATCACACTCACCCTACGAAACGCAACAGCAATCTGCTACTTTACATCAGTTTTCTGTGAGACAGTGGTAACGACCTGGATGAGCCGGCCCATTCATGTTGTAGACAAAATTGTCTACAGCGTGCCTCTACCACTCAAAACATGACCGCCTGCCTGACGTCAACCTCTCTGGTGATAAAACATTCAGACCCAAAAAATATATTTGTGGATCACATTTGTCTCGGTGCAGGGATCGAACCCACGGTCTCTCCTTGTCTATGATGATGTACAAACTGTACTAAAATATTATGTTATAATTATCTTACTTTATGGGGGAGGTTTGACATTGCCGTGTTTACATTCTTTTTACGTAAAGATCTATGTTTATCCACTTTTTTTTTTTCATTTACATAAAGAGATTATCTAGGAGACAATAAGCGCTTTTGTCAATGATAAACAGCACGATATAATTTCTTAAAATAAAGATTTGTAACCTCAACTCCTGTAAGATTTTGGTACGGTTCCACAAGTTGATAATGCCACATATTATATAATTTCTGTGTGCCGAGACATCCGTGGCACAACGGCCGTTCTAGTTTTACTGAATTCTCCATTATTTTACTTCGTTTTTAGTTAAAAAATGAGCAAAAGGTCATTGATTACAAATTATTATTTTTTTAAATCGAGGAATAGAGATGCGTGTTGAATTTTGAAGAATGACGTTTGATCATATCATCTGACGTTTTGAATAGTCGATTATAAAAGGAAACAATTCAGTAATTACTTAAAAAAAATACTTACCTAATATTTTATTGCATGTTTTTAATTAAAAATAATTTAAAAAATAACTTTTAAATATAGAGGTATGTTTACTCCTTAAATTAATTAAGCCGATTAGTCATTTCGAAAATATTTTAAATACGGCATATTACGGCAGTAAGGGCTGCACTTGGAAAGTCTTCGATTCACGATAATATCGCAGGCATACCCTCTCCCCTACCCAATTCCTTATTTATCCGTTTCCTTTAAGGGCGGCAACGTACCCATGATTCTTTTGGTATTGTGAGCGTACACGGGCGGTGGAGATCACTTACCATCAGGTGACCCACTTGCTCGTTTGCCGGCCCATGCCTTAAAAAAGAAAAGAAAAAGGCATCTTCATACGAAATGTACTAAAACATTTGTCGGTAACAAGGAGGGAGGGAGGGTTGTTTAAGAACTTTGAGGTTATCTACATAAAGGCTAAGAATAAAGAAGTTGTACTATCCAGACCAACAAACAGAACGTGTTGTACTGTCAATAGTCCATTTGAAGTCGAATAGCACAGAGCCGTCTCAGGCCATGCAAGAGGCCCTTAGGTTGGGTACCCCGAGATTCAGGCCCATTTTTAACCCACTTCAAATACTATCATTATCAAATATATCGATTGTATATATTTTTTATTTTTGTTACCTCTGAACTTTCGAGTGGGTGAACCGATTTTGATGATTCTTTTTTTATTTGAAAGCTAGCGCTTCTCGTGTGGCCCCATTTCAATTTGGTTAAGATCTGACGACGGAGACCGGAGTAAAAAAATAAAACTCTTCAACGGACAACAGTACACTCGCCGCGATTGTGTAAATGTATTGGAATTTACATGCTATTGCTGTAACTACCAATAAAAAATAAAATAACGTTTAACAAAACTTAAAAACCGACTTCAAAATAATAAGTCTCTTCGGAGTCGGTGCAATTTTATTTGACCGGTAGCGACACAGGCACCGATTCTAAAGAGACCTATAGAATTTGTTATTATTTGACTTGTCAGTGTTTTTATTTTGAAGTCGGTTTCTAAGTTTTGTTAAACGTTATTTTATAAACAACACGAAGAACGAGGGGGATTTTCATTCGAATTATTTCAAAGCAGTGGATATAAAGAACTATTGTAAAGAGGCAGATAATAAAATAAAACACATTATTATAATAAACTTACACGTTTATTTACTACTTACAGGATTCACTTTTATTTTTTGTCTTTCAAATAAAAAGGCATTATTCCTACAGCCCATCGAATTTTTACATTTTTTCCACTCGTACTATTTTAAATATATTTTTCCTATAAAAGTTACGACTAACCTCGTAAAAGATTCAAATTATGGCCGATTAAATCTTACAAACTCGTGTTTTTTGAGAAACAACATTATTGGGACGGGGAGATGTTAAGTTTACATACAATTTAATTTTAATCACAATTTATTTGTATAAGCAAATGTGTAAGAATATTAGGTATTTAGTTTCTTTAGTTTCTTATACTTTTTTTGAGTTGTGACTTTTTTTGTTATAGGTATATCTCTATTCGATAAATTTATTTGAAAAACTATAGAGTACTATAAAGCGATTAGTATTTTTAATCATTATGTTGGCTGGCAGTGCTGCAAGTCTTACGGGTTTAGTACTTAGTTTTAGTACATAGCATATTGTAAGACTTATGAATTGGAATAGATAATAACGTGCAATAATTTTATAATATATAAATAAATTCACCCAACAGTCCTGACCCCAAACTAGGTTAACCTGTATCGTGGGAATCAGGAACTACGAAGGACTTGCGGTCCCACAGCACACAGACCAGAAACAAATATTTGTGGATCAGAGAAACATTTGTCTCGGTGTAGGAATCGAACCCACAGCCTCTCTCTTCGCAGCCGGCTACTCGCCCACTGCGCCACGGAGGCTGTCGTAGGCGGTGGCTTTCCGAAGTGATAGATTCACGCTGTAGAGTTTTGTCTTGCTGCTGCGTTTTGTACGGTGAGTGAGATATCCGGAGGCCAAGTTCCCCTTTCACGATCCTTTAATTATCCCTTTCCTTTAAGTTCGGCAACGCGTCCATAATTCTTCTGGTATTGTGGGCGTTCACGGGCGGTGTTGAACACTTACCATCAGGTGACCCACTTGCTCATTTGCCAGCCTATGCTATAAAAAAAAATTGTATCACAAATTGTTTTCGGTGTAGGGATCAAGCGCGCAACCTCTCCTCTCACAACCGACTAACTCGTCCACTGCGCTACAGACAGGAGAATCAGCGGGGAGTTAACGAAAAGCTAATATTGAGATCTACGAAGGTTTTTTCCAACTAAAAATTCTCAACAATACTTAAATTATTATAATATTAAGTAATAATGTTGTTTCTCTAAGAAAGTTAATTTAAATTACATTACCAAGGAGAAAAATACAAATAAAAGATGATTTCAGAGTTTTAAATATTTATAAGGCTTGTTTTTGGATTTCCTTGGCCTTGTTTCGTTTAGCTAGTGAATTAAATAAAAAAAGTATCTCGTACGTAGAGTTACTTTTTCTGTTTGGTTTTTACTTCTTGATCGCTGAAATATTTATACGATTTAGAAAGAAACTAAAATGAGGTCCGTGAATGATTATAAAATCGTTTTTAGAGTTGTTATTACTTTAAACTAATTTACTGCAGTTTATTTGTCGATACTAGTGTTAGATTTCCCGCCAAAATGATAACTTTTTTAAATGTCTTTCTTGGCTTTGGATAATTGTTCTTTGAGCCGTACAAGCAAAAGCTGCCACATACAGAAATCCAAATACTACCTCCAAAAAATAATTATTTTCAAAAATACGTCATAGAACTATCAGACAAGACTCCTTAAATTATTTTTATATAAATAATAATAATAGTATCCGTATAAAACAATTACGATACAAAAGTATTACAAAACCTTATAGACGCGGTATTGATGTGTTTATTATTGCTTATAAATTTCTTTTTAAATTAATATTGCACCTAATGTGGTGGCGATTGATTCAAATTTTAATATTGTTAGTATTGTTGTTCCTGAATAATGCTATTCTAGGGAATAGTAAAACTACCTCTGAGAAACTGGACTACAGACCACAGGTAAGTTAGAAAATATGACATAGACCATCGATCTGTATAGAATCCAAGCGTCCCAATTTTAGGTAGATGTGCCCATAGATAGGTGCTTAATGGGTTTTAATGACTGGTTGGCTTACAGTGCAATCAAAAACTGATGACGGAGTTCGTAGGTGGCGACAGAAAATCAGCTTCATTCTAATTTTCGTCAGGAGTTTATAATGGTCAGTTTATGAATTAATATTATTTAAATCGCTCCTATAATGCAGTCTTTCACACTTGCTACCATAAGCTTGAATCAATCACCCCTAAAATAAAACAAAAACTAACAAAATACTCCTTAACTAAATATTTAGGTAGGTACAAGGGTGTTATCCTAAATAGCTTTATCACTAACACATATTATTGCTTAATATTAAATACCTACGTAATAAATTCATTTATACGGATGTATAATTAAAAAATTTATGACTAGTTTATACCATTATGGTATGTTTTTACATGGCAACACTAAGCGGCTAATGACTATGGCGCAAATGAATCAAAGTTCAAAAATATTGGTTTGAGATCGCATAATCATGTCCATGAAGATAAAACTTAATTAACAACGTATCTTTGGAATGTGTATTTTTATTGGATAAATAAAATAATAATGTAAAGACATTTATTAAGGTATCAGAAGGTACGTTAGGTTTAGTAGGCAGTTTGCCCTTCGTATACGAGAGGTCTTGTGGGTACAACCACTTTGTCTATTTATGCTGCTAAAGATGTATTTATGTAAGCAACAATGGCCTAGTTTGAAAGACATTGAAGCCAGTGACATTACTGGGTATTATGAGACTTAACGAGTGACTCTTATGTCTCGGTGTGACGAGCGCAGTGCAGTGCCACGCATTTAATTCAAAGTTCAATGTTTGCTGCCGTATATGAACAAAGCGAGAAATCTGCGTGAGTAATCTGCTCGTCTCATCATTCAGGATGGTGAAAAAATAATGAAAAAATGCAATCGAATATATAAAATCCCAGTAAATAATGTAAATTAAGATTATCTTCATTTACTTTGATATAAGCCACGTGTACAATATTGTCGAAACACCTTAAACTTCCCTTCTACACCTGATATTCAGCTTGTCAAACTTTTTGTACAATCGGTGTACTGAGATAGCAACACTGAATAACGTGAAAAAGGAATAAACAAAGGTATATTCAAATAAGGATCATCACCATATGGTCAGCATGAAAAAAAATAGTAATCGGCGATCGATATCCAGACATTTACAAATATGTGGAATATATATGTATGTATTTATGTATACAATATTTATTGTATGTATATATTTTAATCTTAGACGGTATTATATGTTTTCTTTTATGTATGTATTATACACTGCCCTCTCTTACTTCTTCTCTTATCTCCATCCTATGGTTGCGAGATCCTGTAAGAGATTGCCCTGAGCGATAAGGCCGCCAATTGTACTATTATTTGTATTGTTTTTTTTCTTTACATGTACTTTAAGTGTTGTACAATAAAGAATTATAAATAAATATAAATAAATAAATATGTATCACATTCCCCCCATCAGCAATCCAATCACCAATTGACCTTACACAAGTATGCTGAATCTTATCTATCAGAAAATACATACATACGTACTCACGCCTGTAATCCCTGACTGAGTAGGCAAAGGTGTAACCAGTACACCCACATTTCGCCGAGCGTATCTCCGTCCGACGATGTGATAGGGGGCGAGCCAATCGACAAACCGGGCAAAAATTCAAGACTCCGGGCTGATACTGAGCATTTCGTAATAGAAAACCCAATACCACTTTAACTCCGAGACCTCAGCGTGGGCCACAATTGTAACGCGTACGCATTACAACTGTGCCACCGAGGCAGTCAGGTCAGATTATCAGAAAATATAAATTGCTTTTCTTTTTTTTTATAGCATTTTATGATTATTTTGGTACTGTGGGCGTACATGAGCGGTGGAGATCACTTACCATCAGGTGACCCACTTGATCGTTTGCCGGCTTACGTCTTTTCGTCTGAAATCCATTTGATGATGTTCCTTATACATGTTTTGTTCAGTAAAAAAGAACTTAAATCTTATAGCTCCTATAAAGTTTACATGAATTGAAAATTACTCTAGTAAAGTACAAAGAAATCACTCGGTAGCATTATGTACGGGAAAATGTTCGAGACATGACTTTGAGCTGTTTTAGTTGAAATTCTATCTGTCTTTTTAAAGAGTACATAGTAAAAATGTAACATTTAATATCATTAATATTTCTAATTGTGGTTGGAAGTTAAAATTAATTGAAGTACAACCAATATTGAGAAATAATAAAAAACAGACGTAATTACAGTTTATCTAATCTATACAACAAAGGAACTTTATTTTTAAACAGTATTGTGTGTATGAACCAAAGTAAGAACAATACTTCACAGATTAAAATCTGTCTTGAACATTTAACCGATACATTTTAACAGCTAGAAAAAACAGTCTATAAACGCTGTCACAACACTTCAAAAGCTTATAATAAAACATATTTGGTGTTACAATCGTTTTACGATTAAACTACCAAATGGTAGTATGGTAGAAAGTTTTTGTTATGGCAACACAAGTGTAAAGCTATTTTAAATTTGGAACGCTGGTTGGCTGTGAAGGCGGGACACGACTGTATAAATAGCTAAAACACAAGGGAGGGACGTTAGTTGAGTTTTCGCAGCTTTTGAGAACTTTGGGGTCAGTTCGTCCGCGTGAGCTGAGTGTGGGCCGCCGAGTGTGTGGAACTGGAATATGTCACTGACCTGGAATTATGAAACAAATATTATTAGTTTTAACTAACTAATGTGGGTGTCGCTAGTTTGACAGCTTCCGTGGCGCAGCGGGCGAGTTGCTGGCTGCGAAGCGAGAGGCCGTGGGTTCGATTCTCACACTGAGACAAATATTCGTGTGATCCACAAAAATTTGTTTCGGGTCTGTGTGATGTGGGTTGGCAAGTCCTCGTAGTTCCTGATACCCACGATACAGGTTTACCTAGTGTGGGGTCAAGACTATGTGTGTGACTGTTGGGTGTATTTATTTATATCGTAGTAGTGGGTAGTTGAAACAGTTCGGTCAAGTTTTGGTCGGGTCCGCTTTTTTAACTAATATTAAATAAACAATCAAGTATTTATAGTGTCAAAATAAATGGATACAAAATGTAACGGCTGTAATGCCGTGATTTATGATATATTATACATGGAATGTGCGCAGGAAACATGCAAAAAAAATTATCACCTAAAGTGTCTATCTTTAACAACGGAAAAGTTTGAATCCTTCACACAGGAATACAAGTCCAAATGGAGATGTCCAGAATGTACGAGAAATATTCCAAAAAAGGATAATTCTAATACGCCAGTAAGAGGTAATGCAAAAATGGATACAACATTTACACCAAGTAGTTACATCAACACTGAGCGAGGGAGTCGCATTAAAACGAAACAAGATCATAGCGACATCGAGAATAAGGTGTTAGAAGAACTACGCTTGTTTCGCATGGAAATATTACATCGATTAGATGAACAATCAAACGAATATTCACTACTCAAAGATAGATTTATAAACACAGAAACAGAGTTACGTGAAGTAAAAAAATTGTTAGAGGTAGTTGAAGAAAAAGCAAAAAAAGTTGATGTGTTGGAAACAGAAGTCAAATGTTTAATAGAAAAAAATGAACATCTAGAAGCTTGTCTTCATATGAAGAGTAGCCTAAACGCGGCATCTAATAACACTAGGGAAGTGCCAAAACCATCACTTAATTTTGTTAAGGCGGTACAACAAAAAACAAGTCATAACAAACCAACTACAATTCAGGGTGTGGCCACAAAGTCAGCAAAAAGGGTTCAGATTTTAAACGAAGTACAAACTAATTATGAAGAAAAGAATATCCAAAACAATACCACAGAGGTTTTAGAAAATAAATCTGATCTTGGTGGAGAAGAAAAATGGACCACCGTTATTAGAAAAAAAAGTAGGTATCCGAACTCGGATGTGAAAAGAGGAGGAAGTACAGATACCACTGAAATTCAGGGGACAGAAAAAAAGAAATATTTACATGTCTGGCGCCTTCAGAAAAACACCACAGCAGAAAATTTAGAAAAATATGTAAAAAAAATATATGGGAAAGAAGTACCGGTTAAAGTGGATAAAATAAAACCCAAAACAGAAAGGGACTATGCCTCTTTTATTATAGGAGTACCAGAAAGTCTATATCCCAAATTATGTGAACAGGACAATTGGCCAGTAAACATTGAGTTCTGCGAATGGGTGTGGTTTCGTAGGCAACCCCAGCGACAAAAAAGTACCGAGTAAATATATTGAAATATTCTACCAGAACGTTAGAGGCCTACGAACAAAATTACATGAATTCTATGAAAATATATCATCTGCATCCTCAGACTTGTTCGCTGTCACAGAGACAGGATGCACCGATTCTATATACGATGCGGAAATAATTCCACCTGGATACACAATTTTACGATGTGACCGAGCAGATGGGCGTAAACAGGGCGGCGCGTGTCTCGTGGCCGCACCGCGCTTGGAGCTACGTCGAGTACCGGTACCGTGTGACGTCGCAGTGGACGAACATTCGTTCGAGTTAGTCGGTGCAACCGTGTATCTGCATAGTAGATTTTTATTTTTCTTGTGCGTTGTTTACATACCGCCTAACAGTATCGAAAACGAATATATGTTGTTATTTAGAATAATAGAACAATATTGTAATATGTACAGTGACATTGTAGTATTAGGCGATTTTAATTTATATTCTTGCACAACCCATATAAGTGCTTATTACGAATATTTAATGTCATATTGTGGATTCACTCAGAGTAATAAAATAGGGAATTGTAATGACAGACAATTGGACCTTGTGCTTAGTACATTTGTGGAAGGTAAGACTGTGAGTGTCCGCGCGTCAGACTCGCCGCTTGTACCGATCGACGCGCACCATCCGCCACTCGAGGTGAGTATCGTATTGCGTCCGCGCTGCTGCATCGCCACCGCTGGCGCGCCCGCCGGCTCATACACCCCTGACGCGGACACACATGCATACAAAGGATGGAACTTTAATAAAGCCAATTTCCATCGGCTGTATTCATATATAGCGGCAATAGATTGGACCTTATTATATGAGTTAGATTTACAGATGAGCTTGAAATATTTCTATGATACAATTAATTCAGTTATAGATGACTGCGTTCCCAAAAAGAAACGAAGTCGTGTAAGCTCGAGGTACATTTACCCCGAGTGGTACACTGATGAAATAATTCGTGACATTAAATGGAAATCGATTCTTCACAAACGATATAAAGCTAGTAAGTTGAAGATGGATTACGAAGCGTTTGCCCAGTGTAGGACTAGGGTTAAGAATATGATAGCACTCGCACGAAGCCAACACCAGTACCGTATTCAAAACCAGCTACTAACGGACCCAAAGTCTTTTTGGAAATATGTTAACTCTAAAAAAGTTAGTATAAATCCGAAAAAGATTCTAAAGAATGGGGAGATATTAAACGGTGAAAAATGTGTTAAAGAGTTTGCCGAATATTTTTATTCTGTGTACAATAAAGAACGGGCGGAGTTAAATGTGAACAAGGCGATAGCGGAAGCGGGCGGTGAGAACGGAGGGGCACTGGTTCACCTCGACCAACTACAGTTGAAAGAGGTGCAACGGGCGCTTCGACTACTTAAACCGAAGAAGTCGGCGGGACCAGACGGCATTCCTCCGTACATCTTCAGGGACTGTCGTATTGTCTTAGCTGAGCCCCTACTTTATATTTATAATCTTTGTTTGAGGGCACAGGAGTTTCCTGATAAGTGGAAAATAACTAGAGTTGTACCAGTACCGAAAGGGAAGGCAGGAACAAAAGTGGATGGGTATAGACCCGTGGCTGTTTTGTCAACTCCAGCTAAAATATTTGAATCCACCATTCACAATAATATTTACTCACAGGTCAGTGCGCAGCTATCAGACCAACAGCACGGATTTCGACCGGGTAGGAATACCACCAGCAATTTAATTAGCCACATGGCTGATGTTGTACCAACAGTGGACAGCGGGGGGCAGACTGACGCTGCGTACTTTGACTTTAAGAAAGCTTTTGACTTAGTCAATAACGACGTGCTGTTAAGGAAGTTAGCAGGTGTTGGATTCACCCCGCATTTACTTAACTTCTTTGCGAGTTATTTAAGGGACAGGCAGCAATATGTTGAATATGAGGGACACATATCAAAACCATATCACACTAGATCGGGTGTAAGCCAAGGTAGCAATTTGGGGCCGTTACAGTTTATTCTTATGATAAATGATTTGCCAAAAGTTGTTCAGGAGGCAAAATGTCTACTGTTTGCCGATGACCTTAAGTTGTCACTAACGATAAATAGTAGGGGTGATTGTGAACGATTACAAAGTGACATAGATAGGGTAGTCACTTGGAGCAAAGACAATCTTTTGCAATTTAACATCTTAAAGTGTGTATCTATTAGTTTTTGCCGGTCGCAAGCACCCATATTGTATACATACACGATAGAAGAGACACCGATACAGAGGGTCACAGAAGTGAAAGATTTAGGAGTTCGTCTTAACGCTGGGCTAACTTTTCGTAATCACATCATAAACATATGTAAGAGAGCGTATAAAAACTTAGGATTCATACTTCGTATCGCTCGTGACTTCACTAACGTAAAAGCAGTTGAAGCACTGTACAATGCTTTGGTAAGAAGTCAATTAGAATGTAATGCAGTTATCTGGGCTCCACATGAAACTAAGTATACACTCATGTTGGAGAAAATACAAAATAAGTTCATTAGATATATATATTTAAAACAGTACGGCGTTTACCCATTCTACCCATTGATGTATCCGTCTCTATTTGTTTTAGGAATGGTAGGATACAATGAGTTAAGGGTAAGACGGGAACTTGCACTCACGTCATTTATTTTTAAAATATTAAGAGGAAAGGTATATAATGGGGATATTCTAAGCCGGGTGAACCTGTGTGTACCGGATAGGTATGTGTGGCGGCGACGGAGGCCAGCATTGCTGGCTATCCCGCGATCTCGTACAAACCTAATGAAAGAGGCGCCTCTGACGCGTGCACTCCGCACTCTCAACCTTATTGCCACTGAGACGGATATATTCCATTGTACTCTGAGTGAATTCACAAGAATAGCAACATGGGTAATTAGTTATAAAATATAATAAAAAAATGTAAGCAGTAAGTCGACACTACTGTATTGGGGTACCGACCCTGTAAAAGTAGTGTTAAGTGGAAAAATAAATAAATAAATAAATAAATAAATAAATTTATTTATATAATGGGTTAGAGAGGGGGCAATAGGCTAGATAGACACCATGTTTCAGATTTCATTAGGGGGAGTATTCTAATGGTGGAACACGATCACTTAGAATGTAGCAGCAATTGGCATTCTGATCAGGTCGTGTAAAATTCTGTGAGCTTAGATCGCAGAAATAGGATAGTAGTAATTTTTCTGAGTGGTAGAGCCACGCTGTAGACAGTTTTGTTTACAGCATGAATGGGCCGGCTCGCCCGGGGCGTTACCATTGTCGCTGTCTTACTTACCCCTTTTCTTTAAGGTCGGTAACGTGGCCATGACTCTTTTGATTTTGTGGGCGTACATGGACGGTGGAGATTTCATACCATCAGGTGATCCACTTGCTCTTTTCCCGGCCTTAGCAATAAAAAAAAGGAATAGAAGTAAAAAAGTAGGTTAATAATATAGTAGTATAGTAGGAACGTAGAAAAGTAGAAAAGTAGGAAAGTGTTAATAGTAGTATTTTGACTGGTCGTTCTCAATATTCTGCCTACCGACAGATTTGCTTACTGGTAGTAACATTTTGACACATTTTGTACGAAAGATATGTCAAAACACTATTGATAGTAAGCAAATCTATCGATAGACAGAATATTGGGAACTGTCATAAGTGATAAATAAATAAATAAATCCACGTCCAACAGTCACACACATAGTCCTGACACACACTAGGTAAACCTGTATCGTGGGTATCAGCAACTACGAGGGACTTGCCAACACACAACACCCAGACCCGAGACAAATATTTGTGGTTTAGTTATTTGTCTAGGTGCGGGAATCGAGCCCATGGCCTCACGCTTGACAACGAGCCCACTGCGCCACGGAGGCTGTCACGTCGTGTTGGCAATGCCGACCTCATTCCATCCGTATCTGTTCTTGGCCTGCACGATGGCCTCGTAGACGGCGGCGGGCTGCAGGCCGCGCAGCTCGTGGCGCAGCGTGTGCGTGAGCGCGCCGCGGGACTCGGGCGGCGCCAGCACCACGTCGTGCCACCGACCCGGCTGCTGGAACGTCTCGTTCATCTGGAAACACACGTGAAATGAAATGAAATGAAATGAAATAGTTTTATTCATCATGTAGGCAATTAAAATAGCGCTTATGACAAGTCAGTACAAAATAAACAAACTTATGTATAGAAATCATATCGACTAATGTATACATAACATACATAGCATCGTCACAATACACTGGGCAACTATAAAGTTTACAATATTTTTATATTAGTCCAGGATTGTTAAGTATTATTATTATTGTTATTTTTTCTCTGTTTTAAAGGTCGATATGGACCATAGGCATTACCGAAACGGCACGTGGTTTAAAACTACCACCGGATCCAAAACGACCCAACCTGAGAAGACCCGGCTAAACAAACTCAGTGGGCTTACTTTACCACTGGATTTTACGCGGCGCGACCCAGTCCTGAGAAGATCCAGCTAGTCAAACTCAGTGGGCTTGACGTGTTTTTTTATAGCATAGGCCGGTAAACGAGCAAGAGTGAGTTTTCTGAGTGGTAGAGCCACGCTGTAGCCAATTCTGTCTACAGCATGAATGGGCCGGCTCGTCCGGGTCGTTACCACTGTCTCACAGAAAACCGGCGTAAAGTAGCAGCTTACTGCTGCGTTTCGTACGGTGAGTGAGATATCCGGATGCCCAAACTCCCCTCCCCTTCCCAATCCCTTACTTATCCCTTTCCTTTAAGGTCGGCAACGCGCCCATGATTATTTTAGTATTGTGGGCGTACATGGGCGGTGGAGATCACTTACCATCAGGTGACCCACAAAGTCGTTTGCCGGCCTATGCAATAAAAAAAAAAAGAAAAGTGGGTCACCTGATAGTAAAGTGATCTCCATCGCCCATGAACACCCACAACACCAAGAGTCATGGACGCATTGCCAACCTTAAAGGAAAGGGATTGGGAAGGGGACTGCCTCGATGGCGCAGTTGTAATGCGTACGCGTTACGATTGAGGCTAACGCTGAGGTCTCGGGTTCGATCCCCGGGTCGGGTAAAGTGGTATTGGTACTTTTTTAAATAATTAAAAATAAATGTATAATTTTAAAATGAAGGTAGCCATTGTAACATTAACTTTTCGAGACGACCTACACCTCAGTCTCTCCCGTGACCACGAAGGCTGAAAAGCTTTCGAAACGTCGGGACTAAAATAAAAATTAAACCGCGATAAAATCCGTATAATCTAGTTTTATTTCAATGAATAATTTCAATGTTATTAGTAATCATTGAA
Source organism: Mimas tiliae (assembly GCA_905332985.1). NCBI lineage: Eukaryota > Metazoa > Arthropoda > Insecta > Lepidoptera > Sphingidae > Mimas > Mimas tiliae. The sequence goes on along the minus strand of HG995266.1, from coordinate 721,337 downwards.
AATAAAATACCTATAACAATTCAAAACCTAAAAAATACGCTTTTATAGAAAATAAGAACTACGTTGTAGACTATTTTATCTACAATACGAATGGGCCGGCTCTTACGGGTCGTTACCATTGTCTCACTGAAAACCAACGTAAAGTAGCAGCTTGCTGGTGCGTTTCGCACACTGAGTGAAATATCCGGAGGTCCAAACCCCATCCCCTTGTCAATCCCTTTATTATCCCTTTCCCTTAAGGTCGGCAACGCACCCATAATTCTTTTGATATTGTGGGTGTGTACATGGGCGATGAATATCACTTACCATCATGTGACCCACTTGCTTTGCTCGTTTGTCGGCCTATGCAATTACTAAAAAAAATACAGACGATAAAAAACAATTAATTTTATCAAGACAATTGGAAGCGATGTGAATGCATCTGATAATGGTACCCACAGCCAACTGCCGGTACAGTAGCCTCAGCTCGTCCAGTGGTGGGTAGCTGTCGACGGCGAAAGACAGCGTGTAGGCAGTGTTGGCCCTCGCTAGTGGAGGGGATGTGAACAGATCTGATGGTGGTACTCACAGCCAACTGCCGGTACAGTAGCCTCAGCTCGGCCAGTGGTGGGTAGCTGTCGACGGCGAAGGACAGCGTGTAGGCAGTGTTGGCCCTCGCTAGTGGAGGGGATGTGAACAGATCTGATGGTGGTACTCACAGCCAACTGCCGGTACAGTAGCCTCAGCTCGGCCAGTGGTGGGTAGCTGTCGACGGCGAAGGACAGCGTGTAGGCAGTGTTGGCCCTCGCTAGTGGGGGGGATGTGAACAGATCTGATGGTGGTACTCACAGCCAACTGCCGGTACAGTAGCCTCAGCTCGTCCAGTGGTGGGTAGCTGTCGACGGCGAAGGACAGCGTGGTGGCAGTGTTGGCCCTCGCTAGTGGGGGGGATGTGAACAGATCTGATGGTGGTACTCACAGCCAACTGCCGGTACAGTAGCCTCAGCTCGTCCAGTGGTGGGTAGCTGTCGACGGCGAAGGACAGCGTGTAGGCAGTGTTGGCCCTCGCTAGTGGGGGGGATGTGAACAGATCTGATGGTGGTACTCACAGCCAACTGCCGGTACAGTAGCCTCAGCTCGTCCAGTGGTGGGTAGCTGTCGACGGCGAAGGACAGCGTGTAGGCAGTGTTGGCCCTCGCTAGTGGGGGGGATGTGAACAGATCTGATGGTGGTACTCACAGCCAACTGCCGGTACAGTAGCCTCAGCTCGTCCAGTGGTGGGTAGCTGTCGACGGCGAAGGACAGCGTGTAGGCAGTGTTGGCCCTCGCTAGTGGGGGGGATGTGAACAGATCTGATGGTGGTACTCACAGCCAACTGCCGGTACAGTAGCCTCAGCTCGTCCAGTGGTGGGTAGCTGTCGACGGCGAAGGACAGCGTGTAGGCAGTGTTGGCCCTCGCTAGTGGGGGGATGTGAACAGATCTGATGGTGGTACTCACAGCCAACTGCCGGTACAGTAGCCTCAGCTCGTCCAGTGGTGGGTAGCTGTCGACGGCGAAGGACAGCGTGGTGGCAGTGTTGGCCCTCGCTAGTGGGGGGGATGTGAACAGATCTGATGGTGGTACTCACAGCCAACTGCCGGTACAGTAGCCTCAGCTCGTCCAGTGGTGGGTAGCTGTCGACGGCGAAGGACAGCGTGGTGGCAGTGTTGGCCCTCGCTAGTGGGGGGGATGTGAACAGATCTGATGGTGGTACTCACAGCCAACTGCCGGTACAGTAGCCTCAGCTCGTCCAGTGGTGGGTAGCTGTCGACGGCGAAGGACAGCGTGGTGGCAGTGTTGGCCCTCGCTAGTGGAGGGGATGTGAACAGATCTGATGGTGGTACTCACAGCCAACTGCCGGTACAGTAGCCTCAGCTCGTCCAGTGGTGGGTAGCTGTCGACGGCGAAGGACAGCGTGTAGGCAGTGTTGGCCCTCGCTAGTGGGGGGGATGTGAACAGATCTGATGGTGGTACTCACAGCCAACTGCCGGTACAGTAGCCTCAGCTCGTCCAGTGGTGGGTAGCTGTCGACGGCGAAGGACAGCGTGTAGGCAGTGTTGGCCCTCGCTAGTGGGGGGGATGTGAACAGATCTGATGGTGGTACTCACAGCCAACTGCCGGTACAGTAGCCTCAGCTCGTCCAGTGGTGGGTAGCTGTCGACGGCGAAGGACAGCGTGTAGGCAGTGTTGGCCCTCGCTAGTGGGGGGGATGTGAACAGATCTGATGGTGGTACTCACAGCCAACTGCCGGTACAGTAGCCTCAGCTCGTCCAGTGGTGGGTAGCTGTCGACGGCGAAGGACAGCGTGTAGGCAGTGTTGGCCCTCGCTAGTGGGGGGGATGTGAACAGATCTGATGGTGGTACTCACAGCCAACTGCCGGTACAGTAGCCTCAGCTCGTCCAGTGGTGGGTAGCTGTCGACGGCGAAGGACAGCGTGTAGGCGGTGTTGGCCCGCGCTAGTGGGGGGGATGTGAACAGATCTGATGGTGGTACTCACAGCCAACTGCCGGTACAGTAGCCTCAGCTCGTCCAGTGGTGGGTAGCTGTCGACGGCGAAGGACAGCGTGTAGGCGGTGTTGGCGCGCGCTAGTGGGGGGGATGTGAACAGATCTGATGGTGGTACTCACAGCCAACTGCCGGTACAGTAGCCTCAGCTCGTCCAGTGGTGGGTAGCTGTCGACGGCGAAGGACAGCGTGTAGGCGGTGTTGGCCCTCGCTAGTGGGGGGGATGTGAACAGATCTGATGGTGGTACTCACAGCCAACTGCCGGTACAGTAGCCTCAGCTCGTCCAGTGGTGGGTAGCTGTCGACGGCGAAGGACAGCGTGTAGGCGGTGTTGGCCCTCGCTAGTGGGGGGGATGTGAACAGATCTGATGGTGGTACTCACAGCCAACTGCCGGTACAGTAGCCTCAGCTCGTCCAGTGGTGGGTAGCTGTCGACGGCGAAGGACAGCGTGTAGGCAGTGTTGGCCCTCGCTAGTGGAGGGGATGTGAACAGATCTGATGGTGGTACTCACAGCCAACTGCCGGTACAGTAGCCTCAGCTCGTCCAGTGGTGGGTAGCTGTCGACGGCGAAGGACAGCGAGTAGGCAGTGTTGGCCCTCGCTAGTGGGGGGGATGTGAACAGATCTGATGGTGGTACTCACAGCCAACTGCCGGTACAGTAGCCTCAGCTCGTCCAGTGGTGGGTAGCTGTCGACGGCGAAGGACAGCGTGTAGGCAGTGTTGGCCCTCGCTAGTGGGGGGGATGTGAACAGATCTGATGGTGGTACTCACAGCCAACTGCCGGTACAGTAGCCTCAGCTCGTCCAGTGGTGGGTAGCTGTCGACGGCGAAGGACAGCGTGTAGGCAGTGTTGGCCCTCGCTAGTGGGGGGGATGTGAACAGATCTGATGGTGGTACTCACAGCCAACTGCCGGTACAGTAGCCTCAGCTCGTCCAGTGGTGGGTAGCTGTCGACGGCGAAGGACAGCGTGTAGGCAGTGTTGGCCCTCGCTAGTGGGGGGGATGTGAACAGATCTGATGGTGGTACTCACAGCCAACTGCCGGTACAGTAGCCTCAGCTCGTCCAGTGGTGGGTAGCTGTCGACGGCGAAGGACAGCGTGTAGGCAGTGTTGGCCCTCGCTAGTGGGGGGGATGTGAACAGATCTGATGGTGGTACTCACAGCCAACTGCCGGTACAGTAGCCTCAGCTCGTCCAGTGGTGGGTAGCTGTCGACGGCGAAGGACAGCGTGTAGGCAGTGTTGGCCCTCGCTAGTGGGGGGGATGTGAACAGATCTGATGGTGGTACTCACAGCCAACTGCCGGTACAGTAGCCTCAGCTCGTCCAGTGGTGGGTAGCTGTCGACGGCGAAGGACAGCGTGTAGGCAGTGTTGGCCCTCGCTAGTGGGGGGGATGTGAACAGATCTGATGGTGGTACTCACAGCCAACTGCCGGTACAGTAGCCTCAGTTCGTCCAGTGGTGGGTAGCTGTCGACGGCGAAGGACAGCGTGTAGGCAGTGTTGGCCCTCGCTAGTGGGGGGGATGTGAACAGATCTGATGGTGGTACTCACAGCCAACTGCCGGTACAGTAGCCTCAGCTCGTCCAGTGGTGGGTAGCTGTCGACGGCGAAGGACAGCGTGTAGGCAGTGTTGGCCCTCGCTAGTGGGGGGGATGTGAACAGATCTGATGGTGGTACTCACAGCCAACTGCCGGTACAGTAGCCTCAGCTCGTCCAGTGGTGGGTAGCTGTTGACGGCGAAGGACAGCGTGTAGGCAGTGTTGGCCCTCGCTAGTGGGGGGGATGTGAACAGATCTGATGGTGGTACTCACAGCCAACTGCCGGTACAGTAGCCTCAGCTCGTCCAGTGGTGGGTAGCTGTCGACGGCGAAGGACAGCGTGTAGGCGGTGTGGGCGCGCGCTAGTGGGGGGGATGTGAACAGATCTGATGGTGGTACTCACAGCCAACTGCCGGTACAGTAGCCTCAGCTCGTCCAGTGGTGGGTAGCTGTCGACGGCGAAGGACAGCGTGTAGGCGGTGTTGGCCCTCGCTAGTGGGGGGGATGTGAACAGATCTGATGGTGGTACTCACAGCCAACTGCCGGTACAGTAGCCTCAGCTCGTCCAGTGGTGGGTAGCTGTCGACGGCGAAGGACAGCGTGTAGGCGGTGTTGGCCCTCGCTAGTGGGGGGGATGTGAACAGATCTGATGGTGGTACTCACAGCCAACTGCCGGTACAGTAGCCTCAGCTCGTCCAGTGGTGGGTAGCTGTCGACGGCGAAGGACAGCGTGTAGGCGGTGTTGGCCCTCGCTAATGGGGGGGATGTGAACAGATCTGATGGTGGTACTCACAGCCAACTGCCGGTACAGTAGCCTCAGCTCGTCCAGTGGTGGGTAGCTGTCGACGGCGAAGGACAGCGTGTAGGCGGTGTTGGCCCTCGCTAATGGGGGGGATGTGAACAGATCTGATGGTGGTACTCACAGCCAACTGCCGGTACAGTAGCCTCAGCTCGTCCAGTGGTGGGTAGCTGTCGACGGCGAAGGACAGCGAGTAGGCAGTGTTGGCCCTCGCTAGTGGGGGGGATGTGAACAGATCTGATGGTGGTACTCACAGCCAACTGCCGGTACAGTAGCCTCAGCTCGTCCAGTGGTGGGTAGCTGTCGACGGCGAAGGACAGCGTGTACGCGGTGTTGGCCCTCGCTAGTGGGGGGGATGTGAACAGATCTGATGGTGGTACTCACAGCCAACTGCCGGTACAGTAGCCTCAGCTCGTCCAGTGGTGGGTAGCTGTCGACGGCGAAGGACAGCGTGTAGGCGGTGTTGGCGCGCGCTAGTGGGGGGGATGTGAACAGATCTGATGGTGGTACTCACAGCCAACTGCCGGTACAGTAGCCTCAGCTCGTCCAGTGGTGGGTAGCTGTCGACGGCGAAGGACAGCGTGTAGGCAGTGTTGGCCCTCGCTAGTGGGGGGGATGTGAACAGATCTGATGGTGGTACTCACAGCCAACTGCCGGTACAGTAGCCTCAGCTCGTCCAGTGGTGGGTAGCTGTCGACGGCGAAGGACAGCGTGTAGGCGGTGTTGGCGCGCGCTAGTGGGGGGGATGTGAACAGATCTGATGGTGGTACTCACAGCCAACTGCCGGTACAGTAGCCTCAGCTCGTCCAGTGGTGGGTAGCTGTCGACGGCGAAGGACAGCGTGTAGGCGGTGTTGGCGCGCGCTAGTGGGGGGGATGTGAACAGATCTGATGGTGGTACTCACAGCCAACTGCCGGTACAGTAGCCTCAGCTCGTCCAGTGGTGGGTAGCTGTCGACGGCGAAGGACAGCGTGTAGGCGGTGTTGGCGCGCGCTAGTGGGGGGGATGTGAACAGATCTGATGGTGGTACTCACAGCCAACTGCCGGTACAGTAGCCTCAGCTCGTCCAGTGGTGGGTAGCTGTCGACGGCGAAGGACAGCGTGTAGGCGGTGTTGGCGCGCGCTAGTGGGGGGGATGTGAACAGATCTGATGGTGGTACTCACAGCCAACTGCCGGTACAGTAGCCTCAGCTCGTCCAGTGGTGGGTAGCTGTCGACGGCGAAGGACAGCGAGTAGGCAGTGTTGGCCCTCGCTAGTGGGGGGGATGTGAACAGATCTGATGGTGGTACTCACAGCCAACTGCCGGTACAGTAGCCTCAGCTCGTCCAGTGGTGGGTAGCTGTCGACGGCGAAGGACAGCGTGTAGGCGGTGTTGGCCCTCGCTAGTGGGGGGGATGTGAACAGATCTGATGGTGGTACTCACAGCCAACTGCCGGTACAGTAGCCTCAGCTCGTCCAGTGGTGGGTAGCTGTCGACGGCGAAGGACAGCGTGTAGGCGGTGTTGGCGCGCGCTAGTGGGGGGGATGTGAACAGATCTGATGGTGGTACTCACAGCCAACTGCCGGTACAGTAGCCTCAGCTCGTCCAGTGGTGGGTAGCTGTCGACGGCGAAGGACAGCGTGTAGGCGGTGTTGGCGCGCGCTAGTGGGGGGGATGTGAACAGATCTGATGGTGGTACTCACAGCCAACTGCCGGTACAGTAGCCTCAGCTCGTCCAGTGGTGGGTAGCTGTCGACGGCGAAGGACAGCGTGTAGGCGGTGTTGGCGCGCGCTAGTGGGGGGGATGTGAACAGATCTGATGGTGGTACTCACAGCCAACTGCCGGTACAGTAGCCTCAGCTCGTCCAGTGGTGGGTAGCTGTCGACGGCGAAGGACAGCGAGTAGGCGGTGTTGGCGCGCGCTAGTGGGGGGGATGTGAACAGATCTGATGGTGGTACTCACAGCCAACTGCCGGTACAGTAGCCTCAGCTCGTCCAGTGGTGGGTAGCTGTCGACGGCGAAGGACAGCGTGTAGGCGGTGTTGGCGCGCGCTAGTGGGGGGGATGTGAACAGATCTGATGGTGGTACTCACAGCCAACTGCCGGTACAGTAGCCTCAGCTCGTCCAGTGGTGGGTAGCTGTCGACGGCGAAGGACAGCGAGTAGGCAGTGTTGGCCCTCGCTAGTGGGGGGGATGTGAACAGATCTGATGGTGGTACTCACAGCCAACTGCCGGTACAGTAGCCTCAGCTCGTCCAGTGGTGGGTAGCTGTCGACGGCGAAGGACAGCGTGTAGGCGGTGTTGGCGCGCGCTAGTGGGGGGGAGGTGAAGCGCGCCGGGCCCGGCCGCCCCGACACCTCCACGTGCTGCCGAGCTCGACCGAGGCTGTTGTCGGCTACGCAGCTGTAAAATAACACACATTATTGAAGTGAAAACTTCTTTAGCCGCGTATAGTATATGTCTTAATAGAGATAATATCAGCCATAATAGAGTATTTGAATCGAATTTTCATTATCTTAATTAATAATTTACGTCCCCTTAAATATATTATCGAAAGAATTATATAAATCAAGTCAAAAATAAACAAACTACAATCCATTCAAGTCTGCTGGAGGGGGTAGTAGCCAAATGACGGAAAGGATGCACGACATGAAGAGTTACGTCACAAGTCAAGTTACGCGTACGGTGCATGCGTGCGAGGGAGATAGTGAGATTGCAACATGAACTGCGGCCTCATTTATTGTCCAATTTTAATTCCATTTTCGAAAAATAGTTTCTTTACTGTTTCTTTTTAGTTGCTGTAGACAAATAATAATAATAATACACCCAACAGTCACACACATAGTCCTGACCCCACACTAGGTAAACCTGTGTCGTGAGTATCAGGAACTACGAGGAACTTGCGGTCCCACAAATCTGTCTACACCGTGACTTTACCACTTTCAAAATCGACTATCGTGTTTACTAGGTAGGTCCCTCGTATGCGAGGCCGTCTGGGTTGGTACCACCTCTTTGTCTATTTCTGCCGCCAAGCAACAGTGTGTAAGCACTGTTGTCTTCCGGTTTGAAGGACATTGAAGCCGGTGAAATTACTGGACGTTTCTAATGTAGTTTGTAATTGAAAGTTTTGTGTCATGTTGAGAGTAAGCGAGATGGTAATATTGAGTTACAGTCAATTGACCACAACTTAGTGGTCCAATTTCTATGTACCGCGCAGCTTGTCTAGTAGTATACATTAAAGTCTTTGGGTTTAAACATATAATAATAATAATAATCATAGTAACTCGTTCAGGCGAGTCACTTTCCGGAGTCAACCAGTATAATCCAGTAATTTCAGCCATAATAGAGTATTTGACGCGATTATTTTTAATGTCTTAATTCATTACGTTCCCTAAAATATATAATCGAAAGAATTATATAAATCAAGTCAAAAATAAACAAATTACAATCCATTCAAATCTGCTGGAGGGGGTAGTTGCCAACTGACGGAAAGGATGCACGACATGAAGAGTGACGTCACAAGCCAGGTCACGCCATTACGATGCACGCGTGCGAGGGAGATGGTGAGATTTTTCCCACTACGCACCCACTGGACATTATGAGATTGAAAACTTATGTATCTGGGTGAGGAGCGCTGTACTCATGCAGTTTGTGATTAAAAGTTCTGTGCCATGTTGCTTCTGTTATATGCTTACCATCTAGCGAGCGACGTGCTCGTCTCGTCTAGAACTAAAAACTCACCTGTAATTACCAAAGTCCTCGGGCTGTACATTTGCTATCAGCAGCGTATGGTTGTTCCCTCTAGCAGACATGGTGACGCGCTCAGACGCGCTCAGAGGAAATGAATTCTGGTACCAGGATACCTGGAGATACGTTAAGCATTGATAAAACGAATCAGTCTGCCACAGTGGCGCAGTTGTAATGTGTACGCGTTACGACTGAGGCTGATGCTGAGGTCTTGGGTTCGATCCGCAGGTGAAAGTGATATTGGGTTTTTCTATTACGAAATGCTCAGTATCAGCCCGGAGTCTGGAATTTGTGCCCGGTATGGCGATAGGCTCGCCCCTATCACATAAGGGACGGAGATACGCTCGGCGAAATGTGGGTGTACTGGTTACACTTTTGCCTACCCCTACGGGGATTACAGGCGTAAGTGCGTATGTATGTATGTAATTATTTAGTGGTAGAGCCTCTAACCTTAAAGAAAAGGGATAGCTAAGGGAGCTTTCTGCTGCGTTTCGTACGGTGAGTGAGATATCCGGAGACCCCAATCCCTTAATTATCCCTTTCCTTTAAGGTTGGCAACTCGCCCATGATTCTTTTGGTGTTATGGGCGTACATGAGCGGTGGAGATCACTTACCATCAGTTGACCCACTTGCACGCTTGCCGGCCTATGCCATAAAAAAACACAAACATCCAAACTTTCAGGTTTATAATCTTAGGAAGAAGTAGGATATATAAGAAATCATATCAAATTATGTATACATAACATATATAAATCACTTAGCCAAATAAATATTGCTGTTCCGCGAAATTCCCGAAGATATCCTAATGTTTCTTTGTTTAAGCCATCTAATCACAGAACCAACCTAGGGAAAAATGCCCCATAAACAGATTAATGAGTCTCTACAATGACATGTTAATAGCATCTAAAGGCTATATATCATCCGATATTGACATTTTTCACACGAAAAATAAAAAAAAGATGTCATCGATTGATAAGTTAATGACTAGATATTATTATTATTATTATTGTTACAATTTGATTGATACTTAGTAACTGTAGTAACACTATATGTATATTAACCGTAAGTATTCATTTAAATTTAATTAATTTGGTTTGTATTAATTTAATAAAGGTTTGTATGACTAATTGATACTATTGATACCATGACAGGTCTTACAGACGTTGGTATGAAAACCGCAGGCTTAAGTGGGACTGGGCCGGCCATGTATGTCGAATGAATCCAGACAGATGGGCCAAAAATATTACAGACTGGTCACCAACCGATGGTTACCGACGACGTGGGCGACCTAGGAAGAGATGGAGAGACGACATTGTCAACTTTTCTCCAAAGTGGCAAGAGATCGCCCAGGACCGTGACAAGTGACAGAAGTTGGGGGAGGCCTTAGACACAAAGTAGGCTAAAAAAAAAAAAAATTGATACTATTAAAAATGTTGACATACAAGTGCATTTAAATGTTGTATACACCTGTAAAGGCACTTCACATAGTTATAAGTCTTATTAAATGTATTGATTGATGCAGTGTTTTGTGATGTGTCGATGGTGTAACGAATTCAATAAATAAATAAATAAATATATAGCAACATCAATGATATTAGCTAAATCATACAATTACTTATACATTTTACACTTAAATTAAATACCTACTTAAACAAACAATGTATACTCAGTGATTTCTTAGGTGAACTCAAGACACCGTGAGCCTTTCTGCGTAGATCGGCTTAGTATCAACTTAGCGTAACTTTTTTATATAATATAACGAAAATAAATGTATAATTTTAAAATGCAGGTATCCAATGTAAATTACCTCAGCTGGTGGATCAGCTAGCACAGTACACAGCAGCTCGGCCCTAAATCCTTCTCCAGTGTGTACCCACGATCTCTCCACCGTGATCTCTGGTGGGTCTGAAAGCGACAGGGTGAGGAGTTATAATAAAGCGGGAGTATTTAAGTAGAAAGGCCGATAGTAGAAAAGTCGTAACAAAAACAAAACAGAAGTTTAGTTTTTTTCTCTCTATTCTAAAAAAAAGTAACTGGCGCCGCAGCCGCTGCCGCTGCCAAAAGCTTGTCACACTAGCTCCTCCGAAACCGCTGGGGGTATGGGGTCGAGACCGATACCAATCGATGCAGAATAATGTGGCGAAGAAAGTAACATATGTCTCATATTCGTCGGACTTTAAGTTATTTTTTTATTCTATGTTTTGTGGAAAAACATGGGCAACACCCCTATTTGTATTAAACAATAATAAAAGTGAATACTCACAAAGCACCTGCAGCTGGAACTCTGTAACAATAGGCGGTCCCACTCCATTGTCCACAGTACAGGCGTACACTCCGCTGTGATGACGCTCCAGCCGCGACAGCTGCAGCTGCGGACCCTCGCCCAGCCGCGTGCTGCTGTCGTTCTGGAAGTACAACTTCACCGCATTTACTGGGTGCCATTTATCATGGCTCGGCAAAGTGACTACGCTACACCTGTTGGTAAGTGCAGCGCAATCCAAGAATACTGTCGACCAACGATAGACCTTGGGCTGAATTAGAACTGCACTGATAATAGTTACCAGGAAACTATTTACTTAATGTAATAGGGTAGTTCACTTGATATTTCATTATTTTAATCAATAGGTTACGTCTAAATAATGTATATCACTTTTTAAAAAAAATTAGACGTACTAAGCGCGACTGAGTTCCCTCAATTAGTAACGCACTCTCTTATATACCTCACCAACCACCTCCACCATGGCTCACAATCCTATAACTACCCACTTGATATAGTTATACTCCCGAGTACCTACAATAACACCAACAAACGGTGCTACGAGTATTATTATTATCTTTAATCGATAAATATTTTTTTATAAGAATGACTAACGACAGCCTCCGTGGGACAGTGAAAAGCCGGATGTGAAGAGAGAGGCCGCGGGTTCCAAATGTTTGTATGATCCACAAATATTTGTTTCGGGCCTGGGTGTTTTCTTCCCATAGAGGTTGAAATCAGGCAGACGGCCGATCGTAGATACTACAAGCCAATTTTTTCTGTGTTAAAAAGCATCATTCATTCATTCATTTCAAGATTCATCACACTAGCGCCATCTATTAACACTAACCAATTTATGCCAAGTGACAGACGGCACTGGGTTGCCCGCCGCCCTACACTCGAGTACAGTGGCGCCGCCACGTCGTGCGGTCGCGTGGCGAGACTCCGGTGAAGCTCGGACGCTAGGTGGCACCAGTACTTCCACGGTGTGGACTTGGTCTCTCGCTACTCTGTCTGAGATTTGGCATACGTAGTCTCCTGCGTCCTGTAAAAATATTATGAAATGGTTAAGGCCCGGCATTCCATAGTCCACCGGCTGATAGGTGAGAAGGGAGGGAACAATTTAGAAATATATAAATTGAGTTTTCTATCAAAACTCATACTCATACTTATACGCATCACGCCTGTTATCCCCGAAGGGCTAGGCAGAGATGTAACCAGTACACCCACATTTCGCCGAGCGTATCTCCGTCCCACGATGTGATAGGGGGCGAGCCTATCGCCATACCGGGCACAAATCCCAGACTCTGGGCTGATACTGAGCATTTCGTAATTGAAAAACCCAATACCACTTTACCCGGCCTGGGGATCGAACCCGAGACCTCAGCGTTGGACTCAATCGTAACGCGTAAGCATTACAACTGCGCCACCGAGGCAATCATCAAAACTATCACAACATTTTTTTTAGTTTATTAAATTGAAGTTGTCAACGTTGTACCCTTATAATTTCGTCATTTCCGTCTGTCCGTAGGTATGTCACAGCCATTTTACTAGGAGACTATTAGAGATAACAAATTACCTACATTATTTTCTCTAGACTGCCTCGGTGGCACAGTTGTAATGCGTATACCTACGTTACGATTGAGGCTGAAGCTGCGGCCTCAGGTTTGATCCCCGGGTCAGGTATAAGTGATATTGGGTTTTTCTATTACGAAATGCTCAGTATCAGCCCGGAGTCTGGAATTGTGTCGGTATGGACGATAGGCTCGCCCTCTATCACATCAAGGGACGGAGATACGCTCGGCGAAATGTGGGTGTATTGATCACGCCTCTACCTACACCTTCGAGGAATACAGGCGTGAGTGCATATGTTATATTAACAACTTATAATATAATATTAATACCAGCCCTGTATTATACACGTCCCACTGCTGGGCACGGGCCTCCTCTACTGAATGAGAGGGGTTAGGCCTTACTCCACCACGCTGGACTAATGCGGCTTGGCAGACTTCACATACCTTCGAAATTCTTATGAAGAACTTCTCATGTATTTCGGTTTCCTCACGATGTTTCCTTCACCGTTAAAGCAAGTGATAATTAACAATTAATACACACATAAATTAACAATTTACCTATAATATTTTAGGTTCTAATTCACCGATTACACGAATGATACAATGGAGTAGTTTCCTATATTGAATTTTATACATTATTTTATAAGCAACAGAAAATGATACGCGAAAGAAACCCTTTTATTAAAACACAATCAAAATTGGTTCAGAAATGTGCCCGCAGTTATGATTTTAAATGTTGGTATGAGGAAAAGTGGGTGCGTAGTAGGGATATCTCACTATCTCGCTTGCACGCGTGCACTATAATGAACATTTTACACAGTGACGTCAAAGGTTGCATCGTCTGTCATTTGGCAATTACCCCTTCTACAGGATTTGAATGGCTTCTAACTTATTTATTTTTGGTCCGATTTATAAAATTCTTTCTGCAATAGATTGAGTAACATAACTTATTGATTTAAATAATAAAAAAAATCTAGTCAACTACCCTATTATACAATTATCTTCCACGGTCCATAGATCTTGATATTTTTCACGACCAACTGTACTCATTTAAAAAGAAAATAAAGCCTCACTTGTTGTAACTTCTTATATAACGCAAGTGCTTTCTATTTTAACTTATGCATAATGTTTTGTTTTTGTTTTATTTTTGTTGTTGTTTGTTGTTGTTTCAACAACTCAACTATTGATGATCTCATGTTAAGTACCTACTAAAAACATTTAATTAAGGCTTACGCATGTTTAATTACCAATTTATTTTAATGTAAAGTTGTTTAATAACTGCTACTCTTATGGCGCTAGTTACCCATTGTAAGTTGTGGTTGCCTGTTTATGGGAGAACACTATATTTTTTGTTTGTTTGCGTATGTTTTTATATTAGTGTAGTGTATCGTCTTCTAATAATCCTAAAATAAATTAATAAATAAATAAATTTTCTCTAAAACAAAATACACACAAGAATTCAGCCATAAACGTTTTCAAACCACCTCACAAAGCAAACTCATTTGTGCCTGAAGTATAAACTTGCCAGAAACCAAAATTTATTTTAAAAGGATAATACTTTCAATTGCCTTAATAACATTAGGTGGGAAGCAGGGGCGGACTTAGAGCTGGGGTGTGGGGCCACGACCCCTGTAAGTTGAAATCGCGTGTATTGTATACGAAATATATTTTTTTCATTGCGTAGGCCGGCAAACGAGCTAGTGGGTCACCGGATGGTAAGTGATCTGCACCACCCATGTACGCCCACAATACCAAGTCATGGGCGCGTTGCCAACCTTAAAGGAAAGGGATAATTGAGGGATTGGGAAGGGGAGGGGGATTTGGGCCTCCGGATATCTCACTCACCGTACGCAACGCAGCAGGACGCTGTTACTTTATGTCGATTTTCTGTGAGACAGTGGTAACGACCAGGACGTGCCGACCCATTCATGCTGTAGCAAAAACTGTCTACAGCGTGGCTCTACCACTCGTAAAATGACTAATAATACTGCCCATGAAATAACATATATGACATTAGTTTTTGCTTGCAGCTCCGCCTGCGTGAACGGCCTTTTCCGGGATAAATCTTATAGCCGTTACGGCGTGATTGACTAACATACGCACTCACGCCTGTAATCCCGAAGGGGTAGGCAGAGGTGTAACCAGTACACCCACATTTCGGCGAGCGTATTTCCATCCCTTATGTGATAGGGGGCGAGCCTATCGCCATATCGGGCACAAATTCCAGACTCCGGGCTCATACTGAGCATTTCGTAATAGAAAATCCCAATACCACAACCCAACCCGGGGATCGAACCCGAGACCTCAGTGTTGGCCTCAATCGTAACGCGTACACATTACAACTGCGGCACCGAGGCAGCCAGGCAGGCAGGTGAGTTATTTTAATTTCGTCAAAATAGTTTTTGTTAAGTTTAGTTTAGTTGGTTATAAAAAAATGTTCTAGCGATCACTACATTGTTAGAACACAAGTTATTATACATATCCTAAATTTAATCAATCTATATCTTTGGAATGCCTAAACAGATTCTAACATTCTGATTAAACTAGATTTCAAATATAAAACGGTTGCCTGTAAGAGATTGCCCTGAGCGATAAGGCCGCCAATTGTACTATGTTCGTTAGTTTATTTTCTATTTAGTTTTTACCAAGTGTCTTATGTACAATAAAGCATTATAAATAAAAAATAAATATAAATAAAAACCGCATTTAAATCTGTCAATTCGATTTAGCGATATGGTTCCACAGACCGACACATTAACAGACAGACAAAGGATTCAAACTAATAATACTCCTCTTTTTGTCGCGGTATAAAAATAATCTCCAAAACCTCATAAAACAATTCGTGATCCATAAAAATACACCCAAAATAATCCCCAAATCCTGCCCGTTGGCAATTTTTTTTTTTCACCGTCAAAAAATGCTAAACATCGCTGTAAAGGCTAATTGCGCGTTGACTTATGGTAATGGTCGGTCGCTCGTTATTTTTTATTTTCACAAATATAGAGATTTCGCGCCTTTTCCATGTTTTTATTCGCTGTGGAGGGAATTTAATAAGTTCAGCTGGTAATATAGTAGGATGGTATTAGAATTATGTAATATGTATGCGTTTAAAGGACTTGTGTCCATGGACATGAATAAAATTAAAAAAAGTAAAAATAACACTAGAAAGAATTACACGTAAGACTAGGCAGTATGGTCAAATGACTATAGCCTGTCCTTTGGACGAATTAAAAAAATAGAAAATAGGAAGATTAAAAAAGTTTTAACAAAACTAAGGTGAAAGATCAGTACTATTATACGCATTATTATCTTCATTCTTTCATGAATCTTATGTTATTTGGTCAGAGTTATTTGATATTTTTTATTACATGCGGGTACTTTATACAGTTTTTTTTTTCTATATCTTACGAACTATTTTCTGTTTAACCTATCTTATCGGTGTGAATGAAACAGTATCCCGTTCAGCCACTACGTTACACAATGGACACTGGCGAAATCACCGATCTACGGTGGAGCCAAACACAATTAAAAGAAGAAGAAGATCAGTACTAGCCCGCGAAATCCAATTTAATATTGGTTTTTTGCAGCTCGATCCTTCGATGAAATATGGATAAAAATGTTTTTGAGCAAATAATCACAATGGATGTATGTGCGGGTTAATAACAATGAAAACTATAAATATTGCTTCTAGAGGGTGATTATTTCATAAGATCTATCTATGAAGTCGGTTCTTGAGTTTTGATAAAAAAAGAATTCGTACGGTGAATGAGATATCCGGAGGCCCAAATCTCCCTCCCCTTCCCAATCCTTTTTTAATTTTATTTTATTAGCTTGAATGACGAGACCAGCAGGTCGCTCGCCAGATGGTAAGCCCCACACGCCTGCTCATAAACAGATGCAACGCCACACAGAACTTTAACCTTAATAACAAAGCACTGCATGACACGACTGGGCTCATCACCCCGATACATAAGTTGTTAAGTCTCATAATGCCCAGTAATTTCACTGGCTTCAATGTCCTTCAAACCGGAACACAACAGTGCTTACACAATGTTGCTTGGCGGCAGAAATAGACAAAGCGGTGGTACCAACCCAGCCGGCCTCTCGCAAACGAGGGACCTACCACCTTTATATCCCTTTCCTTTAATGCCGACAACGCGCCCATGATTCTTTTGGTATATTAGAGTACATGGGCGGTGAACCACTTACCATCAGATGATCCTGCAATCTATGCAAAAATAAACATACCTGCGGCCCAACGTCAGTGATCTGAAGATTGTATCCATCCACCAGCCTGAACCTCTCATCCCTGGTCACCATGAGGCTGGCGGCCGTCAGTACTGCGGGTCCTCGTCTCCATAGCAACACCAGGGAGCCTGCAAGAAAGTTAAATATATATATATATATATATACACCCAACAGTCACACACATAGTCCTGACCCCACACTAGGTAAACCTGTATCGTGGGTATCAAGAACGACGAGGGACTTGCGGTCCTACAACACCCAGACCCGAGACAAATATTTGTGAATCAGACAAACATTTGTCAAGGTGCGGGAATCGAACCTACGGCCTCGCGCTTCGCAACCGGCTACTCACCCGCTGCGATACATACATACATACACACTCACGCCTGTAATCGTAGGCAGAGGTGTAACCAGTACACCCACATTTCGCCGAGCGTATCTCCGTCCCTTATGTGATAGGGGGCGAGCCTATCGCCATACCGGGCAAAAATTCCAGACTCCGGGCTAATACTGAGCATTTCGTAATAGAAAAACCCAATACCCCTTTACCCGACCCCAATCGAACCCGAGACCTAAGCGTTGACCTCAATCCTAACGCGTACGCATTACAAATGCGCCACCGAGGCAGTCAAGAAAGTTAAAGATTTTTTTATATGGCCTACGAAGGCAGACGAGCAGACGGCCCACCTGATGGTAAGTGGCTACCGCCGGCCATGGACCTCAGCAATGCCAGAGCACAGCCAAGCCGCTGCCTACCGTGAAAATATCTTTTTACACCTTGTTTGAAGAAGGACATATCATAACGCTCGTTTGCCGGCCTATGACATAAAAAAAAAGTTGAGGGAGAGTAGATGAAATGGTAGGCAACAAGGTGGTATCTGGTAAACCCCACACTCTCTGGACCCCACACTAGGTAAACCTGTATCGTAGGTATCAGGAACTACGAGGGACTTGCGGTCCCATAACACACAGACCCGAGACAAATATTTGTGTATCAGACAAACATTTGTCTAGGTGCGGGAATCGAACCCACGGCCTCACGCTTCGCAACCGGCTACTCGCCCGTTGCGCCACGGAGGCTGTCAATGAATGATGAATGATACTTTTATATGCAAGAATGTGGTTACATGGGGATGTAAGCATATTTCAGATAAGTAGAATCGCACACTCTGTCATTCTTGACGTGCAAATATTAATATTACTTATAAATAAAAAAAAACATAAATTTAACTAATTACAATTCAAAATATTCACGGTTTGTTTAACGCCTATTAAAAATGTTTTATGTCAAAGTTGTTATATGTCAATATTTCTATCATTAAAAAAAATGGACAGTAGTGGTAGTAAATGGACTTCAACTTACCCAGGTTTTGCACTTGGCAAGGCAGGAGCAATGTGTCCCCAACAACAGTTCTAAACGAGTGGCCGCGGGACAAGAACCTTGGACCGTCATCTGAAATAACAAAAACGTTGTTAATCAAAATAAAATGAAAATATTTATTGAATACATAAAATGTTATACATCGTTTAGATTCAGTCAAGTTTTAACTCTACCGCCAGTTCGGAATGCTGTTTCGCTAGAGAAGAACGGACAAGAAACTCTAACGTTGCTCTTTTAAAATCTGATTTACAATATTGGCACTACGATATATATCTCAGCCTGTTGTCGTCCACTGTTGGACGTAAGCCTCCCCAAGTGAGCGCCAACCATCCCGGTCTTGAGCAGCCCGCATCCACCCGCTACCCGCCATCTTTTTCAAGTCGTCGGTCCACCGTGCAGCAGGGCGTCCTACACTACGTTTGCCTAACCGTTGGTCCTAACGTTGGCACTACGATAATACAATTAATTTTGAATAATAGGTTGTTTGAAATAAATAGCCGTTAGCGATAAGCCCGCCATTTGTACATCGATATAATTTTTAAGGATCTAATGGTTTTTAATTTTCATTTTTAAGATGTATAATAAAGAGTTTATAAATAAATTAATAGAGTTATAACAGCTAGATTTATGCCAATGAGGAATATTATAAAGTAAAATAATTACATTCGGTCCGGTTTCTGAAAGGCAGATCAAATCAACATTCAACTAACAAAACTACATACAAACATAACAAAAAATAGATCGGAATGACATCGAAAATGAAATTTAAGTTGACTGAAGCCAAAACGGCATTCTGCTAACATTTCTGGATGATACATGTCATAACAAACGTCAAAATTGTGACTGAATTGAGATTGCAATGCGATCGAGATGAGATCATGTTGAAACCGGACTGAACTTAAAGAGGAGCAGCATACTATTTTTTAGTCAATTCACAATCCTTTTTTTATTAGCTTGAGTGACGATACGAGCAGGTCGCTCGCCTGATGGTAAGCGGATCGCCTGCCCATAAACAGAAGTAACACCATACAGAGCTTGGGCTTACAAAGCATGGCAATGGACTGCGCTCGTCACCCTGAGACATAAGATGTTAGGTCTCATAATGCCCAGTAATTTCAATGGCATCAATGTCCTTCAATCCGAAACAACAGTGCTTAGACACTGCTGCTATTCAGCAGATAAAGACAAAGCTAACTAAATCAGAACTCTCCGAACTTACTTTTTAGTTATATTTTTTTACCAATTCTTCCCAGCCTTTGATTTCCCAACCCACATATCTCGTTCTGTCATAAGCATAACATTAACTTTATAATAAATGCTCCTTTTAAAAAACTCTGCGGAAACTTGCTCAGAGTCTTTTCACCACTACCGCAGTAAATTTTTTAAACCCTATTCTTCATTTTACTATATTTGACTAAGGCGTTTCTTACATAAATCCCAATATAAAACTTTTTGCCTGTGTGAATAGCTGCACGCGACTCCGCCCGTGTAAATGGCCTTTGCCTGGATAAAAAGCAGCCTATATCCTTATCCAGGTTACGGTCTACCTGTATGTTAAATTTCATCTTAAATCGTTTAGCCGTTACGGCGTGATTGAGTAACATAATCCATTTTTTTTAATGGCAGAGACTTTTGCCTACAGCAGGAATGGGCCGGCTGACATCTGCCTAAAATAATCATGACTTGTCACAACTAGTCAAATTCAAATTATTACTTGAATCCATAAAATGTTAAACATCGTTTAGATCCAGTCAAATTTTAACTCTACCGCCAGTTCGGAATGATGTTTCACGAGAGAAGAATAGACAAGAAATTTTAACATTGCTCTTCTGAACTGGTTTACAATACTGATACTATATTAATACAATTTAATTTGAGTTAAAGCAGCTCAGTTTATGCCAAGACGAATATTTTAACACAAAATAATGATTATTGAGCATGATTCCCATGACCACGATGTCAGGACCGAGCCTGACGTTTTTTTATTATTAGCTTAAATGATGAAACAAACAGGAGGCCAATTCTCTAATTTTAAATGTTCAAAATATCATTCCGATCTTGTCTCAGCGTCAAGAAAGTTGCAAATGGCATTCTTTTAAACCAATAATCAACGTCAAATGTGAATATAGATCATAATGAGATTGAATGTAGAATAAAAGTTGACTGAAGCCAAAACGGTATAATGCTACTGCTAATGCTAGGTGCATTTGACGTTGATTATTGGTTTAAGTGAATGCCATTTGCAACTTTCTTGACGCTGAGACTAGATCGGAATGATATTTTGAACATTTAAAATTACGAGAATTGGCCTTCTGGTCGCTCGCCTTATTGTAAGCGCCCACGCCTGGCCAATTACAACTGCATAGCATTGGACTGCGCTCGTCATCCGATACATAGGTTGTTAAGCCCCATAATGCCCAGTAATTTCACTGCGTTTTAGTGTAGTTTTTTTATTTCGTCGCGTCATCTAAAGCTAATAAATACATTACTCACTCGTTTGCCAGCCACTGCTTTAAAAAAGTACTTTTTTTTATTCACGTTAATATTTTCCTTGCCCTGCATTGTGAATAGGCAGTTGTATATATACAATTATAAACAAACAAGCCAGCTGTGCAGAGTTCCGCTCCGGGAACTGTAAATTACTTAGATCCGGATGGAGTGAGGGGGTTCAGGAAGGGGGGGTGGATCGTTCCGCCATTTCCTACCATGATAATTGTTTTATCTTGTTTTGTTTTACTATACAGTTAAGGTTATCAGACTCGGTGATAGGTCCCTCGTATGCGAGAGGACGTCTGGATTGGTACCACCGCTTTGTCTATTTCTGCCAGCAAGCAACAGTGTGTAAGCACCGTTGTGTTCCGGTTTAAAGGACATTGAAATTACTGGACATTATCGTACTCAACATCTTATGTCTCGGGGTGACGTGCGCAGTCCATTGCCATGTCTTGTAATCCAAAATTCTGTGTGCCTCCTGTTTATAGGCAGGCGTGATGCTTACCATCAGGCGAGCGACCTGCTCTTCCAGTCATACAAGATAGGTAATAATAATAAATAAATGGCAGTTGTAGAGAAAAAAAAAGTGGGTCATCTGATGGTAAGTGATCTCCAACGCCCATATACGCCCACAATACCAAAAGAGTCATGGGCGCGTTTCCGACCTTAAAGGAAAGGGATAATTAAGGAAATGGGAAGGGGAGGGAATTTGGGCCTCCGGATATCTCACTCACCGTACGAAACGCAGCAGCAGGCTGCTACTTTATGACTTCCGATAGAAGTGAAAACTTAGAACTTTTAGTATTAAAATTTGAAATTTCATAATGTTTGAATTAACATTATCAACATCGATCTGGTTTTCACATCTATTGACACTCCGAGCAACAATTATATGCATGTTTATATGGTTTTTTAGTACTCACTATTGTACTGCACAATGATTCTACAATTAAACGATTCAAATAATAACCAAACAAAAACACTATTTCAACAATGCACAGTATATACACATTGAACTTTTCATTAAATCAATTTCAGTTATAAGATATACACAGCACTAATGTTGCACAATACGTCAGCTGTATAGCTACAGATATACTGCTATAAGCATGTCGGTGACGCGAACCCATAAGATTTTCCCCTACTAAAAAGTGCCCAACGCGGACAACGCCAGACAAGTGGCAGAGTTTCGGCACTAGATTTGTTATATTTATATATTCGTATTTATTTATTTATATATATGTATATAATTAATATGTTTAATATAATGTTTAAGTATTATAAAATGTGTAGCATATATTCATGTATATTATCAAATTATTTTATATACGCCTACTTTGTCTCTTCTCTGCATCACCCAGGGTTGACTGGTAGAGAATGCCTCTGGCATTAAGTCCGCCGTTATACGTTTGTATATAAAGTTAAATAAATATATAAATAAGGGCATGTAAAAGAAGATAAATGATAGTATTTACTCCTGTTATTCTGAGCCCGTGCGACCGCCAGCACCGCGGCCAGCAGTAGCCAACAACACTCCATCTCTACTCAGCCTGCGCACCAGTCCACTTCACACCGCCGCATCTGTGGACAAGAGAATCAGGACTTTACTCAACTAGAACTTACGAGTTTATTTATTTATTTATTTAAGACGCAAAACAGAGTACAATCAATACATTAGTACAACTTTATAACTATACAATCATTGAAACCAGATTGTATTCCAAAACATGCGCCCTTATATATATATATATATTCAATAAAGTGCGGACAAGGATATTAGAAAGCTAATAATACACAGTACATCGAAACAGATAGTTATAAAAGCCGTATTTAGGGAGAAGCAAATCAGGACTTAGATATCTACAACAGAGTGTATGACAAGTCGCGTCTGCAGACTAGAGAATCAGGACTTATAGTAATAATAACATTTATTGACACCAACGTTTAAAGTACATACCGTATGTAGACCGTATGTAGTAAAATAAAATGTAGTTTAATATATATTTTCCAAGTAATCTCTGCCGTCTAAACTAGGCCGAGCCTGTGTCTTAGACGACAGCAACTTTCATTGACACTAGTTTACAGTTCGTACATAATACATTAATTTTAATTATAAAATGTACTATATTTTAATTTAATTTTATTTTATTTTATTTTATTATATAAGGTACAGTTACAGACTACAGACTAGACAGCATTAGATCTATATTATTTAAGAGTTAATTAAGCCTGAAGTCCACTTACAACTATACACAGCATTTAAATATAAAGAATACGCACGAAAATCAGTGTCGTCGATCTATAAAAAAAAAAAAAATGAATGAAAAAATAAGGTTGAATATTGTATTACAAATTTTGAAGTAGGGATTTTTTGAAAGAAGCAAAACCAATGTTAAAGATGTCGTAGTCCACACAAATATCATTGTACAATTTGCACATTCTGATGAGGGGGTTGTTTTGTGATACATTATTGGTGACATGTGGTATACTGAACAACTGTGGAACTCGCACCGACCGTGTTGGAAACTTAAAATACAATACCGCAAGCAAATCACAATCAAACAGCCCATTAACGATTTTGTAAAGAATACAGAGATCGGATACTTTCCTTCGTTTTTCTAAGGTGACCATATTAAATTTATTTAGTCTGTCACTATATTCAGGTACTTTACGTCTAAGACCATTTTTAGTGCACAATGACCTAACGGATCGACATTGAATAGATTCTATTCTATCGTTGTGCGTATGATATATAGGTGACCATACGGACGAGCAATATTCTAAAATACTTCTGACTAAGCAGGCGTACAGGGTTACCAAAGAGGAAATGTTCCTAAAGGGTTTAGCGCGTTTAGTTTTATCTAACTTAGATATCTAAAACTGAGAGTATGAAGAGTCGTGTCTGCAGACTAGAGAATCAGGTCTTTACTCAACTAGAACTTACGAGTATTAAATGCCGTATTTGGGGAGAAGAAAATCAGAACTTAGATATCTAAAACAGAGTGTATGACGAGTCGCATCTGCAGACTAGAGAATCAGGACTTTACTCAACTAGAACTTACATCTATGCCTCCAAAATCCACTGCTGGACATTTTTTTTTTATTGTATAGGCCGACAAACGAGCAAGTGGGTCACCTGATGGTAAGTGAACACCACCGCCCATGTACACCCACAATACCAAAAGAATCATGGGCGCGTTGCCGACCTTAAAGGAAAGGGATAATTAAGGGATTGGGAAAGGGAGGGGATTTAGGCCTCCGGATATCCCACTCACCGTACGAAACGCAGCAGCAAGCTGCTACTTTACGTCGGTTTTCTGTGAGACAGTGGTAACGACCCGGACGAGCCGGCCCATTCATGCTGTAGACAAGATTGTCTACAGCGTGGCTCTACCACTCGAGAATAAAATATAAATTAAATTATTAAACACGATAGTTTCTGCTTCAATTAAGACTGGAATTTTGAATAATAATAAATAATAATAATAATAAATACACCCAACAGTCACACACATAGTCCTGACCCCACACTAGGTAAACCTGTGTCGTGGGTATCAGCAACTACGAGGGACTTGCGGTCCCACAACACCCAGACCCGAAACAAATAAGTGTGGGATCACACAAACATTTGTCTCGGTGCGGGAATCGAACCCACGGCCTCTCGCTTCGCAGCCGGCTACTCGCCCGCTGCGCCACGGAGGCTGTCAAATGTGACTATAGATTGTGTTAAAACACAACACAACAGTGGCCCTCTTACTTGTAAAATTGTATCAAAATACGTTTTCGTTTGCTGTCAGACCGTTGAGTAGCATTTCAGTATTCCGGCGTTAGTCTGGGATCATCTTTGAGCTATAATATTATAATAATAAAAAAAAATAGTTAAAAAAAACTAAAAAAATACGCTTTTATAGAAAATCCAACTAAAAAATAGAAAATAAATTTGAATTAAAAATAGTGTAAGAAAAAATGATTTTATTGTAAAAAAAGCGTGGGGTGCTTTTCAGGATATTATCAAAATAACCCTTCTACTCATATCTGTTCATAAAATATTTATAACTATTGAGATACCATGGACCTCACGCTTTTTTACAATAAAATAATTTTTTCTTACACTATTTTTAATTCAATTTTATTAAAAAAAAATTTCTATTTTTTAGTTGGATTTTCTATAAAAGCGTATTTTTTTTTAGCTTTTTTAAACTATTATTTATTTTTCATTTTTTAGTTGAATTTTCTATAAAACGGTTTTTTTTAGCTATTATAATATTATGTATTGAATAAAGAGACGAGCAGGTCGCTCGCATGATAGTAACCGTCTCGCCTGCGCATAAACAGCGGCAACTACATTCAGAACTTTGAATTACCTACGGATCTCAGGAAAACAAAAATCGCTAATCCTGATTATCCTAGTAAGGATAACGGATCAAACTGTTTAAGATATTGAATTGTCATCGGTCCTTAATAAGTATGCCAAATTTCGAGTTAATCCGACGTTTTGAAGGGGGACAAAATCATGTTCCAAGATTCCGTTACATACTAATACAAGTATGAAGCCAATATAAAGCGTATAAAAACGACTCACTCTGTGAAAAATAATGTAGGTACATATATGTGATTACGATTGAGGTCAACGCTGAGGTCTCGGGTTCAATCCCCGGGTCGTGTAAAGTGGTATTGGGTTTTTCTATTACGATATGCTCAGTATCAGCCCGGAGTCTGGAATTTGTGCCCGGTATGGCGATAGGCTCGCCCCCTATCACATAAGGGACGGAAATACGCTCGGCGAAATGTGGGTGTACTGGTTACACCTCTGCCTACCCCTTCGGGGATTACTGGCGTGAGTGCGTATGTACAAAAAATATAGGTATATGTGCCGAATTGAGACCTCGCCCGTTTTTTCTGTTAAAAAACTACACCATAGCTTTCCAATACAAGTCATAAATTTTCAATAACTTAGCACAAATAATTGGTTGGCACAACGCAACCCACCCCAAACTAACGCTCGATTGATTCGTAGGGCTTTTGTTAAGGGGAAGATGAAATTGTCCGTTGACTTATTCGATGCAGTCGAGTATTTATGTTATTGGCTCAGTGTAAAAGGATGTTAGCTCACCCATATTCTTTACGAGTGTCAGTTCGGATAGAAGACAGCTAAGCCTTGACTTTTTCTAATTGTTTTAAATCAAGTGGAGTAGTCATGGATGTATTCCTTATTCTTTAATACTAGTGCACGTTCACACTGTTGCAATTTTTGTGATTTTTTGAGTTGTGTTTTTTAGCATCTTAGTGAATAATTTATGTTTGTCTATATTTTTACTGATAATTTCCTACGTTTGTTTACATGTGATGCTTCTTATTCAATCAAATAGTCGTAGATCTATAAAAGGCTTAATCTTTTGTACTACTCTGTTATTTACGTTGTAATTTAGCTGTAGATCTTTATAATGTAAAAAAAAATCAACACACCGATATTGATACACTTTATTGTTCTGCTCACATAATATAATCACCACGAACGACACCAAGTGGCGTTCTTCACCATCCGCAACGCAGCATTTTATTTAGATCCTGTTCAATCACAACTCTAACTTTGATTGGGTATTACGACCTCTCTACTTTGAACTGCAAATACAGACTGCCCTTCGATATTGTTGATCCTCACACGATCGCCCTTTTCAAGGCAACCTGCGGATACATTATCAGGGCGTAGCCCTCTGGATGTGGATCTCCTCGCGATCCGTGTATAACGGATCGGTCATTGGGATGGTTGATGGTTCTCCTCACACGGGGGGGTGTGGGAGAACCAAAAACGGTGGTACTAGTCACACTGTGTGTGTGTGTGTGTGTGTGTGTCAATTCGGAAGGAATGTGCTATGCTGAGGGACGGCCTCGTGATCTTCTTCTCGCCGTTCACGCGATATCAAACCCGACCAGATGGGACCCGTTGGGGAAGCCCAGCTTAGGCGATCAGCAGCGAACGGCTCGCGAATCATGATCACGAGTGTCCTCCTGCCCTTCGAATGGTGAGGCGTGCCATTATATACACAATACCCCACTCCGGCTGAATCACTTGCCACCAATATCACTGTTTAACGGGTAGAACAATGTTGACAAATATTTCTAGTTACCCACAGTTAACGATAATCAGCAACTACAATTATGTGTCTGTACTCATGACTCGAACCATTAGAACAGTGGCACCACCGAGTGGCAGCCAAGGATATTTAAGCTAATAAGTGAAAGCGTAATTATGCAGAGAAATCGTGAGTTCTAATCCTAGGTATAGCAATAAAGAATTGTTTCATTGCTGAATGCTGAGGAGGAGATCGCTCGACTGGTCGTAAGCGCCACGTAGTAGATACATATATACGTAGTAGATAGTACACAAACTATCTCTATCTAGATCTAACCTATCTTTTTTTTTTCACGAGTGGTAGAGCCACGCTGTAGACAATTTTGTCTACAGCATGAATGGGCCGGCTCGTCCGGGTCGTTACCACTGTCTCACAGAAAACCGGCGTAAAGTAAAAGCTTGCTGCTGCGTTTCGTACGGTGAGTGAGATACCCGGAGGCCCAAATCCCCCTCCCCTTCCCAATCCCTTATTATCCCTTTCCTTTAAAGTCGGCAACGCTCCCATAATTCTTTTGTATTGTGGGCGTACATGGGCGGTGGAGATCGCTTACCATCAGGTGACCCACTTGCTCGTTTGCCGGCCTATACTATAAAAAAAAAACCTATCTGACTGAATTTTATGATGTAGTTTTTGAGATATTACATTGAACTATTGTTAGAAGTTACGTGAGACGAGTACCTATTATTTTATTAATACCAAACGACAGTACTCACTTTAACTCATAGTTTATTGGTTACTTTTACAATTTCACTGCTTTACAGACCACAACCACATGTCAGGATTCTCTAGAGACCGCTCTCTAATTATAACTCAAACAACTAGGACCGAATAATAAACCAGCATAGCTACCGCGTAATGAACACTTGGACTATCGACTGAGCACTGATCTTACTGAACTGGAGGCTGACCGACTGACTGCGGGCAAAAGACCTCCAGTTATGGCGACAACCTCTTTTATACCATTTAACTACCCTTCCACAACTATATCGCACCATTATTATTTCAGTGTACCCAACGTTGCTTTCTCAGACACCCTCAATACACCAATAAAAAGAGAATACGCTAACACTATCGCTTTCAATTTTTTTTTATATAGTAAAGCAAACGAGCAGTTATGTCACTTGATGGAAAGTGATCTCCACCGCCCAGGCACGTCTACAATATCAAAAGTATCATGGGCGCGTAGACCTTAAAGGGAAGGGATAATTATGGGATTTCCTCCGGATATCT
Source organism: Mimas tiliae (assembly GCA_905332985.1). Classification (NCBI taxonomy): domain Eukaryota; kingdom Metazoa; phylum Arthropoda; class Insecta; order Lepidoptera; family Sphingidae; genus Mimas; species Mimas tiliae. The sequence goes on along the minus strand of HG995266.1, from coordinate 693,428 downwards.
CACTCACCGTACGAAACGCAGCAAGCTGTTTCTTTACGTCGGTTTTCTGTTTTATCATATCACATGTTATAAAAACACTGCCTCGGTGGCGCAGTTGTAATGCGTACGCGTTACGATTGAGGCCAACGCTGAGGTCTCGGGTTCGATCCCCGGGTCGGGTAAATGTGATATTGGGTTTTTCTATTACGAAATGCTCAGTATCAGCCCGGAGTCTGGAATTTGTGCCCGGTATGGCGATAGGCTCGCCCCCTATCACATTAGGGGACGGAGATACGCTCGGCGAATTGTGGGTGTACTAGTTACACCTCTACCTACCCCTTCGGGGATTACAGGCGTGAGTGCGTATGTGATAACGTTACTATCAAACGGAGCTTTACAATGTATAATTGAGATTTTCATTGTATTTTTATTAACCTGAGTGTTTAAACGAGCAGGTCGCTCGCCTGATGGTAAGCGCCACGCCTGCCCATAAACAGAAGCAACACCACACAGATTTTTAAATTACAAAGCACTGCATGGCATTGACTGCGCTCCTCACCCCGAGACATAGAATGTTAATTCTCATAATGCCCATATTACTGGCCTCAAGGTCCTTCAAACTGGAACATAGCAGTGCTTACACACTGTTGCTTGGCGGCAGAAATAGACCAAAGCAGTGGTACCGAACCCAGATGGTCTCTCGTATACGAAGGACCTAACTAATGGCTTTGAAATAAAACAAAAATAATGGTAACCACCAATTTGTTTTCCTTATATGATCATCTACCCCTTAAGTTCTCAATTCCATATGATTGCTTCCCCTACAGGGCGGAGGGTGCAGCGTACTAGGGGTTGCATTCATATTTGTACTCACATATTAAATTCTACGGAATTTCGAAAGCTAACCTGACTTGCTTTCATCTAAGAAATTAATGACTGCTGGAATCTAAATACAACAGACTCAAAAAAACTGGAAGAAATATGAATTGAAATGGAAAACATTGAATTAGTTGCATTGATTTGCAATTGACTTGTGAAACAACGATAGCACCGTCTAAAACTCTTTAGATTTTTAAGTTTTTTTTTACTACACGCTTAGTAAAATAATCATCAAAATGGGTGCAAAAATGACAACTTTTAAGTCTTTCATTCCCGGTTTCACGGAGGGGGATTCGGGCCTCCAGATATCTTACTTACTTACCGTAGGAAACGTAGCAGCAAGCCGCTAGCTTGCGTCGGTTTTCTACGAGACTGGTAGCAACCCGGTCGTGCGGGGGGCCCATTTAGTAGACAAAAGTGTCTACAGTTGGCTCTACCACTGGAATAGTTAAACTGTGTATACACATTTTAGTCAAAACAGACGTTTTAATGTGCTTTTAAAAATCTAGCAAATTCTAAAAGAAGTTCTTTTAATTTTCTATTGACTAGTAAAATCATGACATTATTTATATAAAAGCTTTAATGTTTTTTTTCTCCCCTCGTTTTTTTTGAATGCCAAATACGCTGGTAGTTGGGGCGCTAAATGCATTTGCTTTCCCGCGGCTGGTTAAATGGATTAAATAGGGGGCGAGAAGACTTATTGTCATTGAAAATTAAATAGGTATTAATGGTTTTTTGCGCAACTAATAATAGCAGCGACAGCTCAGCGGGGAGTGGTATGGACTGTCGAGACGAAAGGCGCAGGCTCGAAACCAGCCCAAGAGACTTTTCTAAGTGACTTGTGTTTGTTATTTATCACTTGCTTTAACGGTAGAGGAAACATTGCCAGGAAACCAAAATACCTGAGAAGTTCTTTATAAGAATTTCAAAGGTATGTGAGGACTGCTAACCCGCATTAGTCGAGCGTGGTGGACTAAGGCCTAACGCATAATCCTTATAATTTCATGTCCATCTGTATGTAACAGTCATTTTACTCGGATACTATTAGCACTAATGGATGAAATTTGGATGGCAACGCCCGATTTCTTAAAGGCTGATCAATGTTAAATTAACTAATCAAATGTCAAATCTCATGTCAAGTTGAAATTGAATTGCTAAAAGCGTGGTTAACACCTTTGATTTGACACACATGTTATTTCAAATTAAATTAATTAACATTCAAATTAATATGAAAAATGTCAAACGCTATTTAGAAAGATATAAATTATTATATGTCTCACTAAATAAAGTTTCAGCAACTCGAATTGATTTGACAGCGATGTCAAATCAAAGTTCTGTTATTTGAATGTTGATTTGATGAGCCTTTCAGAAACCGGGCGTAACACTAGATTTCTTAAAGGCTGATCAAATCAACACTCAACTAACAGAACTTTGATTTTGACACCGCTGTCAAATCAATGAGAGTTGCTGAAACGTTATTTAGTGAAAAAAATATAATATTTGATCTCTCTTTAGTACCGCTTGACATACGATTTTTCATATTAATTTGAAATTTATGTTAGCTAACATGTGTGTCAAATCAAAGGTGTTGAACACGCTTCTAGCAACTCAATTTCGACTTGACATGAGATTTGACATTTGATTAGTTAATTTAACATTGATTAGCCTTCCAGAAGTCGGGTGTTAGAATAATAAAAAAACCGTGGGATGATTTAACCCCACATATCAAACCAGTATGGTAATTCGTTTGACACGCTTGCGCAATCAGTTGTGGCATTTGTCAAGCTAATCCTTTTTATAATCAAACGAAAAACCAGCCCGTGGGAACTGAACCCCTTAATGGTTGAAGATTAAAAATGTATTTTTGTCTCCTTTGATGTTTAATGAGAGTTACTTTAGTTTTTTTAAGTGAAAACTTCTTTAGGCTATTTGAACACTTTTTGGGTGAACAAAAAATCATGGAACTCGCGTCATCGTGATCGAACGCTTTCCATGAGCTATATGTATACTGTGTATATATATACATAGATATACATGTGTGTTATAAGAATACATTATATTAAATTGGTCATTAACACTTCTTTACAAACCAAAAATAATAATCTAATAGCTCGACGATACAATTCACAAGTTAAGTTTTCACTTCTATCGGCAGTTCCCAAAGACTGCTCCGCATGTTTTTTTATAGCATAGGCTGGTAGAGGAGCAAGTGGATCACCTGGTCAGTGATCAACACCGCCCATGTACACCTACAATACCATATCATGTGTGTCAAATCAAAGGTGTTGACCACGCTTCTAGCGACTCAATTTCAACTTGACATGAGATTTGACATTTGATTAGTTAATTTTACTTTGATCAGCCTTTCAGAAATCAGGCGTAAATGACAGATGAATGATTAGCTAAGCTTTTGTTTTATTTCAGCATTATTATTGTCGCTCAGGCACTGTACTTAATTTAAAGGGATGTGATCGACCTCATCAATCGTAATAAACGAGTGGTTAAAAATAACGTAAAATTTTAGAATGTCTATATTTTGATAAGATCTTGTACATAAACACTCACTGTTTAGTGCAACAACCCTTAAATATGACCACACCTTTCTGTAACATGTTGTATATCAGGTAATACTAGCTTATAATATCAAACAGCACGTGTAAAGCGTCGATTCTTCCCCTACACACCGCCCCTCGACTTCTATCACATGTTTGATCGCTGCAATTAGCGAACTTCTCAAATCGGGGTCGGTTGATATTATATTCTGAGTGGTAGAGCCACGCTGTAGACAATTCTGTCTACAGCATGAATGGGCCGGCTCGTCCGGGTCGTTACCACTGTCTCAGAGAAAACCGGCGTAAAGTAGCAGCTTGCTACTACCTTTAAGGTCGGCGACGCGCCCTTGATTATTTTAGTATTGTAAGCGTACATGGGCGGTGGAGATCACTTACCATCAGGTGACACACTTGCTCGTTTGCTGGCCTATACTATAATAAAAATATATATTCAATAGGTTTTGGACGCGACTACATCCGTTTGGAAGTCTGGAAGATGTGATTATTGTTCCTAATTTAATGCATTTAAGTAGATCCTATTGTAATTGCAGTTTATTAGTCAATCATTCTTCCATCTGTCTTTATCCCTTGAATATATGTTTCAGAAAGACTTGGTTTTTACGCAGATCAATGGGCAAACACCAGTACATGCAGACATTCCCGGGAAACGGTGCCACACCCGGATGCACGTTTAACAAAGCGCTTGCTATCCTTAGACAGGACATCCCTACGCATAATCGTAGGCAAAATTACGGAACATTGCCCACTTAACAAACATTTATATGTTCTAGGTGTAACCGACAGCTCCCTATGTAGGGGATGTTTGTCGGTTGATGAAACAGCTTCACACGTCATCCTGGAATGTGAAGGTGTAGCTACACAACGGGCGGAAATCCTCAACACACCGAGGACACCAGGAGGATCCTGCGCTTCTGGTCGGAGTTAGGCTGGCTAGATTTCTAACCGGCACAAACTTCACGCACAATGGCCCGACATTCAAAGGGCTAGTGCAGAGAAAAGGAGCCCATCATCATCATCATCAAGACTCGGTTTTCAGTATTTACGATCAGCCGACTTAACCTCTCTGGGGAGATAAAGGTTATAAGTAACGTTGCCAAAAAAATGCCAGTAATTCTAACTATCAGTAATGTCATCTAAATATCAGTAACCTGTTGCCGCCCTTAAAGAGAGTAAGAAAAGAAAATAGGGCGTATTTAATTTTTTTTTACCGCCTGGTGACCACAGACTACAAAACGCTCTAACAAAATTGACATTTCATGTTTCAATGAGACAATGGAAGGAGCCCGGTCGAACCATCCCACCTGAAATTCATATGAATATTGGACAATTGACCATAATAAAATTATTTTAAAATGTAGGTATAATAATAAACTGATCTAGTATAATTGCCTAGTGTAATGTTGATGATGTTGTTGTATGTTATTTACATACATACATACGCACTCACGCCTGTAATCCCCGAAGGGGTAGGCAGAGGTGTAACCAGGACACCCACATTTCGCGCAGTGTATCTCCGTCTCATGTGATAGGTGGCGAGCCTATCGCCATACCGGGCACAACTCCAGACTCCGGGCTGCTACTGAGCATTTCGTAATAGAAAAACCCAATATCACTTTTACCCGACCCGGGGTTCGAACCCGAGACCTCAGTGTCGGCCTCAGTCGTAACGCGTACGCATTACACCTGCGCCACCGAGGCAGTCCTGTAATGTAGATATAAATTGTTAATATGGTTTATCATACCTCCCTACCTTTCTTTTAAAATTGTACTGACTTGTCATTTAAGCGTTGTTTTATTTGCCTACATGACCAACAAACACTTTAATGTATACTACTAGACTGGGCTCTTTAGAAGTAAAATTGCGTCACATTACGCGGGAATTGGACAGCTCACAAACAGGGAGCGTGATAGGGTTCTAATTGAGAGTAAGCGAGATAGGAATATTGAGTTACGATCAATTGACCGCAACTTAGTGGTACAATTTCTATTTACCGCGCAGCTTGTCTAGTAGTATAGTAAGTCTTTGATAAATTAAGTTATTTGTTTTTCACAATATTTAGTTTACGTATTTCACATATTACATTTCATTTAAAAATAATTTACTTACTTTACTTATCTTATAATTTATAATAATTATTAGGTATTACGTTATTATGACATTGTATTATTTTTTTTTGTGTTAGCTGTAAATACCTTTAAAAGGTAAGCACATGATTTGTTACTTATTTGTTTTTATATTATGTTAGTAGTGTGTTTTACCTAACGGTATTGCTATTAAATAAATAAATAAACGATTTTATTCCTTATTATTCCTTATTCTTTACATAAAATTAGCCATGGCGGGACTCACTTCTCATCTGAAATAATTGCAGTAAATAATTAATAGGTATAGGCTACCCCAAATATCGTGACGTAAGCAATAATGGCTACCCCATATACATCCCTATAAGAGTTTATACCCCATGTGTATTGGCGAAGGGTGAAATGCAAAGAAATTAAAACGTGTCTTAATTAAAAAGCCACAAATCTTTAAAAAAGCATAAATTATATTTGAAGATGATTTTATGATAGTTAAAAGGGCGTAGATACAAATTATATGGATTTTTGGGGTAGTCAATCGTGAGCGTGAATTATCATAACTAAAAAACGACTTCATAATGGTTAATGATTGGTTTGGAACATCGGCCCAAAATGGGGTATCTTTTTTTTTTGGATTTTTATTCTTGTTAAAAGTTATGATTTTACTTTTTTTTTATTTAATATGAATGACGAAACGAGCAGGTCGCTCGCCTGATGGTGAACATCACGCCTGCCCATAAACAGAAACAAGACCGCACATAACTTTGACTTATAAAGCAATGGCGGAGAAATAAGTTAAGTCTGATAATTTCACTGGTTTCAACGTCCTTCAAACTAAAACACAACAGTGCTTATTGTTGCTTGGCGGCAGAAATGGACAAACCAGTGGTATCTACCCAGACGACCCTTCGTACACGAGGGACCTACCATCTAGCAACTTACCATTACAATTTGAGATGGAACTTGAAATTCTCACCGTTGTATAGGATGCAACAGGCCTATAATGACTTACAGGATAATATTGAGGTTGATGGTGGGGTGGACTGCATGTCTGAGTGGAGGCGTCGGATACTTCAACCATGCTCATTAACACCTTAAATCTAAATCTAAAATATTTGTCTTTTTTGTATGACTAAGCTGTTTTTAATCTTATATTCGATAGTGTTTTTGTATTTTTTGTGTTTTTTTTTTTTATATTGATTCCTAATTGTTATTCCTTTCGGTACAAACTGTTATTTCATATCATTGCTATTACCTATATTCTAAATTAATCTAAGTTATGTCAAATATGAATGCTGTCTCACACCTGTTATTGGTGAGTAGGCTAGTCTAGATCATAGTATTAATGAACAATATTTTGTTAGTATGCCTACAAACTGTTGGTGTGTCATTATAAATAAATAAAATAAATAAATAAACTTACCAATTTTTTATATACACCCAACAGTCACACACATAGTCCTGACCCCACACTAGGTTAGCCTGTATCGTGGGTATCAGCAACTACGAGGGACTTGCGGTCCCACAACACCCAGACCCGAGACAAATATTAGTGGATCACACAAACATTTGTCTCGGTGCGGGAATCGAACCCACGGCCTCTCGCTTCGCAGCCGGCTACTCGCCCGCTGCGCCACGGAGGCTGTCTAATAATTATTGTCTGTATAATTGACGGAGATATTTTCTTTAAATAATAATAAAATTTATTTGACACATAGCCATACAAAAAATACAAAATATCAAGAAATGTTAACCACTAAACGGGTAGTTGACTAGATTTTTTAAATTATTTAAATCAATAAGCTACGTTACTCAAAATCTATTGCAGAATGAATTTTATAAATCGGACCAATTATAAATAATTTAGAAGCCATTCAAATCCTGTAGAAGGGGTAATTGTCAAATGACAGACGACGCAAACTTTGACGTCACTGTGTAAAATGTTCATTATGGTGCAAGCGTGCAAGCGTGCAAGCGAGATAGCGAGATACGCACCTACTTTTCCTCATACCAACATTTAAAGTCATAACTTCGGGCACATTTCTGAACCAATGTATAAAATTCAATATAGGAAACTACCCTATTCTTTAGGCAAACTAAAACAGGTAACAATCTATGTCTACTGTCTCTCAAACTAAGCGAAAAATGTATCTTGAGAGATACAAGTTTTTCGCTTATATCTGGGTAATATAATACAAGGAAAAACAAACAATAACCTACATAGTGAAATTACCCCAAATCTAAGCTATGCTGTTTATTTTCCGCCAGTGTTTTGCAAAAATGATTATCTCTTTATGAAGTACCGTGAGAAACTATAAAGATCAGAGTTCAAGCGAGGGTTGGATGCGTTTGACATTAAAGCCAATATGGTGACACGGGGTGGATTGGGGTAGACGTGCTATTTGTTATGATAAACTAGTGGTTTTACCCCGCGACAAAAGAGGGCTATTATTTGACCCTTTATCTCTTTGACTATGACATTGTAGCACCTAAAAGAATATGCAGATTTGTACCCGATTGAAAAAAGAAGGGATGCTTAATTCTTTCTAATATGGTCACATGGGGTGGATTGGGGTACCTACACGCGCTATTAGTTATGATAATCTGGTGGTTTTACCCCGCGACAAAAGAGGGCTATTATTTGACCCTTTATCTCGCTGACTATGACATTTTAGCACCTAAAAGAATATGCCAATTTGTACCCGATTGAAAAAAGAAGAGATGCTGAATTCGTTTGTACATATGCATTGTATAGAAACTGTTTAATAAAAAAACAGAACCCCGACGTAATGTAGTAGCCAAGGTATGACAAGGTTGCCGACCACTGGTATAGCCTAAGTACCCTGAGCATGGATATTTGCTGCGATGTGAATCCAAGCACGTGTCGGATATCCGCCACATCAAGTATTCGGAACCCTGAACAAGGTGCGTAGACTTTCTGAAAGATAATAAAAGAGAGAGGGAATTTTGTAGCGTTGGGAAAATTATCCCATATTATAGTAGATTTTTTCACCCAACTTCACACTACCAAAGGTCGATAACAAGATTCAAAACTTTAATTAAAATAAGTAAAAATACCCCGCCCCGGGGTGAGAACACCAACCGACCGATCCAAAGCTCCCCTAACAATAAAACGTGAAATATCACTGACACTTCCGGCACGTGACCGGCACGCGACCGACACGCGGCCGGAACGTGTCCAACAAACGGCGATATCATGTCAAAAGGAGGGTATGTAAAAATGTGTTGTTTGTCTGTTTGTTTGTCTATGTGGCTGTATGTGTGAATTACTATATAGTTTCAACAATCCAGCCTGTAATAAAGTGTGTCTGTATAATATTTAATACATACATACATAAATACGCACTCACGCCTGTAATCCCCAGCCAGTCAGAGGTGTACACCACCACCAGTACACCCACATTACCTCTGTCTCACAGAAAACTGAAATAATAATAGCTTGGTGTTGCATTTCGTATTATGAGTGAGTAATCAGGAAGCCCAAATCCCCTTGTCCCTCCCAATCCCTTAAACAAATAAACAAGAAACATTTTCTTTTCAACATAACTTATTTTTTATTCTTTTATTTGGGGTAAAACGATAGACGAAGTTACCCCAAAAGTAAATTCGTAGATTTACCTCCAAAACTGAAATTGTAAATTGGAATTGACTCAATTCATTATCCCATTAGTATTATCATACTAATATTATAAATGTGAATGTAAGTTTGTTTGTTACGCTTTCACGCGAAACCTATCATCATGAAACTTTGTATATAATATTCTTGGAGGTATAAGAAGTAACATAGGATACTTTTTATGAAAAAAAAATCTATTTTTTTGTTACGCTTTCACGCCTAAATCACTGAACCGATTTTGATGAATTTTGATGTAGAGATAGATGGGACCCTGAAGACGGTTATAGGCTACGTTTTATTTCGGAAAAGTCTATTCACACGGGCGGAGCCGCAGGCAACAGCTAGTAATAAATAAATGAATAAAATACCTTTAAACAACGACAAGAGCAGGTAGCTTGCCTACTAATAAGCGCCACACATGCCCACAATCAGTAGCAACAGCACTCCAACTTTGAAATTACTTATGGCCATTCCCAATAATCTGTCTATCGACAGTTTTGCTTACTGGCAGTAAAATGTTGACATATTTTTATAAATCGGACTAAAGATAAATAAGTTAGAAGCCATTCAAATCCTGTAGAAGGGGTAATTGTCAAATGACAGACGACGCAAACTTTGACGTCACTGTGTAAAATGTTGATTATGGTGCAAGCGTGCAAGCGAGATAGTGATATATCCCTACTACGCACCCACTTTTCCTCATACCAACATTTAAAGTCATAACTGCGGGCACATTTTTGCACTAATTTTGATTGTGTTTTAATAAAAGGGTTTCTTTTGTGTATAATTTTCTGTTGCTTGAAATGAAATGAAATAGTTTATTAATCATGTAGGCAATTAAAATAGCGCTTATGACAAATGACTTAAGTCAGTACAAAATATGGAATCTTATGTATAGAAATCATATCAACTAATGTTTACATAACATACATAGCATCGTCAAAATACACTAGGCAATTACACTAAATTGATTATTTGTTGTCTTTTTATTTTACATTTTACATTAGTAACAATATTTGTAATATGGAAACGTCCACTATTAATTAACGTCGATATGGACCACTGCATTTACCGAAACGGCACGTGTTTTAAAACTACCACCGGATTCAAAACGACCCAGATTGAGAAGACCCGGCGAAACAAACTAAGTGGGCTTAATTTACCACTAGATTCAACGCGGAGCGACCCAAACTCTGAGAAGATCCAGCTACTCGAACTCGCTTATAAAATAATGTATAAAATTCAATATAGGAAACTACCCTATTGACCGAATGTCTATTTTAAGCGTACCCGTTGGACATATCTATTTGAAATATAGACGCAGTATATTTCCCGCCAACCAGATATCTGACGACACGCGACCGGTTTAATGGCGGGAAAACACGTAATTGGGGTATTAGCGAGTTCGAAGGTAAAATATTTACTTGCAACTATTGGCAAATAATGTATTGGTTAGTGTTTAGAACGGTGAAAGTTGTTTTTAAAAGATATGCTACATTACACCCAGAGTTTATCTAATCTAAGCGTCAAGGCTCGCCTCCTACAACATCATGGGACGGAGAAACGTTCGACGAAATGTGGGTGTACTGGCTACACCTCTGACCACCACCGTGAATGCGTATGTATGTATACAATTGCACTCACGCCTGTAATCCCCGAAGAGGTAGGCAGAGGTGTGACCAGTACACCCACATTTCACCGAGGGAATCTCCGTTACATGATGTGATAGGATGATGTGCTTGCATATCATTTTACCGAACACAATTCTAGTCTCCGGGTTGATACTGAGAGATTTCGTAATAGAAAAACCCAATATCACTTTTAACAGACTCTGAGATCGAACCCGAGACCTCAGCGTCAGATTCAGTCGTAACGCGTACGAATTACAACTGCGCCACCGATGCAGGTGACCCACTTGCTCGTTTGCCGGCCTAAAAACCTTGAGGAGTTCAAACAATAGTTAAAACTCTAGTGTTAGAACTTCAAAGCTACTAATTAAAACAAACATTACCACCATTTTTATAACACCTATTAATTGTTTTAAGTCATAGAATTAATTAAGTATCCTTATGATAATAATGCCATCTAGCGGCGCGATATGAAAAGTCAGATAAAACTGACGCAGATTTATTACCCCAACGTTTATATCTTGATAAAACGCTTTTATAATTACTGAATATTTAAAAATATCCTTTTTATAGTAACTGGAAAGTACACGTAGGTTACCTGATGGTAAATAATCACTCATGAACACTTACAGTACGTAGGGATGTCTCTAATTGTGCAGTTTTGTATTACATAGACTCACGCCTGTTTCCCATAGGGGTAGGCAGAGACTTCCGTGCATACCTCTTTGGCCTCATTCACTCTTATTAAATTTTTCATACATGCACGTCGGTTTTGGGTACTCCTGACCCAGGCCTTTCTCGAGAATATCTCCAACTCGATCTATGAAAGTTCGCCGAGGCCTTCCTCTCCCAACTGTACCATTCACACTCGCCATGTATATTTGTTGTTTGTCGTCAATCTTCTTTCATCCATCCTCTCTACATGCCCAACCCATCTTAATATTCCTTTCTCAATCTTCATCACTAGATCCTCTCTCACACCACACCTCTCTCTTACCTCAGTTTTGTATTAAATGAAAATAATTCATATATACATAACTACGCACTCACGTCTCTAATCCCCGAAGGGGTAGGAAGAGGTGTAACTAGTATACCCACATTTCACCGAGCGTATCTCTATCCCATGATGTGATAGGAGGCGAGTCGAGCTCCGGGCTGATACTGAGCATTTCGTAATAGAAAAACCCAATATCACTTTTACCAGACCCGAGGATCGAATCCGAGACCTCAGTACAGCATTCGTAACGCGTACGCATTACAAAGTTTTTTTTAAGGATAGGCCGGCAAACGTGCAAGTGGGTCACCTGATGGTAAGTGATCTCCACGGCCATTGTACGTCCACAATACCAAAAGAATTATGGGTGGGTTAATTAAGGGACTGAGAAGGGAAGGGAGTTTAGGCCTCCGGATATCTCACTCACCGTACGAAACGCAACACCAAGCTGCTACTTTACGCCTGTTTTCTGTGAGACAGTGGTAACCACCCGGACGAGCCGGCCCATTCGAGCTGTTGACACAAGTGTCGACAGCGTGGCTCTACCACTTGGTAATGTAAAAATTAAATCAGTGTTTGGTGCTAAAATACATAAGTAATACAGAGTAGACTAAACTAATAATAAAATTCCTAAGTCAGAAGTTGGGGTAATAAATCGTCGCGGAGCCTCTCAGAAGAATGCCATCCTCTACGGAGGGGCAAATTCTTCAAAACTTTTAATCGTTTCCAGTCACTTGGAGTTGATATTTACAACTTTCAACTTGGTGTGATGGCGTAGGCTTGTAAGGGGATCGATTATTGGGTCAAAATAGACTTAGTGGTAGGGTATCTTATACATATTTGCAAATTTGGTAACGAATCCCGTACACGTGGTATGAGTGGTAGAGCCACGCTGTAGACTGTTTTGTCCGGTTTGTCCGGCTCGTCCGGGTTGTTACCACTGTGTCACAGAAAACCGACGTAAAGTATCAGCTTGCTGCTGCGTTTTGTACGGTAAGAGATATCCGGAGGCCCATATCCCCCTCCCCTTCCCAAACCCTTAATTATCCCTTTCCTTTAAGATTGGCAACGCGCCCTTCATAAATGTGGTATTGTGGGCATAAATGTTGGTGATTAATTACCATCAGGTGATCCACGTGGTCGTTTGCCGGTCTATGCTATAAAAAACACAGTGAAAAACCAAAAACAGTAAATTGATTAAATATGTATATTCTTAATTATTGAATAGTGTTATACAGCTAACGAATTTAAATTATTTTTTTTGAAGTATATTCATGTTAATTGATTGATTATGGGATAGTTGATTTGATTGATATGATTGATTGTTTAATTGCATTATTTATGGTAGAACAAAAGCATTTTGTTTTATTTAAATGAAGTTTCTTAGAATGTATAGGTACGCACTGCATCCGATCTGAATCTGAGATTATAATCCAAACTGGGAATGTTATTTTTATTAGTTTAAATGACGAAACTAGCAAGAAAACCAGATGCTAAGTCTCATTATGCCCAGTAATTTCACTGGCTTCAGTTCCTTTCAAACCGAACACAACAGTAATTATACGCTATTGCTTGGCGGCAGAAATAGACAACAACGACGAGGGACTTACCATCTAATAAATACAATATACATACTCACAACTTAATGTACTGTTGCAATATTTATTCAGGAATGAGAAAATTATCACTGTACAGTCAAAATATATTCGCAACATAGAACTGAGAGCACAATTTACAATTGCAGTAACCACTTGCTCTTTTACTGTATGATGTTCTGACACAACTTAAATTTACGTTTTTTTTCAGCAATGTGTATTTGCTATTTTGTTTTACTTTCACAACTAACAAAATTCAATGGTAGCAATTCTGTTGTCACCCGAATAATTTAAACCAAATCAAAACCCAAAAAAAGACATTATAAATTACTTCGACTTTAGTTGAAACTCAATCTTTAACAATGAACTCAATTAGAATTAAATACTGTCACAATTAAAAGCAATATTAATTCACATATTATTAATAAAATTTAACTGAATTGTCGGTGAATGAATTTATATATGAAAACCACTCCAATTAGCTATTTAACATTTATGTTACCTATTTAATTTTAGTCCTGTCAAATTAAAATTAAATAAGTCCATTATAGAACCATTTGACAGAATTATACTCTTGTGGGTAAAGTAATTTGGTTAGTTAAGTTGATGTAAACAGAGTAGCTACAAATGATCACCAGATTACTACTATTGTAATTACAATGTCCGTCCGTCACACATATTAATTTCACTAACACACTGAAATTTTTCAAGTTTCACTATCCGCGATTTCAACAAACGCGCTTTTGTTTAACGCGGTCTCGTCGACCCTCGTTTTATGCGAGCGTCCGTCTCTCCCGACAAACACAATGCTACTAACCTCTGTGCTACTAACTTAGGGGTGGTCAGTCGGGATTGGGAAGTGAAATTAGAAAAGCGGATTTGATAAAAACTATGGGGTAAAAAATCGTGTGAGTCATAGTTACTTGCATTTTGAATCATAGTGATTCAAATGACTATTTTTATTTGATTGCTGGTTTATTCGATATAGTTCTTAGATATGTTAAATAGAATATTGTTTATTGCACACCAAATAAAGTAGGTAGCTTATAAAAGAGGATCATACAGTAGGGGTGATACAATGGGCGGTCTTATCGCAAACGGCGATTTCTTCTAGATAACCTCAGTTTAAAAGATTTTGTTAAGTAATTTAAAAATACAATTTTTTAATTGATGTCAAGGGTTTTATATCACCCGACGTAAAAATAAGGTTAGTTTTGAGAATTTGAGGGTGGTAATGCCACGCTGTAGACCCTTTTGTCTACAGCATGTATGGGTTCATCCGGGTCGTTACCACTGTCTCACAGAAAACCGACGTAAAGTAGCAAGTAGGCCCAAATCCCCCTCCCCTTCCCAATCCCTTAAGTATCCTTTTGCTTTAAGGTCGGCAACGTACCCACATTTCTTTTGGTATTGTGGTCGTATATGGGCGGTGGAGATCACTTACCATCAGGTGACCCACTTGCACGTTTGAAATAAAAATAAACATTATCTTTCAAAAATACCACGTGTACGTTGCAATTCAGTCGGGTACAAAAGTGTTTAGGCTTAATCTCAAAAATAGCTTAAACTTTTTACCCCAAAAACGTAACGCAATCTCTTACCCCAATAGATTTTCAATACATCCATTACCTTGGGTAAGAATTCCTTAGGGGTTGTATCGGCATTTCTACCCCTTGTTACGGGGTAACATTTATCATGCTTGTTTATTGGTATTTAGGGGCGGAATTATATTTTTATTAATATTTATTATACTGCAGTTATATTACTCATGTTAACTGATAAACAGTTTGTGTTTTGTGGCAAACATTTCTAAGTGTAAAAACTGACTTAATTTGTCAATTATAAAAAAAAACCCGACTGCTGCAAATCCGATTGCATTCTCCTCATAGTTCCTGATACCCACAATACAGGTTTACCTAGTGTGGGGTCAGGACTATGTGTGTGACTGTTGGACGTGTATTTATTTATTACTAGCTTTTGCTCGCGGCTCCGCCGAACTCCGCCGAATTGACTTTTCCGAAATAAAACGTAGCCTATAACCGTCTCCAGGGTCCCATCTATCTCTACATCAAAATTCATCAAAATCGGTTCAGTGATTTAGGCGTGAAAGCGTAACAAACAAATAGATATTTTTTTTCATAAAAAGTATCCTATGTTACTTCTTATATCTCCAAGAATATGTGTACAAAGTTTCATGATGATCGGTTAAGTAGTTTTCGCGTGAAAGCGTAACAAACAAACTTACATTCACATTTATAATATTAGTATGATTTTATTTCTAGAACATAAATAGGTAAAGCATTTCCTTTTTTATGAAATGAGTAACATACAGATATTCAACTTTGGAACAGCATTCTCCCAAGAGAGGTGTTGACGTCAGGCAGGCGGCCGGTCTTATGGCAAATCTTTCTGTAACATTTGTTCAAAGCATGTTGAGCCCACTACACATATATACCACGTGTTAATGAAATAACGCAAAACCTCAGACACCCCGACGGATTTTTTAATAAAGTAAAACGATAAAATATATTTTTTTCGTTTTAATTGAATATTGTAAATAGATCATTGTATTTCTGTTTTCCAAAAGACATTCTAAACTCAAATCTTAGCAATAAATAATGACGCACCCGCCGCATTCGTGTAGGTATTAGAGGGTCGGAAAAAACGATTTATTTCACACACATTTAGGTATCTTGCGTTTGAAAGATTCGAATCACGGTATTGACATTAAACTGTTACAAATACGTTTTAATCTAACTTGCCTACAAGTCCCGATATTCCCGAACTCATCCCGGAACCGTCGTACAGCTTGCTTAATATTGTCATTACATCTTGCCAACATTTGCACCATTTCACAATATTAAACATTTACATATATACATAGACTCACGCCTATCTCCCATAGGGGTAGGCAGAGACAACGGATTTCCAGTTCCTACGAGGTGTGCAAACCTCTTTGAACATTTGTGTACCGATAAGCCATTTTGAACTTTGATGACAACGATACACCTCGTGACGTTTACGCACGCGCGGCGATCGGCAAACTGAAATGGGTCAAGGTTAAAGGGTCTTCTAAGTCTTCTTTCACATCAAACGATGCGCCGACGCAGCGGTCATCGACCGGCCGACGGGCGACGACAGCACGTGCAAAGTAGGTATTTGTTTTTTGTTTACGTCGCGTCGCGTCGCTTCCACTTTGTGCGCGCCAGCCGCCATGCGTCATGACGTTATGAATAGTTATTAATTTATTAGACAAGGCAACGTGCAAATTGAAATTTTTGAAAAATATATTTATTTATTTATTTATTTATTTAATAGCAATACCATTAGGTAAAACACACTACTAACATAATATAAAAATCAATTAAGTAACAAATCATGGGCTTAACTTTTAAAGGTATTTACAGCTAACACAAAAAAAAAAATTACAATGTCATAATAACGTAATACCTAATAATTATTATAAATTATAAGATAAGTAAAGTACACACACACATTAAAATAATGCTATTATTAAATGAAATGAAATATGTGAAATATGTAAACTAAATATTGTGAAAAACAAATAACTTAATTTTATTTTTAAATAGGCCAATCTTATTGCTTAAAATGTCAGCGTCAATACATTTGGGCAAATAATTATAGGTTCTCATCATTCTTGTTATGGGAGTAGTGTAACACAAATTAGTTTTTTATATGACCTACTTAAAATTAATAGGAAAGTACCTATATCGATAGTACTCCTGATTCTGTTCATACTATTTTCAGGTTTTTCGTTAATTCATTAACTCGTTGTATACAGTATATAGTAGCTCATGGAAAGCGTGCGGTGACGATGACGCGAGTTCCATGATTTTTGTTCACCCAAAAAGCACTCAACACGCCAAAAGAAGTTTTCACTTCAATAATAATAATAATAATCCATTTATTTCAGATAATTATCCATATAAATTAGTAACGGTGACAATTACGAGCTATGTTAGTATCCAGTGTTCTTTACATAAGGTACAAATTAAAGGACAATCTAGTTTTTGTGCAAGACACTCAGGGAGTGCTGCCTCGAAGTCTATGTAATAGGGATGCTGCACGTTTGCGTCTGATTGCAGCAAAGGCGTCAGTATTCGCAAACATCCCGGAAGCACTACAGAAGCGAGGCAGGCCCAACAGCATCCTGAATGCATTGTTATATTGAATCCGAAGAGAATGGCTTTCTGGGTACAGCGTATCCAAAGGCTACACGTATAAAATACTTGATAGTAAGATTTAAAATAAGCATTTTTTTTTTACTAATTTTTTTCTTTTTTTGATAGCCGATGGGGCAGAAAAGTTGTCGAATGGAGGCCATGTACGGACGACCTGACAAGGGTTGCAGGAAGCCGATGGATGCAGGCCGCTTCCAACAGCGAGGCCTGGAAGCCATTAGGGGAGGCCTATGTTCAGCAGTGGACGTCTTGTGGCTGATGATGATGATGCTGATGATTAAGCTTTAAAAAGTGTCAATTTAACTTCAGGTGTGCAACGTGAAAACCTCCTGACAAGCATATTACATCTCACCGCCAACTCTCTTCGTTCCCTTTGAATATCCAGATCATCCTCCAAGTTTTCTATGACAATAGTGTCGTACTCAACACTACCCTAGCAATCAAACCCATCCAGAGGAAGAAGATCAAGGTAATCTGTGACTCATATAACGCGATCAATCACTCAAGCCGTCAAATTCCGCTCTCTCATAGGATATTTATTAGCCGTAAAAATGATGGATTCATATGCCTTTATACCTTTACCCACGCGTAGCGGTAATCGTTTTTTTTGGTCCATATGGAACCGGCTAAGATCAGAGACCATGCTGCCAAGTCATTAGTAATATCTTTTCTTATATTCCAAGAACAATGAAATAGGGGTGTGGCCGATTTCAAGGTCTTGCTGGAGTTTTGGTGTTATCTCCTTTCAGTCCGATGCTTTTTATGAATATTTATATGTTATGGTACTTTCTTCAAGCGTATCGAACGACTAAACTCGATCAATAGGTACACGTGGTTAAAAATCACCTAAATTAACCAATTTCAATAACTCCATACACTGTTCATCACAGTCAATGTTTATTGCACAAATCTACACCACTTTTATACAACAAACATAACTTTAAACTAGTTTAGGAATTAATTAATAGGAGATCAACTGCACGTTAGATTTCCCGCCAAAACTCAACTCTTTGACTCATGTTTTTTTATAGCATAGACTGGCAAACGAGCAAGTGGGCAACCTGATGGTAAGTGATGAGATGATGATCCACCGCCCATGTACGCCCAGAATACCAGAAAAATTATGCGTTGCCGACCTTAAAGGAAAGGGCTAATTATGGGTTTGGCAAGGGGGAGGGGGATTTGTGTCACCGGATATCTCACTCACCGTACGAAATGCAGCCGCTGCTTTACGTCGGTTTTCTGTAAGACAGTGGCTACGACCCGGTCGAGCCGGCCTATTTATGTTGTAGACAAGACTATTTACAGAGTGACTCTACCACTCGAAATAAATACAACCAAAACAAAACACGATGACTTTTTTAAATATTCTTTTAGTTTTTTTTATATTAGTAGCTTTTGCTCGCGGCTCCGCCCGCGTGAATAGACTTTTCCGAAATAAAACGTAGCCTGTTACCGTCTTCAGTGTACAATCTATCTCTACAACAAAATTCATCAAAACCGGTTCAGTGATTTAGGCGTGAAAACGTAACAAACAAATAGATAATTTAGATAAAAAGTATCCTATGTTACTTCTTATACCTCCAAGAATATGTGAACAAAGTTTCATGATGATCGGTAAAGTAGTTTTCGCGTGAAAGCGTAACAAACAAACTTACATTCACATTTATAATATTAGTATGATGTAGATATGTTGATTGCATTTGGCAACCTTGGATATTAGTGAATAATATTCTCAGTAGAATATCATTGAATCACGAAAAAAACACATTTAATTAGGGCGTGTCAATAGTGAAGTCTGAGAGGGAATTTTATACCATTTAGAAACTGAAGTACTGCTTTAATTAAAAACTTCGTGTCAATGGATAGCGCAGTGTTTCTCAAAGCTAATGTCCAACAAACGCCATAAAAAAAGTTTATGTCACGTAGGGCCTGAGTTTTTTTTTGTATCCTAGCACGTCAAGTCGAATGTTAAACGATTAAATGATAATGATTATGCTACTAAATTGAATTTCGTGTGATTGCATAATATTTATTATTGTTTATAAGTAAATTATTTCAGGTCGCTTATATTTTCGATGTGTTTAATTTTTAAGCGTTGTACTTAATACTTAGTATGCGTTTAAAATCGGTCCACAATTGGCGGAGAAATCGATGTACAAATATAAAAAAAAACAAATAAAAAGCCGAATTGAGAACCTCCTCCTTTTTTGAAGTCGGTTAATTAAAAATAACAATATCTATACATCTGTTTGGTTTCGGTGTAATTTCATAAGACCGGCAGTTTTTTTTATAGTATAGGCCGACAAACGAGCAAGTCGGTCACCTGGTGGTAAGTGATCTCCACCACCCATGTACACACACAATATCAAAAGAATTATGGGCGCGTTGCCGACCTTAAAGGAAAGGGATAATTAAGGGATTGGGCAGGGGAGGGGGATTTGGGGCTCCGGATATCTCACTCACCGTACGAAAAGCTGCTACTTTACGACGGTTTTCTGTGCCCCAGCATGAAATGAAATAGTTTTATTAATCATGTAGGCAATTAAAATAGCGCTTATGACAAGTCAGTACAAAATAAAGAAACTTATGTATAGAAATCATATCAGCTAATGTATACATAACATACATAGCATCGTCAATATACACTAGGCAATTAGGTACACTAAATTATTTATTTGACGTCTTTTCATTTTACATTAGTAACAATATTTGTACTATGGAAACGTCCAGAATTATTATGCATAATAATTCTGGACTGCGACTGCCTCGGTGGCGCAGTCGTAATGCGTACGCGTTACGATTGAGGCCAATGCTGAGGTCTCGGGTTCGATCCCCGGGTCGGGTAAAGTGGTATTGGGTTTTCTATTTTCAAAAATGCTCAGTATCAGCCCGGAGTCTGGAATTTGTGCCCGGTATGGCGATAGGCTCGCCCCCTATCACATAAGGGACGGAGATACGCTCGGCGAAATGTGGGTGTACTGGTTATACCTCTGCCTACCCCTTCGGGGATTACAGGCGTGAGTGTGTATGTATGTATGTATGTTTTATTATACATGCACCGACACCCTCCAATATTTGAGAATCTTTGCACTCTGGGTCATATTCAATGAATCATAGTAAAAAGCTGTATTCACTATTTAAACCAACTTTTGTAAAACTTCATTATGAAACTTTATGAATAAACGATGGTGTAAATGGCATAAAACATATTTTATACACCGAAGAATACCGAGATTGTAGTCTTTCATGAATACCATAATCATCCCATGGGTACCTAGATTTTCCTTTAAATTAATGGGCATTATGCGCACTTAGTTACGGTCCATTGACCGCAACTCATTTAGTCGCCCGCGAGAGAGCGACGAGAGCAGTTGTTGTTGTTTGAATAGCTCCGAACGTTAAATTCGATAAACTAACACGAAATTGTTTATTGTGACCCATAAAACATTGTCATTATTTACGTGCATATATTATTCATTCAATTTGAAGTTATTTTACGGAAGTAACTATGTTATTTCTTGGTTTTGATCGAAAAAGTCATTTATTGTGAATGAAAACTAATACCAATAACTAATAATAAAACTAATGGGGGTTTCTATTACGAAATACCCCAGTATCAGCCCGGAGTCTGGAATTTGTGCCCGGTATGGCGATAGGCTCGCCCCCTATCACATTATGGGACGGAGATGCGCTCGGCGAAATGTGGGTGTACTGGTTACACCTCTGCCTACCCCTTCGGGGATTACAGGCGTGAGTGCGTATGTTTTGTTATTTTTTTATACATAATAGGCTCGCGTTTGGCCACTATCACGCATGGTAAGCGATGATCTAAGATGAAGCACGCTTGCCTAGCAAAAAACGATTCACTCGCGACTTGAAGACACCCAGATTATATTTATCGGGGAACAAAGACTCCGGCAACTTGTTCCACAACTTGGCAGTCCGTATGATGTAGGTGGAAGCAAAACATTTAGTGCGCGTTTTGGGAACGTCTACCATAAATAGGTGGCGTTTTGCGGTGTCTCTGGTCGTCCAATGATGGAATGGGGAGGAGGGAATCAAATTATGTAATTCCGCTGCACACTCTCCAAAATGCATCCGATAGAAAGTTGATAAACAGGCAACCTCACGCCGATGTTTAAGGCTCTGAAGCATGGTTATACATTTGGAAAAGACGAATACGTACCTATAAACTTTTTACAGTTTTTTTACATACGCTCTCACGTCTATAATCCCCGAAGGGGTACGAGTAGGCAGAGGTGTAACCAGTACACCTACGTTTCGCCAAGCTTATTTCCGTCCCACGATGTGATAGGGGCGAGCCTATCGCCATACCGGGCACAAATTCCAGACTCCGGGCTGATACTGGGCATTTCGTAATAGAAAAACCCAAAACCACTTTACTCGACCTGGGGATCGAATACGAGACCTCAGCGTTGGCCTCAATCGTAACGCGTACGCATTACAACTGCGCCACTGAGGCAGGCAGTTTTTTTCCTCTGTTAATTACCCATAATGTATACGCCCACCCTTCATTTCCTAGTATATTGTACTTAATGGCTTTCATTTGTGCCATTTAGCTACAGAACACTAAAAACATGGCTCGCCCATCTCGCCATCTCAAGTGATCAGAAAGACAAATGCAGTAACATCATTAGCACACATCAGTCAATGTCTGTAGCAAAAACTAAGCGCTATGCTCGCTTATAATCGAGTAGTTAGGTTTTATTACAGCCCGGCCGAGATCTGCGTCCGTAGCGCAAGATTTTGCAAGTTTCTCGATAGCTGTCACGTCATTCTACGAGGCGTAATATGTACCTATTGTAAACAGAAGGCCAATTCTCGTAATTTTAAACATTCAAAATATCATTCCGATCTAGTCTCAGCGTCAAGAAAGTTACAAATGGCATTATCTTAAACCAATAATCAACGTCAAATGCACCTAGCATTAGCAGTAGCATTATACCGTTTTGGCTTCAGTCAACTTTTATTCTACATTCAATCTCATTACGATTAGTGTTCACATTTGATTTTGAACGTTTAAAATTACGAGAATGGGGTAGTTGACTAGATTTGTTTTATTATTTAAATCAATTAGTTATGTTACTCAAAATCTATTGCAGAAAGAATTTTATAAATCGGACCAAAAATAAATAAGATAGAAGCCATTGAAATCCTGTAGAAGGGGTAATTGTCAAATGACAGACGATGCAAACTTTGACGTCACTGTGTAAAATGTTCATTATGGTGCACGCGTGCAAGCGAGATAGTGAGATATCCCTACTACGCACCCACTTTTCCTCAGTCATAACTGCGGGCACATTTCTGAACCAATTTTGATTGTGTTTTAATAAAAGGGTTTCTTTTGCGTATCATTTTCTGTTGCTTATAAAATAATGTATAAAATTCAATATAGGAAACTACCCTATTCAAAATGGCGGCGCTCCCCCCTCCACCGCGCAGGAAGCGTCATAGTCCTCACGTAGCGCAACGAATTCTTTGATCCTTTAGCTATCCAGTGGTGTAATTACATTTTGGATGGAGATGACAGATATGAAGCTGCAACACCAGACTGTATCCCAAGATTTTGTTATCATTAGTTTTATGAATTGCCTCCCACTTTGCACAACCCCGGATCAGCGATTTTTCGAACCGGGGAAGAAATTTGATAGTGGTGCCCCTCTCTCCAGCGTTTGAGATAAATTAGTTAAAAACACTATAAGAAAAGAATAGAATGATGCTCAAAGGGGTGTGGCGCCTTTTTCTTACAAGTCGACGGTGAGCCAACCAAGTTTCCGTATGCTAGGCGCTTTGTGGAGCAAGTATTTTATTTTTAATCATATTGTATTATGATTTTGACGCCCCCTGAAACTGCCGCCCGGGGCGAGTGCCCGGTTTGCCCCCCCACTAGATCCGGTCCTGACTATGCAATTTTAAAGACGTATTCACGTCAAAACTACCCTATTTGCACTTACACAAACTACCCTAAATGGTATTATACATAGATACAAGGTGTCCTGTCTAGGATCGAACCCACGGCCTCTCTCAATAAATAATTTAAGTTGTAAAACACAAATGTACAAACAATACGGTAAAGTTTTGGAAAGCTCATCGTATCATGGAAAAAGTTGAGCTAACAAATGGCATCTGTGCCCGACCTTCCAATCCGATTTGGAGTCGGTTTGATTGCAAAGTTTGAGTTGGAGAGATCAGTAGGTTTTCCGTCTGAACGATGAGATGAGCGTCGCTTGCTTTCCCGCTTTTTTATACATAGCACGTAAACGAGTATGTGGGTCACTAGATGGTAAGTTTTTGAAGTGAAAACTTCTTTAGGCGCGTTGAGCACTTTTTGGGTGAACAAAAATCATGGAACTCGCGTCATCGTCACCGAACGCTTTCCATGAGCTATATGTATACTGTGTATATATGTACATAGATATACCTCCGTGCGTTATTACTATACATTATATATACAATTAAATTGGTCATTAACACTTCTTTACACACCAAAAATAATAATGTAATAACTCGACGATACAATTCACAAGTTACATAGTTTTCACTTCTATCGGCACGCCCCAAAGACATATATATATAATAGAAATGTGATTCTGCCATTCCGTACAACAATAGTTTTTTTTTAATATCATAGTCCGGTAAACGAGCTAGTGGGTCACCTGATGGTAAGCAATCTCCACCGCCCATGGGCGCGTTGCCGACCTTAAAGGAAAGAGATAGTTAAGGGATTTGGAAGGGGAGGGGGATTTGGTCCTCCGGATATCTCACGCACCGTACGAAACGCAGCAGCAAGCCACTACTTTACGTCGGTTTTCTGTGAGACAGTGGTAACGACCCGGACGAGCCGGTCCATACATGCTGTAGACAAAAATATCTACAGTTACTACTTTAACAGAATATCTATTCTTCCAAGTCCACCTGCCCTAATCCCACTCGCAGTGGGGTTGGCGCAGCATGGATTTTAACACATGTTACAGAAAGATTTGGCTTGTAGTTTTGACGACCGGCCGCCTGCCTGATGTCAACCCCTCTGGGGAGAAAACACCCATCCCGAAACAATTATTTGTGGATGTCTCGGTGCGGGAATCGAACCCGCGGCCTCTCGCTTCACAGCCGACTATTCGCCCAATACGCCACGGAGGCTGCCAGAATATCTATTAGTAAATTAATCTCTACACTACGTAAAACAAAATATTTATTTAAAATTAGTATCGGATTTTAAAAACACCATAGAGAATTTTGTTTTAATTTTAAGAATAAAATATAAAATTCCACTATGTATAAAAATTACAAAAACATATTTATGTTCATTTACACATATATATACCCTATATTTCTGAAAGGGTAGGCAGAAACGCAATTAATGCACACACAATTAGCCAAACTTATTTCCGTTCCATGTTGACTGCCTCGGTGGCGCAGTTGTAATGCGTACGCGTTAGAATTGAGGCCAACACTAAGGTCTCGGGTTCGATCCCCAGGTCGGGTTAAGTGGTATTGGGTTTCTCTTTTACGATATGCTCAGTATCAGCCCGGAGTCTGGAATTTGTGCCCGGTATGGCGATAAGCTCGCCCCCTGTCACATCGTGGGACGGGAGATACGCTCGGCGAAATGTGGGTGTACTGCTACTCTGCCTACCCCTTCGGGGATTACAGGCGTGAGTGCGTATGAGTTGTGATAGATTTTTAAGCTATTGTCAGTACGGAAATGAAATGGGTGAAGGCAAATCAAGCCGTGTTCCTAGATGCAATTTGAAAATATCACAAAAAAGAGGTGTAAAAAATCAGTCGTTTTTTAAAGCATATGCCAGCAAACGAGCAAGTGGGTCACCTGATGGTAAGAGATTTCCATCGCCCATGAACATCCACAATACCTGAGGATGTTTAAAAATCATAAAACTGAATTCCATGAAACAGAAACCAGACTTTGGAACTATAAAGGACCTTTTTCTTTATAAAAAACGAACTCCACTTTGTTTCAAACAATGAGAATTTTAAACTAGCTTCAGTTTGTGAAGCAAAACCGCGTGGTTATTATAGTTCAATTAGTTTAAATAAATACGTCAACGTTATTTTTATACACAACGTTGGTGAATTTTAGACAATGGATACTTTAATAACGTTTATAATAGTTTTCTGTGAGTACCTATTTAAGTATTCTTTTTTTTGTTTGTTTGTTCCTTTTTTTTTGTTCCATAAGGAACTTGCTAAGATCAGAGACCATGCTGCCAAGTCATTAGTTATATCGTTTCTTATATTCCAAGAACGATGAAACAGGGGTGTGGCCGATTTCAAGGTCTTGCTGGAGTTTTGGTGATAATTCCTTTCAGTTCAATGTTTCTTAGACGACTTTCTTCAAGCGAATCGAAAGCACAAGGTCGACAATACTCTTGATCAAAAATCACCCAAATCCACTTATTTCAATGTTTTCATACACTATTCATCATCGTTAATGATTATTGCACAAAACCACACCACTTTTATACAACAAACACAACTTTAAACCAGTTTAGGAAATAATTAAAACAAGAGAGCCACCGCACTGTAAGAATTCCCGCCAAAACTCCCTTGTTTGTTCCTTATGGAACCGGCTAAGATCAGAGACCATGCTGCCAAGTCATTAGTGTAACGAAGTAGAAGAATTGAAATACAATGTACACGATCTTCTCCATTTATTTGGACAGAGTAACACTTTATATTCTGTTTATCAACCGACTGACTGCCGACAATAATTATTCCACCTTATTTATACCTTTTCACAAATAGTTCACATTAGTAATTGTATTTATTATTGAACATGTTAGATCGTTCTAAATAACGTGTATATTATTTATAATTGAATAATTAAATAAATCAGAGTATCTTATGGATTAACAGACAATATAACGTTATACAATAATAGTGTGACGTCATAACCGTTGTGTTATTATTTAGTACTGGCAGCACTTATAACATTAGTTACTATCCTTTTCTTATATTCCAAGAACAATGAAACAGGGGTGTGGCCGATTTCAAGGTCTTGTTGGAGTTTTGGTGTTAATTCCTTTCAGTCCAATGCTTATAGACGACATTTTTCAAGCACTAAATTCACCAAATTAAATGATTCCACACACTGTTCATCACCGTCAATGTTTATTGCACAAATCCACACCACATTTATACAACAAACACTACTTTAAACTAGTTTAGGAATTAATTAAAGTAGGAGATCGACCGCACTGTCAGAATTCCCACAAAAACTTCTGAAGATATTTTGTGTCTTGTGTAATCTGAAATAAAATGTCACTCAACATTAAAGTTGGGACATATTTATTATCAACGATCTGTACACGATGTTTCCATACTAAACACATTGCAACATACACGTAGAGCCAGACTACTGAACCTACTACTGAGCTGAAGACACTTTTATTTACAACATGAACAGAAAACAGTCTCACAGAAAAACGACGGAAAGTAGCAACTTGCTTCCAGAATTATTAAATATTTTGAGTCGATATGAACCACAGACATGTACTGAAACTACACGTGTTTTAAAACAACCATCGGATCCAAAACGACCCAGCTTAAGAATACTCGACGAAACAAACTCAGTGGGCTTAATTTACTACTGGATACTACGCGGCGCGACCCAAACTCTGAAAAATCCAGTCTATGAACAATGAAATTGTATACCCATGATACGATAACCTAGACATGTTAATTTGTTTGTTTAGTGGATGAAGACGTTGATTTCTAATAACGGAGTAGTTAACTAAACCACTAAAACATCCACTAGCCACTAGATAGCAACATTTACACACTAGCAGAAATTAAGTGGTAGAGTCTCGCTGTAGACACTTTTGTCTACAGCATGAATGGGCCGGCTCGCCCGGGTCGTTACCACTGTCTCACAGAAAAACGACGGAAAGTAGCACCTTGCTGCTGCGTTTCGTACGGTGAGTGAGATATCCAGAGGCCCGAAACCCCTTCCCCTTCCTAATCCCTTAATAATCCCATTCCTTTAAGGTCGGCAACGCGCCCATGATTCTTCTGGTGTTCTCTACATGGGTGGTGGAAATCACTTACCATCAGGTGACCCACTTGCTCATTAACCGGCCTATCCTATAAAAAATTGGTATTTTTTTTGTCTATTAGTTTTTTTACTTATAATTTAAAAGTGTTGTTTATTTACTAAACATTATTTTGTTCGCAGTATCCCTGCTTAGTATCCTGGAAGGTGCTCCGATGAAAGATTGTTACGATGCAAATGACAACGGTTTCTCGTCTCTAGTCGGTCTTCCTTTGCAGGTCCCGTTGAATATGTTACATTATTTGATGAAGAATGAATAAATTACAAGTTTATAATTTATCGATGTTGTGATTTATCTACGTCAAGGACTTTACTGTATACTACTAGACAAGCTGCGCGGTACATCAAAATTGTACCACTAAGTTGCGGTCAATTGACCGTAGCTCAATACTACCATCTCGCTTACTCTCAGCTAGAACCCCTAGCGAGCATTCTGTCTGTGATCTGTCAAACTTCTGCGTTATGTGACGCAATTTACTTCTAAACAGCCCGTCTAGTAGTATACATCAAAGTTTTTGACTTACGTGGTATTTTTATTAGCTTGAGTGACGAAACGTGCAGGTCGCTCGGCTTATGGTATCACCACGCCTGCCCATCAACAGAGGCAACACCACACAGAAATTAGGCATTTTCACCATCGAAATAAGATAACTAGAACTAGTTACCTACTCTCATATGAATCAGCCAAAAAATACGGCTCCACTTACTTACACATGCAAAGGTAAAATCTCACGTAACCATCGTACACGCAACAAAAATTTATGAACGTTCAAAATCAACTTTATTGCATAAAAGTTAATGTCTAAATATTAAGTTTCTAGATCGAGATACCATGTTCTACACCGCGCAAAAAATTTGACGTATCAAGTGTCAACTAGCTATTATTATGCAGAACAATTGAGCATCTTTTTAAAGATGTCCTCGTTTCTATCTTTATTTTTAGATATTGCTATTTTAATAAAAAATACAATATTTTTACATTGGCGAAATCATCGAAAATCGATGGGGCCATAATCTAAAAATAGAATAGAATTATTATGCACAGACTTTTATCTCCCCACCCCCTTGCACAGAGTTTTGGTGGGGTCATTTTGCTTGAGTTACGTTTCTTGTCATCTTATTTCGATGCTTACGCCTCGTAGCAAATACTATTCGTATGCAAAACGAATCTGTGTATTCTGCCGTAAATGATTTGCGGTTAATTGACCGTAACTTAATGCGCAATTTCTATGTACTGCGCGGCCGGTCTAAAAATATACATTGAAGTCTTATCAAAACAGCAGTAATTAAGGCTTAATTCAGCCCGGAGTCTGGCATTGTGCCCGGTATGGCGATAGGCTCGCCCCCTATCACATCATAGGACGGAGATATGGTCGGCGAAATGTGAATGTACTGTTTACACCTCTGCCTACCCCTTCAGGGATTACAGGCGTGAGTGCGTATCTCTCTATTCTAAAAAAAAGTAACTGGCGCCGCCGCCGCCGCTGCCAAAAGCTTGTCACGCTATCTCCTCCGAAACCGCTGGGGGTATGGGGTCGAGACCGATACCAATCGATGCAGAATAATGTGGAGAAGAAACTAACATATGTCTCATATTCGTCGGACTTTAAGTTTATTTTATTTTATGTTTTGTGGAAAAACATGGGTGACGCCCCTAGTGGTTAAAATAAAAGGTTTAATTTAAGTCGGTGCTATAGATGTCTCAAGTTAACTGTGAAATGAAACTACAGACAGTGTTCCCAACTTAGTGGAATTATCCCTAGATTAGGTGGGTTGGACCCGCTTGTGTGTAAATTTTGCTATCTAGTGGCTAGTGGATGTTTTAGTGGTTTAGTTAACTACTCCGTTATTAGAAATCAACGTCTTCATCCACTAAACAAACAAATTAACATGCCTAGGTTTTCGTATCATGGGTATACAATTCACTGTTCATAGACTGGATTTTTTAGAGCTTGGGTCGCGCCGCGTAGAATCCAGTAGTAAATTAAGCCCACTGAGTTTGTTTCGTCGGGTATTCTTAAGCTGGATCGTTTTGGATCCGATGGTTGTTTTAAAACACGTGTAGTTTCAGTACATGTCTGTGATTCATATCGACTCAAAATATTTAATAATTCTGGAAGCAAGTTGCTACTTTCCGTCGTTTTTCTGTGAGACTGTTTTCTGTTCATGTTGTAAATAAAAGTGTCTTCAGCTCAAAAATTTAGTGTATTTTGACGATGGTATGTATGTTATGTATACATTAGTTGATATGATTTCTATACATAAGTTTATTTATTTTGTACTGGCTTGTCATAAGAGCTATTTTAATTGCCTACGTGAATAAACTATTTCATTTCATTTCATAGATATCCAGACGATTTTTTTTAAAGATATGACGATGCTGACGTTGAAGATATAATTTCATTCGTAGGTATTATAAAAGTCACTTTGATAATTTTTCCAATTTGGCTGACAATAAACGAATTACCTAATGCGAAATATGTTTCATAACACCTAAAATATCCCTGATAATGAATAAATATAAATAAATATACCCAACAGTCACACACATAGTCCTGACCCCACACTAGGTAAACCTGTATCGTGGGTATCAGGAACTACGAGGGACTTGCGGTCCCACAATACCCAGACCCGAGACCAATATTTGTGGTTCACACAAACATTTGTCCCGGTGTGGGAATCGAACCCACGGCCTTTCGCTTCGCAGCCGTCTACTCGCCCGCTGCGCCACGGAGCTGTCAATAAAATAATGAATGGTTATTTGTAAAATGGCAATACTGAGCGACGGCAGCGACACTCTTCTGTTCAAAGTTAGCTTGGTACATCTATAAGTATTACCAATCAAAGATTATTGGCATATTAAATCGCCGAATAATTTGAGACTTTAAAAAAATATAATTAATCACAGACTCAAAATTGGTTATACATTTTATTTGATGCTTTTTAGGTTTTTTTAAGACGATTCTATTTTTATAAAAACTATATTAATGAATATTAGGAAAAACTTAAAAATAAAAAATATACGAAATCCAAAAAAAGTAATTTATTTCCAATTATATAATTAAACACCCAAACAAAACAAAATGGCCGATTAAATTTTATTCTCTTTTCGTTATTAACCCAAAACATATCCAATATTTTAAATATTTTCGAATTCAAAATTAACGATAAAATTTAATTCTCCTCATTTTTGGGCTTCCCACGGGCATGGTGGCTGACAAGGGGGGTGAGGTATTAAAGATGGGAGGCAAGGTTGTAGGCACGGTAGGCAAGGTTGTACGCACGGGGGGCAAGGTTGTACGCACGGGGGGCAAGGTTGTATGCACGGGGGGCAAAGTTGTACGCACGGAGGGCAAGGTGGTGAGCAAGGGGGGCAAGGAGGTGAACACGGGGAGGATGGTGGTAGGCAAGGGGGGCCAGGTTGTACACAAGGCTCATATGGTGGGCACGGCGGACTCGGTGGGCCTGGCGGGGGGCATGGCGGGCAAGGTGATGCTGGCGTGAATACAGTTGCAGGGCTAGCACAAGGGATTGGTTGGCAAGGCACGCAGATCTGTGGGGGGGAGACGCACGGTTGCCCCTCTCTTCCAATGCACACGGTACTCCCGTCACAAGTGTAGCATCGCCAGGGTGCCGCTGATGCGACGCTGATTACGGCTGAAAGATGTGAAAATCAGATATATGACAGTTTTTTTATAACAGAGGCCGGACAAACGAGCTAGTGGTTCACCTGATTGCTAGTGATTTTTTGTTAAATTTTCTCCATGAAGGAGAGGTCAAAGGTTCGTAACCATGCAGCCTAGCCTGCTGTTAGTTTGTTCAAACCATAAAGATAATTATTTTTTGTTAAATGTTCTCCATGAAGGAAAAAGCAAAGGTTCGTAACCATGCAGCCTAGAATGAAGAATGAACAAGAAAATATATTTACCCAAAGGTAAAAGAACTTGTCGCCACATTTTGCCGCTACTGCATTTTGATACCAAAATAACCTATTTTATACTAAATAATGGTATAAACTACGCTCAGTTGAGTATAAAGCAACACCATGTCAAATGACTGATAACATACATACATACGCACTCACGCCTGTAATCCCCGAAGGGGTAGGCAGAGGTGTAACTAGTAAACCCACATTTCGCCGAGCGTATCTCTGTCCCACGATGTGATAGGGGGCGAGCCTATCGCCATACCGGGCACAAATTCCAGACTCCGGGCTGATACTTAGCATTTCGTCATAGAAAATCCCAATACCACTTTACCCGACCCGGAGATCGAACCCGAGACCTCAGCGTTAGCTTAATCGTAACGCATACGCATTACAACTGCGCCACCGAGGCAGTCATGACTGATAACATGTTTGAAAATATAGAACTTCAAGGTTTTTCTAGAATATATCAAAACATCAAGTGATGTATTCTCTCGCGTTGCCGCTCTTAAAGGAAAGCCATTATTAAGTGATTGGGAAGTGGAGGGGGATTTAGGCCTCTCCTATTATGGAATTTATCATCAGGCGAGCGACCTGTTCGTCTTAACCGACCTTTATATGGAAAGAGATTATCTCGTAATATAGACGAGGTAATAGCATATTAAAACTTTTGTTTAGAACGCTGCATCATTTTTTTAAAATTATTTTTCTAGCCCTGTATTATAAATGTTCAACTGCTGTGCATGGGCCTCCTCTCAATAAAAAGGGTTAGGCCTTACTCCACCACGCTGGCCTAAAAGTGGATGTGATTTATTTATTTATTTATTCATTTACTTAAGATCTATTTTATATATCTTAATAAACGAGTGATTAAAATTACCGTGAAATTTTATGGTGTCTAATTTTGATAAGATCCGGTACACAAATACCAGTGTCAAGTGTAACGACCCTTAAATATGACCACTCCTTTATTTAACACGTTGAATACCAAACCTATAAAATAATGTTTTTATTAATTTTATTATTAAATACTCACATAGCCATCCCGAATCAAATTATAATCTAGAAACGGTTATTTCACTTCAAATCAAACGTGAATTATTTGAAACATTATTTTGGTATATAAATTATGTTAAGTTGTGACCAAATCATAAGGGACCGAGATGGGGCGACCTACCGCATTTGGTATAATAGGTAATTCTTTTTTTTATTATTTTCATTGCCCAAATAGACAGACGAGCAGGTAGCCCACCTGATGGTAACGGGTTACCGCCGCCCATGGACCTCAGCGATGCCAGAGCACAGCCAAGCGATGGAGAGAAGTGGACAATAGATATTACCAACTCCTCCTTAACTTCCATTTGATTAATTTCGTTGCGGGACAAAGACAATTTAGCATTCCCAGAGACTAGTCAAACTTACTGCTCGGTGTCAACAAAAATGCGTGCCACTGTCGATTCTGGTGCACAGGAGTTACAGTGGCGGGTGAGTCGGTGGGATAGTCTTTCAAAGGTGTGTGAAGTGTACCAACCTGCATTACTCCAGCGTGGTGGACTACGGACTAACCCCTCATTAGTACAGGAGCCTCGAACCTCACATTATACAGAACTTTAATTAAGAGTGAATACGCACGTTACTTACCCCCATATTCATAAACGTTACTGTAAGAGACCTCATAGTGACGATTTCTCTAAACGTCATTGGTTAGTTTTTGACGCCAAATCAAAATAGACCAATCATGTACACAGAATTGGAAACTTGGCAAAGAGCTTACTTAAGTGTTTTTTGTGAATAGAAAACTCAGAGGTTTATGCTCTTGGGGCTGGCTTCGAAGCTTCAACTTTTGTCTTGATAGTTCATTCCTTGGTGAGCTATCGCTGCCTTTTATTAATTAACTAGGTAGTCTCTTTGACATTGAAGCTAGTGAAATTACTAAGCATTATAGGATAACATCTTATGGCCCGTCGTGACAATTGATATGCAGTGCTTTGTAATTCTAAGTGCTTTGTGGTGTTGCTTCTGTTAATGGGTAGGCGTGGCCCTTACCATCAAGTCAGCAGCAGGTCGCTCGCTTGATTTCGGTTTCGTCATTCAAACTGACAATCTGTAGCCCTAGCATCATTGTCAAACTTCCTTTACATTCTGTCTTCCAGCATTGATAGCCTCAGCTTCATCAGCGCCGGCACCGCAGTACTACCAGCCTTGTGTACCACCGTGCCCCGAGCCCTTAACACCCTGTCCACCGCCAGGACCTCCGCCTTGTCCCACGCCATCAACATGTGACCCGTGCATGCCTGCTCGTGAGTATCCAGACATTTTTCAAGATTTAAGTCACATCTGAAGGTCTATCGCTTGATCTTGTTTTAAAAAAGCCAAGTAAAACATTCTATAGACGATTTAAATTTGTTAATACACAGGGATAGCAGTAATGGCTCAGCGGGGAGTGATATGGACTGTCGAGACGAAAGTCGCAGGTTCGAAACCCCAAGTGCATACACCTCTGACTTTTCTAAGTTATGTGTGTATTAATTGTTAATTATTGCTTGCTTTAACGGTGAAGGAAACATCGTGAGGAAACCTGTATACTCGTACCTGAGTAGTTCTACATAAGAATTTCGAAGGTATGTGAAGTCTGCTAAGCCGCATTAGTCCAGCGTGGTGGAGTAAGGCCTAACCCCTCTCATTCAGTAGAGGAGGTCCGTGCACAGCAGTGGGACGTATATAATACAGGGCTAGTATTAATACACAGAGAGTGAAATAGAGAGACCATGAATTTGCTAGCTAGTCCGCGTTGGTTCCACTGTCTCACAGGAAACAGAAGTGTAGTTGCTACAACACATTCTTTATTCTTTATTATTATTACATTTAGAATTACAGTGTCATTTACAATAAATTTCCATGTAGTTGGTAGGACATAAATCAATATTGCTTAACACTAAGACTAGGGTATCTGATGCCATCCACACTAGGGCGAGCCTGTCTCGTGGATGGCTTGATGCCGTTTAACAAAATATTGTGTTACAGCATATGCTGTTGTATTTCGTACAGTGAGTGAGATAGACCCAATTAAGGGATAGGGGAGGGAAGCCTTCCCTATCCTTTCATAATACATTCCTTGAAAATCGGCAACGCGTCCATGATTCTTCGAGTGTTGTGGATGTTCATAGATGCTACTTACCATCAAGTGACCCACTTTTTGCTGGCCTCTGCTATAAAAAGAAACGGACCAATAAGACAATCCATATATTTTGCCTAATCTAAAGAAATCATTGAGGCATAGTAAGAGACCATTAAAAAGTGACTCAAACCGATTTTTTTTCATTTGAATAATTTCTGTCTGCCTCGGTGGCGTAGTTGTAATGCGTACACGTTACAATTGAGGCTAGCGCTGAGGTCTCGGGCTCGATCCCCGGGTCGGATAAAGTGGTATTGGATTTTTCTATTACGAAATTCTCAGTATCAGCCCGGAGTCTGGAATTTGTGCCAGGTATGGCGATAGGCACGCCCCCTATCACATCGTGGGACGGAGATACGTTCGGCGAAATGTGGGTGTACTAGTTACACCTCTGCCTACCCCTTCGGGGATTACAGGGGTGAGTGCGTATGAATAATTTCTTCATTTCCTTAATTTTACAGCACCCTGCGGTGACGGTCAAATACGGGTCATGATGCAGCGCAACTGCATCCCTGAGCGGCTTCAACAAATCGGGTTCCAAGAGCTCCCAGTACCAGGAGGTACCTTCTACTTCGCGCCCTCCCCTGACGTCGTCATCCAACCTCCAGCGATAGTCGTCAGACCTCCCCAACAACCGCCCATCACTCCTCCGGCAATAACCGTCCAGCCACCTCCAATGATGCCAGTAACTCCAAGACCGATGGTTGTGAGACCACAACCGCTGGCTCCGATAACCCCTCCCCCAGTTATAGCTCGTCCCAACCCGCTGCCACCGATACAACCAGCATCTATCGTTGTTAGGCCTCCAAAACCAGCCTCTATCCAACCTCCAGCAATCACGGTGACCCAGCCGAAGCCTCAGCCTTTCAATCCCCCACCAATAGTGGTCAGGCAAAGGGTCCTTCCTAACTTACAAGGACCCAGCATCTGTGTCTCTACTTCAGCGATACAGGGTGGTGATATGCAAGTCACAGGCCCCTGTTCACCGCCTTGCCCGCCTTGTGGTCAGCCCTGCATGCCCTGTGTACCACCTTGCCCAGAGCCCTGCATGACTTGCTAATTTTGACTAAGAGTTAGATAGAAGTTGTTTAATTCTCCCTTTCCAAGATCTCGATTATGGACCCGTTAGTTATAAATACCCGTATAAGTTCAAATCTTATTATAAGTGTACAGATGTGTATGTAATATGTATGTATATATATATTTATAAATATTATATGTTTATTGTATATTTTTTTTGTTTTATTTACACCCTGACTTGAGTTTTAAGGATATCTTTGAAAATGAAATGACAATTAAACTGAAAATATTTATTGAATCCATAAAATGTTACACATCATTTAGATTCAGTCAAATTTTAACTCTACCGCCAGTTCGGAATGCTGTTTCGTTAAAGAAGAACGGACAAGAAACTGTAACGTTACTCTTTTTTTAATTCATTTACAATATTTGCACTACGATAATACAATTAATTTTGAATAGAGTTAGAGCAGCTCAACTTATGTCAATGAGGAACATTAAAGTAAAATAATGAAATTATAATGATTATTGCGCATGATCCTCATGAGTACGATGAATAAATTAATCCGCGGAGATTACTGTGAAATAAGATAAGATATCTAATGTGTAATATAACTAGCATATCTGTAACTTAATCTCTCTACTTATGAAGTGTGTGTTTTTGTAGTCTAACCAAAGTCATTTTAAACAAGCCTCAGAAGTATACAAACGACCACAAAAAGATTTTTTTTATAGCACAGGCCGGCTAACGAGCAAGTGGGTCACCTGATGGTAAATGATCCCCACTGCCCATAATACGCCCACAATACCAAAAGAATTATGGGCGCGTTGCCGGCCTTAAAGAAAAGGGATAATTAAGGGGATGGGAAGGGGAGGGGATTTGGGCCTGCGGATATCTCACTCGCCGCTGCTACTTTACGTCGGTTTTCTGTGAGACAGTGGTAACGTCCCGGACGAGCTGGGCTGCCATTCATGCTGTAGACAAGTATCTACAGCGTGGCTCTACCACTCATTGACAGTTGATTAGTTAATTTTACATTGATCAGCCTTTCAGAAACTGGGCGGTAGTGTTTCTTTATACAAAAGAGATGTATCAACCAGATGACGTTCGGTAACGTTCAATCGATCGGTTAGTCAGATTTTACGTGTCGTTCGTAAGGTATAAGAACCAGGCAAAGACTTTAATACCATAGACGGGCTGTTCAGAAGTAAAATTGTGTTGCAAACGCGGCCGGCGAGGCGGGAATGACGTCTAAGGCGTGTGAGCGAGAGGAGCTGCGAGTAAGCGAGATGGCAATATTGAGACGGCTGTTTTGTTTGGTATTAGTTTACATTCACAATAAATGATTTTTCCGATCAAAACCAAGAAATAATATAGTTACTTCCGTAAAATACAATGTTTTATCACAATAAACAATTTCGTGTTAGTTTATGGAATTTAACGTTCGCAGCTATTCAAACAACAACAACTGCTCTTGGTGCTCTCTCGCGGGCGACTAAATGAGTTGCGGTCAATTGACCGTAACGAAGTGCGCAATTTCTTTGTACCGCACAGCTTGTCTAGTAGTATACATTAAAGTCTTTGGAACCAGGCATTAATGGTACGCCTGCTGTGCTGAGGTCTCGGGTTGATACGCTTTACTATGGTCGTGGTCCCATTTCATTATAAGAAATAATTCCACCCCTAAAGGGGATCAACAACGACACTTTTATGCACCGATTTTGATAATTTCGACTCGAATAATTCTGTAAAACAATGTCTGGACATTAAAAGAGGCAATAACCCATGAGTTTGTTTCGGCGTTTCTTCTCATGGCCAGGCATGAAATGCCGATGTAAATGTAATGTAACATAAAAAATGATTGACATGTAAAAGACCAGGAAGCATTACTGATCGGGCAAGTGGCAGGTTCTCTTCACTAGTTTTTATTACATACATACGCACTCACGCCTGTAATCCCCGAAGGGGTAGGCAGAGGTGTAACCAGTACACCCAAATTTCGCCGAGCGTATTTCCGTCCCATATGTGATAGGGGGCGAGCCTATCGCCATACCGGGCACAAATTCCAGACTCCGGGCTGATACTGAGCATTTCGTAATAGAAAAACCCAATACCACTTTACCCGACCCGGGGATCGAACCCGAGACCTCAGAGTTGACCTCAATCGTAACGCGTACGCATTACAATTGCGCCATCGAG
Organism: Mimas tiliae; assembly: GCA_905332985.1. NCBI lineage: Eukaryota > Metazoa > Arthropoda > Insecta > Lepidoptera > Sphingidae > Mimas > Mimas tiliae. The sequence continues at coordinate 655,449 of HG995266.1, read as the reverse complement.
GCAGTTTTTATTGTATTTATATATTAATATTTATTTATAATATGTGTTCTATAATGTATATATTACTCTATATTCGGCTTTCTTTTATTTTAAGTCTATTATATAACACACCTACTTTGTTTCTTCTCTAGGTATCACCCAAGGTCGACTGGTAGACAATGCCTTTGGCCAAGGGCATGGCGGACTTAATAGTCCGCCTTTAAGCATTTGTATATAAAATTAAAAAAATAAATAAAAGAGATATAACTATGATCCAACTTACACAATAAATGATTTGATTTGATTAATTCGTTCTCTAAAAATAGTGTAATTAAATATTTCTAACCAAAAATAAAACCGACTCAAAAAACTACTGTAGTTTAATAGTCAATAGTTGATACCATCGGCTCAAAATTGTTTAGTTTCATTTTTAGCTTTTCAGTTTTTTGATTCGGTTTTATTTTTTGTTAAAATAATAAATAAATACACCCAACAGTCACAAACATAGTCCTGACCCCACACTAGGTTAAACCTGTATCGTGGGTATCAGGAACTACGAGGGACTTGCGGTCCCACAACACCCAGACCCGAGACAAATATTTGTGGATCAGACAAACATTTGTCAAGGTGCGGGAATCGAACCCACGGCCTCACGCTTCGCAACCGTCTACTCTCCCGCTGCGCCACGGAGGCTGTCCTTTTTGTCCGGCTGCTGTGGGAAATGTGCTTTTGATTCAAGTTATTTGACCAACTAAAATAAGTAGGTTAAACGTGGCGCTACAATAATGTTATAAGCCTAATGCTCGCTTTACGCTAGCCGTGATTACCGCACTCGCGTAGCGAACACGCATTCTTATGCTATACACGATAATTAGTAGCGCTACAAGCATATGCCCGAACACATCCGGTGTGTGCGTAGCACCGGCGTAAACACAGAAGTTTCTTGAGGCCCCATCATTGTATACATTTTTAATATAACAAGCGTGTGCTTACATGCGTTACATGTATACATTTTCAACACGCCTAGCTTGAGCCGCCATAACCTTGTAAAGAACTTTGAACACGCCTAGTGTGCCGTCGTATACTTGTGCATAGATTTCTGTTACATTCGGCTAGCCTCATAGCCCTCGTTGGGGAAAAATCTAAAAGGAATTTCCACCCTTTGACGAGGATATCGGGGTTTATCATTTAACACACTAAAAGTCATCTATGGAGCAACTTACTTAGGCTGTATTTGTTATGGATCACCTGTATGGGCTGATAGACCTACTATTAGCGACATACGCAGAAAATTGCTCCAAAGTCAGCGTCTGGCGTTGATATTCTTGTGCAAAGCGTATACTCGTAGAACTGCTAGCACCGATGCTTTACCTGACCTTGCCGATGTATTTCCAGTTGATCTAGAGGTGCAACGTCGCGCCGCTATGTATTACTCAACGAGAGACAATATGGATAAAATCTTACGTCGCGTGAGTTCTTAAGAATCAGTAGACTTTTTAAACCACGTTCCGATGTGCGCAACGAACTACTAAATGAGTGGCAATGTCGATGGGATAATTCTACTAAGGGGCGACATCTTTATCAGTATTTCCCTTTGGTTCGTGATCGCCTAACAAAAACTTGGCTAGAAATTGACCACTGTGTTTCACAATTTCTCACGGGTCATGGCAATTTTAAGTGTAAACTGTTTTCATTTAAGGTGGTTGATTCACCTGCGTGCCCATGCTCATGCCTGGCAGGGAGTATGAGCAGTCCGCACATCATATCCTTTGGGAGTGTAGTCTCTGGCATGATGAGCGCAACATTATGTTAGACGGTATGCAAATAACATCTGGAGTTGTATACTATATAGATCTTGTGGAGACTAGAAGGAATTTCCGTGCATTCCGGCTTTTTGCCATACCTATTATTGGAATCAAGTTTAACAGCTCACGTGATAGGACCCACTAAATGACATCCGTGGTGCTTTACATCTGGCTTCTCCAGTTGTAAATGTCCTTGTGCCTGAGATTAAGACCTCCTTAGTTCATTATTTTGTCTCTCGCTTTGCTATGGAGGGAAGTGGACAATTATTATTTCCAACTCCCCCCTAATTTTTATTTGTTTTATACGTAATAGGCTTACGTTTGGCCACTATCACGCCTGATGGTAAGCGATGATGTGGCCTGAAATGGAGCACGCTTGCCTAGCAAAAAACGATTCATTAAAAATGATTCATTTCGTTGCGGGATAAAGACAGATTTGCGGACAACTAGGAGGACTGCTGGATTCCATCCTTACGTAGTCAGTATACCATCCCTTCGCACGAAGCGATTCGTTCAAAGTTAGAGTAAATAGGTACCTTATAGGCAGGCGTGTAACAACGTAGACCGTATCGTCATTTTCCATCATTTGCATTCCCAGAGACTCGCCGAGCTTCATTGCTCGGTGTCGAAATATGCGTGCCACAGTCGATCCTGGTTTACAGGAGTTGCAGTGGCGGGTGTGTGGGCGGGATAGTCTCGTAGCTCTCTTGATCGACACAACTAGGAACGGGATAAGGTGATCCCGCACGAATCTTGCTCGTTAATCAAATGAGATTCCGCGGGATTACGTTGCAATATTTTTATGTGCGTATTTGAAAATGTTGTGGAAATGGATAGAATGTAGCGCGTAAACTGAGGGGCTAGCACGAACAAACAACTTCCGAAAACGTATTCGTATCGAAATGTCAACAGATTGTTTGAAAGTTCATACAAGTGCTAGTTGTTCGTGCTCGCCCCTCAGTATAAGGGGTATTTTTGTTATTATTTTCTTATATTACCTTTATTTGTTGACAAAAAAATCTTATATATAAAATTCTCGTGTCACAATGTTCGTTCCCATACTCCTCCGAAACGGCTGGACCGATTTGTATGAAATTTTTTATGCATATTCAGTAGGTCTGAGAATCGTCTACTATCGATTTTTCATCCCCCTAAATGTTAAAGGTGGTCCACCCTTAATTTTTATTTTTTAGACAATTTTTTTTTTTATGATACAACATTATATAATACATACAACCCTAAACTTTCACCCTTCTACCATTAACCCCTATTTTTTAATAGTCATTTTAGTATTTTTGTCAAGCGCGTTTCTCGCCGGGGGCGCCCACTAGGCTACTTTAATCCTGGAAATAGGCATTCACGCGGGCGGAGCCGCGGGCAACAGCTAGTAATATATAAAATTCAACATAAGAAACTACCCTATTGAACGTATTTGAAATACAAATAAGTAATTCAAGGTTCTGTGTGGTGTTGCTTCTGTTTATAAGCATACCATCAGACGAGCGACCTGCTCGTTTCATTATTCAAACTATTAATAAATTAAAAAAAAACCCTTAAATTAAAGTAAATCAACCAAACGAATTATTGATAACAAAAATATTTTAAATGTTTAGTATTATTTTGAAAAGTTTAATTCATGTATGACATAACTTTGTTATAATTTATAGTTTTAAAAACGAAATTAATTCATGGATGTCACAACTTATTTTTAAAATAACGTTTATTTTATTTTCTGATTTGTTTTGACTTTTGTGATAACAATATTAAACATGGTTAGATATATAAAAGGCGGGAAAATTCACGATAATCAGACGTCTGGAAGATGGCGAGGGGCAAAGTCATATGGATATCTGGTAATTTATGCATTTTTTATCTTAGCCTTATTAAGCCTCTCTTTAGAACTACAGAGAGAATTTGGATCTCTCTGTGTGCGCCACACCTACAAGGTTCTAGTCGAAAACCAGCGCCAGGCACGATATGTCTGGTAAAATGCTGAACTAGATCCTTTTCGGCAAACTCGGAAGACATACGCTGCCTATACTTATTTAGTACATACTTTGTTAAATTACTTTGCTTTCTTCTCTTTCGTTTATATCTCTTGTTTGTTATGTTACTGTAATGTGTTTTTTAATCATTATTTCTATTTGTGTTAAAACTGGAGGTGTGTGTCTTTGTATACGCCGAATAAACGTTTTTCTTTCTTTCTTTCTTTGTTTCATCGTATGTTCCACGGGGAGTGCTCTGAGGAACTGTTTAAGTTGGTACCTACTTCGCCATTTTACCATCGCACCACCCGACACCGCAGTAGAGTACATCCATATATTTTAATAATTTAAATACATATGTAATTTACGTTAATCAGTAATCACCCTCCTTTTTTTTCGTAGCTATACCTATTAATTAAATTATTTAACATTGATTGTATTTTAGGGTTACTAATTATGTAGTTTATTAAAAAGTAATAGCACCCGGGGTTACCATTTGAAAACCAGCGTTGCAGCGCTTGACACGTTGTAGCATTTATAAGCTGAGATGGGACCATTTACGGCCTCACACAACTGATTAATAGGCATTATTTGCCTATTATACCCGTTAGCCTATTGCCGTTGTAAATTGTTTTGTAATTTTTTCTCTTTGTATCTCGATATTTACAGTAGGTATTGTAGTTAAACTTGCAGTGATAGCTCAGGTGGGAGTGGTGTGGACTGTCGAGACGAAAGTCGTAGGTTCGAAACCAGCCCCAAGAGCATACACCTCTAACTTTTCTAATTTACGTGTATATTAATTGTTAATCACTTGCTTTAACGGTGAAGGAAACATCGTGAGGAAACCTACATACCTGAGAAGTTCTCCATAAGAATTTCGAAGGTATGTGAAGTCTGCCAATCCGCATTAGGCAAGCGTGGTGGAGTAAGGCCTAACCCCTCTCATTCAGTAGAGGAGGCCCGTGCCCAGCAGTGGGACATGTATAATACAGGGCTGGTATTATTATTATTATTATTATTGTAGTTAAGCGATGTAGTAGTCTTAGATATTAGTGTGAGATACCGTAAAAAATACATTAAAACACTTATCAAAGCGACATCTGTCTTCACAAATTAGCATTACAAACACACGTAAAATATTTCTAACTCCGTCGTTTTAGCCGTGGCAGTTATTTTACATGTAGTATGCCTGTAATATTTGTTTAACCAAAGTCAGTTTATATAGGACTGTATTACAAAACTACCTGCGTTTAATTAACTCGGCCCGAACTAAAATGGAAGTTAAAAAGTAAATTTTCAGTTATATTTGCTATAGTGTTGAGGCAGTGTTGACAAGCTCCGTGGCGCAGCGGGTGAGTAGCCGGCTGTGAAATGAGAGGCCGCGGGTTCGATTCCCACACCGAGGCAAATGTTTGTGTGATCCACAATATTTGTGTGTCTGGGTGTTGTGGGGTCGCAAGCCTCTCATAGTTCCTGATACAAGTTAACCTAGTGCGGAGTGACTATCGGCTACTCGCCCACTACGCCATGGAATGTCAAAGATCTGAAGGAGTATTCTATTTCTTTACAGTTCTCATCTTGGGCACGGCATTCGCTCAGCCTTTGCCGAACCCGCAGTACCCATGCGATCCCTGCCTGCCTCCCTGCGATCCCTGCCCTCCCTGCGATCCCTGCCCTCCCTGCGATCCCTGCCCGCCATGTGACCCCTGCCCACCGCCTTGTGACCCGTGCCCGCAGCCCTGTGACCCGTGCCAGCCAGACCCTAGAGTTGTGCAGATCGGCCCGTGCAATCCCAGCGTGTCACCAGTCAATTATGTATATGGGCAGGCTCCGGCAGGTATGTTTCGATATCTACAACGTATAATAGAAAGGTTTGGTCATATTTTAGGGTCATTACATACCTACACCTTACAATTCGTACTTATGTACCGGATCTTTTCAAAACCAAGACATCCAAAAATTACACTTTAATTTTAATCAGTCGTTTATTAAGATCGTTAAGATTGATGACATCACTATTAATTATTATGAACGACACTCACTTTTGAATAAACTTGAATAATATGTACGTAATTCTACGGACACACGTACGTAACTTGTAATTTAAACACAAATTAACACCTGAAAGAGACTGTGTGCTGAAGACGATATAGGTACCATCCTCTAGAAGTATGTTAAAGACTTCATTCTCGGGTCTTCCGTCTATGAATTTGGCTTAATACAGTCGACGATCCTCTTAAAAGCTGTTATTAGTTACACCAACACAAATACCAATACATAATACTTGTTTTTAGTCAAATACAACATATAGACTCGTAAATATTTCATAAAATCAAATAAATTACCGAACTGACTGCGCCAAATAAATACTGACATTTGACAACTGTTTAATGTTTTTTTAATTATAAAATAAATGAATGAAAGGAGGTCTATAGTATCATTGTTTATCATTTAGTGTTGTCCAAAGTTGAAAGTCGATATCGACATGTTACTCATTCGATATAAAAGAAAATTCTATAATTATTGTCCTAGCAATGCAATCGGAATTGGTACTATGGGAGATAAAATACTTATACCCTACACTATACCTACATTTCTTAAATTTGGCCGTCCCTTTCTATAAAGTTGTATATAAAGCGAAATTCTACTATCTATGTCCTATGGGCATGGTCTACCTGTGTGCCAAATTTCATCCAAAACCGATAAGCCGTTAAGGAGTGATTGACTCACAAACATCCAAATTTTCACAGTTGTAGTACTATTAGGACGTATTTACTCGAATGAATTTGTGCTGTTAGCCTATATTGCTTTTACAGCTTCACCTGACAATAAAGCCGGCGCTTATGGCGCTCTAGCCAGAAATATGTATAGTGTATCTAGTAGCGATTAAGCACAGAGGCGCATTTTAGAAGGCTCAGACCTCAGCTTGAAAAATCGCTTTGGAGTATAGTTAAGGGCCAAAGCCGTTCAACCAAACTTTAGGAAGTAAGAAGTAGGATTAGATCAATATAGTTTTAGCATAGGCCGGCGAACGAGCCAATGGGTCACCTGACGGTAAGTGATCTCCACCGCCCATGTACGCCAACAATACCAAAAGAATTATCGGCACGCTGCTGACCTTAAAGGAAAGGGATAATTAAGGGATTGGGAAGGAGGGGGGATTGAGCCTCCGGATATCTCACAGCATCAAGCTGCTACTTTACGTCGGTTTTCTGTGAGACATTGGACCCGGACGAGCCAGCCCATTAATGCTCTATACAAAAGTGTCTACAGCATGGCTCTACCACTCAAAAACTAAATATGTGTCATATTCTTAGTTTATCATCATTAAATAAATGCAAATACACCCAACAGTCACACACATAGTCCCGACCCCACACTAGGTTAACCTGTATCGAGGGTATCGGGAACTACGAGGGACATGCGGTCCCACAACACCCAGACCCGAAACAAATATTTGAGGATTAGACAAACATTTGTCTCAGTGTGGGAATCGAACCCACGGCCTCACGCTTCGCAGCCGGCTACTCGCCCCCTGCGCCACGGAGGCTGTCGAATCATTGACTTTCCAACAATATTTTAATATTGAAATTATCTTTACCCAGGGTCTATTATAGTCAAACCAGGTCAGCTTAACTTTCCACCACCACAACCCATCATGGTACGACCGGGCAGGATAGCCCTCCCCTCTCCTGCGGCTATCTGGGTCCGTCCAGCTGCAGTCCAGCCCCCAACCCCGGCTCCTATTGTGGTCCGACCGCCTTCGGTACAGCCGCCGACGCCCCCTCCGTTCTATGTGAGGGTACCAGCCGTGAAGCCGCCGGTGCCTCCTCCGATTGTGGTTAGGCCTCCCCCTGTGAGTGTGCCACGACCTCCTCCAATTAAGGTAAGTTGATTTGTGGGTTTTTTTTTTACCAGACAGAACATAGGTTCATAGGAACATAGATTCGTGAGTGGTAGAGCCACGCTGTAGGCAATTATATCTACAGCATGAATGGGCCGGCTCGTCCGGGTCGTTACCACTGTCTCACAGAAAACCGGCGTAAAGTAGCAGCTTGCTGCTGCGTTTCGTACGGTGAGTGAGATATCTGGAGGCCCAAATACCCCTCCCCTTCCCAATCCCTTACTTATCCTTTTCCTTTAAGGTCGGCAACGCGCCCATGATTATTTTAGTATTGTGGGCGTACAGGGGCGGTGGAGATCACTTAGCATCAGGTGACCCACTTGCTCGTTTACCGGCCTATACTATAAAAAACGTTATGTTTGTCTGTACCTATATATATTTTTTTTGTATGTCACGCATAATTCTTCTTAATGTGGACTGATTGATACTTTTTGTTAACCGACTTCAAAAAAGATTCTTAATTCGGCGAGTTTATAACAGACTACAAAAAAAGAGGAGGTTCTCAATTCGGTGCGTTTTTTGCTTTAACTTTATCTATGTAGTACATCGAAATTTCCTATCACAAATTAGGTTCAAATTCCAGGTACAACCACCACCAGTCCAGCCTCCAGTCCCAGACGCGATCGTCATCCAACCGGCGAAGATCATTGTGCCAGCGCCCCCCACTATCTGCTTCCGACCCAACCCCCCAGTATGCTTCAGGACTTTAGGCAGCGCTTGCATCTGTCGCTCGGGGGCTGCAGGCGTTAATGGGGAAGAAGCGGTGGCGGACGCGCCAGAAATGCCTCCGAGCGACCCGTGCCCTCCCTGCGATCCCTGCGCTCCGTGCGATCCCTGCGATCCCTGTGCTCCCTGCGATCCCTATGCTCCGTGCGATCCCTGCGCTCCCAGTGCTCCGTGCGATCCCTGCCCTCCTTGTGCTGCCTGCACTCCCTGTGCTCCGTGCGCTCCCTGTCAGAGCTTGCACGTTTCCTGTGATCCGTGCGATCCCTACTCTTCGGCTTAATTATATATATAAATAAAGATTTTGTACACTATTGATTTGAATGACATACGGGTATTGTTTGCATGATATTTTGTTGTTTTATTTTAACCGATAAAAAACGGATAGAGTTCGCGCATATTTATTGAAGTATGTGTAACTTTTCGAGACGACCTACACCTCAGTCTCTCCCGTGACCACGAAGGCTGAAAAGCTTTCGAAACGTCGGGAATAAAAATAAAAATTAAACCGCGATTAAATCCGTATAAACTAGTTTTATTTCAACAGGGATTTAAGTTAAACACACAGTAATATAAATATGTTTATTACAATCGAATTTAATACATATTATACAATTTTTTATAATATTTTTTATCCAGACATAATTAATATTGTACTTTTAAAATGAGATCACATTGAAAATAATAATTATTGAAATAAATACACGAATCAAGTATGTCTGGATGCTTTTAAATTTCACAATACATTTCTAATTTGGGTCACATATTTCCTATTTGGATCATCACTTTCCTGTAATAGGAAACACGTTTCAATAGGAAAACATTACCCAAAAGTAAGCATAGATCTAATTGGCTTTACGTTTTATGTTTTGTTATTGAGGTGAGTTTGAAAGGTTTATATTTTTTATAATATCTCCGACTTCTAGAGCGGTTTATACCTACTACTCTTAGCATGAAACTAAAAAATAAAACCTACATCTTTTTCTGTATTGTTTAACTGACATACAATTTATGTAAGATGTCAATAATATAATTACAGTCACGATTAAATAATTGATGAATTATCATATATTAATATAGTTTTTCATTTCCATATAGTAATAAAAAACACAATCTTGAGAGTCTGGTAGAGAGAAAATTAGGTGACAGTCGAAATTACTGTACCTACCAACATGAAGAAATACAGTAGTATTAAAACACGAATAAACAAACAAACCATAAAAAGTCTAGTCAAGTCCAAAGTATAGCCAAAAGTCTACAAGCCAAATGAAACTCTATTATTATTATTGTAAGATTTGTAATCGCTCTGGCTCGTATAAGGAGTGTATAGACCGCTTCCTACCCGCATCTGATTAGAAGATACAGATGCCGAGGAAGATGATGAATTTATAAAAAAGAACGGGGACAGGGGAAGCCTAACCCCAGACCGAGTGTATTAGGGGCAGATTCACAAAATGTGGTAGAACCGAGGGTATTTGCACCCATTCCTAAACCAGCCATGCCATTTAAACCCACACCTACCACACCAGGGTAATATCCAAGTCCTAATAAGTTGGGATTGCTTTCACAGGCCGTGGATGATCCTACACCCCCTAAGGCTCCTAAACTTGCGTAGGGCAACGGGTATCCTACCCCCAAACCAAGACTCAAAGGGCAAATTCCGCCTACACCAGTCACGCCGTTAAGACCGAGGCTGCCTAATCCAACACCGACACCTCCTGATCCCATCCCAGTCCATCCGAGTACATTTGGAGAATTTTCATAGACCGCCCCACTCATTGGACACGGCGGGCCGTGATTAAGTCCCAGTAAATTTGGCGTCATGGTAGGCGCTGATTCGTAGACCGTGGCGGATCCTAGAGGGGATACAGGCATTCCGTAACCAATCCCTCCCATTCCCAATACATTAGGGGCCGATTCGCAAGCTGTAGCACTAATAGTAGCTCCGAGTGGGGCGTAAGGTAATCCGTACCCTAGGCTGAGTAAGTTAGGTGTGTCACAAACGGTGGTGCTAAGACCTAGGTTGCCGAGGCTGCCTAGACCATAGGGCATGTAAGGGAGGACGTTGGGCGCCGATTCACATAAGGTAGCTCCGTATCCAGGAATGAGGGTGGAAAGCAAGCCAGGTGTATCGCAGACCGTTGGTTGGACAAGTGGATTACATTTTGCTGTGCATACTAAAGCTGGAAGAGAGAAAAATAGTTATTGTAGAGTATACCAAGTTGTAGTTGCACTTCTGCCTATTCCTTCGGGAATGGAGTCGCGGGGTTATGTCGTATGTTAAATTGTAGTTCAGCTAAGTTTCAAACTTAAGTTTGTGAAGATTAGTTTTACTAGCCCGATGAAAATGCGATTGAATCAACGAAATAAGATAACTAGAACGATGACTCTCATATGGATCTGCCAAAAATACGGCTCCACTTACTTACACATGCAAAGGTAAAATCACATGTAACACTCACACGTGCAACAAAAATTAATTAACGTTAAAAATCAACTTTAATTAATAAAAGTTAATGTCTAAATATTAAATTTCTAAATCGAGATAAGACGTTCTGCACCGCGCAAACAATTATACATATTAAGTGTCAACTAGAGATCATGAATATTTTTTTATGAATTGATGAATGAATGAGCTGCACAGACTTTTATAGACAACCTCTTGCACAATGTTTTGGTGGGGGCATTTTTTTGCTTGAGTTACGTTTCTTGTCATCTTATTTCGATGGATTGAATTATTTAAATTGACTATTATTAGCTGTTAGCTTGAATGAAAAAATGAGCAAGTCGCTCGCGTGATGGTATGCGCCACGCTTGGCCATGAACAGAAGCAACACCACATATTCCTTTGAATTTCAAAGCGTCGTCAAAGCGTTGTTAAATCCACAAATATTGCATATTTATTTCGGGTCTGGGTGTTGATGAGACCGAAAGTCTGTCGTACTAGGTATCTGATACCCTCGACACAAGACTCGTATCTTACTATGAGGTCAGGGCTATGTGTGTGACTGTTGGGTGATATTTATTTATTAATAAACATATTTTCTTTCTTCTCTCTAAATATTTTTTAGCTTATTTGGATCGGGAATCAAAGTACCATTCCGAAACAGCCGTTTTAATGTTATATTGGAATATTTATAGTAATTAAATATTTGTCACGTTCTAAACGCAAATTATATTTTTTTTTCTACAGCATTAAAATGGGCTACCTGACGGTAAGTCATCACAATCTGATGCTCATGAATATCTAGAATTCAATAAGATAAGACAAATTGTTCACCAAGTATTTTTATCATTTATTAAAATGGAAAAATAGAATGAAAAATCGATTTTACTTACCAATAAAGAATATTATTCGAGCGACCATTTTGACTTGCTTCCACGTCTCGGTCTATGCATTTCCATGGACAAACCACACTTTTTATACCAAAAAAACTAATCTACACATGTTATTGTCTAATCTAACACGCTAGAATGGGAATTAGCGTGACAGAAACACAAAAAATGTAAAACAAGAATTTAAAATGTTTGAAAAATTAAACAAAATTTAATTAATTCTAGATTGTCTGGTCCAGCATGCTAGAATGGTAATCGACGTGACAAAAACAATAAAGTAAATCAATTTACAAAGTATTAATTAAACATGTTTGGAAAAAGTGAAACGAAATTTTATTTTGTAAGAATTATATGATTTATACGCTACAATAGGAATTATCGTGACAGCTAATTAGTTTTTTGTTTTAAAATAAACATTAATTGTGAGGTTATATAGGAATCGATTTGAAGACGAAGGTATAGTAATATGTCAACCAGTGCCTGTATTTTAATTTTTTTTTTTTTTGTTTTTTTTTTTTTTTTTTTTTTACATTGAATGACGAGACGAGCTGGTCGCTCGCCTGATGGTAAGCGCCACGCCTGCTCATAAACAGAAGCAACACCACACAGAACTTTAAATAAAGCACTGCATGACACTGGACTGCGCTCGTCACCCCGAGACATAAGGTGTTAAGTCTCATAATGCCCAGTAATTACACTGGCTTCAATGTCCTTCACACCGGAACACAACAGTGCTTACACACTGTTGCTTGGCGGCAGAAATAGACAAAGCGGTGGTACCAACCCAGCTGGTCTCTCGCAAACGAGGGACCTACCACCTTGTAAAATTGTTTATACGAGTTATTAAATAGCTGTCACGAAATCTATATACAACGTGTGCGTACGCATTACAACTGCGCCACCGAGGCAGTCCACCATCTTATAAATAAATAAACTAAGGGCGACAATAGGGTAGTTGACTAGATTTTACTTATTATTTAAATCAATAAGTTACGTTACTGAAAATCTATTGCAGAAATAATTTTATAAATCAGACCAAAAATATATAAGTTAGAAGCCATTCAAATCCTGTAGAAGGGGTAATTGTCAAATGACAGACGACGCAACATTTGACGTCACTGTGTAAAATGTTCATTATGGTGCACGCGTGCAAGCGAGATAGTGAGATATTTTTTTTTTTTTTTTTTTTTTTTTTATCCTGGCTCGGCAAAGTGACTACGCTACACCTGATGGTAAGTATAGCGCAATCCATGAATACTGTCGACCAACGATAGACACTGAATCTATCGCAGATCGGCAGAATTATGCCGGCCTGCTTAGTTGCTTCTTCACACTCCGTTTAAAGGATCCCAAGTTATAGGAAGGAGGAAACACGTGCGCCGGCAAGCTATTCCACAGCTTTATGGTCCGACAGAAATACGATATCCCTACTACGCACCCACTTTTCCTCATACCAACATTTAAAGTCATAACTGCGGGCACAATTCTGAACCAATTTTGATAGTGTTTTAATAAAATGGTTTCTTTTGCGTATCATTCCCTGTTGCTTATAAAATAATGCTTCTTTTTTTATGGTATAGGCCGGTAAACGAGAAAGTGGGTCACCTGATGGTAAGTGATCTCCACCGCCCATGTACGCCCACAATACTAAAATAATCATGGGCGCGTTGCCGACCTTAAAGGAAAGGGATAAGTAAAGGATTGGGAAGGGGAGAGGTATTTGGGCCTCCGGATAGCTCACTTACCGTACGAAACGCAGCACCAAGCTGCTACATTACGCCGGTTTTCTGTGAAACAGCTAACGACCTGGACGAGCCGGCCAATTCATGCTGTAGACAAAATTATCTGCAGCGTGGCTCTACCACTCAAAAAATTTAGTTGTAAGGTTCATAGTGTATAATTTTATTTTTGATGTACAATAAAGAGTTATCTATCTATCTATCTATCTAATATTATATTAGTATAGATAAACATATATTGTGTATTTACGTACAACATAGATTTTTATTCATGTCGTACATTTTCGAATAGAATAAAAAATCCTGACGATTCAAAAAATACACACGTAATAGGGTAGTTTCCTATATTGAATTTTATACATTATTTTATAAGCAACAGAAAATGATACGTAAAAGAAACCCTTTTATTAAAACACAATCAAAATTGGTTCAGAAATGTGCCCGCAGTTATGACTTTAAATGTTGGTATGAGGAAAAGTGGGTGCGTAGTAGGGATATCTCACTATCTCGCTTGCACGCGTACACTATAATGAACATTTTACACAGTGACGTCAAAGGTTGCATCGTCTGTTATTTGACAATTACCCCTTCTACAGGATTTCAATGGCTTCTATCTTATTTATTTTTGGTCCGATTTATAAAATTCTTTCTGCAATAGATTTTGAGTAACGTAACTTATTGATTTAAATAATAAAAAAAATCTAGTCAACTACCCTATTGTTCAACTTTTCACTTCTGTCGGCACTCCTGGAGTGCCACTGTTTTTTCAGAAGCCGTGGCGTCAGTCATCTCGCGCCCTAGTGTCGGAATGGGTATCGATAGAGACACTGGAAGAATGGTGTTCAAATACAACTTAATACCTCGGATTCCTTCGTTGAAAATGTCAGAGGAAAACAGATTTGACAACTTGGGAACTATTGCTTCCTTACCAAGTGCTTTTAATGGCCAATGTACTTGTAAAGATGAATAATAAATAAATAAAATATTGAGGAAAATTATATTCATTTTATTAGCTTGAATGACGAGACCAGCAGGTCGCTCGCCTGATAATAAACGCCCACGTTCATCCATAAACAGAAGCAACACCACACAGAACTTTAAATAACAAAGAACTGCATGACTGCCTCGGTGGCGTAGTTGTAATGCGTACGCGTTACGACTGAGCCTGACGCTGAGGTCTCGGGTTCAATCCCCGGGTCGGGTAAAAGTTATATTGGGTTTTTCTATTACGAATTGCTCAGTATAAGCCCGGAGTCTGAAACTGTGCCCGGTATGGCGACAGGCTCGCCCCTATCACATCATGGGACGGAGATACGCTCGGCGAAATGTGGGTGTACTGGTTACACCTCTGGGGTCCCAGATTCACCACCTTCAGGGATTACAGGTGTGAGTGCGTATAGAACTGCATGGCATTGGACTGCGCTCATCACTCCGAGACATAATATGTTAAGTCTCATAATGCCCAGTAATTTCAATGGCTTCAACGTCCTTCAAACCGGAGCACAACAGGGGGGCGAGTACGAACAACTTACGAATAAGTATTCGAATCGAGAACGCTAGCATTTGTATGAAGGTTCAAACAATTTTTGAAATTTCGATACGAATACGTTCTCGCAAGTTATTCGTGCTAACCCCTCAGTGCTTACACACTACAGCTTGGCGGCAGATATAGATAAAGCGGTCGTACCAACCCAGACCTACCATCTAGATTTTTATGCACTTAAAGGACGAGTAAGCTAGGTCACTCACGTGATGGTAAACGGCACGCCTGTCTTTCTTACGCCCGGTTTCTGAAAGACTGATCAATGTTAAATCAACTAATCAAATGTCAAATCTCATGTCAAGACGAAATTGAGTTGCTAGAAGCGTGATCAACACCTTTGACTTCACACACATATTAGCTAACATAACTTTCAAATTAATATGAAAAATCGTATGTCCAACGGTACTAAAGAGAGATCAAATACCTATTATATTTTTATTTCACTAAATAACGTTTCAGCAACTCGAATTGATTTGACAGCGAAGTCAAATCAAAGTTCTGTTAGATGAATGTTGATTTGATCAGCTAATCAGCCTTTCAGAAACCGGGGGTTAGTGTTGAGAGTCTGTTGAGAAATTGAAACCCGTGATTTATCCGAAATCTTGTTTTATTAATTAGGTATACACATTTCATTCAATAAAACATTGTACCTAGCATTTGTTGACTATTCAAAGGCCTTTGACAGCCTATCACATACGGCAATATTTACTGCATTGGAAAATCAAGCTGTAGAGCAAACTTACATCGATTTAATTAAAATAATATACAACAGTACAGCACGAATGAAGCTCCATACACCAGGAACCACATTTCCCATCAATAAAGGAGTAAAGCAGGGTGATCCCCTCTCACCCAAACTGTTTACTTCTACCTTGGAGGATGTATTTAGAAATTTAACTGGTTTATGGACAAATAAGGACATGGTCGTCGGCAAAGCGAGGATAACTAATCTTCGTTTTGCCGATGATATCGTCCTTTTCGCACAGTCAGCACCTGAGCTGGAAACTATGCTACAAGAACTGTCTGACGCGAGTGTGAGGGTGGGACTTGCGATAAACAGGTCAAAGACACAGATAATGTCGAACAGCACCAATATAAAGATCCAGGTAGACAGACAGGATATACAGTACGTGGATGAGTATATATACTTGGGCCAGTTGGTTTCCTTCGAGAGCAGACAAGACAAAGAAGTCGAAAGACGAATTCAAAACTCTTGGAGGAGCTACTGGTCTTTGAAAGATTACCTCAATATACCTATCTGCCTTAAAAGAAAAATTATGGACATATGCATCCTGCCTGTTCTAACCTATGGTGCTCAGACGTGGTCCCTGACTAAAAATCCAAACTCCCACCTGTCTGTATGCCAACGAACACATTATGAATATAAAACTTATAGAGCATGTAAGAAACATCGACCTGCGTTCCATGACAGGTCTTACAGATGTTGGCATGAACAAGTGGGACTGGGCCGGCCATGTATGTCGAATGAATCCAGACAGATGGGCCAAAAATATTACAGACTGGTCACCAACCGATGGTTACCGACGACGTGGGCGACCTAGGAAGAGATGGAGAGACGACATTGTCAACTTTTCTCCAAAGTGGCAAGAGATCGCCCAGGACCATGACAAGTGGCAGAAGTTGGGGGAGACCTTTGCCCAGCAGTGGGACACTAAGTAGGCTTAAAAAAAAAACACATTTACAAAAACATTTCACAAGTTACAAGCAGAGAGGACGTAACAGGAAGAGAAAAAAACACTTATTTTTGAAGTGAAAACTTCTTTAGCCACGTTGGGCACCTTTTGGTAGAGGAAAATCTTATGGGTTCGCGTCACCGACATGCTTATGATGCGCAGCGGCCGTGTGCTGTGCGCGTTAGACACTTTGTTGGATGAGAGAAATCTCGTGCGTTCGCATCACCGACATGCTTATAGCAGTGTATCTGTAGCTATACAGCTGACGTATTGTGCAACATTAGTGCTGTGTATATCTTATAAGAGAAATTGAATGGATTTAGTGAAAAGTTCAATGTGTATATACTGTGCATTGTTGAAATAGTGTTTTTGTTTGATTATTACTTGAATCGTTTAATTGTAGAATCATTCATCATTTTAATACTAAAAGTTCTAAGTTTTCACTTCTATCGGCAGTCTCTACAACTGCCAATTTTTTTTGCTTGAGTTACGTTTCTTGTCATCTTATTTCTATGCTGATAATTCACTTAGTGTGTATTTACTTGTAACGTCACGCACACAAACGCAAAACAAATGTCAGCTAAAATGTATTTTCCAAAAAGTTTGCTAATTTGTAGATGGGCAAAATGTGTTTTTTTTTGCGCGATGGAGAACGATCTAGAAATGTAATATTTAGACATTAAATTTTATGAAATTAAGTTGATTTTGACAAAATTGTTTACAGCGTGGCTCTACCACTCGTAAAACGTCATTTCATACATTGATTTATAATTGAGGATCGTACACATTATATGATGAGTAGTTACATACATACATACATACGCACTCACGCCTGTAATCCACGAAGGGGTAGGCAGAGGTATAACCTGTACCGTACATACTGTACATTTCGCCGAGCGTATCTCCGTCCCTTATGTGATAGGGGGCGAGCCTATCGCCATACCGGGCACAAATTCCAGACTCCGGGCTGATACTGAGCATTTCGTAATAGAAAAATCCAATACAACTTTACCCGACCCGGGAATCGAACCCGATACCTCAGCGTTGGCTTCAATCGTAACGGGTACGCATTACAACTGCGCCACCGAGGCAGATGAGTAGTTATTAGTATGAAGATCGGAGTTTAGGGTTCATATATGGCTACAATTGAACAGCTTATATTTCATGCGTGTACTTAGTTTCTGTAAGTCAAAGACTTTAATACCATAGACGGGCTGTTCAGAAGTAAAATTGTGTTGCAAACGCGGCCGGCGCGGCGGGAATGACGTCTAAGGCGTGGGAGCGAGACGAGTTGAGAGTAAGCGAGATGGCAATATTGAGACGGCTGTTTTGTTTGGTATTAGTTCACATTCACAATAAATGATTTTTTCGATCAAAACCAAGAAATAATATAGTTAATTCCGTAAAATAACTTCAAATTGAATGAATAATATATGCACGTAAATAATGACAATGTTTTATGGGTCACAATAAACAATTTCGTGTTAGTTTATCGAATTTAACGTTCGCAGCTATTCAAACAACAACTGCTCTTGTCGCTCTCTCGCGGGCGACTAAATGAGTTGCGGTCAATTGACCGTAACTAAGTGCGCAATTTCTTTGTACCGCACAGCTTGTCTAGCAGTATACATTCAAGTCTTTGCTGTAAGTAGTTATTCTAAGATCATAAGATTGTTTTCTAAATATACCTAACCTTGATAAAGTTAACTTATTAACATTAAATACGAAATTATGTGTGATCCGCGAACTAAATTAAAAATAATATTATGTTATGAAATTAAACATTGAAATTACTAAAAACTGTATAAAAATAAATGCAATGTCAGTTTGTATGAGAGTAGTAATTTTATTAAATACAAACATACGCACTCACGTCTGTAATCGTCGAAGGGGTAGAGTACACCCACATTTCGCCGAGCGTATCTCCGTCCCATGATGTGATAGGGGACGAGCCTATCGCCATATCGGGTAGAATTCCAGATTCCGGGATGATACTGAATATTTCGTAATAGTAAAACGCAATATTACATTTACCCGTCCCGGGGATCGAACCCGACACCTCAGCGTCAGCCTCCGCGGCTTTACATTTTACATTCTTATTAGCTACAATAGGGTAGTTTCCTAAATTGAATGTTATGCATTATTTTATAAGCAACAGAAAATGATACGCAAAAGAAACCTTTTTATTAAAACACAATCAAAGTTGGTTCAGAAATGTGCCCGCAGTTATGACTTTAAATGTTGGTATGAGGAAAAGTGGGTGCGTAGTAGGGATATCTTTTTACGAGTGGTAGAGCCACGCTGTAGACAATTTTGTCTACAGAATGAATGGACCGGCTCGTCCGGGTTGTTACCACTGTCTCACAGAAAACCGACGTAAAGTAGCAGCTTGCTGCTGCGTTTCGTACGGTGAGTGGGATATCCGGAGGCCTAAATCCCCTCCCCTTCCCAATCCCTTAATTATCCCTTTCCTTTAAGATCGGCAACGCGCCCATGTTTCTTTTGGTACTGTGGGCGTACATGGGCGGTGGTGTTCACTTACCATCAGGTGACCAACTTGCTCGTTTGTCGGGCTATACAATAAAAAAAAAAACTCACTATCTCGCTTGCACGCGTGCACCATAATGAACATTTTACACAGTGACGTCAAAGTTTGCGTCGTCTGTCATTTGACAATTACCCCTTCTACAGGATTTGAATGGCTTCTAACTTATTTATTTTTGGTCCGATTTATAAAATTCTTTCTGCAATAGATTTTGCGTAACGGAACTTATTGATTTAAATAGTAAAAAAAATCTAGTCAACTACGATATTAGAAAGCACTGCATGGCATTGGACTGCACTCGGCACCCCAATACATAAGTAGTTAACTATCATAACGCCCAGTAATTCACTGGCTTCAAATTAGAACAAAACAATGCGTACATACTGCTAAAATAGAGAAAGCGGTGGTGCCAACCTAGCAGTACATAGGCGTCAAAAAACAAATATCAGAAGGCCAATTATCCTATTCAACTGACACTGCGACTGAATTTTAACTAAACCGAGATTAGATTGTGATTTGACTAAAAATTGTATTCTGGTCCTCTTGAAGATCAGTCCGGTTTCAATAAATAAATAAAATAAATAAATACACCCAACAGTCACACACATAGTCCTGATCCCGCAATAGGTAAACCTGTATCGTGGGTATCAGGAACTACGTGGGACTTGCGGTCCCACAACACCCAGACCCGACACAAATATTTGTGAATCAGACAAACATTTGTCTAGGTGCGGGAATCGAACCCACGACCTCACGCTTCGCAACCGGCTACTCGCCCGCTGCGCCACGGAGGCTGTCGTAATATGATCTCATCTCGATCTCATTGCAATCGCAATTCAGTCACAATTTAGATGTTTATTTATATATAAGGCCGAGAAATTCCGATTAAATGACATGTGTCATATAAAAATTTTAGCAGAATACCGTTTGGCTTCAGTCAACTTTTAATCCATTTTCGATGTTATTTCGATCTATGTTCACATTTGACGTTGATTATTGGTTTATGAGAATGCCTCGGTGGTGCAGTTGTAATGCGTACGCGTTACGATTGAATCCAAAACTGAGGTCTCGGGTTCGATCTCCGGGTCGGGTAAAGTGGTACATATTGGGTTTTTCTATTACGAAATGCTCAGTATCAGCCCGGAGTCTGGAATTTGTACCCGGTATGGCGAAAGGCTCGTCCCCTATCACATCTTGGGACGGAGATACGCTCGGCGAAATGTGGCTGTACTGGTTACATCTCTGCCTACCCTTCGGGGATTACAGGCGTGAGTGCGTATGTATGTATGGATGAGAATACCATTTGTAACATTCTTGACACTGAGATTAGATCGGAATGTTTTGGATATTTTTATTTACGACATTTGGGCTTCTTTACTCTGTGAGAACTTAGGCGTACATACATAAATAATATACGAATCGAATACCTCTGTTTTAAGGTCCGTATTATAGAACAAATATTTGTTTGGCGCCAAAAAAAGACCAATCACGTGTACACGAATCGACACTTAGTAAAAAACTCATTTGAGTTTTGTTCTATAATACAGGCCTTAGTTAGTTAAAAAAACAAATTTCAAGTGAACAAGATCGCGAGAAACAGCTAGTCTACGATCTATAAATTGACTTGAAATAATTCGATCAAAGTACATATAAAGTTGGTGCGTATTACCAAATAGCTAGAACCATGATTCTTTTCATATTATTCTTGATCAGTGAGTATTTATTTTAAAGTCTTTGGTTGCATATTATTAATGTCTACTACTAGACAAGCTGCGCGGTACATAGAAATAGGGTAGTTTCCTATATTTAATTTTATACATTATTTTATAAGCAACAGAAAATGATACGCAAAAGAAACCCTTTTATTAAAACACAATCAAAATTGGTTCAGAAATGTGCCCGCAGTTATAACTTTAAATGTTGGTATAAGGAAAAGCGGGTGCGTAGTAGGGATATCTCACTATCTCGCTTGCACGCGTGCATCATAATGAACATTTTACACAGTGACGTCAAAGTTTGCGTCGTCTGTCATTTGACAATTACCCCTTCTACAGGATTTGAATGGATTCTAACTTGTTTATTTTTGGTGCGACTTATAAAATTCTTTCTGCAATAGTTTTTAAGTAACGTAACTTGTTGATTTAAATAATAAACAAAATCTAGTCACTGGGTAGTGATAGGGTTATTATACCACTAAGTTGCGGTAACCGTAACTCAATAATACCATCTCGCTTACTCTCAACTAGAACCCCTATCGCGCTCTCGGTTTGTGAGCTGTCAAACTCCCGCGTTATGTGACGCAATTTTACTTCCAAACAGCCCGTCTAGTAGTATACATTAAAGTGTTTGTAAGCAACCCTTGGTTCTCTTTGCGGGTTGTGGGGTATACAACGTGTTACAGAAAGGTGTGGTCATATTTAAGTGTCATACACCTGACTGTGAGTGTTTATGTATCGGATTTTATCAAAATATAGACATCCTATTTCACGTTAATTTTAATCATTCGATCGATCCATACGATTGTTCACATCCCTATAAATGAATGTGTGAGTGAGACAAACATTTTGCTTTTTTATTTCATAGGCCAGCGATCGAGTAAGTGGGTCATCTGATGGTAAGTGATCTCCACCGCCCATGTACGCCCACAATACGAAAAGAATCATGGACGCGTTGCCGACCCTAAAAGAAATGCATAATTAAGGAATTGGGAAGGGGGCGACTTAGGCCTCCGTATATCTCACTCACGGTACGAAACGCAGCAGCAAGCTGCTACGTCGGTTTTCTGTGAGACAGTGGTAACGACCCGGTCTAGCCGGCCCATTGATGCTGTAGACAAAAGTGTCTACAGTGTGGCTCTACCACTAATTAACTGATTTCAAAATAAAAACACTGAAAAGTCAACAAACTGAAGTAACAATTTCTATAGGTCTCTTTGGAGTCGGTGCAATTTTATTTGACCGGCAGCGAGACGGGCATCGACTATAGAAACCTATACAAATAGTTATTTTTGACTTCTACAATGTTTTAATTTTGAAGTCAGTTTCTAAATTTTGTTAAATCATACATACATACACCTGTAATCCCCGAAGAGGTAGGCATAGGTGTAACCAGTACACCCACATTTCGCCAAGCGTATCTCCGTCCCACGATGTGATACGTGTCCCACGGGGCGAGCCTATCGCCATACCGGGCACATATTCCAGACTCCGGTCTGATACTGAGCATTTCATAATAGAAAAACCCAATACCACTTTATCCGACCCGGGGATCGAACCCGACACCTCAGTGTAAGCCTCAATCGTAACGCGTACGCATTACAACTGCGTCACCGAGGCAGTCTATTTTTGTTAAAACTTATTTTAGATTTTTGTATCCTTCAGGCGTTGAAGCTATGGCTCTGCCATTGAATGGGTACTACAGTGTACCTTGTCCAATAACCTATGCATACCAGAAGTATTATGAGCCTGCTGATTATTACAACACACAGAACATGTATGCGATGAAATCTGGTAAGTTACGAGTATTACAAAACTTTAAATAAAGAAAACCGCCTCGGTGGCGCAGTTGTAATGCGTACGCGTTACGATTGAGGCCAAAGCTGAGGTCTCGGGTTCGATCCCCGGGTCGGGTAAAGTGGTATTGGGGTTTTCTATTACGAAATGCTCAGTATCAGCTCGGAGTCTGGAATTTGTGCCCGGTATGGCGATAGGCTCGCCTCCTATCACATAAGGGACGGAAATACGCTCGGCGAAATGTGGGTGTACAGGTTACACCCTCTGCCTACCCCTTCGGGGATAACAGGCGTGAGTGCGTATGTAAATAAAGAAAACGACTTACAAAAACATGCGGGGCAGTCTTTGAGGACTGCCGATAGAAGTGAAAACTTAGAAACTTGTGAATTGTATCGTCTAGCTTTTTTTTTATAGTATAGGCTGGCAAACGAGCAAGTGGGACACCTCATGATAAGTGATATCCACCGCCCATGTACGCCCACAATACCAAAACGATCATGGGCGCGTTGCTGACCTTAAAGGAAAGCGATAATTAGCGGACGAGCCGGCCCATTCATGCTAGACAAAACTATCTACAGCATGGCTCTACCACTCACAAAAACAACACTTAACAGCATCGAAATAAGATGTCAAGAAACTTAACTCAAGCAAACAATTACCCCACCAAAACTCTGTGCAAGGGGGCGGGGCTATAAAACCCTGTGCAGTATAATCTCAAGTTGAGACTTGGTACGTCGAATTTTGTTACCACCTGACAAAGGGCTATTAAATCATCGATATAAGATAATTAAAACGGTAACTGTCATATGAATCTGTCAAAAATACCTACGGCTCTTACACTACTTACGTACACATGCAAAGGTTCACACGTAACACTCATACACGCAACAAAAAATAATGAACGTTCAAAATCAACTTAATTTCATAAAATTTGATGTCTAAATATTACATTTCAAAATCAAGATACGACGTTCTACACCGCGCAAAAAATTAGACGTATTAAGTGTTAATTAGAGATCATGATTAAATTTTTATGAATTTATGAATAAACGAGCTGCACAGACTTTTATAGCCCCGCACCCTTGCACAGAGTTTTGGTGGTGTCATTTTTTGCTGGAGTTACGTTTCTTGTCATGTATTTAATACTTTTATCAGACGGCATCTGCTATAAAGAAGTCTAATTGCAGTCGAACCGCCATCACCGAAAGAACCTGAAACTCCACCAGCCAAGCCAGAAGACACACCCTCAATGAACTCCAAGCAACCCTCATCTCCAACTCCTCGGAAGAAAACCACTAAACGCATATTCACTAGCATCTTTTCTTTACCAGGAGCGATCGCTGATTCTTTTTTAAGCGGTGAA
This sequence comes from Mimas tiliae, assembly GCA_905332985.1. Classification (NCBI taxonomy): domain Eukaryota; kingdom Metazoa; phylum Arthropoda; class Insecta; order Lepidoptera; family Sphingidae; genus Mimas; species Mimas tiliae. The sequence continues at coordinate 631,321 of HG995266.1, read as the reverse complement.
ATTAGTGTATAAAACAATAATAAAACCAAAGACTTTAATGTATACTACTAGACAAGCTGTGCGGTACAAAGAAATTGCGCACTTAGTTACGGTCAATTAACCGCAACTCATTTAGTCACCCGCGAGAGAGCGAGGAGAGCAGTTATTGTTTGAATAGCTGCGAACGTTAAATTCGAGAAACTAACACGAAATTGTTTATTGTGACCCATAAAACATTGTCATTATTTACGTGCATATATTATTCATTCAATTTGAAGTTCATTGATTGTGAATGAAAACTAATACCAAACAAAACAGCCGTCTCAATATTGCCATCTCTCTTACTCTCAACTCTTCTCGCTCCCACGCCTTAGACGTCACTCCCGCCTCGCCGGCCGCGTTTGCAACACAATTTTACTTCGGAACAGCCCGTCTATGGTATTAAAGTCTTTGCTTAAAACTATTTATTTAAAATATTAAAATATGAGAAATTCCATAAAAAAATATGGGTGATACGACTTTTTTATTATTATTTCCATTATCAGCATACCAAATAACACAGGCATTACTATTACTATTACTAATAATAATAATACAAGTCCTGAATTATATATGTCCCACTGCTGGGCACGGACCTCCTCTACTGAATGAGAGGGGTTAGACATTAGTCCACCACGCTGGCCTAAAGCGGGTTGGCAGATTTCACTTATCTTCGAAATTGTAATGAAGAACTTCTCAGTATGCAGGTTTCCTCACGATGTTACCTTCACCGTTAGAGAAAGCGATAATTAACAATTAATACTATAAAATTAAAATTAATTTATATAGCTATATATAGCTAAAATTATTAAAAAGGTTTTTCATCGTTGACCTGTGTAATTATTCAGACTGGTAACACCCTTAATCATAAAAAATGGGGCTTAAATAGCTGTACTAAGGAATCGGGTTTTTTGTCGTAAAATCCATTTTACGGGTACCGGGTGTGGAAGGATGGGTATATCGGATTGGTGTTCAAAATATATTAAAGCTTATGATACAACATTCAAATCAAAATGAAGGATTTATATAATTACTAGCTTTTGCTCGCGGCTCCGCCCGACATGACATTCTGGGATAAAAAAGTACCTAAGTTACTCCTTATTACATTAGCTTTCTGCCAGTGAAAGTCCCGTCAAAATCGGTCCAGTCCAGCCGTTCCAGAGATTAGCCGGAACAAACAGACAGACAAAAATTGTAAAAAAAATATTTTGTTTGTATGTACTGTATATACATTCATATGCATGTAGTAAAACGCGGTTATTTTAATATTACAAACAGACACTTCAATTTTATTTATTTGTATAGATATACCTTGAGTGGTAGAGACAGTTTTGTATACATCATGAATTGGCCGGCTCGTCCGTATCATTACCACTGTCTCACAGAAAACTGACGTAAAGTAGCTTACTGCTGCGTTTCGTACGTTGAGTACCCCTTTCCGAACCCTTATTTATACCTCTTCTTTAAAGTCGGTAACACGCCCGTGATTCTTTGGTATTGTGGGCATATATGGGCAGTGGAGATCACTTACCATCAGGTGAACCACTTGCACGTTTGCCGAACTATGGTACTTATAGATATTACTAGAAAATAATACGGCAACTGTAAGTCGTGTCCGGTATTCAGGGCATACATTAGCTTCGACAACATATAAAACAGATTTTTAAGTGAAAACTTCTTTAGGCGCGTTGAGCACTTTTTGGGTGAACAAAAATCATGGAACTCGCGTCATCGTCACCGCACGCTTCCCATGAGCTATATGTATACTGTGTATATATGTACATAGATATACCTCCGTGCGTTATTACTATATATTATATATACAATTAAATTGGTTATTAACACTTCTTTACAAACCAAAAATAATAATCTAACAGCTCGACGATACAATTCACAAGTTACTTAGTTTTCACTTCTATCGGTAGTCCCCAAAGACTGTCGCCGCATGTTTTTATTTTTACAATAACACGAGTCGATATTATTATTGTTATCATCACATGTCGTTTATGTTAGACCCGCAGGTACATGATAGATAAATAAATAAACACCCAACAGTCGTCAATCACACACATAGTCCTAACCCCACACTAGTAAACCTGTATCGTGGGTATCAGGAACTACGAGGGACTTGCCAACCCACAACACACAGACCCGAGACAAATATTTGTGAATCATACAAACATTTGTCTCAGTGCGGGAATCGAACCCACAGCCTCTCGCTTCGCAGCCGGCTACTCGTCCGCTGCGCCACGGAGGCTGTCAAATTTTCGTGATTAATTTGTGGGATTCGATCCATCGAAATAAGATCACTAGAACGATAACTCTTATATGTACATATGAAGCTAATAAAAGCGTGTTAAAAACAATAATGAAATCAGTCAAGCCGTTTTAAATTTTAGCGAGACTAACGAACAGCAATAAATTTTTATTATATGAAAAAAAAGAAGGTTCCGATTTGATCATACAATCCTGAATAAAATCTCAAAAATCCAACCGTTGTAAAAAAAAACTACGGTAAGTATTGAAATAAAACTAGTTTATACGGATTTTATCGCGGTTTAATTTTTACTTTAGTCCCGACGTTTCGAAAGCTTTTCAGCCTTCGTGGTCACGGGAGAAACTGAGGTGTAGGTCGTCTCGAAAAGATAATTTTACAATGGCTACCTTCATTTTAAAATTATACATTTATTTTTAATTATTTAAAAAAGTTAGTTGACACTAGTCCGGTCTACGCAGAAAGAGCTCACGGTATCTTGAGGTCTGGCAGTTGGTCTTTTGGGTTCAGATTTAATTAAATGTATAATTGGATCCCACGATTGTGCAAGCTTCCAACCATCTTCTCTATTGAAATTTGGGTGTTTCTTAATTTCAATAGCCTCGCGAATCATCCTAGGTAGGAATCGGTGTTCTTTGGCAAGGATTTGTGGTTTGTCAAATCTAAGGTAATGTTTGGAGCCTTCATCTGAATGTTCAGCCGTCGAATTTCGAATGTATCGAAACGTCGGGACTAAAATAAAAATGAAACCGCGATAAAATCCGTATAAACTAGTTTTATTTCAATGTGTAATATTCGCGTAAACATAAGAAATCACTACGGTAAGTACTTTAAAAGCATACCAAATGAAATACAAACTAAAACGATATTATTAAAACAACTCAAAATGATAGAATAATATTATTTTATTTTAGTTTTTTATTAAATATCGTTACTTAAACATGTGTAAAACGTTATGTAAGTAGAAATCTTATTTATTTAAATAACATACTGTGCGTACGCGGTACGTCTGGTCTCGGGTTTGATCCCCGAGTCGGGTAAAAGTTAAACGGGCACAAATTCCAGACTCCGGGCTGATACTGAGCATTTCGTAATAGAAAAACCCAATACCACTTTACACAACCCGGGGATCAAACCCGAGACCTCAGCGTTGGCCTCAGTCGTAACGCGTACGCATTACAACTGCGCCACCGAGGCAGTCACTAAAATCCAGATGTTTGTATTATTATAACTTAATTACACTTAAAATAGAATCAGAAACATAAGTCTTTATATATTGCATGATTTACGCGGGAAATTACACAAAATGGCGGATAGCCGACCAGCTGTTCAGTCGAGTACAAAATAATTCACATTGATATTTAATGTGGAATGCAGTTTAGAACTATCTCTCTATTCTAAAAAAAATTGGCGCCGCCGCCGCTGCCGCCGTTGCCAAAAGCTTGTCACGCTATCTCCTCCAAAACCGCTGGGGAATGGGGTTGAGACCGATACCAATCAATGCAGAATAATGTGGGGAAGAGAGTAAGATATGTCTCATATTCGGACTTTAAGTTTTTTTTACTTTATGTTTTGTGTAAAAACATGGGCAACGCCCCTAGTGTAATATATTCAAGAAATATTTATAATTAATTCATTAACGTGTAAATGTTTATAATTCACAATCAAAAAATCAAAGCTCGTAACAGTTTTGTCTACAGCATGAATGGGCCGGCTCGTCCGGGTCGTTACCACTGTCTCACAGAAAACCGACGTAAAGTAGCGGCTTTTTGCTGCGTTTGATACGAGTGAGTGAGATATCCGAAGGCCTTATTCCGCTCCCCTTCCCAATCCTTTAATTATTAGGTATCCCTTTCTTTCAACGGCAAGGAAAAGGGCGTGGCTAGACCAAGGAGACAAAACCCAATTTTTTATTGGTTTTAGACGAGACGAGCAGGTCGCTCTTCTGATGATAAACGCCTGTCCTTAAACAGAAGCAAAACCAATCAGAACTTCGAATTATAAAGTATTGCATAGTACTTTCATAATGCCTAGTAGTTTCACTGGCTTCAATGTCCTTTAAAGTACAGAACTTACACACTGCTGCTTGGCAGGAACAACGCGGTGGTACCAACCCAGACGACCTCCTTCGTCGACGTCCCAAACATGTTTTGGCAGATCCCAATGACTCCATCACAGTCGCTATCGAAGCAGCACTTTCCTTGCCCAACCCGAATCGCAATAATAATACGCGACCCCGATACACGCCTGCGAGTCAAAAGAGCTCCCACAACTGGCCCTCGGCATAAACCTAAACTATACTCCCAAGCGATTGCTCAAGCTGAGGTCTGAGCCTTCTAAAAGGCCTCTGTGCTTAATCGCTACTAAATTCATTATACATATTTCTGGCTAGAGCGTCCTAAGCGCCGGCTTTATTGTCAGGTGAAGCTGTAAAAGCAATATAATACAGCACAAATTCATTGGAGAAAAAAAACCCAGATGGCCTCTCGCGTACAAGGGATTTTCCACCAGTTATCAGATTAGGTTATGAAAATGAATAAAATGCTATGTTCTTTTCAGATATGCTTCTATTGTGTTCCTACATACAAGCTTTAACACCGAAATATCAGACATGGTGGAATAACAGAGCTCAAGAGAAACCTGTAGATCAAGAAAAGGTAATTTTTAAGAAGTTAACTATTACTTTAGTTTTTGATTATTTTTTTATTAATTGACTGCCTCGGTGGCGCAGTTGTAATGCGTATGCGTAACGTTTAAGGCTAACGCTGAGGTCTCGGGTTCGATTCCCGGGTCGGGTAAAGTGGTATTGGGTTTTCCCGGAGTCCGGAGTCTGGAATTTGTCCCCGATATGGCGATAGGCTCGCCCCCTATCACATCGTGGGACGGAGATACGCTCGGCGAAATGTGGGTGTACTGGTTACACCTCTGCCTACCCCTTCGGGGATTACAGGCGTGAGTGCGTATGTACACTTACACTTACAACTAGTACACCCACATTTCGCTTAGCGTATCTCTGTCCCACGGTGTGATAGGGGGCGAGCTTATCGCCATACCGGGCACAAATTCCAGACTCCGGGCTGATACTGAGCATTTCGTAATAGAAAAACCCAATACCACTTTATCCGACCCGGGGATCGAATCCGAGACCTCAGCGTTAGCTTATTGGTAACGCGTACGCCTTACAACTGCGCCACCGAGGCAGTCATAAAAATAATAAATTATATTATATTTTCAGATTTACCTGCCCAACATAAATCCAAAACGATACTTTTATGATTCAAAACACAAACAAACATTTAATGCTAAAATATCTGTGGTAAATGGAGCAGAAGTAACGCCGTCAGATGCAGATGCGAACAATCGTGAACAAAATAAAGATAATAACTTGACGCCGTTAGTAGTCAAATATGACAACAAAAACAATTATTTTGAAACATTTTTACCTAATTGCTGGTCATCTGGAGATACCAATAATTTGGAACTGGAAAAATATAAAGATACAACTGCAATGAGTGGGATACCAAATTTCCTCGGTGTTGAAAATAATAATGAAAAAAACAACCAATATATCGGTGGATATAACAATGAGTTTGATGAAAGAAACAAAGCCGAAGAATTTAATACGATAACTTCTTTAGCTCAAGAAGAATTAAACTATTATATTGATAATAGCTGTTTGAATGACAGAAATAAAGTTATAGGAGTAGGAGAGTTAGAATATTCGTACAAAAATAATGGCAATGATAATGATCATTCTGATATTTCTTTTTTAGGAAACGATAATCATCTTAACAATGAAATAATCACTGCTGCAAAAATAAGAGCGATACCAAATATGAATGATAAATTACAGTTTACACCTCACTATGGAACGTACATCCCTGAAAATGATTTAGAAAGTAACAATTATGTAATTAATATACAAAAGGTAAAATCTGATTCTATATCGCCTACATATAGAGATGAATACAACTATGACATTAACAGTGGCTACAATTTATATAAATCAGGAGAAGCCATCAGTGATTCCAAGCTAGTATTACCTAATGTTGTGTATATACCTGAGACAAATAATGGGGACAATGTTTCGGGTGAAGTTATTATAAAAAGTGATTTACCCAAAATGAATGATGTGGTTTATGCAATCTCATTAGATCATTCACATCCAGTGAGTATTAAATTATTAAACCCAGTATATGAAGTGTATTCATATAATACAAACATTCAGGATGATTTTAATGAATACAATGAAAAACAGGCAATTCAAAACGATATCGTAAATAGTCAATTCCAATATGATGCATCTGAAAGTTTGAAAGCACGGAATATACAAGAAAAATTGAAAAAGGTAGATGGATATTTGGACGTCTTTGAAGAAAATTCCATTAAAATATCGAACGAAGGACAAAATAAGCTGAGATCCATTTATGTTAATGGATATCATAATTTTGGTGGGATGCCAGTTAACGATCTCCAAAGGGAAATAATAAAAGGTAAGGTCCTTGATACAAATGAGGAAAGCGATACTGCAAACAAGAATTTTGGTGTTAATATTTACGTTCCTGCCAATTTAGGATATAAAGTGTTTAATGTCGGCAACTTTGAAATATCTGATGAAGATTATAATGTTAACAATTACTTCAACAAGCATTTTAATCTTCTAAATGACCAGACTACACAAGTCCCTATGCAAGGTCTAAATCTGCAATTAAATATAATGAAGCAAGAAATCCAATGATAGATCAAAACTTTTCAGAAATAAATAATGATGGTAATGCAAATGTTAACATAGAATCAGATGTAGCTCAATGTAATAGATTATCTGCGGTCTCGCCTCTTTTTTCTAAGCAAATACTTCCAAATGAATGGGGGTTTCCCTCTTCACAATATGGTAAGCCTTCTAATTATAATAAAGATATACACAACTGTACAAAAGAACGAAAACAAGTTCCCACAAAGAAAATATAATATCCAAGTATCTGATAAAATTAAACCCGGTATGAATTACTTTTATTATGAATTACAACCTGGCTCGTATATGAATACTTACGAAAATGTTTATCAAATACCGATGCAAAACTTTACGAAGATTGATAATAATCCAATTAATTTAAAATAACTTAACGAATGCCTTTTATTCAATGAAAAATTCTACCCAGCAACTAAATTAAAACAGTTTGAAAATACTGATTCACAATTAAATGCATTGTTAAATATACCTAAGCTAGAAGAAAGCGATAATCAATTATACTATACAGACAACTATGAGGACACACAGTCAAAAGGAGCAAGTAATATTGAAGGGACTAATTATAACTTTAATATACTTAACAGGTATATGCTTGGTAACTCTTTGTTAGACACCAGTGATAAAAATTTCGTACCAAGCAGTACTGAAAATTGTGAGAAACTATGACACCAATCATTTCATAAATGGCAACACTGAATTAGAAGCTTACCAAAATAATAATTTTAATAAACCTATCAAAATAAATCAATATACTTATAATGAATTTAATGATGTGCCTAGAGTGACCGAATTGATTAATGCTAAGCCTCAAGATAATAATAAACTTAACACTTGTTTAGAAAGTAATACCAGTACTGCATCACCATTTGGATGGAATACTTATAAACCAATTTCGCTAGAAGCTGATACTACTTATAAAAATATTAATACGGGAAGCTTATTAAACCCTACCAAATATTACACAGAGGATAAAAAATGAACACACAGTGAATACTTAAAAGGACCAATCAGTGAAATAAGAGCAGAAATGGAATCAATCGATCAAAATGTATTTGATTTAGAAACAAACACTGCGTTTGTAGGAAGAAATAGCTTCAAGAATATTGATCTAGAAGGTATTTACAATGGCTTTTCTACGCCTTGTGACCAAGTCCACGCTAATCTTCCGGAATCCGAATTTGAGTTTAAATACTTAAACAATGTTGATCTTGTAGATAAAAGTATTATCACCTCGGTAATACCTAGTGTTAATTTCAAATACCCTAATGATTATGAATATAGAAACATTAAACCTGAAAATCAATTACAAACGTTGAACCCATGTTTGGAACCAAAAACTGAAAATGTATACTTGAATTATGGAAAACTATCAAACATCTATAATTATATTGAAACGAATGAACCAAATGTCGAATATCAAAAAGTAAATAATCCATATTAATGGAATTACCATTATCATCTTTGCCTAAACATCAATATAGATTAGAAAGATATACCACCGAAACATTTCTGAGGAATTTCAATCATAACATTCCTGAAAGCAAAACTAATATCAATAAAAATATTTATGTGAATAAACCAGAAATACCTCTACTTGAACCGATTGAATCACAAATTGAATTTTCCGACATCATAAAATATTACACAAGACCAGAATCATATGAGAAACAAGAAAATATGATCACTGTGAAATCCGCAGAAATTCAAAACAATCCAGAATCAAACAAATTATATCAAAACCCAAATGAAAAATATTATAATAAACAACATAAAATTACAGGAAATGTTCCACTAAATATAAACGGTGATTATTACGATGATACCAAAACTATTAAAGAACCAGAAATACTCAATGTTCCTTATCAAAATTATATATACTTTAATAGTTATGAAGAACCGATACTAGCCAATGATCGTCTAGAATATGAGCAATTGTTTTCTCCTCCTCAGTAGCCAGATTTTTCTCTATCTAGTATCTTTTCATACCCTAAGCTAGATTCCCCAATATTTTCTGGTTTTAATAAACTCAATTTAAATTCTATGCCTTTGCATAAGTGCAAAGATTCAGTTTCATTTAAACCATCTGATTTAAATTGTATAGGTTTTGGTAACGATGGGTTCTTTGATCAAGTTAATATAGCTTCAGCTCCATTGAGACAAAATCCAGTTTCATTTACACCTTTCCAAGTTTCTCTTGATGCAAAAAAATCAGTATCTCATGAAAACATAGGCTTTTCTTCTTTAGAACCAGACTCATATTCTCAATCATTTTTTTCTAATCCTAACTTTGTTTCTTTTATTAAAGTATCAGTTGGTCAAGCAAATGTAATACGAAATGCAAAATCACAAAACTTTAATTCGCTTACGTCTATTTTTATTGAACCTACCATAAGTTTTGATCAACCATCTCCATATCTAGCAAGTTTAACTTCTATTCCCTTATCACAAGCTTCAACTTACTCACTAAGCAATTATTTATCATCTGAAGAATCCATAACCGATAAACCTATTTCAACTCTACAAATTACGCTTTCTTATACGCCGTCTCCTTTTTCGGTTCCCATAATTCACAAAGGAGAAGCTTCAACATATCAAAGTCATTTAATCCCTATTTCTTTACAAGATTCATTCTCTGTTAATCCTTCCGTAACTCCAGTTTCGTCTACTTCTCAAATCGTACCTTATTAAGAAACACAATATAATTTGAACACTATTCAATATCAAACAGCAAACCAACCTATTACATGTTCTAAATATCCCGTTGAAACAAATATACAAAATGCATGGTATCAAGATCCAAAACTTCAATTAGAACCGAATAAATCGAGATTTAGCCTCCCATCCAATCCATATAAAACGAGAGCATTAAACTTTCCAAAAGAAAGTTTCGATTCTACATTTAAATTGCTAAAATATCCTTCGACTTATACAAGTTTTGTTCCAAAAACACAGTATTTAAATTGCTTGGATCAGTATTTAAATATGCCACACGTTTATGAACATTCACCAGAACTTAACAATCAGTTAAATTTGAATTCTATACCTGAATCACAAGGTTTGTTTTGGAATGAAATTCAACCTAGTTCATCAAACGATTTGATAAACTACGAAATAAATGGAGATATGTATCCACCATTAAATGAAAATTATAATACTCCAATCTCACAAGATATCAAACAAAATTATCTTAATGAAGGTAAGGCAAACCCATATTACTCTAAAAATGAGAATATTATAAATTTGAATGAATCTCCAGTAAAAAATGATTTTTTACCATACACGTATCAAAACCTACTAAAAAATACTATGTTAAACAACATTAATTTAGATTTAGATTTAGAAATTTCATAATATATGAATTAAAATTATCAACATCGATCTGGTTTTCACATCTATTGACACTCCGAGCAACAATTATATGCATGTTTATATGGTTTTTTAGTACTCACTATTGTACTGCATAATGATTCTACAATTAAACGATTCAAATAAAAACACTAATAATCAAACAAAAACACTATTTCAACACAGCACAAATGTTGCACAATACGTCAGCTGTATAGCTACAGATATACTGCTATAAGCATGTCGGTGATGCGAACGCACGAGATTTCACACATCCAACAAAGTGTCTAACGCGCACAGCACACGGTCACTGCGCGTCATGAGCATGTCGGTGACGCGAACCCATAAGATTTCCCCCTACCAATAAGTGCCCAACCTAAAAGAAGTATGATTTAAAAACACCAGAATAGCACCTAGATATACATCACATTGCATGTGTAAGCTAGAACCACAGTTGATTGATATTTAATAACCCTAAGTCGCGTCACAATGGGGTTTTTCCTGTACGCCCTAACATTAGCTTGTGTTCCGATAACTGTGGCGCAATATAATTTAGTTACGTTTTACAACACCCGACTTGAAAGAGGAGTATTCCGTGAATTGTGATATTTAAGCATATCGCCATATCACAAAGAATCTCGGGTAACTTACACAATACTAGCTTTTGGTCCGTCCGTCCGCGTGATTGTCTTTTTTCCGGGACGGAAGTACCCTATGACCTTCCCCAGGATATAACCTATCTCATTACCAAATTTCATTAAAATCCGTAAAGCCATTTAGCCGTGAAAATGTAACAGACAGATAGAGTTAGTTTCGGTTTTATAATATTTGTTTTTACACCTTGGGTTGGTTTTAGTAGGGATTTCTATTTTTTTCGAGTAATCAATATAACTTAAGTTACTCAGTGATACTGTAGCTTTATAACGACAAAATAATTCCAGTAGTTTTTAAGTTTATTCGTTACATACAAAAATACAAATATTTCCTCTTTATAATATTAGTGTAAATGTAACAAAAACCCTGTCGGGCGTTTTAACTGTGATATCAGAATCGATATTAAAACGCAATGAAAAAACTTGCATACGAAAATTGGACTATAAAAATAATCATATTTAATTTCTAATCTTGAATTAATTTATTGTTTGTACACCGTATTCCGATTGATTACCTCTGCAAGAGCGATGACTTGGAGCCAGAGCGCGATAGCATATAGCGTCGTCATATATTTTTCAAACATGCCGCGCGCCGAGGAGCTTCGTAAATCCAACACAAATTCAGATGCAAATAACATTTTTTTATATATGTTAATTTTTTTAGTTATATGTGTAAGGATAATATCTCGCTTCTGTTTGTTTTTTTAATTAATCTATTTTTATTAAGCTGTCTATATGTCTATCTTCACGACCTAGAAAGGGCCAACAGGGTTTTTGTTACATACTGTATATGTATTTTCGAATCGAAAACTCAAACACAAATTGTGAATGCCCGACCTGAGAAATTACCCTGGATCTCACGGTTTGTAAGCTTACGTAGGTTCTCTCTGTAATCAGCCCCTCATGACTGAGGATCGTGGTCATCATTGGATGGTCCGCATTTCGATCGGATGATGTCTCTCCATCGGCTTCTGTTCATCGCATCTCTCACAACTTTATGGAACTTGGCGGCTGATGAGTCTCTGATCTGGTCTGTCCATCATGTTGGGGATCGACCACGTGAGCGTTTTCCTTCTGTGTTCCCAACCACGATGAGTTTCTCCAAGCTCTTACGTAGGTTGCGTGAGGTCTGAATGCATTGCATCGAAGATCCCAAAGGGGCCCAACTTTGAGGGCGACATACCCATATTTTATAGCACAGCAACGAGCAAGTGTGTCACCTGGTGAGTGATCTCCACCGCCCATGTACGCCCACAATACCAGAAGAATCGTGGGCGCGTAACCGCCTTGAAGGAAAGGGATGAATAAGGGATTGGGAAGGGGAGGGGATTTGAGCCTCGGGATATCTCACTCACCATACGAAACACACCAGCATGCTGCTACTCTACGTCGGTTTTCTGTGAGACAGTGGTAAAAACCTGGTTGAACTGTCCCATTCATGCTGTAGACAACACTGTCTACAGCATAAATGACAACCACCGACATAAACTCTATTGAATGCAATAAGAATAATCCAAATTTGATGGAGTAATGTATGAACATATATAAAAATATAGAGACGAAGAGATTTTGTTTGGTATGTCCTCGTATACGAGAGGCCGTCTGGGTTGTTACCACATCTTTATCTATTTCTGCCGCTAAGCAGCAGTGTGTAAGCACTGTTGTGTTCCGGTTTGAAGGACAGAAGCCAGTGAAATGACTGGCCATTCGCAGTTACCATGCCGTGCTTTGTAATTCAAGGTTCTGTGTGGTGTTGCTTCTGTTTATGGACAGACGCTTACCATCAGGCGAGCGACCTGCTCGTTTTGTCACTCTAGTTTATAAAAAAAGACGAATTGAGAAACTTGTTGAAGTGAAAACTTCTTTAGCATCGTTGTGATTTGAAAATCGATGAAACGAAAACGAGACAGACACATAAATTCATAAGATTTAACGTGGGAGAAAATGAGATAGGAAGCATTATACAGCTGTGCGCGCATGCGTAGTACAAAGCTTTAGAAAAGGCATCACAACAACCGTGGTGTTTTGTATACGTGTACGTATTATATGGTTGTAGATATTTTTCATAATTTTTATAATAAAATTCTTCATTGTATCATTTATCGGAAATGTAAGCTCTGAGTTTGAATAAATCTATGTAATATATATACGAATAACATGTAAAATAATTATCAAACTTTGTATCACTATGATCATTACTAAAACCTACAATTATCCTCTTCCCGAAATGTTACATTCGTCTCATTATCTTGAAGCCAAAACTTTTGAAGGTTTCACTTCTACCACGTGTTAATTGCACACATGTTTTTTTTGGCGTCAGGTAAAAAATACCAGGCATTCACGGCTCTTATTAACCAAGTATGTTTATTTATTATTTATTTGCAAACAACATGGCCGCGATGGCGTTTCTCTGTAAAACCCCATATTACGTGTTTCCCATAGTTATGGCCACACTGTAATTTTCTTTCATATTTTACCAAGCAAATAATACATTTGTTGTGTTTATAACAATGTATTTTTGTGTGGGCTTGTCATTTCTGTAACTACTTATTAATAATACGAGTAATAAAGCCTCTTTATTTCCATAATAAAACAAAATATTTGATAATAGAAATAAAACTAGTTTATACGGATTCTAACGCGGTTTAATTTTTATTTTAGTCCCGACGTTTCGAAAGCTTTTCAGCCTTCGTGGTAAGTTGTGGTGGTGGAGTAACATTAACTTTTCGAGACGACCTACATCTCATTCTCTCCCGTGACCACGAAGGCTGAAAAGCTTTCTAAACGTCGGGAATAAAATAAAAATTAAACCGCGATAAAATCCGTATAAACTAGTTTTATTTCAATGTGTAATATTCGCGTAAACCTAAGAAATCACTATTTTATAATAGATTTTACAGTTTTTATGAGAAAAATCTATGTAGGTAATTTAAACTTAATAATGTAATTAGTTATAATTAATTATAGTTATTTTTTATAGCACGGCAACCGAGCTAGTGGGTCACCTGATGGTAAGTTATCACCACCGCCCATGTACGACCACAATACCAGAAGAACCATGAGCGCGTTGCCGACCTTAAAGGAAAGGGATAATTAAGGGAATGGGAAGTGGAAGGGATTTAGGCCTCCGGATATCTCCCTCACCGTACGAAACGCAGCAGAAAGCTGCTACTTTACGTCGGTTTTCTGTAAGACAGTGGTAAAGACCCGGCCCATTCATGCTGTAGACACCAGTGTCTACAGCGTGGCTCTACCACTCAAAAAATAAATTCAAACGCACTCACGTCTGTACTCCCCGAAGGGGTAGGCAGTGATGTAACCAGTACCAGACACTCACATTTCGCCGAGCGTATCTCCGTCCCATGATTTGATAGGGAGCGAGCCTATTGCTATACCGGGCACAATTCCAGACTCCAGGCTGGTACAGAGCATTGTCGTAATAGAAAAACCCAATATAATTTCACTCGACCCGGTGATCGAACGCTAGACCTCAGTCGTAACGCGTACGCATTACAACTGCGCCACCGACGCAGTCACAAATTTATACATTAAGCAAGTAAGTTTAATAGGTAACACATTAAACACACAGTTATTTTTAACTTTCAAATTTAATGTGTGGATATAAATAACGCAGAAATGTTAATGTGTTAGATTTTCCTCATAACAGTTAAACGTGATTAATTGTTTTGGTTAATTTTATTACGGACGGATTAAGGGTTTAATAAGGGGGGGGGGGGGCAAATAAATTTAAGGACAAGCAAATAGGGTAGTTGATTAGTTTTTTTATTATTTAAATCAATAAGTTACGTTACTCAAAATCTATTGTAGAAATAATTTTATAAATCAAACCAAAAATTAATAAGTTAGAAGCCATTCAAATCCTGTAGAAGGGGTAATTGTCAAATGACAGACGACGCAAACTTTGACGTCACTGTGTAGAATGTTCATTATGGTGCACGCGTGCAAGCGAGATAGTGAGATATCCCTACTACGCATCCACTATTCCTCATACCAACATTTAAAGTCATAACTGCGGGCACATTTCTGAACCAACTTTGAATGTGTTTTAATAAAAGGGTTTCTTTTGTGTATCATTTTCTGTTACTTATAAAATAATGTATAAAATTCAATATAGGAAACTACCCTATTAATTTTTATAACACTGAGTATGCATCTCCTCAGAGGGGTTGCCGTCAAGCAGGCGGCCGGTCGTAAAAACTACAAGCCAAATTTTTAATGTGTTTAAAGCATGTTGCGCCGACCACATTGCAAGTGGAGTAAGGGCAAGTGGAAGACTAGAAGAGTGAGTATGTACCTCCGAAGAGATAGGTAGCTGCAACTAGAGACTATCCCGCTCACACACCCGCTACTGTAACTCCTGTAAGCCAGGATCGACGGCGGCACTCAATTTTCGACACCGAGCAATGAAGCTTGGCGAGTCTCTGGGAATGTGTCTCTCTTTATTCCGCAACGAGAATAATCAAATAGAAAGACAAGGAAGAGTTAGAAATATCAATTAAGACAGGGAAATATAAATTAGACTGCCTCGGTGGCGCAGTTGTGACGCGCACGCGCTACTATTGAGGCCAACACTGAGGTCTCAGGTTAGATCCCCGGGTCGGGTAAAGGGGTATTGGGATTTTCTATTTTCAAAATGCTCAGTATCAGTCCGGAGGCTGGAATTTGTGCTCGGTATGGCGATAGGCTCGCCCCCTATCACATAAGGGACGGAGATACGCTCGGCGAAATCTGGGTGTACTGGTTACACCTCTGCCTACCCCTTCGGCGATTACAGGCGTGAGTGGGTATATATGTATAAATATAAATTACTACTTAGCTCTTCTCCTAATCCCGATCATCGTCTACCTTTGTGCCAAATTTCATGCAGAACCGTCCAGATTTTAAAGCGTGATTGACTAACAAACATCCAAACTCACTAACATACAATTTAAAGAAAGAAAGAAAGCATTTATTGGCAGGTGCAATTGGTTACATTTACACGGTGGTAGGTCCCTCGTATGCTCTAGGTCGTCTGTGTCGGTACCACCGCACCGTCTATTACTGACAAGCAACAGTGTGTAAGCACTGTTGTGTTCCGGCTTGAAGGACATTGAAGCCAGTCAAATTACTGGGCATTAGGAGACTTAACATCTTATGTCTCGGGGTGACGAGCGCAGTCCAATGCCATGCAGGGCTTTGTAATTCATAGTTCTGTGTGGTGTTGCTTCTGTTTATGGGCAGGCGAGCGACCTGCTCGTTTCGCCGATCAATCTAATAAGAAAAAATACAGTCTATCACTTTGAAATAAAACTGGTTTATACGGATTTTATCGCGGTTTAATTTTTATTTTAGTCCCGACGTTTCGAAAGCTTTTCAGCCTTCGTGGTCACGGCAGAGATTCAATGTGTAATATTCGCGTAAACCTATACAAACTATCACATTTGTAATAGTAGTAGGATAAAGACATTTATAATGATGAGTCTTTTTTTTTGCAGGACAAAGACAATTTAGCATTCTCAGAGTGTCAATAAAATGGTGCCACTGTTCCTGGTACACAGAAAGTCATTGGCGGCTGTGTGAGCGAGATAGTCTGTAGAATGACCCCCCTAACTAGTCTTAAATCCGCCCCTGCACAAGCAATGGGTGGTACTGATATAAAACCAACGCTCCCAGTCATGATGTACAGAAAAACTAATGTATTTCATTATGATATATTATTTACTATCACGCGAGAAAATTATCGAACATTACACCTCGGTGGCGCAGTTGTAATGCGTACGCGTTATGACTGAGGCTGACGCTGAGGTCTCGGGTTCGATCCCCGGGTCGGGTAAAAGTTATATCTGGATTTTCTATTACGGAATGCTCAGTATTAGCCTGGAGTCTGGAACTGTGCCCGGTATGGCGATAGGCTCGCCCCTATCACATAAGGGACGGAAATACGCTCGGCGAAATGTGGGTGTACTGGTTACACCTCTGCCTACCCCTTCAGGGATTACAAGCGTGAGTGCGTATATGTATTACTATTATTAAGACAAACTGTATCCTAAACGAACCACTTTAGAAGATTCGTCAATATAAAACACAATAGGTAATTCGGGTATCCAACTTGCATGACAAAGGATCTTCCCGAAGGATTCCGTTGATTTATGGACTCTATTACGTAGTAATGTATAAGAGAGTGGTGAAATGGCGTTTTATGTTTTTCTACATAGTAGGAGGCAATTAATTCATAATAGTAATAGCCCTGTATTATACGTGTCCCACTGCTGGGCACGGGCCTCCTCTACTGAATGAGAGGGGTTAGACCTTACTCCACTACGCTGGACTAATTCGGGTTAGCAGACATCAGAAAAAAACATTTGTGCCACTCTTACATTATTTCGTCATGTATGGGACACATGTAATGCCTTTTTAACCGACTTTAAAAAAGGAGGAGGTTATCAATTCGGCGCGTTTTTGTTTGCTTTTTTTTAATGTATGTACATCGATTTCGCCGCCAACTGTGAACCGATTATGTTGGAAAAAAAATCATTCGATAGAGTTTAGCTGCGATGTGGTCCCATATAAATTTGGTTAAGATCTGATGACGTAATACGGAGAAAAAAAACAAAACTCCTCAACGAACAACAGTACACTCGACGCGATTGGTTATAGTATTGGAATTAACATACTATTGCTGTGACTGCCACTAAAAATAAAAAATAAAAAAACGTCTAATCTTAAAACCGACTTCAAAACAAAAACACTGAACAGTCAAAATAGGTCGCTTTAAAGTCGGTGCAATTCTATTTGACCGGCAGAGACACAGGCACCGACTCTAAAGAGACTCTTATAATTATTTATCATTGACTTTTCAGTGTTTTTATTTTGAAGTCAGTTTCTAAGTTTTGATAAACTTCATTTTATGTATGTCCTACTTAACACTACGCGCAGACTGATAAAAGGGTCAAGCTTTTAACACCCCTTTTAATCAAGTAATATAAAATACCTTACCTTTTACAAGACGAAAGATTTCTGCAACAAAACCTGAAATGAAAATACATTGCACTATATTAATTTTTAATTGACTTCAATAAAGGAGGTTCTCAATTCGCCGCGTATATATTTTTTATTTTTTATCCTGGCTCGGCAAAGTGACTACGCTACACCTGATGGTAAGTATAGCGCAATCCATGAATACTGTCGACCAACGATAGACACTGAATCTATCGCTGATCTTTTATGTATGTACATCGATTTCTCCGCTAATTGTGGACCGATTTTGTTGGAAAAAAATCATTCGATAAAGTTAAGCTGCGATGTGGTCCCATATAAATTTGGTTAAGGTCTGATGACGGAGTACGCAGTAAAAAAATGAAACTCCTCAACGGACAACAGTACACTCGTCGCGATTGTGTTATTTTCTTGGAATTTACATGCTTTTGCAGTAACTACCACTAAAAATTATTATTTTTTAAACTTAGAAATGTACTTCAAAATAAAAACACTGAAACGTCAATAATAACAATTTCTATAGGTCTCTTTAGAGTGCCTGTATCGCTGCTGGTCAAATAAAATTGCACCGACTGCAAGAAGACCTATAGAAATTGTTATTTTTGAGGTTTCAGTGTTTTTATTTTGAAGTCGGTTTCTAAGTTTGTTAATTATAGTTGAGTTTGTCCCTCAAAACCACTTATTACCTATTCGTGATTTAAAAGATTGTGTTATGGATTCAAGCAATGCGTGTGATAACATTGTTTTGTGCATAATTTTGTGCATATACTTAGATTGTTTCGCTGCGAGATCGAACCCGCGACCTCTCTCTTCATAGCTACTGCGCAACAGAAGCTGTCAAACCCCTACGGCGAGGGTATCTTTAGATCCCTGATTGAATTTATTCGCCCGTGGAGTTCCCCAGGGAGACGATAAACGGATCCCAGGACCCAACCGATCTCGTCTTTGACAAGATATAAACTAATTTGTGCTTTAAAAGATTTATTTTAGGGATCGAAGGAAAGATTTATGATGCTGTAATTACTTTGTCTATTTCTACAGGTAAGCAGCAGTGCAACTGTCTCGGTGGCGCAGTTATAATGCGTATGCGGTACGACTGCTGTGTAAAGGTTTTTTTTATGTCATAGGCCGGCAAACGAGCAAGTGGGTCACCTGATGGTAAGTTATCTCCACTGCCCATGTACGCCCACAATACCAAAAGAATCATGGGCGCGTTGCCGACCTTAAAGGAAAGGGATAAGTAAGGAATTGGGAAGGGGAGGGGGTTTGGGCCTCCGGATATCACACTCACCGTACGAAACGCAGCAGCAAGTTGCTACTTTACGCCGGTTTTCTGAGAGACAGTGGTAATGACCCGGACGAGCCGGCCCATACATGCTGTCGGCAAGTGTCTACAGCGTGGCTCTACCACTCTCTACTTTGGGTTCAATCCCCGGGTCGGATAAAGTGATATTGGGTTTTTCTATCATGAAATGGTAGGGTATCGACCCGGAGTCTGCAATTGTGCCCAATATGGCGATAGGCTCGCCGCCTATCACATCATGGGGCGTACATAAGGTCGGCGAAATGTGGGTGTACTAGTTGCACCTTTACCTACCCCTTCGGGGACTACAGGTGTGAGTGCGTATGTATATATATGTCTCAGGGTGACGAGAGCAGTTCAACGCCATGCAGTACTTCATAATTCGTAGTTCTGTTTGGTGTTGCTTCTGTTTATGCTTAGCATCAGGCGAGCGACCTGCTCGTCTCGTCATTTAAAGCTACTTTTTCGTAGATACAGGATGATAGTGGTAGGGTCACTGTACCATACAACTGGGATCGGCCACCCAGGATACAAAACCCATATTATGTAACACGTGTGATCGATATCCACCACTTACCTTTGGACTCGGGGTTCGAATCTTGAACAGGTTACGCAAATGTCTGTCAGTTTTTATATTACCGGGAAAGGGGGATCCCCAGGGAGGAGTCAAGACTTACAGTAAACCAGGGAAACTACTTAGTAAGGTGTACGTTAATGTTCGTCCTGTCCAGCGGACCCAGCGCCAACGCGGCCACCGCGTGGCGACCACCTGAGGTTCACTGGAGCACTTTTACGGTATTACAGTTTATCCCGAACCGAATAATCGCACTACACAATCAAAGCACGGTCCCCAAGGCACCAAAACGCGTTTAGAACCGAAAATTCGCGCGTGATTAGCACCGCTGCTTTACACGACCAGGACCGGTGACGTAGTGGCCCTCTCGTCTAGTTGCCGAGCGCGATCCCGCTGCTCGGCCCGATTAAGTTAACAAGCATGAGGGTAACCGATCATGTTGGAATAATGAATACCGCCAGATAACTAATAATTTCTATTCCGAACAGTCACGCTGCAGACATTTTTGTACACAGCATTTAGGGTCGTTAGCACTGTCTCACAGAAAACCGAAGTAAAGTATACAATATGTAACAAAAACCCTGTTGTTCCTTTTTACCACGTTATCAGAGGGGCTAGCACGGAAAACTATCGAAATCGTAATGTAAAGGTATCGAGAGCTCGATAGATAATTCTTTAAATACCATTGGTCTATATTCCATATATATTAGTTTCTTTTACGTACGATAGACGCGCTGTACTAAAATCTCATAGAAATTGTTGTCGATGACAGCTCGAATAACTTTCCGCAAGTTTCCGTGCTAGCCCCTCAGATTCGTTATTAAAACGTAAAGATATAGGTATCTCAATTAAGAAAATTTTACCTTCAAAATAACGATTGGTGATCACCAGGTGGTTTATTAAAAGTTGTAGTTACTCGGTACGGCACCTTTTTACTATTACAGCGAGTCGCCGCTTTACTAATACGCACGTAAAACACATAAAATTATAGTTTTTAGTTGTATTTCATTTAAGATACCAGATACCAGACTCCAGACACAATCACCAGACAAGAGACAAGTGTATCTAGATATCAGACCCCAGAAACCGGGCCCCGGACGCCGGACACCAGACATCAGACTCGAGCCACCTTCACCAGACACCAGAAACTAGACACCAGACTTCAGCCTCGAGACACCAACACCAGACACCAGATACCAGATGTAAATCTGGTGTCAGATGTCAGAGTCGATACACCATCACCAGACACCAGACACCAGACATCTGACTCCTAACACCATTACCAGACTCTAGACACCTAACGACACACTCGAGACAATAAATGTCAGTTCGAGACATCATCACCAGATACTAGACACCAGACATCGGACTCCAGACACCATCACCAGACGACATACTCCAGACATTATCACCAGACACCAGATGTCAGTCTGAGACATATTTACCTGACACTAGACAGCAGAAATCACACTCGAGACCCCATCACCAGACACCAGACACCAGACTCCAGACACCGTCGGAATGATATTTTGAACATTTAAAATTACGAGAATTGGCTTACTAACCTCAGACTCCATCACAAGACTCCAAAAACCAGACCTCAGTGTTCATATACTAGACTCCAGATTCGAGACACCAGACGTGAGAGATCGCGGTCGAGATCGGCATCGGGCTCGGGTTCGGGATCGGGATCGGGATCGGGATCGGGATCGGGATCGGGATCGGGATCGGGATCGGGATCGGGATCGGGATCGGGATCGAGATCGGCATCGGGCTCGGGATCGGGATCGGGATCGGGATCGGGATCGGGATCGGGATCGGGATCGGGATCGGGATCGGGATCGGGATCGGGATCGGTATCGGGATCGGGATCGGGATCGGGATCGGGATCGGGATCGGGATCGGGATCGGGATCGGGATCGGGATCGGGATCGGGATCGGGATCGGGATCGGGATCGGGATCGGGATCGGGATCGGGATCGGGATCGGGATCGGGATCGGGATCGGGATCGGGATCGGGATCGGGACGAGATAGTAAAATAAAAAAGACTATTAGCTTCAGTGGAAACAAGCAGTTACTATTATTCGTTGAGAGTTTCATTTTTTTTATCCGTATCCGTCATCAAATCTTAACCAAATGTATATGCAACCACATCGCAGCTAAACTCTATCGAATGTTTTTTATCATTCAAAATTGGTCTACAATTGGCGAGGAAATCGATAAACACACTTAAAAAAGGAAAAATAAATATACGCACCGAAATGAGAATCTCATTTTTGAAGTCGATTAAAAATGAATGGTATAAGCATAGCTATCTCTACTCACCCCTGCACATTGTATATATCGCTAAGTTTGCGTCATATGCAATCCTTGTCAAAACTAATGACATTTGGCATAAGCTTTCGAACCCCAACCCCTCGCTTCAAAATCTATTTGTCAAAATCCATTTAAGTTTTAGAGGGTAGTACTTAATTTTGAACAACTTTGACACAACTAATATTATCGAAATTTAAAAGGATCGAGTGTTTTTTTTAGATTTTTCATCGATTTCTTATCGAATCGGGATGCCTTCTATTCGATTCCAAGTTCGGCAACACCGTGTTTTTAATTAGGTGGCAGGTCTCGTATGCGAAAGTCAGTCTGGGTTAGTACCACCACTTCGTCTATTTCTGCCGCCAAACAACATTGTTATGTTTCGGTTGTCTATTGAAGTTAACATGGTTTCCTAGAATACTCGACTTGTTATGTCAAAAGTAGAGAATAGCTGTGGAATAGCTTGCCACCGCACGTGTTTCCTCCTTCCTATAACTTGGGATCCTTTAAACGGAGTGTGAAGAAGCAACTAAGCTGGCCGGCATAATTCTGCCGATCTGCGACAGATTCAGTGTCTATCGTTGGTCGACAGTATTCATGGATTGCGCTATACTTACCATCAGGTGTAGCGTAGTCACTTTGCCGAGCCAGGATAAAAAAAAGAGAGATAGTATTTTCAACCACTCTGTTGTTTTTGTTTATGAACTCTAACATGACGGTGTAATTTTATACGCCATGTTAGCTTTCAGACACATAACGACACACAACTTTAAATAACAAAACCCTGCATGGCACTGAACTGCACTCGTCACGCCGAGACATACCTAATATGTTAAGTCTTATAACGCCCAGTAATTTCACTGGTTTCAATGTCCTTTAGAACGAAACACAACAGTGCTTACACACTGTTGCTTGGCGGCACAAATATACGGCGCGATGGTATCAACCTAAACGGCCTTTCGCATACAAGGGAACTACCGCATTGTAAATATATATTGTAAATAATCATTGTAAATCAGTAAATCTGACTCACTGTATGAAATGCAGCAGAAAGCTACCACTTTAAGTCAGTTTTGTACATTTAAGACAGTAATATTACCCCAGTCGTGACGGCCCACTCAAATTGTATATACATACATACGCACTCACGCCTGTACTCCCCGAAGGCGTAGGCAGAGGTGTAACCAGTACACCCACATTTCGCAGAGCGTATCCCCGTCTCATGACTAGGGGGCCAGCCTATAGCCATATCGTGCATCATGCAAATTCAGACTCCGATACTAAGCGTTTCATGATAGAAAAACACAATATCACTTTAACCAACCCGGGGTTCGAACCCGAACCTCAGCACAGCAGTCGTACCGCGTACGCATTACAACTGCACCACCTAGGCAGTCGATATTTAAATTGCCGATAAATCCATTTATCTTAACGAGATTTGTTCCATTTTCGTGCTAGACTGTATAGGGATCATCGTACACAATGTAAAAAACCCGCCATATTGGTCCGTCAGAGTATATCCAGCATCTTCAGGCTGGCATAAAGCCCCATAGTTAGAATTTACCGCACGCACGGGCAAGAATTTAACAGAAAAGTGTCTTCACGAGACCGCGTCATGCAATCTATCTATAATAGTTGTTTTTAGGAGTTTTGGCGGGAATTCTTACAGTGCGGTGGCTCTCTTGTTTTAATTATTTCCTAAACTGGTTTAAAGTTGTGTTTGATGTATAAAAGTGGTGTGGTTTTGTGCAATAATAATTAAAGATGATGAATAGTGTATGGAAACATTGAAATAAATGGATTTAGGTGATTTTTGATCAAGGGTATTGTCGACCTTGTGCTTTCGATTCGCTTGAAGAAAGTCGTCTAAGAAGCATTGAACTGAAAGGAATTATCACCAAAACTCCAGCAAGACCTTGAAATCGGCCACACCCCTGTTTCATCGTTCTTGGAATATAAGAAAAGATATAACTAATGACTTGGCAGCATGGTCTCTGATCTTAGCCGGTTCCTTATGGAACAAACAAACAAAACAAAAAGTTGTTATTAGATGGCCGCAGACTACTTCATCAGAACACAATGGACAACTTTTTAGCGGGAAATAATAGCAGAGAGGCAGTAAAAAATGCCTTTAAAGAGTTTGTTGCCTCCCGTCCCGCTGATTTATAAACGCTTTATATTAGCTGCATACGTATGTTGGTATGTAACGGAATCTTTGAACATGATTTTGATCCCCTTCAAAACGTCGGATTAACTCGAAATTTGGCATACTTATCAAGGACCGATGACAATTCAATATTTTCAACTAAAACATGAAAAATAAATAATAGTTTAAAACAACAACAAAAAATACGCTTTTATAGAAAATCCAACTAAAAAATAGAAAATAAAATAAAATTGTGTAAGTAAAATGGTTTTATTGTAAAAAAAGTGTGGGGTGCATGTTATCAATAGTTATAAATATTTTATGAACAGATATGAGTAGAAGGGTTATTTTGATAATATCCTGAAAGCACCCCACGCTTTTTTAACAATAAAATCTTACACTTATAAAAGCGTATTTTTTTTAGTTTTTTTAGCTATTATTTATTTCATCGATAAATTGCCACTGCGCTGGCAAAGATGCATCGAGACCCGTGCTGGGTGGTGACTTCGAGTAATAGTGTTGTAAATGTAACCTTTGTTGTGGCTGTCATCTTTATATGTTATATTTTTAGATATTTAAATTGTTTTGTTTTTACTTGCCTAGTTACTGCTCTCTCGATTATAAACACTCATGTCAGAAACATCTTTTATTCAACTTTAATTAAATATTTTACAACAAATAGTAATAAAAAATATGGATGATAAAATACTTTTAACTTTTTTCGTACAGAATGTTAATTTCGAATTTTCAGACAAGCTGCACGATACATAGAAATTGTACCACTAAGTTGCGGTCAATTGACCGTAACTCAATATTACCAGCGCGCTTACTCTCAACTAGAACCCCTATCGCGCTCCCTGTCTGTGAATTGTCAAACTCTCGCGGTATGTGACACAATTTTACTTCTAAACAGCCCGTCTAGTAGTATACATTAAACTCTTTGGTAAAGACCTATTATATGAAATACCACTCACTCACTGTTTAATCACGATATCTGAAAAACTACTAAAGCTAGAATCATGAAATTTGGTCAGATGATAGTTTGTGTAATGTAGAGGTGCGCTAAGAAAGGATTTTTGTAAATTAAATTTTAAAGGTAGACTGGTAGAAAATGCCTTTGGCATTAAGTCCGCCTTTATACATTTTGTGTATATGAAGTTTAAATAAATAAATAAATAAAGGGGAAAAGGAGGGTATGAAGCGGGCGCTGCCGTGGCAACAGTTATTTTAAAATAAGAATTTTATGACGTATACGGAAATGTAATTTAAAAAAAATAGCTCGATCTATATTTGTGAGTGGTAGACCACGTTGTAGACACTTTTGTCTACAGCATGAATGGGCTGGCTCGTCCGGGTCGTTACCACTGTCTCACAGAAAACCGACGTAAAGTAGCGGCTTGCTGCTGCGTTTCGTACGGTGAGTGAGATATACGGAGGCCAAAATCAGCCTCCACTTCCGAATACCTTAATTATCCCTTTCCTTTAAGGTCGGCAACGCGCCCAGGATTCTTTTAGTATTGTAAGCGTACATGGGCGGTGGAGATCACTTACCATCAGATGACCCACTTGCTCATTTGCCTACCTATGCCATAAAAAATATCTAGTGAATAAAGCTTGGATCTACCCCCAAAGATTGCTTAGGACTCCTTCAGAAACCTATAATAGGATACTACGTAAGCATTTACATTACTTAGGTATAACAAATTATTTAGTACACAAATCAATATTCTCATTAAATTTATAGTATTTAAAACTCAAAAACGGGTAACTTACCTCCAAGATCCGTCTTTTACACGAAAATTCACTATAAAGTACAAATTTCAGCCATTTTGGACCACACGCAACGTAAAGTCTTAATTCACAGAGATCACATTCAATATTTGATTTATACACAATATAGAACTCTGTTGTTATTTATTGATAAATTTCAGTGATATTTTAATGTTATTTTATATATTTTTTGGAGGAAAACCGTGGAAAATTAAGGGAGTATGCGCGCGCCTGCGGAGGCGGTTGTACTGCCGTTCGATCAGTAGACACGGATTGTAGAAAATTGGAGGTGAAAGACAGAGATGGGTGTCATCTCTCTTTCTTTTTAACCCCAAATAAAAGAGGTGTTAGTTTTTCCTCTGTCTGGATATCTGGATTATCGTAGTGCCTTAACGAAATTACGGATTATATTGTTAAGCTTTTTAATGGTAAGTTGAGGGTGTCTAAGAAAATAGAGTTGGGTATAATGAAATAATAATGGCGCGATACAGTAGTGGAGGGGTGGATAAATCGCAAAAACTTTAATGTATACTACTAGACGGGCTGTTTAGAAGTAAAATTGCGTCACATAACGCGGGAGTTTGACAGCTCACAAACAGGGAGCGCCATAAGGATTCTAGTTGAGAGTAAGCGAGATGGCAATATTGAGTTACGGTCAATTGACCGCAACTTAGTGGTACAATTTCTATGTACCGCGCAGCTTGTCTAGTAGTATAAATTAAAGTTTTTGATAAATCGTATAATAAATACACCCAACAGTCACACACATAGTCCTGACCCCACACTGGGTTAACTTGTATGGTGGGGAACTATGATGGACTTGCGATCCCACAACACCCAGACCCGAAACAAATATTTGTGGATCACATAAACATTTGTCTGGGTGCGGGAATCGAACCCACGACCTCTCGCTTCGCAGCCGGCTCCTCGCCCACTAAGCCACGGAGGCTGTAAAAGAGGTCGTTGCCATAATTGGAGCCTATTTGCCAGTGCCCAGGACTCAATCACCAGTCACCAGTTCACAGTCAGTCCTCAGTCGACAGTCTAAGAGTTTATTAGGCGGTAGCTCTGCTGGTTTACTACTCCGTCCTAGTCAAAGAATTTAATGTATACTACTAGACAAGCTGCGTGGTACATAGGAATTGTACCACTGAGTTGCGGTCAATTGACCGTAACTTAATATTACCATCTTGCTTACTCTCAACTAGAACCCCTATCGCGCTCCCTGTCTGTGAGCTATCAAACTCCAGCGTTATGTGACGCAATTTTACTTCTAAACAGCCCGTCTAGTAGTATACATTAAGTCTTTGGTCTTAACACCTTATGCCTAGAGGTGACGAGCGTATTCTAATGCCATGCATTGCTTTATAATTCAAACTTCTTCTGTTTATATTTGTTCTTACCATCACACGAGCGACCTGCTCGTCTCGTCGTTCAAGCTAATAAAAAAGCGAATGCCGCATCAAATTTTACTCCCTCGAGGTTAAAGGTAAAGTAAAGCGAGACGGGTAGTGTGCGAGAGAGACAGAACACTTCCCGTTTCCTCGGATATCGTGATTTGGTGTACCTTTGTTGCGTTTATACAATTTGTTTTTATAATAAAAGGCTTAAGCCCCTATTATAAAGATGTACTGGTGAAGGTAGACTATGGCTTAAGGTAGGTAGGTCGCTTATGGCTACGTAAGTAAATAGAATTTCTATTGCCAATTTTCTAGCAATCTTTCGTCCGTCTTCCCGACGGTACATACACACGCATTCACGCCTGTAATCCCCGAAGGGGTAGGCAGAGGTGTAACCAGTACATCCACATTTCGCCGAGCGTATCTCCATCCGGGCGAGCCTATCCCCATACCGGGCATAAATTCCAGACTCCGGGCTGATACTGAGCATTTCGTAATAGAAAAACCCAATACCACTTTACCCGACCCGGGGATCGAACCCAAGACCTCAGCGTTAGCTTAAACTTAACGTGTACGTATTACAACTGCGCCACCAAGGCAGTAATTTGACAGTGTTCTTTTTTTAATTAGCTTGGCTGACAAAACGAGCTAATCGCCCACCTGATAGTAAGCGCAAAGCCTGCATATAAACTGACACAACACCACACAGAACTTGGAGTTACAAAGCACTGCATGGTATCGGACTGCGCTCGTCACCCCGAGACGTAAAGATGTTCAGTCTCATAATGTCCAGTAATTTCACTGGCTTCAATGTCCTTCAAACCGAAACACAACAGTGCTTACACACTGTTGCTTGGGGGCAGAAATAGACAAAGCGGTGGTACCAACCCAGCCATACCAGAGACTTACCACAGAGTCCAAAACATTATCGTGTCTCCAAAACTCATTTATTATAAAAACTCAAGGTGTTTGAGACCTGGAAATCGAAGTCCGGACCTCTCGGTGTACAGACGAATAAGCGTTTGATAAAAAACAATAATAAGGAAACTTCGTAAGATTTTGGTATAAAAAATTATACTAATACTATTTCCCGCGGCTAAGCCCACTTTATGTCTTTTTCCGGGACAAAAAGTACCCTATGTCCTCTCCCAGGATATAAAATATCTCCTTACCAAATTTTATCGAAATCCGTACAGCCGTTTAGCCAAGAAAACGTTACAGACAGAGTAACTTTCGGATTTATTAGTATGGATTATTTTTCCTATTAAATACTACTACGGCGTAGTCGCGTAGCGTGCGTAGCTTATTTTGCTACGATGCTACGTTCAGCGTAGAATGTAAAGGACACTAACGCCCGATTTCTGAAAGGCTGATCAAATCAACATTCAACTAACAGAACTTTGAGTTGACATCGCTGTCAAATCAGTTCGAGTTGCTGAAACGTTATTTAGTGAAAAAAAAAATATCTCTCTTTAGTATCGTTTGACATACGATTTTTCATATAATTTGAAAGTATATTAGCTAAAGGTATAGATGACGCTTCTAGCAACTCAACTTCGACTTGACATAAGATTTCACATTTGTTTAGTTAATTTAACATTGATCAGCCTTTCAGAAACCGGGCGTGAATTTATTTAATTAGACTTTATAATTAATAATTCTAGCCCTGTATTATATACGTTCCACAGTTGGGCACGGGCCTTCTCTACTGAATGAGAGGGGTTAGGCCTTAGTCCACCACGCTGGCCTAATGCGGGTTAGCAGACTTCACATACCTTCGAAATTCTTATGAAGAACTTCTCAGGTATTTCGGTTTCCTCACGATGTTTTCCTTCACCGTTAAAGCAAGTGATGATTAACAATTAATACACACATAACTTAGAAAAGTCAGAGGTGTATGCACTTGGGGCTGGTTTCGAACCTGCGACTTACGTCTCGATAGTCAATAGCACTCCCCGCTGAGCTATCACTGCATATATTTAGACTTTATTTAACTAATTATCTCTCGCGGTTTCTCTGCAGACATGTAACTGTCCTGCTCACATGGATCATAGTGTAAATCAAGTAACTTCAGGCATAATTCTACCGACTGTCGAAGGACCCTATGTCTCTTGATGGTCAATATATTTGTACTGCACTATACTTAACACCAAGTCTAGTGTAGTTGCTGTAAAAAAACCTGCAGGTATAGCTTTACTAAAGGTATTACAATTTAAGATACCATTAACACCCCCTTTTAAGGGAAGGGGGGTTCTTCAAAAGCAAATGTCATCAATGGGGTGTCATGTCAACCAAACGTAAAGTTCGTGCGTCTTCGTGTAACATCGGCTTGATTCGGAAACGATCGATTTATTAGTCCGCCATAAGTTTTGATACTTGTATTATTTTTAAACCTTTACTCATCGAAATAAGATGACAAGAAACGTAACATAAGCAAAAAAATTACCTCGCCAAAACTCTGTGCAAGGGAGCGGGGCTATAAAAGTCTGTGCAGCTCGTTCATTCATGAATTCATAAAAAAATATTCATGATCTCTAGTTGACACTTTACGTCTCATTTTTTACGCGGTGCAGAACTTCGTATCTCGATCTAGAAATTTAATATTTAGACATTAACTTTTATTAAATAAAGTTGATTTTGAACGTTCATTAATTTTTGTTGCGTGCATGAGTGTTTCGTGTGATTTTACCTTTGCATGTGTAAGTAAGTGGAGCCGTATTTTTGCCAGATTCATATGAGAGTTATCTTATTTCGATGCCTTTACTACTTACTATTGTTATAATAAGTAGAAACAGTCTCTGTGACGCAGTGGACGCGTAGCTGGATGTGAAATAAGAGGTCGCGGGTTCGATTCCCGCACCGGCGTAAAATATTTGTGTGATGCTCAAATATTTGTTTCGAGTCTGGGTGTGTTCTCCAGACGGGTTGACGTCAGGCAGGCGTCCGGTCGTAAAAACTACAAGCCAAATCTTTCTGTAACATGTGTTAAAAAGCATATTGCGCCGACCCCACTACGAGTGGGATAAGTGTAGGTGGAAGAAGACTACTATTATAATACTTGTATATTTTTTGAGTGGTAAAGCTACGCTGTAGACAATTTTGTCTACAGCATGAATGGGCCGGCTCGTCCGGGTCAATACCACTGTCTCACAGAAAACCGGCGTAAAGTAGCAGCTTGCTGCTGCGTTTCGTACGGTGAGTGAGATATCCGGAGGCCTAAATCTCCCTCCTCTTCCCAATCCCTTATTATCCCTTTCCTTAGGTCGGCAACGCGCCCATAATTCTTTTGTATTGTGGGCGTACATGGGCGGTGGAGATCGTTTACCACCAGGTGACTCATTTGCTCGTTTGCCGGCCTATACTATAAAAAAAAAAAAAAGTAGCAGTTTACAATTCCTTAATTATTCCTTTCCTTTAAGGTCGGCAACGCGCCCATGATTCTTCTGGTGCTGTAGGCCTACATGGGTGGTGGAGATCACTTACCATCAGGTGACCCACTTGCTCGTTTACCTGCCTATGCTGTAGAAAGCTATTGACTTTTATTATAAAATTACACTTGTAATATATTTTAAAGTATCAAAATGTATAGATCCTCTGTTGCTGCGACATCCCTCTCTTTCTTATAAGTCTGTCTCGTTCTAACACTCCACTCATCACCATGGGTCATGTGGTTAACACATACAGTAAATATTTGTATATTTACTTTATTAAGAGTTATTTATCTGTAGTGTTTTAACCGACATCAAAAACGAGGAAACTTTCTATACATCTATATTTTGATGATACGCTATCCTTCCTTCCACTGTCCGTATCCCACACGCAGTGGTGTCGGCGCAACATACTTTAACACATGTTACAGAATGATCTGGCTTGTAGTTTTGACGACCGACCGCCTGCTTGACGTCAACCTCTCTGCAAGATATACAAAAATAATCTATAACATCGGCCCTTATTTAGTGGAGATTGAAGCGGTTATGTCCTTATTTGAAATGTTTATAAATCAAAGATAATATGTACATTTTAATACGCACTCACGCCTGTAATCCCCGAAGGGGTAGGCAGAGGTGTAACCAGTACACCCACATTTCGCTGAAAGTATCTCCGTCCTATGATGTGATAGGGGGCGAGCCTATCGCCATACCGGGCACAAATTCCAGACTCCGGGCTGATACTGAGCATTTCGTAATAGAAAAACCCAATACCAATTTACCCGACCCGGGAATCGAACCCGTGACCTCAGCGCTGACCTCAATCGTAACGCGTACACATTACAACTGCGCCACCGAGGCAGTCTAAAGTTTCAGTTTAAGTACATTTTAAGTCTTTAAATTATTTTTATTGTCGACAGATAATGTTTAGGGTACGATGGGACTGGCATACCGTTGTTGGCTAAAAGTGCCAAAATAAATACATACGCACTCACGCCTGTAATCCCCGAAGGGGTAGGCAGAGGTGTTATCAGTACACCCACAATTCGCCGAGCGCATCTCCGTCCCATAATGTGATAGGGGGCGAGCCTATCGCCATACCGGGCACAAATTCCAGACTCCGGGCTGATACTGGGGTATTTCGTAATAGAAAACCCCAACACCACTACCCGACCCGGGGATCGAACCCGAGACCTCAGCGTTGGCCTCAATCGTAACGCGTACACATTACAACTGCGCCACCGAGGCAGTCAAAATAAAGTAGAAAAAAATAATTGTGGAGATAACATGCAGAGGCAAACGAGAAAGTATTATCACTAGAAGTCCGGCGGGCTAATGATCAAATGAAAACAGCTTTAAAAAAATTACGTGGAAGAATTGACGCCCCGGATCTTAATGACCAACTGTGTCGATTATTTGTGCCTAACAATTACTGCAGAAACAGGAAACATAAGCTGTTTGCGGTTCCTCGTTGTCGTACGGTGGCGCGCACCAACTCGCCCATACCACGACTCCTTGCCGCACTTTACGCTCTCCTTGATGTCAAGCCTGGGTACGATATATTTGCGGATGGATGGCCGAGAATATTATCAGAGTGCTTGAGATCTTGGGAGTGTGTTGTGTGATTGACATATTATTATAAATTTGATATTTCGCACTATTGTACACTATATTGTCATATAGCCTACTTTTGTATTGTAATAATTTAAATAAATTAAAAATAAACAAATTCAAATTAAGCATAAAGCAACACTTGATACCATCAAGTGACCCACGCCTTCAATACAAGAAGAATGATGGGCGCGTTGCCGACCTTAAAGGAAAAGGATAGTTAAGGACTTGGTAAGAGGAATGAAAAGAAACAGTAAGCCGCTACTTTACGTCGGGTTTCAGACAGTGGAAACGACCCGGTCGAGCCAGCCCATTTGTGCTGTAGACAAAACTATTTACAGCTCTACCACTCACAATAACTAAATAGCACTACGCACTCACGCCTGTAATCCTCGAAGTGGTAGGCAGAGTGTATCCAGTACACCCACATTTCGCCGAGCGTATCTCCGTCCCATTATGTGATAAGGGGCTGTAACCCCTAAATAGAGCTAACTTTTATACACTTTCGATCAAAAATCACCCGAAAAAAGGTATACATACAAAAGAAATAACAAATATACGCGTCGCTTTAGGACCTCCTCCGTTTTTGCGTCGGTGATAGCTCAGTGGGAAGTGGTATGGACTGTCGAGATGAAAGTCACAGGTTCGAAACCAGCCCCAAGAACATACACCTCTGACTTTTCTAAGTGATGTGTGTATTAATTGTTAATTATCACTTGCTTTAACGTTGAAGGTAATATCGTGAGAAAATCGAGATACCTGAGAAGTTCTTCATAAGAATTTCGAAGGTATGTGAAGTCTGTCAACCTGCATTAGTCCAGCGTGGTGGAGTAAGGCCTGACCCCTCTCATTCAGTAGAGGAGGCGACAGCAGTGGGACGTATATATAATACAGGCTATTATTATATTATCATCATAGTAAATCTATCCTTAAATCCTAGATTTATTCTCTGAATTAGAGCTCAGGTTCTAGGTTACCTAATTCGCTTAAGCGCTATAAAGTAATTGAATAGGCATACGTGTGTACGACTGATTGTTTTAATTGAAAACATACGGTTGGCAATTCTTATAGAAAACGTAGCTTTCTTTATTCCGCAACGAATTCTTTTGGCTCGGAAAAAATAATAAGACCGATTATTTCATGTAGGCAATTAAAATAACGCTTATAACAATTCAGTTCAAAAATAAAACCAAGATATTTAGGCATTAGAAACCATATTATCAACATATGTAGATATACATAGCATCATCAATCATACACTAGGCAATTGAGACATTGAGCTTTTAGAGAAGGTACAACGCAGCTTCACTAAGGTACCCAAATTATTGAAAAACCGTCCTTATGAGGAACGACTTGAAGTGCTAAAACTAACAACTCTAAAGGATCGCTACCTAATTGAGACATACAAAATATTGAATGGACATTATGACACCAATACTCATCTCAGGTCATAGAGGTCATAGCAAAAAACTGTACACCACTTTATCCAACAACAAACCTCACATGCACTTTCTGACAAACAGAGTGGTAAGAGCGTGGAACAAGCTGCCACAGGACGTAGTCTCGGCGGAAAGTGTCAACCAATTTAAAAACCGACTTGACAATCAACTCAAAATGATAGCATAGTGGAGATCTTCAGGATACAGGCACATCAGTTGTACAAACTGCCTGCCTGATTACAACATAATAATAATTACACAAAATGACTACGCTACCCCTGATGATAAGTGTAGCACAATCCAAGAATAGAGTCAACTAACGACAGATTATCTATCGTAGATCGGCAGAATTATACCGACATGCCTAATTGCTTCTTCACACTCCGTTTAAAGGATCCCATATTGTAGGAAACACGTGTGCCGGCAAACTATTCCGCAGTTTTATGGTCCGACAGATTTTTGCGAACTTAGATCGGGCCGAGATGGAGGAGACAACGAAGCTGTGGTGCCGCAAGCCAGCACACGTGGTTCTGTTAAGGAAAGGATGGGATAAAGTCAAACAATTCTTCAAAGCATTCACTGTGATACAGACGATAAGAAACGCAAAGCGAGGCAATGTCTCTACGCAGCTGTAACGGTAATTCTTTGTAACTTCTGCATAATTCACTATGCGAACAACCCGTCGCGTCGCTGCAATCCTTCCAAGGCGTCAAGTAAGTATTTGGCGGGACCATCCCATAGTACGACCTGTATGTTTCTAAAATTAATAATAACAAGATGGCTGCCTGTCTTATTACTGGAATTAAAACCGCAAATACTTGCGCCACGCTGCTTAATGATATGTTATTTTATTATCAACTAAATGTTTATTCAAATAGTGATTGCCGACAACGATGGCGTGGTAGTGGCGGCGTTGATTAAAACCGACTCAAAATAGGATCTTTTTGAGTGGCAGAACCATCGAAATAAGATAAACGTAACTCAAGCCAAAAAATGTCCCCACTAAAACTCTGTGCAAGGGGGCGGAGCTATAACAGTCTGTGCATAATAATCTCTAGTTGACACTTGATACGTCTAATTTTTTTTCGCGGAGCAGAACGTCTTATCTCGATCAAGAACTTTAATATTTAGACATTAACTGTTATGAAATAAAGTTGATTTTGAACGTTCATTAATTTTTGTTGCGTGTACGATTGTTACGTGTGATTTTACCTTTGCATGTGTAAGTAAGTGGAGCCGTATTTTTAGATTCATATGAGAGTTATAGTTCTAGTTATGATGAATGAACGAGCTGCACAGACTATTATAGCCCCGCCCCCTTGCACATAGATTTGGTGAGGTAATTTTTTTAAGTTACGTTTCTTGACATCTTATATCGATATAAATATAGAAAAATAAATATACCCATCCAATTGAGAACCTCTTTTTGCATAGGTTAAAACTTATATCTAAACTACCAGCAGTAAATACCAATGTTTGTGCCAATTGATAACAACTCCAGCCCCTTAATGTCATGCGTAATAATACCACGAATTCATTATAAAGTCATCGAAATACTAATTTGCTATGTATAGTTATATAGAAAAGTTTATAATACATCCATCTTGCTCCTAATAATAGGTACTAATATTATAAATGTGAATGTAAGTTTGTTTGTTACGCTTTCACGCGAAAACTACTTAACCGATCATCATGAAACTTTGTACACATATTCTTGGAGGTATAAGAAGTAACATAGATTACTTTTTATGAAAATAAAATATCTATTTGTTTCTTACGCTTTCGCGCCTAAATTACTGAACCGATTTTGATGAATTTTGATATAGAGATAGATGGGACCCTGGAGAGGGTTGTAGGCTACGTATTATTTCGGAAAAGTTTATTCACGCGGGCGGAGCCGCGAGCAAAAGCTAGTAGTATTATAAATCGTCGCTTAGCTAACAATACCGCGCAAGTTATATTGGCTTAGTTTTCAGGAGAGACAAAAAACTGAATATCGTCGCTTAGCTAACAATACCGCATAACTCAAAAATTGGTCATGTGATATTGTCATTGAATAAATTGTTTTTGCCGCGTACCCAATAAATTTACACTATAATTTCAATTAACCATACAAAGCACGAAATTCAAATAGTTCTGTCACCGCGCAACTCATTGGTTACAACACACATCATATTATACAAATATTTGTGGATCAAACATTTGTCTAGGGTGCGGGAATCAAACCCACGGCCTCACGCTTCGCAACCGGCTCCTCGCCCACTGCACCACGGAAGCTGTTCTCTATAATAACTTTCCTTAAAGTCCAGCAAAGCATACATCATTATTTTGGTATTGTGGGTATTACTGGTGGTATTGATCACTTACCATCAGGTGACTCACGTGCTCGTTTGCCAACATAAAAAACGTTTAAAATAAAAACAACAAAACTCATTATTTGCATGCAAAAGAAACGTTTTTTATAAAAGTTAATTCACTACGTGACTGTACTTATAAAGAGTGCCAACAAGGAGGGTCGCTACCCTTTTTATAATTTTAAAATGACTGACAAGTTTCAGGCACGGATTTGGGATGTTTAATGGAATTTAGGACGTTTTTTAACCCACTTGTAATATTCTTTTTTTTCTTTTTTTTATATAATAAATAAACTGGACCTTACACATAACTTACATGCTAAGAAACTAAATATATAAAAGTAGAATTGCACTAATGTGTATGTCCTTTTAGAAGTGAATACAACATGCACGCACGCAACATATACCTACGCAAAATTTTTTTGGTAAGAGATTTTTTATTCGCTGGAGAAGAAAGAAGCAACAGAAGCAACAGTACAAGTGCTTTGAATTACAAAGCACTGCATGGCATTGGACTGCGCTCGTCACCCCGATACATAAGATTTTAAGTCTCATAATGCCCAGTAATTTCAATGTTCTTCAAACCGGAACACAACAGTGCTTGCACACTGCGGCTTGGCGGAAAGAAATTGTCGGCTCGGTGGTACCTACCAGTAGGCAGAAGTGTAACCAGTACACCTACATTTCGCCGAGCGTATCTCAGTGCCATTATTTTTATTATTTATTTTATTTTATTGTATTTGGGGGGCTTACAGCTATTTTGACAGTATGGTTCCATGATTTAATACAAAAAGCCATTTACAAGCCTCCACAGATAGCTAAATACTAATATAATAATACTAAGCTAATATTACATACATTGTTTTTATAGTAGGTATACAATTATAACTAATTTAACTCATTGCTACAAAGAACAGATGAAATATTGAATATGATGAAATTAGTTGCGGCTACGTGTTTGTGATATAAGATAATACTTTACGAGGGCTCCAGTCGCCGAGGCCAGGCTAGAAGTGAAAATGTCGCAGACAGACTGATCACACTTCATGATGTCATTGAACATTTTACAGACGCGTACAAAGAATGAGTTTTCGCGGTAAACGGTGTGTGAAAATGGCGTGTGGAATATATTCCTAATCCGACGATGATGGAGCGGGACACTTAAAATTAGCTTAGATGTAAGTTGAGGGCAATCAATTTTTGATTGCGCCAACTTCAATAGAAAACGTATGTCCGAGATATTCCTTCGAATTTTGAGTTGAAGTAGATGGAAACGAAAGCAGCGATTGTCGTAGTTTAGGCGTGGGGTTTTAAATTTATAACCTAAGAATCTAGTGAATTTCTTCTGCACTCTCTCTAACCTGATTATATGAATATCGAAATTAGGATTCCATATTTGACTAGCATATTCTAAGTGGCTGCTGACATAGGAACAATAAAGTATCTTCAATGTTTTCATGTTCGAAAACGAACTGGAATTACGGGTGATAAATCCCAGAGCCGAAGAAGCTTTTTTGACAACTTGATCGATGTGAAATCTATATGAGAGCTTACTGTCAAGCAGTACACCAAGATCTTTAACGACGTCAGTACGTGCCAACACCTGCTTTTCAATTGTGTAATCAAATAGGACTAATTGTTTTTTCCTAGAGAAAGTGATAGCGACACATTTTGATGTGTTTAGTTCCAAGTTGTTACGTTTGCAGTAATAACTAAGGCGAAGTAGATCCTCTTGCAAAAGTACAGCGTCTGAGTAATGTTTAATTGATCTGTAGACCTTCATATCATCGGCGAAAAGTTGGTATTTGGAGTATTTGAAACAGGTGTCAATGTCGTTGATGAATGCTACAAAGAGGAGTGGTCCTAGCAAGGATCCTTGAGGGACTCCAGATGGAATCGTCACCCAGGATGATGTGTAGCCGCTAAGAACAACTGCTTGGGTTCTATTTAAAACGTATGACGTGAACCACCGGAAAAGATCACCTCTAATGCCAAGAGTTAGTAGTTTCCGCAGAAGGATGTTATGGTCTATTCGGTCAAAGGCCTTACTGTAGTCAGTGTATATAGCGTCAGTTTGGACTCCATTATCCATGTTTTCAGTAATATAATCCGTAAATAGCAACAAGTTGGAAACAGTTGATCTGTTTTTAACAAAACCATGTTGTTGTGGATCGAGGCAGGGTAGTAAACTATTATATAATTGGGTATAGATGATACGCTCGAATATTTTAGACAACAGACATAGTTTAGAGATCGGACGATAATTTTCGATTCTGTCTTTTGGTCCTTTTTTGTGGATGGGTGTAACAAACGCAGATTTCCACAGTAGCGGTACTGTACCTTCGGCTAAAGATCTTTTAAATAGGAAAGAAATGGGTTTGGTTAATTCGTCAGCGCATCTGACTAAAAAAACCGCCGGCAGAGCGTCAGGTCCTGCTGATTTATTTAAATCCAGGGTCTTAAGTAGTTTATTTACCATCCTAGGGTCGATCTCAACTGAAGCTATATCACAAGGGGAATTACAATGGATTGAGCTAAGTTGTATGGCTGAACAGGAAGGGAGAAAAGTGGAGCAGAAGTATTCGGAAAAAAGTTCACATATTCCTGGACCATTATCAATTGTGTTTGCACCGTAAGTCATACTAGAGGGAAAATTTGTGTTTGTTCGCTTACTTTTAATGTACGACCAGAAAGTTTTGGGATTCGTGTGTATAGAAGATTCAACGTTGGCTATGTATGATTTGTAACTACTGTGTTCCAGTTCCTTTGCCCTGTCACGAAGTAGATGATAAGTTATAAGGTCAGGAATATTACCATAAATTTTATGCTTAACAAAATATTTAAATTTTTCTTTAAGAACCTTTACAAGTGCAGTATTAAACCACGGTGGATATCTACAATCAGTTACTGAGCGTTGCGGAATGTGTAGGTCCCTAATTTCAAAAACCTTAGAATAAAATTTTCCCAGTGCGTCGTCCAAACTGCCATTATTTAATAAATTGTCCCAGTCCACGCTAGCCAATTCGAGTCTAATTCGTTCAAAATTACCTTTGTTATACTGATATATAATACGTTTTTGGGTTTTGAGTGGTTGGATTCGTACGAACTCGGCCTGGATCAGTAGGGCTGGGTGATAAGAGTCTTCTTCTACTAAAGGTTCTAAACATGCAGACACGGACATGAGATCGTTTGAGAGAACTAGATCCAGTATTTTTCCGGTTTTATTGTGTGTTATGTTAAATTGATTCAAATTACAGTAGTGTATAGTATCGACGAAGTGACTGTACATACTTGAAGGCGGTGCTGTTGGTTTGAGCCCATCGACTGAGGGCAACCATGAAATGGAGCTCATATTGAAATCGCCCAAAATAATAAACCTATCCAGAGGATTAGCGTTTATAACATCCGATAGTTGATCTAAGTATGCGTGTTGTTGGCTGACAAAGCTATAATGTGATAAGGGGGAGCCTATCGCCATACTGGGCACAATTCTATACTCGCTGAGACTGAGCATTGAGCATCTATAAAGCATTTCATAATAAAAAACTTGCGCTACCAAGGTTCTCAAGGAAGTGGATTACAACAAATAAATAAATTTTGAGGATTATAAATTATATGCATAGATAACCTATGTGATGACTGGTTTACATGTGTTACCATGAATTTCCGGGTAGATACCACCGCTTTGTCTATTTCTTCTGTCAAGAAACAGTGTGTAAGCACTGTTGTGTTCCGGTTTGAAGGACATTAAAGCCAGTAAAATTACTGGGCATTATGAGACTTAACACCTTATGTCTCAGGATGACGAGCGCAGTTCAGTGTCATGCAGTACTTCAAAATTCTGTTCTGTTTATGGGCAGGCGTGACGCTTACTATCAGACGAGCGACCTGCCAGTCTCAAGATAAAGCTAATAAAAAAACTGATGGGATTACCTACCTGATTCTTTTGTACCAGACTGGATAGCTCCCACCGATTTTATTTATAATCTCGATTCTTAATCCGTCCCATAAAGTACCCCATGCCACTCAAATGTCAAAGCTAAGCCAATTACATGCGACGCCGTATACAAGTATTGTACGGCGAAATCAACGATACACATGGTTTGTTATTATCATCGAAATAAGATGACAAGAAACGTAACTCATGCAAAAAAATGACCCCACAAAAACTCTGTGCAAAGGGGCGGGGCTATAAAAGTTTGTGTCATCAATTAATAAAAATGGATTCATGATCTCTAGTTGACACTTAATACGTCTATTTTTTTTGCGCGGTGCAGAACGTTGTATCTCGATTGAGAAATGTAATATTTAGACATTAACTTTTATGGAATAAAGTTGATTTTGAACGTTCATTAATTTTTGTTGCGTGTATGAGTGTTACGTGTGATTTTACCTTTGCATGTGTAAGTAAGTGGAGCCGTATTTTTGGCAGATTCATATGAGAGTTATCGTTCTATTATCTTTTTTCGATGGTTATTGTATAGCTAGCTTTCGCTCACGGCTCCGTCCGCGTTAATACAAGTGAGCGTCTGTGTGCCAAATTTCATCCAAAACTGTTCAGTCGTTAAGGCGTGATTGACTAACATCCAAATTCACAAACATCCAATCTATCACATTTATAATAGAAGTAGGAAGTAGGATAACAGAAGACCTTAATGTATACCTACTACTAGACAAGCTGCGCGGTACATAGAAATTGTACCACTAAGTTGCGGTCAATTGACCGTAACTCAATATTACTATCTCGCTTACTCTGAACTAGAACCCCTATCGCGCTCTCTGTCTGTGACCTGTCAAACTCCCGCGTTATGTGACGCAATTTTACTTCTAAACAGCCCGTCGTTACTTACTCGTCGTCGTTTACTTCGTACCGATGATTCCATATATGTTTCGGGTCTGGATGTTTTCTCCCCAGAGGGGTTGACGTCAGGCAGGCAGCCGGTCGTAAAAACTACAAGCCCAATCTTTCTGTAACGTGTGTTAAAGCATGTTGCGCCGACCCCACTGCGAGTGGAATACGGGCAGGTTGAAAAAGACATAGTATAAATCAAAGTCTATCGGAGTCTGTCTGTTTGTCCGCTTATTTCTCCTAAACTTCGCAACGGATTTGATGCCGTTTTCACTATCATTTACAGAATTTATTTCGGAATGTTTATACGTATATCACGCTATGACCCATGGGAGTCGGGCAGTAACATGGCTGCGGTGAAACCGCGAGGGATAAAAAATAAAACAATTTAAACGTATTAAAACCGTTTAATAAACAAAATAGATTATTTAATAAATAAAACACCATTAAACCTTATATCAAAATTACATCTAACATTTATAAGTAGTCCTTTACCCAATTTTCTATGCTTTCCCGCGTATTTTTTTATTTTATATTTATTAATCAAGGATCAGAAACTTTTTTTTTATTAAAGTAATTACGCCCATTTTTCTAACAAAGATAAAAAAAATGTTTTATTTTTAAATCTTAGAGTAACTTATTCGTGTAGTTTTTTCAATTTCTATCTGAAAATATATTGTAATGCAATTACTACAATTTTTTTTATGTTTTGTCAAGTTAAACACTTTACTGCGTAAAAAGTTTTTTTTTTTATATAGGACCAATTTTTTAAAATCACATTTACCGAGCAAAAAACTTAAAAAACTCGAATTGTTTTTTTTATCTAAGAGACTAAAGTAATTATTATCCGTGTTTTTTTCTAAATAGTTTTGTGTTTTTTTTAATTGTAGTGTAATTCGATAACAATATTTTTTGCCAAGTTAGATCTTTATCGATGCCAAAGTCCTTTGACATGTCATTTTCATTCGTCAAACTACTTTTCGGAATAAAATACTTCGATTTGAGTTTATGTACTTACTACCTTTTACTCGTGGCTCCGCCTCCGTGTGTTTTTTATCCTGACACTTTAAAGCTACTGTGGTATATTATTTCCCGGGACAAAAACACTCCTAATACAAGTTATTGTATATTTACTCGTATGTACCAAATTTTATCCATTTTTTTTATATGACAGGCTGGCAAACGAGCAAGTCGGTCACCTGATGGTAAATGATCCCCACCGCCCATGTACGCCCACAATACCAAAAAAAATATGGGCGCGTTGCCGACCTTAAAGGAAAAGGGATAATTAAGGGAATGGAAACGGGAGGGTATTTGGGCCTCCGGATATCTCACTCATACGAAACGCAGCAGCAAGCTACTACTTTACGTCGGTTTACTGTGAGACAGTGTTAACGACCCAGAAGACCCGGCCCATTCATGCTGTAGACAAAAGTGTCTACCTACCACTCACGCCTTGTTCAAGCAAAGGTGTAATTAATTAACAAATATTCGAACTTTGAACAGGCTGTTAGCTGGACATTTATTGCATATTGGTACTATTCTCGTATAAAAAGAACATTACTGAAGTGCGTAACTATAATCGAAGTATTGTGTGCAGATATGTTATTTGATACATTCAGATTCGAGTTAATTAATAATAATAATAATACACCCAACAGTCACATACATAGTCCTGACCCCACACTAGGTTAAACCTGTATCGTGGGTATCAGCAACTACGAGGGACTTGCGGTCCCACAACACCCAGACCCGAGACAAATATTTGTGGATCAGACAAACATTTGTCAAGGTGCGGGAATCGAACCCACGGCCTCACGCTTCGCAACCGGCTACTCGCCCGCTGCGCTACGGAGGCTGTCAATTTATATTAAACCTACATTCATAACTACAGACACCGTATGTACCAGACACAATATATATGGGCGCTGATCTGACTATCGTATCGTTAATGCAGCATCAGGTTTTTTTTAAAGTGTAGGCCAGCAAACGAGCAATTGGGTCACCTGATGGAAAGTGATCTCCACCGCCCATGTACGCCCAAAATACTAAAATAATCATGGGCACGTTGCCGACCTTAAAAAAAAGGGATAAGTTAGCGATTGGGAAAGAGAGGGGAATTTGGACTTCCGGATATTTCACTCACAGATGTTTTTTTGTCGGTACGTCATAAGTCATAACTTCCTTAATACATCAAATTTAATGATTCAAACATCCTTAAAAAATAGACAAATGTTTTCACTATCATTTAGAGAATTTAATCCGGAAGATTTATATGTATATCACGCTATGACCCATGAGAGCAAGGCAGTAACATGTTTACAACAGATTTGTTTATTATTACTATATTATTACTCAGTATATAAATTGTGATTGTTTGATATCTTTTTATTGATATTATTTGTTCGGTGCGATCCGGCTCGAAGGACCAGAAATTTTCTGTTCTACCCGGCTCGAAGGACCAAAAATGTTTACAGAAAATAGGAGAAACAAAAATATAGCAGCGATAACTCAGCGGGGAGTGGATCGGACTGCCGAGACTAAAG
Source organism: Mimas tiliae (assembly GCA_905332985.1). NCBI lineage: Eukaryota > Metazoa > Arthropoda > Insecta > Lepidoptera > Sphingidae > Mimas > Mimas tiliae. Next base: position 587,550 of record HG995266.1, on the reverse strand, counting down.
TCGCAGGTTCGAAACCAGCTCCAAGAGCATGCACCAACAACCTTTCTTAGCTACGTGTGTATTATTTGTTAACTATCGCTTGCTTTAACGGTGAAGGAAACCGAGTGGGACGTGTATAAATAAAATAAATAAATAAATTCACCCAACAGTCAGACACATAGTCCCGATCCCACAGTAAGATGCGAGTCTTATGTCGTGGGTATCAGGATCTACGAGAGATCTTTCGGTCCCACAAGACCAAGACTCCGAAACACATATTTGTGGTTCACACAAACATTTGTCTCGATGCGGGGATCGAACCCGCGACCTACCGTCCCACAGCGGGTTTCTCGCCTGCTGCGCCACGGAGGCTGTCAAATACAGCGCTAATAAAAAAGATAAACAGTGATTGATTGATTATTTGCGCAAAATATTTTTTATCGATATCGATAGATCGAATTACATTTTTTTTGAATGACTCGCGGGTTTGTTGCTGTCGTTCCACATGACGGGTTATTGTTTCATGTATTAAAACTTTTTTTCGAGGGTAACTACAGCATCTTCCGTATCATATAGTTCAGAATCCCGCCGTTTCTGAAGTACGTGAGGTCGACTTCTGTGTCGAAACGCACTTTAACTTGGAATGATTTGCCATTGTCCACCTGAAAAAATAAATACTAGAATAACATACATACATACATACGCACTCACGCCTGTAATCCCCATAGTTTTGAAACTTTGGAATTTATCATGAAACACGTCAAATCCTGTTTAAGTGATACGAAAATGTGGTATGTATTGATTATTCTACCGCAGGGTGATTTCAGACCTTTTTTTTTTTTGTTTTTTTTTAACATGGGGAAAGTCCTCTTGGATTCTCGGCTACCTTAAAAGAAGATAGACGGGGTATGCCGGATTTTTATCGGCTAAAAACCCCATGGTTGTCGCCATCTGCACTATGGAAGAGTTTCAGGACCAACACCAGAAACACGCCGAAACCCCCCCAATGCAACGCTGTAATAGCACGCCGAGGGGGGAGTACGTATTAACTCCTCCAGCAAATATATCTCGCCTCTAGGCAGAGGAACCGAGGCGATTTCTGGCATCGGCCCGGCGCCTTCGCCTCCGAGCAGCGCCAGCCCTCTCCCGAACCCCTCCTTCCTGACCATAACAGTCTCACAGAAGGAGGCTACCGCTTTCCATTCATCCTCTCCCTCCAAGGGTGATTGCAGACCTAGATTAGTTTTAACAGCTGGGGTGTATTCTTACCTCAACAGTAACAATGTCTCCCGGAGCGACATTCTCCGGCACTTTAATATTGAACCGCTCGCTGCCGTTCAATCCGAGGCTCTCCGCGTTATCCCCCAAAAACTGGAGTGGTATGATCCCCATCCCCACCAGGTTGGAGCGGTGGATACGCTCGAACGACTCCGCTATCACCGCCTTAATACCCTGCACGGGACATGAACAAGTGTAAAATCGCTGCTTACTAAACACTATGAGTCACCTTCATCGTGTTACAGAAAGGTGTGGTCATATTTAAGTGCCGTTACATACACCTGACTGTGAGTGTTTTTTGTTTTACAATCTGATTTTAATGATTGTATAGTAACAAAGTTGTACTAATGTATTGATTGTACTCTGTTTTACGTCTTAAATAAATTTAAAACTGCATTATTAGGTTACCTAACATGTAATGGTAGTGTGTGTAAATAAAAAAATAAAAAAAAATAAAGAATCTTACCAATAAGTATGGTCCTTTAGCGGCCCAGTCTCGACTTGACCCGGACCCGTAGTCCTTACCAACCACTGCTATTAGTGGTACGTTCTCTGATGCATATCTGGAGTTAGATACTTCAGTTCATTGATTTGTAAATGATAGAGCCATGCTGTAGACAATTTTTTATAGCCTAGGACGGCAAACGAGCAAGTGGGTCACCTGATAGTACGTGATCTCCACCGCCCATGTACGCTCACAATACCAAAAAAACATGGGCGTGTTGCCGACCTTAAAGGAAAGAGGTAATTAAAGGATTGGAAAGGGGACGGTTGTTTGGGCCTCCGGATATCTCACTCAGCGTACGAAACGCAGCAGCACGCTGCTACTTTACGTCGGTTTTCTGTGAGACAGTGGTAACGACCCGGACCATCATGTTGTAGACAAAACTGCCCACAGAATAACTGTACCATTAACAATATACATACCAGGCAATTTAGGTGTCATTTTTTGATTCAAAAACTTGTGGGAGAGTACCAAATATTATTATATCTGACTGGATAGCCACCATTGTACATACATACATACGCACTCACGCCCGTAATCCCTGAAAAGGTAGGCAGAGGTGTAACCAGTACACCCACATTTCGCCGAGCGTATTTCCGTCCCTTATGTGATAGGGGGCGAGCCTGTCGCCATACCGGGCACAATTCCAGACTCCGGCCTGATACTGAGCATTTCGTAATAGAAAAACCCAATATTACGTTTACCCGACCCGGGGATCGAACCTGAGACCTCAGCATCAGCCTTAATCGTAACGCGTACGCATTACAACTGCGCCACCGAGGCAGTCGATAACTAAATTATCAATTGTATTACAGAGACTGACCAAAGTCAACAAAGCTGCGACAACTAGCGACCCACCTGTCGGCAGCGTCGAATATGTCCATCACATCGCCGCTGGGATGGTGCGTGGTCCTCGGCCCAGTTGTGGGCGACATTTTGTTCACAATACGTATGTTCGCGAACGTACCGCGCGACATTATGGCGTCGTTGCCGCGACGTGAGCCGTACGAGTTGAATTCACGGGGTGTTAGTCTGTACAATAATTTGTTGGTCAATGGAATAATTATATGTAATTTTTTTTTGGATCGCCAATGGGTGTTTATATAAAACTTATTATGTAACAAACAAATATAACATGCTACCCAGTTACAGGCAAACACAACTAACTTGTTGGAATAATTAGAATGTGTTATTAAAATAATTAAAGTGGAGGTATAAGAATAATTACAATGTGTTTTAGAGTGGAGGTATAGGAATAATAATGTTAGAATGTGTTGTTGTAATAATTACTAGTGGGGTATTAGAATAATTAGAATGTGTTATTAAAATAATTAAAGTGGAGGTATAAGAATAATTACAATGTGTTTTAGAGTGGACGTATAGGAATAATAATGTTAGAATGTGTTATTGTAATAATTACTAGTGGGGTATTAGAATAATTAGAATGTGTTATTAAAATAATTAAAGTGGAGGTATAAGAATAATTACAATGTGTTGTTGGGTTAATTAGAGTAGGGTATAAGAATAATTACAATGTGTTTTAGAGTGGAGGTATAGGCATAATAATGTTAGAATGTGTTGTTGTAATAATTACTAGTGGGGTATTAGAATAATTAGAATGTTTTGTTGGAATAATTAGGGTGGGGTATTAGAATTAGAATGGGTTGTTGTAATAATTACTATTGGGTTATGGAATAATTAGAACGTTTTATTATAATAATTAAGGTAAAGGTCTAGGAATAATAAAATTAGAATGTGTTGTTGGAATAATTAGAGCGGAGTATTTGAATAAGTTGGAATAATTAGAGCGGAGTATTGGAATAATTAGACTGGGGTATTATAACAACTATAATGGTGCAATGGAATATTTGTATAAGCCGTGAAACAAAATTATCCACCCCTTCATTTTCGTTTGGAAATAGTTCAAATATCTTTTAGTACGCAATAAAAAATATATGCTTATTAACTACAAAAAAAGTTGAAACTAAACACTCGACGTTGTTTCATGACAGTTTCATAAGTTTTACAATAAAAAAAAAAAATGAGGTGGATTGATTTATTGACAGCTAGTATAAATGGGGTATTGGAATAAATTAGATGTTAAAAATAAAGCTAGGATAACGCCTTATTCTCAACATCTAATTAGTCTAAAAAGTGTTACTGTGTTTTATTCAAACAATTTAATGTATACTACTAGACGGGCTGTTCAGAAGTAAAGTTGTGTCACATAACGCGCGAGTATGACAGCTCACAAACAAGGAGCGCGATGCGGATTCTAGTTGAGAGAAAGCGAGATGGCAATATTGAGTTACGGTCAATTGACCGTAACTAAGTGGTACAATTTCTATGTACCGCGCAGCTTGTCTAGTAATACACTTTAAAGTCTTTGGGTTTTTTGTTCTTTTCTATCTCATTAATGTCAACTTACCCCCTAGCGGCGAGATATCTGGCGGCAGGTGAGTTGCGAGCTATTGACCCGGCTGGAGATATGTGGTCTGTGGTCACAGAGTCGCCGAGCAATAGGAGACACCGAGCGTTGTCTATGGGTTTAATTGAGGGTAGGTCCTATGGAATAAATAAAAAAATCGACAAATTACTAAAAAGTATCGATATTACCGTATCGATATTTAAAAAAGTATCGATATATCTGTATGATATTACCACACGCACTCACGCCTGTATTCCCCGAAAGAGTAGGCAGAGGTGTAACCAGTACACCCACATTTCGGCAAGCGTATCTCCGTCCCTTATGTGATAGGGGGCGAGCCTATCACCATACCGGATACAGTAATATTACAACTTTAAAATTAATTCTTGTCTGAATATGTTTTCATATTCACGCATGACTGCCTCGGTGGTGCAGTTTTAATGCGTACGCGTCACGACTGAGACTGAAGCTGACGTTTCAGGTTCGATCCCCAGGTAAAAGTTAAATTGGGTTTATCTATTACGAAATGCTCAGTATCAGCCCGGAGTCTGGATTTGTGCCCGGTATGGCGATAGGCTCGCCTCCTATCACATTGTGGGACGGAGATAGGCTCGGCGAAATGTGGGTGTACTGGTTGCACCTCTGCCTACCCCTTCGGGGATTATAGGCGTGAGTGCGTATGTATGTATAATAACCTTTTTGGCAAAGCTTAAGTTTCATACATAATTAAAATTTGAATAACTCACTTTAGTCATTCCGTCGAAGAATGGCGGTTTTTTTATATATGTAGAGTTGGGGTCCCATCCGTACAGTTTTCCTTGAGGTACTGATAACGCTTGCCATGACGGTGACCCTAACTCGATCTTTTCATACACCTAGAAAAAAAAATGAAAAATTATGTATGAAATTTATTTATGAGAGTGAATGAGGCCAAAGAGGTATGCAAGGATCGTAGCAAGTGGAAATCCGTTGTCTCTGCCTACCCCTATGAGAAACGGGCGTGAGTCTATGTATGTATGTAGAAAGAAAAATACATATTAGTGAATCCGGCTTACATACATTGTATTTTTCAGTGGTAGAGACACTTTTGTCTACAGCTTGAATGGGCCGGCTCGTCCGGGTCGTTACCACTGTCTCACAGAAAACCGACGTAAAGTAGCAGCTTTTTTTTATCCTGGCTCCGCAAAGTGACTACGCTACACCTGATGGTAAGTATAGCGCAATCCATGAATACTGTCGACCAACGATAGACACTGAATCTATCGCAGATCGGCAGAATTATGCCGGCCTGCTTAGTTGCTTGCTGCTGCGTTTCGTACGGTGAGTGAGATATCCGGAGGCCCAAACCCCCTCCCCTTCCCAATCCCTTAATTATCCCTTTCCTTTAAGGTCGGCAACGCACCCATGATTCTTTTGGTATTGTGGGCGTACATGGGCGGTGGAGGTCACTTACCATCAGGTGACCCACTTGCTTGTTTGCCGGCCTATACTATAAAAAGAAAACCTGCGAGATCATCAGTGACCGCACTGTACTTACCATCAGATTATTTACTAGGTGTTAGTTCCTTGGTATACGAGAGGCCGTCTGGGTTATTACCATTGCTTTGTCTATTTCTGCCGCCAAGCAGCAGTGTGTAAGCACTGTTGTGTTTCGGTTTGAAGGGCACTGAAGCCAGTGAATTTACTGGACATTGTGAGACTTGACGTCTCATATCTCGGGGTGACGAGCGCAGTCCAATGTCATGTAGTGCTTTATAATTGAAAGTTCTGTATGGCGTTGATTCTATTTATGGGAAGGCGTGACGCTTACCATAAGACGAGCGAGCTGCTCGTCTCGTCATACAATTAGGTTACCTCTTTAAACATTCCCGGTATGACGTGTTTATTCTCCACTTCTTGAATTTCAGCTCGTGTGGGCCAAATGTCGCGTAAATATACTGCACTGCCGTCGGATCTCTTACCTGTTATATATAAATAGATCGATAAACACGTACCACCGCTTTGTCTATTTCTGCCGCCAAGCAACAGTGTGTAAGCACTGTTGTGTTCCGGTGTGAAGGACATTGAAGCCAGTGTAATTACTGGGCATTATGAGACTTAACATCTTATGTCTCGGGGTGACGAGCGCAGTCCAGTGTCATGCAGTGCTTTATTTAAAGTTCTGTGTGGCGTTGCTTCTGTTTATGAGCAGTCGTGGCGCTTACCATCAGGCGAGCGACCTGCTCGTCTCGTCATTCAAACTAATTAAAAAAAAAAAAAAAAAATGCAATGGTCCATATTGACTCAAAATATTTAATAATTAATAATGGACTTTTCCATATTACAAATATTGTTACTAATGTAAAATGTAAAATAAAAAGACAACAAATAAACAATTTAGTGTAATTGCCTAGTGTATTGTGACGATGCTATGTATGTTATGTAAACATTCGTTGATATGATTTCTATACATAAGTTTGTTTATTTTTGTACTGACTTGTCATAAGCGCTATTTTAATTGCCTACATGATTAATAAAACTATTTCATTTCATTTAATAAGTCCCTACATTGATACGTCGATAGAACGACACATCGATAGTTTGATAGATCCATACATCAATTTAATTGATATATCGACACAAGGGGCGTTCGACATATCGATAGTTCGGTAGATCTAAATATCGATCGAAATAAAACTAGTTTATACGGATTTTGTCGCAGTTTAATTTTATTTTAGTCCCGACGTTTCGAAAGCTTTTCAGCCTTCGTAAATGAAACCGCGATAAAATCCGTATAAACTAGTTTTATTTCAATGTGTAATATTCGCGTAAACATAAGAAATCACTACGTTTTTTTATGTTTTTTTTAAACTTACCTAGAGGCTGCGTTTGGAAGTCAATATCGACGGTACCGGCCAACGCATATGCTATGACGAGCAGAGGAGACGCGAGGTAGTTGGCGCGAGTGTTGGGGTGGATTCTACCCTCGAAATTACGATTACCGGATAATACGCCGCAACACACTAGCTCGTTCTGTGGAACAGTTTACGAGTCATGATAGGAGCCTTTTGAGATTTTTTTTACAAAAAAAAAAGATTTAGAATTTCTTATTTTTTCAAAATACAAAAATATAATTAAGGCGGATTGTGTTTTATTTTTCAAAATATTGTCCTGAAATAGTAATATTTTGTAATGTATTTAATTATATTTTTTATATATGTTTAGGCGAAGCTAGTGCGAGTGTTGGGGTGGATTCTACCCTCGAAGTTACGATTACCGGATAATACGCCACAGCACACTAGCTCGTTCTGTGAAACAGTTTAGGGTCATAATAGGAGTTTTTTTTTAGTTTTTTAATACAAAAAAAGAAACGATTTAGGTGTATCGTCTTTTTTTTTAATATTTTCCTGAAAAAGTATAATATTTAGTAATGTATTTCTATCATTTTGTTTAAATATATATTTAGGCGAAACTAGTACTTGTGTTGGGGTAGAATCTACACTCGAATGTCCCTCGAAACCTCGTTATATGAAAAGGATTTAGATTCGTGACTTTTTTTTAAAAAGAAGAACAAAAAAACTTTTTTCTCTTTTCATAAAGTTTTTTTTTTTAATGTTTCCAATGTCTAAAAGCCTTTTAAACGTAGCACTGGAGATAATATAAAAAAAATAACTAAAATATAATACAATTGTAGTACCATTGTTTGTTTTATCGAAAGTAACGCACTTTACCAGCGTTCTCAATATAATGGTATTTAAATATGTGACTATGGAATAGTTTACCTTCTCTATGGTGTTTGCAATATTATCATCAATGGGTCCAGAGTTCCCGATGCATGTCATACACCCGTAACCCACGATGTCGAACCCTAATTTCTCTAGGTACGGTACCACACCAGATTCCTGGAAAAACAAAACATATTATAGAGCTAGTCACGCTGTACGCTTTTGTCCACAGCAGAATACGGTAGTTTCCTATATTGAATTTTATACATTATTTTATAAGCAACAGAAAATAATACGCAAAAGAAACCCTTTTATTAAAACACAATCAAAATTGCTTTATAAATGTACCCGCAGTTATCACTTTAACGCCCGATTTCTGAAAGGCTGTTCAATGTTAAATTAACTATTCAAATGTTAAATCTCATGTCAAGTCGAAATTGAGTTGCTAGAAGCGTGATCAACACCTTTGATTTGACACACATGTTAGTTAACATAACATTCAAATTGATATCAAAAATCGTATGTCAAACGGTACTAAAGAGACATCAAATATTATATTTTTTTTCATTGAATAACGTTTCAGCAACTCGAATTGTTTTGACAGCGATGTCAACTCAAAGTTCTGTTAGTTGAATGTCGATTTGATCAGCCTTTCAGAAACCGGGGGTAAATGTTGGTATGAGGAAAAGTGGGTGCGTAGTAGGGATATCTCACTCTCTCGCTTGCACGCGTGCACCATAATGAACATTTTACACAGTGACGTCAAAGTTTGCGTCGTCTGTCATTTGATAAGTACCCCTTCTACAGGATTTGAATGGCTTCTAACTTATTTACTTTTGGTGCGATTTATAAAATTCTTTCTACGGTAGACTTTGAGTAACGTAACTTATTGATTTAAATAATAAAAAAAATCTAGTCAACTACCCTTTTGGTCCGGCTCAACCGGGTTATTGCATACGTCTCATAGAAAACCGGCGTGTTTCGTTCGGTGAGTGTACTGTTGAGTAGGACACGATTTATAAATGAATTTGTAAGACTACCCTCTTTTTTGTACTGAGCCGGCACAATGACCCACTTCAAATGAGGCAAGATGTCTAGCTCACTCGCTTATTCTCACTCTTTCACGCACGCAGCACGCGTCATGGAAATAGTAACAGAGTAATGCGACACAATATTTGAATTTTATGAGTGGTAGAACCACGCTGTAGACATTTTGTTTTGTCTACTACAGCATGAATGGGCCGGCGCGTCCGGGTAAAGTAGCAGCTTGCTGCTTGATTTATGATTTGCGGCCCAAATCCTCGTCCCTTTCCCAATCCCTTATTTATCCCTTTACTTTAAGGTCGGCAATACGCCCATGATAATTTTGTTATTGTGGGCGTACATGAGCGGCGGAAAGAACTTACTATCAGGTGACCCACTGCTCGTTTGCCGGTCTATGCTACAAAAATAAAAGTAGTACGTGCAAAAAAATGAGCCGCTCTTATATTATTTCGTCATGTACGGGACAAATGTAATGCCTCTTGTGTGTCTTACTCAACACTTGTTGAGTGAGATCACCGGAGGCCCAAGTCGTACTACTTCCGAACCTTCCATTTTTATTTCAAATAAATAAAAATAAAAATGCCTTTTATTCCTTGCATAAGTACAGGATCCAATATTTTCTAGTAGGTGTGGTGAATGGGTCAGTTATTTTAAATTTAGTTAATTTTTAGTTTTGTTAGTTTTCTTCGATTTCTTCTGCAAGGACCTCAGATTGGGTACAGGCCTCCTCCAAAGATGCCCATTTGTCGCTGTCTTGTGCTATTTGTCAAATATCAACCAATATTTAAAAAAATAGAAACATACCCTCAAATAATATGTCACGACTCCGGACCCTGGAGATAGGGAGGTCTTAATGTATGGAAGAACGCTTAGGCCGTTCTCGACTGCTCTCTTGGCCAGGAGACCTGAAACCAACCAATATGAGCTGGTGAGGGGGTACATGATCATTTTTATAGACTCGTTCTGTGGAGTCGCATTACTGTCGCGATCCGAGGTCAGCCAGTGCAAGTAACTTCGGACATAATTCTGCCGACCATCGAGGGAGGCAATGTCTCTTGACGGTCGACATTATATTGGGACTGCACTATACTTAACTTCAGGGCGAGTGTAGTCACTGTTCGACTGGGTTGGTACCACTATTTTACAGAGAATAACAATGCATATTATTAAAACGGAGAACCACGCGTTAGATAGTTATGTATTGGAACATGAATGAGTCGACTGGGGTAGTACCACTGCCTTATAAAACATCATAGTAACAGTTATTATAAGTATATCTACGCTGTAAGCAGTTTTGTAGCATCAATTACCTCGACTGGGGTAATACCACTCTCTTATAAATCATCATATTAAAACTTATTACATTTAGAACCTTGCAAGACAGTTTAATAATTTGAACGAGCTCGACTGGGGTAGTACCACACTCTTATAAACCACCATATAAATATTTATTATAATTAAAACCTTGCTAGATAGTTTTGTAGCATAAATAAGCTCGACTGGGGTAATACCAGTCTCAAAGAATACCGTTAAATGTTAGCTATGAAGATCAGCAGTACTTAAGACTACGAACTGGTAGACTCGTGTATCAGTGGTACTCACCAGCTCCCAACATGACGCTCGGATTGGACGTGTTGGTGCATGAGGTGATGGCCGCGATGATCACAGAGCCGTGGGTGATGGTATAAGTGTTGCCATCGCTGAACGAGAACTCCCCCGACGAGGACAACAGCGTAGGTGTCAAACCGTAGCCTTTGAAACCGATCTGTGGACAAACAGTGGTAAAAATACACTCGGTGTTTATGTCACCGACCAGCAGTTGACAGTAAAATCAAGTAATTTGTTGTATTGATTATTTAAAATTACGCGCATAGACGATTCTAGTAAGCGCCAGAAATAATAAATATTTATATATTTATATTAACTTATTTCTACTTTATTATACTAGGGGCTTTGCCCATGTTTTTCCACAAAACATAAAATAAAAAAAAAAACTTAAAGTCCGACGAATATGAGACATATGTTACTTTCTTCCCCACATTATTCTGCATCGATTGGTATCGGTCTCGACCCCATACCCCCAGCGGTTTCGGAGGAGATAGCGTGACAAGCTTTTGGCAGCGGCGGCGGCGGCGCCAGTTACTTTTTTTTAGAATAGAGAGATTATGTAACTGACCATTATTGGTGCGAAATATTCGCACGAGTCACCTAGTAACATCGAAATAAGATAACTAGAACGATAACTCTCATATGAATCTGCCAAAAATACGGCTCCACTTACTTACACTTGCAAAGGCAACACTCATACACGCAACAAAAATTAATGAACGTTCAAAATCAACTTTATTTCATAAAAGTTAATGTCTAAATATTAAATTTCTAGATCGAGATACGACGTTCTGCACCGCGCAAAAAATTAGACGTATCAAGTGTCAACTAGAGATTATTATGCACAGACTTTTATTGCCCCGCCCCCCTGCAGAGTTTTGGTGGGGTAATTTTTTTGCTTGAGTTACGTTTCTTGTCATCGTATTTCGATGACTAAGCAACTAAAACGTTATCAAACAATTTTGAACCGGTGGTATCTTCAGCTTAATAGTAGTAAAAGTTGATTTATATGTAGTTGTTTGAGTCCATTTCATGTAATAAAAAAAAATGTTGCTATTTTTTATGAAAAAATTTACAAAATTGGTGCAGTTTTATTCTTCCTTCTTCAAATTTATATGGGAGTACCATCGGAGGAATCCCTATCGGAAAGAAAATGAATCAGATAAGTAATGGCTATTTCTAATATTACTATTCTGTACCGATAGATTTGCTTACTGGCAGTTAAATTTTGACACATTATGGAAGATCTGTCAAACTATTGATAGTAAACAAATCTATCTTTAAATATAACATAGGGAACGGTCATTAATCAATTATGCGTGAAAATACATCCTAACTAATATGTATTATAAATGCGAAAGTTAGTTTGTTTTTTACGCTTTCACGCCTAAATCGCTGAACCGATTTTGATAAATTTCTGTACAGAGATCGAAGATGACGACCATCCCCCCTGAAGATGGTTATAGCTTACTTTTTATCCCGGTTACAAGCTACTTTTTATTCCGGTATAGGCTGCCTTTTATCCCGGTTATAGGCCACTTTTTATCCCGGAAAAGGATGTCCACGATTGAGGCCAACGCTGAGGTCTCGGGTTCGATCCCCGGGTCGGGTAAAGTGGTATTGGGTTTTTCTATTACGAAATGCTCAGTATCAGCCCGGAGTCTGGAATTTGTGCCCGGTATGGCGATAGGCTCGCCCCCTATCACATTATGGGACGGAGATACGCTCGGCGAAATGTGGGTGTACTGGTTACACCTCTGCCTACCCCTTCGGGAATTACAGGCGTGAGTGCGTATGTATGTATGTATTAAAACATCAGTTCTTATAAACAATACTTTCTGCACATTTCCGCATTGTAAGCACGACCTTGCTGATACAACAAAAATATTTATTAACACTTACTTGTGGTACCGTGGATTTGTTTCTGTATTTTTGAAGTGAAAACTTTAGGCGCGTTGAGCACTTTTTGGGTGAACAAAAATCATGGAACTCGCGTCATCGTCACCGAACGCTTTCCATGAGCTATATGTATACTGCGTATATATGTACATAGATATACCTGCGTGCGTTATTACTATACATTATATACAACGTGTTACAGAAAGGTGTGGTCATATTTTAGGGTCAATATACACTTTACAAATTACAATTCGCACTTAAAATTCGCAAGACATTCAAAAATTTCACGTTAATTTTAATCACTCGTTTATTAAGATCGATAAGATTGATGGCATCACTATTAATAATTATAAACGACACTCACTTTTTAATAAACTTGAATATGATGTATGCAATTCTACGGACATACGTACGTAACTTGTAATTTAAACACAAATTAACACCTGAAAGAGACTGTGTGCTGAAGACGATATAGGTAACATCCTCTAGAAGTATTTCAAAGATTTCATTCTTGGGTCTTTTATCTATGAATTTTGCTTAATACAGTCGACGAGCCTTTTCAAAGCTGTTATCAGTTTGTATTCGGTTAAAAATCAGTTTTTTGAGTCAGTTTAGTAAGTTGTACAACACAATTGACACCAAAATTTTCTTTTATATAGAGATTTTTATCAGGAACTAAAAAATGCTGAAATCGTCAAAATTTCTTTAATAAATACAACTTACAAGAAGAAAACCGTGTTTAGTTTTATTTTACACGTGATTCTGTTAATAGTACAGTAAGAAATTAGTTAAAGTTGGCCCCGGTTAGTAAATCGCGTTCACACGTTTCGATTTTAATTGATCGCATGAGATTAGAACGTGCATCGCGTTGGTTAACAAAATACTTAGCTTTTGTTGATTCAAGTGACTTGTTCAACTGTGTGTAACTGTCGCATCAAGGATCATCATTTTTGTTATTTTTTTATTATTTACCCTTAAAGCCAGTTACTCAGTTACTGAAGACAGAAATTATAAGCTCCTTTACTGGACACATTAATAATATTAATTGGCGTCACTTAATAACAAATATTCGTTTTTTTTAACAAATAGCTAATGGATACTTAAATTTAATTTAAGTCTCTGAGTACCGCATTAAGGAAAAATTTGTGTAGTCAAAATGGAGTTGGATTTTTCTGGTTATTTTTTTAAAAATATTTTGTTGTGAGTGTTCCAAGATCAATGGAATTGCCTAAAATCGGTAAGTATTTTGTTTATTTATTTTATTATATACATACATACGCACTAACGCCTATAATCCCCGAAGGGGTAGGCAAGGTGTAACCAGTACAATCACATTTCGCCGAGCGTATCTCCGTCCCACGATGTGATTGGGGGCGAGCCTATCGCCATACCGGGCACAATTCCAGACTTCGGGCTGATACTGAGCATAAGGTAATGTAATGAAAATATTTATTGAATCCATAACATTTTATACATAGTTTAGATTAATCTACAGACAGTCTAATTTTAACTCTACCGCCAGTTCGGAATGCTGTTTCGCTAGAGAAGAACAGACAAGAAACTCTAACGTTGCTCTTTTCAAAACTGATTTACAATATTGATACTACATTTATACAATTTTTAGAGTTCAGTAGGCCTAGTACAAGCTTTAATAGTTTTCGAAAACGATGAAAGTTTTCGTTTTCTCTCCATACGTCGAGTATCAGTAGCCTCTAGTGCGCACTATGATGAATTAAAACTAATATGAAATAATCATATTAAATCGAATATGAAATTAGTTTTCAAGCGATTCTTTTCTTTATTACCGTATGAATTACTAGTTTGACACTTCGACGATAGTAATTTTATACGAATTCGAAAACTGGGAACGTATTTGTAACTAATCCTACAGAGCAGCTCAATTTACAACTGCGCCACCGAGGCAGTTTTTAGTTATTTTACTATAATTGACTGCCTCGGTAATGACTGCCGGTGTAATGCGAATGCGTTACGAGTGAGGCTGACGTTGAGGCCTCGGGTTCGATCCGCGGGTAGGGTAACAATGATATTATGTTTTTCTGCTACGAATTGCTCAGTACCAGCCTGGAGTCTGGAATTTGTGCCCGGTATGGCGATAGGCTCGCCGCTCCCTATCACATCATGGGATACGCTCGGCGAAACCTACACACCTTACACCTTTGCCTACCCCTTCGGGGATTACAGGCGTGAGTGCGTATATTTTTTTATATTTACCTTAATGAATGATAATTATGCCTGACATGAATTACTTTAGCACGTTATTCATCATTAATTATACAAATTACTAATGACGACAATCATCAAATTGTTCAACATTAAAATGACATGTAATTAAGTTATGATATCATCATTTGTTATCGCTTTCTCTGTGACACAATTTATTTATTGTATTCTTAACCGACTTCAATAAAGGCGGAGGTTCTGAATTCGGCGCGTATCTGTTTGCTTTTTTTTATAAACACCGATTTCTCCGGCAATTGTGGAGCGATTTTATTGGAAAACAATTCATTCGATAGAGTTTAGCTGTGATGTGGTCCCATATAAATTTGGTTAAGATCTGATGACGGGGTACGGAATAAAAAAATAAAACTCCTCAACGGACAACAGTACACTCGTCGCGATTGTGTTAGTGTATTGGAATTTACATGCTATTGCTGTAACTACCACCAAAAATTGTAAAAAAAATAAGTTTGACAAATCTTTGGAGACGGTGCAATTTTATTTGGCCTGTAGCAACACAGGCACCTAAAGAGAATATGATAGATAGAATTTGTTATTTTTGACTTTTCAATGTTTTTATTTTGAAGTCGATTTCTAAGTTTGTCAAACTTTATTTTATGTCAATAGAACTCGCAGAAAGTTAATAAGTAGGTCTTTACCTATGAAATTGCCGTTCTCTACAAAAAAATACAATATTTTTTTGGCATTTTTTTAAATAATAATGAGACGAGTAGGTCGCTCGCCTGATGCTTAGCGCCACGCCTGCCCATAGAAGCAACACCACACAGAACTTTGAATTACAAAGCACTGCATGACATTGGACTGCGCTCGTCACCCCGAGACATAAGTTGTTAAGTCCCATAATGCCCAGTAATTTCACTGGCTTCAATGTCCTTCAAACCGGAACACAACAGTGCTTACACACTGTGTTGTTGCTTGGCGGCAGAAGTAGACGGCGCGGTGGTACCAACCCAGACGGCCTCCCGGGGGACCTACCACCTTGTAAAATTCTATTTTTATTAAGTAATCAAAGTAACCACCCATGCTATCGATGCATCTTTGCCAGCGCAGTGGCTATTTATCGATGCCCTTCTTGAAGAAATCGGCTGGACGGGACGCAACAGACTCGTTCAAAGGCATTCTGTACCTACTGCCTCTGGTAAATGAATAGGGCAGTTTCCTATATTTAATTTTATACATTAGTTTATAAGTGACAGACAATGATACGCAAAAGACAGCCTTTTATTAAAAAACAATCACAATTGGTTCAGAAATGTGCCCGCAATTATGACTTTTAAAATTGGTATGAGGAAAAGTGGGTGCGTAGTAGGGATATCTCACTATCTCGCTTGCACGCGTGCACCATAATAAACATTTTACACAGTGACGTCAAAGTTTGCGTCGTCTGTCATTTGACAATTACCCCTTCTACAGGATTTGAATGGCTTCTAACTTATTTATTTTTGGTCCGATTTATAAAATTCTTTCTGCAATAGATATTGGAGTAACGTAACTTATTGATTTAAATAATAAAAAAAATCTAGTCAACTACCCTATTGAATCCGTACACATTTTTTATGCCGGAACAAGCCGTTCATGCGGGTGGAGCAGCGAGCAAAAGCTAGTCTTTATATATAACATTCCAATTTTATTATTTACGCAGTAACATTAAGTAATCATTAACCATTTGCGGTTAGATGATACGTTCTTGATAATAATATACAGGGGGTGTTTAAAAACGTTGACTACTAGTTACTAGTTTATTGTCTACCTCAGTGGCGCAGTTGTAATGCGTACGCGTTACGACTGAGCCTGACGATGAGGTCTCGCGTTCGATCCTTGAGTCGGGTAACAGTGATATTGGGTTTTTCTATTACGAAACGCTCAGTATCAGCCCGGAGTCTGGAATTGTGCTCGGTATGGCGATAGGCTCGCCCCCTATCACATCATGGGACGGAAATATGCTCCGCGAAATGTGGGTGTACTGGTCACACCTCGGCCTACCCCTTCAGTGATTACAACCACATTTCGCGGAGCATATCTCCGTCCCACGATGTGATAAGGGATAAGCCTATCATCATACCGGGCATAATTCCAGACTCCGGGCTGATACTGAGCATTTTACGATAGAAAAACCCAATACCACTTTACCCGACCCGGGGATCGAACCCGAGACCTCAGCACAGTAGTCGTCCACGAACGAATTACAACTGCGTCACCGAGGCAATCAACATTAATTTACTCAGACTATGAAATGAAATGAAATGAAATAGTTTTATTAATCATGTAGGCAATTAAAATAGCGCTTATGACAAGTCAGTACAAAATAAACAAACTTATGTATAGAAATCATATCAACGAATGTATACATAACATACATAGCATCGTCAAATACACTAGGCAATTACACTAAATTGTTTATTTGTTGTCTTTTTATTTTACATTATTAACAGTATTTGTAATATGGAAACGTCCCATTATTAATTATTAAATATTTTGATTCGGTATGGACCACTGCATTTACCGAAACGGCACGAGTTTTAAAACTACCACCGGATCCAAAACGACCCAGCTTGAGAAGACCCGGCGAAACAAACTCAGTGGGCTTGTTTTTTGTCCGCTTACTATATTCTTGAAAAGCATGACTTGTCTTTTAAAAAATTGCCTATTTTCCGTTAGGTATTATTTATTCGCGATCGGTCGTCTTTTGTTTATTTGATATCGTTTTTTAAATCTATAAATTTAAAATATCATTTTGAAACACTCTGTATACAAAAATGTGGTCAAAAATTTGATAGCGGTCGCTTGATAGCTATATAAGTTAGGCAATGATAGAAAATATGACAATAACATATTTACCGTAGGTAAGTCAATTCAGATTCTACATCGCCTTGGTCTAGGGGCAGCGTATTAAGGCTAAGAACCGTGAGGCTCCCAGGTCGGGCGTTCACAATTTGTTTTTTTTTTATTGCATAAGCGCCGGCAAACGAGCCAGTGCGTCATCTGATGGTAAGTAATCTCCACCGCCCATGTACGCCCACAATATCAAAAGAGTCATGGGTGCGTTGCCGACCTTAAAGGAAAGGGATAATTAAGGGATTGGGAAGGGGAGGGGATTTGGGCCTCCGGATATTTCACTCACCGTACGAAACGCAGCAACAAACTGTTACTTTACATTGGTTTTCTGTGAGACATTGGTAACAACGAGCCGGCCCATTCCACCACCGCTTTGTGTATTCCGAGATTTCAATTCGAAAAATCGCACATGAATCTCGACTATCACATCATGGGACGGGAATAAGCTCGGCGAAATGTGCACTAGTTGTATATCTGCCTACTCCTTAGTGGATAAGGGTTTGACTTATGTTAATTTTAGCTAATTTCTCTCCCCGTTTCACCCGCGTGCATACTACTGCTCCGATCCTGTGTTTTATACAAAATTCAACCCCCCAGTCTAGTTTACAGTTTAGTGGGGTCATTTTATTGTTTGAGTTACGTTTCTTGTCATTTTATTTCGATGCCTAGTAAGCATATGTTTATAAGTTAAGCTATATGTTTCTAATTATTACGTAATTTTTTTTATATGCCTGCCTCGGTGGCGCAGTTGTAAATTGTAATGCGTACGCGCTACGATTGAGGCTAACGCTGAGGTCTCGGGTTCGATCCCCGAGTCGGGTAAAGTGGTATTGGGTTTTTCTATTATGAAATGCTCAGTAGGTATCAGCCCGGAGTCTGGAATTTGAGCCCAGTATGGCGATAGGCTCGCCCCCTATCACATCGTGGGACGGAGATACGCTCGGCGAAATGTGGGTGTACTGGTTACACCTCTGCCTACCCCTTCGGGGATTACAGGCGTGAGTGCGTATGTATGTATTTTTTTTTATAAAATAAATTGTAATCAAGCCCTACAGTAATATTTGGTGACTTGGCTTCTGAGTGATATACATCATAAAGCTAAATCACTAAGTAGTCCTGTACGGCATCACAACAACTACTACATCCGGCTCGAAGGACCAAAACATCATGTTTAGAAAATCAAGACTTTTGGAAGATATTTTTATTAAAACCTGGGTGTTTAAGGGAAGGGATGAAGATTGGGAAGGGACGGGAGAACTGGGCCTCCGGAAACCTCACTCACCGCATCAAACGCAAGAGCAAACTATCACATGACGTCAGTTTTTTTTGTCAGACAGTGGTAGTAACAAGACTGCCTCGGTGGCGCAGTATCAACCCGGAGTCTGGAATTGTGCCCGGTATGGCGATAGACTCACCCTCTGTTTCATCATAGGACGGAGATACGCTTGGCGAAATGTGAATGTACTGGCTATACCTCTGCCTACCCCTTCAAGGATTACAGGCGTGAGTGCGTATGTATGTAGTGGTACTAACCATTCGTGCTGAAGACGAAAATGTCTACAGCGTGGCGTCAATTATACTACAGGAAAAAACGTCAAGGATTTCTACCATGAGATGCAGTGGTCACTTCCCCAGGAGACGTGCTCACCGTCACTGGGCTCGTGATGACTATATCCTGTGGTACAACACATCTGAACACTTGAAGATCATGGAGACAAACTTGAAGAAAGTCACAGGTTCGAAACCAGCCAAAAAGAGCATACAAATAGGACTTATCTTAATCCAAATCTCTAACTCCTTTGGGATCAAGGGGTTAGCTAATTTATGTATAGTGATTTCTTATGTTTACGCGAATATTACACATTGAAATAAAAGTAGTTTATACGGATCTTATCGCGGTTTAATTTATATTTTAGTCCCGACGTTTCGAAAGCTTTTCAGCCTTCGTGGTCACGGCAGAGACTGAGGTGTAGGTCGTCTCGAAATGTTAATGTTACATTGCCTACCTTCATTTTAAGATTATACATTTATTTTTTAATTATTTAAAAAGTTAGTTGACACTAGACCGATCTACGCAGAAAGAGGTCACAGTGAGCTTACATTAAATGTATAATTGGATCCCAGGCTTGTGCAAGCTTCCAACCATCTTCTCTATTGAAATTTGCGTAGATCGGACTAATGTCAACTACTCGTAACTCCACCACGCTGGACGAATGCGGGTTGGCAGACTTCACATACCTTCGAAATTCTTATGTAGAACTTCTCAGTTATTTCGGTTTTTTCACGATGTTTCCTTCACTGTTAAAGCAAGTGATAATTAACAATTCATACACACGTACCTTAAGGATCGTAGCAAGTGGAAATCCGTTGTCTCTGCCTACCCCTATGGGAAACTGGCCGGAGTATAAGTATGTATGTAGCTTCGAAAAGTCAGAGGTGTATGCTCTTGGGGCTGGTTTTGAACCTACGATTTTTGTCTCGACAGTCCGTACCACTCCCTACTGAGCTGTCACTGCTTATGTATGTATAAAATTAATTAAGTAAGTATATAAAGTGATGTATATTTTAGGCAATAATATGTAATTATTAATTACGTAATCTACATTTATTATGAATACTAAGAATTGTAACATTATACTATGATTTAATTAAAAAGTCATTAGAACATAATTTGTATTATTTAATCACCAGTCAATTAATTACTTCAAATTGCATAGATCATTATAATAGGGTACTTGACTCGATTATTTTAATTATTTTAATCAATAAGTTACGTTCCCCAAAATCTATTATCGAAAGAATTATACAGTATGTAACAAAAACCCTGTTGGCCCTTGCTAGGTCGTGAATATTGTCTATTACAGCTTAATAAAAATAGTCTCTCTATTCTAAAAAAAAGTAACTGGCGCCGTCGCTGCCAAAAGCTTGTCACGCTATCTCCTCCGAAACTGCTGGGGGTATGGGGTCGAGACCGATACCAATCGATGCAGAAAAATGTGGGGAAGAAAGTAACATATGTCTCATATTCGTCGGACTTGTAAGTTTTTTTTTTATTTTATGTTTTGTGGACAAACATGGGCAAAGCACCTAGTTACATTAAAAAATAATAAACAGAAACGAGATATTATCCTTACACAGGCAGCTTAGAAAAATAAACATATTTGAAAAATGTTATTTTCATCTGAAAAGTGATGAACAGCTGACTCGTGTGTCGTACTGACTTAGCCGGGCGCTCACGCGGAGCGGCGCGTTTGATGTACGTAGACGCCACAACTTGCTATCTCGCTCTGGCTCCGAGTCATCGCTCTTGCAGAGGTAATCAATCGAAATACGGCTTATTACAAACAATTAAACTTTAAAAAATAAATATGATGACTTTATAGTCCCATTTTCGTATGCTTCGTTATTTCATTACGTTTGAATATCGATTCTGATATCACAGTTAAAACGCACGACAGGGTTTTTGTTACATCTAATATATAAAATTCTCGTGTCACAATGTTCGTTCCCATACTCCGCCGAAACGGCTGGACCGATTTTTATTAAATTTTGTGTGCATATCGGGTAGGTCTGAGAATCGGCCAACATCTATTTTTCATCCCCCTAAATGTTAAGGGTGGTCCACCCCAATTTTGTTTTTATTTTTTTATGATACAGCATTAAAAATACATATAACCCTAAATTTTCAACCCTCTACGATCAACCCCTATTTTTTAAAAGCGATATTAGTATTTTTCACTAGGCTACTTTAATCCTGGAAATAGGCATTCACGCGGACGGAGCCGCGGGCAACAGCTAGTATTGTATAAATCACTATATGGGACATAAGGTACTTTTATCCTGGAAAGTCCGTTCACGCGGGCGGAGCCGCGGGCACAAGCCAATTAATAATAATAAACAATTTTAAGTAAACAATATTTACACTTGTCAAAACAAATAGACAAGTACAACAAACATTTATAATCCTATTAATTAATGGTACTTAATTAGAAAAATAAATCAGGTTAAGTATACGACGGCGAAACTGTTAAAACATTTTTGTAAACAAGTTCTTTTGTGATATTTTCTCCGGTTGTACTGCTGGTTATAATTTTATTAAAACAGAGTGGCGCCAATATAGCGACATTAATGGATTATAGGTTTGAGTTTGTAAAATTTTCCAAGCAATAAAAACTTTTTAACAAAAATAAAACCGACTCAAAAACACACACACGCACACATTTTGTGTAACAGCAGTGAAACCGTGTGCCCTAAATGTTGTGGAAAGCCGTTTCGATAATGCAAATGGTCCATATCGACCCATATTACTTAACAATTCTAGACGATTCCTTAATAAAAGATATTGTAAAATTTATAGTTGCCTAGTGTATTTTGATGAGGTACACATTAGTTGATATGATTTCTATACATAAGTTTATTTATTTTGTACTGACTTGCCATAAGCGCTATTTTAATTGCCCACATGGTTAATAAAACTATTACATTTCATTTCAAAGAAATCCTGGTAATTGAACTTAGGTCCTTGCGATACAAGCTTTCGGTGCAAGGGCCACCCTCCTAATGTAGTACATAATCCCATCAGTACCTATTTGGTTAATACTTTAAGTCTACCTACCCCTAAAAGAAATTAGTAAATCAATTATTATTATTAAAAAAAAACTAAAATGATAAAAATAAAGACTTCAGTGCTATTGCAAATACTCCATTACGTTCATAGATAGAAAGCACCGACTCAATTTTTATATATCTCATTTTTTTGTTGGTTTTATGTTTGTTAAGGTTTATATTTTTAGTGAAATAATTATCAAAATAGGTGCATAAATGACGTAATCTTTCATCACCGATTTCAACCCTTTATGGGTGGATTTTTTTCTTGATATTAAAATTGGACCAACTTTGAGCTATACTTATTCGAATGAAAGAGAATCATCGAATCGGTCTACATTTGGCGGAATTCTGCGTCGTTATACATACAAAAAACGCGTCGAATTGGGAACCACCTCCGTTTTTATTTCGTCAGTAAAAAAATAACTAACTGTTTATTCTTTTTATAGACAGTAGAATTTCGGTTACTAAATGACATCATTTACAAGCTTAATTACTGACCTGTGTAACAGCGGCAACATGCGCCAGTGTCGGAATACTACTACATTTCTACAACAAATGTATCAAACTTAGGCTTTGCCAAAAAGGTTATTATAATGTAAAAGATTGGAAGACATAACAGCTTGGAATTGAGCCGCTCACTCCTTACAAAATTGGCTGTAGGTACATAGTTCTCTTTTTTATATAATATATTATTTAATATTGACTATTGGCGCAATATTAGTATGTAAGGGGATATTGACATTTTGAATTTTTTATTACTAATTATTTAATTTTGTCTTTTTTTTAATGTGAGTGCGAGTGCTAAGTATGTCTGGTATACTCTTAGCTCTCTCTTGAAAGGGCCAATCCAGGAATTTCTGTACATTACACTCGCATATATTCTTTAAAACAATGTCCGGACATTAAAAGAGGCCATAACCCATGAGTTTGTTTCGGCATTTCTTCTCATGGCTAGCCCCGAAATGCCGTCGCAAATGTAATGTAGCATGTAAAATAATTGACATGTAAAAGTGATATTTATGATCCAATTTACAGAATAAATTATTTGAATTTGAATAACAAAGTCGCTTAGTTTAATATATACCTACCAAAATCTTTGACCGCTAACATCAGCTGCTTCGGATCGTCCCAGATTTACATCTAGTGTAAAAATTTTGAAGACGAAAAATCAATCTTCTAACCAAACTACTGGTCCTGTTTGAGTGATATTTGGCACAAAGTCTTGCAACGTTGTCAGTTACATGCAAAGAGTTTAATGTATACTACTGGACGGGCTGTTTAGAAGTAAAATTGTATCACATAACGCGGGAGTTTGACAGCTCACAAACAGGGAGCGCAACTTAGTGGCACAATTTCTATGTATTGCGCCGCTTGTCTAGTAGTATACATTAAAGTCTTTGGTTACACATACATACATACGCACTCACGCCTGTAATCCCCGAAGGGGTAGGCAGAGGTGTAACCAGTACACCCACATTTCGCCGGGCGTATCTCCATCCCATAATGTGATAGGGGGCGAGCCTATCGCCATACCGGGCACAAATTCCAGACTCCGGGCTGATACTGAGCATTTCGTAATAGAAAAACCCAATACCACTTTACCCGACCCGGGGATCGAACCAGAGACCTCAGCGTCAGGCTCAATCGTAACGCGTACGCATTACAACAGTCATTATTATTATTGTTACGTGTTATTTATCAATTGCGAGTAACTTTTTAGCAATAATATTTTTCTAATTATTTTCATGAGGGATTATTTAATTACTTAATTACCGCTTAATCACTTCATTAGAGGGGAGGGGGGTGATCAGGTGTTTTGACCAGTATAAATAGACAACGAACGGGGTAAACAATTCAGTAACAACTAGCAATCAGTTGTGTGAACAATTAGATTATTAATATTAATATAGACAGCCTCCGTGGCGCAGCGGGCAAGTAGCCGGTTACGAAGCGAGAGGTCGTGGGTTCGATTCCCGCACCTAGACAAATGTTTGTCTCATTCACAAATATTTGTCTCAGGTCTGTGTGTTGTGGGTTGGCAAGTCCCTCGTAGTTGCTGATACCCACGATACAGGTTAACCTAGTGTGGGGTCAGGACTATGTGTGTGACTGTTGGACGTGTATTTATATATTATTATTAATATAAAAAAATAACATTTGTTTTGTGTTGTTGGACCATAAATCCCACGTGGTGTGTGTATTTGTGTTGTTGGAGCCGTGTGTCTGTTGAATGTTTTTAACCGACTCAAAAAGGAACTTCTGTATTCGATACGTATGTATGCTCATTTTATTCATTGACTACGTTGAAGTTATGGTTAAGAAGTGTGGAGTAGGACCAAAGAATTTAATGTATACTACTAGAGAAGCTATTACATAGAAATTGTACCACTAATATACCATTAAGTTGCGGTCAATTGACAGTAACTCAATATTGACATCTCGCTTACACTCAACTAGAACCCCTATCCCTATTTTTTCGTGCATAATAGCTTCATCCATCGACAATCGGATGACCGATGAAAATGAATTATGAGAAAACAATCACTGTTTATCTAATGGATAATGATACTGCCCTTATTCCACTCGCAATGGGGTCGGCGCGTAAATAAAACAACGTATTTTCATCCTACGTGCATTGTTACATCGAGTTAAAAATTGTCATTAGTAGTTGTCATTGACTCAGATGACATGTTTATAATTCTGTCACTGGGTGTATAACTGCTAGTGGTAAATACATCAACATATGTTCATCTTGTGTGTATCGTAAGATCGAGTTATATCATTTGTCACTCGTAGTTGTCATTGACTCAGTTGACATGTTTATATTTCTGTCACTGGGTGTATGATAGTTGCTAGTGGTAAATAAATCAACGTGATTTCATCTTGTGTGTATTGTAAGATCGAGTTATATAATTTGTCACTCGTAGTTGTCATTGACTCAGTTGACATGTTTATATTTCTGTCACTGGGTGTATGATAGTTGCTAGTGGTAAATAAATCAACGTGATTTCATCTTGTGTGTATTGTAAGATCGAGTAATATAATTTGTCACTCGTAGTTGTCATTGCCTCAGTTGACATGTTTATAATTCTGTCACTGGGTGTATGATAGCTGCTAGTGGTAAATAAATCAACGTGATTTCATCTTGTGTGTATCGTAAGATCGAGTTATATCATTTGTCACTCGTAGTTGTCATTGACTCAGTTGACATGTTTATCATTCTGTCACTGGGTGTGTGATAGCTGCTAGTGGTAAATAAATCAACGTGATTTCATCTTGTGTGTATCGTAAGATCGAGTTATATCATTTGTCACTCGTAGTTGTCATTGACTCAGTTGACATGTTTATCATTCTGTCACTGGGTGTGTGATAGCTGCTAGTGGTAAATAAATCAACGTGATTTCATCCTGTGTATCATTGCAGCGAGTTATAATAATGTCACTCGTAGTTGTCATTGACTCAGTTGACATGTCTATAATTCTGCCACTGGGTGTATGATAGCTGCTAGTGGTAAATAAATCAACGTGATTTCATCTTGTGTGTATCGTAAGATCGAGTTATATCATTTGTCAATCGTAGTTGTCATTGACTCAGTTGACATGTTTATAATTCTGTCACTGGGTGTATGACAGCTGCTAGTGGTAAATAAATCAACGTGATTTCATCTTGTGTGTATTGTAAGATCGAGTTATATAATTTGTCACTCGTAGTTGTCATTGACTCAGTTGACATGTTTATAATTCTGTCACTGGGTGTATGATAGCTGCTAGTGGTAAATAAATCAACGTGATTTCATCTTGTGTGTATCGTAAGATCGAGTTATATAATTTGTCACTCGTAGTTGTCATTGCCTCAGTTGACATGTTTATAATTCTGCCACTGGGTGTATGATAGTTGCTAGTGGTAAATAAATCAACGTGATTTCATCTTGTGTGTATCGTAAGATCGAGTTATATCATTTGTCACTCGTAGTTGTCATTGACTCAGTTGACATGTTTATATTTCTGTCACTGGGTGTATGATAGTTGCTAGTGGTAAATAAATCAACGTGATTTCATCTTGTGTGTATTGTAAGATCGAGTTATATAATTTGTCACTCGTAGTTGTCATTGCCTCAGTTGACATGTTTATAATTCTGTCACTGGGTGTATGATAGCTGCTAGTGGTAAATAAATCAACGTGATTTCATCTTGTGTGTATTGTAAGATCGAGTAATATAATTTGTCACTCGTAGTTGTCATTGCCTCAGTTGACATGTTTATAATTCTGTCACTGGGTGTATGATAGCTGCTAGTGGTAAATAAATCAACGTGATTTCATCTTGTGTGTATCGTAAGATCGAGTTATATCATTTGTCACTCGTAGTTGTCATTGACTCAGTTGACATGTTTATCATTCTGTCACTGGGTGTGTGATAGCTGCTAGTGGTAAATAAATCAACGTGATTTCATCCTGTGTATCATTGCAGCGAGTTATAATAATGTCACTCGTAGTTGTCATTGACTCAGTTGACATGTCTATAATTCTGCCACTGGGTGTATGATAGCTGCTAGTGGTAAATAAATCAACGTGATTTCATCTTGTGTGTATCGTAAGATCGAGTTATATCATTTGTCAATCGTAGTTGTCATTGACTCAGTTGACATGTTTATAATTCTGTCACTGGGTGTATGACAGCTGCTAGTGGTAAATAAATCAACGTGATTTCATCTTGTGTGTATCGTAAGATCGAGTTTTATCATTTGTCACTCGTAGTTGTCATTGACTCAGTTGACATGTTTATAATTCTGTCACTGGGTGTGTGATAGCTGCTAGTAGTAAATAAATCAACGTGATTTCATCCTGTGTGTCGTTGCAGCAAGTTAAGATTCTGTCACTCGTAGTTGTCATTAACTCAGTTGACATGTTTATCATTCTGTCACTGGGTGTATGATAGCTGCTAGTGGTAAATAAATCAACGTGATTTCATCCTGTGTGTCGTTGCAGCAAGTTAAGATTCCGTCACTCGTAGTTGTCATTAACTCAGTTGACATGTTTATCATTCTGTCACTGGGTGTATGATAGCTGCTAGTGGTAAATAAATCAACGTGATTACATCCTGTGTGTCGTTCCAGCAAGTTAAGATTCTATCACTCGTAGTTGTCATTAACTCAGTTGACATGTTTATCATTCTGTCACTGGGTGTGTGATAGCTGCTAGCGGTGAATAAATCAACGTGATTTCATCCTGTGTGTCGTTACAGCGAATTATAATAATGTCACTCGTAGTTGTCATTGGCTCAGATGACATGTTTATAATTCTGTCACTGGGTGAATGATAACCGCTAGTGGTAAATAAATCAACGTGATTTCATCTTGTGTGTATCGTAAGATCGAGTTTTATCATTTGTCACTCGTAGTTGTCATTGACTCAGTTGACATGTTTATAATTCTGTCACTGGGTGTATGATAGCTGCTAGTGGTAAATAAATCAACGTGATTTCACCTGTATGTCGTTGCAGTGAGTTATGTCATTGTCCCTCGTAGTTGTCATTGACTCAGTTGACATGTTTATAATTCTGTCACTGGGTGTATGATAGCTGCTAGTGGTAAATAAATCAACGTGATTTCATCTTGTGTGTATCGTAAGATCGAGTTATATCATTTGTCACTCGTAGTTGTCATTGACTCAGTTGACATGTTTATAATTCTGTCACTGAGTGTGTGATAGCTGCTAGTGGTAAATAAGTCAACGTGATTTCATCTTGTGTGTATCGTAAGATCGAGTTTTATCATTTGTCACTCGTAGTTGTCATTGACTCAGTTGACATGTTTATAATTCTGTCACTGGGTGTGTGATAGCTGCTAGTGGTAAATAAGTCAACGTGATTTCATCTTGTGTGTATCGTAAGATCGAGTTTTATCATTTGTCACTCGTAGTTGTCATTGACTCAGTTGACATGTTTATAATTCTGTCACTGAGTGTGTGATAGCTGCTAGTGGTAAATAAGTCAACGTGATTTCATCTTGTGTGTATCGTAAGATCGAGTTTTATCATTTGTCACTCGTAGTTGTCATTGACTCAGTTGACATGTTTATAATTCTGTCACTGGGTGTGTGATAGCTGCTAGTGGTAAATAAATCAACGTGTTTTCATCCTTTGTCGTTGCAGCGAGTTATGTCATTGTCCCTCGTAGTTGTCATTGACTCAGTTGACATGTTTATCATTCTGTCACTGGGTGTGTGATAGCTGCTAGTAGTAAATTAATCAACGTGATTTCATCCTGTGTGTCGTTGCAGCAAGTTAAGATTCTGTCACTCGTAGTTGTCATTAACTCAGTTGACATGTTTATCATTCTGTCACTGGGTGTATGATAGCTGCTAGTGGTAAATAAATCAACGTGATTACATCCTGTGTGTCGTTGCAGCGAGTTAAGATTCCGTCACTCATAGTTGTCATTAACTCAGTTGACATGTTTATCATTCTGCCACTGGGTGTATGATAGCTGCTAGTGGTAAATAAATCAACGTGATTTCATCTTGTGTGTATCGTAAGATCGAGTTATATCATTTGTCAATCGTAGTTGTCATTGACTCAGTTGACATGTTTATAATTCTGTCACTGGGTGTGTGATAGCTGCTAGTGGTAAATAAGTCAACGTGATTTCATCTTGTGTGTATCGTAAGATCGAGTTTTATCATTTGTCACTCGTAGTTGTCATTGACTCAGTTGACATGTTTATAATTCTGTCACTGGGTGTGTGATAGCTGCTAGTGGTAAATAAATCAACGTGTTTTCATCCTGTGTCGTTGCAGCGAGTTATGTCATTGTCCCTCGTAGTTGTCATTGACTCAGTTGACATGTTTATCATTCTGTCACTGGGTGTGTGATAGCTGCTAGTAGTAAATTAATCAACGTGTTTTCATCCTGTGTCGTTGCAGCGAGTTATGTCATTGTCCCTCGTAGTTGTCATTGACTCAGTTGACATGTTTATAATTCTGTCACTGGGTGTATGATAGCTGCTAGTGGTAAATAAATCAACGTGATTTCATCCTGTGTAACATTGCAGCGAGTTATAATGTCACTCGTAGTTGTCATTGACTCAGTTGACATGTCTATAATTCTGTCACTGGGTGTATGATAGCTGCTAGTGGTAAATACATCAACATATGTTCATCCTACGTGTATCGTAAGATCGAGTTATATCATTTGTCTCTCGTAGTTGTCATTAACTCAGTTGACATGTTTATAATTCTGTCACTGGGTGTGTGATAGCTGCTAGTGGTAAATAAATCGACGTGATTTCATCATGTGTCGTTGCAGCGAGTTATAATAATGTCACCCGTAGTTGTCATTAACTCAGTTGACATGTTCATCATTCTGTCACTGGGTGTATGATAGCTGCTAGTGGTAAATAAATCAACGTGATTTCATCCTGTGTGTCGTTGCAGCGAGTTAAGATTCTGTCACTCGTAGTTGTCATTAACTCAGTTGACATGTTTATCATTCTGTCACTGTGTGTGTGATAGCTGCTAGTGGTAAATAAATCAACGTGATTTCATTCTGTGTATCATTGCAGCGAGTTATAATAATGTCACTCGTAGTTCTCATTGACTCAGATGACATGTTTATAATTCTGTCACTGGGTGTATGATAGCTGCAACTGGTAAATAAATCAACGTGATTTCATCCTATGTATCATTGCAGCGAGTTATAATAATGTCACTCGTAGTTGTCATTGACTCAGTTGACTTGTTTATAATTCTGTCACTGAGTGTATGGTAGCTGCTAGTGGTAAATAAATCACCCTGTTTTCATCTTGTGTGTGTCGTAACTTCGAGTTAAATCATTTGCCACTCGTAGTTGTCATTAACTTAGTTGACATGATTAAAATTCTGTCACTGGATGTATGATAGCTGCTAGTGGTAAATAAATCAACGTGATTTCATCCTGTGTATCATTGCAGCGAGTTATAATAATGTCACTCGTAGTTGTCATTGACTCAGTTGACATGTTTATCATTCTGTCACTGGGTGTATGATAGCTGCTAGTGGTAAATAAATCAACGTGATTTTATCTTGTGTGTGTCGTAAGATCGAGTTATATCATTTGTCCCTCGTAGTTGTCATTAACTCAGTTGACATGTTTATAGTTCTGTCACTGGGTGTATGATAGCTGCTAGTGGTAAATAAATCGAAGTGATTTCATCCTGTGTCGTTGCAGCGAGTTATAATAATGTCACCCGTAGTTGTCATTAACTCAGTTGACATGTTCATCATTCTGTCACTGGGTGTATGATAGCTGCTAGTGGTAAATAAATCAACGTGATTTCATCCTGTGTGTCGTTGCAGCGAGTTAAGATTCCGTCACTCGTAGTTGTCATTAACTCAGTTGAAATGTTTATCATTCTGTCACTGGGTGTGTGATAGCTGCTAGTGGTAAATAAATCGACGTGATTTCATCCTGTGTCGTTGCAGCGAATTATAATAATGTCACTCGTAGTTGTCATTGACTCAGTTGACATGTTTATCATTCTGTCACTGGGTGTGTGATAGCTGCTAGTGGTAAATAAATCGAAGTGATTTCATCCTGTGTCGTTGCAGCGAGTTATAATAATGTCACCCGTAGTTGTCATTAACTCAGTTGACATGTTCATCATTCTGTCACTGGGTGTATGATAGCTGCTAGTGGTAAATAAATCAACGTGATTTCATCCTGTGTGTCGTTGCAGCGAGTTAAGATTCCGTCACTCGTAGTTGTCATTAACTCAGTTGACATGTTTATCATTCTGTCACTGGGTGTGTGATAGCTGCTAGTGGTAAATAAATCGACGTGATTTCATCCTGTGTCGTTGCAGCGAGTTATAATAATGTCAGTCGTAGTTGTCATTGACTCAGTTGACATGTCTATAATTCTGTCACTGGGTGTATTATAGCTGCTAGTGGTAAATACATCAACATATGTTCATCCTACGTGTATCGTAAGATCGAGTTATATCATTTGTCACTCGTAGTTGTCATTAACTCAGTTGACATGTTTATAATTCTGTCACTGGGTGTGTGATAGCTGCTAGTGGTAAATAAATCGACGTGATTTCATCCTGTGTCGTTGCAGCGAGTTATAATAATGTCACCCGTAGTTGTCATTAACTCAGTTGACATGTTCATCATTCTGTCACTGGGTGTATGATAGCTGCTAGTGGTAAATAAATCAACGTGATTTCATCCTGTGTGTCGTTGCAGCAAGTTAAGATTCCGTCACTCGTAGTTGTCATTAACTCAGTTGACATGTTTATCATTCTGTCACTGGGTGTATGATAGCTGCTAGTAGTAAATAAATCAACGTGATTACATCCTATGTGTCGTTGCAGCAAGTTAAGATTCTGTCACTCGTAGTTGTCATTAACTCAGTTGACATGTTTATCATTCTGTCACTGGGTGTGTGATAGCTGCTAGCGGTAAATAAATCAACGTGATTTCATCCTGTGTGTCGTTACAGCGAATTATAATAAAGTCACTCGCAGTTGTCATTGCCTCAGTTGACATGTTTATCATTCTGTCACTGGGTGTATGATAGCTGCTAGTGGTAAATAAATCAACGTGATTTCATCTTGTGTGTATCGTAAGATCGAGTTATATCATTTGTCACTCGTAGTTGTCATTGACTCAGTTGACATGTTTATAATTCTGTCACTGGGTGTGTGATAGCTGCTAGTGGTAAATAAATCGACGTGATTTCATCCTGTGTCGTTGCAGCGAGTTATAATAATGTCACTCGTAGGTGTCATTGACTCAGTTGACATGTTTATCATTCTGTCACTGGGTGTGTGATAGCTGCTAGTAGTAAATTAATCAACGTGATTTCATCCTGTGTGTCGTTGCAGCAAGTTAAGATTCTGTCACTCGTAGTTGTCATTAACTCAGTTGACATGTTTATCATTCTGTCACTGGCTGTGTGATAGCTGCTAGTGGTAAATAAATCAACGTGATTTCATCCTGTGTGTCGTTGCAGCAAGTTATAATAATGTCAGTCGTAGTTGTCATTGACTCAGTTGACATGTCTATAATTCTGTCACTGGGTGTATTATAGCTGCTAGTGGTAAATACATCAACATATGTTCATCCTACGTGTATCGTAAGATCGAGTTATATCATTTGTCACTCGTAGTTGTCATTAACTCAGTTGACATGTTTATAATTCTGTCACTGGGTGTGTGATAGCTGCTAGTGGTAAATAAATCGACGTGATTTCATCCTGTGTCGTTGCAGCGAGTTATAATAATGTCACCCGTAGTTGTCATTAACTCAGTTGACATGTTCATCATTCTGTCACTGGGTGTGTGATAGCTGCTAGCGGTAAATAAATCAACGTGATTTCATCCTGTGTGTCGTTACAGCGAATTATAATAAAGTCACTCGCAGTTGTCATTGCCTCAGTTGACATGTTTATCATTCTGTCACTGGGTGTATGATAGCTGCTAGTGGTAAATAAATCAACGTGATTTCATCTTGTGTGTATCGTAAGATCGAGTTATATCATTTGTCACTCGTAGTTGTCATTGACTCAGTTGACATGTTTATAATTCTGTCACTGGGTGTGTGATAGCTGCTAGTGGTAAATAAATCGACGTGATTTCATCCTGTGTCGTTGCAGCGAGTTATAATAATGTCACTCGTAGGTGTCATTGACTCAGTTGACATGTTTATCATTCTGTCACTGGGTGTGTGATAGCTGCTAGTAGTAAATTAATCAACGTGATTTCATCCTGTGTGTCGTTGCAGCAAGTTAAGATTCTGTCACTCGTAGTTGTCATTAACTCAGTTGACATGTTTATCATTCTGTCACTGGCTGTGTGATAGCTGCTAGTGGTAAATAAATCAACGTGATTTCATCCTGTGTGTCGTTGCAGCAAGTTATAATAATGTCAGTCGTAGTTGTCATTGACTCAGTTGACATGTCTATAATTCTGTCACTGGGTGTATTATAGCTGCTAGTGGTAAATACATCAACATATGTTCATCCTACGTGTATCGTAAGATCGAGTTATATCATTTGTCACTCGTAGTTGTCATTAACTCAGTTGACATGTTTATAATTCTGTCACTGGGTGTGTGATAGCTGCTAGTGGTAAATAAATCGACGTGATTTCATCCTGTGTCGTTGCAGCGAGTTATAATAATGTCACCCGTAGTTGTCATTAACTCAGTTGACATGTTCATCATTCTGTCACTGGGTGTATGATAGCTGCTAGTGGTAAATAAATCAACGTGATTTCATCCTGTGTGTCGTTGCAGCAAGTTAAGATTCCGTCACTCGTAGTTGTCATTAACTCAGTTGACATGTTTATCATTCTGTCACTGGGTGTATGATAGCTGCTAGTAGTAAATAAATCAACGTGATTACATCCTGTGTGTCGTTGCAGCAAGTTAAGATTCTGTCACTCGTAGTTGTCATTAACTCAGTTGACATGTTTATCATTCTGTCACTGGGTGTGTGATAGCTGCTAGCGGTAAATAAATCAACGTGATTTCATCCTGTGTGTCGTTACAGCGAATTATAATAAAGTCACTCGCAGTTGTCATTGCCTCAGTTGACATGTTTATCATTCTGTCACTGGGTGTATGATAGCTGCTAGTGGTAAATAAATCAACGTGATTTCATCTTGTGTGTATCGTAAGATCGAGTTATATCATTTGTCACTCGTAGTTATCATTGACTCAGTTGACATGTTTATAATTCTGTCACTGGGTGTGTGATAGCTGCTAGTGGTAAATAAATCGACGTGATTTCATCCTGTGTCGTTGCAGCGAGTTATAATAATGTCACTCGTAGTTGTCATTGACTCAGTTTACATGTTTATCATTCTGTCACTGGGTGTGTGATAGCTGCTAGTAGTAAATTAATCAACGTGATTTCATCCTGTGTGTCGTTGCAGCAAGTTAAGATTCTGTCACTCGTAGTTGTCATTAACTCAGTTGACATGTTTATCATTCTGTCACTGGGTGTGTGATAGCTGCTAGTGGTAAATAAATCAACGTGATTTCATCCTGTGTGTCGTTGCAGCAAGTTAAGATTCCGTCACTCGTAGTTGTCATTAACTCAGTTGACATGTTTATCATTCTGTCACTGGGTGTATGATAGCTGCTAGTGGTAAATAAATCAACGTGATTACATCCTGTGTGTCGTTGCAGCGAGTTATAATAATGTCACTCGTAGTTGTCATTGACTCAGTTGACATGTTTATCATTCTGTCACTGGGTGTGTGATAGCTGCTAGTGGTAAATAAATCAACGTGATTTCATCCTGTGTGTCGTTGCAGCAAGTTAAGATTCCGTCACTCGTAGTTGTCATTAACTCAGTTGACATGTTTATCATTCTGTCACTGGGTGTATGATAGCTGCTAGTGGTAAATAAATCAACGTGATTTCATCCTGTGTGTCGTTGCAGCAAGTTAAGATTCCGTCACTCGTAGTTGTCATTAACTCAGTTGACATGTTTATCATTCTGTCACTGGGTGTATGATAGCTGCTAGTGGTAAATAAATCAACGTGATTACATCCTGTGTGTCGTTGCAGCGAGTTATAATAATGTCACTCGTAGTTGTCATTGACTCAGTTGACATGTTTATCATTCTGTCACTGGGTGTGTGATAGCTGCTAGTGGTAAATAAATCAACGTGATTTCATCCTGTGTGTCGTTGCAGCAAGTTAAGATTCCGTCACTCGTAGTTGTCATTAACTCAGTTGACATGTTTATCATTCTGTCACTGGGTGTATGATAGCTGCTAGTGGTAAATAAATCAACGTGATTTCATCCTGTGTGTCGTTGCAGCGAGTTATAATAATGTCACTCGTAGTTGTCATTGACTCAGTTGACATGTTTATAATTCTGTCACTGGGTGTGTGATAGCTGCTAGTGGTAAATAAATCGACGTGATTTCATCCTGTGTCGTTGCAGCGAGTTATAATAATGTCACTCGTAGGTGTCATTGACTCAGTTGACATGTTTATCATTCTGTCACTGGGTGTGTGATAGCTGCTAGTAGTAAATTAATCAACGTGATTTCATCCTGTGTGTCGTTGCAGCAAGTTAAGATTCTGTCACTCGTAGTTGTCATTAACTCAGTTGACATGTTTATCATTCTGTCACTGGCTGTGTGATAGCTGCTAGTGGTAAATAAATCAACGTGATTTCATCCTGTGTGTCGTTGCAGCAAGTTATAATAATGTCAGTCGTAGTTGTCATTGACTCAGTTGACATGTCTATAATTCTGTCACTGGGTGTATTATAGCTGCTAGTGGTAAATACATCAACATATGTTCATCCTACGTGTATCGTAAGATCGAGTTATATCATTTGTCACTCGTAGTTGTCATTAACTCAGTTGACATGTTTATAATTCTGTCACTGGGTGTGTGATAGCTGCTAGTGGTAAATAAATCGACGTGATTTCATCCTGTGTCGTTGCAGCGAGTTATAATAATGTCACCCGTAGTTGTCATTAACTCAGTTGACATGTTCATCATTCTGTCACTGGGTGTATGATAGCTGCTAGTGGTAAATAAATCAACGTGATTTCATCCTGTGTGTCGTTGCAGCAAGTTAAGATTCCGTCACTCGTAGTTGTCATTAACTCAGTTGACATGTTTATCATTCTGTCACTGGGTGTATGATAGCTGCTAGTAGTAAATAAATCAACGTGATTACATCCTGTGTGTCGTTGCAGCAAGTTAAGATTCTGTCACTCGTAGTTGTCATTAACTCAGTTGACATGTTTATCATTCTGTCACTGGGTGTGTGATAGCTGCTAGCGGTAAATAAATCAACGTGATTTCATCCTGTGTGTCGTTACAGCGAATTATAATAAAGTCACTCGCAGTTGTCATTGCCTCAGTTGACATGTTTATCATTCTGTCACTGGGTGTATGATAGCTGCTAGTGGTAAATAAATCAACGTGATTTCATCTTGTGTGTATCGTAAGATCGAGTTATATCATTTGTCACTCGTAGTTATCATTGACTCAGTTGACATGTTTATAATTCTGTCACTGGGTGTGTGATAGCTGCTAGTGGTAAATAAATCGACGTGATTTCATCCTGTGTCGTTGCAGCGAGTTATAATAATGTCACTCGTAGTTGTCATTGACTCAGTTTACATGTTTATCATTCTGTCACTGGGTGTGTGATAGCTGCTAGTAGTAAATTAATCAACGTGATTTCATCCTGTGTGTCGTTGCAGCAAGTTAAGATTCTGTCACTCGTAGTTGTCATTAACTCAGTTGACATGTTTATCATTCTGTCACTGGGTGTGTGATAGCTGCTAGTGGTAAATAAATCAACGTGATTTCATCCTGTGTGTCGTTGCAGCAAGTTAAGATTCCGTCACTCGTAGTTGTCATTAACTCAGTTGACATGTTTATCATTCTGTCACTGGGTGTATGATAGCTGCTAGTGGTAAATAAATCAACGTGATTACATCCTGTGTGTCGTTGCAGCGAGTTATAATAATGTCACTCGTAGTTGTCATTGACTCAGTTGACATGTTTATCATTCTGTCACTGGGTGTGTGATAGCTGCTAGTGGTAAATAAATCAACGTGATTTCATCCTGTGTGTCGTTGCAGCAAGTTAAGATTCCGTCACTCGTAGTTGTCATTAACTCAGTTGACATGTTTATCATTCTGTCACTGGGTGTATGATAGCTGCTAGTGGTAAATAAATCAACGTGATTTCATCCTGTGTGTCGTTGCAGCGAGTTATAATAATGTCACTCGTAGTTGTCATTGACTCAGTTGACATGTTTATCATTCTGTCACTGGGTGTGTGATAGCTGCTAGTAGTAAATTAATCAACGTGATTTCATCCTGTGTGTCGTTGCAGCAAGTTAAGATTCTGTCACTCGTAGTTGTCATTAACTCAGTTGACATGTTTATCATTCTGTCACTGGGTGTATGATAGCTGCTAGTGGTAAATAAATCAACGTGATTACATCCTGTGTGTCGTTGCAGCGAGTTAAGATTCCGTCACTCATAGTTGTCATTAACTCAGTTGACATGTTTATCATTCTGCCACTGGGTGTATGATAGCTGCTAGTGGTAAATAAATCAACGTGATTTCATCTTGTGTGTATCGTAAGATCGAGTTATATCATTTGTCAATCGTAGTTGTCATTGACTCAGTTGACATGTTTATAATTCTGTCACTGGGTGTATGACAGCTGCTAGTGGTAAATAAATCAACGTGATTTCATCTTGTGTGTATCGTAAGATCGAGTTTTATCATTTGTCACTCGTAGTTGTCATTGACTCAGTTGACATGTTTATAATTCTGTCACTGGGTGTATGATAGCTGCTAGTGGTAAATAAATCAACGTGATTTCATCCTGTGTGTCGTTGCAGCGAGTTATAATAATGTCACTCATAGTTGTCATCGACTCAGTTGACATGTTTATCATTCTGTCACTGGGTGTATGATAGCTGCTAGTGGTAAATAAATCAACGTGATTTCATCCTGTGTATCATTGCAGCTAGTTATAATAATGTCACTCGTAGTTGTCATTGACTCAGATGACATGTTTATAATTCTGTCACTGGGTGTATGATAGCTGCTAGTGGTAAATAAATCAACGTGATTTCATCCTGTGTATCATTGCAGCGAGTTATAAAGTCACTCGTAGTTGTCATTGACTCAGTTGACATGTTTATAATTCTGTCACTGGGTGTATGACAGCTGCTAGTGGTAAATAAATCAACGTGATTTCATCTTGTGTGTATCGTAAGATCGAGTTTTATCATTTGTCACTCGTAGTTGTCATTGACTCAGTTGACATGTTTATAATTCTGTCACTGGGTGTATGATAGCTGCTAGTGGTAAATAAATCAACGTGATTTCATCCTGTGTGTCGTTGCAGCGAGTTATAATAATGTCACTCATAGTTGTCATCGACTCAGTTGACATGTTTATCATTCTGTCACTGGGTGTATGATAGCTGCTAGTGGTAAATAAATCAACGTGATTTCATCCTGTGTATCATTGCAGCTAGTTATAATAATGTCACTCGTAGTTGTCATTGACTCAGATGACATGTTTATAATTCTGTCACTGGGTGTATGATAGCTGCTAGTGGTAAATAAATCAACGTGATTTCATCCTGTGTATCATTGCAGCGAGTTATAATGTCACTCGTAGTTGTCATTGACTCAGTTGACATGTCTATAATTCTGTCACTGGGTGTATGATAGCTGCTAGTGGTAAATACATCAACATATGTTCATCCTTCGTGTATCGTAAGATCGAGTTATATCATTTGTCACTCGTAGTTGTCATTGACTCAGTTGACATGTCTATGATTCTGCCACTGGGTGTATGATAGCTGCTAGTGGTAAATAAATCAACGTGATTTTATCTTGTGTGTGTCGTAAGATCGAGTTATATCATTTGTCCCTCGTAGTTGTCATTAACTCAGTTGACATGTTTATAGTTCTGTCACTGGGTGTATGATAGCTGCTAGTGGTAAATAAATCAACATATGTTCATCCTACGTGTATCGTTACATCGAGTTATATAATTTTCACTCGTAGTTGTCATTGACTCAGTTGACATGTCTATATTTCTGTCACTGGGTGTATGATAGCTGCTAGTGGTAAATAAATCAACGTGATTTCATCCTGTATGTCGTTGCAGCGAGTTATAATAATGTCACTCGTAGTTGTCATTGACTCAGTTGGCATGTTTATCATTCTGTCACTGGGTGTGTGATAGCTGCTTGTGGTAAATTAATCAACGTGATTTCATCCTGTGTGTCGTTGCAGCCAGATAAGATTCTGTCACTCGTAGTTGTCATTAACTCAGTTGACATGTTTATCATTCTGTCACTGGGTGTATGATAGCTGCTAGTGGTAAATAAATCAACATATGTTGTGTGTAATAACTATAACGAATGGACAGCAACATCGAGTCTCCATCATTAATACCTTGTCTATCTAGTGTAGTTGTCACTGACTCAGTTGACATGTTTGTAATTCTGTCACTGGGTGTGTAATGACTATAACGAATGGACAGCAACATCGAGTCTCCATCATTAATACCTTGTCTATCTAGTGTAGTTGTCACTGACTCAGTTGACATGTTTGTAATTCTGTCACTGGGTGTGTAATGACTATAACGAATGGACAGCAACATCGAGTCTCCATCATTAATACCTTGTCTATCTAGTGTAGTTGTCACTGACTCAGTTGACATGTTTGTAATTCTGTCACTGGGTGTGTAATGACTATAACGAATGGACAGCAACATAGAGTCTCCATCATTAATACCTTGTCTATCTAGTGTAGTTGTCACTGACTCAGTTGACATGTTTGTAATTCTGTCACTGGGTGTGTAATGACTATAACGAATGGACAGCAACATCGAGTCTCCATCATCAATACCTTGTCTATCTAGTGTAGTTGTCACTGACTTAGTTGACATGTTTGTAATTCTGTCACTGGGTGTATGATAGCTCCTAGTGGTAAATAAATCAACGTGATTTCATCTTGTGTGTATCGTAAGATCGAGTTTTATCATTTGTTACTCGTAGTTGTCATTGCCTCAGTTGACATGTTTATCATTCTGTCACTGGGTGTATGATAGCTGCTAGTGGAAAATAAATCAACGTGATTTCATCTTGTGTGTATCGTAAGATCGAGTTTTATCATTTGTCACTCGTAGTTGTCATTGACTTAGTTGACATGTTTATCATTCTGTCACTGGGTGTATGATAGCTGCTAGTGGTAAATAAATCAACATATGTTGTGTGTAATGGCTATAACGAATGGACAGCAACATCGAGTCTCCATCATTAATACCTTGTCTATCTAGTGTAGTTGTCACTGACTTAGTTGACATGTTTGTAATTCTGTCACTGGGTGTATGATAGCTGCTAGTGGTAAATAAATCAACGTGATTTCATCTTGTGTGTATCGTAAGATCGAGTTTTATCATTTGTCACTCGTAGTTGTCATTGCCTCAGTTGACATGTTTATCATTCTGTCACTGGGTGTATGATAGCTGCTAGTGGAAAATAAATCAACGTGATTTCATCTTGTGTGTATCGTAAGATCGAGTTTTATCATTTGCCACTCGTAGTTGTCATTGACTCAGTTGACATGTTTATCATTCTGTCACTGGGTGTATGATAGCTGCTAGTGGAAAATAAATCAACGTGATTTCATCTTGTGTGTATCGTAAGATCGAGTTTTATCATTTGTCACTCGTAGTTGTCATTGACTCAGTTGACATGTTTATCATTCTGTCACTGGGTGTATGATAGCTGCTAGTGGTAAATAAATCAACATATGTTGTATGTAATGGCTATAACGAATGGACAGCAACATCGAGTCTCCATCATTAATACCTTGTCTATCTAGTGTAGTTGTCACTGACTCAGTTGACATGTTTGTAATTCTGTCACTGGGTGTGTGATTACTATAATGGCTGAATATTGTGTCTTCATTATGAATTGTTTTCTGCAAAACGCATTCATACTTTAGCTATTATCGTCCCACTGCAAGGCAAAGGGCTTCGTACCATTCATCTACTCATCGCGTTTAAAAGCCATCTGTGACCAATCTTTCCAATACAAATCTAGCTCAGAGTAAGGGGTGTATTTCCAA
This sequence comes from Mimas tiliae, assembly GCA_905332985.1. Lineage (NCBI taxonomy): Eukaryota > Metazoa > Arthropoda > Insecta > Lepidoptera > Sphingidae > Mimas > Mimas tiliae. Next base: position 546,772 of record HG995266.1, on the reverse strand, counting down.
AATGCTATTTTTATTAAATTATTATTACTTATGGTAAATATAATGTGTTATTTTTTATTTGAAAATACAAATCTTATGTAGCACTACCTCTGCCTACACCTTAGGAAATACAGGCGCGATTACTAAATGTATGTTTGTATTATAAAAATCATACCTTGTTTATGAGGCACTGCTGGAAGTCCTTCTTCATTTCGGCGACAGAAACTCTGTCCTGTGGACGCTTCGGCCCACTCACTGAGGTCACTACTGTAGACAAATCCAGCTCCACGACCTGAAATTATTTGTTTACTGTTTAGTTTCATTGTGGCATTGGAGTGACTAAACTGAACCTTATGGTCATTATAATACAGTAGAAAATCAGTAGAAGGACGTAGTTGTCACTGACTCAGTTGACATGTTTGTAATTCTGTCACTGGTTGTGTGATGACCATGATGGATAAACAGTATCATCGTATTATCATCATCATTATCTTGTATATCTAATGTAGTTGTCACTAACTCATTGGGCATGTTTGTAATTCTTTCACTGGGTATATGATGACTATGATGTGTATCATCGTGTCTTCATCATCATTATTATATCTATCTAATGTAGTTGTCATTGATTCTGTTGACATGTTTGTAATTCTGTCACTGGTTGTGTGATGACCATGATGGGTAAACAGTATCATCGTATTATCATCATCATTACCTTGTATATCTAATGTAGTTGTCACTAACTCATTGGGCATGTTTGTAATTCTTTCACTGGGTATATGATGACTATGATGTGTATCATCGTGTCTTCATCATCATTATTATATCTATCTAATGTAGTTGTCATTGATTCAGTTGACATGTTTGTAATTCTGTCACTGGTTGTGTGATGACCATGATGGGTAAACAGTATCATCGTATTATCATCATCATTACCTTGTATATCTAATGTAGTTGTCACTAACTCATTGGGCATGTTTGTAATTCTTTCACTGGGTATATGATGACTATGATGTGTATCATCGTGTCTTCATCATCATTATTATATCTATCTAATGTAGTTGTCATTGATTCAGTTGACATGTTTGTAATTCTGTCACTGGTTGTGTGATGACCATGATGGGTAAACAGTATCATCGTATTATCATCATCATTACCTTGTATATCTAATGTAGTTGTCACTAACTCATTGGGCATGTTTGTAATTCTTTCACTGGGTATATGATGACTATGATGTGTATCATCGTGTCTTCATCATCATTATTATATCTATCTAATGTAGTTGTCATTGATTCAGTTGACATGTTTGTAATTCTGTCACTGGTTGTGTGATGACCATGATGGGTAAACAGTATCATCGTATTATCATCATCATTATCTTGTATATCTAATGTAGTTGTCACTAACTCAGTTGACATGTTTGTAATTCTGTCAATGGGTATGTGATGACTATGATGAGTAGACAGTATTATGTCTTCATCATCATCATTATATCTATCTAATGTAGTTGTCACTAACTCAGTTGACATGTTTGTAATTCTGTCACTGGGTTTGTGATGACTATGATGAGTAGACAGTTTTATGTCTTCATCGTCATCATTATATCTACCTAATGTAGTTGTCACTAACTCATTGGGCATGTTTGTAATTCTTTCACTGGGTTTGTGATGACTATGATGAGTAGACAGTATTATGTCTTCATCATCATCATTATATCTATCTAATGTAGTTGTCACTAACTCATTGGGCATGTTTGTAATTCTTTCACTGGGTTTGTGATGACTATGATGTCTATCTAATGTAGTTGTCATTGATTCAGTTGACATTTTTGTAATTCTCTTGGGAGAAAACACCCAAACCCAAAACATAATTAGCATACTCAGCAATGCCAGAGCACACCCAAGCCGCTGCCTACCGTATATTTGTAGATCATACAATTTGACTATGTAGCAGCCTCTCACTTCACAAACAGCTATTCGCCCAACAAGCCACGGATGCTGTCAGGTGTTTAAAATACATACCTCAGAGAATATTGGATCCTGTTCAGGATTGTTGTAGTCCCTGAACTGTTTAGTGGCGCGGAGATACGCTTCTATAATGTCGATCTTCTCTTGTGAACGATCTGTAATGTTTATTATAATTTTTATTTAATTATTTCTTAGGTTTACGCGAATATTACACATTGAAATAAAACTAATTTATACGGATTTTATCGCGGTTTAATTTTTATCGGCTAAAAGAAGCACAAGGACCCGCGTAAAAGAACACATGGCTGATGTTAAACACCGACGCTCTACGAAGTCTGCAGTTGCTGAACATTCAGACGAAGGCTCCAAACATTACCTTAGATTTGACAAACCACAAATCCTTGTCAAAGAACACCGATTCCTACCTAGGATGATTCGCGAGGCTATTGAAATTAAGAAACACCCAAATTTCAATAGATGGTGGGAAGCGTCCACAAGCCTGGGATCCAATTATACATTTAATTAAATCGGAACCCAAAAGACCAACTGCCATACCTCAAGACACCGTGAGCTCTTTCTGCGTAGATCGGACTAGTGTCAACTATAAAAATATAATAATAATACTAGCCCTGTATTATACACGTCCCACTGCTGGGCACGGACCTCCTCTACTGAATGAGAGGGGTTAGACCTTAGTCCATCACGCTGGCCTAATGCGGGTTGGCAGACTTCACATACCTTTGAAATTCTAATGTAGAACTTCTCAGATATGTAGTGGTGGTCAGAGGTGTCCTCACGATGTTTTCCTTCACCGTTAAAGCAAGTGATAATTAACAATTAATACACACATAGCTTAGAAAAGTCAGAGGAGTATGTTATTATGTGTGTTAAACTACAATAGGGTAGTTTCCTATATTGAATTTTATACATTATTTTATAAGCAACAGAAAATGATACGCAAAAGAAACCCTTTTATTAAAACACAATCATAATTGGTTCAGAAATGTGCCCGCAGTTATGACTTTAAATGTTGGTATGAGGAAAAGTGGGTGCGTAGTAGGGATATCTCACTATCTCGCTTGCACGCGTGCACTATAATGAACATTTTACACAGTGACGTCAAAGGTTGCATCGTCTGTCATTTGACAATTACCCCTTCTACAGGATTTCAATGGCTTCTATCTTATTTATTTTTGGTCCGATTTATAAAATTCTTTCTGCAATAGATTTTGAGTAACGTAACTTATTGATTTAAATAATAAAAAAAATCTAGTCAACTACCCTATTACTTAAACACTAATCGATTAAACTACAAACAATTGAGCGACAATCGATTAAACCATCTTTCTTTCGTTCTGCGTGGCGTTACCCTAGCTCAAAGCCAGAATCCGCCTTCCTATATAAAAACAAAAACCACTTCATCCGATCTTGAGCATTTTTGCCTAAAGCAGAGGTTCCTAAACTTTTTTTCTCATAGACCACTTTCAAAGATTAGCTGGTTCCGGTAGACCCCCTGCAGCTAAATTTCTACCGTATTTCCAAAACTCAACAAAAAATGTGAAGAAATCTAACTTTGGCCCCCGTCGAGTCCCCCGTGGATACCTGGACCACTTTGGGAACCAATGGCCTAAAGCATAATCGATTAAACCAATATCGATTACACCGCAATCGATTAACCAGAATCACAACTTACTTGTCTGATACAGGTACTGTAGCGATCTGTTGTCGACCGGGAAGTGGGCCACGGTTGCCCCAAATTCTGGACACATGTTAGCTACAGTTGCTCTGTCAGCTATACTGAGAGCCGTCACTCCTGGCCCGAAGAACTCCACGAATTTACCAACCACGCCCAGAGAACGGAGATGCTGAGAAAATATATCATATACATATATACATATGCATTCACGCCTGTAATCCCCGAAGGGGTAGGCAGAGGTGTAACCAGTAGGTACACCCACATTTCGCCGAGCGTATCTCCGTCCCACAATGTGATAGGGGGCGAGCCTATCGCCATACCGGGCACAAATTCCAGACTCCGGGTCGATACTGAGCATTTTCGTAATAGAAAAACCCAATATCACTTTTACCCGACCCGGGGATCGAACCCGAGACCTCAGCGTCAGCCTCAGTCGTAACGCGTACGCATTACAACTGCGCCACCGAGGCAGTCGAAAATATATCAATATTGTTTAATACATCAATATATAATACTAGCCCTGTATTATAAACGTCCCACTGCTGGGCACGAGCATCCTCTACTGAATGAGAGGGGTTAGGCCTTACTCCATCACACTGGACTAATGCGGGTTGGCAGACTTCACAAACCTTCGAAATTCTTATAAAGAACTTCTCATGTATTTCGGTTTCCTCACGATGTTTCCATCACCGTTAAAGCAAGTGATAATTAACAATTAATACACATTACTTGCATGGGCTGGTTTTGAACCTACGACTTTCGTCTCGTCAGTCCATACCACTCCCCGCTGAACTATCACTGCCTTACTCCATCAATATATACGTGCATCAACTTTTTTTATAGCATAGGCCGGCAAACGAGCACGTGGATCACCTGACATTAAGTAATCTCCCCCATGAACGTCCACAATACCTGAAGTATCATGGACACTTACCCGTCATAAAGGGAAGGGATGATTAAGGAATTGGGAAGGGATGATTAAGAAACTGGGAAGGGATGATTAAGGAATTGGGAAGGGATGATTAAGGATTTGGGAAGGGATGATTAAGGAACTGGGAAGGGATGATTAAGGAATTGGGAAGGGATGATTAAGGAATTGGGAAGGGATGATTAAGGAATTGGGAAGGGATGATTAAGGGACTGGGAAAAGATTATTAAGGGATTGGGAAAAGACGATTAAAGGATAGGGAAGGGGAAGAGGATTTAGGCCTCCGGATATCTCACTTACCGTACTAATCAACAGCAACCGTGCTACTTCAAGTCGGTTTTCTGTGAGACAAACTGGTTGATCCAACTCATGCTGTAGACAAATCTGCCCACAGCGTAGCCCTGCCACTTGTAAAATGTGTATGCAATATTTTCATGATAATTTTTTTTAAACCAACCTTAGTAATGGTCAACACCAAATCAGTAGATGTGACCAATGGATCCAGTACGCCCACCAGCTTATACCCCACCACTTTGGGCAGCAACATGCTGATCGCCTGCCCCAGCATCACGGCCTCCGCTTCGATTCCTGGAAGAGGCAATTTACACTTAAATATTTTACTACAAGTTACGCGTTCGTCAATCTTCGTCTGATTTGGATGATGGTCTAACACAAACCTTTTACAATATTACATTATATATTGCATACATACATACGCACTCACGCCTGTAATCCCCGAAGGAATAGGCAAGTCATAGCTCCCTTGAAGCAAGTCATACCCCCTTGAAATAAGTCATGCCCCTCCTTGAAGCAAGTCATGGCTCCCTTGAAGCAAGTCATACCCCCTGAAGCAAGTCATACCCCCTTGAAGCAAGTCATAACCCCTTGAAGCAAGTCATACCCCCTTGAAGCAAGTCATAACCCCTTGAAGCAAGTCTTGCCTCCCTTGAAGCAAATATTGCCTCTTCAAATAAATATTTCACCACTACGAACGAAATCTTGCCTATTGAAACCAATAGTGCCCCACTGACATCCTGGTTTCTTACCTCCAACTCCCCAACCGACGACACCGAGTCCGTTGATCATTGTAGTGTGACTGTCAGTGCCCACCACGGAGTCAGGGTAAAGCACGTTATCAGTAAACACTACGCGAGCTAGGTACTCTAGATTCACCTGGAACGAACGATTTATGGTGAGTCAAAAAGTGTGTCCACATTTCCTGTGACATACTCACATACCGCACCGAGAGTCTGCCACACGTACTTGTTACGATAGTGTGGACGGGTGTCGTTGCATGCAATGTAATTTTGCCAAGTTTCGAAACAAAAAAATTACAAGACCTTATATGATAAGTTTTTTACAGCCTCCGTGGCGCAATGGGTGAGTAGGCAGCTGCAAAGCGAGAGGTCGTGGACTCGATTCCCGCACCGAGACAAATGTTTGTGTGATCCACAAACATTTGTTTCGTGTCTGTGTGTTGTGGGTTGGTAAGTCCCTGGTAGTTGCTGATACCCACGATACAGGTTATCCTAGTGTGGGGTCAGGACTATGTGTGTGACTGTTGGGTGTTTTTATAATCTTACCTGATGAACTATTCCGGAGCCTGGAGGCACAATTAGCATATTGTCGAACGCTTGGGCACCCCACTGCGAAAAAAAGTGATATATTAACATTCGACACAGCGCCAGCTCAGTGGGGAGTGGTATGGACAGTCGAGATGAAAGTCGCAGGTTCGAAACCAGCCCCAAGAGCATACACCTCTGACTTTTCTAAGTGATGTGTGTATTAATTGTTATTATCACTTGCTTTAACGGTGAAGGAAACATCGTGAGGAAACCGAAATACATGAGAAGTTCTTCATAAGAATTTGGAAGGTATGTGAAGTCTGCCAACCCGCATTAGGCCAGCGTGCTGGAGTAATGCCTAACCCCCCTCATTCAGTAGACATAACTGTCTACAGCGTGGCTCTACCACTCGTAAAACGCACTCATTGCTTCTTCGCACTCCGTTTAAAGGCTCCCATATTATAGGAATAAGAGAACACGTGTTGTCACTCACTTTAAGAAACTGAAATCTCTCTTTGTTCCTCTCGAACTCCAACTCCTGGTTCCTGTTGAGGGCATCAGGTCTGAAATAAAAAAAAGTTTTTTTTTCATCCTAGCACCCGCAAAGTACTGGACCTTATGTTAAGTACATACATCCATACGCAATCACGCCTGTACTCCCCGATGGAGTAGGCAGAGGTGTAACCAGTAGGTACCACATTGCGTCGAGCTTATTTCCGTCCCATGATGTGATAGGGGGCGAGCCTATCGCCATAGCGGACACGATTTCAGACTCCGGGTGATACTAAGCATTCCATGATAGAAAAACCCAATATCAGTTTACCCGACCGTGGAACGAACCCAAGATATCAGCGCAGCATTTGTACCGCGTACGCATTACAACTGCGACACGGAAGGAAAGCAAGCACCTGTAGGCCAATTCTCGTAATTTTAAATGTTCAAAATATCATTCCGATCTAGTCTCAGCGTCAAGAAAGTTGCAAATGGCATTCTCTTAAACCAATAATCAACGTCAAATGCACCTAGCATTAGCAGTAGCATTATACCGTTTTGGCTTCAGTCAACTTGTATTCTACATTCAATCTCATTACGATCTATGTTCACATTTGCTATGTTCACGTGCTGCGTTTCGTACGGTGAGTGAGATATCCGGAGGCCAAAATCCCCCACCCATTCCCAATCACTTAATTATCCCTTTCCTTTAAGGGCGGCAACGGGCCCATGATTATTTTAATAATGTGGGCGTACATGGCCGGTGGAGATGACTTACCATCAGGTACCCCGTTTGCTCTTTTGCCGGCCTATCTCTCTATTAAAAAAAATAGTCGCTGGCGCTGCCGCCGCCGCTGCCAAAAGCTTGTCACGCTATCTCCTCCGAATCCGCTGGGGGTACGGGGTCGAGACCGATACCAATCGATGCAGAATAATGTGGGGAAGAAAGTAACATATGTCTCATATTCGTCGGACTATAAGTTTTTTTTAAAAACATGGGCAATGCCCTATAATGCCCTAATGCCCTAGTGCTATAAAAAATCCTGAATCACTTACATTCTAGCGAAGTCGACTTGCACCGAATGGTCAATAACCAAGTCGGCTGGACATATGGGGTTGATCTTGTGAGGATCGCCGCCCAGGTCCTTGACTGCGTCCCTCATCGCTGCGAAGTCTACCACCGCTGGTACACCGGTTAGATCCTGGAACAAAGACAGGTTGAAATTACCTTTTTCGAGGAACGGGTGGTAAATAATAATAATAATAATAAGCCCGCAGGGCAGCTTGTGGCGAGCTGTTGGGGAGTAGCGACCCTACGTACCCGAGTGCTCCCGGGGGAGGCTCCTGTTCTTCATCTCTAGCTCGCCTTAACTGGCCGGCTGGAGTGAACACTGATGAGGAACAGGTCCCCCACCTCTGGCTTGCCTTCACCGGCCGGTCAGAGTGGAGTTGCGAGAGCTTCATGCTCGAAAGGTGGATGTGAAACGTAAGTGGTGAGTGGGGAACGTGATGGGACCCTAAGGGAGCAAATGATCGTTGTTTAAAGCCCAGTGACACCTCTCCACCTTTTAGCCACTCATCTGGGTGTTGCTCCCTTGTCGCTTTTTCTAGTGACTATTTTAGGGAGCCCATCTAGCTGAGTTGGCGAGTCACCACCTGCCTATTTTATCCATGTTTTTAACATAGGTCAGGCAGGTGCCATAGTCCTTCCCATAGACCCGGTTATCCAATCCATCAACACCTCACCTCAATAAAATAGTAGATATTTATTTTTGCCCATCCCTACAATAGTCCTACACCAACCGGGGGCTGTCCTTGGATACACTTCTATAGTGTATACAAGGATAGCCGTCGGGCGGTGTCACATCACCTTATTAAATTAAAATTGTCTAACGGGCCTCTACGTGTTGGTTTCGGCCCCACGCACGCCTTCCCAAAGTCCGGGACTCTGTAGTCCCGAGATTATGGCATGACATACATAATAATAATAATAATACACCCAACAGTCACACACATAGTCCCGACCCCACACTAGGTTAACCTGTATCGTGGGTATCAGGTACTACGAGGGACTTGCGGTCCCACAACACCCAGACCCGAGACCAATATTTGTGGTTCACACAAACATTTGTCTCGGTGCGGGAATCGAACCCACGGCCTCTCGCTTCGCAGCCGGCTACTCACCCGCTGCGCCACGGAGGCTGTCTCCTGTTCCTCTTAATGTTCCTCTAACAAAGGGGAGGTCTTCAGTCAGGCTCTCCTCCGATGTTTTTTTTTGGACCATGCTGATCACCCGCCAAGAAGTCTGCTTTTGTCAGCTTCACCGGACTTTCGAGTGAATGCTTTAGGCACTCCAACTCGCTGAGAGCACCCCCTCCCCCGTAATGGGGGTACGGACCTTGGCTCATATATGAATATCATACATACACACTCACGTCTGGAATCCCCGAATGGGTAGACAGAGGTGTAACCAGTACACCCACATTTTCCCAAGCTTATTCACCACTCTGTAGACAGTTTCGTACGGTGCGTGAGATATCCGGAGGCCCATATCTCCTTCCCTTTCCTAATCCCTTAATTATCCCTTTCCTTTAAGGTCGGCAACGCACCCATGATCCTTCTGGTATAGTGGGCGGACATGGGCGGTGGAGATAATTTACCATCAGGTGACCCACTTACTAGTTTGCCGGCCTATGCTATAAAAATAAAATAAAAAACATTTTATCTCGGTGGCGCATTTGTAATGCGTACGCGTTACGATTGAGCCCAACGCTGAGGTCTCGGGTTCGCTCCCCGGGTCGGGTACAAGTGGTAATGGGTTTTTATATTACGAAATGCTCAGTATCAGCCCAGAGGCTGGAATTTGTGCCCGGTATGACAATAGGCTCGCCTCCTATCACATCGTGGGACGGAGATACGCTCGGCGGAATGTGGGTGTACTGGTTACACCTCTGCCTACCCCTTCGGGGATTACAGGCGCGAATGCGTATGTATATAATATCGGCGCGGAAATCGAACACTGCGCCACGGAGCTTATGCAAAAAAAAAATACCTGCAATATCACCCTGGCCGGTTTAAAAGCGATTTCCACACCGCCCTCAACCGCCTGGTTCTGTTCCCAGTCGAGGACATTCTGCACATCCTTGGACAGCACCTGGAACTCGTCGCAGTTCCTCACGCAAGACTCGAGGAGCACCCTGATGCTGTACGGCAGACGGTCTGGTGACAAGGAGAATTTAAAAGGTGGTAAGTCCCTCGTATGCGAGAGGCCGTCTGGGTTGGCACCACCGCGACGTTTATTTCTGCCGCCAAGCACTGTGTAAGCACTGTTGTTTCGGTTTGAAGAAAATCACTGGACATTATGAGACTTACGCCCGGTTTCTGAAAGGCTGATCAATGTTGAATTAACTAATCAAATGTCAAATCTCACGTCAAGTCGAAATTGAGTTGCTAGAAGCGTGATCAACACCTTTGATTTGACACACATGTTAGCTAACATAACATTCAAATTAATATGAAAAATCGTATGTCAAACGGTACTAAAGTGACATCAAATATTATATTTTCTTTCACTAAACGTTTCAGCAACTCGAATTGATTTGACAGCGATGTCAACTCAAAGTTCTGTTAGTTGAATGTTGATTTGATCAGCCTTCCAGAAACCGGACGTTAAAAACTTAACACCTTGACGAACGCAGTCCAATACCATTCAGTGCTTTGTATTTCAAAGTTCTGTATTGTGTTGCTTCTGTTTATGGGCAGGCGTGGCGCTTACCATCAGGCGAGCGACCTGCTCGTCTCGTCATTCAAGCTAATAAAGAAAGTATAACAGAGGATACCGTAACCTCAAACTTAAATTTTTACTCTTTGTAATTTTTATTATTTGTTAGGATATCTGCCTATACTGCCTTGATGGCGTATAATGCGTACGCGTTACGACTGAAGCTGACGCTGCGGTCTCGGGTTCGATCCCCGGGTCAGGTAAAAGTTATATTGGGTGTTTCTATTACGAAATGCTCAGTATCAGCCCGGAGTCTGGAATTGTGCCTGGTATGGATGGCGTTAGGCTCGCCCCCTGTGAAATGTGGGTGTACTGGTTACACCTTTGCCTACCCCTTCGGGAATTACAGGCGTGAGTGCGTATGTATGTATAACACATTAAGCTCTGGTAGCTATCGTATTATTTTAGACGTAAAAATTGTATTATCTTGACCCCATGAATATTTTATTACCAGGGTCAGTAAAGATATTATTATTGGAATTACGTAAGAATAAATTACGTAACTAGGGTACTTGCCTCTTGACATTGTACATTCAAATCCAAATTATTTATTGAATTCATAAAATGTTATACATCATTTAGATTCAGTCAAATTTTAACTCTACCGCCAGTTCGGAATGCTGTTTCGCTAGAGAAGAACGGACAAGAAACTCTAATGTTGCTCTTTTCAAAACTGATTTACAATATTGATACTACATTAATACAATTTAATTTGAGTTAAAGCAGCCAATTATTCCAAGGGGAACGTTATAACACAAAATAATGATTATTATTGAGCATGACTCCCATGACCACGATGAATAAATTAGGACTATAAAGTAAAAAAGTTAGTTAGTTAACAGTTTGAGCAGACCAGTCAACACAAGCAGCACCCGTTCACGAGTATGACGCATGTGCCAGCCATCGGCCTCCTCAACCATGTTACAGGGAAGTGACGGATCCGGCACAAGACGCCGCCTACACTACTTCATACGCAACAGAAAATAATACGAAAGAGAAACCTTACTATGAATAAAATAACGCTCATACGCACTCACGCCTATAATCCCCGAAGGGGTAGGCAGAGGTGTAACCAGTACACCCACATTTCGCCGAGCGTATCTCCGTCCCACAATGTGATAGGGGGCGAGCCTATCGCCATACCGGTCACAAATTCCAGACTCCGGGCTGATACTGAGCATATCGTAATAGAAAAACCCAATATCATTTTACCCGACCCGGGGATCGAACCTGAGACCTCAGCGTTAGCCTCAATCGTAACGCGTACGCATTACAACTGCGCCACCGAGGCAGTCTAACAAAATAACGTTTAACAAAACTTAGAAACCGACTTTAAAATAAAAACACTGAAAAGTAAAAATTTCAATTCTATTTATTCTATTCTCTTTGGAGTCGGTGCAATTTCATTTGACCGGCAGCGACACATGCACCGACTCTAAAGAGACCTATAGAAATTGTTATTTTTTACTTTTCAGTGTTTTTATTTTGAAGTCGGTTGCTAAGTTTTGTTAAACTTCATTTTATTTTTCAATTTTTTGTGGTAGTTACAGCAATGGCATATAAATTTTGCGCAAACCGGGGCACCGGCGGCAGTTTCAGGGGGCCCAATATCATAATATGATATGATTAAAAATTAAAAACGTTGCTCCACAAAGCGCCTAGCGTACGGACGCCTGATGGCCATTCTCGTAATTTTAAATGTTCAAAATATCATTCCGATTTAGACTCAGCGTCAAGAAAGTTGCAAATGGCATTCTCTTAAACTAATAATCAACGTCAAATGTTTTGGCTTCAGTCAACTTTTATTCTACATTCAATCTCATTACGATCTATGTTCACATTTGACGTTGATTATTGGTTTAAGAGAATGCCATTTGCAACTTTCTTGACGCTGAGACTAGATCGGAATGATATTTTGAACATTTGAAATTACGAGAATTGGCCTGCTGGTTGGCTCACCGTCGACTTGTAAGAAAAAGGCGCCACACAGGCCCACACCACAAGTGAAAAGTACAAATTTATTCAAGGGTTCTTACTGTCCCATTCACGACAAATGCCAACCATTATATATTTGTGAGTATTCTTAAGTAATTTATCTCAAACGCTGGAGAGGGGCGCCACTATCAAGTGTCTGGCGCGGTTCGAAAAGATCCGGGGCAGGTATGGCGGTAGGCTCGCCTCCTATCACATAAGGGACGGAGATACGCTCGGCGGAATGTGGGTGTACTGGTCACACCTCTGCCTACCCCTTCGGGGATTAAAATGTCCTTCAAACCAGTACACAACATTGTGTGTGTTTACACACAATAGTTTGGCGGCTTGCAAATATATTTATTTTATTTTATTATTTAAGGATTGCCAACAAAGTTTACAATAATACATACGCACATTAAATATTAACACTAATAACAGTTGAACCTATTGCAACTCAAATTACAGGCAAACACAGCATGCATAAATATATACAATCTTATATAAGTGATGTGCAGGACGGATGTATATAAGTAACGTATAATGTTTTATTTTAAATTGACATTGTATAACGTGTATAGCTTTATTAATGTTGCATATTGTGTTTGTTTTTAGTCATGAATCGTATTGTTACTTACTTGTGTAACTAGTTTCTATTTTATATTAATAGAAATAGTTGTGTATAATTTCATAGCATAAGTGAGTATATAAGAGTAATAATGTACATAGGAAATAGTGTTTTTGTTTAAGTATGTTTACAGGAAAGCAGAGGGCGCTGCAAAATGAGCACCGCCTCTCCCCGCGCGGGCGCGTGCGCACCACACCCGCCCGCGAGCGCCTGCGCAACGTTCCGGCGTTGTGCGCGCGCTCTGATTGGCCGAGCGCCGGCGCAAAGCGCCGCGCTCCCGTTTGGAGTGTCGATCGGGAATACGGGCCAAAAAGGGGCCCAATTCCCGCTGAAATTCAGTTCGGTCCGGCACTCCAGAAGAAAATCAAGAAAGAAGAAGTCAGCAAGTCAGCAAGTCCGCAAGTAGTCAGCAAGTAAGAAGAACGTCTGGGAACCAGGAATCACGACGCAGCCCACGCCGACCAAGAACGGAGCCAGCATCGTCGCTCCACGAAGATCGCTCGCGGCGTTTGAAACTCGATTGCACTTTTCAGTGCAAAGCGGCTAGTGTACTTTTTAGTATAGGCTACTTTATTATTTCTGGTTCACGAAATAAATCCGATTTCCAAAGTGACTCTGGATCATTGGTTTTCCTGCTCACGCAATCCCGGCAAACCGTTGTGCACCGTACACACACAAACACACTCACATACATACATACAGTCCACACTTAACACCTGAGTACCAGTACGGTCGTGCACATCGACTGGTCCTTCGAGCCGGATCTACGTGAGCCAGGATGCCAGTGACCAGGTCAGTGGGAAAGAGGACGGCGACGACTTCGGGAACAGTCCCCACGACAGAGGTCACAGGTACAACATGTACCACGACCGAGGTCACTGGAACGACCGCCGAAGATCAAGCCACGGAACCAACAACGCCGCCGGCGTCGGCGAAACCCGCCGCCACAACGGAGGAGCCAACGGCCGCCGTAATGGAGGAGCGAAAATCGCCACGCCGGAGCAAACCGCCGTCCGTCAGACACAAAGCGGAAAGAGCTCGCAAGCTGGCATTAGCGAGGGCCGAACTCGCGAAACGACAAGTTGAGCTGGCGGCCGCAAATTTGGCCATATTAGAAGCGGACGAAGGAACAGATGAGGATGTCGATTCGGTAATCACCGAGGTCGAGCAGGAGCATCGGGTGCATACTTGGCTACGGAACAGCCAGTTGCTCGCCATCGCCGGCCGACCGCAAGAGACGCATGAAGAGCAGCCGCCCACCGCATTAGAAGCCCCAGCCATCACTGCCGGATCCTGGGACAACGCGGCGACTGCACCGGCGGGAGTCAATACAGGGCTCCCGTGCTCGCGTCTTCAAGAGACACATCCAGCACCGCCGCAGCCAGCCACAACCGCGGAGGACATGCACGCTGCACCTCCGACAGAAGAGCCACGGACGACCGCCACGTCCTGGCGACCGATTCCGGATGCTACGCAGCACCCGAACACAGGCCCGGAAATCGAAACTATACATCGGGATCCGGATAGGACGAGTGAAGTCCAACCGAACCTAGAGGCATTGACATCAGCAATAACGCAAGCTGTACAAGCCGCACAAAGCAAGCCGCCAGTGAGGTACAGCGAGTTGCCGACTTTCAACGGGGCGCACGAGGACTGGCTGACGTTCCGCGCCGCCTACAATGAGTCAGCGCATCACTTCTCGAAAACAGAGAACATGTCCCGTTTGCGGAGAAACCTCCGAGGGACAGCAAAGGAAGCGGTTCAGGGACTGCTCATCACCAACGCCGAACCGGACAGCGTGATGAAGACCCTCGAGACGCGGTTTGGACGTCCTGAAACAATCGCAGAAGCAGAGATGGATCGCCTGCGAGCGTTGCCGCGCCTCACCGATTCACCGCGAGAGATTTGCGCCTTTGCGACGAAGATAGAGAATGTCGTCGCAACACTACAAGCACTCGACTGCGAGTATTACCTTCATAGCCCGGACATATTGAAGGTGTTAGAAAACAAGATGACACTCATCATGAAAAGAAATTGGTTTGAATATTCCGCCGTCCAACCGAAGGGAGAACCGAAATTAATGAAATTCAACCGCTTCATGAGAAGAGAAGCGGAGTATTACAGCCCACACGCCACCGCCGAAACAATTGTCGATCGCGCGCCCCACAAGACGGGTGGCGACGGATCGCGTCGACAAAAGGTGCACGCCGCATCAGAAGAATCGAAGTCGGCATGTGGCCTATGTGGGGAAGACGGTCACCCGATTGTGGAATGTGCGCGCTTCAAGAACGCGAGCACTGACGGAAGATGGGACGCGGCAAAGAAACATCACCTATGTTTTAGGTGTTTACGACGACGATCGAAGCAACACGGATGCAAAACAAAGGCATGTGGAATCGACGGCTGTGTGAGATACCATCACCGACTTCTTCACGCCACCAAGAGGGTGGAGAATAGAGAGAAGAGTGAAGACGAGGAAGATGGGGAAAGGGTACACAACACGTGGGTACCAAAAGTATCGTACCTGAAAATCGCGCCGGTACAGATTTCCGGACCGGCGGGAGCAGTGAACACGTTCGCGCTACTCGATGACGGATCAACAATCACATTAATTGATGAAGAGATCGCGAGAAAAATAGGCGCCGAGGGCCCGGACGAACCACTGCAAATATGTACCTACAACGGCGAAGTGAAGGACGACGGGAAATCGCGTCGAGTCACATTCCGCATTAAGGGTCATAATCGCCGAGCAGAGCAAATTGAAGCGCGCACCGTCAACAACTTACGCCTAGCGGCACAAATGATTCCGCGGGAAGCTGTGCAAGATTGTCGTCACCTCAAGGGCTTGATCGCAGACATACCTACAGAAGAGGTCAAGCCCCGAATTTTGATAGGCCAGGATAACTGGCACCTTTTACTCGCCAAGAGAGTCAAAGCTGGCAAGAAGAGCCAACCAGTGGCATCGCTCACACTACTAGGATGGGTAGTACACGGGAGCCGAACGCGAACACTCGGACACAGTGTGAATTTCGTGGGCCACACGACCGCCGAGGACGACATGGATCAGATGATGAGAGATTTCATCACGGCGGACAACATCTACATCAATCCGAGGAAGCCACAAAGTGACCCCGGCGAGAAAGCACTGAAGATTCTCCGGGAGCACACGACGAGGACTCCCGCAGGGAAATATCAGACAGCGTTGTTATGGAAGTCCGAAGACATCAAGATGCCGGACAATTATGTGAATACGCTCAAGAGGCTACACGGCGTCGAACGCAAGTTGGACAAAGACCCGAGGCTAAGAGAAAAGTATACAGAACAAATGGAGGCGCTAATACGTAAGGGGTATGCGGAACCCGCGCCCCCAACGGCGAATCACAAGACGTGGTACCTCCCACACTTCGCGGTGTTTAACGCGATGAAGCCGGGAAAATTACGGGTCGTACATGACGCCGCTGCAAAAACTAAAGGTATCTCACTAAATGATCTTTTGTTGACAGGTCCTGACCTTCTCCAGCCGCTCCCGGGAGTCTTGATGCGATTCCGAGAGCACCCGATAGCTGTGACCGCGGACATCACAGAGATGTTCATGCAGGTGGAGCTTCGAGAGGAATACCGAGACGCCCTGCGGTACCTATGGCGGGGGAACCGCAGGGACAACGAGCCACCAGAACACTTCCGCATGAAGTCGCTCATTTTCGGCGCGTCAAGTTCGCCGGCGACAGCAATATACATCATGAACCTCAATGCGGAGAGATTCGCGGAAGAGTGTCCAGAAGCGGTCACAGCGATAAAAAAGAAGCATTACATGGATGACTACCTAGACAGTTTTGAAACGCTGGAGAAGGCAGAGAAAATAACAGAACAGGTGCGGCGCATACACAGCGACGCGCATTTCGAATTGAAAAAATGGGCCTCCAATTCGCCGGCGCTATTACGCGCGCTAGGCGCGGCCGACAACCCCGAGGAAAAAGTCGGCCTCGAAGACGGCAAGACCGAGCGTGTCCTCGGGCTGATCTGGAGACCAAAAGAAGACCGGCTGACATTCGACTTGAACCTGACACGCGTCCCACCAAACTTATTAAAAGAAGAATCTCCTACGAAGCGTCAAGCACTGAAAATTGTTATGTCGATATTTGACCCCCTCGGGTTAATTTCGCCCATCACTATAAGGGCGAAACAATTATTGCAAGAAGTGTGGAGACGTGGGACGGCGTGGGACGACCGATTGGAGGCGGACATCGCGGCGAGTTGGGCCAAGTGGCTCACCCAACTCAAGAAGTCGAATTATGTGTCAGTGCCCCGGTGTTATATAAACTATAGTGTCGCGGAACAATTAGAACTGCATGTGTTTACCGACGCGAGTGAAACCGCGTACGCAACTGCGTTATATTGGCGTGCGATAGACAGTAACGGTAAAGTGACAGTGTCCCTAATCACCGCCAAGGCAAAAGTGGATCCGCTCAAGCTCACGTCTATCCCAAGAATGGAGCTACAGGCCGCCGTGCTCGGTACAAGAATAGCGACGGCGGTGAAAGAAGAACACCAACGGAAACCGGACTCGACCACCTACTGGACGGAACCCTACCCAGGAACACATGGGTGCGAGGCCGCATCAGCGCTACATACCCGGGACCCGACGGAGTCGTACGAGCCGTGGACGTCGAGACACGAGGTGGCATACTGCGTCGACCAAGTAAGAAAATTATAGTAGTCCTACCGGCAGCAGCGGATCCTGCACCACAAGTGGATGTATCGCCCCCAGCGAGCGATACACGGCGGGAGGATGTGCAGGACGGATGTATATAAGTAACGTATAATGTTTTATTTTAAATTGACATTGTATAACGTGTATAGCTTTATTAATGTTGCATATTGTGTTTGTTTTTAGTCATGAATCGTATTGTTACTTACTTGTGTAACTAGTTTCTATTTTATATTAATAGAAATAGTTGTGTATAATTTCATAGCATAAGTGAGTATATAAGAGTAATAATGTACATAGGAAATAGTGTTTTTGTTTAAGTATGTTTACAGGAAAGCAGAGGGCGCTGCAAAATGAGCACCGCCTCTCCCCGCGCGGGCGCGTGCGCACCACACCCGCCCGCGAGCGCCTGCGCAACGTTCCGGCGTTGTGCGCGCGCTCTGATTGGCCGAGCGCCGGCGCAAAACGCCGCGCTCCCGTTTGGAGTGTCGATCGGGAATACGGGCCAAAAAGGGGCCCAATTCCCGCTGAAATTCAGTTCGGTCCGGCACTCCAGAAGAAAATCAAGAAAGAAGAAGTCAGCAAGTCAGCAAGTCCGCAAGTAGTCAGCAAGTAAGAAGAACGTCTGGGAACCAGGAATCACGACGCAGCCCACGCCGACCAAGAACGGAGCCAGCATCGTCGCTCCACGAAGATCGCTCGCGGCGTTTGAAACTCGATTGCACTTTTCAGTGCAAAGCGGCTAGTGTACTTTTTAGTATAGGCTACTTTATTATTTCTGGTTCACGAAATAAATCCGATTTCCAAAGTGACTCTGGATCATTGGTTTTCCTGCTCACGCAATCCCGGCAAACCGTTGTGCACCGTACACACACAAACACACTCACATACATACATACAGTCTACACTTAACACCTGAGTACCAGTACGGTCGTGCACAAGTACTTAGTTCAATTAAATTAAAATTAGAATATTAGAGAATTAAAATTAAAATAATTTGCAAAATAAGATGGTCAGTATGATTTATCAGAATGTTGGGGAAACGTAGAGATTTCAGACTCTTCTAGAAGAGATTTCCTAAATGTAGGGAGCGAATCATGGTATACATATTTTTATATTCCTAACAATGTTGCATATCTGCTCACTCCCGTATGTATTCAAATAAACACATTGAGTTATGTAATTTTAATTATCGTTCGTTAATTGCTGTTATCTGCGAGTGATTTCAAACTATTTTTAACCGTCCTCAAAAAATAACGTTTAACAAAACTTAACAGCCGACTTCAAAATAAAAACACTGAAGTCATAAATAAAAAAATCTATAGGTCTCTTTAGTCGGTGCCTGTGTCGCTACCGGTCAAATTAAATTGCTCATTTTTTGAAGTCGGTTAAAAAGTACTCAATGCTGCGTGTTTTTTTATGTATGTACATCGATTTCCCCGCCAATTGTTGGACCGATTTTGTTGGAAAAAAATGAAACTCCTCAACGGAGAACAGTACACTCGTCGCGATTCCGTTATTGTGTTGGAATTTACATGCTATTTCTGTAACTACCACTAAAATACAAAAAACTTTAAAATAAAATAAGTTTAAACAATTTGACCAGCAGCGACACAGGCACCGATTCTAAAGAGACCTTTAGAAATATGTAGTTATTTTTGACTTTTCTTATTTTTATTTTGATGATCTATTCTATTTTGACAGCCTCTGTGGCGCAGCGGGCGAGTAGCCGGTTGCGAAGCGTGAGACCGTGGGTTCGATTCCCGCACCTTGACTTGTCTGGTCCACAAATATTTGTCTCGGGTCTGGGTGTTGTGGGACCGCAAGTCCCTCGTAGTTCTTGATACCCACGATACAGGTTGAACCTAGTGTGGGGTCAGGACTATGTGTGTGATTGTTGGGTGTATTTATTATTATTTATTTATTTTTTCCCGGCTACTTATTTAATTTCATGTCGCACAAATGAAATTGATAATAAAAATAAGGTGTTTGATAATAAAGAGTACAAAGTGATTTCTTAGGTTTACGCGAATATTACACATTGAAATAAAAATAGTTTATACGGATTTTATCGCGGTTTAATTTTCATTTTAGTCCCGACGTTTCGAAAGCTTTTCAGCCTTCGTGGTCACGGGAGAGACTGAGTCTCTATAAACTAGTTTTATTTCAAAGAGTAAAAATTTATTAAAGCGTCCATATTGTCCCATTCACGATAAATTTCATATTTTTTTTGAGTTTTATTTTAAAGTAATTTATCTCAAATGCTGGAGAGAGGAGCGCCACAGTTTCTGCCCCAGTTCGAAAAAATCGTAGATCCGGGCCGATAAAGACCATTAATTTGCACCATTTTTTTATTAGACGGCTCCGTGGCGCAGCGGGCGAGTAGTCGGCTGCGAAGCGAGAGGCCGTGGGTTCGATTCCCACACCGAGACAAATGTTTGTGTGAACCACAAATATTGGTCTCGGGTCTAGGTGTTGTGGGACCGCAAGTCCTTCGTAGTTCCTGATACCCACGACACAGGTTTACCTAGTGTGGGGTCAGGACTATGTGTGTGACTGTTGGGTGTATTATTATTATTATTATTATATCCTTTTACTTTTTATTTCGCGCCAAGTTCATCTATAGCCTGTTGTTAGACACCAGACAGCCTACTGTTTTACTATTTATATCTTTTACTCGCAGCTCCGCCCGCGTAAATGTCTTTATCCGGAACAACCCCCGCCCTTTTAAAGCTTTTCACCCTCTAACTTCTAAGGGGATGATTTGCGAGATAAAACGAAATACGTAGTTGACTGCCTCGATGGCGCAGTTGTAATGCGTACGCGTTACGATTGAGGCCAACGCTGATGTCTCGGGTTCGATCCCCGGGTCGGGTAAAGTGATATTGGGTTTTTCTATTACGAAATGCTCAGTATCAGCCCGGTGTCTGGAATTGTGCCCGGCATGGTGATAGGCTCGCCCCCTATCACATCATGGGACGGAGATACGCTCGGCGAAATGTGAGTGTACTGGTTACACCTCTGCCTATCCCTTCGGGGATTACAGGCATGAGTGCGTATGTACGTAGTTGCTTATTTGCTTTTATGACTTCAACTTTTTGGCGGGAAAATATTCAATAGAGGTAGTACAGAATGCCTTTGAAGAGTCTGTTGCGTCCCGTCCAGCCGTTTTCTTCAAGAAGGGCATCGATAAATAGCCACTGCGCTGGCAAAGATGCATCAATAGCATGGGCGGTTTGATTAATGTAATTTAAAAAGATGGCAAATAAATTATTTTAACTTTTTTCGTTCAGAACGGCAATTTCATAGGTACGGATTGTTATTTCACAAAGAAAGAAAGTATACAATATGTAACAAAAACCCTTTCGGGCGTTCGTTTTAACTGTGATATCAGAATCGATATTCAAATGTATTAAAAGATTCGCATACGAAAATTGAACTATAAAAAATCATGTATAATTTTTAAACTTAAATCAATTTATTGTTTGTTGTTTACAAATTATTATATTTCAATTATGTATTTCGATTGATTACCTCTGCAAGAGCGATGACTTGGAGCCAGAGCGATATAGCATGTTGCGGCGTCCACGTAAATCAAACGTGCCGCGCCCCCGGCTTCGTCAATACACACAGAAATTGAGATGCAAATATTTTTATAAAATATATTCATACTTTAAGTTTAATTGTGTAAGGATAATTAATCTCTTGCTTATGTTTATTTCTATTTTTTTATTTTAACTATTTTTATTAAGCTGTCTATATGTCTATCTTCACGACCCTAAAACGGCGGACAGGGTTTTTGTTACATACTGTAGAATATTATTTATCTTTGCTTTGCTCGCAGCTCCGTCCGCATGAACGGCCTTTTCCAGGATAAAAAGTTGCCTATGTTACTCAGTGATAATGTAGCTATCTAACGGCAAAATCATTTTTCAAACCGGTCCAGTAGTGTTTAAATTTATTTTTTACATACAAAAATACAAATCTTTCCTCTTTATAATATTAGTGTAGATAACTTACCATATTTAACTCCGAGTGCAGTCAAATCAAAGTAGTTGTAAGATTTTCCATTGATATCAATTGACTTCAACAGATTCCCGTAAGGATTTGACGTGGCTGAAACAATACATAAACAATAAGACTTTTATCATGTTAAGAAAACAAAATGCATGTGACAGGCATTGTTCTAAGGTAACAGGCACATAAATACACGTCCAACAGTCACACACATAGTCCTGACCCCACACTACGTTAACCTGTATCGTGGGTATCAGGAACTACGATGGACTTGCCAACCCACAACACCCAGACCCAAGACAAATATTTGTGGATTTGTGCTTCGCAAGCGGCTACTCACCCATTGCGCCAAGCAGGCTGTCAAAATGACCAAGTTATTAATCAATCTTGGTAAAATGTGGGTGTACTGGTTACCTCCTGTTACCACCTCTGACCCCCTCGGTGATTACAAGCTCGAGAGTGTGTATATTTTATTATTATTAATATTTTCTTATTTAAATACCATATCACGCCAAAGTTAGACAGGACAGTAATCGAACATGCACTATCTGTCTTGTGACTGCTTGTTGTAAACACAAAACACTTTCTTGACGTTGATAATATAGATCAAATATTTCCTCGTTCGAAAAATGGCGTTAAACACGACGTAGTAATAATACAAGTTAATATTAACAAATATTCATTAGATCAAAGGTTAAGTTGCATGAGAAAGGTAAAATAAACATTCTGAACATTCTGTCAATGAAACTATCATTCGGGTAAGATTTTACGTTAAAACATCACTGTGTAAATACAACAAGTAAAAAGTTATTGTAAGTGCCGGAAGTTTTAAATTTCGAATAATACACACCCGCCATGGTTAGCCGCTGTGAAGTCACGTAGGATTTCTGACGTTTCCCGAATTTATTAATGTAATTTATTTTGCGTCACACACGAGCCCTCAACTTCGCGTCATCAGAGAACGACTGACAGAAAATTGACATTATTTGATAATGATTGCAAATTTGACAGTTACGACAGTTAACGATATCTCTTCTGACTTTACAATAGTTGCGTTCAATTTAGTAATTCCAGAATATACTTCGTGGAGCATACAAATAATTTTAAAACGTAGATAGAGAAACCTATAGATAAAGGCACCGTGTAACCACATAAGAGATCACACAACCCTTCAGACACTTTAAAATACTAGAACACATATAATTTTATAAAATACTAGCTGTTCCCGCGGCTCCGCCCGCGTGAATGTCTATTTCCAGGATTAAAGTAGCCTAGCGAGTCCCGTCATCGCAATCGGTGTGAGAAACGCGCTTGACAAAAATATCGCTATTAAAAAATAGGGGTTGATCGTAGAGGGTTGAAAATTTAGTGTTGTATGTATGTATTTTTGAATGTTGTATCATAAAAAAATAAAAACAAAAAAATTGTCGAAAAAATAAAAAATAAAAATTTGGGGTGGACCACCCTTAACATTTAGGGGGATGAAAAATAGATGTTGGCCGATTCTCAGACCTACCCGATATGCACACAAATTTTCATACAAATCGGTCAGGCGTTTCGGAGGAGTATGGAAACGAACATTGTGACACGAGAATTTTTTAAATAAGATAGTTTCGGACACCAATGTTTGACTCCACAAACTTGGAGTCAAATAGTAACATCGATAAGGCCAACAAATAATTATTTTTGTCTCTATCACACTTGTGAAGTAAAAGAGATGAAAAACGTGACTTCATCTATAGGTTTCTTTATCTACGTTTTATAATTACGTAAATGCTAAAGCATCGAAATAGGATGATACGAAAAGTAACTCAAGCAAAAAAATTAGCCCACCAAAACTCTGTGCAAGGGGGCGGGGCTATAAAAATCTTTGCAGCTCGTTCATTCATCAATGCATAAAAATTAATTCATGAGCTCTAGTTGACACATAATACGTCAAATTTTTTGCGCGGTGCAGAAAGTCTTATCTCGATTTAGAAATTTATTATTTATAAATGAAATAAAGTTGTATTTGAACATTCATTATTTTTTGTTGCGTATTTGAATGTTACGTGTGATGGATTACCTTTGGATGTGTAGTAAGTGGAGCCGTATTGTGGCAAATTCTAAAATATGAAAATTAATTATTTCTTTTTTAAATAATACTATTAAAGTTGATAAATTATGAACGCAACCAAAGATGTATGAGTAAGTTTACATACTCTAGCATAAGATATCTTTTTTCTCTTTCTTTCTTATTAATCAACGGAAATAGCAATATAAAATTTTCTTAAATTCCTAACGGGACATGAAACACGACAATTACAAAGTAAATTAAAAAAATCCGTTGGTGTGATTGTTTTCTTGTTTTCGTTAATTATTTATTGTTGAATCTTATTATCAAGAATGGCTACTTTTGATTTTAATTCAATTAGTGCGGCGCTTACTGACCCAGATCAGCCGAAAAGTGGTGTAGACTTTTCTGGAAAATCGTTAAAATTGGACACCGAAAAAGATGGTATGTTTGTATATAGTTTATTATTCGTTTATTTTAAACTTTACCACAATTGAAATATTTTGTAAGCTTATATTAGACACTCAATAAGTTAATTGATGCCTCAATAGTAGATTTATTCATAATTTTTCCGTGTATGACCAACATAACCTATAAGCGCAATTATTTTAATTTGTTTACAAAAATGCTTTTCACATCATAATCTTCCTTTCTTACTGCCTGGTGTAATCCCAGCTTAATTAGCTTTAATGACGAAACGAGCAGATCGCTCGAGTGATGGTAAGCGTCACGCTTACCCATAAACTGAAGTGGAACCACGGAAGCACCACATAGAACTTTGAATTACAAAGCATTACATTACATTGGACTGCGCTCCTCACTCCAGGACACAACGCAGCAGCAAGCTGCTACTTTACGCCAGTTTTCTGTGAGACAGAGGTAACGACCCGGACGAGCCGGCCCATGCTGTAGACAAGTGTCTACAAGGTGGCTCTACCACTCATAGAATATCTTGCCTATTCCAGCCCAACCAATCATCGAAGCCATCAATAAGTGTCCAAACCTCGTATACTTGACGCTGACTGGTAACACTCTTGGAGTGAAAGCAGCACAGGCCATAGCCAAGGCATTGGAGAACCATCCGGAGCTGAAGGTGGCACGGTTCTCTGACATGTTCACCGGGAGAATGAAGACGGAGATACCACCAGCATTGGTAAGATGTCGCGTTGGTAATCTTTTTTGTGACTTTAAATGAGTAACGAAAAGACTATTCAACACTTACAACATTCATTTTCAAAATTATGGTCGTGAGGTTATTACGCCCGTCAATTTATTTCTGCCCTATGGAGATAAGCGCGCTGATTACTCCTCCGGTTTTGATGAGGTTGACGCCACGAAGGTCCAGGTGGAAGCGCCGGCAGGTGGACAACCAGCGAGGTGACGAGGTGATCGTGATGTGTGGTGGTCTTGGCTGAATAGCCATATGTGTCTGAACCTTGGACCCTGGAATGCAGATAACTTTAGCGATTTCTTAGGTTTACGCAAATACTACACATTGAAATAAAACTAGTTTATACGGATTTTGTCATGGTTTAATTTTATTTTAGTCCCGACATTTCGAAAGCTTTTCAGCCTTCATGGTCACGGGAGAGACTAAATTAAACTGTGATAAAATCCATATAAACTAGTTTTATTTCAATAGATAACTATACCAAGAGTTTTGGCAGGAAATCTGACAGTTATCTATAATAATATCCATTGCTTATCGTTACTTATTCCATTTTAAGTAGGTATAGTATATTCTCAAATGTTTTTCATTTTAAATTTTGGCTCATTGGGGACAAACTAAAATCCTGGATCCGCCATTGCCTGGTCCTAAAAGCTGAGACATTTTTGCTTAGATGGCATTGGGTGATGGGATGATCACAGCTGGAGCTCGTCTGACACTCCTGGACCTGAGCGACAACGCGTTTGGACCCATCGGCGTGGAGGGACTCGCCAAGTTGTTACAGAGCGACGTGTGCAGCGATCTAGAGGTATACATCTTCACTGATATTATAAAGAGGAAAGATTTTTATTTTTGTAATACGCACTCACGCCTGTAATCCCCGAAGGGGTAGGCAGAGGTGTAACTAGTACACCCACATTTCGCCGAGCGTGTCTCCGTTCCATGATGTGATAGGGGGCGAGCCTATCGCCATACCGGGCACAAATTCCAGACTCTGGGCTGATACTGAGTATTTCGTAATAGAAAAACCCAATACCTCTTTACCCGACCTGGGGATCGAACCCGAGACCTCAGCGTTAGCCTCAATCGTAACGCGTACGCATTACAACTGCGCCACCGAGGCAGTTGTATTTTTGTATGTAATGACAAAACTATCTGCAGCGTGGCTCTACCACTCATAGTTCATTATAATGTCTAGATTTTGGTAAGATCCGGTACATAAACATGCATGCATAAATGAGCATGTAAGTCCGTTTGTAAGTATAAGCTGTTGACGTTTAAACGTGGTTGCGTCACCAGCCACCGCTTAGCGTTCGAAAATACACTTTATACAACAACACATAAAGTCGAAAGTTAAACGATTTTATCATAATGATTATGCTACCTAAAAATTTTATTTCGTATGCATAATATTTATTATTGTTTATGAGTAAATTATTTCAGGTCGCTTATATTATCGTTGTTTTTAATTTTTAAGCATTGTACTTACTACTTAGTATGCGTTTCGCTGTCGGGAATAAAGCATGCGTGTATGTAGTAACGTGTGTTACTACAATTTACTTATGACTCCAAACGGCTTTTAAAAAAAGCGTTTTAAGTGATAAGCTAAGATAAGCTATTTTATATAAATAAGCCCTTTATTTTCTGAATTGTTTTCTGTTAGTTTGTATGTTAAAGTATATCTCTTAATTCAGCATGCCGCTTGGCAAAGGCCTCCTCTAGCTGTTTCCATTGTAGTCTATCACGAGCCACTCTCCTCCAGTTAGGGCCCGCTGTCAGTTTTAACTCTTTTTTATAAGCTAGCTTAAAAATATAAGCTCAACGTTTAAATTCGTTGGGAAAATTAAGCCGTTTGTCCCACTACTACTGACAAGTGTCTTTAAATATGACCACACCTTTCTGTAACACCTTGTATATATTTTTTTTCCAGGAATTGTACCTGAACAACAATGGTCTAGGCATCACGGGCGGTCGGTTACTAGCCAATGCATTAACACAGCGTCGTCGGAGATTGAAGATATTTGTGGCCGGACGGAACAGGCTCGAGAACGATGGGGCGAAGGCGCTCGCGCTTGTGTTTCAGGTGGATAGACAGATAGTGATTTCTTAAGTTTACGCAAATATTACACATTGAAATAAAACTAGTTTATACGGATTAAATCGGAACCCAAAAGACCACCTGCCAGACCTCAAGACACCGTGAGCTCTTTCTGCGTATATCGGACTAGTATCAACTAACATAGTCAATAATTAAAAAAAAAAATTAAAATGAAGGTAGGCAAAGTAACATTAACATTTCGAGTCGACCTACACCTCAGTCTCTCCCGTGACCGCGATGGCTGAAAAACTTTCGAAACGTCGGGACTAAAATAAAAATTAAACCGCGATAAAATCCGTATAAACTAGTTTTATTTCAATGGGTAGACAGATATTATGGATTTTGATTTAGTCTGGAAAAATATTGTTTAATAAAGCAGTGATAGCTCAGCGGAGTGTGGTATAGGCTGCCGAGATGAAAGTCGCAGGTTCAAACCCAGCCCCAAGAGCATACAACGATGACTTTACTAAGTTATAGAAAAGTATATTTTATCTTCTATACTTTCCACCTTCATCACACGCACTGCCAAATTGTGGAACAAGTTGCCGGAGTCTTTGTTCTCCGATAAATATGATCTGGGTGTGTTCAAGTTGGGGGTGATTGGTTGTTTGTAGGCAAGCGTGCTTCATCTTAGGCCACATCATTGCTTACCATCAGGCGTGAAAGTGGCCAAACGCGAGCCTATTACGTATTAAAAAAAAACTATGTCTTCCACGTGCCCTTATCCCACTAGAAGTGGGGTAAATGCTTTTAAACACATGTTACAGAAAAAAATGGCTTGTAATTTTTGTTTTGACGTCATTTCCTCTAGGGTGAGGTATCTAAGTTATGTGTGTATCAATTATTAATTATCACTTGCTTTACCATATCATCAACTTCTCTCTGAAGAGAAATGATTGTCCATCAGTAAATAGAGATTAGATAACAGCACTTTGCCGCAAAAAATACTGTCAAATACCTAGGTATGCACCTAGATAGAAGGCTTACAGGGCATGAACATATAAAGACCAAAAGAGATCAGGCAAACAGAAAACTGGCAGAAAATTACTCGCTTATAGACAGGCAGTCCTCACTCAGTCTTGAAAATAAACACCTTATCTACAAATGCATTCTAAAACCGGTTTGGACATATGGCATAGAGCTCTGGGGGTCAGCGAGCCATTCAAACATAGAAATACTGCAACGCTTTCAGAATAAAGCATTAAAGATACTGAGTGGTGCATCCTGGTTCACAAAGAATAGTGAAGTCCACGAATATCTTCAAATCCCTCTGATTAACGAGGACGTGGAAAGATCCTGCGGGACATACAAACAAAGGCTCGAGAAGTACAAAAACCAACTCGCTGTAACCCTATTGGACTCTTAAGGACTCAACATTCCGGCTAAAAAGAAAAAGAATAGCCTCAATCTAACTACCTACTATTTGCATAGCGTATATATTGTATTGATGAGATGATGCACCATAGGGTGCGACAATCTCGAACTGTTATCTAACAATGTCAACAGATCTGATTATAGCTCAATGGCTGATCGCAGATAGATAAGAAAAGAAAACTTGCTTTAACGGTGAAGGAAACATTGTGAACCTATATACCTGAGTTCTCTTCTGTACTGTATTACGTGTATATGTCCAGCGTCATGGACTGAAGCCTTACCTCTCTCGTTAGTTGAGGCCAGGTACCAATAGTATAATACAGGCCTGATTTTATTTATTAAATAAAAAAAAAAATTATAGCATACACCGGCAAACGAGCAAGTGGGCCACTTGATCGTAAGTGATCTCCACCGCCCATGTATACCCACAATACTAAAAGAATTATGGGTGCGTTGCCGACCTTAAAGGAAAGGGATAATTAAGGGATTAACTATATTGAAATTGGTCTATTACTAATGCTCTTACTACAGAGGATGGTCAAGATCTGGCGAAGTGACAGCCTCCGTGGCGGGCGAGTAGCCGGTTGCGAAGCGTGAGGCCGTGGGTTCGATTCCCGCACCAAGACAAATGGTTGGCAAGTCCCTCGTAGTTGCTGACACCCACTATACAGGTTAACCTAGTGTGGGGTCATGTGTGTGACTGTTGGACGTGTATCTATTTATTTATCTTAGTAGGAAATGGAAGAATGATTTAAATTGATCTGTTCATTTAGGGATAAAACTTGTAACACTCCTCTTTTTTGTCCAAGATTTCCTTTTTTAATATACACATATTGTCCACAGGAAATGGGCACATTGGAGGAAGTGGCGATGCCCCAAAACGGTATATACCATGTGGGAATATCAGCATTATCCGCCGCATTCAGATTGAACCCAAAACTCGCCCGTCTGAACCTCAACGACAATACCATCGGGGCGAAGGGTGCTCACGCAGTAGCAGAAGCTTTACCGCAGTAAGTTAAATTTTTATACAACCTGTTACAGAAAGGTGTGGTCACATTTAAGCAACGTATAGTGTACGATATATGTATTATACAACGTGTTACAGAAAGGTGTGGTCAAATTTAAGCAACGTATAGTGTACGATATATGTATTATACAACGTGTTACAGAAAGGTGTGGTCAAATTTAAGCAACGTATAGTGTACGATATAAGGATTATACAACGTGTTACAGAAAGGTGTGGTCAAATTTAAGCAACGTATAGTGTACGATATAAGTATTAACGTGTTACAGAAAGGTGTGGTCAAATTTAAGCAACGTATAGTGTACGATATATGTATTATACAACGTGTTACAGAAAGGTGTGGTCAAATTTAAGCAACGTATAGTGTACGATATAAGGATTATACAACGTGTTACAGAAAGGTGTGGTCACATTTAAGCAACGTATAGTGTACGATATAAGTATTATACAACGTGTTACAGAAAGGTGTGGTCAAATTTAAGCAACGTATAGTGTACGATATAAGTATTATACAACGTGTTACAGAAAGGTGTGGTCAAATTTAAGCAACGTATAATGTACGATATAAGTATTATACAACGTGTTACAGAAAGGTGTGGTCAAATTTAAGCAACGTATAGTGTACGATATAAGTATTATACAACCTGTTACAGAAAGGTGTGGTCAAATTTAAGCAACGTATAGTGTACGATATAAGTATTATACAACCTGTTACAGAAAGGTGTGGTCAAATTTAAGCAACGTATAGTGTACGATATAAGTATTATACAACCTGTTACAGAAAGGTGTGGTCAAATTTATGCAACTTATAGTGTACGATATAAGTATTATACAACCTGTTACAGAAAGGTGTGGTCAAATTTAAGCAACGTATAGTGTACGATATATGTATTATACAACGTGTTACAGAAAGGTGTGGTCAAATTTAAGCAACGTATAGTGTACGATATAAGGATTATACAACGTGTTACAGAAAGGTGTGGTCAAATTTAAGCAACGTATAGTGTACGATATAAGTATTAACGTGTTACAGAAAGGTGTGGTCAAATTTAAGCAACGTATAGTGTACGATATATGTATTATACAACGTGTTACAGAAAGGTGTGGTCAAATTTAAGCAACGTATAGTGTACGATATAAGGATTATACAACGTGTTACAGAAAGGTGTGGTCACATTTAAGCAACGTATAGTGTACGATATAAGTATTATACAACGTGTTACAGAAAGGTGTGGTCAAATTTAAGCAACGTATAGTGTACGATATAAGTATTATACAACATGTTACAGAAAGGTGTGGTCAAATTTAAGCAACGTATAATGTACGATATAAGTATTATACAACGTGTTACAGAAAGGTGTGGTCAAATTTAAGCAACGTATAGTGTACGATATAAGTATTATACAACCTGTTACAGAAAGGTGTGGTCAAATTTAAGCAACGTATAGTGTACGATATAAGTATTATACAACCTGTTACAGAAAGGTGTGGTCAAATTTAAGCAACGTATAGTGTACGATATAAGTATTATACAACCTGTTACAGAAAGGTGTGGTCAAATTTATGCAACTTATAGTGTACGATATAAGTATTATACAACCTGTTACAGAAAGGTGTGGTCAAATTTAAGCAACGTATAGTGTACGATATAAGTATTATACAACCTGTTACAGAAAGGTGTGGTCAAATTTAAGCAACGTATAGTGTACGATAAAAGCATAGCATAGAGCGCCTTTGTAGCGTAGTCGGTGAGTAACTGACTGCGAAGCGAGAAGCCTTGGGTTCGATTCCCACACCGAGACAAATTATTGCGTGATCCACATATATTTTTTTCCGGTCTGGGTGTTGTGAGACCGCATGTCCCTCGTAGTTGCTGATACCCACGATACAGGTTAACCTAGTGTGGGGTCAGGACTATGTGTGTGACTATTGGGTGTATTTATTTATTTATTTATTTATTTGATTGCATTATTAGGACATAAATAAAGCGATTTCTTGTTTATTGAATGAGGGACTTGTCGATATTCGACTGGCAACTTTAGACAACACTTAAATGATAAACAGTTGATACAAATGAGGTTCTTATTAGGCTCGAAGAGGTAATATAAATATTTCAGTGATGTAATCGATCTTAGTAAACCAGCGACTGGAGTGATTCTTATATCGATTAGGTGACCCACTTGTTCGTTTGCCGGCCTGTGCAATATATATTTTTTGTTTGTTTCAGTTTAAAGAATCTACGGTGTATCAACTTTGGCGACTGTTTGCTGAAGAGTAAAGGGGCGAGCGCTTTGGCGAAGGCATTGAAGGATAATTCACCGCTATTAGAGGTAAGAAAAATATACTTATACGCACTCACGCCTGTAATCCCCGAAGGGGTAGGCAGAGGTGTAACTAGAACACCCACATTTCGCCGAGCGTATCTCCGTCCCACGATGTGATAGGGGGCGAGCCTATCGCCATACCGGGCACAATTCCAGACTCCGGGCTGATACTGAGCATTTCGTAATAGAAAAACCCAATACCACTTTATCCGACCCGGGGATCGAACCCGAAACCTCAGCGTGAGCCCTAGTTGTAACATGTACGCATTACAACTGCGTCACCGAGGCAGTCTATTCAAGTAAATTGCACCAAAAACAATATTTTTATGTAATTAAAATGACGGCCTACGTGGCGTAGCGGGCGAGTAGTCGGCTGCGAAGCGAGAGGCCGTGGGTTCGATTCCCGCACCGAGACAAATGTTTTTGATCTACAAATATTTGTTTCGTGTCTGTGTGTAGTGTGTCAAGTCCCTGGTAGTTCCTGATACCCACGACACAGGTTTATCTAGTGTGGGGTCAGGACTATGTGTGTGACTGTTGGACGTGTATTTTATTTATTTACTAGCTTTGGCTCGCGGCTCCGCTCGCGTGAATAGACTTTTCCATATAAAACGTAGCCTATAACCGTCTCCAGGGTCCCATCTATCTCTACATCAAAATCGGTTCAGTGATTTAGGCGTGAAAGCGTAACAAACAAATATATATTTTTTTTTCATAAAAGTTATCCTATGTTACTTCTTATACCTCCAAGAATATGTGTACTAAGTTTCATGATGATCGGTTAAGTAGTTTTCGCGTGAAAGCATAACAAACAAACTTACATTCACATTTATAATATTAGTATGATTTGTTTCAGTCGTTGGATGTCAGTCACAATGAGATAGGCCGCGCCGCGTGTCTAGAACTAGTCGAAGCACTCACACATCTACCTGACAGCGGGGAGAGGCTGTCCAGGGTGGTGCTGGCCGGTAAGTAACAAGTATACTGATGTACGAGCATTTCACTCGTGGACTATAAAAAAATAATTGTAAAATGTATTGTGACGATGCTATGTATGTTATGTATACATTAGTTGATATGATTTCTATACATAAGTTTGTTTATTTTGTACTGACTTGTCATAAGCGCTATTTTAATTGCCTACATGATTAATAAAACTATTACATTTCATTTCATTTCACTGAACAATGTGTCTGAAGAAACTTAGCGCCCGTTCCTGACACTTATAAATACACAGTGCTTTGTAATTAACAATACTGTGTGATATTGCTTCTTGTTTATAGACATTTTACCATCGGACGAGTGTTTTTTTTTATAGTATAGGCCGGCAAACGAACAAGTGGGTCACCTGATGGTAAGCGATCTCCACCGCCCATGTACGCCCACAATACAAAAGAATTATGGGCGCGTTGCCGACCTTAAAGGAAAGAGATAATAAGGGATTGGGAAGGGGAGGGGGTTTGGGCCTCCGGATATCTCACTCACCGTACGAAACGCAGCAGCAAGCTGCTACTTTACGTCGGTTTTCTGTGAGACAGTGTTAACGACTCGGACGAGCCGGCCCATTCATGCTGTAGACATTTATGAGTGTGAAGAAGCAATTAGGTAGACCGGCATAATTTTGCAGACCTACGATAGATACATCGTATGTCGTTGGTCGACAGTATTCTTGGATTGCGCTGCACTTACCATCAGAAGGCCAATTCTCGTCATTTCAATGTTCAAAATATCATGCCGATCTAGTCTCAGCGTCAAGAAAGTTAGAAAAGAAGCCAAAACGGTATAATGTTACTGCTAATGCTAGGTGCATTTGACGTTGATTATTGGTTTAAGAGATTTGCAACTTTAAAATTACCAGAATTGGCCTGCTGGTGTGGCGTAGTCACTTTGCCGAGCTTGGATACAAAAAAAAAGACAAAACTGTCGGTAACGTTCAGTGAATATATTTCAGGTAACAGTCTCGGTGGATCTTCTGATAAGAAAGTACTGAAAGATAAACTAGGCCCGTGTGCTGAACTCAGCGACGGAGAGGCAAGCGATAACGATTGTAAGTATATGTCGGCGCCGTATCAGAGGTTCCTCCCAGATCCATGATATAATGCAAAACACTATACAACCCCCGAAGGGGTAGGCAGAGGTGTAACCAGTACACCCACATTTCGCCGAGCGTATCTCCGTCCCTAATGTGATAGGGGGCGAGCCTATCGCCATACCGGGCACAAATTCCAGACTCCGGGCTGATACTGAGCATTTCGTAATAGAAAAACCCAATACCACTTTACCCGACCCGGGGATCGAACCCGAGACCTCAGCGTTGGCCTCAATCGTAATGCGCACGCATTACAACTGCGCCACCGAGGCAGTCTGCAAAACACTGTCCTTTTATAATGACTTTATTCGTTACCACACGAGTTATAGAAAATTACTGTACCTTGCTGCTGAACAGCAATCGTTTAAATAGCAATTCTTACAATAGAAATCCCTTCCATCTATAGTGACAATCAATCATATATCTGTATATCATGTGAAACTAGTTTAAACAAAACAAATAAATATTATAAAATTTAAGAGTTCTTTAAACATACAATTGGACAATAGGGTAGTTGACTAGATTTTTTTTATTATTTAAATCAATAAGTTACGTTACTCAAAATCTATTGCAGAAAGAATTTTATAAAACGGACCAAAAATAAATAAGATAGAAGCCATTGAAATCCTGTAGAAGGGGTAATTGTCAAATGACAGACGATGCAACCTTTGACGTCACTGTGTAAAATGTTCATTATAGTGCACGCGTGCAAGCGAGATAGTGAGATATCCCTACTACGCACCCACTTTTCTTCATACCAACATTTAAAGTCATAACTGCGGGCACATTTCTGAACCAGTTTTGATTGTGTTTTAATAAAAGGGTTTCTTTTACGTATCATTTTCTGTTGCTTATAAAATAATATATAAAATTCAATATTAGAAACTACCCTATTGTTATACATCACAAATCAATTATAAATTATTTTATAACAATAATTCAATAGTAGCGGATGTTAGCAAAACACAATTTTACAATGAATAGGTGGTAGCAATAAAATCGTTGCTTTTACAGTCTGTGCGATAAATTAAAATCATACAAATATGTGAATCACATCAAAGTAATTTAGCGTAGATTTAAAGATAGTTCCTAATTAAATAATTCGTAATTTGAACACATTTCCGGTAGTTGAAATTAACTTTGTAACAAATAGCAGTATAAACAAGTGAAAAAATATGAAAGCATGTAGATAAATTGCCAAATAATTTGAAATGATTATTGGAATTTATTTAATTACATCAATGTCAATACTTCCGGCTACAATAGTTTTATTTTTATTTGTCAATCAATAGAGGGCGGTCTGAAAGTGCGCCCATATATACCATTGTTTCTTATACAAGGTTATTCACAGTGTATGTGACCAAATCCCCCTCCCCTTCCCAATCCCTTATTATCCCTTTCCTTTAAGGTCGGCAACGCGCCCATAATTCTTTTGTATTGTGGGCGTATACATGGGCGGTGGAGATCGCTTACCATCAGGTGACCCACTTGCTCGTTTGCCGGCCTATACTATAAAAAAAAATGTACAAAGCTGTGGCGAAACTTTAAGTATACAGCACTAGGGGCGTTGCCCATGTTTTTCCACAAAACATAAAACAAAAAAAAACTTAAAGTTCGACGAATATGAGACATATGTTAGTTTCTTCCCCACATTATTCTGCATCGATTGGTATCGGTCTCGACCCCATACCCCCAGCGGTTTCGGAGGAGATAGCGTGACAAGCTTTTGGCAGCGGCGGCGGCGGCGCCAGTTAATTTTTTTTAGAATAGAGAGATGTAACAAAAACCCTGTTGGCCCTTTTAGGGTCGTGAAGATAGTCATATACACATATAATACTAGAATAATAATACTAGCCCT
Organism: Mimas tiliae; assembly: GCA_905332985.1. Lineage (NCBI taxonomy): Eukaryota > Metazoa > Arthropoda > Insecta > Lepidoptera > Sphingidae > Mimas > Mimas tiliae. Next base: position 511,052 of record HG995266.1, on the reverse strand, counting down.
GTATTATACACGTCCCACTGCTGGGCACGGACCTCCTCTACTGAATGAGAGGGGTTAGGCCTTACTCCACCACGCTGGACTAATGCGGGTTGGCAGACTTCACATACCTTCGAAATTCTTATGCAGAACTTCTCATGTATTTCGGTTTCCTCACGATGTTTCCTACACCGTTAAAGCAAGTGATAATTAACAATTAATACACAAATAGATAGCTTAACAAAAATAGTTTGATTTAAAAAATAATACACAGAAACGAGATATTATCCTTACACAGGTAGCTTAGAAAAATAAACATATTTAAAAAATGATATTTTCATCTGAAAAGTCATTATCAGCTGACTGATGTGACGTATTGACGAAGCGTTTGATGTACGTAGACGCCGCAACTTGCTATCTCGCTCTGGTTCCGAGACATACAACTTGCTATATCGCTCTGGCTCCGAGACATACAACTTGCTATCTCGCTCTGGCTCTAAGACATCGCTCTTGCAGAGGTAATCAATCGAAATACGGTTCACAATGCAACGCAATCTCTTGACGGTTATATTTGGACTGCGATGTACTTAACATTTGTAGTGTCATTTTACCTAGCCGAGATAAATAAAGAAATACACCCAACAGTCACACACATAGTCCTGACCCCACACTAGGTTAACCTGTATCGTGGATATCAGGAACTACGAGGGACTTGTCAACCCACAACACACAGACATGAAACGAATTTTAATTAAAATTTTAATTTAAAGTTATTTAATAACTGCTACTCTTATGGCGCTAGTTACCCATTGTAAGTTGTGGTTGCCTGTTTATGGGAGAACACTATATTTTTTGTTTGTTTGCGTATGTTTTTATATTAGTGTAGTGTATCGTCTTCTGGTAATCCTAAAATAAATTAATAAATAAATAAATATTTGTGGATCACACAAACATTTGTCCCGGTGTGGGAATCGAACCAACGGCCTCTCGCTTCCCAGCCGGCTAGTCGCCCGCTGCGCCACGGAGGCTGTCAATGATGAAAATTTATATTATTTTTAGACGAAACAGACTCCGAAGAAGATAAATCAGAAGCGGATGATTCTGACGATGGCGGGTCGGAAGACAGTGCTACAGAGGACGCCCAGCATCTAGAGACATGTATAGACGTCAAGGATGTCGTGCTGGATACTTCAGGTAAATACGCATGCTCATCATATTTTTCTTTTAGCCTACTTTGTGTCTAAGGCCTCCCCCAACTTCTGTCACTTGTCACGGTCCTGGGCGATCTCTTGCCACTTTGGAGAAAAGTTGACAATGTCGTCTCTCCATCTGTTCCTAGTTCGCCCACGTCGTCGGTAACCATCGGTTGGTGATCAGTCTGTAATATTTTTGGCCCATCTGTCTGGATTCATTCGACATACATGGCCGGCCCAGTCCCACTTGTTCATGCCAACATCTGTAAGACCTGTCATGGTACGCAGGTCGATGTTTCTTACATACTCTTATACGCACTCACGCCTGTAATCCCCTAAGGGGTAGGCAGAGGTGTAACCAGTACACCCACATTTCGCCGAGCGTATCTCCGTCCCACGACATGATAGGGCGCGAGCCTATCGCCATACCGGGCACAAATTCCAGACTCCGGGCTGATACTGAGGATTTCGTAATAGAAAAACCCAATACCACTTTACCCGACCCGGGGATCGAACCCGAGACCTCAGCGTTAGCGTAATCGTAACGCGTACGCATTGCAACTGCGCCACCGAGACAGTCCATTACATGCTCTATAAGTTTTATATGCATAATGTTGCGCTCCATTGTTCGTTGGCATACAGACAGGTGGGAGTTTTGATTTTTAGTCCGGGACCACGTCTGAGCACCATAGGTTAGAACAGGCAGGATGCGTATGTCCATCGGAGCGGTTAAAATTATAAATGAGGTGCATGTCAAAACAGATATTTTGACGTGTAACTGGAGTGAGCTCGCATAAATTTTTTTATATGTTATTTGTTATACTTAATTTCATTTATGTTATAGTATATAGTTGTATGTTTTTGTTATTTTATCTTTTAGATTTATGTAATAGTCCCGCCAGTTCGAATTGGGTATATCCTGTAATGACTGTGTGTGTGTGTGATGAATAAATAAATAAAATAAAATCATTTTTCTTTTAAGGCAGATAGGTATATCACCTTTGAGGTAATCTTTCAAAGACCAGTAGCTCCTCCAAGAGTTTTGAATTCGTCTTTCGACTTCATGCTCATCTTATTTATTTATTTATTTTAGGATCGTCAACATGACATACATTATCACATGCAATACACCTCACCCCTTACATACTCTAAATATAAATGTTGCCATAATAGGGTAGTTTCCTATATTGAATTTTATACATTATGCGGGCTTATGGAAGATCAGCGGTTGCGGCTTGACTGCGACCTCACGCTGAATAAGCCCATTTGCACACACACCATGACATTCGGAACAATGCACTTATATTTAATATTATTATGTTTGTTCCCGCCATGCCGATATTCGTTGTATTGCATCTGTAGTGGTCTCACCGGTGCGTCGCCTCATTCACAGACTACTATAGAGATGCTACGCATGCCTCATTTGAGGAAGTAGGACGGGGCGCTTCATGTGTGGCTACTGTGGGTGTGTGCAGCGTTTGTTGGTGTGGTGGAGGGAATATGATGGTTACCATCATCACCCTCCGGTTCCGAAGCAGTGTTTAAAATAGTTTATTTTTAATTTTTTTTTATGTACTGCAAATGTATATTGTGTTGTGTGCAATAAATGTTTTTTATTATTATTATTATTTTATAAGCAACAGAAAACTATACGCATAAGAAAGCCTTATATTAAAACACAATCAAAATTGGTTCAGAAATGTGCCCGCAGTTATGATTTTAAATGTTGGTTGAGGAAAAGTGGATGCGTAGTAGGGATATCTCACTATCTCGCTTACACGCGTGCACCATAATGAACATTTTACACAGTGACGTCAAAGTTTGCGTCGTCTGTCATTTGACAATTACCCCTTCTACAGGATTCGTCTTTCGTCGGTTTAGGGTACTCCTGACCTGTCCTTTCTCGAGAATATCTCCAACTTGATCTATGAAAGTTCGCCGAGGCCTTCCCCTCCCAACTGTACCATTCACACTCCCCACATTAAATAGGGTTGATTTCGTACAGTGTATTTGTATAGACTGCCTCGGTGGCGCAGTTTTAATGCGTAAGCGTTACGATTGAGGTCAACGCTGAGGTCTCGGGTTCGATCCCCGGGTCGGGTAAAGTGGCATTGGGTTTTTCTATTACGAAATGTTCAGTATCAGCCCGGAGTCTGGAATTTGTGCCCGGTATGGCGATAGGCTCGTCCCCTATCACATAAGGGACGGAAACACGCTCGGTGAAATGTGGGTGTACTGGTTACACCTCTGCCTATTCCTTCGGGGATTACAGGCGTGAGTGCGTATGTATGTATGTTAAATCATTACCCGAGAGGCAGTACTAAATACCTTTGAAGAGTCTGTTACCTCCCGTCCAGCCGATTGCTTCAAGAAGGGCATCGATAGCATTGGTTAATAGAGATTTCTTATGTTTACGCGAATATTACACATTGAAATAAAACTAGTTTATACGGATTTTATCGCGGTTTAATTTTTATTTTAGTAAATCGGAACCCAAAGACCAACTGCCAGACCTCAAGACACCGTGAGCTCTTTCTGCGTAGATCGGACTAGTGTCAACTAACTTTTTTAAATAATTAAAAATAAATGTATAATTTTAAAATGAAGGTAGCCATTGTAACATTAACTTTTCGAGACGACCTACACCTCAGTCTCTCCCGTGACCACGAAGGCTGAAAAGCTTTCGAAACGTCGGGACTAAAATAAAAATTAAACCGCGATAAAATCCGTATAAACTAGTTTTATTTCAATTGGTTAATAGAAATAAAAAAGACGAAAAATAAAATGCTTTAACTTTTTGAAGTGAAAACTTCTTTAGTATAGTGCTTATACACGTTATATATAAGTACATATTTAAGGCCTCGCTAGCATTGTGTCCGGATGTCACCTAAGGTGACCACTGAAAATCAGCATTACGCTGAGTAGTCACCTACCTGTCACAATTACTATTTCTTCATTGTGTTAATTGTTGTCTATTGTTCCTAATTTCCCTTTTTAAGTTGTGTTGTCTTAATTTTTATTTGCTGTAATCAATTCCATTAGTACTATATAATGCTAATAACAATAAGAATACTTATAATAATACTTTAACTGTCATTGTAAGTATAAATATTTTAACTATGAATGCTGTGGTCTCCTATAATTGAAGGAACACGTCACACTGCTATAACTGAAAATGTAATAATGTAATAATATATCGTGTACCCTTTGTTGGAGATCCTTAAATAAATAAATAAATAAATAAATAAATAAATAAACTCACAGCCACAACATGCAATAATCCAGCCATACCTATTGCATAATTTAAATACATGTATGCATGTTGTGATAGCAGTGATAGCTCAGCGGGGAGTGGTATGGACTGTCGAGACGAAAGTCGCAGGTTCGAAACCAGCCCCAAGTGCATACACCTCTGACTTTTCTAAGCTATGTGTGTATTAATTGTTAATTATCACTTGCTTTAACGGTGAAGAAAACCTGCATACCTGAGAAGTTCTTCATAAGAATTTCGAAGGTATGTGAAGTCTGCCACCCCGTATTAGTCCAGCGTGATGGAGTAAGGCCTAACCCCTCTCATTCAGTAGAGGAGGCCCGTGCCCAGCAGTGGGACGTGTATAATACAGGGTTGGTATTATTATATGTTGTGTAATGTGTTGTGGCAAATAAATGACTTTTCTTTCTTAACTCTGTTTGAATCTGTCAAATGCCCTGCGATAGTACCGCCCGAAGTGGTTGATAATAAACTTAGTCCATCCCACAGGAGCTGAAGATGTCCAGGATGGTGTGGAGCGGTTCCTGTTGAATCCCACTTTGGAAAATTTCAACAAACTCGGCGACAATCCGGCGGACGTTATAGATGTACATATACAGGTGAATACGTATTTACAAGGTGGTAGATCCCTCGTTTGCGAGAGGCCGGCTGGGTTGGTACCACCGCTTTGTCTATTTCTGCCGTCAAGCAACAGTGTGTAAGCACTGCTGTGTTCCGGTGTGAAGGACATTGAAGCCAGTGTAATTACTGGGCATTATGAGACTTAACACCTTATGTCTCGGGTGACGAGCGCAGTCCAGTGTCATGCAGTGCTTTATTTAAAGTTCTGTGTGGCGTTGCTGCTGTTTATGAGCAGGCGTGACGCTTACCATCAGGCGAGCGACCTGCTCGTTTCGTCATTCAATCTAACAAAAAAAAATTAAAAAAAATACATATATAATCCACAAAGGGGTAGGCAAAGATGTAACCAATACACAGAGACACGCTGTAGACACTTTTGTCTACAGCAAGAATGGGCCGGCTCGCCCGGGTCGTTATCACTGTCTCATAGAAAACCGACGTAAAGTAACGTTTTGCTGCTGCGTTTCGTACGGTTAGTGGGATATCCGGAGGCGCAAATCCCCTTTCCCTTCCCAATCCCTTACTTATTCCTTTCCTTTAAAGTCGGCAACGCACCCATGATTCTTTTAGTATTGTGGGCGTACATGGGCAGTGGAGATCACTTACCATCAGGTGACCTACTTGCTCGTTTACCGGCCTTCTTTCTTTCTTTCTACCTGGCGTTATCCCGGCCATTGCCAGGGTCCGCCTTCCCACTAAGACGCCTCCACTTCGCCCGATCTTGAGCATCCTCTGCAGTAAGACCATTGGCTCTCATATCTGCCTCTAATACGTCAAGCCAGCGTTTTTTGGGCCGCCCGCGGGATCGTACTCGTGGTACGTTCTGGCACAGGCACTTGCGACCGACGTACTCCTGTGGTTTCCTCAAAACGTGACCAAACCACCTTAAGCGACTTTCCTGGAGTTTATCAGCCACGTGGCGATTACACAGGCTGCCGCGGATGTACTCGTTACGTATACGATATGAAATGAAATGAAACGAAACGAAACGAAATGAAATGGTTTTATTAATCATGTAGGCAATTAAAATAGCGCTTATGACAAGTCAGTACAAAATAAACAAACTTATGTATAGAAATCATATCAACTAATGTATACATAACATACATAGCATCGTCAAATACACTGGGCAATTACACTAAATTGTTTATTTGTTGTCTTTTTATTTTACATTATTAACAGTATTTATAATATGGAAACGTCCATTATTAATTATTAAATATTTTGAGTCGGTATGGACCACTGCATTTACCGAAACGGCACGAGTTTTAAAACTACCACCGGATCCAAAACGACCCAGATTGAGAAGACCCGGCGAAACAAACTCGGTGGGCTTAAATCTAATCGCGTAACGTTGCACATCCACCGCAGCATCTTCATCTCCGCGACGTGGATCTCCTTAACATGGCGCTTAAGTGTAGGCCACGTCTCACACCCGTACAAGAGTACAGGCCGAATGATGGTCTTGTATATGAGACCTTCAAGTCTCATCGGCATCTTTTGGTCGCAAGTGACTCCTGTAACCTCCCGCCACATGGCCCAAGCGGCGCCAATACGGGCCGAGACGTCGAGATCGATATCACCGGACTCATGCAGTCCCACAGACCCTAGGTATTTAAACTGGTCCGTTTTCACGGCCAGTTCATTCCCTATCCGGATACTATCCCGGTCTGTACTCCAGCAGGCCATGTACTCTGTCTTCGCCACATTTAATTTCAGACCGCTGTTTTCAAGCGCCCCCTTCCATAGATTCACCCTTGGCTCTAGGCACTGTTTGTCCTCATCTACCAGGGCTATGAGCACCCATGGTGGCTGCTCCTGTACATGTGCCATCATGACATCCAACACAACACTAAATAGAAAAGGACTCAGCGCCGAGCCTTGGTGGACACCTACGGTAATAGGAAAGGGTTTGGTATCGCCAACAGCAGTCTTTACCAGAGACTCGTATCGGAGGTGCATGTCCCTGATGATGTCAACATAGGCTTCTGGCACACCCTTAACCCTTAGCGCCCACCAGCTCGCCTGCCGAGGCACACAGTCGAAAGCCTTCTGCAAATCTAAAAAGGCAATATGCAGAGGCTTCTTTTTCGTCCTGTATGCCTCGAGCAGCGACCTGATCGCGAACACCGGGTCCGTGGTGCTACTTCCAGGTGTGAAGCCATATTGACACTCTGAGACAGTACACTCTTGGCGGAGCCTGGATCCGAGTATGCGTTCGAAGAGCTTCATGGTGTGACACATGAGCTTAATGCCGCGGTAGTTCTCGCAATCCTGAACACTACCCTTACCCTTGTATACGGGAGATATAAAACTCATCCGCCAAGGGTCGGGCATTTGTTTGGTGTTCAGGATGCGGTTGAACAAGTCGGCAAGAAGCTCCACACCATAGGAGCCCATCGCCTTCCACGCCTCGATAGGGATGTTATCAGGCCCCACCACTTTCCGATTCTTCATGCGACGAAGACTTAAGCACCTCGTCAGGTGAGATCGGGGTAACTAGTCCTTGGTTCGGGAGCATCTCAGGGAGAGACACGTCCAAATGCTAGGTGTTCAGCAGTTTGTGGAAGTAAGAACGCCACCTCCTTCACCCCGCTATCCTCACAGACCAAAACGCCCCTGGAGTCTCTGACACATCGGCACTTGGTAATGTCGAGTGTCGCTTTCTCCCGGGTCTTAGCGAGCCGATATATGAGCTTTTGGCCCTCTGCGGTCTCTAGTTTCTCATATAGAGGCGCCAGATGATCGGATCGGGCCTTAGCCACAGCTCGCTTAGCTGCGTTTTTGGCCTTTCGGTATGCAGCACGATCTTCAGGAAAGTTAGTCGTTTGCCACGGTTTGAACCGCGCCTTTTTCTCGCGAGTCGCACTCTGAACCATTTCGCCCCACCACCATGTCTCCCTATCTACGACGCGACCTCTCTTATGGCCGTTCCCTATATTCTGTCTGTCTCTAGTTTTGCTATACCGGCAATAGAAAATTTTATCTATTTTCCGTTTTACCGTCCCAATAAACTTACTAATGATAGGTAATCCTATTCTTCATTGCTGTCTACTGATGAGAGGACTGATAGCTGACTACAGATATACAACACTATGAAAATGACAGTTCAAGCGTCCTAATATTTTTTATGTGCTATCTGTCTGTAAGTTATTTATTTTTTTCTTTATCGGTAGATTGACCGATAAACAGATATCCTCGGCTGTAAAAAAACGAAATAAATAACGCATTTTGAAGAAATAGCCATGAGTATACAAGGCTTACATGGCACTTGCACTGCAATACAAAAAACTAAATAAATTATGTAAAAATCTAAAAGAAAATATAAAAAAATCTAAAATTCCCATAAATAAAAATAATGCACCGTTTTGATAATTAAATTCAGTGCAAGAGACATATAAATATTTGTTAATGCGGACAAAATAATTCCCCACTTCAGTAAAATCCCCCAAATTCGCTTGGGATTTTTGTTCAAATGACTAATAAATAATAAAATGGATTAATATTGGGAACGGCCATTAGTGACGCCGAGCTTCGACTTACCAAGAGCGATCATTGCTGCGTGCTCGTTTACCGGCCCATACCATAAAAAAAAATGTGTAGTAGTGAAGTACCGTATTGTGTGTATTGTTATGTAATATATTGTGATTGCACTTGCAGCGCACGCGCGCACCGGAGTCACTCGCGCGCGAGCACGCGGCGGCGGCGCTGAGCGCGGGCTCGCTGGCGCGTCACAGCGCCGCGGCGCGTCACTGTGCGCGCGCGCTAATGACGCGCCTGACGCGCCGCGCTGACGACATGCGCTGGCCCGTCACGGACGCGCTGCTAGCAGGACTCGGACTCATCAAGGTACTATACTGTTATTGTTATTATATATGTAATCAGTGTGAATTCAAATTCAAATCATTTATTCTGTAAATTGGATCATAAATATCACTTTTACATGTCGATCATCTTTCATGCTAGATTACAGTTACTACGGCATTTCGGGGCTTCATAGAAATAAGATGACAAAAAACATAACTCAAGCACCAAAAAACCACCAAAACTATGTGCAAGGGAGCGGGGCTAAAAGAGTCTGTGCATATAATCTCTAGTGGACACTTAATACCGTCTATTTTTTTGCGCAGAACGTCGTATCTCAATTTAGAATTGTATTATTTAGACATTAACTTTTATGAAATAAAATTGATTTTGAACGTTAATTAATTTTTGTTGTGTGTATGAGTGTTACGAGTGATTTTACCCTTGCATGTTATTTACCCCGACGGTATCTTGCACACAAGGGACCTACCATCTAAGTATTAGAAGTATATTAATTGTTACAGTCGGAGAACAAGGAGTTCAAGATACGTTGGTCGGTTAGTGAATGTTACTCTTCACTCGCTGAAGTTGTTCAGGAGCCATACTTCCCACCACCCATCCGGGATACACTCAGGTTTGTACACTATTATAACAACGGAAATGCTTTCGGAAACTAAGGCCCGTGTTACAGAACGACACTCAAGTGAGCTCTTCGCTAAGTGTAGATTTCAGTACATGTGATGGGCTATTTTTGCCGCGAAACAAAAACAGACCCCAATTACATACATACATATACGCACTCACGCCTTTAATCCCCGAAGGGGTAGGCAGAGGTGTAGCCAGTACACCCACATTTAGCCGAGCGTATCTCCGTCCCTTATGTGATAGGGGGCGAGCCTATCGCCATACCGGGCACAAATTCCAGACTCCGGGCTGATACTGAGCATTTCATAATAGAAAAACCCAATACCACTTTACCCGACCCGGGGATCGAACCTGAGACCTCAGCGTTGGCCTCAATCGTAACGTAATAATGATTTTGATACTTAATAAAAGATATCGACATATAGGTATTTGTTCAACATCTCTAAACACAAGTAAAAAAGTCACTGACGCTGACGTTAATAGTCGTTAGCGATGTGCGAACGACACGTGCGCGAGCTGCATAATATGTCGATTTCTGTACACGTGATTGGTCTATTTTTGGCGCCAAACAAAACTGACCAATAACGTGTACAGAAATCGACGTTTAGCAAAGAGCTCACTTGAATATCGTTCTTTGATACGGGCCTAAGATTTGTGATTATAAACATGATACCACTAAATTAACCGCACAATAAATATATTTATAGTGTCAGCTCGCGCACGCGTCGTTCGCGCATCTCTAACGACCATTAACCCCGAGCGTCAGCTGACTTTTTTACTTGTATTTAGGGATGTTGAACAAGTAATGATAAATCGATGTATCGATATGGATTATGGACCATTTATTTTTATTAAATGCCAATAAACGTCATAATAAACGTCGTAACGCATGCGCATTACAACTGCGCTACCGAAACAGTCCTTTTTACTAACTACTATTTTCTGTGCAGGTTTTTCATTGCTCGCAAGTTGCCGACCATGCCGGCTGAGGTACGGGAAGAGATCCAGCGGTACCCGGCGTTGTACTCCTAGTTGTAATAAAAATGTTTGTTTGTTCGTACGTGTTTTATTATACCAGATAAAAAAAATATCACTAAAGTTAAAAGTTACTCCAATACATTTTTTTATTATGGCTCCATCAGGGTACGGTATATTTGCCAATACAGAGGAAGTGACAGTAGATAAATAGTTGTCAGACACGCGAGTAAAGTTTGGGCACATTTATTTACCGACTCCAAAATAGGAGGTTCTCAATTCGGCGCGTTTTTTGTTCGTTTTTTTTAAAACATTGAATACATTTTGTGTGTCCAAATAGGAACGCAAATACGCATACCAGATTTGTATTCAATTATTTGCACTCACATTTAATTTACTACTCTTTATTATTAAACTTTGCTTAGCTAAGTGTGGCTGATCGCCTAAACTTTAAAATTATGTTTATACTTTGATGTGCGCTGTAAAATCGACTTATGGCAAATTGCAAATGTGTGTGCAGAAAATTCAGAGCGCACACGCCATCGAAACAATATGGCCCGCTACAGCCTGCTAACATCTATTTAAAGATGTACCAACCTAACTGAAATGGTAAAAAATGGAACTATAGACATTATTCCCAACTTAGTGGGATTATCCCCTAGATTTGGTTGGTTGAACCCGCCGCGCCGCGCCGCGCCACTGGTGTGTATTTTTGCTATCATATTTTTCATAAAAGTAACGTGTTTTATGATAAAAAAAACTTTATAATTATATTTTATCCGGCAACATTTTTTATCATTTTTTTTTTTGTTTGTTCAACGGTTTGTTCCTAAGGAACCGGCTAAGATCAGAGACCATGCTGCCAAGTCATTAGTTATATTCTTTTCTTATATTCCAAGAACGATAAAACGGGGGTGTGTCCGATTTCAAGGTCTTGCTGAAGTTTTAGTGTTAATTCCTTTCAGTTCGATGCTACTTAGACGACTTTCTTCAAGCGGATCGAACGCACAAGGTCGATCGATACCCTTGGTCAAAAATCACCTAAATTCACTTATTTCAATGTTTCCATACACTATTCATCAACGTTATTGATTATTGCACAAAACTACAGCACTTTTATACAACAAACACAACTTTAAATTCCGATCTCTGTATTCTTTACAAAATCGTTAATGGGCTGTTTGATTGTGATTTGCTTGCGGTATTGTATTTTAAGTTTCCAACACGGTCGGTGCGAGTTCCACAGTTGTTCAGTATACCACATGTCACCAATAATGTATCACAAAACAACCCCCTCATTAGAATGTGCAAATTGTACAATGATATTTGTGTGGACTACGACATCTTTAACATTGGTTTTGCTTCTTTCAAAAAATCCCTACTTCAAAATTTGTAATACAATATTCAACCTTATTTTTTCTTTCATTATTTTTTTTTTGTTTTTATAGATCGACGACACTGATTTTCGTGCGTATTCTTTAAATTTAAATGCTGTGTATAGTTGTAAGTGGACTTCAGGCTTAATTAACTCTTAAATAATATAGATCTAATGCTGTCTAGTCTGTAGTCTGTAACTGTACCTTATACAATAAAATAAAATAAAATTAAAAATAAACCAGTTTAGGAAATAATGAAAACAAGAGAGACACCGCACTGTCAGAATTCCCGCCAAAACTACAATTTTTTTATCAATTGCCATAAATGTCAAAATGACAAAATCAGACACAGTGACAATTGACATCATAACATAACCTCTAAAAATAGGAAATTGACCTTCGTGAATAAAAATAGTGAATAATATTTTATTTTTATATAGAAAGTGGCTGTGAACTTAAAACTTTTTCATATACAGGTTAATAAAACTAATCATAATATTGTATACCCTTGTTATTAGTGAAAATGCGTAATTGTATTAAACACAATTTGTCAAAAAAAATGATCAAAGGCACTTCTCAGTTATTTGGCAGCTTCCATCAGCGCAGGCTAGTAGCCAGCTGTAAAACAGAGGACGACGGTTCGAGTCCCGCAGCAGGAAAAAAAATTGAAAAGTTTACAAAAATATAATTGTTTCGGAAATGTGAGACAGTAAATATCTCGTAATTGGTACCCAAACCACGACACAGGACTTGTCTAACTGCAATACTCGGTGCAATTAACAAGGTGGTAGGTCCCTCGTAAGCGAAGAGCCCGTCTGTGTCGGTACCACCGCCACGTCTATTTCTACCGCCAAGCAGCAGCGTGTAAGCACTGTTGTGTTCCGGTTTTAAGGACATTGTGGCCAGTGAAATTACTGGGCATTATGAGTATTAACATTTTATCTCTTAGGGTGACGAGCGCAGTTCAATGCTATGTAGTGCTTTGTAATTCAAAGTACTCTGTGATGTTGCTTCTGTTTATGGGCAGGCGTGACGCTGACCATCAGGCGACCGACCTGCTCATCACGCCATCGCAAGCGACGAACCTCGAAACCTAATTAAAAAAATGTAACAATCATTAAATATGACCACACCTTTCTGTAACACAATGTTCGGTAATGCCTATGGTCCATATCGACCCTTAAAACAGAGAAAAATAATAATAATAATAATACTTAACAATTCTGAACTATTAAAAAAATATTGTAAAATTTATAGTTGCCCAGTGTATGTCATGTATACATTAGTTGATATGATTTCTATACATAAGTTTGTTTATTTTGTACTGACTTGTCATAAGCGCTATTTTAATTGCCTACATGATTAATAAAACTATTTCATTTCATTTCAGCTAATAAAAAAAATATCAACAATCATTAAATATGACCACACATTTCTGTAACACATTGTATAATTCCAGAATGTCCACACTAAAGTTAAACATACACTTTGGAGGAGGTGCCGAGTTACTGTTCGATAAAATAAAAAGGAGGGAAGTTGAACTGCCTTGTGTTAACAAATATTTACCAGATTCCGACAACCCTCAGTGGACAATTAGAGAACTTTTAGTATGGATTAAAGAAAACCTATTGAGGGAGCGGCTCGAATTATTTATGCAGGTATAATAAATACACCCAACAGTCACACACATAGTCCTGACCCCACACTAGGTTAACCTGTATCGTGGGTATCAGCGACTACGAGGGACTTGCCAACCCCCAACACAGACATGAAACAAATATTTGTGGATCACATTTGTCTCCTGGGAATCAAACCCACTGCCCCTCGCTTCGCAGCCGGCTACACATTCACTGCGCCATGGAGGCTGTCATTTATTATTCTATTCTATTTTAGATTATAGGCCCATTGATTTTCGATGATTTCTCCAATGTCAAGTATTACTGTCATTTATTAAATACTTGCCTCGGTGGCGCAGTTGTAATGCGCGGTACGACTGCCGTGCTGATGTCTCGGGTTCGATCCCCAGATCGGATAAAAGTGATATTGAGTTCATTGGAAATGCTCAGTATCAGCCCGGAGTCTGGAATTGTGCCCAGTATGGTGATAGGCTCGCCCCCTATCACATAAGGGACGGAGATACGCTCGGCTAAATATGGGTGTACTGGTTACACCTCTGCCTAAAAATTATACATATTTAGTGTCAACTAGAGATCATGAATCAATTTTATGAATTGATGAATGAACGAGTTGCACAGACTTTTATAACCCCCCCACCTTGCACAGAGTTTTGGTGGGGTTATTTATTTGCTTGAGTTATGTTTCTTGTCATCTTATTTTGATGAATACAGGCCTAATACTGTGCCATAGAGACAGTCATGTAACAACGCACTTTTATGAGTGGTAGAGCCACGTTATAGACACTTTTGTCTACAACATGTATGGGCCGGCTCGTCCGGGTCGTTACCACTGTCTCACAAAACCAGAGTGAAGTAGCAGCTTGCTGCTGCGTTTCGTACAGTGTATGAGATATCTGGAGGCCCAAACTCCCTCCTCTTCCCAATTCCTTAATTATCCCTTGTCTTTAAGGTCGGCAACGCACCCATGACTATTTTGGTATCGTGGGCGGTGGAGATCACTTGCCATCAAGTGACCCACTTAAAAAATATATTGAAAAACCCAATATTACTTTACCCAACCTGGGGATCGAACCCAAGACCTCAGCGTCAGCGTCAGTCGTAACGCGTACGCATTACAACTGCGCCACCGAGGCAGTCACAATAACTTATATTAATTTTCCAGGGAGAGTCCGTAAGACCTGGTATTCTAGTGCTTATTAATGACACTGACTGGGAACTGCATGGAGAGCTGGACTACGAGCTGCAACCATCTGACACAATCACATTTATATCTACTCTACATGGGGGATGAATAAATAAATAACAAAATCTATTATTGTTTTATTATAAAATAAATGGCAGTTGTAGAAACTGCTGATAGAAGTGAAAACTTAAAACTTTTAGTATTAAAATTTGAAATTTTATAATGTTTGAATTAAAATTATCAACATCGATATGGTTTTCACATCTATTGACACTCCGAGCAACATTTGTATGCATGTTTATATGGTTTTTTAGTACTCACTATTGTACTGCACAATGATTCTACAATTAAACGATTCAAATAATAATCAAACAAAAACACTATTTTAACAATGCACAGTATATACACATTGAACTTTTCGCTAAATCCATTCAATTTCACTTATAAGATATACACAGCACTAATGTTGCACAATACGTCAGCTGTATAGCTACAGATATACTGCTATAAGCATGTCGGTGACGCGAACGTACGAGATTTCACCCATCCAACAAAGTGTCTAACGCGCGCAGCACATGAGCATGTCGGTGACGCGAACCCATAACATTTTCCCCTACCAAAAGGTGCCTAACGCGGCTAAAGAAGTTTTTACTTTAAAAAAACTAATAAACAATAAGTAATATTAATAATATTAACATAAAACTTTTTAAAATCATTTTTAATAGATGGCAATACTTAAAAGGCTTTGTTTTATTTATTCATAATTCAAAAGCAGTGATAACTCAGTGGGGAGTGGTATGGACTGTCGAGACGAAAGTCGCAGGTTCGAAACCAGTCCCAAGAGCATGCATCTTTTTTATGTCATAGGCCGGCAAACGAGCAATTGGGTCACCTGATGATAAGTGATTTCCACCGCCCGTGTACGCACATAATACCAAAAAAATTATGGGCGCGTTGTCGACCTTAAAGGAAAGGGATTGGAAAGGGGAGGGGGATTTGGGTCTCCGGATATCTCACTCACCGTACGAAACGCAGCAGCAAGTTGCTACTTTACGCCGGTTTTCTGTGAGACAGTGGTAACGAGCCGGTCCATTCATGCCGTAGACAAAAGTGTCTACGTGGCTCTACCACTCTAGCTCTGATTTTTGATAAGAATAGGTACCTAAACACTCACTGTCAGGTGTATTTAACGATCCTTAAATATGACCACACCTTTCTGTAACACAATGTATATCGGAATACATTATTTATAAAAACAATAATCTGAGATCTTTATTTTAAGTTAAACGTCCGGTGGAATTTCATCATGAACACTCACTCCATTGTTTTAATCTGTCTGCGCTGTGGACGCGGTGTGAACACAAATAAATTTTCCTTTTTTCTCCGTTACTTAAATCAGTGAAATTATAAATGTATCGATTAATATTATTAATAATAAATGAGGGTCTATGTATGGATGCGATTACTAAAGACTTGGTGACTCCATTGAGGCAGAGTGGCGAAGCTTGCGGGTATGAGGTAAAATATACATCAGCACTATTATTTTATTTATGTACAATATTCTTTATTTTAGAAGGTCTTTTACGGCCTTAAATAATACGTCTTTACCTGTGGAATTGTCGTTCTGTACGAAATGAAACATGTGTGCAATTCACACGTGGTAGAAGTGAAACCTTCAAATATGTTGGCTTCAAGATAATGAGACGAATGTAAAATTTCTGGAAATATATAATGCTTCCTATCTCATTGTCTCCCACGTTAAATCTTATGAATTTATGTGTCTGTCTCTTTTTACTGCGTACACGTATACAAAACTTCACGATTGTTGTGATGCCTTTTCTAAAGCTTTGTACTACGCATGCGCGCACAACTGTATAATGCTTCCTATCTCATTGTCTCCCACGTTAAATCTTATGAATTTATGTGTCTGTCTCTTTTTACTGCGTACACGTATACAAAACACCACGATTGTTGTGATGCCTTTTCTCAAGCTTTGTACTACGCATGCGCGCACAACTGTATAATGCTTCCTTACTCATTGTCTCCCACGTTAAATCTTATGAATTTATGTGTCTGTCCCTTTTTACTGCGTACACGTATACAAAACACCACTATTGTTGTGATGCCTTTTCACAAGCTTTGTACTACGCATGCGCGCACAACTGTATAATGCTTCCTATCTCATTTTCTCCCACATTCAATCGTATGAATTTATGTGTTTGTCTCTTTTTCGTTTCATCGATTTTCAAATCACAACGATGCTAAAGAAGTTTTCACTTCAAAAAGTTAAAGCATTTTTTTTTCGTCTTTTTTATTTCTATTAAACAATGATATCGATGCATCTTCGCCAGCGCAATGGCAATTTATCGATGCCCTTCTTGAAGCAATCGGCTGGACGGGAGGTAACAGACTCTTCAAAGGTATTTAGTACTGCCTCTCGGGTAATGATTTAATATACATACATACGCACTCACGCCTGTAATCCCCGAAGGAATACGCAGAGGTGTAACCAATACACCCACATTTCGCCGAGCGTATTTCCGTCCCTTATGTGATAGGGGACGAGCCTATCGCCATACCGGGCACAAATTCCAGACTCCGGGCTGATACTGAGCATTCAGTAATAGAAAAACCCAATACCACTTTACCCGACCCGGAGATCGTACCCGAGACCTCAGCGTTAACCTCGATCGTAACGCGTACGCATTACAACTGCGCCACCGAGGCAGGCTACTAAATACATTATACATATTTCTGGCCAGATCTAAAAAATTTTTAAACCGGGCAGAAAATTAATAGTGACGCCCCTCTCTCCAGCGTTTGAGATAAATTAGTTAAGAAAACTAAAGAAAAGAATAGAATGATGCACAAAGGGCCTGTGTGGCGCCTTTTTCTTACAAGTCGACGCGACGGTTAGCCAACCAGGCTTTCGTATGCTAGGCGCTTTGTGGAGCAAGCTAGGCGCTTTTTAATCATATAATATTAAGATTTAGACGCCCCCTGAAACTGCCGCCCGTTCCATTCCATTCCAAATCCATTAGGAAAAAGCAAAGACTTAAATGTATACTACTAGACAAGCTGCGCGGTACATACAAAATTGTACCACCAAGTTGCGGTCACTTGACCATAACTCAATATTACCATCTCGCTTACTCTCAACTAGAACCCATAAAGCGCTCCTTGTATGTGAGCTGTCAAACTGCCGTGTAATGTGACGCAATTTTACTTCTAAACAGCCCGTCTAGTAGTACGAAAAAGAAGTGCATTAAAGTCTTTGGGAAAAAGACATCGTTTAACTCTACGATAATAAGTATGTTTTACAGAGTTGTCCAACGCATAAAGAAGGTATGATCAACATCCACATTGTTCCTCACACGCACGGCGAGCTCGGATACTCTGCGACCTTCCATCAACATTATACTGGAAGCAAGTATTTTAAAATTAAAATTTGTCTTATCGAACTATAAAGTGTTTTAATTCTTGAGTGTTAGACAGTTTTGTCTATAACACGAATGAGTCGGCTCGACCACGTCGCTACCACTGTCTCACAGAATACCGACGTAAAGTATCAGCTTGCTGCTGCGTTTCGTACGGTGAGTGAGATATCCGGTGGCCCATTAACCCTTCCTTGCGGCAACGCGCCCAATCTTCTTCTTGTACATGGTACATACGCGGTGGATATCACTTACTATCAGGTGACCCACTTGCTCGTTTACCGAGACCGCTCGTAGACTAATGAGACGACATACGTTAAAGCGCCTTTCCAGTTGTATCATTTCGCCGCATTGAGGTAGGTAGGTCCTTCGTATGGGGAAGGCCGTCTATTTCAGCCGTTAACCAACAGTGTTGTGTTCCGGTTTGAAGGACATTGAAGCCAGTGAAATTACTGGGAATTATGATCTTTAACATCTTATGTCACTGGGTGACGAGCGCAGTCCATTGCCATGCTTTGTAACTCAAAGTTCTGTGGCGTTGCTTTTGTTTATGGACAGGCGTGACGCTTACCATCAGTCGATGGACCTACTCGTTCGTCACTAAAGCTAATAAAAATAGTAGCTGTATCATGATTTCATTATCTATAACATGCTCTCAGTATAATTACGTTCTTTCTATAGCTATAACATCTTGGTATAAAATGGTGATTTCTTATGTTTACGCGAATATTACACATTGAAATAAAAGTAGTTTAAACGGATTTTATCGCGGCTTAATTTTATTTAATCCCGACGTTTGAAATCTTTTCAGCCTTCGTGGTCACGGGAGAGACTGAGGTGTAGGTCGTCTCGAAAAGTTAATGTTATATTGCCTAGCTTCATTTATAATTATGCCTACATTTATTTTTAAATAAATAAAAAGTTACTTGACACTGATATTAGTTAGTCCGAAAAGTTAGTCCGATCTACGCAGAAAGAGCTCACGGTGTCTTGAGGTCTGGCAGTTGGTCTTTTGGGTTCCGATTATAATTAGATCCCAGGCTTGTGCACGCTTCGAAACATCTCTATTGAAATTTAGAAGTATAAATTTAGTAATTTATTTTCAATAGATAAAATGTGCTTTGAAACTAATACATATTAATTTATTTTGCAGCTGATGATTTTTACACAAAAACGAATATTAACATGAAGCGGATATTGGACTACACCATCAGTGAACTGTGGGCTCACGAGGAGAGGAAGTAAGTTGATATCAGCACCCGGGCACACAAGGCAGTAACAGGCGACTGAATTCTTGTTAGGTGACCTGATGATAATGATCAACGCCCACTATAGCAGAGGAACCATGGTCGCGTTGCAAGCCTTAAAATTAAATGGATAAATAAAGAGTGAGCGGCATAGCCACACTGCAGACAGCTCGATCGGATCGTTACTACTGTCTCACAGAAAATCGACGGAAAATAGCGTTTGCTGCTGTGTTATGTACGTAATCATATATCCAGAGGCCCAAATCCCCTCCCCTCCCTTTACCATTCCCTTAATTATTCCGTTCCTTTAAGGTCAGCAACGCGCCCGTGATTTTTTCTGATATTGTAGCCGTATATGGGTACTCACTTGCTCGTTTGACGGACGGCCTATATTATAAAAAAAGGAAGGGATTTGTGCCTTCGGGTATCTCTCATGCAGTAGCTAGCCGCTACTTTACGTTTTGCGTGAGACAGTGGTAACAAGCTGGCCCAAATACGCTGTAGGAAAAACTGTCTACAGCATTGCTCTACCACTCTAGACAAAGCGGGCGCTTTCCCGTATTTGTTATTATGAAGCCGATTGACTTCAAAATCTATATCTGGGAGGCATCGGTTCTTACATAACAGGTATTGGAATAGGGTAGTTGACTAGTTTTTTTTTATTATTTAAATCAATAAGTTACTTTACTCAAAATATATGGCAGAAAGAATTTTATAAATCGGACCAAAAATAAATAAGTTACAAGCCATTCAAATCCTGTGGAAGGGGTAATTGTCAAATGACAGACGATGCAACCATTGACGTCACTGTGTAAAATGTTCATTATGGTGCACGCGTGCAAGCGAGATAGTGAGATATCCCCACTACGCACCCACTTTTCTTCATACCAACATTTAAAGTCATAACTGCGGGCACATTTCTGAACCAATTTATATTGTGTTTTAATAAAAGGGTTTCTTTTGCGTGTCATTTTCTGTTGCTTATAAAATAATGTATAAAATTCAATATAGGAAACTACCCTATTGTAAAAAGTGGCCGCCATTTTGTTTTTCTTTGGTTCAAGGCCGATTGACTTAGATCTGGACGAAATGAAGCGAGATGGTAATATTGAGTTATGGTCAATTGACCGTAACTTTGTGACGTAATTCCTATAACCCGTCTAGATGTATACATTATAGTCAACGTCTACAATGATTGTAGAATATATAAAATATTTTTTTTTGCAGATTTACGTTCTCAGACATGCCTTATTTTTTCCATTGGTGGTCAAACCGGGATGGCACGGGTAAAAAACATTTTTATATCTGTCTATCTTTGGAGTTATTTCATAACTGGATTTTACCACATATAAACAATTGTATACAGTTATGTCTACAGCATGAATGAGCCGGCTCTTCCGCATTGTTACCACACTGTTGCGACTCATACGGCTGGCAAACGAGGAAGTGGGTCACCTGATCGCAAGTAATTTCCACTATAAACACCTACAATACCTGAAGAATCCTGGACGTGTTGCCGACGTTAAAGGGAAGGGATATTTAAGAGATTAAGAAGGAGGGGTTTTGGGCCTCCACATATTTCAGTCACCGTACGAAACGCTGCTTTACATCAGTTTTCTGGAGACAGAGGTAACAACTCGGTCGAAACGGCACATTCATGAAGTAGACAAACCTGTGTACAACGTTACTCTATCACTTTAAACAGCATTTGGGCCAAAATTGCACGATTATTTCCAGCTAGCTTTTGCTCGCGGCTCCGCCCGCGTGAATAGACTTTTCCGAAATAAAACGTAGCCTATAACCGTCTCCAGGGCCCCATCTATCTCTACATCAAAATTCATCAAAATCGGTTCAGTGATTTAGGCGTGAAAGCGTAACAAATAGACAATTTTTTTTCATATAAAGTATCCTATGTTACTTCTTATACCTCCAAGAATATGTGTACAAAGTTTCATGATGATCGGTTAAGTAGTTTTCGCGTGAAAGCGTAACAAACAAACTTACATTCACATTTATAATATTACTATGATAGTATGATATAATACCTCAGTGATAGCTCAGTGGGGAGTGGTATGGACTGTCGAGACGAAAGTCGCAGGTTCGAAACCAGCCCCAAGAGCATACACCTCTGACTTTTCTAAGTTATGTGTATATTAATTGTTAATTATCACTTGCTTTAACGGTGAAGGAAACATCGTGAGGAATCCTGAATACCTGAAAAGTTCTCCAAAATTTCGAAGGTATGTGAAATCTGCCAACCAGCATTAGGCTAGCATGATGGACTAAGACCTAACCCCTCTCATTCAGTAGAGGAGGTCCGTGCCCAGCAGTGGGACGTGTATAATACGTATATTATTATATATTATATGATAATACCATTTTTTAGTGCGTCGTATGGTATATCAGCTGCTTCGTCAAGGTCGGCTGTACTTCGTGGGAGGAGGGTGGGGCTTGGTAGACGAGGCTACCACCCACTACCACGCCATCATCGACCAGTTCACATTTTCATTAAGGTACGAATTATGAGCACAGAGGTACTGTAGCGTCCAATAGACGAAGACCATCGACCGGAGAATCTTTAATACTATAGACGGGCTGATCAGAAGTAAAATTGTGTTGCATACGCGGCCGGCGAGGTGGGAATGACGTCTAAGGCGCGGGAGCGAGAGGAGTCGAGAGTAAGCGAGATGGCAATATTGAGACGGCTCTTTTGTTTTGTATTAATTTTCATTCACACTAAATGATATGTTCGATCAAAACCAAGAAATAATATAGTTCAAATTAAATGAGTACGCGTAATATATGCACGTAAATAATGACAATGTTTTATGGGTCACAATAAACGATTTCGTGTTAGTTTATCGAATTTAACGTTCGCAGCTATTCAAACAATACTGCTCTCCTCGCTCTCTCGCGTGTGACTAAATGAGTTGCGGTCAATTGACCGTAACTAAGTGCGCAATTTCTTTATACCGCACAGCCTGTCTAGTAGTATACATTAAAATCTTTGGGAGAAACCTAACGCTACAAGCGTTGTCAACTCAGATTGAAGAAGTGGGGGTAGTTGAAGGACGAATCACGTTAAGCGTTGCCGCTCATCTGTATCGTGTTTTTTTTTATTAGCTTGACGATACGAGCAGGTCGCTCGCCTGATGGTAAGCGCCACACCTGCTTATAAACAGAAGCAACGCCACACAGAACTTTAAATAACAAAGCACTGCATGACATTGGACTGCGCTCGTCACCCCGAGACATAAGATGTTAAGTCTCACAATGCCCAGTAATTTCACTGGTTTCAACGTCCTTCAAACCGGAACACAACAGTGCTTACACACTGTTGCTTGTCGGCAGAAATAGATGTCGCGGTGGTATCAATACAGCCGGCCTCTCGCATACGAGGGACCTACCACCTAGTGTTCCATCATTCCGACAACTCAGAATTATAACATGAACTATGGAGCAAGTGAAGTTTGTGCTTTCGACTCGTGCTGGTACCCAAAATTACTTGTTATCAGCTCTCTATTGAGTGGTTTCTTATGTTTACGCGAATATTACACATTGAAATAAAACTAGTTTATACGGATTTTATCACGGTTTCATTTTCTTTTAGTCCCGACGTTTCGAAAGCTTTTCAGCCTTCGTGGTCACGGGAGAGACCTGTATTTGCCACTATGTAAAAATTGTTGTACCAAAATGTCAATCATTTAGAAAAACAAGAAGTCAGAAGACCTACGGCTGACTTTCTTGGTGCTGCTTCTCAGACCAGGCATTTTTGGAGCACCGGTAGATTTAAACTTAACGTGTCAAGTTGCTCTGCTCTACCTGCTCCTTTGCTTGACTGCCTCCGTGGCGCAGTGGCCTAGTAGCCGGCTGTGAATCGAGAGGCCACGGGTTCGATTCCCGCATCGAGACAAAATAATTATGTGATACACAAATATTTGTTTCGCGTCTGGGTTTTGTGGGTTGGCAAGTCCCTCGTAGTTCTTGATACCCGCGATACAGGTTAACCTAGTGTGGGGTCAGGACTATGTGTGTGACTGTTGGGTGTATTTATTATTTAATTAATTTGCTCCGTTCCACTTGCTCCTTTGCCGACTTCTACCATGAAAAACTTCAACAGGAAATTAAACGCCACGTTCCTGGACTGCGGGCTGCCTCTAGTATCCTGGCAGGCAGACTCCTTCGGGCACTCGAAGGAGGTCGCTTCCTTGCTCGCCCTGATGGGTTTTGATGGGCATTTTATTAACCCCATCAGTTTTGATGATGAACTGGCTCGCATGAGGAGGAAGGGCATGGAGTTTCTGTGGAGGGGGAGTGATGATCTTGGTAAGTTGTAACGATGTGGTTCTTTAGTAAAACGTTCATTTAGAAGTCAGTAAGCGGCGTGTTTTATTGTCGTACGAATATTAATACAGTCATAGACCAACCAGCTTAGCGGCATGCATAGAAAACTAGTTCACAATTTTGACACTAGATGTGTATACTTTACATATGACTTCTATGTTTTTTATTATCCTGGCCGGTGCCGGTGCAGCTGTCTGTGAAATGAAATTGCACCGACTCTAAAGAGACTTAAAGAAATTGTTATTTTTGAAGTCGGTTTTTAAGTTTCAACTTATACAGTATGCAAAAAACCCTGTTGGCCTTTTCTAGGTCGTGAAGATAGACATATAGACAGCTTCATAAAAATAGTTAAATTAAAATAATAATAAACAGAAGCGAGATATTATCCTTACACAGGTAGCTTAGAAAAATAGCATATTTAAAAAATGATATTTTCATCTGAAAAATCATTATCAGCTGACTGATGTGACGTATTGACGAAGCCGGGGCGTTTGATGCACGTTGACGCCGCAACTTGCTATTTCGATCTGGCTCCGATTCAAGGCTCTTGCAGAGGTAATCAATCGAAATACGGTTCACAAACAATAATATAATTAAGGTATAAAAAATAATTATGTTTATTTTTACAGTATTATTTTCGTATGCTTCGTTATTTCATTACGTTTGAATATCGATTCTGATATCACAGTTAAAACGCCAAACAGGATTTTTGTTACATATTGTAGGTATATGACTACCTCGGTGGCGTAGTTGTAATGGTCTCGGGTTTGATCCCCGGGTCGGATAAACGTGATATTGGGTTTTTCTATTACGAAATACTCAAATATCAACCCGGAGTCTGGAATTTGTGGCCGGTATGGTGATAGGCTCGCCCCCTATCACATCATGGGACGGAGGTACGCTTGCCGAAATGTGGGTGTACTGGTTACACCTCTGCCTATCCCTTCGGGGATTACAGGCGTGAGTGCGTTTATGTTATGTATATACTAGCTGTTGCCCGTGGCTCCGCCCGCGTGAATGCCTATTTCCAGGATTAAAGTAGCCTAGTGGGCGCCCCCGGTGAGAAACGCGCTTGACAAAAATACTAATATCGCTATTACAAAATAGAGGATGATCGTAGAGGGTTGAAAATTTAGGGTTGTATGTATTTTTTAATGCTGTATCATAAAAAAATAAAAACAAATAATTTTGTCTAAAAAAAAAATTTAGGGGTGGACCACCCTTAACATTTAGGGGGATGAAAATTAGATGTTGGCCGATTCTAAGACCTACTGAATATGCACATACAATTTCATAAAAATCGGTCGAGCTGTTTCGGAGGAGTATGGGAACGAACATTGTGACACGAGAATTTTATATATTAGTAGATTCTAAAAAAAAGTAACTGGCGCCGCCGCTGCCAAAAGCTTGTCACACTATCTCCTCCGAAACCGCTGGGGGTATGGGGTCGAGACCGATACCAATCGATGCAGAATAATGTGGGGAAGAAATTAAGGTTTGTCTCATATTCGTCGGACTTTAAGTTTTTTTTTTATTTTATGTTTTGTGGGAAAACATGGGCAACGCCCCTAGTGTATTAGATTTTCGTATGTGAGTTATTTCATTACGTTTGAATATCGATTCTGATATCACAGTTATAACGCCCCACAGGGTTTTTGTTACATATTATATATGTCAAAGGTCCTGAAACAGACATCTATACGCACAAACTGTTCGACGGATACTGGTCTCCGCCAGGGTTCTGCTTCGGATCCTCATGCAATGACCCTTTGCTAGTCACATCTGATACAATGTTCAAGAATGTTGATGAACGGGTAAGTATCGATCCATTAAGGTGAAAGACCAGCCTAGACCGTGAAATTCAATTTAATTGTGGTTTTTTGAAAATTGCAGCTCGAACCTTGGATTAAATATGGATAAAAATGACCCCTGGTATTGACGGTGTCCATGGGCGGCGGTGATCACTTACCATCAGGTGACGCGCTTGCTTCGATGCCACCACTTTCATAAAAAAAGTCCTGTAGGCCAATTCTCGTAATTTTAAATGTTCAAAATATCATTCCGATCTAGTCTCAGCGTCAAGAAAGTTGCAAATGGCATTCTCTTAAACCAATAATCAACGTCAAATGCACCTAGCATTAGCAGAAGCATTATACCGTTTTGGCTTCATTCAACTTTTATTCTACATTCAATCTCATTACGATCTATGTTCACATTTGACGTTGATTATTGGTTTAAGAGAATGCCATTTGCAACTTTCTTGACGCTGAGACTAGATCGGAATGATATTTTGAACATTTTGAATTACGAGAATTGGCCTACTGGACTAGCCCGCGAAATTCAATTGAATTGTGGTTTTTTGAAAATTGCAGCTCGATCCTTGGATTAAATATGTATAAAAATGATTTTGCGCAAATAATCACAATTGATATACGGAGTAATAACAATGAAAACTATAAATATTGCTTTTAGTGTTAATTAATGTCCAAAATGAATACCTAATCTGAGAAAATAATAAGTTTCTGGAATCAACTTTAAACCAAAATTAAGCTGAATTTCGCGAGCTAGTGCTGGTAGGACTGCCTCGGTAGTGCAGTTGTAATGCGTACGCGGTACGACTGCTATGCTGAGGTCTCAGGTTCAGTTTGGAGAAATGTTGGTGTACTAGTTACACCTCTGCCTACCCCTTCGAGGAGTACAGGAGTGAGTGCGTATGTATGTGTGGGACCGCAAGTCCCTCGTAGTTCTTGATACCCACGATACAGGTTAACCTAGTGTGGGGTCAGGACTATGTGTGTGACTGTTGGACGTATATTTATGTATTTATGTTTTTTTATATCATACGCCGTTAAACGAACAAGTGGGTCACCGGATGGTAAGTGATCTCCACCGCCCATGTACGCCCACAATACTAAAAGCATCATGGGTGCGTTGCCGACTTTAAAGGAAAGGGATAATTAAGGGATTGGGAAGGGGCGGGGGATTTGGGCCTCCGAATATCTCATTCACTGTACGAAACGCAGCAGCAAGCTGCTAGTTTACGTCGGTTTCTGTGAGACAGTGGTAACGACCCGGACGAGCCGGCCCATTCATGCTGTAGATAAAAGCGTCTACAGCGTGGCTCTACCACTCGTAAAATGTAAATTAAGTTACATTATTTTTGGTAACTCCATCCACCAGCGCCATCTTTTGTCTCTAGGTGGATTTCTTCATCAAGTCGATGCAGCATCGCCAGTCTCCGTATTACACCACCAACAACGTGATGGTGGTAATGGGGCAGAGGATGGGGTACCACGACGCTAGCGTGTGGTTCGCTAACATCGATAAACTTATAAAGTAAGTATTTAACCGATTGTGCATCATTAGGCTAGTGGCAGCGTAATGAGGATGGGAACCGTGATGTCCTGAGTTCAATTTCCCGGTCGGGCAATCATAATATGCATCATGTCACGGACTGGTCTACAATAGTAAGAAAAGCGAGTACATTATCCTTAAGGCCCCCGGCAGGCAAGTACAATATGAGCCCAGTGGTAGTCGCCTCTAGAGAGTAACACAATTTAAGTATCTAGGGCATAATGTTACTGAGGATCTTAGCTCATGGTCAATAATCATTAGGTATTTTGTTATAATGTTCCTGTTGGTATAAACTGAGTTGCTTTAACTCAAATAAATTGTATTAATGTAGTATCAATATTGTAAATCAGTTTTGAAAATACCAACGTTAGAGTTTCTTTTCCGTTCTTCTTTAACGAAACAGCATTCCGAACTGGCGGTAGAGTTAAAATTTTACTGAATCTAAATGATGTATAACATTTTATGGATTCAATAAATAATTTGAATTTGAAGCACACGATGTAGCCGTGTAATAAAATATTTAGGGGTGGGTACCCTTATCATTTAGGGGTATGAAAAATAGATGTTGGCCGATTCTCAGACCTACTCGATATGCACACATCATACAAATCGGTCCAGCCGTTTCGGAGGAGTATGGTAACTAACATTGTGACGCGAGAATTTTATATATAAGATTGAATTTGAAAAATCACACTGCCTAATGTCAGTGACCGCCTTCCCATGATGATTTGACGGTCCGACATCCGCCGCAAGTCATTGTAACTAATTCATGGAACCAATTTTAGGAATCATTGGCCTAGTGCAGTGTTTCCCAATTGGTGGTACGCGTACCCCTAGGGGTACGTGAAGTTGCATCAAGGGGTACGTGCGGCTATCAGTAAAAACAAGAACAATTTCCAAAATATTATTTTATTACAATCATCAGTAAAAACAAGAACACACACACACTCACAAACTTTCGCATTTATAATATTAGTGTGTTTGCTACAATAAGGGGTACGCAGGTTTGAGGTCTTTTTTGAAGTGGTACGCAGCAAAAACTAATTGGGAACCACTGGCCTAGTGTATTCTCACGTAGATAGAGAGGCCTATAGATAAAGGCACCGTGTAACCACGTATGAGACATCACACAACCCTTGTTTGAATCAGTTTATACATTCTAAAATGCAGTACTAAACCATTCTTATAGTTTTTAAAATACGCTACACACTTTCAGACACTTTATGATGCGAGAACACATAACTACATAACCATAAATCTATAATTTTATAAAATATAGTTTCGGACAACCAATGAACTCCACAAACTTGGAGTCAAATAGTAACAGCGATAAGGTCAAAAAATAAGTAACTTTTTCTGTTTCACACTTAGTGTATTTTTATAATAAAGAGATGGAAAACGTTATACCTAATATGGTCTCTGATTTCTAAATATCTTGCCTTTATATTTGTACTGACTTGTCATAAGCGCTATTTTAATTGCCTACATGACCAATAAAGCCGCGGGTAACAGCTAGTATATAATATTTGTTGCAGTGAAGTAAATAAAAAGAGTTATTCGACGGGAGCAAATCTCCATCTTCAGTACTCCACACCAGCGTGCTACCT
This sequence comes from Mimas tiliae, assembly GCA_905332985.1. Taxonomy (NCBI): domain Eukaryota; kingdom Metazoa; phylum Arthropoda; class Insecta; order Lepidoptera; family Sphingidae; genus Mimas; species Mimas tiliae. The sequence goes on along the minus strand of HG995266.1, from coordinate 482,385 downwards.
GAAAGCAGTTCATCATGAAAAGTAAGATTTATTATTGCAGTACCGGGCGAGACAAGTTGCCTCCGTGGCTTGCGGGAATCGAACCCGCGGCCTCTCGCTTCACAACTACTCGGCCAACAAGCCACGGAGGCTGTCGATCTACATAATATACAGTACAATCGTCGGAATAAGATAACTAGAACGATAACTCTCTTATGAATCTGCCAAAAATACGGCTCCACTTACTTACAAATGCAAAGGTAAAATCACACGCAACACTCATACACGCAACAAAAATTAATGAACGTTCAAAACCAACTTTATTTCATAAAAGTTAATGTCTAAATAAGTGTCAACAAGAGATCATGAATATTTTTTTATGAATTGATGAATGAACGAGCTACACAGACTTTTATAGTCCCGCAGATTCCTTGCACAGAGTTATGGTGGGGTAATTTTTTAGCTTGAGTTACGTTACTTGTCATCTTATTTCGATGTAAGTGGATGCGTATTTTTAGCAGATTCATATAAGAGTTATCTTATTCCGATCTGTGATCTACAACTATTTGTTTCATGTCTGGGTGTTGTTGGCAAGTCCCTCGTAGTTCTTGATACCCACGACACAGGTTTACCTAGTGTGGGGTCAGGACTATGTGTGTGACTGTTGGACGTGTATTTATTTATTTATTATTAGTCCGCAGTTAGAATTGAAACAGGATGACTTCCTCCCGCTGGCGTATGACAAGTTCTCACATGCGACCGGCATGTATACTTCACGACCTACCCTCAAGTACGTAGCTAGAGAAGGACATCTTTACCTACAGGTATCTATACTATATATATATATACATACGCACTTACACCTGTAGGCTTAGTACAAGTTTTAATAGTTTTGTAAAACGATGAAAGTTTTCGTTTTCTCTCAATACGTCAAATATTAGTAGCCACTAGTGGGAACTATGATGAATTAAAATTAATTACATGGTTTATTTTATTTCATAATAATCGAATATGAAATTAGTTTTCAAGCGATTCTTTTCTTTATTACCGTATGAATTACTAGTTTGACACTTCGACGGTAGTAATTTTATACGAATTCGAAAACTGTGAACGTATTTGTAACTCATATTAGACCTACTGTAATCCCAGAAGTTGGTAGGTCCCTCGTATGCGAGAGGTCGTCTTTGTTGGTACCACCGTCTATATCTTACAAACAACAGTTAGTAAGCACTGTAGTGTTCTGGCTTGAAGGACATTGAAGCCAGTGAAATTACTGGGCATTATGAGATTTAACATCTTATATCTCGGGATGACGAGCGCAGTCCAATGCCATGCAGTTTGAGTGCATGCATATCGGGTTTTTCTATTACGAAATGCTCAGTATCAGCCCGGAGTCTGGTATTGTGCCCGGTATGGCGATAGGCTCGCCCCCTATCACATCATGGGACAGAAGTAAGCTCGGCGAAATGTGTTTTTTTTACGGACAATAAACATCATCCACGACAAAATTGATTTATTTACATGCTATTGGAGTGAGTTCGCAAAGATAGTTTTGCATACGTTGTGTTATTCGTAGGACATAGGTTATAATTATGTAAGGGTTTATATAACATCGTATGTAATAATTATAACATCTTGTTATAGTATTATAGTTTTTTTTTTTTTGTATAAGAGATATATGTTTCCGTTGATATGTTTATTATTCTTATTTATTTTGTAATTAGTGTTTTTTATGTATGTGCTTATTCTTAAAACTGCATTATCGCATTAGGCTACTGAACCTGTAACGGTAGTGTAGTGTGTAAATAATAAATAAATAAATAAATCTTGAGTGACGAACAAACTGGTCGTTCAGCTGATGTTAAGCGTCACTTCTGCTTTATGGCCAACGTCACACAGTACTCTGCATTACAGGACACTGCATGGCACTGAATTGCGTTCATCACCCCGAGACATAAGATATTAAGTATCATAATGCCCAGTAATTTCACTGGCTTCAATGTCCTTCAAACCGAAAGTGCTTAGACACTGCTACTTTGGATTCTTTGCAATCTAATTTAAATACAATATGTAACAAAAACCCTGTTGGGCGTTTTAAGTGTGATATCAGAGGGGCTAGCATGAATAACTTGCGAGAACGCATTCGTATCGAAACATCAAAAAATTGTTTGAACCTTCATACAAGCTTCATGCGTACAGGTTGGAGTGTGGGGTGAGACAGGGAAGCCTGACCTCGCCTGCGCTCTTCAACCTGTACGTAAATGACTTGATACTCGCGCTCAGCGTTTACCATGTTGGTTGTCATGTAGATGGAGTCTGCTTTAATAATGTTAGCTACGGAGATGATATGGTGCTGTTGAGTGCGTCTGTTGGAGTGCGTCTTAGGGAACTCATAAGTATCTGTGAAGAGTACGCTAGTAGTCACGGTCTGAAATATAACGCTAAGATATTTATAACAAAATCAAGATGTATATCATATGTGATGAAATTGATAATGTAACTCATTTAATACCAAGAGTTAGAAACTCTAAACTACGTAACCTGGCTTATTTACCAAGGTATATTCTACCACCATATATTAACACTTATGGAAAACGAACTTGGGAATATATATTACCAATGCTGTTAAATGATTTAAGTAGTGATGTACATGATAAACTATTAACAAAACCCGAAAATTGTAAAATAATACTAAAGTCTATGTATCTGCTAAAACAGGCTGCTAATGAATAAGAATAATAATGGTAGTAGCGAGTAACAGCAGCGATACAGAAACCATTTGTGGTTTCTCATCGCTGTTTTTCGTTTGTATGTTCTTCACTGTATGAATTTTTTTAGAACTTGAATAAATTAAAAAAAGAAAGAAAAAAAAGAAAAGCGAACTTATGGTGTTTAAATCTGGGTCCAAATATCCGACAGAAGTACCTCCTGTTAGGTTAGCTGGCGTGGCGTTGAAGCAGGTACAAAGCTTGAAATATCTCGGTCACGTGATCACAGACGAGCTAAAAGATGATGCGGATATTGAGCGCGAACGGAGATTGCTGTCCGGGAAGTCTAACATGATTGCTCGCAGGTTTGTGCGTTGCTCTAAGCAGGTAAAAATAACGTTGTTTAGAGCATATTGCACTTCATTTTACACGTGCAGCCTGTGGACTAGACACACGCGACAAACAATCAATTCCCTTCGCGTTCAATATAATAACGCATTCCGGACGCTGTTGCGGTTGCCTCGCTTTTGCAGTGCATCGGGAATGTTCGCAGAAGCCCGAGTGGACTGCTTTTACACAACCATGCGTAAAAGAGCGACCTCGATGACGCGGCGAACGCGGGACAGTGGCAACAGCCTCATGGTTGTTTTGGCGGAACGGGTGGACGGTCCGTTTGTGAGGCACTGGGCATCCTTGCACCGACCAGTTGTCAATTTTTTATTATAATTAATAATATATTACTAATATAGGCTAGGTATTTAACTAACAACATTTTATGGATTGTAATTATCTGAAAATAAATGAATTGAATTGAATAGTAAATGCTAGCGTTCTCGATTCAAATACTTATTCGTAAGTTGGTCGTGCTCGCCCCCATCAATCGATATTTAAACGTAATGAAAAAACTCGCATACGAAAATTGGACTATAAAAATAATCTTATTTATTTTTAATACTTCAACTAATGTGTCTTATTTTCCAGGTAGCAAAACAACTACAAGTGTTTGCAAGACTGTGGAGCAACCATCAAATATTTGAAGATTTAAACTGGATTGTAGGTTAGTATGCTGGAAAACAATATTTTTAAATCCTAGATTAGTGGCAGCAGATAACCGTAACGGTGGTGTGGTGTGCAATAAATGATTTCTATTTCGATTTCTAAATATAAGTAAAGCTGTGCGGTACAAAGAAATCGGGCACTTAGTTACGGTCAATTGACCGCAACTCATTTAAAGTCTTTGGTTGGGCCTGATAAATATAATGACGTTCCATTCAAATACTAATTAAAATCGTTTGATTTCTTATGTCTACGCGAATATTACACATTGAAATAAAACTAGTTTATACGGATTTTATCGAAGGCAATGTAACATTAACTTTTTGAGACGACCTAAACCTCAGTCTCTCCCGTGACCACGAAGGCTGAAAAGCTTTCGAAACGTCGCGTCGGGACTAAAATAAAAACTAAACCGCGATAAAATCCGTATACTTTAACTAGTTTTATTTCAATTTCATTTATTTCATAATAACGTAAAGGCAATAAAAAAATTGTTGCAAATTGACGCAAGGAATCAGCTGTGCCGGGCGGCGCACAGCGCGATATACCTACTGAGTATAGAGCGCCGATCATTGACCTCGAGATTTAGCATTAGTGCGCTTTAAATTACTGGCTTACGTTTCTAAAATGGCAAGTAAACAGCAAAAGAAAAGCATTTTCCGTTTGTGATGAACTGGCAAACTGCCTTGGTGACGCAGTGTAATGCGTAGGCGTTACTGACGCTGACGCTAAGGTCTCGGGTTCGATCCCCGGGGTGGTAAAAGTGATATTGGGTTTTTCTATTATGTATTGCTCAGTATCAGCCCGGAGTCTGGAATTGTGCCTGGTATGGCAATAGGCTCGCCGCCTATCACACATGGGGCCGAGATACGCTCGGCGAAATGAGGGTGTACAGGTTACACCTCCCCCTACCCCTTCGTGAATTACAGGCGTGAGTGCTTAAGGCTGTGTTTTATTAGTTTCTGCTTCGGAAGCGTTCCCCTTACACCCAGTTTAGGTAAATTAGATAGATTTTAGACGCGTTTATTTATTTCTAGGCGTGTTTCAAGATCACAATGTAATCTCAGGAGCATTACGAGAGTATGTCAAAGACTACTACATGGAAAAGATGGAAAGGGCTGTGCAGAAATCGACGCTGCTCTTCAAACAGGCGTTTAAGTTAGTTAATTTCTATTAAGTATCATAAGTCTTATTAAACGGTGAAAGAAACATCGTGAGGAAACCTGCATACTTGAGAAGTTCTTCATAAGAGTTTCGAAGGTATGTGAAGTCTGACAACCCGCATTAGGCCAGCGTGGTGGACTAAGGCTTAACCCCTCTCACCCAGTAGAGGAGGCCCAATACAGGGCTAGTATTATTAAGTCTTATTAAAGTTCTGTACCCAAAGGGAAATAACGAATCTCGATTACAGAACTTGCGTCGTCGATCTGTCTGTACATATATACACAGTCACATCTATGTACTATATCTCATGGAGGTAGGCAGAAACTGCCTATTGAGTGCCACGAGCTATGATCTTAACACACCTCTTTCCCCACTACCTCATTCATTTACAATGTCGAAAGTCCCTCGTACGCGAAAGTCCGTCTGTGTTAGTACCACCGCTTTGTTTTTTTCTGCCGCCAAGCAACAGTGTGTAAGGACTATTATGTTTCGGTTTGAACTGTTATGTTTGGTCTTAAAATACGAGACAAGCCTGTCGCTCGCCTGATGGTAAACGTCACGCCTGCCTATAAACAAAAGCAACACCACACAGAACTTTGAATTGCAAAGCACTGCATGGCATTGGACTGCGCTCGTCATCCCGAGACAATAGAGAAGTAATTTCGTAAGTAGTAAGTTAAGTCTCGTAATGCCCAGTAATTTCACTGGCTTCAATGTCCTTCAAAGCGGAACACAACAGTGCTTACACACTGTTGCTTTGCGGCAGAAAGCGGTGCTACCAACCCAGACGGCCTCTCAATAGGAGAGACCTACCACCTGGTAAGTGAAATGTACTAGCATCAGTAGGACTAAGGCCTAACCCCTCATTAGTAGAGGAAGCACATGTCCAGCAGTGACGTATATTTCAAATCAATTCAAATCATTTATTCAGTAATTAGGCCGCAAAGGGCACTTTTATACGTCGAGTTTGGAATCTACCGGTGCTTCGCAAATGCCCGCTGGTATGAGAAGAAGCACCAAGATTCAGCCGTAGGTCTTTTGAATGTTTGTCATTTTTTATTAATTTATATTTGTTATTACAAAAGTTAAATAATTTACGTTATAACTAATCGTTAATAGAAAGACAGTGTCTTTTTGAGGTTGATACAGGTGCCCATTCAGGGGGGGATATTCTTCTTCTGCTAGTGCCTCTCCAACTAGTGAAGGTTGGCAGTCAGCTTACTGTCTTTTATCTTTTGCGAGACGAAAAAGTTCAGCAGCGCTCGCTATGCCTGTCCACTCTTGGATAGTCGTCCTTTTTTCTTTTTCCTTCGTCCAGCTTTCCTTTTACCAGTTACTTTTCCCATCATTATGATTTGAAGGAGCTCTTATCTGTCATGTCTTAGTACAGTCCCTAAATATGCAACTTTTCTTTTTTCGATGGTATTCATAAGTTTGCGGTTTTGACCTACTCTTTGAAGGACTTATATGTAGAAGACGTATATGTATATATAATACAAGTCTAGTATTAATAAATATAAAATTATAATGATTATTATGATAATTTTAAACCATTTAAACCATTTATTTTTCTACACACACATACACATAGCACAACAAAAAGATGATAAAAACACACATTTATAAAACATAAATTTGCTACAATATATGCGGTAGAAGGGGTCCAGCTCAGTGTACGCTGTTGAGACACAGCACTGATTTTCAGTTAGACCCCACCGTCGCGTCATCTTAGTACAAACAACTAAACACAAAACGTAGAAACACAAAAATCACAATCTGCTGACATAAGGAAAGAGTTTTGTCAGGTACTTTCAAAAACAGCTGACCCCAACGTTAACTGGTTACTTGTGTACTTCTGTATATTAAGTATTCTTATAGTACGACAATACAATCCAATATAAGTTTTTCCTAAAACATAATATGAAAAAAACACATCCCATATCCGAAGTTGCTACTTTAGTTACAATAACTTTTGAGTATTTAGAAATTCCCTATAAATGTGCTTTTTTAGTGTTAACTGTGATATGCTTTTGCGTAGGGGTGGGGGAAGGTCATTCCAGATCTTAGAAGCCGCGTATTTGAAGCTACCTTTGTAGCTTGCCGTCTTATGTCGTGGAATTGCTACATCATACATAATTTTGAATTTGAAACTCCCTGTACCGCGATATGTCATGTTTTTGTAAGTGGTAGAGCCACAATGTAGACAGTTTAGTCTACATCATGAATGGGCCGGCTCGTCTGAGTGGTTACCACTGTCTTACAGAAAACCGGCGTAAAGTAGCAGCTTACCGCTGTGTTTCGTACGGTGAGTGAGATATCAGGTGGCTCAAATCCTCCTCACTTTCCCAATCTTTTAATTATCCCTTTCCTTTAGGGTCGGCAACGCGCCTAGGATCCTTTTGGCATTAGGGCATACATGAGTGGTGGAGATCACTTACCATCAGGTGACCCACTTGCTCGTTTACAGGCCTATGATATTTAAAAAAATGCTTCTTTGTTTTAGCAAATTGAGGAAGAGTTCCCTCTACACGTTGTACCATAGATGTGCCTTTAACATCTCTAGTTGTAACAATACTGAATCAACGCAGTACTTCGTAAGTACCTACTTTTATTAATATTGCATATGACGTGAAAATTTGGATGGTTGTTATTAATAATGAAGAGAGGAATGCTAGAGTTTCTTACCGGTTCTTCCCTAGTAAAACAACCGGCGGCAAAGTAAAAACTTGGATAATTTATAAAGGATGTAAGGGAAAAACAGAAAGTAAAACCGCGGTTGATTACAAAGCCAAAAACGTGATACCACTTAATAAATCGCGAATTTCCTTCATGACCAATTAATAATTTCACTCATTCATTCAATTTGTTTTTTTAAATAGGGAATTGTAACGGTAATAAAAATCAGCTGACGCTCGGGGTTAATTGCCGTTAGTCATGCACGAGCGGCGCGGTCGTAAAAAGAGTTGGTAGATTTATTTACTGGTATAAGGCTCATAATCATCAGCACTATCTTGAAAGGGCCAATCCAGGAATTTCTGTACATTACACTCGCATAATTTCTGTAAAACAATGTCTGGACATTAAAAGAGGCCATAACCCATGAGTTTGTTTTTCGGCATTTCTTCTCATGGCTAGCCCTGAAATGCCGTCGTAAATGTAATATAGCTTAAAAAATGATTGACATGTAAAAGTGATATTGATGATCCAATTTACAGAATAAATGATTTGAATTTATCACTCTTAGTTTTTGGAAGCGTTTCGCTTACGCTATGTATAATATTGTTAGGGTATTCTCTTTTTATTGTTGAATTGAGGGTGTCTGAGAAAACAACGTTGGGCACATTGAAATAATAATTGTGCGATGCAGTGATAGACGGGTGGACATATCGTATAAAAGAGGTTATCGCCATAACTGGAGCCCATTTGCAAGTTGCCAGTGCTGAGGGCTCACTCACCACTCACCAGTCTCTAGTTCTTAGTGATCAGTGCTCAGTCGATAGTCCAACAGTTTATGACGCGGTAGCTCAGCCGGTTTCCTATTCAATCCTAGTTGTGTCTTAGTTATAATGAATTAGAGAACGGTCTCTAGAGAATCCTGACATAGGGTTGTGGTCTATAAAGCAGTGGCATTGTAACCAAAAGATCATGAGTAGAATAGAATACTGGTCTCATGTAACTTCTATATTCAATAGTTAAATTCAATAAATATATTGAATTTAAATTTTATGACTGTAAAGTATATTTTCAGATAGTAATATACAATCCGTTGGCATGGAACGTGACTATTCCAGTCAGACTGCCAATACAGAAGGCGGAATATGATGTATGGGGTCCAAAACGTAAGTACTTCTGATAGGCTCAACAAAGATTAGGTTTTCAATTTATGACTGCCTCGGTGGAGCAGTCGTAATGTAATCGGGTAAAAGTGATATCGGGTTTTTCTATTACAAAATCAGCCCGAAGTCTGGATTTGAGCCCGGTATGACGGTAGGCTCGCTTCCTATAACATAATGGGACGGATATATGCGCTCTGCGAAATGCGAGTGTACTGGTTACACCTTTGCCTACCCCTTTGAGGATTATGGGCGTGAGTGCGTATGTATGTATGTTATGTCTCAATTTATCTGTATATGTTCTTTATTTATTATTTTATTTCACACATATATCCGCTTAATGTGGACCAAATTTTATGATTTTTAATATTCGATAGTGTTGCTCCAGTGGTGTTCCTATATAAATTTGTTTATAATCTGATGACGAATTACGAAAGTGTCCTCAACGGATAACAGCAAAATGACCGTGATTCTGGTTTTAAAGTCAGTTTTTAGAGTATTTCATTTATAATAGTTATTGCGTACCATTTGGTAGGAGTAAGTCAACTTCTTAGTCTCAAAGGAAACATCACCTGCACGTACACTCTGCTGATTAACGGACGAGGCAATGGCGAAACTTGGTTCCCGTTGCGGGTTGTGGGGGGGGGGTCAGACGGCGGGTCGCCCCACATAATACCAAATCCACCGTCAAATCTTGATCTTGGAAGGCGGTCCCTGGCATTAAACCAGAATAACGCCAGGCAGTAAGAGAGAATTCCGTACCATCTGGCAAACAGACACTTTGCCGAATAAGTTCAGCCTCACCTAATGTTTTTAAAACCTATAGCAAAAACTTACCTTTCAGTCGAAAAAATCAATACATCAATAATAAGCATCCCACAAGCAGTCATAGACATACCAGAGAGACGAGCAAAAGCAGAGCACGAATTAGTATTCCTAGCAGAAGATCTACCTCCGTTAGGTTTCAGATCATACTTCCTACGCAAAACAGAGACACGTGAAAAGAGGTCTATTATCAAAAAGATTAAAAACAAAAACAAGAAGTACTTGATTCGACAAACGAACGTAGATATTAATGATAAGTCGTTATTAAATGTTAAGGATGATTATTATTACACAGAAGACGTGACAGAAAAATCTGAAACTAAAATAGAGTTTGCTAATATAACCAAAACTGGAGGCAAGGATTTTGGAGTCATTCTTACACCGAAGCCCAGAGCAGAGACTACCAAAATATACTCTACGACATCTAAAGATGATTTATTTTATCAGTATGAAGAATATACAACGAATAAAATTGAAGTGACTACGGAAACTGAGCCTGTTACAGAGAATGTCAAAACGACCCAAACTTTAAGAGTTTCTGAAGATACTGAGGAATCTAAAGACATGTTTATTTCTAATAAGGTAAATTAATCATACGCACTGTTATCCTCGAAGGGGTAGGCAGAGGTGTAACCAGTACATTTCGCCGAGCTTATTTCCGTCCCATATTAGGAGGCGAGGCTATCGCCATATCGAGCGATATTAGTGATGTAAGCAGGCAGCAATAGCCGAATAAAATAAGCTGGCGAAACAAAGGTTTTCTTGCCGCCAAATAGTAGAGTGTAAGTATAAGCATGTTGGCCATTCATATTTTATATCTCGTGGTGACGAGCGCAGCTGCTTGGCAGCAGAAATAGACAAAGCGGTGCTACCAACCCAGATAGGCTCTCGCATAACAGGGGCCTATCACCTATATAATATTCCATTCTAAAATTAACACATGAGTTGCCCAGGATTATAATTTGTGCCCTGTATGGCGATAGGCTCACCTGTCACATCATGGAGCGGAAAAAAACTCGGTGAAATGTGGCTACACTAAAATTGTCTACCTCTTCAGGAATATTTTTTTTTATATAGCATAGGCCGGCAAACGAGCAAATGGGTCACCTGATGCTAAATGATCACCATGCCCATGTACAATATCAGAAGAATAATGGGCGCATTGCCGACCTTAAAGGAAAGGGATTGGGAAGCGAGGGGCGATTTGGGCTTCCGGATATCTTACTCACCGTACGAAACGCAGCAGCAAGCCGTTACTTTACGTCGGTTTTCTGTGAGACAGTGGTAACGACCCGGTCGAGCCGGCCCATTCACGCTGTAGACAAAACTGTCTACAGCCTATCACTCATATTTACATGAACTTATATTTTCAGTTAATGTTAATTGTTAATTTTCACTTGCTTTAACGGTGAAAGAAACGGGAGGAAACCGAAATACCTGAGAAGTTGTTTATAAGGAAGTCTGCCAAGCCGCATTAGGCCAGCGTGGTGGAGTAAGGTCTAACCCCTCTCATTCAGTAGAGGAGGCCCTTGCCCAGCAGTGGGACGTGTATAATACAGGGCTAGTATTATATTATTATTATATTTTCAGTACATCCGTATAGACCTCGATTCATCAAGAAAAATAACAAAAATGTCTCTCTCAAATGGCGTCACAATTCCTTTAGACATACAATTTTACTTCTACGCATCTGACCAACCTCTAGAAATGGGAAGAGCGGATAAGAAGAAGCCGGGGGCGTACATCTTTCGACCCATAGAGGATAAACCTGAAGGAATCTTGGATTTTTTGGATACTAAAGCGTTTAAAAGTGGGATTGTCGAGGAAATACATTGTCGGTATTCGAATTACGCCTCTTTTGCGATGAAACTCTATTTGGAGAGGCCATATGTAGTTTTGGATTGGCTTGTTGGACCAATACCACCTAAAGATGATGTCGGGAAGGAAGTTTTTATTAGGTAAGTCGAAAGCTATGCGAAACCGGTAATTAAAAAGAACTCCCTGAATATAAATGGAAAACGCTATTCCTTTACTTACTTGCCATTTTGGAAATATAAGCCAGCATTGAAAGGGTACTGATTCTAAACACGGGTTCAATGACCCACGCGCTAATCCTCGATAGGTACATCGCGCCACGTGCATGCCGCATCGCATATGTGATTCCAAATGCCAGCTGATTTTAGAATTTAATTATTATTGGTATAAAATGTCATTGGATTCATTAGACTGAGAGAAAAATTCAAAATGATGAGACTTATTTCCCGATTTTTTTAGTGGTAGGTAGGTGTAATGTCTATAATCACCAGTCCTATCACCTGTCTTTATTTTCGGAACCGTTTTCCTTACACCCGGTATGAACATGTGATAATGATCCAATCTATTATACCTACAGTATGTAAAGAAACTCTGTCGGCCCTTTAAGGGTTGTGAAGATAGACATATAGACAGCTTAATAAAAATAGTTAAATCAAAAAAATAATAAACTGAAGCGAGATATTATCCTTACACAGGTAGCTTAGAAAAGAAACATATTTAAAAAAATGTTATTTACATCTGAATTTCTGTGTGTATTGACGAAGCCGGGGGCGCGGCGCGTTTGATGTACGTGGACGTTGCAACTATCTATCGCGCTCCGGCTCCAAGTCATTCCTCTTGCGAAGTAATCAATCGAAATACGGTTTACAAACAATAAATTTATTCAAGTTAAAAAAATAAATATGTGTATTTTTGTGCAGGACGAATGTATATAAGTAACGTATAATGTTTTATTTTAAATTGACATTGTATAACGTATATAACTTTATTAATGTTGCATAGTGTGTTTGTTTTCAGTTATGAATCGTATTGTTACTTACTTGTGTAACTAGTTTCTATTTTATATTAATAGAAATAGTTGTGTATAATTTCGTAGCATAAGTAAGTATATAAGATTAATAATGTACATAGGAAATAGTGTTTTTGTTTAAGTATGTTTACAGGAATGCAGAGGGCGCTGCAAAATGAGCACCGCCTCTCCCCGCGCGGGCGCGTGCGCACCACACCCGCCCGCGAGCGCCTGCGCAACGTTCCGGCGTTGTGCGCGCGCTCTGATTGGCCGAGCGCCGGCGCAAAGCGCCGCGCTCCCGTTTGGAGTGTCGATCGGGAATACGGGCCAAAAAGGGGCCCAATTCCCGCTGAAATTCAGTTCGGTCCGGCACTCCAGAAGAAATCAAGAAAGAAGAAGTCAGCAAGTCAGCAAGTCCGCAAGTAGTCAGCAAGTAAGAAGAACGTCTGGGAACCAGGAATCACGACGCAGCCCGCGCCGACCGAGAACGGAGCCAGCATCGTCGCTCCACGAAGATCGCTCGCGGCGTTTGAAACTCGACTGCACTTTTCAGTGCAAAGCGGCTAGTGTACTTTTTAGTATAGGCTATTTTATTGTTTCTGGTTCACGAAATAAATCCGATTTCCAAAGTGACTCTGGATCATTGGTTTTCCTGCTCACGCAATCCCGGCAAACCGTTGTGCACCGTACACACACACACACACACACTCACATACATACAGTCCACTTTAACACCTGAGTACCAGTACGGTCGTGCACAATTTTTATAATCTCATTTTTGTACTCGTATGCGAGTTATTTCATTACGTTTGAATATCGATTCTGATATTACAGTTAAAAGGGTTTATGTTACATATTGTATAAAGTCACAGTTATACTAAATTCTTATAAAAATCATATTCCCACGGGCCTTAAGTTACAAGTACTGTTTTCAGGTACACAACCGATTTAGAGAATGAAGGAGTATTTTACACCGATGCCAATGGACGCCAGACTATGAAACGGATTAGAAATATTCGGGCGACTTATGAACCAGTCAATATGGACGCTATACCAGGTAAAAAATACGAGCGCCGCATTCTACCTTAATTATTACATTAATTTATAATACACTCGGAATGCTATCTGAGAAATTCATCTTTGAAAAAGCCGCTAAATCCGAGATCCGTTTCCGCATACATTATATATTTTTAAATTACAAGAAAATGGACTAAAGTCATATTTAAGTAGTCCATACTTCCTCAATATTTTTTTTACTTTAATAATTTAAAAAGTAATGTGTATAAAATTCTTTACATCAATAGTAATTGGAAAGCGCCGGTATTTGGGCTTCCGGATTAGAAAGTTTTTAATTTTAATATACCTATTTTACAGGCAACTTCTATCCAGTAACTTCCAAAATACACATTGAAGACGTCAAAAAGAATATAAGATTTTCAATCTTCAACGACAGGACTCAAGGAGGTTCCTCCTTACACGACGGAGAGATTGACTTATTGGTACATAGAAGGGTATTTACAGATGATACGGGAACACAAACTTGGTTAAACGAAACCGAATTCGGTCACGGAATTATAGTAAGAGGGCAACATGTACTATACCTTTCAAAGGCTGATTACAAACAAAATAAAATTTACGAGAAGATTTTAGCCAAAGAATTAGCTTACCCTCCTCTAATTTTAGTTTCTAGGGATAGTCCTTACGGGTATTACTCAAAAAGCAAATGGTCTAAGGAAGTTAATGAATTTACAGCTTTGAAAAATAAACTGCCATTAGGTATTCATCTTTTGACTATCGAAGAATGGAATTCAGGTACAATTTTGTTGAGATTAGAGAATTATCTAGAAAAAATAGACGCGGTTAAAAGTGGAGTCAAAACTGTGTTTCTGAAAGACTTGTTTGTTAATTTGAAAATTAATAGTTTAAAGGAAACTACGCTAAGTGCCCATATGTGGCTGAAAGATTGGGCACCTTTGATTTGGAATAAAAAAGGAAAGTTTGTAAAGGATTTCAATATGTTTTACGGTGATTTTAATGGAACTGCAGAGTATTGTGAAGACGAAGAAATTAAGAAGTTCGAAGATGTAGACTTGGAGAAGGGAATAGTGTTGGCTCCACAACAAATTAGAACTTTTGTAGTTTGGTTTGAATATGATAATATTAAAATTGGAAATGTACTTTAAATAGGTGTTTTATTACATTAATTTAAAAGATAATATTTATACTGTATACTTTATTTTCATTGATTACACAGAAATGTTTCATAAAAAATATCAATCAGCTGCCATAGAGTACAATAATATTAATAAATATGGTCAAATAGTGGACGAATGCAGGGCTGTGAAATATACAGAAACCTACAAACGTTTCGGATGGTAAGTCAAGTACTTAAGGTGGTAAGTACGATGGTAAGTACTTGAGGTTAAAGGGTAAGTACTTGGGGTCCGATGGTAAGTACTTGGGGTTAGAGGGTAAGTAATTGGGGTCCGATGGTAAGTACTTGGGGTCGGATGGTAAGTACTTGGGGTTAAATGGTAAGTACTAGGGGTCGAATGGTTAGTACTTGGGGTCGAATGGTAAGTACTTGGGGTCGGATGGTAAGTACTTGGGGTTAAAGGGTAAGTACTTGGGGTCGAATGGTAAGTACTTGGGGTTAAAGGGTAAGTATTTGGGGTTAAAGTATAAGTACTTGGGGTCCGATGGTAAGTACTTGGGGTTTGATGGTAAGTACTAGGGGTCGAATGTAAGTACTAGCAAGCTGTAAACATACCTATATGTCAATTAATCTCAAATCATAATATTTTCTAACATCTTTAGATAGAAATAAATTACTTACGAGTTACGACGAGGCTGTGTGAGCTAGAACCCTTTGCCTTGGCGTGCTAATAAAAGAGAAAACTTGGTAAAAAAGTTCACCACAGAACACTATTACTCTCACGAGAAGAACAACAGGTTTATACATACGAAATGCTTACACGGGCGCATACTAGCGCTCTCGACAATGCCGTTACCAACTATCGGTAACGCGGGGTATTCAAAATGTGCATTATATAAAATAGACGTAGTTTCGCAAAATGGATCCATCCAACAAGTAGTAAAAATGGCGATACTGATTTTGCTTATAACTGATACTGATAAGCTTCCTCCACAAACTCTCGATTTTTTTAAATACAAAAGCGTTTCATGCATAATGCCATGGTGTTATGAATTATTTTATTCTTATTATTGTCTTGATGTGTTTCACACCCCTTTAACCACTTAAAATTCAATTCTTGACATATTTTCCTAAGTTTCTCTTTAACGTTTTATGTGTTCGAGTACTTTTTAAAATAATCATTGATTAAAGTTGCAGCATTTTCAACCAGTCCACAGAAACTGGGCTGGATATAACTAAGACTTGCCTCTTCCTCTTATTCCTTGAATGAAGTGAAAAAATGACACACCTCAGTATAGAATCTCTGTCTCGCAATGCGGAACACAGAAATAGCATATAAATTCATCAAATTCACCAATATACAAACTTGTTGCACAAACCGGCAAACGGAAAAACATCAGTCAACAACGCCATATAAACAACACTGTCAACAGTTAAGTCAGCCAGGGAGTTTTGGCGGGAATTCTTACAGTGCGGTGGCTCTCTTGTTTTAATTATTTCCTAAACTGGTTTAAAGTTGTGTTTATTGTATAAAAGTGGTGTGGTTTTGTGCAATAATCATTAATGATGATGAATAGTGTATGGAAATATTGAAATAAGTGGATTTAGGTGATTTTTGATCAAGGGTATTGTCGACCTTGTGCTTTCGATTCGCTTGAAGAAAATCATCTAAGAAGCATCGAACTGGAAGGAATTTACACCAATAATCCATCAAGGCCTTGAAATCGGTCACACCCCTGTTTCATCGTTCTTGGAAATTATGAAAATAATATAACTGATGACTTGGCAGTATGGTCTCTGATCTTAGCCGGTTCCTTATGGTTTTTTTTTTTTTTGTTTGTTTGTTCCATAAGGAACCGGCTAAGATCAGAGACCATGCTGCCAAGTCATTAGTTATATCTTTTCTTATATTCCAAGAACGATGAAACAGGGGTGTGGCCGATTTCAAGGTCTTGCTGGAGTTTTGGTGATAATTCCTTTCAGTTCAATGCTTCTTAGACGACTTTCTTCAAGCGAATCGAAAGCACAAGGTCGACAATACCCTTGATCAAAAATCACCTAAATCCACTTATTTCAATGTTTCCATACACTATTCATCATCGTTAATGATTATTGCACAAAACCACACCACTTTTATACAACAAACACAACTTTAAACCAGTTTAGGAAGTAATTAAAACAAGAGAGCCACCGCACTGTAAGAATTCCCGCCAAAACTCCGGTTCCTTATGGAACAAAAATACAAAAAAAAAAATATTAAGTCAGCCAGTATCGGTGTTGCCATCTCATAATAGAATATCCTACCATCCAGTAAATATTGATTACTATTAAATAACTGATTTCGGGTGTTAAATTTAGAAATAATGTAATCGATATTTAGAATTCAACGCGCAAACATTAACGATTTAGCAAATTTTTGTTCTCGACGAATTTCGTCATCCATGATCCATAAATGAAATCTATCTATATAGTAGTTCTACTTGAATGGTAACACAGTCGAGGAGGAAATATTACTTTCTCAGTCTTTTGTAGAACGTTATCCCTTTTCTAACAATCCAGCATTTGCTGGCATTCGTCGATTCAACAGTTGCCGCCCCCTGAAGTTCACTCTCGGATGTAAATAAAAACAAGTGTACTTTTAACTACTGCCGAATAATAAATCTTTTAACCACTTTTAACTATTTAAAAGATTTACAATACATACCTAGTGAATTAAAGAAAGTAATAAAAGTTAAAACTTTAGTTAATGAAATATATATCAAGCAATACAATAGAAAATTAGTAATTATGAGTGATGGATTAAAGCAAGCACAAAATGTAACACAGCCATGTTCCGGATGTCTCGGGGCAGGACGTATGTACGATATGACAAAGTATAAACTTATGGAGCCTTATTTACTACTCACTGGATTGAAGGTAAATTAATACTATTTACGAGTTAGTTTAATTTTACGAGTGGTAGAGCCACGCTGTAGACAATTTTGTCTACAGCATGAATGGGTCGGCTCGTCCGGGTCGTTACCACTGTCTCACAGAAAACCGGCGTAAAGTAGCAGCTTGCTGCTGTGTTTCGTACGGTGAGTGAGATATCCGGAGGCCTAAATCTCCCTCCCCTTCCCAATCTCTTATTATCCCTTTCCTTAGGTCGGCAACGCGCCCATAATTCTTTTGTATTGTGGGCGTACATGGGCGGTGGAGATCGCTTACCATCAGGTGACCCATTTGCTCGTTTGCCGTATACTATAAAAAAAAAAAAAAAAAAAACTAATCAGCGGTATAGCCACATTGTAGACTATTTTGTCTACAGCATGAATGGGCTGGCTCGTGTGGGTCGTTGCTGCTTTAGCTTAGTAGATGAATAATACTAAGCAACTTACTTATGCCTTGATGACGAGTGCAAGTGCAGTGCCGTGCTTTGTAATTCACAACTTAAAGTTGCTTCTACATACATACGCACTCACTCCTGTAATCCCCGAAGGGGTTAGACTGAGGTGTAAGTAGTACACCCATATTTCGCCGAGCGTATCTCCATCCCATGATGTGATAGGGGGCAAGCCTATCGCCATACCGGGCTCAAATTCCAGACTCTGGGCTGATACTGAGCATTTCGTAATAGAAAAACCCAATACCACTTTACCCGATCCGGGGGTCGAACCCGAGACCTCAGCGTCAGCCTCAGTCGTAACGCGTACACATTACAACTGCGCCACTGAGGCAGTATGATATTTTATTTATTTTTCTTTTACATTATTAGATTTCAGAGACTGATGGCTTACCACATCATTTATGTCAAATATGCAGTACGTTGTTGGTGAAGTATACTAATTTTAGAAAGAGATGTCATCAGTCATTAAAATATTTTGAAGATGTTAAATACAAACAGGTGAATATTGAAAGAAAGAAAATGTTTTTAATACGATACCCTCACTCATATGGCTAGAATACTTAAATATTTAAAACAAACAAACACAAAACTACACTTTATAACATTACATACATCTATTAACAATAAAATCTATTAATTATATTGCAAATAACTTTTAAAAAATGTCACAAAAAAATAATCTATTCTTCTTACCCTGCCTTTACCCCACTGGCAGTGGGGTCGGCGCAACATACTATTTAACACATGTTACAGAAAGGTCTGGCTTGCAGTTTTTATGACTGGCCGTCTGCCTGACGGGAACCCGCTGGGGAGGTAAATAAAGGTTATTAAATGGTATTTTTTATGAAACCTTTTTTCTGTCTGTAGCATTGTAGCACTTAAAACAAATGGACAGATTTGGATGAGTATTTTTTTTATAGCATAGGACGGCAAACAAGCAATTGAATCACCTGATGGTAAGTGATTATCGCCCATACAATACCAAAAGAGTCATGGGTATGTTGCAAAAGCGGGATTGGGAAGGGGAGGAGATTTGGGCCTCGAGATATCTCACTTACAGTACGAGATGCAGCAGCAAGCTGCTAATTTACGTCGGTTTTCTGTGAGATAGTGGTAACGACTCAGATGAGCCAGCCCATTCGTGGTGTAGACAAAAGTGTCTACAGCATGGCTCTACCACTCAAACTGTGCTATATTTAGTATCTATGTATGTATGTGGAATATATATGTATGTATTTATGTATACAATATTTATTGTATGTATATATTTTAATCTTAGACGGTATTATATGTTTTCTTTTATGTATGTATTATACACTGCCCTCTCTTACTTCTTTTATCTCCATCCTATGGTTGAGAGATCCTGTAAGAGATTGCCCTGAGCGATAAGGCCGCCAATTGTACTATTATTTGTTTTTTTTTTATTTACTTGTACTTTAAGTGTTGTACAATAAAGAATTATAAATAAAATGACAATATTTATCCTATTTAAAACATGTTATTTACTTTTTAGACTTCTGCATCTGCACATGTTACTAAAGAAATAATTCCTCAATACACAATGAATAATGTATTACTGATAAGTTATTTACATCAAAATGATAGTTTTGATAACAATGATGTGATAACTGATACCATTGATGACAATGATGTGATAACTGATACCATTGATGGCAATGATGTGATGATTAAACATGATTATGATGGATTTATTAATAACTATGATATTGAAATAAATGACTGTGATAGAAAGGATGAAATTCCAAATAAAATACTAAATGAAACGAATTTTATTGATGTAAAAAAAGAAGTTCAAGATAATCATCAAGTATTTACTGACAAAAATGGTAAACACAATCACAAAGCAAAAAAGATAAAAATGTTTAATATAGAAAATAATGTACTTGATTTAAAAATAGTTACTAATACAGATGCAAATATTTGTAACAAAAAAACGCAAAACATTAAAACAAAGGGTGTTATTAAATTAACAATTGATAATCAAACATTTATGAGTAGTAATGAAAAAAATATCATCAAAAAAGAGCAGATAAAAACTAAAAAGAGTGCCTCAAAGACAAAGGCTTGTAAAGAACCATTCAAGCTATCCACAGAAGAGGGTAGGCAGATATTTGCAAAGAAATACGGATTGAATATTGAAGTAATGTCAGAGGAAGAGAAAAAGAATGATGTTTATGAAAAATATAGTGATATAAAGGGTGGTTCAAAATGTATGTTATGTTACAAAAGTTTTAAAAACGAAGATTTATTAAGAGTTCATAAAATGGAGAAACATGATGCGGTGAGTTTCTTTATTTATTACTAGCTTTGCCCGCGGCTCCGCCCGCGTGAATAGAGTTTTCCGAAATAAAACGTAGCCTATAACCGTCTCCAGGGTCCCATCTACCTCTAGATCAAAATTCATCAAAGTCGGTTCAGTGATTTAGGCGTGAAAGCGTAACAAACAAATAGATAAAAAAATAATCTTAAAAAGTATCCTATGTTACTTCTTATACCTCCAATAATGTGTACAAAGTTTCATGATGATCGGTTAAGTAGTTTTCGCGTGAAAGCGTAACAAACAAACTTACATTCACATTTATAATATTAAGTATGATTAAGTAATACTAGCCCTGTGGGCGAGTTGCTGGCTGTGAAACGGAGGCCGCGGGTTAGATTCCAGCACCGAAACAATAGTGTGCAGGATCGACAAATGTATGTTTCGGGTCTGGGTATTTTCTCCCCAGAGGGGTTGGCGTCAGGCAGGCGGCCGGTCGTAAAATCTACAAGCCAAATCTTTCTGTAACATGTGTTAGAAAGCATGTTGCGCCGACCCCACTGCGAGTGGGATAAAGGCAGATGGAAGACCAGCCCTGTACTATACTCTCCTCTACTGAGAAGGGCCTTAGTCCACCACTTTGGACTATTGAGGGTTGATAGACTTCACATATACAAGGTTAGTTGGAAAGGGTGTAGGAAGCTGGAAATCCATAAAAGTACCCCTAATTCTGAATAATATTTATACCAAAAAAAAACAATATTACAGATATTTTAGATTTAGATTTTAGAAAAAAAAAACTTCCATAATTCTTCAGGTATTGTGGATGTTCATGGACGGTAGTGATCAATTGCCATCAGGTGACCCACTTAACCATATGACGCCTCTACTCCGAAAAAAAGTTACCAGATTTAGTTTTAGTTGGTGACCACAGAGTTGACAAATTTAGTTTTAGTTTAGTTAGTGACTACAGAGTTGACATTATTATAATTTAAATATTGATTTAACAGAGCAAGCCCCAGTGTTGTGGGTATTGTGGCTACAGGACTGATACTAGAAGGGTGTTACAATATCACATTGTTCGGAATCACAAATATAAATTTACCTGTCTCACCTGTGGACTGCTTATACGGACACCGTGAGTATCAATTAATATATCATATCAACTGCCTCGGTGGCACAGTTGTAATGCGTACACGTTACGACTGAGGCTGACGCTGCGGTCTCGGG
Organism: Mimas tiliae; assembly: GCA_905332985.1. NCBI lineage: Eukaryota > Metazoa > Arthropoda > Insecta > Lepidoptera > Sphingidae > Mimas > Mimas tiliae. Next base: position 460,948 of record HG995266.1, on the reverse strand, counting down.
TAAAACTGATATTGGGTTTCTCTATTACGAAGTGCTCAGTATTAGCCCGGAGTTTGGAATTGTGCCCGGTATGGCGATAGGCTCGCCCCCTGTGACATCATGTTTTACACGTAGACGCCGCAACTTGCTATCTCGCTCTGGCTCCGATTCATCGCTCTTGCAGAGGTAATCAATCGAAATACGGTTAACAAACAATAAAATAATTAAATTATATAAAATAAATATGATTATAATAATAATAAATACACCCAACAGTCACACACATAGTCCTGACCCCACACTAGGGTAACCTGAATCGTGGGTATCAGGAAAAACGAGGGAGTTGCGGTCCCACAACATCCAGACCCGATACAAATATTTGTGAATCAGACAAACATTTGTCTCGGTGCGGGAATCGAACCCATGGCCTCACGCTTCGCAAACAATAAAATAATGCCGCCCGCTGCGCCACGAAGGCTGGCAAATTATTTTTATAGTTTAATTATTTTATTCTGGGTGTTTTTCATTACGTTTGAATATCAATTCTGATATCACGGCTTAAACGCACGACAGAGTTTTTGTTATGTATTGTATATAGTGATTTCTTAGGTTTACGCGAATATTACACATTACAGTCACGGGAGAGACCACGAAGGCTGAAAAGCTTTCGAAACGTCGGGACTAAAATAAAAATTAAACCGCGATAAAATCCGTATAAACTAGTTTTATTTCAATATGTATTGTATAAGTTATATGTTTAAATTCAGTCGGGTTTTTGATTTTTTAATTTAGTTTTAATTTATATTTTTAGTACTGCAATAGCAGAACATCACAGAACACACAGCGGTCAAACATTTACATGTCGCTTCTGTGGAATCTTGTGCAAGTAAGTTAAATTGTCAATTCTGTAGTCGCAAAGTAAAGAATATAGTTAACTCCTATGAAATTAGTGGCAACGAACTAAAATAACAGGACTAATTTTAGTCGACAGAATTGACTTATTCTGTAGATTGATTTTGAAATAAAACTAGAATAAATATTTTTTTTTCTCGCAGACGCATACAAGCAAGTGGGTCACCTGATGGTAAGTGATCTCCACCCATATACGCCCACAATACCTGAAGAATAATGGCCGCGTTGTCGACCATAAAGGAAAGGGCTAAATTAAGCGGCTGGTAAGGGGAATTGGATTTGGGCCTCCGGATATCTCACTCACCGTATGAAACGCAGCACTTTACGTCTGTTTTCCTTGTGACAGTGGTAACAACCCAGTCAAGCCGGCCTATTTATACTGTAGACAACTGTCTACAGCGTGGCTACCACTCCTAAACGAATTATGATAATGTTTTCGCAATAGTTTCCTGCCCGTATTAAACTATCATATTCGTAAATAAATATTGGCATATTTACACAGGAAATCTAAGCACTACCGTCTCCATTTAAGAAAAGTACACCCTTGCGAACTAACTTGGTGTAATATTTGTGGGGAAGTTTTTATAAATTTGGAAAATCATTTGAAAGCGTCACATAAAGAGGCAAGTATGTAAAATATATTACTATTTGGTGTGTATCGTATTTTTTATAGCACAGGCATACGAGCTAGTGGGTCACCTGATGGATCATGGATGCTTCGCCGACCTTAAAGGAAAGGGATAATTGATAGATTGGGAAGGGGATTCGGGCCTCCGGATTTCTCACTCACCGTACGAAACCCAGCAGCAAACTGCTACTTTACGTCGATTTTCTGTAAGACAGTGGTAATGCTCCGGACGAGCCGGCCCATTCATGCTGTAGACATGTATGTTTCGTATGTTCTAGTCTGATCTTTGTAGGTACTAATGCTCTATTTGACAGCCTTCGTGGCGCAGTGGGCGAGTAGCCGGCTGCGAAGCGTGGGGCCGTGAGTTCGGTTCCCGCTACGAGACAGAATTTTGTGTGATCCACAAATATTTGTTTCGGGTCTTAGTGTTGTGGGTTGGCAAGTCCCTCGTAGTTCCTGATACTCACGATACAGGTTAACCTAGTGTGGGGTCAGGACTATGTGTGTGACTGTTGGACGTGTATTTATTTATTTAGTCGTATCGAGTCGATAAACACCAGCACTACCATTTGTCTTAGTTTTCGAAAGCGTTCTTTTTTATGAGCTTGAAAATACGGGACGAGCAAGTCGCTCGCCTGATGGTAAGCGCCACGCCGGCCCATAAACAGAAGCAACACCACACAGAACTTTGAATTACAAAGCAATGCATGGCATTGGACAGCGCATAACTTGCTAAGTACTCGTATCATAATGATCAGTAATTTGACAGGCTTCAATGTCCTTCAAGCCGGAACACAACAGCTTACACACTGCTGTTTGGCGACAATATAATTGTGAATTGCGTGAATTGAACCCGCGGCCTCTCGCTTCACAGCCGGCTACTCGCCCACTGCGCCACGGAGGCTGTCTGTCATGCCATATCTACGTTATCTGCGAGCATTTTTTTTTACAGGAATTAAAACCAGAGCTAAGGTGTACAAATTGCAACGCATATTTCTTAAACACCGAAGCTATGGACAAACACGATACACATACAAACGCGCAGACAGACAAACGAATGCAATGTGATAAACCATGCTTTCATTGCGGCGATGGTTTTATAAATGAAATAATGTTAAGACACCATTTTGATGTTCAACATAAGCAGACACAGGTAACAAAAAATATTTTATATCAGAGACTAGTAAACGTGCAAGTAGGTCACCTGATGGTAAGTGATTTCCACCGCCCATGAAACCTGATAAATCTTGGATAAGTTGCCGACCTTAAAGAAGAGAAATGGGGATTCGGATGGGGATTTCTTCCATAAAGGGAAGGAGGACTTCTAGAAATTTCACTCACCGTACGAAACGCAACAGCAAGCTGCTATTTCACGCCGGTTTTCTGTAGGACAGCGGTATCGACCCAGACGAGCTGGCACATTCATGCTGTAGACAGAACTGACTACAGCGTGGCTCTAACACTCAAGGAAATAATCTCTCTCATCTCGTAATGGAAGTGTTTTCTATATCTGTTATTGTAATATCGAAATTGATAATTTAATTTGACTGCCTCAGTGGCGCAGTTGTAATGCATACGCGGATGTCTGCTGTGCTGAGGTCTTGGGTTCGATTCCCGGGTCGGGTAAAAGTGATATTGGGATTTTCTATTATTAAGTGCTCGGTATCAGCTCGGAGTATGGAATTGTGCCCCGTATGGCGATAGGGTCGCCTCCTATCACATAATGGGACGGAAATAAGCTGTGGTGAGGAAATGGGACGGAAATGAGGTGACATGTGGGTGTTCTGGTGGTTCTGCCAACCCCTTTGGGGATTACAGATGTGAATGCGTATTGAATTAATTATTATTGTAATTAATAATGTAATTTTGAGTGGTAGAGCCATGCCTCACCGTTCACGGCTTTATCCGTGAACTTATATATATGTGCATGTAACTATATATCTTTTTTATAGAACACAGCAAAAGAAACAAAGAAAAGTCTGGATTTGTCTGAGAATAAAAAAAACTTCGTGAACAATGGCGGAGGCATGTGTGACGTTTGTGGCAAGATTATACACAGCGTAAGTACACTTGTTGCTTAACTTAGGCTCGTATTATAGAACAATACTCGAGTGAGCTGTTTGCTAAGTGACGATATGAATACACGTGATTGGTCCGTTTGTGTTTGGCGCCAAAAATAGACCAATCAATGGATGGTAAGCTCGGTCATATATAGCTGAATAGACTCGTTGCTTACCTCACACTTAATTCCTTGTCTCGAAACTTAGCTATGGGTTAATAGAAGAGCAGCATGATTGGAAGCAAAATCTTTAAATCAAAGCTTACTTCTGTCGGACCATAAAGCTGTGGAATAGTTTGTCGGCGCACGTGTTTCCTACTTCCTATAACATGGGATCCTTTAAACGGAGTGTGAAGAAGCAATTAAGCAGGCCGGCATAATTTTGCCGATCTGCGATAGATTCAGTGTCTGTCGTTGGTCGACAGTATTCATGGATTGCGCTGCACTTACCATCAGGTGTAGCGTAGTCACTGCCGAGCCAGGATAAAAAAAATGTGTACTATTTGACAAAATGACCTCGATAAATCTGTGGTTAAGTCAAGTTAAGCATCGACTCCAACATATACGACGAGGTACATACATACGCACTCACGCCTGTAATCCTCGGAAGAGATAGCCAGAGCTGTAACCAGTACACCCACACTACGCAGAGCTTATTTCTGTCCCATGATGTGATTGGGGGCAAGCCTAACACCATACCGGTTGATAAGCATTTCGTGATAGAAAACCCCTAATCCCAATATCACGATTATCCGACCCGGGGATCGTACCCGAGACCTCAGTGTAATTATTACAGCTGCGCCACCGAGGAAGTAATATATGTATATTTTTTATTTTATAGGCCAGCAAACGAGCAGGTGGGTCATCTGATGGTAAGTGATCTCCACCGCCCATGTACGCCCACAATACTAAAATAATCATGGGCGCGTTGCCGACCTTAAAGGAAAGGGATACTTTAGGGATTGGGAAGGGGAAGAGAATTTGGGCCTCCGGATATCTCACTCACTGTACGAAACGCAGCAGCAAGCTGCTACTTTCCGTCGGTTTTCTGTGAGACAGTGGTAACGACCCGGACGAGCCGGCCCATTCATGCTGTAGACAAAACTGTCTACAGCGTGGCTCTACCACTCAAAGCGACAAGTAATATATTTTTTTCTTGTTTATTAAGCGCCAAGGCATGGAATACCATACGTTGATACATATAGGAGCGTTGCCGCATGCGTGTGAACATTGCGGGAAGAGGTTTCGAAACAAAATGTCGCTTAAGGTTAGTTCTATACACTATATTTTACAGAATGCTAACAATAAATACACCCAATAAATTAATAAATACACTCGACAATCACACACATAGTCCTGACTCCACACTAGGTGAACCTGTATCGTGGGTATCAAGAACTATGAAGGACTTGTGGTCCCACAACACCCAGACCCGAAACAAATATTTGTGGATCACACAAACATTTTCCTCGGTGCGGGAATCGAATCCACGGCCTCTCGTTTCGTAACCGGATACTCGCCCGCTGCGCCACGGAGCCTGTCAAAGAACATGAGTGAACAGACATTTTTGAGTGGTAGAGCCACGCTGTAGACACTTTTGTCTACAGCATGAATGGGCTGGCTCGTCCGGGTCGTTACCACTGTCTCACAGAAAACCGGCGTAAAGTAGCAGCTTGCTGCTGCGTTTCGTACGGTGAGTGAGATATCCGGAGGCCCAAATCCCCTCCCCTTCCCAATCCCTTAATTATCCCTTTCCTTTAAGGTCGGCAACGCACCCATGACTCTTTTGGTATTGTGGGCGTACATGGGCGGTGGAGATCACTTACCATCAGGTGACCCACTTGGTCGTATATGCCATAAAAAAAATTGTATTCGGATAGGGTTTACTTCTTGGACCCATTTTTTTTTTATCTGATATAGTATGAAGGATAAACGGGATACTCTTCAACGAATATCAAAAACGCACTATGTCTCGGGTTTTAAAGCTTTAAATAATCATTTTACAGAATCATTGTCGAATACATTCCGGTGAGAGGCCGTATTCGTGTGTACTTTGTCAGAAAGCGTTCAGCAGTCAGGCAGGATTGTACAGGCATCGACGGGTAAGCAGAAGCAATTATTGTGCATAATTATACAACGTGTTACAGAAAGGTGGTAGGTCCTCGTATGTGAGAGGCCGTCTGGGTTGGTACCACCGCATTGTCTATTTCTGCCGCCAAGCAACAGTGTGTAAGCACTGTTGTGTTTCGGTTTGAAGGACATAGAAGCCAGTGAAATTACTGGACATTATGAGATTTAACATCTTATGTCTCGGGATGACGAGCGCAGTTCAATGCCATGCAGCGTTCTTTAATCCAGAGCTCTGTGTGACATTGCTTCTGTTTATGGGCAGGCGAGACGTTTAACATCAGGCGAGCGATCTGCTCGTCTCGTCATTCACGAACGAAAAAAAAAGGTGTGATGTTTATCAATTACTGTTATCTATTTTACCCCCTACATAAAATAGGGGTGTTATAAGTTTGACCCCTTTATCTGTCGATATCTGTGTGTGTTTTATTTTTTATTTAGACCGAATTGAATGTGGTTTTATTTGAAAGCTGGTTTAATCGGGATGGTTCTTAGCTGTGTTTGAAGAAAATCTATATGTGTTGTTTTTCTAAACGATGTCGGGGGTTTTTAACTTTTAAGTTATTGTTACATAAAAGTGGTAGAGCCACGCTGTAAGCAATTTTGTCTACAGCACGAATGGGCCGGCTCGTCCAAGTTGTTACCACTGTCTCACAGAAAACCGACGTTAATTAGCAGCTTAGTGCTGCGTTTCGTACGATGACCGAATAATCCGGAGGGCGAAATCCCCCTCCCCTTCTTCTGGTATTGTGGGCGGTGGAGATCACTTGTAACTTGTATTGAGACAGTGGTAACAACGCGGTCGAGCCGGCCCATTTGTCTTATAGAAAAAATTGTCTACAGCGTGGCTCTACCACTCAAAAACCTTTTACACCACCAGGTACACACAGGAGAGAAGAAGTACGAATGTAACATTTGTAAAAACCACTACAGCTCGTCATCAACGCTCAAGGTGCATGTCAAAAGTGTTCACATGAAAATGCGTTACAAATAAAACATATGTCACTTCTGTGGACACCCGACTAAAATTAAACTAAACGTAGATTTTTTGGTTTAGTAGTTACAGCTATGGCATGGAAATTCCTACATTCTACAAGGTGGTAGGTCCCTCGTATGCGAAAGGCCGGCTGGGTTGGTACCACCGCTTTGTCTATTTCTGCCGCCCAGCAACAGTGTGTAAGCACTGTTGTGTTCCGGTGTGAAGGACATTGAAGCCAGTGTAATTACTAGGTTTTATGAGACTTAACTCTCGTGGTGACGAGCGCAGTCCAGTGTCATGCAGTGCTTTGTTATTTAAAGTTCTGTGTCGCGTTGCTTCTGTTTATGAGCAGGCGTGGCGCTTACCATCAGGCGAGCGACCTGCTCATCTCGTCATTCAAGCTAATAAAAAAAACAATACAATAACACAATTGCGAAAAGTGTGCGTACTCCGTCATCAGATCTTAACCAAATTTGTATGGGACCACATCGCAGCTACACTCTACTTCCACCTGCCGTTATGCCACTCGCAGTGGGGTCGGCGCAACATGCAACACATGTTACAGAAAGATTTGGCTTGTAGTTTTTATGACCAGCCGCATGCCTGACGTCATAATTGCGGGCTCATTTCTGAACCAATTTTGATTATATTTTAACAAAAAAGGTTTATAAAATGTTAAAATTCTACATAGAAAACTACTTTATTAGTTTAGTTGGTGATCACAGAAGTGACACATTTAACTAAGGTTGAATATTTGTAAAATTTAATATAAAATTAAATATAACAATTATGTACTTGAATAGTATTTTATTTAATATCGTGTGTGTTTTACTGAATTTTATTAAGATTAAAATTATGCGCTTCGAAATCAGATCGGTTGCACGGGAGGTACATAAAATTCCGCACAAATTACTGCATCTCAATATTGCCATCTCGCTTACTCTAACTAGAATTAGGTTAGCTTCCCTCTCGCTCTTCCGGTCAGCGGTCACCCGGGTGACACATTCGAGTTCTGGTTCAACCGAGTTTGATTCGATATCAAGCATTTTGTTACTCCTGAAAACCACACTAGCGCACGATCGAGCTGCGGCTCAAACAGGAACTAGCTAGGATCAAACAATTAGTTAGGATCGAGAAATGCTTACTCTCCATTGTTTCGTACGCTCATGAATCGAGCTGTGAAACAGATATAAAACGACAAATTATTCGATTGGTAAATAGATACCGTAACCGGATCGAGCGAAGTGGTTTTGTGTGTTTTAGTGGCTAATTTCATAATAAATATTATGTGCAAAACTGTACTTCCTACTATTATGTTGTACTTTTAAGTTAATAATATGTTAATGATAAGCTGTATATACTTCTGTCAATAAAATATTTCTTTCTATAAGTATTTTTAAAACTTTTCTTTCTTTCTTTATAAATGTAAATGTTTGGATGTGTGTTAACCAATCACGCCTGAACGGATGAACGGATTTGGATGAAATTTGGTTCACAGGTAGACCATAGTCTGGATTAGGACATAGACTTTTTATATCGAAAAAAGACTAGGGTGTAAGGGAAAGTCTTCCGACAACAGACTGGTGGTAGTGCTAGTAATTGCGGGCATGATACCACAAAGAAATAATGAAATAAAACTACCTACATGCATATTACTCACGCCTGTAATCCATGAAGAGGTAAGCAGAGGTGTAACCAGGACACCCACATTTCGCCGAGCTTCAATTTCAATTCCAGCCGAAGTCCATACAATTCCCGGCTAAAGTCGAGACAATTACCATTTAATGACAGCCTCCGTGGCTCAGTGATCGAGTAGCCGGCTGCGAAGCGTCAGGCCTTGGGTTCGATTCCCGCACCGAGACAAATGTTTGTGTGACCCAAAAATATTTGTTTCGGGTGTGGGTGTTGTAGGACCGCAAGCCCTTCGTAGTTCTTGATACCCACGATACAGGTTAGTCTAGAGGTAGTAATGGAAATTAATGCTATTACGATTAAATTTCATTAGCACGCTAATCATTCGTGCTAATGCAATTTGCTAATATGACACACTAATTTAGAGTGCGAAGTGCGGGCTAATACACGAATTACGAAGGGATAAATAAATTCATACTTTACATAATTTAGCAACTCTATTTAATTTGTTCAATGCTAAATGACACTTCGCATGCTAAAAATTTATTCGAATGCTAATTAATCCAATACTAGTCAGGACTATGTGTGTGACTGTTCTGTGTAGGTATTTATAAAAATGTACAGACAATTCCCAGTCAAATTCAATTCAATGCCTGGATTTTACTGGATATTGTCAGTACCTGTAATGTATGTACCTACCTAAATATTAAATTATGTATTTCGTACCACCCGCATAAAGTGCATGACATAATAAATCAGTCTAATCTCGACGCTCGTCATTGATTGTCACACTCCCGTAATTAACAGATATTACCTGGGAATTGCCTGGATATTGCCTGGAAATTGTCTGGAATTTGCCTGGATTTTGGCTGTGTATTTACTGGTAATTGCCTGGATATTGACTGGGAATTGTCTGGAAATTGGCTGGAATTTGCCTGGATTTTGGGTGGGTATTGACTGGTAATTGCCTGGATATTGACTTGGGATTGCCTGGATTTTGGCTGGGAATTGCCTGTAAATTGACTGGATATTGCCTGGAAATTGGGTGGTATTGACTGGATTTTGGCTGGGAATTGGCTGTAATTTGCCTGGATTTTGACTGGAAATTGGCTGGAATTTGATTGGAAATGGGATGTATATTGCCTGGATATTGGGTGGATATTGCCTGGAATTTAGGTGGATTTGACTGAAAATTGACTGTAATTTGGGTGGCGTTTGCCTGGAATTTGCCTGGATTTTGGCTGGGTATTGCCTGGATATTGCCTGGAATTTAGGTGGATTTTGACTGGAAATTTACTGGTATTTGGGTGGAATTTGACTGGAAATTGACTGTGATTTGGGTGGCGTTTGCCTGGGTATTGCCTGGATATAGACTGGAAATTGGGTGGATTTTGTCTAGAATTTGCCTGGATTTTGCCTGGATATTAGCTGGATATAGACTGGAAATTGGGTGGATTTTGCCTGGATATTGACTGGGAATCGCCTGGATATTGACTGGAAATTGCATGGATTTTGGCTGGATATTGCCTGGAAATTGGCTGTATATTGACTGGAATTTGCCTGAGCATTGGCTGGATTTTGCCTGGAATTTTACTGGAAATTGACTTGATATTGCCTGTAAATTGGTTGGCATTTGCCTGGATATTGACTGGAAATTGGCTAGAATTTGCCTGGGTTATGGCCGGGAATTGCCTGGATATTGACTTGATATTGCCTGGAAATTGGTTGGAATTTGCCTGGATATTGACTGGAATTTGGCTGGGAATTGGCTGAAATTTTACTGGAAATTGGCTAGAATTTGCCTGGATTTTGGCCGGGAATTGCCTGGATATTAATTGGGAATTACCTGGAAATTAGCTGAAAGTCCAGCAGAGCTAGCCAAGTTCCGTTTCCATCATTGATGTCTGTCAATATGTCATCAACTACGTGTGCAAGGGCAGTGGTTGTACTATGTCCCTTTCTGAAACCGGATTGCAGTATTGGCAAGATTTCGTTATTTTGTAAGTATGTTCGCAGCTGATTTGCGACTATTTTTTCTAACACTTTGGATATGCAGGGTAAAATACTTATAGGGCGCAAATCTGATAAGGCTCTTGCCGATGATATTTTCGGGATAGGCCTGACGATTGCTGACTGCCATATTTCCGGATACATAGTTGTCTTGATGGAATGGTTGACAATTGATGTTATTACTGACAGAGCTTTATGTAATGTAAGCTTTACCATATCCAACGAAATACCGTCCACTCCAATAGCATTAGACGAGAGACTTTATTACCCTAAGTACTTCTATTTCACCTACAGGTTTAATGGCAAAAACAGCATTAGTGCACGTGTGGTATTCAAAATACGTTAATTGGGATATATGGACCTCAACCCTACCTGGGACAGACAGAAAATGTTTATTTATTTTATCCGGATCGTTCTATTCGGATTCGGATTTTCTTTATATGTCTCCAAAGTGTTCGAGAGTTTGGGAAGTTATTATTAACATAATAGTTAAAATAAGCCCTTTTTTCCCTAATTAAAGCGTCTTCAACCTCTCGTTTTAAATCTTTGTTAAACAGTTTGTGCCCTTCCTGCCCACTGCTTTTGGCTGGAAATTGGCTGAAAATGACCTATGTATTGACTGGGAATTGCCTGGCTATTAACTGGATTTTGACTGGGAATTGCCTGGAAATTGGTTGGAATTTGCCTGGATATTGACTGGAATTTGGCTGGGAATTGGCTGAAATTTTACTGGAAATTGGCTAGAATTTGCCTGGATTTTGGCCGGGAATTGCCTGGATATTGACTGGGAATTGGCTGAAATTTGACTGGAAATTGGCTAGAATTTGCTTGGATTTGGCCGGGAATTGCCTGGATATTGTCTGAGAATTGCCTGGATTTCGCTGGAAATTGCCTGGATTTTTTCTGGAAATTGACTGGATATTGACTGGGAATTGCCTGGATATTGACTGGAATTTGTCTGAATATTGACTGGGAATTGGCTAAAATTTGACTGGAAATTGGGTAGAATTTGCTTGGATTTTGGCCGGGAATTGCCTGGATATTGACTGGGAATTGCCTGGATTTGGCTGGAAATTGTCTGGATTTGGCTGGAAATTGCCTGGATATTGACTGGGAATTGCCTGGGTATTGACTAGAAATTGCCTGGAAATTGACTGGATATTACCTGGGAATTGGCTGGAATTTGCCTGGATTTTGACTGGGGATTGCCTGGGAATCGGGTGGAATTTGCCTGGATATTGGTTGTGAATTGCCTTGAAATTGGCTGGAATTTGAGTGGATATGCCCTGTGAATTGGGTGGAAATTGCCTGGGAATTGGAAATTCATCCAACTCCGTTCATCTGTTAAGGCGTGATTGATTAACACACATCCAAACATTTACATTTGTAAAGAAAAAAAGATTTTCTTTAAAAGTACTTATTTATAGAAATATAACATGTGTGTGTGTCGAATGTAAGTATTGTCAGCCGCGGAACTACGATGTTTTCAAACCGTGGCAAAAACTTTACAATTTAGTGTAATTGCCTAATTTTGTATTGTGACGATGCTATGTATGTTATGTATACATTAGTTGATATGATTTCTATACATAAGTTTGTTTATTTTGTACTGACTTGTCATAAGCGCTATTTTAATCGCCTACATGATTAATAAACTATTTCATTTCATTTCATAGTGGCGGCCCTCTCTACAGCGTTTGAGATATATTATTCAATTTATTATGTGTGGCGCCTTTTTCTTACAAGTCGACGGTGAGCCAACTCTGGGTCTGTATTAGGTAATCATCACGCGGTCGTATTTTCCAAATATACGAGCATACAAGATAGCCAAAGTAAGTATTCTCTAAGCGAGGCTTAAAAAGAGTTTTTTGAGTGGTAGAGCCACGCTGTAGACACTTGTCTACAGCATGTATGGTCCGGCGGGTCATTACCACTGTCTCACAGAAACTGGCGTAAAGTAGCAGCTTGCTGCTGCGTTTCGTACGGTAAGTGAGATATCCGGAGGCCCAAGCCCCCTCCCCTTCCCAATCCCTTAATTATCCCTTTCCTTTAAGGTCGGCAACGCACCCATGATTCTTTTGGTATTGTGGGCGTGCATGGGCGGTGATCACTTACCATCAGATGGGCCGTCTGTTCGCCTGCAATAAAAAAAAAATAGTAAACTTATACATCATTAGATTTAGTATCAAGGATTTATTATTCGTCAAAACACATTAAATTTTACAAAAACATATTTCCAGACTTAGTCCAGATATTTTAGAGAAAGCCTTTGTTCATTCAATTTAAAAAATATTCCAAATATTTTTTATCTAAACCCAAAGGTCACAAAACCATAGAGCCTATGGCCTTGTTTAGTAAAACACAGATGTCATTGATTTTTATGATCGCAAGTGACTACGTATATGGGAGGAGGCGACAGCACGAACACCGGTGGATCTGAAAGAATATAATCAAAATTTAAAACCGCTTCAGATGCATTTGCTTTTTTATCCTGGCTTGGCAAAGTTATCAAACGACACGTAATGATATTATCATATTAAGTACTATTGTACTTTTAAGTACAGTCCAATCCAAGAATGGTGTCGACTAACGACAGTTGATGTATCTATCGACTATCGTAGATCGTCAGAATTATGCTGGCCTGCCTATTTGCTTTTTTACACTGCGTTCAAAAGTCCCCATATTTTAAGCAAACTGTTTTACAAATCACAGCTTAATTGGTGGTCAGAAATAAGATTTTGCTGGTATTCGTTGAGAAGTTTCCAATTTTTCCCTAGAGATCTTTTCCATCAGGTAATCCAGTTTGTATGCGGGCCTCTTTCTTTGGCGTGGAATATCACCCTAATTAAAATTATTATAGAACTGCATCATCAGTTGCAGATTAACCATAAGCCATTATTTATTTATTTATTTATTTTATACTTTTTACATTTAAATTAATGTAAAGGCGGACTTAATGCCAAAGGCATTCTCTACCAGTCTACCCAAGGTAGTGCAGAGATAAAAGACAGTAGGCATGTAAAAAAAAAAAAAAAAACCAAACAAGCAACCAAGCGGTGTAGAAAAAGAAAAAAAAAATGAAAATAAAATTGCTATTTTTACATAAATGAAAGTAATACATATAATATACATAATATATAAATACTTATGAATATATATATATACATATAATACATAATATATATATCAATATACTTAAACTATGTAAAATAAAATAGTACTATGTTGCTGATAATTCTTCCAAATTGTTAAAAAGTAGTTGCCGAACCTTCACTTTAAACGCGTAACGATTCGTGCACAGTCTGATCTCGAGAGGGAGCGCATTCCAGAGAAGTACAGATTGTACAGGGAAAGAGGAGTGTACCAATCCAGAGCTGTGAGATGGACAGAGAAGAAGAAGATTATTAGTGGAGCGAAGATTTCTGTCATGGCCGGAGTAAAGATACTGAAAGAGTGGCGTTAAATAAGAGGGTGGAGTAGGAGACTTTAGGATGGAAAAGAGCGTAGTGAGTGCACGCAAGCTACGACGCTGACGAATAGGTAGCCACTTTAATTGGGAGCGATAGGTAGATACGTGGTCATATTTACGAAGATTAAAAATGAATCGAATGCAGTTATTCAGAAGACGGTCCAGTTTGTTGAGTAGATCTGCATTCAGGTCAAGATAACACACATCACCATAGTCGATTATAGGAAAGATAAGGGTTTGCACAAGCATCACCTTTGTCTTGATAGGGAGGAAGTTCTTCAGGCGATAAAGAGCACGAAGGGCATTGGTAACCCTCTGACAAACATGGAACACTTGTGCTTGCCAGTTCAAGTTAGCATCAATGTATAAGCCAAGGTCCTTAACGGTGGGGCACAATGAGATAACTGAGCCATCAAAGACAATAGGTGCCAATGTATCTGTGTTGAGTTTTGGTATAATCCGTTGACTACCTATAATTATTGCCTGACACTTGCTTGGATTTACGGATAGCCCGAAGTTATCAGACCAGTTCTTGATTCTTTCCAAATCCTTGTTTACAGCATCAACAGCCACAGATACGCATTCGATGTTTGCCTGAGCATACAGCTGCAAGTCATCGGCGAATAGATGATACGCACACTGAAGTTTTTGAGTAATAAGATTAATAAAAACAGAGAAAAGTAAAGGAGAGAGAATACCGCCTTGAGGAACACCAGAGTCAAGATAGCGCCAATTCGATGAAGACTCATCGAGACGCACCGACTGCTGACGACCTCGAAGATATGACGAGAACCATTGCAGTGCTTCAGAAGAGACCATTAGATAGGAGAGGATAGATAGAAGGATGTCGTGACTGACGGTGTTAAAAGCATTTGAGAAGTCGACCAAAGCCAGTACAGTCACTTGAGTATCCTCCATACCCGCCTTTACATCGCCAGTCACTTTGAGGAGAGCGGAAACGGTGCTGTGACCAGGTCTGAAGCCGGACTTTAGAGGGCTCATTAAATTATTTAAGTGCACAAACTTGCTCAGTTGCTTGTGCGCACAGGCCTCAAGCACCTTGGAGAGGAAAGGGAGAATAGAGATTGGACGGAAATGATTGGCGAGAGACGGATTTGGGATTTTTGGAAGAGGAATAACGTAAGCTTTCCGCCACAAGGACGGAAAGATACCATTAGTGAGGGAATAATTGATAATGTGGGAAATTACAGGAATGAGATGATCCAGGATGGTGATGACCATACGGCGACTGATTCGATCACAGCCAATAGCGTTTGATTTAAGGGAGTGGATAATCTTTCTGATCTCATCCGATGCAACTGGTAAAAACTGAAAAATATCAATATTAGGACGAGATAGACCATGTAAATAGTCCAGAGTACGACATTTGGTTTGGATGTCCAGTGGAGTAGTAGTGGTGAAATGACTGTTAATGTCATCCAAATCAATTGCCCCCTGAAAGTCAACTTTATGTTTGCCAATACCCAGAGTCCTAAGAAACTTCCAGATGCTGGCCGGGGAAGAGGAAGAGATATTATCAAGAATGTGGCGGCGTTTAGCGTTGCGTATCATCTGATTACATCGATTTCTTACGCTTTTAAAATAGGTCCAGTTTTCCTCCGAACGGTCTTTTTTGAATTTGCGGAAGGCTCGGTCTCGACGTCTCATCGCCATCCGAACTCCCCTCGTCAACCAAGGTGCAGGGAGCCGCTTCAGTTTGATTTTCTTGATTGGTGCATGAACGTCGTAAAGCTTAAGAACATTATAGTTAAAAATGTGGACTTTGTCATCCACTGTAGCGGCAGTAATCACCGGGTCCCAGTTCACATTTGCAGCATCCCTACATAACTGATCAGAATCCATGCGACTAAAGCGACGCATGTACAAGACCTTAGGCGGGGATTTCGGGGGTTTCAGGATGTAAGAGAGGAAGATAAGATCATGATGGGAAAAACCAGGGGCAGGATACTGACCATGATAAGAGACCAAGGAAGGAGCAGAGGTGAGAATAAGGTCTAGCCAGGTGTCATGACCATCACTATTATGATGGGTCGCTTGTAGCGGGAGAACATGCAGACTAGCAGATCCAGTTATATCCAGGAATTTACGGGAGCGGGGAGAGCAATGAAGGAGATCAGTATTGAAATCTCCCATGATGATGTGATGTACGTAATCTGACCCTATAGATTCCAGAACCGATTCGAGACTGGAGAAATAGTCAACGGCTGGAGGACAGTATACAACACCTAGAATAGTTTTGACTCCCTTGACACAAACCTCAAGAAAGAGATACTCCGCCGAAGCGGAATAAGGTGAAGGAGAAGAAGCTACGATTTTGTAGGGAAGATGACTACGAATATAAATAGCTACACCACCACCTCCCTTCCCGACTCGATCATTCCGAATTACAATGAAGCCGGGAAGAGGATAGGCGGTAGAAGGAAGGTGAGGCTTGAGCCAGGTCTCTGAGACCAAGATGGCATGAACGTCAGCGTCAGTGAAGGTCGTTGACAGATCACTGTAGTGACTCGCTATGCTCTGCGCATTTATGTGACAAACGTTGAAAAGGTTGCGAGTTTGCAGGCTGAAGGTCTTTCGGAGCATATCACTGAGTCCGTCGGTCATGGAGCAAAAACTGTCACTACTGGTTTGAGATTCCGATTCGTAGGCAGAATGGAATGAATCATCAGAAAACATTATATATAAATAAATTAATACTTAAGTAAATAAATAAACAATAATATAAGTATCAATAAAAAAAAATAGATGTATATATAAGAGGTACCGGATTAGTGCAATATTTCTTTAGCTGCACCACCCGCCAGCCGATTCACATACTTTTAGAATTCAACAATTACAAAAAATAACATTATTAGATATAGAAATATTCTAGTGATTTAAAATTGTAAAATATTCCCCGCCTCGGAACGGAACGCAAGTCATTACGTAACTTTTACACCCAAAATACGTCAAAGAAAATGATATTCATTATCTTGTGGGTCTGTGCCAATTTAACCAACATTAAAAATAAATTATTATTATGGCAATTATCAAATAAGTTGAAGACTTATGACCAACACAATAATAAAATAGTAAAAAATATTAAAGCAATCGAGGGTAGGTTGAACTTATGTGGAAATAAAATGTAATACGAATTATGACATAAGCAATACGAGTACGTTCCGCAACCGATACAATTGAATATATTACGTACATTGTTAATAATTACGGCTACACACTTTACACCCGACGCGTTTTTGTGTTTAGTCCAGAAGTTGCTGTACGCCCAGTGTCGTGACCAGCCGCAGATGGAGAAGTATTCATCACCTTGGGGAATTTCGCTAGAACAGGATTCAGCTCCTCCATGGTGGTGATCTTTACACGAGCACCGTCGGCGACTTTAATTATAATGACGCCGTCGTGGGTCCAGCACGCACGCATGCCAAAATGTTGGCGAGCCTTGGCAAATACTAGCTGGCGGGGCCGCGTCAGGAACTCCTTCACTGATGTCGACGTGCCCTTCAGCTTGGCCTTAGCTCTCCAAACTGCAGTCCTGTACTCAAGTCCAGCGAAACGAACAAGGATGGGTCGGTGACGCTCCCTGCTGGGGGAACCGATCCTATGACACTCACGGATAGAAGAAGTGGGAATATCCGCCAATGCCATCCTTTTATTAATGATGTCCAGAACAGCAGCGGTGCAATCTTCCTGGTCGGTCTCTGGGATCCCCAGAAACATGAGCGCCTTACGACGGTGCCTGGTCTCCATGACATCAACCGTGCGGGCACATTCGTAAATTTGCTGTCGCAATATACGGAGCATGTTGAACATGAGTTCTCTGAAGGTCCGGAACTCTTCCGCTACCCGCGCCACGGTATCTTTAGAGGTACTCCCAGTCTGTAGCTGCGCTTCCAACTCAGTCATTCTCTTAGAGAAGCTCTCTTCGAGTTGGGACTGCGTGGTCTGGATGTCCGCAAGTTGAGCCATATGGACTTGGTTATTGTGTTTTATGTGAACTCAAGATAAATCGCCGTTATGTTTGTGCTATGCTGGCAGGTGGTGAAAACTATAAAATCAACTCATACAAAGCTACCAACACAGGTACTGTAGTAATGTACTGAATTGTAGACAATGTAGTTAACTTTACTGTATTATATTGCGTTTATAATTATTAAAAATATTTTATAATACAAATACGTTTTGACTTTACCACGCCTACCGCAGAAAAAAGTCAGTAGTCCGTAAAAACTTACCACATCCAGTGTTGCAATTCTTCAAATTGTCCAAAGAGTTGCTATGCCCGTGAACTTTGCTGCAAAATGTCAAAACATTAAAATACAATAACACAAACTCTATCGTAATTCAAACTTTATTACCATGTCACGGCCGGCTCTGTCCTGTTTTGTCCATTTTGGCACACATTTGCCAAATCCGCCAAAGAGCAAGCTTGTCGCACGCGGGCTACAAGTTTATGCTGTATAACTTTTTGACAATTCGTTTCCTCATTCAATTCAAGTGTTTGAACGTTTTTGTCTTTTTTACACTGGCAAGAACTGTTTCCCGCCAAATTATTTGAGGTTATGTTAGTAAGGTTATTTCTCTCTGTGTTCAACGATCTTGGTATGTTTGAATCTGAGGCGTAAGTCTGTCTGTATGCCCCCGAAAAATGTACGGCTTTCTTCCTGTTCATCATTGATAGTTGATATTGCCCTTTCCTATTTGAAGAGGGGGAAAGATTTGGAGATCTGTTGGGAGTCACGGACGCTGAGACAGTCTGAGCCGTTCTTTTGGGTGTAGTTTTTATTTCATATTCTGTTGCTATGGCTTCGAATACCTGGAATTAAGAATTTGAATACATAAATACGCACTCACGCTTGTAACTTCGAAGGGTTAGGCAATGGCGTAACCAGTACCTACGCCCACATTTCACCGAGCTTATTTTCGTCCAATGATGTGATAGGGGGTAAGCCTATCACCTTACCTAGCACAAATCCAGACTACGGGCTGATTAAGCATTTTGTAATAGAAAACTCCATATCACTTTTATTCGGGGATCGAACCCGAGATATAATACCTATTGTCTCATATTATTGGTCTAGTCGCATTGTGCATAAGCTAAGTAACTGTGGTGCTGGGTTCAATTCCTAGATCGGGCAATCACAATTTGTGTTTGAGTTTTCGATTCCAAAAATCACTCATGAGTTGGGCTTGACTAAAATTTGTGGCTGGTATGGCGATAGGGTTACCCCTATCATATCATGGGACGTAAATAAGCTCGGCAAGTAAGTGCATTACTTGCACTTCAGCCTACCCCTTCGGAGATAAAAGTGTGTGCTTAAGGATTAAATTAAAAGATAATAGATGAATGCAATCACTTCATATATAGGTACTACTAGACGGGCTTAAAGGAAAAGGATAATGAAGGGATTGAGAAGGGAAGGTGAATTTGGTTCTCTGAATATTGTACAACGTATTACAGTTAATGAATTGGCTAGTACTAACTTAGAACTCGATATCTTCACTCCTATATTTGCATCATACATTAGAACACTAAAGGATGTCCTCTATCCCAAACCTGATGGCCCGGACTCATCACCACCAGCACCGAGTCTCGTTGTCTCAAACACAAATCCATTCAATTAGCAATTTCTTTATCGGTAACTTAATCTGTTTTCAATGCAATTCTAAACATTTGTAACGTCGCACTCTTCTACATTACTTTTCTATGTACACATATTTTTTGGACTACAATCTAGCTAATAACTGTATAATTTTTTCTCTTATTTTTGCAATAATTGTATTCTGTATTTGTGTATTATAAAATAAAATAAATAAATATTACATTATTATAATTTCATACCTGTTCAGCGACTAAATTCCTGGCATAAGGGGAGTCTTTTGATGGTAGAATTTCCCTGCATAGAGCACATTTTTCGAGCCTCGACCAGCAAGCTGCAACACAGAGATACAATGTACCGTCGATTTCAATGAAGTCTTTTTTTATCTTTAACTAGCCTTTGCTCGCGGCTCCGTCCGCGTGAACGGCCTTTTCCGGGATAAAAAGGTGGCCTATGTTACTGAGTGATAATGTAGCTTTCTAACGGCAATAGAATTTTTGAAATCCGTCGTATAGATTTTAAGTTTATTCGTTACATACAAAAATACAAATCTTTCCTCTTTATAATATTAGTGTAGATGGAGTCTTTCTTCCGGGCATTATCCCGGTTTAATGCCAGTCTCAGGTGTCTCGTAGACTTGACGGTATTTGATATTTTAAGGGGCGACCCACTGCCTGCCCCCCACAATCCGCAACGGGGTATAACTGTTAGATAACAAGAAACGTAACTCAAGTAAAAGAATGCCCCTATCAAAACTCTGTGCAAGGGCGGGGCTAGTAAAGTATGTGCAGCTCGTTCTTTCATCAATTCATAAAAAATAATTAATGATTTCTAGTCGACACTTAAACCGTAAATAAACTTGCGCGGTGCAGAACGTCGTATCTCGATTTAGAAATTACGTTTTATGAAATAAAGTTGATTTTGAACGTTCATAAATTTTTATTGCGTGTATGGGTGTTACGTGTGATTTTACCTTTGCATGTTTAAGTGGAGCCGTATTTTTGAGAGACTCATATGAGAGTTATCGTTCTAGTTTTTTTATGTTATAGGCCAGCAAACGAGCATGTGGGTCACCTGATGGCAAGTGATCTCCACCGCCCATGTACGCCCAATACCAAAAGAATCGTTGAAGTGGGAAATGGCAATCGAGAAATAGGTGCGTTGCCGACCTTAAAGGAAAGGGATAATTAAGGGATTGGGAAGTGGAGGGGGTTTGGGCTTCCGGATATCTCACTCACCGTACGAAACGCAGCAGCAAGCTGCTACTTTACGCCGGTTTTCTGTGAGACAGTGGTAATGACCCGGACGAGCCGGCCCATACATGTTGTAGACAAGTAATAAATAAATACACCTAACAGTCACACACATAGTCCTGATCCCACACTAGGATAACCTGTATCGTGGGTATCAGGAACTACGAGGGACTTGCCAACCCACAACACACAGACCAGAAACAAATATTTGTGGATTAGACAAACATTTGTCTCGGTGTGGGAATCGAAACCACGGCCTCTCGCTTCGCAGCCGGCTACTCGCCCGCTGCGCCACGGAGGCTGTCAACACAATATAAGCACATACCTTCACAATAAAGATGCGATCTGGCACAACTCAGCGCCCTGGTGGCTGTAGAAGCACATACGCAACAAGATAACGCTTTCACTACTCCAGCGAGGGCACGACGGGACTTCTCACCGCGAGAACCCCCTCCACAGCTCCATAGTAACTGAACATTATAATAAGGTAGTTGACTATATATTTGTTTATTATTTAAATCAATAACGCCCGGTTTCCGAAAGGCTGATCAATGTTAAATTAACTAATCAAATGTCAAATCTCATGTCAAGTCGAAATTGAGTTGCTAGAAGCGTGATCAACACCTTTGATTTGACACACATGTTAGCTAACATAACATTCAAATTAATATGAAAAATCGTATGTCAAACGGTACTAAAGTGACATCAAAAAGTTTTTTTTTTTCATTGAATAACGTTTCAGCAACTCGAATTGATTTCACAGCGATGTCAACTCAAAGTTCTGTTAGTTGAATGTCGATTCGATCAGCCTTTCAGAAACCGGGGGCTAGTTACGTTACTCAAAATATATTGCAGAAAGAATTTTATAAATCGGATCAAAAATAAATAAGTTAGAAGCCATTCAAATCCTGTAGAAGGGGTAATTGTCAAATGGCAGACGACGCAAAGTTTGACGTCACTGTGTAAAATGATCATTATGGTTCACGCGTAAAAGCGAGATAGTGAGATACCCCTACTACGCACCCACTTTTCCTGATACCAACATTTAAAGTCATAACTGCGGGCACATTTCTGAACCAATTTTGATTGTGTTTTATTAAAAGGGTTTCTTTTACGTATCATTTTCTGTTGCTTATAAAATAATGTATAACATTCAATATAGGAAAATTCCTATTAAATACTTTAATATATACTAATAGACAAGCTGCGCGGTACATAGACATTGTAACACTAAGTTGCGGTCAATTGACCGTAACTCAATACTCCCATCTCACTTACTACATACATAGTTCTGACCCCACACTAGGTTAACCTGTATCGTGGGTAACAGTAACGAGGGACTTGCCAACCCACAAAACAGACTCGAAACAAATATTTGTGGATCATACAAACATTTGTCTGTGTGGAAATCGAACCCACAGCCTCTCGCTTCGCAGCCGGCTACTCGCCCAATGCGCCACAGAGCCTGTCAATCATAGTTCGAATGATGCAATCGATTATTTGTAATATTAATTTTAACCGCCTTCATGGCTCCTTAGTAACTGGAGATAATAATTCGAATGATTGATACAAATGATTATAAGTAAAATTAATATTAATCAAAATTTTTATTATTATTTAATCGGACAAATAATAGGAATGTTATCTGGTTACACCTCTGCCTACCCCTTCGGGGATTTCAGGCGTGAGTGCGTATGTATTGGAGTTTTACAACTTATCGAGGTTCGACTTAACGAGGTTCTACTGTATTATAACCTCGATCCTTACCTCGGGATCATCTTTAGGATCAACTCCACAATTCCAGACAAGTAAAGACACGCCTCTCCCAGCCCCGTCGCCTCTGATCAGCCCTGCTACTTGGCCAACCTGGAAAATATAATATCCTATATTTAACAGAGCTAAATGTCTTAGTAAGCAGTGAGAGCTGAGGTGTTATAGATTGTCGAGACAAAAGTCGCAGGTTCGAAACTAGCCCCCAAGTGCTTTTCTAAGTTATGTGTGTATTAATTGTCAATTATCACTTGCTTTGACGGTGAAGGGAACATCGTGAGGAAACCGAAATACCTGAGAAGTTCCCCATAAGAATTTCGAAGGAATGTGAAGTCTGCCAGCCCGCATTAGGCCAGCGTGATGAACTAAGGCCTAACCCCTCTCATTCAGTAGAGGAGGCCAGTGCCCAGCAGTGGGACGTATATAATACAGGGGTAGGCAGAGGTGTAACCAGTACACCCACATTTCACCGAGCGTATTTCCGTCCCTTATGTGATAGAGGGCGAGCCTATCGCCATACCGGGCACAAATTCCAGACTCCGGGCTGATACTGAGCATTTCGTAATAGAAAAACCCAATACCACTTTACCCGACCCGGGGATCGAACCCGAGACCTCGGCGTTGACCTCAATCGTAACGCGTACGCATTACAACTGCGCCACCGAGGCAGTTTTTTATTTTTAATCATATTATATTACGATTTTGGCGCCCCCTGAAACGGCCGGCTGCCCCGGGTTCCTTTAAGCAAAGGAAAATTATACCTAAGTTTCTTTTTTATTAGCTTGAGTCGAAAAGAGGTTGCTCAGAAACCATAAACAGAAGCCACTCCACACAGAATGAATACGAACTTTATAAACTATCAATTACTCCCTCGGTCACGCAGTTGTAATGCGTATGCGGTACGACTGCTGAGCTAAGGTCTCTGGTTCCATCCTCGGGTCGGGTAAAAGTGATATTGGGTTTTACTATAACGAAATGCTCAGTGTCAGCCCGGAGTTTGGAATTGTGCCCGGTATAGCGATAAGCTCGCCCACTGTCACATCATAGGACAGAAATAATGTCGGCGAAATGTGGGTGTAATGGTTACACCTGCCTTTAAGGCGTGAGTGCGTTAGTGTGTATTGTATATTATTATTAAAACACCCAACAGTCACACACATAGTCCTGACCCCACACTAGGATAACCTGTATTGTGGGTATCAGGAACTACGTGGGACTTGTCAACCCACAACACACACACCCGAAACAAATGTTTTGTATCACACAAACATCGAACCCACGGCCTCTCGCTTCGCAGCCGGCTACTCGTCCACTGCGCCACGGAGCTGTCAAAACTTTCAAAATATTTGAATGTTTAAACATACCGGTAAACCTAAGAGGTCTTTTCCATCAGCTTGCAGAAGACAGTCTCCAGTTTTCAAACCTGCTACATCAGCTCTGGAGCCTGGAGTTACCTCTCGTACCTAAAACAACAATTTTAAATTAATTGAAATAATAGTACGAGTGGTAGAGCCACGCTGTAGACAATTTTGTCTGCAGCATGAATGGGCCGGCTCGTCCGGGTCGTTACTACTGTCTCACAGAAAACCGGCGTAAAGTGGCAGCTTGCTGCTGCGTTTTGTACGGTGAGTGAGATATCCGGAGGCCCAAATCCCCCTCCCCTTCCCAATCCCTTATTATCCCTTTCTTTTAAGGCCGGCAACGCGTCCATAATTCTTTTGTATTGTGTGCGTACATGGGCGGTGGAGATCGCTTACCATCAGGTGATCCACTTGCTCGTTTGCCGGCCTATACTATAGATAAAAAAAAACTAGTTTATACGGATTTTATCGCGGTTTTATTTTTACTTTAGTCCCGACGTTTCGAAAGCTTTTCAGCCTTCGTGGTCACGGGAGAGACAGGTGTGGGTCGACTCGAAATGTTAATGTTACATTGTCTACCTACTTTTTAAAATAATACATTTATTTTTGTTTTAAAAAAGTTAGGCGACACTAGTCCGTTAAACAAGATGAGATATCTAATGTGTTATATAACCAGCAAAACAGTCCGAGTAGACCCGTCCACACAAGCAGCACCCGTTCACGAGTATGACGCATGTGCCAGCCATCGGCCTCCTCAACCATGTTACAGGGAAGGGACCGACACACACCACCCGGCACACGACGCCGCCGCAAGCACAGACACTTAAGCGAGCATAACATACCCAAACTGCTTACGAGTAACGAATATAGGTAGTCCTTTTTTTTTTTTTGTTTTTTTGTTCCTTAAGGAACCGGCTAAGATCAGAGACCATGCTGCCAAGTCATTACTTATATTCTTTTCTTATATTCCAAGAACAATGAAACGGGGGTGTGGCCGATTTCAAGGTCTTGTTGAAGTTTTGGTGTTAATTCCTTTCAGTTCAATGCTTCTTAGACGACTTTCTTCAAGCGAATCGAAAGCACAAGGTCGACAATACCTTTGCTCAAAAATCAACTAAATTCACTTATTTCAATGTTTCAATACAACTATTCATCATCATTAATGATTATTGCACAAAACCACACCACTTTTAAACAATAAACACAACTTTAAACCAGTTTAGGAAATAATTAAAACAAGAGAGCCACCGCACTGTAAGAATTCCCGCCAAAACACAACACTCAAAACAGGATTATTAGGTAGTCCTTATTCTCACTGATTGCCATGAGAGTCACGCTTTTCCATTTCTGGTTAAAAATTAAATCAGTCGTAACATACATACATACATACATAGACTCACGCCTGTTTCACATAGGGGTAGGCAGAGACAATGGATTTCCACTTGCTACAATCCTTGCATACCTCTTTAGCCTCATTCAATTAAATTTTTCATACATGCACGTCGGTTTAGGGTACTCCTGACCTGTCCTTTTTCGAGAATATCTCCAACTTGATCTATGAAAGTTCGCCGAGGCCTTCCCCTCCCAACTGTACCACTCACACTCGCCATGTATATTTGTTTCGTCAATCTTCTTTCATCCATCCTCTCTACATGCCCAAACCATCTTAATATTCCTTTCTCAATCTTCATCACTACATCCTCTTTCAGTCGTAACGCGTACGCATTACAATTTTGCCACCGAGGCAGTGCTATATATAAAGTATTACATAATATCTTACCCAAGGGTATGGATCCCACAAAGTCCTGGTCAGCCTGAACCCAAGACCCTCTCCTTCATCTTCAGGTAGATTTAACTGGAAATAAACAAGCTTTTTAATATAATACAATATGTAACAAAAACCCTGTTGGGCGTTTTAACTGTGATATCAGAAACGAAAAAAAAAACTCGTATACGAAAATTTTACTATAACAATGTTCTTTTTATACTGTCGAACCCGAGACCTCAGCGTCAGCGTCAGTCGTAACGCCTACGCATTACAAATGCGCCACCGGGACAGGCATTCATTGGTGTAGATTGTAGATTATAAAGAGTTATTTATCTATTCCACGGAGACTTTCAAATAATAATCCAATTAAGTATATTTCTAATATAAAATCGGTTAATTGCCATCTGGCCTAGTTTAAATATACCTATCAAATGCCTAAATGGTCTGCGAATCACGAAAACAAATCTTGACATTGTTATGGTATTATAGAGATAATAAAAATATTATAAACTGCCTCGGTGGCGCAGTTGTAATGCGTTTACGTTACGACTGAGGTCTCGGGCTCGATCCCCGGGTCGGGTAAACGTGATATTGGGTTTTCTATCACGAAATGCTCAGTATCAGCCCGAAGTCTGGAATTGTGCCCGGTATGGCGATATGCTCGCCCCATATCACATCATGGGACGGAGATACGCTCGAAATGTGGGTGTACTGGTTACACCTTTGCCTACCCCTTCGGGGATTACAGGCGTGAGTGCGTATGTTTTATGTTTTTTTTTATTATTTCGCCTGATGGTAAGCGCCACGCCTGCCCATAAACAGAAGCAACGCTACACAGAACTCTGAATTATAAAGCACTGCACGACACCGAGATATAAGATGTTAAGTCTCATAATGCCCAGTAATTTCACTGGCTTCAATGTCCATCAAACCGGAACACAACAGTGCTTGCACACTGCTGGTTGTCAGTAATAGACGGCGCGGTGGTACCAACCCAGACGGCCTAGAGCATACGAGGGACCTACCACCTTGTGCACCAATGCAATCGGATTTGGTACTATGGCATAGGTCGGAAATGAACAAATGGGTCACGTGATGGTAAGTGATCTCCACCGCCCATGTACGCCCACAATACCAAAAGAGTCATGGGTCCGTTGCCGACCGTAAAGGAAAGGGATAATTAAGGGATTGGGAAGGGGAGGGGGATATCTCACTCACCGTACGAAACACAGCAGCAAACTGCTACTTTAGGTCGGTTTTCTGTGAGACAGTGGTATCAACCCGGACGAGCCGGCCCATTCATGCTATAGACGAAAGTGTTTACAGCGTGGCTCTACCACTCTTTTGTAGTAGATACGATACTGTTAGATGTCCAAATAAATAAGTAATAAAATTTAATGAGAGTGAATGACGCCAAAGAGGTATGCAAGGAGCGTAGCAAGTCGAAATCCGTTGTCTCTGCCTACCTCTATGGGAAACAGGCGTGAGTCTATGTATGTATGCATGTATAGATAAATAAAAATAATAATAATAATACTAGCCCTTTATTATACACGTCCAAGTACTGGGCACGGGCCTCCTCTACTGAATGAGAGGGGTTAGACCTTACTCCACCACGCTGGCCTAATGCGGGTTGGCAGACTTCACATAGGTACCTTCGAAATTCTTATACAATGTCTGGACATTAAAAGAGGCCATAACCCATGAGTTTGTTTCGGCATTTCTTCTCATGGCTAGCCCTGAAATGCCATCGTAACTGTAATGTAGCATAAAAAATGATTGACATGTAAAAGTGACATTTATGATCCAATTTACAGAACAAATGATTTGAATTTGAATTTTATAAAGAACTTCTCAGGTATGTAGGTTTCCTCACGATGTTTCCTTCACCGTTAAAGTAAATGATAATTATTAACAATTAATATACACATAACTTAGAAAAGTCAGAGGTGTATGCACTTGGGGCTGGTTTCGAACCTGCGACTTTCGTCTCGACAGTCCATACCACTCCCCGCTGAGCTATCACTGCTTTTATTATTATAGATAAATAAATCGGTTAAAATACACATTGGAGTGATCATTAACACGTTTCATAATCCGCTTGATTCAAACTTGTAATGTTACATTTAGAAAGGCGGCCTTGAATTGTGATGAAAGCCCGCATCACGTTCAATATCTAATGCAATATAATGACTACATGACGACAATTTAATTTTTGCACTTCAGATGGGCTAGCACGAATTACTTGCAAGAACGTATTCGTATCGAAATGTCAATAAATTTGAACCTTCATACAAAGGCTAGCGTTCTCGATTCGAATACTTATTCGCCCTGCAATCTTGTTTGTTTCTGCGTGGCTTTATCCCTTAATTTATTTATTTTTTGAATGGATTTGTTCTGTTAGCATATATTGCTTTTACAGCTTCACCTAACAATAAAGCCGGCGCTTATGGCGCTCTAGCCAGAAATATGTATAGTGTATTTAGTAGCGATTAAGCACAGAGGCGCCTTTTAGAAGGCTCATCTCAGCTTGTGCAATCGCTTGGGAGAATAGTTTACGGCCGCCTCTGCACATCAAGTTGCCGAGGGCCAGTTGTGGGAGCTCTTTGGACTCGCAGGCGTGTCCTGAGTCGGGGTCGCGTATTATTATTGCGATTCGGATTGGGCAAGGAAAGTCCTTCTTCGATAGTGACTGTGATGGAGTCGTTCAGATCTACCAAAACATGTTTGGGACGACGACAGAGGATTATTATCCCTTAATGCTATTGTCCGTCTGTACCTACCATAGATTTGACTGTATCATGGGGTGACCCACCGTCTGATCATACTCACAATGGCAACAGAGTTTCGCCATTGCCTCGTCCGTTAATCAGCCGAGTGTACCACGTGCTTTGGCTTTGGGGCTTGGGCCTAAGATGTTGGCGCTTGAAGCTTTGTGCAATGTTTGAAATGAAAACATCTTTAGGCGCGTTGGGCATGGTCGGCAGAGGTGTAACTAGTACAGACAAATTTCGCCGAGCGTATCTCCGTCCCCCGCTGTGATAGGGGGCGAGCCTATCGCCATACCGGGCACAAATTCCAGACTCCGGGCTGATACTGAGCATTTCGTAATAGAAAAACCCAATACCACTTAACTCGACCCGGGATCGAACCCGAGACCTCAGCGATAGCTTAATCTTAACGTGTACGCATTACAACTGCGCCACCGAGTATTGTATTAGTATCTACATACATTGGCCCCGTTTACACGAGAGTCGAGTTTGAGTTGAAATACATTGATAATAATAATAAAACTATTATATAATATAAAAATATATTATGTATATACGTATAACATATATATATTCGTGCCGGAACTTTTCGAATTAAAAAAAAACTAAAATATTTCCTGACCATTATAAAAAATACACACGTAATCGTTCAAGTAATCAAGTAGTAATTTTATTTTATTTTATTATTTAAGGATTGCCAACAAAGTTTACAATAATACATACGTACATTAAATATTAACACTAATAACAATTGAACCTATTGCAACTCAAATTACAGGCAAACACAGCATGCATAAATATATAAAATCTTATATAAGTACTTAGTACAATTAAATTAAAATTAGAAAATTAGAGAATTAAAATTAATATTAAACATACGCACTCACGCCCGTAATCCCCGAGGGGGTAGGCAGAGGTGTAACCAGTACACCCACATTTCGCCGAGCATATCTCCGTCCCACGATGTGATAGGGGGCGAGCCTATCGCCATACCGGGCACAAATTCCAGACTCCGGGCTGATACTGAGCATTTCGTTATAGAAAAACCCAATACCACTTTACCCGACCCGGGGATCGAACCCGAGACCTCAGCGCTAGCCTCAATCGTAACGCGTACGCATTACAACTGCGCCACCGAGGCATTAATATTAAAATAATTTGCAAAATAAGATGGTCAGTATGATTTATCAGAATGTTAGGGATACGTAGAAATTTCAGACTCTTCTAGAAGAGTTTTCCTAAATGTAGGGAGCGAATCATGGAATATGTCAAGTTAATAAAAATTACGTTTCTTGTCATCTTATTTCGATGGCAGATTTGTATAATGCGTAAATTAATGAATAACATTTTACACTTACCACAATAAGTCTAACTCCAACAGTGTATTCTTGTGAATTGTCATTCTCGTCGCAAGTAGACCCTGCAGTAGAGGGATCCATTTATATCTGCCAATAAAATATACATTTTCAGTTACAAGGCGAAGGAGAAGCCAATTTTACCAGCACGTATAATTTACGACTGCCTCGATGGCGTAATTGTAATGCGTGTGCGGTGCGACTGCTGTGGTGAGGTCTCGGGTTCGAAGTGATATTGGGTTTTTATATTATGAAATGCTTAGGCTGGGAGTCTGGAATACTGCAAGATATGGCGATTGACTAGCCCCCTAGCACATCATTGGACGGAAATAAGGTCGGCGAAATGTGGATGTACTGTTTTCACCTCTACCTACCTCTTCGGGGAGTACAGGCGTGAGTACGTATAAATAAAAACACTGTACGGTCACACACATAGTCCTGACCCTACACTAGGTTAACCTGTATCGTGGGTATCAAGAACTACGAAGGACTTACGGTCCAACAACACCCAGTCCTGAAGCAAATATTAATGGATTATATTTTTGTCTCGGTGTGAGAATCGAACCCACAGCCTCTCGTTTCGCAGCCGGCTACACGCCCGCTGCGTCACTCACCAATAGACGAGATAGATTTTTAAATTAATGCAGTTTTAGATGTTTTACAAGGTGGTAGGTCGCTCGTATGCGAGAGGTCGTCTGGCTTGGTACCACCGCTTTGTCTATTTCTGCCGCCAAGCAACAGTGTGTAACCACTGTTGTGTTTCGGCTTAAAGGACGTTGAAGTCAGTGAAATTACTGGACATTATGAAACCATCAGGCTGTGGCATAGTTTCTTTAATGCCCTTACCTTTGGCTTTCAGAGAGCTTCTCGAGCGACCTAGGCATAGGCTATGAAGCCGGCGTTCCTGAGTTTGATTCCCAGGTTGGATAAATAAAATTTATGTAAACTTTTCTACAAACCAAAAAAAGACGTCCTCAATTCTTCTGTTTCTTCATAGCAGAGGCCGGGAAACGAGCAAGTGGGTCACCTGATGGTAAGTGATCTCCACCACCCATGTACGCCTAAATACCAGAAGAATCATGGGCGCGTTTCCGACCTTAAAGGAAAGGGATAATTAAGGAATTGGGAAGGGGAGAGGAATTTGGGCCTCCGGATATCTCACTCACTGTACGAAACGCAGCAGCAAGCCGCTACTTTACGTCGGTTTTCTGTGAGACAGTGGTAACGACCCGGACGAGCCGGCCCATTCATGCTGTAGACAAAATTGTCTACAGCGTGGCTCTACCACTCACAATACGATTCGATTTTTAACATAATTATTAACTAGTGATTTCTTAGGTTTTAATATTCGTTATTACACATTGAAATAAAACTAGTTTATACGGATTTTATCGCGGTTTAATTATTTTTATTACTCTCCCGTGACCACGAAGGCTGAAAAGCTTTCGAAACATCGGGCCGGAATAAAAAATAAAAAAACTTTTTTTAGCTTGAATGACGGGACGAGCAGGTCGCCCATAAACAGAAGCAAAACCACATGTAACTTTAAATAACAAAGTACTGCATGACACTGGACTGCGCTCGTCATCCCGAAACATAAGATGTTAAGTCTCATAATGCCCAGTAACAGTTACACTGGCTTCAATGTCCTTCACTTCGGAACACAACAGTGCTTACACACTGTTGCTTGGCGGCAGAAATAGACAAAGCGGTGGTACCAACCCAGCCGGCCTCTCGTATACGAGGGGAACCTACCACCTTGTGAAAATCCGTATAAACTAGTTTTATTTCAATAATTATTATCTTTCACTTACCTTATACTTTAAAAGTAATTGAATCGTGGACGTGTTTAAAGTTATGCGCACAACACTGCACTGACTATACCACAGTGTGTTGCTAGTGATGTACTATCATCGATATCGATAATATAACAGCCACCGTGAGCCGGCTGTGAAGCGAGAGGGGTTCAATTCCCTCACAGATGCAAATATTTCTTTCGTGTCTGGGTGTTGGCAAGTTTTGCTTGAGTTACGTTACTTGTCATATTATTTCGATGTAAGTGTATGCGTATTTTTAGCAGATTCATATGAGAGTTATCGTTCTAGTTATCTTATTTCGATCTTTGATCTACAACTATTTGTTTCATGTTTGGGTGTTGTTGGCAAGTCCCGCGTAGTTCCTGATACCCACGATACAGGTTAACCTAGTGTGGGGTCAGGACTATGTGTGTGACTGTTGGACGTGTATTTACTTTATAATTTTATTTTTTTACCAATAATACAGTATTATATCGAAGCTCATCTCTGTGTGTACCTTTTTCCATCTGCCTTTATCCCACTTGCATTAGGGTTGACGCAACATACTTTTAGTTTGACTTGTAGTTTTTACGACCGGCTGCCTATCTGAAGTGAGCCCCTGTTTTTCTTTCTAACTAAAGACCAACGTTTCAACAATAAGGTAGTTGATTCGACTTATATTAATAAAACAATAAGTTACGTTATCCAAAATTAGACAAAGAATGTTATTAATCCGAGCACAAATAAATGTGGCATTAAAGTGTGGTGGAGGGTCGTTTTTTTATGAGATACAAACGGGGGCTTACGGGCAAGAGTAATAAGAGTAATCGGTAATGCCTATGGTCCATATCGACCTTTAAAACAGAGAAAAAATAACAATAATAATAATAATAATACTTAACAATTCTGGACTAATATAAAAATATTGTAAACTTTATAGTTGCCCAGTGTATTTTGACGATGCTATGTATGTTATGTAAACATTAGTTGATATGATTTCTGTAATTACATAAGTTTCTTTATTTTGTACTGACTTGTCATAAGCGCTATTTTAATTGCCTACATGATGAATAAAACTATTTAATTTAATTTAATTTAATTTCATTCCGTTCCGTTCCGTTCCGTTCCGTTCCGTTCCGTTCCGTTCCGTTCCGTTCCGTTCCGTCCCGTTCCATTCCATTCCATTCCATTCCGTTCCGTTCCGTTCCATTCCATTCCGTTCCATTCCGTTCCGTTCCATTCCATTCCATTCCATTCCATTTCATTTCATTTCGAGTTTCACCTGATGGTAAGTGGACATCACCGCCCATGGATATCGGCAATACCAGAGGAATTGTCGGTGCGTTGCCGGCCTTTGAGAAAAGAAAAGGCTCTTGTCTTAAAGGTTCCCAAGTCGTACCGTTTATCAAATAACAGATAAAAGGATGCACAGCTATATTGTAATGTCAATATTCGCAGTGGCCATTACGTGGACGCGTATGAAATTACGTACGTATTACGTATGCACTAACCTCTATAATCCCCGAAGGGGTAGGCAGAGGTGTAACCATTACACCCATATTTCGCCGAGCGTATCTCCGTCCCATGTGATAGGGGGTGATGTGTAAATCCGTATAAACCAGTTTTATATCAATGTGTAATATTCGCGTAAACATAAGGAATCACTAGATAAAATATTAATTGCGAACTCATTTTTGAACCAGTTTAAATTGTATTTACTGTTTGGTCTCTTTTTCGTATTATTTTCTGTGGCATATAAAATAGTGTATTCAAATCAATTCATTCGAGGCCGCATTAATGCCTCTTGGCATATAGTGTACAAATGCAAGCCGAGGCAATGCTATTCGCATTATCGACATCGATATCATCGATACGGCCCATCACTACTGAAAACCAGTTAACCTCTCTACTTCACGGCCGTCATAGCTCGGCCTACAATGCATTTGGGTTAATATATGTTACTCAATACTTTGATTTATCCTTTATTCGATGATTTAGATGTCTTAGGAACTTAGCATAATTACTTATAGAAATTAAGTACACGTAATTGAAGCCGTTCAATAGGTTAGATGACTAGATTTTTTTTATTAAGTAATCATTCATTCATTAATCAATTAGTTACGTTACTCCAAATCTATTGCAGAAAGAATTTTATAAATCGGACCAAATATTAATAAGTTAGAAGCCATTCAAATCCTGTAGAAGGGGTAATTGTCAAATGACAGACGACGCAAACTTTGACGTCACTGTGTAAAATGTTCATTATGGTATACAAAATCCTGGATCTGCCACTGGGAATAAGCTGATACTCACCATGTTATGATTACGAGTGGTAGAGCCACGCTGTAGACAATTTTGTCTACAGCATGAATGGGCCGGCTCGTCCGGGTCGTTACCACTGTCTCACAGAAAACCGACGTAAAGTAGCACCTTGCTATGTTTCGTGCGGTGAGTTAGATATCCAGCGGCCGAAACCCTCTCCCGTTCCCAATCCCTTTCCTTTAAACGGGCCATGCGCCCATAATTCTTTTGATATTATGGACGTACATGGGCGGTGGAGATCGCTTTCCATCAGGTGACCCACTTGCTCGTTTCCCGGCCTCTGCTATAAAAAACGGAAGAATTGAGGACGTCTTTTTTAAGTCTAACAAAGTTTACACAAATTTTATTTATCCAACCTGGGAATCGAACTCAGGAACGCCGGCTGCATAGCCTATGTAGGTACCTTTTTAAGGTGATAGGGTCACTAAAGAAGCTGTCTGGGTTGGCACCACCGCTTTGTCTTATCTATCTATTCTAAAAAAAAGTAACTGGCGCCGCCGCTGCCAAAAGCTTGTCACGCTATCTCCTCCGAAACCGCTGGGGGTATGGGGTCGAGACCGATACCAATCGATGCAAAATAATGTGGGGAAGAAAGTAACATATGTCTCATATTCTCGGACTTTGTTTTTTTTTTATGTTTTGTGGAAAAACATGGGCAAAGCCGATGGTGCTAAAAAAAACATGGGATAGTAAAAATTGTACGCAAATAAAACATGTATTTAAATAACCATTTATTACCACGCATTAATATTTATGTACAATAGATACGTAATATTATAGAAATTTCCTTAATTAATTACCACAGGAATCAAAAGTTAAAATTGCTTAGCGAATTTAAAAATTTACAATCTATTTGCAATGCAAGATGGCCGTGCATATATTATTATACAATAGGTAAGAATCAGACAGAAACTAAAAAAAAGCTAACAAAAAACTAAATAGCTAAAATGTTTTATTCGAGTCTGTGGTTTTAGTTAATAATTGATACCGACTCAAATTGTTTGGTATTTGTTTTTAGCTTTTTAGTTTTTTTATCGGTTTCTTTTTATTCAAAAGTTTTTATTATACTATTTTTTAGTTAAAGTTCATTAAACTCAGGGCATCCTGAGTATGTCTTTTCATCCATGATTACCTACTCCCCTAAAGGGGTGAAACTGCTTCTTGAAATTTAAATAGAACCACAACTTAGGATTAAGGAAATAATCCCTATAGAATACAAAAAGAATCGTCTAAATCGATCCACATTTGGTGGTGTCATGCGTAAACATAAATAGAATAAACTAGCAAGGATAAAAAGTATCTAGCCTATGTCGATACGCACTCACGCCTGTAATCCCCGAAGGGGTAGGCAGAGGTGTAAGCAGTACACCCACATTTCGCCGAGCGTATCTCCGACCCTTATGTGATAGGGGGCGAGCCTATAGCCATACCGGGCACAATAGGGTAGTTGACTAGATTTTTTTAATTATTTAAATCAATAAGTTACGTTACTCAAAATCTATTGCAGAAAGAATTTTATAAATCGGACCAAAAATAAATAAGTTAGAAGCCATTCAAATCCTGTAGAAGGGGTAATTGTCAAATGACAGACGACGCAAACTTTGACGTCACTGTGTAAAATGTTCATTATGGTGCACGCGTGCAAGCGAGATAGTGAGATATCCCTACTACGCACCCACTTTTCCTCATACCAACATTTAAAGTCATAACTGATTTCTGAACCAATTTTGATTGTGT
The DNA here is from genome assembly GCA_905332985.1 of Mimas tiliae. Classification (NCBI taxonomy): domain Eukaryota; kingdom Metazoa; phylum Arthropoda; class Insecta; order Lepidoptera; family Sphingidae; genus Mimas; species Mimas tiliae. Next base: position 425,402 of record HG995266.1, on the reverse strand, counting down.
TTTAATAAAAGGGTTTCTTTGCGTATCATTTTCTGTTGCTTATAAAATAATGTATAAAATTCAATTTAGGAAACTACCCTATTGCAGACTCCGGGCTGATAATTAGCATTTTGTAATAAAAAAAACCCAATATCACTCATATCTACCCGACCCGGGGATCGAACGCGAGACCTCAGCGTCAGCCTCAGTCGTAACGCGTACGCATTACTACTGCGCCACTGAGGCGCATTTATTGATTTTGAAGTTTTTACCCTAAAATAGTGAAATAAAAACATTTTTCAAAATAAAACCGACTCAAACGTAACATTACATTCATTACAGTTACATTACAAAAAGTAACATCTTGAAACTATTCGAAAAATTGTAAACCGTTGAATCATATAGATATACATACGCACTCACGCCTGTAATCCCCGAAGGGGTAGACAGAGGTGTAACCAGTACACCTACATTTCGCCGAGCGTATCTCCGTCCCTTATGTGATAGGGGGCGAGCCTATCGCCATACCGGGCACAAATTCCACACTCTGGGCTGATACTGAGCATTTTTGAATATAGAAAAACCCAATACCACTACCCGACCCGGGGATCGAACCCGAGACCTCAGCGTTGGCCTCAATCGTAACGCGTACGCATTACAACTGCGCCACCGAGGCAGTCATATAGATCATATAGATATGTAATAAATATCTGTAAAATTAAAATCAAACAACGACTCATCAGACGCCATTTTGAATCAACATTAAATTCGACTACATTTTATACAATATAAAATTATTTCCTATAATTATTTATTGCTGGCAATATTTATATTTTGTTTAATTATGACCTCGCATTTCCATGCATATAGCCAATGAGAAGTGTTTATTATTTTTACAAGTATAAAAAAACAATGAAACACAGGTGTGACTGATTTCAAAGTTTTGTTGGAGTTTTGGTGTCAATTCCTTCTAGTACGATGCTTCATAGACGATTTTCCCAAGCGGATCGAACGACCGAGGACGATAAATACACTTGGTAAAAAATCACCTAAATTCAAAGACTTTAATGTATACTAATAGAGAAGCTGTGCGGTACAAAGAAATTGCGCACTTAGTTACGGTCAATTGACCGCAACTCGTTTAGTCACCCGCGAGAGAGCGACAAGAGCAGTTGTTGTTGTTTGAATAGCTGCGAACGTTAAATTCGATAAACTAACACGGAATTGTTTATTGTGACCCATAAAAATTGTAATTATTTACGTGCATATATTATTCATTCAATTTGAAGTTATCTTACGGAAGTAACTATATTATTTCTTGGTTTTGATAGAAAAAGTAATTTATTGTGAAAACTTATACCAAACAAAACAGCTGTCTGAATATTGCCATCTCGCTTACTCTCGACTCCTCTCGCTCCCACGCCTTAGACGTCATACCCGCCTCGCCGGCCGCGTATGCAACACAATTTTACTTCTGAACAGCCCGTCTATGGTATTAAAGTCTTTGCCTAAATTCATCAATTGCAATGATTCCATACACTGTTCATCACAGTCAATGTTTATTGTACAAATCCACACCACTTTTATACAACAAACACAACTTTAAACTAGTTTAGGAATTAATTAATAGATCGACCGCACGTTGGAATTCCCGCCAAAACTCCTTTAAATTTTTTCTCGCGCCAAAACATATTTAAAATGGCGAATTCAACATGGCGACCGCCACAAAACTACTTTGTACATTTACGATTTTCGAATGATAATAATCATTGAATAGTTTTGAGCCACCAAAAGGATTTAGATGATCCATTGCCTAATTTATTAACAAATATTTGCAGTTATTCTAGCTAAAATAACCAATGTATACCGAAAAGATAATAATCCTCGTATTCATGAACGATACTATGAGGTCTCATAGTGCGTGCGAAGGTGTAGTGACGATTTCTGTATACGTGATTTGTCAGTTTTATTTGGCGCCAAAAACGGACTAAGTACGCATACCGAAACCTGCACTTAACAATGATATCCCTAAATAAGGGCATAAAAATCAATCTACTATCTAAAAGTTCAATTTATTATACAGATTTTACATTAATGACCTGTTTCACATTGTCCAAATAAACGTTACTTATAACATAACACAAAATTACCACTCTGTGACACTCGGACATGCGTCTGTCAGACTGGTATATCAAAAATTGGCTGTTGCGATAACCTGACGGGTAAAATTGAACTAAGTGAATCAGGCCTTTATAGTATTACAATTTTTCTAATAAATTATCAATGACCCTGATTTGTATGTGTAAAATTAGCAAGACATTATTGCTATTGTTACGCCAGGCTACAAGTAAGGAAGTTAGGCGCTTCTGGCTTAGTTTTGTTTGAAATTTTGAAGACGCTTGCACTCCTCCTGTACCACTAGAGCGTGTTCGACGACACGCGCCTGCGCACAAATTGCCCACGCCCGTGTACGCATCTGCGATAGGCTAGTTGTCTTATACCAAAATTTAATAAATAATTGTTTATTTCCTACAGTATTTGGTTTATGGAACCCAAATATATCAATTTCAATACATTAAAGTAGATGTCTTTAAAATTCATTTTTTTTTTTATCTTTATTTGAAATCTTCGAAAACGCTACCGCCATGATCGTGACGTCAGTCACTATGTAAACAACTAAATGCCATTCGCAAATTGCATGTAGGTAAGTACTTACATCGAAGTGATCTTCGCAAAAATAAATTTGATTTTTAGTCGATATCTAGCTCGCATAGGTTATTTCGCGTGTTTATTTACTAATATGTGTTGACATTGCACAGATAATCTATAGGCCAACATGGCCGACGGCGTTTTCGTATTTTCATGAAAAAATTCAATTTGAATTAAAAGTTTTGTTGTTTCATAAGTCTCAGAAAAATACGATAAAATAAAAAGAACGGTCTAGAAAAGCCTCATTAACAAAATAGAGCCTTATTTTAAAAATGTGTCAACTAGCATATTAACCAGTGTCAACAGATCTAACTCTATAGTAATTTTTCCGTACTTATATTATATTGATTAGGTTTTTGAACATAAATATTTTTGTACATTTGCAGATTGGTGCAGGCGCGGATCGTCGGAACACGTATTTACAGTACATACTATTCTACTATAGGATCAACACGCGAGAAGTGCCCGGAGTTTGTGCGCGCCAACGCATATGCACTATAAATACATACAATAAAGTAAGTTTATTTTATAATTTTGCCTAATTTTACCCAAAAGCAACGGGATAAGGAACTTCATTACTTACAGCCATGTACACTGTATTTTTAATCCTCAAATGGGCAAAGGAAAGATGGTCCATTCAGCCCAGTTTGACATCAATCTTTACTGGCTACGTAATCAAAATCCATACAGCCTAATTTATAAGAAAAGCGAAATTTAATTCTTTTTAAAAATCTTTTTTTATAATTAACAATCTATAACCACATCCCCTAAATGGCATTGGAATTTTTAATAAATTCTACCATTTGTAATTAATTCTACCGTTTCGAATGTGCAAAGCGTGAAACTAGTTTAAGTGTATTAAAAACTTTAAAAGCATTACATTACAGCCTTTTATTTACATTATGTAGATATATTAAAAATATATTACAATAGCGGCATCGTACAGTAAAAAAAATAAACTTGGGACAATTTACAATAAAAAAATTAAACACCCAACAGTCACACACATAGTCCTGACCGCGGGTATCAGGAACTACTAGGGACTTGCCGACCCACGACACCCAGACGTGACGACCCAAAATTTGTCTCGGTGCGGGAATTGAACCCGCGGACTCTCGTTTCACAGCTGGCTACTTGCCAGCTGCGCTGAGACTGTCATAATGTTATAACACTGAAGTTTCGATTTATACCACCAGCAGTACGTTCCTTTTGGTTTTCCTACAATGAAGTGCGACTATTTGTTTTATCACGCGTAGTTGTCATTTACAGAAATTCATAAGCGTGCATACGTGTCAAGTGCCACCGTATAGCGCCACTACTTCAGCCAGTAAGCCTCTCTATGCCAGACAGTTTAAAACTCAAACCAAATTGACTTTTTAAATCGTTCACACGTAACAAATGGACGATTTAAATGATTTCCGTTTAAAAAATTGGTCCGGTCATTGCCAGGCGCCCAAATGCACGTCAGTAACGCTCTACTAATCATTTTAATGACGCACATGTTAATGATGCTAACGTCGAATGATCTCCCACACTTTACGTACTGTAGTAGAAATACAGACGCGCCGGGATTAACGCGTGCGGTTGTCGCTTAACGCGATTATTGGAAGTCTATCTTTAGTGTTACTTTGGTCTTAGCCGGTAACTTTGGCCAAATTAGAACAACATTTTAAAAAATTACAGTGAACCAATTAGTACTAGTATTGGCCGTCACTGCAATATTTTTTGGGCTATTTCGATCACAAAATTCGGCCGAAATTACCCGATAATGGCCAAAGTAACCTGAGTTAACGAACAATTCGCAACCGTATTATAGCTGTTGAAAAGGTTATTTGGCTATAATACATTTATTAATTTAATCAATAAGTAACGCTTCCCGAAGTCTATTATCGAAGGAACTATAAATTTAAAAAAAGCCCTGTTGACCCTGGATCGTAGATATATAGACAGACAGCTTAATAAAAATAGTTAAATAAAAAAATAATAAACAGAAGCGAGATATAAAATGAACATATTTAAAAAATGATATTTTTATGCCGAAAGTGATGAACAGCTGACTAATGCGCGCAAGCGACACCGCAACTTGCTATCTCGCTCTAGCTTGCAAGTCATCGCTCTTGCAGGGGTAATGAATCGAAATACGGCTTACACACAATAAAATAATTACATTTAAAAAAAAAATGATTATTTTTATACTCTAATTTTCGTATGCGAGTTATTTCATTACGTTTGAATATGAATTCTGATATCACAGTTAAAACGCGCAACAAGATTTTTGTTACATATTGTATAAATCAAGTCAAAAATAAAACTATTTAAATATGCTGGAAGGGGTAGTTGTCAAATGACGGGAAAAGGATATCACATGTCGTGTTACGTCACAAAACAGTCTACGCCATTATGGTGCACGCGTGCGAGGGAGATAGTGGTACTTTCCCACTACGCACCAACCTTTGCTCGTACCAATATTTAAAACATAAACTGCGACCTCATTATTTACTCAATTTTAATTATGTTTTAGTAAAACATTTTCTTTTTTTCGTATTATTGTCAGTTGCATTTAAAATAATGTACAATATGTAACAAAAACCCTGTCGGGCGTTTTAACTGTGATACCAGAATAGATATTCAAACGTAATGAAATAATTCGCAACGAAAATTGGACTATAAAAAAATCATATTTACTTTTTAAACTTTAATTTATTTGTTGTTTGTAATTCGTATTTCGATTGATTACCTCTGCAAGAGCGATGATTTGGAGCCAGAGCGAGATAGCAAGTGCCGCGCCCCCGGCTTCGTCAGTACACATAGAAATACAGATACATTTTTTTTTTATTAGATTGAATGACGAGACGAGCAGGTCGCTCGCCTGATGGTAAGCGCCACGCCTACTCATAAACAGAAGCAACGCCACACAGAACTTTAAATAAAGCACTGCATGACACTGGACTGCGTCCGTCACCCCGAGACATAAGGTGTTAAGTCTCATAATGCCCAGTAATTACACTGGCTTCAATGTCCTTCACACCGGAACACAACAGTGCTCACACACTGTTGCTTGGCGGCAGAAATAGACAAAGCGGTGGTACCAACCCAGCCGTTCTCTCGTAAACGAGGGACCTACCACCTTCTAAACTACCTGTGTATAATATCTCGCTTCTGTTTATTATTTCTTTAATTTAACTATTTTTATTAAGCTGTTTATATGTCTATCTTCACGACCCAAAAAGGCACGACAGGGTTTTTGTTACACACTGTATAAAATTAGACAGTCAAATACCCTATTCTGGTACCGATCTGGAGTTTGAGATCAATCGTTTATTAATTCAATTCGTTAATCCGTATGAAAACATAGCTCTATACTTTAGTAATACCACAGAATATAGTATTCCATTTAAATACAATTTAATAGTTAAGCAGTGATAGCTCAGTGGCGAGTGGTACGGCCTATCGAGACTAAAGTCGCAGGTTCGAAACCAGCCTCAAGAGCATACACCTCTGACTTTTCTAAGTTATGTGTGTATTAATTGTTAATTATCGCTTGCTTTAACGGTGAAGGTAACATCGTGAGCAAACCTGCATACCTGAGAAGTTCTTCATTAAAATTTCGAAGGTACGTGAAGTCTGCCAACCCGCATTAGTCCAGCGTGGTGGACTAAGGCCTAACCCCTCTCATTCAGTAGAGGAGGTCCGTGCCCAGCAGTGGGACGTGTATAATACAGGGCTTGTATTATTAATAGTAATACCATTTTAATTTTCGCTTCAAACACGCAGTAACACATCTCGTGTCGTGTCTTCATTATAGTTAACCAAAGTTCTATGTGGTGCTTCTGTTTGCAGACGTGACGCTTACCATCAGGCGAACGACCTGCTCGTCACGTCAACCAAACCCTTCCTTCCACCTGCCCTTATCCACTCGCAGTGGGGTCGGCGCAACATGCTTTTAACACATGTTACAGAAAGATTTGGCTTGTAGTTTTACGACCGGCCGCCTGCCTGACGTCAACCCCTCTGGAGAAAGCCAAAGCGAATAAAAAAATGAAAAAGCTTCGATCGCAACCTGCAACGCATTTCTGACTTTGCATGTGTATTCATTATTTCTCTAATTCAACATAGTTTATAAAAGTACTTTATAATTATAGTTTTAAATATTGATCTATGTAATTTTCCTAAATCCAGAAAACGACCAACCCTCAGACAAACAGAGCAACCCTCGCGAATCGCAGTCACTACGTCGGCACTAATTCAGAAATTAACTGTAACTACCGAAAACATACTGACCACCAACTTATGATTAGGCAACCCTATGCCAATAAAATCAGAAATCACATAAAATCACACCAAATAGCGCCAAATCGCGCACAAATCACATCAAATCGCGCACAAATCACTCCGAATCGGAATCGGATTCACCCGACTCCGATTCCGAACTGGACACCGGCTCGCATTTGATAAACTCGATCTCGGCGCGCGTTTTTCTCGGTCTGCCCCGCTTTTTCGGCACTTTCACCTCCTTCCCGTCATCCATGACCGTCTTCACCATTTGCGAGATCCTTTTCAGTTGCTGTTGCTCATGTCTCAATAAATGATTGTTTAAATACTTTTTAAGTTTAAATTTCTTTCCGCACTGATCACATTCATGTTCATAATTGCTTTCGTCGATCTCCACATGCACCGAGTTGTTGTGGCGCCTCAAGTAATGCGCATGCGCGAACTCCTTATCACACTTCTCGCAGCGTAACTTCGGCTTCGTCGGATGCACGATCTTCTTATGCTTCTTCAAACGCACTGCTGAGTGGAAATATTTGTCACACAAATCGCATTTCACCTTTGAATCGGCTGAGGAATGCACTTGCATATGCTCTTTTAAATATTGATCATTCTTGAATTCTTTCAGACACTCCGGGCAGTTCACTTTCGATTCAAGCGGGGGGTGGATGTTCAAGACGTGACGTTTCATGTGGTGACGTGATTTAAACGTCATTGAGCAGAACACGCAAGGATGACGTTCAACCGGAGCATGCTGGAGTTGGAGATGACGGTTCAAATTCAAATGGTTTTTGTACAACTTATGACAAATGTGACATTTATATTTATCTTTGTCAGTTCTGTGACAAGATTCCAAGTGATACTTAAGCTTGTACGGAGCATGAAACTCCTTGCCACATTCATGACATTTGATCTCCGGTAAGGTGTTTGGGTGGATGCGTTTAATGTGAAGGTGCAATGCTCTCCGTGTACGGAACTCCTGTAGACAAAATTGACAGTAACACTTCTCCATCTCCGAGTAATGCTTATTCATCCTGTGCATGTATAAGTAATGCTTATTCTTGAATGTTTTGTCGCAGATGTCGCATAGCACAGCGGACTCTTCAGATGAATGTACTCTTGTAGTATGGAGGTACAGATTTTGGTAATTTTTAAACTCCTTACTGCATTTCGGACATATGTATCTCTTAATTCTTTTTGGGAATAACACGGGCTTCCACGTGGCTAGTACCGATTCGTACATTTGCCTCTGCTCTTCGGTCAGTACTTCGCTTGTGACGCTGACGAATTTTATGACCTCTTCTTTCGGCTTTTTGAGGTCCGCGTTGGCTGTGCCGGGGTCCCCCATTGTTGGTTGGACCTAGAATCAATTAAAAAAATATTTATGAGTACATACATACATACGCAGTCACGTCTGTAGTTCCCGAAGGGGTAGACAGAGGTGTGACCAGTACACCCACATTTCGCCGTGCGTATCTCCGTCCCATGATGTGATAGGGGCGAGCCTATCGCCATATCGGTCACAATTCTAGACTCCAGATTAATACTAAGCATTTCATGACAGAAAAACCCAATATCACACTACGCGACCTGGGGATGGAATCCGAGACCTCAGCGTCAGCCTTAGTCGTCATGAGTACGCATTACAACTGTGCCACCGAGCCAGTCGGTTAGTAACTGGGTCCATTTTTATTTAATCCTAATGATGAAACAAACAGATCCTCTGCCTGATGGTAATCATAAGCAACACCATAGATATTTTTGAATTATAGAGCACTAAATAATACTATGGTAATTGTATGCTGAGTGAGATGTCCGGAGGCCCATATCCCCTCCCCTTCCCAATTCCTTAATTATCCCCTTCCTTTAAGGTCTACAGCACACTCATCATTCTTTTGGTATTGTGTAACTCACTTGCTCATTAGGCTTATGCTATAAAAATAATAAAAACAATAATTAAAAAGGTCTCGACTGACTTGACTGCCTCGGTGGCGCAGTTGTAATGCGTACGCATTACGATTGAGGCTAGCACTGAGGTCTCGGGTTCGATCCCCGGGTCGGGTAAAGTGGTATTGGGTTTTTCTATTACGAAATGCCCAGTATCAGCCCGGAATCTGGAATTTGTGCCCGATATGGCGATAGGCTCGCCCCCTATCACATAAGGGATGGAGATACGCTCGGCGAAATGTGGGTTTACTGGTTATACCTCTGCCTACCCCTTCGGGATTACAGGAGTGAGTGCGTATGTATATATGTAATAAAACTGTCTAAGTATCTAATGCTGAGCAGTTTTGAGTCCATTCTTTGCTTCTCCAATATTCGCCCAAAACTGGTGATTGTGATGGATGAAAACATGTTTCAATTATTTTTATATTAAAATAGCCGGCAAACTTTCAAGTGGGTTACCTGATGGTGATCTGCACCGCCCATGTACACCCACAATACGAGAAAAGTGAAGAACGCGTTGCCGAGATTAAAACATATTGAGAGGGGCCTGATCATTATTGGGCCTCCGTATATCTCGCTCACCGTACAAAAAGTTGCCATTTCCTATCGTATAACATCAAAACATCACATAATAATACTACAATAAATATATCAGAATTAAATTTGAACTTTTACATCGAGATTCCTGTAGCGAAGTTAAAACATGGCGATGATATTAAAGATGTTGTGAAAAGATGATGTGTTTTTTATTAAAAACATGGCTTATCTCCATACCTGAGATGTGGATACAGCTTCCAACTCCATGATTTCGTTTCGCTAACAAAACACGTCACAATAAGTCGACCATTTAAGTTTTAAACCCCCAGGGAGATCGGAACATGGCGGTAACTTGTGCGCACGAATACACAACACATGAACTTAAAATACGTTTAATTAATTAAGATTACAAGTATAATTACATTTAAATACGCGTAAAAACTCTTTTTTTGTGGTAATTTACAATTATATTAGTGATTTTTGTGACAATCCCGATGTCACTTGTCAGACGACATGTCAGACTGGTTCGGCCGGGAGCGCGTTTTGTTGTTGCTTTGAGAGTTCTTATTGTATTCTTATCGGTACGTATCAACATAATATTTTAAATATTAGTTAGGCAAATGAGACTTTTTACTAAAGTTTAGCAGACTTAGAATATCATCTATATATTTAGTATTATTATTTCATTGTTTACTTTAAATTCCACGTGTCGCTTTATAAACATGATGTTTTGTTGATTATCATAATTTGACAAATATATATTATTACATTAATTCTGTAAATATATCTACACCTGCAGTCAACAATATTTTGCAATTTAAACAAGGTTATTCAAAACAATATGATCATAATTTGCAATTTTCAAACGCATAGAATATACAATAAATGTTTCCTCAAAGTGCCAACAGATGTCACTGAAATAAACATCACATCTACTTTCGAAGATCAAGCGAAAGAAGCTATAAATTTCTCAGACTACTTTCATATACAGTCATACATACACGAAGCTACATAATATATTTTACATACAAACAAATATAAAACAAACAGCACCACGTGGCCGCGTAGACTGAAGTGCGGTAACACCAAATCTTAAAATAGTGCGCTCGCCCATCGAAATAAAAGTGGTTTATTTAAAAAAAATGAGGGAAATAGTACATTTACAGGCTGGACAGTGTGGTAACCAAATAGGTTCAAAGGTGAGTTTTAAATAAGAACTAATAGGTATACTGCGTAAGTACTGTCCCAGTGCTGTCTATAAATAACTGGTGTTCTAGATTCCGCGCCTTTCATTCAGAGAGTATTCTCAATGGTTGTAAAGAGATTTCATATTTTCTAAAGACATGGCATTCAGAGTTTATTTCCTTTGCCCTGTAATATATGGATTTTGAGCTTTAGTACAAACATCTTAACAAAATGTAATTGGGGAGGAATATTTGTTTAAAATTGAAAATATAATGCGTTAAATGTTTTAAATGTAAAATATACGGCGGATCTCATATCTATATAAATATTGGTCGATATTTTTACAGACAAAAAGAGTCGTCAATAATTATTCATTCGTTTTTAAGAAAATCGCGATCTAAATACATGCGATGCGAATACAGAACCTACTTTTTTAAATCGGTTAATAAAATACATCGGAATTCGAACCTACGTCACTTCAAATTGTTTTCTACTAACTACGTTTGTCATTAGACTTAATGTGATATTGATAACATAGAATATGTTTCACAAAAACAAAACCGACTCAAAATAAACTAAATAATAATAAAATGTTTTTTTTAAAGTAACGTACCTAATATTTAACATACATACATACGCACTCACGCCTGTAATCCCCGAAGGGGTAGGCAGAGGTGTAACCAGTACACCCACATTTCGCCGAGCGTATCTCCGTCCCACAATGTGATAGGGGGCGAGCCTATCGCCATACCGGGCACAAATTCCAGACTCCGGGCTGATACTGAGCATTTCGTAATAGAAAAACCCAATACCACTTTACCCGACCCGGGGATCGAACCCGAGACCTCAGCGTTAGCCTCAATCGTAACGCATACGCATTACAACTGCGCCACCGAGGCAGTCGTAATATAATAATACAATAATGTAAAAAACCTTATAAAATAAAGAGTACTGTACAATAATACTAGCCCTGTCTTAGGCCACGCCATTGGAGGGTGATACTTCTTATATTTGTATATGTTTTATTTTTTATAATTGTAATATATTGCGGTAAGCAGCAGTGATAGTTCAGCGGGGAGTGGTATGGACTGTCGAGAAAGTCGCAGGTTCGAAACCAGCCCCAAGAGCATACACCTCTGACATTTCTAAGTTACGTGTGTACTATGTAATTGTTATTATCACTTGCTTTAACGGTGAAGGAAATCTGTATACCTGAGAAGTTCTACTGGGCATGGGCCTCCTCTACTGAACGAGAGGGGTTAGGCCTTAGTCCACCACGCTGGACTAATGCGGGTTGGCAGACTTCACATACCTTCAAAATTCTTATGCAAAACTTCTCAGGTTTCCTCTCGATGTTTCCTTCACAGTTATAGCGCCCGATCATTAATAATGAATACCCGCGTAACTTAGAAAAGTATCGGTGCATGCTCTTGGGGCTGGTTTCGACCTGCAACTTTCGTCTCGACAGTACGTACTACTTCCCGCTGAACTATACTGCTACTTGAATTGCCTTCATGATTAAACAAGAATTTAATGAAAAGCTCAATTGATGTTATTACTAGCTTTTGCCGCCCGCGTGAATAGACTTTTCCGAAATATAACGTAGCCTATAACAGTCTCCAGGGTCCCATCTATCACTACATCAAAATTCATCAAAATCGGTTCAGTGATTTAGGCGTGAAAGCGTAACAAACAAATAGATTTTTTTCATAAAAAGTATCCTATGTTACTTCTTATACCTCCAAGAATATGTGTACAAAGTTTCATGATGATCGGTTAAGTAGTTTTCGGGTGAAAGCGTAACAAACAAACATACATTTATAATGGACAGCTCCGTGGCGCAGCGGGCGAGTAGACGGCTGCGAAGCGAGAGGCCGTGGGTTCGATTCCCACACCGGGACAACACAAATATTGGTCTCGGGTCTGGGTGTTGTGGGTTGGCAAGTCCCTCGTAGTTGATACCCGCGATACTGGTTTACCTAGTGTGGGGTCAGGACTATGTGTGTGACTGTTGGGTGTATTTATTTATAATAATAGTATGATTATATTGTTTTAGTTCTGGGAGATAATATCCGATGAACATGGTATCGACACTACAGGACACTATCAAGGCGATTGCGATCTACAACTCGAGAGAATTGGAGTTTATTACAACGAAGCCGCTGATGGTATGTTATTAATTAATTTAGAAAGAAAGAAAGAAAGCATTTATTGGCAGGCGTTAGGTGGTACATGTATACATCTGATGTAGAAAAAAAAAACACATTTTTATAAGTAGTAGGTGGGGGGGTACCTAGATACCCACCCACTGTTGACGGTACATGTCCCACCACGACCGCGCCAAAAGGAGCCAAATCAGCTTATGCCAAACATTAAATGCTTGGCGCTGATTTTCATTTGGACCCATGATGTTGTTCGACGGATGTCAACCAGAAGCAGTAGTGTGTGTGTGTGTGTGTGTGTGTGTATGCGTGTGTGTGTACATACAAATAGGTATGTCATAGCATACGGTATCATATTTTGTTCATACTATATTATAGGATATACATAACTATTAAAAAAATGACTGCCTCGGTGGCGCAGTTGTAATGCGTACGCGTTACGATTGAGGCTAATGCTGAGGTCTCGGGTTCGATCCCCGGGTCGGGTAAAGTGGTATTGGGTTTTTCTATTACGAAATGCTCAGTATCAGCCCGGAGTCTGGAATTTGTGCCCGGTATGGCGATAGGCTCGCCCCCTATCACATCGTGGGACGTAGATACGCTCGGCGAAATGTGGGTGTACTGGCTACACCTCTGCCTACCCCTTCGGGGAGTACAGGCGTGAGTGCGTATGTATGTATTAAAAAAATCAGTAGAAAGAAAATATATTATTTAAATGAGGTATTAGCGAGAATTCTGACAATACGGTCGGACTCTCATTTACTCTCAATTTAGCCTTCAATGTCCCACTGTTGGGCAAAGGTCTCCCTCCATTACTTCTCTCTATCTTTTTTTTTATTGCATAGGCCGACAAATGAGCAAGTGGGTCACCTGATGGTAAGTGATCACCACCGCCCGTGTACGCTCACAATACCAAAAGGATTATGGGCGCATTGCCGACCTTAAAGGAAAGGGATAATTAAGGGATTGGTAAGGGAAGGGGGATTTGGGCCTCTGGATATCTCACTCACCGTACGAAACGCAGCAGCAAGCTGCTACTTTACGTCGGTTTTCTGTGAGACAGTGGTAATAGCCCGGACGAGCCGGCCCATACATGCTGTAGACAAAAGTGTCTACAGCGTGGCTCTACCACTCATAAAGACTTTAATTGAGATATTTTTGGCTCATTTACACTGCCTCGGTGGCGCAGTTGTAATGCGTACGCGTTACGACTGAGCCTGACGCTGAGGTCTCGGGTTCAATCCTCGGGTTCGATGGTAGTGGTAAGTATTGGGTTTTTCTATTTCGAAATGCTCAGTATCAGCCCGGAGTCTGGAATTGTGCAATGGCAATAGGCTCGCCCCCTATCACATCATGGGATGGAGATACGCTCGGCGAAATGCGGGTGTACTGATTACACCTCTACCTACCCCTTCGGGGATTACAGGCGTGAGTGCGTATGTATGTTTTTGTTTATTAGCTGGAATGCGAAACGAGCAGATAGCTCGCTTGATAAGCGCCACGCCTGCCCATAAACAGAAGCAATACCACACAGTACTGAATTATAAAGCACTGCATGGCATTAGACTGCGCTCGTCACCCCGAGACATATGACATTAACGCCCGGTTTCCGAAAGGCTGATCAAATCAACATTCAACTAACAGAACTTTGAGTTGACATCGCTGTCAAATCAATTCGAGTTGCTGAAACGTTATTTAATGAAAAAAAATATACTATTTGATGTCTCTTTAGTACCGTTTGACATACGATTTATCATATTAGGTAATTTGAATGTTATGTTAGCTAACATGTGTGTCAAATCAAAGGTGTTGATCACGCTTCTAGCAACTCAATTTCGATTTGACATTTGATACGTTAATTTAACATTGATCAGCCTTTCAGAACCCGGGCGTAAGTCTCGCAATGCCCAGTACCTACTTTCACTGGCTTCAATATCTGCATTAGTCCAGCATGGTGGAGTAAGGCCTGACCCCTTTCATTCAGTAGAGGAGGCCCGTGCCGTGCAGTGGGACGTGTATATAAAGGGCTAATATGATATTCTAGGCAAACGCTACGTTCCTCGAGCAGTCCTGGTCGATTTGGAGCCAGGAACCATGGACGCCATCAGGTCATCCACCTACGGAGCGCTGTTCAGACCTGACAACTACGTCTTTGGACAAAGTGGGGCTGGTAAGGTTCTTTTTGATCAAAAATAGCTGGACACATTCGCCAACGCAAAGTTTAAAGTGGCAGAGTCATGCTGTAGACAGTTATGACAGCATGAATGGGCCGGCTCCTCCGGGTCGTTACCACCATCGAAATAGATAACTAGAACGATAACTCTCATATATGAAATTGCCAAAAATACGGCTCCACTTACTTACACATGCAAAGGTAATTGCATAAGGTAAGGTGACAGCCTCCGTGGAGCAGCGGACGAGGAACCGGTTGCGAAGCGTGAGGCCGTGGGTTCGATTCCCGCACCTAGACAAATGTTTGTCTGATTCACAAATATTTGTCTGGGTGTCGTGGGACCGCAAGTCCCTCGTAGTTCTTTATACCCACGATATAGGTTTACCTAGTGTGGGGTCAGAACTATGTGTATGAAAAAAAAAATTACACGTAACACTCATACACGCAACAAAAATTAATAAACGTTCAAAATTAACTTTATTTAATAAAAGTTAATGTCTAAATATTAAATTTTTAAATCATGATACGACGTTCTGCACCACGCAAAAATTTGACGTATTAAGTGTCATCTAGAGATCATGAATAAATTTTTATGAATAGATAAATGAACGAGCTTTACAGACTTTTATAGCCCCGCCCCCTTTCACAGAGTTTTAATGGGGTCATTTTATTGTTTGAGTTACGTTTTTTGTCATAATAATTTTTTTGTGTACGTCTTAAGCCCGTTTTCACATACAACACTTAAGTAACTGAGCTCATTGCTAAATGTATATTTCTGTGTATATGATTGGTCTGTTTTTATTTAGCGCCACAAACTAACCAATGACGTTTAGAGAAATCGTCACGTTTAACGCTTAATATGAGGTCTTAATAACGTTTATGAATACAGGGGTTAGTGTGTTTCTGTTATTTAATACCTAAAGGTTTTTTCTTTATTTCTTCTAGTTACACCTCTACTTACCCCTTCGGGTATACATGTTTCTTGTTAATTGTAATAGGATAGTTTCCTATATTGAATTTTAGACATTATTTTATAATCAACAGAAAATGATAGGCAAAAGAAACCGTTTTATTAAAACACAATCAAAATTGTTCAGAAATGTGCCCGCAGTTATGACTTGAAATGTTGGTATGAGGAAAAGTGGGTACGTAGTAGGGATATCTCACTATCTCGCTTGCACGCGTGCACCATAATGAACATTTTACACAGTGACGTCAAAGTTTGCGTCGTCTGTCATTTGACAATTACCCCTTCTACAGGATTTGAATGGCTTCTAACTTATTTATTTTTGGTCGATTTATAAAATTATTTCTGCAATAGATTTTGAGTAACGTAACTTATCCATTTAGATAATTAAAATAATCTAGTCAACTACCCTATTGTTTAAGGTAACAACTGGGCTAAAGGACACTACACTGAGGGTGCTGAGCTGGTGGAGTCGGTGATGGACGTCGTCAGGAAGGAGGCAGAGCCTTGCGACTGTCTGCAAGGTAAAATTAAATAAAAATATTGTTGGTTTACACCAAACACTTTAATGTATACTACTAGACGGGCTGTTTAGAAGTAAAATTGCGTCACATTACGCGGCAGTTTGACAGCTTACAAACAGGGAGCGCGATAGGTGATCTAGTTTTTTTTTTAGTACGTTATAGGCTCGCGTTTGGCCACTATCACGCCTGATGGTAAGCGATAATGTGGCCTAAGATGAAGCACGCTTGCCTAGCAAAAAAAGATTCACTCGCGACTTGAAGAGAGTACCTAAGCGAGATAGCAATGTTGAGTTAGTGGTAAAATTTCTATGTACCGCGCAGCTTGTCTAGTAGTATATATTAAAGTCTATGGTTTATTCCCTGTTTATCGATGATGATACCCCAGACTGTACCAACGGGTAGATTCAAATAATAGCTGTCAAAATAGTCATGATAGGGTTATCTACCCTACCCCTAGACCCATGGGGCTGTGGTCTGCTACTGTTCTTTTATCGCTACTGTTGCAGGATTTCAACTAACTCACTCGTTGGGGGGAGGTACAGGATCTGGCCTCGGTACTTTGTTACTCAGCAAGCTAAGGGAGGAGTATCCTGATCGCATCGTCAACACTTTCAGCGTGATGCCTTCGCCTAAGGTACGTAACGATGTGATTTGAAGAAACTACTTGATTATCCCCAACACAATGAATTGCAATTTGCATGCTATTCCATAAGTACCTTTTTGAGTGGTAGAGGCACGTTGCAGAGAGCAGTAGCGCATCTAGGGGGGGGGGGGCTAAGGGGCTCAACTGGTGGGACTTGCGGTCCCACAACACCCAGACCCGAAACAAATATTTGTGGATTAGACAAACATTTGCCTCGGTGTGGGAATCGAAATCCACGGCCTCACGTTTCGCAGCTGGCTACTCGCCCACAGCGCCACGGAGGTGTCTTAAAGTATTTGTTTGTTCCAGGTGTCAGATACGGTGGTAGAGCCGTACAATGCCACGCTGTCAGTGCACCAACTGGTTGAGAACACCGATGAAACATTCTGCATCGACAATGAAGCGCTTTACGACATCTGTTTCAGGACTTTACGCCTCTCTTCACCTACGTACGGCGACCTGAACCATCTTGTATCGGTGAATATACTTTTATCAATAATTCTAAATAAGTCTAAATTATACCCAAAAATGTTATGAAAAGGGTAGTTGTCAAATGATGGAAAGAGGATGCACGACATGGCAAGTGACGTCACAAGGCAGGTCACGCCATTACGGTGCACGCGTGCGAGGGAGATAATGAGATTTTCCCACCAAACCCACTTTTGCTTGTACCAATATTTAAAAAATGAACTGCGGCCAAACACTTTAATGTATACTACTAGACAGGCCGTGGAGTACAAAGAAATTGCGCACTTTATTACGGTTAATTGACCGCAACTCATTTAGTCGCCCGCGAGAGAGCGACAAGAGCAGTTGTTGTTGTTTGAATAGCTGCGAACGTTAAATTCGACAAATTATCACGAAATTGTTTATTGTGACCCATAAAACATTGTCATTATTTACGTGCATATATTAATCATTTAATTTGAAGTTATTTTAGGACGTAACTATATTATTTCTTGGTTTTAATCGAAAATTTCATTTATTGTGAATGAAAATTAATACAAAACAAAACAGCCGCCTCAATATTGCCTTCTCGCTTACTCTCGACTCCTCTCGCTTCCGCGCCTTAGCCGTCATTCCCGTCTCGCCGGCCACGTATGCAACACAATTTTACTTCTGAACAGCCCGTCTATAGTATTAATAAAGTCTTTGACTGCGGCTTTTTTTTATGGTATAGGCCGGCAAACGAGCAAGTGGGTCACCTGATGGTAAGCGATCTTCACCGCCCATGTACGCCCACAACACAAAAGAATTATGGGCGCGTTGCCGACCTTAAAGGAAAGGAATAATAAGGGATTGGGAAGGGGAGGGGGATTTGGGCCTCCGGATATCTCACTCACCGTACGAAACGCAGCAGCAAGCTGCTACTTTACGCCGGTTTTCTGTGAGACAGTGGTAACGACCCGGACGAGCCGGCCCATTCATGCTGTAGACAAAATTATTTTTTATTATTATTTACTCAATTTAATTCTGTGTTCGCAAAACAGAGTCTTGTTCGTACTATATTATTGGTTGCATATAAGATTATGTATAAAATTTTACGTAGTTATATATCCTATTCGCCATACTCATTCATCATGGTTCAACTCAGTGATCTAAGCGGGTGAACATTTTCGAATATTCTGTATTTGTACTTCCCTAGCTAACGATGTCAGGAGTGACCACCTGTCTCCGGTTCCCTGGTCAGCTGAACGCGGATCTTCGGAAGCTGGCCGTCAACATGGTGCCCTTCCCACGACTGCACTTCTTCATGCCAGGTCAGATTTGAAGATGTCAACCTATGACAGCCATTTTTGACAAAAAGTATTTTTTACATCGCCAAAGTCAGCAAATGAGAAAGTGGGTCACCTGATGGTAAGTGATCTCCACCGCCCATGTACGCCCACAATACCAAAAGAGTCATGGGTGCGTTGCCGACCTTAAAGGAAAGAGATAATTAAGGAATTGGGAATGGGAGGGGGTTTAGGCCTCCGGATATCTCGCTCACCGTACGAAACGCAGCAGCAAGCTGCTACTTTACGTCGGTTTTCTGTGAGGCAGTGGTAAGTACCCGGACGAGCCGGCCCATTCATGCTGTAGACAAAAGTGTCTACAGCGTGGCTCTACCACTCGATAAAAGTTATTACCACTGTCACACAGAAAACCGACGTGACCGACTGCTTGATTTTCCGTATCGTTTTTTATTACCTTGAATGATGAAACGAGCAGGTCGCTCGCTTGATGGTAAGCGCTAAGCCTGTCAAACAGAAGCAATACCACACAGAACTTTGAATTACAAAGCACTGCATGGCATTGGACTGCCCTCGTCACCCAGAATCTTAAGATTGTCTGGAAGTAATGGCCGTTTGCGATAAGACCGCCCATTGTATCACCGTTACTGCATGATCCTCGTTTATAAGCTATCTACTTTATTTGGTGTGCAATAAAGAATAAAGAATATTCTATCCATCTACCTCATAATGGCCAGTAATGTTACTGGCTTCAATGTCCTGAAAATCGGAACACAACAGTGCTTACACACTGTTGTATGGCGGCAGAAATAGACGGCGCAGTGGTACCAACCCAGACGGCCTCTCGCATACGAGGGAACTACCTTGTAAACGTGAACTTGTTTCCTCCGCCGACGTCCCAAACATGTTTTGGCAAATCCCAACGACTCCATCACAGTCGCTATCGAAGCAGCACTTTCCCTGCCTAATCCGAATCGCAATAATAATACGCGACCCCGACATAGGACACGCCTGCGAGTCAAAAGAGCTCCCTCAACTGGCCCTCGGCATAATGATGTGCAGAGACGGCCCTAAACTATACTCCCCAGCGATTGCTCAAGTTGAGGTCTGAGCCTTCTAAAAGGCGCTTCTGTGCTCAATCGCTACTAAATACATTATACATATTTCTGGCTAGAGCGCCATAAGCGCCGGCTTTATTGACAGGTGAAGCTGTAAAAGCAATATAGGCTAACAGCACAAATCCATTCGAAAAAAACGGCGAGTGAGATTTCTGGAGGCTCAAATACCCCCTAAATAATTCTACATCAACAATATCGAGTCGGCTACCTTCCACCCCTAGGTTTCGCCCCCCTAACCGCCAGAAACAGTCAGGGATACCGCGCCCTCACAGTCCCGGAGCTGACGCAGCAGATGTTCAGCCCAGTCAACATGATGGCCGCCTGCGACCCAAGGCATGGACGGTATCTGACAGTTGCAGCAATATTTAGAGGGAGGATGTCCATGAAGGAAGTTGATGAGCAGATGCTGAGCGTTCAGGATAAGAACTCCAGGTAATGTATACCCCATTCCATCATCGGACGACCAGAAGGCTAATTCTCGTAATTTTAAATGTTCAAAATATCATTCCGATCTATCTCTATTATTGGTTTAAGAGAATGCCATTTGAAACTTTCTTGACGCTGAGACTAGATCGGAATGATATTTTGAACATTTAAAATTACGAGAATTGGCCTGCAGAGGCACCGCAAAACGCCACCCATTTATGGTAGACGTTCCCAAAACGCGCACTAAACGCTTTGCCTCCACCTTCATCATACGGACTGCCAAGTTGTGGAACAAGTTGCCGGAGTCTTTGTTCCCCGATAAATATAATCAGGGTGTCTTCAAGCCGCGAGTGAATCGTTTTTTGCTAGGCAAGCGTGCTTCATTTTAGACCATTCGCTTACCTTCAGGCGTGATAGGGGCCAAACGAGAGCCTATTACGTATAAAAAAAAGTATACTCTGCCTGCCTCGGTGGTGCAGTTGTAATGCGTACGCGTTACGTGCGGCTTACGCTGAGGTCTGGGATTCGATCTCCGGGTCGGGTTAGTGATATTGGATTTTTATAGTACGAACTGCTCAGTATCAGTCCGGAGTCTGCAATTGTGCCCGGTATGGCGATAGGCTCGCCCCCTATCACATCATGCGACGGAGATATATTTGGCGAAATGTGGGTGTACTGGTTACCACCTGTGCCTACCCTTCTAATCACTCTTCATGTTCTAGAAATGTAAACAAATATTTGCCCACTTTTCTGTCTTTTTTTATTAGTTTGAATGATGAGACGAGCAGGTCCCTCGCCTGATGGTAAGCGCCACACCTGCCCATAAACAGAAGCAATACCAGAACTTTTAATTATAAAGCACTGCATGACACTGGACTACGCTTTTATATTAAGACCGTACTTGAATACTACTAGTTATACTATACTACCCATCGAAATAAGATAACAAGAAACGTAACTCAAGCAAAAACATGACCATACCAAAACTCTATGCAAGGGGGCGGGGCTATAAAAGTCTGTGCAGCTCGTTCATTCATCTATTCATAAAAAATAATTTATGATCTCTATTTGACACTTAATACGTATAATTTTTTACGCGGTGCAGAACGTCGTATCTCGATTAAGAAATTTAATATGTTTATAAAATTTATTTTGAACGTTTTGTTGCGTGTATGAGTGTTACGTGTACCTTTGCATGTGTAAGTGGAGCCGTATTTTTGGCAGATTCATATGAGAGTTATCGTTCTATTAGTTATCTTATTTCGATGATTCTACGTTAGTTAAGTTTAAGACAACAGAATCGACATTAATATCTTATTCTCCATCCAGTTACTTCGTGGAATGGATACCTAATAACGTCAAGGTTGCCGTGTGCGACGTCCCGCCACGCGGTCTCAAAATGGCGGCCACATTTGTTGGCAATTCAACAGCTATACAAGAGATATTTAAACGTATCTCAGAGCAGTTTACAGTTATGTTCAGAAGAAAGGTAAGTTATATGAGTTCGGAACTAAGAAGGTTAACATTGAAATAAAACTAGTTTATACGGATTTTATCGCGGTTTTTTTTTTTTTTTTTTAATTAAACCGCGATAAAATCCGTAGACCGTATAAACTAGTTTTATTTCAATGTGTAATATTCGCGTAAACCTAAGAAATCACTAAGAAGGTTAACGTTATTTCTGGTTACAGTTTTTTTATAACAAGCCGAGGAACGAGCAAGTGGGTCACCTGATAAGTGAACTTACCAGTTCACAAGTAACAACAGTAGTAGAAGAATCATAGACGCGATGCTAAACTTAAAGGAAACAGATATTAAGGGATTGGGAAGGGGAGGGGGATTTGGTCTTCTGGATATCTCACTCATCGTACGCAGTAGCAAGCTGTTAATTTACTAATTTACTTCGGTTTTCTGTGAGAGCCACTGTAGAGTTTTGTCTACAGCATGAAAGGGTCGGCTCGTCCAGGTCGTTACCACTGTCTCACAGAAAACCGACGTAAAGTAGTAGCTTGCCCAAATCGCTCTCTCTTTCCCAATCCCTTAACTATCCCTTTCCTTTAAGGTCGGCAACACGCCCATACTCCTTTTGATATTAGGTACGGGCGTACATGGGCGGTGGAGATTACTTACCATCAGGTGACTCCCTCGCTCGTTTACCGGCCTATGATATGAAAAAGAGGAAACGGCCCGCTCGTGCCCATTCATGCTGTAGACAAACTGTCTACAACGTGGCTCTACCACTCGCAGTTTGCCAGCACAGATGTTCCCTCCTTCCAACAATATTTTGATTATCTTTATTATTTTTATAATGCTGTTTTAATACTCGACATTGGCGAAATCATCGAGAATCAATGGAGTCATAATATAAAAATAAAATATAAATTCCGCCGATTAATGTTGTGTGTGTGAGTTTTGGCGGGAATTCTTACAGTGCGGTGGCTCTCTTGTTTTAATTATTTCCTAAACTGGTTTAAAGTTGTGTTTGTTGTATAAAAGTGGTGTGGTTTTGTGCAATAATCATTAACGATGATGAATAGTGTATGGAAACATTGAAATAAGTGGAATTAGGTGATTTTTGATCAAGGGTATTGTCGACCTTGTGCTTTCGATTCACTTGAAGAAAGTCGTCTAAGAAGCATTGAACTGAAAGGAATTATCACCAAAACTCCAGCAAGACCTTGAAATCGGCCACACACCTGTTTCATCGTTCTTGGAATATAAGAAAAGATATAACTAATGACTTGGCAGCATGGTCTCTGATCTTAGCCGGTTCCTTATGGAACAAACAAACAAAAAAAAAAGATTAATGTTGTGTATGGTTGTATAGGACACGATTTTTAAATGAGTTTGTAAGAGCAGCCTCTTTTTTAAACTGAGCCAGTACAAGGTCCACTTCAAATGATGATCCACAAATAATCGTGTCTGTGTGTTGTGGGTTGGTAAGTCCCTCGTAGTTCTTGATACCCACGATACAGGTTAACGTAGTGTGGGGTCAGGACTATGTGTGTGACTGTTGGACGTGTATTTATTTATTAAATATTTGTTATATGTCAGGCTTTCCTTCATTGGTACACTGGGGAGGGCATGGACGAGATGGAATTCACCGAAGCAGAGAGTAACATGAACGATCTGGTATCAGAATATCAACAATATGAGGTAAATTATACAACTATTTGAAGGTCGTGATGGCGAAAGTCGCAGGTTCGATACCAGCCCCAAGAGCATATAAATATGACTTTTCTAAGTTACGTGTATAATAATTGTTAATTAACACTTGCTTTAACGGTGAAGGAAACATCGTGAGGAATCCGAAATACCTGAGAAGTAAAAGAATTTCGAAGGTATGTGAAGTCTGCCAACCCGCAGACCAGCGTGGTGGAGTAAGGTCTAACCCCTCTCATTCAGTAGAGGAGGCCCGTGTCCAGCAGTGGGACGTATAATAATACAGGGCTAGTATTATTATTATTATATTTGAAGGTCAAGGTCTATTACTGTAGACTTGTGTAAAGGATGTGACGTCAGACTACTCGCCGCCCCGCCAAAGCCGTAGATAGAGTAACCTATAGATGAAGTCACGTTTTCCATCTGTTTTCACAGTGAAAGAGACCTATTTTAAAATACACTAAGTCTATTCTGTCCTGGCAGTTTACCGGTAAACTGATTTGACAAGCACAATTCAACCTTATTGACACTCGACCTGCCCTTCAAATTTGAGACTTAATTTATTATTAAGAAGAGCTATTATGTCATAAAAATACACTGACGTTTAGATAATTCTACCATAGAATTACCAGTAAATGTAATATGTAATATGTGTTCTCCCATCATAAAGAGTCTGAAAGTGCGTACGGCGTAGATTAAAAGCCATAAAAATGGGAGAATGTAAAAACCGATTCAAATAAGGGTTGTGCGATCTCATACGTGGTTACACGGTGCCTTTATCTATAGGTTCCTCTATCTACGGCCAAAGCCGAGCCGCCATTTTGAAACAAAGACTTAAATGTATACTACTAGACAAGCTGTGCGTTACAAAGACATTGCGCACTTAGTTACGGTCAATTGACCGCAACTCATTCAGTCGCTCGCAAAAGAGCGACAAGAGCAGTTGTTGTTTGAATAGCTGCGAACGGTGAATTCGATAAACTAACACAAAATTGTTTACTGTGGCCCATAAAATATTGTAATTATTTACGTGAATATATTATACATTCAATTTGAAGTTATTTTACGGAACTAACTATATTATTTCTTGGTTTTGATAGAAAAAGTCATTTATTGTGAATGAAAACTAATACCAAACAAAACAGCCGTCTCAATATTGCCATCTCGCTTACTCTCAACTACTCTCGCTCCCACGCCTTAGACGTCATTCCCGGCTGGCCGGCCGCGTATGCAACACAATTTTACTTCTGAACAGCCCGTCTATGGTATTAAAGCCTTTGACTGTGTTGACACCCCCTCCCGCTGAGCCTAAATGTCAGCTTGATGGTGGAGGTGCGTGGGGATGTGTCAATAAAAGCCATAGCCAAGCGATTTTTATGATCATTCGTTTGCGATTAAAGTTCTAGACGCAATTCGTCCGATTTTTTTTTATATGTTTCACTTGATTTTTTAATTATTTAAAATAATAAATTACGCTATCCAAAACCTATTGCAGAGAGAATTTTATAAATCCGTCCACAAATAAATAAGTTAGAAGATAATCCAATCTGGCAGAGGTAATTGTCAAATGCTGTCATTTGAATTTTTGACATTGTAATTTGGCAGTGAAATTACTGGGCAACTTAAATAGCCCAGACCTAATTTATTATAATCTTTTTTGAAATATTACCGATTTTTTATCGATCTAAATATTACAGGAAGTTGGTGTTGACGATGGAGAATTTGATGAACAAGAAGAAATACCCGAAGAAGAATATCCTGAAGAAGAATATCCTGAAGAAGAATAAAAATATTTTCAAATTATTTTTTATTAAAAAACACAATTTTATTCAAAGTTTTCTGTGGCATTTTTCTTACTTCTATTTTTTCATTTAAAGCCTCATAAATATTCGTAACTGTTGCTTTTTCTACATTTGTACAATCCACTACATCTATGTCGTCCTTTATATTTTTTTCCTTTATTACCTTTTTTATCTTTTTCTTTCTTTTCTTGCCAAAAGAAATTATGTTCACTTCGGCCATATTCATTTTTACTGTATCTTTATTTCCTGTATCTGTATTGGTATCTTTTATTTCATTCATGATCTCATTGTTTTCTACAACATTAGTATTAATTATTTCATGTGATCCATTACCAAAATTTTCCTGTACTAAATCAATTTTCATTTCTTCTTTATCAGTTTCATACTGTTTCAACTTATTGTAAACCTCTCTTCTCCTCTGCATCAATTTACTTCTTAATTGGTCTAAATTCTCCATCTCAGGCGCATAGCATACATGCAGTATACCTCCATAGAAATTCTTACCGTCAACGATCTTCTTGGCAATTCTAGCGGGTGGTAATCTCTCGTACAGCGCATGGTATGTATCTGTAAATGACTCTGCTGGGTATTTTGTTGTTACATTAAATTGTAATAACTTCCCGAACTTGCTGAAAATGGATTTTGTCTCTTGACGCAGGTTTAATGACGGTACTCCGAAGATTAGAAGATGAACTGACTCATCGTTGACGGTGTATACCTGAAAATGGTACATGTTGGTTATAGTTTGATAGTGGTGAAGAAAAACAATATATACAGCCAACAGTCACACACATAGTCCTGACCCGACACTAGGTTAACCTGTATTGTGGGTATCAGGAACTACGAGGGACTTGCCAACCCACAACACCAATAATTACAACAATATTTGTGGATCATAGAAACATTTGTCTCGGTGTAGAAATCAAACCCACAGCCTCTCGCTTAACAGCCACCTATTCGCCCGCTACGCCACGGAGGCGGTCATGTCACGCCTCACAATGTGAGCCAGTCTACATATCTGATAATTCCCCAGTAATTTTTCTTTCCACTTATATTTGTATTTATGGTGGGTACATCTGTGAGTAGAACAGACGGGGGATCAGCTCATTTAAGTTGAACCATTTCACCCTTAATTCCAGTCTGAGTGGTACTACCTCTTTCGTTTCAGATTTGGCTTGATTTCCCTGCACCCCTCTGAGGTCTCCACCGATAGGGTTTCGTCTGCAGCTCAGACATGCCTTTGGCCTTTCTTCACACTTGGTGGTGTCCTAGCTTAATGCCACAGTCTGCCTTCTCACACCTTAGATTTGAATTTGGTATTAAGTGGCAATTTGCCGTCTGACCCCAATGATGGAAGCCAAGTTTCGCCATTGCCTCGTCTTTTATCAGCAGAGTACCACATGTACAGGTAAGGTTGACTTTTGACCTAAGATGTAAGTAATCCACTGACACACCAAGAATTCTCCACCAAGAAAGAATTAAAAAAATTATTCACTCTAAGCAATAGCAAAGCTTGTTGCAAATATATTTATGAATAGACACCTACATTGATCAGTATTTTCCCGACATATGTTTTAATTGCAGTGATAGCTCAGGTGGGAGTGGTATGGACTGTCGAGACGAGCCCCAAGAGCATACACCTCTGACTTTTCTAAGTTATGTGTATATTAATTGTTAATTATCACTTGCTTTAACAGTGAAGGAAACATCGTGAGGAAACCTACATACCTAAGAAGTTCTCCATAAGAATTTCGAAGGTATGTGAAGTCTACCAATCCACATTAGGCCAGCGTGGTGGACTACAGCCTAACCCCTCTCATTCAGTAGAGGAGGCCCGTGCCCAGCAGTGGGACGTATATAATACAGGGCTAGTATTATTATTATTATTATGTTTTAATACATTTGTAGAGTCCTGAGTCCTGTAACTCCTGTAGAATTGACAGTGGCATGCATTTTGGTTGACATCAAGCAGTATGTTTATTTTTTGTTTCGCTGCCCAGATAGGCAGACGGACAGGCAGCCTACCTGATGGTAAGCGTAACCGCCGCCCACGGACTTCAGCAATGCTATAGCCATGCCGCTGTCTACCGTTAAAGGAAAACTCTTAATATCTCTTTGTTTTGGTTACTACTCATTGTTTCTCTATATGAGTCTTGATATGTGGAGAACATGATTCTAAGGGTATCACCAAGCTATTATGGTCGCACGGTACCTCTAGCTTGAGGTTCAGAAGAGGAATATAAGTTTAAGCAAAATAATACTACATACTTTTACAGCAGTCAATTTTCGGCCTTGTCTATACGCTAATCTCGAAGTACATAGAGGTTGTTGTACGTGATGCGGAAGTAGAGACTTTTCTTCTTCATTTTGAGAAGACATGCCGTGATTGTAATGTTAATTTACAATGCCAAAACAATAACAAATACGCCATTCCAATTTCCAATGTAAATAGAATTAAAACGAAAATACGAGACATATCTTTCTTTTTCTTACTCACAGTAAAGGATAAGTTTTCCTTTCCATGTTTTGATGCTGAGAATCGTAATTGACATAATAATTGTTTTTGGAACGTAGGATCGGTAATAATACGAGAATATCATCTCTGGAACAGCGCCATCTATAGTCATGTCTCGTAATTAAAAATCATTCAATCCTCTCGCAGAGAGTTTATTCTTTGATTCAATCGTTCCCTACAAATAAATCATTCATTGATAATTCGTTAATTCAAGGTTCTTTCCTTCTTTTGAAATTTGAAACTGTCTGAGCTTTGTGTATTTTTTTTTATTATTATTTATCGATTTCTTCTGTTTTTGTTAGAATACGTATATTCACAGGATAAAATAAATGTTTTAAGTACCTATTTACAACTTAAATTAAAGGTAAATAACAATGGTGAACTGCGTTACTGTAGTCTTACTGCCCTCGACTCCTTGTTAAAAAAAAGTAATTGAAATTATGAAAAGATAAAAAGTAATTAACCATGAATGAACAGAACAAAATTCATAGTTACTTAATTTTACAGATTTAACAATGTAGTTTACCAAGATCGCTGAAAGAAAAAAGAAAGTCAACCTCCAGAGATGAGAATATACGCTTGGATGAAAAGATGGTGTTTCATGTATACACGCTGTGCAGCTTTTGCTAAATCTCTTCAACTTTAGTAAAGGTAAATCTGACTTTCCAATTTTTCTTTTCTGCCTGGCGTTATCCCGGCTTATCAGGGTCCGCCTGCCCAGATTAATCTACGGTGAATTTGGTATTACATGGGGCGGTCCGCCGTCTGACCTACACAATCCGCAACGGGAATCAAGTTTCGCCATTGTCTCGTCCGTTAATCACAAAGACTTGTACACTACTAGACAAGCGGCGCAGTACATAGAAATTGTACCACTAAGTTGCGGTCAATTGACCGTAACTCAATATTACCATCTCGCTTGCTCTCAACTAGAACCCCTATCGCGCTTCCTGTTTGTAAGCTGTCAAACTTCCGCGTTATGTGACGCCATTATACTTCTAAACAGCCCGTCCAGTAGTATACATTAAAGTCTTTGGTTAATCAGCAAAGTGTACCATGTGCAGATTTTTTAATGATAGAGCCACACTGTAGACACTTTTGTCATGTGAATGGGCCGGCTCGTCCGGGTCGTTACCACTTGTCACACAGAAAACAGACGTAAAGTGGCTTCCTGCTGAGTTTCGTACAGTGAGTGAGATATCCCCTTCCCAATCCTTTATTTATGCCTTTCCTTTAAGGTTGACAACGCGCCAGATTTACCATCTTGTCTCATGGTGATGAGCGCAGTTTAATGCATAATTCAAAGTTCTGTGTGGTGTTGCTTCTGTTTATGGGCAGGTGTGGTGCTTACCATCAGACAAATTACTTGCTTGGTTCATCAGTCAAGCTGACGGAATGTACCACTACCAATTAAGTTATTTAAACTAAAGGATAATTAAACTATGTATGTACGAATTTACTTATGGAGATTTTGTTATTTATTCTGTCTGGTGCGGGAAGCGAACCCGCGGTCTCTCTTCACAGCCGACTACTCGCCCACGGCGCCACGGAGGCTGTCACCAAAAATGATATCTGTATTTTTTTCAGATTCCACCATTCAACGTAAGAAATAAGAAAGTCAACGTCCATAGATTGAAAGAAGCATCATCTAGGTACAAAAAAAACTACAAAAAGCTTTGGCCATCATAAAAACAAAAAATATACCAATCTGATGTTCTTGCATCACTTTTAAAGATTCAGTCAATATATAAATGATTAGGTGGATTATTAGAGTTAAGTATTTTAATTTTAGTTTAGATTTAGTTCATAGTCATTTTTACATGAGTTTAATTAAAATGGAAGTCCTGGAGATTCTGGGTCTCTTTGTGAGTTCTATTATCTGTTCTGCTGGTTTAGGAAGAATAGGAACACTGGAATCTTTGGGGTTCCGCCCCACTTCTATTAACCTCAGACTATAGATGGACCGTCCTGCGGGGTACAAGACCTTGGGAGGGGACGAAGTTCTCTAGATGTTAGCGGGGGCGGTTACATTTGTTTCCCTCCCCCCCCCCCGCTGCACATACCGCCCCCGCTAACATCTAGAGAACCTCGTCCCCGCCAACGTCTTGTACCCCGCAGGACGGTCGCGCACGATCTTGTCCATCTATAAAAGTGTGACAAGTCTGACCCCTTGTGTGCGATCCTACGTGCGTGTGTGTGTGTATTCAACGTTATAAAATTGACTTGAATTTTAATTGACTTCAGGTGTATTTAAATCACGATTCTTTAGTTTAAATGTTATTGGCTGCTGTCAAAAATGTGATCGCTGTCACCAGCGCCAATACATTACGAGTGGTAGAGCCACGCTGTAGACAATTTCGTCTACAGCATGAATGGGCCGGCTCGTCCGGGTCGTTACCACTGTCTCACAGAAAACTGACGTAAAGTAACAGCTTGCGTTTCGTACGGTGAGTGGGATATCCGGGGGCCTAAATTCCCTCCCCTTCCCAATCCCTTAATTATCCCTTTTCGTTTAAGGTAGGCAACGCGCCCATGACTGACTCTTGGTATTGTGGGCGTACATGGGCGGTGGTGTTCACTTACCATCAGGTGACTCACTTGCTCGTTTGTCTGCCTATAATATAAAAAAAACCTGCACCTGCACGGCTAGGGGTTGGGCCGCTTGTAAAATAAATTTAAGATTCAACCCCGCCACAAAACAAGGTCACAATGAAGTTTGGTCAAATAGTTATTTATTTATTCTATGCCCCTCCAGAACCATATAGGTGTCAAAACTAGAACAGCTATGTTACAATAATTAGAATTATTAGTTAATAATAATTTAGTTATTTAAATAAATAAATAAGAATACCCATAAAGTTAAAATTGCAGATGGTTGAGCCGCCTGGTGGTTCCTTAGGACAATCAATCTGCGTGGGCATGGTCTGGGTGGAATTATTCTATCCAACCTGCTTGACGAGAGCTAGGCGTATCACCTCTGGCCGCCGGCCTCGTCTGCGTGCTCCGTTGATTAACACGGGCAGGCATAACGTCACATTGTTTCTACATACATACATACATAAATAGACTCACGCCTGTTTCCCATAGGGGTAGGCAGAGACAACGGATTTCCACTGGCTACGATCCTTGCATACCTCTTTGGCCTCATTCACTCTCATTAAATTAATATCATAATCACATTATTTCTAAATTATTTAAACGAAATGTCATTGTTTTTATAACTTTCACCTTCTGGTTCTGTTTTTTCGCCCTTGCGAATATTAATTAATACTTTCCAAAACATAACTTCTCATTTTACTCACAAACACATAACCACTAAACCCCGCGTCTCCTTCGTGCTTTTCCCCACCGACCTTGTGACGTCACCACGGAAGAGAGATCATCACCGTGGAGATCATCGGAGCGCCGTTGGCAAGCTGCTGGACGATCACGGAGGGGTGTGCCCAGTTCTGGACTACAGGTGGTGGATCAGTTTCGTTCATTTTACGCAGACGCATAGGTGGTTCTGCGTATCCGAGCCCCTTGGCTCATTTAATTGTTGGGCTATTTACACGCCCAACCAGCGGTAATTACTAATCTATGTAGATTATAGATATATAAGAATATAAGCGAAGTACACTTGCAGACTGATTAACCATGAAAGCTCAAGCTTCTGAAGAATCATGAAATTTGGTCAGATAGTTTGTGTAGCCTGCTAAGAAAATATTTTTGTAAATTTACAATTCAAGGGATTACAGTTGCGAAATTGAGTACAAATGTTGCTTATTAAATTTTATTTGGAGCCGATTTTTTGATGTTTGAATAAATTTTAACCAGGCGACACCGAATAAGAGCCAATTTGACATGTGTTTCTCCGTTTATATTGTCAGTGTAATAATTTTGTATTTTACTTTCATACAATGTTTAATTGGAGATTGAAAAATGTGTTCTAAAATAGTTCACTTTATCCAATGGGTGTGGTAAGAGTAAATATTATATATTTTATAGTTATAGTTTCGACAGGAATAGAGAAAAGATTTTTTAACAATAATAATATTTATCTAGGATAGGATATCTCAGGATTGTGTAAAAAATAGTTATCTAATTATAGTTTCTGTATCACGGTGAATGCTCTGAAGAATTGTTTGACCTTATTCCTTCCTCACCTTTCCTTAACAGAATCACGCGTGCTGGCTTGCGAAACCATAGCTTCGTGGTCTCTTCCATCTCGGCTCGGACCAAGAGGTTCGCAAAATCGTATTTCTGTCGGACCATAAAGCTGTGGAATAGCTTGCCGGCGCACGTGTTTCCTCCTTCCTATAACTTGGGATCCTTTAAACGGAGTGTGAAGAAGCAACTAAGCAGGCCGGCATAATTCTGCCGATCTGCGACAGATTCAGTGTCTATCGTTGGTCGACAGTATTCATGGATTGCGCTATACTTACCATCAGGTGTAGCGTAGTCACTTTGCCGAGCCAGGATAAAAAAAAAGTGATAAGAATATGTAAAAGGTAGTTATCTAATTATAGTTTGACAGGACTATGTATAAGGTACTGAACTAATTGACAGGAATAAAATACGTGGACTTCAATTATAGTTAATTGCGCCATGTAAAAATTATGATAAACGAAAAACCGGTGTAAACTAAATTAGTTTGGATTTAGTTTATAGGTGACCACAGAGTAGCTAGGTATCTGGTTTTCTACATCAAATGCTTTGAAAAACTATTTATACCTATTGTTAATTCAATGACAGAAATGAGAAAGTTAATATCAGCAGAGGAAAATTACGGCTCCTATATATATTTTTTTAATAATAAACATGGCATAAATATCAGTGTTTTATTTAAGTCGCCCAAAGACTTTAGTATACTACTAGTCAAGCTGCGCGCTACATAGTAATTGCACCACTAAGTTGCAGTCAATTGACCGTAACTCGATATTACCATCTCGCTTACTCTCAACTATAGAACCCCTATCGCGCTCCCTGTCTGTGAGCTGTCAAACTCCCGCGTTATGTGACGCAATTTTTCTTCTAAACCGCTCGTCTAGTACATATTAGTATTTGAAGTCGCCTCTTTGATCTAGTGGCAGTGTAATTTAAAAACCCTTAGATCCTGGGTTCGAATCTCGATGTATATCAGGCAATCACAATATGTTTTCGATATTGTCGCTTAGCTAACAACACCGCTCAAGTTAAATTGGGTTAGTTTTCACGAGAGACATAAAACTGAATGTTTTTTTATGAACATGTGTGAGGTAACCAATGAATTACGCGGTGACAGAACTATTTGAATATCGTGCTTTGTAATTTAAATTTTTAAATACATTTATTGGATACGCGGCAAAAACAATTTATTCAATGATAATATCAGATGGCCAATTTTCGAGTTACGCGGTATTGTTAGCTAAGCTACGATATGTACCCACAAGTGGTCCGGGCCAGAATTTTGCACGATATGGCGATAGACTCGATTATCAAATGAGATAAATAAGCTCTATGAAACGTGCAGTAGTTTGAATCTCTGCTCTGCCTACCCCTTCTGGATATGTATGTATATTTTATAATAGTGTTGGGTAAGTATACAATAGGCATTACATTTGTCCCGTACATGAAATAATGTGAGCTTAATTTTTTATATGGTCTACTTCAAATTTTATGTCTCGTTACTCTTACCATTCGCATGACGCGGGCCGCGTGCGTGAAAGAGTGCGATCTAGCGAGTGATATTTAAGACGCTTCACCTAATTTGAAGTAGTACATTGTACTGGCTCAGTACAAAAGATGCTTATCTTACACAACTCATTTAAAAATCGTGTCCTATTCAATACTATTTTACATACATACACACTCGTCTGTAATCCACGAAGGGATGGGCAGTAACCAGTACACCCACATTTCGCCGAGTATCTCCGATAGGGGGCGAGCCTATCGCCGTACCGGGCACATTTCCAGACTCCAGGTTGATACTAAAAATTTCATCATAGAAATACTCAATATCACTACCCGACCCGGAATCGAACCAGAGGGGCTTTTTTATAGTATAGGCCGGCAAACGAGCAAGTGGGTCACCTGATGGTAAGTGACCACCGCCCATGAAAACCCACAATACTGGAATCATGGACGCGTTAGACATATGATATTAAAAGGGCTATGAAACCCGATAAATTTAATTGTAATTACAGAATGGGTAAAATAATACGAAAAATCAATCAGCAATAGTTTATTATAACAATTATAAATAAAACAGCAATTTTACATAACACAATCCTAATTTATTACACAATATTACACACATGACACATACACTTATGACATTGAATGAAAGAATGAAATAGTTTATAAATCATGTAGGCAATTAAAATAGCGCTTATGACAAGTCAGTATAAAAATAATAAAAGTATAACAATTACTGGGAATTGAGACTTGGCAACTTGTCTCTGAATGACGAATGCACTAAAGCATAATTCAGTTTACAATTCAAGTTCTGAGTGGTGTTCAAACACTTTAATGTATACTACTAGACGGGCTGTTTAGAAGTAAAACGGAGTCTCATAACGCCGGAGTTTTGACAGCTCACAAACAGAGAGCGCGATAGGGGTTCTAGTTGAGAGAAAGCGAGATGGTAATATTGAGTTACGGTCAATTGACCGCAAATTAGTGGTACACATAACGCGGGAATTTTGACAGCTCACAAACAGAGAGCGCGATAGGGGTTCTAGTTGAGAGAAAGCGAGATGGTAATATTGAGTTACGGTCAATTGACCGCAAATTAGTGGTACACATAACGCGGGAATTTTGACAGCTCACAAACAGAGAGCGCGATAGGGGTTCTAGTTGAGAGAAAGCGAGATGGTAATATTGAGTTACGGTCAATTGACCGCAACTTAGTGGTACACATAACGCGGGAATTTTGACAGCTCACAAACAGAGAGCGCGATAGGGGTTCTAGTTGAGAGAAAGCGAGATGGTAATATTGAGTTACGGTCAATTGACCGCAACTTAGTGGTACACATAACGCGGGAATTTTGACAGCTCACAAACAGAGAGCGCGATAGGGGTTCTAGTTGAGAGAAAGCGAGATGGTAATATTGAGTTACGGTCAATTGACCGCAACTTAGTGGTACACATAACGCGGGAATTTTGACAGCTCACAAACAGAGAGCGCGATAGGGGTTCTAGTTGAGAGAAAGCGAGATGGTAATATTGAGTTACGGTCAATTGACCGCAACTTAGTGGTACACATAACGCGGGAATTTTGACAGCTCACAAACAGAGAGCGCGATAGGGGTTCTAGTTGAGAGAAAGCGAGATGGTAATATTGAGTTACGGTCAATTGACCGCAACTTAGTGGTACACATAACGCGGGAATTTTGACAGCTCACAAACAGAGAGCGCGATAGGGGTTCTAGTTGAGAGAAAGCGAGATGGTAATATTGAGTTACGGTCAATTGACCGCAACTTAGTGGTACACATAACGCGGGAATTTTGACAGCTCACAGAGAGCGCGAAAGGGGTTCTAGTTGAGAGAAAGCGAGATGGTAATATTGAGTTACGGTCAATTGACCGCAACTTAGTGGTACACATAACGCGGGAATTTTGACAGCTCACAGAGAGCGCGAAAGGGGTTTTAGTTGAGAGAAAGCGAGATGGTAATATTGAGTTACGGTCAATTGACCGCAACTTAGTGGTACACATAACGCGGGAATTTTGACAGCTCACAAACAGAGAGCGCGATAGGGGTTCTAGTTGAGAGAAAGCGAGATGGTAATATTGAGTTACGGTCAATTGACCGCAACTTAGTGGTACAATTTCTATGTAGTGTAGTATACATTAAACTCGTTGGGTGGTGTTGCTTGTGTATGGGAGAGTTGCGTTTAGTCAGACGAGCGAGCTGCTCGTTTCGTTATGCAAGCTATTAAAAAAAAAGTATCGCTAATCATAATTTATGTATACATAACACACAATCATCAACAATACATCGGACAATGACATTTCAGGTCTGTATCACAATATTCAAATAAGAATTAACCACTAAATAACGTATGATTACTTTTGAAAGTGCCCAGTAGTCTTATTTCTTCAGATATCTGTGACAGTGTGACTTGTGTTGAGATGTGTAATATCTTATTTGAGTAGCATTCACTGGCGGATCCATGGGGGGGGGGGGGAGGGGGTAAGGGGTTCAACCCCCCCCCCCCCCCAAAGCATTTGGGTCCACTGACAAATCTCAAATTAATCTAGATATTAAACTACTTTCTTATTATTACATAATGTTCATCGCTTATCTTTACTTATTCCATTTTAAGTAGGTATAGTATCATTTTTTTTATTCCAATTTTGTTTCAACACCGTTTTGACGTAAAAAAGTTTTATTAAACAATTATGTTTTGACGTAAAAAAGTTTTATTAAACAATTATGTTTTGACGTAAAAAAGTTTTATTAATCTATTTATTAATATGTTACGTTTGTCACCAAAATATGTGGACCTATTTTGATGATGTTTCTGTGTCGACTGCGTTTACTCCGAGGATAAGATCTGATGACCGAGTACGTAGCAAAAATGGGAAACAACGGACAACTTAAGCACCACGACTTTAATTAAATTATTTATATAGAATTACTGAGAAATAAGTAAACTATAGATGCCAAAACAAAACCCTTTTTTTTGTCGCGGGGAAAGCGAATTATTGCTACCGTCCCGCCCCGGGGGAAGGCGGAGGGGTTATGTTGGGTTCACACGTCTTATTCTATCCTAACCTAACCAGCCCAGGAGAAATAGCAACGGTAACGAAGCTGTCTTTCCCAGACGCTAAAAAAGCCTACAAAGTGATCAAGAAGATGCCGGTGGACCCGTTCCTCACGTAAGTCTTCACGGGCCATGGGGGATACTCCGAGTATTTGAATCGCTTCAAGTGCAAGGAGAGCCCCTCATGTATCTGTGACCCAGTTGCCACAGAAGACGTGGTTCACGTGTTGTCTGAATGCCCAATATATCTGTATAAACGAACTAATCTTGAAATAGAATAAGAAATCCTGAGCGGTATGTTGGAAGATAGTGAAATTAGATCTAAGTTTTTAAAATATTGTAAACAAATAACGTGTAATAAAAGGAAATAAATAGAATAGGGCAACTACAATGTGTAATATAAGATTATATGTTTCTAGTTGCCAAGGACAAGCTGGTTTCGTGAGGAAGACACGTTATTAGATATTAAATGCAAAAAAGAAAATTTTAATACAACAATACAAAACACAGTTTTATTAGTATGTCTAATGTATGTTAGAGTAAGGTTTCTTTTTTATAGGCATACTAAAAGATGTAAAATTTTTTTTTTTTATAGTATCAAGTTATTTATTTATTCACATACCTTTATTCATGAATATGTGAATTACTCAGGTAGACATACTCTGAATTAAAAAGTATCAGAGGGGGCAGAGGGGGGTGCCCCCAGTAAAAAAAAATTAAAACCTAACCAGTCGCAGCCCCACGATAGGATCGTTTTCGCGGTCTAAAAATCGGAAAAATAGTAAAAAGTGCTTCAATATACCCGTGTGATATATCAAAAGTTGCACGCTGCGACGGTCTTTCCAACACCGCGCTGTTTAAAAATGGAGATACAAAGAAAAGAGTGCAAGTTAAAGTTACTGACTTTACAAAAGTGTGTGCGGCGCGCGATTTATCGCTGCGACCTCCACTTTTTGGCCCGCAGCTCGACGGGTAAACCTGCCATCCGACGAGGCCACCCCCCAGGCTCCCACCAAATTCCAGCCAGATCGGACTATAAACGCCGAGGAAATCTCGATTTCTGTGTATTTGGCCTAGAAAATACATCGCTCAATAGTTTATTTTTGGCGAAATTTTCTCTTGTTACGGGGAAAATTTGAAATTACCGATTAAGTTGGTATTCCATTTTCCGGGGAAAGTACTGGAGATAGCGCATTTTTGACCCAGGATTCTTTTACTTACGTGAAACGATATTAGGGTCAATTGATCGAGCGAGTTAAGGGTGTCCACCCCCACCAAATATCCTTCGCCAGCACTTCTTACCCTTAACAACAAGGTAAGAGTTGCGCCATCGGCGAATAATGTAAAGTAAGCATTTAAGTAGTATATAAGCCGTAGACTAATTAGACTAAGTGATTATTGTTCTTTTGTACTTGTAAGCTGTCACTCTGTTTAAACCAAAATAAAGTATTTTTATTAATTTACTTGGTGTCGGTCACTTAATTAGCGCACCTGTCTCCATCCCTCCAGCACCAGGTTTTTACATTCTCCAATCAATATCTCCTTGAAGCGTCACAGCAGGTGGACCCTGAGGGTACCACCTGAAACTGCATCACACCCCCATCTCCTGACACCTTTGCCACCTTTACCGGACCTCAGGAAGTGGGCGAACAGCTGCCCAACTGCTCGGGATCCAGGAGTTCTGGAGTTTGGAAATGGGAGTCTTCACCACCGGAAAAATTATATGTTGGAAACAAATTGGAACTGTTGGAAAAATAATATAAAAAGAGAACAACAATAGAGGAATCTTCGTTGAAATCACATTCTCCGTCACGATTCACGAGATATCTCTACAAATAAGCGTTAGATCACTTATAATCGAGAGACCTGTGTGTTATTTCCATCCTTGGCAAAAACATTTCTTTTTGCCGCGGGGAAAGCGAATTATTGCTACCGCCACGCCCCGGGGGCAGGCGGAACGGTTATGCTGGGTTCACCGGTCTTATTTATGAATTAAATTCGGTCGTGGGAATTATTATGAAACTTACTTTCAAACATATCAGCATCATCATAATCTAGCGTCATCTAAAAGTCTCCTTTTCAGAGGGCTCAGAAGCCCCGCGCACCGGGCCGACCACCCGTGCTGCCGTCCATCTCGGGGTCGCACGTACAAATGAACACTAATGGGCGCTACGACAGCCCGTGGGTGCGCCCACGACTCCCGATGGCCCCAATTAGTCGCCTCTTACGACAGGCAGGGGATACCGTGGTGGAATTCTCTAAACGCCCCCATTCCACAGGGCGGGAAACATAACATAATCAGACCTAACCTAATCTAACCCACCACTTTGGAACATTTAGCAATTTCTCATTTTCATTATGCAGGAAAAAGCAAAGTTGCAACAGGCAGTGAAAATGCAGTTGACAGTGAACTGCAACCGTCAGCGAAGCCAAACGGCAGGAAAAAGGCATTGGATTACATCACTATAACTGGCAGCTACACTTCTACCGGCAAGAGTTGAGAGCCACCCGTACCTGTGAGCGGATCGTTTTTACCACGCTCCAGGCATTTTAAATTGCGAAAATAGTGAAAAGTGCTCCGATTGTCGCGTTACTTGGTGTAAGTGTTCCACTAAGTGCTAGTTACACCCACAGTGAATACCAATGCAAACGCACTAAAAACGAAAACAAAACTTACAAGTGTGAACGCTGCTCGAACAAGATCTTCGACACCTACATCTGCCGATGGTATAAGGAGCGCGCTGGTACCCTCCTTATACTACAAATTGACTTGCAATTTTAGTAGTCGTCAACAACATACGTCACAGTCACGTCTCACTACGCCGTCTCAGTATCGAAGCTTCTAGAGGCTAGGCCCGGCCCACGTACCGGCGGTTCTGGAAATTTCCATCTACAACACATTACGAACGTTCTGGTAGATTATCCCCGCTCCTCGGGTTGTGTGATGGTTCACGAATCGAGCAGCGCCAATCTAGCTGGACCTTCGGAAGTGATCACGTGGTAGTGACGTCACCCACCCGATCGGGATAACCGAACGGGCCGTACCCAACCAACATATCTTCGGGCTGAGGCGAGATTCGACAGAACTGGTGCTCGCCTGAAGTTGGCGATTACCATTTTAAGCCGACCCTTGGGCTGAAGCTCCAAGAAAATTGGTTCGTAATTCCCCCTCCGCTGGAGTTTTAATTTAATGTAA
Source organism: Mimas tiliae (assembly GCA_905332985.1). Classification (NCBI taxonomy): domain Eukaryota; kingdom Metazoa; phylum Arthropoda; class Insecta; order Lepidoptera; family Sphingidae; genus Mimas; species Mimas tiliae. The sequence continues at coordinate 385,626 of HG995266.1, read as the reverse complement.
GTTATTTTTAATTTATTTGGAATTTTATAACCCGTCCTAACCTAACCTCACCCACCTTACTAAAAGCAATTTCTCTAGAGGTGAGCGTGTCTAGCTAGCTTTTCTGAACTATGAAATGGAAAAAACATAACCCGTCCTAACCTAACCTCACCCACCTTACTAAAAGCAATTTGTGTAGAGGCGAGCGTGTCTAGCTAGCTGTTATGAACTATGAAATGGAAAAAACATAACCCGACCTAACCTAACCTCACCCACCTTACTAAAAGCAATTTCTCTAGAGGCGAGCGTGTCTAGCTAGCTGTTATGAACTATGAAATGGAAAAAACATAACCCGTCCTAACCTAACCTCACCCACCTTACTAAAAGCAATTTGTCTAGAGGTGAGCGTGTCTAGCTAGCTGTTCTGAACTATGAAATGGAAAAAACATAACCCGTCCTAATCTAACCTCACCCACCTTACTAAAAGCAATTTCTCTAGAGGTGAGCGTGTCTAGCTAGCTGTTCTGAACTATGAAATGGAAAAAATGCGTAAAGAAACACAGTTACGGAAAACGTTTGGTGATAAATCTGGAAAAGAAAGGCAAGATCATACTAAATGTGTAGTACATTCAGTTTGTGTGCACACAGTCAACAGTTTTATAATACATACGCACTCACGCCAGTAATCCCTGAAGGGTAGGCAGAGGTGTAACCAGTACACCCACATTTCGCCGAGCGTATCTCCGTCCCACGATGTGATAGGGGGCGAGCCTATCGCCATACCGGGCACAATTCCAGACTCCGGGGTGATACTGAGTATTTCATAAAAGAAAAACCCAATACCACTGTACCCGACCCGGGGATCGAACCAGAGACCTCAGCGTTAGCCTCAATCGTAACGCGTACGCATTACAACTGCGCCACCGAGGCAGTCTGGCAAGGCAAAATGAGTATTGCTCAGTATCAGTCCGAAGTCTGGAATTAGTACCCGGTATGGCGATAGGCTCGCCCCCTATCACATCGTGGGACGGATATACGCTCGGCGAAATGTGGGTGTACTGGTTACACCTCTGCCTACCCCTTCCGGGATTACAGGCGTGAGTGCGTATGTATGTATGTCAAATATTAAATCCGAAAAAACTGTACCACGACTATAATATCGTAGGTATTTCATTTATTTTTTGTGTATGCTTAAAGAATGACATGTATTATACATGATGATGATGATGATGATGCTGATGATATCTATTATACATTATTAAACATGTATAATTAATGATCAAACGAACTTACCTGTACGTGAAGTTCGATCATTATTATATGAGCGGCTTCATTCTTAGCGATTATTTTAACATGTTGTAGCTGAGTCCTAGGCTACGGCTTCACACACAGAATTTTTAGATTGTCACAGTAAGAAAAAGAAAAAAGTGGCAACACCCGCGCCACCCCACCCGTCCACAGTCGGCGGCGCGGTGCCTCATTCTTGTTTAAAGACCCTCTGAATTGTCAGGTAGATCATGGACATAATTCTTTTTTTGGGTTGGGATTAGGTCAGTATATGGGAGGGTAATTGTTAATCGCTAAGAATGAAGCCGCTCATATAATAATGATCGAACTTCACGTACAGGTAAGTTCGTTTGATCATTAATTATATATCGCGGCTTCATTCTTAGCGATTATTTTAACATGTTGTAGGATGTTCAGAGAATTAAAATAGAAAGAATTATGTTACGTGATTTTATTGTAAACGTTGCTATTAATGTTTACAGAAGATATAATATTAAATAATCATACAAAAAAAATAATCAAGTAAGTATACAATATTCACACAAATTTAGGCATTTGACAAAATCGTATGTGCAAACTGATCAGAATCATCGATCAATTCTTTGTTATAAAATTTTGTGAAAACCTTGGATGAATTAGAATAACCCGCAGTTTTACGTATTACATCCATACTGACACCTAGTCTACTTGCTAATGAAGTTGAGGCATGGCGAGTGCTGTGAGCACTAAACACTCACGTGTCCACACCACTCATTTGTAGAGTACAAGTGTTTGTGTAGAAACTTTGGAATATGGTTTTCTATATGAAATAAATAAATAATCATTACCATTTTTACGCAATGCTTTTGTTTTATTAATATATGCCATTATGGCCCTAGCAGGACAAATGCTGGGATTTTCATTGTAGAATGGTAATTTTAAAAGGGGGCTGAGGGGTGTTAATCCTTGATGTTTTAATTATATCGGATATTGCTATCAAAATTGCATTATTACTTTTTATATGTATATTAGAATGTTTAATGGAAGAAAATGTTTGGACTCGATGAGCAACAGCTCATTAGTAACAACTAATGCTACCAAGGTCTATCAATGTCTTTTTTGATAGTGTTTCTAGGTCTAAGTTTTCATTTGGCTGTTTTGTACTCAAATAATCTAAAACTTTAGTAGGATCCCACGTTACATTGTATTTGGAAACAGAAGGTCTTAATCTAAATATTCCCTTCATAAATCTTTTAATGTGTTAATCGTCCAAACTTTTCGAAAATAGAAATGATAAAGCAGACTTATGTGAATTTATGGTACCAAACTTAGCTCCCCCTGTAAAACATTCGGTTAAAAAATTTATAATAATTGGAACTGATGCTATAATTAAGACCATTTTTCTGACAATATTTTAACTATAACTTAATTGAACTATTATATTGTTTGTATGTGTTATTAGAAAGGGAAGCTAAAATAATATCTATTGAGCTTTGTGACAACGATTGTTGTAATAGCGTTTGCCGGACAATTTTACGGCAATCAATGACAGTGTCTTGTGCGATATTCTGAAAGGAGATTTCAGGAGATTAATATGTGGTTAAAAATATAGAGGTTCTGAGATCATCAGTCGTTTCAAAATAGGAAACCAGGGCTGAGTAGGCCAATTAGGCACAAGCACTATACCCTCAGTTTTATTATGTATGATTTTTTGACGTACTTTCAGAATCAATGCGAATGGTGGAAAAGCGTAAAATATCAATTTTGACCAGTTTACGGTGAAGTCGTCCACTGCGTATGCATCGGGATCGTGCCTGTCATACCCAATTTTATAGTTATCGCTTCGAAGGCATTCCCATGCGGTATCTACGAATCTTTTTCGTGATAGCTCGTCAGCCTCACAATTATTTTTGCTGCTTATGTATGAATAATACAAATAAAAATTAATATAATTAAAATAAATATTATTATTTGACGCTATTCGCACCATTTCTAATTAATTGATTTAAATGTGGGTACTGTGCAGAACCCATTCTATTGATACACGAGATTGTACGCAGTAAAAAATCACAATCTTTAAAATTTTTTGCAAAAGTTTTTAAAGCTAGAAAAGCAGCCTTAGGCCATAGTATATAATGTGTAGGTGAGATTCAGTTTTTTTTTTTTTTTTTTTTTTTTTTTTTTTTCCCAAAACCATTAGATTTTTTGCCATTACAGTATGCACCCCAACCACTGTTAGACATGTCTGATTTTTTTTTTTTTTCCAATATATAGTTATTAAATCTAAATGGTTGTTCCCCATCGTCAATATGATTCATCCACCATACTAAAGCTGATTTAATTTCATTGGGTATATTGATAATTTGGTCATAACTAGGATTATCTAAAAAACATATGTATTTGTGATATTCTGATTGTTTTGTATACAACCATGCATATCTCAAGGCGGGAGCAGCAGATATTAAATTGCCTATGAGGCGTGCGAAATCTCTAAGCTTGGTGGTGTTACAATTATAAAACTTTTTAATTAACTGTTTTATTTTTACTCTTTTATTACAAGGTAACTCTAGTCATTTTCAACGAATCAAAAATAAAACCTAGATATTTACATCTATTCTTTGGAATGAGACAGCTTTGGTCATAATTTATTAGTAGGCCTAGTTTTTCGCGTATATTGATCGTTTTTCTTATAATATTACTTTCGCACTCTTTATAACCTCGACATATATAACAGATATCGTCTAGATAAATAATAACAGATACTAGGTTTATTGATCTTAATTGTCCATTACAGGTTTTAGGATTTCTGTGAACACATACGGGGCGGCCGACAAACCAAACGGAAGGCAATTAAATTCATAGAGAGTTCCATTGTACAGGAATCTAAGATATTTTTTATGCGAGTCCCGTACGGGTATCAAAAAATAAGCGTCTTTCATATCAATTGTCGCCATGTAACAACCTTTAGTTATTATTTTTGCCACTGTCCTGTAGTCTTGCATTTTAAAATGGCAAGTTTTTACATATTTGTTCAAACGTTTTAAATTTAAAATAAATCGATTACTTCCGTTTGGTTTGGGTACTAAAAATATTGACGATTAGAATTGACGATCATGAGGAATACATTTCGATATAGCATTTATTTTTAGCAAATGATCAATTTCTTTGTCATATTCATTCACGACGCTCTTGCGCGGTTTTGGTAACTAAACAGAGATTCATATATTCGACAGGCTGGGTGGTAAAAGGAATATTATATCCTTGAATCCATGATAATATTGTAGGGTCATCGGTGAGCTCGAACCATTGTAACAGACCAGCATAGCGTACCTTGTCCACTGTCGTCTCCGGTGTCGCGTCTGCGGGATGCGTGGCGGTGGTGACCGATCCCTCTTCCCCCGATGTTGAACGCCAGTCCTGGTGGTGCGCTGCTGGTTGGGGCCCACTCGTGACCCTGCATCGGATTTGGCCGATGTTTTCCGTTGCAGGGTTTGGAAGCTTACCTGACCTTGTTGCTTATTTTTAGTATAAATGAAATTGTTTTTATTAAATTTACAAAATAATAATTGTTCCGATTATTATTTTGTATCAAGTCAGTCCCTGACTTTTGAATAATTTTTGCAGACTTTAATTTTTCATTAATATTTTCACCGAACAAATATTTATCTCGAACTGTCTCTCTTAAAGTTTCTTTCATGTCATGGTTTATTGAAGAGAGTATAAAATGTCTACGGCAAAATGGCTGTTGCATAATAAGCGACATGCGTCACTGATTGGCTTAGTTGTTGAGAAAAATCTTTATTTAAAATAATTTCGATAGTTATTTAGTGCAGCGACTGCTATACCTATTTGGCTTTGTTTCTTAGTTAATAAATTATCTCGTCTGCTGAGAGCGTCACCTATCGCCGCTTTTGTCTCTGGATTTATAATTGGCGCTAAGAGCATATCACAATTTGAGGGTATTAGATATTCCTTCAAAAGTTTATCCTTTACCTCTTTTGGTAAACCTTTCGCGAGAATATCCTGCCATCTGGATGCTATGTCGCTATGAATCGGTTTACCTAGGACATTGTCAGATTTAGGAGCGTCTCCTAATAAGGTTAATATTGCCTCATCTAATGCATCGGCTTCATCAACATTTTCTATGGTTAATGTAGCCGCTGTCGAAGCATTTTCCAGTATGGTTTCCACATTTTCAAGGAGACCTGTAATGGATTAAAACATCCCATATTCGGAATTCGAATACTTCTACATGCTTCTCATTTATGAATGAGATATAAAATAAACCTCGCTATACACAATTATGCATGACGGAGACAAGCCAGCTGCTTGAATCGCATCATATTTTCGACGCGCAATAATAATTATGACGAATACAATCCCGCTGATTGAATCGCATCATATTGTCGTTAAATTCTTTAATCGGCAATTAAAAAATAATATTAAAATATGAGGGTAGACGCGGTCCCCGCTGGGCCGCGCGCAATAATAATTATGATGAAGACAAGCCCGCTGCTTGAATCGCATCATATTGTCGTTAAATTCTTTAATCGGCAATTAAAAAATAATATTAAAATATGAGGGTAGACGCGGTCCCCGCTGGGCCGCGCGCAATAATAATTATGACGAAGACAAGCCCGCTGCTTGAATCGCATCATATTGTCGTTAAATTCTTTAATCGGCAATTAAAAAATAATATTAAAATATGAGGGTAGACGCGGTCCCCGCTGGGCCGCGCGCAATAATAATTATGACGAAGACAAGCCCGCTGCTTGAATCGCATCATATTGTCGTTAAATTCTTTAATCGGCAATTAAAAAATAATATTAAAATATGAGGGTAGACGCGGTCCCCGCTGGGCCGCGCGCAATAATAATTATGACGAAGACAAGCCCGCTGCTTGAATCGCATCATATTGTATGACGGTAGACGTGGTCTCCTCTAGACCGCACACTGCTATAGTTGTGACGAAGACAACCCCGCTGGTTGAAATGCATCACAGTGTGTATTTAATCAAGAACAGAAAATAAATTATAATTGTAACGGAAACAACCCCGCTGGTTGAATCGCATTACGACATTGTTCTTTCATGTTTAATTATGTATTTACTTACGATTTTCGGATTCATCCTCCGATGATGAGGAAATAATGCGGCGGTAACGAATCTTTCTTTTAGATTGAACTTCCGGCACAAAATCTTGTTTCCTTTTAAGCATTTTGGGGTATTTTGAGAGAGAAAGTTACGTGCGAAGCCTTAGCACACAGAACACAGGAATGAGGCACCGCGCCGCCGACTGTGGACGGGTGGGGTGGCGCGGGTGTTGCCACTTTTTTCTTTTTCTTACTGTGACAATCTAAAAATTCTGTGTGTGAAGCCGTAGCCTAGGACTCAGCTACAACATGTTAAAATAATCGCTAAGAATGAAGCCGCGATATATAATACATGTCATTCTTTAAGCATGGTATCATTTAATGCGATAACCTTATCACCAAACAGTACCTATATACTTTTACGTTTTAGTTATGTTATTACAGTTAGTGTTTTATAATTTGTGTTTACCTATATACTAGTTTGTTATAGATTATTGTTTTATTACAGTTTTGCAAATAAACGAGGGGATCAGCTCAAGGGTATAGCCGGTGGTTACAATAGTAAAAAATCACGATTACGCATCCCTCTCTTGCACGTAGCTCCATTCCGCCACCTCGCTAGGTGAAACAACACTATGCGTTAAAGCGGGATGGAGCTGAAAATGGTATATAAGGCGTGCAGGAACCGCGGTCTACACATTCCGCTCTGAGCTCTCGCGCTGGACGGTCGTGCTTGAGTGCTTACCTCTCCTGGTACACTCTTGCCATTAGTACCTGACAGCCGTTGCGCTCTCAGCCATTTCCGGACAGTAGCCGCGTCCTTTTCAGGACAGGGTTATTGTCTACCTCTCGCTGGGGCCAGCCTTTTTGGTCCCTTCAGGACGTAGCTCGGTGGATACCTAACGGTGTAAACGAAACCGAGCTTGCGGTGACCCGACCCGCGCTGCGCCCCTTAAGGGCTGAAGCGAAGTCGGACGGGTGCGGATCAGGAAGCACGTGGAGTGACCCCACGGTTTCCCCCGCATATCACCCACCCAAAACCTTACCCTTCCTTTTAATTCCATCCCGTGTAACGGTTGGGCGTGCGGTTACTTGTAACCTATACCGTCTACGTTGCACGGACTGTTAGGAACCCGTTTCGCACAATAAGATTGGCGACGGGAGACACTCTAGGGCACACCTAATTTAAGTACATTCCCCCCTCGCCTATCCCCGGCGAGGAGGGCCACGCACCCACTCACCCCCGGGAAATCCCACCCGGGGTGTTAGGAAAGGGGCCTCACCCCGACCCGCGACGCGACCGCGACCGCGCACGGCAGTGCGATAGCCGCCTGGTTTCTTGTGTGTTCTTTCCCAGGCGGAACGCACCGATTCCCGAACACACCTAGGGATCGTTTTTAACAAAATTAGGCAAGGGCTCGGTATCAGTCACCATGGCTGACACCGAGCCTTTGGTCAACCTCAACGAACTATCGGGACTTTCCGAACTGATCCAGTTTTTAACGACCAAACCGCACTTGGTCAAAACCGTAGTTAAGCTCCTTCAGAGCAAAACAGCCACACCCGCCGACGACTCCGACGCTGCATCCACATGCACCCTCCGCTCTGGCGCGGTAAAACGCGCAGCATCCGGATCCTCGCCCGATGGCTCCGAGTCATCTTCCTCCGAAAGTCACTCGGAGAAAGATGACTCGCAGGCCGACTCTTCATTTACTCCGGTGAAAACCCGGAAGCAAAGGAAGAGGAGGGCACGCATTCCAGACTCTCCCGAGTCGCCACCTCCCGCGGTCACTGCTCCCTCGGCGTCTCCCGACACCGAGATGCAGGTCGACCCGACCCCACCCGCACCCGCTCGCGCTCCCACTCCGGCGCCGCGTGCACCCACGCCAAAACCCTCAACTTCTTCCGGGTCGGCCCCTCAGGCCAAATCAAAGACCCCACCCAAAATCTTTGTCAAAAAGCCGGACAACGTTACTTGGGCGGACTTCTTCAAAGTCTTGAACGACTTCAAAATCACCCACAATAGCTGGGATAATGCCAAGCAGCTCCTCCAGCTGCAACCCACCACCATCTCCGACCATAGGTCGCTAACGAAATACTTTGACGAGAAATCGTTCAAGTATTTTACATACATCCTTCCCGAAGAACGTACCTTCAAGTACGTTATTCGCGGTATCCCCCTCTCCATGTCCGCCCAAGAAGTCAAGGACGGACTCCTTGAAAAAGGAATCACCGTTCTTGAAGTACATCGGATGTACATGTCGAGGCGCGCGAAACACTCCCCTCCCGCCCCGAATGGCGGGCAATATGAAATGGTCCTAGCCATTCTAAAGTCTCGCGATGACGCGAAACGGATCTACGAGATCCGTGACATCTCAGGCCTCGGAGGCTTCCGCATTGAGACCCCCCACCGTAAAGGCGTTATTGGCCAGTGCCATAACTGCCAAAAGTACGGTCACGCAGCCCGCAGCTGCCACCTAGACGCCCGGTGCGTCAAGTGCCTCGGTGAGCACGCCACCGCGGATTGTCCCCGCCCGAAAGACCTCAGTTTATGCACGGAGCCGCCTTCGTGTGTAAACTGCAGGCAATCTGGCCATCCGGCCAATTGGCGTGGGTGCTCGCATGCGCCCAAATCAAAACCGCGCAAGCCCCTTCAGGGCTATCGTCCTAAGCCACCGCACATTCAGCCGGTGTCTAGCACGATACTCGCCCCTCCCCCCCTAATGAATCAGTGGTTCCCACCGCTGAACACAGTCACAAAACCCATCAGCGGGTTTTCCCCACTTCCGGCTCAGGCCCAGGCGCAAGCTACCTCTTCCAAGGTAGCCCAAGCCGCTCCAACCTCTACCCCTGCTCCTAAAGCACCTAAACCCGCTAAAGTGGCAGCAGCGTCGGCACAACCGGCCCCCGCGAATCCCGCGAACCGCGATCCTCGCACTTTCGCGAACCGCGTTCCCCCCCCTCCTTCTCAGCCTTCGGGCTTACGGTCGTTCCTCCCGGAACAAGACCAACATCTAGTGTCCGGACCCATTACCAACCGCGCTTGGGAATTGGTCAAGACACTGATGTCTAACAATGACTTCTCCACGCGTATCGCCGTACGCGTGCAATTCATCCTAAATTCCGGTCCCAATCCCGTCCTCCTGGACGAGGTACAAACTCTCCTCAATGAGCAGAAAATGTTTCTGCTCAATACTATCAATAATGCCGTTTAAATGGCTAATTTAATTAGAAATTCCCCCCCCTCGCGGTTCAAGCCCCGCTCCCTCAGAGTGGGCTTTTTCAATATTAACGGTATCGTTAACGATCGTACCGAGCTTTCTCAATTTGCCCGCGAAAATGATTTAGACGTCTTCCTCCTCCAGGAAACGTTTCTTAAGCCTTCCCGGCGTAGTCCAAATATCCCGAATTACCGGCTCGTACGCAACGATCGCGTCTCCGGTCCCCAAGGCGGCACGCTTATCTATTTTAAAAGGTCCCTGCACTGCATACCTTTAGATCCCCCGTTAGGATTGAGCAACATTGAGGTTTCAGTCTGCAGACTGTCCATGACTGCCCACCCGCCGATCACTATCATCTCGGCCTATCTGTCACCTTCAAAGGAGCTTCTCTCCTCCGATCTGGACATACTATTCGGTATGAGCGAATCCGTCCTCGTGGCGGGTGACCTCAACGCCAAGAATACGCTGTGGAGTTGCAACTCGACAAACACGAGAGGCAACTCCCTGGCGGTAAATCTTGAACGAATAGGTGTGGACATTTTAGTTCCTCCCGAACCCACGTACTACGCACATGGCGGACGACACCGACCCGACATTCTAGACTTGGCACTCGTAAAGAACGTATGCTTGCGCATGCGTTCCATACGAGTGCTACAAGATCTAGACTCTGACCACAGACCTGTGATTATAGAGTTTGTCCCCCACCTCCAAGGCCCCTCAGACACAGGTCTTGTTAACAATCCTCCGATGATGAGGGTGAAAACGGATTGGCGCCAAGTTGGCGCCAAGCTCGCGGACACCTCTTCATCATCCAGTGATCTTGTAGCCATTCCCGCCAATATCGTCACTCCTGAGGAGACGACGGTCGCGATTCGTCACTTCACCAATCACCTTAGCAACGTTGTGAGCGAAAGCTCCAGGGAGGAACCGGAAACTGTTCGCAGTTACTGGCTCGTCCCTGACGATGTGAGGGACTTGATGAGGAGACGAAACGCGGCCATGCGCGCATTCATGGCGGATCCCAACCCGGATCGGCGGCCTCTGTTGTATCACCTCCGCAAGGAGGTGAAACGACGCCTCAAAGAGGTCACCGATTCGAGATGGGAATCCCACTTGTCAGATATTAGGCCAACGCACCAGGCGTTTTGGCAACTCTGCCGCCACTTCAGGAGAAACGATACGGCCACCATGCCTCCGCTCGATCGTCCGAATCAACGCCCAGCGTTTGATGACGACGAAAAAGCCGAGTTATTGGCCACCTGCCTGGAATCTCAATGCTCGCTCGATACGGTCCCCGTAGACCAGGAACATCTTGTTGCGATAGATAGTTACGTCGAAAGTAGGAATGCGCTCTCTGCGTCCCCGCCGCCGACGCAATCGCATACGCAGCCCCAAACCGCGCGTCCACTATCCGACGTTTTCGTCGTCGACCCGAATGTCGGCGACACGCCATTAAACATTACCCCCCTCGAACCGGTGACGATCGAAGAAGTCAAGTCTCTGGTCAAGGCGCTCAAACGCCGCAAAGCCCCCGGGGGCGACGGCATTCACAATCGTGTCCTTAAAATGCTCCCCAGCCATCTGCTGGAAATCCTTACTGCCATTTTTGAGGCGGCCCTCCGCAACCGTCTCTTTCCACAACAGTGGAAGGAGGCGATTGTGATAGGGTTCCACAAACCTGGCAAACCCGCCACCGAACCGACATCTTACCGCCCCATTAGTTTGCTCAGTACCCTGGGTAAGATGTACGAGCGCATCGTCCTCGAGCGCTTAAAGTCTTTTGTCAAATCCCACAATCTGCTCCCCGAGGAGCAGTTTGGTTTCCGCGAGATGCACAGTTGCGTGCATCAGGTGGTCCGCATCACGGAACACATTCTCGAAAAAGATATTAAATCTAAATTCACCACCGGAGCTCTGTTTTTCGATGTCGAAAAAGCATTCGACAAAGTGTGGCATAACGGCTTGCTTTACAAGCTGTACACCATGAACATGCCCTTACAGCTCGTGCACATCATACGAGACTTTTTGTCGAATCGCTCTTTTCGATATCGTGTGGAGGGAACTCTCTCTTCCCAACACACAATAACGGCTGGAGTCCCGCAAGGCTCCACCCTGTCCCCTTATCTCTTTTCGCTGTATACAGCCGACATTCCGCGTCCAAAGAACGCCCATCTGGCACTCTTTGCTGACGACACCGCCATCTACGCTTCTCGTAGAAATCCGGCTGATGTGATTCGTCTCTTGCAAGCCGCCGCCGATGAACTCGGCGAATGGTTCCGCAAGTGGCGAATCACAATCAACCCTTCCAAAAGCGCCGCGATTCTATTCTGTAGAAATCCCCGTCTCACGGTTCCAGCGCGGAATGTCACCATGCACGGCGTGGTCATTCCCTGGACCAAGACCGTCAAGTATTTAGGAGTTATCCTTGACCAGAAGTTGACCTTCATGCCACACGTAAACGCGGTACGCGCGCGAGCCGCATTCGCGATGGGCCAGTTATATTGGCTCTTGAATAAAAAGAGTCCAATGTCCGTCCGCAACAAGATTAGGATATATACAACCTGCATTAGGCCGATAATGACGTACGCATCGCCGGCGTTCGCTCATGTACCCCAAATTCGTTATAAGCGTATGCAAACTCTGCAGAATCGCTTTCTGCGTAGAGTCCTGGGGGCACCGTGGTTTGTGCGCAATCACAATCTCCACGTAGATGCCAATCTGCCGACCATCAGGCAAGCCATGAAAGTGGCTAGCAAACGCTATTTCGATCGCGCCGCGCACAATCCAAACACGCTCATTCGTAGAGCGTCGATATATACTCCCTTTGATCGCGCAAAGAGGAGAAGACCGCGTTCCGTCCTCACCGATCCCGACGATGCGACCACTCTGGCCATCCGAGAGATAGAGGAAGACACACACAAAGCACACTCCACAAGACCGTCATTCCGTCCTCGCCGAAGAGGACCTCGCCGCGCTCCCCGAAGCACCCCCGACCCTTCGACCGGCCCGCGTGCCGATGATGTACGATAAAATAGATTATAAGTAGGGAACAATATTCCCCCAAACCACCAATCGCAAATGTCTTTGCCCTCCCCCAGTGGCCGTCCTGAGCCGAGGTTCGTATCCCCCATTAGGGGGGATGCCCTCAGCGAAGGTCATTTAAATTTTAGGGCTGGAGTGCCTACAAGCATTCGCCCGAAAGTCCGGTGTCGCTGACCAAAGCCGACCCATGAGTCAGGCTATCAGCAAGCGTCCATACCAAAAAAAAAAAAAAAAAAGCGGTCTACAGATCGACACATTCCGCTCTGAGCTCTCGTGCCGAACGGACGTGTTTGAGCGCTTACCTCTCCTGGTACGCTCCTACACATTGTCCCAGTAAGCCGTTGCGCTCTAAGCCATTTTCGGGCACATACCGCGTCCTTTTCAGGACAGGGTTATTGCCCACCTATCGCTGGGTCCAGCCTTTTTGGTCCCCTCAGGACGAGTATAGCTCGGTGGAAACCTAACGGTGTTAACTAAACCGAGCTTGCGGTGACCCGACCCGCGCTGCGCCCCTTAAGGGCTGAAGCGAAGTCGGACGGGTGCGGATCAGGAAGCACGTGGAGTGACCCCACGGTTTCCCCCGCATAACACCCTCCCATACCCTACCTTTCCCTACCTATCCATCCCGTGTAACGGTTGGGCGTGCGGTTACTTGTAACCAATACCGTCTACGTTGCACGGACTGTTAGGAACCCGTTTCGCACAATAAGATTGGCGACGGGAGACACTCTAGGGCACACCTAATTTAAGTACATTCCCCCCTCGCCTATCCCCGGCGAGGAGGGCCACGCACCCACTCACCCCCGGGAAATCCCACCCGGGGTGTTAGGAAAGGGGCTTCACCCCGACCCGCGACGCGACCGCGACCGCGACCGCGCACGGCAGTGCGATAGCCGCCTGGTTCTTGTGTGTTCTTCCCAGGCGGAACGCACCGATCCCGAACACACCTAGGGATCGTTTAAACTCAGATTAGGCTAAGGGCTCGGTATCAGTCACCATGGCTGACACCGAGCCTTTGGACGACCTCAGCGAATTATCGGGACTTTCCGATCTCATCCAGTTTCTAACATCCAAACCGCACTTGGTCAAATCCGTTGTCAAGCTCCTTCAGAGCAAAACAGCCACACCCGCCGACGACTCCGACGCTGCATCCACGAGCACCCTCCGCTCTGGCGCCACCAAGCGCGCAGCATCTACCTCCGCATCCTCGCCCGATGGCACCGAGTCATCCGCTTCTGAACGTCACTCGGAAGAGGATGACTCGAACGCTGACTCTGCTTTCACTCCGGTGAAAACCCGGAAGCGAAAGAAGAGGAGGGCCCGCGTTATCGACTCTTCCGAGTCAGACATTCCTCCCGCGGTCCCTGCTCCCTCGGCGTCTCCCGACACCGAGATGCAGGTCGACCCGACCCCACCCGCTCGCGTTCCCACTCCGGCGCCGCAAGCACCCACGCCAATTCCGTCCACCTCTTCCGCTTCAGCCCCTAAGGCCAAATCTAAGACCCCACCGAAGGTCTTTCTCAAAAAACCGGACAATGTCCAATGGGCGGACTTGTTCAAAACTCTAAACGCGTTTAAAATCTCCCACAACAGTTGGGATCAGGGCAAGCAGCTCCTCCAGCTGCAGCCCTCCACCATCTCAGACCACAGGGCTCTCACCAAACTTTTTGATGAGAAGTCCTACAAATATTTTACATACACCCTCCCCGACGAACGTACCTTCAAGTACGTTATTCGGGGAATCCCCTTATCAATGTCCGCCCAAGAGGTTAAGGACGGCCTCCTCGAAAAAGGAGTCACCGCCATAGAGGTACATCGGATGTACATGTCTAGGCGCGCCAAAAATTCCACCCCCGCCCCGAATGGCGGTCAATATGAGATGGTTCTCGCCATCCTCAAAACCCGCGATGACGCGAAACGGATCTACGAGATCCGCGACATTTCAGGCCTCGGAGGCTTTAGAATAGAGACCCCCCACCGTAAAGGCGTTATTGGCCAGTGCCATAATTGCCAAAAATACGGACACGCAGCCCGCAGCTGCCACCTAGACGCCCGGTGCGTTAAGTGCCTCGGTGAGCACGCCACCGCGGATTGTCCCCGCCCTAAAGACCTCAGTCTATGCACGGAGCCGCCTTCGTGTGTAAACTGCAGGCAATCTGGCCATCCGGCCAATTGGCGTGGGTGCTCGCATGCGCCCAAATCGAAACCGCGCAAGCCCCTTCAGGGCTCTCGTCCTAGGCCACCGCACGTTCAGTCGGTGTCTAGCACGATCCTCGCCCCTCCCCCCCTAATGAATCAGTGGTTCCCACCGCTGAACAAAGTCACAAAACCCATCAGCGGGTTTTCCCCACTTCCGGCTCAGGCCCAGGCGCAAGCTACCTCTTCCAAGGTAGCCCAAGCCGCTCCAACTCCAACCCCTACCCCTGCTCCTAAAGCACCTAAACCGGCTAAAGTGGCAGCAGCGTCGGCACAACCGGCCCCCGCGAATCCCGCGAACCGCGATCCTCGCACTTCCGCGAACCGCGTTCCCCCCCTCCTTCTCAGCCTTCGGGCGTACGGTCCCTCCTCCCGCAGGAGGACCAGCACTTGTTCACAGGGCCCATATCCGACCGCGCGTGGGAAACGGTGAAGGCCCTCATGTCTAACGACTATTCCACGCGTATCGCCGTGCGCGTGGATAGAATCCAAAAGTTAGGTCCCAATCCCGTCCTCTTGGACGAAATTCAATCTCTCATCAACGAGCAGAAACGGTTTCTGCTCAATACCATTCATAGCTCAGTCTAATGGCTAACTCAATTAGAAATTCCCCCCCCTCGCGGTTCAAGCCCCGCTCCCTCAGAGTGGGCTTTTTCAATATCAACGGTATCGCTAATGATCGTACCGAACTTTCACAATTTGTCCGCGAAAACGATTTAGACGTTTTCCTCCTCCAGGAAACGTTTCTTAAGCCTTCCCGGCGTAGTCCCAATCTTCCGAATTACCGGCTCGTGCGCAACGATCGCGTCTCCGGTCCCCTAGGCGGCACGCTTATATATTTTAAAAGGTCCCTGCACTGCATACCTTTAGATCCCCCGTTAGGATTGAGCAACATTGAGGTTTCAGTCTGCAGACTGTCCATGACTGCCCACCAGCCGATCACTATCATATCGGCCTATCTATCACCTCTAAAGGAGCTTCTCTCCTCCGATCTGGACATACTATTCGGTATGAGTGAATCCGTCCTCGTGGCGGGTGACCTCAACGCCAAGAGTACGCTGTGGAGTTGCAACTCGACAAACGCGAGAGGCAACTCCCTGGCGTCAAATCTTGAACGAATAGGCATGGACATGCTAGTTCCCCCCGAACCCACATACTACGCACATAACGGACGTCACCGACCCGACATTCTAGACGTGGCACTCGTAAAGAACGTATGCTTGCGCATGCGTTCCATACGGGTGCTACAAGATCTAGACTCCGACCACAGACCTGTGATTATAGAGTTTGTCCCCCACTTACAAGGCCCCTCAGACACAGGTCTTGTTAACAATCCTCCGATGATGAAGGTAAAAACGGATTGGCGCCAAGCTCGCGGACACGTCCTCATCATCCAGCGATCTCGTAGCCATTCCCGCCAATATCGTCACTCCTGAAGAGACGACGGTCGCGATTCGTCACTTCACCAACCACCTGAGCAACGTTGTGAGCGAAAGCTCCAGGGAGGAGCCGGAAACTGTTCGCAGTTACTGGCTCGTCCCTGACGATGTGAAGGACTTGATGAGGAGACGAAACGCGGCCATGCGCGCATTCATGGCGGACCCCAACCCGGATCGGCGGCCTCTGTTGTATCACCTCCGCAAGGAGGTGAAACGACGCCTCAAAGAGGTCACCGATTCGAGATGGGAATCCCACCTGTCCGACATTAGGCCGACGCACAAGGCGTTTTGGCAACTATGCCGTCACTTCAGGAGAAAAGATATGGCCACCATGCCTCCGCTCAATCGTCCGAATCAACGCCCAGCGTTTGATGACGACGAGAAAGCCGAGTTACTGGCCACCTGCCTGCAATCTCAATGCTCGCTCGACACGGTTCCCGTAGAGCAGGAACATCTTGTTGCGATCGATAGTTACGTCGACAGTAGGAATGCGCTCTCTGCGTCCCCGCCGCCGACGCAATCGCATACGCAGTCCCAATCCGCGCGTCCAATATCCGACGTTATCGTCGTCGACCCGAATGTCGGCGACACGCCACTAAACTTTACCCCCCTCGAACCGGTGACGATCGAAGAAGTCAAGTCTCTGGTCAAGGCGCTCAAACGCCGCAAAGCCCCCGGGGGCGACGGCATTCACAATAGAGTCCTTAAAATGCTCCCTAGCCATCTGCTGGAAATTCTTACTGCCATTTTTGAGGCGGCCCTTCGCAACAGTCTCTTTCCACAACAGTGGAAGGAGGCGGTAGTGATAGGGTTCCACAAACCTGGCAAACCCGCCACCGAACCGACATCTTATCGTCCCATTAGTTTGCTCAGTACCCTGGGTAAGATGTATGAGCGCATCGTCCTCGAGCGCTTAAAATCTTTTGCCAAATCCCACCATCTGCTCCCCGAGGAGCAGTTTGGGTTCCGCGAGATGCACAGTTGCGTGCATCAGGTGGTCCGCATCACGGATCACATTCTCGATAAAGATCATAGACTCAAACTCCCCACCGGAGCCCTATTTTTCGATGTCGAAAAAGCATTCGACAAAGTGTGGCATAACGGCTTGCTTTTCAAGTTGTACTCCATGAATATGCCCATTCAGCTCGTGCACATCATACGAGACTTTTTGTCGAATCGCTCTTTTCGATATCGTGTGGAGGGAACTCTCTCTTCCCGACACACCATCACGGCTGGAGTCCCGCAAGGCTCCGCCCTGTCCCCATATCTCTTTTCGCTGTATACAGCAGACATACCGCGTCCAAAGAACTCTGGCACTCTTTGCTGACGACACGGCAATCTACGCTTCACGTAGAAAACCGGCTGAGGTGACTCGCCTCTTGCAAGCCGCCGCCGACGAACTCGGCGTATGGTTCCGCAAGTGGCGAATCACCATCAACCCTGCCAAAAGCGCCGCGATCCTCTTCTGTAGGAATCCCCGTCTTACGGTTCCAGCGCGGAATGTCACCATGCACGGCGTGGCCATTCCCTGGACCAAGACAGTCAAATATTTAGGAGTGACCCTTGACCAGAAGTTGACCTTCGTCCCACACGTAAATGCGGTACGTGCGCGAGCCGCATTCGCGATAGGCCAGTTATTTTGGCTCTTGAACAAAAAGAGTCCAATGTCCGTACGCAACAAGATTAGGATTTACACCACTTGCATTAGGCCGATAATGACGTACGCATCGCCGGCGTTCGCTCATATTCCCGAAAATCGATTTAAACGAATGCAATCCCTGCAGAATCGTTTTCTGCGTAGGGTCATGGGGGCACCGTGGTACGTGCGTAATCGCAACCTCCACGTAGATGCCAATTTGCCGACAATCAGGCAAGTCACGAAAATGGCTAGCAAACGTTACTTCGATCGCGCCGCGCATCATCCGAACACGCTCATTCGTAAAGCGTCGATTTACACTCCCTTTGATCGCGCAAAGTGGAGACGACCGCGTTCCGTCCTCACCGATCCCGACGATGCGACCACCGTGGCCATCCGAGAGATGGAGGAAGTTCTCACCCAAATACACTCTACAAGACCGTCATTCCGTCCTCGCCGAAGAGGACCTCGCCGCGCTCCCCGAAGCACCCCCGACACTTCGACCGGCCCGCGTGCCGATGAATTACGATAAAATAGATTATAAGTAGGTTATAATATTTCCCCAAACCACCAATCGCAAATGTCTTTGCCCTCTTCCAGTGGCCGTCCTGAGCCGAGGTCCGTATCCCCCATTAGGGGGGATGCCCTCAGCGAAGGTCACTTAAATTTTAGGGCTGGAGTGCCTACAAGCATTCGCCCGAAAGTCCGGTGACGCTGACAAAAGCCGACTCACGGTCAGGCTATCAGCATTCGTCCAAATACAAAAAAAAAGCGGTCTACAGACTCCGCTCTGAGCTCTCGCGCTGGACGGTCGTGCTTGAGTGCTTACCTCTCCTGGTACACTCTTGCTATTAGTACCTGACAGCCGTTGCGCTCTCAGCCATTTCCGGACAGTAGCCGCGTCCTTTTCAGGACAGGGTTATTGTCTACCTTTCGCTGGGTCCAGCCTTTTGGTCCCTTCAGGACGAAGCTCGGTGGAAACCTAACAGTGCAAACGAAACCGAGCTTGCGGTGACCCGACCCGCGCTGTGCCCCTTAAGGGCTGAAGCGAAGTCGGACGGGTGCGGATCAGGAAGCACGTGGAGTGACCCCACGGTTTCCCCCGCATATCACCCACCCAAACCTTACCCTTCCTTAAATAATCCATCCCGTGTAACGGTTGGGCGTGCGGTTACTTGTAACCAATACCGTCTACGTTGCACGGACTGTTAGGAACCCGTTTCGCACAATAAGATTGGCGACGGGAGACACTCTAGGGCACACCTAATTTTAAGTACATTCCCCCCTCGCCTATCCCCGGCGAGGAGGGCCACGCACCCACTCACCCCCGGGCAATCCCACCCGGGGTGTTAGGAAAGGGGCTTCACCCCGACCCGCGACCGCGCACGGCAGTGCGATAGCCGCCTGGTTTCTTGTGTGTTCTTTCCCAGGCGGAACGCACCGATTCCCGAACACACATAGGGATCGTCTCAAATTAGTTTAGGCAAAGGCTCGGGATCAGTCACCATGGCTGACACCGAGCCTTTGGACGACGCAGCGGAGCTAGCACAGCTCCTAAAGTACGAAAAAGCCGGCATCGTCGAGATGCTGGCTTCAAAACCGCATCTTATTAGAGCCGCCTTCCTGCTCTCCTAGAGCATACCCGCCGACGACAACGACTCCGACGCTGCCAGCACCATCCGCTCTAGCGCTGTGAAACGCGCAGCTTCCGCATCCTCGCCCGATGGCTCCGAGTCATCTTGCTCCGATGATCAATCGGAGAAAGATGAATCGCAGGCCGACTCCTCCTTCACTCCGGTGAAAACCCGGAAGCAGAGGAAGAGGAGGGCACGCGCTCCTGACTCTCCCGAGTCAAACCCAACTCCCGCGGTCCCCGCGGTCCCCGCTCCCTCGGCGTCTCCCGACACCGAGATGCAGGTCGACCCGACCCCACCCGCTCGCGTTCCCACTCCGGCGCCGCGTGCACCCACGCCAAAACCCACAACCTCTTCCGGGTCGGCCCCTCAGGCCAAATCCAAGACCCCACCAAAAATATTCTTAAAAAAGCCTGACAATATCACTTGGGCGGACCTATTCAAAGTCTTGAATGACTTTAAAATCACCCACAATAGCTGGGATAATTCCAAGCAGCTCCTCCAGCTGCAACCTACCACCATCTCTGACCATAGGTCGCTAACTAAATACTTCGACGAGAAATCGTACAAGTATTTCACGTACATCCTCCCCGAAGAACGTACCTTCAAGTACGTTATTCGCGGTATCCCCCTCTCCATGTCCGCCCAAGAGGTCAAGGACGGACTCCTTGAAAAAGGAATCACCGTACTTGAAGTACACCGGATGTACATGTCAAGGTGCGCGAAAAACTCCCCTCCCGCCCCGAATGGCGGGCAATACGAAATGGTCCTAGCCATACTAAAATCCCGCGATGACGCGAAACGGATCTACGAGATCCGCGATATCTCAGGCCTCAGAGGCTTTAGAATCGAGACCCCCCACCGTAAAGGCGTTATTGGCCAGTGCCATAACTGCCAAAAATACGGCCACGCAGCCCGTAGCTGCCATCTAGACGCCCGGTGTGTTAAGTGCCTCGGAGAGCACGCCACCGCAGATTGTCCCCGTCCAAAGGACCTAAGTTTATGCACGGAGCCGCCTTCGTGCGTAAATTGTAGGCAATCTGGCCATCCGGCCAATTGGCGTGGGTGCTCGCATGCGCCCAAATCCAAACCACGTAAGCCCCTTCAGGGCACTCGGCCTAGACCACCGCACGTTCAGCCGGTGGCTAGTACGATTCTCGCCCCTCCCCCCCTAGTCAATCAGTGGTTCCCACCACTGAACAAAATTACAAAACCCATCAGCGGGTTTTCCCCAATTTCGGCTCAGGCCAACCCCAAACCTGTTCCCCAGGCGCAAGCTACCTCTTCCAAGGTAGCCCAAGCCTCTCAAAGCTTTCTCAATTTGCCCGCGAAAATAATTTAGACGTCTTCCTCCTCCAGGAAACGTTTCTTAAGCCTTCCCGGCGTAGTCCAAATATTCCGAATTACCGGCTCGTACGCAACGATCGCGTCTCCGGTCCCCTAGGCGGCACGCTTATCTATTTTAAAAGGTCCCTGCACTGCATACCTTTAGATCCCCCGTTAGGATTGAGCAACATTGAGGTTTCAGTCTGCAGACTGTCCATGACTGCCCACCCGCCGATCACTATCATCTCGGCCTATCTATCACCTTCAAAGGAGCTTCTCTCCTCCGATCTGGACATACTATTCGGTATGAGCGAATCCGTCCTCGTGGCGGGTGACCTCAACGCCAAGAATACGCTGTGGAGTTGCAACTCGACAAACACGAGAGGCAACTCCCTGGCGGTAAATCTTGAACGAATAGGTATGGACATTTTAGTTCCTCCCGAACCCACGTACTACGCACATGGCGGACGACACCGACCCGACATTCTAGACTTGGCACTCGTAAAGAACGTATGCTTGCGCATGCGTTCCATACGAGTGCTACAAGATCTAGACTCTGACCACAGACCTGTGATTATAGAGTTTGTCCCCCACCTCCAAGGCCCCTCAGACACAGGTCTTGTTAACAATCCTCCGATGATGAGGGTGAAAACGGATTGGCGCCAAGTTGGCGCCAAGCTCGCGGACACCTCTTCATCATCCAGTGATCTTGTAGCCATTCCCGCCAATATCGTCACTCCTGAGGAGACGACGGTAGCGATTCGTCACTTCACCAATCACCTTAGCAACGTTGTGAGCGAAAGCTCCAGGGAAGAGCCGGAGATTGTTCGCAGTTACTGGCTCGTCCCTGACGATGTGAGGGACTTGATGAGGAGACGAAACGCGGCCATGCGCGCATTCATGTCGGATCCCAACCCGGATCGGCGGCCTCTGTTGTATCACCTCCGCAAGGAGGTGAAACGACGCCTCAAAGAGGTCACCGATTCGAGATGGGAATCCCACTTGTCCGATATCAGGCCAACGCACCAGGCGTTTTGGCAACTCTGCCGTCACTTCAGGAGAAACGATACGGCCACCATGCCTCCGCTCGATCGTCCGAATCAACGCCCAGCGTTTGATGACGACGAAAAAGCCGAGTTACTGGCCACCTGCCTGGAATCTCAATGCTCGCTCGATACGGTTCCCGTAGAGCAGGAACATCTTGTTGCAATCGTTAGCTTCGTCGAACGTAGGAATGCGCTCTCTGCGTCCCCGCCGCCGACGCAATCGCATACGCAGCCCCAAACCGCGCGTCCACTATCAGACGTTTTCGTCGTCGACCAGAATGTCGGCGACACGCCATTAAACTATACCCCCCTCGAACCGGTGACAATCGAAGAAGTCAAGTCTCTCGTCAAGGCGCTCAAACGCCGCAAAGCCCCCGGGGGCGACGGCATTCACAATCGCGTTCTCAAAATGCTCCCCAGCCATCTGCTGGCAATCCTTACAGCCATTTTTGAGGCGGCCCTTCGCAACCGGCTCTTTCCACAACAGTGGACAACCAAACAAACCTGGCAAACCCGCCACCGAACCGACATCTTACCGCCCCATTAGTTTGCTCCAGTACCCTGGGTAAGATGTACGAGCGCATCGTCCTCGAGCGCTTAAAGTCATTTGTCAAATCCCACAATCTGCTCCCCGAGGAGCAGTTTGGTTTCCGCGAGATGCACAGTTGCGTGCATCAGGTGGTCCGCATCACGGAACACATTCTTGAAAAAGACATTAGATTTAAATTCACTACCGGAGCCCTGTTTTTCGATGTCGAAGAAGCATTCGACAAAGTGTGGCATAACGGCTTGCTTTACAAGCTGTACACCATGAACATGCCCATACAGCTCGTGCACATCATACGAGACTTTTTGTCGAATCGCTCTTTTCGATATCGTGTGGAGGGAACTCTCTCTTCCCGACACACAATAACGGCTGGAGTCCCGCAAGGCTCCACCCTGTCCCCTTATCTCTTTTCGCTGTATACAGCCGATATTCCGCGTCCAAAGAACGCCCATCTGGCACTCTTTTGTAGAAATCCCCGTCTCACGGTTCTGTCGTATTGTTTTAATTATTATGAATAAATCAGTTGTCAACTGGACTCGGTCTTGTCAATACACAACATGGTGACAGCGGTGAAAATTTATTAAAAAATCTTGATTTTGATTAATATTATCGGGTCTAAAAAGTGTATAACTATAATGGAACACGCCAGATCACCGCCTGAATTAAATTTGGATGGCAGCTCAGTCAGCCGGGCTGATGCTTGGAAGCGTTGGAAGACGCAATTTAGTCTATTCTTGAAGGCATCGGGGGTGCATAAAGAAGAAGGCGGTGTGCAAGCCAGTCTGCTTGTAAACCTGATCGGCCCAGAGGGGTTCGATATATATGAAACATTTGTGTTTGAAAATGATGAAGAAAAAGATAATATTTCCATTGTGTTGAAAAAATTTGACGATCATTTTGGTGTCAAACCAAATATAACATTAGCAAGATACAATTTTTTCACAAGGAAGCAAGAAAATGGTGAGTCAATTGATCAATATGTTACAGTATTACGATTGCTAAGCAAAAATTGCGAATTTAAGTCATTAACGGAGGAACTTATTCGAGATTGTATTGTTTGTGGCGTTCGGCGAACGATTATTCGTGATCGATTGTTACGAAAGGAAGATTTGACACTGGACATAGCGATAAAAATTTGTCAAGTTGATGAAATATCCAACGAAAACAGTCGTGTGTTGGATAAACATGATACTCCACTGGGACAAGTGGATGCAGTGAGCTCGCGAAGTAAAGCCTACTACGGGACGCGAGGCGGTGGTGGCGTTGTGCGCGGTTGGCGTGGTGGCCGGCCGAACCCTGCACGCACTCTGGTGGCGCAATCTTCTCATATGTTACCAAATGTGGAGATCAATGTGGTTCTTCTACTGTTTGCCCAGCGAATACAATAAAGTGTTTTGTTTGCGAGAATTATGGTCACTTTGCTAGAATGTGTAAATTTAAAAAGAATGTTAAGCAATTATGTGATATTGGCGTAAATGAAGAAGATACGGATCAAGAAGAGTGTGAAGCATTTTATATATCGGTTTTGCTAAATGTTTCCGAAATAAATTCACTAGCAGAGGATTGGTTTGAGATACTCGACGGGGAGTATGGTTCTGAAAAATTTTAATCAGATGATGAGTATGAGATGAGTAGGGAGGAACAGGTGTTGCCTGAAAGTGAGCAAAGTGCTGTGGCACTATCTCCATACTCACCTCCTATCACTCGGAGTAAGATGAAAGCGAGTTTTCGTTAATTGTTTATTATTACTTTATTATTGTTTAGGATTTATTACAGTTATATTATGTTAGTTACTTTAAAAGAAAAAGGAAAGATGTCGTATTGTTTTAATTATTATGAATAAATCAGTTGTCAACTGGACTCGGTCTTGTCAATACACAACAGGTTCCAGCGCGGAATGTCACCATGCACGGCGTGGTCATTCCCTGGACCAAGACTTTCAAATATTTAGGAGTGATCCTTGACCAGAAGTTGACCTTCATGCCACACGTAAACGCGGTACGCGCGCGAGCCGCATTCGCGATGGGTCAGTTATATTGGCTCTTCAATAAAAAGAGTCCAATGTCCGTGCGCAACAAGATTAGGATATACACAACATGTATTAGGCCGATTATGACGTACGCATCGCCGGCGTTCGCTCATGTACCCGAAGTCCGTTATAAGCGTATGCAAACTCTGCAGAATCGCTTTCTGCGTAGAGTCCTGGGGGCACCGTGGTTTGTGCGCAATCAAAATCTCCACGTAGATGCCAATCTGCCTACCATCAAGCAAGTCATGAAAGTGGCTAGCAAACGCTATTTCGATCGCGCCGCGCATAATCCAAACACGCTCATTCGTAGAGCGTCGATATATACTCCCTTTGATCGCGCAAAGAGGAGAAGACCGCGTTCCGTCCTCGCCGATCCCGACGATGCGACCACTCTGGCCATCCGAGAGATAGAGGAAGACACACTTAAAGCACACTCCACAAGACCGTCATTCCGTCCTCGCCGCGCTCCCGGAAGCACCCCCGACCCTTCGACCGGCCCGCGTGCCGATTAAGTACAAAATTAGATTATAAATCCCCCTAAACCCCAATCGCAAATGTCTTTGCCCCCCTCCAGTGGCCGTCCTGAGCCGAGGTCCGTATCCCCCATTAGGGGGGATGCCCTCAGCGAAGGTCACTTAAATTTTAGGGCTGGAGTGCCTAAAGCATTCGCCCGAAAGTCCGGTGTCGCTGACCAAAGCCGACCCATGTGTCAGGCTATCAGCAAGCGTCCATCCAAAAAAAAAAAAAAAAGCGGTCTACACACGGATCGGCGAGTGCACACGCGCTCTGCTGCTCGGACCCAAGTTTGTGTGTGTGTTTGTGCTTTCGGTGAACAAGTTTTTCGGAACTTGTTCGCCGAGAGGCATTTGTGCTTACATCTACAATTAATTTGTAGACGCGGAGGACGACACACGCAGCTGCATGATCACCCGGCGGACGTTTACGACGTTCACCGAGACGGTCGCGGCGAACACGCTTCTAGGAGAAAGAAGCCAAATGAGCTCCCAACCGGGTAGCTCGAAAAACCAAGGCCCTTCTCAGGGCCAAAACCCAGCCGTCCCCGTACAGGGACGCTCGGACGGTCCTTATCAGGGCCAAAAAAGCGCACCTGTATGGGAAGGCCCTTCTCAGGGCACTCAAAATGCCTCGGCACAGTATCGCGTTGACCCGCGCTTGCGTTCGTCAACGGTCGGCCCTTGTCGGGCTCGCCCGACCGCCCCCGAGCGGGTGTGCGGCGGCGAGCCTGTACAAGGCCCCTCCGGTGGCTCGGACGTGGCGGGACTCGCGGCAACAACAGTCCCGCCCCAGAGCCAACAACGCGCACCGAGAGTGCAGTCGCCGGGCCCCTTAAAGGTCCTCTTTGAGAAGGCGGCGGCTGCACATCTCAAATCCCACCCCTACCACCAGCAGGGGCGGCAAACGAAACCGTCCGTGGACTCATTTGAGACACAGAGAAATCTGTGTCTTAATGAGTATTACGCGTCGAAAATGGCCTCGAATCCCAAGATGCAAGCTTTTTCGAGCGTAATTAACGATATCTTGTCAGAAATCGTTGCCACGGACCCTCCCGCGGGTTTTACTGACGCCCCTGCGCTCACCAGTAGTGCAGAAAACAGTAACACTGCTTCCGTTCCCACAGAACTACACCCGGAGGAGCCGCAACCGATGGACGGGGTCCAATCGGCCAGCAGCCGGCGCCCCAGAAGCCCCACCGAGGAAGACGCAAACGAGGGAGTGGCGAAAGGTGCCAGCAGCAGCACCCCTACCACCTCGTACGCCGAGACAACCAAGAGGGCGAGAGTGGACGACGGCGACGTCGTCAACACCCCCAAGAAGACGACGACGACGACCGCACAAACGGCCAACCCGGCCGCACCAACGAAGCCCGACGCCCAGGCAAAGAAGGCCCGCTACCCGCCTCTGGTAGTGGAGAGCCTTCCCAATTGGGCCACACACATGCGTGTCCTAAAAAACAAATTAGGACACGCACCGCACGTCGCCCCGATGGGGAAAGGGGGGTTCCGCTTTACCCCCCGCGACGAAAACGAGTACCGCACCATACAGCGGTACCTCGACTCGCTGACGCAAACGGAGAACATCTCGTGGTTCTCCTACTCGCTGCCAGCCGAACGCAGCCTGAAGGTAGCCATCAGAGGGCTACCCCACGACACGGACCCAGACCAAATTGCCGAGGAACTTACCACAAAGGGTTTCGAGGTGGAATACGTCCGCCCGATCAAGGCGAGACAAGGAAGGCCGGGGGTGCATATTTTATGCACTCATCAAAAAGACGCCCGACTTCAGGCTCATATGGGAGGTGCGAGAGCTCCTAGCCATGCGGAGCGTCAAAATTGAGCTCTGGCGAGGCAAGAAAGGCCCCGCACAGTGCCACCGGTGCCAGCAGTTCAGGCACTCCAGCCACAACTGCCGCCGGCCACAAGCCTGCGTTCGATGCGGCGAATCGCACGCCGCCAAGGATTGTGCACGCCCACGTGAAGAGGCAGCCACCTGCGCAAACTGCAAAGGGGCACACACGGCGAATAACAGAGAATGCCCTGTGTTTCGGGCCGAAACCCGAAACAAAAAAGCCGGCGCAGTCGCAATCACCGCGACGCGCCCCGCAGCCTCCACAAAATCAGTGGAGGACAATGCGTCCACATCCCTCATGGCCCCCGCAAACAACCCTTCTCTTTCTTCCCCGAAAGGAAGGAAGCGGACGAAGAGGGCCAACAAGAGGAGAAACAACAACATAAAACAACAGCAGCAGAACACGACATCGACGAGTACGGCGTCGACATCAAAGACGCCGTCGAAGAAACCTGCATCGACCCCACAAGCGGGGACATCAGCCGCTGAAGAGGCGAAGAGCACCACCACCACCACCGACAAGACTGAGCCGCGCAAGAAGAGCGGCTCAAACAAGAAGCTACCGTCAAAGGCAAACACCACGCCGGAACAACTACAAATGATAATAGACTCGCTGTCTAAAATCATTATCGACATTGTCCTGCGTGCAAATCGCGGCGAGGACATTGCCGAATTCGCATTGAAGAGTTTAGCCAATCTCAATGGCTAAACAACTGAGATTGCTCCATTGGAACGCCAACGGTCTGCAGAAGAAGACTGTTTTACTCATGCAACTCTTACGCGAGCAAAACATCGACGTAGCGTTGATAAATGAGACACACCTGAGGCAAGCAGACAGATGCAAGCTTCCGGGTTACATCATTTATCGGCAAGACGAGCTCTCACCAGCCAACACCGCCTACCGAGGGCTGATAGTGGCTGTCAAACGAAGAGTCCTACACCAACCGCTGCCACCGCAACAGCTCAACTCGACGTACGGACTGGGCATTGAAGTTTGCGTCGCCGGCAATTCACTCCGCCTGTTCGCGGCTTATCACCCGCCGCAACACACACTCGACGTGGCCGACGTCCGCACCTTGCTGGACTCGCCACTACCGACGCTTATCGCCGGCGATTTGAACTCAAAGCATCCTTAACGAACAGTTACTGCGTGGCTAGTTTATGGTGACGAAATGACAATGTAGGAGTTGTTATATTTTTATTAAATTTTAGACTCGAAATGGAGGCAGCTAGTGTCGTCCTTACACGGGACGGGGGAGGCCGTCACCGTAGAAGGGGCCCCTGGCGGAAGTCTCCGACATGTGACTAGCGCCGTGCCTCTCTGGTAAAATTGCTTTCCATTAAGTTTTCATTATGCATTAAAGTATAAACATATTTTTATCCGACTTAACAAAGACGTATTGTATGTAAGCTTGTGCGCGATTTCCTCAAAAACTTATTGAATCAATTGTGATGACCATTTCGCTAACATAAATACATATATTCAGGAATGTTCTATCTATATAACATTAGGTTGTATCCATAAATATAATTTCATCAATATTTAAGATATTTTTTTTCTTTGTAGCTCTGATGTATTGGAGCGGATAGAGGCGCTGGATTTGTCGGAGGAAGAAGCGGACGATGTTGTATCGACGGCGCCGTGGCACGTCCGACGTTGTATGCAGGGGCTGCATCATCAGGAATGTGATTTTCCAACCCCTCTCAGGGCTGCCGCCGCCACAGACCTTGGTTGTGCCAACCCTGGCAGCGTTTTAGCCGAAAAGGCACGACCAAGATCTCCTCTGTGGCTGCCGATGTTGCCGTCATGCCCATTGTCGATGTCGACATTCGTCCATCAACACCGGGTGTGATGGCGACGTCCAAGCCGGTGGATAGCCGTGATTTCGATAGTGAATTTGACGACGAGTTTGATATAGCTCCTAGCCCTCCCAATGCCCCGAACGGCGGGCAGTACGAAATAGTCCTCACCATTATCCAATCGCGCGACGCCGCGAAACGTCTTTACGAAATTCGCGATATCTCAGGCCTCGGAGGCTTTAGAATATAGACCCCTCATAAGAAGGGCATCATTGGGCAATGTTCCAATAAAATCCCGTTGAAAGAAAAAAGAAAGTCAACGTCCAAAGAAGAAATCAGTAAAACTGATTCGATGCCAGATTTCACTGCATTTATAAGGCAATTCTACGTTAAGGCCAAACGGTTGCCTGACCAGTATAAATAAAATCCCGTTGAAAGAAAAAAGAAAGTCAACGTCCAAAGGAGGAATCAGTAAAACTAATACGATGCCAGATTTCACTGCATTTATAAGGCAATTCTACGTTAAGGCCAAACGGTTGCCTGACAAGTATAAATAAAATCCCGTTGAAAGAAAAAAGAAAGTCAACGTCCAAAGGAGAAACTGGTGAAAATAAAATTAATACCAAATTTCACTGCATCCAAGATAAAACTGATATAAAGGCCAAATGGTTGCCAAGTCAGTATAAATAAATCTCAAAAATATAGTAACAACAAATGGAATCGCTAGTGAAAATGGTTTTAATACGTGAAAAAAACAAATGAATATACATCCCACTGCTGGGCATGAGGCCCGGCTACAATGAGTAACAGGAGAAAGTTAATATCAAAATAATAAAACAGTTGCTTTAGTTAAAAAAAACCAGCTAACGCCAATTGGTTGCCTAACCAGCATCAACAATCTGAATGAAAGAAAAAAGAAAGTCAACATCCAAAGGGGAAACCAGTAAAAATGGATTTAATACCAAACTTTACTGCATCTATGACGCAAATCTTAGATTAAGGTCAAACGGATGCCTAAGCAGTACCAAAAAAACCTCAATGAAAGAAAAAAGAAAGTCAACGCCCAAAGAGGGAATCAGTAAAAATTGTTGCCTCTTCAGTGTAAAAAAAAAAACGAAAAAAGAATAATGTCAAAGGGAAACTTCAAATTACCGGCAATTAATTGCTGGTTTCACTACATTTATTCTACAAAGCAAATCAGACATTCAGGCCAGACGGTTGCCTTTACAAAAAAAAAAGCTGCAACGAAAAACGGTAAAAAATACCGGGTTCACAACAAACGTTTCGTACGGCGAGTGAAATATCCGGAGGCCCAAATCCCCCTCCCCTTCCCTTAATAATCCCTTTCCTATAAGGTCGGCAACGCGCCCATATTTATTTTGATATTGTACATAAATGGCCGGTGGAAACCACTAATCAGGTGACTGACTTGCTCGTTTACCGGCCTGTCCGTTGAGGAGTTTCATTTTTTTTCTCCGTACTCAGTCATCAGATCTTAACCAAATTTATATGGGACCACTTCGCAGCTAAACCCTATCGAATGATTTTTTTTCCAACAAAATAGGACCAAAATTGGCGGAGAAATCGATGTACATACATAAAAAAAGCATAAGCTCACCGAACTGGAAACCTAAATTTTTGAAGTCGGTTAATGAAAAAGCTTAGGAAATCTTAAATTTTTAACACCAACAAACAGAGCTTACACCGTAATGAATAAAAAAATAGAATCCTTAGTCTAAACTAATATTATAAAGAGGACAGATTTGTATTTTTGATGTAACAAATAAACTTAAAAACTACTGGACCAATTTCAAAATTCTTTTGCCGTTAGAAAGCTACATTATCACCGAGTAACTTAGGCTACTTTTTATCCCGGAAAAGGCCGTTCACGCGGGCGGAGCCGTAAGCAAAAGCTAGTCATACATAAAAACACAAAAAACCCCTCTTTTGTGCAACGGTTAACCACAAATACAATATATATTTAATAACTTTACATAATGCATATAAGTTTATACCATAAGGTACATATAATCACAGTATACATGTATAAGGGTAGGCAGGTAAGTACGCACGCTAGCTGTCCTGCTGGTAGCCCTCGACTTTCAGATCGTTCAGTCCGAGCTCATCGTTTTGTTCAAAGGATCTCTCGTAGCGGGTGATTTTGAGACCTGAAAATGCCAAAAAATACACATACAGCAGGGTGCCTCGGTGACCCAGTATCAATTATTCAATTTATGGTGTTTGATTTGATAACTGCCTCGGTGGCGCAGTTGTAATGTGTACGCGTTACGATTGAGGCCAACGCTGAGGTCTCGGGTTCGATCCCCGGGTCGGGTAAAGTGGTATTTTGTTTTTCTATTACGAAATACCCCAGTATCAGCCCGGAGTCTGGAATTTGTGCCCGGCATGGCGATAGGCTCGCCCCCTATCACATTATGGGACGGAGATGCGCTCGGCGAAATGTGGGTGTACTGATTACCTCTGCCTACCCCTTCGGGGATTACAGGCGTGAGTGCGTATATGTATGATTTGACGTCAATTACAGCATAGGTGACAATTGCAGTGAATCAATTTAGACTAGCTCGAGAAATATGTTTGGTTCGTTCCGGAGAGACAGACAGCGATGTTGTTTTGATTTTGTTTTATTTTCTATTAATTGACCTATTATCTGCTCAATTGACAGCCTCCTCGGCGCAGTTGGCGAGTAGCCGGCTGTGAAACGTGAGGTCGTGGGTTTGATTACCGCACTAACAATGTTTGTCTGATCCATAAATATTTGTTTCGTGTCTGTGTGTTGTGGTTTGGCAAGTCCCTCGTAGTTCCTGATACCCATGAGTGAGTTAAAGTGATTACTGTCGTTTGGTATTAATAAAATAATACTCGTGTGACGTAACTTGTAGCACAGGAAGCCGTACCTTCATCAAGTGTGAGAGGATCATCGGCCAAGCTCTGCACGTAGCTGTTCCCGGCCGGGTCGTCCAATATTATTGTGATCGGACGCTTGCACTCCAACACTTCGTTCATACGTGCCAGAAATCTGCAATTAAAATAACAATAAATAACTTGACCAAAATAAGAGCCTCTGTGGCACAGTGCGAGAAGCGAGAGGGCGTGGGTTCCATTCCCATACAGAGACAAACGTTTGTGTGATCCACAATATTTTTGAAGGGAAAACTTCTTTAGCCGCGTTGGGTACTTTTTGGTAGGGGAAAATGTTATGGGTTCGCGTCACCGACATGCTCATGTGCTGTGCGCGTTAGACACTTTGTTGGATGGGTGAAATCTCGTGCGTTCGCGTCACCGACATGCTTGTATCAGTATATCTGTAGCTATACAGCTGACGTATTGTGCAACATTAGTGATGTGTATATCTTAAACGTGAAATTGAATGGATTTAGTGAAAAGTTCAATGTGTATATACTGTGCATTGTTGAAATTGTGTTTTTGTTGGATTATTATTTGAATCGTTTAATTGTAGAATCATTGTGCAGTACAATAGTGAGTACTAAAAAACCATATAAACATGCATATAATTGTTGCTCGGAGTGTCAATAGATGTGAAAACCAGATTGATGTTGATAATTTTAATTCAAACATTATGAAATTTCAAATTTTAATACTAACCCCCGGTTTCTGGAAGGTTGATCAAATCAACATTCAACTAACAGAACTTTGAGTTGACATCGCTGTCAATCAATGCGAGTTGTTGAAACGTTATTTAATTAAAAAAATAATGATAATGTTTGATGTCTCTTTAGTACCGTTTGACATACGATTTTTCATATTAATTTGAATGTTATGTTAGCTAACATGTGTGTCAAATCAAAGGTGTTGATCACGCTTCTAGCAACTCAATATCGTCTTGACATGAGATTTGACATTTGATTAGTTAATTTAACATTGATCAACCTTTCAGAAACCAGGCGTAAAAGTTTTAGGTTTTCACTGCTATCGGCAGTCTCTACAACTGCCAATTTTTTTCAGGTCTGGATGGTGTGGGACCATTTTCCTCGTAGTTTCTGGTACCCACGATACAGGTTAACCTAGTGTGGGATAAGTTGGGTAGCATGGTGACTGTTAATGAGCAAGTAACTTTAGAATGGTACGTCCCTCGTATGCTAGAGGTCGTCTATTATATAATTCGACTTTGGTAATAACGCCCTTGAACTTTGCATCATTTAACGTTAGTATTATCTACCTTGAACTTTATTAATTTAACTTTGGTAATAGCGACCTTGAGCTTTATATAATTTAACTTTGGTCATAACGCCCTTGACCTTTGCATAATTTAACGTTAGTATTATCGACCTTGACCTTTATATAATTTAACTTTGGTAATAGCGACCTTGACCTTTATATAATTTAACTTTGGTAATAGCGACCTTGACCTTTATATAATTTAACTTTGGTAATAGCGACCTTGACCTTTATATAATTTAACTTTGGTAATAGCGACCTTGAGCTTTATATAATTTAACTTTGGTAATAGCGACCTTGACCTTTATATAATATAACTTTGGTAATAGCGACCTTGAGCTTTATATAATTTAACTTTGGTAATAGCGACCTTGAGCTAAATATAATTTAACTTTGGTCATAACGCCCTTGACCTTTATATAATTTAACTTTGGTAATAGCGACCTTGAGCTTTATATAATTTAACTTTGGTAATAGCGACCTTGAGCTTTATATAATTTAACTTTGGTTATAACGCCCTTGACATTTGCATAATATAACGTTAGTATTATCGACCTTGCCTTTATATAATTTAACTTTGGTAATAGCGACCTGGACCTTTATATAATTTAACTTTGGTAATAGCGACCTTGAGCTTTATATAATTTAACTTTGGTAATAACGCCCTTGACATTTGCATAATTTAACGTTAGTATTATCGACCTTGCCTTTATATAATTTAACTTTGGTAATAGCGACCTTGACCTTTATATAATTTAACTTTGGTAATAGCGACCTTGAGCTTTATATAATTTAACTTTGGTAATAACGCCCTTGAACTTTGCATAATTTAATGTTAGTATTATTAAAGGAATATGAACGCAGCCACAATATTATCTATGGTACATCACTAGAATATATTTATTGTCTATGTCTGTGTCTCTCGTGTACTTCGAATATAACGGTTTGGTAAAACGTTCGCTCGCTATTTAATTTATTACTCCTAATCAGTATCTTTTTCCATTATTCCATTAGGTTATGGGCCCAGACGCCTAATTAGTTCAGTTGTAGGCAAAGAGATTAGTTGTAGGGCAAAGTTTAAATTCACAACCGCGTGTACAAGTGAGGTTAGGTTGCCGGCTTCAACTTAATTTTTTCACTCCGGTATTTTTCGCGAATAGGTACTTTTCAGCAAAGAATTGAAGCATCCGTAAAAATGACTTCAAGTGGGCACATGGTTCACATTGAAAAATTACAAGGCCGTGAAAACTATGCCACATGGAGCTTTGCTGTCCGAACGTATCTCGAACACGAGGAGTTGTGGAAATGCGTCGAAATAGGCGATGAAACTTATACCAAAAGCGAGGACATGAAAGCCAGATCGAAGATTGTGCTTCTTGTGGATTCTATTAATTACATCCACATACAGGAAGCCAAAACCGCTAAGGAAGTATGGTCTAATCTCCGGAAGGCTTTTGATGATTCAGGTCTGACAAGGAAGGTAGGTTTATTGAGAGAATTAATAACCACAGATCTAGAAGGGTGTGGAAATGTGGAAACCTACGTAAATAAGGTGATAACTTTGCACACAAGCTGCGTAATATAGGATTCATAGTTGATGATGAGTGGCTGGGTACACTTCTCGCAGGACTACCGGAATCATATAGGCCAATGATAATGGCAATGGAAAGCTCAGGTGTAACTATAAGTACCGATCTTGTAAAGACAAAAATTCTGCAGGATGTTAAAAATGTAAGCGACTCTGCAGCCTTTTATTCAAATCATCACAAAGGGAATGTGAAGTATAATAAGCCATTAGGAAAAGGGCCCCGTTGTTTTAAGTGCAATAAATATGGGCACATTTCAAAAAACTGCCACTCAAGTCAGTACCCGAGGCAAAATAAAACTAACATTAATGATACTAATAAAAATAAAATCTCTTCTAGTTTTGTAGCTGCCTTTGCTGCATCCCCAGATATGAACAGAGGATGCTGGTACCTGGACTCTGGAGCTGCAATGCACATGACAAACAACAGAGATTGGATTTATGATTATGGCCCTGCTCCGGTAACTACCATCAAAGTAGCTGACAACAGAACACTATCTGTAAAGGGTTGTGGTAATGTGAATTTGAAAAGCTATGATGGTGAAAACAAGCAATTAATTGGCATCATACAGGTAAAAAATGTATTGTATGTTCCTGAGTTGGCTGCAAATTTATTATCAATACATCAAATAACTCAAAATAACTGTGAAGTTAAATTTGATAAAAACTGTTGTAAGATATATCATGATACAAAACTGGTCATGACTGGATATGCACAAAATAATTTATATGTAATATATAATGATACATATGCATTGTTAAATTCAGCCCACTTATGGCATCAAAGGTTGGGCCACCTTAATTATCAGAATCTTCAGAAACTAACTGAGTCAGCTGATGGTGTTGACATGGAAGTAATTAAACAAGACAACAATTTTATATGTAGTACATGTCTACAGGGTAAACAAACAAGACAACCATTCAAGAATACAGGCATAAGGGCTTCCAGCTTACTTGAAGTGATACACTCTGATGTATGTGGTCCTATGGAAGAAAAGTCCCTCGGTGGTGCCAGATACTATGTAACATTTATTGATGATTATTCAAGAAAGGTATTTGTTTACTTTATGTACTCAAAGTCACAAGTACTTGAAAAATTCAAGGAATATAAGAACTTAGTTGAAAATCAGCTGAACACCAAGATAAAAGCTTTAAGATCTGATAACGGTAAGGAATATGTTAATGAACAATTTGTAAAATTTTGTAAAGAGTCTGGTATCAAACGACAGCTCACTGTGCCATATTCTCCAGAACAAAATGGCATGAGCGAGAGGATGAACAGAACTCTAGTTGAACGTGCCAAATGCCTACTTATTGATGCCAAGTTGCCAAAGAAATTCTGGGCTGAAGCTGTTTCCACAGCAGCTTATGTGATCAACCGTTCACCTATAAAATCTATCAATTATAAAACTCCAGAGGAAATGTGGACAGGTCAGAAGCCAAATATAAAAAATTTAAGAATATTTGGTTGCCGTGCAATGGCACATATACCTAAACAAAAGCGATTAAAATGGGATAGCAAGTCGAGAGAATTAATATTTGTTGGGTATTCTCCAGAGTCCAAAGGTTATAGACTATATGATAGAAATGAAGGTAAAATCATTATTAGTAGAGATGTGGTGTTTTTGGAAGAAAGTATAGAGAAGAATTTCACTTTAATGCCAATGAGCTGCACACAAGAAGAGAGGAATGAGAGTATTGATGATAGTACTAGTTCATATGAAAGCACTATGAAGGAATCTGATAGCTCACATGTCACCGATGATGAAGATTATGTTCCTGAAAGAGCTATCTCTCCGAGCCCCAAGCCACTTATCACCAGAAGTTTGAGACCGAGAAAAGTGAAGAATACACCTACCTACTTATGTCAAAATATATCAGACCTCAATATGTTACCACAAGACCCTCAGACTTCAAAGCAAGCCTTAGAGTGTGATAACAGACTGGAATGGCAAAGTGCAATGGACAGTGAATACAATTCATTAGTGAAGAATAATACTTGGACTCTCAGTGAACTCCCACCAGGCAAGAGTACTATACCTTGTAAATGGGTATTTAAGACTAAGTTAGATGCAGATGGCAACATTATCAAATATAAAGCCAGGCTTGTTATAAAAGGCTATGAACAAAGATTTGGTATAGATTATACAGATGTTTATGCACCTGTAGTACGCTTAACCTCCATCAGATACTTACTAGGAATAGCTGCTAAACATGATCTTAAAATAGAGCAGCTAGATGCAGTGTGTGCCTTTTTACAGGGTGACATTGATGTTGAGTTATACATGTCACAACCTCCACACTATGAAAATGGATCAGAGCAAGTGTGTAAGTTGAATAAGTTTATTTATGGGTTGAAACAAGCTAGCAGAACTTGGAACCATAAGCTAGATAGTTACTTGTATGAAATTGGGTTTAAAAAGTCGAATTTAGACCCATGTATATATTACATTCATAGTAATGACAATAGCATCTTGTTTCTGACTGTATATGTAGATGATATTTTATTAATATATAATAATGAAGAAATAGCAAGCAAAACTAAGAAGAAAATAATAGAAAAATTCGAAATGAAAGAATTAGGAAAAGCTACATATTACATTGGTCAGCGTATAACATACAGCAATGAAGGTATTTAT
The DNA here is from genome assembly GCA_905332985.1 of Mimas tiliae. Lineage (NCBI taxonomy): Eukaryota > Metazoa > Arthropoda > Insecta > Lepidoptera > Sphingidae > Mimas > Mimas tiliae. Next base: position 348,586 of record HG995266.1, on the reverse strand, counting down.
ATAGATCAGATCAAGTATATTCAAAATACATTAAAACGTTTTGGAATGGAAAACTGTAACCCAGTGGGAACACCCATGGAGTCAAACATAGAATTTTCAGATACTTCTGAGAAGATAGAAACTAAACTATACCAGGAAGTGATTGGTTGTCTATTATATATATCACAGGGGACACGTCCCGATATCTGTTATGCAGTTAATAAGTTAAGCCAATACAACAAGAACCCCACAAGAGATCACTACAATGCTGCAAAGCGGATACTCCGATATCTACAGGGTACCATCGACTTAAGACTACTATTTATGAGTAATGTTGATGAAGAAATAATTGGATACTGTGATTCGGATTGGGCCTCTTGCAAAGAAAATAGAAAATCTTGCACAGGATATACATTAATTTTTCAGGGTGGTGCAATATCTTGGAATTCAAAGAGGCAACAAACAATTGCACTGTCAACCACTGAAGCTGAGTATATGGCGCTCTCTGCTGCCGCACAAGAGGCGTTATGGTTGAGGCAGCTACATAATGAGTTGTGGCCTTCAACTATGGTTACAGCTATTACTTTGTTTTGTGATAATCAAAGTGCAATTAAACTTACAGGTAGCTATGCTTATCATGCTCGGAGTAAGCACATTGATGTACGTCATCATTATTTACGGGACAAGGTGGCATCTGGTGACATCATCATCAAATTCATCAGCACCAACTTAATGTTAGCGGACTGCCTCACTAAAGCTTTACCCAAGCTAAAGTTTTATATGTTTCTGGAAAGCATGGGCTTGCGTTCAAGAGAGGATAAAGGAATATGAACGCAGCCACAATATTATCTATGGTACATCACTAGAATATATTTATTGTCTATGTCTGTGTCTCTCGTGTACTTCGAATATAACGGTTTGGTAAAACGTTCGCTCGCTATTTAATTTATTACTCCTAATCAGTATCTTTTTCCATTATTCCATTAATTATAGACCTTGACCTTTACATAATTTAACATTGGTAATAAATATCGCCCTTGACCTTGGTATAGGTATATGGTACACCACTCACACGTTCAGTCCATCCTGGTTGAGTCCCGGCGCGTCGCCGCCCACTCCGGGCGAGTCCGCGAGCTGCTCCATGGTGGCTCGCACCAGACCCTCGGCGGTGGTGAACCTGCCACCCAGCGCACGACCGCCCACCTCCAAGTCCAACTCCGGTATGCGCATTGTGCACGTTTCCGACTGAGAATGGTAAAAACAAATACTAGAGTGCGTTAAAACGTATGTCGGCTAAAAACCAATATACTCTTGTTCTACCCGCCCTTATCCCACTCGCAGTGGGGTCGGCGCAACACACTTTTCATTCATTTTTAACATGTAACAGCACGTGTTTTAAAACTACCACCGGATCCAAAACGACACAGCTTGAGTAGACCCGGCGAAACAAACTCAGCGGGCTTAATTTACCACTGGATTCAACGCGGCGCGACCCAAACTCTGAGAAAATCCAGCTACTCAAACTCAGTGGGCTTGTTTTAGGTCCGAATTTTCAATAATCTTTATTTTGGGAAATACAAAGTCAACTTGTTCAACAAAAAGTTAACTTTAAGAGAGATTGAATGCGGACCATACTTACTTATACTTATATTAAGACTTACCTTTAAGATATCTCTAGAGAAATCATTCCTATCAGTAATCCTGACTTCGAACGTCACACCTTTATCTTCTATACCACCGCCAGATTTAACCTGTGGATAATAATAGCATAAGCTCACACCCGTATGTCTGAAAGGGTTAGACAGAGTTACAACTAGCTCCCTCACCATTGAGCTTATTTCAGTCCTATAATGTGGCAAGAGCCTATATAATATCGATCACAAATTCCAATCCTGGGACACTCGTGTGATTTTTCAAATTCAATTTAAGCAAACAATTTTGATTACTCTTGTAACAAAGTAGATGAACTGAAACACAATGTACACGATTTTCTCCATTTATTTCGGCAGAGTAACACTTTATATTCCGTTTACCTACAGACTGTCCGCGACAATTATTCCACCTTATTTATACTTTGACTGTCTCGGTGGCGCAGTTGTAATGCGTACGCGTTACGATTGAGGCTAAGGCTGAGGTCTCGGGTTCGATTCCCGGGTCGGGTAAAGTGGTATTGGGTTTTTCTAATACGAAATGCACTGAGCATTTCAGTCTAACAATTTTGTCTACAGCATGTATGGGCCGGCTCGTCCGGGTCGTTACCACTGTCTCACAGAAAACCGGCGTAAAGTAGCAGCTTGCTGATGCGTTTCGTTCGGTGAGTGAGATATCCGGAGGCCCAAATCCCCCTCCCCTTCCCAATCCCTTATTATCCCTTTCCTTTAAGGTCGGCAACGCGACCATAATGTTTTTGTATTGTGGGCGTACATGGGCGGTGGAGATCGCTTACCATCAGGTGACCCACTTGCTCGTTTGCCATCCTATACTATAAAAAAAAAAAAATTTAGTCCTGTTTCCGTAAAATCAGTATAAATTAGTTTTATTCGCGTAAACAAAAGAAATCACTATGTAAAACATTATCTTTTGATCAAATGAGCAACATTTCAATTTAATACTTGCAACTTTAGAACTTATTGGCACCCTTTGGGCACAGACTCTTAATGTTACTTGCCTCGTTAGTTTTATGCCCACAATAGTCGCATATTGTTGCCATTATTATAACTTCCTTGAAATAGGGTATATCTGAAACAAAATCATGAATTTAGGAACATTGCAAAATACCAAAGAGCTCACTCGAGTGTTTTTTTGAATTCGGGCCTAAAATAGCTTATTGAAAACATACATAATTTATTAAAATCGGCCGTTAGAGAACTTAACCGTGTGTAATCTTGTTAGCATTGATACTGCTTAAAAATGACCTTAGTAGTGACCTTGGCCTTTGAAATGACCTTGACCCTAGAATTTATAAATACTACTCACCGGTGATGTAATCTTGATAGATTTGACATTACTGAAAATAACCTTGCAGTGACCTTGACCTTAGTCATGACCTTGACCCTACAATTTCTAATATCTCTGGTACTACTCACTGGTGATCTTCATGTTGGTGTCAGCAGGCGCGTTGCAGTCTGGACAGTTGGTCCTGAACTGCATCACCTCTGTGGCGTTGAGTCGGTCGAGTCCCCCCTCCTCGGGGTCCGCGGGGGTGAGCAGCGAGTCCGACGCGAGGGAGGGGGACATCAGAGACGACAGGGGGGAGGTTATCGGCTCGTCTTGTACCTGGTGACAATTGTTTTTATTTTCAAGCTATTATTTTGTTTCAACCCGAAAGACTCGGCTGAAATATTTTAGTGGTAGAGCCACGCTGTAGACACTTGTCTACAGCATGTATGGGCCGGCTCGTCCGGGTCATTACCACTGTCTCACAGAAAACCGGCGTAAAATAGCAGCTTGCTGCTGCGTTTCGTACGGTGAGTGATTTATTTAGATTGTGGGCGTACAATGGGCGTTGGAGATCACTTACCATCAGGTAACCCACTTGCTCGTTTGCCGGACTATAAAATAAAAAAATACCTCATCATGCATGAATATTCCAAGCGCATGGTTCTGCTCTGTAGTCCGTGTGAAGTGTTCAGTGTCACAGCGCGGGTCACGTCGCGACGTCTCCACACTCTCTATGTAACAGTTTCCTGTAGACAATATTTAAACCAATGATTCAGAAAGGCCCCAAACTGGTCGAAAATATCATCTCCCTTAAATCGATCGAATTCCATAGAAACGTATAACAATAATAATGTCATTGACATTTTCCGATCGCCCGTGGTAACTTTTAAAGGTAGTCGAGTAGTTTTTTTTTTTATTGTTTAAGTCAACAAGTTACGTTACTCAAAATCTATTGCAGACAGAATTTAATAAATCGGATCAAAAAATAAATAAGTTAGAAGCCATTCAAATCCTGTAGAAGGGATAATTGTCAAATGACAGACGACGCAAATTTTGAAGTCACTGTGTAAAATGTTCATTATGGTGCACGCGTGCAAGCGAGATAGTGAGATATCCCTACTACGCACCCACTTTTCCTCATACCAACACTTAAAGTCATAACTGCGGGCACATTTCTGAACCAATTTTGATTGTGTTTTAATAAGTGGGTTTATATTGCGTATCATTTTCTGTTGCTTATAAAATAATGTATAAAATTCAATATACGAAACTACCCTATTGTCCACACTGTTGGTTGTCAGATACAGACTGCGCGATGGTATAACACAGACGGGGCCTCTCGCATATGAGAGAATTTCTACTTTATTTATTTATTTGTATTTGTATCGCAAACGCAACGTACATTAATTGAGTACAATATTGTCTTACAATAGTTGTCTTAACACGGCAGGCATGTTAACAAGAGCAAAAGAACTTATTTATATAAATAGGATATAGTAAAAACATATCAATACGAGTAATAATGAAAAGTTACATTTTATAATAATTTATCTGATAGTTTGTGTTCCAAAATGGCGTTCCGGAATTTAACTTTGGGAGAATATGTGTATGTCACTTGACGTATGCAGTCAATTATATTGTTTACAAATTCTATTAACAGGACAATATAAGCCTAAATTTGTCGAAGAGTAGCGTATGTTAAAAGGACCATATTTATTCAATCTAGGAAGCCTTTCAGGGATCTTAATATTAAATTTGCTTGTTATCTGTGGACAGTCAATAAGTCCATTGAATAGGCTATGCACATTATATTCTATAACTTAATTATCTAATTCTATAACTTCTCACCACTAATATCCTCGAGCTGCAGCGTCCACGGCTTGTCCAGCTCCTTCAAACCCTTGAGCTGGCTGACAAACTTCTCAATCTGCTGTGCAGCTTCAGGGTGCTGTTCACGACGCGACTCCTGGTCTTGGGTCAGGCCGGCGATGGCTCTAGTTAGGATACCTTCCACCGTTGTCACTTCTGTGGACAAAATTGTCATACTTATATTATACATACATAAGCGCTCACGCCTGTAATCACCGAAGGGGTAGGCAGAGGTGTAACCAGTACACCCACATTTCGCCCAGCGTATCTCCGTCCCATGATGTGATAGGGGGAGCCTATCGCACTACCGGGCACAATTCCACACCCCGGACTGATACTGAGCATTTAGTGATAGAAAAACCCAATATCACTAGCCCGATCCGGGGATCGAGGCAGAGACCTCAGCGTCAGCCTCTGTCGTAATGCATACGCATTACAACTGCGCCACCGAGATAGTCTCTAGTATTATAATTAGTCCGAAAGCTTTCCTAAAATAAATAAAATAATATTTGCTATAATGTAACGCAATAGGTCAATTGAAATACAATGTACACAATCTTCTCCATTTATTTGGGCAGAACTACATTTTTTTGTGTGGTACGGCTGGGTCTTTACCACTGTTCTCAAGGAAAATCGACGTATAGTTGCAGCTTGCTGCTGCGTTTCGTACCGTGAGAGAGATATCTGGAGGCCCAAATCTCCCTGAATTTCCAAATCTGTTCTCTTTAATGTCGACAACGCACCCATGATTCTTCTGGTATTGTGGGCGGACATGGACGGTGGAGACCACTTACCATTTGCTGGCCTATGGTACCTAATCTCTCTATTCTAAAAAAAAGTAACCGCCGCCGCCGCCGCTGTCAAAAGCTTGTCACGCTATCTCCTCCGAAACCGCTGGGGGTATGGGGTCGAGACCGATACCAATCGATGCAGAATATTGTGGGGAAGAAAGTAACATATGTCTCATATTCGTCGGACTTTTTTTTTATTTTATGTTTTGTGGAAAAACATGGGCAAAGCCCCTAGTAAACAACAACAAAAAAATTAAGTCACGCCTCCTCACCTCCCTTCTGGCTCTGGGCAGGTATCTCGAAGTCCAGCTCCGGTATCCTGACGCTGGTGTGGTCGCTCTTCACCACCTGCCGGTTCAGGTCCACAGGCTCCTCCACGCGAAGCTTCCACCTGGTGACGAGTTTTAAATTCGTAACGCGTTGCTACTTCCAGAGACTGACCACCAGATGGTAGTTTTTTTTTATTAGCTCGAATGACGAGACGAGCACGTCGCTCGCCGCGCCTGCTCATAAACAGAATCAACTTTGAATTACAAATCACTGCATGACGTAACCCCCGGTTTCTGGAAGGCTGATCAAATCAACATTCAACTAACAGAACTTTGAGTTGACATCGCTGTCAAATCAATTCGAGTTGAAACGTTATTTAGTGAAAAAAATAATAATATTTGATGTCTCTTTTCTTTTCATATTAATTTGAAGTTTTGTTAACTAACATGTGTGTCAAATCAAAGGTGTTGATAACGCTTCTAGCAACTCAAATTCGACTTGACATGTGATTTGACATTTGATTAGTTAATTTAACATTTACCAGCCTTTCAGAAACCGGGCGTTAGTCTCATAACACCCGGTAATTTCACTAATAATAATAATATCGTTTATTTTCTCAACACAATGGCTGTCTTAAAGTTAATATAACATTAACATAATTATTTATATATACCACCTTTGTGAGAGACTGGTGCCTGAAGTAGGTTTCGCTAGAAAACCTGTATTACAGGTCACCAGGGCTCCACCCGCGGATGGATTTAATTAATTAAATGATTTTTGAGAAAATAAATTATTATTATTATTATTATTTCACTGGCTTCAATGTCCTTCATACCGGAACATAACAGTGCCTAACCCAGACGTAGTCAGTCGGCGGTTCGTAAAAACTAAAAGCCGAATCATTTTGTAACATGTGTTGTAATGTTGCGCCAATCCCACTGCGAGTGGGAGAAGGGCAGGTGGAAGAAGAGACTGAAGTATACTGTCATTAGCAGATCCAAAAAGGAACCTTTTTACGAGTGGTAGAGCCACGCTGTAGAAAATTTTGTCTACAGCATGAATGGGCCGGCTCGTCCGGGTCGTTACCACTGTCTCACAGAAAACCGGCGTAAAGTAGCAGCTTGCTGCTGCGTTTCGTACGGTGAGTGAGATCCATATAGAGGCCCAAATCCCCTACCCTTCTCAATCCCTTATTATCCCTTTCCTTTAAGGTCAGCAACGCGCCCATAATTATTTTGTATTATGGGCGTACATGGGCGGTGGAGATCGCTTACCATCAGGTGACCCACTTGCTCGTTTGCCGGCCTATACTATAAAAAAAACCTATGCCATAGTTTTGTGTATTTTGCTTTAAGAGTGAAATTGTTACATAGAAACAGGCGCTATTCCCGCCGACAAACTGCTGCGCTGTTTGGTGGATATAAAAAAAAAATATTTACTTATTTTCTTCTAATAAATTATTATTATTATTAAAGGGTTTGGGTCTACTGACAAATCTCAAATTAATCTTTATATTATCCTACTCTTTCTTAGCATTACCTACAATATAATTTTCATCGCTTATCCTTGCTTATTCAATGTGAAGTAGATATATCATAGTTATTTTTTTCTACTGCCTCGGTGGCGCAGTTGTAATGCGTACGCGTTACGATTGAGGCCGACGCTGAGGTCTCGGGTTCGATCCCCGGGTCGGACAAAGTGGTATTGGGGTTTTCTATTACGAAATTCTCAGTATCAGCCCGGAGTCTGGAATTTGTGCCCGGTATGGCGATAGGCTCGCCCCCTATCACATAAGGGACGGAGATACGCTCGGCGAAATGTGGGTGTACTGGTTACACCTCTGCCTACCCCTTCGGGGATTACAGGCGTGAGTGCGTATGTATGTATTTTTTTCTATTCCGATTTTGGGTCTAGCAAAAACCATAATCCTGGATCCGCCCCAACATACTGTAAATCTTAAAACGTAGTGTAGTTGGATACAAATTTCTTGAACTGAAACTTTTCAAATAGCGCTCGCATTTCGTAATATCAGCAAAAGCCGCATACCAAAGTGTGTTGTACCAGATTCAACATTTGATATTAACATAATGAAATTTGATTCCGATGCTAACTCTGCATTGAGCTTGTTGTGAAACAGACGTATGTCTCATAATGTACAAACTACACTAAAAATTCTTAATAGGGTAGTTTCCTATATTGAGTTTTATACATTATTTTATAAGCAACAGAAAATGATAAATTCTCCTCGATATAGGCTTGCCTAGTGAGGAAATGGAAACTGTTATGGTCAGGATATATTTTTGTCTGCAAAATACTTATAAATTGTTTTCTTTACATTGTTCAACCTGTTTTGTGATTTGTTTTTTTGCTATAATAAATTATTTTTCATTTTCAATGTACTTTTAGAAGTTCATATATATACGTATATACATTACATATATATACGCACTCACGCCTGTAATCCCCAAAGGGGTAGGCAGAGGTGTAGCCAGTACACCCACATTTCGCCGAGCGTATTTCCGTCCCTTATGTGATAGGAGGCGAGCCTATCGCCATACCGGGCACAAATTCCAGACTCCGGGCTGATACTGAGTATTTCGTGATAGAAAAACCCAATACCACTTTACCCGACCCGGGGATCGAACCAGAGACCTCAGCGTTGACCTCAATCGTAATGCATACGCATTACAACTGCACCACCGAGGCAGACTTTAGTCTATCAATTCAAGATAATTAAAAAAAAAAAAAGAGAGAAATAGATCTTACCTGACTCCAAGTTCAGCTATAGCACCACCCGGTTGTATTTCATTATTCTCATAACCACACTCCTCGCAGGAGAACGACATGATCACAACATTCTTGTAGTACGGGATCTTGGTCAGGAGCAGACGAGTGGTACCCTGTAACAAAAGTGGCAGTCATGCTGTGGGCAGTTTTGTCTATGGCATGAATGGGCCCTACCAGCTGTCTACAGAAAACTGACATAGTAGAGGCATGCTGCTGTATTTTGTATGGAGAGTAAGATATCTATAAAAGTCAGTATATAGATTATACTGACCATCTTATTTTGCAAATAATTTGGTTATTTTAATTCTTATAATTTAATTTATAAATAATAATAATATAATAATACCAGCCCTGTATTATATACGTCCCACTGCTGGGCACGGGCCTCCTCTACTGAATGAGAGGAGTTAGGCCTTAGTCTACCACACTGGCCTAATGCGGGTTGGCAAACTTCACATACCTTCAAAATTCTTATGAAGAACTTCTCAGATATTTCGGTTTCCTCACAATGTTTTTCCTTCACCGTTAAAGCAAGTGATAATTAACTACACACATAACTTAGAAAAGTCAGAGGTGTGTGCTCTTGGGGCTGGTTTCGAACCCGCAACTTTCATCTCGACAGTCCATACCACTCCCCACTGAGCTATCACTGCTATTAAATGTATAGTGTAAGCTTAATTGTACTAAGTACTTATATAAGATTGTATTTATTTATGCATGCTGTGTTTGCCTGTAATCTGAGATGCAATATGTTCAATTGTTATTAGTGTTAATATTTAATGTATGTATGTATTATTGTAAACTTTGTTGGCAATCCTTAAATAATAAAAATAAAAAAATAAAAAAATCTGGAGGCCCAAATCTCCCTTCCCTTCCTTAATTATTCCTTTCCTTAAGGTCAGCAATTCACTCATGATTCAAAATTCAAAATATTTATTGAATCTATAAAATGTTATACATTATTTAGATCCAGTCATAATTCTACTGCTAGTTCGTAATGCTGTTTCCCTAGAGAAGAACAAGGAAGAAACTCCAGCGTTGCTCTTTTCAAAACTAGTTTACAATTATTAGAGCATAAAGATTTTACAATATTTAATTGCAATTAGAGCAGCTCCATTTATATTAATAAGCAATTACAGAAATGACATCTCTGCATTGGATTAACCTGCATGACCTGTATAAGCATGACAAATAAATTAAAACCTTAAAATAGTGTAAACAAACAAAAGATAACAGTCAGAGCAGACCAGTCCACACAAGCAGCATCCGTTCACGAGTATGACGCATGTGCCAGCCATCGGCCTCCTCAACCATGTTACAGGGAAGGGACCGACACACACCACCCGGCACACGACACCGCCGCAAGCACAGACATTCTTCAACAATTTGTTTGATATTGTGGACTCTCCTGCGGTATACACTAACAAGACAACCCTCATATGCGAGAGGCCGTCTGGGTTGGTACCACTGCCGTCCATCTCTGCAGTATTACGAGACTTTATGTACCTTATGTCTCGGGGTAACGAGCGCAGTCTAGTGCCTTGCAATGCTTTATAGTTGTGTGGCGTTGCTTCTGTTTATTAGCAGGCGTGGCGCTTACCATCAGGAAGTGGCGTGCTAGTCTCGTCAATCAAGGTAATAAAAGAAAATTGATACTACCCACATCCATTAAAAAAACAAAGATTATGTAACACAGATATGGGAAACTGAGTTCCTAGTTTTTTACTTATAAATCACACAAATTACCTGTATATGGCCACACCCTATCACACCATACATACACACTCACGCCTGTAATCCAAGGGTAGGCAGAAATGTATCCAGTACAGACATTTCGCCAATTGTATATCCGTCCCATTATGTGATAGAGGGCGAGCCTATCGCCAAACCGGGCACAATTTTAGACTCTCGCCTGATACTGAGCATTTCGTAATAGATAAACCCAATTATAAGTTTTACCCGACGCGGGGATCGGCGACTGTGTGTGCACTGGTTGTAACTCATGCCTACCCCTTCGGAGATACCAGCGTGAGCTTATGCTAAGCATATAAGATTGAATTTGGATTGATTTAAAAATAAAGTTAATTATTTCATTCTACCTCCCTACCTACATTTATTATTGAAAAAAGTTATTTTTGTATTGTATTAAATTAAACCAGTGAATAACTATTAAAAACGCGTTATAACTGATATTAGGTAGAATCTAATCTAAAAAATATTAGTTTTATTGAAAAAAAAAAAGGTTTTTGCAAACGCCGGTAGATACAAAATCATTTTTAGGTTGTACACACGTTGCCCCTCAAATCGCATTCTTAAATTGATATTCTCAAAGCCAAACCACGATGAACTATCCATACATCCCGCAAAACGTGAAAACCTAATAAAAATTTCGAAAAATCAGCAACCTTCGAGAAACATCTGCGTGAACTTACATTTGCGCGGCAGTTGATGCAAAGGGACTCGATTACGGTAACTTCTGGATCTTGGTCCTCTCTCGTGAAGTCCCTGAAGACAGGTTGCTGCTCTACGCTGCACATCTTGAAGTAAAATGAATTTGCAGGGATTTGAAAACTGAATTGCAAGGCAGCGAATGATCGCAATTCGCGTCGCAAAAACAAGTAAGGTTGCCAGTAGATTGTTAAAAAGTTGTACAGATTTGTCTCTAAAATTATACTAATTTGTCTTTCATTATAGAAACATACGCACGCAATACCGAAAGAAATAACTATGATTACTATCGTTATATTTTAAAGTAATAGAGAATTATATTTTTGCATTCCTGTCCAACTGTACATGATATTTTATGATACAAACAAGATACAATCAACAACTCAATTTTACATTTTCTGTATCATAATATTCAATTGTGCAGCATTGATGAAAACAACAGACAGTAGGGTTGTCAATGTAGCTTTTTAATTGTTACGCTTTGTCCCATAGATAACTTACTTACTTTGTCCCTAAAAATAACATTTATGATATATCAATGCATTTATGGATTTTTTTATCAACTTATGTTTAATACAAATACAATTCTAAGTATACATTCTAATAGGGTATATAAAAAATACTTATATTGGACATCAGTGACATCTATGAATCCTGTACCCTTCAGTTTGTGGAATGTGTATATTTTTCATTTCATTTCATGTTTTTATTTCCTAATAAATAATTATGCATGTATGATAATTATAGTGGCTGAAATATGCTGGTCTTGATGTCGTCTTATCAGTGTAAACCATAGAGTTAATATGTATTGTACGTAGTACTTATATTTAAGGTACTTATTTAACTCCATGGTGTAAACTTAAAGTACCTGTGAAGCACCTGTTATTAAATACAACGTCAGTTCTTATTATGGATGATTGATATAAACTTCTATAACTTATTTCATTACAAATAATTTCCAGACATAATATATTTTATTTTATTCCTCATACCTACGGATTTCTTGTTGTTTTTTATACTTCAACATATTAAATGAGGTTTTAATGCGTTTTAATGTTAACTATCATAAACTCCATGTACAATTTTATCTCTCTATTTAAATATACCTAATAAAAACAAACATTTCATTTTGTAAACAAACATTTTATTCACATACACTCTGTAGCTATCTAACTAACTTTATAGTTGCCCAGTGTATTTTGACGATGCTATGTATGTTATGTATATATTAGCTGATATGATTTCTGTACTTACATAAGTTTCTTTATTTTGTACTGACTTGTCATAAGCGCTATTTTAATTGCCTACATGATGAATAAAACTATTTCATTTCATTTCAGTTCACAGATGGCGTTAGTAGGGTCTAGTTGAATTAGAGCATTACACACAAACACTTTATTGTATACTACTAGACCGGCTGTCTGGTATATAGAAATTGCGCACTAAGTTATGGTCAATTGACCGCAACTAATTTAGTCGACAGAGAGTGAGCGACAGGAACGGTTGTTGTCATTTCAGGCTATTCGAACGTTGAATTCGATAACAGGAATTTGTTCATTGTGACCCATAAAACGTTGTCAATAATTACGTGCATATATTTTAAGGTCAGGAACTTTAATATCTCTTTATTAAATCTATATTTTCTTCGAAAAAAGTATTTATTGTGAACGAAAACTAATACAAACCCAAACAGCTGTCTCACTGTTACCATCTCGCTTACTCATAACTAGAATTACCATAGAGTTAATATGTACTACGTACACATGAGAATTACTTTAGAGCCAGCAGCGCTACAGAAGCGTTTAATGGTTCTTAGCTATTTTCTTCCACCTGTCCTTATCTCACTAGCAGTGAGGTCGGCGCAATATGTTTTAACACACGTTATAGAAAGATTTGGCTTGTAGTTTTTACGACCGGCCGCCTGTCTGACATGAACCTCCCGGACAAAGAATATTAAACTCTCTACGAGACTCCCGGGATTACAGGCGTGAGTGCGTGCGGTACGAGTATTTATTACATGTAGGTACCTCTTAGTTTCATCTAACTCGCTTGTTTATTTTGCATCCCCTAAATGACATATCATCAATTCTCGAATGGAAACCGATCTATAAGTAACAGGATTGACCGTAGCCTTTTTTTATGGCATAAGTCGGTAACGAGCACGTGGTTTTGATGGTAAGTAATCTCCACCGCCTATATACGCCCACCATACCAAAAAATCATAGGCGCGTTGCCGACCTTAAAGAAAAGGGATTAGGGCCTCCAGATATCTCACTCACTTTAGCAAGCTGTTACTTTACGTCGGTTTTCTGTGAGAGAGTGGTAACGACCCGGACGAGCCGGCCCATTCATGTTGTAGACAAAATTGTCTACAGCGTGGCTCTACCACTCAATGAGCCATATAATGAGCCGTCCGCTTTGCTTACCGGTACCATTGCAGATGCCCAGACGGAACAGTCGACAAGTATGATCACACCATCGCACTGCATCCTGTCCAACTAGAAATATAAGTACCTACAATATGTAACAAAAACCGTGTTGGTCCTTAAATGAGAATCGATACTCAAACGTAAGGAAATATCTCTAATGAGAAAAATCTAACATAAAAATGGGACAGATGGTGGGCCAGCAGCTCAATGAAAGTGGTAAGTATTTTTAATCAAATACTACTAAAAACTATGATTTTATGTGTTTACATGCGTATTAGTAAAACGGCGACTCGCTGTAATAGTAAAAAGGTGCCGTACCAAGGAACTACCACCTTTGATAAACCACCGGGTGATCGCTAATGGTTATTTTTATGGTAGAATTTTCTAAATTGAGATATTTCTTTACTTTTGAGTGGTTTAGCCACGCTGTAGACAGTTCTGTCTACAGCATGAATGGGCCGGCTCGTCCGGGTCGTTACCACCGTCTCACAGAAAACCGTCGTAAAGTAACAGCTTGCTGCTGGGTTTCGTGCGGTGAGTGAGATATCCGGAGGCCCAAACCCCCTACCCTTCCCAATTCCTTAATTATCCCTTTCCTTTAAGGCCGGCAACGCACTCATGATTCTTTTGGTATTGTGGGCATACATGAGCGGTGGAGATCACTTACCATCAGGTGACACACATGCTCGATTGCCGGCCTATACTATAATAAAAACAAATAAAAAAATTGAAACGATTCTGCTATCGAGGTTAAAAGGAAAAAACAGGGTTTTTGTTACATTAAATTGTAGGTATGACTCATATCGTTGAATCAAAATATATGCTGATAACGCCGAACAACTTTGGCAGTTTGCAAATATAAAAATAGTATTTAATAAACATTTCGCATGCTTAATGGAAAACTGACCCATTACTAGATAGGTCAGAAATGAGTTACGTACAGAGACAGGCTTCTGTTAACGCCATCTACCATCCCCTGTCGAATAACGTTGAAATTACGAATTATTTCCGCCCCAGTGATTAGTAGTGGGACAAACGGCTTAATTTACACAACTAAATTAAACGTTGTGCTTATTTTTTTAAGCTAGCTTATAAAAAAGCTTATCACTTAAAACGCCTTTTAAGAGACCTCAAAAAATTTTTTTTTTTTATCGCCATCAATTTTTGTACAATAGTTCCAAATCAACGCATTGCCCCCTCTCGACATTGTCAATTTTATTATTAAATGTACATCCACTATTCTATATTTACACTTAACATACCTATCTACACTATATGTTATTTACACTTAAAAATTATTTACACTAAACACACTATAATCCTCTGAACTATTTACAATAAGTTAAGTAAATGAACAATCTCATTTACTTAATTAAAAACACCGAACTCGCTTACGAACGAACTCGTGATGTATCAAACATAAACACATGCTTCGTTCCCGACAGCGAAACGCATACTAAGTAGTAATTTTAAACAAAACATTAACAAATAACGAAACAACGGTCAACGGTTAAAAATTAACACAACAAAATATAAGCGACCAAAAATAATTTACTTATAAACAATAATAAATATTATGCAATCAAACGAAATTCAATTTAGTAGCATAATCGTTATGATAACATCGTTTAACTTTCGACTTTATGTCTTTTTGAATAAAGTGTATTTTCGTTCGCTGTCACGACAGCGGACAACGATCAACGCTAAGCGGCGGCGGCCGGTGATGCAACCACGCATGACGTAACTATGTTCCGTTATAACGTCAACAGCTTAAACTTACAAACGTACTTATATGCTTGTTATAATAAGCAGAGCTTAATAATTGCTTTTCGTTATAACGCCCACCTCTACCAGTGATATATCCGTCTCTTTCACTTTTATGAGATCTCTCATTGTGTTTTCGCGGAACAGCGACTCATGCCAGTTTGTGTCCGGCACTTGCGGAACAAGCTTATAGTTTTTTTATTGAACGAAGACCCAATCGTTGTTGAGTGTGTTTACGAATAAATTTACAGGTAAGTTTTATCAAATTTTGTAATCTTGTATTGACTGATTAAATCTTAGGTCAGTTTACAACAAATTTTGCTAATACGTTACATGAAACATTTCGTTTTAAGACAATTTATCATTGAACCATGTTATATTGTTTGTGACCCATTACGAGTTGAGTCAGTTTACTATTAAATCTATACATCATTTAAGGTAACGCTTTGTGACATTCAAGTATAAGTCTGTTTACTACTAAAGGTTATTGTTACTTAGGAGCCGAAATATTAGTTGAGTCTTTGTTTGAAAAAAAAGATTGGAATATAATGCGTATTTTTTTCATTCTCAGTAAATATTTTATGTTAAGTCTGCGTTAGTCTAAATATTAATTACAAAAATAATTTGTGCGAGAGGCTTATAATGTTACTATTTATGTTTTAGGGTGAAAATGCCATTCAACAGGTCGAAAAAGATGATGGAGCTTGTTCAGGCTCAAAATCCGGCGCCAGAAACTGCAACACAAGAACGTGAAAATCAGCGTTACTTAAACGTAGAAGAATATTTTAAGAATCTGCAATCAGCTTCAGTCGGCAATAAAAATCACCTTCATAACACCACTGTAGTCTACGATTGCACCGATACGAGATATTCTGAAAATAGCGATGTCGATTTAAGTGATCAAGATCCAACATACAAAGTTCCGAATCCGAAGAAAAAGCAAATACTAGTATATCCAAGTCAATCCAAATCTTCAAGGAGTTCCTCGTCTTCTTTGTCTTCCTCGTCCTCATCATCTTCAGGATCTTCCAGTGATAATTCCGATACAGAATCTTGTAATAAACACAACAAAACACAAGAGAATATGATTCAGGTAACCACAGAACAGCAATCCGGAAAAATAAACATTGATGAACCTACAACAACAGAAGTTTCGACAAATCAAGAATTTAGAGAAAATACTACATCACAAGAAGAAAAAAAAAGGGGAGGAAACGTAAACGGAACGAAGAAAGCTGGAAACAAATCAAAGTTGAATAGTTACAACTTTACAGTCACGTGTTTAAACAAAAAGGTTGAGGGCCAGATGAAAAATTCGTATGATGATGTACACTGTTTCTTCTGGAATGAAACTGATGCTAAACGCGGGGCAAACGAAATTGGATCTTGTTTACTAAAAGTTTTTGAGAAACTCTCAGTGGAGTCTCCAATTAGTGACAACGGCTGTAACTTAATTCTATATTCTGACAATTGTTCTGGTCAAAATAAAAATAAATTCATAGTAGCACTTTACCTGTTTGCAGTAACTCATCTAAATATTCAATCTATCACTCATAAATTTTTAGTAAAAGGTCATACCCAAAACGAGGGTGATAATATTCATAGTCTCATTGAAAAGGAGATAGCAAAAAATCTAAAATCCGGGCCAATCTATTCCCCTCACCAATAATTGTAGCAATAATTAAAAACGCAAAGAAGTCGACGCGGAAATTTTCAGTACATGAATTAACATTTGAGTCATTTTTAGACCTGAAAAAACTTCAAGAAAAGTGGGGTTTTAACTTTAATAAAACTAAAGACGGGAGAACTATTTTATGGAATGACCTAAAGGTGATAAGAGTGAACAGAGATACACCTTTTTAATTTTTCATTAAGACCTCGTACAAAGATAGCGAATACCAGGAAGTGAGCGTCAGAAATAAAAGGAAGAAAATGCTTCCTCTGTGTGAAATTACACCAACTAATGTCTACACACAAAAGCAAGAGCTAAGTGAGAATAAAAAGAAAGATCTAAGAGAGTTATTGTCAAAAAAATTGATCCCAAATTTCTATTCTGACTTTTATAACTCTATTCTTTAATAATATACCTGTCTTAACATTGATTGAATACTGATTACATACCAAAGTTAATTAAAAAAGAAAGTTCCTTTAAATTTACCTATATTTGCTTTAGAAGTTTTTATTTTATATTTTATAGTGATTCAATTAAACTTGATCATGACATTGTTTTATTTCATAAGTTACATACTAATGTGGTTACATTTTTTAAATTAAGTTGGTTTAAAGTAAGTTTGTTAGAACATTTGGATATTTTTTATAGCATTTTTGATGTATAAATTAAGTAATTCACCAGCTTAATTTTAATGTTGATTTATAAAACCTAGGTATAGGTAAATAACACTGAGAAGTTAAACTTCCTATTTTTATGTTGCTTGCTTTTTATGTAACATCTATTAATTGAAAAAGGCCAATATTTAGTTTATTCACGATCTTCTAATTTGAATAAAGTGACCCAATCTCTGAATGTGTTTTAGTAAATGAATCATGTACAGACTAAATACTAAATGAGTCATTAAAATAATAAATAATTTAAAATAAAACGAGCTTATAACTTAATAGAACACTTGCATTAAAAAATATTTGCTTTACTTTTAATATAAAACCGACTTAACTTAGAATCTCCTTTTTAAAATAAAAAAAGAAAGAAAGATATAAATTCTTTCTAGCATTTTTTTACACAGATCTGATCAATACTTCATCATTCTTTCAAAATAAAAGCATTCATGATTAATCAATAATCAGAAGTAATTTTATGTGTCAATAAGTAATATGAGTAGCATAGCAAGATCTTCTTTTGCCATTTCCCAAAAAATGAGTTTTTTTAGTTAGGTCAGTATTCCATTAAGCATGCGATTTGTATTCGTAACATCATTATTTCCCGTCATTCGTCATTCGTCATTCGGACTCTGTGCGTAGCGTCAGGAAGTTCAACGCGATAGTAAAATAATCCTATTTAGTAAAATTGTGTAACAGTTCATAAAGTAAGTAATTAACTATATAATCAACAAATTTAATGTTTAGTTTATTAAGTATTTTATAATATTACCTACTTGCAGAAGTGTTGTCAATTTTTTATTACATTATTTCACAATGATTAAAGTATGTAGAAATGATGAAATTTGCAATTTTCATTACTACATAAAATTTTCAGATACAGTAATATTTAAATTATGCGTATCTGCAGTCTTCTACCTTAATTAATAAACACGAAGGCCGATGATGTATTTTTTTTTTCTTTTGTTTTCGGATGGATTTGTGCTGTTAGCCTATATTGCTTTTACAGCTTCACCTGACAATAAAGCCGGCGCTTATGGCGCTCTAGCCAGAAATATGTATAGTGTATTTAGTAGCGATTAAGCACAGAGGCGCCTTTTAGAAGGCTTAGACCTCAGCTTGAGCAATCGCTGGGGAGTATAGTTTAGGGCCATCTCTGCACATCATTATGCCGAGGGCCAGTTGTGGGAGCTCTTTGGACTCGCAGGCGTGTCCTATGTCGGGGTCGCGTATTATTATTGCGATTCGTGTTGGGCGAGGCAAGTGCTGCTTCGATAGCGACTGTGATGGAGTCGTTGGGATCTGCCAAAACATGTTTGGGACGTCGACGGAGGACGATGATGTAGTATTTTTCTTTAAAATGCCTCACGAGACCGGAATAGTCACACAGGGCCGAGCCGCCCCTGTGTGCGGCGTACACAGACGCCAAGACAATAGGGGCCCCGCCATCGAAATTATTTTTGTTATACTCACACAACAACATATTCCTTGAAGTGGAGTATCGATAAGTAAATAGGTACCTACAATAGGCGCAACATATGCCTGGTAAATAACAAAACATATATTGCGCTTATTGTACAAGTCTCCCAATATGTTAAGCACGTTTGTGGTTTGATTCTACGCTTTGGGTTTAAGTTTACATTAGTTACGAGCTCAGGGTTAAAATCAAAAGAACCGTCGCGCCGTGAGTTTGTCTGAATGAGTTTATGAACGCAACCCGATGCGATGCGTGCTATGCAAGCGGGGTGGGGTCACGGGGATTCCCCGACTTTAAGGAACCAGAAAGCCAAAACAATAGGAAATTTGACTATGTCTTATTTTATATGCACCCGACAATAATACGAAAAAGAAACTGTTTTGCGAAAACAGAATTAAAATTGAGTAAAAAATGAGGCGACAGTTCATGTTTTAAATATTGGTATCAGCAAAGTTTGGTGCGTAGTGGGAAAGTCTCACTATCTCTTTCGCACGTATGCACCGCTAATCGCGTGACCTGTCTTGTGATGTCACACGACAAGTAGTGCATCCTTTTTCCGTCATTAGACAATTACCCCTTCCAGGAGATATAAATAGCTTCTAACTTTTTTATTTTTGACTTGATTTATATAACTCTTTCAATAATAGATTTTGGGGAACGTAACATAGTGATTAAAATAATAAAAATAATCGAGTCAAATACCCTATTGAACCTTAGAGTAAAGAATTGAACAATCATTCAATCGAAAGTGTGTGTACGGTGCGCAATTAATTTTACAATAACAATAAGTTTTAGTACTAAAAATAATATAGTTTGAGTGTTAATTATTGTTTTAACGTGTTTATATGTAAATATTTTACGGCTCTACCATCCACTTCCAAAGAATCACCGCAACCGGTATCAATGCACCCATGTTTCGCCGAGCTTATTTCCGACCCATGATATGCTAGAGGGCGAGCCTATCACCATACCGGGCACAAATTTAAGACCCGGGCAATTTTTGTGTGATTTTTAGAAACGAAAATTCAAGCTTAACTTGTCATAGGCCGACCTTTGTCAATGATAATAATTCATTATCATCTAAGTGAACAAAACAAACTGATATCTATTTACAAAAATGAATAGTAAGGAAGTTTAAGTTATTTGAAATTACGCCTGACTGCCTCGGTGGCGCAGTTGTAATGCGTACGCGTTACGATTACGCTAACGCTGAGGTCTCGGGTTCGATCCCCGGGTCGGGTAAAGTGGTATTGGGTTTTTCTATTACGAAATTCTCAGTATCAGCCTGGAGTCTGGAATTTGTGCCCGGTATGGCGATAGGCTCGCCCCCTATCACATCGTGGGACGGAGATACGCTTGGCGAAATGTGGGTGTTCTAGTTACACCTCTGCCTACCCCTTCGGGGATTACAGGCGTGAGTGCGTATGTATATGAAATTACGCGTAGAAATTTTACGTCGACTACGCTGGACACAACTAGTGTGCTAAATGTTTCCTGTTGTTTCTGTCACACATAACACGTGTAGCGCAGACCGCATCGTAGTTCTAATTTCTACGCGCCCTGCGTTTACTAATGTTTACTAGATGAATGCAAAAAACACGCCTAGCATATAGCGAGCCGCTAGATATTCCATTATTGTGGCGAGGCGTTGCAGTGAACTTGTTTTTTCGTAGATGACGTCAATATGTATTGTCTGTCTGTCATTTCAAATAAAAATAATAAATGTTTGCTCATGCGCGTAAAACTAGGCATAGCTCGTGTCTTGAGGACCCTGTGATAGTGTCAAGTGGTAGTGCTACGCTGTAGATAGTCTTATCTTCAGCATGAACGAGCCAACTCGACTGGGTTGTTAAATTCAAATTCAACTTATTTATTGAATCCATAAAATGTTATACATCATTTAGATTCAGTCAAATTTTAACTCTACCGCCAGTTCGGAATGCTGTTTCGCTAGAGAAGAAAGAACAAGAAACTCTAACGTTGCTCTTTTCAAAACTAATTTACAATATTGATACTACATTAATACAATTTATTTGAGTTAAACCAGCTCAGTTTATGCCAAGCGGAACATTATAACAAAATAATGATTATTGACCATGACTCCCATGACCACGATGAATTAATTAGGACCATAAAGTAAAAAAAAAACATGACAAAAAATAACAGTTTGAGCAGACCAGTCCACACAGGCAGCACCCGTTCACGAGTATGACGCATGTGCCAGCCATCGGCCTCCTCAACCATGTTACAGGGAAGGGACCGACACACACCACCCGGCACACGACGCCGCCGCAAGCACAGACACTTAAGCGAGCATGACATACCCAAACTGAATTTAAATGAATGTATTTAATTTAATTTTACTGTTGTTTGTTGTTGTTGGTTGTGTTTTGTCTCACAGAAAACCGACGTAAAGTAGCAATTTGCTGCTTCGTTTCGTATGGTGAGTGACATATCCGGAGACCCAAATACCCACCTCTTTCCCATCTCTTAATAATGCCTTTCCTTTAAGGTCGGCAACGCTTTCATGATTCTTCTAATATTCTGAGTTGTACATGGGCGGTAGAGATTTACCAACAAGTGACGCACTTGCTCGTCTGCGGCCTAGGCTGTAAAAATATAATAATACATACTCCTAAAAGCAGTGATAGCTCAGCGGGGAGTGGTATGGATTGTCGAGACGAAAGTCGCAGGTTCGAAACCAGCCCCAAGTGAATACACCTCTGACTTTTCTAAGTTATGTGTGTATTATCACTTGCTTTAACGGTGAAGGAAACATCGTGAGGAAACCTGCATGCCTGAGAAGTTCATCATAAGAATTTCGAAGGTAAGTGAAGTCTGCCAACCCGCATTAGTCCAGCGTGGTGGAGTAAGGCCTAACCCCTCTCATTCAGTAGAGGAGGCCCGTGCCCAGCAGTGGGACGTATACAATACAGGGCTAGTATTATTATTATTATTACATACTCCTTGGTATTTTCAGATGGAAACCAAATTTTGTGTGGTTAGGTTCTGTGATTATGAATCTAAACCGAATAAATATATTTACGTTCCGGAGTCGTGGGTGAAAACTCGTCGTGCTTCGGATAATATGGTAGGCGTTGTGTATCCTGATGAAGACCCGGGGATGACGGACAACCGTGTTATGAATAATGAGCAGCCATCGGAGTCCTGGGAGGAACATTACTGCGAACTACTTTATACTAGTGAGTATACAACGTGTTATAGAAAGGTCTCTTCTTTTAAATAATATATTGTTTAATATTGACTGCTCTATTGGCGCAATATTAGTATTTAAGGCAATACTGACATGTTGATTTTTTTAATTTTTATAATATTTATTTAATTTTTTGATTTTTTTTGTGAGTGCGAGTGCCAAGTATGTCTGGTATACTCTTGGCCATTTCTTAAAAAGGCCAATCCAGGAATTTCTGTACATTACACTCGCATAATTCTGTAAAACAATGTCTGGACATTAAAAGAGGCCGTAACCCATGAGTTTGTTTCGGCATTTCTTCTCATGGCTAGCCCCGAAATGCCGTCTTAAATATAATGTAGCATAAAAAATGATTGACATGTAAAAGTGATATTTATGATCCAATTTACAGAACAAATTATATGAATTTTGAATTTGAATTTGGGCGGGCAAATTAAAGCAATGTATAGTGTAGGGTACAAGTCCTTTATCCCCCATTGTAGCAAATCCGAGTAAATCGTAAGATTACGAGTTCAAAAAATAAGTTGTATTTGACTAAAAACAAGTAGGTATTATGTATTACTTTGTATTGGATCCAACGGATAATAGCTTTTAAGAGGATCGTCGACTGTATTAAGCTAAATTCATAGTAGGAAGACCCGAGAATGATATCTTTAAAATGTTTCTAGAGGATGGTACCTTTATCGTCTTCAGCACACAGTCTCAGGTGTTAATCTGTGTTTAAATAACAAGTTACTTTACATCTTATTAAGTTTTATTAAAAAGTGAGTGTCGTTCATATTAATTAATAGTGATGTCATCAATCTTATCGATTTTAATAAACGAGTGATTAAAATTAATGTTACATTTTAGGATGTCTTGGTTTTGAAAGATCCGGTACATAGGTACGAATTGTAAGGTATATGTAATGATCCTAAAATAACACACGTATACTTAATTTTCCATAGCATCCTGTGTTGTAATGAAGGAGTGCGGTGCGGGCGGATGGCGAGCGGCGGCCGGCCACGCTTCACGCGATCCCTTAATTACATATATACATACGCACTCACGCCTGTAATCCCCGAAGGGTGGCAGAGGTGTATCTAGTACACCCACATTTCGCCGAGCGTATCTCCGTCCCACGATGTGACAGGGGGCGAGCCTATCGCCATATCGGGCACAAATTCCAGACTCCGGGCTGATAGTGAGCATTTTGTAATAGAAAAAACCCAATACCACTTTACCCGAACCGGGGATCGAACCCGAGACCTCAGCGTTAGCCTTAATCATAACGCGTACGCATTACAACTACGCCACCGAGGCAGTCTCCCTTAATTATCCCTTTGATTCCATGCCCATGATTCTTCTGTATTATGGATGTTCATGAAGGTTGGAAATCCTATAAGGTGGTACGTCCCTCGTATGCGAAAGGCCGGCTGGGTTGGTACAACCGCGACGTCTATTTCTGCCGCCAAGCAACAGTGTGTAAGCACTGTTGTGTTCCGGTTTGAAGGACATTGAAGCCAGTGAAATTACTGGGCATTAAGAGACCTTGTCTCGGGGTGACGAGCGCAGTCCAGTGTCATGCAGTGCTTTTTTATTTAAAGTTCTGTGTGGCGTTGCTTCTGTTTATGAGCAGGCGTAGCGCTTACCATCAGGCGAGCGACCTGCTCGTCTCGTCATTCAAGCTAATAAAAAAAAACACGTGCTCGGGTGCCGGCCTTCGCTTAAATGAATTGTAAGACTAATCAGAAATGATGGTACGTATAATAATATGAAGCTAAACAAAAAGATAACAATTCCAAATGGGCAATATCAGATTTAATCACAAATTGTCTCACAAATACCAATTCACTTAACAAGCGAATCGTTCCTCTATAGCTGAACACCACGAGTCTTCTTCTTCTTTCTTTTATGGCTTTTGTGGCGTTGCCCAACACCACGAGTCCTTTTTGACTGATTGACGTTTCTTAATATACTTAAAACGCCTTTGACAGCTCTAAACATACAAGACTGAGTCTTTAATGGATACTACTAGACGGGCTGTTTAGAAGTAAAATTGCGTCACAAAACGCGGTAGATTGACAGCTCACAGATAGGGGTTCTAATGGGGGTTAACGAGATGGTAATATTGAGTTACGGTCAATTGACCGCAACTTAGTGGTACTGTTGCTATGTACTGTACAGCTTGTCTAGTAGTATAAATTAAAGTTTTTGGCTCTAAACAAGAATATTGAGAGTAAAGGAGGTTGGATGCTAACCGTATTATATTGTTACAGACAGGGAATATGGAGATGCCAAACTTGAAGCTATGCATTCAAATTACACAGATAAAAAAGAAAATCCAGCGGCAACTATAAAAGGTAAACAAATAATTATAACCGTTCAAATGCGAGTCGGACCACGCACTTGAACTTTCCCAAAAGTTAAACAACCCAGCTTAAGGGCCATCCATAAATTACGTCACACGAATTTCACAATTTTTGACCCCTCCCCCGTCCTTGTCACAGCTGGTCACATTAGTGAGAGCCCCCCTACCTACTGTGATGTCACATATTTTGCAATGTTATGTAGACAGAGTTGCAACTATTTTTTAAGTTATTCTTTAGTAGGTATGTAGTTTAAATTTAGTGTTGTAATATTTAGATATAAAATATTATATTTTGAAAAAATGTGATGTCACAAAATTTGGACCCCCTCCCCGCCCCTTGTCACAAAATGTCACACTTCGTCGAACCCCTCCCTCCCCCTTAACGTGTGACGTAATTTATGGATGGCCCCTTGAATTTATTCTGAATTTTCCTAGTAGTGTAAAAGTTTGGGGGGGGGGGAGACATTTTTCACGATTTTGCACACGCATATCTCACAAGCAACATCAAAATAAGATAACTATCTTAGAACGATAACTCTCATATGAGTCTGCCAAAAATACGGCTCCACTTACTTACACATGCAAAGGTAAAATCACACGTAACTCATACACGCAACAAAAATTCATGAACGTTCAAAATCAACCTTATTTCATAGAAGTTAATATCTAAATATTAAATGTCTAAATCGAGACACGACGATCTGCACCGCGTAAAAAAAAATACACGTAGTGTCAACCATAAATCATGTTTTTTTTTATGAATTGATGAATGAACGAGCTGCACAAACTTTTATAGCCCCGCGCCCTTGCACAGAGTTTTCGTGGGGCCATTTTTTTGATTGAGTTACGTTTCTTGTTATCTTATTTAAATTTTTAGCAATAACTATATCATTTTGATGGACCTATCTAATGATATCGCACATGCATAAGTGTGCATGATGTGATAGGGGGCGAGCCTATCGCCAAACCGGGTAACAATTCCAGAATCCGAGCTGGGTATTGGGTTTTTCTATTACGAAATGCTCAGTATCAGCCCGTAGTCTGGAATTGGTGCCCGGTATGGCAATAGGCTCGCCCCCTATCACATCGTGGGACGGAGATACGCCCGGCGAAATGTGGGTGTACTGGTTACACCTCTGCCTACCCCTTCGGGGATTACAGGCGTGAGTGCATATGTATGTAATACCAATAATAAGTAGGTACTGTGTAGATCTTATTTCGATCAGAATAGAGGAGAAAAATAACACAGCCTTTTTAGATAATCATTTTAATATCCACAGGTAAACGCAAGTCTACGAATGTTCCGTCATTCAATGCCCCACCCAGTAAGAATAAACTTATTGATAAAAAATTATATATAAATCGTATAAAAGGAGATCACACTATAACAAAATATGAACAAAAATTACAAAAATCAACGGAAACAACGGACCTCAAAAACAACGACGAATTTATAACTTTTTTGGAACAACTTCAAACAGCTGTGTCAAACAAATTAACTGAATTAAAAACAATAAAAAACACACCCAAAGAGCAAAATACAGAAACACCTTTTTTAAATCGGTCTAAAAAGGGAAATGACGATGTTCCGCCAGAATTTAATGAAAATGATACAAAATGGACACTGAAGTACCAGAATTCAGGGTCGGGCCTACAGGAACTCACACCGGGCTCCGGTGTGTACGTTATAAAAGATCAAGCTGTCCACATTGCCGAAGCAGCCAACTATGAAGAACTTATCCAGATTTTAATGAGAAATGTGTTCAGTGAAAATGCATTAGCATACTGTACCTTAGAACGCACAAATAGACGACTACACCAGAGGGCGGTTAGTGCGTTGTTATACTACGTTATAAGTGTTGGACACGTTAAGAGATGGGACGAAGTAAGCATAATCGAACTTAAGCATATCATGCGCCAAATATTACAGTCAAAGAAGAATATGTCAAATAAGGCAGGTACAAAGACTTAATACAAGACAAGCAGCGCGGTACATAGAAATTGTACCCCTAAGTTAACTCAATATTACCATCTCGCTTACTCTCAACCAGAATCCCTATCGCGTTCACTGCCTGTGAGCTGTCAAACTCCCGCGTTATGTGACGCAATTTTACTTCTAAAGTCTAAACAGCCCGTCTAGTAATATACATTAAAGTGTTTGGTCACCATGAGACGAGATAGTGGCCAAACGCGTCTATTTATTTATTTAGTCGCATCAAAATCGTAAAACCAGAAAAAAACAAACCCATGCCAATTATTACAATAATTATAGTTGCAAACAATATAAACAGCTTTCTACATAATTATAATTATTATTATATATACTTATATGCATTGAATTTAACAAATTAAGCGATAAATCCCCTGGTATCCACGGTGTCCATGGGCGGCGGATTATGTATCCATGGCGGCGGTGATCACTTACCATCAGGTGACCCGCTTGCTCCGATGCCACCACTTTCATAAAAAAAACCTTAAAATTACGAATTAAAAGAAAGGGAAGTATGTCGACTAAATAAAAACAAGATTAGGTATGTACCTACCAAATGAGATTGCATTGCTAGGACATAAATAAAGCAGTTTCTTTTTTATCGAACGAGTAACATCGGTATACTCGAATTGTAACTTTGGACATCACTAAATGATAACAGCTGAGCATATGCTAATAATTTCGGGAGTTTTGGCGGGAATTCTGACAGTGCGGTGGCTCTCATGTTTTAATTATTTCCTAAACTGGTTTAAAGTTGTGTTTGCTGTATAAAAGTGCTGTGGTTTTGTGCAATAATCCTTAACGCTGATGAATAGTGTATGGAAACATTGAAATAAGTGAATTTAGGTGATTTTTGACCAATGGTATCGATCGACCTTGTGCGTTCGATCCGCTTGAAGAAAGTCTTCTAATAAGCATTGAACTGAAAGGAATTAACACCAAAACTCCAAGACCTTGAAATCGGCCACACCCCCGTTTCATCATTCTTGAAAATATAAGAAAAGAATATAACTAATGACTTGGCAGCATGGTCTCTGATCTTAGCCGGTTCCTTAAGGAACAAAAAAAAGCTATTAATTTCGCTCATGCACGTCTCATGCACTTCAATTAATTTAAAAGGATGTGATAGGTCTTGTCAATTATAACAAACGAGTGATTAAAATTTGCGTGAAGTTTTAGTTTTATTTTGATAAGATCTGTTACATAAACACATAAACACACTGCCTGACAGTGTTTATGTAACGACCCTTAAATATGACCACACATATCTGTAACACGTTGTAGAAACGCGCAGCTGAGTTGACGCGATGGAAAAATCCGTTTTTGGATTTTGCAGTCTAAGGAGTAAGGGGGTGACTCTTTGATAATAAATAATAACAATTAACATTAAATAATTAATGAAATATATGAATGATTCAATGTTATGTCAATTAAATTTAATTAGTAATTAGATATGAAATTTATACATATTTATTACATTTATACATTTATCTTAAAGATAAATGTATAAATGTATATTATAATTGAACTTACCTTAAATTACCGGACCAAAAACAAGCCCACTGAGTTTGTCTAGCTGGATCTTCTCAGGACTGGGTCGCGCCACGTAAAATCCAGTGGTAAAGTAAGCCCACTGAGTTTGTTTCGCCGGATCTTCTCAGGTTGGGTCGTTTTGGATCCGGTGGTAGTTTTAAAACACGTGCCGTTTCGGTAATGCCTATAGTCCATATAGACCCATAAAAAAAGAAGAAATAATAATAATACTTTCTTTCTTCTGGACTATTCCATAATAAATATATTGTAAAATTTATAGTTGCGCAGTGTATTGTGACGATGCTATGTATGTTATGTATACATTCGTTGATATGATTTCTATACATAAGTTTGTTTATTTTGTACTGACTTGTCATAAGCGCTATTTTAATTGCCTACATGATTAATAACACTATTTCATTTCAACTTTTCATTTTCAATAAATAAATGAATACGATTTAAGTAATTGTAATTGAGTATGATTTAACCATTAAGTTAATTAATTTTAAAAGTAGCTGTTATTTGACATTTTCTTCCAGAAAGTACTTAATATATCAGAGCGTCTCTTTTATATTTGATCATGTCATATTTTATTACCTAAGTAGCATTTAGTAGGTAGTGAACGAGACGCTAAGTATGTTATATAGATTCAAATGTAACGGGCATGTGATTCGAATAGACTTTCAACAAAAATAAAACAGACAAAAAAACTAAATAGCTAAAAATAAACAATTTTAAGTCATCGAACAATTGTGAAGTGCTATTTTTACTATTTTTAGTGACAGAATCATCCAAATCGGACCACAATTAGCCGAATTATGCGTGGTTAAACAAACAAACAAAATAAACGCGTCAAATTTAGATCTACCTCCATTTTTTTCGTGCGTAAAAAATAACACATGTAGGTATGATGAATTGCGTAGGATTGGAATTTGTTCCCAATTTTTTTGTCAGGTTCGATAAAGACTTCTAAGAGTTATCTCGGGCCGGAAATAAACTCTGCGAGCTGTCAGACGTAGACACTGGATAACACATTAATTAAAACACGAGTTGTTTTTAAGCTTTTATGGATCAATCCAAAATATTAATTATTTTGGACGTTTCCATAATAAAAATATACATCCACAGACTCACGCCTGTTTCTCATTAAGGTAGACAGAGACAACGGATAAACAAAACTATTGTAAAATTCAAAGATAAATAAATAGATTGACACCCGAATACTGTAACACAACTCAGGCATTAAGACCGTTTTAAACTGTTAAGTGCCTCCTATCTGTAATTTTTTTTTATCCTAGCTCGGCAAAGTGACTATAATACGCTGCACCTGAATAAGTAATAATACGCTAAGAATAAGTAGCCATTAGATTGTCGTTGAGTAAGTTGCAGTATTCGCGCGTTAGTGTAATTTCTTAGTGTACATACATACGCACTCACGCCTGTAATCCCCGAAGGGGTAGGCAGAGGTGTAACCAGTACACCCACATTCGCCGAGCGTATCCCCGTCCCATTATGTGATAGGGGCGAGCCTATATAAGATTAACCCTAAGTTAAATATTATTTTAAATACTCTGAATTTTTATTATTTCCATTAATATGTAGATCTGATAGTGTAATTTCTACATTTTGTACGTTTTTAATAAATCACAGTACTCGTACGTATAAACGATTAGTTTTATTTCATGTAAATAAATATACACAGAGTACCCTTTAATATTATACTAGGATAATGGACAGTAGACGAGTAACCGGCTGTGAAGCGAGAGGCCGCGCGATCGATTCCCGTACCGAGACACATTGTTGTATGACCCACAAATATTTGTTTCGTGTCGTTTGAAGCTGTAAAAGCAATAGGTATATGCTAACAGCACAAACCCATTCGAAAAAAAAACAGCGAAATAAAACGAATTGTGAATAAATATGTTTTTATATATAATACTTAACAATAACTATCGACAGTGCGACACGCCGACTCTTTCTTACACGTTCATAGTACATACAATAAACACAAGATCAAGTCTTAAGAGAACACGAGTCGGCTGGAATCCGTTAGTGGGCGGGGTCAAAATGCATGCTATCGCACTCTAACATCGCGCGGCGTGAAGAGTTCGAATGAAATACATAATATTTGTTTATTATGATACTAGCCCTGTATTATACACGTCCCACTGCTGGGCACGGACCTCCTCTCTACTGAATGAGAGGGGTCAGGCCTTACTCCACCGCGCTGGACTAATGCGGGTTGGCAGACTTCACATACGTTCCAAATTCTTATGAAGAACTTCTCAGGTATTTCAGTTTCCTCACGATGTTTTCCTTTACTGTTAAATCAAGTGATAATTGACAATTAATACACACATAACTTAGAAAAGTCAGAGGTGTACGCACTTGGGGCTGGTTTCGAACGTGTGAATTTCGTCTCGACAGTCCGGTAGCACTCCCAGCTGAACTATCACTGCTAATTTTGGATTATGTAAAAAAATTACACGTATTTCATACTTAAAATGAGACACCAAACCCAGCAAGCTGTAATAGATTAAGTTTTTTTGTATTTATTTTGAAATCGATCGCCGAAAATTTTATGAATAGACTTTGGGATTGGGGTGTTCATTAAATAACTATAGAATATATAGATTCAAAATTTAGTAATTTAATGTTCTCAATAAATAAACTATGCCTGTATCAGTTTAGTTTTGGAGGTTTTGTACTTTTTTATTAATAAGCAGTGATAGCTCAGCGGGGAGTGGTATGGACTGTCGAGACGAAATTCACACGTTCGAAACCAGCCCCAAGTGCGTACACCTCTGACTTTTCTAAGTTATGTGTGTATTAATCGTTAATTATCACTTGCTTCAACGGTGAAGGAAACCTGCATACCTGAGTAGTTCTTCATAAGAATTTCGAAGGTATGTGAAGTCTGCCAACCCGCATTAGGTCAGCGTGATGGAGTAAGGCCTAACCCCTCTCATTCAGTAGAGGAAGCCCGTGCCCAGCAGTGGGACGTGTATAATACAGGGCTAGTATTGTATTATTATTATTATGTTACTTTTTAACGCCCAAATTAGCGTGTAAATTTGTGCCGAAATATGGATTTTTCGACACTCCTAACTTTCAAATTACTTTTTATTTCACAATTATGGTTCTATACAAGCATTGATAGCTATGAGATAAATCAATATAACTCATAATTTTCGACGTGCGATGGCAGTTAGTAGAGTGATTACCCCACAATCTTTGTATGGAAAAAATACCGACTAGCGTACACTTAAGGCAAAGTTTCACTCAAAGATGCCTTAATGCGAGGCATCACAAGGGTTGAATTATTATTATTATGAAATAAGATATATTAGGGTCGATAATAAAACAAATAGTACTATATCTTATCCCTTTGGATGAGATTTTCTGATGACACGCGAGGACACAGAAAACTGTCATAGACCAGAAAGCCAATTCTCGTAATTTTAAATGTTCAAAATATCATTCCGATCTAGTCTCAGCGTCAAGAAAGTTGCAAATGGCATTCTCTTAAACCAATAATCAACGTCAAATGTGAACATAGATCGTAATGAGATTGAATGTAGAATAAAAGTTGACTGAAGCCAAAACGGTATAATGCTACTGCTAATGCTAGGTGCATTTGACATTGATTATTGGTTTAAGAGAATGCCATTTGCAACTTTCTCGACGCTGAGACTAGATCGGAATGATATTTTGAACATTTAAAATTACGAGAATTGGCCTTCAGGACGCATCGTCATATTTTTATTTTCAATATTCATAACGGGACGTGAATGAGACATTTCTGTTAAATTCTTGCCTCAGTTGTGCAATAACTCTCTGAATCTAATAAAGATAAACGGTAAGTTTCATTTGACTGATTATTAAAAGAGTATTTTTATATTTTATTTCGATTGAAAAGTCAACAGTATTAAGAAATAACGTATAGTATGGTTGGCAACCCTAGCGTTGGTTTTTTCTCAAACCGAGGCACCTCGCATTGAGGCAGATTAAAAGGACATTGGATATTTTGTAGTGATTATACACTGTGTTTAATAAATTACTTTTAATTACAATATTTAATATTCCTTGTGTAAAGCAATGAAACTTGCCAAGGTAAGCTTCGTTACTTCATATGAGAAATAAATGACTCTTAATGAGTAACTTTGAACTTTTTAATAAATCATAGGACTAACTTTAAACTAGGTTTAACTTACTGCGGTATACTGTTTATACTGCGGTATACTGCGGTAACACATATAAACCTAGTTTAAACTATATTTTCTAAGGCCCCTAGTGTATTATGGCCAAAGAACATATCTTATTCATAAATGGCCAAACATTTTCTCTTATTTTTAAGCCGGTGTTTTAATTAATCTGTATTTTGTCTTTTATATCATTATTTATACATTGATAATAATTCGATTAATTTATAAAAAAAACTTACGTCATTTTGGGTTACTTTGACCGGTAACTTTGGTAGAAATGGGGAAATTAAGGACTCGTGAATATTTAATACCGCTCTGAACCTAGACCCTTTCGGGCCACCAATGTCAAAGTTACCTTCAATGTCAAAGTTACCTGCAATGTCAAAGTTACCCGCAATGTCAAAGTTACCTTCAATGTCAAAGTTACCTGCAATGTCAAAGTTACCCGCAATGTCAAAGTTACCTTCAATGTCAAAGTTACCCGCAATGTCAAAGTTACCCGCAATGTCAAAGTTACCCGCAATGTCAAAGTTACCTTCAATGTCAAAGTTACCTGCAATGTCAAAGTTACCCGCAATGTCAAAGTTACCTTCAATGTCAAAGTTACCCGCAATGTCAAAGTTACCCGCAATGTCAAAGTTACCCACCAACAGCCAGTTCAAGTATCTAACAAATTTGTAATGAATGTATCGCTACTGTCGACCAGTTTTATCTTACAATTAAATATATTTTTAATATTTTATACATTCCGTTTAAATTACAATATGTATTCATTTTATTATGGAATTACGCAATTATATAGCGGCCTGTGTGTTTGTATGTTTTATATATTTACAAATAAATCGAAAAAGTGTTAAAATGCGCTACATTAAAACACGCCACTTGTTAGTCGGATAAAAATATAAAAAAAACTAAAAAAAAAATTACCAACAAACAGACACGCAAACCGCTTTAACACTATAATAATATCTACAAAAAAAAAATAACATTTCATAAACAATACAATTTAGTGTTCAGTCTTGCAGCTCCGTGACGTACCCGGGTTCGGTTCCAGAAAGTTTGAAAACAATTTTTTTTTTACAACCATTTAGACCTTTTTTTTGTCAAAAACTAACCTTCTGGAACGGACGCGGTGTTTTTTTCTTCATTTTTTTTTATCAAAAATTCTCGATTTTATGGCAAGCTATGTAAAACAAAGCGGGCTGCAAAAGTTATAATGTGTTTACACTTGTCGGATTGGCAAAATTAGAAATTATTAACTATTCAAGTAAATAAAAAAATAAAAAAGTATTTTTTTATTTTGACAGCATAGGTCGGCAAACGAACAAGTGAGTCATCTGATAGTAAGTACCCTCCGCTGTATGAACACCCAAAAAATGGACAATTTGCAGACCTTAAAACGAAGGAATTATTAAGGGATTGTGAAGGGAGGGGATATGGGACTCCGGATATCTCACTGACCGTACGAAACGCAGCAGCAAGCTGCTACTTTACGTCGGTTTTCTGTGAGACAGTGGTAACGACCTGGTGAAGCCGACCCACTCACGCTGTAGACAAAAGTGTCTACAGCGTGGGTGTACCACTAGTAAGGTGCTGATTAAAATTATAATATTTTCTTCCGAAAGCAAGTGTAACCACACTGCAATATAGTTTATAAACAGTGATCAAATATTTTAATATGCCGTTACTAGCATTTGCGGTTTTCAGGGTTTCGTACATGAAGGGTGTCAACTGAAACCTATTGCAGAACCTTTTTTTAATGGAAGCTTCGTTTTCCCTAAATTTTAAAGGCTTTTTCATAAAATTAATGAGAAAAATATTGAGTATATTTATTAATTCAATGTATGCACCCCGAATGATAATAAACGACATAATATAATGACCGGCACGAATCGTGAACACAGAGCAGTAGTGGCGGCAGTATAAAATAAATAAATACACGTCCAACAGTCGAACACATAGTCCTGACTCCACGCTAGGTTAATCTGTATCGTGGGTATCAGGAACTACGAGGGACTTGCCAACCCACAACACCCAGACACGAAACAAATATTTGTGGATCACACAAACATTTGTCTCGGTATGGGAATCGAACTCACGGCCTCTCGCTTCGCAGCCGGCTACACGCCCAATGCGTCACGGATAAACAACGAACCATTCGCGTGAAACGACGGTCGCTCCGCGCTTCTTCAATCCGCCAATGAGAACAATGTTCACGTTTCATGCCGGTACTTGTAACGTACATAATATACAATATACATAATATTAACTTCATATACATATCAACTATATTATAAAACTATCTATACATTTGAGAAATCAGTTCAACGCATTGGTCAATGAACTTTTATAATTAACGATTCGTTGGCGTAACTGAGGGTAGACAGAAGAGTAACACAAGTCTAGTACTACAACGGTTACAGACAGACCTTAAAGGAAAGGGATAATTAAGGGATTGGGAAGGGGAAGGAGATTTGGGCCTCCAGATATCTCACTCACCGTACGGAACGCAACAACAAGCTGCTACTTTACATAGGTTTTCTGTAAGACGGTGGTAACGACCCGGGCCAGCCGGCCCATACATGCTGTAGACAAAAGTGTCTACAGCGTGGCTCTACCACTTAAAATATCTTACTGTGGGGTCAGGACTCTGTGTGATTGATCATTCTATTTATTCTCAATTATGCAACGAATCATGTATGGAACGTCCTACGAAGATGACTATGTAGGCCTTACACGATCTACATGCTTCTACTTCGAAACAAGTTGATTTGAGAGTACCTGATACATTTATACCAGACTATTACTGTAAATACAGAATATATACAACGTGTTACAGATAGGTGTGGTCAGCTGTTCAAGATACGTGCCGGTTCCTGTAGTAACATTAAAGTAGTTCCTCATCTTCAAATTTTTTACATTATTTTATATACAATCATGAGTAGTACGAGAAAGAAAACATTTTTGCGAATACAGAACCTAAAATAGTTGAATTATGAGGCTGCAACTAATATTTTAAATATTAGTATAAATAAGGGCGCTTAATGGGAACATCTCACTATCTCCCTCGCACGCGTTCACCGTAACGGCGGTGACGTCAAATTACATGTCGTGCATAATTTTTCCTTAATTTGACAACTATTGCCACCAGATTGAAAAGGATTCTAAGGATTCAAGTTTATTTGACCGGATTGATAAAAAACATACATACATATACATACATACATACGCACTCACGCCTGTAATCCCTGAAGAGGTAGGCAGAGGTGTAACCAGTACACCTACATTTCGCCGAGCGTTTCTCCGTCCCTTATGTTAAAGGGGGCGAGGCTATCGCCATACCGGGCACAAATTTCCAGACTCCGGGCTGATACTGAGTATTTCGTAATAGAATAACCCAATACCACTTTACCAGACTCGGGGATCGAACCCTAGACCTCAGCGTTGGCCTCAATCGTAACGCGTACGCATTACAACTGCGCCACCGAGGCAGTTATAAAAGACAATAATATATATTTTAGTAAAAATAAAAAATTTAGTCAACTACGCCATTATAAAGTCTGGTACAAAAGTAAGGTAGACAGAGAAGTCGCACTCCGTAACTTCCGAAGTAGAAAACAGAAGATCGATATGACGTCCGCATTCTTAACAACTATATATTATTTACATATGTTGATATCACTATGTACTGAGTTTCAGGTTCGATTCTCGACTCGTAGTTTCCAAAATATTTTTACTTTAACAAAATTATTTTACGTTTAGGCAGAGGGGAACAGGGAATTATTGAATTCTAGTTGAGTAAGCGAGATAGTAACTTTGAGGGGGGCTGACGAGTTGCGGCGAATTGACCGTAACTTAGTGCACATTTTCAACGTACCGCATAGCCGGTATAGTACATACATTGAAGTATAAACATACATTTTCCGAGGGTAGAAATGTATATACATACGCACTCACGCCTGTAATCCCCGAAGGGGTAGGCAGAGGTGTAACCAGTACACCCACATTTCGCCGAGCGTATTTCCGTCCCTAATGTGATAGGGGGCGAGCCTATCGTCATACCGGGCACAAATTCCAGACTCCGGGCTGATACTGAGCATTTTCGTAATAGAAAAACCCAATACCACTTTACCCGACCCGGGGATCGTACCCGTGACCTCAGCGCTGACCTCAATCGTAACGCGTACGCATTACAACTGCGCCACCGAGGCAGTAGAAATGTATTTTCCATATATTCTGAATGCTATAATTTAGAAAACTATTTAAAACTCAAGTACATAGTGATTTAAATCAACAAAAATGCCACGTTATGGCTTTGCGTACGTCACGTTATGAGATCAGTGTCGGTTTGAATCCACGGCGCGTGGGACCAAACCTTGAGTTTGGTTCCAATGATGACTGATTTGGAATCACTTTCGACCAAAGACTTTAATGTATACTACTATACAAGCTGCGCTGTACATAGAAATTGTACCACTAAGTTACGGTCAATTGACCGTAACTCAATATTACCATCTCGCTTACTCTCAACTAGAACCCCTCTCGCGCTCCATGTCTGTGAGTTGTCAAACTCCCGCGTTATGTGACGTAATTTTACTTCTAAACAGCCCGTCTAGTAGTATACATTTAAAGTGTTTGCTTTCGAGTCACATTTGGGACCAAACTTCGTGTTTGGGTCTAACGACGTTACTTTTGGTGCCACTTTCGTCAAGTTTGAATCATTTTTGGGACCAATTTGACAGACTTATTGGCATTTTTTCGCAAAAAATAACTCGAAAAACAATCTTAAATTATACATTGGTCATTAAAATTGTATACGTCAAAGTGGCTCCATCTATTAATTAGTATAGTAAGCACCACTTCGAGTTGTCGACGCTAGATGGCGTTATAATAAAATTACACATCGAACGTTCAGAGACGTTCGAATGTCATTTAACATCGCAATGAGAGTTAACCAGTCATCCCGGGCGGTTTACCGGTAATTCTATAGTAGAATTATCTAAACGTCAGTGTATTTTATGGCATAATAGATCTTATTATTAATACATTAAGTCTCAAATTTGAAGGGCAGGTCGAGTGTAGTGTGGTCGGTAATAAGGTTGAATTCTGCCTGTCAAATCGGTTTACCGGTAAACTGCTAGGACAGAATAGTTAACCGATGTATGAAGTTAAATTATCTATTATACACATCAAAATAAGATAACTAGAACGATAACTCTCATATGAATCTGCCAAAAATACGGCTCCACTTACTTACACATGCAAAGGTAAAATCACACGTAACACTCATACACGCAACAAAAATTAATTAACGTTCAAAACCAACTTTATTTCATAAAAGTTAATGTCTAAATATTACATTTCTAAATCGAGATACGACGTTCTGCACCGCGCAAAAAATTAGACGAATTAAGTGTCAAATAGAGATCATGAATATTTTTTTATGAATTGATGAATGAACGAGCTGCACAGACTTTTTTGGTCCGTCCCCTTGCACAGAGTTTTGGTGGGGTCATTTTTTGCTTGAGTTACGTTTCTTGTCATCTTATTTCGATGATTATACAATACTACGGCTTAAGTTGTGCGATTCGACAGTCTTCGTTTATCATCGGAAACACGAAGGGCAATGATGATCCAATATAAAGTATGTAAGGGAAACGCTTCCGAAAATTAAGAGAGGTGGTTGTGCTGGTGATTACAGACACGATACCGCTAAAAATATCACGAAATGAGTGGTGGTTTACGAGTTGTAGAGCCACGCTGTAGACTATTTTGTCTACAGCATGTATGGGCCGGCTCGTCCGGGTCGTTACCACTGTCTCACAGAAAACCGGCATAAAGTAGCAGCTTGCTGCTGCGTTTCGTACGGTGAGTGAGATATCCAGAGGCCCAAATCTCCCTCCCCTTCCCAATCCCTTATTATCCCTTTCCTTTAAGGTCGGCAACGCGCCCATGATTCTTTTGTATTGTGGGCGTACATGGGCGGTGGAGATCGCTTACCATCAGGTGACCCACTTGCTCGTTTGCCGGCCTATACTATATTAAAAAAAAAAAACAACAGTTATTTATTTCATTTCGTTAAAATCTTATATATTAAATTCTCGTGTCACAATGTTCGTTCCCATACTCCTCCGAAACGGCTGGACCGATTTGAATGAAATTTTGTGTGCATATCGGGTAGGTCTGAGAATCGGCCAACATCTATTTTTCATCCTCTTAAATGTTAAGGGTGGTCCATCCCTAAATTTTATTATTTATTTTTTAGACAATTTTATTTGTTTTTATTTTTTTATGATACAGCATTAAAAAATACATACCACCCTAAATGTTCAACCCTCTACGATCAACCCCTATTATTTTATAGCGACATTAGTATTTTTGTCAAGCGCGTTTCTCACCGGGGGCGCCCACTAGGCTACTTTAAGGAAATAGGCATTCACGCGGGCGGAGCCGCGGGCAAAAGCTAGTAATATGTAAAAAAATCGCTGGTAAAAAAGTCAGTTGACGCTCGGGGTTAACGGCTGTTAAATGCACGACATAGAAACAGGTTGACGTCATTTAACGTTTTTAGTGGTATCAAGTTTGTAATCATCAGCAATACCATCTGCCCTCGTTTTCGGAAGCGTTTCCCTTACACCCTGTATAATGTATACGTACCGTGATGACGTCACTGTACGTAGTTTAAATTGTCACGCGTTAGTCTAACAGATTTGTCATATCTATAAAAAAATATCGATTATATTATCCGTGATCTGTGGGCTTTATATGAATCCGGTATTATTCTAGCATATTTTTTCGCACATTTTTGGTCCGCCCTAATAGGTGGGACGCTAACTGACGTAATTAACTTTAACTGTCAATTAGCAATTAGAATCAATTGCCAGAAACGTCAATAGGGTAGTTGCCACTGTTTTTATTTAGCACCGTAATGGCCATGCCGATTAAAGCCGTCAACTATTTTTCAGTCATTTAAAAATCATCGACGTTTTAACGGCTTATAATTTCTTTATTTTTCGTCGGATTTATGCAATTCTTTCGATAATCGATTTTGGATAACATAATTTGTTGATTAAAATGGTAAAAAAACACGAATCAACTGCACTATTAACGTTATTTCTGTACTCAATAACCGAGTATACATTACAGAGGTTATGTTTACGATCCGGTAGTGTCGGGAAGTTCACTGTCACATTGATGTCACTAGCAAGTGTTTAGTTCCGTGGTACTCGCCTGTACCCCACTGGTGGGCGTGTCCCACCGCTGGGCGTGGCTCACGCGTAGTTATTGGGACTGTGGCCGCGCGATGTCGATCCTGAACCGCCGTACGACGGATCCAGTCTGCGGAAAATCACATTTTATAATTTTTGCCGTTTTTATACAACATCATTATATTTTTTTGCATAATTATATTTAACGTAAATTAAAAAAAAAAACAGAAAAAGAGACTTTTCCCCATTTTTTTTTAATCAGTATTTCCAAGAACCATGGAATCTGTTTCTTGAATATTTTTTTTATAAAAAAATATTAAATACAAAAAGAATTGTAACATTGGTCCACACTTGATGGAGATAGCGCGTAACAAATATGTGAGCTGTCTATTCCTATTTTTTAACTCTCAACAAAAAAGAAGGGAGATATATATTTCACCCCTTTGTATATATGTTTATCTGTAGGCCTAGTACGAGTTACAAATATGTGCACAAATTTCGAATTCGTATAAAATTACTATTGACGAAGTGTCAAACTAGTAATTCATACGGTAATAAAGGAAAGAATCGATTGAAAACAAATTTCATATTCGACTAATCATACTAATATTATAAATGTGAATGTAAGTTTGTTTGTTACGCTTTCGCGCGAAAACTACTTAACCGATCATCATGAAACTTTGTACACATATTCTTGGAGGTATCAGAAGTAACTAAGGATACTTTTTATGACAAAAAAAATATCTATTTGTTTGTTACGCTTTCACGCCTAAATATCTGAACCGATATTAATGAATTTTGATGTAGAGATAGATAGGACCCTGGAGACGGTTATCCGCTTTTCAAAGCTTGAGAATTGATAGCCTCCTCCTTTTTTGAAGTTTGTTAAAAACAAGTAAGTGTAGTAAATATTTACCTATAGTCATGTCTGTACAGCGAGTAGTCATGTCTCTGAAGTCGGCGTGGTGATGGACTCGCGGTGGGAGATCTACTCTCACCCACACCACCACCACCACCACCACCACCAGCACCAGCAGCAGCTCCCAACACGGGGAGTCTGCCACCCTCACCGCCCACCACACCCACGGCACTGGCACGACTCACTGTCGACAACATAAACATATAAAAAAACAACTTATTGTATTCTTTTATAACAATTTCAATGAAAAAACAAATATTAAAAAAAAAACAAGAATGTAATACTTAAATAAACGAATGTTTTTT
This sequence comes from Mimas tiliae, assembly GCA_905332985.1. Taxonomy (NCBI): domain Eukaryota; kingdom Metazoa; phylum Arthropoda; class Insecta; order Lepidoptera; family Sphingidae; genus Mimas; species Mimas tiliae. Next base: position 307,774 of record HG995266.1, on the reverse strand, counting down.
TTGAGTCAAGTAAAAAAATAAAGTGACGTAAAAGAATGGGTGTAAATATGAAAGTAAACTTTTTTTTCATGTTTCGCCATTTTTTTTGTAGAGTATCGTTAATAGAACGCAATGACATAATGTATGGGCAGACGTTGCGCATGCGCAGGGTCATTCACAAAATATATTATAAAATAATTTTGAAGTAATAATAATATAGTATGAATATGACGTGCCTGTCAGTCTGGGGGGCGTGTGTAGATCCCTGCCGGGGGGTCCGGTGGGTCCGGGGGGTCCGGGGGGTCCGGGGGGTCCGGGCGAGGAGCCCGCGCGCGCCGCCGCGCCCGCATGCCGCGCGCCGCTCCGGCCCCGACCACCTCCACCGCTACACCCACCCTCTAACGACGAGTACGCTGCAACAATAATACTTGTTTCTATCCACTTTTTTAATAGCATAGGCCGGCCAGCGAGCAAGCGGGTCACCTGATGATATCCACCGCCCATGAACGTCTACAATACCAAGAGAATCGTGGACGCGTTCGCGACCTTTAACCTTTAACCTATGACAGCAATGGCCCGCGAAATTCAATTTAGTTTTGCAAAAAAAAACCTAAATCCTTCGATTAAATATGGATAAAAATGATTATACGCAAACAATCACAATGATAACTATATTATAAATATAATATATGTAAACCATAATATGCTTACATACGCACTCACGCCTGTAATCCCGGAAGGGGTAGGCAGAGGTGTAACCAGTACATCCACATTTCGCCGAGCGTATTTCCGTATCTTATGTGATAGGGGGCGAGCCTATCGCCATACCGGGCACAAATTCCAGACTCCGGGCTGATACTGAGAATTTCGAAATAGAAAAACCCAATACCACTTTACCCGACCTGGGGATCGAACCCGAGACCTCAGAGTTAGCCTCAATTGTAACGCGTACGCATTACAACTGCGCCACCGAGGCAGTATAATATGCTTCTAGAGTTAATTAATATCCAAAATGACTAATCTGAATAAAAATTCAGTTTTTTATTCTAATATCTTATATATAAAATTCTCGTGTCACAATATTAGTTACCATATTTCCCCGAAACGGCTCGACCGATTTGTATGAAATTTTGTGTGCATATCTAGGATATATATTATATTATAAGACAATAAGATTCTTATTTATTATTATTATATTATATTGATATATATTTTTATATATATCATGGTAGGTCTGAGAATCGACCAACATTTATTTTTCATATACCTAAATGATAATGGTGACCCACCCATAAATATTTTCATGTAAATTTTTATTTTTTTATAATGTGGCATTAAAAAATACATACAATCCTAAATTTCCACCCTTCTACCATCAACCCCTCTTTTTTTAATAGCGATATTAGTATTTTTGTCAAGCGCCGGGACTCGCTTGATGCGATCATCCCCCACGCCGCGCCACCGCTCGAGCCCACTACTACGACTACTGCTACTACTACTGCTACTGTTACTGCTACTACTACTGCTACTACTACTACTGCTACTACTACTGCTACTACTACTGCTACTGCTACTACTACTGCTACTGCTGCTACTACTACTACTACTGTCACTACTTTAATACAGGAAATAGGCATTCACGCGGACGGGGCCGCCCGCAACAGTTAGTTCAGTTTATAAAAGCTTATTGGTAATTTTGATCATTCAGGTATTTGAGGGTATTCATAGACAGTGGATATCATTTAGCATCAAACGACCCTCTGGTGTCCACAAAGACTTTAATACCATAGACGGGCTGTTCCGAAGTAAAATTGTGTTGCATACGCGGCCGGCGCGGCGGGAATGACGTCTAAGGCGTGGGAGCGAGAAGAGTTGAGAGTAAGCGAGATGGCAATATTGAGACGGCCGTTTTGTTTGGTATTAGTTTTCATACACATTAGATGAATGTTTCGATCAAAACCAAGAAATAATATAGTTACTTCCGTAAGATAACTTCAAATTGAATGAATAATATATGCACGTAAATAATGAACATGTTTTATGGGTCACAATAAACAATTCCGTGTTAGTTTATCGAATTTAACGTTCGCAGCTATTCAAACAACTGCTTTTGTCGCACTCTCGCGGGCGACCGAGTTGCGGTCAATTAACCGTAACTAAGTACGCAATTTCTTTGTACCGCACAGTTTTTTTTTTTTTATTAGATTGAATGAGAAGACGAACAGGTCGCTCGCCTGATGGTAAGCGCCACGCCTGCCCATAAACAGAAGCAACGCCACACAGAACTTTAAATAAAGCACTGCATGACACTGGACTGCGCTCGTCACCCCGAGACATAAGGTGTTAAGTCTCATAATGCCCAGTAATTACACTGGCTTCAATGTCCTTCACACCGGAACACAACAGTGCTTACACACTGTTGCTCGGCGGCAGAAATAGACGGCGCGGTGGTACCAACCCAGCCGGCCTCTCGCAAACGAGGGACCTACCACCTTGTAAACTTGTCTAGTAGTATACATTTAAAGTATTTGGGTGTCCATAAATCAATGACACCAATCTGTATACCACTACTCACCACGTATAACAGACAGTTCTATGGCGGCTCGGAGCTCGTCATCATCAGCTCTAGCGCGGAGACACGACATCGCCTGTACACACAAAATAAATATATAAATAAATACACGTCCAACAGTCACACACATAGTCCTGACCCCACACTAGGTTAATCTGTATCGTGGGTATCAGCAACTACGAGGGACTTGCCAACCCACAACACACAGACATGAAACAAATATTTGTGGGTTACACAAACATTTGTCTCGGTGTGGGAATCGAACCCACGGCCACTCACTTCGCAGCCGGCTACACGCCCACTGCGCCACGGATAAACTACGAACCATTCGCGTGAAGCGACCATTACCATTAATAATCATCAATCCGGCTCGAAGGACCAACATGATTTATATTCAGATATATCTCTATGATTATTATTGATTGATTCATATACTGCTTCCTCATTTTTTCCGTGTGCTTTATGAATAAACAGTTCTGTTTGTACCTTGGACTGAATTTATTTCTTGCGAATCCCTGAAGGTACGCTGATTCATTCACATTTACGCTAAAGTATGTGTGTGTGTGTGTGTGTGTGTGTGTGTGTGTGTGTGTGTGTGTGTGTGTGTGTGTGTGTGTGTGGTTTGTAAATACATAAAGTTACAAGTACATGTGTGACCTGCACATGTTCCCGATGATGATGTCGGTTGGTCGCCGACGCGTTGGCGCGCTGCGCTCGTGAACCTAAACAAACGTGTACATATTATATACTGGATGTAAAGGATACTCTTATAGAAACTAAACTTGACCGCTTAAGATACGCCCACGAGATATACCGTGGGCAAGAAAAAACCATTGTCTTAAGATAAGCCCAAGAGATAAAAGAAAAAAATCATTAATTTGATTTGATTGATCTCATTTAAGTTAATCTAATAAGTAGGTATTAGTCAATTTCTAAGAAAAAAAATGGATTGGTTGAGATGGAAATAAAGTTTATTATTATTATTATAGATACGCGCCCACGAGCTAAATGAAAAAACCATTGTCGATATCGACAAGTTTAGCGTTTGTATCGTAATGTTATAGAGAGTGATAAAATATATAAAAATAGCACACCACGAGACTGCAACTTTTTCTCGTGACGTGAATTCCGCCGGCTGGCGGAAAATTCACAAACATCCAAATTCTCAAGCATCCAAATGCACAAACATCCAAATTCTCAAGCATCCAAATTCACAAACATCCAACTTCACAAACACCCAAATTCTCAAGCATCCAAATTCACAAACACCCAAATTCTCAAGCATCCAAACTCACAAACATCTAGTAGTATACAAACAACTAACCTGGCCTAGGCGTGTGTGTGGCTCCGTCACCCAAATCCAATTGTAAAACAACACCACCGTAGTCTGTAAAAAAAACATAGAATCGTTATACAATAATACTGAGCTGTATATAGAGGATACTGAGACATATATAACAAGTACTGAGATGTATATAACATTAAGTTGTTCGTAGTGTGCTTATTTGTATACAGTACTACGATTTAATATATAAATATACGCAACAATTACACACATACTCCTGAATCACAAAATATACGAGTCTTGCGTCGTTGGTATCAACTACGAGAGACTTACGGTCTCACAACACCCAAAACCGATTTCTTATGTAACGTCGGGACTAAAATAAAATTAAACCGCGATAGAATCCGTATAAACTAGTTTTATTTCAACCCAAAACCGAGTCAAATATTTGTAGATACCACGTCCATTTATCTCCGTAGGAGAATTAAACCCACAGCCTCTCGTTTCACAGCCGGCTACTCGCCTGATAAGTCACGGAGACTGTATATATTAGTATCTATACTATATATTGTTGGTTACTGAACTGTATATGTTGAATACTAAACCGTACATAAACAATACCAAGGATTTATACACCATCACTAAGCTGTATATTCCTTTCTATACTGTATATATTCGATATTGAGCTGTATATATTCAATGCTGAACTGTAAATATTAACTACTGAGCTGTATATATTCGATACTGAGCTGTATATATTCAATACTGAGCTGTAAATTTTCAATACTGAGCTGTGTATATTCGATACTGAGCTGTATATATTCAATACTGAGCTGTAAATATTAACTACTGAGCTGTATATATTCGATACTGAGCTGTATATATTCAATACTGAGCTGTAAATATTCAATACTGAGCGGTATATATTCGATACTGAGCTGTACATACCGTTGCTGAGTGGATGGGCGACATAATGTGCCGATGATAGCGATGACAAGAGATGTGTATTGGCGTTGGGTGCCATCGCTACATCCGGTACCGCCGCAGATAGACGACCGCCCCATAGACTCTCCCTGTCATAGACAATACATGAGGATTTATTAGCGTTCATGTATAATTAGACCAACTTTTCTGTGAAGTGGAGAAAATAGGCACTACAGCCGCCATGTTCAAATTACATTCGATTGTCAACGTGTACTATCGGAATAAGATGACAAGAAACGTAACTCAAGCAAAAAAAAATACCCCACCAAAACTCTGTGCAAGGGGGCGGGGCTATAAAAGTCTGTGTAGCTCGTTCATTCATCAATTCATAAAAATTGATTCATGATCTCTAGTTGACACTTGATACGTGTAATTTATTACGCGGTGCAGAACGTCGTATCTCGATTTAGAAATGTAATATTTACACTTCAATAATATTTATTTGTATAGATTGGTTAAAATAAGATTATTATATTGTAAATTATGACGTTTTTAAGTGCCCAGTAGGGCCTATGAAAGTAGTTATTTTGATTTTGATTTTGCATAAGCACACAGTACCTGTGTCTCGCTGTTTCTGTAGACCTTCCCGGCACTTCTCTTCTGCAAGTACCCACTCTTGAGTTATCTAGAATAAAAAAAAATACCATAAACTCACGCATGTACTCCCGAAGGGGTAGGCTGTAGTAGGCTTCCGAAAATTTATCTTAAGTTGCCGCTTCACGTCGGTTTTCTGTGATACAGTGACACCAGCCCGTTCAAGCAGACAAATTATGTAAAAAAACTGTCCACAGCGTGGCTCTACCATTAACAAAATTAAGCAAAGTTGCCAGTTGCTTTTAATTTACCAGTAAAATATTTATTTTCTTAAAATTCCTAAATAAAAAAAAAACGTTTAAATATTTTTTTAGGTAATTTTTTTGTATTTCACCTGGCAACATTAACATAGGTGCAGTTACCTGTGTGCGCGTGCGTCGCGTGTACAGCGTGCGGCGCGCACCGACCTGAGCCCACCGACCTGACGGACACAACATTATATATCAAAATTAGCAACAATAAGGAAGGGAAAAGGCAAAGGGACAGCTGCCACCCTCCTCCCTGCTAGACTTTGGAAATACACACCAAATACGTATAATATAGCGTATCGATGATCCCGTACTCAAGGCTATTTTTTTAAATTATTATTATTATTATAATATATCCGGAAATCTTTTTGACGGGAAGATGGCGATACTCGAGAAACAGCAAAAAATGCCTTGTGAAGAGTTTTGTTTCCTCCCATACAGCCGATTTCTTCAAGACGGGCATCGATAAATTGCCACAGCGCTGGCAAAGATATATCGATACCACGGGTGTTTATAACATAAATAATAAAAAAAAAAGAAATATTTAAGTATTTATTTTATAAAGTATTTTGCATACAAAACGGCAATTTTGTAGGTAATTATATATCCCATACATGAGGTGACCCATTTATCCATTCAACAATTATATTTTGTAACATTAAAAGTATCGACAATCTTAATTAATTTAACGTTAAAAAATATCGTTTTTTTTTAACATTCGCGACATCACTGTAGATGTACAGTTTGTACACTTGAATGATGTGGAGTGCGTAGAGATAAAGTCATCGTATTTATAAGTAGTTAAGTTATTTATTGTTCTAAGTTATTACACGTTATGTTGGCGATTCCTTTCTCTATAGTAGTGCGGCGAAGTCCGCGGGTGTAATTAAATAATAAATAAATACACCCAACAGTCATACACATAGTCCTGACCCCACACTAGGTAAGCCTGTATCGTGGGTATCAGCAACTACGAGGGACTTGCGGTCCCACAACACCCAGACCCGAACCAAATTTCACAAATATTTGTCTCGGTGCGGGAATCGAACCCACGGCCTCTCGCTTCGCAGCCGGCTACTCGCCCGCTACGCCACGGAGGCTGTCACTGAAGCTATGTATAATGCGCGTACATAATATTTCAAGTCGTGCCGCGTCAGCAACACGTGTACAGTGGAAACTGTACATAAAAATACCGATATAACTTTCGTTAGTATTATCGATATTTATTTTTGTAACTCTGTAACGTTAATTGAATTATGTGTATCGACATAAAAATCGTAGTTTTTTGCATTAACATAAAAGTAATTAGTAACGTTACTAAAAAAAAGTATCGGTAATAGGGCAGTTTCCTATATTGAATTTTATATGCAAGAGAAAAATGATACGCAAAAGAAACCCTTTTATTAAAACATAACCCTTCAGCGTGGAAGCTGGACGTGAACCGCAGAGTCACAACTCCAAGGACCTTGACATCTGCCACCGTTGGTACTTTTTTTTTTTTTTTTGTTTGTTTGTTCCATAAGGAACCGGCTAAGGTCAGAGACCATGCTGCCAAGTCATTAGTTATATCTTTTCTTATATTCCAAGAACGATGAAACAGGGGTGTGGCCGATTTCAAGGTCTTGCTGGAGTTTTGGTGATAATTCCTTTCAGTTCAATGCTTCTTAGACGACTTTCTTCAAGCGAATCGAAAGCACAAGGTCGACAATACCCTTGATCAAAAATCACCTAAATCCACTTATTTCAATGTTTCCATACACTATTCATCATCGTTAATGATTATTGCACAAAACCACACCACTTTTATACAAAAAACACAACTTTAAACCAGTTTAGGAAATAATTAAAACAAGAGAGCCACCGCACTGTAAGAATTCCTGCTAAAACTCCCCGTTGGTACTGCTGGGAAGATCAAGTTCGAAGACCTTGACACTGAGTTCTCTCAGCAGGTAAGTCATGGATAAGCTAAGTTATGCCAAGGGTAGTTTCCTATATTGAATTTTATACATTATTTTATAAGCAACAGAAAATGATACGCAAAAGAAAGCCTTTTATTAAAACACAATTAAAATTGGTTTAGAAATGTGCCCGCAGTTATGACTTTAAATTTTGGTATGTGGAAAAGTGGGTGCGTAGTAGGGATATCTCACTATCTCGCTTGCACGCGTGCACCATAATGAACATTTTACTCAGTGACGTCAAAGTTTGCGTCGTCTGTCATTTGACAATTACCCCTTCTACAGGATTTGAATGGCTTTTAACTTATTTATTTTTGGTCCGATTTATAAAATTCTTTCTGCAATAGATTTTGAGTAACGCAACTTATTGATTTAAATATATAAAAAATCTAGTCAACTACCCTATTCGGTCCCTGTCACTGACCTGCAACAGTCTCCTGCAGTGTCACCATCCTGCCAGGCGTCGTCCTGTTGGCTGGAGTGTGAGTGATGCCGTTCTAGTCGCGGTGACTCCCACTCTTCAGTGTTGCGTTCCCTGGTAGGGATAAACATAACGCATGTACACCGGAAAGGGTAGGCTGTGGTTCAACTTGGATGTAATTTTAAAATAGTTAAAGATGATTTTTACAGGGGAGCTATAAAAATTAATTCTAGTTTTGAACGCGGTCATTCTATTCACAGTGAAATAAGAAAAATAACGGTTTTTATAGCATACCTCGGCAAATGAGCAAGTGGGTCATCTCATGGTAAGTGATCTCTGCCGCACATGTACGCCCACAATACAAAAAAATATGGGCGAGTTGGCGACCTTAAAGGAAAGGGATGATTAAGGGATTGGGAAGGGGAGGGGGATTTGGGCGTCCGGATATCTCACTTACCGTACAAAACTTAACAGCAAACTGCTACTTTACGTCGGTTTTCTGTGAGACAGTGGTAACGACCCGGATGAGCCGGCCCATTCATGCTGTAGACAAAACTGTCAACAGCGTGGCTCTAGCAAACTAGATAACCATCATATTTATTATACAATATGTAACAAAAACCCTGTCGTGCGTTTTAACTGTGATATCAGAAACGATATTCAAACGTAATGAAATAACGAAGCATACGAAAATTGGACTAAAAAAATAATCAAATTGAATTTTTAAACTTTATTGTTTTGAATTTTGAATTATTTTATTGTTTTTCCGTATTTCGATTGATTACCTCTGCAAGAGCGAGGTCTCTGAGCCAGAGCGAGATAGCAAGTTGCGGCGTCTACGTGCATCAAACGTGCCGAGCCACACGCTTCGTAAATACATACAGAAATTTAGATGTTAATAAAAAAATTTAAATATGTTAATTTTTGTAAGCTATCTGTGTAAGGATAATATCTCGCTTCAGTTTATTATTTATTTAATTTAACTATTTTTATTAAGCTGTCTATATGTCTATCTTCACGACCCTAAAAGGGCCGACAGGGTTTTTGTTACATACTGTATAACCCTTGACCTATGACAAGAAGCATAAGTAACCACAAGAATCACAAGTAAGCTCAAAATATAATGTGTTTAAACGCACCTGTCATTTTCGATGTCCGCCAACAATAATTCAGCACAGGAATCCGGCAATGACATTTCACGCACTGCACGTAACGCGATCTGAAAACAATCGATTGTATATAATGATAAGGGATATCCACACCCTCAAGTCCAGAATCAATATCGATATCGATATTAGATTTATCGATTTCAAATTACATTGTTATCAATAATTTACAAGGTGGTAGGTCCCTCGTATGCGAGAGGCCGTCTAGGTTGGTACCACCGCGCTGTCTATTTCTGCCGCCAAGCAACAGTGTGTAAACACTGTTATGTCCCGGTTTGAAGGACATTGAAGCCAGTAAAATTAACACCTTAAGTCTTGGGTTGACGAGCGCAGTCCCAGTGTCATGCAGTGCTTTGTTATTTAAAGTTCTGTGTGGTGTTGTTTCTGTTTATGAGCAGGCGTGACGCTTACCATCGGGCGAGCGACCTGCTCGTCTCGTAATTCAAGCTAAAAAAAAATAGTAATTTTCAAATCGCTAAAAATGTTACGTTATATATGAATGGTCGATATTGACAATTGTAATTATTAGATTGGTCCTTCGAGCCGGATATGTAATGTTTCATAGTTGTTTTGCATATAATACCTGTCTGTACACAGGATGTGTGTCAGTGGCATGCAGTGCAAGTGCCCTGGCCTGCGGCTGCGTGTGACACAGCTCGCGGACTCTAGCCCTGAGTGCGGCGAGTAGTGCTGGCTGTATACACATCGCGTCCGGTGCAGTACCACCACTGCCGCTGCTGCTGCTGACGCCACCACCACCGCCGCCCCCACCGCCCACGCCGCCCACGCCGCCACGAGCCGCCGCCACCTGACCGTCATGATATATACAACGTGTTATAGAACGGTGTGATCAAATTTACGTAACGTATAGTGTACGATATAAGTATTTCATATCCCATAGTACCAAATCTGATTGGACTAGGACATAAATAAAGCACTGCCTAGGTGGCGCAGTTGTAATAATGCGCGTTACGACTGAGACTGACGCTGAGGTCTCGGGTTCGATCCCCGGGTCGGGTAAAGTGATATTGTGTTTTGCTCAGTATCAGCCCGGAGTCTGAAATTTGTGTCCGGTATAACGATAGGCTCGCCCCCTATCACGTCATGGGACGGAGATACGCTCGGCGAAATGTGGGTGTACTGGTTACACCTCTGCCTACCCCTTCGGGGATTACAGGCGTGATTGCGTATGTATGTATGTATCAATAAAGCATCATCTTTTTCATCGAATGAGTAACATATAACAAGTCGAATATTGGACTTACAACTTATATTTATAAGCTTTTTGCTCGAAGCTCTACCGTCTTTTTATATAATTTATCATTCAGCATTCTCTACCAGTCAACCTTAGGGTGATGCAGAGATTTACAAAGTAGGTGCAAAAAAAATAAAGGAAGATACATAATATAAACAATATTACATAGTATGTAATAAAAGCTACAATGCCGAATAAAATATATAAACATACAATAATATATAATAAATACAATATATAAACATATGCGATATGTAAGACAAACTAATGTGATCCTGCCACTCCGTCCAACAATATTTGACGAACTCTCAGTTTGAAAGCCACTTGTGTGGTGCACCACCTGATGTCGAGTGGGACGTATAGATTCAATAGCGAAAGAAGAGTGGATGAAGTCAGAGGAATGAACAGGACATTTGAGAAGTTTTTTTTGTTTTATAGTATAGGCCGGCAAACGAGCAAATGGGTCACGATCTCCACCGCCCATGTACGCCCACAACACTAAAATAACTATGGGCGCGTTGCCGACCTTAAAGGAAAGGGATAATTAAGGGATTGGAATATTAATAGGATATTAATATTCCAATCCCTTAATTATTATTATTATTATTATTATTTGACAACCTCCGTGGCGCAGCGGGCGAGTAGCCGGCTACGAAGCGAGAGGCCGTGGGTTCGATTCCCACACTGAGACAAATGTTTGTGTAACCCACAAATATTTGTTTCGAGTCTGTGTGTTGTGGGTTGGTAACTCCCTGGTAGTTGCTGATACCCACGATACAGGTTTTACCTAGTGTGGGGTCACGACTATGTGTGTGACTGTTGGGTGTATTTATTTATTTATTTATTTATTAAAACTCACCATATACAATGTATCCGGTATCCTATGTAGATACCTCTCACGCCTGACACGTGACACTTCCGCTTCCGGCACAGCCTGGTCCTCTAACAATGCCTGGCGACAACAAATAATAACACTAATAAAAAAACTAAATATCTTACATACATATTTTTATTAAGCTGTCTATATATTTATTTATTTTTTTATAGTATAGGCCGGTACACGAGTAAGTGGGTCACCTGATGGTAAGCGATCTCCACCGCCCATGTACGCCCACAATACAAAAGAATCATGGGCGCGTTGCCGATCTTAAAGGAAAGGGACAATAAGGGATTGGGAAGGGGAGGGAGATTTGGGCCTCCGGATATCTCACTCACCGTACGAAACGCAGCAGCAAGCTGCTACTTTACGCCGGTTTTCTGTGAGACAGTGGTAACGACCCGGACGAGCCGGCCCATTCATGCTGTAGACGAAATAGTCTACAGCGTGGCTCTACCACTCGTAAAAAATAAAAATAAATAGTAAATAAATAAATATAAATAATAAAATATGTCTATCTTCACGACCTAGAAAGGGGCGACAGGGTTTTTGTTACACACTGTATAAAGAGATCGCTTTAATTGGACGCAGTTCACCCTCCGCAGTTGTAGAGAACGGTCCGTACGTGTATTATTAATTGCTAGTAACGGTCTGTACGTATGATATAAAATTGTTATAATACCTTAATTTCATCTAGATATGGAAGGAAACACCTCGCGGGTCTGAACGCACCGCGTCCGAGCCATGCGTCTGCTGACCCACCGCCCGCCACGCCTGCCACCTGACTTGATACCACGCCGCGACGGATCAACTGGAACCATATACATCACTCATTACTACATTACATTACATCAGAAGTGGGACTTTACAACGTGTTACAGAAAGGTGTGGTCAAATTTAAGCAACGTATAGTGTACGATATGAGTTTTATACAACGTGTTACAGAAAGGTGTGGTCAAATTTAAGCAACGTATAGTGTACGATATAAGTATTATACAACGTGTTACAGAAAGGTGTGGTCAAATTTAAGCAACGTATAGTGTACGATATAAGTATTATACAACGTGTTACAGAAAGGTGTGGTCAAATTTAAGCAACGTATAGTGTACGATATAAGTATTATACAACGTGTTACAGAAAGGTGTGGTCAAATTTAAGCAACGTATAGTGTACGATATAAGTATTATACAACGTGTTACAGAAAGGTGTGGTCAAATTTAAGCAACGTTTAGTGTACGATATAAGTATTATACAACGTGTTACAGAAAGGTGTGGTCAAATTTAAGCAACGTATAGTGTACGATATAAGTATTATACAACGTGTTACAGAAAGGTGTGGTCAAATTTAAGCAACGTATAGTGTACGATATAAGTATTATACAACGTGTTACAGAAAGGTGTGGTCAAATTTAAGCAACGTATAGTGTACGATATAAGTATTATACAACGTGTTACAGAAAGGTGTGGTCAAATTTAAGCAACGTATAGTGTACGATATAAGTATTATACAACGTGTTACAGAAAGGTGTGGTCACATTTAAGCAACGTATAGTGTACGATATAAGTATTATACAACGTGTTACAGAAAGGTGTGGTCAAATTTAAGCAACGTATAGTGTACGATATAAGTATTATACAACGTGTTACAGAAAGGTGTGGTCACATTTAAGCAACGTATAGTGTACGATATAAGTATTATACAACGTGTTACAGAAAGGTGTGGAGTTGATTTATATAATTGTTTCGATAATAATAAATAAATATACGTCCAACAGTCACACACATAGTCCTGACCCCACACTAGGTTAACCTGTATCGTGGGTATCAGCAACTACGAGGGACTTGCCAACACACAACACTTTTTTTATCCTGGCTCGACAAAGTGACTACGCTACACCTGATGGTAAGTGTAGCGCAATCCAAGAATACTGTCGACTAACGACAGACGATGCGTCTATCGTAGGTCGGCAAAATTATGCCGGCTTGCCTAATTGCTTCTTCAAATTTCGTTTAAAGGACCCCATATTATAGGAAGCAGGGAACACGTGTGCCGGCAAACTATTCCACAAATTGATGACTTCTGTCGGAGTAAGATTTTGCGAACTTTTTACGAGTAGTTCAAGCCGAGACAAATATTAGTGTATAACGGCAGCATTTGTTTCGGTACTCGCCTGGTTGAGCAGGTCGTGGTCGGGCGGCAGATGCTCGAGGCGCACGTGCGGCAGCAGCGGCGCCAGCGCGTCGCGCAGCAGCTGCTCCCGCGGCCGTGAGTCGCGCGTGTGATGCGTGTGATGCGTGTCGGCCCAGCGCAGCAGCGCGCGCAGAGCTTGCGGCTCGGAGGCCTGCAGGAAGGGCGAGGCGAGCGCCGCGACGAGCGCCGCGCCCGGCAGCTTGCCGCACCACGCCGACGACATTATCGAAGGGAACTCGTCGCGCAGGTAACGCGTCGCTTGTCTGTAAACAACCATTATGTCACTGATAAAATATCGATGCTTACAAACTGATTTTGTTCATTCAAACCATATTATTCATCTTTCGAACTGTATTTTCAGCCCTTCGAACTAGATAATTGGTCCTTCGAGATATTTTTTTTATTTTATTACATTGAATGACGAGACGAGCAGGTCGCTCGCCTGATGGTAAGCGCCACGCCTGCTCATAAACAGAAGCAACGCCACACAGAACTTTAAATAAAGCACTGCATGACACTGGACTGCGCTCGTCACCCCGAGACATAAGGTGTTAAGTCTCATAATGCCCAGTAATTACACTGGCTTCAATGTCCTTCACACCGGAACACAACAGTGCTTACACACTGTTGCTTAGCAGCAGAAATAGACAAAGCGGTGGTACCAACCCAGCCGGTCTCTCGCAAACGAGGGACCTACCACCTTGTAATTATAATTTTAGATACTTCGAACTAGATTCAAATTCAAATCATTTATTCTGTAAATTGGATCATAATTATCACTTTTACATGTCATCATTTTTATGCTCCATTATATTTACGACGGCATTTCGGGGCTAGCCATGAGAAGAAATGCCGAAACAAACTCATGGGTTACGGCCTCTTTTAATGTCCAGACATTGTTTTACAGAATTATGCGAGTGTAATGTACAGAAATTCCTGGATCTTTGGTCCTTCAAACTAGAATAGAAGTTTTTCGAAACAAAGTCAACTCCTATGAATTAGGCATAAGTTCTTCAAACCAGGTTTTTGGTCCTTAGAAAAAAAATTTTGATTCTATGAACTAGTATGTTTACAGCCCAGATTTTTTGTCATTTAAATCTGAATTTCAGTCCTACGGACCAAAATCATTATTCTTTGAACCAGGATCTTGAACTTAAAATGTGAATGAATACATATAATTTGAATGGTTACCTGTGCACCCACTGGCTGGCATGTGGCGCGGCTGCCCACCTCAGTATGTGCGGTAATGTCTCTGCACTGAGAGCCTCCACTATCGCGTCCTCACATCCCTGAACCACTATCGGCATCTCCACGAACCTGGGGACGGTGGTACACTATGTTATACAAATCAACCTCACACTTGCATCCCTGAAGGGGTAGGCAGAGGCAGAAGCTTTTTTCTATCTCATAATATGACAGTGCGAGCTTATCGCCATACCGGGCACAAATTTCAATCTCGGGCAACGTGTGATTTTTCATTGAATTAAAAACTCAATCACAAACTGTGACCGCCTGACCTCGGAGTTGAACCCAGGACCTGACGGTGTCTGAGCCTAAGTACGCTACCACTAGACCGTTAGTCCAAAGTGGTCCACGGGAGACTCGACGGGGGTCCATCCATAGTTAGATCAAATCTTCAGATTTTTTGTCGACTTTTGGGAATATGGTAGAAATATAGCTGCAGGGGTAAATATTTGATGAATAGATGGGTATGGTCACCTGGCGATCTCGTATAGTTGGAACGCGTCGTCCAGCAGAGCGGTGGTCGCTGGTCTGCTACCACTGCCGCGAGACACTCCCGACCATGACTGCAACCAGAACATAACATATTATATTTTTTTATATAATTCAGTATATTGAGTATAAGAGATGTTGTGTAAGGGGTATTCGAGTGGGAGAGCCACGCTGTAGACAGTTTTGTTTATAGCGTGAATGTGCCGGCTCAACCGGCTTGTTACCACTGTCTCATTGAAAACCGATGTAAAGTAGCAGCTTGCTGTTGCGTTTCATACGGTGAGTGAGATATCCAGAGGACGGTGGAGATCACTTACCATCAGGTGACCAACTTGCTCGTTTGCCAACCGAGGAAAGGAAAGGGATAATTAAGCCATCGGAAAGGGAAGGGGATTTGGGCGTCCGGATATCTCACTCACCGTACAAAACGCAATAACAAGTTGCTACTTTACGTTAGTTTTCTGTGAGACAGTGGTAGAACCGGCTCATGCGTACTGTATACAAGACTGTCTACAGCGTGGCTCTACCACTTTGATTTTTGTTTTTTTTTTATCCTCTCGGCAAAGTGACTACGCTACACCTGATGGTAAGTATAGCGCAATCCATGAATACTGTCGACCAACGATAGACCCTGTATCTATCGTAGATCGGCAGAATTATGCCGGCATGCTTAATTGCTTCTACACATTCCGTTTAAAGACCGCATATTATAGGAAGGAGGGAACACGTGTGCCGGCAAACTATTCCACAGCTTGATGGTTCGACAGAAGTAAGATTTTGCGAACTTTTTAGTTCTAGCCGAGATTTTTTATTTTATTTTATTTTATTTCGGGATAAAAAACAGTAGTACAATAGAATATCACACACATAAGTACTATAATACTCTTACTTATTATACTACTAACAACAATATCCACTTATTACTAAAAAGATTCATGTTAAACGTTCTACGCGGTAGGAAAAAAATAATTAAATGTAACAGGTTATTGTCATGGCATTAGCAATGACAACTATTTAAGTGATTCAATCACACATCTCTTGAACTGTGAGGCTGACAAATTAGAAATATCTATGTCATCGAAATTAGAATTATAAGTATCGACCAATTGGCGCAGAGGGGAGCGAGAACCAGCATTCGATCTACATATTACATTATGATCTGTATGAATTGACAACAGACGGTATGACCGCACCTCCCTACGCACAACGGTTCTCGGGACAATGTAACAAAGTTTGTTGGTTAAGTCAGTACAATCGTATTTATTATGAATTATGCCATGTAAGAACATTGCTCCGAGGTAATGTCTTCTACATTTTAATGACATTAAATTATAGGTTTGAAGTAAATCATTGTGGTGACAGTATCTTTTAAAGCATCTGTAATGCAAAATATGTAGAAATTTTCGTTGAACACACTCTATTGAATCTATATATTTTGTATAGATGAGATGGAGGGAACCACGTATATATAATAATATAATAAAACCAATGCCGTATCTTACCGTGTTCCCGTTGCTGGTGTTGGTCGAGGAAGGTGATGAAGAACTCCGGCCGATCAAGCTCAGATCCACCTTCAAACATATATGTATTTACATTATAGAAGGGTAGGCAAAGGTGTAACCAGTACACCCTCAATTCGCCGAGCGTATCTCCGTCCTATGATGTGTTAGGGGGGAGCCTATCGCCATACTGGGCTCACTCACAAACTCCGGATTGATACTAAGCTATTCATGATAGGAAAACCCAATATCACATTTACCCGAGTGGGATCGAACCCGCAAATTAAAGTATTAAACAAGGCCGGCAAAGGATTAACTGGGTCACCTCAAACGCTCAGCACCGACAAATAAAACCCCAAGTAAAAATATAGAACAAATTATATTATGTTTCGAAGGACCAAAATAGTTTAAAAAGTTAATCAGTTACATTTCCGCCTTTTCGGTTTTCTAGGAAAAAATAAAACGTTCTCGGGAATCCCCGGGTAATGCAAACTTGCAGTATAGCTAAAAAAAAACATTGTATAAATAAATCGGTAAATGTCTGCACATACCTGATCGGTGTATGCGGCGTGCAGTAACGCGCGTGCAAACCTCCTCGGCAGCACTTTCTCATCCACACACACCGCACCACCCATGCCCACGCCCACGCCACCCACACCCACGCCGCCACAACCCGCGCTTGACCGACGCGACATCACGCTCCTGTAGAGTATATACATAGGCTTGTCATTTTTTCATTAAATTGTTCATTGATAATCTTAAGACTACGCCTACAATACCAGCATTGTGCTACAACTCCACTACTATGATACCCGCACACCCGACAGTGCATCATCCGCATAGTGCAACGAGCACCTCACTACGCTACATTCCTCACACACTGTGCTACACAATTCTCAGTGCTACGTTACCCGCAGTATGTGCTACGATATTCTCAGTGCTACGTTACCCGCAGTATGTGCTACGTTACCGGCAGTATATGCTACACAATTCTCAGTGCTACGTTACCCGCAGTATGTGCTACGATATTCTCAGTGCTACGTTACCGGTAGTATATGCTACACAATAGGGTAGTTTCCTATATTGAATTTTATACATTATTTTATAAGCAACAGAAAATGACACGCAAAAGAAACCCTTTTATTAAAACACAATATAAATTGGTTCAGAAATGTGCCCGCAGTTATGACTTTAAATGTTGGTATTAAGAAAAGTGGGTGCGTAGTAGGGATATCTCACTATCTCGCTTGCACGCGTGAATTAAGTGACCGACACCAAGTAGTTTAATAAAAATACTTTATTTGAACAGAGTGACAGCTTACAAGTACAAAAGAACAATAATCACTTAGTCTAATTAGTCTACGACTTATATACTACTTAAATGCTTACTTTACATTATTCGCCGATGGCGCAAGTATTGCCTTGTTGTTAAGGGCAAGAAGTGCTGGCGAAGGATATTTGGTGGGGGTGGACACCCTTAACTCCTCCCCCCTTAAGAGAGAAATTATCCGAAGGGTTCGCAGAAGGCTTCGGAGAATTTCGATGAAAAATTCTATCTTTAAATTTTATTACAATAAAAATAGCACTTATAACTATTACAAAAATATAGAGACAAACAGTCCATACACTGACGCTAAGGGTCACTTCGTAGTTTTGTTCTTCACTTTCACTTACACTGAACTTTGCACTATTTATGACTTCTTTAACGTCACTAAGATCCACGTTCGTCAGATCGATCTGCTTGGCTTCTCTCTGGATGGTGTGATGAAGCTCTGGTATTCGTATCACCGGTAACTGCAGGCTATTAATGGTTTTGTTATAGCTTGTTGCTGCATTAATATATATTTCTCCAACTTGTATTTCACAGTACTCATTCTGTGTTAAAATATAAGTTCCTTGGATGTTAAACTTGTGGATTTCCTCCTTACAATGTTCTGTAACTATTAGATTGTCTTCAGTATATATCAGCCACTTGTTGTTCATTATTTTCTGGATCTTCAACTTTTCAATCCTGATGTGATTTTGAACACATTGGTTATAGTTATTCTTTATCAACATAATTTGTTCGATGCAGGTCTCAGTAGGATATTGGACCAAGTCTTCTTCTGAACACAGGAATCTGTGGTCTTCTATTTCTTGGCAGGGTTTTGCTACGGGCCTGTATTTCAATCTATTCACCGCTAGGTAGGGATATTTTGGAACGATTATAAATGTTTGCTGGGAATTGAAAATAGGAATTGGGATGACCTTGTAATAAATAAATGTGTCTGATTCTATCAGGGGAACTTCCAATACAAAAACTAACTTCCCTATATCTAAATATGATTTCACTATAATATTATTTTCTAGTTTAATTAGATTATCTTTACTCACTGGGTATATGGTTTTTGCATGCTTTTCAATTAGTTTAAGTGTATTTAATAGTTCTGTGCCATTAATAATAGACTGATGTAACGTATGAAGTTTACTAAATGCTATCGCTGTTTCGATCTCTTGTATAT
Source organism: Mimas tiliae (assembly GCA_905332985.1). Taxonomy (NCBI): domain Eukaryota; kingdom Metazoa; phylum Arthropoda; class Insecta; order Lepidoptera; family Sphingidae; genus Mimas; species Mimas tiliae. The sequence goes on along the minus strand of HG995266.1, from coordinate 288,510 downwards.
TTTCAAGGATGGTTCGAAAGTTACCTAGAATATGATATAGTGCATTCATCACATGTAATAAGTTATTAAATTTTACTTCATTTTGTAAAAGTGACTCTATTTCGTTGGTCTTAGAGCCTAATTTCTGTATATTAGAATTAATTAAATCAGAAGCGTTGACTAAACTATCGAAAGCTTTTTGAATTGACGATACTTTGCGTTCGACTAAATGCTCCCTATTTCGTAGCCTACCAATTTCATTATTATATCTTATTGCATCGTCTTCATCTAAGTTACCAGATATCACTTTTATCAGAGAGCCAAGGGGTTTTAGTATTGCTCGCTTTTTTCGATTATTATATGGCAAGATTTGATATAATCTGTTATTGGTTACCTTTATTAAATAGTCTATTTGACTTCTTAAACCTTCTAATTCACTACCTAACTTACTATTTTCTATCGATTCATTTAATTTTCTAAAATCTTGAATATTAATATCTATCTGTACTTCTAAAGATTCTACGTCTAATATCCGAAATATAGTCCAACAATTATTCTTCATCGCTGCTACTCCCAACTTGAACGATATTATTCCCGGGTTTCCTTCTAGATTCTGCAGGTACAGGGCTTCCGTCAACGTTGCTAGTGCCAGAAGTGCCAGGCATGACCTGTGGAGGGCGTTTAATATTTTTCATTGCTACTCGTGTTGACCTTTTCTTCAATTGTACGGGGATTATATTCCTTTCTACTTTGTCAATCACTTTAGCCTTTTCATAACGGGGTAGTTCTTTAGCCTTTCTAGTTCGTGTATTTTTCATAAAAATCTCATCACCGGTTTGTATAAGTGGTGGTTCTTCACCGCCTTTCTTTTCTTTAACCTTTATTTTGTCTGTCTGTAGCTTATCGGTTACGTATTCATAAAGGATTTTTAACCTTTTTCTGTGGTCTATAAGTAACTTCTGTGTTAAATTTCTTTCCCTATCTATGTTAAAAGCATTTTCTCCGTCTGTTTGTCCAAATACCAGTTCGAATGGTGTAAAATCAGTAGCTGTATGAATGGTATTGTTGTATGCCATAATGGAGTATGTCATTACAGATGCTGCGTCTTGGTCGCTTCTCTCATATTTTGCTAAGCGGTATATTTCAATGATGGTAGAGTGGAATCTCTCTACGACTGCCATTGAACTAGGGTTGTTAGGAGTCCCTATGTGAAGTTCTATTTTGTATAACAAGAGCATTTCTTTAATGAGTTCATTGTTGAATTCTGTTCCGGAATCGCAATTAATTTTCTTAGGTAATCCGTACATGCTAAAGTATTTAATTAATGCTTTAACTACCTCCGGTGTACTTCTATTTGGAACGGGGGTAGCCTGCCCAAGTTTGCTAAATGCATCCACTATGGTTAGATAGTATTTCCCTTCAATAAATAGCAAGTCCATAAAAACCTCCTGAAAGGGTGCATTTTGACTTTGTGTTAACTGAATTTGGGGCTTGATTGGCTTCCTCTCGTATTTCATTTTTTTACATTTCTCACAAGCATTAATGATTGCACTTATTGTCTCTTTCATATTGGCCCACCAATAATGCCTTTTGAGCTTAGCTAAGGTTTCGTTTATGCCTCTGTGGCAGGTTTTCCCGTCGTGATATTTCAATACTGTTTCTTTCTGGTCTTGTTCCGAATCTGTTAAATTAATTACTCGTTCTGTGCATTCTATAAGTTTTAATGTACCCTTTTTGAATAACCTAGTTACTATGTTCGCAAACGTTCCTCTGAAGTTTGGATGTTCAAAATATATAAAGTACTTATATTTAGGATCAACATATTCCTTCAAAAATTCTTTAGCTAGCTTTTCGTTATTTGTTGGCATATGAACCTCTGTTATGCGTTGCTTATTATTAGAAATATCTTTTACTCCAATTTTGTCCTTAAACCATGAGAACACTAAAATTTGTCTAGGCTTTGTGTCAATGGCTTCGTTCAATATGGGGATATCTTCGTGTTCCCTGTTTGAAACGGAATTGGCCGTTGCTTCGTCATCGACTTCTAATTTTTCCATTATTTCTGTTAACCGATCTTCCTCTGAATCCGAGATTTCTATCGTTTCTATTTTGGGTGATCTGTTAACCTTCTTAATGTCTTCTTCTAGGTCTAATATCATTTCTTCTATTTTATCATCATCATCATCTACGTTAACTATAACTGAGTTGTTGTCGTCTTCTAAAGTGTTAAGTTTGATTCGCGAGAGGGCATCTGCGTTTGTGTTCTGAGGGCCCTTCTTATAACGAATCTCGAAGTCGTATTCTTCTAGTCTTAATCGCCAACGCGTTAACTTACTGTTAGGCTCTTTTAGAGAATAGAGCCATGCCAGTGGCCTATGGTCAGTATAAATTGTAAACTTGTTCCCGTATAAATATGGCCTAAAGTGTTTTACTGCCCATATAATGGCTAACAACTCCTTCTCAATTGTGCTGTATTTAATCTCGGTGTCGCTTAAAGTTCTACTAGCATACGCTATAGGTTTGTCAGACCCAATTGACCCTTGTGATAGGACCGCTCCAATTGCAAAGTTAGATGCATCAGTGGTCAATATAAATCTTTTGCTAAAGTCAGGAAACTGTAACAAAGGTGCGTTGGTCAAGAGCTTCTTGCAAGTGTCAAAACTTTCTTTAAATTCCTCATTAATTATAATTTTGTGTCCTTTCTTTAGACAAGCCGTAAGAGGTCTAGTGATTTTGGCAAAATCTCTTATAAACTTCCTGTAATAGCCAATGAGGCCTAAAAAGCTCTTAATTTGTGTTGTTGTTTCTGGTAGAGGGTATCTTAAAATGGCATCAATCTTGTCATTGTTTGGTTTTAAGCCCTCGCTCGTAATTGTATGGCCTAAATATAATACTTCTTTTCTAAGAAAATGTGATTTGTCTAATTGAACCTTTAAATTCGTTGCCCGAAGTGTGTCAAAAACAATTTTGAGTTTTTCTATATGTTCAGGCAATGATTTCGAAAATATGATGACGTCATCCAAGTATACCAGGCAATGCAAGCCTTGTAAACCTCGCAAGACGTTATCCATGGCCCGTTGAAATGTGGCGGGTGCCGTTTTTAATCCAAAAGGCATCCTATTAAATTCGTAATGTCCAGATGGTGTGCTAAACGCCGTTTTAGGTCTATCTTCTTCCTGGACCTCAATTTGGTGGTACCCACTAGCTAAGTCGAGGGTTGTAAAGTAGGTACTTTTTCCTAACATATCAAAAAGATCATTGATATTTGGGAGTGGATATTTATCGTCCGTGGTGATTTCGTTTAAACGTCTATAATCTACTACTAATCTCCACTTTTTTTGTCCCGAAGCGTCCGTTTTCTTAGGTACGAGATGTACCGGGGCACTCCAGGGTGAGTACGATTCTTGTATAATGTTATCTTTAAGCATTTTCTCTACTTGTTTCCTGATTTCTGTCGACTGTATGGGAGGTAACCTATGTGCCTTAATATTAATTGGATCCTCATTTTTCGTTCTTATATTATGTTTCACTTGATTAGTAAATGACAATGGAATGTTTTCGCAATAGAAAATATCTTTATATTCATAACATATATTCTGTATCATTTCTTTTTCTTCCACATTCATATGCTCTAACCTTAACTTATTTAAATTTTCTGCAAGCATACAGTCTATATTCATACTACTATCTATAAAATTTATATTATTCGATAAGTTTTCTATAAAAGGCTCTACCTGAAAAGGTGCCGTTACTACTAAGGTCATATGCTCATTAGTATAATTCTGAATTATAGTTGTTGCGAGACCTTTATTACATCTTACTAAAGCTGTGGGCATACGAATCCCTTCAGCAAATTGTTTAAAATTAAGGATAGCTTCTCCTTCTACTAAATTAACTGGTAACTTAACTCTAAGCTCACTACGAGGTGGCAAATTGTATGCTTCTCTCATAGGGGGTGTATAAATAATCGGTATGCATGTATTTTTTAAGCATAATAATTGGTTTTTCATATCTATGTTTGCATTTAACTGCTTTAATAGATTGCTACCTATTAACCCATCATATTTGTTATCAACACTATAAATATAAAACTTATGTAATTCATTACTTTTAAAAATTCTCGGTAATGGAATAAATGCTGTTTGACTATGTGTACTTATTGCGTGTGTACTAACAACTTCGAACGGTTCATGACGTAAATACTTTTCATAATACCTATTCGCGATTCTAGGACTTATAAATGACCTACTGCTACCTGTGTCTATCATAAAAATCGCCTGTATCTCTGGTACAATGATATGTGGTAAGTTTAAACGACGATTACAATTTACTTTTATTCTTTCTCTAACGTTGAGGCCGTTATGAAAAAATTTTGTGCTGTGATAGTGTCATCGGAAATGTTATGTATATCATTATTCACTAAAGCCGTGTTATTCTGCGAACGATCGTCGCTATCCGTGTAATTAATGCGCCTTGAGCTCGCGGTGCGCATTGTAACATCAGTATTGGAACCTGATGCGATCGGTGGCGGCACATTAAACGGCGATGTGCGCGGTGCATTGTTATAAGAATGCTGACTGTTATAATATTGCCGGCGCGGCGGCGAGTTATTATGAGTGTATTGTTGGTTTGTATGATTATTTGTGTTATAAAATGATTGTCTTGTGTTTCTAGACTGGAATGAGGTACCTGGTGTGTATAATGAACCAAACGATTGCCTGTTAATCGGATTGTTCGGTGCATGTGTACCCGATATTTCCTGTGACTGTGTCTGCCTAGGTGGATTTAAATGAATGCCTTGTGCTTGCTGCGTTGGTGTACTAGAATTAAAATTATGAGGCCGTGGGTTCCTAACCCTATTGTTCCTATAAATATTATTTTTCGAATCGTATACGACTTGGAAGTTTTGTTCCTCTAATACGATTTTTAAAGCGTCTTCTAAGGTTTTTACACCACGTAGCCGTACTAAGCGGACTATGTAGGCTGGTAAATTATACAAGAAAACATTTAGTGCACTATTGTTATATATTTCACGTTTAGCCTGACACACTGTATCGTCTTCGATAGACTCGTTGACCTTGCAAAATAAAGCACTTCTAATATGTTGAAGCCTATGACAAAAATCGAAATAACTTTCGCTTCTACCTATTTTCGCGGATTCCAATTCTAGCGCTATGCAATCCTCTGTTCTCGGGTCCCCAAAATGCTGACTAAGCAATTTTTTTAATTCACACCACGTCTGTATTGTGTCTCTTTCGCCTACTAGATTTGCTGCTTCTCCCGTTAATCTACTCGTTACTACGTGATATAAGTATTCATTTTGTATGTTGCCACCTCCAAATGTTAGTAAAATATACTCGCACTTTTTTAGGAATAGTGGCAAGAGTCTAGAATCTCCTCCAAAAATAGGAATGATCTTAATCATCTCCGCAGGGACGCGAACAAGATTCTCTTGGTTCTCCATATTTTAAAAATTATAAAATAAAGGTAATAATCACAGAAAAATAAGGAAAAACTAAATTGAATAAATGCGAATGTGTAATTTACCTATACACCTAGTATTTAAATATCTAACACGTAATAATAATAAAAAAAATATGCAAAATATATTATCAAGACTTGTTTAATCCCCAATAACGACACATAAATTCATGTACAAGGCTAAAGGAAAGCTTAAAGGAAGGTGAAAAGATTTACTCACAGTCCCGCTGCTATGTCCATGTCCTTGGGAAGATTGTTCTTGATCCTGACTGCTCCCACTGTTCTGTTGTATTTCGGCGTGGCTTCTTAATAAATTTGTTTGTTCGGATCCCAAATTAACCGTAGAGACGGAAGATAGATCGCGGATGCACGGAGACCGAAAATTATATCGATCGACGCGCAAGGATCTACTTATTGGGATCCTACCGGCTGCGCCAATTAAGTGACCGACACCAAGTAGTTTAATAAAAATACTTTATTTGAACAGAGTGACAGCTTACAAGTACAAAAGAACAATAATCACTTAGTCTAATTAGTCTACGACTTATATACTACTTAAATGCTTACTTTACATTATTCGCCGATGGCGCAAGTATTGCCTTGTTGTTAAGGGCAAGAAGTGCTGGCGAAGGATATTTGGTGGGGGTGGACACCCTTAACTCGTGCACCATAATGAACATTTTACACAGTGACGTCAATGGTTGCATCGTCTGTCATTTGACAATTACCCCTTCCACAGGATTTGAATGGCTTCTAACTTATTTATTTTTGGTCCGATTTATAAAATTCTTTCTGCAATATATTTTGAGTAAAGTAACTTATTGATTTAAATAATAAAAAAAAACTAGTCAAATACCCTATTCTCAGTACTACGTTACCCGCAGTATGTGCTACGATATTCTCAGTGCTACGTTACCCGTAGTATGTGCTACGATATTCTCAGTGCTACGTCATCCGCAGTATGTGCTACGTTACCGGCAGTATATGCTACACAATTCTCAGTGCTGCGTTACCCGCAGTATGTGCTATGCTATTTTCAGTACTACGTTACCTGCATACCAAGTTTATAATAATTGTTAAGGTCCCTTAGCTACGTGACTCCCTGTGCTACGTTATTCAAAGTGCTACACTCCTCAAACACTGTGCTACTGCGCTACCCGCATAGTGCTACGCTCCCCGCACATTACCTGAAGAAGCGCGATCTAGCGGCGAGGACCAGTCGATGGCAGGGCAGCTCCAGCGCTGTACGGAACCCGTACGCGGCGCCACAACCACCTTCCAACCTGAACACTAGACGCGCGTCCGACATCTCACCTTCAAACAAATTACATATATTGTCAATTATTATAACGTAATATGAAAGCATTTAGGTCCACCGACAAATTTCAAATTAATAATATTTTTTTATTAGATTGTATGACGAGACGAGCAGGTCGCTCGCCTGATGGTAAGCGCCACGCCTGCTCATAAACAGAAGCAACGCCACGCAGAACTTTAAATAAAGCACTGCATGACACTGGACTGCGCTCTTCACCCCGAGACATAAGGTGTTAAGTCTCATAATGCCCAGTAATTACACTGGCTTCAATGTCCTCCACACCGGAACACAACAGCGCTTACACACTGTTGCTTGGCGGCAGAAATAGACAAAGCGGTGGTACCAACCCAGCCGGTCCTACCTACCACCTTGTTTATAATGTTTATTCAGCAATAGCTGTACAATTTTGCCTTAAAAGGAATACAATCAACATATAATGACTATCATATTAAATTTATGGCAATATTAAACAGCGGGACCCAAACTAAGCATATGCTTGTATCTTGGGGCCCAAAATCTTGTAATCTTGATATTATCCTACTTTCTTAGTTCTATATACTACCTACTATATAATTTTCATCGCTTATGCTTACTTATTACATTTTAAGTAGATATAGTATATGCTCATTTTAACATCTTTTCTCTCATTCTAATAATAACCAAAATCATGTACTACGCCACTGCTAGTAATAGTATAATATATTTACCAGAGTCCAGTAGATACCGCATGTCCCTGTGCAGGTCGTCCGGTGAGAATCCCAACGCAGCTGCCACGCGACGAGACACCACCGACCGACATGCGCATGCGCCTGCACACACACACACACACACACACACATCAACGTCAATACATACGCACTCCACCACCTACAAGATGGACCGACGACCTGACAAGGGTTACAGGAAGCCGATGGATGCAGGCCGCTTCCAACAGCGAGGCCTGAAGCCATTAGGGGAGGCCTATGTTCAGCAGTGGACGTCTTGTGGCTGATGATGATGATGGTGATGATACGCACTCACGCCTGTAATGCCCGAGGGGGTAGGCAGAGGAGTAACCAGTACACCCACATTTCGCCGAGCGTATCTCCGTCCCATGATGTGATAGGGGGCGAGCCTATCGTCATACCGGGCAAAAATTCCAGACTCCGGGCTGATACTGAGAATTTCGAAATAGAAAAACCCAATACCATTTTACCCGACCTGGGGATCGAACCCGAGACCTCAGAGTTAGCTTCAATTGTAACGCGTACGCATTACAACTGCGCCACCGAGGCAATAAAAAAAATATAATAGAAAAACCCAATACCACTATTACCCGACCCGGGGATCGAACCCGAGACCAACTGTCTACAGCGTGGCTCTACCATTCATATTGTGTTGTTACTTACAGGAGTTGTCAACGTTAATGATGTCCAGTTCACCATCAGACCCGCTTCTGTCGTACTCTAAAATAAAACAAATTCAACATTATAAAAAAAAACAAACAGCTAGGTCACCTGATAAATTGCTCGTATTCTGAGCTCTTCTATACAATATGTAACAAAAACCCTGTCGGGCGTTTTAACTGTGATATCAGAATCAACATTCAAACGTAATTAAATAATTCGCATACGAAAATGGGACTATAAAAATAATTATATTTATTTTTTATAATAAATTATTATATTGTTCGTGAACCGTATTTCGATTGATTACCTCTGCAAGAGCGATGAATCAGAGCCAGAGCGAGATAGCATGTTGCGGCGTCTACGTACATCAAACGCTTCGTCAATACGTCACATCAGTCCTTATTCAGATGAAAATAACATTTTTTTTATATATTGCATTTTTCTAAACTACTTGTGTAAGGATAACATCTCGCTTCCGTTTTTTTTAGTTTAACTATTTTTATTAAGCTTTCCATATGTCTATCTTCACGACCCTAAAAGGGCCGACAGGGTTTTTGTTACACACTGTATAGAGAAATAAACGTTTTGACTTAGTTATTTGAATAACAAAATACTTCATATACCAAGTGGCGCCAACATAGCAACATTAAATCATACCAAATATAGCTCACAATGTTGCAACACTGCCAAATATCACTCATATAGGACCAGTAGTTTGGGCACAAGATTGATTTTTCGTTTTCAAAATTTTTAAACATTATGTAAATCTGAGACGACTCGAAGCAATTGAAATTAGCGGTCAAAGGCCTTGGTAAGTATATATCAAACTATCCTTTGTAATACGAAATCCACCGTTAAACCATGATGGAAAAGCGAATCCTGGCATTAGCCATTAAGCCGGGATAAAGCCAGTCAGAAAGGAAAGATGGTATAGTTATTTATTGGTGCGGAATATTTTGAAAACCTCCATGTATTCATAACTCTGGTCTACAGTGGTTTTGTTGCCCTAGATATGAGAACCGAAATGTTTTTGGTTCTATTTATGCACACAATTCATGAAACTATCAATGATTTTGTAAGATTTGCTCTGATTTTTTTTTTAATATCTTTATTGAAGTAAGTAAGTTGTAAGTACTTCAATATTGTCAAATAACTGAGATCTCAGCTGTCCTGTGGAGCAAGGGGTCTGAGAGTGGTGATCACACGATGTTTGTATGCGCGAAAAAGTTGCGCAGAAGCCTAATCATGACTGGAAAATTAAATATAAGATATGCAAAAATCATGAAAATACGAGCACATTGAAAACTTTCATGATTATATTCGTAATCTGTGCAATTGAAAACGTAAAAATTTGCGATCATATCCAGGGAAGCAAAAAAAAGTATTTTTTTGTAGAGCTGTGTAATTGAATGTGAGTATATTGGCGCCACTCGATAAGTTGTACATATGTATACATACTGTCACACAGTCGGCAGAGTGTAGGCGCCGTGCCTGCATATAGTGCGCGCACGCATGACTCTACATCGGAGCGCGACAGCGACGCGCATGCGCCCTCCAGCGGCACGCGGCAACAACCGCTGCGCATACACACCAACTTATACTATAATATATTCCTAAATATAAAACTACTTATAAACAATTATCCAGAACATCATAATACATGTACATACGCACTCACGTGTGGTGGAGCCACGCTGTAGACACTTTTGTCTACAGCGTGAATGGGCCGGCTCGTCCGGGTCGTTACCGCTGTCTCAAACCAGCGCAAAATAACAGCTTACTGTAGCGTTCCGTACGGTGAGTGAGAAATCCGGAGGCCCAAACCAAATGCCTTAATTATCCTTTTCCTTTAAGGTCGGCAACGCGCCCATGGTCCTTTTAGTATTGTGAACGTACATGGGCGATGGAGATCACTTAACATCAGGTGACCCACTTTCCTCGATTCCAACCTATAATAATAATACTAGCCCTGTATTATACACGTCCCACTGCTGTGCACCGGCCTCCTCTACTGAATGAGAGGGGTTAGGCATTAGTCCACGCAGGCCTAATGCGGGTTGGCAGACTTCACATACCTTCGAAATTCTTATGAAGAACTTCTCAGGTATGCAGGTTTCCTTCACCGTTAAAGCAAGTGATAATTAACAATTAATACACACATAACTTAGTAAAGTCAGAGGTGTACGCACTTGGGGCTGGTTTCTAACCTGCGACTTTCGTCTCGACAGTCCATACCACTCCCCGCTGAGCTATCACTGCTATTCGACCGATTCTATATCCGACCTATGCCATATAAAAAAAACAAGTAATGATAGTATTATTTAACCATTAATACTATCATTACTACCTCGGTGGCGCAGTTGTAATGCGTACGCGTTACGATTGCGGTCAACGCTGAGGTCTCGGGTTCGATCCCCGGGTCGGGTAAAGTGGTATTGGGTTTTTCTATTACAAAATGCTCAGTATCAGTCCGGAGTCTGGAATTTGTGCCCGGAGTCTGGAATTTGTGCCCGGTATGGCGATAGGCTCGCCCCCTATCACATAAGGGACGGAAATACGCTCGGCGAAATGTGGGTGTACTGGTTACACCTCTGCCTACCCCTTCGGGGAATACAGGCGTGAGTGCGTATGTATTTAACCATTAACTCTCAATATTTATAACATAATATGTTTATAAGTATTTTAGCGAAACCGACGTCAAATGTTGCACTTGACCTATTTGAGATGTTTACCCAACAACGCGTTTGCCCATCTCCTGTTATAACATAATCTGTAACCTGGAATAAGATACGTTGAGGCTAACAGATTACTATGTAATAAAAGCCTCTAAATAATAGATATATAAGTAGATAAAAAAAGCATTAAATCCGCAATTATGAAGTATTATAAGTCATATCAGTACTCACGGTGGATATCTCTGCAACAGGTCCCTGAAGTATGTGCAGCGTGCAGCTAGTATGCACCGATGTGCCGCCACCGACCATCCTGAACCAACCAGCTCCACATCGCACCACCATCTGCGGAAAAAGTGGGAAATTCAATAAGTGGTAGAGTTTATTATCTATACAAAGTGGGAAATTCAATAAGTGGTAGAGTTTATTATCTATACAAAGTGGGAAGTTCAATAAGTGGTAGTGTTTATTATCTATACAAAGTGGGAAATTCAATAAGTGGTAGTGTTTATTATCTATACAAAGTGGGAAAATCAATAAGTGGTAATGTTTATTATGTATACAAAGTGGGAAATTCAATAAGTGGTAGTGTTTATTATGTATACAAAGTGGGAAATTCAATAAGTGGTAGTGTTTATTATGTATACAAAGTGAGAAATTCAATAAGTGGTAGTGTTTATTATGTATACAAAGTGGGAAATTCAATAAGTGGTATTGTTTATTATGTATACAACGTGGGAAATTCAATAAGTGGTAGTGTTTATTATGTATACAAAGTGGGAAATTCAATAAGTGGTATTGTTTATTATGTATACAGCGTGGGAAATTCAATAAGTGGTAGTGTTTAATATCTATTGTAAGAAAAGGAAGCGGATACAGTTCATCAATTGATTTTGCGGTACACACATGCATACATCACATTTGTTGTATTAAAAACTAGCTTTTGTACGCGACTCCGCCCGCGTGAATGTCATTTTCCAGGATAAAAAAGTACCTAAGTTGCCTAAGTTACTCCTTAGTACATCAGGAGGCCAATTCTCGTAATAAGAATTGGCCTTCAGTTTACGACGAATCAGCAATTCTTTTTCATCTTTGTATTCGGTACAATCCATCACTGCACAAGTTTCCTAGGTTAATCTGTATCGTAAGTGTATATCGTTGTTGCTCACCTGTCTCTGTAGGCGGCGGCCAGGTCGGCGTGCAGCGCCGGGGCCGGCTCCAGCTCGCCGCACTAGTGACTAGTGAGTAGTGACTAGTGAGTAGTGTACCTGTCTCTGTAGGCGGCGGCCAGGTCGGCGTGCAGCGCCGGGGCCGGCTCCAGCTCGCCGCACTAGTGACTAGTGAGTAGTGACTAGTGAGTAGTGTACCTGTCTCTGTAGGCGGCGGCCAGGTCGGCGTGCAGCGCCGGGGCCGGCTCCAGCTCGCCGCACTAGTGACTAGTGAGTAGTGAGTAGTGAGTAGTGTACCTGTCTCTGTAGGCGGCGGCCAGGTCGGCGTGCAGCGCCGGGGCCGACTCCAGCTCGCCGCACTAGTGAGTAGTGAGTAGTGAGTAGTGTACCTGTCTCTGTAGGCGGCGGCCAGGTCGGCGTGCAGCGCCGGGGCCGGCTCCAGCTCGCCGCACTAGTGAGTAGTGAGTAGTGACTAGTGAGTAGTGAGTAGTGAGTAGTGTACCTGTCTCTGTAGGCGGCGGCCAGGTCGGCGTGCAGCGCCGGGGCCGGCTCCAGCTCGCCGCACTAGTGAGTAGTGAGTAGTGACTAGTGAGTAGTGAGTAGTGAGTAGTGTACCTGTCTCTGTAGGCGGCGGCCAGGTCGGCGTGCAGCGCCGGGGCCGGCTCCAGCTCGCCGCACTAGTGAGTAGTGAGTAGTGACTAGTGAGTAGTGAGTAGTGAGTAGTGTACCTGTCTCTGTAGGCGGCGGCCAGGTCGGCGTGCAGCGCCGGGGCCGGCTCCAGCTCGCCGCACTAGTGAGTAGTGAGTAGTGACTAGTGAGTAGTGAGTAGTGAGTAGTGTACCTGTCTCTGTAGGCGGCGGCCAGGTCGGCGTGCAGCGCCGGGGCCGGCTCCAGCTCGCCGCACTAGTGAGTAGTGAGTAGTGACTAGTGAGTAGTGTACCTGTCTCTGTAGGCGGCGGCCAGGTCGGCGTGCAGCGCCGGGGCCGGCTCCAGCTCGCCGCACTAGTGACTAGTGACTAGTGAGTAGTGAGTAGTGAGTAGTGTACCTGTCTCTGTAGGCGGCGGCCAGGTCGGCGTGCAGCGCCGGGGCCGGCTCCAGCTCGCCGCACTAGTGAGTAGTGAGTAGTGACTAGTGAGTAGTGTACCTGTCTCTGTAGGCGGCGGCCAGGTCGGCGTGCAGCGCCGGGGCCGGCTCCAGCTCGCCGCACTAGTGACTAGTGACTAGTGAGTAGTGAGTAGTGAGTAGTGTACCTGTCTCTGTAGGCGGCGGCCAGGTCGGCGTGCAGCGCCGGGGCCGGCTCCAGCTCGCCGCACTAGTGAGTAGTGAGTAGTGACTAGTGAGTAGTGTACCTGTCTCTGTAGGCGGCGGCCAGGTCGGCGTGCAGCGCCGGGGCCGGCTCCAGCTCGCCGCACTAGTGACTAGTGACTAGTGAGTAGTGAGTAGTGAGTAGTGTACCTGTCTCTGTAGGCGGCGGCCAGGTCGGCGTGCAGCGCCGGGGCCGGCTCCAGCTCGCCGCACTAGTGACTAGTGACTAGTGAGTAGTGAGTAGTGAGTAGTGTACCTGTCTCTGTAGGCGGCGGCCAGGTCGGCGTGCAGCGCCGGGGCCGACTCCAGCTCGCCGCACTAGTGAGTAGTGAGTAGTGAGTAGTGTACCTGTCTCTGTAGGCGGCGGCCAGGTCGGCGTGCAGCGCCGGGGCCGGCTCCAGCTCGCCGCACTAGTGAGTAGTGAGTAGTGACTAGTGAGTAGTGTACCTGTCTCTGTAGGCGGCGGCCAGGTCGGCGTGCAGCGCCGGGGCCGGCTCCAGCTCGCCGCACTAGTGAGTAGTGAGTAGTGAGTAGTGTACCTGTCTCTGTAGGCGGCGGCCAGGTCGGCGTGCAGCGCCGGGGCCGGCTCCAGCTCGCCGCACTAGTGAGTAGTGAGTAGTGAGTAGTGAGTAGTGTACCTGTCTCTGTAGGCGGCGGCCAGGTCGGCGTGCAGCGCCGGGGCCGGCTCCAGCTCGCCGCACTAGTGACTAGTGAGTAGTGAGTAGTGAGTAGTGTACCTGTCTCTGTAGGCGGCGGCCAGGTCGGCGTGCAGCGCCGGGGCCGGCTCCAGCTCGCCGCACTAGTGAGTAGTGAGTAGTGACTAGTGAGTAGTGTACCTGTCTCTGTAGGCGGCGGCCAGGTCGGCGTGCAGCGCCGGGGCCGGCTCCAGCTCGCCGCACTAGTGAGTAGTGAGTAGTGAGTAGTGTACCTGTCTCTGTAGGCGGCGGCCAGGTCGGCGTGCAGCGCCGGGGCCGGCTCCAGCTCGCCGCACTAGTGAGTAGTGAGTAGTGTACCTGTCTCTGTAGGCGGCGGCCAGGTCGGCGTGCAGCGCCGGGGCCGGCTCCAGCTCGCCGCACTAGTGAGTAGTGAGTAGTGAGTAGTGTACCTGTCTCTGTAGGCGGCGGCCAGGTCGGCGTGCAGCGCCGGGGCCGGCTCCAGCTCGCCGCACTAGTGAGTAGTGAGTAGTGAGTAGTGAGTAGTGTACCTGTCTCTGTAGGCGGCGGCCAGGTCGGCGTGCAGCGCCGGGGCCGGCTCCAGCTCGCCGCACTAGTGACTAGTGAGTAGTGAGTAGTGAGTAGTGTACCTGTCTCTGTAGGCGGCGGCCAGGTCGGCGTGCAGCGCCGGGGCCGGCTCCAGCTCGCCGCACTAGTGAGTAGTGAGTAGTGAGTAGTGAGTAGTGTACCTGTCTCTGTAGGCGGCGGCCAGGTCGGCGTGCAGCGCCGGGGCCGGCTCCAGCTCGCCGCACTAGTGACTAGTGAGTAGTGAGTAGTGAGTAGTGTACCTGTCTCTGTAGGCGGCGGCCAGGTCGGCGTGCAGCGCCGGGGCCGGCTCCAGCTCGCCGCACTAGTGAGTAGTGAGTAGTGAGTAGTGAGTAGTGTACCTGTCTCTGTAGGCGGCGGCCAGGTCGGCGTGCAGCGCCGGGGCCGGCTCCAGCTCGCCGCACTAGTGACTAGTGAGTAGTGAGTAGTGAGTAGTGTACCTGTCTCTGTAGGCGGCGGCCAGGTCGGCGTGCAGCGCCGGGGCCGGCTCCAGCTCGCCGCACTAGTGACTAGTGAGTAGTGAGTAGTGAGTAGTGTACCTGTCTCTGTAGGCGGCGGCCAGGTCGGCGTGCAGCGCCGGGGCCGGCTCCAGCTCGCCGCACTAGTGACTAGTGAGTAGTGAGTAGTGAGTAGTGTACCTGTCTCTGTAGGCGGCGGCCAGGTCGGCGTGCAGCGCCGGGGCCGGCTCCAGCTCGCCGCACTAGTGACTAGTGACTAGTGAGTAGTGAGTAGTGAGTAGTGTACCTGTCTCTGTAGGCGGCGGCCAGGTCGGCGTGCAGCGCCGGGGCCGGCTCCAGCTCGCCGCACTAGTGACTAGTGACTAGTGAGTAGTGAGTAGTGAGTAGTGTACCTGTCTCTGTAGGCGGCGGCCAGGTCGGCGTGCAGCGCCGGGGCCGGCTCCAGCTCGCCGCACTAGTGAGTAGTGAGTAGTGACTAGTGAGTAGTGTACCTGTCTCTGTAGGCGGCGGCCAGGTCGGCGTGCAGCGCCGGGGCCGGCTCCAGCTCGCCGCACTAGTGACTAGTGAGTAGTGAGTAGTGAGTAGTGAGTAGTGTACCTGTCTCTGTAGGCGGCGGCCAGGTCGGCGTGCAGCGCCGGGGCCGGCTCCAGCTCGCCGCACTAGTGACTAGTGACTAGTGAGTAGTGAGTAGTGAGTAGTGTACCTGTCTCTGTAGGCGGCGGCCAGGTCGGCGTGCAGCGCCGGGGCCGGTTCCAGCTCGCCGCACTAGTGAGTAGTGAGTAGTGACTAGTGAGTAGTGTACCTGTCTCTGTAGGCGGCGGCCAGGTCGGCGTGCAGCGCCGGGGCCGGCTCCAGCTCGCCGCACTAGTGACTAGTGAGTAGTGAGTAGTGAGTAGTGAGTAGTGTACCTGTCTCTGTAGGCGGCGGCCAGGTCGGCGTGCAGCGCCGGGGCCGGCTCCAGCTCGCCGCACTAGTGACTAGTGAGTAGTGAGTAGTGAGTAGTGAGTAGTGTACCTGTCTCTGTAGGCGGCGGCCAGGTCGGCGTGCAGCGCCGGGGCGGGCTCGCGCGCCAGCTCCGCGCGCGTGTGCAGGTCGCGCAGCGCCGCGCCCGCCTCCAGCTCGCTGCACAGCACGAACACCTCCGCCACGCGCCACGAGCTCACCGCCGACCGGATGTGACGCGCGTGCTCACAACCTTACCCAGACACACACGCACACATCAAACATACTGCACTGCCAATACAATTCAAATACTTATTAAAAAAATGTTTATGTAAAAAAACCTATCTTAGATTTCGGAAACGTTTCCCTTACACTCTGTATGTAAGGGAACGTACCCATACAATTTTTTATTTTTGTTTATTGCCCTAGATAGACAGTCGAGCGGGCGGCCTACCTGATGGTAAGTGGTTACCGCCGCCCATAAACCTTAGCAATGCCAGAGCAGTCAGGCCGCTGCCTACCGTTAATACGTGACCATAGTACATGACCCATTTTTTAAAATAAATTACCCCCCCCCCCCTCCTCGGTGACCATCTATAGAATATCCCAAGACCCCTCTCCCCCTCTAGTTTTCACGTAATAATTTATAAATATGGTTTTAAATCATACTTTGCTGGCAGAAAGTAAAAAAACCTTTTGCCTCATATTTGTCTTTATTAATACAGCGCTTGCCGCGTGACATATTGGAATATAGCTCGAAAAAGCACGAGTTTCCCCTAGAGCATATTGACTACGTGACGAAAACCTAAGCCCCCCCCCCCCCTCAGAACGGGTCACGTAGTATGGGTACGTTCCTTAAGTAGATTACGAGACTATCCCGCCCACACACCCGCCACTGTAACTCCTGTGCATCAGGATCGACAGTGGGCACGCATTTTTGTTGACACCGAGCAGTGAAGCTCGGCGAGTCTCTGTAAAAGCTAAATTGTTTTTGTCCCGCAACGAAATTAATCAAATAGAAAGTTAAGGAGGAGTTGGAAATATTAATTGTCCACTTCCCTCCATATCAAAGCGGTAGACAAAATAATGAACTACGGAGGCATTAACCTCAGCCACAAGGACATTTACACCTGGAGAAGCCAGATGTAAAGCACTACGGATGTCATTTCATCTTCCCTAAGTAGATTAGTGTTACCTCTGTCAGGTCTAGCGTCTCTCGGTCGTCTGGTAGCGGCCACTATCCTGCGCCTCAACGTGCCGAGACCAGCGCCGCCCGCCTTCTTCTTACGCTCCCTGTACATTAAAATGACATCCTTATGGAAACTGCTATCACCTGCGGTATTTCCAGACCGATGCTACTCAGGAACCTTCAAGAAGAGAGTCTACTATTTCCTCTAAGGCAGGCAAAGCGTCAACAATTCCTCTGGTATTGATGGTATTTTGAGTGGTAGAGCCACGCTGTAGACACTTCTACACGTGTCTACAGCACGAATGGGCCGGCTCGTCTGGATCGTTACCAATGCCTCACAGAAAACCAGCGTAAAGTAGCAGCTTGCTGCTGCGTTTCGTACGGTGAATGTGATATCCGGAGGCCCAAACCCCCTCCCCTTCCCAATCCCTTTAAGGTCGGTAACGAGCCCGTGATTCTTTTGGTATTGTTGGCGTACATGGACAGTGGAGATCACTAACCATCAGGTTACCCACTTGTTCGTTTCCGACCTATGCAATAAAAAAATCCAATGGTTTTTGGGCGGTCCACGGGACCGTACCCGTAGACCAATGGTCTAAATAGACAATGTATGTATATTAAGCATGTCAGAAATGCAAAAATGTGTCAATAGAAATTTTTCGTCTTAGAGAGACACATGAGAGCCAGTGATCTCACTGCGGAGGATGCTCAAAAACGGGCGAAGCGGAAGCATGTAAGTAGTAAGGCGAACCCTGCCACTAAGCTGGGATAACGCCATGAGTCCGTCACCTTATGACATCGGCCATGGTGGGCGGCGCGGCTGGCTCGCCGACACCCTCACACGCCTCGCCGTCCTACGAACAGACACACTTTAAACATATTGACATCCTCCGTGACGCAGTGGCCGAGTACCCAGCTGCGAAGCGAGCTATGGGACAAATGTTTGCGTGATCCACAAATATTTGTTTCAGGTCTGTTATGGAACCGCAAAATCCTCGTAGTTCCTGATACCCATGATACAGTTTAACCTAGTGTGGGGTCAGGGTATGTGTGGACAGTTGGGTGTATTTATTTATTTACTAACTTTTGCTCGAGGCTCCGCGTATATGGCCTGTTCCGGGAAAAAAGTTTTATATAGCCTATAGCCTTCCTCAATAAATAGGCTATCTAACACTGAAGGAATTTTTCTAATCGGACCAGTAGTTCCTGAGATTAGAGCATTTAGACAGGTTAGAGCGAGCATGTCTATTTATTGATGTGAAAATTGGCCAAATGCGATACGTGCTCCAACACATCGAGGGCACCATCTCCCTGTTCACGTTTTCATATTCTTATTATTTGATAGGATGGTATTTTTTTTATCCTGGCATGACAAAGTGACTACACTGGATATGATGGTAAAAACAATGTGGTCCAAATATTATGACAACCGTCGAAAGATATTGAATCTCTAGACGGCAGAAATATGCCAGCCTGACGTAAGTGGACAAACTTTGGTTGACCCGGGAACACGGAACTCGCCACTAAGACAGGTTCTTCAACATGTGTGCCGTGGTCGCTATCCAGTCGGACTGAAAAATATGAAATACTCTCCCAATGGCAAGAATTTATGAAAGAAAGAAAGAAGGAAGTTTATTATTAGAGCAATAATTACAGATTAAAAAAACACAAAAGCTTATAAATACTACGCAATTATTGCGCTAACAATGGGCCTCTCATTCAGCTACATGCTGCAGTACTACATAAGCAATACTTCAGCGCTGGTTTTCGATGAGAAGCCTAAGGCGACGTAGGTACGGACGTCAAGTCGGTAGAAGACAAGATTTCACAAAAAAAAGTTTACCATAAGTACAGATTAACTAACATTTACTACGTAAATCGAATATAATTTCTACAAAAACTAACCAAAACATTAGTAAGGTAGGAATGTGTGATGTGTGTGTGTACATTTGTCAGCAAACGTATACATATATGTCTATGTCTGTTATATAAAGGTGTATGTATGTTTATGTTATAAAAAAAGGGCAATCCAGGAATTTCTGTACATTACACTCGCATAGTTCTGTAAAACAATGTCTGGACATTAAAAGAGGCCATAACCCACGAGTTTGTTTCGGCATTTCTTCTCATGGCTAGCCCCGAAATGCCGTCGTAAATGTAATGTAGCGTAAAAAATGATTGACTTGTAAAAGTGATATTTATTATCCAACTTACAGAATAAATGATTTGAATTTGAATTATGTAACATACTTGCACATGCGAGAGCGCGGCGCCCATGTCGGCTTGGCGCGCGCTCAGACAGCACAGCAGCCGACTCATGAGGCGCCACGCGCCGCCATCACCGCGGCACCAACCACGCACCGCCACCTGTCAAACATCATTATACACATCCAAACAAGACAACAAATGTAACTTTGTATAATCAGCTTTCCAGAATAATAAATAAACTAGACATATTCCATGATTCGCTCCCTACATTTAGGAAAACTCTTCTAGAAGAGTCTGAAATTTCTACGTATCCCTAACATTCTGATAAATCATACTGACCATCTTATTTTGCAAATTATTTTAATATTAATTTTAATTCTCTAATTTTCTAATTTTAATTTAATTGAACTAAGTACTTATTATATATGATTGTATTTATTTATGCATGCTGTGTTTGCCTGTAATTTGAGTTGCAATAGGTTCAATTGTTATTAGTGTTAATATTTAATGTACGTTTGTATTATTGTAAACTTTGTTGGAAATCCTTAAATAATAAAATAAAAAAAAAAAAAACTCAAGCAAAAGAATTACCCCACCAGAACTTTGTGCAAGGGGTCGGGGGGCTATAAAAGTCTATACATATTAATCTCTCTATTCTAAACAAAAGTAACCGCCGCCGCTGCCGCTGCCAAAAGCTTGTCACGCTATCTCCTCCGAAACCGCTGGGGGTATGGGGTCGAGACCGATACCAATCAATACAGAATAATGTGGGGAAGAAAGTAAGACATGTCTCATTTTCGTCGGATTAAAGTTTTTTTATTATTTTATGTTTTGTGGAAAAACATGGGCAACGCCCCTAATCTCTATAAAAATAAATCAAATAATTAAGTCAAAACGTTTATTTCTCATTATAGCAGAGGTTAGAAACCAGTGGATAGGATAGGATCGAAATTGTTAGTTTTTACAGTTTTGGTAATTTACTAATTCAATAGCGCCATTGTGCCGTCATTATAGTTTTCTGATGGCGTATCAATCATCGAAATAAGATGACAAGAAATGTAAGTCAAGCAAACAAAAAAAAACCACCATAATGTTGTGCAAGGGGGCGGGGCTATAAAAGTCTGTGCATAATAATCTCTAGTTGACACTTGATATGTCAATTTTTTGTGTAGTACGTCGTATCTCGGTCATGATATTTATTATTTAGACATTAACTTTTGCCTGCCTCGGTGGCGCAGTTGTAATGCGTACGCGTTACGATTGAGGCTAATGCTGAGGTCTCGGGTTCGATCCCCGCGTCGGGTAAAGTGGTATTGGGTTTTTCTATTACGAAATGCTCAGTATCAGCCCGGAGTCTGGAATTTGTGCCCGGTATGGCGATAGGCTCGCCCCCTATCACATCGTGGGACGGAGATACGCTCGGCGAAATGTGGGTGTTCTAGTTACACCTCTGCCTACCCCTTCGGGGATTACAGGCGTGAGTGCGTATAAGTATTTTTTTTTAAAGCATGTTATATGTAATGCAATGTCAATTTTAATAAAAGCTATTTATTTTGACTGAAATGTAACATATGCGATATTGAAATTATTAAGTAAAGTCTGAATAAAGAGCCCTTCATTCATTCATTCATTCCTAGCAATATAACACTATGTCTAGTTGTTCTACTGTACAGTGGTTTTAAGCTTGTGGTCATATGAATTGGCACAATAGGTAATGTACACTTTCTAGACCAAGGATCTATGGTTTAATAACCTAAGTGACAATTTTATTATCATTATAATTAATTAGTACATCACTGATAATGTAAGTGGGTTATGATGCCAAATTAATCATATCTGAATATATACTGGCTGTAAGCGGATCGCTTCCGAAGCCGAAATGGTAATAAAGCACTCATTAACATATACTTTTGAGTGGTAGAGCCACGCTGTTGACAGTTTTGTCTACAGCGTTAATGGTCCGGGTCGTTACCACTGTCTCACAGAAAACCAGCGTAAACTAGCAACTTGCTGTGAGTGAGATATCCAGAGGCCCAAACCCACCACTTCCCAATCCCTTAATTATCCCTTTCCTTAAAGGTCGATCGATCGCGCCCGTGATTTTTTGATATTGTATGCGTACATGGGCGGTGGAGATCACTTACCATCAGGTGACCTACTCGCTCGTTTACCGGCTTATGATTTAAAAAATATATATAAGGAAAACTCCATTCCTTGGCTTAATTGCCATTTGAAAATGTAAGCCCGCGATGTAAAGCATACTAGTGTTAAAATCAAGGTCAATGACCCGCGCATTACCGCTCTCCAATACTCAGTAAGTATATCGAGCCGTACCGACCCGCACAGCTGATATCGAGCGTCGGTTATTTTTATTGTCTTTACATTACATTATAAAGAAAAGTACGTAATTACTACTTGAATAAAACATTGTATTCATGGATCCAAACACGACTGTGTGTGAAAAGAAAGAAAAAATTATATATTTTTAAAATATATTATTTCGTGTTTTTTTAAATGCTATCATGTTTGTAAACACCTACACTACCAACTGTCTCTGTTTTCGGAAGTGTTTCTCTAACAACCGGTATAAGTATTGAATAACTGAGAAACCAATTTGTTTTTACTTTTTTGACCCTCAGTAACAAACAAACAGATTGCTCGCCTGATGGTAAGCTTAACACCTGCTATAAAAAGAAACAGCACCACACAGGACTTTGTGTTACAAAGCACTGCAGTCTGCATGCCACTGGACTGCTGCACTGATGTTGAATCTCATAAAATGCAAAAATCATTAAATAATTAAATCTCATAATGCTCAGTAATTGCACTGGCTTCTATGTCCTTAAACCGAAAGATAAGTGTTTACACACAGTTGCTTGATGAAAGAACTAGACAAAGCAATAGTACCAACCCTGTTATTCTTTTTATAATGTTCCTCATTGACAAAAAATTCAGCTGCTCTGACTCAAAATAAATTATATTAGATAATCTGAAAAACTTAGATCAGCAACTTTGCCCATTCTCCTTTACATATTACATGAAATAACATTCCAAACTGTTGGATTAAATTTTTTACTATATCTATACATATAATTTATAACATTTTATTGATTCAATAAATATTTTGATTGATTTGATTTGATTTAAATGACAAAAAAACTACAGGTTGTAATACATCTGTATATTGTGTTATGTATACCTCTGACAAATGTGGATTCTGATAAATCTGATTTACTTTGACAGTGGTCCCATGTAAATTTGAAAAAAGAACCACTCCTAAGCGAATGAAAAACTAAAAATGATTTTTACTTTTTTGAAGTAGTTTAAAGTTTTTATAAATATCCTTGAGAATATAATTTACAATATGGTTGGTTTTTATCATATTAAGTTTATGTTATTATATCATTTTGACACCAAATTATTTTATATTTTTTTTGTGTGAAACACAGCAAGTAAAATAATTATTTTTTACTTTTGTTTACATAATATGATACTCTTTGTTTGTGTTGTAATTATAAAAGTATTCTGTATATGAAACAGCCAGTATTTAAAAACAAACATCACAAAGAAAAAAATGATTGCAAGAGAAAGATGTAATGTTTTTGTAACTTAGTGGGTTTCTAAATAAATTTTGAAGTGAAACTTCTTTATCGGCGTATGGGAGAAATTTTATAGTGTAACATTTTTCCGTTACGAGCCATATTTATTTATTTTCTAACACTATTTTTAATTCAAATTTATTAAATAAAAAATTATTTTCTATTCTAAAGTGAAACATATTAGATCGTCTCAAAATTTTTGGCCTGTGTGTTGCATGTCGCGTGACGGTCGGCCGCAGAGTAGGGATAAAGTGAAAGGCGCTCGCGAGAGCAGCCAAGGCCAATATGGCGGCGTCTATAGTTCGCACGCTATTTTGTTTTGTAGAGGAACAGGTGCTAAATGTTCCTCCGGCGAAGCGGAGATCTTCAGTCAGGCAGATGTACCCGACCGGCCGCGGCCCCTCCGATGGTTGATGTTCGGAACTTGTATATATACTAATCGTCGCGCAAACTTTACTAGCGCGATTCAGGATCTGGTTAATGTTGCATTGTGCGGTGCGCGCTGCCGGTCAGGTACAACATCTGCCTGACTGAAGATCTCCCCTTCGCCGGAGGAATATTTAGCACCCGTTCCTCTACAGTTTGTTTTTGTTAGTGTTTAATGTAATATTATTTCAAAAATTTTTAGTTAAATGTCTATAATGTGAAAAAAGTTTCACTTCTATCGACAGTCCCCAAAGACTACCCCACATGTTTTTTTTTTACATATTGTCTTCAAATTTTCCCGCGAAATGCACGCGCTGGAGCATGCCACCCGCGACCTGTGCTGTGGCCTATTTACCTAGCCGCTAGAAAGCGAACGTTTTTCGGGGGTTCGGCCAAAATAGGGGTGTTTCTGACGTCACTGCGCGCGCATACGACCCAGTACACTACATGACCCAGATTTACTATTGCGACATTTAAAATGTCAACATAGCCTATCGAAATATCTCGAGTATTGACTAACACGCAACTTATGACCTAAAAAACTATATTTTAAGATGAAAAACAATAATTTTAAAGTTTTTTTTTTATGTTTATTGACATAAAAATTTCGATCAAAGAATCACGACTGATTTTTTCCTAAACTAAAGAGAATTACGTATTTTTAGTAATTGTAGGTAAATAATGTGATACTAACCGCCGTAAAAACACATCACAGATGATTAATCCTGTAAATATTCTTTATTTTTCACACAAACATAATCGTTCATCCCCATTTGGTCGCCATTATGTCAAAACAATTTCAACTTGCTAACACCAAATTCACAACGCACAGAACGTTCATAGCGCTATATTTACACAATACGCACTTAACGATTATAATTATACACAAATAAGTCACGAATACAAGCTCGATTTGTGTTAATTCATAAAAAATACGGAACGAGCGCAACCCGTTACACCTTCCCGTTCTGTGATTTTGACACTGTTGCCAACTGAAAGAAAAAAATATAAATAAATACGTACGGTACCAACCGTAAAATTGAGCAGTATAAAAAGGTTATTAGAAGAATTAACAAAACGAATTTATTTGGATGATATTATCCCTAAGTCTTTCTACAAGCCAATAGAAAACCCGTATCTTATCCTAATTCATTTAGATAAATCTTATACATAATTAATGATTTAGTTACAATCAGTGGTTACAACTTTCAAATAATGAGTTGTCCACTCTCTCACTATTTGGATACCTATTTTGAAACATAGCTCTTAATAATAATACGTCATCTTATTTCGATGATTATTACAAAATGTTCATATATTTTAAATTAGATAAATTGTTGTTTGTAATAATCAGTAGGACATGTATCCAAAAGTCCTAATATCTATAATAGTCTGTGGTTATCTACGGTCTGTGGTCCAAATTTTATTGTTTTTAAAAAATGACAGTTTTGAGAAAAAATATCATGAATTTTTTGGTTCCAAAATCTAATCCTTGATTGTTTTGAGAGAAACAAAATTTTATATCTTTAAACTATCGTGTTGAGAACCATTTAATAATAATAATAAACAATTATCAAACTATATTGCTATTTTTAAGTAGTGTTACTGTGATGGTAGTGTAAACATTTTGGTAAAATCGTAAGTATATACTTTAGTTTACTTGAAAAATATAGTATTTGTGAGCGAAATAACATGTATCGTTTATAACCTACAAATAATAAATATGCGAGACCGATATCATATTAAATTCCTTGCCATATTCCTTGCATTATGTTAGCACCTTTAATTTTGTCATTGACTAACCCCTTCGTTAAATCTATTTATTAGAATATCAAAAGATCGTAAATACAGTTTTCAGTTCCTAAAAATATCTAGAATTATTTATTTGACCTTTATTTTTATTAATGACAAATAAATGTAGTCGAAAACAAATGTAAAATTAGAACGCATTCAAAAACCACACTGTCTTGTTTTAAATCACAGACTGGTGTCCTAGATTGTAATCATATTCAAAATATTATCAATTTGAATTTTTTGATTCGTAATAATCACAATATATTTTGCTCAGTATTGGAATTTGCGCTAATATTGTGTCTATCATAAAATAGGACAGAAATAGGCTCGGAAACCGTAGGGGTAGTAGTTCTACCTGTGCCTACCCTTTTGGGGATACAGGCGTTAGTTTATATTATATTGTTAGTGTTTCATACAAAGACTTTAATGTGTAAATGATTATGATTATGATATAGACAGGCTGTACCGTACACAGAAATTGCGCCAGTAATTGAAATAAAACTAGTTTATACGGATTTTATCGCGGTTTAATTTTTATTTTAGTCCCGACGTTTCGAAAGCTTTTCAGCCTTCGTGGTCACGGGAGAGACTGAGGTGTAGGTCGTCTCGAAAAGTTAATGTTAGTTTTATTTCAATGAGTAATATTCGCGTAAACCTAAGAAATCACTTTGCGCCAGTAAGTTACGGTCAATTGACCGTAACTCAATATTACCATCTCGCTTACTCTAAACTAGAACACCCCTCATGCTCCCTGTCTGTGAGCTGTCAAACTCCCACATTATGTGACGCAACTTTACTTCTTACCAGGGCGTCTAGTAGTATACATTAAAGTATTTGATTTCATGGCCAAAAAAGTACCAACAGAATCCCTCTACAGAACCTAAATTGTGTGTCTGTCCTAAGTTTATCTTTTGAACTATAATAAGTAGTGGAAATTTGCATATACTTTCTTTTTCTTACAGGGGTATTGCCATGTTTTTCCACAAAAAATAAAATAAATAAAAACCTTAATATCCAACAAATATGAGACATATTATCTTACTTTCTTCCCCACATTATTCTGCATCGATTGGTATCGGTCTCGACCCCATATTGCATATTTTCTCTCCATTCAAAAAAAAAGTAACTGGCGCCGCGCCGGCTCCGCCGCCGCTGCCAAAAGCTTGTCACGTTATCTCCTCCGAAACCAATCGATGCAGAATAATGTGGGGAAGAAAGTAAGACATGTCTCATATTCGTCGGACTTTAATTTTTTTTTCTATTTTATGTTTTGTGGAAAAACATGGGCATAGTCCCTAACGAAATAAAAATAAGTAAAACTGTAAGGATGTGGGTACAGATCCGCTGAAGTGTTAGGCCAAATCACACTTGACCGTTTTTTTAATAGTATCTCATCATCCACAGGTACGCTAATGCTCCTCAATCATGAGTCAGTCTCCTGGCTCCAGCCAGTACAGCCAGAGCATCCTGGCACCTGAAGCACCGTCCAGCCCCAACATCCTTGACCCAGACTCACCTGACTGGCACCCAGACTCTATCACCTACACAGAACATGCAAATGAAGTACCCAATCACTCTGCTAATGTAGATCTTGATGAAGTAAGCAATGACTCGGCCGTTACTGTTGGACATGTAATAAGCAATGACGGTAATACACATGATGAAGCAAGCAATGATTCCACATCCACAGTTATGTATGAGCCAGAAACGGTACCCATCGGAGAATGGCTTAACCCTGAACCAGACGATGCTAGGCAATCTGAAGACAGTCTTCAGTCGTTACCTGAAGTACAGACTAGAAAAAGACCAGACAGTGAAGACGAGCCACCGGCGAAGGTCAGGAAGGTCAGCTCGCCGAAATCTGATGATGAATCTGCAGGTGAAATGTGCCCAATATGTCTAGACTCTTGGGGGAATTCAGGCGATCATAGACTAGTAGCTTTAAAATGCGGACATTTATTCGGACTAGAATGTGTGGAACGATGGTTGAAGGCTCAAAAGATTAAGGAACGGTGTTGCCCCACATGCAAGAGTAAGGCAAACGTAAAAGATCTAAGGTTTATCTACGCAAGACGGTTGGTAGCAGCCGACACAACTCACATTACTCAACTGCAAAAACAGATAGACACTCTGCAATCAGAAAAGAGTAGGACCGAGTTGGAGTTGCAGAAGACTAAGATAGCACATAGAGCCTGCGTGTTACAGCTGGATGTCTTACGAAGCACACTAATGAAGTCACAAGTGACTAAAGAACAGCCCGTGCGACGAACCTGGCGTTTTGCCTTAGAGAAAAATCTGGAAATATCCAAAGATAGAGGTTGTAGAGTCATGACATATAATTGCAGAACTTATGAACTATATGTGTCACAGAAAAGTGGAAATTATCTCTTCCCTGGGTACGGGATTAGGAAAGTCAGCTGTGTTGATTATAAATTAGGTCAATTTGTACATCTACATCCAAAACCTATACGGGATATTACATATTCTCAACCTAGAGACCTGTTATTAAGTGTGGGATTGGACAGCACAGCGAGAATCGTCGAACGTGGGATTCCAAGCGTCACAATCAACGCTGGCATGCCATTATGGTCATGCTCGTGGGATTACCTACGCAGCAACGAATTCTATGTTGGTGGTGTTGGTGGGGTAATCCACCAATACGACGTCAGGAATCCGAGTACTTACCTCCAAATGATGTCTTCTCCTGAGGACATCTCTCCTGTAGTCTCGCTCTGTTCCACCGAATTTGGGCTGTTGTCCTGCCATTTGACATCGGGGAAGTTGTGGGTGGCCAACATGAGGCAGTGGGAGTCCAGAGCGTTGCCTGTGACAGGTTCGTTCATGTCGTTGTGTTATGACAACGAATCACACCGCGCAGTCATATATTCGCGACCAAGTACTGGAGGATTAGAACGCTCCAAGTTGACGATATGTAAACTAAAAGCGAGCGTGCCTAATGGTGAAGTGTTATGTGATATTGAAGAGACTTTATTTGGCTCAACGCGGTCATCCTTAATGTCTAGAGCCACGTGGGTCCGAGCCCCAGGAGCGTCGTGGGTCGCGGCCCATTCGGAATCAGATTCTACTCTATATTTACATGGAGTTGACGGCTCAAGGACCATGTTTCTACCAGCATCCGAGCCGGCGTTGGATGTCACTTCTGTGGAATTGAATGGGACCACTCTTGTCGCAGCGTTGTCGGAATCCAGATTGCGGTTGTACAAAGCTGTGCCGACGAATTCATGACGTCTGGACATTTAAAGTGAGGAAGCGAGTTAAGGTAGACTTCCGATCTTCGCGACAGGCGACAGAGATCCGTTTGATGTCGCGTCTCGGGACAATACGTCACTGCCGCTTTAACAAGAATACTGACAGACTTCCCTTATATTCATGAACGTTAGAGATCTCATAGTGCGCGCAAACTCATAGCTATGATTCCTATACGTGATTATTCCGTTTCGGGGAAGCTTAAGTGTTGTTTTTGAATAATGAATACCTTAAAAGCGTATTAGACACTTGTCGCGACTATCGGCAGTTTATCTTTAGAACTGTTGCGAGGACTACAAACTCTTAATATTCAGTGCTGTGAAATTTTAGTGTTTAAAGTGCCATTGTACAGATGTGTTATAATTTAAATGACAATTTAATTTTGACTTAATACACACAAAGTTTTGTTCGGAAATTGCCTGCCAGCACCGTCAGTACTGGATTTTCTTTATAAAATACAAAATTATTGTTTGTCCAGCCATTCTGTAGACAGTTTCGTCTACAGAATGTATGACTGCTCGTCAAGGGCGGTACCACTGTCTCACAGAAAACCGACGTAAAGTAGCAACTTGATACTGCGTCCCGTACGGTGAGTCAGATATCCGGAGGCCCAATTCTCCCTCCCCTTCCCAATCCCTTTTCTTTAAGGTCGGCAACGCGCCCATGATTCTCATATGGAAACACAACAGTGCTTTCACACTGTTGCTTGGCGGCAGAAATAGACTGCGTGGTGGTACCAACCCAGACGGCCTTTCGATTGCGAGGAACCTAGTAACTATTATTAATGTACTATGTAAGTTAAGTTACTAAGTTGTGTTTGTTTAAATTGTTTGCAAGTTAGAAATAATTTCGTTTATCATATCTGTATAATATTTTTTATAGCGTAGGCCTGCAAAACGAGCAAGTGGGTCACCTGATGGTAAGTGATCTCCACCGCCCATGTACACCCACAATACCAAAAGAATCATGTGTGCCTTGCTGACCTTAAACGAAAGGGATTATTAAGAGATTAGGAAGGGGAAAGTGACTTGGGGCTCCGGACATCCCACTCACACAGCCGCTAGTTTATGTCGGTTTTTTTGATTAGACAGTAGTAACGACCCGGACGAGCCGGCCCATTCGAGCTGTAGACAAAATTGCGTACAGAGTGGCTCTACTATTCTTGTTATCAAAAAATTTGTTTTTGCTTAGTTTTCTAACCTTTAAAAAAGTGGAAACTTAATTAATTTGTATTTTTTTACGCTGCGCGATATCTATGCCGAATGTAGACCAATTTTTAAGATACCTTTTCGATTTGAGGGTGTTTCCGTATAATTTGTTTAATATCTGATGATGCAGTACGATGGGAAATGGACAACTTCTGGAAGGTTCTTTTCTCCTGTTTGGAAGTAGATTTATTAAAGTTTTGAACTTGTCGGTAACTTTTACATTTGTAATGTTAATAGTATTTTTATAAGATGTACAGTTGCTTTTTAGTTTTCTTTATGGAAATCTCAATATGTGGGATGACATATAGCTTTGTGGTTTTGACCTAGCTAATAGAGTATTTGACTCGATTATTTTGAATATCTTGATTCATAACTTACGTTCCCTAAAATCTATTATCGAAAGAATTATATAAACCAAGTCAAAAATAAACAAGTTAGAAGCCATTCAAATATTCAGGAGGGGGTAGTTGTCAAATGACTGAAAGAGGATGCACGACATGGCAAGTGACGTCACAGGGCAGATCACGCCATTACGATGCACGCGAGTGAGGGAGATGGTGAGATTTATTACTACGCATCCACCTTTGCTTGTACCAATATTTAAAACATGAACCGCGGCCTCATTTTTTACCGAATTTTAATTCTGTTTTCGCAAAACAGTTTCTTTTTCGTAAATTTGTTGGTTGTTTATAAAATAATGTATTCAATTAAACATAGTGAAATACCCTAATAGTGTTCGATATGGACAAGTGGGATTCGCTCTGGCTAAATGATGTTCCAACACAGCTAGGTAGGATTAAAACCTTGGCTATGTGGAACTCCACTGAAGTTGGATTTGACCTGGCCAATAAGGTAGTTTCCTATATTGAATTTTGTACATTATTTTATAAGCAACAGAAAATGATACCCTTTTATTAAAACACAATGAAAATTGGTTCAGAAATGTCCCCGCAGTTATGACTTGAAATGTTGGTATGAGGAAAAGTGGGTGCGTAGTAGGGATATCTCACTGTCTCGCGTGCACGCGTGCACCATAATGAACATTTTACACAGTGACGTCAAAGTTTGCGTCGTCTGTCATTTGACAATTACCCCTTCTACAGGATTTGAATGGCTTCTAACTTATTTATTTTTGGTCCGATTTATAAAATTCTTTCTGCAATAGATTTTGAGTAACGTAACTTATTGATTTAAATGATAAAAATAATCTAGTCAACTACCTTATTGGAGATGTCAATGGGTTCGATTCACTGGAGGTTTCTTACATTATTTATAAATATGGATTTGTCTGTATAACCTATTTGATAATAATTTTATATATGTATAAAGTTTCCTACATAATTAATTATAATGTTTAAAAAAGTTATATATCTTGAAAACACGTTGAAAATCGTCACATAAATAAAATCTATCGTAAAATTAATATAAGTAGTAACAAATACGCTATATGTTAAATTTAAAAAGTGACCACCATTTTGTTTTTTCTTTGCTTTAAAGCTGATTAGTTTCAAATTCCCTATGGTTTAATATTATCTTCTTCTATCGCCAGCCCTTATCCCACTCACAGTGGGGTCGGCGCAACATGTTTTTTTTTTAAATACATGTTGAAGAAAGATTTGGCTTAGTAGTTTTTAGGACCGGCCGCCTGCCTGACATAATCCCCTCTGGGGAGAAAACACCCAGACCCGAAACAAATATCAACATGTCTCGGTGCGAGAATCGAACCCGCGGCCTCTCGCTTCACAGCCGGCTACTCGCCCACTGCGCCACGGAGGCGGTCATGGTTTAATATTATATTTCATTTAAACATATGTTTTGATTATTAATAGAGAATTTAATTCGCGTTGACACACTAAAATTATTTTATTATAATGCTTATGCCCGCTTTCATCAACCTATACATAAATTAGTTGAGTTACGCAAATACTTTAATGTATACTACTAGACAAGCTGTGCGGTACAAAGAAATTGCGCACTTAGTTACGGTCAATTGACCGCAACTCATTTAGGCGCCCGCGAGAGAGCGCCAAGAGCAGTTGTTGTTTGAATAGCTGCGAACGTTAAATTCGATAAACTAACACGAAATTGTTTATTGTGACCCATAAAACATTGTTATTATTTACGTGCATATATTATTCTTTTTTTTTTTTTTTGCAAAAGCTGCAATAGAGCCAGTGGGTCACCTGATGGTAAGTGATCTCCACCGCCCATGTACGCCCACAATACCAAAAGAATCATGGGTGCGTTGCCGACCATATAGGAAAGGGATTAAGGGATTGGGAAGGGGGAGGAGGATTTGGGCCTCCGGATATCTCACTCACCGTACGAAACGCAGCAGCAAGCTGCTACTTTATGCCAGTTTTCTGTGAGACAGTGGTAACGACCCGGACTAGCCGGCCCATTCATGCTGTAGACAGAACTGTCTACAGGTTTTGATCGAAAAAATCATTTATTGTGAATGAAAACTAATACCAAACAAAACAGCCGTCTCTAAATTGCCATCTCGCTTACTCTCAACTCCTCTCGCTCCCACACCTTAGACGTCATTCCCGGCTCGCCGGCCGCGTATGCAACACAATTTTACTACTGAACAGCCCGTTTATGGTATTAAAGTCTTTATACGTCATGGAAATGTAAATCTGGATACCGTTTTTGTTGTACGCAATGTTTGCTGACCTTTGCTTTAACAAAAAACATTAAAAAACCGCGGTGAAGTCTGAAGTTGGCAGATCTCGTAAGAATTCTCTTTTTTAGTTAGTCTTAAGACCGTTGATTTTTATAATCCTCTTAAAATTTTAAACAGAAAAATCTTAATAAACACTACCGCCTACGGCCTATCTGCTAAATCCAAAGTCTTAATACTACTAGACAAGCTGCGTGGTACATAAAAATTGTGCCACTAAGTTACGATCAATTGACCGTAACTCAATATTACTATCTCGCTTACTCAATTAGAACCCCACTCGCGCTCCTTGTCTGTGAGTTGTCAAACTCCCGCGTTATGTGACTCAATTTTAGTTCTAAACAGTAGGTCACCAAAAGAATCATGAGTGCGTTGTCGACCATATAGGAAAGGGATTGGGAAGGGGGAGGAGGATTTGGGCCTCCGGATATCTCACTCACCGTACGAAACGTCAACGTCAACAGTCTAGTAGTATACATTAAAGTCTTTGGCTAAATCGCATTGATTTAAATTTACTTTTATTGACAGCGTAATGTACGTGTACATAAACACTTGTAAAATTGGTCACCTCATTGTATTACAGTAAGACTGAGCAAGGCTGGCTGGCCAGTGGAACTAATTTGTTAAAATTAAATTAAATCTTTTGTCAATCATGCTTTTTATTTAAAATCACGGTTACTTCCTCACGTGTATTTATTTGTGTCTGCCATACGACATTTCGGATGAACAAAGTATCGATTTAGATATATCGAGAATAATATCGATATATCAGCTTATTTGCATGGCCTTTCATTGTCTCATAAAACTAATATCGATTTTTAAACTTGTTAAAAAATATCGATGTATCGAAATAAATATATAGCCAATATCGATAGATCACAGTGGGAATATCGATATTTTTACAACATTCCAAGCATGTCAGCATAAATGAATATACCAGGAATTATTTGATTGGTAGAGCCGCGCTGTAGACACTTTTGTTTACAGCTAGAATGGGCCGGCTCGTCCGGGTCATTACCACTGTCTGTTCCAAAGAAATCAGACTTAAAGTAGTAATCACCTTGCTGCCGCGTTTCGTACGGGGAGTGAGATATC
The DNA here is from genome assembly GCA_905332985.1 of Mimas tiliae. Lineage (NCBI taxonomy): Eukaryota > Metazoa > Arthropoda > Insecta > Lepidoptera > Sphingidae > Mimas > Mimas tiliae. Next base: position 255,069 of record HG995266.1, on the reverse strand, counting down.
CCCCTCCCCCTTCCCTTAATTATCCTTTTCCTTAATTTAAAGGTCGGCAACACGCCCATGATTCTGTAGGGAAGGACTATTTCCTACTTGTAATTAAACTCTTCAAGACTGGAATCACGTATATATTTTATTGCCCAAAATACCCTAATTATATTTACAATCTAGACATATGATTTATTACATAGTGAGCTATTTACAAATTATCCCACCGACCAATCAGAGTGGATCTTGAGGTTTCCTGCGCATTCCGTGTGGTGGCGCTAGAGCTGCGAGGCGCGAGTTCCCCTCGCGGCCCCTCGCGTGACCGTTGCTACGTGACGCGCGCGGTCCGGTGGCGGCGCAGGTATAAATATACCGAGCCAGTGCAGCTCGTCCATTTTGGCGCGATCCGACCTGCAGTACACATCTCCGCAGCAAGAGTGTTGTCGCCGTGTGCGTGCTTCAGCGACGTGGAACCGTCGACTGCTTCGGGCTCCGCTGCATGTACTGCACGCAACTTGTGATGTCGTTTTCACGGCGAACTCGTTGATTCTTGTTTCTAAGCTTCACGACTTCTTGTTTCTTAACGGTAGACGTCAAAAGTGTGGGGGTGTGTGTGTGTACTAATAAATGTGTTATGTATTGCATGTGTATGTGTTATTTACTAACTGCTTTTCTAAATGTTGGTTATGGTAAGGTGTTGGTCGGTAATGGGTATGGTATGTGGTATGTGGTATAATTATGGTAATGGTAATGGTGTAACTGTTCGTAAGTATAATGTGTAAGTATGATATGAATGTGTAAGTGTGGTCGTGACGCCACAATTCTTTTGGTATTGGGCGTATATGCTCGGTGGATTTTGAATTGGAGATCACCAACCATCGGGTGACCCACTTGCTCGTTTCCGACCTATGCAATAAAAGAAAGACCACCTGCCTACTTAGAAATACTCACTTCGCCCTCTCTTGTATATCCTCCATAAACCATTGGCTCTTATATCTCCTAATACGTCAAGTCGCTCCTTTTGGATAGCTCGCTAGAGTGTAGTATGCTCAGTTTTTGTTTGGCGCCAAAAATAGACCAATCACGTGTACGGAAATCGACACCTAGCAAAGAGCACGCTTGCGTGTTGTTCTATTATACAGGCATAAAATATTGTTTTACCAGGTTTTTTTTTATCTTGAATAACGAGACGAGCATGTCGCTCGCTTGATGGTAAGCGCCACGCCTGCTCATAAACAGAAGCAACGCCACACAGAACTTTAAACAACAAAGCACTGCATGACACTGTACTGCGCTCGTCACCCCGAGACATAAGGTGTTAAGTCTCATAATGCCCAGTAATTTCACTGGCTTCAATGTCCTTCAAACCGGAACACAACAGTGCTTACACACTGTTACTTGGCGGCAGAAATAAACAAAGCGGTGGTACCAACCCAGACGGCCTCTCGCATACGAGGGACCTACCACCTAGTAAAATATAACATAGGTTGAAAATAAAACACATATATCATTTAACGTTTATTCGATAGTTATGTAACTACGCTAGCACCAGCATACTCACAGCCGCTTCCCTCTATCCTCATAACTACCGGCACGAGTCTTGAACACAAATATACAGTAGTGGGGCTGTTGAGATTCAAATAGACGAGCATCAACTGAGGAACGTATCTCGTAAAGCGTCGTTTCATCATTCGTGCTATTTGCTAATATGACAATAATTTAATGTCCCCGCGGGTGCGAAGGGGATAGCACGTTGCCACCGTTGCAAATAGACGGATTACGAAGCGACGAATTCATACTTCACATATTTTAGCAACTGTATTTAAAGCGAAATGCTAAATGAGATTCGCATGCTAAAAATAATGCGAATGTTAATTAATCCAATACTACCAACAGCGCAGAAATATAGCACCAACTATGTAGCAGATGATGATCGCGTTCACGATTCGTGCCGGTATCTGTATCACTCTAGAATACCCGTCTATTGATAGTTTGGCCACAGTAGATATCGCGAATGTTCTTAATTCGCGTATACATAACGAAAACTGTCATCATTTTCGAAAAGTAGGCAATACTTCAATACTAAAGACGGTTCTAATTTAAATAGGACCACCACCGAACCCTCTAAATCGGTCCACATTTGGCGGATACAAACGAAATGAGACTATTTTATTGAGATGGTTAAAAATGTCTACTAAGTACATAAAAAAATAGCTGTTTTATGCTTTACATTTGTGGTTAAAACAATATGAAAAAGGTCTTAAATGGGGAATATTCTATACTACATTTGGTATATGTTGCCGAAGTTCGTAACTTTTTACAACATAGAGTACACAATATAAATTCGATGGATGTATTGACGGCCCCTAATTGCACGGGAAGTGGCTGGATCCCTTATATAGCATGAAAGCAATCTATTTACTATTTTACATATATTGACCAGAAAATCAATAATTACACTCTTTTACAATACTCGTACATATGGCGTTACACAATGCCCAAGTTAACGTTCTTCCACCTGCCCTGATCCCACTCGCAGTGGGGTCGGTGCATCATGCTTTAACACAGAAAGATTTGTGGATCACACAATTTTTTTCTAAGTTATGGACCATGACTTAGAGCCATAGATATTTTAAATCCCATAAAGAATTTGTCATTTTCATTATTTTTTTTATTTAATACTACCTCCATAGCAATGGTCCTTCGAGCCGGATATTTTTACACTTTTACGTTTTTTTATTGATTTTTTGGTCAAATCACAATATTTAATAGATTAATGTATTAACAAAAACTTTAACAATATTATGACGTTTTCGTATTTTTTTTTAATAATAAATTGTACTCTTTCTACTTTAAAACTGCTTAAAGTAGTCATACGATGCAAAACAATATTATATTATCAGTTACTAACTTATGTCCGCAGCACTGCCTCGTTTTTCTGACTAAAAAACCCTTAAAAGATAATGTAGCTTCCTATTTGTGAAAGAAGTTTCATAATCGGTTCAGTAGTTCCAGAGGTTACCTTTAACAAACTCAGAAACTTTACCTCTTTATAATATTGGGTTTACTAGTATATATACACAATTCGTCTATTAGTAAGTTTGTTATCAATCAATCCTTTACGGCTGAACAAATTTGGATGTTTGGCACACGTTGATCATAGCCTGGATTAGGAAATAGGATAATTTTTATCTTGATATTTTTTACATTCCTGCAAGTGACGCCACGATCATAAGCTAATTAACGATTACAATAGTGGACTCAAAATTGCCCCACTGCCCAGGTCAATTTACTGGTAAAATGACAAATAGAATTCAACCTTATTGACACTCAACCTGCCCTCCAAATTTGAGACTTAAATGTATTAGTAATAAGAGCTATTATGCCATAAAAATATCACTAACGTTTAGAGAATCTACCATAGAAAAATATCGTGCCGCAAGCTTGGATCGTTTAAAAGCAAATTATATTTAGTATTTGATTTTTTATGTCTGTTGCATTTTTGTTAAGTTATTTCTGCCTGCACTAACACCCGTAAATGAATCATATTTGTAGCATCGTATAACTATTTAACAGCGATATGTACTTCAGGGGGTCGAGCCCCTTCGACCTCCCACTGAATTCGTTTCTGTACATTTTATAAGATGGTATTAATTTTAGGCCTATATTTTTTCAATAGAAAAATTAGTTCATGCACAGGTTTTTCTGTTTAGGACCAAAGTTGCCCTGTACGGACAAAGTTACCTGAAATAATCAATCTCATGCTGGTTTATTGTCTTTAAAAACACCATCTTATAATAAGACCGTAGTTCAGGGATCATATAGTAGATTTAACAATATACAATCTGTTACAGAAAGGTGTGGTCAAATTTAAGCAACGTATAGTGTACGATATAAGTATTTACCAAATCCGATTGCATTACTAGGACATAAATAAAGCATTTTTTTATTGAATGAGTAACACGTCGATATACGACTTGAAACTTTGGACCAAATTAATAAACAGTTGAGCTTTTGTCTCACTCCAGTGTTGTTATTTTCGCTCACGCACTTCACTTAATTTATTGTGATGTGATGGATCTTATCGATCTTAATAAACGAGTGATTATAATTTGCGTGTATTATGTATATATTTTGATAAGATCCGATATATAAACACTCACTGTCAGGTGTATGTAACGACCCTTAAATATGACCACACCTTTCTGTAACACGTTGTAGAAACGCGTGACAATTTATACTGCGTTCACTGACATGGATGTCTATACATTATATAGAACGCGTTGACGCGTGGCGCTGAGCGATGCGTTTAAAGTGAAAGATGAGCCGCCAAATTTAATACTGTTTTTTTTGAAAATTGCAGCTCAGCCCTAAAATGACTAATCTGAGGAAAAATCTTGACATTCATTAACTGTAGAATTAATATTTATTGTTATTATTGCGTATATCCATTGTGATTATTTGCGCAATATATAATATATTGAACTTTATACATTATTTTATAAGCAACAGAAAATTATACGCAAAAGAAACCCTTTTTTTAAAATACAATCAAAATTGATTCAGAAATGTGCCCGCAGTTATGACTTTAAATGTTGGTATGAGGAAAAGTGGGTGCGTAGTAGGGATATCTCACTATCTCGCTTGCACGCGTGCACCATAATGAACATTTTACAGAGTGACGTCAAAGTTTGCGTCGTCTGTCACTTGACAATTACCCCTTCTACAGGATTTGAATGGCTTCTAACTTATTTATTTTTAGTCTGATTTATAAAATTCTTTCTGCAATAGATTTTGAGTAACGTAACTTATTGATTTAAATAATTTAAATATCTAGTCAACTACCCCAATGTCAGGATCAAGTTGTAATTTTCAAATAACCAAAATTAAATTGAATTTCGCGTGCTGATATTTCACCTTAATAGTGGGAGTACTAAGTCGATACATTATGCGTGATCTGTGATTGGGATCATATTTTTAATACTGGATGGTACCGAACTTACATATAATAGCAGATTATATCTAGGGCCGGTACCGGTTAATTCGCCGAACTTCATCAACTCTACCGGCGTTCAAGTCCATTCAGATTAATCGTCCGCGGGCGGCATTAATTAGTTCAAATCAATCGGTTTTAATGAAGTTCATGTGACGTCATAAATCGTTGTTAATCGTTTTGGCCATTTTTTTTTATGGCATAGGCCGGCAAACGAGCAAGTGGTTCACCTGATGGTAAGTGATCTCCACCGTCCATGTACGCCCACAATACCAAAAGAATCATGGGTGCGTTGCCGACCTTAAACGAAAGGGATGATTAAGGAATTGGGAAGGGGAGGAGGTTTGGGCCTCCGGATAACTCACTCACCGTACGAAACGCAGCAGCAAGCTGCTACTTACGCCAGTTTTCTGTGAGACAGTGGTAATGACCCGGACGAGCCGGCCCATTCATGCTGTAGACAAAAGTGTCTACAGCATGGCTCTACCACTCAAAAATTATTAGACGGCCGTTCGGCGGTACGACAGAATCATTGGCTCTCTATCGAACATCGATTTGCATAAATCCGAATTAGGCGGTACCGGCCCAGATCAGTTAGTTGAAATAAAACTAGTTTATACGGATTATTATTTTATACGGACTAGGTCTCTCACGCCACCATGAAGGCTGAAAAGCTTTCGAAACGTCGGGACTAAAATAAAAATTAAACCGCGATATAATCCGTATAAACTAGTTTTATTTCAATGTGTAATATTCGCGTAAACATGAGAAAACAGATCTGTTAGTGCCTATTATAATGCGTTTTGAAGATATTTATAGGCAGAGACTTGCTCTAGACCGTTATGTCTATTTATTTTTTAGTTTTAGACTGCCTCGATGACGCAATTGTAATGCGTACGCGTTACGATTGAGGTCAACTCTGAGGTCTCTGAGGTTCGATCCCCGGGTCGGGTAAAGTGGTATTGGGTTTTTCTATTACGATATGCTCAGTATCAGCCCGGAGTCTGGAATTTGTGCCCGGTATGGCGATAGCCTCGCCCCCTATCACATCATGGGACGGAGATACGCTCGGCGAAATGTGGGTGTACTGGTTACACCTCTGCCTACCCCTTCGGGGATTACAGGCGTGAGTGCGTATGCAAATTGTTATTTTAGTTTAGTTTTGTTTCATCGTTGTCCCACAGAGTTGATTTAATCTCCATACATTAGTTCTCTTTACGTATATTTAGTGATGATGTTAGTTATTTAGTACTTAGTTATAGATCGGTCTCCGACGCTGGTGTGTCGAGCCAATGACGTTCGCGACGTCGGCGGCTGCGGTTCGAATCCGTCTGCAACAAAATATTATTATTTTTATCTCGTTCTCCGGATATCTCACACAGCCTCCGTGGCGCAGCGGGCGAGTAGCCGGCTGCGAAGCGAGAGGCCGTGGATTCGATTCCCGCACTGAGACAAATATTTGTGTATATCCACAAATATTTGTTTCGTGTGTGTGTATAATGGGTTGGCAAGTCCCTCGTAGTTGCTGATACCCACGATACAGGTTAACCTAGTGTGGGGTCAGGACTATGTGTGTGACTGTTGGACGTGTATTTGAATTTTTTTGAAGACTACGAAACACAGCAGCAAACCGCTACTTTACGTCGGTTTTCTGTGAGACAGTGGAAATGACCCGGACGAGCCGGCCCATTCACGCTGTAGACAAAATTGTCTACAGCGTGGCTCTAACACTCGTAATGTATGTATATATTAATATTTACCTGTCGCGTGTGTGTCGTCTGTATCGCTCGTGCTTCAGCATGTCGCTCGCGGACACACAACTCGTCCTGTATCATACAAACATATTCATTTATAGATGGACAAGTTCGTGCGCGACCGTCCTGCGGGGTACAAGACGTTGGGGGGGACGAGGTTCTCTAGATGTTAGCGGGGGCGGTTTGTGCAGCGGGGAAGGGAAACAAATTTACTTCTAAACAGCCCGTCTAGTAGTATACATTAAAGTGTTTGGGGTTAAAGTGATTACTGTCGTTTGGTATTAATAAAATAATACTCGGCTCACGTAACTTCTAACACATTGTCCAGACATTTCACACACCGAACGAAATGCGACAGCAGAGGCGGCATTATAACTATAGATGGACAAGTTCGTGCGCGACCGTCCTGTGGGTTAAAAGACGTTGGGGGGGGGAGGGGGAGGTTCTCTAGATGTTAGCGGGGGCGGTTGCATTTGTTTCCCTTCCCCGCTGCACAAACCGCCCCCGCTAACATCTAGAGAACCTCGTCCCCGCCAACGTCTTGTACCCCGCAGGACGGTCGCGCACGAACTTGTCAATCTATATACAATACGGTACTCGACTCGATTATTTTTATTATTTTAATCTATGACTGCCTCGATGGCGCAGTTGTAATACGTACGCGTTACGACTGAGGCTGACGCTGAGGTCTCGGGTTCGATCCCCAGGTCGGGTAAAGTGATATTGGGATTTTCTATTACGAAATGCTCAGTATCAGCCCGTAGTCTGGAATTTGTGTCCGGTATGGCGATAGGCTCGCCTCGTATCACATCATGGGACGGGAAATGCTCGGCGTTATGTGGGTTTACATGGGCGGTAGAGATCACTTGCCATCAGCTGACCCACATGCTCGTTTGCCGGCCTATGCAATAAAAAAATCTGAGTGAAATTTTAGTATGTCTATTTTTTTTAAAGATCCTGTACATAAACACTCACTGACAGGTGTAGGTAACGACACTCAAATATGATTACACCTTTCTGTAACACGTTGTATAATTATTACCTGCAAATCAACAGCTTGTTCCATTTCGACCATGTTGAATGCTCCGGTGGTCTCCGGCAGATCATCTTCTTCACCATCTGACAAAATGGCGTACCATCATTAAATACTGGAGGCCAATTCTCGTAATTTTAAATGTTCAAAATATCATTCCGATCTAGTCTCAGCGACAAGAAAGTTGCAAATGGCATTCTCTTAAACCAATAATCAACGTCAAATGCACCTAGCATTAGCAGTAGCATTATACCGTTTTGGCTTCAGTCAACTTTTATTCTACATTCAATCTCATTACGATCTATGTGAGATTAGATCGGAGTGATATTTTGAACATTTAAAATTACGAGAATTGGCTTCCAGAACTGCGCTCGCCGTTCTGAGATATAGACAGTATGTAACAAAAACCCTGTCGGCCCTTTCTAGGTCGTAAAGATAGACATATAGACAGCTTAATAAAAATAGTTAAATTAAATAAATAATAAACAGAAGCGAGATATTACCCTTACACAGGTAGCTTAGAAAAATGCAACATATTAAAAACAAAATATTTTCATCTGAAAACTGATGAACAGCTGACTGATGTGACGTATTGACGAAACCGGGAGCGCACGCGTTTGATACACGTAGACAACTTGCTATCTCGCTCTGGCTCCGAGTCATCGCTCTTGCAGAGGTAATCAATAGAAATACGGTTCACGAACAATAAAATATATAAATTATAAAAAATAAATATAATTATTTTTATAATCTCATTTTCGTATGCTTCGTTATTTCATTACGTTTTAATATCGATTCTGATATCACAGTTAAAACGCACGACAGGGTTTTTGTTACATATTGTATATTATTAAATAGACAGACATACTAACCGCGTAAGTTCTGTAAGTGCTTCATTGATACTACTAAATCAAATGAAGGGTACAATTATAGCAACTGGTACAAGATATGATACGTACCATGATAAGTGAACAGATGTGGCGGCGGCTGCGTGTCTCGTAACGTGACGGTCTCGGCTTTGAGTCTCGCGGCGTGACATCTGAGACGAGACTCACACTCGGCGCTCCACGCGGACTCTGAACACGCCCTGTAACAAATTCATTACTAATGCATAGAACACTTTGGGTCACGGGTGCGATCCCCGTGTTGGGTAAAAGTGATATTGGGTTTTCTATTACGAGTTGCTCAATATCAGGAGTCTGGAATTGTGCCCGGTATGGCGATAGGCTCGCCTCCTATCAGCCTATAGTTATATAGTACTCACTGTGTGTCGTGTTGTAGCCAAGGTCCTGGCGACAGTAGAGGCTCTCCTATAGTTATATAGTACTCACTGTGTGTCGTGTTGTAGCCAAGGTCCTGGCGACAGTAGAGGCTCTCCTATAGTTATATAGTACTCACTGTGTGTCGTGTTATAGCCAAGGTCCTGGCGACAGTAGAGGCTCTCCTATAGTTATATAGTACTCACTGTGTGTCGTGTTGTAGCCAAGGTCCTGGCGACAGTAGAGGCTCTCCTATAGTTATATAGTAACTCACTGTGTGTCGTGTTGTAGCCAAGGTCCTGGCGACAGTAGAGGCTCTCCTATAGTTATATAGTACTCACTGTGTGTCGTGTTATAGCCAAGGTCCTGGCGACAGTAGAGGCTCGCCTATAGTTATATAGTACTCACTGTGTGTCGTGTTGTAGCCAAGGTCCTGGCGACAGTAGAGGCTCTCCTATAGTTATATAGTACTCACTGTGTGTCGTGTTGTAGCCAAGGTCCTGGCGACAGTAGAGGCTATCCTATAGTTATATAGTACTCACTGTGTGTCGTGTTGTAGCCAAGGTCCTGGCGAAAGTAGAGGCTCTCCTATAGTTATATAGTACTCACTGTGTGTCGTGTTGTATCCAAGGTCCTGGCGACAGTAGAGGCTCTCCTATAGTCGCCACTTGCTCAGCATCGAGTCGTGTCAGTAATTGTTTGGCTACCAACTCTGCTGCTTCACGCTGTGGAGAATAAATATATTTGAAACTAAATATGGTTAAAATATTGTTGTAATAATATGCTCTTTTTATCCCTAAATTAGCAAGCGACAAAAAATCGCCAAGCAGTCATGTGAAAGCACTGTTGTTTCGGACACTGAAGTCGGTAAATTGCTGGATATTATGATACTTAGCATTGCGTTCTCAATGTTCGCAATCCAGTGCCAGTAGCGGATCCAGGGAGGGGCTAAAGAAGGGCTCAAGCATTTGGGTCCCCTGAAAAACCCCGAATTAAACTTGATATTATCCTATTTGTACTCTCATATGAGTCAAACCAAAATCTTGGATCCGCCACTGTCCAGAGTCAAATTTATATTATTCTATATTTCATCATTCGCAGTTCTGTGTTGCTTCTGTTTATGGGCAGGCTCGACGCTTACCATCAGGCGAGCGACTTGCTCGTCTCATCATCGAGAGCTAATACTAATAAAAAATTATGCGGGACAGTCTTTGGGGACTGCCGATAGAAGTGAAACTTTTTTTCACATTATAGACAATTAATTAATAATTAATACACACGTAACTTAGAAAAGTCAAAGGTGTATGCTCTTCCTATTACAATGTTATAACATTAAAAATAATTATGACAATTATTCATATAAAATTTTACCCAAAACATTCAACAGATGTCGCCACTTAGACAGAAAATTATAGTTTTTCGCTCATAATTCGCTAAATATGCTAGCTAAAAATTTAAAACAAAATACACTTAGCGCCCTGCGGTATTTCCCGCCGTGTTGCATATCGTTGAAATGTTGCGCGTCATTTGACGCTCGCGTGTCGCATGTTGCGCGCTTTAGTCCCTACATCGCGATATGGTTACGTTACCATCGTGTGTTAAGATCGTCGAGTGATATGTTATTAGTTAATAAATAATTTAAGATGTGTTCCACTGAGCGCTCAAAACGCTCACGCTATGTGTATTTAGATTGGATTTTCCTCATTGTGAGCAAACCTTTAGAAATCAAGATGGCGCGTAACAGAAAAACGTTACACTTGATATTTTTTACCTCCTATAAAATTTCTCCTATACGTCGATAAAGAAGTTTCACTTCAATAATAATAAACAAGCTAAATCAAACTACTTTATACGGATTTTATTATTTATTCCCGACGTTTCGATCAATTCAATGTAACATTAACATTTCGAGACGACCTACAGACCTCAGTCTCTCCCGTGACCACGAAAGCTGAAAAGCTTTCGAAACGTCGGGACTAAAATAAAATTAAACCGTGATAAAATCCGTATAAAGTAGTTTTATTTCAATGTGTAATATTCGCGTAAACATAAGAAATCACTAAGCTAAATCAACATTAAATATTCAAAAAACTTCTTAAGATATATGGCGTGAACCAATACTTGAAGACGTGACGGATGCCGCTTCCAGTTTACACTAACGCAAAATCGTATTTTTTAAGTACAGTCATTTGATTGGATAAATAAAATAAATATAAAATGATTTTTTTAGTGTATTGTAATAGTTTGATATAACTGTGCGTAGCGCCCGGCTTATTGTAATGTAGCATAATAGGGTAGTTGACTAGATTTTTTTTATTATTTACATCAATAAGTTACGTTACTCAAAATCTATTGCAGAGAGAATTTTATAAATCGGACCAAAAATAAATAAGTTTGAAGCCATTCAAATCCTGTAGAAGGGGTAATTGTCAAATGACAGACGACGCAAACTTTGACGTCACTGTGTAAAACGTTCATCATGGTGCACGCGTGCAAGCGAGATTGTGAGATATCCCTACTACGCACCCACTTTTCCACATACCAACATTTAAAGTCATAACTGCGGGCACATTTCTGAATCAATTTTTAATTGCGATTTAATAAAGGGTTTCTTTTGCGTATCATTTTCTGTTGCTTATAAAATAATGGATAAAATTCAATATAGGAAACTACCCTATTGTATCATGTTTCTCATATAAGTGAATTACTGTAATTCTTTGCGAGATAATAAATGACACATACGCACTCACGCCTGTAATCCCCGAAGGGGTAGGCAAAGGTGTAACCAGTACACCCACATTTCACCGAGCGTATTTCCGTCCCTTATGTGATAGGGGGCGAGCCTATCGCCATACCGGGCACAAATTCCAGACTCCGGGCTGGTACTGAGCATATCGTAATAGAAAAACCGATTACCACTTTACCCGACCCGGGGATCGAACCCGAGACCTCAGCGTTGACCTCAATCGTAACGCTTAGGCATTACAACTGCGCCAATTAAAAATAATAAGTAAAAAATGATGTTAAACCACAAAAAGGATATCATTTATGTTTTACCTGATGATGGTTGTGCGCTGTTTCCGCTAAAGCCAGCAACACATCGTAGGCCTCCAAAGCTCTGTCAGCTGCTCGCAGCGCCATACACAATGACACCGATGACGCTTCATGTGCCGCGCAACATGTTGACAGTCTGCGGACATCAACAATATGGGTTACTTTGGTCTTGGTGGGTAACTTTGACTTTGATGGGTAACTTTCGGTCCTTAACGGGTATTTTGGTTTTAATGCATAACTAACTTTGGCTTTAATGGGTAACTTTCAGTCCTTAACGGGTATTTTGGTTTTAATGCATAACTAACTTTGGCTTTAATGGGTAACTTTCGGTCCTTAACGGGTATTTTGGTTTTAATGCATAACTAACTTTGGCTTTAATGGGTAACTTTCGGTCCTTAACGGGTATTTTGGTTTTAAAGCGTAACTAACTTTGGCTTTAATGGGTAACTTTCGGTCCTTAACGGGTATTTTGGTTTTAATGCATAACGAACTTTGGCGTTAATGGGTAACTTTCGGTTCTTAACGGGTATTTTGGTTTTAATGCATAACGAACTTTGGCTTAATGGGTAACTTTCGGTCCTTAACGGGTATTTTGGTTTTAAAGCATAACTAACTTTGGCTTTAATGGGTAACTTTCGGTCCTTAACGGGTATTTTGGTTTTAATGCATAACTGACTTTGGCTTTAATGGGTAACTTTCGGTCCTTAACGGGTATTTTCGTTTTAATGCATAACTAACTTTGGCTTTAATGGGTAACTTTCGGTCCTTAACGGGTATTTTGGTTTTAATGCATAACGAACTTTGGCTTTAATGGCTAACTTTCGGTCCTTAACGGGTATTTTGGTTTTAATGGATAACTTTGAATTGAATGGTAGCTTTGGCTTTGATGGGTAACTTTCGGTCCTTAACGGGTAAGTATTTTGGTTTTAATGGATAACTTTGAATGTAATGGTAACTTTGATTTTAATGGTAACTTTGGGTATAAAGGGTTGTTCTGGCTTTAACAGGTCATTTTAGCTCTGAACGACTATTTTAGTGTTAACGGATAACTTTGGCATTTATGCATAACTTTGGCCGTGAAGTTATTAAAGGCAAAAACACAATACTGATTTTAATGGGTAACTTCACATCAAGGGTAACTATGGACGGCTCTAGTTACTTACCTATTAGGGGTACCATTGGCATTGCAAGGGTAACATAGAATACTTTTTATGTTTTTTATCTATTTGTTTGTTACGTTTTCACGCCTAAATCACTGAACCGATTTTGATGAATTTCGATGTAGAGATAAGCGGGACCCTGGAGACGGTTATAGGCTACGTTTTATTTGGGAAAAGTCTATTCACGCGGGCGGAGCCGCGGGCAAAAGCTGTATATAAAGAGTAAAATAAAATAAAAAAAATTAGTTATAATAATATTGCTTATTAGTATTATTGACTAGATTGTAATTAATTATTAAGAACCTAGTTTTTCTAACAAGTCACAAAGAAATCGCGGTGGTACAGTGGTCGGGTGTGTGCAGTGAGCAGTGTGCAGTGTAGTCACCTGTGTGCAGTGTCGACGGCCCTGCGCAGTGCGCACGTGAGCACCGCCGAGTCCGCCTGCAGCCGCACGCAGCGCGCGCGCAGCACCGCCGCGTGCGCCGACAGCGCCGACCCTGCCGTCGCGTCAAACTGTGACAACTACCTCGGTGGCGCAGTTGTAATGCGTACGCGTTACAATTGAGGCCAACGCTGAGGTCTCGGGTTCGATCCCCGGGTCGGGTACAAGTGGTATTGGGTTTTTCTATTACGAAATACTCAGTATCAGCCCGGAGTCTGGAAATTTGTGCCCGGTATGGCGATAGGCTCGCCCCCTATCACATTGTGGGACGGAGATACGCTCGGCGAAATGTGGGTGTACTGGTTACACCTCTACCTACCCCTTCAAGGATTACAGACGTGAGTGCGTATGTGATACTATATCATAGGCTGGTAAACGAGCAAGTGGGTCACCTGATGGTAAGTGATCTCCACCACCCATATACCCCCACAATACCAAAAGAATGATGGGCGCATTGCCGACCTTAAAGGAAAGGGATAATTAAGGGATTGGGAAAGGGAGGGAAATTTGGGCTTCTGTGTATCTAAATCACAGCAAGCTGCTACTTTACGTTGGTGTTCTGTGATACAGTGGTAACGTCCCGGACATTCATGCTGTAGACAAAACTGCCCACAGTGTAGCTCTACCACTCATAAGCACCCTCGTATGCGAGACTATCTCCATCTGGATTAGGGAAATGATAAACTTAACCACAGTAAGTGATCTCCACCACCCATGTAAACACAGTACTATAATCATGGGTGCGTTGCCAATTTTAAAGCAAAGGTATTGGGGATTGGGAAGGCATAAATAAGTATTGGGGATTGGGAAGGAGTAAAAAGTATTGGGGATTGAGAAGGAGTAAAAATGTATTGGCGATTTGGAAGGAGTAAAAAGTATTCGGGATTGGGAAGGAGTAAAAAGTATTTTATTTATTTTTTATTTTACACACTTTATACATGATACATGTACAGGCGGACTTAATGCCAGAGGCATTCTCTACCAGTCAACCTTTGGGGGTGCAGAGAATAAACAAGGCAGATGTAAACAAGAAGAGAATGAGAAGAGAAATATTGAACATAATAGAATTATTATACATACTTAAATACATACATATAAAATATGGTAATAAATAAATATATAAAATAAACATACTATATACATACATACACATATACCGACAAAACTACCAAACTAAGGTGAAGACTCCGCTACTCCGTCACACAACAGTTGCCGAACTCGGGCTTTGAAAGCTAGGCGGGTAGTTGCCGCCCTAATCTCGAGAGGGAGTGCATTCCAGAGGAGGATCGATTGGATAGCGAAAGAAGAATGGGTAAAGTCAGAGCTATGAGGAGGACATCTGAGTAGGAGATTGCTGGAGGAGCGAAGGTTTCTGTCATGGTTACTACCTAGATACTGAAACTGGGAAGATAAATAGGAAGGCGAGGCAGGAGACATAATTATTGAGTAGAGTGTGGTAAGTGCGCGCAGAGAGCGGCGCTGACGGATGGGTAACCATTTCAGTTGCAGCCGATGAAATGACACATGGTCATATTTGCGAAGATTAAAGATAAATCGAATGCAGTTGTTAAGAAGTCGGTCGAATTTGTTGAGCAAGTCTGCATTCAGGTCAAAATAGCACACATCACCATAGTCGATAAGGGGGAATATTAAGGTTTGCACAAGCATTGTCTTAGTCCTAGAGGGCAGGAAATTCTTCAGGCGATATAAGGCACGAAGGGTACCGGTGACTCTCTGGCACACGGAGGTTACCTGGGTCCGCCAGTTCAGAGTGGCGTCGATATGTAGTCCTAGGTCCTTGACACTGTTACACCACCGTATAACAGTGTCATTAAATACAACGTTCGGGATGGTTGTGAGGTTAAGTCTGGACATTAATCTTGAGCTACCTACAATAATGGCCTGGCATTTGGTCGGATTTACCATCAAACCAAAACTGTCAGACCAGCACTTCAGGTATGCCAAGTCCCTGTTCACACTGTCTATTGCTGCCGAGACATCATCGACACCAGCCTGAGAATACAACTGCAAGTCATCAGCATACAGATGATACGCACATTGAAGATTTTGGGTTAAAAGATTAATAAATATAGAAAATAATAAAGGGGAGAGAATACCGCCTTGAGGGACACCAGAGTCGATATCGCGCCAATTTGATGATGAATTATCAAGGCGCACCGACTGCTGACGTCCTCGAAGATAAGAAGAGAACCATTCCAGCGCTTCTGGAGAGATCATAAGATGGGAAAGGATAGGTAGGAGAATGTCGTAACTGACGGTGTTGAAGGCGTTCGAGAAGTCGACCAGAGCCAACACGGTGACTTTGGTGTCCTCCATGCCCACCCTCACATCGCCAGTCACTTTCAGAAGGGCAGAAGTGGTGCTATGCCCTGGTCTGAAGCCAGACTGGTAAGGGCTTAATAAGTTATTTAGGTACACAAACCGCGAAAGCTGTTTGTGTACACAGGCCTCAAGCACCTTGGACAGAAAAGGAAGGATAGAGATAGGGCGAAAATGGTTGGCGAGGGTAGGATTAGTGACTTTAGGGAGAGGAATTACAAAGGCTTTCCGCCATAAAGACGGAAAAATACCAGTGCTAAGGGAATGATTGATAATATGGGAAATAGCAGGGAGAAGGTAGTCCAATATTGGAATTACCATGCGACGGCTGATGTTGTCGCAGCCGTTGGTATTGGACTTAATGGATAGGATAATCTTTTTGATCTCACCAGGAGAAACCGGAGAAAAATTAAAGGGATTAATATTGGGATAAGGAAGGCCGAGAAGGAAATCAATAGTGCGACTCCTGGTTTGGCGATCTATCAGCGAAGAAGTAGTGAAATGACAATTGAGGTCATCCAAACCAACAGTCGCCCTTTGCATGTCAAGGGGTTTCCTACTGCCAATACCTAGAGTTCCAAGGAATTTCCAAATATTAGCAGGGGAGGATGAGGTGATGTTGCTGAGAATATGGCGGCGTTTAGCGTTACGTATCATCTGGTTACAACGATTCCTTGCAGTCTTAAACAAGGCCCAGTTGGCTTCTGAGCGCTCCCTCTTGTACTTACGAAAGGCCCGGTCCCTACGCCTCATTGCCATCCGAACTCCACGTGACATCCATGGTGCCGGAGGACGTTTCAACTTAATTTTCTTAATGGGCGCATGAACATCGTATAGTGCGGTGACATTTTTATTAAAAATATTTACCATTTCGTCAATGGAAGTGGCTACGGAAAGATGGTCCCAATTTAGTTCTGCAGCGTCCTTGCAAAATGTATCAGTATCCATACGTCCAAAACAACGCAAGTGCAATACCTTAGGTATAGGTTTAGGAGGTTTTAGGGCGTAGGATAAGAAAATGAGGTCGTGGTGAGAGAAGCCAGGAGCAGGATATTGACCGTGGTGGATAATAAGGGAAGGATTAGAGGTAATGATGAGATCAAGCCATGTGTCGTTACCATCGATGTTGTGGTGAGTTGATTGTAGCGGTAAGACATGCAGGCTTGCAGACTCAACGATATCAAGGAGTTTAGTGGAACGAGGAGAGCAACGGGAGAGGAGATCGGTGTTAAAATCGCCCATAATGATGTGATGTGCATAATCCGACCCTAAAGATTCCAGAATCGATTCGAGACTGGAGAAATAGTGAACAGAAGGAGGACAATAGACAACTCCAAGAATGGTTTTGGCTCCCTTGACCCAAACCTCAAGGAAGAGATATTCTGCAGATGCAGAATGAAGAGACGAAGAAGAAGAAACAACTAAGTTGTAGGAAGAATCGCTTCGAAGATAAATAGCGACGCCACCCCCTCTCCTATCGATTCTATCATTCCGAATCAGAATAAAGCCAGGAAGAGGGTATGTGGCTGAAGGAAGATGAGGTTTGAACCAGGTCTCGGAAATTAGGACGGCGTGAACATTCGCATGAACGAACGTGTCATAAAGATCGCTATAGTGGCTTGGTATACTCTGTGCATTAATATGGCACACATTGAAGGAGTACGAAGTATTATTCTGAATAAAGGTTCGAGATACCAAGTCACCAAGCCCATCGATCGCGGAACAAAAACTGTCGTCATTGCTCCATAAGGAGGCAGAGTCATCAGCTGAATGAAAAGATTCATTTCCAGCAGAAGACATCAAATTAAGTGTATGGTAATATATATGTATAAATATAATAAATACTATATAATATAAATAAAACGTAAGATAAATATATTATTAATAATGAGCGTACCTGAGTGAATATGTATACACGCTCTGCACCACCCGCCAGCCGACCTACACACTAGCAATGACATTTAACAGAAAAGAAATTAAAAAATAAATTATCACAATTATATGACACATAATTGCAACTCAAAAAAAAAGAACTAAATAATTTTGCAGAGCCAAAAATGTTAATCCTTTTTTATAAATAATTGTGTCTGATTTCCGAACGATTTATTCAGTTTTACTTTTGGAAACATCAATGTCAGTTTGACAGATAAACAATTACACAATACGCATCGGAAACAGCAAAATAAATATTTGTGGGTACATAAATAAGATTAAGATGGTGTGAAGTAATCAGGACAACATGAATGGCACGGCACAGAAAAAGCGAATAATGTCGAAATACATACATTTAAAAAGTTAGCTCAATTAATTGACTCGACACGCGATAACTACTTAGTTCTTACGCGGCTTGAGGTTGAGAGCCGAAGTTGTCGCAGCTCTGCTACCACTACTAGCCACGGAAGTTGAAGAGTCTACCGCTTTGGGATGTTTAGCCACTAACAGATTTAGCTCGTCCAAAGAAGTAATTTTATGACGGCTACCATCGGGAGATTTCACAGCGACTATGCCATCTTGGGTCCAACATTCTCGCATGCCGAAGTGCTGCCGGGCCTTGGCGAATACCAGCTGCCGTGGACTTGTGAGGAACTCCTGAACGGATATGGACGAACCCTTCAGCTTTGTTTTAGCTCTCCAGACTACAGATCGGTTGTCAAGTTGGGAGAATCGGACTAAAATTGGACGGTGATGACCCTGGGTGACTGCTCCAATTCTGTGACACGTGGAGATGTCCGCCATGGATATTGCATTCAATGCCATCGTATTAATGTAATATTGTAATATTGCCTAAATTGTCCTGTAGGACATTGCCCACTTAACAAACATTTATATGTTCTAGGTATAACTGACAGCCCCCTATGTAGGGGATGTCTGTCGACTGATGAAACAGCTTCACACGTCATCCTGGAATGTGAAGGTGTAGCTACACAACGGGCGGAAATCCTCAATACACCGAGGTCACTCCGAGAAGCCTGTGGAGACACCAGGAGGATCCTGCGCTTCTGGTCGGAGTTAGGCTGGCTAGATCTCTAGCCGGCACAAACTTCACGCACAATGGCCCGACATTCAACGGGCTAAGTGCGGAGAAAAGGAGCCCACAATCAAATCAAATCAAAATTGCGGTTTCAGCAACTCCAAGAAAAATGAGTGCTTTCCGCCTGTGTCTCGACTCCATTGCATCAATCATGTTGGAAAATTCAGTGATCTGTCTCCTGAGCAGTCCAAGCATCTCTAACATTATCTCCCTGAACGTCCGGAACTCCTCTGCTACCCGTGCGACAGTGTCCTTGGCCGGGCCTCCAGACTGCAGCTTGACTTCTAGTTCTGCCATCCTTTTGGAGAAGCATTCTTCAAGCTTGGTCTGAGTATTCTGGATATCCGCAAGTTGAGCCATAATTGATATTTTTCAAAATCAAGTGTGCAGGTGCTTAGCTGGCAGGTGGTGTTTTCTGACAATTAGCTTACATACAGTGTTGTAAACGTATGTGTAGTGATATTACACTGTGTTCTACTCAAATCAGACAATTGCATATAGAAATAAACTGAATATTTAATAAAATTAACAGCTGATTTACGAAGCGTCTCAACTTTTTCACACCTACCGCCGAAAAAAAAGTATTGGGGATTGCGAAGGAGTAAATAAGGATTGGGGATTGGGAAGGAGTAAAACAGAATTGGGGATTGAGTTTTGGGATATCAAGGTGGTAGGTCACTCGTTTGCGAGAGGCCATCTGGATTGGTACCATCACGCCGTCTATACAAACAGGAGTTTGTAAGCACTGTTGTGTTCTGGTTTGGAGGACATTCAAACATTATGAGACTTAACAACTTGTCTCGGGATGACGAGCGCAGTTCAATGCCATGCCATTTGACAGCTCCCTGGCGCAGCGGGCGAGTAGTCGGCTGCGAAGCGAGAGGCCGTGGGTTCGATTCCCATACCGAGACAAATGTTTGTGTGAACCACAAATATTGGTCTCGGGTCTGGGTGTTGTGGGACCGCAAGTCCCTCGTAGTTCCTGATACCCACGACACAGGTTTACCTAGTGTGGGGTCAGGACTATGTGTATGACTGTTGGGTTTATTATTATTATTATTATATATAATAAAAAAATCTGTGTGGCGTTGTTTCTGTTTATGGGCAGACGTTGCGCTTACCATAAGGCGAGCAACCTGTTCGTACGGGACATTCAAGCTAATAAATAAACGTTTGTTAAAGTCAGTGTGTACAGTAGTATTGCGCATCAATTACCATCGTTAGCAGCTGCGACGAGCGCCTCGCGTAGTTCCGCGTGTGCGCACACTTCCAGCGCGAGCTGTTCCGCAGCCTGTGCGCACCAACTCTATAACAACATATACATAGATATAAACAATACATACAAATCAATCAACAAGGTGGTAGGTCCCTCGTTTGCGAGAGACCGGCTGGGTTGGTACCACCGCTTTGTCTATTTCTGCCGCCAAGCAACAGTGTGTAAGCACTGTTGTGTTCCGGTGTGAAGGACATTGAAGCCAGTGTAATTACTGGGCATTATGAGACTTAACACCTTATGTCTCGGGGTGACGAGCGCAGTCCAGTGTCATGCAGTGCTTTATTTAAAGTTCTGTGTGGCGTTGCTTCTGTTTATGAGCAGGCGTGGTGCTTACCATCAGGCGACCGACCTGCTCGTCTCGTCATTCAATCTAATAAAAAAAAAAAAAAAACACCAACTCACAAACATCCAATTAACAAACTCACCAACATCCAAATTAACAAACTCACCCAACATACAAATTCACAAACATCCCAATTAACAAACTCACCAACATCCAACTTAACAAACTCACCCAACACACAAATTCACAAATATCCCAATTAAAAACTCACCAACATACAACTTAACAAACTCACCCAACATACAAATTAACAAACTCACCCAACATACAAATTCACAAACATCCCAATTAACAAACTCACCAACATCCAACTTAACAAACTCACCCAACACACAAATTCACAAATATCCCAATTAAAAACTCACCAACATACAACTTAACAAACTCACCCAACATACAAATTCACAAACATCCCAATTAACAAACTCACCAACATACAACTTAACAAACTCACCCAACATACAAATTCACAAATATCCCAATTAAAAACTCACCAACATACAACTTAAAAAACTCACCCAACATACAAATTCACAAACATCCCAATTAAGAAACTCACCAACATTCAAATTAACAAACTCACCCAACATACAAATTCACAAATATCCCAATTAAAAACTCACCTACATACAACTTAACAAACTCACCCAACATACAAATTCACAAACATCCCAATTAACAAACTCACCAACATACAACTTAACAAACTCACCCAACATACAAATTCACAAATATCCCAATTAAAAACTTACCAACATACAACTTAACAAACTCACCCAACATACAAATTCACAAACATCCCAATTAAGAAACTCACCAACATTCAAATTAACAAACTCACCCAACATACAAATTCACAAATATCCCAATTAAAAACTCACCTACATACAACTTAACAAACTCACCCAACATACAAATTCACAAACATCCCAATTAACAAACTCAACAACATTCCAATTAACAAACTCACCCAACATACAAACTCACCAGCATTTCAATTAACAAACTCACCCAACATACAAATTCACAAACATCCCAATTAACAAACTCAACAACATTCCAATTAACAAACTCACCCAACATACAAACTCACCAGCATTTCAATTAACAAACTCACCCAACATACAAATTCACAAACATCCCAATTAACAAACTCACCAACATTCAAATTCACAAACTCACGAACATCCAAATTCACAAACTCAGAAACATGCAAAAGATTTAAAATTTATAATATTTATAGAAAGCTGGAAGCAACATCTTGGTAATTAAGAAACAAATGAGAAATGTTGGCGCCATGCTGTAGTCAATTTTATCTACAGCATGAATGGACCAACTCGACAGGGTTTTTACCAGTCTCACAGAAAACCGACGTGAAATTACAGCTTGCTGTTGCGTTTTGACGATGGGTAAGTTATCCGGAGGCTCATATCCCTTCTCTCCTTCCGAAATAGTTAATTACCACTTTCCTTTAAGGTGTGCAACGCATCAATGATTGTTTTGGTATTGTGGGCGTTCACGGGTAGTGGACATTACTTACCATCCGATAGCGCCACTTATTTTATTTGATTTTTAAATAATACACCCATCAGTCACACACATAGTCCTGACCCCACACTAGGTTAACCTGTATCGTGGGTATCAGCAACTACGAGGGACTTGCCAACCCATTATACACAGACCCGAAACAAATATTTGTGGATCACACAACAATTTGTTTCGGTGTGAGAATCGAACCCACGGCCTCTCGCTTCGCAGCCAGCTACTCGCCCACTGCGCTACGGAGGCTGTCGTTTTTCCCCTCACCGCCTTACCTCTTCATTATTGACGTGTTTGGTAGAATCTGAGTCTTCAGTCTTCCGAAGACGCACCCTGGAAGCGATCTTGGCTTGTCTGGACTCTGTACGACCTGCAACAATGATCATTGAAATGAAATGAAATAGTTTTATTAATCATGTAGGCAATTAAAATAGCGCTTATGACAAGTCAGTACAATATAAACAAACTTATGTATAGAAATCATATCAACTAACGTATACATAACATACAGAGCATCGTCAAAATACACTGGGAATCTATAAATTTTACAATATTTTTATAATAGAATAGTCCGGAATTGTTAAGTATTATATTTTTTTTATGTTTTCATCTTTTTTATGGGTCGATATGGACCATAGGCATTACCGAAACGGCACGGGTTTTAAAACTACCACCGGATCCAAAACGACCCAACCTGAGAAGACCCGGCGAAACAAACTCAGTGGGCTTACTTTACCACTGGATTTTACGCGGCGCGACCCAGTCTGAGTAAGAGTGGTAGAGCCACGCTGTAGACACTTGTCTACAGCATGTATGGGCCGGCTCGTCCGGGTCGTTACCACTGTCTCACAGAAAACCGGCGTAAAGTAGCAGCTTGCTGCTGCGTTTCGTACGGTGAATGAGATATCCGGAGGCCCAAACCCCCTCCCCTTCCCAATTCCTTAATTATCCCTTTCCTTTAAGGTCAGCAACGCACCCATGATTCTTTTGGTATTGTGGGCGTACATGGCCGGTGGAGATCACTTACCATCAGGTGACCCACTTGCACGTTTGCCGGCCTATACCATAAAAAAAGGCCTGAGAAGATCCAGCTAGTCGAACTCAGTGGGCTTGTTAATGGCATTGGATAATGATTGCTGGTAAATACGAAAATGGGTCACCACGGTGAGTGGTCTGAACCGCTTTTTTAATGAATGAGGGGGCAACGTAGCTAGCGGGAGGTGGATGGTGAGTGACCACCACCACCACCCATGGACACCGTCAATACCAGAGGAATTGTCTATGCGTTGCCGGCCTTTGAGGAAAGAGTAGGCTCTTTTCTTGAAGGTTCCTAAGTCGTATCGGTCTGGAAATACCGCAGGTGATCGCTGATCCCATAAGGATGCCGTACGGGGAAGACAACTTCGCGTAAATCGCACCGTTGAGGAACGCCAGCCATCCAGATGGTGTGGATGGAATCCCAACTTGTGACGCGTTGTGCGGTGGTGGATTTTGACCATTAACAGAATAAAGGATATGGTCTCGAGGTGACGAGCGCAGTCTAATGCCATGCAGTGCTTTATAATTCAAAGTTCTGTGTTGTTTACTTCTATTTATGGGCAGGCGTTACGTTTACCATCAGACTAGTCGCGGTCTACTGGTCTACTGGTCTATTGGTCAACTGGTCTACTGGTCTACTCACCAGGTGAAGGAGTATAGAGTCTAGCATCAGGCGAGCCGTGTTGTCTCTCGCAGCTGCCTGAACTATCGCCGTGCACTTGACGAGCGTATTGACAGCATCTGAAAATATATAAAATTGCTGAGTTTCAAAAGGAATTTTTAAGTTATCTTCTCTGCCAAGTAGCAGTGTGTAACCACTTTTGTGTTTCGGTTTAATATAGGACATTGAAGCCGGTGATATTACTGGTTATTATGAGATTAAATAACGATTTCTATAGGTGCCTTTACGAGTCGATGCCGGTCAAATAAAGCAACGAAATCGGTTTACATACATACATAGACTTACGCCTGTTTCTCATAGGGGTAGACAGAGACAACGGATTTCCAATAGGCAAAGAAATTTATGTACAAACAGCGTACGTTTTAACTATTATATCAGAATCGATATTCAAACGTTATGAAATAACTCGCATACGAAAATTGGACAAAAAAAATAATCATATTTATTTTATAAACTTGTATTTATTTATTGTTTGTAAACCTTACTTCGATTGATTACCTCTGCAAGAGCGATGACTCAGCCAGAGCGAGATAGCAAGTTGCGGCGTACACGTACATACATAAAAAGAACCTAAGTTTTTTAAAGTCTGTTAAACCGTATCCAATAACTAACCTGGCAGTATTGAGGCATATCTCGGAGTCCCTCTCGGACAAGTTGAGGCTGGTGTCACATTTCTCAGTACCATGATGACTCTGTGGTGACGTCACTTCAACGCATGGGTTCTCTGGCCTGCTGTAGCAAATATATGTATTTTTTTCATGGCATAGGTCGACAAACGAGCAAGTGTGTCACCTGATAGGTGATCTCCCCCGCCCATGTACGCCCACAATACCAAAAGAATCATGGGTGCGTTGCCGACCTTAAAGGAAAGGGATAATTAAGGAATTGGGAAGGGGAGTGGGTTTGGGCCTCCGGATATCTCACTCACCGTACGAAACGCAGCAGCAAGCTGCTACTTTACGCCGGTTTTCTGTGAGACAGTGGTAACGACCCGAAAGAGCCGGCCCATACATGCTGTAGACAAAAGTGTCTACAGCATGGCTCTACCAATCAACTTAGGTTTAATTTAGGTTCGATCATCGAAATAACATGACAAGAAACGTAACTCAAGCAAATAAATGACCTCATCAAAACTCTGTGCAAGGTGGCGGGGCTATAAAAGTCTATGCGGCTCGTTCATTCATCGATTCATAATTGATTCATGATCTCTAGTTGACACTTATTTAGACATTAACTTTTATGATATAAAGTTGATTTTGAACGTTCATTCATTTTTGTTTCGTGTGATTTTACCTTTGCATGTGTAAGTAAGTGGAGCCGTATTTTTGACAGATTGATATGAGAGTTATCGTTCTAGTTATCGATGCATATTATTTTTTAATAATCATAATCTGAGTGGTAGAGCCACGCTGTAGACACTTGTCTACATTATGAATGTGCCGGCTCGTCCGGGTCGTTACCACTGTCTCTCAGAAAACCGACGTAAAGTAGCAGTTTGCGTTTCATACGGTGAGTGAGATATCCGGAGGTCCAAATCCCCTCCCCTTTCCAAACCCTTTCCTTTAAGGTCGGCAACGCGCCCATGGCTCTTTTGGTATTGCGGGCGTACATGGGCGGTGGAGATCACTTACCATCAGGACAAACTTGCTCGTTTGCCGGACTATGCATTTTTTTTTTTTATTAAATATAAACCGATTTTTTTTGTAACATTTAAGTTATATGCTATTTAAATCTAGTGGAGGGCATGATTGTTGAATTGAAATAAACAGATGCACGTCATGTACGATGACGTATACATAACGCGGCGTACGCGTGCAAGGGAGATAGCTAGATGGACCTTACTCTTGCATTTTATTTGACACGCGTTTCAGTCAATAGTTCATATATTACCCTGCAGGCTCGTGGGTGCTGGTGTCAGTGGTGTCATCAGGCAGGTCAGGAGCCACCCTCGGCTCCTGTGGAGTTGGTAGTTCTGCAGGACTGACCAGGGATGATGAATCATTCTATAGACAATATTTATTATTATTTTTTATATAATAGGGGGCAACGGAGCAAGCGGGTCACCTGATGATAAGTGATCACTGCCCCCCATGGACACCGTCAATACCAGTTGCCGGCATTTGAGGAAAGAGTAGGCTCATTTCTTGAATGTTCCCAAGTCGTATCGGTCTGGAAATACCGCAGGTGATAGCTGATTCCATAAGGATGCCGTACGGGGAAGAAGACTTCGCGTAATCGCACCGTTGACGACTGCCGTGCTGAGGTCACGGGTTCGATCCCCGAGTCGGGTAAAAGTGATATTGGATTTTTCTATCATGAAATGCTCAGTATCAGCCCGGAGTCTGGAATTGTGGCCGGTATGGCGACAGGCTCGCCGCCCATCACATCATAGGACGGAGATAAGCACGGCTAGATGTGGGTGTTCTGATTACACCTACGCCTACAGCTTCGGGGATTACAGGCGTGAGTGCGTATGTATGTATGTATGTATGTACAAAGGTAGGCTTACCACTATTTTCCAGTCAACCTTAGAGAATTAAGAGATTGCAATACAGGTAAAATAGAATCAAGTTAATAAGAATAAGGTGGTAAGCCTCTTTTATGGTCTAGTCTCATCTGTGTAGGTACTAGTATTGGATTAATTAGCATTAACTTTAAACATGCGAAGTGTAATTTAACATTTAGCAAATTAAATACAGTTGCTAAATTGTGTGAAATATGAATTCATTCGTCGCGTATTAATCTAAATAATCATCTATGTACCTGCTCAGTCCTGGATCTGTCAGCATCATTTTCCAACTCCCCAGCCAGCTGTGTGGTGGACTCGCATTCATCTGCAAATAAAGTTGTGCATTTAATAAAAAAAAAAAAAATTACAACTGGCCCACCAAAATCTTAGATCCAAAGCCAACCTCACCTGCACGTGGTTTTGTTTATAAATAGCATAGGCCGGCAAACGAGCAAGTGGGTCACCTGATGGTAAGTGATCTCCACCGCCCATGTACGCACACAATACCAAAAGGATCATGGGCGCGTTGGCGACCTTAAAGGAAAGGGATAATTAAGGGATTGGGAAGGGGAGAGGGTTTGGTCCTCCGCATATCTCATTCACCCAGCAGCAATTTGCTACTTTACGTCGATTTTCTGTGAGACAGTGGACGAGCTGGCCTATTCATGCTGTAGACAAAAGTGTCTACAGCGTGGCTCTACAAGAGGATCTCCATAGAACGTACCGGACACCTCCTCTTCAGGTATGGCCGTGCTATTTTTATCCGCAGCACGTCTCCTGACCAGTTCAGCGATGACTCCGTGCAGCTCCGCGAGCCGTGCATCATGAGCTCTTGCTGCTGTGGCCGCACGCTGTCGCTCCGCTGCTAATGCTCGTGCTAATGCGTCTCTCTCTGCCTTCAGTGCTGCCATGTCGTTGCCGCTGGACTGTGTGGCTACCTGGGGAAGAAGGGGACGTTATAGTGAACTGACCATTTTTTTTTTTATTAACTTGCCTGACGAGACGAGCAGTTCGCTCGCCTGATGGTAAGCGCCACGCCTGCTCATAAACAGAAGCAACGCCACACAGAACTTTAAATAACAAAGCACTGCACAACACTGGACTGCGCTCGTCATACCGAGACATAAGGTGTTAAGTCTCATAATGCCCAGTAATTACACTGGCTTCAATGTCCTTCACACCGGAACACAACAGTGCTTACACACTGTTGCTTGGCGGCAGAAATAGACAAAGCGGTGGTACCAACCCAGCCGTTTAAACCAACATTAAATTGAGATCAGGGCAGCCTTCGATTTTTTTTTTAGTAGCGCCCTTCTCTCCAGAGTTTGAGATAAATTACAAGAATGAATTTGGCATTTTTCGTGAATAGGACACGAGACTATCCCGCCCACACACCCGCCACTGTAACTCCTGTAAGCCAGGATCGACAGTGGCACGCATATATAGACACCGAGCAATGAAGCTCGGCGAGTCTCTGGGAATGCGAATCTGTCTTTATCCCGCAACGATATGAATCAAATAGAAAATTAGGGAGGAGTTGGAAATAATAATTGTCCACTTCCCTCCATAGCAAAGCGGGAGACAAAACAATGAACTAAGGAGGTCTTAACCTCAGGCACAAGGACATTTACAACTGGAGAAGCCAGATGTAAAGCACCACGGATGTCATTAAGTGGGTCCTATAACGTGAGCTGTTAAACTTGATCCCAATAATAGGATTATTATAAAAAGCCTTTTATTCCTAGCCACGACTGATTAAGAACTGCAAAAACTAAGAGCTTAAAATAATACAGCACCATTTTAACAAATCCAAAAAATTACATCCAAATATTATGCTTTAATAATATCGATACTTCTTTAAAATATCTATATTATTAAAACACAATAAAAAAACTGACATTCAAAAACCACACCAAAACCAAGCTAACAGAACCTTCAACCCCTAAAACCCACCACCTAATACATACCACACTCATCCCATTCTGTCCAGGAACCGGCGGAGCCGTCACCGGCCGGAGACTGGAATATCGCCACGACGACTCCCTGGAAACCTCCTCATCACCCATATTGGGACAGCACAGATACCAGCTCCTACTTCTCCTCACTCCAGAGGAATCCAGTTGGGTCAACGGCAACCGTCCCACAACTTCCAATTCAGCCAGAAGCGGCTCTTTTTCTTTAGGTTCCGGCATCGGAAACGTTCCAGCTGTAGAGTAAGTCTCTTCGACAATCTTTCTGGAATTCTCCGGCGTGTTGTATTCAGGCAGACTCCAATGTCTGACCCTGTCTCTGAGTGGTGGGATCTCCACAACCGGTCCATCGTTGACGACTTCGTTAGTCGCCACATGATCGCCGAGCTCACCTTGAGGTTTCGCTTTTGGTGGTTCAGTTCTTTTGATACGTTCCAAGTCAGCGTAGTAGTAAGCAGTGGAGCGTGGGGGCTCCACCGCTTGGGTCCTGGTGCCCGCCAGGGTGTCGCTTCTCATGTCATTGTCATTTCTTCAGTATGCTGTTGGAATTTTGAAGTTTCTTGGATTTGGGAGCTAAGGCTGGTTCTTAATTTTTTGGACCAACAATGCCCCCTTTTATTTGGTTAATGTTTTACGGTTAAAACCTTAAGATCAATTTGTTAAAAGCTGAGTTTTTTTGTTTTTCTTATTACCTTGAGTGACGAAACGAGCAGGTCGCTCGCCTGATTGAAATGATTTTATTGTAAGTTATCATAAATGTATTTGGTTCTTAGATTATTTGGTTTACAAGTGAAGGTGTTTGCTGTTTCGGTAACAAGTATAGCCGTAATTTTTTAATGGTAGAGTCACGCTGTAGACAGTGGTAAGTGGCCCGGTCGTGCCGGCCCATTCATGCTGTACTTCCGATCATTTTTCGATATTTTCAGTACATTTTCAGACTGCCTCGGTGGTGCAGTTGTAATACGTACGCGTTACGACTGATATGCCGAGTCCTCGGGTTCGACCCCCGGGTCGGGTAAAAGTAATATCGGGACGAAATGCTTAGTAATCAGCTCTGAGTGTGGAATAGTGCCCAATATGGCGATAGGCTCGCCCCCTATCACATCATTGGACGGATATATGCTCGGCGGCGAAATCTGGGTGTACTGGTTACACCTCTGCCTACACCTTCGGGGATTACAGGCGTATGTATTTTCTTAATTTTCATTTTATCAAAGAATTTCCCTCCACAATGAGTTCTACAGAGTTTCCTCGGTCTCTAATTAAGGCGAGGCGGGAAGGCACGCACGGTCCTTTTAATGAGGCACACTTAAAACCCGCCTTATATAGCTGCAAATATTTGACATTAGTCATTCCGGATGGACGCTCGTCCTTTGCAATGGAGAACATAACGCTTACACCGCAAAGGATAGGTAGGAATAAAAATATTAGAGTACTAGGTGTTAAGTACGTCATGCAAGAGGAATAACGTTTGTCCCGTACATTTTTTTATTGCCCTAGATCAAAAACTTTAATACCATAGACGGGCTGTTCAGAAGTAAAATTGTGTTGCATACGCGGCCGGCGAGGCGGGAATGACGTCTGGCGCGGGAGCGAGAGGAGTTGAGAGTAAGCGAGATGGCAATATAGAGACAGACGGCTGTTTTGTTTTGTATTCGTTTTCATTCCGCATTAGTCCAGCGTGGTGGAGTAAGGCCTAACCCCTCTCATTCAGTAGAGGCCCGTGCTCAGCAGTGGGACGTGTATAATACAGGGCTAGTGAAAAAACACACATTAAAAGTTGATATTAGATTTCTCTCTCGCGCGCGATGTATCCCGTGCGCTTATGCTACGCGGGCTGTTATTCTTATTGCCCTCTCTGGGTTGCCATATACAATAACATGCCAATAAAACGTAACGAATAGTTAATAGGACATAGACCCCTGGCAACTCGCCAACAGATCTATTCGATAAAGATGCCGGACAGAAAAAAAACAAAGATTTCAGCTTAATGCGATGTTATTTAACTTCGGAAAAAGACTTTATTCGATAGCATACATGCGCACCCACGCCTGTAATCCCGGAAGGGGTAGGCAGAGGTGTAACCAGTAACACCTCAACCAGTAAACCCACATTTCGCCGAGCGTATCTCCGTCCCATGATGCGATAGGTGGCGAGCCTACCGCCATATCGGGCACAATTCCAGACTCCAGTTTGATACTGAGCATTTCGTAATAGAAAAATCCAATACCATTTTACCCGACCCGGGGATCGAACTCGAGACCTCGAGAGTCAGGCTCAGTCGTAACGCGCACGCATTACAACTGCGCCACCGAGGCAGTTTATTCGATAGGTTTCAAGAAATTTTGGTGTTTTTTGACCAAGTGTATTGATCAGCCTTGGTCATTCGATCCGCTTGGAGAAAATCGTCTATGAAGCATCGTACTGGAAGGAACTGACACCAAAACGCCAAAAAGACTTTGCAATGGTGTATCATCGTTCTTGAAAATATGTTAAATACTTTTCATTGGCTATATGTATGGAAATGCGAAGCCATAATAGGGTAGTAGACTAGATTTTTTTATTATTTAAATCAATAAGTTACGTTACTCAAAATCTATTGCAGAAAGAATTTTATTACAATTATTTAGAAGCCATTAAAATGCAGTAGAAGGGTTAATTGTCAAATGACAGACGACGCAAACTTTTAACGTCACTGTGTAAAATGTTCATTATGGTGCACGCGTGCAAGCGAGATAGTGAGATATCCCTACTACGCACCCACTTTTCCTCATACCAACATTTAAAGTCATAACTGCGGGCACATTTCTGAACCAATTTTGATTGTGTTTTAATAAAAGGGTTTCTCGTAAAGGGCGTATCATTTTCTGTTGCTTATAAAATAATGTATAAAATTCAAAATAGGAAACTACCCTATTAAACAAAAATTAAATAGGGTCTTTTTGTTTTCGCGGGAAAAATTGCCTTCTCGATTTGAAGTTGGATTTGGTATTAAATGGGGCGACCCGCCGTCTGACGCCCACAACGCGCACCGGGAACCAAGTTCCGCCATTGCCTCGTCCGTAAATAAATACAAAAAAAAAACAAAAGCGCGTCGAATTAAGTGCCTACATCTCTCTGTTTAAAGTAGTTAGTAGGCTAATGATAGTGTTTTATTGGGTGTTGTGGGACCGCAAGTCCCTCGTAGTTCCTGATACCCACGACACAGGTTTACCTAGTGTGGGCTCAGGACTATGTGTGTGACTGTTGGGTGTATTTATTTATTTATTCAAAAGGAATGTACAATTACAATTTATAATGAATCTGTATTACATTTGAATTAATGTTTATTTGAATGTAAAATACTTTCTCTCATTATACTCAAGCTTTCCGGCCATTCATTTGTTTATTTTTTGCCTCAGACATTTATTCTGTATTTAACCGATGATATTGAGCGATGGAGCCACGCTGTAGACAGTTGTGTCTACAGCATGAATGTGTATTAATCAAAATCAAATCCTTTATTACGTGATAAAGACGGGCACTTTTACACATCAAGTTTACAATCTACCGATGC
The DNA here is from genome assembly GCA_905332985.1 of Mimas tiliae. Lineage (NCBI taxonomy): Eukaryota > Metazoa > Arthropoda > Insecta > Lepidoptera > Sphingidae > Mimas > Mimas tiliae. The sequence continues at coordinate 223,108 of HG995266.1, read as the reverse complement.
TTCGGAAATGACCACTGGTCTGAATAGAAGCACCAAGAAACTCAGCCGTAGGTCTTTTGAATGTTTGTAATTTCTTATTAATTCATATTTGATATACAAAAACCTAAATAATTTACGTAATAAGTAATACATTCTATGACGAAACAAATATACATGGCGAGTGTGAATGGTACAGTTGGGAGGGGAAGGCCTCGGCGAACTTGCATAGATCAAGTTGGAGATATTCTCGAGAAGGGACAGGTCGGGAGTATCCTAAACCGAAGTGCATGTATGAAAAAATTAATGAGAGTGAATGAGGCCAAAGAGGTATGCAAGGATCGTAGCAAGTGGAAATCCGCTGTCTCTGCCTACCCCTATGGGAAACAGGCGTGAGTCTATGTATGTATGTATGTAAGTAGTACATTCATTGAATAAGTGTCAATTTGGTATTGATACAGGTGCCTATATCGGATGACCCACTTGCTCGTTTGCCCGCCAATCTTTATTTCTGCCTGGCGTTATCCCAGCTTAATATAAATCCCTGCCTACCCTATATGTTGACAGCTCCGTGGCGCAGTGGGAAAGTAGCCTGCTGCGAAGCGAGAGGCCGTGGGTTCGATTCCCACACCGTGACAAATGTTTGTGTGTCCACAAATATTTGTTTCGTGTCTGTGTGTTGTGGGTTGGCAAGTCCCTCGTAGTTGCTGATACCCACGACACAGGTTAACCTAGTGTGGGGTCAGGACTATGTGTGTGACTGTTGGACGTGTATTTATTTATGTGTGTGGTGTAAGGCGTACTAGGTCAAAGTTTTTTCATCATTAACACAAGCTATAGCACACAATGGGCCACCGCCAAAGCTCACCGTATTAGAACCTAGTACCGCAAATGAGCAACTGCTAGGGTTGGCACACTTTACATTATACAAAGTGTTACAGAAAGGTGTGGTTATATTTAAGTGTCGTTACATACATCTGACAGTAAGCGTTTTTGTAACAGAACTTATCAAAATATATACATACTAAAATTTCATACAAAAATACGCACTCACGCCTGTAATAAACAGCTGAGCTTTTGTCTCACTCCAGCATTGTTATGCTCGCACTTCACTTATAATGATGTGATCAATCTTATCGATCAAAATAATCAAGTGTTTAAAAATTTGCATGAAATTATACTTGACTGGCTCGGTGGCGCAGTTGTAATGAGTACGCGATACGACTGAGGCTGACGCTGCGGTCTCGGGTTCGATCCCCGGATCAGGTAAAAGTGATATTGCGTTTTCTACTACGAAATGCTCAGTATCAGCCCGGAGTTTGGAATTGTGCCCGGTATGGCGATAGGCTCGCCCCTTTCATATCATGGGACGGAAATAAGCTCGGCGTAATGTAGGTGTACTGGTTACCACTTCGAGAATTACGAGTATGAGTCCGTATGTTTGTTCTTATATCTTTAGCATCAATAAATCAATTCAATTTCTTTACTAAATGCGAGGCTCAATAAATAACATGTTTAATAAATCGATTATTTCTATGCGACAAGTGGCAACCCTATGTACAATGTGCGTCTGACCCAGTTTGTAATGACGCTAATCATTCTCAACGAGTTACTGATCCGATCTTACGAGATGAGCCGACTCTGAGCAAAATTATATACATACGCACTCACGCCTGTCATCCCCGAAGGGGTAGGCAGAGGTGTGAACAGTACTCCTACATTTCGCCGAGCGTATCTCCGTCCCTTGATGTGATAGGGGGCGAGCCTATCGCCATATCGGGCACAATTCCAGACTCCGGGCTGATACTGAGCATTTCGTAATAGAAAAACCCACATCACTTTTACCCGACCCGGGGTCGAACCCGAGACCTCCAACACAGGAGTCGTAACGCGTACGCATTACAACTGCGCCACCGAGGCAGTCCATACAAAGTTTAACAAAAATTAACAGCCAGTAAGTAAATCAAGCAGTGATAGCTCAGCGGGGAGTGGTATTGACTGTCGAGACTAAAGTCGCAGATTCGAATCCAGTCCCAAAAGCATACACCTCTGACTTTTTTAAGTGATGTGTGTATTAATTGTGAATTATCGCTTGCTTTAACGGTGAAGGAAACATCGTGAGGAAACCGAAATACCTGAGAAGTGCTTCATAAGAATTTGGAAGGTATGTGAAGTCTGCCAACCCGCATTAGTCCAGCGTGGTGGAGTAAGGCCTAACTCCTCTCATTCAGTAGAGGAGGCCCGTGCCCAGCAGTGGGACGTATATAATACAGGGCTAGTAAAAAAAAAGTAAATCTATCGGTAAATAGAGTACTTTATTTTTTAAGTGGTAGAGTCACGCTGTACACTGACACTTTTGTCTACAGCATGTATGGGCCGGCTCGTCCGGGTCGTTACCACTGTCTCACAGCAAACCGACGTAAAGTAGCAGCTTGCTGCTGCGTTTCGTGCCGTGAGTGAGATATCCGGAGGCCTAAATCCCCCACCCCTTCCCCAATCCCTTTCCTTTAAGGTCGGCAACGCCATCAACGGTATTGTGGGCGTACATGGACGGTGGAGATTACTTACCATCAGGTGACCCACTTGCTCGATAACCAGGCTATGATATTGAACGGCCATAAGCGTTCTGTACAAATCTGTAGATCATTCACCTTAAAAAAACCACTTCTATAGCGACAGAGCCAAAAATTAGACACACTTAAAAACCTAGACTCTTTTTTTATACATCGTGTCATTAGTATTGTATTTAGAACTTTATTTATAAGTCTATAAGGTTAATTATTCAACTAACTAAGACAATCTATTGGTTAAACGTAAAAAGCAGAGATAATCAATTAGACAAGGGAACAGACAAAAAAACTAAATTGAGATATAACTTGACAACGTTGTAGATCCGTTGTATGCGAGAGGCCTTTTACCCGACCGGGGATCGAACCCGAGACCTCAACGTCAGCCTTAGTCGCAACGCGTACGCATTACAAGTGATACAACTGCGTCACCGTGGCAAAATTATGTTAACAATATACAAGAAACAAAACTTGCTAAACGATTAGCATACTTAACACCTTTACGTAAGGCTTAAATTGTCTTACCGTGTAAATAGGGTTGCCTGACGTCAGGATATTTAGACACTTTTCAGGATCCCAGACATTGAAAATTGACAGGATTTATGAATTATGCATGCGAGAGGCCGCCTGGGTTGGTACCAGGCCGCTTTGTCCATTTCTACCGCCAAACAGCAGTGTGTAAGAGAATGCCATTTGCAACTTTCTTGACGCTGAGACTAGATCGGAATGATATTTTGAGCGTTTAAAATTACGAGAATTGGCCTTCTGGTCTTTAAAAAAAATCATCTGACAACACTACGTGTAAACGAAGAGTTTCTATAACTTTACAAGGGATTATCATACTTACATCGTCAGTTTAAGAGCTAGATTCCTTTGCAGTATCCGAGGGTGGAAGGGGCTACCCTTGACCTTGGCCCAGCTTTAGGTCGATAAAATGGAGCTAGCGGCTAGACTATACGTTTGATGCCTAGAACTTTCATTGCGGCACTGTATATGGCGTCTCGTCGTAGGCGAATTTTTCATGTGCCTTTTTAACCGACGAAAAATAAGGAAGTTCTCAATTCGATGCGTACGTTTTATATACGATTCCTTTGTGAAGTGAGGAGTGAGGTTCGATTTGGTCCCATATACTTATTTGGTCAAGATCTCATAAGGGATTTTAAAAAAATAAAAAATGGCACTATTTAATAGTTTTTTGTTTGTTCGATAAGGAACCGGCTAAGATCAGAGACCATGCTGCCAATTAATTAGTTAATTATTATATTCTTATTTTCCAAGAACGATTAAACACCGACTGCCTCGGTGGCGCAGTTGTAATGCGTACGCGTTACGATTGAGTCCAACGCTGAGGTCTCGGGTTCGATCCCCGGGTCGGGTAAAGTGGTATTGGGTTTTTATTTCATATTACGATATGCTCAGTATCAGCCCGGAGTCTGGAATTTGTGCCCGGTATGGCGATAAGCTCGCCCCCTATCACATCTTGGGACGGAGATACGCTCGACGAAATGTGGGTGTATTGGTTACACCTCTGCCTACCCCTTCGGGGATTACAGGCGTGAGTGCGTATGTACGGAATTCTAAAACTCCTATCAGTCAGATCGCGAGTCGATATAAGCTGTTCCAGATACAGGGCGGCCCAATTATGAACAGTGACGTCAGGATTGCATCATTGTACACGCTGTATAATGTTGCGTAAAAGGAAACTGTGGCGTGATACAGCAAATATTATAGAATAAGATAAACATTGTCTGCGCTTATGTTTAACTGATGATATAAGAAAACGGGCAAGTGTGTGAAGGACCACGCTCAGTGAAGAGTTCCGTAGTCAGAAAATATCTCGTATCTCAAAAACTATTGTTAATAACTTTACGCTTTTAGTAGCTTCATGCGTATGTATGTAACGGAAACTTTGAACATGATTTTGACCCCGTTCAAAACGTCGGATTAACTATATACATTTACTATTTTTTTTGTGTTTAATTATTTAGCGGCTTTAAATCAACAAGATTTAGCCAGCCTCTTTGTTTAGTTTTATTTGCAGCTATTTATTTTTTCGAGTCTGTCTTAATTTTGTTATTTTTTTAGCCTTGACTTTATTTTCCGAATCGCATTCAAATCGGTCCATTGTGTTAGGCACTACATCTACACTCCTGACAGACAGGGGTCAAACGTTACACCCCTCATTTTAATCGGTGGTTAAAGAACCTGGCACCTTTGTAAACTTTAGCTTTAGATAAACAAACAAATATAAAAGTGATTAATTGAAACACATTAAACATTGTAATGGAACATCAGATGAAAGGAAAACAAACTCGCGGTCAGAACGCGGTCGAATCAATTACACTTAATGGTGCATTTAAATGAGGCGTGATATCGCGAACTGAGCTACCGTGCGCAGCTTTTTTTTTATTAGATTGTGCTAGAAATTACGTGAGACAAGTATTATTTTATTCATACCAAACGACAATAATCACTTCAACTTATAGTTTATTGGTTACATTTACAATGTCACTGCTTTACAGACCACAACCCCATGTCAGTATTCTCTAGAGACCGTTCTCTAATTATAACTACAACAACTAGGACCGAATAGTAAACCAGCATAGCTACCGCGCAATGAACACTTGGACTATCGGCTGAGCACTGATCTTAGTGAACTGACTGACTGCGGGCAAAAGACCTCCAGTTATGGCGACAACCTCTTTTATACCATTTAACTACCCTTTCACAACTATATCGCACCATTATTATTTCAGTGTACCCAACGTTGTTTTCTCAGACACACTCAATATACCAATATTAACAGAATACGCTAACACTTGAGTGACGAAACGAGCTACTCGCTCGCCTGATGGTAAGCGCCACGCCTGTCCATAAACAGAAGCAACACCACACATAATGTAGAATTACAAAGCACTGCATGGCATTGAACTGCGCTCACCCAGACACATAAGATGTTAAGTCTCATAATACCTAGTAATTTCCCTGGCTTCAATGTCCTCGGAAAGCAACAATACTCTTTTGCGGCAAAGCGGTGCAGTGGTACCAACCCAGACGGCCTCACGCATAGGAGGGACCTACCACCTTGTATACTATTCGTATACTACACGTCGGTTTTCTGTGAGACAGCGGTAACGACCCGGACGAGCCGGCTTATTCATGCTGTAGACACAACTGCTTCAGCGTGGCTCTACCACTTAACTACGATAAGGTATTTAACTCAAAGACTTTAATGTATACTACTAGACAAGCTGCGCGGTAAATAGAAATTGTACCACTAAGTTGCGGTCAATTGACCGTAACTCAATATTACAATCTCGCTTACTCTCAACTAGACCCCCTCTCGCGCTCCCTGTCTGTGAGCTGTCAAACTCCCGCGTTATGTGATGCAATTTTACTTCTAAACAGCCCGTCTAGTAGTATACAAAAAGTCTTTGATTTAACTCAATTATTTTTAATATCTTAATCAATAAGTTAAGTTCCATAAAATCTATAATCAAAAGATTTATATAAATCAAATCAAAAATAAACATATTAGAAGCCATTCAAATCTGCTGTAGAGAGGAATTTTCAAGTGACGGAAAGAGAATGCACGACATGGCAAGTTACGTCACAAGGCAGGTCACGCCATTACGGTGCACGCGTGCGAGGGAGATGGTGAGATTTTCCTACTTACCCACCTTTGATTGTACCAGTATTTAAAAATTAACTATTATTTTTACCCAATTCTAATTTTCACAAAACAGTTTCTTATTCTCATTATTGTTGGTTGCATATAGAATAATGTATAATTGTACTGCCTCAGTGGCGAAGTTGTAATGCGTACGCGTTACTACTGAGGCTGACGCTGAGCTCTCTGATTCGATCCCCGGGTCGGGTAAAAGTGATATTGGGTTTTTCTATTACGAAATATCAGCATGAAGTCTGGAATTGTGCCCGGTATGGCGATAGGCTCGCCCTTTATCACATTATGGGACGGAGATACGCTCTGCGAAATGTGGGGGTACTGGTTACACCTCTACCTACCCCTTCGGGGTTTACAGGCGTGAGTGCGTATGTATGTATAAAATAGGGTAGTTTCCAATATTTAATTATATACATTATTTTATAAGCAGCAGAAAATGATACGCAAATGAAACCCTTTTATTAAAACACAATCAAAATTGGATCAGAAATGTGCCCGCAGTTATGACTTTAAATGTTGGTATGAGGAGACGTGGGTGCGTAGTAGGGATATCTCACTATCTCGCTTGCACGCGTGCACCATAATGAACATTTTACACAGTGACGTCAAAGTTTGCGTCGTCCGTCATTTGACAATTACCCCTTCTACAGGATTTGAATGGCTTCTAACTTATTTATTTTTGGTCCGATTTATAAAATTCTTTCTGCAATAGATTTTGAGTAACGTAACTTATTGATTTAAATAATGAAAAAAATCTAGTCAACTACCCTATTAGACAGTCAACTACCCTATTAAACTATGTGTGTCATCGTACACTCGCGCAGGCCGCGCTTCCTCCGCGAAGACTCGCGCATGCAGAGCGTCGTTTGACTGCCCCATAATAAGATTTTATTTCAACAATTTATTTTTAACTGTGTTGTGAAGAAACTTTCCTTTTCAGTATGTGTCGCTTGAAATTAGGTCATCAGCTTGAACTATGGATAATATGTACTATATATATATATATATATATATTTTTTTTTACACCCAACAGTCACACACTTAGTCCTGACCCCACACTAGGTAAACCTGTGTCGTAGGTATCAGGACCTACGAGGGACTTGCGGTCCCACAACACCCAGACCCGAAACAAATAAGTGTGGGATCACACAAACTTTTGTCTCGGTGCGGGAATCGAACCCACGGCCTCTCGCTTACTCTTCGATTAAGCGCCACATTCAGCGCAATGCGTCTATGCGCACTACATTATAAACTAGCTTTTACACGCGGCACTGTCTGCGTGAACCGGGATAAAATTAGCCTATAACCGTCTTCAGGGTCCCATCTATCTCTGTATTCAAAATTCATCAAAATCGGTTCAGCGATTTAGCCGTGAAAGCGTAACAAACAAACTCACTTTCAAATTTATTATATGAATTATGATTAGGAATGGTGGTTAATTCATATTCAACCATTGTGAATTTTGTGAATCAATCACGCCTTAATAAAAAAAAATAATTGTTAACTTGAATGACGAGACGAGCAGGTCGCTCGCCTGATGGTAAGCGCCACGCCTGCTCATAAACAGAAGCAACGCCACACAGAACTTTAAACAACAAAGCACTGCATGACACTGGACTGCGCTCGTCACCCCGAGACATAAGGTGTTAAGTCTCATAATGTCCAGTAATTTCACTGGCTTCAATGTGTTCCAACCGGAACACAACAGTGCTTACACACTATTGCTTGGCGGCAGAAATAAAATTACTGGATGGGTTGGGAAGGAATTTTGCACGCAGGCAGACCATGATCTGGATTAAGGTTGATATAGTGTTTCTGGGTGTTGTGGGACCGCAAGTCCCTCGTAGTTCCTGATACCCACGACACAGGTTAACCTAGTGTGGGGTCAGGACTATGTGTGTGACTGTGCGACGTGTATTTTCTTACATTTTTAAATATTATTTAATAACAGCAACTACAGCAGCGCCACCTACCGGGTCCAATTGTGAATCTAAAACATCCAGGGCGCCACCCAAACGCATACAAAAAAAATCATTCAAATCGGTCCAGCCGTTTAGGAGTTCAGTCATATACACACATCGAGTAGAATTATATATATAAAGATAACGTTTATCAAAACTTTGAAACCGTCTTTAAAATAAAAACACTGAAAAGTCAAAAATAACTGTTTCTATCTATTCTATTCTCTTTAGAGTCGGTGCCTGTGTTGCTACCGGTCAAATAAAAATTGCAGATCTTAACCAAATTGAAATGGGACCACACGGGAAGCACCAGAATTCAAATAAAAAAAGAATCATCAAAATCGGTTCACCCAGTCAAAAGTCCTGAGGTAACAAACATAAAATAAAACAGTCGAATCGAGAACCTCCTCCTTTTTTGAAGTCGGTTAAAAATATAATTCTCCAATGGCTAGGTCTAGGACTCAAGCCACCGGTGGTTAGGACCGCGGAGTGAGGAACCTCCTCGCAATGCATACCAAGTCCAATAACGCCGCTTTCTGAATCTGGCTCTTACCCACCGACCAAAATTAATAAAATTATCTGTATTAGGACATAGAATAAAAGTTATCCCCAAAAAAAAACAGTGAGCGGAAGATGTTGCAAGATAAAATATGTCAAGAATTTAAAATGAACACTCAAAAGTCACAATTAATTGGTGCTGTTTCAGTTGAGCAGCTCCGGCACCAACTCTTAAATACTTTTATTTGTGACTTTCTGAGTGGTAGAACCACGCTGTAGACAATAATGTCTACAGCATGTATGGGCCGGCTCGACCGGGTCGTTACCACTGTCTTACAGAAAACCGGCGTAAAGAAGCAGCTTGCTGCTGCGCTTCGTACGGTGTTTGAGAAATCCGGAGGCCCAAATCCCCCTCCCCTTCCCCATCTCTCACTTATCCCTTTCCTTTATAGTCGGCAACACGTCCATAATTATTTTAGTATTACCGAGCAAGTGGGTCACCTGATGGTAAGTGATCTCCACCGCCCATGTACGCCCACAATACCAAAAGGATCATGGGCGCGTCGCCGACCTTAGAGGAACGGCATAATTAACGGATTGGGAAAGGGCCTCCGGATATCTAACTCACCGTACGAAACGCAACAGCCAGCTGCTACTTTACGTCGGTTTTCTGTGAGACAGTGGTAACGACCCGGTCGAGCCGGCACATTCGTGCTGTAGACAAATCTGTCTACAGAGTGACTCTACCATCAACTGTTACCAACTGAACAACGTAGCGTCCTTTCGAGACAGTTTGGAAACATAACTGCGCAGTTTAACAATGTCGACTTGAAAACTTATCTGTATTTTTCTTAATGAGTATTACAAGGTAAATTGTTGGGCTATTATTGTAGTTATACACTTCCTTGTTTATGAAGGACCGTAACGATGTTAATAACCTTATTTCCTTATAATTATAGCTATAAAACCGGTGTATAGAAACATGAAATTTTCAGATATTGTGTTGTTAATTTTATGGCTCTATTGAGCGTTAAGAAAATAGAGAAATAATTATGATTTAATTTAAATGCACAAATTAATATAAATTATTGTTTGTTTTGGAAATTAAATTAATTAAATTGCCAATTTAGTTTACGATACGAAGATAAAAACAATAGGCAGAGGAAATCGTTACATTAATCCTTATCCGTAAACTCATTAAAGAAAAATATTGTTGTACAAAATATATCCATTGAAGGACAAAAAGGTTAATAAAATTCATTCATGGATACAATAGTAATAAAATTTTAAAAACCCGTTTGCAACTCAAAATATTTTTAATGGCGCCAAAAAAAACCTCGTGACGTCACACTGCACTGGCTGCAAGTAGGTCAACTGCACCGTTCCGTTTCACGCGACATGGGGCACACACAAATTTTTCAAACTTGCGAAACACGACGCTCCGGGAACCGGTTTGGAGCGCTTTCACTGCACATAAACACTGCGGTACACTATGATAACACGTAAAAACTGTTCTAAAAGTGGTTTTAAAAGATGTATTTGAGTGTAAACGGGCGGTATTATCGCGTTGTGTATATTTTGATGACGTAAAAGCCGGACGAGAAAGGACACGGGCGCTGCGTGACGTAGCGCGGCGCGGAATGGCGCATTTTGTTAGTGTTGCACGGTAAAGATTGTATTTTCCCGAATACTTAAGGAATGATCACGCACATACCATAAGTACTACGATAATTATGCGCTGCGATAATCTTTGTGAATTACGGAAATACGAACATGTGATAGTGATATATTTATATAAGTTTACGTAAGTAATTATTTTTCTCTCGAGTGACTGACCGCACTCGGAAGACCGGGGACTCATTACATATTCGTAAAAATGAACATTTCCGTAGTGCATAATTTATATCGGTGTACTGTACACGTACTGAATATTGTAGGCAATATGGTATACTCCACATGAAACCAAGCACATTAAAGTAAAATCGACATGACGCATGTCGATTTTAAAAAATAGGCAAAACGTAAAGCTACGCTGTAGACAGTTTTGTTTACAGCATGAATGACATGTCTTGTGAAGCTTGCTGTTGCGTTTCGTACGGCGAGTGATATATCCGGAGTCCCAAATCCCCTCCTCCACCTCCTAATCCCTTAATTGTCCCTATTCCTTTAAGGTCGGTAACGCGTCCATGATTCTTCTTGTGAGCGTTCATTAGCTGTGGAGATCATTTACTTTAAAGTGAGCTCGATAACTAGCTCGTTTGCCGCCCTCTGCTATACAAATACCAATTATATCTTTAGTCTATCTCCTTAGACAGTGTACATTATTTGAGAATCGTGAAGTCCGGGTTCTATTCCCAAGTCGGGTAATACTTTGTAAGAGTCTTTGTTTTGGTCGATATTGGATTATCCAAAGTCAGACAGGCGTGTCGTAAAAATGTTAAACCTCAGTTTTTCTACTACGTGTATAAAATATGTTACATCAACTGATCCCACATAATAGTGAAGACAAAAGATGGCTATAAATAAACTTTTAACATACATACATACGCACTCACGACCGAAATCCCCGAAGGGGTAGGCAGAGGTGTAACCAGTACACCCACACTTCGCCGAGCGTATCTCCGTCCCACTATGTGATAGGGGGCGCACCTATCGCCATACAATTTCCAGACTCCGGGCTGATACTGAGCATTTCGTAATAGAAAAACCCAATACCACTTTACCCGACCCGGGATTGAACCCGAGACCTCAGTGCTAGCCTCAATCGTAACGCGTACGCATTACAACTGTGCCATCTAGGCAGTATAAACTTTTAAATATATTTAATTTAACCACAAAACACGATCCTAAAACCAAGCAAACTCATTCACCCTGGCAACATTCTAAAAATGTCATACGGTCATCTCACCACTACCATGCTCTTTGAAATCGCTTTCATCTGACACATGTCTTTATTCGATACAAATTCATTTTCGCATCGAGTAAAGAGCGAGAGTGTTATTAAACGAATATGTGAGTAGGGGGCACGCCGCGCCGCAGGGCTGCCTACGCTATTGAATTATAAGTAAAGATTAGAAAAGAACTTCATTGCGTAGTAGGTACTAGCTTTGAGCCGCTACTTTGTCTGCACTGTATTATTGAGTTGTAATGTTGTAAATTGATTGTTTTTATTAATGATATACCTGTTACTAATTCAGTAAATTATTGTATGATTTATAAACCAAATGGTAATCAATAAAAAAAAATGGAAAATCCAAAAGACCTAAGGCAGAGTTTCTTGGTGCTGCTTCTCAGACCAGTGGGAATTTCCGAAGCACCGGTAGATTCTAAACGTGTAACAGTCAATGACTTTAATGTATACTACTAGACGGGCTGTTTGGAAGTAAAATTGCGTCACATAACGCGGGAGTTTGACAGCTCACAGACAGGGACCACGATAGGGGTTCTAGTTGAGAGTAAGCGAGATAATAATATTGAGTTGCGGTCAATTGACCGTAACTTAGTAGTACAATTTCTATGTACCGCGCAACTTGTCCATGCATATACATTAACGCCTTTGGAAAAGTGCTTTCGGTGGCCTAATCAGTAAGTCCTTCCTGGGACGACGAGCGCAGCGCTCTCATAGTAGTCGTCGGACGAGACCTCTCACTGCCAGGCGTGGTGTCCAACATGGTCGACAGTCGGAGATCCTGGCGTGCGGTGGCCCACTTCTGTGAGAGAGTTATCTCGCAGGAGAGTGCAGAGAGGGACCGGGAACAATCCGATCCCCCCCACCGCCAGAGGAGACGTAGGAGACTCCGGGGTGATGACTGACCGACGTCTCCGGCCCTGTGGATTGGGGGCTTGGATTCCACCACGGTATCCCCTGCCTGTGGAAGGAGGCGACTAATAGGGGCCACAGACACACATTTAGACAGTATGCAAATAACATCTGGAGTTGTATACTATATGGATCTTGTGGAGACTAGGAAGAAATGCCGTGCTTTCCGGCGTTTTTGTTATACCTATTATTGGAATCAAGTTTAACAGCTCCCGTCATAGGACCCACTTAATGACATCCGTGGTGCTTTACATCTGGCTTCTCCAGTTGTAAATGTCCTTGTGGCTGAGGTTAATGCCTCCTTAGTTCATTATTTTGTCTACCGCTTTGCTATGGAGGGAAGTGGACAATTAATATTTCCAACTCCTCCTTAACTTTCTATTTGATTAATTTCGTTGCGGGACAAAGAAAATTTAGCATTTCCAGAGACTCGCCGAGCTTAAAAAAAAAACTGTCGTGCAGAGGAGTTACAGTGGCGGGTGTGTGGGCGGGATAGTCTCGTAATAGGGACCACCGGGTCTCGCAGGCGCGCAGCTGAGGGCTGTAGTAGCCCCTTTGTACTCTTGTACGTGCGACCCCGAGATGGACGGCAGCACGGGTCGTTGGCCTCGTCGCTGCCGTTGACGCCGAGGGCGTTCTTTAGTGTGCGGGGGCTTCTGAGACCCCCTCCCAAATAGAGATGGAACCGCGCAGGGGCGGTTGCGGAGAATATTTGAGAACCACGATTTTTTTCGTCGATTAAAACATCAATCAATACCAAAGACTTTAATGTATACTACTAGACGGGCTGTTTGGAAGTAAAATTGCGTCACATAACGTGGGAGTTTGACAGCTCACAGACAGGGAGCGCGATAGGGGTTCCAGTTGAGAGTAAGCGAGATGGTAATATTGAGTTACGGTTACGTAACTTAGTGGTACAATTTCTACATACATACATTAGTCTTTGAAAAATAACCCTCATTTATATACCCATTGGTGTAAATACAATATACAACACACCTCTTTCCGCGCAGTCGGGTGCGCACACAATCTATTCCCGTCCCATTATGGCACCATGGCGTTACTAACTGTAATGGCGCCATAAATAAAGCTCCGAATTAAAGAACGCGGAAGTGTAAATAGGGCAGCCGAAATGTATAAAGATATGTCAGCGACTGTCTTTTTGATGTGCTAATTGGGTTGGTTGTTAGCCCGTGTAATAACGTTTAACAAAACTTAGAAACCGACTTCAAAATGTAAAACAGTAAAAAGCCAAAAATTACAAATGGGGTAGTTGACTAGATTTTTTTTATTATTTAAATTAATAAGTTACGTTACTCAAAATCTATTGCAGAAAGAATTTTATAAATCGGACCAAAAATAAATAAGTTAGAAGCCATTCAAATCCTGTAGAAGGGGTAATTGTCAAATGACAGACGACGCAAACTTTGACGTCATTGTGTAAAATGTTCATTATGGTGCACGCGTGCAAGCGAGATAGTGAGATATCCCTACTACGTACCCACTTTTCCTCATACCAACATTGAAAGTCATAACTGCGGGCACATTTCTGAACCAATTTTGGTTGTGTTTTAATAAAAGGGTTTCTTTTGCGTATCATTTTCTGTTGCTTGTAACGGTTTACCTTATAAATCTAAATAACTAGTACACTACCACTAAACAATTCAAACTATAATAAAAAAAGAACCAACAATAACATTATAAGAACTTAAAACTAAAACAAATAATAATTGGGAAGCAAAGCCAGGCTGCAGTATATGTTTAGTGAATGACGACGCGATCACAAGGAACTGGTTTTGGTGGATGAATAACCGAACAAGCGGAGTGTTAGCGGACCGGTATTCATTCGCTGTTAGACAATTGCACCGATTACTTTTACTTGCACGAGTACCTACATACGTGATTGTGCTGCAGAAACCATATTTAAAATTGATATACTTAATTATTAATTCCTCCTTAAAGTGTATACCCCAAATTGGGTGAGTGTTGCAAATTATATTAAATATATATCATAAGCTTTTAGTTGTAGTTGACAGTCAAATCAGCTGATTAAATTATGCAGGTCATGATGTGATGTTCAAGCTTAGCATACCTTGCTATCTTTATGTTAATGCTATCCTTATACTATGCCTATGATCATGGGTACTTATGCTAATTATTTTATTCCTGATTATCAGCTGTTCGTTGTAGTGCGTACCTAAGTAATATTTTTGTGTAACTACCTACCACTTAGTTTTCTGTTAGTTTTAGTTCCAATTGACTGCCTCATCACTGATCACTATTCTATGCCATCATTACCGTCTGTATCGTTCAGCGCAGCATCGATAATCAACACAGGATGTCGCAGTCAGACTATGAAATCGGGATAGTCGTATAATGTCTGGTTTGACACGATTACAGGGTTCACCGCCACGGTAACGGGCATCATCGCTGGTCTTCGTGTGGCTTCCTCGACCACTGCCATTATCTAACCCTGCCGAATCGCAAACCTGAGCGACGCACTACCGCCTACCTACCCTCCGGATGTGCAGGACAGTGGTTTTGATTTAAAGACTTTTTTATACTTTCGGTTCGTGAGTGTAGTAGTTCCCACGCTCGTATGTTACTGTCTATATATATCTAAACAATTATAACTTATGCTAGAATAAAACTCTTTTACTTCTACCCTGTCAATAAAACGGTACATGCTTATAAAATAATGTATAAAATTCAATATAGGAAACTACCCTATTCTATAGGTCTCTTTAGAGTCGGTGCAATTATATTTGACCGTCAGCGACACAGGCACCGACTCTAAAGAGACCTATAGAAATTGTTATTTTTGACTTTTCAGTGATTTTATTTTGAAGTCGGTCTATATTTTGTTATACGTTATTTTATTTTAATTTTTTTTACAGCAATAGCATGTAAATTCCCATACAATAACACAATCGCGACGAGTGTACTGTTGTCCGTTGAGTTTTTTTTTTTTTACTCCGTACTCTGTCATCAGATCTTAACCAAATTGAAATGGGATTACACGGGAAGCACCAGCTTTCAAATAAAAAAGAATCAAAATCAAAATCGGTTCACCCAGTCGAAAGTTCTGAGGTACTCGTAACAAACATAAAAAAAAGTAGTCGAATTCGGAACCTCCTCCTTTTTTGAAGTCGGTTAAAAAGAAGAGGTTCTTAATTCGACTGTGTATTTAACTAGCTGTTACCCGCAGCTACGCCAGCGTCCTGTGTCTTTTTGTGGGATGTCTTTACGTGGCACTCACGCCTTTTATCCCCGAAGGGGTAGGCAGAGGTGTAACCAGTACACCCACATTTCGCCGAGCGTATCTCCGCTCCATTATGTGATGTGGGCGAGCCTATCGCCATAACGGGCACAAATTCCAGACTCCGGGCTGATACTTAGCATTTCGTAATAGAAAAACCCAATACCACTTTTACCTGCCCCAGGCATCGTACCCGAGACCTCATCTTTACCCTCAGTCGTAACGCATATGCATTACATTTTAATTTTTTAAGCTATAGCTTTTTAAAATAGTTATTATGTTTCCGACATCCAAGCATTCAGGGCATTTCGGGCCCATCAGCCTGGACCTGTCCTTCAGCCCTTATGATACAGATGGATAGTAACAAAACTTACAAACCGACTTCAAAATAAAAACACTGTACAGTAGGAAATAACAAACACTTTAGTGTATACTACTAGACGGGCTGTTTAGAAGTAAAATTGTGTCACATAACGCGGGAGTTTGACAGCTCACAAACAGAGAGCGCGATAGGGGTTCAAGTTAAGAGTAAGCGAGATGGTAATATTGAGTTACGGTCAATTGACCGCAACATAGTGGTACAGCTTCTATGTTCGCGCAGCTTGTCTAGTAGTATACATAAAAGTCTTTGTTTGTATGGGTCTCTTTAGAGTTGGCGCCTGTGTCGCTGCCGGACAAATATAATTGTATATTTTTTTCTAGGCCGATTAAAAATCAATTGCTGTTCGGTAGTCTCGCTAAACCAAAAAAATGGCTTGACCGATTTTGATGATAATTTTTGTGTGTGTTAGAGAGGGTCACTGGATATTTTTTTCAAAATCAAATCAAATCATTTATTCAGTAATTAGGCCGCGAAGGGCACTTTTACACATCGAGTTTGGAATCTACCAGTTTATATGGAATTATATGTGGCGGGTGAAACCGCGCGCGACATCTAGTATTATTTATAATGTGTACTTACTTCTTCCACTAGACTCAGAGAGGATCGGCTGCCCCAATCGTCCAGGGTGTCTCTTTCATCTGTGCACAAAACATATTATCAAGAGTAACCATAATATTGCTATATTGTCACAGTCACTTTTTGTCCAATGTTTGACTGCCTTGGTGGCGCAGTTGTAATGCCTACGCGTTACGATTGAGGCATGAAGCTGAGGTCTCTGTTTCGATCCCCGGGTCGGGTAAAGTGGTATTGGGTTTTTCTATTACGAAATGCTCAGTATCAACCCGTAGTCTGGAATTTGTGCCCGGTATCGCGATGGGCTCGCCCCCTATCACATTATGGGACGGAGATACCCTCGGCGAAATGTGGGTGTCCTGTGGGTGTGAGTGCGTATGTATGTACTTTTTGTTCAATAAAGACTCTTTTTTAATTATTTTATTGGCATAGGCCGGCAAACGAGAAAGTGGGTCAGCTAGTAAGTGGTCTCCACCGTCCATGCACGCCCACAATACCAAAAGAATCATGGGTGCGTTGCCGACCTTAAAGGAAAGGGACAATTAAGGAAT
The DNA here is from genome assembly GCA_905332985.1 of Mimas tiliae. NCBI lineage: Eukaryota > Metazoa > Arthropoda > Insecta > Lepidoptera > Sphingidae > Mimas > Mimas tiliae. The sequence continues at coordinate 205,836 of HG995266.1, read as the reverse complement.
TGGGAAGGGGAGGGGGTTTGGGCCTCTGATATCTCACTCACCATGCTGGGTCAGCTGGTTAGTGATCTCCACCACCCACGTACGTCCACAATACCAAAAGAATTATGGGCATGTTGCTGACCTTAAAGGAAAGGGATAATTAAGGAATTGGGAAAGCGAGTTGGTTTGGGCCCCCCGATATCTCACTCACTATACGAAACGCAACAATAAACTTCTACTTTACGTCGGTTTTCTGTGAGACAGTGGTGACAACCGGGACGAACACGAATTTTACGGGCTAAGTGCGAAAAAAAGGAGCCCACAATGAAGAATCAAGGTAGTAGAAGAAAATGTATGCTTAATGAAGAAATATATAAATATAACTCACAGTAACTGGCCTCGCTGCTTCCCTCCATGCTTCTTCTTTGCATATGCATGCCTGCCAACATTGGTGATCAGTCACCTGTAAAAAAAACACAGTCTGCTTTTCAAAATCTCTATGCAGTACTTATACATAATACAGAAATGTTACATACCTCAATAATTTATTAAATAACAACATTCAAACTGCAAACAACTTTAAAAACACACTGAATTACTTATATATGAAGTTAAACACAACTTTTATTGTCTTTTTTTGTAAATAATGAGAGTTATTTTCAGTTACAGGGTTGGCAAACGCCCACTTAAATTTTTAAGAAATTCTACGTTTTTAAGGCTTCAATCAGTCTATAATTAGTTTTTAATTCACATATGGCACTACTAAAGACACATTTAATTCATAATTTTCAGTATTTTCTTGTCTTTTTATCACTAAACTGAACGAGTTCATTGTACGTACTGTTTACAAAGTAAACTAGGTTCTCACTGTTCAACTATTGTTCTTGTGATTTCAAGAGTACTTGAAAAGAGATATTGTGTTAGAAAAGTGTGTAGTTCTAATGTTTCAATACTTGTTGAAATTGCATATTGAAAGGTCGATAGCCTGTAAATGTCAAATCGATCCAATGGCATTTCGTTCAAAAACCGTTTCAAATGTTTAACATTATTATTAAAAATATATGATCAAATATTATTCTCGACTCGACTTAAATGAAAAATCTAATAACTGAGATTGTTTATTGTTACAAAAATGGTGCATTCCTTTTGACATTAAAGAAAATTAAGTAATCTAATTTAAATTCAAAGATATGTTGGCGATTTAAAAAAAAATCGTATTATGTATAAGCTGTAGACATGATCGTAGCATCCAAATATATCTTTAAACTAGTCTGTGGTACAGATACAGATTTTCAATTTTTTCAGGGGGATAAGGGATAAACCACCCGCACCATTATCCATAATGTAAATCGTAATCCCTAACCACAGACCACTATAGAGCTATGCTAACGCATACTAGTGAAAATAACTCTTTCTCACAGACTACTTAGAAAGATCTGACGTTCTTTTTCTGTTCATTACGTTTTCACAGCTGAACAGTTATAATTATTGGAAATTTGGTACGAAGATAGGTTAAATCCTGGGGAACTTAGCTTGAATGACAAGACGAGCAAGTCGCTCGTCTGATGATAAGCGCCACGTCTGTCCATAAACAGGAGCAATACCACACAGAGCTTTAATTACAAAGCACTGTGTGGTATTGCGTACGCGTTACGACTGAGCTGACGCTGAGGTCTCGGGTTCGATCCCCGGGTCGGGTAAAAGTGATATTGGGTTTTTATATTACAAAATGCTCAGTATTAGCCCGGAGTCTCGAATTGTGCCCGATATGACGATAGGCTCACCCCCTATCACATCATGGAACGGAGATAGGCTCGGCGAAATGTGGGTGTACTGGTTACACCTCTGCCTACCCCTTCGGGGATTACAGGCGTGAGTGCATATGTATGTATGTAAATAAATACATACATACTTATGCCTGTAATCCCTGAAGAGGTAGGCAGAGGTGTAACTAGTACACCCACTTTTGGCCAAGCTTTCGGGATGTCATTCAGGCGAATAAAATATAGTTGAATTGAGAACCTTTTTGCGTCGGTTAAAAATAAAACAACACATTCTGAATAATAATTTTATTATGATATCGCATCACTCCTTTTTCTTCTTGCTAGGAGACTCCTCGCGGTCGTCGAGTGCGCTTGATCTTCTCTTTCTGTCGCTCTCCCTCTCTTCTTTTACTTCTGGCACGTACTTCTTGACTCTAGCTGGTTCTGGAGAGTACGCCCAGAGGAGCATCTCCAGATGTTCCTTCGTTGGCTCATCTTTGTCGTTGAAGAGTTTGGCGTCCTCATGCTGCGAACAAAAAGTTATTTTAATACTAGAATTTGCTCGCGGCTCCGCCCACGTTCACGCTCAGTTATGACTTTAAATGTTGGTATGAGGAAAAGTGGGTGCGTAGTAGGGATATCTCACTATCTCGCTTGCACGCGTGCACCATAATGAACATTTTACACAGTGACGTCAAAGTTTGCGTCGTCTGTCATTTGACAATTACCCCTTCTACAGGATTTGAATGGCTTCTAACTTATTTATTTTTGGTCCGATTTATAAAATTCTTTCTGCAATAGAACAACCTATTGATTTAAATAATAAAAATAAATAAAAATAAAATCTAGTCACCTACCATATTGTCCACTTATTATTTCCAACGTGGAAAAAGAAGATATAGAAATAGGATAGTAAGATATTTGTTACCTTCTCCTTAAGCTCCTTAAGCGTCGCATTCCTGACGATGTCCCAGGTCTTCCCATCTTCCTTCTCCACAACAGTTCTGAGTCTCTTGTACTCGCCGTTCACTGAACTGTATGCAGCTATAAACGCTTTCTGTAATATCAATATAGGTATCAGTATAGGTAATATCATTTAAACTGCCTCAATGGCGCAGTTGTAATGCGTATGCGTTAAGACTGACGCTGACGCTGAGGTCTCGGGCTCGATCCCCGGGTCGGTTAATAGTTACAATTTACACACATGAAATATTACAAGGTAAGCTAAAATGCTCAGTATCAGCCTAGAGTCTGGAATTATGCCCGTTATGGCGATAGTCTCACCCCGTATCACATCATAGGACATAAATAAACTCGGCGAAATGTGGGTGTGCTGGTTACACCTCCGCCTACCCCTTCAAGGATTACAGACGTGAGTGTGTATGTATGTAAATTAAACAGAGTAGGTGGTAGTCTACTGGGATTGGAGCTATAAGACGAAGGTCACGGGTTTATTCCCGCGCAGGCACATTGTGTTTTTATAACAGAGGTGGCAACTAGGTGGTAGGTCCCTCGTATGCGAGAGGCCGTCTGGGTTGGTATCACCGCGCTGTCTATTTCTGCCGCCAAGCAACGGTGTATAAGTACTGTTGTATTTTGGTTGAAAAGATATTGAAGCAAGTGAAATTACTGGGCATTATGCGCTCGCCTGATGGTAAGCGTCACGCCTTTCCATAAACGGATGTAACGCCACAAAGTACTTTGAATTAGAAAGCACTGCACGAAACTGGACTGCGCTCGTCACCCCCAGACACAAATTTTGAAATCCCAATATATAATAATAAATATATAATAGAAATAATGCCCAGTAATTTCACTGGCTTCAATGCCCTTAAAACTAGAACACAATAGTGCAATACACACTGCTACTTGTCAGATATAGACGTCGCGGTGGTACCAACCCAGACGACCTCTCGCATACGTGGGACCTACCACTTTATATCTAAAATAACGTATAACAAAACTTAGAAAGCGACTTAAATTTTTAGTGGTAGTTACAGCAATAGCATGTAAATTCCAATACAATAAAACAATCGCGACGAGTGTACTGTTGTCCGTTGAGAAATCGATCGAAATCGGCGGAGAAATCGATGTACATACTTACATAAAAAAAGTAAAAAAAAAACGCGCCAAATTGAGAACCTCCTCGGTTAATAGATATCCTTGTATCTTAAATCTTACCTGATGTTCTGTGACGTCATCTCCAGCCAATTTCTCGGCAGTTCTGACAATACCAAGGCTCAGATATGGATTATTCTGTTTACTCAAATGCATGCTGTCGAAATCGTCCAGAAACTTCTCGAATATCGATATCGCTTCTTTTATGTTCGACAGTTTCGTCTCGTCTCTTGTACCTGCATGAGAATATATGAATTAAAATTGCTGAATTAAAAAACAAATCCCCATTTAAAAAAAAAACATATTTGCGACTACGATATCGATTTTGAAGTCAATCGGCTTTAAAACAAACAAAAACAACATTGCAGTATTTTTTCAATTCTAACATTGAATCTACAATTTTTTACTACGGGTGTCCCAGATATCGATTTTAAGTCAATCGGCGTTAAAAAAGAAATACTCGTAGGTATATTTTAATTGTCACGGACACAAACAGCCGTCTGTGAATTACAAAGCACTGCATGCCACTGAACTATGCTCGTCACCCTGAGACATAAGTTGTTAAGTCTCATAATTTATATTTATGAGCCCAGTAATTTCACTGGCTTCAACCGGAACAGAACAGTGCTTACCCACTGTTGCTTCGCGGCAGAAAAATAAGGGGCGGTGGTACCAACTCAGACGGCCTATCACATATAAGGGACCTACCACCTAATCAAGTAGTAGTATTGAAATAAAACTAGCCGTGACCGTAGTCTCTCCCGTGACCACGAAGGCTGAAAAACTTTCGAAAAGTCGGGACTAAAATAAAAATTAAACCGCGATAAAATCCGTACAAACTAGTTTTATTTCAATGTGTAATATTCGCGTAAACCTAAGAAATCACAAGTAGTAGTAATCAAGAAGGATGTAAGTAAGTAAAGTAACACTTACAAGTAAGCACCCGCTTCGCCCTTCCGATTAGTCCTTTAATAGCTAACTTCTGATAGTCCGGATCTCTTCCCTCCAACTCCTTGAGGGTCCCTTCTGCCGTGTCCTTATCCTTGAAGCCCAACCCTGGCACCGTGTCTGGAGGAAGTTCCTTCTTCTCTTTTGGCTTTTCTTCCATTTCTACGTCGGGGCTGGACTCCTGGAAAATTGACATCTAATATATAAAATTCTCGTGTCACAATGTTCGTTCCCATACTCCTCCGAAACGGCTGGACCGATTTGTATGTAATTTTGTGTGCATATCGGGTAGGTCTGAGAATCGGCCAACATTTATTTTTCATCCCCCTAAATGTTAAGGGTGGTCCACCCCTAAATTGATTTTATTATTTTTTAGACATTTTTTTTGTTTTTATTTTTTTATGATGCAGCATTAACAAATACATACAATCCTAAATTTTCAACCCTCTACAATCAACCCCAATTTTTTAATAGCGACATTAGTATTTTTGTCAAGCGCGTTTCTCACCGGGGGCGCCCACTAGGCTACTTTAATCCTGGAAATAGGCATTCACGCGGGGGGAGCCGCGGGCAACAGCTAGTTTATTTATAAGCCTATATCGCTGAAATATTCGGGGATTACAGGCGTACGTATGTATGTATGTATATATCGCTAAAAGGGTAGGCGGAGGAACAGTACATCGATGATTAGCTGGCCTTAGTTCCGTCCCATGATCCTCTCTGGGTTGTTGCTACCACTGCTTTGTCTATTTCTGCAACTAAGTGACAGTGTGTAAGCACTGTTGTGTCGGTGTAAAGGACATTGAAGCCAGTTAAATTACTGAGCATTATGGAATTTACAACTTATACGAGCATAGTCCAGTGCTTTGTAATCCAAAGTTCTGTATGGAGTCACTTCTGTTTATGGGCAGGCGTGGCACTTACCATCAGGCGAGCGACCTGCTCGTCTCATCATTCAAGCTAATAAAATAAAAACACTAATCGTTGATCTGGGATTTAAACTCAGGGCCTCGTCATTTTCTCAGCCTTAGTACGCTGCAAAAAGACCAATGCCCAAACGCGTCCCCTTCTTACTGCGCCCCTGGCTATCTAAGCACATACAAAGTACCAAGGTGGAATTTTGGCGGGAATTCTGACAGTTTAGTTGATCACTTTTTTTTCCTTCTTATGGCTTCGCAAGTTGATCACTTATTTTAATTAATTCCTAAACTATTTTATAGTTGTGTTTGTTGTATAAAAGTGGTGTGGACATGTGCAATAAATATTGACGGTGATGATCAGTGTATGGTTATATAGAAATAAATTAATGTAGGTGATTTTTGACCAAGTGTATTGTACGACCTTTGGCTGTTCGATTCGCTTCGAGAAAATCGTATAAGAAGCATCGTACTGGGAGGAGTTCGCACCATAACTCCAAAAAGACTTTGGAATCGGCCACACCGGTGATTCATCTTTCTTGTGAAGACTGAACTGACTTAACTTGTAATTGGCGAAAGGCCTATAATACATATAGTGCGAAGCCATAAATTCCAAAAAATACAAAGTTTACCAAAAAGTTTTGGCGGGACTAGGCTGCATCGTTACGAACCTTAACCTTTTCCATCATGGAGAAAATTTAACAAAAATAAAAAGTTTTGGAGGTAATTGTAACAGTGCGGTTACCTTACATACCTATTTTAATTATTTAATAACTTGTATCTGGTTGTGTATGTTGTAAGAGTGGTGTGCTGTAAATACCAATAATAATGAATAGTGTCTATTTAAGATACCGAAGAGTCGCGACCAACATCTTCAGAGGCTCTCAATTGATGGTTGGGTCAGGAGCCAGATTCAGAAAGCAGTGTTATTGGACACGGCACGCATTGTGAGGATATACCTCTCACTGGGGCCCTAACCACCGGTGGCTTTGGTCTTAGGCCTCGCCATTGGAGTGTGATACTTTTTTATATTTATAAATGTTTTATTTTTGAGAAATGTAATATTTAAAAATGTAAAAAAACTTTTTTATAATAAAGAGTACTGTACCATGAATAGTGTATGAAAACTGCAAAATGAATGAATGTTGGGTTTCTTTTCGAGTGGTTTTGTGCTGTTAGCATATATTACTTTTACAGCTTCACCTGACAATAAAGCCGGCGCTTATGGCGCTCTAGCCAGAATTATGTATAGTGTATTTAGTAGCGATTAAGCACAGAGGCGCCTTTTAGAAGGGTCATCTCAGCTTGAGCAATCGCTTGGAAGTATAGTTTAGGGCCGTCTCTGCACATCATTGTGCCGACGGTCAGTTGTGGGAGTTCTTCGGACTCGCGGGCGTGTCCTATGTCGGGGTCGCGTATTATTATTGCCATTCGGGTTGGGCAAGGAAAGTGCTGCTTGGGATTTGCCAAAACATGTTTGGGACGACGACGGAGGAATGGGGGATTTCCCTCGGAGCGCGTTTACCAGTTACCACACTTGGTCTTTAATAAAAACGTTTTGCAAATTCCAGTCTACCCACCTTGTCACTCCCATTATCTTTTTTCTCCTTGTTTGTTTCTTCTTTATCTTTCTTCTCAGTTTTCTTCTCCTTGTTCTTGTCGAGTTCCGCGATCCAGTTCTCGAACACTTCCATTGCTTCTTTTATGTTCTTTATTTTATCTTCTGCCTTCGTCACTGTAAAAGTTTAGAAGTTGAGTTTAGCTCAAAGACTTTAATGTATTCTAGACAAGCTGCGCGGTACATAGAAATTGTTACAAGTTGTGGTCAATTGACCGTAACTAAAATTGAAATAAAATTAGTTACATTTTTTGAATTGTCATCGGTCCTTCATAAGTATGCCAAATTTCGAGTTAATCCGACGTTTTGAAGGGGGTCAAAATCATGTTCAAAGTTTCCGTTACATACATACATACATACGTATGAATCTAATAAAAGCATATACGCACTCACGCCTGTAATCCCCGAAGGGGTAGGCAGAGGTGTAACCAGTACAGCCACATTTCGCTGAGCGTATCTCCGTCCCTTGTGTGATAGGGGGCGAGCCTATCGCCATACCGGGCATAAATTCCAGACACCGGGCAAATACTGAGCATTTCGTAATAGAAAAACCCAATACCACTTTACCCGACCCCGGGATCGAAGCCGAGACCTCGTTAGCCTCAATCGTAACGCGTACGCATTATAACTGCGCCACCGAGGCAGTGTAATAAAAGCGTGTTAAAATACAGGCATGTACTTACTTGATAGTACCCTCTTCGCCCTCCCCAACAATCCCCTGACAGTCAGTCTTCTGTAATTCATGTCGTGTTCTTCTAGAAGACGCAGAGTTTCTTCTGCTTTAGCCTTGTCCTTGAATCCGAAGCCGGTTTCTTCTTTGTCGTCCTTACCCATGGTCTGGAATACAAAGAAAATGCCAATTAAAATTATACAACTAAAATATTATAATTTTTTATTATTAATTATTTCATTTAGTTTCTTTTTTATGTGAGTGCGAGTGATACGTATGTCTGGTATATTCTTGGCTATCTCTTGAAAGGGCCAATCCAGGAATTTCTGTACATTACACTTGCATAATTCTGTAAAACAATGTCTGGACATTAAAAGAGGCCATAACCCATGAGTTTGTTTCGGCGTTTCATGCATGGCTAGCCCCAAAATGCCGTCCTAAATGTAATGTAGCATAAAAAATTATTGACATGTAAAAGTGATATTTATGATCCAATTTACAGAATAAATTATTTGATTTATTAATTATTCAATAGGTGGCGTTAGTTGCCACAGTGGTGGCTGTTACAATAGGATACGTCTCTAGAGAATCGAAAAACCATTTCTCAGTGTTACCAAAGATTTGTTCAGCTGGTTTGCGCATTCGTAGATTCCGAAGTGTTAACAAGTTCTCAAGAAATACAGTCCACTTATTTATGGAAAGACGGTGTCTTATTTACACTTTATAAATACACGCGCGTCCGATCCTGGGCGAACCATCGAAGGTGACGCCGCACACAGCAGATGAAGTTTAAACTATAGGCATTTGTAGTCAGTAATTTTTAAAGTCGATGATCTAATCGTGTATTTAAAATACCAATGGCATACTTATTACATCATATGAATGAATTACTTGTTACTAGCTTTCGTTCGCGGCTACGCCCGCATGAAGGCTTATTCTGGGATAAAAAGCCAATGCCCTAATCTAGATCATGGTCTACCTGTGTGTCAAATTTCATCCAAAATCGTGAAGCTGTTGGCGTGATGGACTAACAAATATCCAAACTCACAAACATCCTTTTACATTTATACTAGTAGGAGGATAAGTCTGCCTAGGTGGCGTAGTTGTACTGCGTACGCGTTACGACTGAGGCTGACGCTGAGGTCTCGGGTTCGATTCCGGGGTCGGGTTAGTGATATTGGGTTTTTAGATTACGAAATGCTCAGTACCAACCCGGAGTCTGGAATTATGCCATGTATCGCGATAGGCTCGCCCCCTACCACATCATGGGACCGAGATACGCTCGACGAAATGTGGGTGTACTGGTTACACCTCTGCCTACGAATGCGTATGTATGTATGAAGGGTAAATCATATCTCTGGTCTAGAAGATTCAATTCGTGAGTGGTAGAGCCTCGCTGTTGACAGTTTTGTCTATAGCACGAATGGGTCGGCTCCACCGGGTCATTACCACTGTCTCACAGAAAACTGGCGTAAAGTAGCAGCTTGCTGTTGCGTTTCGTACGGTGAGTGAGATATCAAAAGGCCCAAATCCCCCTTCCCCTTCCCAACGCACCCATGATTCTTTTAGTTTTGCGTAGGTACATGGGCGGTGGAGATTATTGAAATAAAACTAGTTTATACGGATTTTATCACGGTTTTATTTTTACTTTAGTCCCGACGTTTCGAAAGCTTTTCAGCGTTCGTGGTCACGGGAGAGACTGAGGTGTAGGTCGTCTCGAAATGTTAATGTTACATTGGCTACCTTCATTTTAAAATTATACATTTATTTTTTAGTTATTTAAAAATGTAAAAACTCTAAACTCTTCGCTTCTCGTCTACGCACAACACGAGGACCCTCGAAGCATTACATTATATTACAATTGGCAATTATTTACACACTTGATAGCGGATAATAATTTATGTAAATGTTTGGAGCAATTTACATTTATTATTCGCATATTGGTTGGTTCCTTAGGCGTAGAATTTCTTATGGAAAACGCTCAGGTATGTAGGTTCGGTCTCGATTTTTTAAGTGACCAATGGACAATGTAACGCTAATAAAAAATCAGTTGACGTTCGCCATGTGCAGGCGGCGCGGCGCGTGCTCATGGTCATTTATTTAGATTTACTTTATTTGGACAACAAAACAAGATTACAATCGAAAGTAACATGCATTGTATAGAATATATAATATCTACATAATATACATATAATCATCGCAATAAGATAACTAGAACGACAACTCTCATATGAAACTGCCAAAAATACGGCTCCACTTACTTACACATGCGAAGGTTTCACACGTAACTCTCATACACGCAACAAAAATTAATGAACGTTCAAAATCAACTTTATATCATAAAAGTTAATGTCTAATAATTAAATTTCTAAATCGAGATAAGACGTTCTGCACCGTGCAGAAAACCAAAATGAATAAATTCTGATGAATTGATGAATGCACGAACTGCACCGACTTTTATAGCCCCGCCCCCTTGCACAGAGTTTTGGTGGGCTCATTTTCTTGCTTGAGTTATGTTTCTTGTCATATTATTTCGATGCTTAAAATACATTTCAATAATAGGTAGATTTATTTAGTTGTATCGTGTATGGAATCATCAGCACTATCAGGTTTTGGAAGCGTTTATTTCATATACAGCCAGTATGCGTACAGCTGTACAAATATATTAGACATTTGATGTATACTATTAGACAAGCTGCGCGGTACATAGAAATTGTACCACTAAGTTGAGGTCAATTGACCATAACTCAATATTACCATTTCTCTTTCAACTAGAACCCCTCTCGCGCTCCCTGTTTGTGAGCTGTCAAACTGCCGCGTTATGTGACACAATTTTACTTCGAAACAGCCCGCAAAGTCTTTGAATAAAACTTTTATATTATATCCTATTTTTAACAACAAAAATCTTTTATAATGCATTACATTTAGGAATATTTTGGTGAAAAATGATGCGATGCCAAATGGGTCATAAGAATTAATAAAACAACACTCATTTCGCGTGGGTTGTATCGATCAATATAGACTCCATTAAATAGATTCTCACAAGATTTACTAATGTGTTTCATGGTGGGGCACGGTGGGGCATTTACCCCACACTGGATACATTAAGTTTTATATATCATAATCCGGTAAATGAGCAATGGGTCACCTGATGGTAAGTGATCTCCACATGTAAGCCCACAATACCAAAAGAATCATGGGCGCGTTGAGGACCTTAAAGGAAAGGGATAATTAAGGGAGTGGGAAGGGGACGGGGACGGGGATTTGGGCTTCCGGATATCTCACTTACCGTATGAGACGCAGCAGCAAGCTGCTACTTTACGTCGGTGTTCTGTGAGATAGTGGGAACGACGCAGTTTAGACTGATTCATGAATCAAGAATTTCGAAGGTATGTGAAGTCTGCTAACCCGCATTAGGCCAGCGTGCTGGAATAAGGCCTAACCCCTCTCATTTCAGTAGAGGAGGCCCGTGCACAGCAGTGGGACGTGTATAATACACGGCTAGTATTATTATTGATCTGATTTAAGATTTTCTAACTGAGAAATGAAAGACACAGAGCACTTAGAAAGAAATGACGTTATGAAAGAGGTCTCGCTAAGCTTACGTCGCCGATGTCCACGTTATAGATGGACAAGATAGTGCGCGACCGTCCTGCGGGGTACAAGACGTTGGCGGGGACGAGGTTCTCTAGATGTTAGCGGGGGCGGTTTGTGCAGCGGGGAAGGGAAACAAATGCAACCGCCCCCGCTAACATCTAGAGAACCTCGTCCCCCCAACGTCTTTTAACCCGCAGGACGGTCGCGCACGAACTTGTCCATCTATAGTTATAATGCCGCCTCTGCTGTCGCATTTCGTTCGGTGTGTGAAATGTCTGGACAATGTGTTAGAAGTTACGTGAGCCGAGTATTATTTTATTAATACCAAACGACAGTAATCACTTTAACCCCAAACACTTTAAAATGTATACTACTAGACGGGCTGTTTAGAAGTAAATTTGCGTCACATAACGCGGGAGTTTGACAGCTCACAGACAAGGAGCGCGAGAGGGGGTCTAGTTGAGAGTAAGCGAGATAGTAATATTGAGTTAATAGTAGTAGATAGTTAATTGACCGCAACTTAGTGGTACAATTTCTATGTACCGCGCAGCTTGTCTAGTAGTATACGTTAAAGTGTTTGTTTAACTCATAGTTTATTGGTTACATTTACAATGTCACTGCTTTACAGACCACAACCCCTTGTCAGGATTCTCTACAAACCGTTCACTAATTATAACTCAAACAACTAGGACCGAATAGTAAACCAGCATAGCTACCGCGTAATGAACACTTGGACTATCGACTGAGCACTGATCTTACTGAACTGACTGAGTGCGGGCAAAAGACCTCCAGTTATGAGAACAACCTCTTTTATACCATTTAACTACGCTTTCACAACTATATCGCACCATTATTATTTCAGTGTACCCAACGTTGCTTTCTCAGACACCCTCAATACCCAATTAAAAGAGAATACGCTAACAAATGAAACCCCCACCCCTTCTCAAGCCCTCAATTAGGCAGTTCATACTCTAGTCTCGTCGGTGTAGGTACATCCGCACCGTCTATTACACAGAGCATCAGTTTGTAACCACAGTTATGTACAAATTTAAACGGCCATTGAACTCATGATTACTGGGCATTAATGAACTTAATATCTTATGTTTCGGATGTGGAACATAGTGTAGTGCCATGCAGTTTGACCATGCAGTTACCACTCAAAATTAATTACTCATTGAAATAAAACTAGTTTATACGGATTTTATCGCGGTTTCATTTTTATTTAAGTCCCGACGTTTCGAAAGCTTTTCAGGCTTCGTGGTCACGGGAGGACTCTCTAAATAAAATCTAAATAACAATTAAACCGCGACAAAATTCGTATTTAAACTAGTTTCATTTCAATGTGTAATATTCGCGTAAACATAAGAAATCATTAATTAGGTACTTATTTCTTCCCATCTTGTGATAATGAGTCTATCGTCATACCGGGCACTATTTCAGTCATCGGGCTAATACTAGGTAAATATTCCGTGATGGAAAACCCCAATATCACTTCTACCCGACCCGGGGATCGAACCCGTGACCTCAGCACTCTAGTCTGCAACTGTGCTACCGAGGCAGTACAGTCGCGGATTTGTGATAAAAAGTTGCAAATCTTATGAATCACAAAACGAATCCGCGTATCTGTACGAAATATATTAAAATTGGCGGCAATCCAAGTTCCTGGCATTATGCATTGATCATTATAGTAATTGTACTCCATGATACACATTTGCACGATTTGGTACTAGTCTAGGCCACGGTATAGTGACTACAGTTGATTTTGAAGTGAAAACTTCTTTAGGCGCGTTGAGCACTTTATGGGTGAACAAAAATCATGGAACTCGCGTCATCGTCACCGAACGCATTCCATGAGCTATATGTATACTGTGTATATATGTACATAGATATACCTCCGTGCGTTATTAGTATACATTATATATACGTGTTATAGAAAGGGGCGGGCAAATTTAAGCAATGTATAGTATAGCGTATAAGTATTTTATCTCCCATAGCACCAAATCCGATTGCATTGCTAGTACAATAATTATAAAATTTTCTTTTTTATCGAATGAGTAACATGTCGATATCGACTTTTAACTTCGGACAACACTAAATGATAAACAATGATACTATAGACCTCCTTTCATTTAATTATTTTATAATTAAAAAAACATTAAACAGTTGTCAAATAGTTTAAATTATATTGGGTAATTATATTGTGTACTGCATTATGTTTGTTGCATGTCTTATGATGACAATAAACTTTTCTTTCTTTCTTTCTTTCTTTCAAATGTCAACACCTATTTATTCGACGCAGTCAGTTCGGTAATTTCTGATTTTATAAAGTATGATTACGAGTTCAAAAAATATGTTGTATTTGACTAAAAATAAGTGTTATGTATTAGTACTTTGTGTTGGTGTAACTGATAACAGCTTATAAGAGGATCGTCGACTGTATTAAGCCAAATTCATAGATGGAAGACGCGAGAATGAAGTCTTTAAAATGCTTCTAGAGGATGGTACCAATATCGTCTTCAGCACACAATCTCTTTCAGGTGTTATTTTGTGTTTAAATTACAAGTTACGTACGTATGCTCGTAGAATTACGTACAACTTATTCAAGATTATTAAAAAGTGAGTGTCTTTCATAATAATTAATAGTGATGTCACCAATCTTATCGATCATAATAAACGAGTGATTAAAATTAACGTGAAATTTTTGGATGTCTTGGTATTGAAAAGGTCCGGTACATATGTACTAATGTGTATGTAATGACCCTAAAATATGACCACACCTTTCTGTAACACGTTGTATATACAATTAAATTAGTCTTAACACTTCTTTACAAACCAAAAATAATAATCTTATAGCTCGACGATACAATTCACAAGTTACTTAGTTTTCACTTTTCTATCGGCAGTCCCCAAAGACTGCCCCACATGTTTTTTTTATTAGCTTCAGTGACGAAACGAGCAGGTCGCTCGCATAATGGTAAGCGCCACGTCTATTGCTGTCGCCGAAAAGCAGTGGGTAAGTACGTTTGTGTTGCAGTTATAAGGACATTGCCAGTGAAATTACAGTGCATTATGAGACTTAACATCTTACGTCTCGGTGCGACGAGCTCAGTCCAATGCCATGCAGTGCTTTGTAATTCAAAGTTCAGTGTTGTGTTGCTTCTGTTTATGGGCAGGCGTGGCGCTTACCATCAAACGCTAATAAAAAGAACAAAAATTCATTTAAGTACATATTTGGCGAAGGTATTGCGTAATATGTTATGTAAATATACCTTTGCGTATACATAAAAAAAAGACCCAGTTTTGTGAACTCAGTGCTTGTAACCATAGAAAAGAAAAAAAAAATACTAGGTGAATAATTGATACCCTGTATTATATACGTCCCACTACTGGGTACGGACCTCCTCTACTCAATGAGAGGGGTTAGGCCTTAGTCCACCACGCTGGCCTAATGCGGGTTGGCAAACTTCACATACCTTCGAAATTCTTTTGGAGAACTTCTCAGGTATTTCGGTTTCCTCACGATGTTTCCTTCACCGTTACAACAAGTGATTTAACAACTAATACACACGTAACTTAGAAATGTCAGAGGTGTATGAATATGTTTTGAACCTGCGACCTACGTCTCGACAGTCCATACCACTCCCCGCTGAGCTATCACTGCTTTTTTACCACCGACTCGAAATTCGGACTTTAGTTTTAAGGATGTCTACGTTTTGATCTTTATTGTTAGTTATTGCTATTTTAATACTCGACGTTGGCGAAATCACCGATGGGGCCATTATTCAAAAATAGAAAGAAAATAGATTCATAGGTAATTCTTCTTAATTCTTTAGTTTTATTTTTAACATTTTATTTTTTTTGAGTCGCATAAAAATGGACGAATTGAGAACCATTGCCTTTTACTTTTTTTTTATTCTGGCGGATCTTCGAATGACGTCATTCCTTGTTTACTTAAACTTTACAATTGCAATAAAAATAATAATGTTTAAGCAGATGTTAAAATGATGATTATTATCATACAACAGAAGCTCACGACTGTATCCTCGGAGGGGTAGGTAGAGGTGCAACTAATGATACACATGTAGTTCACCGCGCTTGTTTTCAGCTCTATAGTAATAGGGACGAGACCATTCCGGGCACAAAATCCAATCCCGGGAAACTTATGTGTAATTTATTTTTTTCTTTATTAACGGAGCTTTATCACAATATGCCTATGCTGCTCCATCATAACCTGTTTAGTAGTGTTTTAATATTATAAAAAGGAAATATTTATATTTTTGTATGTAACGAATAAACTTAAAAATTACTGAACCGATTTCAAAAATTCTTTTGCCGTTCGAAAACTACATTATTACTGAGTAACATAGGATACTTTTTATCCCGGAAAAGGCCGTTCACGCGGGCGGAGCCGAGAGAAAAGGCTATGTATGATATAATTACACATTGCATAAACAATTTTGATACATTTTGTAAAGAATCTTGACCGCGTCCGATGCAGGGTGAGCCAAGACACAACTTATATGTAATTGATTCTGAAATTTCGATTACTTGTTTTATATGGACTTAGGATCAGAAGGTTTATTTGTCTAAACACCCCGCCTATATCAATGAGACGATTTTTTAAGTAATGCTTTATACCTCGAGCGGGTTGGTAGACTTTACATATTTGTTTTTGAGAGCCACACTGTAGACACTTTTGACTACAGCATGTATGGGCCGGCTCGTCCGGGTCATTACCACTGTCTCACAGAAAACCGGCATAAAGTAGCAGCATGCTGCTGCGTTTCGTACGGTGAGTGAGATATCCAGAGGCCCAAACCCCCTCCCCTTCCCAATTCCTTAATTATACCTATCCTTTAAGGTCGGCAACGCACCCATGATTCTTTTGGTATTGTGGGCGTTCATGGGCGGTGGAGATCACTTACATAGGTGGCCCACTTGCTAGTTTGCCGGCCTATGCCATAAAAAAAATACAATATCCTATCAAATAATAAAAAATCGACAAGTAAAAGTTTATGAGTCCGACTCACACTCTCCCAGTTTTTTCTTTAGATATTACACACTGAATGAATGACCGGGTTTTATTTTCTGACGTCATGTAAGTTATTTATGTACATTGTACATTTTCGCGGGAATCAAATAAAATAAACGTAAGCTGTTTTTTTAGGTTACACACAGTCCGATCTTTAGAAAATTCTATCACGACATCCCCTGCGTGTCTTACGCGGTGACTATAGGGACCATCAGGTGGTGGGGGGACATAGAGCGAAGCTGTCGTAGCGCCTTTTGTTTGTATATGCAACCCCGAGATGGACGGGAGCATGTTTAGTTGGCCTCAGAAGCCCACGTACACCACGGAACGCTCTTGGCGTCAACGGCAGCGAGACCGGCTATAGCCCCCCACTGCGCGTCCGAAATTCCTGACCCCAATCTATAGAGCAGGTGTATAGAGTTAGGGACTATTACTCTTTCCGCAAATGCCGGCAACGCACCGACAATTCCTTTGGTATTGATGGCCGTGGGCGGCGGTGATCACTCACCATCAGGTGACCCACTTGCTCCGTTGCCCCCTCGAGCATAAAAAAGGGACTCAGTCCAGCGGTCGTCTGGATTTTAATTCTCTCCCGTGCGACTTTACGTTGTATTGTAAGAGCGGGCAGTGAGTCTAACCATAGACACATCATGCTTTTCTAATGTGTCTATGGTCTAACATCCCGGGACAGGGCGGTAGAGATGAATTCGATTGTCCCCGCGAAAAAAGGCTACACACACGGTGCTTTAACAGATGATTTGTAAGTATTGTGTAATAAGTGTAAGTTGAGAAATCTTATCTTGCATAAGAGTATATTGTGTAAGTGCTCAATGTTATCTTAACGCAAGACCCCGAGAGGCTGTAATAGCAATAATAAAATAATAACATAAATAAACATTGAAATTCGAATTACATCTAAAGCATAGAGCAAAGATCAAAACAATATTCACTTTTTATTACAAACCGCAATACCTGTTAGCCTGGCTAATACCTATTCGCCACAGTTATTCATAGACGCGGGGTTTTTATTTTCGAAATATAACACTACGGATCTTATCATATCGTCATAGTTAAAAAACATATTTTTCTAACGATATTTGCCTACATAATTGATTATACATGCGCTAATGCTAGTGTTTGCTGAATTCAGTTTCGAATTAGCATAGGATGGCCTTCTTTCTGCAGTTTGTATTAAATATAAATATATAGGTATCACACGTAAAGCAAATGTAATCATCAACATCAATCCCAGAAAGATAAAATTAAATACTCACGATAAAAAGAAATCAACAAAGCAATCACGCAAATCCTTAAAATAGGCACAACACTATTTGTTTTTACGGCGTGTGTTCAAAAACGCGGGCTTCAGTTGACTGTTCTGAATTCAAATTCTCTCCAAGTGCGGGAAATGTGTGTATTAACCGGCAAAAATACGAACACTGGCATTCTGATAATGTCGGGAATGATGCAACGTGTTTTTAATTCAGTCTGGTGTTGCTAGAAGAGACAAATCGACAAAAATAACCGAATGACGTCGCGGTGTTTCGTCGATAGCTATTTCCAAGGTTGTAATGACATCACCTATGTAAGACGTGAAGGAGCGCCTTTTTAACCTTGATATCACTTAAAAAGGCCGTTTGGTTAACTTAAAATGGGTAAATGACATAATCCGTGGTATCGATTTGGTAGGAAATCAATTTCAAACCGAATTAGGCTGTTGTCAATGTACTAAGCATAAAATGCATAAGGATTAGCATTTTTAATGTCTTATGTATGCATGACTTAGCATACCATTATATATTTTCAGCTATGAAGACACTTGACGCGGGCCCCGGCTATTATTATCATAAAGGCGTATACACATGTGCATACATTTTATAAAGCTATGTACGCCTCTTTTATTCGAATTGATTTGTGCTGTTAGCCTATATTGCTTTTACAGCTTCACCTGTCAATAAAGCCGGCGCTTATGGCGCTCTAGCCAGAAATATGTACAGTGTATTTAGTAGCGATTAAGCACAGAAGCGCCTTTTAGAAGGCTCAGACCTCAGCTTGAGCATTCGCTGGGGAGTATAGTTTAGGGCCGTCTCTACACATCATTATGCCGAGGGCCAGTTGTGGGAGTTGTTCGGACTCGCAGGCGTGTCCTATGGCGGGGTCGCGTATTATTATTGCGATTCGGGTTGGGCAGGGAAGGTGCTGCTTCGATAGCGACTGTGATGGAGTCGTTGGGATCTGCCAAAACATGTTTCGGAGGGTTTTAATACATAACTAGCTTTAGATATAGATATGAGAGTTAATAGGCTCTTTCACTCTGGTCAGAGGTTGTTCAAAAGCAGTCATAGTGGAAGAGTATAATAAAGAAAACGAACCCTAGCACTAAGCTGGTTTAGCGCCGGACAAAAAGAAAGATTTTTTTATGGCATAGGCCGGCAAACGAGCAAGAGAATATCAAAAGAATCATGGGTGCGTTGCCGACCTTAAACGAAAGGGATAATTAAGGGATTGGGAATAGGAGGGGGTTTGGGCCTCCGGATATCTCACTCACCGTACGAAACGCAGCAGCAAGCCGCTACTTTACGCCGGTTTTCTGTGAGACAGTGGTAATGACCCGGACGAGCCGGCCCATACATGTTGTAGACAAGTGTCTACAGCGTGGCTCTACCACTCATAAAATAGATAAGATTCGTTGTGATCAATTCAATGTTGGTTTCGTCTTTTTATGGTTTATTCAATTGAGCAATGAGAAGTAATAATTTGAAATAGATTTTTTTACTGCATCGGTGGCGTTACAACTGACGCTGAGGTCTCGGGTTCTATCTCCGGGTCGGGTAAAAGTGATATTGGGTTTTTCTATTGCGATTTACGAAATGCCGTATTCAGTATCAGCCTGGAGTCTGGAATTTGTGCCCGGTATAACGATAGCCTCACATCAAGGGATGGAGATAAGCTCGGCGAAA
Source organism: Mimas tiliae (assembly GCA_905332985.1). Taxonomy (NCBI): domain Eukaryota; kingdom Metazoa; phylum Arthropoda; class Insecta; order Lepidoptera; family Sphingidae; genus Mimas; species Mimas tiliae. Next base: position 186,234 of record HG995266.1, on the reverse strand, counting down.
TGTGGGTGTACTGGTTACACCTCTGCCTACCCCTTCGAGAATTACAGGCGTCAGTGTAAATGATCTACAAACATCTTAGGCCCAAAGCCAACTTCACCTGCACGTGGTACACTCTGCTGATTAACGGAGGAGCCAATGCCGAAACTTGGTTCTCCTTGCGGGTTGTGGGGGTCAGACGGCGGGTCGCCCCATATATTTTTTTTATTAGATTGAATGACGAGACGAGCAGGTCGCTCGCCTGATGGTAAGCGCCACGCCTGCTCATAAACAGAAGCAACGCCACACAGAACTTTCAATAAAGCACTGCATGAGACTGGACTGCGCTCGTCACCCCGAGACATAAGGTGTTAAGTCTCATAATGCCCAGTAATTACACTGGCTTCAATGTCCTTCACATCGGAACACAACAGTGCTTACACACTGTTGCTTGGCGGCAGAAATAGACAAAGCGGTGGTACCAACCCAGCCGGTCTCTCGCAAACGAGGGACCTACCAACTTGTATATTACGAAATCTACCGTCCTCTTCCAAAGACTTTAACGTATACTACTAGACAAGCTGCGCGGTACGTAGAAATCGTACCACTAAGTTGCGGTCAATTGACCGTAACTCATTATTACCATCTCGCTCGCTCTCAACTAGAACCCCTATCGCGCTCCCTGTTTGTGAGCTGTCAAACTGCCGCGTTATGTGATCAATTTTACTTCTACTGGCTTTGGCCTCTGGAGTCTATGCTAGTCTTGAGGTAACAAGAAATTAGGTCGTTGGGGCTAGTAAGTAATCTGCGTGCCCGTAGAGGCTACTATATCTCGCCCGTAGGTTAAAAATGGAACTGAACTATTGTACATAAGTACATTGATTGTGCAAACATACTACTTTGGTGTAAAAATAACAACATCCTTGACCTATCGCTTCAAATCCATGCTAAAATAAAAAATAATGTGGAAGGAATAATATTTTTTTTTTGTAGTTTAGAATGGAACAGTGTATAAAATTATTCTAACTAACTAGGACAATTAAAAATAAACTATATTTTTAATCAAAGACTTTAATGTATACTATAAAGTCTTTGTTTTTTAATGGTATAAAAATACAATTCAATTGGAAATATTTTTCTTTAAAAAGCTGTATACTATGGCTCACAGAACAATTTTACTCTAGCTTGCTCTAGCCACAGACTACTATAGAGATGCGCTCTAGCTCTCTATGGCTGATAATGAAGTTTCTGTAAAAAATATTTTTTATTTGACAGAACCAGCGTTGCCATAGCGATATTTTGTAAATTGTTACATTTTGCGTTACCTTTAGGCCCTATTGTAGTACTCCCGAGTTAGTTGTCACACGAAGTTGTTACAATAGTTTAATTCAAAATGTTACAATAATTGCATATCTTCAAGTGATGGGAACCAATAATTTCAATTAAATTAAAAATAAAATATTCACGATTATTCTAAAAACAATTAAAATAATAGTAAATTCTCTACTACCTCGGTGGCGCAGTTGTAATGCGTATGCGTTACGATTGAGGCTAACGCTGAGATCTCGGGTTCGATCCCCGGGTCGGGTAAAGTGGTATTGGGTTTTTCTATTACGAAATGCTCAGTATCAGCCCGGAGTCTGGAATTTGTGCCCGGTATGGCGATAGGCTCGCCCACATTATCACATTGTGGGACGGAGATACGCTCGGCGAAATGTGGGTGTACTGGTTACACCTCTGCCTACCCCTTCGGGGATTACAGGCGTGAGTGCGTATGTAAATTCTCTAAGTTGAGTCTCTCTCTAAGATTCTAAATTGTTTATAAAATGTTTTTATCTTTTACTAGCTTTTGCCCGCGGCTACGACCGCGTGGATTTCGGGTGCAACAGCAACTGCGCATTTATATGGGATAAAATGTAGCATAAAATCTTCTTCCCTAGGGTTGAAGCTTTTGTCATACCCATCAAAATCGGTTCAGTGACAGAGTTACTTTCACATTTTTAATATGCTCAATAAAATTTATAAATATAGTTTTTATCAACTTAATCGACTTTTTTGAGCAGAATTGTGCATTGTGGAACTTTTGTCTATTGGGTACTGGCCACATTGAAGTTGACGGATGACGATAAATAATTCGCGATAATTCGGCATCGGCATTTGTTTTTAAATGGAGTTTTAATAGAGTTCTATTGCAATTGATCAGTTGAAAGTGTGTTAAAATTGAAATTTTGACTAGTTTCAGCATACATCAGTCATTACTAGTGGTATAAACAGGTAAGTCTTTGTAATATGTCAACTTTAATCACCATGTGTGGAAGAGTGAGCTCATGGCCTCATCGTACTTGGAATAAAAAAAAGTATCCAATTAGTTATTTTTATAAATCAAAGCAAGAAATGTTATAATCCTTTAATATATTATAGGAAATAACGATAAAACATTGAACAAACATGTAACAGAGATTTGTAAGCGCTAATAATGATGGATGCATAAAATGATTATAACAATCATATGCAATTCTACTTCAATATTTATCGAATATAAACGATTTGTTTAGGCTTGTTACACGTTATTTGTATAAAATTTGACCCCGAATTAACGTATAGTACAACTATGACATCTTACTTTTCATATAGGCATATGCTTCTAAGGGTATATGTCAGAGGGGACTTGTATGTGAACCAAAATTCGAACTGTGATCGTTTGTATTTTAATTGAAGTAGCATTTACTAAAAGGTGGTGAAACAGGCGCTTGTAATATTCATATAAATCTATCAATGACACTAATTTTAGAGGTCACCAAATTGTGTCATGTGCACAGTGTACATGAGAAAGTGTGGGAGAATTGACACTACACCCACACACTGAATAATTACTTATAAATCATTAAGGCAGCAGAAATATACTCTTCTCTCAAGGTTGTTCATGAAGGATATTTTAAATAAAAACTTTTTATTAAAGACAGGCTCGTATTATAGAACAACACTGATGTGAGCTCTTTGTGAACACATGATTGGTCCGTTTTTTTTTTTTAGCACCATAAATAGACCAATCACATGTACTGATCGACACTTTGAAAAGAACTCACTTGAGAATGGTTTTATAATACGCGCCTAAAACGGACAATAAAATGCAGTAAAAAAACTAACTTGTACAGATTTTATCACCATTTTATTTTAGTTCTGACATTTCGAAAGGTTTACTCCGGGCTGATACTGAGCATTTCGTAATAGAAAAACCCAATACCACTTGTACCCGACCCGGGGATCGAACCCGAGACCTCAGCGTCAGCCTCAATCGTAACGCGTACGCATTACAACTGCGCCACCGAGCAGTCTTAGGCAGTTCTATTATCAACATATTATGTAGATATAAAGTGGATGCGAAATGTTTACAGATATCACCATGGAACAAGTCTTACAGCAAGTAGCCCAGACAATGGAGAGGCAGCTCGATCAAGAGCTGGAAAGGTATTGCTTTTATTTATATTTTTACTAGCTTTTGCTAGCGGCTCCGCCAGCGTGAACAACTATTTCCAGGATAAAAAGCAACCCATATCTTTATCCAGGTCATGGTCTACCTGTGTGTCAAATTTCATCCAAAACTGTTGAGCTGTTAAGGGGTGATTGACCAAATGCACAAAATAGGGTAGTTGGCTAGATGTTTTTTTATAATTTAAATCAATAAGTTACGTTACTCAAAATCTATTGCAGAAAGAATATTATAAATCGGACTAAAAATAAATAAGTTAGAGGAGCCATTCAAATCCTGTAGAAGGGGTAATTGTAAAATGACAGACGACGCAAACTTTGACGTCTCTGTAAAATGTTTATTATGGTGCACGCGTGCAAGCGAGATAGTGAGATATCCCTACTACGCACCCACTCTTCCTCATACCAACATTTAAAGTCATAACTGCGGGCACATTTCTGAACCAATTTTGATTGTGTTTTAATAAAATGGTTTCTTTTGCGTATCATTTTCTGTTGCTTATAAAATAATGTATAAAATTCAATAAAGGAAACTCCCCTATTGTGAAATTTCCTTGTTTAACCATAATTGGTAGGTTCCAAATATAATTATTTGTGAACTTGTACATCATCACAGGCTGGAGACTCTTGACCCCAGTGATCTGGATGCGATCAGACAGCAGCGCGTCGCCGAGATGAAGAAACGGGCCAAACTAAAACAAGAGTGGCTTGCTAATGTGAGTTTATTTATAACTAAGGCCATATAAACATTATACATACATACGCACTCATGCCTGTAATCCCCGAAGGGGTAGGCAGAGGTGTAACCAGTACACCCACATTTCGCCGAGCGTATTTCCGTCGTAGGATGTGATAGGTGGCGAGCCTATCGCCATACCGAGCACAAATCCAGACTCCGACTAAACAATGCCTCTAGATAGAAAGTCAGCAAGCTAGGAAATTTTATCTTCAGGGGGGCAGAATTACTAGACAAAAATTGATGTGAAATTGGTTTATTCCATGGTAAAAATGGTTAATTGTAAATTTAAACTTTGTTGTTTATTGGTAGCTTGTCTGCCTGGCGCCCGAATACAGACACTTTTACTTTTTGCATATTAAATAAAACTCAATATTTCAATTTCTATATATAAATAATATTTATTTATTTATTACACCACACAGGTTCCCCTATACGATAGACTTACCACCAAGTAAAATTTGATTATAATGTCAAACCACATCCCCAGGGTCATGGAGAGTACACAGAAATAGACGGGGAGAAGGAATTCTTCACCATATGCAACAAGAGTGAGAATGTAGTGTGCCATTTCTACAAATCGGACAGTCCGCGGTGTAAGATAGTTGACATGCATCTGAAGACGTTGTCAGCGCGTCATTTGGAGTGTCGGTTTGTGAAGCTTGATGTGGAGAGGGCACCGTTCCTTACAGGTATGGAGTTATTACTTTATTTCTACTAAATTTGGTAGGTTTTGATAGTTTTGTAACTAATGGTAGCTTTTTGGTAGTTTTGTAGCTAATGGTTGATTTTGGTAGCTTTGTAGCTAATGGTAGCTTTTTGGTAGTTTTGTAGCAAATGGTTGATTTTGGTAGTTTTGTAGATAATGGTAGCTTTTGGTGGATTGTCTAGTAAATTGATAGATTTCGGTAGATTTTGTAGCAAACGGTTGATTTTTGTAGAAAAATACTTAACAGAAGCGGTCACTCAGCCTACACTAATGAACCTACCTAAATTTAGTAGGTTTTGTTAGAATTTGTAGCAAATTGTAGTTTCTGGTGGTTTTTATAGTCAATGGTAGCTTTTGCTAGGAAAATACTTTATAGAAACGGTCACCATGTTTTATTCTCCGTTAAAACGAGTAATAAATAACAATGTATACACTAGTAACTTAGAAAAGCCGTCGGTGAATGCTCTTGGGGTTGGTTTCGAACCTGCAAGTTTGGTCTCAACAAACTTTATTTTTTATATATCATAGGTCGGTAAATGAGCAAGTGGGTCACCTGATGGTAAGTGATCTCTACCGCCCATGTACTCCCACAATACTAAAAGGATCATGGGTGCGTTGCCGACCTTAAAGGAAAGGGATAATTAAGGGATTGGGAAGGGGAAGGGGATTTGAGCCTCTGGATATCTCACTCACTATACGAAACGCAGCAGCAAGCTGTTACTTTACGACGGTTTCCTGTGAGACAGTGGTAACGATCCGGACGAGCCGGCCCATTCATGCTGTAGACAAAACTGTCTACACTCGAAATCTACACCAAGCACCGCTACTTGGATTATTAATTAACGTTATATTTCATCGGCAGGACGTCTCAAGATCCGCGTGATACCCACAATAGGTCTGGTGAAGGAGAACAAGACTAAAGACTTCATCGTTGGGTTCACGGACCTCGGGAACAGAGATGACTTCAGCACTGAGATGCTGGAATGGAGGATAGCCAGGTAAGTTCCTGTGCACTTACTTTTACAAGTTGATAGGTCTCACGGTATGCGAGAGGCCGTCGGTGTTGGTACCACCGTCTATTTCTAACACCAAGCTAAAGAAAAATAATCTATTTTATAAAGCAGCGATAGCTCAGTCGAGAGTGGTACGGACTGCCGAGATGAAAGTCGCAGGTTCGACAGCAGCCCCAAGAGCGGGCACTTTCTAAGTTACGTGTGCATGGTAATATATCCTGCATTTACAAGGTAGTAGTAGGTCCCTCGTATGTGAGAGGCCGTCTGGGTTCGTACCACCGCGCCGTATATTTCTGCCGCCAAACAGCTGTGTCAAGCATTGTTGTGTTTAAATTTGAAAGACATTTAAGCCAGTGAAATTACTGGGCATTATGAAACTTAACGTATGTCTCGGGGTGACGAGCGCAGTCCAGTGTCATGCAGTGCTTTGCAATTCAAAGTTCTGTGTGGTTTTGCTTCTGTTTATGAGCAGGTGTGGCGTTTACCATCAGGCGGGGGAACTGCACGTCTCGTCATTTAAGCTAATAAAAAAAACTATATTTCATGAAGAAATATTCAAAGAGAATGGAATCCTATTACAGAGCCTACTCCGTCTGTCAGTCTGTCCATCCTAGCTAAGTGTGTGATCTGATAGTAAGTGATCTACACCGCCTGCGAACGCTCACAATACAAGAAGAATAATAGACGCGTTGTAGATCTTAGAGAAATGGATTGCGATATAGAGAAGATTTGACTCTCCGGATATTTTATTCACCGTATGAAATGCAATTCAAAATCAAATTCAAATCATTTATTCTGTAAATTGGATCATAAATATCACTTTTACATGTCAATAATTTTTTATGCTACATTATATTTGTGAGACACTGGTAACAACTCGGTCAAGTTGACCCATTTATGCTGTAAACAAATCTGACTACAGCGTGGAACTACCACTTAACTGTCTCGACTGTCTCGCGGTGACGCTGTTGTAATGCGTACGCGTTACGACTAGGTTGACGCTGAGGTCTCGGGTTCGATCCCCGGATAGGGTAAAAGTGATATTGGGTTTTTCTATTACGAAATGCTCAGTATCAGCCCGGAGTCTGCACTTTGTGCCCGGTATGGCGATGGGCTCGCCACCTATCACATCGTGTGACGGAGATACGTTCGGCGAAAAGTGGGTGTACTGGTTACACCTCTGCCCTACCCCTTCGGGGGTTGCAGGCGTGAGTGCGTATGTATGTGTTTAATCGAAATACTTCATCAAATTTTCTCTCCACAGGGCAGGAGTAATAGAATATTCAGGGGATCTTATGGTCCCCCCAGATGAGCGTAAGAAGACCATCAATGTACAGAGCAAGAAGACCATCAGAGGGGCCACTTATGATTCCGATTCAGATTTGGAACTTAGCGACTAACTATTTATTTATGATGCTTATATAATTCATTATTAACGTGGGTAGTCTAAAACCCATCATTAACTCTTATAATATTGTTTAATTTTGGAACCTAATTTAACAAGTCTTGCCTTGAATTTGTACATTTCTTTAAACGCAACAGAAAATAGTACGAAAAAGAAACGTAACTGTGGAAACAGAATTAAAATTGATTAAAGAATGATCCCACTTGCGATATTTTAAATATTTATAAAGACAGAGATGGACGGAATGGGAATAGCTCACTATATCGCTCGCACGCGTGCACCGTAATGGCCATTGCGCATATTGACTTCACAATATAGCTATACAACGTGTTACAGAAGGGTGTGGTCATATTTAGTGGTCGTTTTTTTTTTTGTATTATAGGCCGGCAAACGAGCAAGTGGGTCACCTGATGGTAAGCGATCTCCACCGCCCATGTACGCCCACAATACAAAATAATTATGGGCGCGTTGCCTTAAAGGAAAGGGATAATAAGGGATTGGGAAGGGGAGGGGGATTTGGGCCTCCGGATATCTCACTCACCGTACGAAACGCAGCAGCAAGCTGCTACTTTACGCCGGTTTTCTGTGAGACAGTGGTAACGACCCGGACGAGCCGGCTCATTCATGCTGTAGACAAAATTGTCTACAGCGTGGCTCTACCACTCAGAAAATGTAGGTCGTTACATACGTCTGACAGTAAGTTCCGGTATAACATCTTAAAATTTCACGCTTATATTAATTACTCGTTTAGAACGATCGATATTTATAATTTTCTAAATTATTATTTCTCAATTATAATTGCGAATCAATATTCATGGCCGTAATTCCGTAATTACCAGTATTAATCTGGAAATTCCAATACAAAATTAATTGCATTGCATTTAAGGTATGAATGGTGCTAGTAATAAAATATAGTAAAACTTGAATGAAAAATCACCAGTGTTGTCAGAATATAAAAATGTATCATTTGGTAGATTTGTGTGAATTTTAATATTGAATAGTAGGAAATGAATTTTATTTTATTTTGCAATAAATTTGATATATTATTATAAATATGTTTTATTTCTAGCTGATCTGTGCCGATAGTATGTTTTTTTGCGTGTTATTTAATAACTGTCACGTCATCTTTGTCAGCCTTCGTGGCGCAGTGGGCGAGTAGCCGGCTGCGAAACGAGAGAACGTGGGTTTGATTCCCATATCGAGACAAATGTTTGTCTTATCCACACATATTTGTTTCGAGTCTGTGTGTTGTGGGTTGGCAAGTCCTTCGTAATTGCTGATACCCACGATACAGGTTAACCTAGTGTGGGGTCAGGACTATGTGTGTGACTGTTGGGTGTATTTATTTGATTATCTTTGGTCTGTATTTAAGAAAAAATCATGTTTGCTGATCCATAAAACGCCCGTAGCGTATCGGTACATCAGCTTCATGTATATGTGTTGTATATTAATGTCGTGGCAGGTATTGTTCCACAGTTACAAAATTTTGGTTAACCCAAAATTGAGCCACTTTGAGTAAACGGTAAAGAACTTAGAATTTAAAAGAGCTTGCAATTTACCTAATAGATTAGAATTGGGTAAATCAAAAGTTATTTGTTACGCTAAAGCATTGGGGCATAGATTTAAAAGTGTTTGACTTCCTACTACATCTACGCTTAGATTATCATCTGTGGATTGGATTATTGATAGTTTACTGTCAAGGTTTGATCATTGATCTTTCTTTCTTACTATCTATCTTTCTTACTGAGACGTTTCCACTTTGTCTCACTTCGCCCGATCTTGAGCATCCTCCGTAATGAGACAATCTTGATACAATTTTAAAGAATGAAATGGCGAAATATATCTGATTTGATTTGATTGTGGGCTCCTTTTCTCCGCACTTAGCCCGTTGAATGTCGGGCCATTGTGAGAAATATATGTATACTAATATTTTAAAGAGGAAATATTTGATTGTTTGTTTGTTTGCTTTGACTTTAGGTTAGACTATAGTCTCCGAAACTACTGAACCGATTTGAGAAATTCTTTCACTGTTGGGAAGCTACACTATTAGAGGCCGTTCGCGCGGGCGGAGCCGCGAGCGTAGGCTATTATTAAATATGTATATTGGTACTGGACGTTGGAAACGCACTGTTTTTGCCGGGATACAACATTTTACGGGATTATTTCCGCATAGAATGGATTAACTCTACTGCAGTGTCAGGACTCATCACATAGGTGGTGTGATTATATAGTCCATAGGGTTAAAAAAAATAATTAAGTAGTAGAATATTAAACTAAACTCTTGCAACATTTAAATTTCAATGCCATTCGACGAGCCAGCCATTCGAAATCACTGTTGCCAGATCTCCCCATATTCCACTGATTGTCGTAAAAATCTACAAATTTTATAAAGGTATCCATTGATTTCTTCTAAGTGAAATCTTTTCAGCTGCTCAGGATAACATTGGTCTAATAGGTAAAAATCTATTAAAAGCTTTTCAAAAACAGCTCGTTAAAATGTTGATGAGCTTTTTATAAAACAAACAGCAGTCGTCCAAAGTTCGAAATACCATGAAAGATTTCTGAATATCGTCGCTTAGCTAACAATACCACGCAAGTTAAATTGGCTTAGTTTTCAGGAGAGACAAAAAAATGAATATGTTTTATGAACATGTGTGTGTAACGTTTGAATTTGAACAACGTGCTTTGTATGGTTAATTTACTTTTTTGTGTAAATTTATTGCATACGCACCAAATAAAATTACCAATGACAATGTCACATGGTTAATTTTCGAGTTACGCGGTATTGTTAGCGATGTTATACTGTTTTTTTCAGCGTTTTGAACTAATTTCTCCTTACATTTTCAAATTGCATCTGGCAACACTGTTCGAACCGGACAGCTGACACTTGACAGTAGACGTTTTGTTCGTCATTCATCGCATGCAATAACGCGATTCGCATTCCTACAAGCCTACGAGATTCCTTCGAATTACGTGAACAGTATAGTTTTAAGAATTTCCAGCCAAGAAAATTCTCTTAAACCACATTGTGCAATAATAAATACCAATTATCATTCATTATTTATGAAAACAATAATAACAATCAGTGTTTTGGTGTTTTAAAGTTTTCGTCATTAATATTATAATGGATTTAATAAAATCGTAAGTACTTAATTAAGGTTATATTTGTAATTAATTTTCTTTAATACCCTTTTACGGCCAAGTTTACAAGAAGGTTGCCACAAATAGACTTTGCCCTTTCGTAGCTAAAAATAACTATATTTTTCTGTCATATTTACTAAACATTATTCTGTCAGTCTAGAATGATAAGTTGTTTACGTAAATATATATGAATGATGCATTCATATACATTATTGAATGATCTTTAATAACAAACAAGAGTCGTTTATTTGATTTATAAACATAATTAATTACAAATTCATTATAAAATTAATAACCTCGTCAAGGTTATAAAAACTTTGGTTGGTGGGTTTGTTTTGAATACCAGATTGTTACCACTGTCTAACAGAAAACCGAAGTGAAGTAGCAGCTTACTGTTGCATTCTTTATGATGATTGAGATATCTGTATGGCCAAATCTCCCTTTCCCTTCCTAATCCCTTAATTATCCCTTTTCTTCAAAGTTGGCAACACATTCGTCAATCTTATGGTATTATTCCAAGGACATGAATAAATAAAAAAAAAAATATTCTGGTATTATACCATGGACATGACTAAATAAAATAAAATAAAGAAAACTGGTATTATGGGTGTACTAAGGAGCTGAAGTTCAATAACTATCTGATGACCAATATATCTTCCTCTGATTTAAAAAATCACATTGTAAACTATGTATAATGTCATAAAAATTATACTACTAAACTAACTGGTGTAAAACAATACAAAGTGGAGGGGTTCGGAAACATAGACCTAGTGTACTATAGAATATCCATTACAATGATTTTTCTAATCTAAAACACTATTATTAAATTATAAGAGTGTAAAAGTGTGTATAAAAAGGGGAATATTTTTTTTATTGGTATAACATGTTATTTCAGTGTTTTTGTGTACTTTTCTATTACTGTAACATAAATATTCTAGAAAATAACAACAGATAGGAAAAATCTTACTTACAAATTCATCTTAGTTGTTCTAACTTATATAAAATACTAGCTTGCGGCTCCGCCGACTTTTCTGAAATAAAACATAGCCTATAACCGTCTCCTGGGTCCCATCTATCTCTACATCAAAATTGGTTCAGTGATTTAGGCGTGAAAGCGTAACAAAAAATAGTTTTTTTTTGTTCTTGATAAAAAGTATCCTATGTTACTTCTTATACCTCCAAGAATATGTGTACAAAGTTTCATGATGATCGGTTAAGTAGTTTTCGCGTGAAAGCGTAACAAAGAAACTTACATTCACATTTATAATATTAGTATGATTTTGAAATGAAATGAAATAGTTTTATTCATCATGTAGGCAATTAAAAAAGCGCTTATGACAAGTCAGTACAAAATAAACAAACTTATGTATAGAAATCATATCAACTAATGTATACATAACATACATAGCATCGTCACAATACACTGAGCAACTATAAAGTTTACAATATTTTTATATTAGTCCAGAATTGTTAAGTATTATTATTATTTCTTCTTTTTTATGGGTCGTTATGGACCATAGGCATTACCGAAACGGCACGTGTTTTAAAACTACCACCGGATCCAAAACGACCCAACCTGAGAAGACCCGGGGAAACAAACTCAGTGGGCTTACTTTACCACTGGATTTTACGTGGCGCGATCCAGTCCTGAGAAGATCCAGCTAGTCAAACTCAGTGGGCTTGTTTTTGGTCCGGTTTATCATACCAAAATAAATTAGGGAAATAAAAAAAAATATTTTAAGGGGATTGATACGGACCATGTATTTATAATATTAGTTTGATTATTGTAATTTTCTATACGGTCTATTTTCCTCTATTTACATTCCGAACTTTGTTGCTTCATGGTGGATGTAAAGCACAGGAGCCCTAGACTATACCATTAGTTCAGAATGCTGTTACATTAGAGAAGAACGGCCAAGAAACTCCGACATTGCTCATTGCTCAAACTTCTATTGATAAAAATAAATAAATAAATACACCCAACAGTCACACACATAGTCCTGACCCCACACTAGGTTAATCTGTATTGTGGGTATCAGGAACTACGAGGGACTTGTCAACCCACAATACCCAGACACGAAACAAATATTTGTGGGTCACACAAACATTTGTCTCGGTGCGGGAATCGAACCCACGGCCTCATGCTTCGCAGCCGGATACTCCATGATTTTTGTTCACCCAATAAGTGCTCAATGCGCCTAAAGTAGTTTTCACTTAATGATTGTTGTGCATGAGACCTCATGCGTATCTCTCTATTCTAAAAAAAGTAACTGGCGCCGCCGCCGCCGCCGCTACCAAAAGCTTGTCACGCTATCTCCTCCGAAACCTCTGGGGGTATGGGGTCGAGACCGATACCAATCGATGCAGAATAATGTGGGGAAGAAAATAACATATGTCTCATATTCGTCGGACTTGTAAGTTATTTATTTATTTTATGTTTTGTGGGAAAACATGGGCAAAGCCTCTAGTGATGAATAAATTAAGACCGTTGCCTGCTGCATTCTCTTGTCATGGCCGGAATTAATAGTAATTCAATACTTCAATAGTAACCAATTTGATAACAGATTATTAGTGATTACTGATAATCATCTTAATGAGTTGGCGTTTGATAGTACATGTGCGTCATTATCGTTGAATTGTTTTTAACTGATGAAAGAAAAGTTCTCAATTGTTACTCATACGAACTCATGCCTGTAATGCCCGAAGCGGTAGGCAGAGGTTAACCAGTACACCCACATTTCGCCAAGCGTATCTCCGTTCTACGATGTGATAGGGGGCGAGCCTATCGCCATACCGGGCACAAATTCCAGACTCCGGGCTGATACTGAGCATATCGTAATAGAAAAACCCAATACCACTTTACCCGACCCGGGGATCGAAGCCGAGACCTCAGCGTTAGCTTCAATCGTAATACACTTCATACACGCTTAATATACTTCTTATCATTATTACTTTATCAATAATCCCCTTATTTGTGTAGTGACTAGTGGCAGCGTACATAGACTAAAACTGTGGGGTCCTGGGTTGAAATTCCTGGTTAGTACATACATACGCACTCACGCCTGTAATCCCCGAAGTGGTAGGCAGAGGTGTAACCAGTACATCCACATTTCGCGGAGCGTATCTCTGTCCCATGATGTGATAGGGGGCGAGCCTATCGCCATATTGGGCACAATTCCAGACTCCGGGTTGACACTAAGCATTTCATGATAGAAAAACCCAATATCACTTTACCCGACCCGGGAATCGAACCAGAGACCTCAGCGTCAGCCACAGTCGTAACGCGTACGCATTACAACTGCGCCACCGAGGCAGTGAAATCCCTGGTTAGACAATAACAATTTGTGTTAAACATAAAAAATCGATTACAATATCGATTCGAAAAATTACGCGACTTGCCTAGGGTTGTAAGCCCAAATAACTTGAATTGACAATTAGCTATATTATTATCTTAGTTGTTTTTTAAATCTTATATGCTGGCGAACTAGCAAGTCACCTGACTGTAAGTGGTCACTTCTTACAAGGTGGTAGGTCCCTCGTATGCGAGAGGCCGGCTGGGTTGGTACAACCGCTTTGTCTATTTCTGCCGCCAATCAACAGTGTGTAAGCACTGTTGTGTTTCGGTGTGATGGACATTGAAGCCAGTGTAATAACTGGGCATTATGGGACTTAACACCTTATGTCTCGGGGTGACGAGCGCAGTCCAATGTCATGCAGTGCTTTATTTAAAGTGCTGTGTGGTGTTGCTTCTGTTTATAAGCAGGCGTGGCGCTTACCATCAGGCGAGCGACCTGCTCGTCTCGTCATTCAAGCTAATAAAAGAATAAAAAAGTACAAGTACTATAGTACTAGTAGTATTCAATACCAGAAGAATCATGTGCGTGTTACCGACCTTAAAGGAAAGGGATAATTAAGGGATCGGGAAGGGGAGAATTTGGGCCTCCGGATATCTCACTCGCCGTACCGTTTCACGTTTCCATGGTATCTTTCTTTCAGATGAGTATACCGTAAGGAGTCTCTCGCCATGGCGGTGGGGGAGGCGCGGGTTCCAATCCTGCATGACGAGAGAACAGCCCATCATGGTGAGTGGGCAAGTATATTATTGGCGTCAATCATTGACAGGCTCCGTGGCGTATTGGGCGAGTAGCCAGCCGCGAAGCGAGAGGCCGTGGGTTCGATTCCCACACCGAGACAAATGTTTGTCTAATCCACAACTATTTGTTTCGGGTCTGTGTGTTGGGGGTTGGCAAGTCCCTCGTAGTTCCTGATACTCACGATACAGGTTAACCTAGTGTGGGGTCAGGACTATGTGTGTGACTGTTGGGTGTATTATTTATTTATTTAATCAAAAACGGACCAATCACTTGTACATAAATCGACACTTAGCAAAGAGCTGACTGGCGTGTTCTATAATACGGGCCTAAGTAAAGTAGTTTAGTTTATATATTTGTTATACAGATCGATGTATACAATATGTAACAAAAACCCTGTCGTGCGTTTTAACTGTGATATCAGAATCGATATTCAAACGTGTGGCGGTACGCAGCGCGCAACGCACAATGCAATGTTAACCGATCCTGCATCGCGCTAGCAAAGTTTGCGCGACGGTTACTATATATACAAGTTCCAAACAACAACCATCGGAGGGGCCGCGGCCGGTCAGGCACAACACCCGCCTGACTGAAGATCTCCCCTTCGCCAGAGGAACATTTACAACCCGATCCTCTACAGTGGTGACCCCAGACGCTGAACAACATCGCAGCGACATCGGAACTACAGTTTGGTCAACCTACATCGTCGCCTAGCAACGCATCGCCATTCGCCACTTCCTTCCAGCCAATCAGCACGTCGCACAGCCAGCCATCACTCACAAGCCTTCAGGGTTACCACACGCATGCAGCAAGACGCAAGCCTGGTACCTACCCTCTGGCACTTCAACAGCGACTTCGGCATCTACATCACGGCACGACTGCGCTACAGCCGGGTCATTTACGGGAACAGCACTCGCCGGTTCTCGCAGTACAGCCACGTGACGCCTCATCACCGCTACGCTAGCTTCGATTCCGACTCACTGGAATCGAATACATTCAGTTCCAACTCACTGGAGCTGACTACCCACGCATAGTTCTGACTCAATAGAACTAACTGCGCGCACGGTCCCGACTCACTGGGACAGACACGAGCAATATGGCACTGGCAAGCTTAAGAAGCAACGACAGCTGAGAAAAAATTGAAGATCCATCGACCTCCGGTCTCCGGGGGGGAGTGATGTGGCGGTACGCAGCGCGCAACGCACAATGCAATGTTAACCGATCCTGCATCGCGCTAGCAAAGTTTGCGCGACGGTTACTATATATACAAGTTCCAAACAATAACCATCGGAGGGGCCGCGGCCGGTCAGGCACAACACCCGCCTGACTGAAGATCTCCCCTTCGCCAGAGGAACATTTACAACCCGATCCTCTACAAACGTAATGAAATAACGAAGCATACTAAAATGAGAATATAAAAATAATCAATATTTATTTTTTATACTTCAATTATTTTATTGTTTGTAAACCGTATTTCGATTGATTACCTCTGCAAGAGCGACGACTTGGAGCCAGAGCGAGATAACAAGATGCATCGATCTGTATAACAAATACAGTATGTCAAAAACCCTGTTTGCCATTTCTAGGTCGTAGTAAATTAAGATTGTTACAAATGACTTATTCCTGATGGATTTTATAGCAATGAAAGTATTTAATATTCTCTAAATCCTGGCTACATACTTTCTAACACGTGCTTCATCTTAGGCCACATCATCGCTTACCATCAGGCGTGATAGTGACCAAACGAGAGCCTATTACGTGTTAAAAATGACGTTATGGTGGAGTAACCATACGAAGGCGGAATTAAGTGCACTTAGGGTGCAATACAATAATGCATTACGCATAATAACGAGGCTGCCGAAGTTCTGCAGCACCTCCAGTATGTTTACGGAGAGAAGACTCCCTGGTTTCGTGGCCTTAATGAGACAAAGAGTTGCAAACACGAGAGAGCGGTTCTACAGGTCTGACAACTCGATGCTCACCGCACTCCTACAAACGCACGGGCCGTTACTTGATAGGTGGATCGAGGTCCAAGTGAAAAAGTTAAACATTAGGTCATAAGTAGCAATAATAATGTATATACTAAAATTAAAATTTGTATTGATATGGAATTTATTCTGGATTAAATAAATAAATAAAATAAATTAAATAAAAAAAACTAAGGAAAAATTAATTTAACCAAATTTTGTAGTTCTATTGTAGTTTATTAATAAATGACTGGCTCGCTGGCGCAGTTGTAATGCGTACGCGGTTGTCGCTGAAATGAGGTCTCGAGTTCGATCCCCGGGTCGGGCTTAAGAGTTTTATTTTAGGTTTTTCTATCACGAAAAGCTTAGTATCAATCCTGGAGTCTGGAATTGTGTCCGGTATGGCTTCGACAAAATGTGAGTGTACTGGTTATACCTCTGCCGTGAAGGCACCCCTTTGCGCTGGCAAAGGTGCATCGATAGCATGGGTGGTTACTTTGATTCTCATCTTCTCCACATCTCAATTGTCTCCTTTTTAGAACTCTGTTAAAAATGCGATGTAATTAACCGAGCTATTTACAAATTTGGAATTGCAACTAATTGCATTATAATACAACAGTACAATCTAAGCAGTAATGGGCTGATAAGAAGGCATTAATGTCATTTCGACGAGCACGGAGCTTGATAACGATGACGTGATAAAAATAACTACGATAATGATGGGAGCATTGACAAGGACACCGCCATAGATCACAGATAATACATACGCACTCACGCCTGTAATCCCCGAAGGGGTAGGCAGAGGTGTAACCAGTACACGCACATTTCGCCGAGCGTATCTCCGTCTCACGATGTGATAGGGGGCGAGCCTATCGCCATACCGGGCACAAATTACAGACTCCGGGCCGATACTGAGCATTTCGTAATAGACCCAATACCATTTTACCCTTTACACTTTACTAAAACAGGAAATAAAACATAGAACATAAAGTTAATATCTTTTAATAATCTACCACCACTTCGGCATATATAACTGTGGGAAAAGAAGTGGCGGAACAAAACCCATCAGTAGATCAGTACATACTATATATCACTGTACATATATATATATATATACAAAACTAATGTAATACTAATACACAAGTCACATATAATACTTAGCTTTAGGTAATCCTTAAACAGTCACATAGGTATCCAATTGTTACAATATATTTACACTATTTAACTATTGAAATAAAACTAGTTTATACGGATTTTATCGCGGTTTAATTTTTATTTTATTTTAGTCTCGACGTTTCGAAAGCTTTTCAGCCTTCGTGGTCACGGGAGAGACTGAGGTGTAGGTCGTCTCGAAAAGTTAATGTTACAATGGCTACCTTCATTTTAAAATTAACTTTTCGAGACGACCTACACCTCAGTCTCTCCCGTGACCACGAAGGCTGAAAAGCTTTCGAAACGTCGGGACTAAAATAAAAATTAAACCGCGATAAAATCCGTATAAACTAGCTTTATTTCAATGTGTAATATTCGCGTAAACCTAAGAAACCACTATTTAACTATTTACTACAATTACTATTATTATATAATAAAAAGCAAACTGGCAGAGCTTCGCCCTGAAACACAAACTAAATCAGACTGTACTTCCGAATGACAAGACCCCTCTTTTTATCATAGTTTTCCCACTCCAAGAAACCAACAGATAATATTAACCACCCTCAATTTAAGGGAATGAATGACGGTGCACAATATACAATACATCGTCATATCTACAGTTTCAAGCCAGTGTCCGTATTCATAATATCTTCTTCTTCTAATAAAATTCTCGTGTCACAATGTTCGTTCCCATACTCCTCCGAAACGGCTGGGCCGATTTCTATGAAATTTTGTGTGCATATCGTGTAGGTCTGAGAATCGGCCAACATCTATTTTTCATCCCCCTGAATGTTAAGCGTGGTCCACCGGTAAATAATATTTTTAATTTTTTAGGCCAAATTTTATGCTTTTATTTTTTTATGATACAGCAATAAAAAATACATACAACCCTAAATTTTCAACCCTCTACGATCAACCTCTATTTTTAAATAGCGACATTAGTATTTTTGTCAAGCGAGTTTCTCACCGGGACTCGCTTGATGCGCCCACTAGGCTACTTTAATCCTGGAAATAGGCATTCACGCGGGCGGAGCCGAGGGTAACAGCTAGTAGGTTTATTAATACATCTTTCATTATTTGTTAAATAGCCCATATTCGATTTTCCTAACACACGCATGTTGTGTTTTTGAGTGGTATTTCTGAATTAAATTCCTGCCCCACCGACACAGCCTCGTTATCGTTCAGTTATCAACGTGTCAGGACATCGTTATCAATTATAATAAACATTTAAGTCAATACAACGTTTACCTTTGATATCGTGTGAAATTTTTGTTTGTTATGAACTTACTCGGTTTCCACAAATTTTCAAATAAAAGAAATCCTTTATTAGCATTAATTAATACGTGAATATTATGCGTGAATGAAAGGGGCCGGCCTTCGTTCACCACCCTGGGGTCTGGACAATTTTTTTTATTGCATAGGCCGGCAAACGAGCAAGTGGGTCATCTGATGATGATATCCACCGCCCATGTACGCCAACAATACCAAAGAATCATGGGTGCGTTGCCAACCTTAAAGAAAAGGGATAATAGACAACAAACAAATAATTGAGTGTAAATACTACTATTCCATATTAATAATATTGCAAAATGTATAGTTGCCCAGTGTATTTTGACGATGCTCTGTATGTTATGTATACATTAGTTGATATGATTTCTATACATAAGTTTGTTTATTTTGTACTGACTTGTCATAAGCGCTATTTTAATTGCCTACATGATTAATAACACTATTTCATTTCATTGCATAGTATAGCACACGTATGCCACATATAAAAAAACAAATTCTTTCGCAGAGTCGTCGCACAAACCTCAATCCCGGGACGCGGAGATCCGTCATCGGCTCGGACGTGGCGAGATGGTGCTGACGTCACTGGTGGCCGGCGCCACGGCTGGAGCGATAGCGAAGACCGCCATAGCACCCCTCGATAGGACCAAGATCAACTTCCAAATATCGTAAGAAGGATTATGTTTTTTTTTAATCCTAGCTCGGCAAAGTGACTTTTTTTTTATTAGATTGAATGACGAGACGAGCAGTTCGCTCGCCTGATGGTAAGCGCCACGCCTGCTCATAAACAGTAGCAACAACACAGAACTTTAAATAACAAATCACTACATGACACTGGACTGCGCTCGTCACCCCGAGACATAAGGTGTTAAGTTTCATAATGCCCAGTAATCTCACTGGCTTCAATGTCCTTCACACCGGAACACAACAGTGCTTACACACTGTTGCTTGGCGGCAGAAATAGACAAAGCGATGGTACCAACCCAGCCGGTCTCTCGCAAACGAGGGACCTACCAACTTGCTACACCTACGCTACACCTGATTGTAAGTGAAGCGCAATCCAAGAATACTGTCGACCAACGACAGACGATGTGTCTATCGGAGGTCGGCAAAATTATGCCGGCCTGCCTAATTGCTTCTTCACACTCCGTTTAAAGGACCCCATATTATAGGAAGGAGGGAACACGTGTGCCGCCAAACTATTTCACAGCTTTTTTTAAATTGTGATAACATAGGCCGGCAAATGAGCCAATGGATCACCTAATGGTAATTGATCTCCACCCCCATGTACGCCCACAATATCAAAAGAGTCATGGGCGCGTTGCCGACCTTTAATTAAATGGATAATTAAGGGTTCTCTGGAAGAAATCGCAGTTAGCGATAAAACCGCCATTTGTAGTTCGCTATAATTTTTAAGGTTCTATTATTTTTAATTTTCCTTTTTTTTATGTAAAATAAAGAGTTTATAAATAAGGTATTGGGATTTGGGTCTCCGGATATCTCACTCACCGCACGAAACGCAGCAGCAAGCTGCTACTTTACGTCGGTTTTCTGTGAGACAGTGGTAACGACCCGGACGAGCCGGCACATTCATTATTCATATTTGTCTATCTATCAGTCTATCTATCTATTTATGACCTCAAATGAACAAAACCGTTGATTTTAATCCCAATTTGACCGTCTTTCCATCTCTTCTTCATATTCTTGTCCATTCCAGCCTCCGTGGCGCAGTGGGCGAGTAGCCGGCTGCGGAACGAAAGGCCGTGGGTTCGATTTCCGCACTGAAACAAATGTTTGTGTGATCCACAAATATTTGTCTCGGGTCTGTGTGTAGTGTGTTGGCAAGTCCCTCATAGTTGTTGATACCCACGATACAGGTTAACGTAGTGTGGGATCAGGACTATGTGTGTGACTGTTGGACGTGTATTTATTTGTTTTATTCCAGCCGCACTCCGTACTCTTGGAATGCCGCGATACAATTCCTAGCAAACTGCGCTCGTAACGAGGGTCCGCTTGCGTTGTGGCGCGGCAACAGCGCAACCATGGCGCGGATAGTTCCGTACGCGGCGATACAGTTCACCGCGCACGAGCAATGGAAACGGGTGCTGGCGGTCGACACGCCGCACACTGCGGGGTGAGTATTTTCTTTTATTTATTTTTTATTATTCTGTTACAATGTAATGAAATAGTTTTATTAATAACTAGCTTTTGCTCGCGGCTCCGCCTGCGTGAATAGATTTTCCCGAAATAAAACGTAGACTATAACCGTCTCCAGGGTCCCATCTATCTCTACATCAAAATCGGTTCAGTGATTTAGGCGTTAAAGCGTAACAAACATTGGGTTTTTCTATTACGAATTGAATTTGTGCCCGGTATGGCGATAGGCTCGCCCCTATCACATCATGGGACGGAGATACGCTCGGTGAAATGTGGGTGTACTGGTTACACGTCTGCTTACCCCTTCGGGGATTACAGGCGTGAGTGTGTATGTATAACTTCTTTTTACAGACAGCACCCAATACTTCACCTACTGGCAGGCTCGCTCGCTGGTGTTACGTCACAAAGTGCGACCTACCCTCTGGATTTGGCGCGCGCCCGCATGGCCGTCACGAACGCTGAAGAATATCGAACGCTTCGAGCCGTGTTCAGTAAAGTGATAGCCGAGGAGGGGTTCAGAACGCTTTACAGGTGGGTTGAGTAGCGAGGCCATTCAAATCAAATCAGATCAAATCACATCAAATCAGATCAAATCACATCAAATCAGATCAAATCAGATCAAATCAGATCAAATCAGATCAAATCAGATCAAATCATATCATATCAAATCAAATAATTTATTTTGTAAATTGCATTATACAATACACATAATCAATATCATGGTTTTGAGTATATTAAGGTAATGAGCAGCGATTATTCTTGAATCGTAATTACAACAAATTATTTATACCCAAACTTCGGCATGTTTATGTCGATTTTAGTCATGATGATTTGGAAAGGACTTACTTCACTGGATCCACAATGTTAAGTCGCGAGACCAATAGCGAGAGACCATGTTAATGAATAATTTTAGAAAAATTATATTAATAATAACAGGGCTAGCCTGTATGTATGTCCCACTGCTGTGCACTGGCTTCCTCTACTGAATGAGTGCGGTTAGGTTTTATTCCACCACGCTGCACTGATGCGGATTGGCACGACTTCACACACCTTCGAAATTCTTATGCGAGACTTTCTCAGGTTTTTCGGTTTCCTCGCGATGTTTCCTTCAACGTTAAATCAAGTGATTATTAACAATTAATGCACAAGTAACTTAGAAAAGTCAGAGGTGTATGCTTTTCGGGCATTCTGGTTTCGAACCTGCGAATTTAGACAGTCCGTACCACTCCCCGCTGAGCTATCACTGAATAATTATGAACACAAAATACACATGCCACTACTCATATCGTGTTAAGTCATCGTACTCAACTGCACTTTTATTAAGTCACCATCAACAAATATTAAGTCGGGATACATATTCACAGAGGCTACCCGGCGACGGTGCTCGGCGTCATCCCTTACGCTGGAGTGTCGTTCTTTACTTATGATACACTTAAGCACAAATATTTAGGTAAGTGCTTATGAAATTACAAAAATAAGTACCGAGGCTATTACGAACATTAAATATACGTTGTACGGTGAGTCAGGATGCCATCTCGGAATTGTTTTTTTTTTTCTTTTAAATTATAGTTATAGCTGGCAAACGAGCAAGTCACCGGATGGTAAAAAAGATCTTCATTGCCCATGAATACACAATTTCAAATGAATCTTAGACGCGTTGCCAGTTTTAAAGGGATTAAGGACTAAACCATAGATTTTATATCATAAATGTTATTAGTCTGTAAGCTTCCTTAAAATAAAAAAGGGGATTGGGAAGGGGAGGAGGCAGTAGGGCTTCACCTTTATCATCTATTTCCAAAGTATATTATTATACTCCTTTACAGAATACTTCGGCCGTGAGCAGGGTACAATGACAAATGTGATATTCGGCGGTACAGCGGGCGCTCTGGCACAGACCACAAGCTACCCGCTGGATATAGTGCGGAGACGCATGCAGACCAGTCGACGACGAGTCGACGGCTCGTACCCGTACACTACTATAGGCAACACGCTGATCACTGTGTACAGGTAGTGTTTTAAACAACAAATGCTTTTAGAGCCCAAGTACTTAACATCAGGGACCAAGTGCTTACCATTAGACCCAAATGCTTAACACATAAAAAAGCATGCAATGTTAATAATATATGTAAACTGAAGTTGTTGTTGTTCTGCGAAAGTAAGAAGAACTTTTTGTGTTTTTTCCTGGTCATGCTGAGGCCATGTGTTATTAGAGATGTAATAAGTAATAAGCACCAAAAATGTTAAGTTATAAGGATAATATTGTGAGCTCCGTTGATGGTCCTTAAATAAAATATATCAGAGCCCAAGTACTTACTATCAGGGCTCAAGTGCTTATTATCAGAACTTAACATCAAGGCCCAACTGCTTACCCATCAGTGCCCAAGTGCTTAACATCAGAGCCCAAGTGCTTAACATTACTTACCATCATAGCCTGCGTACTTATTACCAGGCTCAAGTACTTACCATTACTTATAATAAACGCTAATTGTTTATATATATTATTTTTCGTCAGATTGGAAGGTTGGCGCGGTTTCTTCAAAGGTCTCAGTATGAATTGGGTGAAGGGTCCGATCGCAGTCGGCATCTCCTTTGCTACGTATGACGCCATCAAAAACACATTTAGAGATATATTAGTTACTATGCACAGGTATGTATTTTTTTTATTAGCTTGTATGACGAGCAGGTCGCTCGCCTGATGGTAAGTCACGCCTGACCATAAGCAGAAGCAACACAACACAGAAATTTGAATTATAAAGTATGGTATTGTACTGCGCTCGTCATCGCGAGACATAAGATGTTAAGTCTCATAATGCCCAGTAATTGCACTGGCTTCAATGTCCTTCAGACCGGAACACAACAGTGCTGCATAGTGGCAGAGATAGACTGTGCAGTGGTACCAACCCAGACGGCCTCTCGCATACGAGGGACCTAAACTTGTAAATATTGGTGTGCTTATGTATAATGATAAGTATATGTTTAGATACATGTCTTTGTACAGCTGTGAAGCGAGAGGCTGCGGGTTCGATTCCCGCACAAAATGTTTGAGCCACTTATATATGTTTCGGGTCTGGGTGTTTTATCCCCAGAGGGGTTGACGTCAGGCCGGCGGCCGGTCGTAAAAACTACAAAATCTTTCTGTAACATTTGTTTTAAAGCTTGTAAACTAACCCCACTGCGGGTGGGGGGTAAGGACAGGTAGAATCAGAAACATTTATTTGTAAACATAGGTAACATGGATCTTAAAATTAAACAATTTGGTTGCAATTGGGGCATACAAATAATATTATGTATTATACAGTATGTAACAAAAACCCTGTCGGCCCTTTCTAGGTCGTGAAGATAGACATATAGACAGCTTCATAAAAATAGTTAAATTAAATAAATAATAAACAGAAGCGAGATAATATCCTTACACAGGTAGCTTAGGAAAATGATCATATTTAAAAAAATGTTATTTACATCTGAATTTCTGTGTGTATTAACGAAGCCGGGCGCGCGGCATGTTTGATGTACGTAGACGCCGTGACTTGCTATCTCGCTCTGGCTCCAAGTCATCGCTCTTGCAGAGGTTATCATTCGAAATATGGTTTACAAACAATAAATTAATTCAAAAATAAATATGATTATTTTTATAATCTCATTTTCGTATGCGAGTTATTTCATTACGTTTGAATATCGTTTCTGATATCTCAGTTAAAACGCACGACAGGGTTTTTGTTACATATTGTATAATCATTATTAATATTATTTTATAGTAATTTTTTTATGGCATAGGCCAGCTAACAAGCAAGTGTGTCACCTGATAGTAAGTGATCTCCACCGCCCATGTACACCCGCAATACCAAAAGAATCATGGGCGCGTTGCCGACATTAAAGGAAAGGGATAATTAAGGAATTGGGAAGGGGAGGGGGATTTGGGCTTCCGGATGTCACTCACCGTACGAAATGCAACAGCAAGTTTCTACTTTACGTCGGTTTTCTGTGAAACAGTGGTAACAACGGAGACGAGCCAGCTCATTCATGCTGTAGACAAAAGTGTCCACTCTCACAATTTTAAATTACAATGTCATTCTACAGCAAAAGCAAAATAACAAAAAAAGAATACTAAAAAAGAGTAGGTATATGGTACTTGCAAGTAACGCTTATTAATATTTTAGTTACCGCTGTGGTCCAACAAAATTATAACGTAACGTTTCCGTGATGGTCCCAGGTTTGAATCCCATGTTGGGATTAACAATGTGAGTGTTTTGTCCAATTTTGATTTTGGCATGGCGTGGTTTTATTATATTCACTGAGAAATCATTCTGTGTGTTAATGGTAGTGTGGTAGCCAAGTTTGGGTAATAAAAGAGTGATGCATCTTTAGTTTTGTAAGACAGTTTTGTGTAAAGGTATTTTTTTTACTAGTCCTGTATTATACATGTCCCACTGCTGGGCACGGGCCTCCTCTACTCAATGAGAGGGGTTAGGCCTTATACCACGCTGGCCTAATGCGGGTTGGCAGACTTCACATACCTTTGAAATTCTTATAAAGAACTTCTCAGGCATTTCGGTTTCCTCACGATGTTTCCTTCACCGTTAAAGCAAGTGATAATTAACAATTAATACACACATAACTTAGAAAAGTCAGAAGTGTATGCACTTGGGACCGGTTTCGAATCTGTGACTTTCGTCTCGACAGTCCATACCACTCCCCGCTGAGCTATCGCTGCTTACCATTACCAGATACCATTTTAGAAGTCATCAAAAACCAAATAAATTGTTTCTTTATGAAAGCATAACTGGATTGGTTTCAAAGGGGTTAGTACCTCTAGCTCTCAATAACCGGCGTGAAGTGGCTAACTTTTGCTCGCAGCTCCGCCCGCAACAATATCTTTCCGGGATACAATGTAGCTTATGTCCTAATGCAAGTCATGATCAACCTGTGTGCTAAACTTCGTCCAAATCCGTTCAGCTGTTAAAGCGTGATTGATTAACAAACATCTAAATTCAGAAACATCCAGTTATACATCTTGTAATATTAGTATGAAGTAGATAATAGGCTTTTTATTGCATAGGGCGACAAACGAGCAAGTGGTTCACCTGATGGTAAGTGATATGCACCGCCCATGCACGCCCACAATACCAAAAGAGTTATGGGCGCGTTGCCGTCCTTAGAGGAAAGGGATAATTAAGGGATTGGGAAGGGGAGGGGGATAGGGGATATCTCACTCACCGTACGAAACGCAGCAGCGAGCTGCTACTTTACGTCGGTTTTCTGTGAGGCAGTGGTAATGACCCGGACGAGCCGGCCGCATACATGCTGTAGACAAAGTTGTCTACAGCGTAGCTCTACCACTCGCTTTAAGAAACTATAATGGAACTTGGCACCCTTTTATATCTCAACTTTTTCATCGACGCCCATGACGCTGAATGTCGCTTGTACTGAACTTGGTAGCCATTTTCATATTTGTTTTTGGTAGGATTAATAATGTATCTTTAAGGTACCTTTGAATTTAAATTAATTGCTAGTTTAAATGTAAATAAATTAACAATATATACGCACTCACGCATGTTATATAGAGGTAGGCAGAGGTGTAACCAGTACATCGAAATTTCGCCGAGCGTATCTCCGTCCCATTATGTGATAGGGGGCGAGCCTATCGCCATACCAGGCACTCCAGACACCGGGCTGATACTGAGCATTACGCGATAGAAAAACCCAATATCACTTATTACCCGACCCGAGGATCGAACCCGAGACTTCAGCAGACAGTAGAGGTATTTTTATCTTATATTATTTTTATTCCACAGGTAATATACTCGGAGAGCTGAAGGGTTTGTTTAGTGCTTCCACACGCCGCTAGATGTCGCTCGTAGTTGTGTTGTTTCGTCGATAGATGGCGTTGTTAACTTATTGTTTTCAGAGTGTAAACAGTAAAAATATTATATCAAAGCTACTATATTTTAGTTGGTTAATTGTGAGCTAATAGAATAAGCACATTGTTTATGTTGATCAGTATGGACTGACAGTTTTGACTGATTGTTTGTAATTATTTGTACATATTGAGAAATAGATATTTTTGATCATGATTTATGTATGTATTGTGATGTATGTAATTTTAATTATCCTAATTAGCGATGAAAATTTAAAAATACATACGTTTTTTTATTAGCTTGAGTGACGAAGCGAGCATGTCGCTCGCCTGATATTACGCCTGCCCATAAACAGAAGCACACCACACAGAACTTTAAACTACAGAGCACTGCATGGCATTGGACTGCGCTCGTCACCCCGAGACATAAGTTGTTAAGTCTCATAATGCCCAGTCATTTCATTGGCTTTGTCCTTCACACGGCAGTGCTTACACACTGCTGTTAACCGGCAGAAATAGACAAAGCCGTGGTATCAACCCAGTTTTGTGTATTTCCTACCACATTGTTTTAATTATAATATATATTGTTTATATTGTAAACCAAAAGCCCGAGATCGATGTCTGAAATAAATCAATGAAGATTTGGATTAAAATCATTTATTCATTTCATCCTCTCAGTATTCAATGAATGTTTACACTCTGCAAACGGTTTGACAGTTTTGACTGTCATTATGGACTGTCGGTGTGACTGAAGATAAATGTTGACAATAATTTACACGTACGTGGACTGACGAGTAGGGAGCTTGCAGAGCGTAAATTGGCCCACACTGACCCATTAATACCGAAGTCAAGAGTTGTATTACATGTGTACCCCTTTGACGATGTAACCGATTATATTTTGATTTCTACATACGCGCTCACGCCTGTAATCCCCGAAGGGGTAGGCAGAGGTATAACGAGTACACACACATTTCGTCGAGCGTATCTCCGTCGCATGATGTGATAGGAGGCGAGCCTATCGCCATACCGGGCAGAAATTCCAGACTCCGAGCTGATACTGAGCAATTCGTAATAGAAAACCTAATATCACTTTATCCAACCCGGGGATCGAACCCCAAGACCTTAGCACAGCATTCGTACCGTGTACGCATTACAACTGCGCCACCGTAACAGTCCAATTATAATGAATCTCAAATTACAATTTCCTATGAATTTACAAAAAAGCAAATTTTTTGACCTTCTTTATTTCATTTTAATGACAACCTGAATGGCTTGTAGGGCAAGTAGCTGGCTGTTAATGGAGACGCCGAGGGTTGGATTCCCGGACCGAGAAAAATGTTTGTGTGATTTAAGTTTTGTTAAATGTTATTTTATTTTTCAATTTTTAGCGGTAGTTACAGCAATAGCATGTAAATTCCAATACAATAACACAATCGCGACGAGTGTACTGTTGTCCGTTGAGGAGTTTTATTTTTTTACTCCGATCTCCGTCGTCAGATCTTAACCAAATTCACATGGGACCACATCCCAGCTAAACTCTATCGAGTGATCGAAAAAACGATGTACATACACAAAAAAAAACCGTGCCGAATTGAGAACCTCCTCCTTTTTGGAAGTCGATTAAAAATATTTGTTTCGTGTCTGGGTGTTGTGGGTTGGCAAGTCCCTCGTAGTTCCTGATACCCGCGATACAGGTTAACCTGGTGTGGGGTCAGGACTATGTGTGTATTTATTTTATACGACATATGTTAAACAACCATTGCCAGTTGCACTCACTGTGCTGTCTCTTCTCGTCAGGCCATGTGTATTAAGTAAACTCAGATTCAATTAGATATAATAGTGATTATCAACTTTATTTTGCGGTTCTAAATAAGTCACCCATTTATACAGTAAGTATGTAACAAAAATCCTGTCGGCCCTTTCTAGGTCATGTAGATAGACATATAAACAGTTTAATAAAAATAGTTTAATTGAAAAAATAATAAACAAGCGAGATATTATCCTTACACAGGAAAAATGAACATATTTCATTTATTATTAAACTTGCTATCTCGCTCTGGCTCCAAGTCATCGCTCTTGCAGAGGTAATCAATCGAAACACGGTTCACAAACAATAAAATAATTTAAGGTTTAAAAATAAATGATTATTTTTTTAGTCCAATTTTCATAAGCGAATATTTTCATTACGTTTGAATATCGATTCTGATATCACAGTTTAAACGCCCGACAGGGTTTTTGTTACATATTGTATAGCGAAAGCAACGTGACAACAAAAAGGGTTTGGTAATATAAAGTTGATTTTGTTACGACACGACACGATGTGTTACTGCGTGTTTGAACCGCTAATGAATTAGTAATCGATGTTAAATTCAATTGAAACGGTGTTTAAGTACAGTTTGCGCATTTCGCGGAGTCGCGCGCATTAATTCAGGGTTCCATTCTCGCGTGTTGTTTCTATTGCTTTGTAG
This sequence comes from Mimas tiliae, assembly GCA_905332985.1. NCBI lineage: Eukaryota > Metazoa > Arthropoda > Insecta > Lepidoptera > Sphingidae > Mimas > Mimas tiliae. Next base: position 156,789 of record HG995266.1, on the reverse strand, counting down.
TGCAATACTACGCAAAATGTCCAGTTCACAAAAGGTAATTTTATTCACAAAATTACCAGTTCACAAAAGGTAATTTTATTCACAAAATTACCAGTTCACAAAAGGTAATTTTATTCACAAAATTACCAGTTCACAAAAGGTAATTTTATTCACAAAATTACCAGTTCACAAAAGGTAATTTTATTCACAAAATTACCAGTTCACAAAAGGTAATTTTATTCACAAAATTACCAGTTCACGAAAGGTAACTTTATTTCGCAAAATGTCCAGTTCTCAAATCGATCAAGTCTCAAAAGTGCCTCTTCGCATAATGTCCTTTTCGCATAATGTCTAATTTGCAAACGTGCAACTTTACAGATTTTTACCTAGTTTTTACTATGATTATTCTACCGACAAGGTGTATTCTCAGATTCTCGATCCCCGGAAATTTACTTATTTTCGTCCTGAAAAATGTCTAGTAAAATCCAGGAAGTCTTGGATGGATTCCTAAAGTGGACAATTACTTAACGATCTTATTCAATGTTCCCAGGGAACATGTTATTTTTATGGGTCTCAGGAACGCGAAACCGCCTGAAAAATAGCGCTTGTTAAAACGAGCAGAAATTCTTTTTCTCTAGTTGTTTGTAAGTGGTAGCCACGATAGAGCCTACAACCTGTACGTAGACAGTTTTATCATTTATCCACTGGAAATTTTGTGAACTGGTTATTTTATGAACTGGATAACTAGTAAACTGAACATTTTGCGAAATGGACATTTTGTGAAGTGGATATTTTGCGTATATGACAATTTTCGTCAAGATGAAATTTGACCCTGTACAATAGTAAGTAAATATACGAAGAAACACGCACCTGTGTACTGTAACTATTTGAAGATGCAGGCGACGTCAAATGCATAAACTATATTATGTATATTTTTCACCAATGATATTCAATATAGTGCAATATTAAATGTTTAAGAGAGTGACGTCATAAAAAACGTTAAATTGTGTAATAGAGGTGCTGAAAAATATCGACAGTTATTCTTTGATGCATTGACATTGTATTGGTTAAGTGGTAGAGCCACGCTGTAGACACTTTTGTCTACATTAAGAATGGGCCGGCTCGTCCGGGTCGTTACCACTGTCTCACAGAAAATGGATGTAAAGTAGCAACTTGCTGCTGCGTTTCGTACGGTGAGTGAGATATCTAGAGGCCCAAATACCCTCCCCTTCCCATTCCCATAATTATCTCCTTCCTTTAAGGTCGCAGGACGTGGAGATCATTTACCATCAGGTGACCCACTTACTCGTTTGCCAGCCTATGCTACAAAATTACGATATATTTAAAATTATCGGAATCACAAAAAACAATATTTTTAAAAGGTGCCAAAGTAGTTAATCCAAATATTATCATCGATTTTTTTCTTTATATCAAAATTAATATCGATACTGATTAATCGATACTTTGGAATACGTGGATGTAGTATGCAATACTTCATACTACGATCACTTCGGACCGAAATTTCTCAGATTCGGCCCGACATTTCTTGAATTCGGGTCATTTGCAGTGTATTACAGTGTATTGCATGTATTACAGTGTATTACAGTGTATTACAGTGTATTGCAGTGTATTGCAGTGTATTACAGTGTATTGCAGTGTATTTTTTACTTAAAATAACGCTGAGTACGTAATTCCGACACAAATTACTGTTTTAATGACGTCACTATGTAATATTTATGAATGTTATAAATTATAAAACGTATTGTGTTTTGAGAAAATATTGTTTGTTTTTTTTTATTAGCTTGAGTGACGAAACGAGCAGGTCGCTCCCTATGTGAAACGCCTGCCCAAAAACAGAAGCAAAACCACACAGAACTTTGAATTAGAAAACTATCTGTTTTAACTGACAATATCACTAAAAACATCGCGAAATAAAACTACCTATTATTTTATACTATTATATTTATGACCACACTCACGCGCCGCTCGCGAATGTGTAATGGCCGTTAACCCCGAGCGTCAGTAATTTTTTACTACCGCTACATTTCTATATTTAAAAAATGATTTAATCCTTTTAACGATATGATACGAATACGAATAAGCGTTGTATACAGTATGTAACAAAAACCCTGTCGGCCCTTTCTAGGTCGTGTAGATAGACATAAAGACAGCTTAATAAAAATAGTTAAATTAAAATAATAATAAACTAAAGCGAGATATTATCCTTACACAGGTAGCTTAGAAAAATTATCATATTTAAAAAAATGTTTTCATCTGAAAACTGATGAACAGCTGACTGATGTGACGTATTGACGAAACCGGGTGCACACGCGGCACGGCGCGTTTGATGCACGTAGACGCCGCAACTTGCTATCTCGCTCTGGCCTCAAGGCATCGCTCTTGCAGAGGTAATCAATACGTTTTACAAACAATAAATGAATTAAATATGATTATTTTTATAGTCTAATTTTCGTATGCGAGTTTTTTTATTACGTTTGAATATCAATTCTGATACCACAGTTAAAATGCCTAACAGGGTTTTTGTTACATATTGTAGATCTATGTAAACATGATTCTGTGTGGAAATAAAAAAAGTAGTTTTATTTCGTAATTTATTTAGTGGTATCATGCTCGTAATCATCAGGACTACTATCTCTCTTAGATTCCGGAAGCGTTTCCCTTACAAATTTTTATTTGGCATATTGGGTTAAACCTAGATTACATTTGTAACTTTTACTTGCGTAAGCTAATTAAGTAGACTTACAAATAAATTACTAATGTAAACAGCAGTGTAAGTTGCTTACAAAAAATGACATTTATCAGATCTAGAAGTTCGCCCGGATGTAAATGTATATGTGAGCTACTTACAGAAGTCTGTAAGTAAAACTTACGAATGTAATTAAGGCCCTAAGTCTGAATGAGTTAATGTTATTTTAAGTAATTACTTTTAAATGCAGATATTTTTATGATTGTATGGGGATAAACAATATTTGATGTTACATATTTATCTATTGGCAGCGTAGACGCAGATCTAAGCAGATGACGCAAGTTTTTTTGTCTGAATGATGAGACGAACAAATCGTTTGCCTGAAGAACGCACACATGCCCTGTAATGCCCAGTAATTTCACTGACATTTATGTCTTTCAAACCAGAACACACCAGTGTTTGCATACTGCTGCTTGGCGGCAGAACTAGTCAAAACGGTGAAGCCAACCCAGACGCAAACGAGGGACCTACCACCTTGTAAAGGAGATTTCCTCACGATGTTTCCTTCACCGTTGAAGCAAGCGATAATTAACAATTAATAAGTAGCGATTGCTCAGCGGGGAGTGGTACGGACTGTCGAGACGGAAGTCGCAGGTTCGATACCGGCCGGAAGACAAGTTGAGTGTGTACTGCGGTAATGGCGAGCGGAATGATTCAGAGTACACGTGCTCAGGATTTCGGCGTAAGAGGAACATTTGTGTCATCATGTTAAGATCTATGCCTATGGTTTAATTTAGTTCTTTTTTTTTTTTTTTTTTTTTTTTTAGCCTACTTAGTGTCCCACTGCTGGGCAAAGGCCTCCCCCAACTTCTGCCACTTGTCACGGTCCTGGGCGATCTCTTGCCACTTTGGAGAAAAGTTGACAATGTCGTCTCTCCATCTCTTCCTAGGTCGCCCACGTCGTCGGTAACCATCGGTTGGTGACCAGTCTGTAGTATTTTTGGCCCATCTGTCTGGATTCATTCGACATACATGGCCGGCCCAGTCCCACTTAAGCCTGGCGGTTTTCATACCAACGTCTGTAAGACCTGTCATGGAACGCAGGTCGATGTTTCTTACATGGTCTATAAGTTTTACATTCATAATGTTGCGCTCCATTGTTCGTTGGCATACAGACAGGTGGGACTTTTGATTTTTAGTCAGGGACCACGTCTGAGCACCATAGGTTAGAACAGGCAGGATGCATATGTCCATAATTTTTCTTTTAAGGCAGATAGGTATATCACCTTTGAGATAATCTTTCAAAGACCAGTAGCTCCTCCAAGAGTTTTGAATTCGTCTTTCAACTTCTTTGTCTTGTCTGCTCTCGAAGGAAACCAACCAACCCAAGTATATATACTCATCCACGTACTGTATATCCTCTCTGTCTACCTGGATCTTTATATTGGTGCTGTTCGACATTATCTGTGTCTTTGACCTGTTTATCGCAAGTCCCACCCTCGCACTCGCGTCAGATAGTTCTTGTAGCATAGTTTCCAGCTCAGGTGCTGACTGTGCGAAAAGGACGATATCATCGGCAAAACGAAGATTAGTTATCCTCGCTTTGCCGACGACAATGCCCTTATTTGTCCATAAACCAGTTAAATTTCTAAATACATCCTCCAAGGTAGAAATAAACAGTTTGGGTGAGAGGGGATCACCCTGCTTTACTCCTTTATTGATGGGAAATGTGGTTCCTGGTGTGTGGAGCTTCATTCGTGCTGTACTGTTGTTGTATATTATTTTAATTAAATCGATGTAAGTTTGCTCTACAGCTTGATTTTCCAATGCAGTAAATATTGCCGTATGTGATAGGCTGTCAAAGGCCTTTGAATAGTCGACAAATGCTAGGTACAATGTTTTATTGAACTCCATAGATTTTTCCATTATTTGGTTTATTGAGTGGAGGTGGTCTACTGTGGAGAAAGCAGGGCGAAATCCGGCCTGTTCAACTGGTTGGTGGGAATCAAGACGTGGGGCTATACGGTTTTCTATTATTTTCATAAATAGTTTATATAAATGAGAAATTAAGCTTATGGGCCGGTAATTTCCTATCTCTGCTTTGTCTCCTTTTTTGTGCAATAAAATAATGTTTGAGTGGCACATCTCATTTGGGATTTTGCCAGTGTATAAGATCGTGTTAAATAGCTTAGTTATATGGGGTAGAAGAGCAGGCTCACTAATCTTCAAAATCTCGGTAGTGATACCGTCCTCCCCAGGGCTCTTGTGATATTTCATTGTTTTTAGAGCAGAGTGTACTTCGTAATTACTTATTGGTGGGATTTTATCTGGACAGGAATACTCAAGATAGGTGTCGATTTTTGCTGGTCCCGCGTAAAGGTTTTCGTAATACTCAGTGCATAAGCTTGTGATCTTATCGCGGTTAGTGTGTTTTATCCCAGAACTGTCTTTCATACTTGTAATCCAAGTTCTACCTCTGGAAATACCTTGTTTTGCTGTACGAAGAGACCTATTTGTTTGCAGCGCCATTTTGATTTGGTAGGTATTATATTTCCTTGTGTCTGCTCTAATACTTCGTTTGACCTGCCTGTCTAATATTCTGAACTTCGAAGACTGTCGTGGTGTTATTTGTCGTTCTTTAATTAGTGCAATAGTACGTGAAGATAATTTATTTTGTTTTTTGTCTGGTTTAAAACTCTTGGTTGCAATCTTAATTGACTCAATTATATGTTGGTATTGTTCGTTTACTTGGTCGTTTTCTATGTTTACGGTAGATAATTGTTTATGTATAACAGAATTCACATGGTCAGCATTATTTAAAAGTGTATCTTTATCAATTCTTTTAATTTTACTAATGAAGAGATTCTTACGGTGTATCTTATGGTTAAATTTTATCTTTACTCTAATGGGCCTGTGGTCTGAGCTGAATTTAAATTGATTAAGGACCTCTATGTTTTTTGTAATATTAAGATCGGATGTAAGGGCATAATCGATTTCATTTTTTATTTTTCCATCCGGAGAAATCCAGGTCCAACGTCGTTGAGGTTTTTTATAGAAGAATGTATTTACTATTGATAAGTTATGACTGACTGAAAATTGGATGAGGGAGTTTCCACGGTCGTTGCGGCTTCCAAGACCATAGGGTCCCAAGCATTTGATGTTATCAAGATCTTGTCGTATTCCCACTTTGGCATTGAAATCACCCAAAATCATATTCCATGTTCCGCGATTTTCTTCGTATGCTTTATTAAGTAAGCTGTAGAAGTTCTCAATTTCAGTAGTTGAGTGTGCAAATGTTGGTGCATAAACCTGTATAATTGTCAAAAATTTATTGTTTTTTATCTTGAACTTCAGTATGGCGACACGATCTGAGTAACCCCGAAATTCCACGATGTTGTGCTTCCACTTCTTAGCCACCAGGAACCCTACACCATAAAGTCCATTAGTTTCTCCAAAATAGAAGAAAACGTTGTTCTCGGTTTCTATGGTTTGCTCTCCTTCTCTCCTTACCTCTGAGAGACCCATTATGTCCCATCGTATGTGTTCAAGGGCGTATTCTAGTTCAGACAGTCTTTCGTCCTTCATTAGCGTTCGTGTATTACAGCTCAAAATTTTCAAAGAATCGGTATCCGTTTTGCATTGCTTTGGGGTCGTCTGACGGTAGCGCAAACCCGCCCGGGGATTCTTAGCACCCCCAGCTCCATGGCTTGACCGGTGCCCGTCAACACCAGTATCGCCATTAGAGCCACCGGGCACTGGGGGCCGTGAGTGTTCAGTTTTGTTCATAGTTGAAGGGGATTTGGACCGTAACCCACCACGCTGGTCCAGTGCGGGTTGGTGGGGTTTTCGCTATTGCCTAATTTAGTTCTATCAAGGTTTAATTTTTAATTTTTTAAGCGGTTATGTTTTAAATCATTTTAATAGATGTAAATATTATTAAATGTTTAGGTTTATAGTCTACAATAGAAATTGACGTAATTTCTATGTTTTTTTCGTGTAAAATACCATGTATTTTACATTTTTTTTATAGTTGTGTTATGAATGCCACATGTTATTTTTTAAATAACTCCTCCAAAATCGTTTATAATTTTTCTTCGCGTTACTTCAATACTTTAATTTCAGTATTGTTTGTAGATTGCATTCGTCTAGTGGCAGTTAGGCTGAGAAACTGTCAGGGCGGGTACCGGCTTATTCGCCGAACTTCGGTCGATCTATGTTCGATTAGAGAACCAATGCTTCTGTCGTACCGCCGAACGACCGTCTAATGGCCAAAACGATGAACAACGATTTATGACGTCACATGAACTTCATTAAAACTGATTGATTTGAATTAATTGATGCCGCCCGCGAGCGATCAATCTGAATGGACTTCGACGCCGGCAGAGTTGATGTAGTTCGACGAATTAGCCGGTACCGCCCCAGGTCGAGCATTCATTATTTCTGTTTGACTTTTCGATTAAAAAAATCACATATAATTGAAAGTGCCCTGAGAGATAGTTTTTTTTTATTTGACTAAAGTAACGTGAAGAAGAAATATGTACTTACGCACAATGTAGACGATATTGTATGAAGCAAAAAATCTGTTAAGTAACCAATAATAATAATAATACACGTCCAACAGTCACACACATAGTCCTGACGCCACACTAGGTTAACCTGTATCGTGAGTATCAGCAACTACGAAGGACTTGCCGACACACAACATCCAGACCCGAGATAATATTTATGGATCAGACAAACATTTGTCTCTGTGTTGGAATCGAACCCACAGCCTCTCGCTTTGCAACCGGCTACTCGCTCACTTTGCCACGGAGGCTGTTAAATGCTGCCTATTATTAAAATTTAAGTTATGCGCTCGCCTCTGTGGGATAGCGGGCGAGTAGCTGCCTGTGAAACGGGAAGCAACGGATTCAATTCCCGCATCGAGACAAAAGTTTGTGTGATCCACAAATATTTGTTTCGAGTCTGGGTGTTGTGAGACCGAAAGTTTCTCGTGGTTTCTGATACCCACGACACAAGACTCTAACTGTGGGGTCAGGACTATGTGTGACTGTTGGGTGTATTTATTCATTTATTTAAAAAAAACTTAAAGTAAAAAATCAAGGATGTGAGTAGGAAAGCCTCGGTGCCTAGTCAGACTCTTATTTGTCTGGTTTGTTATATACAGGGTGTAATGGAAACGCTTCCGAAAACGAGGACATGTAGTGCTGATGATTACAGACATGATACCGCTGAATAAATCGCGAATTCTACAAATTATTTTGTATTTTTCGTTCACAATCTTGTTTATACGCACTCACGCCTGTAATCCCCGAAGGGGTAGGCAGAGGTACACCTCCATTTTACAACCAGTACACCCACATTTCGCCGAGCGTATTTCCGTCCCTTATGTGATAGGGGCGAGCCTATCGCCATACCGGGCACAAATTCCGGACTCCGGGCTGATACTGAGCATATCGTAATAGAAAAACCCAATACCACTTTATCCGACCCGGGGATCGAACCCGAGACCTCAGCGTTAGCCTCAATCGTAACGCGTACGCATTACAACTGCGCCACCGAGGCCGACAATCTTGTTTGGATATATAAATTTAATGGCTTTTTATAAAGACAATAATGATAATCTATTTTTTATACTAACGTAATGTAAAGCTTGTAATAAATCAGCTCACGCTCGGAATCAACGGCCGCGCGTCATTGCTTTGTATTACTACTGAGTATTGCTGGGGATGCGCGCCTTCATTGACCCCGTGTTTAGTACGCTTCACATTGTGGATTCAGGAAATATTTAATTTTCAAAGTGACAAATAGCAAAGGAATAGCGTTTTATTACCCTTTCGGCTTCAGAAGCGTTCTCCTTACAAACAGTATATTGACATCAATTTACATACATACATACTCACGCCTGTTTCCCATAGGGGTAGGCAGAGACAACGGATTTCCACTTTCTACGATCCTTGCATACCTCTTTAGCCTCATTCACTGAGGCATTTGACATCAATCTGTACTTATAAAATTAAAAACTAGATGAAATCTTAAATTTTGTTTTATACAATTTCGCTTCTTTAATTTTATTTTTTCTTTCTAGTCTTATTTTGTGTAATTGGGTATGGATGTTACCAGTGTGTCCCAGTATGTACCCAGTTTGGGATTAAGTGTTGTTAGATAGTATTTTTGTATACCTCACTATAGAATATTGGAAATGTATTGTTTTGTTAATAAATGTTTAAGAAAAAATTTTATTTTTATTTCGGGGTTTTAACCGTCCACAAAAAAAAAAGTTTTGAAATGTAATGAAATAGTTTTATTAATCATGTAGGCAATTAAAATAGCGCTTATGACAAGTCAGTATAAAAATAAAGAAACTTATGTATAGAAATCATATCAACTAATGTATGTATACATAACATACATAGCATCATCAAATCATTTCCCAGTGTATACTGGGAAACTATAAATTTTTCAATATTTTTATTAAGGAAAGTTTGACCTTATCCCTGTCTGAGGCATTGTAGCCCCTAAATGAGTAGTAGGATATTCATTCCACCTTGTGGTCTGCTGTAAAAATGTATTAAAATAAAACAAGTTATAATTTATACAATTTATTAATCAAGATTGCTTTCATTTGCTTAATATTAAATAAAGTCTACCTACATTACAATATTGCACATTAGTACTTATGACGTCCTACGTTTACCTTTTTAGACAAAATAAAAAAAATACAATTATTAAAATTATAAATATGGCGGGAAAAATCCAAAACAAGAGAGGCTGTACAAACCACAGACTACTTAGAAAGAACTGACGTTGTACAAACTGCCTTTGAAGTGTTTGCTGACTCCCTTCCAGCCGATTTCTTCATGAAGGGCATCGATAAATTGACACTGCGCTGGCAAAGATGCGTCGATAGCATGAGCGGTTACTTTGATTAATAGAAATAAAAAAGAAAAAAAAACTTTTAACTTATTTTGTACAAAATGGCGATTTCATATGTAAAGACCTAATAAGTCACGTTTTATATAAAACATGTAACAAAAACCCTGTCGGGCGTTTAAACTGTGATATTAGAATCGATATTCAAACGTAATGAAATAACTCGCATAAGAAAATGGGACTATAAAAGTAATCATATTTTATTTATTTTATTGTTCGTGAACCGTATTTCGATTGATTACCTCTGCAAGAGCGATGTCTCGGAGCCAGAGCGAGATAGCAAGTTGCGGCGTCTACGTGCATCAAACGCGTATGTACCCGGTTTCGTCAATACGTAGGATTAGTCAGCTGTTCATCAGTTTTCAGATGAAAATAACATTTTTTTAAATATGTTTATTATTTATTTAATTTAACTATTTTTATTAAGCTGTCTATATGTCTATCTCCACGACCTAGATAGGGCCGACAGGGTTTTTGTTACATATTTGTATATGTGTCATTTATTATTGATATAATTTACTCAGAGATAATGAAGCAGGCGCTTAAGTTTAATATAATTTATGTCTTTGGTATTATAATATTTGGTGACAGTAGTCAAATGTGATAGTAGTCAAAGAGACTATTTGCGGATAACAATATCTCGAACTTACAAACTATTGTCCCCAGCAGTCATAGTCACAAATATTCGTAAAAAAACAGTTACCTATATAGTACTCGTAACTCGTAGCGTTTCGTACGGTGAGTGAGATATCCGGAGGCCCCTTCCCAAAGTTCTTTCCCATAATCATCCGTTTTCTTTAATGTCGGCAACACCACGGTAATGTTATTTATAATTACCGTGGCAACACATAACTTTCAAATCAATAGCTAATTTACTAACGCGTTTCGGAAATGTATACTCATCGTTTACGTAAATTGCTTTATTTTTATAATGCATGTTTATTTAAGGCTGAATAATGTTTTGTTATAGAAGGCATGTGTAATCAATATTTATTGATGGAATGACTTGATAGGTTTCTATGACGTAGCACATTGTAAATTAGTTTTAACCTTTGGCGAAAAGAGGGATGTTTTTAGTTTGCCCTTTTGTCTATGTTGTTGACATCGAAGCGCCAGAAGCTCCATTCATTATATACAGACATCGTACGTAACAGACAGGAAACACTTCCGAAAAGACAGGTGGTGATAACAAACACTAGTTTATACGGATTTTATCGCGATTAAATTTTTAGTGAGCTCTTTCTGCGTATATCGGACAAGTGTCAACTAACTTTTTAAATAATTAAAAAATGTTTAATTTTAAAATGAAGGTAGCCAATGTAACATTAACTTTTCAAGACGACCTGTAACCTCAGTCTCTCCCGTGACCACGAAGGCTGAAAAGCTTTCGAAACGTCGGGACTAAAATAAAAATTAAACCGCGATAAAATCATCGTAAGTGTTAGAACATAATCCTGCTGATTGTATAATGCAATATTTCTTTGTGCTTTATGATTCTTTCTATATTATATGTGGTTAAGTTGCTGTGGCGACAAATGTATATAGTTATCCTGCTGTAGCAGAAGTGTCCGTATGTACAGTATTGCTGGGTCAGGGGTGACTATAAGGGGAAGTTGGAGGTCACCTGGGCGAGTGCCCATAATTATATGGGCATACTGCGGTCACTGAGCCTAAGTAAAAGCCTAAGTTAAACATACATTACCGTATGTATATTGGTATTTCAAAGGATGTATAAGGTAATATTTCCTTTTCCTGTGTGCATGTTTTGAAAAACTTTATTTCGCTAACCCAACATGTAAAAAAGGGGGTTTCGCGACATTGGCCGTACGTTTCCAAAATAGTAGGTAAGTAAACTGCAATGGATAAGCAATACTGTTTTCTGTTACTCTCTATTCTAAAAAAATTAACCGCCGCCGCTGCCAAAAGCTTGTCACGCTATCTCCTCCGAAACCGCTGGGGGTATGGGGTCGAGATCGATACCAATCGATGCAGAATAATGTGGGGAAGTAAGTAACATATGTCTCATATTCGCCGGACTTTAAGTTTTATTTTATGTTTTGTGGAAAAACATGGGTAAAGCCCCATAGTATATAAAAGTAATGTTTTATTACCGTTTCGGCTTCGGAAGCGTTCGCCTCTACCCTTTACAACCAAAGAGTTTATAATGTATACCACTAGACAAGCTGTACGGTACAAAGAAATTGCGCACTTAGTTACGGTACATTGACCGCAACTCATTTAGTCGCCCGCTCTCTAGCGACAAGAGCAGTTGTTGTTTGAATAGCTGAGAACCTTAAATTCGATAAACTAACACAAAATTGTTTATCGTGACCCATAAAACATTGTGTTTGATCGAAAAAGTCATTTATTGTGAATCAAATCAAATCAAATCATTTATTCAGTAATTAGGCCGCCATGGGCACTTTTACACGTCGAGTTTGGAATCGGTGCTTCGCTAATGCCCACTGGTCTAAGAAGAAGCACCAAGAAACTCAGAATGAAAACTAATACCAAACAAAACAGCCTGCTCAATATTGCCATCTCGCTTACTCTCAACTCCTCTCGCTCCCACGCCTTAGACGTCATTCCCGCCTCGCCGGCCGCGTATGCAACACAATTTTACTTCTGAACAGCCCGTCTGTGGTATTGAAAGTCTTTGTTTACGCTCAGTTTAATGAACGTATTCACATATAGCCACATGCCAGTGCGTGTCTGCAGGAGTCTGTATGTGTATGAAAGGTACATACACGAGAGCACTGATTTGAATGAAGTTTTTTTATTCGTAAGCTATGGAATATCTATGCTATGTTTGAATAAATTCTGTTTTTGTTTGGCCATTCAGAAATAAGTTATTTTTCTTATTGTTCAAAAATGATTTGTACATTATTTAAAATTAACATATTCGCAATATTTACACGTTGGTGTTACGCTTAAAATATAATTTTATCAACAGCTAGACATTTAGAGCCTGTTTCACAATGTCTAAGCAAATGTTGCTTATCAAATAAAAATGACCGCACAATACAAAATCCTCAATCTGTCAATTTACACTGAGAAGCATATGTCAAATTGCTAATTATTAAATTAGCTGTATCATGCGCGCATGCGCCAGATAGGTGAATAAAATTTCATCGTAATTTGTTAAAAAGGCCCTTAAATGCTTAATTTGATAGTTGTCAAACAACGCCAACTAAACGTGTTTACATTTGTGACATTCTGACGCACCGAGATAGGTATGTGGCTGTCTCATGTATTTGCTAAGCAAGTTGTGACTTACATACGCACTGACGCCTGTAATACCCGAAGAGGTAGGCAGAGGTGTAACCAGTACACCCACATTTCGCCGACCGTATTTCCATCCCATGATGTGATAGGGGGCGAGCCTATCGCCATACCAGATACAATTCCAGACTCCGGGTTGATACTAAGCAATTCGTAATAGAAAAACCCAATATCACTTTTTTCCCGACCCGGCGATCGAACCCGGGACCTCAGCGTCAGCCTCCGTCGTAACGCGTACCTACGCTCTCAAAAAGGTATAAAAACCAAAAACTTTAATGTATACTACAAGACGAGCTGTTTCGAAGTAACATTGTGTCACATAACGCGGGAGTTTGACAGCTCACAGACAAGGAGCGCGAGAGGGGTTCTAGTTGAGAGTAAGCGAGATGGTAATATTTGTCTAATTTTGTCTAGTAGTATACATTAAAGTCTTTGGTCAGAACGGATCGTTTTGTCACATTAACACCCGGTTTCTGAAAGGCTGATCAAATCAACATTCAACTAACCGAACTTTGAGTTGACATCGCTGTCAAATCAACTCGAGTTACTGAAACGTTATTTAGTGAAAAAAATAATAATATTTGATCTCTCTTTAGTACCGTTTGACATACGATTTTTCATATTAATTTGAAAGTTATGTTAGCTAACATGTGTGTCAAATCAAAGGTGTTGATCACGCTTCTAGCAACTCAATTTCGGCTTGACATAAGACTTGACATTTGATTAGTTAATTTTACTTTGATCAGCCTTTCAGAAACAGGGCGTAAGTCGTAGGTACTGTTTGATCACCATCCACACTTGTGTCTTTGCGTACCTGTTACGAAGCTCGATGTGTCGAGATGTCACAAATGTAGACATTAATGTACAAAGTAATTTAAATTCGTAATTAATATTATCTAAATACTTTAATTATATAATATTTACAAAGTGATTGCTTTTATTATCTTAATATATTTTATAGTTAATTAATTATATCGAACTGTAAATGTGGGTCCTCAGAAATTGTAAAGGTGGACTTCGGATGGTCGCGTCGAGCGTCAGACGAATCCATACAGCTTTTGTTGATTCAAGAAAGTAGATGAACTATAGTCTAATATTCATCGAATGGTCTCTAATAAATTTATATACCGCATAATATTACCATGCAGACAAGACGTCACAAACGCGACCACCAGAATCGTACCTTAACATAATTTCTCCATTATATATTAAGGGTACAAGCATTGATTTATGGATTGAATTCACTTACATTTTTATCTTACTGCACGAAAAATGAGGGCTATGTTTTTTTTATGACTTCGCGAGCAGATCGCTTGTCTGATGGTAAACATCTGTCAATAAACAGAAGCAACACCACACAGAACTTTGTATTACAAACTGCATGAGACTGAACTGCATTGGTTACCTCGAAACACAATATTAACATTGTAACTGCCACGCTTAAAGAGATATCAATTAACTTTAATAGGGTAGTTGACTAGATTCTTTTTATTATGTTAATCAATAAGTTACGTTACTCAAAATCTATTGCAGAAAGAATTTTATAAATCGGACCAAAAATAAATAAGTTAGAAGCCATTCAAATCCCTTAGAAGGGGTAATTGTCAAATGACAGACGACGCAAACTTTGACGTCACTGTGTAAAATGTTCATTATGGTGCACGCGTGCAAGCGAGATAGTGAGATATCCCTACTACGCACCCACTTTTCCTCATACCAACATTTAAAATCATAACTGCGGGCACATTTCTGAACCAGTTTTGATTGTGTTTTAATAAAATGGTTTCATTTGTGTATCATTTTCTGTTGCTTAAATAAATAATATATAAAATTCAATATAGGAAACTACCGTATTGAAAATTTGTCTTTTCTTAGATTCAGTTCACTTTGAACTTTTAATGCTTTATGCAATTTAAGTATAGAAACAATATTAATTGGGTAAAAAACATCGAAATAAGATGTTTATTGTAAAAAATGAGGCCGCAGTTTATGTTCTAAATATTTGTGAAAATCTCACTATCTCCCTCGCACGCGTGCACCGTAATGGCGTGACCTGGCTTGTGATGTCACTTGCCATGTCGTGCATCCTCTTTCCGTCATTTGACAACTACCAGCAGTATTGAATGGTTTCAAACTTGTTTATTTTTGATTAGATTTATACAATAATTTCGATAATAGATTTTAGGGAACGTAATCAAAGATTTTAATGTATAGGTACTACCTACTAGACGGGCTGTTTAGAAGTAAAATTGTGTCACATAACGCAGGAGTTTGACAGCTCACAGACAGAGAGCGCGATAGGGGTTCTAGTTGAGAGTAAGCGAGATAGTAATATTGAGTTATTAGTTGAGTTTATTAGTACAATTTCGATGTACCGCGCAGTCTATGTCTAGTAGTTTACATTAAAGTCTTTGAAGTAAGTGGAGCCGTATTTTTGGCAGATTCATATGAGAGTTATCAGCCGATATAAAACAGCCGTCTCAATGTTGCCATCTCACTTACTCTCAACTCCTCTCGCTCCCACGCCTTAGACGTCATTCCCGCCTCTCCGGCCGCGTATACAACACAATTTTACTTCTGAACAGCCTATGGTATTAAAGTATTTGATTCAAATATGCTTTCCAACTCAATTTTACGTTTCATAATGCCCTAAATGATTGATATTGTAATATCTCCTGTTGTATTCTGATGTCTGCGGATGCTGCAGGTACTGTGGGTAGACCCCCCCGTACAGTTGTGTGAGCACGTCATACGGAGGGGGTGGTGGGGGCGGAGTGCGCGCGCGGGGCGGAGCCGCCATAGAGAACAGAGCCTCGGGGTCGCACACAAACTTGTACACGTACCGCTCTCCTGATGAACAAATAAGTGTATAAGGCCGCGGGTTCGATTCCCGCATCGAGATTAAAAAATACAAGCCAAATCTTCCTGTAACATGTTTAAGCTTGTTGCATCGATCCCACTGCGAGTGGGAAAAGTGCAGATGGAAGAAGAGTAAGGACTGATTAGGTATGATGATCAAACTAATAGCATAAGAGTAAGTATAGGTGACTGAATAGCGTGCTTCGTTTACGAGACGAGCAAGTCGCTCGCCTGATGGTAAGCGTTACGCCTATTATACAGCAGCAATATAAGTCAGATCTTTACATTACAAAGCACTGCATGACACTGGGCTGCGCTCGTCACCCCGAGACATAAGGTGTTAAGTCTCATAATGCTCAGTAATTTCATTGGCTTCAATGACCTTCAAACCGCAACACAACAGTGCTTACACACTGTTGCTTGGTGGCAGAAATAGACAAAGCGGTGGTACCAACCCAGCCGGCCTCTCGCCGGGCTTGAAGCTCCATCATCGTCACGACGCCCTTGTATAATTACCTGCCACTTTCTGCATGATGCCCTTCTCGTAATAGTACCGGAGTGAGCGCGACAATTTGTCGTAGTTCATCGCCGGACGGTTCTTCTGGGCTCCCCATCGACGGGCCACCTGACACAAGCACGAGCACGATCAGTTAATTCTTACCCTCTTATTCACGTTACTATGAGACCACATAGTGAGCGGGAACGCATAGTGACTATTTCTCTAAACGTCATTCATTGGTAAATTTTTGGCGCTAATAATAGACTAATCATGTATACAGAATTTGACACTTCGCACAGTTTACTAACCAGTATGCCTAGTACAAGTTGTAATAGTTTTCCTAAACGATGAAAGTTTTCGTTTTCTCTTCATATTATGATGAATTAAAATTTATAATATGGTTAATTTTATAACATATTAGTCGAATATGAAATTAGTTTTCAAGCGATTCTTTCCTTTATTACCGAATAAATTACTAGTTTGACACTTCGACGGTAGTAATTTTATACGAATTCGAAAACTGTGAACGTATTTGTGACTTGTACTAGGCCTACCGGTTTCTGAAAGGCTGATCAAATCAACATTCAACTAACAGAACTGTCAAATCAATTAGAGTTGCTGAAACGTTATTAAGTGAAAAAGAATAATAATAATTGATCTCTCTTTAGTACCGTTTGATATACAATTTTTCATATAAATTTGAAAGTTATGTTAACTAACATGTGTGTCAAATCAAAGGTGTTGATCACGCTTCTAGCAACTCAATTTCGACTTGACATGAGATTTGACATTTGATTAGTTAATTTAACATTGATCAGCCTTTTAGAAACAGGGCGTAAGTCTTTGAGGAATAATAGATTTCTAAGAAATTAGGTATTAAGTGACAAGTTAATTCTGAGCGCGGCTTTGTTTTCCCGCTCTTTAGACTCTGCCTACAAGCGTCCAGCTGTTGTAAGTACATAATACATACCTCCTCAGGCTCGTGCAGTTTGAACTCCAACCCTCGACCTGTCCAGGCGACGCAGCGTGCCCCCTCCGCCAGTAATGACACCAGGAACTGCCACAACTGTAGAGCGCCGCGTCTGCCGCTACCTGTACAACATTCAATAATTATTATACAACGTGTTACAGAAAGGTGTGGTCAAATTTAAGCAACGTATAGTGTACGATATAAGTATTATACAACGTGTTACAGAAAGGTGTGGTCAAATTTAAGCAACGTATAGTGTACGATATAAGTATTATACAACGTGCTACAGAAAGGTGTGGTCAAATTTAAGCAACGTATAGTGTACGATATAAGTATTATACAACGTGTTACAGAAAGGTGTGGTCAAATTTAAGCAACGTATAGTGTACGATATGAGTTTTATACAACGTGTTACAGAAAGGTATGGCCAAATTTAAGCAACGTATAGTGTACGATATAAGTATTATACAACGTGTTACAGAAAGGTGTGGTCAAATTTAAGCAACGTATAGTGTACGATATGAGTTTTATACAACGTGTTACA
Source organism: Mimas tiliae (assembly GCA_905332985.1). Taxonomy (NCBI): domain Eukaryota; kingdom Metazoa; phylum Arthropoda; class Insecta; order Lepidoptera; family Sphingidae; genus Mimas; species Mimas tiliae. The sequence continues at coordinate 139,016 of HG995266.1, read as the reverse complement.
GAAAGGTGTGGTCAAATTTAAGCAACGTATAGTGTACGATATGAGTTTTATACAACGTGTTACAGAAAGGTGTGGTCAAATTTAAGCAACGTATAGTGTACGATTAAGTATTATACAACGTGTTACAGAAAGGTGTGGTCAAATTTAAGCAACGTATAGTGTACGATATGAGTTTTATACAACGTGTTACAGAAAGGTGTGGCCAAATTTAAGCAACGTATAGTGTACGATTAAGTATTATACAACGTGTTACAGAAAGGTGTGGTCAAATTTAAGCAACGTATAGTGTGCGATATAAGTATTATACAACGTGTTACAGAAAGGTGTGGTCAAATTTAAGCAACGTATAGTGTACGATATGAGTTTTATACAACGTGTTACAGAAAGGTATGGCCAAATTTAAGCAACGTATAGTGTGCGATATAAGTATTATACAACGTGTTACAGAAAGGTGTGGTCAAATTTAAGCAACGTATAGTGTGCGATATAAGTATTATACAACGTGTTACAGAAAGGTGTGGTCAAATTTAAGCAACGTATAGTGTGCGATATAAGTATTATACAACGTGTTACAGAAAGGTGTGGTCAAATTTAAGCAACGTATAGTGTGCGATATAAGTATTATACAACGTGTTACAGAAAGGTGTGGTCAAATTTAAGCAACGTATAGTGTGCGATATAAGTATTATACAACGTGTTACAGAAAGGTTTGGTAGCAAAATATAGACATCCTAAAATTTCTCGCTAATTTTAGCCACTGGTTTATTATGATTCATAAGATCGATCATATACCTTTAAATTATGTGAAGTGTGTGAGGGAGAATAACAATTATAGACTGAGACCATAAGCTCGGCTGTTTTTGTTTTTGTTTATCCTCTCTCGGCAAAGTGACTACGCTACACCTGCTGGTAGGTGTAGCGCAATCAAAGAATGCTGGCGACCAACGCCAGACGATGTGTCTATCGTAGGTCGGCAAAATTATGCCGGCCTGCCTATTTTTTCTTCACATTCCGTTTAAAGGACCCCATCGTATAAGAAGGAGGTAACACGTGAGCCGGCAAACTATTCCACAGCTTGATGGTCCGGCAGAAGTAAGATTTTGCGATCTCTTTAGTTCTAGCCGAGATGGAGGAGACCACAAAGTTGTGGTTCCGTAAGCCGGCACGCGTGGTTCTGTTAAGGCAAAGTGAGGATGGGATAAGGTCAATCAATTCTTTTAGTTTTACGCCCAATTTATGAAGGGTTGATCAAAGTAAAATTAACTAATCAAATGTCCAATCTCATGTCAACTCGAAATTGAGTTGCTAGAAGCGTAATCAACACATTTGATTTGACACACGTGTTAGCTAACATAACTTACAAATCAATATGAAAAATCGTATGTCAAACGGTACTAAAGAGAGATCAAATATTATATTTATTTCACTAAATAACGTTTCAGCAACTGGAATTGATTTGACAGCGATATTAACTCAAAGTTCTGTTAGTTGAATGTTGATTTGATCAGCCTTTCAGGAACCGGGTGTTAAGTATTGTTTAGTTGCAAGTTGAATATTGACATGATACTCATTTGATAAATAAAGATTAAAATAAAATAAATACACCCAACAGTCACATAGTCCTGACCGCACACTAGGTTAACCTGTATCGTGGGAATCAGGAACTACGAGGGACTTGCGGTCCCACAACACCCAGACCCGAAACAAATATTTGTGGATCATACAAACATATGTCTCGGTGCGGGAATTGAACCCACGGCCTCTAGCTTCGCAGCCTCGCCTCGCGTGCTACTCCACGGAGCTTCAATGTCTTTATGAGAAAAGGCTTCAATGTCCTTCAAACCGGAACACAACAGACTACGGCAGAAATAGGTGACGTGGTGGTAGCAACCCAGACGGCCTCTCGCATACGAGGGACCTACCACGCGGTACGTGAAGATCTATCAGCACAGTACCTGCATGTGTAGTGGTGACATGTTGATGAGGTGATGCTGCGTCAGCTCGGCTAGTCCCCGCTCCCCCCACTGCCCCCACTCCTGGCACGCCAGCACCGACTGCACCAGGAGCTCCAGATGAATTACACAGGGAACTGCTTACTGGACAAACATAATAATAATACTAGCCCTGTATTATACACGTCCCACTGCTGGGCACGGACCTCCACTACTGAATGAGAGGGGTCAGGCCTTACTCCACCACGCTGGACTAATGCGGGTTGGCAGACTTCACATTGGTACCTTCCAAATTCTTATGAAGAACTTCTCAGGTATTTTGGTTTCCTCACGATGTTTCCTTGACCGTTAAAGCAAGTTGTGATTAACAATTAATACACACATAACTGGGAAAAGTCAGAGGTGTATGCACTTATGGCTGGTTTGGAACCTGCGACTTCGTCTCGACAGTCCATACCACTCCCCGCTGAGCTATCACTGCTGCTGTTCTTTGTAAACATCTTCTTCTTATTGACTGCCTCGGTGGCGCAGTTGTAATGCGTATGCGTTACGATTGAGGCTGACTCTGAGGTCACGGGTTCGATCACCGGGTCGGGTAAAAGTGATATTGGGTTTTTCTATTTTGAAATGCTCAGTATCAGCCCGGAGTCTGGAATTGTGTCCGGTATGGCGATAAGCTCGTCCCCTATCACATCATGAGACAGAGATACGTTCGGCGAAATGTGGGTGTACTCGTTTCACGTCTGCCTACCCCTTCGGGCATTACAGGCGTGAGTGCGTATACAATATGTAACAAAAACCCTGTCGTGCGTTTTAACTGTGATATCAGAATCAATATTCAAACGTAATGAAATAACTCGCATACGAAAATGAGACTGTAAAAATAATCAATATTTATTTTTTATACTTCAATTATTTTATTGTTTGTGAACCGTATTTCGATTGATTACCTCTGCAAGAGCGATGTCTTGGAGGCAGAGGCTTGATGGCGTCCACGTGCATCAACCGCGTGTGCACTCGGTTTCGTCAATACGTCACGTCAGTCAGCTGTGCATCAGTTTTCAGATTAAATTATCATTTTTAAATACATATGTTAATTTTCTAAGTGCGTAAATATAAAATCTCACTTCTGTTTATTATTAATTTAATTGAGGTAACTATTTTTATTATGCTGTCAATATGTTTATTTTCACGACCTACAAAAAAAGGGTTTTTGTTACATACTGTATATGGAGTGCGTATTTTTGTCGTGGTTTACCTATTTTCTCATCCCAGTGCTGATGATCTCCCGTGGAGGAGACTCTCTCGTCACGAGTCTCTCTCTCGTCACCACCATCCTCACACTTGCCGTATGAAGTGGAACATCTGCGGGAATTGTGAACTATTAAAGATATTTTGATTCATTAATCGATACAAGGTAGGTCCTTCGTAGGCGAGCGCAGTCCAGTGCCATGCATTGCTTTGTAATTCAAAGTTCAGTGTGGCGTTGCTTCTGTTTATGGGTAGTCGATGCGCTTACCATCAGGCGAGCGACCTGCTCGTCTCGTCATTCAAGTTAATAACAAAATCTTCCAGGTTTCCAATTTGGCGAGTTTTATTTTTTTTTTTTACTTTTTTATGTTTGTTTCTCCGCCAATTGTGAACCAATTTTGTTGGAAAATATTCATTCGATAGAGTTTAGCTGCGATGTGGTCCCATATAAATTTGGTTCAGATCTGATGACTGAGTACGGAGAAAACAAAAAAAACTCCTCAACGGACAACAGCATACATCGCGATTGTATGGAATTGACATGCCACACACATACCTCTTCTTCTTCCACTTGCCCTGATCCCACTCGCAGTGGGGTCGGCGCAACATGCTTTTTAACACATGTTACAGGAAGATTTGGCTTGTAGTTTTTACAGCCGGCCGCCTGTCTGACGTCAACCTTTCTGGAGAGAAAGACAGTTCTGCCTACAGCATGAATGGGCCGGCTCGTCCGGGTCATTACCACTGTCTCACAGAAAACTGACGTAAAGTAGCAGCTTGCTGCTGCGTTTCGTACGGTGAGTGAGATATCCGGAGGCCCAAATTCTCCTCCCCTTCCCAATCCCTAACTTATCCGTTTCCTTTAAGGTCGGCAACGCGCCCATGATTATTTTAGTATTGTGGGCGTACATGGGCGGTGGAGATCACTTACCATCAGGTGACACACTTGCTCGTTTGCCGGCCTATACTATAAAAAAAGAGAAACACCCAGACCCGAAATATATTTGTAGATCACACAAACATTTTTGCGGGAATCGAACCCACGGCCTCACGCTTCACTCGCCCACTGCGTCACGGAGGCTGTCAAGATAGTCAACTTTACAATTGTCCATAAAAATAGCATATTACCTGTGTGCATGATAATGTTCTCTATATTACCTGTGTGCATGATAATGTTCTCTATATTACCTGTGTGCATGATAATGTTCTCTATATTACCTGTGTGCATGATAATGTTCTCTATATTACCTGTGTGCATGATAATGTTCTCTATATTACCTGTGTGCATGATAATGTTCTCTATATTACCTGTGTGCATGATAATGTTCTCTATATTACCTGTGTGCATGATAATGTTCTCTATATTACCTGTGTGCATGATAATGTTCTCTATATTACCTGTGTGCATGATAATGTTCTCTATATTACCTGTGTGCATGATAATGTTCTCTATATTACCTGTGTGCATGATAATGTTCTCTATATTCTAACGTGGTCTCCTCAGCCTCGCCTTTACACCTGCACACAAAAATATAGGTATCATAGGGTAGGCAGAGGTGTAACCGGTACACCTACATTTCGCCAAGCTTATTTTCGTTCCATACAAGGTGGTAGGTCTCTCATATGCGAGGAACCAGCTGGGTTGGTCTATTTGTCTATTTCTGCCGCACAGCAAAACTGTTGTGTTCCAGTTTGAAGGGCATTGAAGCCAGCGAAATTACTGGGCATTATGAGACTTAACACCTCATGTTTCGGGGTGACGAGCGCAGTCCAGTGTCATGCAGTGCTTTGTTATTTAAAGTTCTATGTGACATTGCTTCTGTTTATGAGCAGGCGTGGCGCTTACAATCAGGCGAGCGTCCTGCTCGTCTCGTCATTCAAGCTAACAAAATGTTGTAATGGTACTCACTGTGTGTTGAGGACAGTTTGATGCGGCTCGTGTGCGTGTGTGTGCGTGTGTCTGTACAGGTGAGTGTGTGGGTGTGGCTCGTAGTGGTCACGGCGTGGAGCTGACGTCACGCTGGCCTCTCTGAACAAAAACAATACGATTATTTATTTATTTAAATAGAACTGTATTATTCGATAGGTACAATACACAAATTATTGTAATAATAATAGATTCATCCATCATTCTCGCAAAACCTCAAGCATTCTAACTTAAATGATCTTCTGTCACTCGTAAACATGTCACACTCTGGTTTCGAGTCCAGAAATCTGTTTAGCAAGTTGAGCGTGCCAGGCAATGGAGATTTGGATCTGGCAACCGTTCTACCAAGCGGTACTGCGAATAACTCATGTTTTCTATTGCGGCAGTAGTTATTAGGAACGAAAATGCGAACAAGTTCATTATGTAAGTCAGGTGCGTCTATTTTATTATATTATTTTACTAGTGTGAATCCGCCGCCGCGCCGTGATGCACGAAACAAGTAGCAGCTGTGAAACAAGTGGCCGCGGGTTCGATTCCACGTAGAAATACTTATATCGTATACTATTGGTGGCTTTAATTTGACAACACCTTTTTGTGATTTGCTTGCGGTATTGTACTTTAAGTTTCCAACACGGTCGGTGCGAGTTCCACAGTTGTTCAGTATACCACATGTCACCAATAATGTATCACAAAACAACCCCCTCATTAGAATGTGCAAATTGTACAATGATATTTGTGTGGACTACGACATCTTTAACATTAGTTTTGTTTCTTTCAAAAAATCCCTACTTCAAAATTTGTAATACAATATTCAACCTTATTTTTTCATTCATTAATTTTTTTTTTTTTTTTTATAGATCGACGACACTGATTTTCGTGCGTATTGTTTAAATTTAAATGCTGTGTATAGTTGTAAGTGGACTTCAGGCTTAAAATTAACTCTTAAATAATATAGATCTAATGCTGTCTAGTCTGTAGTCTGTAACTGTACCTTATACAATAAAATAAAAATAAAACACTTGTATATCCTTGCTACCACAATGCCAGTTTATTATTATAAAACGGTTTCGTATATTCTACCTGTGTTGGTAATGCAGGCCCCAGGGCATCGGGAAGGGCGGCTGCTCACTCATGACGTCACACCTGTTACGTCACATCACAGCCTTCATACGTCACGCACATGGTCACCTGATGACAAAACATCATATGAGTTTTTGAAGTAAAAACTTGAAGGCGTGTTGAGCACGTTTTGGGTGAACAAAAAGCGTGAAACTCGCGTCAACGTCACCGAACGCTTCCCATGAGCTATATGTATACTGTGTATATATGTACATAGATATACCTGCGTGCGTTATTAGTATACATTATATATATACAATTCAATTGGTCATTAACTCTCATACGAGTATGAATCTGCCAAAAATACGGCTCCACTTACTTACACATGCAAAGGTAAAATCACACGTAACACTCATACACGCAACAAAAATTAATTAACGTTCAAAAACATCAACTTTATTTCATAAAAGTCCATTTCTTAATATTAATGTTTTAGATCGAAATACGACCTTCTGCACCGCGCAAAAAATTTGTCGTATCAAGTGTCAACTAGAGATTATTATGCACAGACTTTTATAGCCCTGCCTCCTTGTACAGAGTTTTGGTGTAATTTTGCTTGAGTTATGTTTCTTGTCGTTTTATTTCGATGGAGATTTCTGATAGTTCTGTTCTCTTATTTTAATTAATTCCTTAACTAGTTTAAAGTTGTGTTTGTTGTATAAAAGTGGTGTGGACATGTGCATTAAACATGGTGATAGGTCCCTCGTATGCGAGAGGCCGGCTGGGTTGGTATCACCGCGCCGTCTATTTCTGCCGCCAACAACAGTGTGTAATCACTGTTGTGTTCCGGTTTAAAGGACATTGAAGCCAGTGAAATTACTGGGCATTATGACACTTAACACTTATATTTATGTATTTCTTTGTTGTGTTGCTTCTGTTTATGGGCAGGCGTGGCGCTTACCATCAGGCGAGCGACCTGCTCGTTTCGTCAGTCAATGTAATAAAAAAAAATTGACGGCACTGAACAGTGTATGGAATCATTGATATTCGTGAATTTAGGTGATTTTTGACCAAGTGTATTTATCGTCCTCGGTCGTTCGATCCGCTAGGGAAAATCGTCTATGAAGCATCGTACTACAAGGAGTTGACACCAAAACTCCAACAAGACTTTCAAATCAGTCATACCGGTGTTTCATTGTTGTAATACTTGAAAATATATTAAATTCTTGTAATTATGCTAAATGTATAATGCGAAGTCGTAATTAAATAATAAACAAAACGCACTGAATTGAGAATTTCTTCTATTTTTAAAGTCGGTTAATAAAAGAGACAGTGGTATCAACTCGGTTAAGCCGTTCGTCATTAAGTTGTATAAAAAAACATCTGTTACAAAATAAGAAACCAACCAAAACTAAACTAGATATTTCAGAGATGACATAAACTCAAAAAAGTCAGTTTTTGAACTCGGTTATAATAAATATTCAAGCGCAGTTGTTTTCTAGAAACAAAACCACATTTCAAGTAACATAGTTACAATAATATCCGGCTGTAGATTACCTCACGGCGGGGGTCGGCGAGGGTCGGCAGAGACGACAATAAGTATATGCTGTCTAGTGTTCGACTGATATCGACTTCGAAACAGTTTTGGTTTGGCAAATATAGTTGTTTAAAAGCAAATATAAAATGAATAAACTGACAGTGAGTTCTCGAAGCTTCTGTATTCGACCCGTATATATGTTTTTTATGGCATAGGCCGCTAAACAAGCGAGTGGGTCACCTGATGGTAAGTGATCTCCACTGCCCATACGGAAAAAGAAAGGGATAAATAAGGGATTGGGAAGGGGAGGGGGTTTGGGCCTCCGGATATCCCACTCACTCTACGAAACGCAGCAGCAAACTGCTACTGTACGTCGGTTTTCTGTGAGGCAGTGGTAACGATCCGGACGAGCCGGCCCATTCATGCTGTAGACAAAATTGTCTATGGCGTGGCTCTATCACTCGTACTAATAAATAATGTACAAATTAAAACCATTGTGTAATATTTTACTTCTAAACAGCTCGTATTGGAGTAGAATAATAATAATATATGATTTATTATATTGAATTTATTACATTAGAATACATTGAAGTGTTTGGGCAAAGCGCATAAACTATGCTTTGAGTATTGATCTGTTAAACTGAGATAAAAACAACTTTATCCGTCTATCTTGAATGTATTTCCTATCGCCGAGACGACCGCTATTAGATTATTAACTAACTTACGACTACAGACAGATTGAGATGGTAAACACTAACCCCCGGTTTCTGAAAGGCCGATCAAATCAACATTCAACTAACAGAACTTTGAGTTGACATCGCTGTCAAATCAATTCGAGTTGCTGAAACGTTATGTAGTGGAAAAATTAATACCTACCTAATCTCTCTTTAGTACCGTTTGACATACGATTTTTCATATTAATTTGAAAGTGATGTTAACTAACATGTGTTTCAAATCAAAGGTGATCACGCTTCTAGCAACTCAATTTCGACTTGACATGAGATTTGACATTTGATTAGTTAATTTAGCATTGATCAGCCTTTCAGAAACCGGGCGTAACTAAATAGAATTATTGAAAGGGAAAAAAGATAAAGTTTAAGGAAGCAAATATCTTGATTTGTTTATTTCTGCCTGGCGTTACCCGGCTTAATACCAAGATCCGCCTTTCCATCATTATTTGGCGGTTACACTCTGTTGTTGGCGGCAGAAATAGACGGCGCGGTGGTACCAATCCAGAGGGCCCTCGCATACGAAGAACCTACCTTGTGTCGGTTAATGAATCAAAATATCTTTAATAGTTCACAATTCCCGCAGATGTTCCACTTCATACGGCAAGTGTGAGTATGGTGGTGACGAGAGAGAGACTCGTGACGAGAGAGTCTCCTCCACGGGAGATCATCAGCACTGGGATGAGAAAATAGGTAAACCACGACAAAAATATGCACTACATATACATACGCATTCACGCCTGTAATCCCCGATGGAGTAGGCAGAGTTGTAACCGGTACACCCACATTTCGCCGAGCGTATCTCCGTCCCACGATGTGATAGGAGGCGAGCTTATCGCCATACCGGGCACAATTCCAGACTCCGGGCTGATACTGAGTATTTCGTAATATAAAAACCCAATATCACTTTTACCCGACCGGGGATCAAACCTGAGACCTCAGCACAACAGTCGTACCGCGTACGCATTACAACTGCGCCACCGAGGCAGTCTCAAAAAATTCATCTCACAATTTCTCTCAAAGCTGAACAATCGGTAGCTAGTTACCCCTCATTCTCCCGCCGGATATTACGCGGCGCGCCTCGATCTCAGGTAATGCGATTGCGGGAGTCGAACCCGCGACACCGCGCGCTTCTACCGTGATTTGGTTATTAATAAAGTTTGTCGCGAGTGAAAAGGAAATAAAGTTGTTTTTAGGGTTCCATGAGTTCCAACCAGCCGCGGATCTATGATAGTGGCGCCTCTCTCTACAGCGTTTGAGATAAATTACTTAAGAATACTCACAAATATATAATGGTTGGCTTTTTTCTTATATGTGACAATAAGAACCCTTTAATAAATTTGTACTTTTCACATGTGCAGGTGTGTGGCGTCTTTTTGTTACAAGTCGACGGTGAGCCAACCAGGCTTCCGTATGCTAGACGCTTTGTGGAGCAAGTATTTTAATTTTTAATCATATTATATTATGATTTTGGCGCCCTCTGAAACTTCCACCTGGGGCGCGTTTACATGCCATGCCATGAAAAATAAATAACACTGAATTAGTCAACAATAACAATTTTTTAGGTGTTTTTGAAGTCAGTGTTATTTTATTTGACCGGCAGCTGCACCGGCATCGACTCCAAAGAGACCTATAAGTAGAAATTGTTATTTTTGACGTGTTATCTTTTTAAGACTGCCTCGGTGGCGCAGTTGTAATGCGTACGCGTTACGATTGAGGCCAACGCTGAGGTCTCGGGTTCGATCCCCGGGTCGGGTAAAGTGATATTGGGTCACTATTACGAAATGCTCAGTATCAGCCCGGAGCCTGCAATTTGTGCCCGGTATGGCGATAGGCTCGCCCCCTATCACATCGTGGGACAAAGATACGCTCGGCGAAATGTGGGTGTATTGGTTATTCCTCTGCCTACCCTCTTCGGGGATCACTGGCGTGAGTGGTTTTATTTAATTCGGTTTTAGAGAACAAATATGTACGCATTATCTCGTCTTTTAAGTTACCCTGTCGATAAAATACGCCTTAATAACTTATTCCTCATTTTAAAATAACTTAAAAGAATCATAATGAAACAATAATACCAATTTATATCAATCAATATAGAATGCCGCGAGACATTTACATTTACATTTACATTTGCCACTCGCGACACGAGTCACGAGACGAAGTGTGACGCCGCTCATTTTAATAACAATATCAGATGATCAGATTGAATAAATTGATTTTTAGGGTCCCTTATTCAAAAGGAAAAAAAGCAGTGATAGCTCAGCGGGGAGTGGTATGGACTGTCGAGACGAAAGTCGCAGGTTCGAAACCAGCCCCAAGTGCATACACCTCTGACTTTTCTAAGTTATGTGTGTATTAATTGTTAATTATCACTTGCTTTAACGGTGAAGGAAACATCGTGAGGAAACGGAAATACCTGAGAAGTTCTTCATAAGAATTCCGAAGGTATGTGAAGTCTGCCAACCCGCATTAGGCCAGCGTGGTGGACTAAGGCCTAACCCCTCTCATTCAGTAGAGGAGGCCCGTGCCCAGCAGTAGGACGTATATAATACAGGGCTAGTATTATTATTATTATTTATATTAAAAGGATATGAGTGAAATGAAATGAAAATATTTATTGAAACCAAACACTTTAATGTATACTACTAGACGGGCTGTTTAGAAGTAAAGTAGCGTCACATAACGCGTAAGTTTGACAGCTCACAGACTACACACAGACAGGGGTTCTAGTTGAGAGTAAGCGAGATGGTAGTATTGAGTCACGGTTAATTGACCGCTACTTAGTGGTACAATTTCTATGTACCGCGCAGCTTGTCTAGAAGAATACATTAAAGTATGTTTTTTATTAATAGAAATAAAAAAAACATACTTGTAAGTTTTTTCCTACATTACGGAAATTTTATTTTAATTTTTAGGTACCTACCTATCTCTATTACCTATGCCCAACTGCCAGACCTCAAGACACCGTGAGCTCTTTCTGCGTAGAACGAACTATTGTCAACTCACTTTCTAAAAATAAAAATAAAATATAATTTTAAAATGAAGGTAAACAATGTAACATTAACTTTTAGAGACGACCCACACCTCAGTCTCTCCCGTGACCACGAAGGCTGAAAAGCTTTCGAAACGTCGGGACTAAAATAAAAATTAAACCGTGATAAAATCCGTATAAACTAGTTTTATTTCAATGTGTAATATTCGCGTAAACAAGAAATCATAAAAATACAACAAGTCAGATTTGAGGGGTATAGGCAACGAACCCTCCTGAGTCCGCGGTGCGCGAGTTCGACTCGCGCTTGACTGTTTTTTTATTTTGAGTCTTACTATGCCACCAGAATACCAAATTATAGCGGTAAAGGTGTACTAAAGGTGAATTTTGTTCGTAAGGAAAAACTCAAAAAATGAGTTAAGGCGACGCGACGGATCGTGAAAATGCAGTGTTATTCATAGAACTTTGTGCCTAAATTACTTGCAACAACCTACGTGGCGCAGCGGGCGAGTAGACGGTTGCGAAGCGTGAGGCCGTGGATTCGATTCCCGCACTGAGACAAATGTTTGTCTGATTCACAAATATTTGTCTCGGGTCTGGGTGTTGTGGGACCGCAAGTCCCTCGTAGTTCTTGATACCCACGATACAGGTTTACCTAGTGTGGGGTCAGGACTATGTGTGTGACTGTTGGACGTGTATTTATTATTATTAATTAAATCTGAAAAAATTATATATTCATTATATAAACTTTAACTTTATTCGATAGCTTAAATTCTTAAAGATGGGTCTAAATGATGTGTGACGGACTGAGGCGGAAGTCGCGGGTTTGAAACCAGCCCCCCGGCCAGACGTCGACACCAGCCCAATCATGCTGACGAAGTGTCTACTGCCCGGAGCTGACACTTCAACGAGAATTTTGAAGGTGCAAGGTATGTGAAGTTTATCAAGATGCATTAGTCAAGCGTTTTTCTATAGCATAGGCCACTAAACGAGCAAGTGGGTCACCTCATAGTAAGTGATCTCCACCGCACATGTACACCCAAAATAAACAATTTCGTGTTACTTTATCGAATTTAACGTTCGCAGCTATTCAAACAACAACTGCTCTTGTCGCTCTCTCGCGGGCGACTAAATGAGTTACGGTCAATTGACCGTAACTAAGTGCGCAATTTCTTTGTACCGCACAGCTTGTCTAGTAGTATACATTAAAGTATTTGTCGATCACAGACTTAATTAATCGTACTACTCATTCTGCAAGAATTCATAACAACTCAATGCCAACACAATCTGTAAACATTTGTACAAGCTCATGTGCAATGAAGGCACTTCCTGTATCCGGTGACGCCCCCTCGCCCCCCCCCCCCTCGCCCCCTCCACGAGTACACGCCCTCCGGCGGAGGTTAATATTTGATGAAACGAAGCGGATTTTGAAGATAATACTGTTTGTGTTGTTAAATCAAATTGTTTTGTTGCGAATTATTCTTTCGGAACGTAATTATATTGATTTAATAATAAAAACGTCAAATAGAGTTTGTTTTTTGACTGCCTCAGTGGCGCAGTTTAATGTGTATGCGGTACGACTGTTGTGCTGAGGTCTCGGGTTCGATCCCCGGGCGGGTAAAGTGATATTGGGTTTTTCTATTATAAAATGCTCGGTATCAACCCGGAGTCTGGAATTGTGCCCGGTATGGCGATAGGCTTGCCCCCTATCACATCATAGGACGGAGATACGCTCGGCGAAATATGGGTGTACTGGATACACCTCTGCCTACCCCTTCTGGGATTATAGGCGTGAGTGCGTATGTATGTACTTTGTTATTTTAATTATTTATTAACTTGAATGACTGCCTCCGTGGCCCAGCGAGTAGATGGCTGTGACGCGAGATGCCGCGGGTTTGATTCTCGCACCGAGACAAATATTTGTGTGACCCATAAATAATATGTGTTTTGGTTATTGGTGTTTCCTCCCCAGAGGGGTTGACGTCAGGCAGGCGGCCGATCTTAAAAACTACAAGCCATATCTTTCTGTAACATGTGCTAAAAGCATGTCGCGCCGACCCCACTGCGTGTGGGATAAGGTCAGATGAAAGAAGAAGCTATGAACTATCCCGATTTTTAACTTTCAAACAAAAATAAACGCATTCATGTTATAGTAAAACAAGTGTTAGGGTATTCGCTTTTTATTGGTAAATTGAACGTGTCTTAAGAATTAGAGTTGGGTATATTGAATTAATAATGACACGCTATAGTAGTGGACAGCGACGGGTGGACAAATAGTATAAAAGAGTTCGTCGCCACAGTTAGAGTCTCCCTTTGACCGCGCAAAGTGGAGACGACCGCGTTCCGTCCTCACCGATCCCGACGATGCGACCACCGTGGCCATCCGAGAGATAGAGGAAGTTATCACCCAAGCACACTCGACAAGACCGTCATTCCGTCCTCGCCGAAGAGGACCTCGCCGCGCTCCCCGAAGCACCCCCGACCCTTCGATCGGCCCGCGTGCCGATGAAGTACAAAATTAGATTATAAGTAGTTTATATATCCCCCTAAACCCCAATCGCAAATGTCTTTGCCCTCCTTCAGTGGCCGGCCTGAGCCGAGGTCCGTATCCCCCATTAGGGGGGATGCCCTCAGCGAAGGTCACTTAAATTTTAGGGTTGGAGTGCCTACAAGCATTCGCCCGAAAGTCCTGTGTCGCTGACTAAAGCAGACTCTTGTCAGGCTATCAGCAAGCGTCCATCCATAAAAAAAAAAAGTTAGAGCCAATTTGCCTGTTACCAGTACCTAGGGCTTAGTCACCAGTCGCCAGTTCATAGTGATCAGTTTACAGTCGATAGTCTAGAGTTCATTACGCGATAGCTCTGCCTGTTTACTATTCGGTCCTAGTTCGGCCTTAGTTATAATTAAATAGAGAGCGGTCTCTAAAGAATCTTGACATGTGGTTGTGGTCTGTAAAGCAGCGACATTGTAAAAGTGACCAATAAACCACTAGTAGAATTGATACCATCGTTTTGTGTTTTTATAATAATACTGTAATGACGTATATTCTAACATTCTAATGTGAAATGTAAACATACCCAATAAGTATTGAGTCCCTCATTGAAGAGACAACAATATCTAATCCATTTAATGTTTCTACTTACACAGACAGAGATGCCCAAACTTTAAGAAAGAAAGAAAAAGTTTATTGTCATCATATTAAGACATGCATTTTAAGAGTGGTATAGCCACGCTGTAGACCATTTTGTCTACAGCATAAATGGGCCGTAGCAGCTTCCTGCTGCGTTTCGTACGGTGAGTGGGATATCCGGAGGCCCAAATCCCCTCCCGTTCCCAATCCCTTAATTATTCCTTTCCTTTAAGGTCGGCAACGCGCCCATAACTCTTTTGGTATTGTGGGCGTACATGGGCGGTGGTGATCACTTACCATCAGGTGACCCACTTGCTCGTTTGTCGGCCTATACTATAAAAAAAGGTAGGACCTCAACGTTCGCGTATTTATCTAAACTATGTTCTTATAAATTTATTTGAGTGGCTCGGTCATCGGTGGCGCAGTTGTAATGCGTACGCGTTACGACTGAGCCTGACTCTGAGGTCCACTACCACTCAAAAATTGAAATTAGGTACATTAATGTATTAATTGCATAACTGTATTCGAAATTTTGAGCACTGCTGTCATCTCCCCACACCTGCACATGACACCGCCGCACAATTAGTTAATGACGGTCACAGAGGGCGTGGGGGGCGTGAGGGGTGACGTCACAATAGCTGTCCGAGGGGACAGTTACTTGTTGAGTGCGAGCTAAACTTTGAGCCGCTTTGATTTAGTGTAAAACTCAAAAACTATCGGAAAGAAAAATAAACTTAGGATCTATTTTTAATCAACTTCAAAAAAGGAGGAGGAGACTGCCTCGGTGGCGCAGTTGTAATGCGTACGTGTTACGATTAAGCTAAGGCTGAGGTCTCGGGTTCGATCCCCGGATCGGGTAAAGTGGTATTAGGTTTTTCTATTACGAAATGCTCAGTATCAGCCCGGAGTCTGGAATTTGTGCCCGGTATGGTGATAGGCTCGCCTCCTGTTCATGCTTTTTTAATGTATGTACATCGATTTCTCCACCAATTGTAGACCGATTTTGTTGGAAAAACATTTCACTCAATAGAGTTTAGCTGCGATGTGGTCCCGTATAAATTAGGTTAAGATCTGATGACGGGTTACGGAGAAAAAAAAGAAACTCCTCAACGGACAACAGTACACTCGGTGCGATTGTGTTATTGTATTGGAATTTACATGCTATTACTGTACATTGAAGTCGGTTTCTAGGTTTTGTTAAACGTTATATTATATAAAGCAGCGATAGCTCAATGGAAAGTGGTACGGACTGCCGAGATGAAAGTCGCAGGTTCGAAACCATCCCCAAAAGCGGGCACCGTAGATTTTTCTAAGTTACGTGTGCATTCATTGTAAGATATCCTGCATTTACAAGGTGGTAGGTCCCTCGTATGTGAGAGGCCGTCTGGGTTGGTACCACCGCTCCATCTATTTCTGCCGCCAAACAGCAATGTCAAGCACTGTTGTTTCGGTTTGAAGGATATTGAAGCCAGTGAAATTACTTGGCATTATGAGACTTAACATCTTATGTCTCCGGGTGACGAGCGCAGTCCAATGTCATGCAGCGCTTTGTTATTCAAAGTTCTGTGTGGCGTTGCTTCTGTTTATGGGCAGGCACTTACCATCAGGGGAGCGACCTGCTCGTTTCGTCACTCTAGTTAATAAAAAAAGAGAAATAAATATCTTAAGCTGTCAAATTTAATTGGTAAACTATTAAATCGTATTCGAATTTGAATCATCTGAACAGAAAATGAATTGATGAACAAAAATCATGCAGCTTTTTAATTCAAGTCTATTGATAAATAAAATTGAAACATGTGAACCATCTGTAAGTGAATACCGTCGCGTGTGTGTCAGCTGTGAATCACTACATAACATATACACTTGTACAGTGAAGACATTTCGCTAAGGGGATTATTGAGTCATTAAGCTCCTGGGGGATCCGCGGGAACACGATGAGAAACTAATATGGTAGTTTCCTATATTTAATTTTATACATTATTTTATAAGCAACAGAAAATGATACGCAAAAGAAACCCTTTATTAAATCGCAATTAAAAATTGGTTCAGAAATGTGCCCGCAGTTATGACTTTAAATGTTGGTATGAGGAAAAGTGTAGTAGGGATATCTCACTATCTCGCTTGCACGCGTGCACCATAATTAACATTTTACACAGTGACGTCAAAGCTTGCGTCGTCTGTCATTTGACAATTACCCCTTCTACAGGATTTGAATGGCCTCTTACTTATTTATTTTTGGTCCGATTTATAAAATTAATTCTCCAATAGATTTTGAGTAACGTAACTTATAGATTTAAATAATTATAAAAATCTAGTCAACTACCCTATTATAGGGAAGCTGTTAGTCTACACGCTTCAAAACATACTGGGTGTAAGGAAAACGTTTCAGAAAATTGACAGGTGTACTGGCAGTCGTGCGTTGGTCTAACCTTTACCAAAGTTTGGCCCTAATTCATATTAGTACCTAATAATAATAATCTTTATTTATTCGGACAGCTAAGATCCATTAATATTAGTTTTTTTGTGTAAAGGACTTAGGTACAATTAAAACTTAGGTACTACGCATAATGATTGTATCCACTTATATTATTGCTATCCATTATAAATGTATATAATATTAAATCTATCAGATGTTACTCTGTCTTTTTTAAAATATACAAATTGTCCAATATATATTCCTTCCGGCCATATCTTATCATTTAGAAACAGCTTTAATTTAATCCTATCAACATATAATTTATACGAATTATATTGTCTTTGTATTTTAGAATCTATATTTCCAAGGTAACATTTGCATGTATTTTGTGAGTGAGATATCCGGAGCTCCAAATCTCCCTCCCCTTCCCAATCCCTTAATTATCCCTTTCCTTTAAGGTCGGCAATGCACCCAGGATGCTTTTGGTATTTAGGGTGTACATGGGCGGTGGAGATCACTTACCATCAGGTGATCCACTTGCTCGTTTGCCGGCCTACGCTATAAAAAAAAGGAAAAATTTAATTTAAGAAGACACGAATTCTTGTTTTTTACTCGTAATTGCATGTCACAGCTCGTGAATGATAGTTTTCTGTTAAATAAGTGTTCGTTCGTGAGATAAATTCTTTTCATTTAACTGGGGCTCTGAGCGCTTATATGCACATCCATTATAACAATCCCAGCGCAGCGCCTGCTCATAGTTTATTCACAACGCCATTACGCTGTGTAACTTGTTGCTCGTACTGTTCCGTCAGATGCTGTGCTTTTTGGTTTCCCGTCCTTTTGTTTGTTCTGTTATAAATTGACGAATATTTGAAATTTTAACTGAGTTCAAATACATTAGAATTACTGTTAACTAGAAATTGAACGTAAAATATTATGTATTATTTTAATTACTTGCTAATTATCCCCTTGAATGTGCAAAACGTCAAAAAACACTCAAAAAGTCCAAATCAAAATAATCCGGCTCACAATCAGGCGAGCGACCTGCTCGTTTCATCATTCAGGCTAATAACAATTCCAACGCAGAAAGAGTCCTTGAGTTAGCCAGTTTTAAAACGTGTAAATAAAACATGCGGGGCAGTTTTTGGGGACTGCCAATAGAAGTGATAATTAATTAAGTTACTTGTAAATTGTACCTATCGTCGAAATTATTAGCTTTTACTCTTTGTATATATAAAATGTATACTAATAACGCACGGAGGTATATCTATGTACATATACACAGTATACATATAGCTGATGGGAAGCGTTCGGTGACGATGACGCGAGTTCCATGACTTTTGTTCACCCAAAAAGTTCTCAACGCGCCTAAAGAAGTTTTCACTTAAAAAATCTGTATGCAAACAAAATCCCTGTTAATCTTTATTCGTTTAGCAAAAATATTTGCAAAGCAATGTTCAATAAAACACAAGTTGCCCTTCACCCCTGCAACGGTTTACAAAAGGGTTGTATGGTGTATGTATAATTAATTGTTTGTAATAGCCTCGGGTAATGGATCTCTTCCCTAGGGACTCTTGTGCGGATTACTGGCCATTCTGTTACTCTGCCGACAATGTTTAATACTTGCCATAGACAATGCATCGGAAATAATTTTTGTTCGAATGATCTAAAGACTTTAATGTATACTACTAGACAAGCTGCGCGGTACATAGCAACAGTACCACTAAGTTGCGGTCAATTGACCGTAACTCAATATTACCATCTCGCTTACTCTCAACTAGAACCCCTATCGCGCTCCCTGTCTGTGAGCTGTCAAACTCCCGCGTTATGTGACGCAATTTCACTTCTGATCAGCCCGTCTAGTAGTATACTTACCTACATTAAAGTCTTTGGAATTATCCAACAAAAATCTAGACAGTCTTGTCTACAGTATGATTGGGCTGGTTCGACCGGGTTGATGCACTGTTTCACAGAAAACCGACGTAAAGAAGCGGCTTGTTGCTGCGTTTCGTACGGTTAGATATGCGGAGGTCCAAATCTTCCCTTTCCCAATGATCTAAGGTCAACAAAGAGTCCATGAATTTTTGAACTGTGTGCTCATGGGCGGTGGAGATACTTACCATCAGGTGAGCCACAAGCCTAATTCAGGCCTCTTCTTCTTCCACCTGCCCTTATCCCACTCGCAGTGGGGTCGGCGCAACATGCTTATTAACATGTTACAGATAAATTTGGCTTGTAGTTTATACGACCGGCCGCCTGTCTGACGTCAACCACTCTGGGGAGAAAACACCCAGACCCGAAAAAAATATTTGTGGATCACATAAAAATGTGTGTCGATGCGGGAATCGAAATTGCGATTTCTGGCTTCACAGCCACTCGACTAAGTAGCCACGGAGGCTGTCTTAATGGAGGCGATTCAACCCTGATATTTTAAAAACCTGGCACCGTTTGGATACAGAACTCCAAAGATTCCCCTAATTAAGCCATAGTGTGTAAGCACTGTTGTTTTCCAAGGACATTGAAGTCAGTGAAATTACTGGGCATTATGAGACTTAACATCTTATGTCTCGTGGTGATGAGCGCAGTTTAATGCCATGCAATACTTTTTAATTCGAATGATGTGTGGTGTTGCTTCTGTTTAGGGGCAGCTTACCATTTGAACAGCGACCTGCACAATTATTCTAAGCATGCACATTTTGTCACTCAAGCTAATAACAAATGTCAAACCTGCTCTGATTCTCATATAATGAGTGTAGAGTGATGTGTGGCGCCATTGTCCCCCAGTCGGTGTGGTTGCTGTAGGTATAGTGTACATACACCGGACACAGTTCATTACATTAATATGTTTGGACAGTGGTTACTTTAAACGTAAAGGGATTGGTCTAATAATACCATATGGTTTGCTATTTGTAATGAATAACATCGTTAAAATTAAAGGATAAGTTTTGTAATAAAACTTGTTTTATTACAATGTGTAATATTCGCGTAAACATAAGAAATCACAAGAATAAGTTTTAATACAACTTAAAAAGGGTCTTTAAATAATTACACTGAACAGTCAATAACATACGCAATCACGCCTGTAATCCCCGAAGGGGTAGGCAGAAGTGTAACCAGTACACCCACATTTTGCCGAGCGTATCTCCATCCCATGATGTGATAGGGGCGAGACTATCGCCATACCGGACTCCAGACTTCGGGATGGTACAGAGCACTTCGTAATAAAAAAACTCAATATCACTTTTACCTGATCCTGACCTCAGCTTTAGCCTCAATCGTAACGCGTACGCATTACAACTGCGGTCTCCAGTCACCATATATGTAGATCAATTTAGGTAAATTGTGTCCGATAGGTTTTTTTAGGTCCGTAAACGAGCAAATTGGTCACTTGATGGTAATAAAGCAATAGCAAAATAAAATCTCGTCGTCTTTGTAGTTGGGTGTCAAATCAACAGTTCACTCGGCGCTCAGCCCTCACTGTTCTGTCGGACCCCACACGCCACACGCCACCTGTGGCGCTATACCGACATACAGATGACACAACAGACACTCTACTTATTATACTAATGCCATTGTATTTACTGACACATTATTGTTTGGGGCAGAATTTTGTGTTTTTATTTATCTATCTTACATTATATACGCCACTTAACCGATGCCTAAAAATTCTAAATGTTTTATGCACGGAATACTCTGTTGACATCTTCCAACAAAAGGATTCTGAATTCTTGGCCTTAGAGCCTGGCAAGCAGATATGTCTTCTATATAAGTATATAAATATATAGAAGACATATCTGCTCTTAGGTCTGTACTGTAATCCTGTATTGTGATTGCCTATCCAATCCTAATTATCTTGGTTGGTACTGGGGTTAGTTTATTGCTTGTATCTATATTGTGTTTTTTTGTTTTGTTGTTATTTCAAATATAGTAACTTCCATGTTTAGTTTAACTGTTAATGTAAGTGAATACTATATAAATAAATAAATATACAATATGTAACAAAAACCCTGTAGGACGTTCTGTGATATCAGAATCGATATTCAAACATAATGAAATAACTCGCATACGAAAATGAGAATATAAAAATCATCATATTTATTTTTTAAAATTTAATTAATTTATTGTTTTCAAACCGTATTTCGATTGATTACCCCTGCAAGAGCTTGGAGCCAGAGCGAGATAGCAAGTTGCGGCGTTCACGTAAATCAAACGTGCAGCGCCCCCAGCTTCATCAATACACATAAATTCATATGTAAATAACATTTTTTAAATATATTTATTTTTCTAAGTTACCTATGTAAGGATAATATCTCGCTTCTGTTTATTATTTATTTAATTTAACTATTTTTATTAAGCTGTCTATATGTCTATCTTCACGACCCAAAAAGGGCCGACAGGGTTTTTGATACATACTGTATATTACTAGCTATCCAATACACCAGGCGAGCGACCTGCTCGTCAAAAAATTTCATCGCGATCTGGGTTTTAAACTTTTTAACATATAAATAAAAAAAAAACAGTACAAAATTTTAAGAATTCGAAATCATCCCCTCGCGGTGCGTTGTAGCAATCATGATACCTGCCTACCCCACCTGCGGTCGCAATTATAATCTCTTTATCCGCCAATATTGTCGATAGATGTCGCCGCGGGGCGCGTGACGTCACACGGCGGGGAGATCAAACGGTAACTGTCATTCGCAAGGGTCGGTGACCATATTGGGAGCTTTGTCGGATAATTCTTAAAGGTATTATTTATAAAAATATTAGCAGGAACATGTTTGTACTCTTTTTGAATGAATAACCAGAGGAGTAGGTTTTTTTTTTTTTTTTACTGCCTGGATAGGCAGACGAGCAAACGGGCCACCTGATGGTAAGTAGTCACCGCCGCCCATAGACTTCTGCAATGCCAGGGCACAGCAAAGCCGCTGCCTACCGTCGAAGGATTACTCTTTTTAAACCTCGTTTAAAGAAGGACATGTCATAGCGCTCAGGGAACACCGCTGCAGGGAGTTCATTCCAGAGCTTGCACGTACGTGGTAAGAATGAACGCTGGAAACGAACCGTGCTAGACGGAATCGTTTCCAGGTGGTATGGATGAACTCTGCTGCGGTGTCGGGTGGTGCGATGATAAAATGGTGATGTTGGCACCATTTTAAACAGTTCCTCGGAGCACTCCCCGTGGAACAACCGGTAGAACAAGCAGAGAGACCCGAAATCTCTCCGCAGCCCCAACGGCTCCAGGTTATCCGTGATATCAGGATCCCCGACGATTCGAACGGCCCGCCTCTGGAAGGAGTCAAGTGAAGGTGGAGGTCACTCGCCTCATAATGAAATGAAGTGAAATTAAATGAAATAGTTTTATTAATCATGTAGGCAATTAAAATAGCGCTTATGACAAGTCAGTACAAAATAAACAAACTTATGTATAGAAATCATATCAAATAATGTATACATAACATACATAGCATCGTCACAATACACTGGGCAACTAGAAAGTTTACAATATTTTTATATTATTCCAGAATTGTTAAGTATTATTATTATTGTTATTTTTTTCTCTGTTTTAAAGGTCGATATGGACCATAGGCATTACCGAAACGGCACGTGGTTTAAAACTACCACCGGATCCAAAACGACCCAACCTGAGAAGACCCGGCGAAACATCTTGCTAACATGTCAACCTTTTTTTCTTGGAATATCCTACAGTTGATTTCAATATGGTTCCATTAGCCCGACTACCCGCGGCGCGAATCAAAAATATTATAACCAACTTTACATTACACATATCTTCACAAACACATCGCCAAATCCAACCTTATCACAACTACATAAGACTCATCACAATTTTCAATACGGTAAATACAATTTATCAATAATCGAGACATGCCAAAATCAAGTCAATGTCAGAGAAAATTTAATCTTAAATCAAAAGTTCAAGATCTATTTTGTCGTTAGCAAATAGAGTTCTTAGAATCTGTCAAATTGTCAATCAAATGTTAATGTAAAATGAATCTTTGAAGATACAAAAGAGATATTATGTTCTATTTGAACAGCCTCCGTGGCTCAGTGGGCGAGTAGCCGGCTGCGAAACGAAAGGCCGTGGGTTCGATTCCCACACCGAGACAAATGTTTGTGTGATCCACAAATATTTGTTTCGGGTCTGGGTGTAGTGGGTTGGCAAGTCCTTCGTAGTTCCTGATACCCACGATACAGGTTTACCTAGTATTCACAAGGAGGAAGGCCCCTTGTATGCAAGAGGCCGGCTGGATTGGTACCACCGCTTTGTCTACTTCGGCCGCCAAGTAACAGTGTGTAAGCACTGTTGTGTTCCGGTGTTAAGGACATTGAAGCCAGTGTAATTACTGGGCATTATGAGACTTAACACCTTATGTCTCGGGGTGACGAGCGCAGTCCAGTGTCATGCAGTGCTTTATTATTTAAAGTTCTGTGTGGCGTTGCTTCTGTTTATGAGCAGGCGTGGCGCTTACCATCAGGCGAGCGACATGCTCGTCTCGACATTGAAGCTAATAAAAAAAAACCTAGTATGGGGTCAGGACTATGTGTGTGACTGTTGGGTGTATTTTATTTATTTATTGATTTTGTTATTTGTTACTGACAGACCAGCTGGTTTACAGTTTAAAGTAATATGAATGCCATTCTGAGCTGATTCCAATCCCATTACGATTCTCAATAAAATCACAACTCTGGAAATAATAATAATAATAATACATCCAACAGTCACACACATAGTCCTGACCCCACACTAGGTTAACCTGTATCGTGGGTATCAGCAACTACGAGGGCCTTGCCAACCCACAACACACACACGAAACAAATATATGTGGTTCACACAAACATTTGTCTTGGTGTGGGAATCGAACCCACGGCCTCTCGCTTCGCAGCTGACTACTCGCCCGCTGCGCCACGGAGCTGTCCAAATCGTCTTCGGATCGGATTTTGATAAGATCGTGTCCCGTGAAGCTAGCCGCGTGTGGCGTGCAATAGGATGGTTGTCAATTACAAAAAAACGATAAAGAGTTTATTTATAGCATAAGCCGGCAAATGAGCAAGTGGGTCACCTGATGGTAAGTGATCTCCACCGCCCATGTACGTCCACAATACCAAAAGAATTATGGGTGCGTTGCCGACCTTAAAGGAAAGGGATAATTAAGGAATTGGGGAGGGGAAGGGATTTGGGCCTCCGGATATCTCGCTCACCGTACAGGCTGCTACTTTACGTCTGTATTCTGTGGTAACGACCGGACGAGCCGGCGCATTTATGCTGTAGACAAGTGTCTACAGCGTGGCTCTACCACTGCTTCCTTCCACCTGCCTTTATTCTACTCGCGGTGGTATCGGCGCAACATGATTTTAATACATGTTAGTCTTCAAAAGTAACTCTTGTACAATATTAATGAAGCTAAAAATGACTGCCACGGTGTTCCGGTATTGAGGGCGAAGCTCCCTGGGGATGGGATCTGTTTACAAGGGGTTAAATGGCCCATATTTAGGGGCCCACGACTGTATTAAAGTAATAATGCAGAGCAATTAATGTTACGAAATGATAATAGTTACTGGTGTGTTTGTGCATTATTGTGCAAGCCTTTATCGTTGAAGGGGTAGGCAGAGTTGCGAGTACTGCCGCGCCCACATTCCGCTGAGCTTATTTCCGTCCCATGATAGGTGAGTCTGTCCCAACACCCGGCACAAATTGGAATCCCAGCTAATGTATGTATGATTTTTTGAATCGAAAACTTAAAAACAATTACCGAACCTGGGAATTGAACTGAGGACCTTACTGTTCTCAGCCTTATGTTGCCACTAAACCAATGACGCGATTTGTTATGGTAATCTTAAAAAATATTGTATGATGAATCAATTAATTAAGTGTCTTAAATTGGATGAATTTAAATTACAAAATCGATCCACAATGGGCGGAGAAATCGCGAGAAAATTGAGAATGTCTTCTTTTTTCACGGTGGTAAAGAAGAAATTTCGTTTCTACACGCTAATCTCCACAGATTCTCTCTCTCTCTTCTCTCCTGAACAGATTTCGATACAGGTTTCATTATTAGGTCAAGCGAAACATATATAAAAAATACTTATTTTTTTAGAAAAAATTACCATTTAGTTCAAGTAGGTACACATTATTTATCGGATAATCTCCTATACATACGCACTAACGCCTATAATCCCCGAAGGGGTAGGCAGAGGTGTAACTAGTACATCATATTTCCCCGAGCTTATCTCCGTTACATGATGTGATAGGGCGCGAGCCTATCGTCATACCGGGCACAATTCCAGACTCCGGGCTGATACTGAGCATTTCGTAATAGAAAAACCCAATATAATTTTTACTCGACCTCGTACGCTTTACAACTGCACCACCGAGGCAGTCCATAAAAAAGGCAGGCATAAAGTTTATTAAAATATCAAAATTACATACCAAATAAAGATACGTTGAAATATTTGGTCACTGTTCTAAAAACTTCGTAGATTTAAATATAACCTCAAAATTGTCACAACTATCACAAACACACTTAAAAAATTCACAAAAAAAATCCACGTGTGGTGGCTCCACAGTCGCTGAATTGTCACTGAGTGAGCCACAGGGGCGTGGTTCACCCGCAGGCGTGTCTAAGCCACGCCTCCCGCCCCTACTGAAGGGGTCGTGTCTCGCTACCCCTTTGTTTCCATTCAGCGATGAGATTCGGAATATTAATAATTCTATCTCATATTTTGGTAACTTTGAGAATCAGGATTGTAGGCTTTTGGTTTTACAGCAATTTGGTTAAATCCATTGTTATTTTTGTTAGCGTATTCTCTTTTATTAGTGTATTGAGGGTTTCTGAGAAAGCAACGTTGGGTACACTGAAATAATAATGGTGCGATATAGTTGTGGAAGGGTAGTAAAATGGTAGTAAAGAGGTTGTCGCCAGAACTGGAGGTCTAGTGCCCGCAGTTGCTCAGACAGTCTCCAGTTCAGTAAGATTAGTGCTCAGTCGATAGTCCAAGTGTTCATTACGCGGTAGCTATGCTGGTTTACTATTCAGTTCTAGTTGTTTGAGTTATAATTAGAGAACGCCGCCGCCGCCGCCGCTGCCAAAAGTTTGTCACGCTATCTCCTCCGAAACCGCTGGGGGTATGGGGTCGAGACCGATACCAATCGATGCAGAATAATGTGGGGAAGAAAGTAACATAATTATGTCTCATATTCGTCGGGCTTTAAGTTTTTTATTTAATTTTATGTTTTGTAGAAAAACATGGGCAAAGCCCCTAGTAAATGAAAAAGAAAGAATAGATACCTACAGGACGGAGCGACGGCGCGGTGCAGCGTAAAAATACACGTCGAATTTAGAACCTTCTCGAATTTTCCATCGATTAATTATCTCAAGGCGTTATGTTAAGCGCGGTGGATGAATCATGTCAATGTGAGGCGACGCTATATACTTACTAATGTATAGAAAATGATTTTCCAGTGTTTATTGACGCGGGTCACGTCTGCTGTTCGGTTTCTACTGATCAGTACAACTGGTGCAGGAGAGTATACCTGGGTGGGAAACTGACATACCTGAGAAGTACTTTATAAGAATTTAGAATGTATGTGGAGTCTGCCAACCCGCATTAGTCCAGCGTGGTGGAGTAAGACCTAACCCCTCTCATTCAGTAGAGGTCTGTACTGACTTCTGACCCAACCATCAATTGAGAGGCTCTGAAGATGTTGGTCGAGACTCTTCGGTATCAACCCACGGGCGGACACGACTATCGGGACAATGATTGTCGAGTCAACATCCCACATGTTAGCAACCTCGTGTCACGTGTGCCAGATTATTATATTTGGTTATTTTATCTTTTTCGGCCTTTACGAGGTTCTCATCATGCGGAATAGTGACATCAACAAGCATTGCCCGGCGCGTCAATCAATCTATTACCTACCACTTATTATTTATTATTTAGATACGCTCGGCGAAATGTGGTTACACTTCTGCCTACCCCTTCGGGGATTACAGGCGTGAGTGCGTATCTATTTATTATTATTAATTTTGATGATGTTTTAGATAAATAAGGTCATGTAAATATCATGCACTAAATCGTAAAAAACGTACATTGCCAAAGAGCATTTATTCGTAGCACTTATAAATGATCGCAATCTCATTGGTACATTACCGTATCCGGATCCGTATTCAAAGTTTGTATGCAAACCGCATGGAGCTGACAATCATGCGATTGTTTACACCACTTTTAAAAATAGAAACATAGTTTTGGCGGGAATTTCGACAGTACCGACAGAGCTTAATTTTTTTTGTTTAATTATGGCTTCGCATTATTATGCATTTCGCCAACATGTATATAACATATGTCATATCTTCAAGTCTTCGGTGTCGCCGATTTCAAAATCTTGTAAGAATTTTGGTGTCAATTCTTTCCAGTACGATGTCTTTTCTCCAAGTGGAACGAACAACAAGGTCGAACAATACCCGTCAAAAATCACCTAAATTCACATAATTCAATGTCTCCATACACTGTTCATCACCGTCAATGTTTATTGCATAAATCCACACCACTTTTATACAAAAAACGCAACTTTAAACTAGTTTATGGATTAATTTAAATAAGAGATGTAACACACTGGGAGAATTACCGCCAAACCTCAACTTAGTTATTTTAATTATGCCGGCTCCAGGCCTTCAAAAGTAAACACGACTGCGCTCATCACCCTGAGACATGTTTAGTCTCATAATGTAATTTCACTGGCTTCAATGAAACCGGACACAACAGTGTTTACACACTGTTGCTTGGCGGCAGAAGTAGACAAAGTATTGGTACCAACCCAGACGGCCTCTCGCATACTAGGGACCTACCACCTTGTAAATAGTATAATTGTATAATACATATTCTGTGGCTGCAGCACGTTTCCAAACATATTGACCTCGGTATAACAGACTGACCGACGTCGCATCGCATACTCGTGTCTTAAATTTAGTTATATACCTAGGGAACCCTAAATAAAAAAATAAAAAAACACGCCTTTATAGAAAATCCAACTAAAAAATAAAATAGTTTAAAATATTTTATTGTAATAAAGCGTGCGGTGCTTTTTTAAGATATTATCAAAATGATAATTAAATTAAAATTAAATTAATTCATAAATCGCGAAATATGACAAAATGTGAATGTTTGCGTAATGAGATGTAAGTACATAGGTAATAATTAATTGAATTGTCATCGGTCCTTGATAAGTATGCCAAATTTCGAGTTAATCCGACGTTTTGAAGGGGGTCAAAATCATGTTCAAAGTTTCCGTTACATACATACATACATACATACATACATACATACATACATACATACATACGTATGAAGCTAATAAAAGCGTTAAAACGTAGCGTAAAAATTGTACAATTATCCCAGTCCATGTTCTTAGATGTCTCGTAAATCTTCGTGCATGTTCGTGAGTGCTCGTGCGTCGTAAAGAAGGCGTGCGCCGAATGCCTCGTGTTCAGAATCATACTGATGCGAATTGTTCCAAGAAAGGGCCCCTGACACAGTGCAGTGATAACAGTAACGCAACCTGGAACGTACGCGTAGCGACATTGAACACTTAGTTCAAGGTGATAGCTGCATAACCGCCTTCGTTTGCGAGAAACCGTCTGGGAAGGTACCACCGTTTGTCTATTTCTGCCGCCATTTAGCAGTGTGTAAGCACTGTTGTGTTCTGAAGGACATTTAGGCCAGTGAAATGACTGGGCATTATGAGACTTAACACATGTCTCGGAATGACGAGTGCAGTTTGGTGCCATGCAGTGTTCTGTAATACAGAGTTCTGTGTGATGTTGCTTCTGTTTATGGGCAAGCGTTACGTTTAACATCAGGTGAGCGAGGTCGCTCACGAGCAGGTGCTCGTCTCGTCATTCAAGCATTAAAAAAAAAGTCAAAATAGTTTTTTTTATGGCATAGGTTGGCAAACGAGCAAGTGGGTCACCTGATGGTAAGTGATCTCCACCGCCCATGTACGCCCACAATACCAAAAAAATCATGGGTGCGCTCCCACCCTTAAGGGAAAAGGATAATTAAGGAATTGGGAAGGAGAGGGAGTTTGGGCCTCCGGATATCTCACTCACCGTACGAAACGCAGAAGCAAGCTGCTACTTTACGCCGGTTTTCTGTGAGACAGTGGTAATGACCCGGACGAGCCGGCCCATTCATGCTGTAGACAAAAGTGTCTACAGCGTGGCTGTACCACTTATAATAATAATAATATTTTCTACAAATGATTCTTTGAACTGAGACTTACTTACGATGCCAGTACAGCGGAAAATAATAATTATCAATTCCGGAATTAACAAATTAAGCCTAACTGTTACTAATTAAATTATTTTTAAATAGCATAAACCCCGCTTCCATTTTACGTCAATGCACCCAATTAATTTAGTTACCTTTCGGTCAATGAACTTTAATTTAATTACTTTTCGATACGACATTAATTATAATACAATTGTCTTACTGAACTTTATAAATACTACGTCGACAGTCCGAGGCGACGTAAGAGCGTGCGCAGAATGCGTATCGTGGCCTATTGCCCGCGGGTGCGACAGAGACAACCATATACAGAGTTACGTAGGTGTGAAAGAGATGGAAATGCGTCCCTCCTTGCGGATTTGACATGCGATTTTTATGTTTGCGGTAAGGAGATTCTTGCAAATAAGATCGTTACATGATTTGTTCCACTTGATATTGAGGTAGCTGGTGTCGTAATTTTATTTTGCAGTTCATTTACACGATTATCAACCTTATGTATATAAGCAATACGGCAAAAACTAATGCATCGTATAGTTTGGTAAGATTTGACATCCTGTTTGGTAACAAAGGCCAATGCTGCCAAGTTACAACTTTTATCTGTTGTGTGTTTTTTTTTTATATATTTAATTATGCTGTTTTATTTATTCGATTAATATGCAATAGTCTCACGCCAAAAATAGGACAACTCCATTGATTTCCTATGAATACAGTTCAGTTACGAATTACTTTACTTATATAGTACTTAATCAATACATTTGACGCTCCATTAAAGTCCTATAACTATACATTATTCTCTGTACAATTATAAAACAAGTTTCACGCCTTTATCCAATATACTTGTATCCACGTTTCAACGATCTTCACTCCGTTTCATGGTGTGATAGGGTGCGAGCCCTTCGCCATATAATCCTAATCCTATTATTTTATTACTATTATAAATTTGAAAGTCTAGATGTTTGTGAGTTTGTAAATTTGGATTAGTCAATCACGCCTTAGCAATTGAACGATTTTGAATGACCCTACACACGTAGAGCTTAACCTGAATTAGGACACAGGTTAATTTTTATCCCAGAAAAGGTTATTCACGCGGGCGGAGCCGCGTGTAAAAGTTAGTATGCTATAAGTAGTTATCAGCTTTTTTCACCAATAAGGCTCGACTTCTAATCATCATTTAATATCTTTCAGTAGTTATATTACTACGCCCGGCCCGGCGACTGATATGTTTATATCGATATTTAAGATTTATTGATATTTAGGTGCACTGACAAATATCAATTTAATCTTGATATTATCCTACTTTATTAGTACTTCTATATACTCCCTACAATATAACTTTCATCGCTTAACTATTTCTTCCATTTTAAGTAGGTATAGCATAATTTTCTCAATATAAAGTCTAATTTTGGGTCAAGCCCCACCCAAACCAAACTCCTGGATTCGCTACTGGGTCTGAGACATTTTATCTATAAGCGTATTTATTTATAACGCAATCAATAATTGATAACGTCACACAGGGTAATTTTGTTGCAAATCTCTGACCTTCAGACCTGTGCTTTTTCTTAAAAAAAGATTGTTTACCTAATTAGTATTTTTTGTAATACGTACATGGCAACACCGAAACTAGCGATCAGTCTGTGGCAAACATTAGGATATGGTGCGTGTTTTTGTTTGTGAACATAAATATTATTTACGTTTTAATAAACTTTGTTTTGTGATTCGTGTTGAGTGATGTGTATTCTGTTATTTATGATGGCAGGTGCGTACAACAGAGTTTTTAAAGTCTTTAATAACTACATTAAGGTCGCTATAATGAGTGTGTTGCAAAACGGATTCTTTATCCCATTAATGTTTGTGTTTGATTTTATGACGTAGCTCTAGTTATCTGCGTAAAATCTCTTGTTTTTTTATACGGACCTATGTCCGATAGAGACGCAAAATTTTAGTTTTTTTTTAATGTGGAGCATCTCCCACATGGTTCTTCTTATTATAAGTTTTAATAAAATTTATTTAAAAAAAATTATAATTACCGCGGTATTTTAAAGCAATTTTTTTAAGGGCTGGATTAGCTTTATTTTATTATAGTACATAGCTAGATACATACTTACTACATCGAATTACTAGCTACCAACGCTGAACTTGTTATATTATTACTAATAATCAAAAACCTAATTATTTATTTATTTTTGATAAAAATCATTAATATTGTTTACTTATTTTTAATATGCACTATTTTATTTTTATGACTGTAACCCCATCTATTGAATAAGTAAGGTACCATTATGGTACCTAGTACCTACAGCTACTTAGTAACTATTATAAATTTATTGGAACGGATTACAATAATAATTAACAAATTAATTTGGTTAAATATAGATTTTAAATGAACGAAATGCTTAGTATGCGCGGGATAACGATAGACTCGCCCCCTGTCACATCAAGGGACAGAAATAAGCTTGACGAAATGTGAGTGTACTGTTACGCCTCTGTTTACCCCTTCGGGTATTACAGGCGTGAGTGCGTATGTATATTTATGTAAATTATTTTTTAATATCAGAATTCTTTTTTGTGTTTTGTAATTTAACGCTATGTTGATATTCTAAAAATACATTGAAATTAAAATAATTAAGTTTAATGATAGTGGTTTTTAATAAGCCGTATCTGCTATGAATATACTGATCAGTCGCTTTTCTGTGAGACAGTGGTAACGACTCGGTCGAGCTGGTCCATTGATTCTTTAGACAAAACTCTCAGCGTAAAAAACTGCCCTTCTTCGCAGTGGGGTCGGCGTAACATGTTTTAACACATGTTACAGAATAATAATAATAATAATAATATAATTATATATATACAGACAGCCTCCGTGGCGCAGCGGGCGAGTAGCCGGCTGCGAAGCGAGAGGCCGTGGGTTAGATTCCCGCACCGAGACAAATGTTTGTGTGATCCAGAAATATTTGTTTCGGGTCTGTGTGTTGTGGGTTGGCAAGTCCCTCGTAGTTGCTGATACCCACGATACAGGTTAACCTAGTGTGGGGTCAGGACTATGTGTATGACTGTTGGGTGTATTTATTTATTTATAATTTGGCTTGTAGTGTTTACGACCGGCCGCCTGTCTGACGTCGACCTTGGAGAGTCTCTACATGAGACTATCCCGCCCAGTGCCTACACACCCGCCACTGTAACTCCTGTGCACCAGGATCGACAGTGGCACGCATTTTTGTTGACACCGAGCAGTGAAGCTCGGCGAATCTTTGGAAATGATAAATTGTCTTTGTCCCGCAACGAAATTAATCAAATAGAAAGTTAAGGAGGAGTTGGAAATATTAATTGTCCACTTCCCTCCATATCAAAGCGGTAGACAAAATAATGAACTAAGGAGGCATTAACCTCAGGCACAAGGACATTTACAACTGGAGAAGCCAGATGTAAAGCACTACGGATGTCATTAAGTGGGTCCTATGACGGGAGCTGTTAAACTTGATTCCAAAATAGGTATAACAAAAACGCCGGAAAGCACGGCATTTCTTCCTAGTCTCCACAAGATCCATATAGTATACAACTCATATGTTATTTGCATACTGTCTTACATAATGTTGCGCTCTTGTTGCCAGAGTCGGAGTGTCTCGGGATAAATGTACAGTATAAGCTATTAAGTTTGATTTGTCATACCGACCCGTGACAGATGAACAAGCAGTTCTGAGAAGCGCGGCCGGCTCCCTGAACTCAAGTAAACGCGGTCAATTCATTAGCTACAATCGTTAATAAGGTGGCAGGTCCCTCGTATGCGAGAGGCCGTCTGGGTTGGTACCACCGTCTATTTCTGCCGCCACGCCAAGCAGCAGTGTAAGCACTGAACATTGAAGCCACGCTAGACTAGCCATATCTAGGAAAATAGTGATTTCTTATGTTTACGCGAATATTACACATTGAAATAAAACTAGTTTATACGGATTTTATCGCGGTTTAATTTTGATGAGATGGTAATATTGAGTTACTGTCAATTGACCGCAACTAAGTGGTACAATTTCTATATACCGCGCAGCTTGTCTAGTAGTATACATTAAAGTGTTTGTAAAATCCGCATAAACTAGTTTTATTTAAATATTTTTCTGCATCAATTGTACATATAACGCCTGCCAATTTTTTCTTTCTTTCTTACGTTCTGGCACAGACACTTGTGACAGAAGTACTCTTGTGGTTTCCTTAGGACGTGACCAAACCTAATGTTAGCTTCTATTACTTTATCTTGCACAGGTGAGGCGTATTGTCAGTTATTTATCATATTTCAAAGGTAGAGGGTAAACTCTATAATTAATGTCAACCTCTTTGGGCGTAAACAAGTAAAATGGAGGGGAAGAAGGTATAAAAGTGTATGTTACGGCAGCTAGGGAGTTCTTGTTCAGCAAACTAAGTGTATGTTATCGGCAGCGAGGGAGTTCTTGTTCAGCAGTCTAAGTGTATGTTATCGGCGGCGAGGGAGTTCTTGTTCAGCAGACTAAGTGTATGTTATCGGCAGCGAGGGAGTTCTTGTTCAGCAGACTAAGTGTATGTTATCGGCAGCGAGGGAGTTCTTGTTCAGCAGTCTAAGTTAATTAAGGTCGTAATACTGTACGTTTGTATTAAAAGCAGTGTTGATGAACAATTGTGAGAATATTATCGAATATATATAAAAGAATATTATATCGGGCAACCTGTTTTATGTAATAGCTCTGGGCTATTCTTATACTAAGCAGTGTTTCTGTAATTAGAATCATGATGGTGCCAGTATTAGCGTATTAACCATTGAAAGGTAACTAATCGACTGTTACTAACAAGCTTCCTCAACTCTTACGGTTAAATAATCATTTCTTTGTGTTTCAACTATTCGGGACTCCCAGTTCAATATAGTTCGTTATAACCGAAGATAAAAAGGAGGTTCTGGATGTTTTTTGTATGTTCACGCAATTCAAAAAACTTTTTAACAGAAAATAAAACAAATTTTGAAAGTCCAATAATAAGCGACTCAAAAAAGTTTAATCTCATTTTTAGGTTTGTTTTCGTTTTAATTTTTTCCTTACATGACTTACAACTCATCTATTTAACTTGCTAAAGCAGATCTGAACTTGTTTTTTAAACTAATTTTCCGCGTCGATGATCGAATATTTGAATATAAAATGTAACGGTATAGTCAAGCTTGATAACTGTCCCAATATTTAGTCAACTGGTTACCATTGTTCTCAGAATACAACATTGTGTTGTTTGTTCATATACATATAGGATTTAAAAGATCACTCGGTCGCAAAGACTTTAATGTATACTGCTAGACAAGCTGCGCGGTACATAGAAATTGTACCACTAAGTTGCGGTCAATTGACCGTAACTCAATATAAACATCTCGCTTACTCTCAATCAAAACCCTATTGCGCACCCTGTTTGTGAGCTGTCAAATTCCCACGTTATGTGACACAATTTTACTTCTAAAGTCTAAACAGCCCGTCTAGTAGTATACATTAAAGTGTTTGCTCGGTCGCGACTTATAGGATAGTTGACTTTATTCTTTATTATTTAAAGTTACGTTATCAAAAACCTATTGCAGAAAGAATTTCGTAATTCCCTTCAAAAATAAATTAATACACGTCCAACAGTCACACACATAGTCCTGACCCCACACTAGGTTAACCTGTATCGTGTGTGTCAGGAACTACGAGGGACTTACCAATCCACTACACACAGACACGAAACAAATATTGTGGATCACACAAACATCTGTCGCGGTGTGGGAATCGAACCCAAAGCCTCTCGCTTTGCAGCCAGCTACTCGTCCACTGCGTCACAGAGGCTGTCAAGTTAGAAGCCATGTCAACCGTGCTAAAGGGCCATTACAGTGCACGCGTGCGAGCGAGATAGTGAGATATCATACATACGCACTCACGCCTGTAAACCCCGAAGAGATAGATGGGAGATGATAGACTGCCTCGGTGGCGCAGTTGTAATGCGTACGCGTTACGATTGAGGCCAACGCTGAGGTCTCGGGTACGATCCCCGGGTCGGGTAAAGTGGTATTTCTAGTGGTTTTTCTATTACGAAATGCTCAGTATCAGCCCGGAGTCTGGAATTTGTGCCCGGTATGGCGATAGGCTCGCCCCCTATCACATAAGGGACGGAGATACGCTTGGCAAAATGTGGGTGTACTGGTTACCCAACTACCTACTACCTACCCCTTCGGGAATTTCAGGCGTGAGTTCATAGATAGATGGGACCCTGGAGACGGTTAGAAAATAACATAAAGTTTAACAAAACTTAGAAACCGACTTAAATTTTTAATGGTTGTTACAGCAATAGCATGTAAATTCCAATACAATAACACAATCGCGACGAGTGTACTGTTGTCCGTTGAGGAGTTTCATTTTTTTACTCCGTACTCCGTCATCAGATCTGAACGAAATTTATACGGGACTACATCGCAACTAAACTCTATCGAGTGTTTTTTTTCCACAAAATCGGTCCACAATTGGCGGAGAAATCGATGTACATACATAAAAAAAGACAAAATAAATTTGATTAAAACGCTCCGAATTCAGAACGTCATCCTTTTTTAAGTCGGTTAAAAAGGCTGTTCACGCGGGCGAGGCCGCGAACAAAAGCTAGTGCAAAGATAATAAACGAGTCGAATTGAGACGCACCTCCCTTTTTTGTCGTCGTTTAAAAAGCCAGCCTTTCCAATAAATATTACACGCGATCAGTCAGCGAGTTGTGCAATTTGTTTTGCAACTAGTTGGCGCCCACCACACACTGCACAACGCTGATCATTTGATACGAGAATGGATCGTAGTAAATGTTAATGCTGGGGATTTACCATACATTCATTATCATATAATATTCGACAACGCCATGTGTAATATCAGAATTCAGATCATTAATATTAAGGGAATGGGAAGGGGAGGGGGTTCGGGCCTCCGGATATCTCACTGACGTCACTTTAGGCTTTTGTGTTATTAGCTTGAATGACGAGACGAGCAGGTCACTCGCCTGATGGTAAATGTCACACCTGTCCATAAACAGAAGCAATACAATTTTTTATGGGTCACTTGGTGGTTAGTGGTTTCCACCGCCCACAATTTCTACTATATTACCATAATGTTAATGTTTAAATGTTTGTAAATTTTGGTGTCAAACATAAGTTCACGCCTAGGTCCCCGAATTGGTAAACAGAGGTGTAACTGTACACCCACATTTCGCCGAGCGCATCTCCGTCCCATGATGTAATAGGGGGCGAGCCTATCGTCGAGCACAATTCCAGACTCCGGGCTGATACTGAGCATTTCGTGATAGAAAAACCCAATAATAAAGTGTATACATATATTCTAGTAATACACGTTTATCTAGTTTGCATTAAGCATACTAATATAGTTTTCTGTCGAACAAGTTTGGATATTATAATGTGTTGTAAATCCCCAATCGACACGCGCATACGGACGCGACGCGGTCAGGTCATCGCGTGGGCGTACATATCATTTTAAATACAAACATATTACAAGTTGCGAAATTTTGCCGTAATGGAAAAACTATCATGTGTTTTAATAATAATACACCCATCAGTCACACACATAGTCCTGACCCCACACTAGGTAAACCTGTGTCGTGGGTATCAGCAACTACGAGGGACTTGCGGTCCCACAACACCCAGACCCGAGACCAATATTTGTGGTTCACACAAACATTTGTCTCGGTGTGGGAATCGAACCCACGGCCTCTCGCTTCGCAGCCGACTACTCGCCCGCTGCGCCACGGAGCTGTCTGTTTTGATTTGATGCATCGTTGTGATTTGAAAATCGATGAAAAAGCGACAGTGAAAAGAGACAGACATATAAATTCATAAGATTTAACGTGGGAGAAAATTAGATAGGAAGCATTATACAGTTGTGCTGTGCGCGCATGCGTAGTACAAAGCATGAGAAACACAGGACACAGGCACCGACTCTAAAGAGACCTATAGAAATTGTTATTTTTGACTTTTCAGTGTTTTTATTTTGAAGTCAGGTTCTAGGTATTGAAATAAAATGAAATGAAATAGATTTATTAATCATATCAAGTAATGTATACATAACATACATAGTATCATCAAAATACACCGAGCAACTATACATTTTACAATATTATTAATATGGAATAGTCCAGAATTGTAAATTAATATTATTATTTTATTTTTTCATCTTTTTTATAAGTCGATATGGACCATAGGCATTACCGAAACGGCACGTGTTTTAAAACCACCACCGGATCCAAAACGACGCAGCCTGAGAAGATCCGGCGAAACAAACTCAGTGGGCTTAGTTTAATTGTTAAAACTTATTTTATAATGTAACGTATAACCTAAGACCTCGAACTGAATGCAATGTTGTGGTAATCTCAAGGCAATGTGACTATAATATGTAAATAAACAAGGCTTGGCTTCATTTACATTCTTACGAGTATATTGGAACGCATGAGCAGATTCATAAATTTAATCGAAAAAATTTGGTGCTTAATTTGACACGTGAAATATAAGATGGAAAATAATCTTTTTTTTATAGTGTAGGTCGGCAAATGAGCCACTGGGTCACCTGATGGTAAGTGATCTCCACCGCCCATGTACGCTCACAACCAAAAGGATCATGGGCCCGTTGCCGACCTTAAATTACCTTAATTAAGCGATTGGGAAGGGGAGGGGATTTGGGCCTCCGCATATCTCACTCACCATACGAAACGTAGCAGCAAGCTGTTTCAATGAGACAGTGGTAACGGCCCGGACGAGCCGGAATTTGTGAATTTGGATGTTTGTTAGTCAATCACCCATTAACAGTTGAATGGTTTTGTATGTAATTTGGCACAAATGCGGAACATGACCTGGATTAGGGTATAGGCTACATTTGATCCCTATATTATTTTCCAATCAACTGCCTCGGTGGCGCAGTTGTTATGCGTAAGCGGTACGACTGCTGTGTTGAGCCGTCAAGTTCGATCCCCGAGTCGGGTAAAAGGTTAATTAGGGTTTTTCTATTACGAAATGCTCAATATCATCCTGAAGTCTGGAATTGTGCCCGGTATGGTTATAGGCTCGTCTATCACATCATGTGACGGAAATAAGCTCCGTGTAATGTGGGTGTCCTGGATACACTTCGCCTACCCCTTCGGGGATTACAGGCGTGAGTGCGTATGTCTGTATTTTCCATTCAAAATACATGATTTTCTTAGAAATGCGTTTTCCAAGACACAAATGCGATGTTGATAAACATACATAAATACGCACTCACGCCTGTAATCCCCGAAGGGGTAGGCAGAGGTGTAACCAGTACACCCACATTTCGCCGAGCGTGTTTCCGTCCCATATAGTGATAGGCGAGCCTATCGCCATACCGGGCACGAATTCCAGACTCCGGGCTGAGCATATCGTAATAGAAAAACCCAATACCACTTTACCCGACCCGGGGATCGAACCCGAGACCTCAGCGTTAGCTCAATCGTAACGCGTACGCATTACAACTGCGCCACCGAGGCAGTTGATAAACATATTGTAAATATTGATGTTGTTTATCACATACCGTCGCTCCGCTAACAATAACTCGAAAATTGGCACGTGATAGTGTCATTGGATAAATTGTTTTTGCCGCGTATCTCTCTATTCTAAAAAAAAGTAACTGGCGCCGCCGCCGCCGCTGTCAAAAGCTTGTCACGCTATCTCCTCCGAAACCGCTGGGGGAATGGGGTCGAGACTGATACCAATCGATGCAGAATAATGTGGGGAAGAAAGTAACATATGTCTCATATTCGTCGGACTTTAAGTTTTTTTTATTTATTTTATGTTTTGTGGAGAAATGGGTAGAGCCCCTAGTCCAATAAATTTACACAAAAAAATTAATTAACCATACAAAACCCAACACCTTAATGTATACTGCTAGACGGGCTGTTTAGAAGTAAAGTTGCGTCACAAAACGCAAGAGTTTGACAGCTCACAAACAGAGAGTGGTATAGGGGTTCTAGTTGAGAGTAAGCGAGATGGTAATATTGAGTTACGGTCAATTGACTTGTCTAGTAGTTAAAGTTTTTGTACAAAGCACGATATTCAAATAGTTCTGTCACCGTGCAATTCATTGTTCATAAAAAATATTCAGTTTTATGTCTCTCCTGAATAATAATAATAATACTAGCCCTGTATTATACACGTCCCACTGCTGGGCACGGGCCTCCTCTACTGAATGAGAGGGGTCAGGCATTAGTCTACCACGCTGACCTAATGCGGGTTGGCAGACTTCACATCAGGTATTTCGGTTTCCTCACAATGTTTCCTTCACCGTTAAAGCAAGTGATAATTAACAATTAATACACACATAACTTAGAAAAGTCAGAGGTGTACGCACTTGGGGCTGGTTTGGAACCTGCGACTTTTGTCTCGACAGTCCATACCACTCTCCGCTGAGCTATCACTGCTGTCAAGCTGTCTCCTGAATGCTAAGCGAATTTAACTAGCGCGGTATTGTTAGCTAAGCGACGACGTGTTGATGTGACGTCTTTCTGTGTACCTGACTGGTGTCAAGGTGTCTGTAGAGGTCACACAAACTCACAAACATGTTTGATAAAAATAACATACCGCGAGATT
Source organism: Mimas tiliae (assembly GCA_905332985.1). Taxonomy (NCBI): domain Eukaryota; kingdom Metazoa; phylum Arthropoda; class Insecta; order Lepidoptera; family Sphingidae; genus Mimas; species Mimas tiliae. Next base: position 99,115 of record HG995266.1, on the reverse strand, counting down.
GGTTAATACGTTTTATTTGAACAGCCTCCGTGGCGCAGTGGGCGAGTAGCCGGCTGCGAAGCGTGAGGCGGTGGATTCCCTTCCCGCACCTAGACAAATGTTTGTGTGATCCACAAATATTTGTCTCGGGTCTGGGTGTTGTGGGTTGGCAAGCCCCTCGTAGTTCCTGATACCCACGATACAGGTTTACCTAGTGTGGGGTCAGGACTATGTGTGTGACTGTTGGGTGTATTTTTTTATTTTATATTAGAAAACAGAAAAAAAAACAAAACACATTTGTTATAGCCTAAGCCGGCAAACGGGCTAGTAGGTCACCTGATGGTAAGCGATCTCCACCGCCCACAATACCAAAAAAATTATGGGCGCGTTGCCGAGCTTAAATAAAAGGGATAATTAAGCAATTGAGAAGGGATGGGGAATTGGGCCTCCGGATATCTGACTCACCATACGAAACGCAGCAGCAAGCTGCTACTTTACGTCGGTTTTCTGTGAGACAGTGGTAACGACCCGGACGAGCCGACCCATACATGCTGTAGACAAAAGTGTCTACAGTCATAAAATTTATTTTCTCTTTTTTTAAGCATCGGCCGGCATTTTATCATAGAGAAATATATTCACGCGGGCGGAGGTGCAGGAAACAACTAGTCAGTCATGATATATCCTTTTTGAAGTCGGTTAAAAAATCCCAGAATAACGATGAATGTTAGACACGAGTCACGACGCTCTATTAAGTTGAATGCGGTACGTTCATATCTCGCTCGTAATATTTATCTACCGGTATTTATACTAACGTTACAGTTCACACACTGTGTTGATGTGTAATAGGTTTTTAACCGTCTTAAATAAACAGGTTCTGTGTTTAATTAACAAAAACAAAACAGACGAAAATAGGTATAAATAAAAATAATTTAAGAAAACTATTTCATGGGACGAATATTGAAATAAATAACAGAGGGTTTTAAGTTGACTATTATTTATTGAGCACTCTGAATGAACTGAATGTTTGAGTGGTAGAGCCCCGCTGTAGACACTTGTGTTTACAACATGAATGGGCCGGCTTGTCCAGGTCTTTCACTGTCCACAGAAAACCCACGTAAAGTACCAGCTTACTACTGCTACTATATACTATGAGTAAGATATCCGCAGCCCAAACCCTCTCCCTTTCACAATCCCTTAATTATCCCTTTCCGTTAAGGTCGGCAACGCGCCCATAATTCTTTTGGAATTGTGGGCGGTGGAGACCACTTACCATCAAGTGACTCATAAAAAAAAATGGTATTGCTTCTGTTTATGGACAGGTGTGATATTTACCATCAGGCGAGTGACCTGCTCGTCTCGTCAGTCAAGCTAATAACACAAAAGCCTAAAGTGATGTAGTCGTATTAAATGTTTTTATTATTTAATGTACATGAGACGCCAAACTGGCTGCCAGATTAATTAACTCTAACCAGTAACTAAACAGCTTGTGTTCCATCAAAATTGACTAGTTTTTGCATGGTCCGATGGTACAAAAAAAATGGGTTCAAACACCTCTTATTAGACCTTTGTGAATGACATAATCAAACATAGCGCCCAGTGTTTGGAAATAGCCGAGCCGCTATGTATTAAATATTTAATAAAAAATAAATACATACATACATAAAGTCACGCTGTTATCCCCACACTGGTAGGCAGAGGTGTAACCAGTACACCTACATTTCGCCGAGCTTATTGCTGTCTCATGATGTGATAGGGGGCAGCCTATCGCCATACCGGGCACAATAGGGTAATTGACTAGATTTTTTTTATTATTTAAATCAATTAGTCACATTACTCAAAATCTATTGCAGAATGAATTTTATAAATCGGACCAAATATAAATAAGTAAGAAGCCATTACAATCCTGTAGAAGGGGTAATTGTCAAATGACAGACGACGCAAACTTTGACGTCACTGTGTAAAATGTTCATTATGGTGCACGCGTGCAAGCGAGATAGTGAGATATCCCTACTACGCACCCACTTTTCCTCATACCAACATTTAAAGTCATAACTGCGGGCACATTTCTGAACCAATTTTGATTGTGTTTTAATAAAAGGGTTTCTTTTGCGTCTCATTTTCTGTTGCTTATAAAATAATGTATAATATTCAATATAGGAAACTACCCTATTCCAGACTCCGGGCTGATACTGAGTATTTCGTAGTAGAAAAACCCAATATCACTGTTACCCGACCCGGGGATCGAAACCGAGACCTCAGCGTCCCCACATAGTACCAAATCTGATTGCATTGTGAGAACATAAATCAAATATTTTCTTTTTATCGAATGAGTAAAAACACACAATAGTTTCATCGTGGTAGAGCCACGCTGTAGACACTTGTCTACAGCGTGAATGGGCCGGCTCGTCCGGGTCATTACCACTGTCTCACAGAATACCGGCGTAAAGTAGCAGCTTGCTGCTGCGTTTCATACGGTAAGTGAGATATGCGGAGGCCCAAACCCCCTCCCCTTCCCAATCCCTTAATTATGCCTTTCCTTTAAGATCGGCAACGCACCCATAATTCTTTTGGTATTTTGGGCATACATGGGCGGTGGAGATCACTTACCATTAGGTGACCCACTTGCTCGTTTGCCGGCCTATGCCATAAAAAAAGAGTAACATTTCGATATTCAACTTGTAACTTTGGACAGTACTAAATGATAAACAGCTAAGCTTTTGTGGTACTCTAGTTCTTATTCTTGTTCACGCACTTCACTTAATTTATAGGGATGTGATCGATCTTATCGATCATTATAAACAAGTGATTAAAATGTTTATTTGTTTGATAAGATCTGTTACATCAACGCTCACTGTCAGGTGTATGTGACGAGCATTAAATATGACCACACCTTTCTGTAACACGATGTATTATGTTATTTAGGGATTGTACTGATACTGAAAACTTCCTCACAAACCTAATAAAATTAACGAAGTTTGACGTCATCACGTTTTCACCGAACCGTTCATAAACAAGACGGTTCATTAGTTTGTTTATCAGATCACTTGAACATGGTTTATTGATGTATTATATGTTCCCGTGGGGTACGGAGTAGGTACTAACTGATGCACACGGGTGAATCATGATTTGTAATACGGTAGTTTCCTATATTGAATTTTATACATTATGTTATACGCAAAAGAAACCCTTTTATTAAAACACAATTAAAATTGGTTCAGAATTGTGCCCGCAGTTATGACTTTAAATGTTGGTATGAGGAAAAGTGGGTGCGTAGTATGGATAGCTCACTGTCTCGCTTGCACCCGTGCACCGTAATGAACATTTTACACAGTGACGTCAAAGTTTGCGTCGTCTGTCATTTGACACTTACCCCTTCTACAGGATTTGAATGGCTTCTAACTTATTTATTCTTGGTCCGATTTATAAAATTCTTTCTGCAATAGATTTTGAGTAACGTAACTTATTGATTTAAACAATAAAAAAAATCTAGTCAACTACCCTGTTCACGGATTGAGGTCGAGAAGCTGACAGAAGAAATTACCGACTCACCGAGTAGTGTTTGAGTAGGACACGATTTATAAATGAGTTTTTTTATAGACCGACAAACGAGCTTGTGGGTCACCTGATGGTAAGTCTCCACCGCCCATGTACGCCCACAATACCAAAAGAATCATGCGCGTGTTGCCGATCTTAAATGGAAATTGGGAAAGGGGAGGGATTTGGGACTCCGGATATCTCACTCACTGTACGAAACGCAGCAGCAAGCTGCTACTTTGCGTCGGTTTTCTGTGAGACAGTGGTAACGACCCGACAAATTGTCTACAGCATGGCTCCACCACTCAAAAAGTTTGTAAGAGTAGAGTTTTTTGTACTGAGCCAGTACAAGGTCCCACTTCAAATGAGGCGTGACGTCTTGAAGCTCACTCGCTCGTTCTCACTCTTTCACGCGCACAGCCCGGGCCATGGGATTAGTAAAAGAGTGATGCGACTTAAAATGTGAAGTAGTACATGTAAAAATTTGAGACGCTCTTACATTGGAATCTTGCATACTTACATAAATAAAAGCAAATCAATCATTTAAATTAATAACAAATATTATACCTTTATCTTTAATATTATTTCCATAAAAAACTATAATATGTTCTGTATTTTTGTATCTAAATTGTAGCTACCCTGCCTAAGACGACTGACGGAGGTGGAAGCTGAACAGATCGCGGCTGTGTGTAGCGATCGCAGAACGCGGGATCGCGTCTGTCGGTGGAAATCTTAACTGCGCCATTATCAATATTTACGCGAAGTTAAATAAAATTATGATATCTATATTAATTTTTACACAAAATGTTTTAACATATTTACCGGGAAATTATCTAAAGTAAACTAAAATAGTCAAGCGTATAGGTTCAAGGTCACGTCTCTCATTCAATTATAATACTTATCACATCGTAAATATGGTTTATAATTGTGTAAAGTACTATAGTCATATATAGATACGTTACGAATTCTATTATGAAACTTATTTCACAGTAAACACGATTTATAATCATAAAACACATGGCGTGGTATATGATATGCTAACAGTATGCAAAATAAATTCTGCCAATGTTTTGCGAAGTCAACTTTTGTCGATAACGTAAGCTCGTGACTGTAACACCGAAGAGGTTGGCAGAGTTGCAACATTCGATGTTCGTCATATCACAAATTCCAATTCCAAGCAACTCATATTTCGTATCAAAAAATTAACCCAAATTGAATGCTCGAGATTTGAGTCTAGGGTCTGACGGTTTCTCATCCGTGTATGCTGCTACTAGACATATGTGACTGTGGTCATGATGATCTAGTAATAAGGTAACATTAATAATTATTTAAAATGTAACTGCCGCCACCGACTGCCTCGGTGAGGTCTCGGGTTCGATCCCCGGGTTGGGTAAAGTGATATTGGGTTTTACTATTATGAAATGCTCCGATCCCCGGGTCGGGTAAAGTGATATTGGATTTTTCTATTATGAAATGCTCAGTATCAGCCTGGAATCTAGAATTGTGCCTGGTATAGCGATAGGCTCGCCCCCTATCACATCATGGGACGAAGATACGCTCGGCGAAATTGGGTGTACTAGTTACACCTCTGCCTACTCCTTTGGGGATTATAGGCGTGAGTGCGTATGTAAAAATATTTAAATAACAATTTGTGTATATTTTTATTATTATTGCATGAATAACAACTCCAATTTTATGACTCGATTTTATGTCGTTTTAAATCACCTGTTAGAAAGTTATTTTGGATTCAAATATCTAGAAGATTGTATCGGTGGCGCAGTTGTAATGCGTACGCGGTACGACTTCTATGCTGAGGTTTCGGGTTTGATCCCGGGGAAAAATTATATTGGATTTTTCTATCTCGAAATGCTCAGTACCAGCCTGGAGTCTGGAATTTTGCCTGGTTTGTTTTTTATTCTAGCATAGGCCGGCAAACGAGCAAGTGGGTCACCTGAATGTAAGTGATCTACACTGCCCATGTACGCCCAAAATACCAAAAAAAATATGGGTGCGTTGCCGATCTTAAAGTAAAGGGATAATTAAAGACTTGGTAAGGCGAGGGGGGTTAGGGCCTCCGGATATCTCACTCACCGTACGAAATGCAGCAGCAAACTGCTACTTAACGTCAGTTTTCTGTGAGACAGTGGTAACGACCCGGACGAGCCGGCCCATTCATGCTGTAGACAAAAGTGTCTATAGCGTGGCTCTACCACTAATATGGTATGGCGATAAGCTCGTCCCCTATCACATCATTCGATTGAAATAAGCGCGGCGAAATGTCGGTGTACTGGATACATATCTGGCTAAGCTATCATGGATTACAAGCGTGAGTGCGTATGTATGTATGCATTGTCAAATCACACCCAAAATATTTTAATACACATGCAGAAGTAGTACAAACAAATTCAACTGTAAGAAATAGATTTAAATTATATTTTCCACAATGTAGGTTAGAATTATTTAAAAGAAATGTATTTGTCAACGCCATTACAGTATACAATAAACTACCAAATGCATTTAAAGATTTACCTATTGCTATATTTAAAAGAAAAATAACGCTATGGCTAGCTGAAAACTGTTTTTACAAACTAAAAGATTTTATTAAGTAAGTAAAGTGATGACAAATTTTAATAATTAATCATTGTAATTGACATTTAATATAATTAATATTTGCACACCATTTAAATATGGTAGAATGTATAAGGGCCACTTATATTATATCTAAGACCATACATACTGTACACCTACATTCTTGCATATAAATTATTTGATTTGATTTGATTTGATTGAAATAAAACAAGTTTATACGGATTTCATCGCGGTATAATTTTTAGTAAAGTTAGTTGACACTAGTCCGATCTACGCAGAAAGAGCTAGTCTTATTTCAATGTGTAATATTTGCGTAGAAGCACTGATAGCTCAGCGGGGAGTGGTATGGACTGTCGAGACGAAAAGTCGCAGGTTCAAAACCAGCCCCAAGTGCATACACCTCTGACTTTTCTAAGTTATGTGTGTATTAATTGTTAATTATCACTTGCTTTAACGGTGAAGGAAACATCGTGAGGGAACCGAAATACCTGAGAAGTTCTTCATAAGAATTTCGAAGGTATGTGAAGTCTGCCAACCCGCATTGGTCCAGCGTGGTGGACTAATGCCTGACCCCTCTCATTCAGTAGAGGAGGTCCGTGCCCAGCAGTGGGACGTGTATAATACAGGGCTAGTGGATGGGGCTTGAGCTAACTTTGAATTTGTGTATGTTGGAATGAATGAAAATACCCTTTTTGTAAAAAAATGCGTGTTATTGGTAACAGTACGAGGAAGCAAGTTCTTCCAAAATGGCCGACAAGGAAACATCGACACGTTACAAGATTTCTAAATGTTGCCACTAGATGGCTCGGGGTAATCATAGACAAATAATACTAACAATTTAATTATTCGCTATTACAATAAATACAAGATAAATTACGAAATAATGGTTGACGCCTAAACATGGCCCCGGCCTTGGATGCCGCAGGCTCCAACGTGAAGTCTTGTATGCTTGAGTTGCGCGACGCGTAGACATCACTCAGATGATACAGGCAGTGGACATATCTTCGAGAAGGAACGCCGTATAACGCCTGATGCTGTGCGAAGATCTGCCACTCTTGACACGCCGTCCTTACCGGGATATACTTCTGAAACGCAAGCTAGTCTCCATGTTAATGGGGGAACGTTGTCTTCTTTAACGAGTACCACCGTACCGACTTCAATCTCGCTTATGTTGGATTTCCACTTCGATCTACTCTGGAGCTCTGAGACATATTCTTTTGCCCATCGCTGCCAAAAATGCTGTCTCAGCTGCTCGATGCGGTCGTAACGGGGCAGTGTGTGACTCGGAGTGTCAGATACATCTGCTTGCATGGGCGCAGTCAGAGGACGGCCGATCAGGAAGTGAGCTGGTGTGAGAGGGAGCATGTCGTCAGGATCTGTGGATAAAACGGATATAGGACGGGAATTCAGGACGGCTTCGACTTGTGCCAATACCGTGCTGAACTCCTCGTAGGTTAGACTAGCGTTTCCTATGACACGTCTCAAGTGGTACTTGCAGGATTTAACGCCCGCTTCACACAAACCATTGAAATGAGGAGAGTAAGGGGGAGCGAAGCTAAATTTTATCCCTTTATCTGTAGCGTATTCAAATATGTATTTAGAGTTCTCAGTTAAAAATGTTAAAAATTGCCTTTCGGCACCTACGAAATTCCTACCATTGTCAGAAATTATCTCTGCTGGCTTACCACGTCGAGATATAAATCTCTTTAATGCAAGCAAATAATCATTGGTTGATAAACTAGTGACGAGTTCTAAATGCATCGCACGGGTACAAAAGCAAATAAATAAACAAATGTAACCTTTCACTAGTTTAGCTCCTCTGCCCTTTCGGGTTAAAATCATGACAGGGCCAGCATAATCCACACCCGTATATTTAAATGGAAAACTCGCTTCAAGTCGTTTAGCCGGTAAATTTCCCATAATAGGCTTTAAAGTAACACCTTTCAGCCGGGTACACATAACACATTGATGGACAGTTTTCCTGGCTAGGTTTCTACCGCCCAATGGCCACCAACACTCACGAATATTCGACAGAAGAAGCTGAGGTCCCGCGTGTAATAAACGTTTATGTTCCGAACTAAATAACAACACTGTAAATCTATGTTTACTGCATAATAACACTGGATGCTTCTTATCATAATCGAAACTTGAATTATTTAATCTACCACCAACTCTCAGAATATCGTTATCGTCTACAAAAAGATTAAGTCCTGTCAATTTGCCCGAACGACGTTGTACTAATGTAATATAATTATTTCCAAATGACTGCACCTGAGCGAGACGCGTTAGAACTAGCTCTGATTGGTTCAGTTCATCTATAGATAACAAACCGGTTTTACGAAGTTGTTTACTCCTCGTCCGCGAGTTATATATAAAACGCAATATATAAGCACCAGTGCGTCTCATTCGATTGAACGAAGAAAATCTATTGAAATAAAATAATTCAGTACTTGAATTATCATTTATTGTAATATGAGACTGTGATTTTATTTCAGGCAATAAAGAAGTATCTAAATTTATATCCGTTATGTAATTTAACTCAATATTACGTAAAAACTCTGGCCCGTACCACCATGTATCGCATTTATGTAATTCGTCTAAATAAAGACCACGTGAAACGTAATCCGCCGGGTTATCCTTGCCATTTACGTGACACCATAAAGCATCACCTGTTAATTCGTTAATTTGTATGACACGATTTTGTACAAACGTTTTTAACATACGGGGAGACATCCTAATCCAACCTAATACTATGGTCGAGTCTGTCCAAAAGTATGTTTCATTAATTTGCAATCTTAATGATTTTACAATTTTTTTATATAATTTTGCACCCACAAGTGCCGCACACAATTCGAGCCGCGGAATAGTAATTGTTTTTACTGGGGCGACTTTACTTTTGGAACACAATAATTTAACAGTAAATTGTGCTGATTCTCCATACGTTTTCACATAAGCACAGGCGCCGTATGCGTCCTGTGAGGCGTCTGCGAAAATATGAAGTTCAATTCTCCGTGAACATTCACTCATGACGTAACGAGGAATTCGTAATAGTTTTAGAACTTCTGAAATAGTAATAATAAAACGATTCCACCTCATTAAAATATCCTTAGGTACAGGATCATCCCAATCGATTTTTTGTAACCATAATTGCTGCAGAATTATCTTTGCAATTATTATGGTTGGGGATAAAAGGCCTAACGGATCATATATCTGAGATATTATAGAGAGAATAATTCGTTTAGTGACTGTAACGGTATTTTCTAACTCTGTAGTAAAATGAAACTCGTCACTGACATTTGACCAACCCAAACCAAGGGTTTTACTTTGACAATGTTCGTCTATTGATAACCGTTTTTGGATGTGAGTTGTTGAGTCATGATTGAAAGTCCACTTGCGTAATGGGAAACAACCCGATTTTAATACTTGGGACGTTTTTTCACAAATACTCAACAATGACTCGAAGTTATCATGACCTGTGATTAAATCGTCTACATAGAAATCATCTCTTATCACTGTAGCTATGACGTCATCACTTGTATCTTCGGCTAATTGACGGATACAACGCATGCTTAAATATGGTGCGGATGCAGTGCCATATGTAACTGTATTAAGTTGATAAATGTCTAGTGAATCGGATGAGTTTTCTCTCCACAATATAAGTTGTAAATTTCGGTGATCATTATGTATTAATATCTGCCTAAACATTTTCTCTACGTCGGCACATGCTACGTACCTATACTGTCTAAACCGTAACAGAATAGAAAAAATATCATTTTGCAATGCTGGTCCGACCAGCTGTATGTCATTCAACGATTTGTTTGACGTCGTGACGGCGCTGGCGTCAAACACTACGCGTAATTTAGTAGTCGTACTACTATTTCTCCACACTCCATGATGTGGAAGGAAATAGTTAGGTGAATCATATCTATGTAAAAGTTTCATATGACCCAATTCAATGTATTCTCGCATGAATTCGCAATACATATTTTTGAAATTAGGCATTTTATGTAATTTACGTTCTAAGGCTAAGAACCGACTTTTAGCCATTTCGTAAGAATCACCAAGCGTGCTAGGAGGTTCCTTTAACGGGATTCGAACCGAAAACCTACCGTTATCGTCACGTTTAGTGGTACGTATAAATGTATCCTCACACTGACGCTCATCTGCAGTGAAGGTATCATTATCAAAACGTATTTCCTCCAGCTCCCAAAATTTCCTCAATTGATTGTCTAATGTTTGAGAAATATTACAGACAACCTGATCAATTCGTAAATTCTTCGCATCAATGGGACCGGACAGTAACCAACCCATTTTGGAATTTTGTAAATATGGCCCACACGGTAATTTGAAACGGCCTTCATCTAATAAATCCCAAAACCTGTCCGCTCCGATTAATATATCAATATTTGATGGTATATGGAAAGAGGGATCTGCAAGACGTATGTTTTTTGGTATATTAATTGAATTGCAATTAATATTATTTGTCGGAATACTACCCGTAATTTCCGGCAAAACAATACAACGAATATTCGTGGTATAATCGTTTAACTTAGAGCGTATGTTTATATCGCATGATTGACTCGACTGTGTGACCGAATGTCCCACACCCGAGACTCGAACAGCGGACTGTATAACTGAAACGTTTAACTGTTTTGTTAAACTTTCAGAAATGAAACAATGTTGACTCCCGTTATCGAGCAGGGCGCGAACTGTATGATACGTGTTGTTATTATCCGCGACATCCACTAAAGCGGTAGCCAAAATAACTCGATTTAATGCAGACACTCCGGTGTCGTTATTTGAATGAAATGTACTAGTATATAACTGTGACGTAGAACGCATCGCCGACTCGTTCGCAGGAACCGGTTTGTTATTTCGCTCATGCGGCGGCGATGCGCTAGCCACTCGGGTATCTATAGTTGTACATGTGTTTACGCTATTGCCTTTAATATGAATTAAACTGTTATGTTTTTCCCCGCACTGCTTGCAAGGTCCGTATAAACAGTTAACGACTGTATGACCTGCACGTAAACAGTTTGGGCAAAGATTTTTAACTTCTACAAGTTTAATCCTATCTTCGACTGTTAAATTAAGAAAACTGATACAAGCGTACAATGCATGATTGCTGTTGCAAATCACACATACTTGTTTAGGTTTCTCAAACTTATTCGTTTTAGTGTTGCGTGTAGAAACGAAACTATGTGTTTGATGTTTTTTGTGATCTGAAGTGGATTTAGTGTGATGAGGTTTTGTATTATTGTAATGTATTGTTTCGAGAGTATCCGCCTTACTTCTGAGAAAATCTAATAAGTCTTCTAGTTTAATTTTATTACACTTAGAACCTGTATTGGAAATAAGTTTCAGTGACCTTTTATGGTCTTCCCATTCGCGCTTGGTAATTTGATCGAGCTTAGACCTTATTAAATATATAATTAAGGTATCCCACATGTCTGTAGGCTCCTCCAAGGTTTTTAGAGATCGCAAATTCCTTAATACAGTGTCTATAAGATTTCTAATTTGTTCAGAACATTCTTTGGTAAGCGATGGTGCAGTAAACAAAGATTTTACGTGGTTATGTACTAATAAGCGACTGTTATGAAATCTCTGTACAAGTAGTTCCCATGCGTGTGAGTAGTTAGAAGGTGTAAACTCTAATGAACTTATAACTCGAAGGGCTGAACCACTAAGCGAAGATTTGAGGTACTGAAATTTATCAGTTTCATCTAGGTCATCGCGTGTGTGTATCATTGTTATAAATGAGTTTTTATATTCTAGCCACTTGTCATAACTACCGTCGAAGTCGGGTAACTTAACGTCTGGCAATTTTGAACGTTTATTTTTAGATTTTCCCGTTTTCGAACACTGAGAATCGTCACCAATGTTATCACTTACTAAACATGTTGCAGAAGCCATTATTGTAAAATACTGATTTTCGAATGATTCTCTATACTCACAATTTAAACTTAATTCAGTCTCATCGGTTAATTTGTCTAATTTATTTTGAATATTATAATAATCTTCTAATATTACCTTGGCAGATTGTATTCGTAAGTTTATTTCTGCCTTTTGAACATTAGTTAATGAAAGATCTTCTGATTTACTAATATACTTTTCAAATGAAGTTAACCGACTTTTTAACGAACCCCTCAATTTTCTCAAATCACCCGCACTCGTTGGACTACGGTCCCTTAAAGGTGATTTGGGAACTGACAAATGCTTCCCCACGATTTTATTTTCGTCGTCACTCATCGCAATGGCCTGATATAAAGCAAGTTACGTACTTACAGTTACCACTCGAGACGTGATGACCCAGAGCGACTCACGGTGGTTGAACCTATAACCAGGAAATAACACGATATTAGCACAAGCGATGAAATAGGGGAAGAGAAAGGATGGATCTGACCGTCTTCTGAGGCGTGTGTGGATCCGTGTTGATACGGGGCGAAGTTCCCACGCCGATGCAGTGACGAAACTCCAGATTTCTGACGCTGCTCCGATGAATTTTCGCCGACGAAGGTCCAAATGAATATTCGGCAACGAAGGACCAATGGATGGGGCTTGAGCTAACTTTGAATTTGTGTATGTTGGAATGAATGAAAATACCCTTTTTGTAAAAAAATGCGTGTTATTGGTAACAGTACGAGGAAGCAAGTTCTTCCAAAATGGCCGACAAGGAAACATCGACACGTTACAAGATTTCTAAATGTTGCCACTAGATGGCTCGGGGTAATCATAGACAAATAATACTAACAATTTAATTATTCGCTATTACAATAAATACAAGATAAATTACGAAATAATGGTTGACGCCTAAACATATTATTTAATATTCGCGTAAACCTAAGAAATCACTATGTATGTAATTTAGAAGTATCTGAATCATAACATTCCTTAAATATTCGCTACTTGGTAGTTGTACACACATCCGCCCACGTTCTCAGAATATCACATCTGCGCGTGTACTAACTCTGTCTGCCCTCTTGTGCGGTTGATTTTCCTTATTGTGACGTCACAAGATTTGTATTGATGTATTGATAATTTAAGAAACTACTTATTGCCGTACCATTGTTGTAATTCATAGTTCTTTATGGCGTTTGTTTATGGGCATGCCTTTATCAGGCGAGCGATCTGCTCGTCTCGTGGATTTTTTTTTATTACCTTGAATGACGAGACGAGCAGGTCGCTCGCCTGATGGTAAGCGCCACACCTGTTCATAAACAGAAGCAACGCCACACAGAACTTTAAATAACAAAGCACTGCATGACACTGGACTGCGCTCGTCATGCCGAGACATAAGGTGTTAAGTCTCATAATGCCCATTAATTACACTGGCTTCAATGTCCTTCAAACCGGTACACAACAGTGCCTACACACTGTTGCTTGGCGGCAGAAATAGACTAACCGGTGGTACCAACCCAGCCGGTCTCTCGCATACGAGGGACCTACCACCTTGTTTTATCATGATAGCTTTTAGAGCTATGTTTGAAGCAAATGTATTCTTGAGTATATATATGCGGAGGCCCAAATCCCCCTCCCCTTCCCAATCCTTTAATTAAAGGAAATTCCTTTAAGGTTAGCTACGCGTTTATAATCCTTTTGATATCGTAGGCGTACATGGGCGGTGGAGATCACTTAACATCAGGTGACCCGCTTTCTCGTTTGCCTGCCTATGATATAAAAAAGGCATTTATAAATGTTGATAAGTTTGAGTGGAGGAGCCCAGGCAAACACGACAGGCACGGAACAGTATCAGACTTTCAGAAACGGGGCGTATTTTTATAATATATATTGATACTGTATTGACACTATGTAACACAAACCCTGTCGGCCCTTTGTAGGTCGTGAAGATAGACATATAGACAGCTTCATAAAAATAGTTAATTTAAATAAATAATAAATAGAAGCGAGATAATGGCTGCCTCGGTGGCGCAGTTGTAATGCCGGGTCGGGTAAAGTGGTATTGGGTTTTTCTATTATGAAATGCTCAGTATCAGCCCGGAGTCTGGAATATGTGCCCGGTATGGCGATAGGCTCGCCCCCTATCACATAAGGGACGGAAATACGCTCGGCGAAATGTGGGTGTACTGGTTACACCTCTGCCTACCCCTTCGGGGATTACAGGCGTGAGTGCGTATGTATGTAAGCGAGATAATATCCTTACACAGGTAGCTTTGAAAAATTAACATATTGCAAAATGTTATTTTCATCTGAAAAGTGATGAACAGCTGACTGATGCGCTGCGCGTTTGATGTACGTAGACGCCGCAACTTGCTATCTCACCCTGGCTCCAAGCCATCGCTCTTGCAGAGGTAATCAATAAAAATGCGGTTTACAAATACTAAATTGATTGAAAGTTTGAATAGTAAATATGATTGTTTTTAAAGTTCAATTTTCGTCAGCGAGATTTTTAATTACGTTTAAATATCAATTGTGATGTATTCAGCAGGGTCTGTGTTACATATTATATGACACATTTTACGCTTTATGTAGGTGGTTAGGTACATTCCGAGCTTGTTATCTACTAAACCAGACATGCCACATAATGTACTGATATGCCACAACCCTTTTAAAATTACAAAAATAAAACACGTGTTGACATTTAGTTATTATTCATACAATTAGCTGTGAACACTGAACACGCGCGTCTGAACCTACTGTGCCAAATGTAGGTACGTATTATATTGAACACTGAACACGCGCGTCTGAACCTACTGTGCCAAATGTAGGTACGTATTATATTGAACACTGAACACGCGCGTCTGAACCTACTGAGCCAAATGTAGGTACGTATTATATTGAACAGTGATAGCTCAGCGTGGAGTGGTACGGACTGTCGAGACGAAAGTCGCAGCATACACTTCTGACTTTTCAAAGTTACGTGTGTATTAATAGTTAGTTATCGCTTGCTTTAACGGTGAAGGACATATTGTGAGGAAACCGTAATACCTGAGAAGTTCTACATAAGAATTTGGAAGGTATGTGAAGTCTGCCAACCCGCATTAGGTCAGCGTGGTGGAGTAAGGCCTGACCCCTCTCATTCAGTAGAGGAGGCCCGTGCCCAGCAGTGGGACGTGTATAATACAGGGCTAGTATTATTATTATATTATGTACACACGGTAGTTGATAGACTCCGTGGCGCAGTGGGCCGGTTGTGAAATGAGAGGCCGCGGGTTCGGTTCCCGTACCGAGTCAAATGTTTGTGTGGAAAAAATATTTATTTCAGATCTGAGTGTTTTCTCCCCAGAGGGGTTGTCTGGCAGGCGGTCGGTCGTAAAAACTACAAGTCAAATCTTTCTGTAACATGTGTTAAAGCATGTTACGCTGACCCCACTGCGAGTGGGATAAGGGAGGTGGAATAAGTTGAGTTGTAATGGCTGAAGTCTATTTACCAAACCTGGTGTAAACAAATACCTACCCACTTTAGAAATAATTCCTTTGTTCGAACCAAAGACTTTAATGTATACTACTAGACAAGCTGCGCGGTACATAGAAATTGTACCACTAAGTTACGGTCAATTGACCGTAACTCAATATTACCATCTCGCTTACTCTCAACTAGAATCCCTATCGCGCTCCCTGTCTGTGAGCTGCAAACTCCCACGTTATGTGACGCAATTTTACTTCCAAACAGCCCGTCTAGTAGTATACATTAAAGTGTTTGGTTTGGACAATTCAATACACCAAATTAAATAGGCATAACAGAAGAGCGAAACCGCGAGGTAAAGCTAGCTGTGTATAAACAGATTGTAGGTGTAATATGATACTAGTCGTTATTTGTTATAATAATGTATTATTAACTAGCATCACGCTCCGATAACGGCGGTGTTACGTACCGACGCCGGGACATATGTTTTCATAGTTTATACGCATTGAGACTTCATCCTATCCTACAACGGAGTCCAGAAATACATACATACGCACTCACGCCTGTAATCCCCGAAGGGGTAGGCAGAGGCGTAACCAGTACACCCACATTTCGCCAAACATATATCCGTCCCATAATGTGATAGGGGACGAAGCCTATCGCCATACCGGGCACAAATTCCAGACTCCGGGCTGATACTGAGCTTCTCGATAATAGAAAACCAACATCACTTTTACCCGACCCGGGGATCGAACCCGAGACCTCAGCGTCAGCCTCGGTCGTAACGCGTACGCATTACAACTGCGCCACCGAGCCAGTCAGAGTCCAGAAATGGGCGCAGTAAATTAAATGCGTAGTCACCAGTTCACAATCAATCTTTTATTAACCCATTATGTTTTCTCGCCAATTTTATTAACCCATTATGTTTTCTCGCCAATTTTATTAACCCATTATGTTTTCTCGCCAATTTTATTAACCCATTATGTTTTCTCGCCAATTTTATTAACCCATTATGTTTTCTCGCCAATTTTATTAACCCATTATGTTTTCTCGCCAATTTTATTAACCCATTATGTTTTCTCGCCAATTTTATTAACCCATTATGTTTTCTCGCCAATTTTATTAACCCATTATGTTTTCTCGCCAATTTTATTAACCCATTATGTTTTTTCGCCAATTCCGCAACTAATCATTGACAATCATATTTTATAAAATATGTAAAAAAAACCCTGTCCGATCCGAAAGCGGCATATAGGTACGAGTATCCCAATGACATTACCGAGAAAAATAAAAATAAAATATTATTATTGAAAATAAAAATGTTATTGTATTACACTCCGCTATCGCTGCTTTTCCTAAACAAATGAGTTTAAAGTTATTGAATTCAAAAATAATCTTCAAAATCGGCCCACATTTGACGGAGTTATGCGTGAAGAGTTAGCTCTTCTGGAATTGTACAGACAAGTTGAAAACCTTTTTCTTTTTGAAGTCGTTTAAAGACAACTAACAGCAAACTCGTTTGTCCACAGCGATGACCTTCAGATAGCAGGATGCTGTCACTATGGCTGACGTTAGCCGCTGTGACGCTGGTGACGCTGGTGACGTCAGCACCACACTGTCCGGGCCGCTGCACCTGCGGCAATGGAGACGAGCTCGAGTACTGGTGTCGACTGAGCGGTGCTAATGTCACGCTCACAGCGAGGCTGCGGGACTACGTGAATATAGACTGTGAGGTGAGATATGTACTGTGTTAATAATTGTATTGTAACAATTAATTGGCCTGCTTAGATTCGGACTACTGTTAGATCCCCTGAATGGGCACCTGTATCAATCCCAAATTGACACTGTTTCCTATGAACATATTAGTTATAACGTAAATTACTTAAGTTTTGTAATAGGAAATATAAAATTATAAAAAATGACAAATATTCAAAAAACCTACGGCTGAGTTTCTTGGTGCTTCTTCTCAGACCAGTGGGCATTTGCGAAGCACCGGTAGATTCCAAACTCGACATGTAAAAGTGCCCTTGGCGGCCTAATTACTGAATAAATGATTTGAATTTGAATTTGAATTTTACTGTACTCGTGGGCATATCATAATCTCAGGAATATAAAACTGACTTTATTTTGCTGTTGCTTTGCTGGAATTTTGCTGGAAGTGTACCTAATCATTTTTATACCCAACTGCATAGTGTATTTATGTACAGCATGAAAAAACTGCCTCAGTGGCTCGTTCAGGCGAGTCGCGTTTCGGGGTAAGCCAGTGTACCTATATCCAGTAATTTGGGGTATTTTTTTTGTTTATTACTTTGAATGACGAGACGTTTTATTTGTTTATTAGTTCGTATGACGAGAATAGCAGGTCGTTCGCCTGATAGTAAGCGCAACACCACACAGAACTTTAAATTACAAAGCACTGCATGACATTGCACTGCGCTCGTCACCCCGAGACATATAATGTTATGTTTCTTAAGTAATTTCACTGGCTTCAATGTCCTTCAAACACAAAAGTGCTCACACACTGCTGTTAGGCGTCAGAAATAGACGGCGCGGTGGTACCAACCCAGACGGCCTCTCGCATACGAGGGACTGTGTTCGGACGCAATGTCTCTTTGATGGTTGAGATTTTATTTGGAATGAGCGTAGTCACTGCCGTGTCAGAATAAAAAAAAACACAGTGGCACTCCGAGAGTGCCGACAGAAGTGAAAACTTGAACAATATGGTAGTTGACTAGATTTTTTATTATTTGAATCAATAAGTTACGTTACTCAAAATCTATTGCAGAAACAATTTTATAAATCGGACCAAAGATAAATAAGTTAGAAGCCATTCAAATTCTGTAGAAGGGGTAATTGTCAAATGACAGACGACGCAAACTTTGATGTCACTGTGTAAAATGTTCATTATGGTGCACGCGTGCAAGCGAGATAGTGAGATATCCCTAATACGCTCCCACTTTTCCTCATACCAACATTTAAAGTAATAACTGCGGGCACATTTCTGAACCAATTTTGATTGTGTTTTAATAAAAGGGTTTCTTTTGCGTATCATTTTCTGTTGCTTATAAAATAATATATAAAATTCAATATAGGAAACTACCATATTACGTGTGTATTTTTTGAATCGTCAGGATTTTTCTTTGTTTTTTTTTCGATTCGAAAAGTTCCGACATGAATATATATCTATGTTGTACGTATATACACAATGTATGTTTATTTTATATATACAGACAGTCCTCGACTTACGTCGTTTCAAGTTACGTCGAACAATGTTTTGACACTATTCCTCAAACATACGTCATTTGTTTCGATTTCCGGCATAGGAGAATTCACTTGTCGCGAGGTCAATGTTTAAAAAATATGCTGCTTCATGGGATGAGGTGACACCCACCAATTTAAAAGGAGTTTGGAAAAAGTTATGCCCACTTTTTTTTGAGCCATCTGAAAGTTTTTCAACTACAGATCAACGAAATAAAGATGAGATCAAAACTGACATTGTTCATTTGGCTAACCGTTTGCCTGACATTGCAGTTACTACTGATGATATTGATGATCTGTTATGCTCACATTCGGAAGAACTGACTAATGAAGATCTTATTGAATTGGACGCACAAGTACAAAAGGAAGCAATCGAGTCACAAGAAATAGATTCTTCTATTAGTAACTCTGAAAAAGAACTTACACTAAAAAAACTTTCCGTAGGCTTTGCAAATTTGGAGAACGCCATGAAAATTTTTGAAGAAAATGATCCTAATTTTGAGAGAAGTTTTAACGATAATAAAAAAAATTGTGCAGCCTATCAGTGTTACCCAGATCTGTATGATAGCAAGAGGAAAGAAGCAAAGCAATCTAGAATTTTAGTTTCTTTAAACCAAAAGTTTAATTTGTTATTTCTTATTACATATTTTGATTGCATTTTAAAGTTTTATAACTATTATTAAAATTAATAACACACAAATACCAAAAATAACTAGCTATTTCATATATAATTATTTTAAGAACTTACTTTTGATAATAAAGTATCCTTTATTTAATGCAGTTTTTTTTATATTTTGAATCCGTGTGGAACCTAACCCTTGAATTTTACATGTAAACATATGAAAAAATATGTCTCGACTTACGTCGTTTCGATTTCCGTCGCGTATTTCGAGAGCCTAACATGCATCATGCCGTAACTACGAGGACTGCCTGTAGTTGTATTATCAATGTATTTCAACCCAAACTCTCGTGTAACGGGGCCAATACTCGTATACATGTACTTAGATACTTATACACAGAGGTGTCGGTAACAGTGTCAATTGTTTTTTCCAAAGACTTTAATGTATACTACTAGACAAGCTGCGCGGTACATAGAAATTGTACCACTAAGTTGCGGTCAATTGACCGTAACTCAATATTACCATCTCGCTTACCCTCATCTAGAACCCCTATCGCGCTCCTTGTCTGTGAGCTGTCAAACTCCCGCGATATGTGACGCAATTTTACTTTTAATCAGCTCGTAAGTAGTATTCATTAATCTTTGGTTTTTTTCCATCTCAAAAAATACGCGCATAAAGAAGTTTTCACTTTAATAAATAACTTACAGTAAAATTATTTAATTCCAGGGTGGCGCCCTCACATGCTCCGACTTCCCGTCCCTCCCCATAGCGGGTAACCTCACCCTCCCCTCGCTGTCGATACGCGACTGCTCCCTGCCGGACCCGCTAGCGTGTATAGCGCGAAGGTTGGACGCCAGTGGTGTTGATAAACTGATGCTGAATAGCATCCTCACACCGTTGGAGCAGAGCCAGGTGGCGGGGCTCGGGTGCGGGCTGCTCATGATGTTTAATGCTGGTGGGTATGGTGGATGTGTGTTGACTAAACTAAAATATTCTACACCACTGATTGCCTACTTCCTATCCTATTGTATTCCTACTAAAATTATAAGTGGAAAAATTTGGATATTATTAACTGAATTCAAAAAAGGAGGTTTTCAATTCGGCGCGTTTTTTTTGTATTTTGCTTTTTTATGTTTGTACATCGATTTCTTCGCCAATTGTGATGATTGTATTGAAAAAAATAACGCGATAGAGTTTAGCTGCGATGTAGTCCCGTATAAATTTGGTTCAGATCTGATGACGGAGTACGGAGTAAAAAAATGAAACTCCTCAACGGACAACAGTACACTCGTCGCGATTGTGTTATTGTATTGGAATTTACATGCTATTGCTGTAAAACTTGTGTTTAGTTTTCGAATATTTATCTGTTTTTTAAACAAAACTGAATCTGGTGAAAGTTAAAAAGAAGTCACATGTTTCCGCATCGCACGACCCGTACGCGCCGTAGTGACAGAATTTTAGAACTCGTAGTTGAAATTATATGCTCAAGCAACTATTCGCGCTCACGCGGGCGGCTGGACCAAGCGGCTTGTATAGGTAAAAGTTCATCTTTAAAACTGGTTCATTACTTACATAAATTACCCCCTACATACAAAAAAGAACTTGTGATTAAATTAAATGCCAATTTTGTTACATTATACATACTGAAAAGGTACATACCCTACATTTATATGTATAACTACCTCGGTGGTGCAGTTGTTATACGTACGCGTTACGACTGAGGCTGACGCTGAGGTCTTGAGTAAAAGTGATATTGGGCTTTTCTATTACGAAATGCTCAGTATCAGCCCGGAGTCTGGAATTGTGCCCGGTATGGCGATAGGCTGGTACTCTATAACATCATACTAGTTACACCTCTGCCTAACCCTTCGGGGAATAAAGGCGTGAGTGCGTATGTATGTACATATCTATAACGATGTAACATTATACTGAATCACAGTTATTTATCAAATATTTTTGTTAATAGCCATGTAGTGCAAACGAGCAAGTGGGTCACCTAATGGTAAATAAGATTGTAGGATTATCTGACCAAAATCCCAAGTCTGCATATTTCACGATTCAGTTTAGCTTTTATAACGGTAATTGTATACAGGAAAACAAAACTTAAAAACCTACTTCAAAATAAAACCACTGAAAAGTCAAAAGGCGGTGCCTGCATGTGTCGTTACCGGTCAAATAAAATTGCACCGACTCTAAAGAGACTTATAGAATTTGTTATTTTTTACTTTTCAGTGTTTATATTTTGAAGACGGTTTCTAAGTTTGTTAAATATTATTTTATATAGTCAACTTTTAACCTATTTTCGATCTATGTTCACATTTGACGTTGATTATTCGTTTTAAGAATACCGTTGGCAACTTTCTTGACACTGGAACTAGATCGGAATGATATGAGCATTCGACTTACAGATTTTTTTTACCTGACGTTATCCCGACTCGTGCCAGGGTCCGCCTTCTCACTAAGACGCCTCCACTTCGCCAGATCTTGAGCATCCTCTGTAGTAAAACCGTTGACCCTCATGTATTTTTCTAATACGTTATCAGCGCATTTTGTGCTTTCCGCGTAATTTAATAAATTTTGTTCTTTACTTTACTTGACTGCCTCGGTGGCGCAGTTGTAATGCGTACGCGTTACGATTGAGGCTAACGCTGAGGTCACGGGTTCGATCCCCGCGTCGGGTAAAGTGGTATTGGGTTTTTCTATTACGAAATGCTCAGTAACAGCCCGGAGTCTGGAATTGTGCCCGGTATAGCGATAGGCTCGCCCCTATCACATCGTGGGACGGAGATACGCTCGGCGAAATGTGGGTGTACTGGTTACCCCTCTGCCTACCCCTTCGAGGATTACAGGCGTGAATGCGTATGTGTTCTTTTACTTTAAAAATTTTCTTGCTTCCACAGGAGCGCAAACGTCTGTCCCCTCGGACGCCCTAACCTCCCTTCCATCCCTCCGTCAATTCCGTCTGCGTGACGGTGACGTCACACTCACCGGAAACGACTTCCTCCACTCCCCCCCACTTAGTTACCTGGAGCTATCGATGGATCACATCACCTCACTGCCGGCAGACTCATTCCAGGGACTTGGGGAGCTGAAGACTCTGAATATTTGGGGGAATAATGTCAGTGATATCAATGGAGATGCGTTTAGAGGTGAGTTTTGAGTTATTATCCTTATAAATAATAATACTAGCCCTGTATTATACACGTCCCACTGCTGGGCACGGACCTCCTCTACTGAAATGAGAGGGGTCAGGCCTTAGTCTACCACGCTGACCTAATGCGGGTTGGCAGACTTCACATACCTTCGAAATTCTTAAGAAAAACTTCTCAGGTAGTTCGGTTTCCTCACGATGTTTCCTTCACCGTTAAAGCAAGTGATAATTAACAATTAATACACACATAACTTAGAAAAGTCAAAGGTGTATGCACTTGGGGCTGGTTTCGCACCTGCGACTTTCGTCTCGACAGTCCATACCACTCCCCGCTGAGCTATCACTACTTTTTCTATTCTTATAACAGATGAGATATTATATTTATTTCTGCCGCCAAGCAGCACTGTTGTGTTCCGGTTTGAAGGACATTGAAGCCAGTGAAATTACTGGGCATTATGAGACAATTCATTATGTCTCGGGGTAACGAGCGCAGTCCGGTGTCATATAGTGCTTTGGTATTTAAAGTTCTGTGTGGCGTTGCTTCTGTTTATGAGCAGGCGTGGCGCTTACCATCAGGCGAGCGACCTGCTCGTCTCGACATAAAATCCAAAAAAAAAGAGTAATTAGGTCACCTGATAGTGATCTCCAACGTCCTTAAACCAATATGTTAGATTATAAATAAATCATAACAGTTAAAAATAGCAGCGCAAATAAATTTAAAAAATATTATATAAAAAAAAATGCGTATTCAAAACCTATCGACATACGAAACGAATAAGAAAATGTTTTTAATATAAAAAAACATGTTATTAGTCCCAATAAAGTATTTACCAAATAAAAAAAAAGGACTACAATTAATAAGGTACCTAAACATATTGTTTTCTTTTTTTATTTTATTTTTTTCAAATTTCCCTTTACTACGGGTCTATCTAGCCTAGAAAACTTGTTCATGAATTCGTTACGTTCAAACTCTTCGCTCACATTCCTTCACTCAAGTCATACAAGAAATAGGTATTATTTCCACAAGCAAGCGAACTATTCTACAATCAACTATGTATTTTAAAAAATATAGTACCAAATCAAAAGTTGAACGCCAAAAAAAAATCCATTAAAAATAAAAAACAGGAGACGTAACTAAAAAACAGGAGACGTAACTAAAAAACAGGAGACGTAACTAAAAAGAAACGAATTTTGTTTTTTTTTTTTTTTGTAATTATCAATACAGGTTTATCCAGCCTAGAAGATCTGTACATAAGTAAAAGTGGCGTATATTCTGTGCCCCCACGTCTCTTCGCTCACACTCCTTCACTCAACACTGTGAGTCTTACGAGGAACGTTATTTCTACTCTGCCAAGTGGATTGTTCCAAGGATTGCGGCAGTTAAAGCAGGTAATTAAACATTATTGGATTGGGAAAGGAGGGTGGGGTGATGGGGTAATTTATTAATTAAAAATTATTTATTATAAAATGTTTTATTCAGGCTTTCAGTTTAAAAAAAAACGAGGGTCTATAAATAATTTACATAAACTTATTTTTTGGTCTGTATATATATTAGTCAAATCAAAAGTTTTTTTTTCAGTTTGAATCATTTTTTTAGTTTTATTTTACTTCACCTGGCCAAAAGTTGAACAATATGTACAAGCACAGATAGAAAAAAAAATACAATTACAAATGAAAAAATATATTTTTACAATACTATACTATAATATATATTTTTCCACAGGTGACAATCTCAAACGATGTTCCACTTACCATAGAACCGCTAACATTCGCGAATCTGACCATCACGACGCTCACACTAGACCAGGCTACCATCACCGACCTACCACCGAACATGCTGGTGAACACCACTGCACTGGTCAACCTGACCATCACGTATAATCGCGTCAAACAGATACCGGACGAGATTTTTGCCGAATTGACTTCCTTAGAGAAATTGGACTTGAGCTACAATAAAATTACAAGCGTTTCGAATAGAGTTTTTGTTGGTTTGAAAGCGCTCAAGGAGTTGAAAATGGACGGGAATTTGATTGAGGAGTTGCCTGAGTGAGTATTTTTATTTTTTTTATTGTTAATATCTCCAAAAAAAATTTTTTGTGGACCGATATGGGTGAATATCTTTGTATTCGATGGGGTTACTTTGAGAAGGTCTCGATCAGGTGACCAACTTGTTCGTTTGCCGGCCTCTGCTATAAAACCCTTGACATGTCTACTATATAACTAGCCATGTATTATACATGTCCCACTGCTGGGCACGGGCCTCCTCTACTGAATGAGAGGGGTCAGGCCTTACTCCACCACGCTGGACTAATGCGGCTTGGCAGACTTCACATACCTTCCAAACTCGTATGGAGGAGGACTTCTCAGGTATTTCGGTTTCCTCACGATGTTTCCTTCACCGTCAAAGCAAGTGATAATTAATACACACATAACTTAGAAAGGTCAGAGGTGTATGCTCTCGGTTCTGGTTTGGAACCTGCGACCTTCGTCTCGGCAGTCCATACACTCCCCGCTGAGCTATCACTGCTATAAGATCATTTATTTTTCAGGCAACTGTTCACGGGTCTACGACACCTTGAATCTTTCTCGATATCCTCGAACCGTCTTCATTATCTCCATCCCGACACATTCCAAGGCTCCTCCCTCCTCCATGTATCCCTATCCCACAACTCCCTAACCCTATCCCAGCCCCTTACATCTGAATACTCCAACTTGGTGGAGTACTCACCTTTCAATAACTTGTTGAAGCTGAGAACGTTGAAGTTAAGCAGAAATCTGATATCGACCATTTTTGCCGATTGGAAAAATGTTTTGCTAGATCTGGTCGAGTTGGATTTGAAGTATAACAGCTTTGATGTACTTTATGTGAGTATTTTCTTATTTGCTTGAATGATGAGACGAGCAGTTGGCTCGCCTGATGTTAAGCTCCACGCTTGCCCATAAACAGAAGCAACAATTTTGACTTACAAAGCAATGCATGGCATTTAATTGCGCTCGTCACCCCGAGACATAAGATGTTAAGTCGCATAATGCCCAGTAATTTCACTGGCTCCAATGTCCAAACCGGAACACAATAGTGCTTACTGTTTTTAGGCGGCAGAAATAGACAAAGTGGTGCTACCAACCCAGACCACCTATTGCATACCTACCACCTATAAAATGGGTAGATAAAATCGGTTTCATTTGAATCCAAATGTCGAATCGAAATAGTAAACATTTTCCAAATATGAATTTAAAAAGACCCTAATTACTTTTATTATTAAAATCGATATATTTTCGACGATTATCGATATATCTTTTCGATTATTAATATATTTTTAGCGATTATTAATATATTTTAGAGATTATTTATGTATTTAATCGATAATTGATGTATTTAATCGTTTATAGATATATCTTATCGTTTATTGATATAATTTTACCATTTATTGATTTGACAGCCTCCGTGGCGCAGCGGGCGAGTAGCCGGCTGCGAAGCGAGAGGCCGTGGGTTCGATTCCCGCACCGAGACAAATGTTTGTGTGAACCACAAATATTTGTTTCGGGTCTGTGTGTTGTGGGTTGGCAAGTCCCTCGTAGTTGCTGATACCCACGATACAGGTTAACCTAGTGTGGGGTCAGGACTATGTGTGTGACTGTTGGGTGTATTTATTTATTTATTGATTTATTTTATCGTTTATTGATATATTCTATCTATTATTCATTACATATGTAACAACAATTATTTCGTCCACAGCCCACGGACGTGCAGTTCCTGAGCTCGCGAATTCTCGTAGACTTGCGACACAACAACATTACAACAGTCATGTTGTATCCCGGATACGACGCCGCTGATAAATACGACACAGAAGCTACAATACTACTCGACAACAATCCATTTAATTGTGATTGTAGACTTTACAACCTGGCGAGGAGACTCAAAGGCGCCCGACCACTCACCGCTGAGCCGTTGCTCGACTTAAACGAGACTTATTGCGCCTCACCGCCCAATTTACAAGGGCTCAAGTTCGCCAAAGTGGCTTTAAAAGACTTTATTTGCGATGTCGATTGTGCTTGCCAGTGTGAAATTAGACCTTTTACGGATTCCCTAAATCTAGATTGCTTCAATGATTCTACAATACCAGACCCTGCAGAATACAATTTATCTCGCATGGTTCTAAGATTACACGAAATGCCGAAAAATCTGACAACTTTACCTGATTACGTCACTGTGTTAAATCTATCAGGCATAGGTCTTAAAACAGCGCCTAGATCCGTGCCTAAAGGTCTAGAATTATTGGACCTAAGTAACAATAAATTGGAAGAGTTCCCTGTTAAGTTACTGTCGAGGAATTTATCCTTGAAATTGTCGGGCAACATGTTCTTATGCGACTGCAGTGCAGTGCAGGATATTGCTTTGATGAACAAATTCAACGGCAAAATTATCGACTGGCAAACCGTCAAATGTAAGGACGGGTCTTTGATCTGGAGGATTGAGGTCGAAAAGTTATGTTTGGTTCAACGCGCCGCGGTTTTGGGCGGACTTTTGGCCGCATTCGGCATTATTCTTGCCGCATTCGCCGTATTAACGCATCGATATTCGGTAGAAATACGAATATTCTTGACGAATCGCGGATTGTTGTGCTGTTTCATGGACGAATACGACGCGTCGAAGAAATACGACGTTTTTGTCTCTTTCGCTCACGACGACGAGGTTTTTGTTGTCGATAAACTATTGCCAAAATTAGAGTTGAACTATAAAGTGTGTGTACATCATAGAGACTGGAGAGTCGGGGATCTCATCCCGGCTCAGATAGCCAGGTCAGTCGAGGAGTCTAGACGCACGTTAATCATTTTATCTAGACATTTCCTAGCTTCAACATGGGGGATGCTAGAATTTCGAGCCGCGCATGTGCAAGCGGCTCGAGAGAAGAAAGTGCGCGTCATTGTTGTTTTGTTAGAAGACCTGACCGATGTTGATATTGATAGCGAACTACGGGCTTATTTGACGACTAATACGTATATAAAATGGGGGGATCAGTGGTTTTGGGAGAAGTTGCAGTACGCGCTTCCGAAGCGGACGCGAGCGAAGGATGTGCGAAGTGAGAAGCGAGCGAAGTTGGCTGTACATAACATGGCCAAGGGAGGGTTGCAAGTTACATTGACTGCTGACGGGAAGTTGGTGAATAATGCGCTTAATAAAAATATTATTTGAATAGTCATGGCCTAAATAAATAGGAGTAGGAGCGAGGGGCTCCGGGTTCGATTCCCGCACCGAGGCAAATATTGAGCCACAAATTTTTGTAACAGGTCTGGGTGTTTTCTCCCCAGAGGGGTTGACGTCAGGTCGTAAATACTACAAGCCAAATCTTTCTGTAACATGTGTTAAAAAGCATGTTGCGCCGACCCCACTGGGAGTGGGATAAGGGCTGGTGAGAAAAAAGTAATGGGCAACAATACTTGGCATTGTAGGACTTAATGGTAGAATCATGCTGTAGACAATGTGTCTACAGAATAAATGGGTCGAATCGACCGGAATACCAGTCTCACAAAAAACCGACGTGAACTGGCAGCTTGCTGTTGCATTTGGTATGAAGAGTGGGATATCCGGAGGCCCAAATCCTTATTCCTCTTCCCAATTCTTTAATTATCCTTAAGGTCGACAACGCATGATTTTTTGGTATTGTAGGTGTTCAAGGTGACTCACTTAATAGTTTGCCGAAATTAACTATAATAAATACTCTGTGGTAAATTGCTTGGATGGTGCGCGGCAAAGACAATATGCAGCTATAGTTTGTGTAAATCCGAGAGTTTTGGTATAATTTTTCTTAAATTTTAACTTATTTTTTTTGGTATATAATTATATATTATACCAAAAAAAAACTATATCTCCAGAGTTATGATAAAATGTAATAATGCTACTCTACGTACTTAATAAGTTACATTCTAAAATATATTATGAATCTCAAGTGCTGCTTAATATGAAATGATGGATTTAGAAATTAATAAAACCTGCAAATTATAATATGCGTATATTATAGTTACAAGTAGATGAGTTTCAAAAATAATTCAGTATTTAATTATTTTTAATATACGTGATGGAATTTATTCGTTCTTTCGCCGAATTTATGGGTATGTGGCAAAAATGTCGACACACTGGCGGGTTTAGTTTTACTTTTTTTTGTTATTTTTTTCTACGTCTATCTAAAAAGTAGATGTATTTTTGTATTCGATACAATTGAAAATAATCGAAGAAAATTTATACGAATTTGTTTTGCAAACTGAAGATTCCGTACACACACTTTAAAAATGCAAACTACCTATTACGGTTTAAAAGATAAAGCTTTATAAAATTAATACAGACAGACAGACGGAGTAGGCTTTGTAATAAGGCTAGACATCTTTTGTGTACGGAATCGTTACACTATCCTATCGTGTGACTGTTGTGTGTATTTATTTATTTATCCACTCCGAAAATTCTGATTCCAACTTAACAATAACATAAAAAAAATATACTGAAAATGAACGGTTGATACAATATTGCGAAAATAAGGAAAAAGAACGAATTAACTTTCATTTTAAATATTTTGAGCCATTTTATGTAAATATTATAGATAAGTTTTTTAAAATGTTTTATTGCATGTTATAAATGGAGGGACCGATGCACAAAGTTGTTAATGTCACTTATTCATAATTTAATATACAATACTAATTGTATAGTACTCTTTATTTTAAAAGGTCTTTTTACATGTTTAAATATGACAATAAAAAAAAACATTTGGTAATATAAAAATAAACCCAACAATGGCGAGGCCTAAGACCCAAGCCTAAAACTCCTGCCCACTCCGGGATACAGGCGTGAGCTTATGTTAAAAAATATAGGTGATTTTATCCTGCATTACAGTTTTAAATAATAATGGGTTTATACACTTTTGCATTGGAGCCCTCCAATGTTTTTTTCTATTACAGTTGTTTTTAAGTTGTTTAAGTAAAGTACACATAACGCGCGTAATACATAATTTGTGTAATTTGTAGCCGTATTTTGTGACGTCATCAAAATACACTCGAATCGAGTAGGTACCTCCTTTTTGTTGCCGGTTACATTGTGACCATTTCATTTATATTGAAAATTGTGACATTGAACAATTGTAATATTAATAAATGGTTGCTTTTTTACAAATTATATGTTTCCACCGACTTGAGGCTCTCCGATGGTTGCGTCAGACGCTGGCGTCAGTGACGCTCTCGTCTGACATTATATTATACAGTTTGATAGCTAGTGACGCCGTACGGCAGGTGTTCTACGGTCTACCGTCGTAAACATGCGTCCACACGCGTGACATTTGTTGGCAGTCACACGTACTTGTCACGCTATTCTGGACGGGTGTCGCGGTCGTGACATGCGCTGCATTTTGACGTACCCCCGTATTCATAAACGTTACTACTCGTATGAGGCCTCATGGTGACCGCGAACACTTGGTGACGATTTCTCTAAACGTCATTAAGTAGTTAGTTTTTGGCGCTAATTCAAAAAAGTTGGCAAAGAGTTTACTTAAGTGTTGTTTGTAAATACGAGACTTACACCCTACTGTTTGGCGGCAGAAATAGACGGCGTGGTGGTACCAAGTTAGACGGCCTCTTGTATACGAGGGATATACCACCTTGTAACTACTGTTTGCCACAGTCACGCCTCTCGGTAGCGCGTATGTCACAAGTGGAGACGCACTTTAACGCTACCATCGGAAGCCTACCTTAATAAATTATTGTATTAGATTTTTAAAGAAGTCATGTTTAAATAAACACTTTAATGTATACTACTAGACAAGCTGCGCGGTACATAGAACTTGTACCACTAAGTTGCGGTCAATTGACCGTAACTCAATATTACTCTCAACTAGAACCCCTCTCGCGCACCCTGTTTGTGAGCTGTCAAACTGCCGCGTTATGTGACACAATTTTACTTCTAAACAGCCCGTCTAGTAGTATACATTAACGTGTTTGTGTTTAAATGGAGAGTTCATCGCATCGCTGATAAGAATATACAGAAAACTCTTGATTACGAAGTCGCGTACATTTTGAACAAATAATAGTAAGACGCGACCTCGGTAATTTCATTTTTCTGTTTTTTCTGTTATACACATGTATTTCGTAGGCAAAAGTCTATCCATTCGAATGGCAGTTAATTATAGACACAATGAAATTGATAGTTAACTCATTTTGGATCTGTTGTTGAATAGACTGCAAAGTGTAAACAATAAGCAATATATATATATGTTAAAATGATGTAGCTGAGACGAGGGCGTCAATAACGCTTGACGCGAAAAGGAAGTTTAAATACACGTGGACGCGGTACGTGACGTCATCAACTCATCAGCCGCGCTAGTCACGATTGTACCTATGTATTGAATATAACTTTATACAAAGAGCTGGTGTTTTATTTACATGACTTGACGAGCAACTTGCTCGTCTTATAGTAAACAGGTCAGGCCACAAACAGAAGCAATATCACAGAATTTTGAATTAATACTAGTATTGGAATGAAATTGAAAAGTGGTAGGGCATTAAAGAGACATTTTTATCTACGGAGTGAGTAAGCTGGCACAACCGGGGTATTACCACTGTCTCACAGACAACTTTTCATTAGCTTGAATGACAAAACGAGCAGCTCGCTCGCCTGATGGTAAACGCCACGCCTGCCCAGAAACAATTAAGCTACACCACACAGAACTAAATTACAAAGCACTGCATGGCATCGGATTTCGTTCGTCACCCCGAGACAAGTCGTTGTCACATAATGCCCAGTAATTTCAATGTCCTTCAACCTGAAACACGAAAGTCTTTGTAACAAAAAAAAAAAAAACCTGTTGGCCCTTTCTGGGTCGTGAAGATAAACATATAGACAGCTTAGTAAAAATAGTTAAATAAATAAATACTAATCAACATCAGAAGGGTAATAGATAGCTACCTCGAGAGCAGAAAAGTCAGACTGAGGTACTCCGGGGAAGAGTATGAGAGGTGGACCTCCAAGGGATGCGTGCAGGGCTCCATTGGGGGTCCAACCTTCTGGAATATTATAGAAAATAAGAACATAAGATATAGATTCCTAGAATACTGTAAAAAATTAGCCAGCTATACAATAAAAAATAATAAATAAAAAAAATTACTATATACATAATATAAGGTTATGTAAAACTAGTAATAAGAATATTAGTGATTAAGCAAATACAAGAAAACAATGTAAAAGGAAATAGGAAAATAAAATAAAAATAAGAGCAAATATATAAGTTAAATATAAGGAAAACAACTGTCTAGACTAAGAACTAAAATAAAGAAGTCGTATTACTATAAGAATGAAAAGTGTATAGTCTTAAGAACGAATGTGTATATAAATATAAGAGTTTTGAAATAAATAAAGAAAGAAAATAAAAGATAAATATAGGAGAGTAGGGACAATTGCACATCCCAAAATGATTTTCCTATCCTTGGCTTTCCTTATGCGATCTATTTTCAGCCCTTCCTCTTTTGCATTTACCGTCTGTCTAACTTTTTCAATGATTTGATCACCTGTCTCATTGTCATCCTTGGAGGTAATCATTACTGAGTGGAGCGCCATGGTCCTCTCCGTCTGTTGGTTCGTTTGAGGAGTCGCTGCCACACTCGCGTAAGTTTCTTTACTTCTAATTTCTTCCCTATGTTTTTGTATCTCTTGGTTCAACTGCTCCATTTGCTCTTTACTTTCTATAAGCATTCTTTTATGTTCTTCTAGTTTTACTAAAAAATCTCTTTCTTCGTTTCCTTTCCTTATCTTTTCCTCTGAGTCTCTGACGTTTTCTTCTTTTCCTTTGTCCTTCGTTTCAGTTTTGTCAGTTGTCCTACCTTTATATACTTTTCCCTCTTCGGCCTCCTGTACTAATCTATATAGTCTCTCTGTTGCCTCTATAACCTCTACTTTTATCTCAGTTTTGAGATTACGGCTATTATTGATTTGTAGCCGTGTCTTTATTAAGCAAGCGTGAGCCTCTGCTGTTCGGTTTGCATACTTGGAGGCTTTCCCAGGTGGTGTCTTGGCTGTTGAGGGAACGACTACCTTTGGTTTTGGTTTCGGTTTTGTGGGTCCGATTATTTTTGTTTCGGTCGATTGCTCAAGTTGGGACTCTATGCTGCGTCGGGCTTGTGCTACGCTATTTTGCGGCGTTTCTATTGGGCTAAACTTTTCAGACGACCTATCAGTCGGCTTTGTCAGCTCTTTTGCTGGAGTCCTATACCCGCAACCGAACATGTTTACAATGTGGGGAACGCGTCAGTTTGTAAATACTCGTAAGTGTAAATTGCTTACGAGGTTGTCTTTTATAATAATAATAAAATATATATAATATAAGATGTATAAAGTTATCAGCTTGGTCCTACTCGTTTGATGCTGGAAGCAACTCAGCACAGTCGTTTTCTTATTGTCTATAAGTCAATTAAAAGAGAGCACGGACAAAATTAAAACTAACAAAGTTAGAGTCGTAAATTAAATGTTATCTCAAAAATCGTGGGTTACCTCCCAGAGGTAGAGCCACTTATTAAATGAGAATAGCGATAGAGAATTTTACGGTGTAAAATGTAGAAATCTTATTTATAGTTTACTAATGCTCTATATGAGCTTGGTCTTAAAACTACTTAATGTATAGAATAATTATAACAGTGTATCCGTTTTTTATTAACTTTGTTTTATTTTTCAGGTCACGTGAGGAAGCAGTAGGAGCAGCCAGTACCACCAACTCTACAGATGCAGAGGTGGTAGGAGAGCCGGTTCAACAAGCGCCTCGTGGAGAACCCTCAGGTAAGTGTCTCTTAATTTTTCAACGGAAAAACCTTAGGTAAATTGTAGAGTTCCTTAGATCTCTATGTAGAGTATACAGTTTTTTAGGTCTTTTCAATACGGTTTAAATGAACCCAAACACGGGTGGTCAGTCTTTGTAAACGTCGGAGTACAGTAGTATTGAATTTTTTAAAGATGGCGCTCAAAAATTTCTTTTCGTCGTTACAACGTCGTTTTTTATCCGAATTTTCCCGAGTTTGGGTTTATTCGTCTTGTTTCCTTCTACTCTATCGTTCTGTACTAATTTCGTAGTTAAATATTTTTTTAAAAATTTTCCTAAATTTCTCTAAAATTTTATTCTAATAATGTATTGAAATAGTCTAGTGCACATAAATTTTCTAACCGTGTCTAAATTTTGAAGTTATTGTCGAAAATTAAAATTTAAAATTTCAGATAAAAAGATTTTTTTTTTTTAAATTTTAGAGTGGATTATTATTAAGTTCGATAAGCCAAGCTAGGGTAAAAATCCCACTACGTGGGATTTTGAATCCCTCGTCAAAATTAGGCTAACTCTCTCCGTTTCTGAGATAATCACAATTTTGTGATTTTCTTAATATTTGACAGTTTTTTACCGTTTAAAAATCGATTTCTGGAGCGATTCTCTTGAAATTTGGTATGTATCTGGGGTTCGATACGGCACTTGATTGGCACGTAGAAATTGATTACTACCAATATTTCTTGAGAAGATACGCTCGAAAAATCGACTTAAAAACACTAAATCACTTACAGTACTAGTATTTTTCAAAAATTTTCAAATCTTCAACTGCCTCCTGGAGTGTCCTGTTGTGGCACTCGATACTGCGTACTCGGTTCCCTCCCTGGTGCTCTGGATCTCCGAACGCGTTTCCGCGCTGAACTTGTTTTTTTGGCCTAAGCCACGAAACTACGATCTTCCGCCAAGCGTGTGGGGTGTTGCTAGAAGCGTCTCGGTGTTGGCAAGATGATGGTGACGTTAGATGTTGGTGTCACAGATCGTTTCGTGGAGCGAAGGCCAAAAAACAGTTCGCGATTTTCGGAAAAATCCAGTTTTTCTTCCGCAGCGTCTTCGGGTTCCAAGTTCCGCGATAGGACGAAGTGCCTCCCTCCTGGGTTTCCTGGCGCGCTTCTGACTGCTCACTCAGATTTTGCCTCCGGGCCCGGGATCACTGACCTCGTGCCACGTGGTCACTTGTTTTTTTGGCTTTTACGGCCAAAGTACAAGCGCCACCGAGGAACGCGAGGTATCGCCTTGTTGGTCTCACAAAGGGCTACGCAGCCGTATATATTACGACGGGGGTCACTCGTCTCGTTTCCGCGCAAAACGCGAAAAACTACAATTTTCACAGTTTTTTTGCCACTGAACTCACGTTTTTAGTGTCCGGATGAAATTTGTGATTCACTATCGTAGGTTTTTTGATTCCGCACAATTTGATATATCACACTATAAAATTGGAACACTTTTACTATTTTTAAGGAATTTTTCTTTACGGAGCTCTCGGAAAATGATGCTTCCGCGGCCGCGGTTCGAGTGCAACTGGTTAGGTTAGGTTAGGTTAGGTTAGGTTAGGTTAGGTTAGGTTAGGTTAGGTTAGGTTAGGTTAGGTTAGGTTAGGTTAGGTTAGGTTAGGTTAGGTTAGGTTAGGTTAGGTTAGGTTAGGTTAGGTTAGGTTAGGTTAGGTTAGGTTAGGTTAGGTTAGGTTAGGTTAGGTTAGGTTTTTTTTTTTTTTTTTTTTTTTTTTTATTGTGGGGCGCTATGCCCCACTCTCGTTCCCCTAACCCTAGTTAGAGCTCTTTTTCACCCCCTACCCTTCCCTATTCTATCTTTATTGGTTCATTTCTATGCTCCTAGTCTCAATGGTCCTACTTTTCCTAATCCTAGCTATTTTCTTATTTTATTGGAACGACTTTTTTCTTTTCTTTATTTACATACATTTTTTTCACTTAATTTAACTTATCTACCTTATAACTATTCCAGTTTATCTTATTTTTACTTACATTATTTCTTAGTTTCTAGTAATATATAATCTATACATTGTATATCTAGCCTAACTTATTTCTACTTATTTCTATTTGCTACGCTAATTACTACATTTCTACAATACTTAATAAACTTATCTCTACTTTCCTTATTTGCTATTAATTTACATACTGTATTTCTTTTAATGTCTATACCTAACTCTATTTCTAAATCTAGTCTTTTCATCAGATACACTGGGCATTCGGTTATAACGTGCACTAAACTTTGGTCTTCTGCAGGGTCACAGATACATGACGGGCTCTCCTTGCACTTGAAGCGGTACAAGTATTCGGAGAACCCGCCATGCCCCGTGAACACCTGCGTCGTGACGGGATCCGTTTGGATCTTCCCGATGATTTGGCGGGCCTCCACAGCACTCGGGAAGAAGAGCTTTGTGGTTGAGGCCGTCTCGCCCTGTACGTAGCGCTCGTTCCACTCGTCAATCGACTCCAGACGAATCTGTCGTTTGACGAATGAAACGGGACACTTATCGTAGTCAGGTTTAACTTTGAGATTCAGCGCAGCATCCTTTGCGAGCTCGTCTGCGCGCTCGTTTCCCTCCAACCCTGCGTGAGCTTTTATCCAGAATAACGATACTATTCTGCCGCGTTCTTTATTGCTTCTGATCATTTTTTGAATTTGGAACGCTAGGGGGTGGAGGGAAGCTCCGTCAGCGACGGTTTCCAGCGCCGCTCTAGAGTCGCTCAGGATGCCGCACTGAGCCGCCTCCCCAACCACCGCCTCTGCCACCGCCCTGTGGAGGGCCACCATCTCTGCCTGGTAGACGGTGCAGAATGATTCCAGTTTGAGTTTTTTGGTTTTGGTCTCGGCGGCGTTCTGCCAAATGGAGATTGCCGCTCCGACCTTACCATCGATCTTACTGCCGTCTGTGAAGATAGCTCGGCCTTCTCTAGTTATTTGGTTCACTTCTGCACCGTCCACCAGACACCGGTATTTAATAGTGCCACGTTGCGCTGGGTGTTCAAGATTTTCGAAGGCCACAGGCCGTTCCACCTCCCGGTCCCCTATCACCCGCCGGGACCAGCCCCTTTTGATTTCGTACAGGGAGGCATTCTCCCTGGCACGAATATCCAGGGGCAGTATCCCGGCGAGGAGAAGGGCCGAGTTTAATGAGACGGTCCTGTAGGCCTTCGTAATCTTTTGCGCGAAACCTCTTTGGACAACAGCGAGCTGCTTTTTTATCCCTAATTTGTGTGAAGCCGGGGCCCATACACTTGCTCCATATAGTATGGTTGGCTCTACTACAGCCGTATACAGCAGTTTGATGATGTCTGGTCCCAGCCCCCACTGCGTTCTTGCTGCCGTGGACAGTTTTTGGTAAAAACCCACTGCCTTCTTACATACGTTGGTAACGTGGGCGTTAAAGGTCAGCCCGCTGTCGATTGTGACTCCCAGTATCTTCATCTGTTTTTCCAGACCAATGTCCACGCCACCCATGTGGAGGATCGGAGAATCATACTTCAGTTTTCTGGTTATCACCATTGCCTTTGTCTTGTTCGGGGCGAACTTAAGTTTGTTTTTGATTCCCCAATCCCTCACACAGGCCAGCGTTTCATTGGCCTGTTTTTGTATCTTGCTCATCTCATGTCCGTCGAATGCGAGCACTACGTCATCGGCAAAAGCTTGGCAGTAAATACCCCGTCTATCAAGCTCCGATAGTAGTGGGTCGAGGAGCAGATTCCAGAAGGTTGGACCCCCAATGGAGCCCTGCACGCATCCCTTGGAGGTCCACCTCTCATACTCTTCCCCGGAGTACCTCAGTCTGACTTTTCTGCTCTCGAGGTAGCTATCTATTACCCTTCTGATGTTGATTGGACATCCTTCCTCCGACAGTCTGACTCTAATTGCCGGCCACCAGGCGCTGTCGAAGGCCCCCTCTATGTCCAGTGAGACAACAAGGACAATTTTCTTTTCAGAAAGTTTGTTCCTCATATGTCTCATCAAAACGTAGAGGGAGTCTTCGGTGCTCCTCTGCGGCATAAAGCCAAACTGTCGGGGGCTTGTCCTCGGGTAGAGATACCACCTCACTCGCCCCACCACCATCTTCTCCAGTATCTTCCCCATCACAGGCAAAAGGCCTATCGGTCTGTACGATTTGACGTTCGTGTAGTCCTCCTTGGCAGGTTTCCGGAGGACTATGACCGTTGCCTCCTTCCAGGTGGTCGGGAAGTGGCCAAGTTCGAGGCACTTGTTTGCCAGTGATAGGTACAATTCTGGGTACTTATCTATAGCTTGCTTACAGATGTCAGCCGTTAGGCCGTCTGCTCCCGGGGCTTTCTTTGGATTGAAGCTGTTTGCAGCCGCACTTAGTTCGTCCAGTGTAAATGGTGGGTCATGGATCTCAGCATCGACTTTGTCATTTACTCGTGCGGCTGCCTCTCTTGTACGCTGATGGTCTGCGTTGTCTTCTTCTTTATTGTCTTCTGGATAGAAGGTTTCTGCCAATAGCTTTGCCGAGTCCTTCAAGCTTAGGGTCTCTCCGTTCTTGGTCAATGGCAGGTCTTCATGCTTTTTGGATACCTTCCCAATCACTCTATATATCCCGTCCCAGATGTTCTCCTTATCCTGTTTTTTACAGAATTCCTTCCAACTATCTACTTGTGCCTTCTTGGCTTCATTCTCATATCTCTCTTTTGATTGCAGGTACTCATCAACGACCTTAGCTCTTCGAATCGGCGCTGCGCATCGGATTCTCCTTTTCCTGGTGGTGACTTCCTTCTTCATTCTGGCGAGTTTCTCGGACCACCACGGTAAGTTGTGTTTGTTTTTTACTTTAATTAGCGGTATTGTCTCGTTGCTAGTTTTTATTATTGTATCTATGTATTTTTCTATTGTATTATCTAAATTTGATTTATTGTTGATGTTATTTATTTCTGATTCTGTTAGTTGGTTGCTGTGCAATAATTGTTCCAGTTTTTCAGCAAAGTGGGTCCAATTAGCCTTATTTGTGTTGTACTTTTTTGTAGATTTAAATTTCTGTATTGTAAATTTACTTTTAATTCTATCAATTTTGAAGGTTATTGCGTTATGGTCCGAGTCGGTTAGGTTAGGTTAGGTTAGGTTAGGTTAGGTTAGGTTAGGTTAGGTTAGGTTAGGTTAGGTTAGGTTAGGTTAGGTTAGGTTAGGTTAGGTTAGGTTAGGTTAGGTTAGGTTAGGTTAGGTTAGGTTTTTTTTTTTTTTTTTTTTTTTTTTTTTTTATTGTGGGGCGCTATGCCCCACTCTCGTTCCCCTAACCCTAGTTAGAGCTCTTTTTCACCCCCTACCCTTCCCTATTCTATCTTTATTGGTTCATTTCTATGCTCCTAGTCTCAATGGTCCTACTTTTCCTAATCCTAGCTATTTTCTTATTTTATTGGAACGACTTTTTTTTCTTTTCTTTATTTACATACATTTTTTCACTTAATTTAACTTATCTACCTTATAACTATTCCAGTTTATCTTATTTTTACTTACATTATTTCTTAGTTTCTAGTAATATATAATCTATACATTGTATATCTAGCCTAACTTATTTCTACTTATTTCTATTTGCTACGCTAATTACTACATTTCTACAATACTTAATAAACTTATCTCTACTTTCCTTATTTGCTATTAATTTACATACTGTATTTCTTTTAATGTCTATACCTAACTCTATTTCTAAATCTAGTCTTTTCATCAGATACACTGGGCATTCGGTTATAACGTGCACTAAACTTTGGTCTTCTGCAGGGTCACAGATACATGACGGGCTCTCCTTGCACTTGAAGCGGTACAAGTATTCGGAGAACCCGCCATGCCCCGTGAACACCTGCGTCGTGACGGGATCCGTTTGGATCTTCCCGATGATTTGGCGGGCCTCCACAGCACTCGGGAAGAAGAGCTTTGTGGTTGAGGCCGTCTCGCCCTGTACGTAGCGCTCGTTCCACTCGTCAATCGACTCCAGACGAATCTGTCGTTTGACGAATGAAACGGGACACTTATCGTAGTCAGGTTTAACTTTGAGATTCAGCGCAGCATCCTTTGCGAGCTCGTCTGCGCGCTCGTTTCCCTCCAACCCTGCGTGAGCTTTTATCCAGAATAACGATACTATTCTGCCGCGTTCTTTATTGCTTCTGATCATTTTTTGAATTTGGAACGCTAGGGGGTGGAGGGAAGCTCCGTCAGCGACGGTTTCCAGCGCCGCTCTAGAGTCGCTCAGGATGCTGCACTGAGCCGCCTCCCCAACCACCGCCTCTGCCACCGCCCTGTGGAGGGCCACCATCTCTGCCTGGTAGACGGTGCAGAATGATTCCAGTTTGAGTTTTTTGGTTTTGGTCTCGGCGGCGTTCTGCCAAATGGAGATTGCCGCTCCGACCTTACCATCGATCTTACTGCCGTCTGTGAAGATAGTTCGGCCTTCTCTAGTTATTTGGTTCACTTCTGCACCGTCCACCAGACACCGGTATTTAATAGTGCCACGTTGCGCTGGGTGTTCAAGATTTTCGAAGGCCACAGGCCGTTCCACCTCCCGGTCCCCTATCACCCGCCGGGACCAGCCCCTTTTGATTTCGTACAGGGAGGCATT
The DNA here is from genome assembly GCA_905332985.1 of Mimas tiliae. Taxonomy (NCBI): domain Eukaryota; kingdom Metazoa; phylum Arthropoda; class Insecta; order Lepidoptera; family Sphingidae; genus Mimas; species Mimas tiliae. The sequence goes on along the minus strand of HG995266.1, from coordinate 59,211 downwards.
CTCCCTGGCACGAATATCCAGGGGCAGTATCCCGGCGAGGAGAAGGGCCGAGTTTAATGAGACGGTCCTGTAGGCCTTCGTAATCTTTTGCGCGAAACCTCTTTGGACAACAGCGAGCTGCTTTTTTATCCCTAATTTGTGTGAAGCCGGGGCCCATACACTTGCTCCATATAGTATGGTTGGCTCTACTACAGCCGTATACAACAGTTTGATGATGTCTGGTCCCAGCCCCCACTGCGTTCTTGCTGCCGTGGACAGTTTTTGGTAAAAACCCACTGCCTTCTTACATACGTTGGTAACGTGGGCGTTAAAGGTCAGCCCGCTGTCGATTGTGACTCCCAGTATCTTCATCTGTTTTTCCAGACCAATGTCCACGCCACCCATGTGGAGGATCGGAGAATCATACTTCAGTTTTCTGGTTATCACCATTGCCTTTGTCTTGTTCGGGGCGAACTTAAGTTTGTTTTTGATTCCCCAATCCCTCACACAGGCCAGCGTTTCATTGGCCTGTTTTTGTATCTTGCTCATCTCATGTCCGTCGAATGCGAGCACTACGTCATCGGCAAAAGCTTGGCAGTAAATACCCCGTCTATCAAGCTCCGATAGTAGTGGGTCGAGGAGCAGATTCCAGAAGGTTGGACCCCCAATGGAGCCCTGCACGCATCCCTTGGAGGTCCACCTCTCATACTCTTCCCCGGAGTACCTCAGTCTGACTTTTCTGCTCTCGAGGTAGCTATCTATTACCCTTCTGATGTTGATTGGACATCCTTCCTCCGACAGTCTGACTCTAATTGCCGGCCACCAGGCGCTGTCGAAGGCCCCCTCTATGTCCAGTGAGACAATAAGGACAATTTTCTTTTCAGAAAGTTTGTTCCTTATATGTCTCATCAAAACGTAGAGGGAGTCTTCGGTGCTCCTCTGCGGCATAAAGCCAAACTGTCGGGGGCTTGTCCTCGGGTAGAGATACCACCTCACTCGCCCCACCACCATCTTCTCCAGTATCTTCCCCATCACAGGCAAAAGGCCTATCGGTCTGTACGATTTGACGTTCGTGTAGTCCTCCTTGGCAGGTTTCCGGAGGACTATGACCGTTGCCTCCTTCCAGGTGGTCGGGAAGTGGCCAAGTTCGAGGCACTTGTTTGCCAGTGATAGGTACAATTCTGGGTACTTATCTATAGCTTGCTTACAGATGTCAGCCGTTAGGCCGTCTGCTCCCGGGGCTTTCTTTGGATTGAAGCTGTTTGCAGCCGCACTTAGTTCGTCCAGTGTAAATGGTGGGTCATGGATCTCAGCATCGACTTTGTCATTTACTCGTGCGGCTGCCTCTCTTGTACGCTGATGGTCTGCGTTGTCTTCTTCTTTATTGTCTTCTGGATAGAAGGTTTCTGCCAATAGCTTTGCCGAGTCCTTCAAGCTTAGGGTCTCTCCGTTCTTGGTCAATGGCAGGTCTTCATGCTTTTTGGATACCTTCCCAATCACTCTATATATCCCGTCCCAGATGTTCTCCTTATCCTGTTTTTTACAGAATTCCTTCCAACTATCTACTTGTGCCTTCTTGGCTTCATTCTCATATCTCTCTTTTGATTGCAGGTACTCATCAACGACCTTAGCTCTTCGAATCGGCGCTGCGCATCGGATTCTCCTTTTCCTGGTGGTGACTTCCTTCTTCATTCTGGCGAGTTTCTCGGACCACCACGGTAAGTTGTGTTTGTTTTTTACTTTAATTAGCGGTATTGTCTCGTTGCTAGTTTTTATTATTGTATCTATGTATTTTTCTATTGTATTATCTAGATTTGATTTATTGTTGATGTTATTTATTTCTGATTCTGTTAGTTGGTTGCTGTGCAATAATTGTTCCAGTTTTTCAGCAAAGTGGGTCCAATTAGCCTTATTTGTGTTGTACTTTTTTGTAGATTTAAATTTCTGTATTGTAAATTTACTTTTAATTCTATCAATTTTGAAGGTTATTGCGTTATGGTCCGAGTCCGCCATGGTGTCGTCCACCTTCCAGTCCCTTGTCAGGTCCAGGATATCCTCAGTGCAGGCCGTGATGTCAATGTGGCTGGTGAGGAGTTTTCCTCCTCGCACTGTTTCGAATGTTGGAGCTTTGCCGCTGTTGAGCACCTGCAATCCGTGTTCCTCCAGCATTCCTGCCATTTCCTCTCCCCTCCCGTCAGTGTCCGCGCTGCCCCACCATATGCTTTTGGCATTGGTGTCACCCCCTATGAGGATTCCGCGAGGGCCCAGTTTTTCAACTATCTTCCCCAACTGCTGCAGGTATGGCCCTATGGGTTTATCCGGCTCAAAGTAGAACGAGATAACCACTATCTCACGGGTTCCCGTTTGGATCTTCACCACTGTGATGTTGGTTGTGGTGAGGGACGGACATTGGGCCACCGTCCAGTCGCCGTTGAAAACTGCAACGGCTGACTTGACAACGGCCCCCTGCCCGTTTTCTCCCTGGAAGATCCTCACCCCCCGGTGGTCTCTCACTCTACCTTGGCTTCCCACGTATGGCTCCTGCAGCAGCGCAAAGTCGACCTTCCTCTTTGCTGATTCTAGTAAGAATTCACTTGTCGCTAGTTTTTTCCTTTGTAAATTGGCTTGGGCGACTAAGGTCGACGTTGCGCCTGTTGAGGAGTTTGTCTGATCTGGGTTCCTTGGATCCACCTTAGCAATATGCTACCGTGGACCTCGCCAGGATCTCCCACTTCCTCCTCACAGGGCATTCCGGGCTAAAGGCATCGTGTTCGGTCCCGCCGATCCTGGCCTTGGTGCAGTTGCAACACGTCGGTGGAGCCCTCGCCATCCAGTCGGCGCATTCCGACCTGTGGTGGGCCCCCCCGCAGTGGCTGCACGCATCCTCCTGGTCTCGGCAGAACCGCTTCCCATGCCCATAGCCCAGGCACCGCGAGCACTGGATAAGAGGGGATTGGTCCTCGACCTTGACCCTCTGCACGTCAATATGGACTGACCCCTCTTCTGTGAGCCGCTTCCATATCTTAGGTGGCACCTGTATTGCCACGTGAGATGTGAGTGGGTTCCGCGCCCTTCTCCTAAATTTCACCTTTAGGCACGCGCTGTCTCCACTCACATCTCCCAGAAGATGTTTGTTCTGGTTAAGTAGTGCTCTTACTATTTCGTCGTCCTTGTTATGGCTTAGGACGTCCCTCAGCAAAATCATGGGATTCTTATTCTCCATATCCTCGATATGAAGTCTGGCTCCCGCTGATTTGATCTTTTCCTTAATTCTGCCCAGTTCTTCTTTCGACTTACAGCCAACTATCACTTTCCTATCCTTTGCCTTTCTTATCTTATCAATCCTCATCCCCTCTTCTCTAGCGTTTAGTGTAGTCCTGATTTCCTCGAAGACTGCTTCGCCCGTGACCGTCTGGTCCACGGAGGTGATCACTACGGAGTGCATTGCTGCATTCCCTTGTTCCTTCCTCCCTGTGCCAGACACCACGCTTGCGTAGCTTCTTCCTTCTTTCCAGTCCTCTCTTTGCTTATTTATCTCCTTGCTTAACTTTTCCATTTCCTCCTTGCTCTCTTTCAATAGTTGGGTGTGGGCATCCAGTCTCCTAATTATTTCCTTCTCCTGATTTTCTAGCTTTTTCTCTATTTCCGTGTCTCTTCCGATTCTGGGTGGATCTTCTGTTGTCTTTACCTTCTTTCCTTCTTTTAACCTTTCGTCCTCTCCTTCCTTTACTAGCTTGTATAGCTTTTCCGCTGCCTCTATAACGTCCGTTTTTATCTCCGTTTTCAGGTTCCGACTGTTGTTTATTTGGAGCTTCAGTTTCATCAAGCAAGATTTTGCTTTGGCTGTCCTGCTCATTTGTCCGGTATCTTCTCGTGGCACTACTGCCACTATTGAGGCCGGGGCTGTCACTTTTTTAGTCGGGTTTTCTCCGTCCGCAGAGGTTCCCGCGGGTTTTGGCCGCACGGGCTCGGCGGCGCTCGTTCCCCCAGATCTTTCGATCTGGGATTCCAAGCTCCGCCGGGCCTGCGCGACCTTGTTCCCACCGGTATCTCCCGGGCTGATCTTTTCAGGCGTTTTGCTCTTCGGCCTCATTTCCTTGGGTGGCGTGCGGATCCCGAACATTATATGTTTGGTATTGTTAGGGGAATGCGTCTGAAGAATATGTTTCCCACAAGTGTATACGGCTTGTAGGCGTCAAAAAGTCAAAAAGTAAATTTTGTATAATTTGTTTGGGTCAATCGTGGGGCTTAAAGCAGCTCGTGTTGTTTTTCCTATTTAACAGTTGATAATGCAGATGATATGCAACCAGAGCAGCCAATGCAGACTGTCCAGTTAATGCAGGCAATGCAGGCAGTATGCAGATGATCCTTGATTGTTGATTAGCCCGCGCACGCAGGCAATGCAGGCAATGCAGGCAATGCAGGCAATGCAGCCGATGCAGACTATTCAGTCAATGCAGGCAATGCAGGCAGTGTGCAGATGATCCTTGATTAGCCCGCGCACGCAGGCAATGCAGGCAATGCAGGCAATGCAGGCAATGCAGCCGATGCAGACTATCCGGATAGTACAGGCAATGCAAACAGTGTGCAGATGGATCTTCAATTGGCCCGCGCAAGCAGGCAATGCAGCCGAAGCAGACTATCCAGATAATACCGGCAATGCAGACAGTGTGCAGATGGATCTTCGATTCGCCCGCGCAAGCAGGCAATGCAGCCGATGCAGGCTGTCCAGATGATGCAGGCAGTGCAGACAGTGTGCAGATGGATCTCCAATTGGCCAGCGCGCGCAGACAATGCAGCCGATGCAGTTAAAGCAGCCAGTGCAGACTTACCAGATGGTACAGGTAACGCAGGCAATGCGCAGATAGATGTTTGATTGGCCTGCGCACTCAGCTACTGCAGCCAATGCAACCAAAGCAGCCGAAGCAAGCAATGCAGATGATGCAGATGATGCAGGTAATGCCGATAATCCAGAAAATTGACGATTTTTCACTAGTTTTTTCCAATTTGAGGGAAAACCACCGCACTTTCCACTTCACCACCTACACCAACACACTGCCAGGTCTTTTACGCACCCAATGATATAAATTTCAAAGCGAGATTCAAATTTAAGACGACCGAGCCGATTTATTTTACGCGGAGCGACACATAAACGATGCGTTCACGGTGGCGTTCTTGGAGCAACTGGTTAGGTTAGGTTAGGTTAGGTTAGGTTAGGTTGGGGTGCGAAGTCAGGAAACCTCCACGTGGTGCACCCTGGGCAACGGCGGTCAAGTTGACCGACGGCTGATATCCTGACAACAGGTGGTTGACGGTCGTCGCACGTTGTGGCGGCCGTCGTCATTTGTAGGGGCTCTTGTTTCGGGCCGCCCCCGGGTTCTGTCTCGGGGGTGTCGACGGGCTCGGTGTGCGCTCACCCCGCCGCCGAGCAGGACTGCGGTCACCGTCGGAAATCGTAATCCGGTCACGGAGGTCCGTGGTTATGTCTCGCGCTCCTGATCGGACCGAGGGTCTTGGCTTAACCGCCTGGGCCGCGAGGTAGAAAACCTCTATAAAAAGTTACCCCGAATCCCAAGCGGCGGCGCACCGCGAGGGGATGCATGGCCGATGGGTAGTTCGGTCGTTAGTGCGAACCCCCGCCGGAGTCCAGCCGAAACTCCGATAGCGGGTTACGCCTAGGCTTACCCAGGTACAGGGGTCTCTGCCTGGGTGGACAGTATATTTCCCCCATACTCGTGGGTTTAGTTATGATATTGAAATCAAAAACCAAACCAATCGTCGTGGTGGAGAGGTTGTCTGTCCCGGGGGTTGCTAGCAACCCAAGACAGACGGAGGAGGGGCGTTTGCCCAAAGGTGAGGTTGCCGAGGTGGCGCCCGTCCCGGTTCTCGAGTCCGAGGCCGGGCCGAGTAGCGCAGCCTCTGGCACGAAGAGGGGTCGCCGAGATCGGGATCGCAATGTGGTCTCGATCTCGAGCGATAGCGACTCTGAGCCGGCGGAGAAGTTGATCGCGCAGTCTGCGAGTCCTACTCCTGCCGGTGAGGAAATTGTCGCCCAAATGGAGGTGGCCGAGGCGCCAGTCGACGAGCTGGACTGGCGCCTGCGATTGGCCGAGACGATCCGGGACGTCTCACGCAAGTCCCGGAATTTGAAGGGGACGGAGCAGCGGAGGCTGAATCTCGCCGCCAACGAGTTGTTGGAGAGGGCGGGGGAGTCAGGCTCCGCTGAGGTAGCCCGCTTAGAGGTGGAGAAGGCGGCCTTGGCAAACGAGGTCGCCAAGCTAAAGGCTGCCCAGGCGGAGCAGGCCAGGGTCCTGGACGAGGTTCTGGCGACGGTCCGATCGCTTGGTGGGTCGCAGCCGGTGGCCCAATCGGAGGGTGCGTCTGGAGAGACGTTCGCTGAATTTCAGCGACGTCTCTTCAACATTCTGGACGCCCGCTTTGAGGCGGTGTATATGCGGCTGCCTGCTGAGCGCCCAGTTCGGCCTCCTCTGGCCGCTGACAGGGCCAGGCCGGAGACGGCTGGGTGGCCGCCGCTGCCGGTACCGCGGCCTCGAGCCGCCGTTGGGCCGCCGATAACACCTGTGGCCGGTTCCTCCAAGGACCCGCCCCTTGTTGCCGGTCCGCCGGTTGCTGGAAAGGGGAAGGGGAAGGGGAAAGGAAAGGGCGGGAGCGGAACCTCCGCCATACCCGCCCCAACAGAGGCTCCCCGACCTCCACCCGTGGTCGTGGCCCCGTCGGCCGTTGCGGCAACCTCCGCCGTTGCCCCGATTCCCCCCCCGCGATCATCACGCACGGGGGGGAAGAAGAAGAAGAAGGGGCGAAGTGCTCAACCTCCGCCTCCCCGCGACCCGCGCCCACTGCCTCCGGCCCCCACGTCGATGGATGAGGGCTGGACTGTGGTGGCGAAGAAAGGGAAGCGGCCCCAGCCCGCGCCGAGAGCTGCGGCTGTCGCTCTTTCGCAGCAACGGCCCCAGCCGAAGCAGCCCAGGCCCGAGCCGAAGATACGGCTCTATAGTAAGGCGGCCGTCACCCTAACGGTGACGCCGGAGGGATTGGCACGGGGCGTCACGTACGCCCTAGTCCTCCGGGAGGTGCAGCGGAATGTGCGCCTCGCCGACCTTGGCATAGCCGAAACGCGGGCCCGTCTGATGGCCACCGGCGGGTATCTCTACGAGGTACCCGGGCCGGAATCGGAGGCAAGGGCCGACTCCCTTGCTGAAAAAGTCAGGGAGGTGTTCCGTGGAACGGAGTTGGAGGGGGATGTTCGTGTCTCTCGCCCCTTCAAGTCCGCGGAACTGCGGGTCTCCGGGTTGGATGCGTCTGCCGACCCGGAGACCGTCGCAACGGCCCTTGCAAGGGCTGGAGGTTGCTCGGTTGAAGAGATGAAGGTCGGGGAGATCCGCCCCGACCGTTCTGGCCTTGGCGCGGCATGGGTGCGGTGCCCAGCCAAGGCCGCGAGTGTTATTGTTGGGGCGAAGAGGGTCCTGATTGGCTGGGTGGCGGCACAGATCCGCCTCCTTGAGCCTAGGCCCATGCGGTGCTTCCGGTGCCTATATAATGGGCACGTTCGGAACCGCTGCACCGATGAGTGTGACCGTAGCGGAATCTGCTACCGCTGCGGTCAAGTGGGCCACAAGGCCAAGGGGTGCTCCGCGGAGGCGCACTGCGCAGTCTGCGCAGCTGCGGGAAAACCCGCGGGGCACCAAGTGGGCGCCAAGGCGTGTGTCGCCTCCTCCCGTCCCCGCCGTTCTAAACGCGGCGGGCGCGGTGGGGTTGTGACCCAGCCGGACCCGACCCACAGCGTCGCACCGATGGAGATCGCCCATTAATATGGCGCAGAGATTCCTCCAGGCGAATATTAACCACTGCGCCAGAGCTCAGGATTTGCTCGTTCAGAGCCTGGCGCAGTGGTCGATACAAGTGGCTGTGGTCGCCGAGCCGTACTTTGTTCCTGTCAGGGATGATTGGGCAGGGGACCTGGACGGTTCGGTGGCCGTCATCACTCGGGGCGCTGCCGGCTCCCCACCCTTCGAAAAGGTAGCGAAGGGTTCGGGATGCGTGGCGGTTCTGTTGGGGGGGGTCTGGATTGTGGGAGTGTATTTCTCCCCCAACAGATCCCTGGCCGAGTTCGAGCTCTTTCTCACTCGGTTGGGGGCCCTGGTGGTGCAAGGCAGTCAGCCTCGCCCCGTCCTCGTCGCCGGCGACTTCAACGCCAAGTCTCTGGCTTGGGGTTCGTCGGCGACTGACGTGCGCGGCGAGGCCCTGGAGGAGTGGGCGATCTCGTCCAGCCTGGCCGTCGTGAATCGCGGATCGGTGGACACGTGCGTGCGGCACAATGGCGGTTCGGTGGTGGACATCACGTTCGCCACCCCAGCACTAGCCCTCCGTGTCCGGGATTGGAGGGTCCTGGTGGACGAGGAGACGTTGTCGGATCACCGATACATTCGGTTCGACGTCGCCTCGTCCCCTACTGCCCAGTCTGGTGGTGGACCGACCGCTCCGCGATCGGACGGCCCGCGTTGGGGTGTGAAGCGCCTCGACGTCGAGGCCCTGAAGGAGGCCGCTCTGGCTCAGGCGTGGCTCCCCGTACCGGAGAGGCCGGTACGGGTCGAGGAGGAGGCGGCGTGGTTCGGGGCGGCGATGTCGCACGTCTGCGACGCAGCCATGCCCCGTGTCCGACGCCGGCCTGAGAAGCGCCAGGTGTTCTGGTGGACGGCGGAGCTCACGCGGCTGCGTGTTTCATGCGTGGCCGCGCGCCGTTGTCTCGCCAGGCACCGTCGTCGCCGGATTCGTCTGCCCGGCGACGAGGACCAGGAGCGGCTGCTTCACGGCCTCTACAAAGAGGCCAAGAGAGCGCTGCATGTGGCGATAGCGGGAGCAAAGTCTGCGGCTCGAAGGGAGTTCCGGAGCACTCTCGATAACGATCCGTGGGGGCGTCCGTACCGCGTGGCGATGAAAAAGTGTCGCCCGTGGGCGCCCCCGCTGACGCAGAGTCTCCGGGGCGACCTAGTCAAGGAGGTCGTCGCGGCTTTGTTCCCGGCCACCGAGGATGTCACTCCTCCACCGATGGCGCCAGGTCCAGCGGCGCCATCGTCGTTGAGTTCGGCAGGGGTTGTTTCCGAGGTTTCGCCCGCAGAGTTGCGGGCGGCAGTGGTTCGGCTGCGGGGCAAGAACACCGCCCCAGGGCTCGATGGTATCCCCGGCAAAGCCTGGGTGCTAGCCCTCGAGTTCCTGGGTGCGAGGCTCCGCGGCCTTTTCTCCGCCTGTATGGAGCAGGGCGTCTTCCCGTCGCGCTGGAAAACCGGGAAGCTCGTCCTGCTCAAGAAGGAGGGCCGACCTGCAGAGTCGCCATCGGCCTACCGGCCCATCGTGTTGCTCGACGAGGTCTGCAAATTGTTTGAGAGGGTAGTTCACGCTCGCCTCGTCGAGCACCTTGAAGGGGTCGGGCCGGACCTGGCGGATTGCCAGTACGGGTTCCGGCATGGCCGATCGACCGTGCATGCGATTTTGCGGGTCAAGGCACAGGCGGAGGATGCAGTAGCCCGGGGCAAGGTGGTCGTGGCGGTGTCTCTCGACATCGCCAACGCGTTTAATACGCTGCCCTGGGCCTGCATAAACGAAGCACTGCGGTACCACGTGGTGCCACCGTATTTACGGCGTCTGGTGCACTCGTACCTATCTGATAGGGACGTGTTGTATCCGGGCGCCGACGGGTGGCACCGAAGAGCAATGGCCTGCGGTGTTCCACAGGGCTCAGTTCTGGGCCCGCTTCTGTGGAACATCGGCTACGATTGGGTGCTCCGTGGTGCCAATCCTCGGGGCGTCGCTGTCGTCTGCTACGCGGACGACACTTTAGTGACAGCGACGGCGAGATCCTTCCAGGATGCCGCCCTGCTCGCCTCTGTGGGTACAGAGCGGGTGGTGGGCAGGATTCGGCGACTGGGCCTCACTGTGGCCCTGAACAAAACCGAGGCCCTTTGTTTTCATGGGCCTCGGCGGGGGCCACCTGTAGGGGCCCACATCACAGTGGAGAGGGTGCGGATTTCCATCGGCTCCACCATGAAGTATCTAGGATTGGTGCTAGATAGCCGGTGGAATTTCCGTGCCCATTTCGAGAAGTTGTCGCCGAAACTGGTGCGGGCAGCAGGTGCGCTTGGAAGCCTGCTGCCGAACCTGGAAGGTCCCGGCAACCCCTGCCGAAGTTTGTATGCGGGAGTCGTGCGCTCCATGGCCCTATACGGTTGTCCCGTTTGGGCCGGGTCCCTGAACGCTCGCTGTGTCACTCTACTGCGTAAACCGCAGCGCTTAGTGGCACAGCGGATCATCAGGGGCTACCGCACGGTCTCCCATGAGGCGGCCTGCCTGTTGGCGGGTACTCTCCCTTGGGAGTTGGACGCCCAGCACCTCTCGTCCGCGTTCTTTTGGCGAGAGGGGGCGTCCCAACGAACACAGAGATTGGCTCCGAGGGAGATTGCGGCCCGATTTCGCAGAGCCGCCGTGGAGGAGTGGCATGCCAGGCTGGAGAGCCCAAGTGCCGGTGTGAGGACTGTCGCGGCAGTGCGCCCTGTCCTTGACGAGTGGTTAGACAGGCGCCACGGTGCGCCCACATTCCGGCTGACACAGGTACTGACGGGTCACGGTTGTTTCGGCTCGTACCTGTGTCGCATAGCCGGGAAGGAGGATTCCGCCGTGTGCCACCATTGTGGCAACTGCCGCGAGGACACGGCACAACACACCTTGGAGGAGTGTCCAGCCTGGAGTGACGAGCGCAGCGCTCTCAGAGCAGTCGTCGGAGGAGACCTGTCGCTGCCGGCCGTGGTGTCTGCCATGGTCGGCAGCCGGAGGTCTTGGCGGGCGGTAGCCTCCTTTTGCGAGTGCGTCATCTCGCAGAAGGAGAGCGCCGAGCGGGATCGTGAGCAGAACGATCCCGCGCGCCGCCAAAGGAGACGTAGGAGGCGTCGGGTGGACGACTGACCGGCGTCTCCCGCCCTGTGGAATGGGGGCGTTTGGAGAATTCCACCACGGTATCCCCTGCCTGTCGTAAGAGGCGACTAATTGGGGCCATCGGGGGTCGTAGGCGCGCAGCCGGGGGCTGTCGTAGCGCCATTATTGTACTGTTGTACATGCGACCCCGGGATGGACGGCAGCACGGGTGGTCGGCCTCGTGTCTGCCGTTGACGCCGAGGGCGTCCTTCGGTGTGCGGGGGCTTCTGAGCCCCCCATAAGGAGACGGGCCGCAAGGCGGCACCGCGCAGGGGCGGTTCCGGTAGCAATCCTTAGATTTAGCTAAGGATACCCCGGGGCCGCTCCACATGCGCCGAAGAAGGCCACCGCGGGGTTTTAGTTGGTATGCCGGTGTAGGTTGTATATAGTGTTAGGGACTCAGCCCAGTGGTCGCCCGGATTTAACATCTCTTCCGGGTGGCGTAGTGCTGGGTCGTAAGACCGGTGAACCCAACATAACCGTTCCGCCTTCCCCCGGGGCGGGGCGGTAGCAATAAGTCGCTTTCCCCGCGACAAAAAAAAAAAAAAAAAAAAAAAAAAAAAAAAAAAAAAAAAAGGTTAGGTTAGGTTAGGTTAGGTTAGGTTGGGGTGCGAAGTCAGGAAACCTCCACGTGGTGCACCCTGGGCAACGGCGGTCAAGTTGACCGACGGCTGATATCCTGACAACAGGTGGTTGACGGTCGTCGCACGTTGTGGCGGCCGTCGTCATTTGTAGGGGCTCGTGTCTCGGGCCGCCCCCGGGTTCTGTCTCGGGGATGTCGACGGGCTCGGTGTGCGCTCACCCCGCCGCCGAGCGGTACTGCGGTCACCGTCGGAGATCGTAATCCGGTCAGGAGGTCTGTGGTTATGTCTCGCGCTCCTGATCGGACCGAGGGTCTTGGCTTAACCGCCTGGGCCGCGAGGTAGAAAACCTCTATAAAAAGTTACCCCGAATCCCAAGCGGCGGCGCACCGCGAGGGGATGCATGGCCGATGGGTAGTTCGGTCGTTAGTGCGAACCCCCGCCGGAGTCCAGCCGAAACTCCGATAGCGGGTTACGTCTAGGCTTACCCAGGTACAGGGGTCTCTGCCTGGGTGGACCGTATATTTCCCCCATACTCGTGGGATTTTTATGATGAAACTCAATTTATCCAAAAAACCCGTTGTTGTGGTGGAGAGGCTGTCTGCCTCGGGGGCCATGCATGGTCAAGAACAGACAAGGGAGGGGCGTAAGCCCGAAGAGTTAGTTGCCGAGGTGGCGTCTCCCGACCCGGTCCTCGAGTCCGAGGCCGTGCCGTGTGGCGCAACCTTGTGCATGAAGAGGGGTCGCCGAGATCGAGATCGCATTGTGGTCTCGGTCCCGAGCGACAGCGACTCCGAGCCCGCGGAGAAGTTGCTCGCTACTTCAGCGAGCCCAACTCCGGCGGACGAGGAAAATGTCGCAGCGATGGAGGTGGCCGAGGTTTCAGCTGACCAGCTGGACTGGCGCCTACGCTTGGCGGGAATCATCCGGGACGTGTCACACAAGTCCCGGAATCTCAAGGGGACGGAGCAGCGGAAGCTAAATCTTGCTGCCACCGAGCTCCTTGAGAGAGCTGAAGAGTCAGCCCCCGCCGAGGTAGTTCGGCTGGAGGCCGAGAAGGCGGCGATGGCGCAGGAGATCGCCCTTCTTAAGGCCTCCCAGTTGGCCCAGCAACGTACGCTGGATGAGTTGCTGGCCACTGTCCAGTCCATGGGACAGATGCAGTCGGGGTCTCAAAGCGGGCACGCGTCTGGTGAGACGTTTGGGGAGTTCCAGCGCCGACTCCTCAACATCGTTGATGCCCGTTTTGAGGCAATATCGTTACGGCTCCCTCCAGAGCCCATAGTTAGGCCTCCTTTGGCTGCCGACCGGGTCAGACCGGGAACGGCTGAGTGGCCGCCGCTGCCGATACCGCGGCCGCGTACCGTCGTCGGACCGCCAACACCTGCGGCTGTGGCTGGGACATCAAAGGTTCCGCCCCTTGTTACCGCTGTTGCCGGTCCCAGTAAGGGAAAAGGGAAGGGGAAAGGAAAGGGCGGGAGCGGAACTTCCGCCATACCCGCCCCAACAGAGGCTCCCCGACCTGAACCCGCAGTCGTGGCCCCGTCGGCCGTTGTGGCTTCCTCCGCCGCTACTCCGATTCCCCCCCAGCGATCATCACGCGCGGGGGGGAAAAAGAAGAAGAAGGGCCGTCCGGCTCCCCCAGCTCCGCCTCCCCGCGAGCCCCGCCCGCTGCCTCCAGCTCCGACGTCTATGGACGAGGGGTGGGTGACGGTTGCGCGAAAAGGGAAGCGCCAGAATCCCCAGCCGGCACCGAGTGCTGCGGCAACTGCACAGCCGCAGCAACGGCAACAGCCAAAAGAGCGTAGGCCCGAACCGAAGATACGGCTCCATCGTAAGGCGGCCGTCACCCTAACGGTGACGCCGGAAGGATTGACGCGGGGCGTTACGTACGTCCAAGTCCTCCGGGAGGTGCAGAGGAATGTGCACCTCGCCGACCTCGGCATAGCCGAGACACGGGCCCGTCTAATGGCCACAGGCGGGTACCTTTATGAGGTACCCGGGCCGGACTCGGAGGCGAGGGCCGACTCCCTTGCGGAGAAGGTTCGAGAGGTGTTCCGCGGAACGGAATTGGAGGGAAATGTTCGCGTCTCCCGCCCCATCAAGACCGCGGAACTGCGGGTTTCCGGGCTGGATGCGTCAGCTGACCCGGAAACTGTCGCTACGGCCCTCGCAAGGGCTGGGGAGTGTGCAGTGGACATGGTCAAGGTCGGGGAGATCCACCCCGACCGTTCAGGTCTTGGCGCGGCATGGGTGCGGTGCCCCGCCAAGGCCGCTAGTAGAATCATCGGGGCAAAGAGGGTCCTGATTGGTTGGGTGGCGGCACAGGTCCGCCTCCTTGAGCCGAGGCCCATGCGGTGCTTCCGGTGCCTTTACAACGGGCACGTCCGGATGCGCTGCACCGAGGAATGCGACCGTAGCGGGATCTGCTACCGCTGCGGTCAAGAGGGCCACAAGGCCAAGGAGTGCTCCGCGGAGTCGCACTGCGCAGTCTGTGCAGCTGCAGGAAAACCCGCGGGGCACCAGTTGGGCGCCAAGGCCTGTGTCGCCTCCTCCCGTCCCCGCCGCTCTAAACGCGGTGGGCGCGGTGGGGCTGTGACCCAGCCGGACCCGTCCCAACGCGTCGCACCAATGGAGATCGCCCATTAATATGGCGCAGAGATTCCTCCAGGCGAACATTAACCACTGCGCCAGAGCTCAGGATTTGCTCGTTCAGAGTCTGGCGCAGTGGTCGATACAAGTGGCTGTGGTCGCCGAGCCGTATTTTGTTCCTGTAAGGGATGATTGGGCAGGGGACCTGGATGGTTCGGTGGCCGTCATCACTCGGGGCGCTGCCGGCTCCCCAGCCTTCGAAAAGGTAGCGAAGGGTTCGGGATGCGTGGCGGTTCTGTTGGGGGGGGTCTGGATTGTGGGAGTGTATTTCTCCCCCAACAGATCCCTGGCCGAGTTCGAGCTCTTTCTCACTCGGCTGGGGGCCCTGGTGGTGCAAGGCAGTCAGCCTCGCCCCGTCCTCGTCGCCGGCGACTTCAACGCCAAGTCTCTGGCTTGGGGTTCGTCGAGGACCGACGGGCGTGGCGTGGCCCTGGAGGAGTGGGCGATCTCGTCCAGCCTGGCCGTCGTGAATCGCGGATCGGTGGACACGTGCGTGCGGCACAATGGCGGTTCGGTGGTGGACATCACGTTCGCCACCCCAGCACTTGCCCGCCGTGTCCGGGATTGGAGGGTCCTGGTGGACGAGGAGACGTTGTCGGATCACCGATACATTCGGTTCGACGTCGCCTCGTCCCCTACTACCCGGTCTGGGGGAGGACCAACCGCTCCGCGATCGGACGGCCCGCGTTGGAGTTTGAAGCGCCTCGATGTCGAGGCCCTGAAGGTGGCCGCTCTGGCCCAGGCGTGGCTCCCCGTACCGGAGGGGCCGGTACGGGTCGAGGAGGAGGCGGCGTGGTTCGGGGCGGCGATGTCGCATGTCTGCGACGCAGCCATGCCCCGTGTCCGACGCCGGCCGGAGAAACGCCAGGTGTTCTGGTGGACGGCGGAACTCACGCGGTTACGTGTCTCTTGCGTGGCCGCGCGCCGTTGTCTCGCCAGGCACCGTCGTCGCCGGATTCGTCTGCCCGGCGACGAGGACCAGGAGCGGCTGCTTCACGGCCTCTACAAAGAGGCCAAGAGAGCGCTGCATGTGGCTATAGCGGGAGCAAAGGCTGCGGCTCGGAGGGAGTTCCGGAGTACTCTCGATAACGATCCGTGGGGACGTCCGTACCGCGTGGCGATGAAGAAGTGTCGCCCGTGGGCGCCCCCGCTGACGCAGAGTCTCCGGGGCGACCTAGTTGAGGAGGTCGTCGCGGCTTTGTTCCCGGCCACCGAGGATGTCACTCCTCCACCGATGGCGCCAGGTCCAGCGGCGCCATCGTCGTTGAGTTTGGCAGGGGCTGTTTCCGAGGTTTCGCCCGCAGAGTTGCGGGCGGCAGTGGTTCGGCTGCGGGGCAAGAACACCGCCCCAGGGCTCGATGGTATCCCCGGCAAAGCCTGGGTGCTAGCCCTCGAGTTCCTGGGTGCGAGGCTCCGCGGCCTTTTCTCCGCCTGTATGGAGCAGGGCGTCTTCCCGTCGCGCTGGAAGACCGGGAAGCTCGTCCTGCTCAAGAAGGAGGGCCGACCTGCAGAGTCGCCATCGGCCTACCGGCCCATCGTGTTGCTCGACGAGGTCTGTAAATTGTTTGAGAGGATTGTTCATGCTCGCCTCGTCGAGCATCTTGAAGGGGTCGGGCCGGACCTGGCAGATTGCCAGTTCGGGTTCCGGCATGGCCGATCGACTGTGCATGCGATTTTGCGGGTCAAGGCACAGGCGGAGGATGCAGTAGCCCGGGGTAAGGTGGTCGTGGCGGTGTCTCTCGACATCGCCAACGCGTTTAATACGCTGCCCTGGGCCTGCATAAACGAAGCACTGCGGTACCACGTGGTGCCACCGTATTTACGGCGTCTGGTGCACTCGTACCTATCTGATAGGGACGTGTTGTATCCGGGCGCCGACGGGTGGCACCGAAGAGCAATGGCCTGCGGTGTTCCACAGGGCTCAGTTCTGGGCCCGCTTCTGTGGAACATCGGCTACGATTGGGTGCTCCGTGGTGCCAATCCTCGGGGCGTCGCTGTCGTCTGCTACGCGGACGACACTTTAGTGACAGCGACGGCGAGATCCTTCCAGGATGCCGCCCTGCTCGCCTCTGTGGGTACAGAGCAGGTGGTGGGCAGGATTCGGCGACTGGGCCTCACTGTGGCCCTGAACAAAACCGAGGCCCTGTGTTTCCATGGGCCTCGGAGGGGGCCACCTATGGAGGCCCACATCATTGTGGAGGGGGTGCGGATTTCCATCGGCTCAACCATGAAATACCTAGGATTGGTTCTAGATAGCCGGTGGAATTTCCGCGCCCACTTTGAGAAGTTGTCGCCGAAACTGGTGCGGGCAGCAGGTGCGCTTGGAAGCCTGCTGCCGAATCTGGAAGGTCCCGGCAACCCCTGCCGAAGTTTGTATGCGGGAGTCGTGCGTTCCATGGCCCTATACGGTTGTCCCGTTTGGGCCGGGTCCCTGAACGCTCGCTGTGTCACTCTACTGCGTAAACCGCAGCGCTTAGTGGCACAGCGGATTATCAGGGGCTACCGCACGGTCTCCCATGAGGCGGCCTGCCTGTTGGCGAGTACTCTCCCTTGGGAGTTGGACGCCCAGCACCTCTCGTCCGCGTTCTTTTGGCGAGAGGGGGCGTCCCAACGAACACAGAGATTGGCTCCGAGGGAGATTGCGGCCCGATTTCGCAGAGCCGCCGTGGAGGAGTGGCATGCCAGGCTGGAGAGCCCTAGTGCCGGTGTGAGGACTGTCGCGGCAGTGCGTCCTGTCCTTGACGAGTGGTTAGACAGGCGCCACGGTGCGCCCACATTCCGGCTGACACAGGTGCTGACGGGCCACGGGTGTTTCGGCTCGTACCTGTGTCGCATAGCCGGAAAAGAGGATTCCGCCGTGTGCCACCATTGTGGCAACTGCCGCGAGGACACGGCACAACACACGTTGGAGGAGTGTCCAGCCTGGAGTGACGAGCGCAGCGCTCTCAGAGCAGTCGTCGGAGGAGACCTGTCGCTGCCGGCCGTGGTGTCTGCCATGGTCGGCAGCCGGAGGTCTTGGCGGGCGGTAGCCTCCTTTTGCGAGTGCGTCATCTCGCAGAAGGAGAGCGCCGAGCGGGATCGTGAGCAGAACGATCCCGCGCGCCGCCAAAGGAGACGTAGGAGGCGTCGGGTGGACGACTGACCGGCGTCTCCCGCCCTGTGGAATGGGGGCGTTTGGAGAATTCCACCACGGTATCCCCTGCCTGTCGTAAGAGGCGACTGATTGGGGCCATCGGGGGTCGCGGGCGCGCAGCCGGGGGCTGTCGTAGCGCCCTTTATGGTACTTTCGTACGTGTGACCCCGGGATGGACGGCAGCACGGGTGGTCGGCCTCGTGTCTGCCGTTGACGCCGAGGGCGTCCTTCGGTGCGCGGGGGCTTCTGAGCCCCCCCGACAAGGAGACGGGCCGCTAGGCGGCACCGCGCAGGGGCGGTTCCGGTAGCAATCCTTAGACATAGCTAAGGATACCCCGGGGCCGCTCCACATGCGTCGAAGAAGGCCACCGCGGGGTTTTAGTTGGTATGCCGGTGTAGGGTGTACATATGTGTTAGGGACTCGGCCCAGCGGTCGCTCGGATTTAACATCTCTTCCGGGCGGCTTAACGCTGGGTCGTAAGACCGGTGAACCCAACATAACCGTTCCGCCTTCCCCCGGGGCGGGGCGGTAGCAATAATTCGCTTTCCCCGCGACAAAAAAAAAAAAAAAAAAAAAAAAAAAAAAAAAAGGTTAGGTTAGGTTAGGTTAGGTTAGGTTAGGTTAGGTTTTTTTTTTTTTTTTTTTTTTTTTTTTTTTTTAATTTGTGGGGCTGTTTATGTCCCCACTCTAGTACCCCCATATGGGTGGATAGGGCCTTTTTACATCTACATGTTTTATAAATATACTTATGTTAGATTTTCCTCCTCTGTCCATTTTTGCTGTCTATATATTTTCAATTGAAATATGTAAAACTAAATTATGTAAATTTATAAAATTTGTATCTTCTTTTCCTTTCTTGTATTTTCTCGTATGTTTCACTTTTTGTGCTATTAACTTATTTATTTTCTTATAGTTATTTATTTAGTTTCGTTTCTTCTGCCAATGTTCTTTAGTCTTATTCCACTTTACATCTCTGCTTCTCTCTCCTTGTCTTCCTATTTGTGTTTCTAAGTTACCTATTCAATCTGATGTTACCGACTTCCTTTCTTCAGTCTTTCCGTTATTACAGGTTTATTTATGCTATCTTTTAAGTTTATATGTCCGGTCTATCTTTGTACTGTATCAATATAACCTTATGTTATATATCTTAGTACTTTTTGCACATCTTTTTTATATTCATCTTTTCTACTTTACTCAATCTTATTATCTGTCCTATCTGTTTTATCCCGCTATTTATTTAACACTGCAAAAGGTAGCGCCAAAGCCACTTTGCCGTTTCCTTTTGAGACTGATTTCTTGTGCACCGTTCTTTTTTCTATACTTCCCTTTACAAAGCCAAGTCGATCTTTTGCCGTGCCATCTGATTTTACAGTTACCATCTTAGCAGTACGATATGCACGATCTGGCCAACATGTCCCACTTCTTTCTTACTGGACAACCCTCACTGTAGGCGTTATGACCCACGTCCGCGAGTTTCGCCCTTTGGCAATTACAGCAGGTCGATGGCTCTGCTGCTAGCCAATCCGCACACTCGGCCTTTTTGTGCGGCCCACCGCAGTGACTGCAGGCCTCCAAAGAGGCATGGCAGAATCGCCTCCCATGTCCATAGCCCAAACACTTTGAGCATTGGACAAGGGGGGACTGGTCCTCTACCTTGACTCTCTGGACGTCTACAAACACTGCGCCGGTATCTGTGAAGATCCTCCAGATTTCAGGCGACACTCGCAGGATTATGTGGGCCATCAGTGGGTTCCGGGTTCTCCTTCTGAACGTGACCTCTATCCTTTCCTTCTCCTTTTCTATTCTGTCCAGAAGGTGCCTGTTCTGATTTTTTATAGCCTTTACAATTTCGTCATCGGAGTGGCTATTCATCACATGCTTAATTACGACAAGAGGGTCCTTATTTTTAATGTCTTCGAAATTTAAACTTTTTTCATTTTTACTTATGTTCTTTTTAATTTTGATTATCTCTTCTTTGTCTCGGCAACCTAATATAACTTTTCTATCTTTCGCTTTTCTTATACTGTCCACTTTTATCCCTTCCTCCTTTGCTTTCACAGCCTTCCTTATCTTTTCCATTACTACCTCTCCCGTTTCTAGGTCATCATTGGAGGTCACCACTATCGAGTGCAGCGCCGTAGCCACCTCAGTCGTTTTGACTTTGGGGGAACCGGCAACTGCACTCGCATACGTTCTTTGGCTGGCCAGATCTTCACGGTGCCTAGTTATTTCCTCTCTCATCCTTTCCATAGCCTCTTTTGTTTCCTTAATAGCCCGTAAATGTTCCTCTAATTTTTCTGTCAATTCACTTTTTAATTCTTCTGATCCCCTGCTGCTTTCAATTTCCTTTACTTCTTCCTTTCCTTGCTCCGTCTGCGTTTCCTTAGTGTCTTCCAATCTTTTATACTTCCTTCCTTCCTCCGCATCCTTTACCAACTGCATCATTCGTAATGCCGATTCAATAATTTCATTTTTTATTTCAGTTTTGGTGTTCCGGCTCATATTTATCGACATTCGAATTCGGTTAAGACGGGCAGAGGCTTCCGTTGTCCGGTCCTTATATGTGCCTTTCGGCTTGGGCATCTGTCGCGCCTGCTCGGCGGGTCTTGGATCTGAGCTATCCAGCTTCGATTCAATACTACGCCGAGCCTGCGCGACGGTTGCTCTTGCCGGTTCCTCGGGACTGGACTCCGGTGACAGTGGTTTGGCCGCACCTCTCTTCGCAGGTGTACGGAACATTTTTAACTGGGGGTACGCGTCACAGAATATAAGTTTGTAAGTGTAAAGAGCTTACGTGTCAGTCGGTCAGTAATATTATGATAGAAAGTATAAAATATAATTTGTATAAAATTTCACAATGTAAAAGTCCAAATAAAATTTAAAAATTAATCTTTTTTCATCAAAAGTTGTCTCAACATTTGTATTTATTTTTATTTATGACGATACGATCTGTTGGATCAAAGTTTCTCCAAATAAGACCTAAATTTAGAAATTTTGAAAATAACCGATACCGAGTCGATATGTCAAATGAAATGTCAAAAACGTCTTTAATTAAATAATTTATTATATAACTATATATAATATTCGGCACAGCCGTACGCGCGCCGTCAAGACGAACAGATCGATACCAATAACTATCTTGTAGTGTCAAAAATGAGACTTCAAAAATTTTCAAAAAGTCAAGAAATTTCTTTAGTATGGTTAGGTTAGGTTTTTTTTTTTTTTTTTTTTTTTTTTATTGTGGGGCGCTATGCCCCACTCTCGTTCCCCTAACCCTAGTTAGAGCTCTTTTTCACCCCCTACCCTTCCCTATTCTATCTTTATTGGTTCATTTCTATGCTCCTAGTCTCAATGGTCCTATTTTTCCTAATCCTAGCTATTTTCTTATTTTATTGGAACGACTTTTTTCTTTTCTTTATTTACATACATTTTTTCACTTAATTTAACTTATCTACCTTATAACTATTCCAGTTTATCTTATTTTTACTTACATTATTTCTTAGTTTCTAGTAATATATAATCTATACATTGTATATCTAGCCTAACTTATTTCTACTTATTTCTATTTGCTACGCTAATTACTACATTTCTACAATACTTAATAAACTTATCTCTACTTTCCTTATTTGCTATTAATTTACATACTGTATTTCTTTTAATGTCTATACCTAACTCTATTTCTAAATCTAGTCTTTTCATCAGATACACTGGGCATTCGGTTATAACGTGCACTAAACTTTGGTCTTCTGCAGGGTCACAGATACATGACGGGCTCTCCTTGCACTTGAAGCGGTACAAGTATTCGGAGAACCCGCCATGCCCCGTGAACACCTGCGTCGTGACGGGATCCGTTTGGATCTTCCCGATGATTTGGCGGGCCTCCACAGCACTCGGGAAGAAGAGCTTTGTGGTTGAGGCCGTCTCGCCCTGTACGGTTAGGTTAGGTTAGGTTAGGTTAGGTTAGGTTAGGTTAGGTTAGGTTAGGTTAGGTTAGGTTAGGTTAGGTTAGGTTAGGTTAGGTTAGGTTAGGTTAGGTTAGGTTAGGTTAGGTTAGGTTAGGTTAGGTTAGGTTAGGTTAGGTTAGGTTAGGTTAGGTTTTTTTTTTTTTTTTTTTTTTTTTTTATTGTGGGGCGCTATGCCCCACTCTCGTTCCCCTAACCCTAGTTAGAGCTCTTTTTCACCCCCTACCCTTCCCTATTCTATCTTTATTGGTTCATTTCTATGCTCCTAGTCTCAATGGTCCTACTTTTCCTAATCCTAGCTATTTTCTTATTTTATTGGAACGACTTTTTTCTTTTCTTTATTTACATACATTTTTTCACTTAATTTAACTTATCTACCTTATAACTATTCCAGTTTATCTTATTTTTACTTACATTATTTCTTAGTTTCTAGTAATATATAATCTATACATTGTATATCTAGCCTAACTTATTTCTACTTATTTCTATTTGCTACGCTAATTACTACATTTCTACAATACTTAATAAACTTATCTCTACTTTCCTTATTTGCTATTAATTTACATACTGTATTTCTTTTAATGTCTATACCTAACTCTATTTCTAAATCTAGTCTTTTCATCAGATACACTGGGCATTCGGTTATAACGTGCACTAAACTTTGGTCTTCTGCAGGGTCACAGATACATGACGGGCTCTCCTTGCACTTGAAGCGGTACAAGTATTCGGAGAACCCGCCATGCCCCGTGAACACCTGCGTCGTGACGGGATCCGTTTGGATCTTCCCGATGATTTGGCGGGCCTCCACAGCACTCGGGAAGAAGAGCTTTGTGGTTGAGGCCGTCTCGCCCTGTACGTAGCGCTCGTTCCACTCGTCAATCGACTCCAGACGAATCTGTCGTTTGACGAATGAAACGGGACACTTATCGTAGTCAGGTTTAACTTTGAGATTCAGCGCAGCATCCTTTGCGAGCTCGTCTGCGCGCTCGTTTCCCTCCAACCCTGCGTGAGCTTTTATCCAGAATAACGATACTATTCTGCCGCGTTCTTTATTGCTTCTGATCATTTTTTGAATTTGGAACGCTAGGGGGTGGAGGGAAGCTCCGTCAGCGACGGTTTCCAGCGCCGCTCTAGAGTCGCTCAGGATGCCGCACTGAGCCGCCTCCCCAACCACCGCCTCTGCCACCGCCCTGTGGAGGGCCACCATCTCTGCCTGGTAGACGGTGCAGAATGATTCCAGTTTGAGTTTTTTGGTTTTGGTCTCGGCGGCGTTCTGCCAAATGGAGATTGCCGCTCCGACCTTACCATCGATCTTACTGCCGTCTGTGAAGATAGCTCGGCCTTCTCTAGTTATTTGGTTCACTTCTGCACCGTCCACCAGACACCGGTATTTAATAGTGCCACGTTGCGCTGGGTGTTCAAGATTTTCGAAGGCCACAGGCCGTTCCACCTCCCGGTCCCCTATCACCCGCCGGGACCAGCCCCTTTTGATTTCGTACAGGGAGGCATTCTCCCTGGCACGAATATCCAGGGGCAGTATCCCGGCGAGGAGAAGGGCCGAGTTTAATGAGACGGTCCTGTAGGCCTTCGTAATCTTTTGCGCGAAACCTCTTTGGACAACAGCGAGCTGCTTTTTTATCCCTAATTTGTGTGAAGCCGGGGCCCATACACTTGCTCCATATAGTATGGTTGGCTCTACTACAGCCGTATACAGCAGTTTGATGATGTCTGGTCCCAGCCCCCACTGCGTTCTTGCTGCCGTGGACAGTTTTTGGTAAAAACCCACTGCCTTCTTACATACGTTGGTAACGTGGGCGTTAAAGGTCAGCCCGCTGTCGATTGTGACTCCCAGTATCTTCATCTGTTTTTCCAGACCAATGTCCACGCCACCCATGTGGAGGATCGGAGAATCATACTTCAGTTTTCTGGTTATCACCATTGCCTTTGTCTTGTTCGGGGCGAACTTAAGTTTGTTTTTGATTCCCCAATCCCTCACACAGGCCAGCGTTTCATTGGCCTGTTTTTGTATCTTGCTCATCTCATGTCCGTCGAATGCGAGCACTACGTCATCGGCAAAAGCTTGGCAGTAAATACCCCGTCTATCAAGCTCCGATAGTAGTGGGTCGAGGAGCAGATTCCAGAAGGTTGGACCCCCAATGGAGCCCTGCACGCATCCCTTGGAGGTCCACCTCTCATACTCTTCCCCGGAGTACCTCAGTCTGACTTTTCTGCTCTCGAGGTAGCTATCTATTACCCTTCTGATGTTGATTGGACATCCTTCCTCCGACAGTCTGACTCTAATTGCCGGCCACCAGGCGCTGTCGAAGGCCCCCTCTATGTCCAGTGAGACAACAAGGACAATTTTCTTTTCAGAAAGTTTGTTCCTTATATGTCTCATCAAAACGTAGAGGGAGTCTTCGGTGCTCCTCTGCGGCATAAAGCCAAACTGTCGGGGGCTTGTCCTCGGGTAGAGATACCACCTCACTCGCCCCACCACCATCTTCTCCAGTATCTTCCCCATCACAGGCAAAAGGCCTATCGGTCTGTACGATTTGACGTTCGTGTAGTCCTCCTTGGCAGGTTTCCGGAGGACTATGACCGTTGCCTCCTTCCAGGTGGTCGGGAAGTGGCCAAGTTCGAGGCACTTGTTTGCCAGTGATAGGTACAATTCTGGGTACTTATCTATAGCTTGCTTACAGATGTCAGCCGTTAGGCCGTCTGCTCCCGGGGCTTTCTTTGGATTGAAGCTGTTTGCAGCCGCACTTAGTTCGTCCAGTGTAAATGGTGGGTCATGGATCTCAGCATCGACTTTGTCATTTACTCGTGCGGCTGCCTCTCTTGTACGCTGATGGTCTGCGTTGTCTTCTTCTTTATTGTCTTCTGGATAGAAGGTTTCTGCCAATAGCTTTGCCGAGTCCTTCAAGCTTAGGGTCTCTCCGTTCTTGGTCAATGGCAGGTCTTCATGCTTTTTGGATACCTTCCCAATCACTCTATATATCCCGTCCCAGATGTTCTCCTTATCCTGTTTTTTACAGAATTCCTTCCAACTATCTACTTGTGCCTTCTTGGCTTCATTCTCATATCTCTCTTTTGATTGCAGGTACTCATCAACGACCTTAGCTCTTCGAATCGGCGCTGCGCATCGGATTCTCCTTTTCCTGGTGGTGACTTCCTTCTTCATTCTGGCGAGTTTCTCGGACCACCACGGTAAGTTGTGTTTGTTTTTTACTTTAATTAGCGGTATTGTCTCGTTGCTAGTTTTTATTATTGTATCTATGTATTTTTCTATTGTATTATCTAGATTTGATTTATTGTTGATGTTATTTATTTCTGATTCTGTTAGTTGGTTGCTGTGCAATAATTGTTCCAGTTTTTCAGCAAAGTGGGTCCAATTAGCCTTATTTGTGTTGTACTTTTTTGTAGATTTAAATTTCTGTATTGTAAATTTACTTTTAATTCTATCAATTTTGAAGGTTATTGCGTTATGGTCCGAGTCCGCCATGGTGTCGTCCACCTTCCAGTCCCTTGTCAGGTCCAGGATATCCTCAGTGCAGGCCGTGATGTCAATGTGGCTGGTGAGGAGTTTTCCTCCTCGCACTGTTTCGAATGTTGGAGCTTTGCCGCTGTTGAGCACCTGCAATCCGTGTTCCTCCAGCATTCCTGCCATTTCCTCTCCCCTCCCGTCAGTGTCCGCGCTGCCCCACCATATGCTTTTGGCATTGGTGTCACCCCCTATGAGGATTCCGCGAGGGCCCAGTTTTTCAACTATCTTCCCCAACTGCTGCAGGTATGGCCCTATGGGTTTATCCGGCTCAAAGTAGAACGAGATAACCACTATCTCACGGGTTCCCGTTTGGATCTTCACCACTGTGATGTTGGTTGTGGTGAGGGACGGACATTGGGCCACCGTCCAGTCGCCGTTGAAAACTGCAACGGCTGACTTGACAACGGCCCCCTGCCCGTTTTCTCCCTGGAAGATCCTCACCCCCCGGTGGTCTCTCACTCTACCTTGGCTTCCCACGTATGGCTCCTGCAGCAGCGCAAAGTCGACCTTCCTCTTTGCTGATTCTAGTAAGAATTCACTTGTCGCTAGTTTTTTCCTTTGTAAATTGGCTTGGGCGACTAAGGTCGACGTTGCGCCTGTTGAGGAGTTTGTCTGATCTGGGTTCCTTGGATCCACCTTAGCAATATGCTACCGTGGACCTCGCCAGGATCTCCCACTTCCTCCTCACAGGGCATTCCGGGCTAAAGGCATCGTGTTCGGTCCCGCCGATCCTGGCCTTGGTGCAGTTGCAACACGTCGGTGGAGCCCTCGCCATCCAGTCGGCGCATTCCGACCTGTGGTGGGCCCCCCCGCAGTGGCTGCACGCATCCTCCTGGTCTCGGCAGAACCGCTTCCCATGCCCATAGCCCAGGCACCGCGAGCACTGGATAAGAGGGGATTGGTCCTCGACCTTGACCCTCTGCACGTCAATATGGACTGACCCCTCTTCTGTGAGCCGCTTCCATATCTTAGGTGGCACCTGTATTGCCACGTGAGATGTGAGTGGGTTCCGCGCCCTTCTCCTAAATTTCACCTTTAGGCACGCGCTGTCTCCACTCACATCTCCCAGAAGATGTTTGTTCTGGTTAAGTAGTGCTCTTACTATTTCGTCGTCCTTGTTATGGCTTAGGACGTCCCTCAGCAAAATCATGGGATTCTTATTCTCCATATCCTCGATATGAAGTCTGGCTCCCGCTGATTTGATCTTTTCCTTAATTCTGCCCAGTTCTTCTTTCGACTTACAGCCAACTATCACTTTCCTATCCTTTGCCTTTCTTATCTTATCAATCCTCATCCCCTCTTCTCTAGCGTTTAGTGTAGTCCTGATTTCCTCGAAGACTGCTTCGCCCGTGACCGTCTGGTCCACGGAGGTGATCACTACGGAGTGCATTGCTGCATTCCCTTGTTCCTTCCTCCCTGTGCCAGACACCACGCTTGCGTAGCTTCTTCCTTCTTTCCAGTCCTCTCTTTGCTTATTTATCTCCTTGCTTAACTTTTCCATTTCCTCCTTGCTCTCTTTCAATAGTTGGGTGTGGGCATCCAGTCTCCTAATTATTTCCTTCTCCTGATTTTCTAGCTTTTTCTCTATTTCCGTGTCTCTTCCGATTCTGGGTGGATCTTCTGTTGTCTTTACCTTCTTTCCTTCTTTTAACCTTTCGTCCTCTCCTTCCTTTACTAGCTTGTATAGCTTTTCCGCTGCCTCTATAACGTCCGTTTTTATCTCCGTTTTCAGGTTCCGACTGTTGTTTATTTGGAGCTTCAGTTTCATCAAGCAAGATTTTGCTTTGGCTGTCCTGCTCATTTGTCCGGTATCTTCTCGTGGCACTACTGCCACTATTGAGGCCGGGGCTGTCACTTTTTTAGTCGGGTTTTCTCCGTCCGCAGAGGTTCCCGCGGGTTTTGGCCGCACGGGCTCGGCGGCGCTCGTTCCCCCAGATCTTTCGATCTGGGATTCCAAGCTCCGCCGGGCCTGCGCGACCTTGTTCCCACCGGTATCTCCCGGGCTGATCTTTTCAGGCGTTTTGCTCTTCGGCCTCATTTCCTTGGGTGGCGTGCGGATCCCGAACATTATATGTTTGGTATTGTTAGGGGAATGCGTCTGAAGAATATGTTTCCCACAAGTGTATACGGCTTGTAGGCGTCAAAAAGTCAAAAAGTAAATTTTGTATAATTTGTTTGGGTCAATCGTGGGGCTTAAAGCAGCTCGTGTTGTTTTTCCTATTTAACAGTTGATAATGCAGATGATATGCAACCAGAGCAGCCAATGCAGACTGTCCAGTTAATGCAGGCAATGCAGGCAGTATGCAGATGATCCTTGATTGTTGATTAGCCCGCGCACGCAGGCAATGCAGGCAATGCAGGCAATGCAGGCAATGCAGCCGATGCAGACTATTCAGTCAATGCAGGCAATGCAGGCAGTGTGCAGATGATCCTTGATTAGCCCGCGCACGCAGGCAATGCAGGCAATGCAGGCAATGCAGGCAATGCAGCCGATGCAGACTATCCGGATAGTACAGGCAATGCAAACAGTGTGCAGATGGATCTTCAATTGGCCCGCGCAAGCAGGCAATGCAGCCGAAGCAGACTATCCAGATAATACCGGCAATGCAGACAGTGTGCAGATGGATCTTCGATTCGCCCGCGCAAGCAGGCAATGCAGCCGATGCAGGCTGTCCAGATGATGCAGGCAGTGCAGACAGTGTGCAGATGGATCTCCAATTGGCCAGCGCGCGCAGACAATGCAGCCGATGCAGTTAAAGCAGCCAGTGCAGACTTACCAGATGGTACAGGTAACGCAGGCAATGCGCAGATAGATGTTTGATTGGCCTGCGCACTCAGCTACTGCAGCCAATGCAACCAAAGCAGCCGAAGCAAGCAATGCAGATGATGCAGATGATGCAGGTAATGCCGATAATCCAGAAAATTGACGATTTTTCACTAGTTTTTTCCAATTTGAGGGAAAACCACCGCACTTTCCACTTCACCACCTACACCAACACACTGCCAGGTCTTTTACGCACCCAATGATATAAATTTCAAAGCGAGATTCAAATTTAAGACGACCGAGCCGATTTATTTTACGCGGAGCGACACATAAACGATGCGTTCACGGTGGCGTTCTTGGAGCAACTGGTTAGGTTAGGTTAGGTTAGGTTAGGTTAGGTTAGGTTAGGTTAGGTTAGGTTAGGTTAGGTTAGGTTTTTTTTTTTTTTTTTTTTTTTTTTTTTTTTAATTTGTGGGGCTGTTTATGTCCCCACTCTAGTACCCCCATATGGGTGGATAGGGCCTTTTTACATCTACATGTTTTATAAATATACTTATGTTAGATTTTCCTCCTCTGTCCATTTTTGCTGTCTATATATTTTCAATTGAAATATGTAAAACTAAATTATGTAAATTTATAAAATTTGTATCTTCTTTTCCTTTCTTGTATTTTCTCGTATGTTTCACTTTTTGTGCTATTAACTTATTTATTTTCTTATAGTTATTTATTTAGTTTCGTTTCTTCTGCCAATGTTCTTTAGTCTTATTCCACTTTACATCTCTGCTTCTCTCTCCTTGTCTTCCTATTTGTGTTTCTAAGTTACCTATTCAATCTGATGTTACCGACTTCCTTTCTTCAGTCTTTCCGTTATTACAGGTTTATTTATGCTATCTTTTAAGTTTATATGTCCGGTCTATCTTTGTACTGTATCAATATAACCTTATGTTATATATCTTAGTACTTTTTGCACATCTTTTTTATATTCATCTTTTCTACTTTACTCAATCTTATTATCTGTCCTATCTGTTTTATCCCGCTATTTATTTAACACTGCAAAAGGTAGCGCCAAAGCCACTTTGCCGTTTCCTTTTGAGACTGATTTCTTGTGCACCGTTCTTTTTTCTATACTTCCCTTTACAAAGCCAAGTCGATCTTTTGCCGTGCCATCTGATTTTACAGTTACCATCTTAGCAGTACGATATGCACGATCTGGCCAACATGTCCCACTTCTTTCTTACTGGACAACCCTCACTGTAGGCGTTATGACCCACGTCCGCGAGTTTCGCCCTTTGGCAATTACAGCAGGTCGATGGCTCTGCTGCTAGCCAATCCGCACACTCGGCCTTTTTGTGCGGCCCACCGCAGTGACTGCAGGCCTCCAAAGAGGCATGGCAGAATCGCCTCCCATGTCCATAGCCCAAACACTTTGAGCATTGGACAAGGGGGGACTGGTCCTCTACCTTGACTCTCTGGACGTCTACAAACACTGCGCCGGTATCTGTGAAGATCCTCCAGATTTCAGGCGACACTCGCAGGATTATGTGGGCCATCAGTGGGTTCCGGGTTCTCCTTCTGAACGTGACCTCTATCCTTTCCTTCTCCTTTTCTATTCTGTCCAGAAGGTGCCTGTTCTGATTTTTTATAGCCTTTACAATTTCGTCATCGGAGTGGCTATTCATCACATGCTTAATTACGACAAGAGGGTCCTTATTTTTAATGTCTTCGAAATTTAAACTTTTTTCATTTTTACTTATGTTCTTTTTAATTTTGATTATCTCTTCTTTGTCTCGGCAACCTAATATAACTTTTCTATCTTTCGCTTTTCTTATACTGTCCACTTTTATCCCTTCCTCCTTTGCTTTCACAGCCTTCCTTATCTTTTCCATTACTACCTCTCCCGTTTCTAGGTCATCATTGGAGGTCACCACTATCGAGTGCAGCGCCGTAGCCACCTCAGTCGTTTTGACTTTGGGGGAACCGGCAACTGCACTCGCATACGTTCTTTGGCTGGCCAGATCTTCACGGTGCCTAGTTATTTACTCTCTCATCCTTTCCATAGCCTCTTTTGTTTCCTTAATAGCCCGTAAATGTTCCTCTAATTTTTCTGTCAATTCACTTTTTAATTCTTCTGATCCCCTGCTGCTTTCAATTTCCTTTACTTCTTCCTTTCCTTGCTCCGTCTGCGTTTCCTTAGTGTCTTCCAATCTTTTATACTTCCTTCCTTCCTCCGCATCCTTTACCAACTGCATCATTCGTAATGCCGATTCAATAATTTCATTTTTTATTTCAGTTTTGGTGTTCCGGCTCATATTTATCGACATTCGAATTCGGTTAAGACGGGCAGAGGCTTCCGTTGTCCGGTCCTTATATGTGCCTTTCGGCTTGGGCATCTGTCGCGCCTGCTCGGCGGGTCTTGGATCTGAGCTATCCAGCTTCGATTCAATACTACGCCGAGCCTGCGCGACGGTTGCTCTTGCCGGTTCCTCGGGACTGGACTCCGGTGACAGTGGTTTGGCCGCACCTCTCTTCGCAGGTGTACGGAACATTTTTAACTGGGGGTACGCGTCACAGAATATAAGTTTGTAAGTGTAAAGAGCTTACGTGTCAGTCGGTCAGTAATATTATGATAGAAAGTATAAAATATAATTTGTATAAAATTTCACAATGTAAAAGTCCAAATAAAATTTAAAAATTAATCTTTTTTCATCAAAAGTTGTCTCAACATTTGTATTTATTTTTATTTATGACGATACGATCTGTTGGATCAAAGTTTCTCCAAATAAGACCTAAATTTAGAAATTTTGAAAATAACCGATACCGAGTCGATATGTCAAATGAAATGTCAAAAACGTCTTTAATTAAATAATTTATTATATAACTATATATAATATTCGGCACAGCCGTACGCGCGCCGTCAAGACGAACAGATCGATACCAATAACTATCTTGTAGTGTCAAAAATGAGACTTCAAAAATTTTCAAAAAGTCAAGAAATTTCTTTAGTATGGTTAGGTTAGGTTAGGTTAGGTTAGGTTAGGTTAGGTTAGGTTAGGTTAGGTTAGGTTAGGTTAGGTTAGGTTAGGTTAGGTTAGGTTAGGTTAGGTTAGGGGTAAACTGGTTCCTTATTTGCTATTAATTTACATACTGTATTTCTTTTAATGTCTATACCTAACTCTATTTCTAAATCTAGTCTTTTCATCAGATACACTGGGCATTCGGTTATAACGTGCACTAAACTTTGGTCTTCTGCAGGGTCACAGATACATGACGGGCTCTCCTTGCACTTGAAGCGGTACAAGTATTCGGAGAACCCGCCATGCCCCGTGAACACCTGCGTCGTGACGGGATCCGTTTGGATCTTCCCGATGATTTGGCGGGCCTCCACAGCACTCGGGAAGAAGAGCTTTGTGGTTGAGGCCGTCTCGCCCTGTACGTAGCGCTCGTTCCACTCGTCAATCGACTCCAGACGAATCTGTCGTTTGACGAATGAAACGGGACACTTATCGTAGTCAGGTTTAACTTTGAGATTCAGCGCAGCATCCTTTGCGAGCTCGTCTGCGCGCCTCCAACCCTGCGTGAGCTTTTATCCAGAATAACGATACTATTCTGCCGCGTTCTTTATTGCTTCTGATCATTTTTTGAATTTGGAACGCTAGGGGGTGGAGGGAAGCTCCGTCAGCGACGGTTTCCAGCGCCGCTCTAGAGTCGCTCAGGATGCCGCACTGAGCCGCCTCCCCAACCACCGCCTCTGCCACCGCCCTGTGGAGGGCCACCATCTCTGCCTGGTAGACGGTGCAGAATGATTCCAGTTTGAGTTTTTTGGTTTTGGTCTCGGCGGCGTTCTGCCAAATGGAGATTGCCGCTCCGACCTTACCATCGATCTTACTGCCGTCTGTGAAGATAGCTCGGCCTTCTCTAGTTATTTGGTTCACTTCTGCACCGTCCACCAGACACCGGTATTTAATAGTGCCACGTTGCGCTGGGTGTTCAAGATTTTCGAAGGCCACAGGCCGTTCCACCTCCCGGTCCCCTATCACCCGCCGGGACCAGCCCCTTTTGATTTCGTACAGGGAGGCATTCTCCCTGGCACGAATATCCAGGGGCAGTATCCCGGCGAGGAGAAGGGCCGAGTTTAATGAGACGGTCCTGTAGGCCTTCGTAATCTTTTGCGCGAAACCTCTTTGGACAACAGCGAGCTGCTTTTTTATCCCTAATTTGTGTGAAGCCGGGGCCCATACACTTGCTCCATATAGTATGGTTGGCTCTACTACAGCCGTATACAGCAGTTTGATGATGTCTGGTCCCAGCCCCCACTGCGTTCTTGCTGCCGTGGACAGTTTTTGGTAAAAACCCACTGCCTTCTTACATACGTTGGTAACGTGGGCGTTAAAGGTCAGCCCGCTGTCGATTGTGACTCCCAGTATCTTCATCTGTTTTTCCAGACCAATGTCCACGCCACCCATGTGGAGGATCGGAGAATCATACTTCAGTTTTCTGGTTATCACCATTGCCTTTGTCTTGTTCGGGGCGAACTTAAGTTTGTTTTTGATTCCCCAATCCCTCACACAGGCCAGCGTTTCATTGGCCTGTTTTTGTATCTTGCTCATCTCATGTCCGTCGAATGCGAGCACTACGTCATCGGCAAAAGCTTGGCAGTAAATACCCCGTCTATCAAGCTCCGATAGTAGTGGGTCGAGGAGCAGATTCCAGAAGGTTGGACCCCCAATGGAGCCCTGCACGCATCCCTTGGAGGTCCACCTCTCATACTCTTCCCCGGAGTACCTCAGTCTGACTTTTCTGCTCTCGAGGTAGCTATCTATTACCCTTCTGATGTTGATTGGACATCCTTCCTCCGACAGTCTGACTCTAATTGCCGGCCACCAGGCGCTGTCGAAGGCCCCCTCTATGTCCAGTGAGACAACAAGGACAATTTTCTTTTCAGAAAGTTTGTTCCTTATATGTCTCATCAAAACGTAGAGGGAGTCTTCGGTGCTCCTCTGCGGCATAAAGCCAAACTGTCGGGGGCTTGTCCTCGGGTAGAGATACCACCTCACTCGCCCCACCACCATCTTCTCCAGTATCTTCCCCATCACAGGCAAAAGGCCTATCGGTCTGTACGATTTGACGTTCGTGTAGTCCTCCTTGGCAGGTTTCCGGAGGACTATGACCGTTGCCTCCTTCCAGGTGGTCGGGAAGTGGCCAAGTTCGAGGCACTTGTTTGCCAGTGATAGGTACAATTCTGGGTACTTATCTATAGCTTGCTTACAGATGTCAGCCGTTAGGCCGTCTGCTCCCGGGGCTTTCTTTGGATTGAAGCTGTTTGCAGCCGCACTTAGTTCGTCCAGTGTAAATGGTGGGTCATGGATCTCAGCATCGACTTTGTCATTTACTCGTGCGGCTGCCTCTCTTGTACGCTGATGGTCTGCGTTGTCTTCTTCTTTATTGTCTTCTGGATAGAAGGTTTCTGCCAATAGCTTTGCCGAGTCCTTCAAGCTTAGGGTCTCTCCGTTCTTGGTCAATGGCAGGTCTTCATGCTTTTTGGATACCTTCCCAATCACTCTATATATCCCGTCCCAGATGTTCTCCTTATCCTGTTTTTTACAGAATTCCTTCCAACTATCTACTTGTGCCTTCTTGGCTTCATTCTCATATCTCTCTTTTGATTGCAGGTACTCATCAACGACCTTAGCTCTTCGAATCGGCGCTGCGCATCGGATTCTCCTTTTCCTGGTGGTGACTTCCTTCTTCATTCTGGCGAGTTTCTCGGACCACCACGGTAAGTTGTGTTTGTTTTTTACTTTAATTAGCGGTATTGTCTCGTTGCTAGTTTTTATTATTGTATCTATGTATTTTTCTATTGTATTATCTAGATTTGATTTATTGTTGATGTTATTTATTTCTGATTCTGTTAGTTGGTTGCTGTGCAATAATTGTTCCAGTTTTTCAGCAAAGTGGGTCCAATTAGCCTTATTTGTGTTGTACTTTTTTGTAGATTTAAATTTCTGTATTGTAAATTTACTTTTAATTCTATCAATTTTGAAGGTTATTGCGTTATGGTCCGAGTCCGCCATGGTGTCGTCCACCTTCCAGTCCCTTGTCAGGTCCAGGATATCCTCAGTGCAGGCCGTGATGTCAATGTGGCTGGTGAGGAGTTTTCCTCCTCGCACTGTTTCGAATGTTGGAGCTTTGCCGCTGTTGAGCACCTGCAATCCGTGTTCCTCCAGCATTCCTGCCATTTCCTCTCCCCTCCCGTCACCTCCCGTCAGTGTCCGCGCTGCCCCACCATATGCTTTTGGCATTGGTGTCACCCCCTATGAGGATTCCGCGAGGGCCCAGTTTTTCAACTATCTTCCCCAACTGCTGCAGGTATGGCCCTATGGGTTTATCCGGCTCAAAGTAGAACGAGATAACCACTATCTCACGGGTTCCCGTTTGGATCTTCACCACTGTGATGTTGGTTGTGGTGAGGGACGGACATTGGGCCACCGTCCAGTCGCCGTTGAAAACTGCAACGGCTGACTTGACAACGGCCCCCTGCCCGTTTTCTCCCTGGAAGATCCTCACCCCCCGGTGGTCTCTCACTCTACCTTGGCTTCCCACGTATGGCTCCTGCAGCAGCGCAAAGTCGACCTTCCTCTTTGCTGATTCTAGTAAGAATTCACTTGTCGCTAGTTTTTTCCTTTGTAAATTGGCTTGGGCGACTAAGGTCGACGTTGCGCCTGTTGAGGAGTTTGTCTGATCTGGGTTCCTTGGATCCACCTTAGCAATATGCTACCGTGGACCTCGCCAGGATCTCCCACTTCCTCCTCACAGGGCATTCCGGGCTAAAGGCATCGTGTTCGGTCCCGCCGATCCTGGCCTTGGTGCAGTTGCAACACGTCGGTGGAGCCCTCGCCATCCAGTCGGCGCATTCCGACCTGTGGTGGGCCCCCCCGCAGTGGCTGCACGCATCCTCCTGGTCTCGGCAGAACCGCTTCCCATGCCCATAGCCCAGGCACCGCGAGCACTGGATAAGAGGGGATTGGTCCTCGACCTTGACCCTCTGCACGTCAATATGGACTGACCCCTCTTCTGTGAGCCGCTTCCATATCTTAGGTGGCACCTGTATTGCCACGTGAGATGTGAGTGGGTTCCGCGCCCTTCTCCTAAATTTCACCTTTAGGCACGCGCTGTCTCCACTCACATCTCCCAGAAGATGTTTGTTCTGGTTAAGTAGTGCTCTTACTATTTCGTCGTCCTTGTTATGGCTTAGGACGTCCCTCAGCAAAATCATGGGATTCTTATTCTCCATATCCTCGATATGAAGTCTGGCTCCCGCTGATTTGATCTTTTCCTTAATTCTGCCCAGTTCTTCTTTCGACTTACAGCCAACTATCACTTTCCTATCCTTTGCCTTTCTTATCTTATCAATCCTCATCCCCTCTTCTCTAGCGTTTAGTGTAGTCCTGATTTCCTCGAAGACTGCTTCGCCCGTGACCGTCTGGTCCACGGAGGTGATCACTACGGAGTGCATTGCTGCATTCCCTTGTTCCTTCCTCCCTGTGCCAGACACCACGCTTGCGTAGCTTCTTCCTTCTTTCCAGTCCTCTCTTTGCTTATTTATCTCCTTGCTTAACTTTTCCATTTCCTCCTTGCTCTCTTTCAATAGTTGGGTGTGGGCATCCAGTCTCCTAATTATTTCCTTCTCCTGATTTTCTAGCTTTTTCTCTATTTCCGTGTCTCTTCCGATTCTGGGTGGATCTTCTGTTGTCTTTACCTTCTTTCCTTCTTTTAACCTTTCGTCCTCTCCTTCCTTTACTAGCTTGTATAGCTTTTCCGCTGCCTCTATAACGTCCGTTTTTATCTCCGTTTTCAGGTTCCGACTGTTGTTTATTTGGAGCTTCAGTTTCATCAAGCAAGATTTTGCTTTGGCTGTCCTGCTCATTTGTCCGGTATCTTCTCGTGGCACTACTGCCACTATTGAGGCCGGGGCTGTCACTTTTTTAGTCGGGTTTTCTCCGTCCGCAGAGGTTCCCGCGGGTTTTGGCCGCACGGGCTCGGCGGCGCTCGTTCCCCCAGATCTTTCGATCTGGGATTCCAAGCTCCGCCGGGCCTGCGCGACCTTGTTCCCACCGGTATCTCCCGGGCTGATCTTTTCAGGCGTTTTGCTCTTCGGCCTCATTTCCTTGGGTGGCGTGCGGATCCCGAACATTATATGTTTGGTATTGTTAGGGGAATGCGTCTGAAGAATATGTTTCCCACAAGTGTATACGGCTTGTAGGCGTCAAAAAGTCAAAAAGTAAATTTTGTATAATTTGTTTGGGTCAATCGTGGGGCTTAAAGCAGCTCGTGTTGTTTTTCCTATTTAACAGTTGATAATGCAGATGATATGCAACCAGAGCAGCCAATGCAGACTGTCCAGTTAATGCAGGCAATGCAGGCAGTATGCAGATGATCCTTGATTGTTGATTAGCCCGCGCACGCAGGCAATGCAGGCAATGCAGGCAATGCAGGCAATGCAGCCGATGCAGACTATTCAGTCAATGCAGGCAATGCAGGCAGTGTGCAGATGATCCTTGATTAGCCCGCGCACGCAGGCAATGCAGGCAATGCAGGCAATGCAGGCAATGCAGCCGATGCAGACTATCCGGATAGTACAGGCAATGCAAACAGTGTGCAGATGGATCTTCAATTGGCCCGCGCAAGCAGGCAATGCAGCCGAAGCAGACTATCCAGATAATACCGGCAATGCAGACAGTGTGCAGATGGATCTTCGATTCGCCCGCGCAAGCAGGCAATGCAGCCGATGCAGGCTGTCCAGATGATGCAGGCAGTGCAGACAGTGTGCAGATGGATCTCCAATTGGCCAGCGCGCGCAGACAATGCAGCCGATGCAGTTAAAGCAGCCAGTGCAGACTTACCAGATGGTACAGGTAACGCAGGCAATGCGCAGATAGATGTTTGATTGGCCTGCGCACTCAGCTACTGCAGCCAATGCAACCAAAGCAGCCGAAGCAAGCAATGCAGATGATGCAGATGATGCAGGTAATGCCGATAATCCAGAAAATTGACGATTTTTCACTAGTTTTTTCCAATTTGAGGGAAAACCACCGCACTTTCCACTTCACCACCTACACCAACACACTGCCAGGTCTTTTACGCACCCAATGATATAAATTTCAAAGCGAGATTCAAATTTAAGACGACCGAGCCGATTTATTTTACGCGGAGCGACACATAAACGATGCGTTCACGGTGGCGTTCTTGGAGCAACTGGTTAGGTTAGGTTAGGTTAGGTTAGGTTAGGTTAGGTTAGGTTAGGTTAGGTTAGGTTAGGTTAGGTTTTTTTTTTTTTTTTTTTTTTTTTTTTTTTTTAATTTGTGGGGCTGTTTATGTCCCCACTCTAGTACCCCCATATGGGTGGATAGGGCCTTTTTACATCTACATGTTTTATAAATATACTTATGTTAGATTTTCCTCCTCTGTCCATTTTTGCTGTCTATATATTTTCAATTGAAATATGTAAAACTAAATTATGTAAATTTATAAAATTTGTATCTTCTTTTCCTTTCTTGTATTTTCTCGTATGTTTCACTTTTTGTGCTATTAACTTATTTATTTTCTTATAGTTATTTATTTAGTTTCGTTTCTTCTGCCAATGTTCTTTAGTCTTATTCCACTTTACATCTCTGCTTCTCTCTCCTTGTCTTCCTATTTGTGTTTCTAAGTTACCTATTCAATCTGATGTTACCGACTTCCTTTCTTCAGTCTTTCCGTTATTACAGGTTTATTTATGCTATCTTTTAAGTTTATATGTCCGGTCTATCTTTGTACTGTATCAATATAACCTTATGTTATATATCTTAGTACTTTTTGCACATCTTTTTTATATTCATCTTTTCTACTTTACTCAATCTTATTATCTGTCCTATCTGTTTTATCCCGCTATTTATTTAACACTGCAAAAGGTAGCGCCAAAGCCACTTTGCCGTTTCCTTTTGAGACTGATTTCTTGTGCACCGTTCTTTTTTCTATACTTCCCTTTACAAAGCCAAGTCGATCTTTTGCCGTGCCATCTGATTTTACAGTTACCATCTTAGCAGTACGATATGCACGATCTGGCCAACATGTCCCACTTCTTTCTTACTGGACAACCCTCACTGTAGGCGTTATGACCCACGTCCGCGAGTTTCGCCCTTTGGCAATTACAGCAGGTCGATGGCTCTGCTGCTAGCCAATCCGCACACTCGGCCTTTTTGTGCGGCCCACCGCAGTGACTGCAGGCCTCCAAAGAGGCATGGCAGAATCGCCTCCCATGTCCATAGCCCAAACACTTTGAGCATTGGACAAGGGGGGACTGGTCCTCTACCTTGACTCTCTGGACGTCTACAAACACTGCGCCGGTATCTGTGAAGATCCTCCAGATTTCAGGCGACACTCGCAGGATTGGATTATGTGGGCCATCAGTGGGTTCCGGGTTCTCCTTCTGAACGTGACCTCTATCCTTTCCTTCTCCTTTTCTATTCTGTCCAGAAGGTGCCTGTTCTGATTTTTTATAGCCTTTACAATTTCGTCATCGGAGTGGCTATTCATCACATGCTTAATTACGACAAGAGGGTCCTTATTTTTAATGTCTTCGAAATTTAAACTTTTTTCATTTTTACTTATGTTCTTTTTAATTTTGATTATCTCTTCTTTGTCTCGGCAACCTAATATAACTTTTCTATCTTTCGCTTTTCTTATACTGTCCACTTTTATCCCTTCCTCCTTTGCTTTCACAGCCTTCCTTATCTTTTCCATTACTACCTCTCCCGTTTCTAGGTCATCATTGGAGGTCACCACTATCGAGTGCAGCGCCGTAGCCACCTCAGTCGTTTTGACTTTGGGGGAACCGGCAACTGCACTCGCATACGTTCTTTGGCTGGCCAGATCTTCACGGTGCCTAGTTATTTACTCTCTCATCCTTTCCATAGCCTCTTTTGTTTCCTTAATAGCCCGTAAATGTTCCTCTAATTTTTCTGTCAATTCACTTTTTAATTCTTCTGATCCCCTGCTGCTTTCAATTTCCTTTACTTCTTCCTTTCCTTGCTCCGTCTGCGTTTCCTTAGTGTCTTCCAATCTTTTATACTTCCTTCCTTCCTCCGCATCCTTTACCAACTGCATCATTCGTAATGCCGATTCAATAATTTCATTTTTTATTTCAGTTTTGGTGTTCCGGCTCATATTTATCGACATTCGAATTCGGTTAAGACGGGCAGAGGCTTCCGTTGTCCGGTCCTTATATGTGCCTTTCGGCTTGGGCATCTGTCGCGCCTGCTCGGCGGGTCTTGGATCTGAGCTATCCAGCTTCGATTCAATACTACGCCGAGCCTGCGCGACGGTTGCTCTTGCCGGTTCCTCGGGACTGGACTCCGGTGACAGTGGTTTGGCCGCACCTCTCTTCGCAGGTGTACGGAACATTTTTAACTGGGGGTACGCGTCACAGAATATAAGTTTGTAAGTGTAAAGAGCTTACGTGTCAGTCGGTCAGTAATATTATGATAGAAAGTATAAAATATAATTTGTATAAAATTTCACAATGTAAAAGTCCAAATAAAATTTAAAAATTAATCTTTTTTCATCAAAAGTTGTCT